>CM077877.1:78894919-83694919 GCA_039720435.1 Amazona ochrocephala | reverse complement strand
TGAATATTTGAAATCTTAGATTTGGGAATAAACACCAGAGATTAGGAAAGGAGTAGGCACAGTCATGAACGGTGTAAATTCTTGAAAGTGAGAAATAAATTCAGTTTCACATTGAAATACCTGAAATCTGGAATGTATTTCACCATCCCCTCTTAATATCAGAAAAACATAGGTGGAGAATAGACTAAAAAATGTTGGGAGGCAAAGTGCAGAAAAGAAACATGTTAGAGCAAGAGAAGACCACAGTTGCCTGGATCTGTGAACTTCTTTTCCAGTACACTGTTCTGCTTTACTACTTTGAGTGACTGTGTTTAACTGCTTTATAGAACAAATTCTGTGGTGTGTTGTGGTTTAGGCCTAGCTGGTAACTCAGTACCACGCAGCTGCTCGCTCACTCTTCCCCCTTCCTCCCCGCTCCAGGAAGGATGGGGCGGAGAATCGAAAGACTGTTAAGTCCCACGGGTTGAGATAAGAGCAGTCCAGTAACTAAGGTATAACAGAAATCACTGCTGCTGCCACCAATAATAATAATGATAAGGGAAGTAACATGGGAAGAGAATACAACCGCTCACCACCCTCGACTGATACCCAGCCCGACCTGAGCAGTGATCTAGCCTTTCTGGGTAATGGCCCCCAGTTTATATAGCGGGCATTATGTGCTGTGGTATGGAATACCTCTTTGGTTAGTTTGGGTCAGGTGTCCTGTCTCTGCTTCATCCTGGCTTCCCCTCCTCTCTGCCAGAGCATAAGTCTCAGAAAGTCCTTGGTCAGACTAAACATTACTGAGCAGCAATTAAAAACATAGGTGTTATCAGCTCTGTTCTCAGGCTGAAAGTCAAGAACACAGCACTGCACCAGCTACTAAGAAAGAGAAAAATTACTGCTACTGCTGAACCCAGGACGTGGTGTTAAATAAGATCCATGTTTTAGGGAGAGATTTGTGGAGGGCTACAGTCCTAGTACAGGCTGCTCCAGTTTTGCCTCCAGTGTGCTCCCTGGGCCAAAGCTGTTGTCTTAATACCTCTTAGGAAGATACATAAAGTTTCCTTTCCCTTTGATCCTTGATAAGAGTAGGGCATAGTCTGCTTCATGTTTAATATGAAATGTTGATGTATTGAGTCAAAACGTAATGTTTGGTAAATTGTGCTTGAAGAGTCGTTCTTCAAAATTTATTTTATATGAGGAAATGCAGCTTTTACTTCCACCATTTGTGTCTCTTCTATTCAATTTTTATCAAGTGAATAAAACAGTAATGTATGACCTTTTTTTACCAGTACATCCATTTTATTTGAAATCGGTGGGGGGGGGGGGAGAATGGAAGAACGGAAAAGAGGCATTCTGGAAAAAAAATATTTTACTCCCATGCTGTGACTTTGTTTGCAATGGTAAATCAGAGTTTAACTGTGGTTGATTATACCTCTTTGTTCTTTACAGAAACAGATTCACGAATGGAATTTTACAGCCTCCTCCATTAAGGGAATAAGGTTGGTATGTCAGAAAACAGTGAAGTGCTTTTTTTTTGTTTTGTATTTCCCTTAAGTGGGAAATATGGATGCTGCCTTAAATTGCTGCTTTGCATTGTTATAAAAGCTTGCTCTGTCCAAACCGCCTTATAGTGTCCACACAAAAGAGTTTCCCTTTGCATGCATGGGCAGAGCTGTACCTGTTTCTTATAGGAATACACATGTAAGAGGGGTGTGTGGTCATGTGTGTTCTCTGGTATCCTTTCCCATTTTCAATTGTGTACCTGTTATTTATGTATTTTCTAAATGCTTCAGTGACATTACTGCCATCTCTGAATTTAAAAACATGGATGGCAGAAACCTTTAGCTCCTTCCGTAAGTGAAAGAATAGTTTGTTTTCCTTTAAAAGGTAACTATGGTATCTATTTTCTGTTTGTAATTCAGAAATGCTTCTGATATGGCTTTGTCTAAAAAAAACTGCTTGCTAAAACTCGGGTTATTAGAGATATGTTAAATGAGGCATGAACATAGTTTGTGCTAAGGAAAGAATTCTTGAGCTGGAAGGAGACTGCTAGTAGAGTTTCTCCAGGACTGGCTTTTAAATAATTAACGCAGTTCCATTTTGTGATGCTAGATTAATGGAAACACCAGTCACAAGTAAATGGGTCCAAGTATTAGTATGAAAGAAGATCAAACATAGAAAGAACTGGGTTGTTCCGAGAACTGAAAGGACAGAAAAGAATCTTAGTGGTACTAACAACTGCAAAATACATGACTGCATTTAGAAGCTAATTTACAAATCTTAATTTGGGCTAATTTCATGACAGAAAAATGAGACACAGAACACCAGGACAGGAAAAAAAAGAAAAGAAAATGAATCTATTTTTATATAGCTATCTGTATAGCCTGGCAGTATGTCTATGGCGTTTTTGCCCTCGTGTCTGCATTGTGCAGGTTGTAGTTAAGAAGCAGAGGAGCCATAAGCACAGGGAACACAAGGTGGGCTTTTGCCTTCTCTCTAAGTTCATAAGTCACTATGCTGGTGATTCTGGCCTTTTGGGGATGTAAATGGCTGTCGCCTGGGGCCATTTGTGTAAGTGCATAAGCTTAGCTTGAAAAACTTTCTGATTCAAGTACAAGCATGAATTCAGATACCTAATGAGTTCTGTGGTTCTCAAAGAGGGCTTCTCGGCTGTGATTTTGACCCTAAACACTTAACTTTTACATCCCAAGTTTGTGTTCTCTGAACTTGAATAATGTGCTTAAGAAAATAAGCTCAGTGAAAAAGTATTTCTCTGAAAAAGGGGAGTGGTTATTGCTATAAAAGTCTCAATTGTGGATTTGGACATATTCCACCACAACTTTAGCATTTTCTTCTCCTTCTTAAAAAAAAAATCAAAAAAATCAAAAAATCTGGCTTTGGTTTAAGTCACTCCAATGCTATATTTTATTCTACTACTCCAGTGCAATGTAAGTGGATGTGAAGTTGTTGTTACTAAGGTCTGTGGAGATGACTGAGCATAACTCAGCATAAGATTTCTGAAACATAATAATTGCCTTCAGGCAACACATTGCACGGAAATTAATCTTTGAGAAAAATAACAATTAAGTGGAATCAAGCAATGCATTTGCTTCAGTTCTTACTCACTGCTGGGGATTACAAAGCTCAAAGAAGCAATATTTTTAAACTTGGTGGAATTAGATCTTTGCTTTGTATGTGATAACTTACAATGACTATACTTTTGAAATCACATTTGCTTTGGAAAAAAAACAATGGTCTCAGTAAACTTATACTCTGTCAAAACTCTAAAATTATATTTATTCTAACCAGTTCATCTTACATACCACCTACGCTACACTTTTTGTAATACAGTATACTACTTAGATACTGTCTTGTCTGTCCTATATTTGCCCTTGGAAGAATCATCTTGCTTTGTTGCTTAGTTCTTGCATCAGGCATGTAGTAATTGGCCTTGCTAGATAGAAATTGCTATACTAGAATGAAGGTACAGAATGGCATAATGTATTTTCACATATTTCTGAAAAAATCTTTGGCAAAATTCTATTTTTTTGTAACATTTGTCCATGCAGCCCTTAATGATGCTTCAGCAAGTTGGTTTTGTAACATTCCACAACTTTTCTATTGTCTACTGTCACATATTTTAACTTATTGGCTCACCAGTAGCTAACAAAAAATCTGAGTTTGACTAAACAGATCAGACAAGAATCTCATCAATTGTATTAATTCAATGCACAAAAATTATGAGAATGCCTTAACAAGCATAACAGCTTGGTGTTTTTGTAGAATAATGCTGAAGTGCAAGTCTTTGGAATAAGAGATCAATGCCTAAATTTACTTCCATATTGATATAATGTTTTATGGCCTCTTCACTTCTCACTTCAGTGCATTTAGATGGGATGTATATGGAGCTGTCAGGGCAAAATATGAACTAATCACTTAGTCAGAATTATTGCTGCAATCTGGAGTAAATACTGTTTGTCCCGAAACTTTTTTATCAGTATTAAGGCCATAAAAGTATATACTTTGAAGGATCTGCTACATCATAGGTATTTCCCAGTTTAGTTTTACTGTAGGAGTAATGGAATTATAAAAAGCAGAAGTACTTGTCAAGCTTTAAAGAAAGGCTTTTTAGCTGCATTAGTGTCAAAGCAATTCACTTCCCATTGATGTGTCATCAAATACCAAGAAATCTGGCAGAACTGTTAAAAAAGGAAGGGGAAGCAAACAGCAAACAAACTTCAAGCCACTTCAGATAAACTAGTATTTTACCAAAGTAAGCAGCAGCCTAATCATTTATCAAATTTGAGATAGGATTATAGAATATATAAACAAACTCAAAGCTTCTAATTGTAAGGAAAATAAATAGAATTGCATACTGCCTGTCTGAGGTAATTACCTGTGAAAAAGATGTTTGCTAAGTGTTTTTAATTAAAAAAAAAAAAAAAAAACAACAGCTCTTCCTTGCTCTATTTCTTCTAATAGTTACATCCAAAATGATAATTTCTTAATGTGAATTTTGCAGCATTTCCAAGTTTGATGAACGATGTTGTTTTCTTTATGTCCATGACAACTCTGATGACTTTCAAATCTACTTTTCTACAGAACACCAATGTAGTAGGTGAGTTCAGTTTGTGTGGGTATTGTGTGAGAGATCTATTTCCTAAATAGATTTGATTTAACGAAGGTTGAAAGATGACATTTTTGTTTCAGAAATTATTTCTTCACTTCTTTTTTCTTGATGAAGAAGCAATGGGCTAACATCAGTGATATTTAAGGTGGTGAGAGCAATGTCCCATTACACTTTTTGGCTGGTTCTAATCAGTTTACCTACAAGTCATTCGGTCTGACAAAAGGCTGAAGTAGCTTATTCTAATTTATAACTATTATCTTCTTTTTCTGTGGCTTGGCCATGTCATGTAAGGTCACATATTGGTTTGGGTTCTGCAGAGTTCATTGCATAAAAGATGGGAAGCACTAACATTAATGTTACCTGCTCAGACTTAATTTGGCGTTGCAATTTGTGTGTTATGAAAGATGGTCACAATTTTCTATGCCTTATTCACTGTACTACAGGAGTCTGTTCCAAAGATGTGTGACTATTAGTTAGTGAAAGAGATGTGAATGTTTTATAATAATTTTAATTTGTTACAGAATGTGGAAAAAAGTGAGTGGCTTGGGCAGGAAACTACAGGAAAATATATCCTTGTACTTAAGGATCTCCATCCCAGGTGAAATCAGTTAAAACCCTACTCTCCAAAACGTGTTACTGCTTTTATATTCTTGGCTTTCTGAATGCCAGACTAGAAACCACAAAATCTGTTTTTCAGAAATCCTGAGTAATCTCACTTTAACCAAAGGTCATAGGAACATTTAAATTAAACTGAAAGTAATAAAATTCCCATCAGTACACAGGAGAACCACCCAATACGATGTTACAAATTTAGCACTACTGAATTGAACCACTGAAAATCAGTGTTTAATTTTTTAATATCTCAGCTTTTTTTCTAATTACATTTGTAAATACAAGGCCGTACTAAGCGCTTTCGAAGTGTACAGCAAAATAATCATGTTGGATCTACCAAGATTTTACTGTGCAATTTCAAGAACAAGCAAGTGTTGGGTTCTGATACAGCAAATAAAATAGTTTTATAACTAATTAGGCATTTCAGTGTGTGTTTGATGTTCTTCCTCATTTAAAATAAGATAAATGTGGTGAAAGTAAGTAATGAAAGAAACCTAATGAACATAACAGTCAATTTATTAGGTTGAAAGCTAAGTCCACCTTGCAAAGTATGTTTAATCTTCAAAAAAGATACTTTTCTTTGATGCTGTACTGTTTATTGCTTTTTTAGATTCTGTGGATTGGTAAAAGAAATTTTGTCTGACGCTGTTGGCAATACTTTGGAACTAGAGGGAGAAATAGATGGAGACACATTGGAGGTACGTGTCTAGCATAAAAGATCCAAGAACTCTGAAATTTGTTCTCAATCTTCCCTGTACTTTTGTCTCAGTGTGCTAGAAAGATAATAAATAAATAGCATTTAAACTCCTTAATTGTATATGAATTTTCAATTCTTACAAAATTATTTGTATTCAAGACTTGCATTCATTTGAAAACACACATTTTTGATAAAGTGAGCCTGTTACCACTGTAAACTACTAAATCCATAATAAAGGGTGTTATGTTCCGAACAATCTATAGGTGAGAATCATCTGATACCAGCTGGCTTAAATGGATAAAAAACATATTTAATAAATTCTAGGAGAAAGCCATTTAGCAAAGGAACTTCAGTTTTTCTAGCTGATACCTGATACTGTTACTACTCCAGGTAATTCCATTTAATAGGCTTTTTCTATCACAGAGATTTGCAGATATTTAGGATCAGATTAACCCATCATGCTTTTTACTTATCACTGACACATCCATGTTAGGAACCTAGTAGTTGCAGGCTTTCTTTATAATTAGTACTCAGGGGAAAAAACAGAACAAAACTTGAAAAGGTTATTCAAATTTTGTGTGGGTTCAGGTAGGTGGATCCATGCTGTCATAAGACACAATGCCTCATAGCAAATGTCTGGCATTTTAGTACTTTTAAAGTATATATGCTGTGTTTCTATTTATTTGTTTTGAAATCTGAAATACCATCATAAAAAGTGGGTTGTTTTATTTGTGGTCAAGCAAATTCAATTTGATTTATGAGTGTAGAAACCCTGCTGTTGTTCGAGTTGAGTATCTTTCTGACTGTGTCTCATTCCAGCAATTTTCTTAGGCTTATGATTCAGAGTGGCTCTTTATGGTAGTGAGCCTTTTGTAGTACCTAAGGCCTTGGAAGAGCAGTAAGAAAGTAGAAGGCTGTGTACTGGACTGTTGAATGCAATTGTATTGTGGGGCAGATGACTTTTTGCACTGAAGTTTGTGAATAGTGGCCACAGAATTCTCTCCTCAAGTGAAAAGGACAAGAGAAGCACATCTATTAAGCTCAGCTTAATACACACATCTGTGGTGTTGGCATAGGATCAGGGCTCCACCTTGGCAAAGGCAGGCTATTATCTATAGCTGCAGATTTTACCTTATGTACTTACGTATTTAGCTAATAGCAGGACAATCTCCAAAGAACATTATCTATTCAACTGTATAATAGTCTCTCAGAGGAAGTGAGCTCATTGTGGCTTGAGTCTTTTAAATATTGGACTTGAAAAATCACTTGAGAATGCAATCTCAAGTGGGTTGATGTATGAAGGAACAGCTACAGAAATTAATTTAAAATAAATCTTTATATCATTCTACATACCTTGAAGTTCTCACAATTATCACCTTGTACTTATTACCTTAGGTCAGGAAATTAAAACAGAAATCAAGATATAGAAGGGGAGTATTTATTTGTTTAGCTTATGAGCAAAGACATTCAGTGCCTTTTCACAGCCTGAAATCTTGCATTTAAGCAAAGATAACATGCAAAATGCAACTTTGTATGGTTTTGATGGGCTTGACAAGCACAGAGAAAGCAGTTCTTACCATTTATAAACCATCTGTTTATATCTTGGAAAGAGGAAGAAATAACCTTGAGCACAGTTTGGGAGTAGAAAATATTATTTCAGTCAGAATGTTGTGTCAAGGTGTTACATATTTTGGACTGTGGTATTATTTGAAAGCAAATACAGTTTAGTTTTATAGCTAGCAAGGATTTAGAATAAGAGTGAGTGTGGGCAGTCCTTTCTACCTTAGGGTATTCACTTCTGGATATTGATATTGAAGAAGTTCCTATCACTTTAAGAGTACCTTCTGTACTCCAAATGGTATATACCAGAGATCAGACTGTGCCCTACCCCATTTAATGCAGAAGGTCAGCTATGAACACGTGTTTACTCATACCCAATGGTTGAATTTAACATCCAATGGATCACATATTCGGACTTCCGGCAACCAGCAGTGATTTATTCAATCTTTGTAGCTCTTGGAAAGAAAGGAGGCAAATATGCCACTTTATGGCATCAAGTATATACAAGTCTATTAAACTGTCTACTAACTACCACTGAACTATAAATCTCAATGATTTCCATGCATTATGGGACCCAGATTAATGAACAAGTGTTTCTTCACAGTAATTTAAGAGTTGGCTTAGGACAAGTCTGTTGCAGATAAGGTTACTGTCAATCTTAAATTCTGCAATGTGACTGCTGCCTTTTTTTCTGCACAGTTTTATGTCATATGATAGCTGTGAAAGCTGGATATGCTGCTGCCAAAGAACATGACAAGTTTTACGTAGGGCGTTTTTGGTCAGTTATACCTATCATATAACAAGATTATGTCATGAACCGTGAAGTGCTGAAACATGGAAATTGAAACTGTACTAAAGCTGCGCTAGCTCAAGTTTAGTTCCACTGAGCAGAATGTGCTGTTAGGATAAACAACAGATGGTTTTTCTTTAGCACCTTCCATACAGCAGCATGAAATTTGCCATCTTTGCTGATGTGAAGAGAGGGGAAAGCCAATGACTCATGGACATTGCAATATGAACTGGGGAGACACTTCAAAGAAATAGATCTGAAGACTGCATTCTGTATGAGAGTGCCTTATTGGGTGTAGCAGAAAAAGTGGTCATTGACAGAAATGTCAATAGTTGTGGCCACTGTAAAAAGGTTGGTTGTTTTTCTAAAATACAGAATCCATATGAAGCCACAGAGAATACCATGCAGTTTTCCCATATGGGACATCTTGGATTTTGAAAGATGGTAAGGGAGGTCTGTGTATTTCTGATAATATCTGAGGCTATGAAACTGTCAAATTCCTTTCTTATGTCTTTGCAAAAGTGCTTTTTCAATATCCCTTATCAGTTTCCTGGTTTGATTCTGGAGTCTGCTGCTTAACCCAACTTCCATAAGACATTTGGTTTTATTTAGTGTCTGAGATAGATACACTTCCATTAAGCATTATTCATCAGTCAGCTTTATCACTGATCTTTATAGTAGGAGAGGTCTGTGATAAGATCACCATGTGGGACAAGACCACGAGGTGGTGTAAATTACTGTAGATTTACGGAAGTCAGTAAACCAGCAGTGACTTACTCAGCTGGCAGCATGACCCGGCATGTTTCAGCAGCAATGGGCGCCACTATTTCATCTATTTAATCATTCTTGGAGAAGACAAGCATTTTTTGTTTTCCCTTGCCTATTGGAAAAGCTGATAAGGAGGGGAATATGTCAGCAATTAATTTTGCAGTGGCTAAGATCAAATAAGACTTTAGGGTCTTAAAACACTGTCCACTCCCTGTAATGAGAATGTCACTTTTATCTATTTTTTAAACTACTCAGGGTAGACTTAGATACTAAGAAGGAATACTTCAGTATGAGGGTGGTGAGGCACTGGAACAGCTTGTCCACAGAAGTTGTGGCTGGCCCAGCCCTGGAAGTGCTCAAGGCCCGGCTGGATGGGGCTTTGAGCAGCCTGGTATAGTGAAAGTGCCCCTGCCCATGGCAGGGGGGTTGGAACAAGATAATCTTTAAGGTCCTTTCCAACCCAAACAGTTCCATGATTTTATGTTCCATACATTTATGTATTTTAAAGGCTCTGTCAGCAATTCTTAGAGATGATACCTGAGCATGTTCTTTTGACAGCGCAGTTTCACTGAATTTAGCTTACTGCTATGTTCCTTGTTTGGGTGAATGCACTTCAAAGCTGGTCAGGGAAGATTGTTTTGCAAAGCAAGTAACATGGACATTTTACAAGTTGTATAATGCACCAAGGTGGTGGGTAACCTGTTGTACTACAGCTGTACTGCAGTAACTACTCTGTGTTGTACTAACACAGTATAGCACACAACTGTTGTTAAAGGTCTTTGCAATGTCAAATGTTAGCGATAACAATTTCTGTGCTGTTTCGTTTATCTTTTCTGCTTTCAGTATGAATATGATTATGATGAGAATGGTGACAGGGTAGTTCTAGGGAAAGGTACTTATGGAATAGTTTATGCTGGAAGAGACCTTAGCAACCAGGTCCGAATAGCCATTAAAGAAATACCCGAGAGAGACAGCAGGTAAGATCTGATTTATTGTTACATAAACATTGCTAATGAAACAGTCAAAAAACTTTGCTGTTCTTGGCATGTATTTCTATGTTGTTAGTTTAGTGTACTAAAATTCAATTATCATTTCCCCCTAGTACTCAACAGTACCCTTTAGAAAATAAAGATTTCTTATTTTTTGGAAAAGGTATTATATATATCATAAATACTAGTTTTATAATTTATACATATACTTCAAATTCTAGAATAAAGTATTTTTGGGTTTTAAGTTGTAGTTGTATCTCATATTGTTTTTGGGAAGGTGGAAAAGCGTAAAAGGATTTTTGCAGACAGAAACAATACTATGTAACAATACAGAAGAAATAAATTCTTTGAGGGCCTGCTCTTCCTTCAGGGTTCCTCTGAGACCTCCTTCTGTATTTTTTCTGAGTAGGCAGCCAGTCACACTGCATTTTGAAGGTCATTGACAAGAGGTTTGAAGAGAGCTGGATCAGTATCCCTAAAATCCATTCTCTTTGCAAACTAGCATTGAAGTGTGGGCTAGAACTTTTTTCTGCATGATAACATGCTCCACTTGCTTTTTTTTTTTTTTTCTAATAGATATTCTCAACCTCTTCATGAAGAGATAGCACTACATAAATATTTAAAACATCGGAACATTGTCCAGTATCTTGGATCTGTTTCTGAAGATGGATACATTAAGATTTTTATGGAGCAGGTGCCCGGAGGTTTGTATCATTCTGAGCTTAATCTCTTCAAGGAATCAGAAGCAGTTGGTACTCTAAACTTACTGAAAACACTTCTATGTTTGTGCATTGTATTTGGCTTTTCTGCTGAGACATTAACTACAGGTGGCATTTTTCTCATATAAATAATAGATTTGAGGTGTACAGGTCCCAGAACCCTCTTCTCTTTCTGTAATAATTATAAGTCTAGAGAAAAGTCACTAAAAGTATCCGGTGTCAATACCCATGTGTTATAAAACAGTGGAGTTTGAGCTGTATAGTCCCATTTAGCCTAAGCATCTGAATGATGATTGGAGCTTTTAGGATAAGCTTCTGTTAAGCAGTAACACTGGTTGAGCAATTAAGGACTATTCTGTAACTGCTATATACAAAGCACTGCTATTTCCTAGGTAGATTAAAGTTGTATGCTTCCCTTGCTTATAATTTCCAGGTTTCCCTTCCCTATCCTTCCCTACATTTTAAGATGTGAAGTCCCTTTATATCTTCTCTAGGTCATGTTTCCATCTCCCTTTTGCTATTTGCTCTTCAGTGTCAAGGATGTGTCAGAATGAGTGTTAAATTCTTGTTTGAATATAATTTGCAAAATAAAAACAGAAAGAAGAAAATCAGGAAATAAGTTCAAGTTTCCTAGGGAAGATCAAGAGACAAACACTCAAAGTGTAATTAAGTACATCTGGGCATTCAACATAGGGAAGCTGTTCAATTTTTTAATTTCTCCGACCTCACCTGAAAGCTGAGACACTGACATATGATGCATGCTGATGTGATGAGTTTACACCAACACTTCCACTTGTTTTTCTTCACTTGTTAAAATTATCAGCTTGTTTAGTTCTTGTTCTTATATGCACAGTAGTAAGCTGTGATTAGTTGCTACTGCCAAGATATTATTGAACTGATTCAGATCAAGGAACCAGCTGTTCAGGTTAGGCAAGATTTTTCGAGGAAACTTCACTTCAGAAAAGTGTTGAAGTGGACTGAAAAATCCCTGTAGCTGAATTTGTCTGGCATTAAGTAGAACCACTGCAGTTAGTTTGTTATGAGCAGAACAAGCAAATCTGTCTTTGTTTTGCTTCATGATTAAAATATTTGTGTTATTTAAAAGAAAGATTAAGTACATTAGAAGTAGGGGAGGTGGAGATTACCTATAGCCTATCTTGAACATCCATTACTTGGTTTATTTCAGGAGCTTGCTTTCTTCTATCTCTGAATATTTCCAGAAGTTAATCCTGCATTTGAAAGGAAAAGATTCTTGCCTTTTTATTTCTCCCCTCCCCACCTCAAGTAAACCAGCTGCTCTTTGTCCATGTATGTGGCTCATGAAACACATGACACATATTACAGCATATAACATCACACAGTGTTATCTTTAGCTTATATTTCATTAAAGGGCAAAATAATTGCTACTCCAAGTCTCAACAGTTGTTTGACTAAGTAAGGGAGATGCATCCAGCCCTGTCGTAACATTTATTCCTGTCATGCAGGTGGAAGCTGAGCTGGCAAGAAAGAAAAAAACAGTCTAAACCAGCAGCAAATTATGTGCTTTGAGGGATCTAGGAATAATTTGGCTTAATTATAGGTACTGCATTTCTCTTGTATTAGGATATTGAGCAAAGGCTTAATACAGACTTCAATGTTTTGTGCTAATTGGGGATTTTGCTATCTTGATACTTTCTTCTTAACTCTTGTAGGCAGCCTCTCAGCTCTCCTAAGATCTAAGTGGGGCCCAATGAAAGAACCTACAATTAAATTTTACACCAAGCAGATTCTGGAAGGCCTCAAGTACCTGCATGAGAACCAGATTGTACACAGAGATATAAAGGTAAAGTTTCCGTTAGTGTGTCTTGTTTGATTTGCTTTTTATCTTATTTACTTCAGTTTGTTTTACTCTAACATGAAGTAGAATTTTTAATAGGATTTCATGGAAGCTTAAAACAAAAGGAAATAATAAAACAGCCCCTTCTCCCTGGTGCTCCAGGAAAATCCCTTTGTAGAAAGGTATATTACAACAATAACCACGAACTTGAAGGAGCATTGGGATTGGGATTTGGAATCTGTAGTCATCTGTCTCCCCTCCTTCTCTCTCTTATCCAAACCACAGGGGGATAATGTTTTGGTAAACACCTATAGCGGTGTGGTGAAGATATCTGATTTTGGTACTTCCAAACGGCTGGCAGGAATCAGTCCATGCACCGAAACATTTACAGGTAAAAGTAATTTAGCAGAGTTTATATGGGTTTTGATGATAGGGTTAGAGTTGGAGCCAAGAGGCTCTTTGGATTTGTGATGAAAACACGATTAGGTCTCTATTTTCAGGGAAGAATGGGAGTGTAATCACTATAAAGACGGGCTTGTTTTCCCTTTCCCTTTCCCTTTCCCTTTCCCTTTCCCTTTCCCTTTCCCTTTCCCTTTCCCTTTCCCTTTCCCTTTCCCTTTCCCTTTCCCTTTCCCTTTCCCTTTCCCTTTCCCTTTCCCTCTCCCTCTCCCTCTCCCTCTCCCTCTCCCTCTCCCTCTCCCTCTCCCTCTCCCTCTCCCTCTCCCTCTCCCTTTCCATTTGTAATTTCTTCCATTTTACTCCTTTTCTTTAAAAAAAACTTCTTAAGTGTGATGGAGTGATAGTTTTTCTTCTAAGTGTTTCCCGTTAAGTAGCAATTGATTTGTTGCAATTATATCTGGAAACAAAAGTTGCTGTGATACAGCAACTTTTTTATTTATTAATCTTGGTATTTGTAACTCATTCATGCATGTGTATGTCTTGAAGTGTGTCTGAAAGTGCAGAAAACCAAACACAAACTTAAAAATACTTTCAGTTTTCAGGCATTAATTATAAAACCAAACCAACTGGCTACCTTGGTGTTATCAGCAGTAAAAAGAACAGTAGACATGAAAATATTGGGCTGGTATGTTGCAGGGAAGCTTTAATGTACAACAAGGTGGTAAAAACTTGCAGTATTCCAGGAAAACAGAATTTGCTATCTAACAGCTAAAACTCCACATTGAAAAATGAATATATATGGTCGCATAATTCCTCAACTCTTTTATCAGTGGAGATATAGATAACATAATGTTTTCACTTTTTATATGGCCATGTGCTTATATCAAAAATCACAAGCCTCATACTGGCCTGCAGTTTAAGTAAATAGTACACAGAAATAGCCATTAGTCCTGTATGGAAGACAGAAGACAATAGCTAGTCGTTATAAGAGATAGTATATGGAGAAATGGTATCTGAATTGAAGTCACCATACTGAAATAAGAAGAGGTACATCTTTCCTTGTGCCCTCCTTCTTTGTTCTCATTCATATTGGCAGCCCTGCTTGTGCTTCAGAGATGGAATTTTTTACTCAAGTTCTCATTTTGGATTTAAAATCAGTAAGCAGGTAGTTATAGCCCAGATAGTTTTAGAAGGTCTCTTGCAATTTGTTTTGTTCCTTAACTCAGTACATAAACTCTGTGGATTTTAGGCTTAATGTAGTACAATCACATGATTTGAAGAATCAGGCTTCTACTGGATTAAAGGTTATCCACCTCCATTCAACACACACAGCCGGAGGGCAAAGCTGTGGCTTGAACTTTTGTTCTACAGCAGTCACATTTAATGGGCATAGTAACATGCAATCTCTTTTATCTTCACCAGATGTTCTTTACTTAATAATTCTAAAGCTTTACAACAGTGTAATTTTATTGCATTCTTAAGAAGAAAAAGAATTTAAAGATGCCATCACAGAGCTGGTAGGAATTCATACAGAGAAAGTAGTACAGACTATCTGTAATTTGCAGGTTTTCATCATCTTTTACATGCATAATCTTTACAATTTAGTCTCTGCAAAAATTGTTTGATGTAATTTTACATTCTGAGGAAGCATTGGATTATGTGATGAATATACATTCAGCAGTTTGAAGCCTCGTGTTAGAAATGGAGGTGAGGCCTAGGAGACCTCCTTGGATGGATAAGAAGCTGCTGAGCAAAATTCGAAGGAAAAAAGAGGTTTATAAAAAGTGGAAGCAAGGTCAGGCGGCCTGGGAAGAACACAGGGATGTTGTCCGGGAAGCTAGGGACCAGGTTAGGAAAGCTAAGGCCCACTTAGAATTAAAATTAAGGATAACAGGAAGAGATTCTATAGGTACATTGCCAATAAAAGACAGGTTAGGGACACCATGGGCCCTCTCCAGAAGCTATTGGGAGAACTGGCTACCCTCGATTTGGAGAAGGCTGAGGTTCTTAATGACTTCTTTGCCTCAGTCTTTACCGGCAAATGCTCTGACCACACCACCCAAGTCTTGGAAGGCAGACGCAGGGACAGTGAGAATGAAGACCCTGGGCCCACTGAAGGAGAGGATCTGGTTCGAGACCATCTTAGGAACCTTAATATATACAAGTCCATGGGACCGGATGAAATCCATCCGCGGGTCCTGAAAGAGCTGGCAAATGAAGTTGCTAAGCCACTGTCCATCATATTTGAAAAATCATGGCAGTCAAGTGAAGTTCCTGATGACTGGAAAAAGGGAAATATAACCCCCATTTTTAAGAAGGGGAAAATGGATGAGCCGGGGAATTACAGACCAGTCAGTCTCACCTCTGTGCCTGGCAAAATCTTGGAGCGGATTCTCCTGGAAGGCATGCTGAGGCACATGAAAACCAACAAGGTGCTTGGCGGCAGCCAGCATGGCTTCACTAAGGGGAAATCCTGCCTGACCAATCTGGTGACCTTCTATGAAGGGGCTACGGAACCGATGGACAGGGGCAGAGCAGTTGATGTCATCTACCTGGACTTGTGTAAAGCCTTTGACACTGTCTCACAGGACATCCTTCTCTCTAAGTTGGAGAGACATCAATTTGATAGGTGGACCACTCGGTGGATAAAGAACTGGCTGGATGGCCGCACGCAAAGAGTAGTGCTCAGTGGCTCAGTGTCCAGCTGGAGACCAGTAACGAGTGGTGTCCCCCAGGGATCGGTGTTGGGACCGGTCTTGTTCAACATCTTTGTGGGTGACATGGACAGTGGCATTGAGTGTGCCCTCAGCAAGTTTGCCGATGACACCAAGCTGTGTGGTTCGGTTGATACGTCGGAGGGAAGGAATGCCATCCAGAGGGACCTTGACATGCTTGTGAGGTGGGCTGATGCCAACCTGATGAAGTTTAACCATGCCAAGTGCAAGGTCCTCCACCTGGGTTGGAGCAATGCCAGGCACAGCTACAGGTTGGGCGGGGAGGAGATTGAGAGCAGCCCTGCAGAGAAGGACTTGGGGGTGTGGGTTGCTGAAAAAATGAACATGAGCCGGCAGTGTGCGCTTGCAGCCCAGAAAGCCAACTGTATCCTGGGCTGCATCGAAAGGAGTGTGACCAGCAGGTCAACGGAGGTGCTCCTGCCCCTTTACTCTGCTCTCGTGAGACCTCACTTGGAGTATTGTGTGCAGTTCTGGTGTCCTCAACATAAAAAGGACATGGAAGTGTTGGAACAAGTGCAGAGGAGGGCCACGAGGATGATCAGGGGACTGGAGCACCTCCCGTATGAAGATAGGCTGAGAAAGTTGGGGCTGTTCAGCCTGGAGAAGAGAAGGCTGCGTGGAGACCTCATAGCAGCCTTCCAATACCTGAAGGGGGCCTATAGGGATGCTGGGGAGGGACTCTTCATTAGGGACTGTGGTGAGAGGACAAGTGGTAATGGGTTTAAACTTAAACAGGGGAAGTTTAGATTGGATCTGAGGAAGAAATTCTTTACTGTAAGGGTGGTGAGGCCCTGGAATGGGCTGCCCAGGGAGGTTGTGAATGCTTCATCCCTGGTGGTGTTCGAGGTGGGGTTGGACATAGCCTTGGATGGCATGGTTTAGTGGGAGGTGTCCCTGTCCATGGCAGGGGGGTTGGAACTCGATGATCTTGAGGTCCTTTCCAACCCTAACTATTCTATGATTCTATGATAATTTATAGAAAAGATGTTAGTACGTAAATTTTAGCTCTGACAGGGACATCAAATATTTTCGCTCTGCAGGTTGCTTTGGCAATTTTTGGCTTGCTTAGTGGTGTGTTAATTCTTTTTAACAAGAATGAAAACTGTAACACTTGACTATTCCTTTTGTCCTTACCAGGAACCTTGCAGTACATGGCTCCAGAAATCATCGATAAAGGGCCACGAGGATATGGTGCACCAGCAGATATCTGGTCATTAGGTTGCACCATTATTGAAATGGCAACAGGCAAACCTCCATTTCATGAACTAGGGGAGCCTCAAGCAGCAATGTTTAAAGTAAGTACAGCTTTTTTTTTTCTATAGACTTTATAAATTATCAAATACTGACGTTATTTTTTAATATTAATTGGTAGTAACCTTTTGTTACATGGGTTATCTTGCACAAAACTACAGTCTGACCTGTGTTCTTAACTCACTGAATGATCCCTCTCTGCGCTCAACTGTATTGCTCTAGGGGATATAGGTCATGACTCAGAGCAGCAATCTGAAAAATGAGTAAAGACTTATGAAAGCTGATATTCTCTACTCTCTTACTTCTGTCGTCTCCTGCTCTTGGTTTATGATTTTCTTCTTGGCAAGAAGCTTTCTGATAATGACAAACAAGTTATTACTGCTCCTTCAAGTCTTCTGGCAGATGCCTTTTCACCTTATGTACCTGGCAGGCAGCGGAACTGTTCAGTGAGTTACATGTGTTACTTTTCAGCAGTTTATTGAGCTGTCAGGAAGCACTGGTTCAGTTCTGGGTGCTCAACATGCTCTGTGCAGGCTCATGAGGTAAGCTCTGGCAGGACTGTGTGTATCCCTTCATCCTGCCCATAAGCACTTCCAGGCCACAGAGCTGTGTTCTGACGTTTCAGAACTGGCATTTTAAAAAAATACATTTCTTGCCCTTCTTTCTTCAAGGATGTGGCAGAGTTTTTATCATTGTTATTGCAGACTGTGCTAATGTGCAATTGTCAGGCATTTGTTTTTGTTTTCTGCTTCTTTGCTCTGCTGGGACCTGCTTGGAACTGCCTTTTACTGGGCACCATAAATTGCAAACTGTGGTTTCTTTTTGCTGTGGAATAAAACTAAGCAAGCTGGAAGCTAGGTTTGAAGCCAGGAATGAAGCAGGCTGACTGGGCAAGCATGTAAAAGAGCAGAAGCCTGAAAACTTGGGATATTGGAACTTTTGAGGTCGCCACCTCCACACATGCACGCTCTGTCATGCGTAGGGCAGGTGAGGAGAGGGGAAGTCTGGCTGCGCAGTCACTATAGAAATTGCAGATGGCCAAAGAGATGGAGGAAGTAGAGAAAAGGGGCTGAGAGAAAAAAAGAGTGAACCAAGAACTGTAAGTAATTCCTGGCTGAGTGTATGTTGTGTGATATTTAATCTATGAGCATTGTATGTGTGCATCTGGTTCTGTGTGAAAGGAGTGCAAACAAATAACATTCAGTGGAGATAAAGTAAACTAATGTTACCACAGATTTTCTGGATGATTACAACAAAACTTATTCCCCTTGAGCCACAGAGATGCAGATAAGATCAGAGACATGTATTCAAATTTCCTGGTCCTGGGTTTTGTTTAGTGTGTAAGGGTATAACCTGGCACCAATGTGCTACCAGCTTGTGCCACCGCCGCAGCTGAAACTGGCTGTGTGAGCCTGTCCCAGCATGCACAAGGAGCGGGCTGACCATGGAGATAGGCGTGTCAAGAGCAGCTGTCAGAGCACAGCAAGCAAGTGGCTGTCTTCTCTTCTACTCCAGAGCAAAACTCTTGCTGGGATGATGTTTTGAAGTGGTGAAACTATACCCCCCATTTATATAGCACTGTCCAAAATGCACATGCGGTTTTACAAATCAGGTAGAGATGCTCCAGTGGACAGGGTAAATGTACAGATGTTGTATCCTGCCAATGGGATGTAACATCTATTTACATTTTTTTTTTGTTAAATGCATCAATTTAATGGTAGAGGTCAACAAGTTGCATGTATTAAAAACGTTACATGCAGAAAATACTAGTTTTGAATGTGCTCAGAGCCATGGTTTGGAAGGCCTTAATGCATTATTAGCATTTTATATTCTGCACATAGAAGAATATTCAAACAGTAGCACGACTGCTCAGCACTTTTATCTTTAGCTTGCATTGAAGTTGAACCATTACTGTGAGTGCCTAATGGTGCCACAATGTGTTAATGCAGCTGTATAATGAGATTATTTAAAAGCAGCTGACACTTGTTTAACTTCTGGGCTACTGTCTCCCTTGTGGCTAGCCACCTTCTGCCTGGTTCTCCAGAGCCTCTTTTATGTAAAGATGCTGAGACTACAAACCCTAATCTTGCCAGCTACATGCCATACAGGGCACACGTTATGCAATTCACGCTTCCAAAGATCTATGCCAGACTGGCGTTAAAGAAAGCAATGAAGGAGCTGGAAAAATCACTACTGAGCAACCTCTAGAATCACATTTGTTCATTACTTAAAGAAAGAGGGGGAGGGAAGGGTGTTGTTAAACCCTGGAACATCGTGTGGTTTTCAGATAAATAACATTGAAAGGAGAGGGAAGACACCTGGCCCTGTGCCGGGGGTGGTGATGAGGTCTGGCAAGGTCATTATGAGCATTCATACAAGAAATTTGGCAGCGGCAGGAGCAGAACAGGTGCAGGCCCCAGGCAGTCAGTGCTAGAGAAGGAAGTTGTTCCTGTTGCTGGGAACGAATGTGCTGGAAGAGTCACAACTGAGAAACACAGTACTGGACAGGGGCGATGGGAAGCCTGAGCAATAGCCGGAGGGATTTATGGATGGCAGAAGCAGCGTTTGAAGCACTTGGTGTGGATAATGTCCAGATCCTGAGATTGTCTGAAGGTGGATGGTTGGATGCATCCGTACCTTGACGTATGTGTCCATATGGATCTTCATTCCATGTTCGTAATAAAGTAAAACAGGATTAGAACCTTGTTGACACTTCACTGTTTTGTGTGGGTACCTGGATCACTCCCTTTCCAAGCATCAGGGGCAATATGAGAGATTATACTATAAGAGAGCTTTGGCCCATGGTCTATGTGTGGTTGTTTAGTATAAATAATTCCTATTTGTGTTTTTCTTGCAGGTTGGGATGTTTAAGATTCATCCTGAAATTCCAGAATCTGTGTCTGCTGAAACAAGGGCCTTTATTTTGCTCTGTTTTGAACCCGATCCCAGTAAACGTGTTACAGCATCCGACTTGCTCAGAGATTCCTTCCTGAAACAAGTAAACAAGGGCAAGAAAAGCAGAATTGCATTCAAGCCTTCAGGTAAGGAATTATCAGCCAAATCCAAGTCAACATCATCATTAAGTGCTATATAAAAGATTGGAATTATTAGGCTCGCTCTTTTACAAAGGACATTTCCTTTTGCCAGGAAAGCAGCAGGAGCTCAACTGTGAAAGTGTCTGATTTGCAATTAGACATATTTAAATTTAACAATTCCCACAAAATATGGTGTCTTGCTATTTTGCATTTTGCTTGCTGAAATCTCCCAACCCTATTTTACCTCTGCCCAGAAATAAATGCCTCATTTACAGTAAATTACAATTAGAGAAATGGCAGTTGGTGAAGACTTTCCAACACAATTCTACATTTTTAGATTCAGAATTACTTCAGAGGTCTGAGTTTTATAGAGTAGGTGTTTGGCACCTGAAAGTGAAGGTCTATCAGGTGTTCAGGTCTATATAGGTTGGCATTTTCAAACTTGGCGTGTGACTTACTTAGAAATTTGGCACAGAGCTGCTGAAGTAGCTGTTTAGTGGGTTATTTTGTCTGCCTAGCGTGCTCCTCCCTTACATCTGTATATCAGCTTCTTTCTCAGTGATGAGATAATAAACCTTAATATAGACCTGCCAAATAAATCATTACTGTTTCAAGGAACTGTCCATTTAAAAACAGGCAAATTCATTGGTCTCTCTGACTTCTTTCCCCTCTCTGTACACACACACATGCAAGCACTCCCAGTGCAAACTGAATTGCTGAATGAAATTCTAAGGGGAACTAGCAAAGAATTTGACATCTAGCTGAACTGGTTTCAGCAAGGAAATGGGCATCTCTTGTCCTGAGGGGCACTGAGAACTGCAATACCTGCAATTACACTGGGATAATGGGAAAGTTCACAGTGGCAGTCAGGAACTGCACTAACATTCTCTGTGGCTTTTCAGCCCTTGCCTGAGGATGTTTTCCTGGAAAAATTGCATAGCACTAGAAAGGAAGGAGCCTGCCTTGTTAGCTGCCCTGAGAGCAACAGGCTCTTTGTCAAACACCAGGGGAGGTGCAGCGGTCTTCTGCACTCCCTCCCTCCTTCTGCTCTTCCCCTTTCTTCTCCTGCTCATTGAAGAGGTTATAGATCTCCTTTAGATGGCCAGAGGATCAGCTGCTGCAGGTTAAGCACTGACAGGTTAAGCTTCATGCCCATCTTTCCTCCCTGTCTCCATCCCCTTTTTCTTTCCAATAATAAAGACAGTCCAGAACAAATATTAACTTATTCTTGGGACAGCAGCTTTCAGTTTTCTGTGCTGCTGAGATGCCTTGAACCAGTTCTCACAAAGTGACATACATTGTTTCATCTACGTGGCTGACCTCAGCCGTTTGAACATCAGTTGTGTACCATAGAGTGTGTCAGAGCTTTCTGAACAGCTTTTAACTTCAAACCCTCTTCCTCCCCCACCTCCACATCATTTGTAGTGACAAGCATCAAAAACTTTTGTGATATTTTAGCTTAATGGATGTCTGCACTCTGACTTGACAGAACTTCTTCCTTACCTTTTCCTATCACATAGCTGCAAACTGGCTATCAGGTTGATAGCAAACCCTCAGTATCTGTTGTTTTTAATTTGTTCTTACTATCAAGATGGATTGGAAAGCAACAAGAGATTTCCTTTAGGCTGGTGCTGAGAGACAGCCCTTACTGAGGGCAAGGGGACATGCAAGAAAGGCCTCAGGTGTTAGAGAGGGAGCAAATGTTTGTCCATTAACAAAGGCAGAAGTGGGCATCAGAGTGCTTTCTGCTTAGGGAAATGGCTGTGGTGGAGCAGCTGATGGTCACCTGTTGGTTCGACTCAGGCTCTTAAACAGCTGTATGTGCAGTTGTACCACTTTGTGAGGCCAAGGGAACCAAGTGGGAGAGTGTGTGTGTATATGTAAGTGTGTGTACATGCCAGAAAGAGTAACAAAATGGCATTCCATATGTGCATCTAGCTGCTTTGCTGTCTTTGGGTTCAGCAGGTAGCTCATTCACACCTTTTGTTACTTACGCATATAATGATTTTGAGTTGTGTAACTGCTTTCTGTCAATAAGGTTACCTTTCCCTCAGCCATTTTGCAAAATGAGGTCTTGTATCACTGAGGATGATCACAGCTGGTTTAAGCACATTGCCCTTTTCTGCCTAGTTCTGTTACATGTTTTACAACGTCTGTTCATAGATTGTAATCGTAATACATACCTCCCTCTGCCAATCCATGGAGAACAGGCTGGCAGTAGCAGCAGTGAGCATGGCTCTGTTTCGCCAGACTCTGACGTACAGCATGATATGTTTTTTGAAAGGCCAAAGAGATCCATCTCAGAAGTTCAGACAAGGCATCCCATTTCCCATTTACTAAGGTAAAGCATTTGCTTGTTGCTTGACACCCATGAGGGAGTATGTGGATTTAATTCACATTATATTTTATCTGAGGTCAATCTTTTCATGTAATGACTAGATAAACAGGTGTGTTATAAACAGCAAGCAAGTTGCACAGGTAAGTTATCAGCTAACTTAAATGTTGTCTATATTTAATTAATGAGCAACAATTTTCTCTCCTGAAGGTTTCCACATATTGATAGACTTCCCCCATTTCCCCCCTTCAGTGAATAAATGTCAGTCGTCTTACTGATGATGGATATGGATTCAGGAATCAGCAGAGTTAGAAGAGTTGATCCTTCCCACATACTCATGCTAAAATGTGGGAATGTGGAAGCAGAAAGGCAGTTCTGCTGCTCAGAGAGCACAAAAGGTTACTTTCAAATCAGTATCTTACAATATGGGGCCAGAAAAAATAGAGTTATCTTAGTCCAGGGTTTTCTGGTTTCATCCCCAAAATCAAAACAGTGCTGGGGGACATTAATACCAGCTGCTCAGCAGGACGAAATTGACCTTGTGCTTTTGGGTACAGTGGGGTTTATGCCAGCTGAGGATCTGAGACATCTTCTGTCTCAGACTTAGTATTTAACAGTCTGATCAATTCACTGCTGCAGTCTAACTCATGTTTTAACCTCCAAAGTAAACCTACTGGCTTCTGACAGTACAGCTGTTGTTGCTAATGCTGTCTTTCTCGTGTTTGTGTCACCCGGTTGCTGACACAGTGCACCTGATGAGGGCTCAGCCTCAGAGGACAGGAGCGCCTCTCCTTCCATTGAGGATAAGGATTCTGGTCTGTTTCTGCTGAGGAAGGACAGTGAACGCCGAGCAATCCTGTATAAAATCCTTAAGGAAGAACAGAATAAAGTTGCTTCCAATTTGCAGGACTGTATTGCACAGGTAATTTCACTTCAGCTCTCCTTTTCCCGTGTCAAAAGGATGATGACATGCCAGGTAGCAGTACTCCTTTTCTGGAAATTAACAAAGGAAGGTGCTTGGATTGTTCCTTCTCAGTATCTTCAATCTTTCAGACCTGTAACTGTCTGGCCTCTGGGGTTTATTTCCTGAGGAAGAGGTTTGGGCCATTTGATATGAGGTTGTGAGGCAGAGGCTGGTGGGTTGGGTGGTTTTGATGTGGTTTTTGTTGGCTTTTAAAGGACAGGGAAATGGAACACCAGGTAGTAATTGGTATGATTTGCTTCAAGGATAGATAACTGATTAACGATTTTTAATTTGAAGCATATGTAAACTAGGTGCCAAGGACACTCCATGAATCTTTAAAAAGCTAAGGTAGATTTTCTGCAGTAGGAAGGGTTGAATGGGAAGGTTTAGTGACTGTAAAGAATAACAAGAGCAATCCTGTATTCATTTAACCCATACCGAAGCAATGCCACACACCAGAAACAGTTGACTGCTTAGCTTTTTCTTCTTAGTGTCTGCTTCTAACGGTAGAAGTACCTGTTCTTGGCAAAGTTGTGGTTTTTCACCTGGATGGCATTCACATGAAGGGGACCCTGCTGATTCTTCTTGCAGTACTCCTGGCCAGCCATTAGTCCACGCACAAAGAAACTCGCAGTGCAGCCGCCAAGAGTCCTGCTGCTCCTGGGGTGAGCCTGGCATGGGCAGCCTGCTCCACACAGCACGGCACAGGGGTTTGCTTCTCCCCTGTAACTTGCTTCCTCCATAAACTGCCTCATAGTGCAGAGCAGCTTGTCCTTGACTGGGGGGCTCCTTGTAAGACTCTACAGGCTCAAGAAGAAAGCCCACAAACTCAGGCTGGGGAAGCAATTGATGTAAATTTCTGCTCTGAGTTTAAACTGCAGCATAGCTTATAGCCTGACAGAGAACTAAAATTCGTATGTGAGATCTTAGAAATAACCCGGGCTCTCAATAATTTCCAGGGGCATGTAGTGACAGGACAAGGGGAAATAGTTTCAAGCTGACAGAGAGGAGATTTAGACACTAGGAAAAAATGCCTCCCTGTGAGGGTGGTGAGGCACTGCCACAGGCTGCCCAGAGAAGTTGTGGCTGCCCCATCCCTGGCAGTGCTCAAGGCCAGGTTGGATGGGGCTTTGAGGAACCTGGTCTAATGGAAGGCGTCCCTGCCCACAGCAGGGGGGTTGGAAGTGCATATTTAAAGTCCCTTCCAACCCAAACCAGTCTGTGATTCTGTGATTATTTAGTAACAGCAAGTCCTACATTAGTCTCCAGCTGTTTTGCAGCACTGCTGTAATAATTTCTTTTCCATAATTTATGTAATACTTCTCCCTTTACCTTTTAATTATATAGGCTGTTGTTCTTACAGGCACTTGGATGACTTCAACTGTGGAGGCTGTGCACTGGAAATCACAGAATATAGTCAAGTCCTATCACTGTGTAATCTTAGACCTTTTTCTGACTTACAATATATATATATATAAACATAATTATTGGCCTAAGGATATCAAATGTCTGCGTAATTAGATGTAAGTCCAGATCCAGCTTATTGAAAGGATAGCATCTAAAAAATTGGGGTCTCTTACAGACTGCTGTTTTTATGGAGGAAAGCTGCCCTATCCAGTGCATTGCAGAAATGTGTAGGTATTGTCTGGAACCTCTTCCCTTTGTGACAGCCACGGTGCCAGCAGACTTTTGTTTTTGGTTTTGTGGGTTGTTGTTTTTTTTTTTTTTTAATAGGAATTACTGTTTACAAATTAAAAAAATCAGTTAGAAAAAGGTCGAAAATAAAGGCTTTGCAGAAACAAAGGTTCTATGATTTCTGCATGTCAGTGTGAAGCATACACAGGCAAAGCTAGAAATTGTAATCCTTAAACTACTATTGCTACTAAAAGAATGCCTAATGATGCCAGCTTTTCCATGATATATGTTCGTTATCTTTTCTCCAGAGCTCTGAAGAACTGCAACTTTCAGTGGCCCACATCAAGCAAATTATTGGCATTTTAAGAGATTTCATACGCTCTCCCGAGCAGAGAGTGATGGCTTCTACCATATCCAAGCTGAAAATGGATTTGGACTTTGACAGCACTTCCATCAATCAGATTCATCTGGTGCTGTTTGGATTTCAGGATGCGGTGAGTTCTGTGCCCAGTGCAGGGGTAGAGAGTTTCTTCCTGGACAGAGCTCAACCCAGGGGTTTGCAGCTTCCCCAGTCTTCCTCACTGCTCTCGCTCCTTCTACTGTGAAGGCTTGAATGTCACAGTCTGGGCACTGTTTGAAAGCTCTAGCCTTAAACTGTCAAAACTGTTAGTTAAACTTTCAAAGGTCGGGAGGGTTTTAGTGACTCAGGCAGTTGAGATTATAAAACTTCATGTGGCTATTGAAAAACATGATTCTCTTTCCTCACGTGTAAGCAAATGTTGTTTGCCACTACTTTTACTCATTTATTTATAGGTGAACAAAGTATTAAGAAATCACTTAATAAGGCCCCACTGGATGTTTGCAATGGATAACATAATTCGCCGTGCAGTCCAAGCAGCAGTCACTATACTTATTCCAGGTAAATCAAAGCAGATGAAAATAATCTTTAAAGCAAAAACAAAAAGGTGGCTGTTTGCATACCAAAGAGTTGTGGCAAATATAACAGTTTAGATGTTTAATCTGTCAGCATGCCATTAACTGCATCCCATGTGCTACTACATCAAAAGCACAGGGTCAGAATGTCATACAGAAAGAAGTGTTGATCAGGAGGATTAATGCTATACTTGGGGTACAAAAGCACATAATGAGGAGATAACTAGTGGTTCTGCATCACCAGTGTGGTCCAACAGTGACCAAAGAGGGCAAATAAATTCAGTCCAAGCTGGAACTTTTGAAGGAAGAAAGAAAACGACTCTGTACAACGTTGTAATGACATCCAAGGTGGGTGACACTGCAAAGGTTCGGTTATGTACTCTGAAAACTGATTCCTGAGCTGTAGAACAGATGCAGAAAAGGGAGGGCACTAATATAAGGAGGAATGTAGTCTTGGCCTTCAGATGGATAGTAGGAAAAATCATCACCACTGCGGAGGAGAAGAACTGATGAAGTATCTAGGACTAAGTGTGAGTTGGAAATCTGCACGTTGTTTTGTAATTAAGTCTTGAAGTGCTGGGTACCCCTTCCAGTATGAGAATGTTTGGAGAGTACATAGTGAGGGTGAGTCCTTTCAGTTCAAATTTGCTATTGTTTTTAAGCCAAATATGCAAAATTTTTTACGACTTTGCTTGCAGAAGAAAAATCGCAGCCGTTCTTCAGTGGAAAGGGTGGCCACCTGCAGCAAGTGCCGAGAGAACGGGGGTTAGAATTGGTACCTGGAGAACAGGGAGGCTTTGTAAACAGTTTTGATCCAGGGCAATCAAAATGAGATTAGTAGAATTACGATGCTTTGAAAGCAAGCTTTGAAGGGTTTCTCATTAGCACATTTAGTTTCTTATTATTCATTTAATCACAAATATATTTGTCCACTCTACAGCTGTAATCTACAGCTACCTACCTCTACTGGTATGCTACAGCTAAGCTACTACATTGCCATCCATTTTAGAACTGACGCTGGAGAATCTGTGGTCCAGCTTGCATAAGGCTTTGCTACTCCCCTGCTCAGTACTGCAGTAAAGCACAAGGTGTAAATAGTCTACTTCCTCAGCTGAAGCTCCCCCAAGAACAAGCTGCAACACCTCTGAAGAGAGACTTGTCCAAAGAAATTCTCTTACTCACTTTCTTTACCAGAGCTTCGAGCTCACTTTGAGCCAGCGTCAGAAACTGAAGGCGGGGAAAAAGGCGGAGATGAAGCAGAGGACGGTTTCCAGCCCACTGAACAAAACAGGGCTGAGGATCCCACCATCACATCAGGAGTCAGCACCCTTAGTTCTGTGGTGTCCCATGAGGCTCAGCAGCAGCTTAGCCTGGAGCTGGGCAGACTTAAACAAGAGACCTTAAGGTAATGCTCCTGTAAAGGCTGCAGATTTATTTTCAGGCAGTCTTTGAGAAACTCTCAGATGTTGCTTCCTACAGTGACATGCACATACCTAACATCAATACTGCTCAACTACCACTGCTGCCTCAAGGTGAAGCAGGCCTTCCAGGAACACAAAGGGATTCAGAATACATTGGCAGTACCAGTAGGACAACTCAACAGCTTTCAGTATTGAAGTATTATTTCTGTGTAATTAATTGTTTTATTGCAGAATGTCATGTTGTATTTCTACTGTTAAGTAATGAGGCTTGTGCAACTGTGTGGTTTTCTTCCTGCTTCCTTGGCTCCTTTGACAATACCTCGCGCCGTGGCACTGCTCTCTGAGCTGCTCCTGCAAGGGAAGGCCAGAGCAGCACCATCCTGGCGCACAGGGCAGGCTACCCACTGATTAGCACAAGCAGAGTAACAGCTTACAGTCTCATTCTCATTCATGGATGTGATGTAAATCTGTGATCGGAACATCCCTGGTAAAACATCACTCTTACACTGTTCAGCAGTAAATTGCAGTATAAAGGCAGCTCTGCCCAGGGAGGATGCAAGACAGTTGGAATAGAATTTACAAGCAATTTACTAAATTCTGCAAAGATGAAGGATTTAAAGTGCCATGGATAAGCGAGTCTCAGACAACAAACTAAAACCTGTAAGCCACAAAATATGCTGCTTAAGACAGTGTCTCTCAAGTGTCTCTGTCCTTTGGTAGTCATTAAAAATGACAAATGTTTTTTTCAGCTAGACTGACTCAGTATAGTTGTATTTGATCTCTCTTGTATGCTTAACAGGCTTTTGGAAAACCTCGTTCAAAAGGAGAAAGAGTATCAGACCCTCTTACGACAATCTTTGGAGCAAAAAACTCAGGAATTACACTTGCTTAGATTAAAACTTAAACCTGAAGGTTATGAAGAGCTACTGCACAATTTGACAGGTGCACACTAATATATTTGTTTAAAGGATAGGGTGTTGGGGTTGTTCAGCCTAAAGGTGGCTCTGGGAGGCCTCAGAGCAGCCTTCCACTACCTAAAGGAGGCCTATGAGGAAAGCTGGAGAGCGACTTCTTAACAAGGGCATGTAGTGAGAGGACAAGGGAGAATGGCTTTAAACTGAAAGAGGGAAGATTTACATTACACGCTATGAGGGTGGTGAGACACTGGAACAGGTTGCTCAAAGAATATGCTCCACACCTGGCAGTGCTCAAGGCCAGGTTGGGCGGGGCATGAACAACCTGGTCTAGTGGAAGGTGCCCTTGCCCACAGCAGGGAGTTGGACTTAGATGATCTTTAAGGGCCCTTCCAACCCAAACCATGCTATGATAAAGGACACTTTAAGCTTCAGTAGTCTGAAACTGACCACTTTAGCCCTGGTTTCGAGGTGCATTAACCTTTACATTTGTTTTCTCTTAAAGAGTCCAACTGGTCCGCAGCACCTTTAAGAGCAAATGCAGACCCTGAGCTCATGAACTGGCTGAAACAACAAGGAGCAGACTTGCATGCCATTAAAAGGGTAAAAAAAAAATAATAAAAAAAGCAAAAACCCCCACCTTTAAAAAAAGGTCACTGTAGTCAGTATCAGCAGTTCGCTTCAACAAGGGAATGTTAATTTAGGAATAAATTTGCCTTTTAGTTTGCTGAAGAAGATTATACACTAACTGCTGTCCTTAATGATATCACTAAGGATGATCTGCGCTACCTTCAGCTGCGGTAAGAAAGCATTTCTTAGTTCCCTGGTGAGACTGTAATTGAAGTAGGTTGCAAAAAACTTCTTCAGAAGCTCAGTTACTGAAATAGTGACGAGTCAGTGGAACTGCTGCGAATTTAATCTCCGGTTTGTTGTTGAAGTTTTTCACGTCTTAACTGATGCAGTGAAACAACTGTACCTCCGGTGCTTCAAGCTATCTAACTTCTGGCATTTGTCAGTTAGGAGCTATTTCTGCACCCTTCAGAATGATGTCATCGCAGGCATCCAGCACTTGTTGTGCCTGCTCCTTGACTCAAGTCCTTTCACCATCATTCTGTCAGTCAGCCCCTGCCTGACCTGGAAGAGATTTAGCTGCCACCTCAGGGAAGTGTGTAGTGTTTCCTATGTAGTGTCATAACCAGTACAGCCTTGGGATTTCTAGGTTTTACTTCTTGCTAACTTAAAGAAGATGAGGAAGTGCTCCCTAATGCTTCTCTATTCTCCTTCATACAGGGGTGGTCTTCTCTGCAGAATTTGGAATGCAATATTAAACCACCGACAAACATCTGGCAAGACCTCTGCGCAGGCGGTTCATGCTTTGGAAGGAGACCATGACAAATGAAAACTGCATTCCCTACACATAAATTATTAGATGTATATATACATGTCTGTACAGTGGCCTTGCAGGGTTTGCACAGCAATGTAGCTTGTTTGACCTTCAGTGTAACACACAGTGACTAGTACAGCTTTTAAGTCAAGTGTCAATGCACTTAAATTATTTCTGACAGAGTGATACAGAAGTCAAATGCTTATCACTGTAATCTAAAGCATTAGCTGAGGAAAAAAACACCTTTTCTGCAAAATGGGTACCACACACCTGAACTGGCTTTAGCATTGTGAAAACCGTGAACTTTTAACATGTTACAGCTTTGGCAGCTGCAGCAGGGAGGGCATGTGCCAGAGCTCATGGCACCTTTTCCCATATGCCTGTATACAACTTTTGTATTAAAGCTGCTTTCACAGAACTCCTAAGAAAAGCCTGGTGCAATGTCTTCCTTTATTTACGGTCCTGCCGCAAACCCCCAGCATCTAAATGGCATTTTTGGTGGTTTTGGGAGGAAAATGGTTCCTCAAGAAACAAAGCAAACATACTACGAGATAAGTGGTGTTGAAGTTTAAATTTTTAACTGTACATACCAGAGCAATCCAAAGACAAGTCAATAAAGCAGATACAAAGCAATTTCAGTAAGCTGCTGCTTTAACTCCTTCTGAAACAACATTCAGCATGGTTAATAAAATCCAAACTGAGATGGATTTCCCCACACCTTTCCTCTTTTGAAAGAGCTTTTAAATAAGCTTATGGGTTGTTTCTGAGTCATTTAAGTTCCTGTAAATACATTCAGTTATGAATAAATTATGACAGTAGGAAGTCCTTTAACTGGTAGACTTGTAGCTTATCCACTGGTTTGGGCCCCGCACTTCAAAGGGTGGCTCATTGAAGTAGATGTGTTGACAGAGTTCTTCCAGTGGTGGCTCCGGGTCAGTGGTAGCAAACTGAGCTGCTTCCTCGATCTCCTTCCTTACTGCCACATCAATATCCTAAACCAAGAATGGATGCCAATTAGAAGGCAGCTCAGAAAAAGCATCTTAATTCTGAATTTAAACACAGTGATTAAGTGTTGGTCAGAACTAGCATTAATGCTGTTTACAAATATAGACGAAAAACCTGCAAGAAACCCCTCCCTGATAAACGGCAGCTTTTTGTCCCTTTTGGACAGTACCTATACCTTACTGCCACAGGAACATGACCTCACTGATCTTGTACAGTTTCTGTTCTGACTCTGCGAACCACTGAGAGGGTCAGTGTCAATTTGGGGGTTTTATTAAACACAACTGATGAAGGTATTTATAACACTTACTTAGAGGACTCCTGGCTCCTTCATGAGGATTTTTCGCTATTGACAATTTCTCTTTCAGACTTTTATCCCCTTCCTAGGTAGTTGAGAATGCCTTGGTAATTTTGACTTCTACATCTCATGTATGATGAGCTGTCTGTGTATGATCACCCATGCACACAGACTTCCACAGCACATACATGTGCTTTTCACAGCTCATTAGCATGCAAATCCTCCAGAGCTTGCTTATATGGCAACTAAAAACCATACCTTTAATTCTTCAATGCTAGCCAGGTTATTGTTGACCATTCTGTCCTTCAGCAAAGTAATGGGATCACTTTTGCTTCTCACTTCTTGAATTTCTTCCCTAGTGCGATAGCTAGGAGCAAGACAGAGACATGAACTGCTTCAGAAGTGTCCTTGACCAGAGGCAAGCTTCTGGATGCAGCTCACTCTTAGAAAGGTGTGAACAACAAATTGTCAGGAATGCAATGAAAATACAGTGAAGTTCATCACTCAGAGGGTGGCACAGTTACATCTAGAACACTCCTTAGATCTGTAAGTGGCAACCGAGCTAATGTAGCTCCAGAAATGAACGTAACGTAGGCAAGGGAAAGGGAGCAATCCCAGCCTGTGGGAGTTCCCACAAGGGACTGCATTTCCTCCTTCACATCACCCCTCCGGTGATGATGCTAGATGATGAAGCTAGATGCTTTCCTGCATGCTTCCAATTCACTGCAAGTTTCCAAAGCACCGGGCTACACCTCTGCTTCATTCAGACATATAAGTTGGTAAAATGCCCAAGTCTTCTTGACACCTGCCTATTTGTATTTTTAAGAAGTGTTCTGCTTTACTTGACTGGATAATCTAAACTGTTCCTGCAATTTTAGCACACTGGGCTATACACACTCTAAAAACCTTGGAAAAGCACAATGCTTTTCACTCAAAGCTCAATTAGAACACACTATAACTTCACACCAAAAGCAGAATTCATTAACAGAAAGCACAAAAGTTTGACTCTGTGCTCATAGTCTACAGCAGTTTCATCATAATCTCTATATGCACTTCGTAACTCATTTAAAGATGGAATCCAAGAGTTTCAGGATTTTGACCATTGGTACTTAGTTGTTTCAGTGAATGCCAAGGAAGAACATCCCAGTACCTTATTCCAGGGTCACTCATACTGTGGCCATGGTAACGGTAGGTCTGTAACTCCATCACAATAGGACCCTTAAAGAGGAAAAAAAAATACAAACCAGCACAGACCATGTTACCATCTTAAGTGACCAATATGTGGCTACAGCAGCATTTGCTATAGGTGAAAGGCACCAGTGATGAATGATTGTAACTCCGTGTTTTTCTCCATTTAATTTTCACAAAACTACCACAACTAGTAAAACACAGCTGAACTCTTTTCAAAGGAAACCATAGGTTGATATTTCGAGCTTTTACTCTCACATTCTTACTGAGCAGCATTAAATAACTTCTTCCCTCCCAGTGTCCTTCCACCATTAGTCAGGCTATTTCAAAATGCCCACTGTTTCACTGCAAGGTTGTAACCCACAGAACCTTATTCTTCTGCACAAACCCTTTTCTTCTTTTTCTGTTGTACATTCCCAGGTGTCATGGTTTAAGCCCAGCCATAACTCACACAGTCGCTTTCCCACTCCTCCTCACTTTCTCTACCCCACCCCCACCCAGCTCCTGCAGGGACAGGGAGGAGAATCGAAAGAATGGAACTCCCACGGGTTAAGAGAAGAACAGTCCAGTAACTAAGGTATAACACAAACCACTGCTGCTACCACCAGTAATAATAATGACAAGGGAAGTAACAAGGGAAGAGAATACAACCACTCACCACCTGCCAACCAATACCCAGCCCAACCGAGCAGTGATCTAACCCTCCCGGGTAACTGCCCTCAGTTTATATACTGGGCATGACATGTTGTGGTATGGGATACCTCTTTGACTAGTTTGGGTCAGGTGCCCTGTCTCTGCTTCCTCCTGGCTTCCCCTCCTCCCTGGCAGAGCATGAGGCTCAGAAAGTCCTTGGTCAGACTAAACATTACTAATGTTTAATGTTTAATGTTGTCTGGGAAGCTAGGGACCAGGTTAGGAAAGCTAAGGCCCACTTAGAATTAAACTTGGCTAGGGATGTTAAGGAGAACAGGAAGGGATTTTATAGGTACATTGCCGATAAGAGACAGGTTAGGGACACCGTGGGCCCTCTCCAGAAGCTATCGGGAGAACTGGCTACCCTGGATTTGGAGAAGGCTGAGGTTCTTAATGACTTCTTTGCCTCAGTCTTTACGGGCAAATGCTCTGACCACACCACCCAAGTCTTGGAAGGCAGACGCAGGGACGGTGAGGGTGGGGACCCTGGGCCCACTGTGGGGGAGGATCTTGTTCGGGACCACCTTAGGAACCTGAATGTATACAAGTCAATGGGACTGGATGAAATCCATCCGCGGGTCCTGAAGGAGCTGGCAAATGAAGTTGCTAAGCCACTGTCCATCATATTTGAAAAATCATGGCAGTCAGGTGAAGTTCCCGATGACTGGAAAAAGGGAAATATAACCCCCATTTTTAAGAAGGGAAAAATGGATGACCTAGGGAATTACAGACCAGTCAGTCTCACCTCTGTGCCTGGCAAAATCTTGGAGCGGATTCTCCTGGAAGGCATGCTAAAGCACATGAAAACCAACAAGGTGCTTGGGGACAGCCAGCATGGCTTCACTAAGGGGAAATCCTGCCTGACCAATCTGGTGGCCTTCTATGAAGGGGCTACGGAACTGATGGACAGGGGCAGAGCGGTTGATGTCATCTACCTGGACTTGTGTAAAGCCTTTGACACTGTCTCGCATGACATCCTTCTCTCTAAGTTGGAGAGACATCAATTTGATAGGTGGACCACTCGGTGGATAAAGAACTGGCTGGATGGCCGCACGCAAAGAGTAGTGCTCAGTGGCTCAGTGTCCAGCTGGAGACCGGTAACGAGTGGTGTCCCCCAGGGATCGGTGTTGGGACCGGTCTTGTTCAACATCTTTGTGGGTGACATGGACAGTGGGATTGAGGGCGCCCTCAGCAAGTTTGCCGATGACACCAAGCTGTGTGGTTCGGTTGATACATTGGAGGGAAGGAATGCCATCCAGAGGGACCTTGACACGCTTGTGAGGTGGGCTGATGCCAACCTGATGAAGTTCAACCATGCTAAATGCAAAGTCCTCCACCTGGGTCAGAGCAATGCCAGGCACAGCTACAGGTTGGGCGGGGAAGAGATTGAGAGCAGCCCTGCAGAGAAGGACTTGGGGGTGTGGGTTGACGAAAAAATGAACATGAGCCGGCAGTGTGCGCTTGCAGCCCAGAAGGCCAACCGTATTCTGGGCTGCATCAAAAGGAGTGTGACCAGCAGGTCGAGGGAGGTGATCCTGCCCCTCTACTCTGCTCTCGTGAGACCTCACTTGGAGTATTGCGTGCAGTTCTGGTGTCCTCAACATAAAAAGGACATGGAACTGTTAGAACAAGTCCAGAGGAGGGCCACGAAAATGATCAGGGGACTGGAGCACCTCTCGTATGAAGATAGGCTGAGAAAGTTGGGGCTGTTCAGCCTGGAGAAGAGAAGGCTGCGTGGAGACCTCATAGCAGCCTTCCAATACCTGAAGGGGGCCTATAGAGATGCTGCGGAGGGACTCTTCATTAGGGACTGTGGTGAGAGGACAAGGGGTAATGGGTTTAAACTTAAACAGGGGAGGTTTAGATTGGATATGAGGAAGAAATTCTTTACTGTGAGGGTGGTGGGGCCCTGGAATGGGTTGCCCAGGGAAGTTGTGAATGCTTCATCCCTGGCGGCGTTCAAGGTGGGGTTGGACATAGCCTTGGATGGCATGGTTTAGTGGGAGGTGTCCCTGCCCATGGCGGGGGGGTTGGAACTCAATGATCTTGAGGTCCTTTCCAGCCCTTACTATTCTGTGATTCTGTGATTCTGTAAGCAGTACCTAAAACCATTGGTGTTATCAGCGCTGTTCCCAGGCCAAAAGTCAAAAACACATCACTGCACCAGCTACTAAGAAAGAGAAAAATGACTGCTACTGCTGAACCCAGGACACCAGGCAAACATTATTTCACCAAATATTTAAAAAACTGTAAACCCAGTGTATCATACTTGGGTGACACTAATGCTGATTCACATGCTAATGTGATTTACATCTGTGTAAATATGGAATGATTAGTGTGTTCCTTCATGCTTCCCCTAATTCCTCTCTTCAATGACAACACCTGCATGACAGAACACCTTTCACAACAAAATTTAACTGGAGGAGAAATCGGGGAAAAGGTGCCAGAGCATCCGGACAGAAACATCTATTTTACATGTCTGATACCACTTGCATGCCACCCAATGAGGAACTTTTTAATGCGGCAATAATATGGCTAAGAATTTCACCTATGGACAAGGAATGACAACTACAGACTTACTTTGCCAGATCTGCAGTGCTCGGCAGCAAATTTCGTTGCTTCTCGAACACAGAGAACATCCATGCCATCCACCTGAAAACAGAAATTACAAGTTGAGGCAAAAAAAATGCCAAACCCCAAACCTCCAATTTCGGCACTTCCACAAGCACAACATGAATTCAGTTGCAAATTTTCCTCTATTTAAAAAAATATTTATAAATTTACGTATAAATGCATACATGTGTGCATGCACATTCTCCCCCACAAGAAAGGCAACAACAGTGTCTGCACTAACCCTGAGACCTGGAATGAAGTCCCCTCTTCTATAGTAGTCAGTACTGGCTGCTGCTCTTTCAACCGAAGTTCCCATTCCATACCGGTTATTCTCACAGATAAAAATACAGGGCAACTTCCACAAGGCAGCCATGTTGAATGTTTCAAATATCTGGCCCTGAAAGAAAAAGAACAAGTTGCATCTAGACAGGGAACTCAGCCTTCAGGCACCAAATCTGCAAGGTGCAAGTCCACCTACATGAAGTTTGTCTCAGTGAACACTTCACAACAAAAGCCCTCAGAAAAACTGCAGCGAGCTGCAGAACTGAGGGGGTGCATACCCTTCTATATCTAGGATTGCTTTTTCTCTCTATTAGTTGTCTCTTTTTAGAGAAGTATTCTCTCAGCAGAAAGCCCAACAATCAAAGGAGAAGCTCCAAGTCAGACACTGCCTGGACTGCACCACTACCCAGGCAGGGCAAGAGGTGCTCCCCACTACTCAGTGGAAGGGCAGAGCTCACAGTTCACAGAACAAAATTAGATCACCCACAGCCTCTCTCCTCCTCACCACGCCACACCAGACAATGCTGATTTACCTGATTGGCTGCACCATCCCCATATAACGTCAGGCAGATTTCGTTTTTACCAAAGTATTTACAGGCCAGTGCAATCCCAGCTCCGAGAGGAACCTATCACAGGGTACAGGAAAAAAACATTTTACAGCAGTGTTTAAAGGAGTTGGAGATAGGCGGCTTGTGAATTGTGAAGAGACATTTACACTATCAGAGATCCACCCAACAAACACGCAGTTACCAACTCACTTCCATTTGTGCCAATCTCTGTTACAGCTAAAATTCACACATTGCTTACTTATATATCAATGTGATACATCTTTGCTACAGATTACTAAACAGTGAGCAAAACAAAATAAAGACATCACAAATTAAACAGCCTCAAAGCAATGGTGTCTGCATACAAGCTCACACCACAAATACTGAAACACTGGCAGAGGACAGGAGCCACATTCAACTTGTGCTTTGAAGCAGAAGTTATGTTTATACCTGAGCACCAACAATTCCATTTCCACCATAGAAGTTTTTGGTATACATATGCATTGATCCTCCTTTTCCCTTTGCACATCCTCCTTTTCGACCTGTAATATGAGTAACAAGCAATGTACTTTTCCAGAGGAAAAATCCTATGCAAATGGGAACATCTAATTCCTAAAGATCCTAACAGGAAGACCATGTTGTTGTCATTACATCTATGCGGAGTTAAGGCACAACAGCCTTTCCCCAAAGAGTTTACACTTCAATATATCACAAAACAAATGAGAGAAGGGGGTGAAAGAGAACAATAAAGGAAACCTAATTCAGGAAATACAGAATGAGACTAAGAAGAAATTTTACAAGCAACCAAGAAGTTTCAGCGCTCTACCTATATACAACAACTTTCTGATAAATGGGGGGAGGGGTGATGTTTAATAGCCAGCATGGTCCCTACTTCTCATAATCTGTAAAAAGAAGTATATCCAGTCCTTACTGCTTTTCAGTTGTGCAACAAAGGTGTGAACACTATTCCAACTTACCTGCAACAATCTACACTTCTCTGTGGCAGAACCAGAAGTAAAATATTACAGATAGGACATTTAAAAAAAGAAAAGAAAAAAAAAAAAAAAAACAACAAACCAAAACCCCACCAAACCAAAGCCACCCAAAAATCTACCTAACCAAGAGCTCCCCTTCCCCCCCCAGGATAAACATCAAAAAGTCACCCAGGCCAGCATTATTCAAGCTGCTCTTTGAAGAGAAGCAGTGCTCCATGAAGCATTACAGCAAACTGTTTATATGAGCTGATATAAGAACACAGAACATCTCTTTAGCCCACTCCATCACTTATTCTAATCTGCTTTGCTACAAGCTGCAGACACTTCGATTTTATTCCTCATAAGCACAGCTTGGTTGGTTGGCTTTTTTGCCTTAACCTTGGTGTTTATTTCAGAAGTTGACTCCTGGACCTCCCTCTGGAATTTCTTCTTCTCTTTCTTACTTAATAACGGATTGTTTTTATTATCTGTCTTTCTCATACCTTATTGAATTGGTTTAATCTGAGCTTTTATGGAACCTGCCAACTAGGGCCAAAGGAAAAAAAAAAGTCCAATTTTAATCTGTTACTAACATACATTCCTAACACATCCATTCTTAGTATGCACACCCCTTCTCTACCTCCAAAACATGCTCTCCTATACTAACATTTCAAGCGTGCAAATTATCAGATCAAGTCTTTATTATACCAATGACCCATTAAGGCCCTCAACCTCCTTGTTTCTTTTATACTTCTGGCATCCGTTCACAAATCTCTCCAGAGTTCAGCAGGCTGATCCTCTCCTCCCTGTTCCACCTGCAACTCTGCTGTGAACAGACTACCTATTCTTTCTGCAAAATCTGACATCTGTACAGATTACCATTTCATATTCTTGTTACACTCAAGTTTTCCCAACCCATTCAGTTTATCATTACAGGCAGTGTTTACCAGTCTTTCTAAAACTTCAGCAGCATAGTTCTGAAAATCCTTGTCTCTCTCCTAGGGAGGGTAATGCCCTGTCCTGTTGAGAACTGCCATAAACAAGTTCCACTTAAAAAAGTTGCGGCAACACAATAAATACAGCATATGCTATCAAAAGAAATTCACTGAATTTGAGCTTTCAAAGCGCAAGCACTTAAATATTCCTTATGAATTCTGTTTTATAGTAAAACGTGGTTGCACCATAACATTGTAAAATTGATTTATTCTGCTATGGCACTGAACTGCTTCTGACTCCTCAGTAGACATTGTGCATCAACATCATTTCGGATTGTAATAAAAATTCTGCCACAAGTACAGCAGCATGCGAATTCTCCTCATTTTACTCAGTACAAACCTGTAAGTTCAGTGAGAATTTCTCGAACAGGCACTCCTCGTGTATAGGTAAAGCCATGAGCCCTGTAAGCTGTTATCACGTGGTCTGTAGGCTTTATGGCAGCTTCAATCCCTACACAGCAAGCCTCCTGTTACAAAGAAAAAGTTAATTTAGCAGTGAAGAAAAGCACACAACATCCACAGCCAGCAGTGTGGAAAGGGCTACCTATGACCCCACATACATCAAAACAGGAAGAGTACTAATACAGGAGACCTCCTTAAATGCCAAGGGGTGGCAGGCCTCCAGCTGTAACAGCCTTGAGCTCAGAATTCCAACCTGATGGTGACTCACAAAAGCAGACAGGAGGGGAACTAGGCCTGTAAAAATCAGCAAACATTTTCTACACCCATCTCCCACATGAAGCATCTAAACAGCTGCAATTCAAAAATGTCAGGCGGGAACGGGCAGACATCAAAGTTTCACTTTATTCATGAAATTCGTGCTCCTGTCTGTTGTTTTACAGTGGCCACATGATCTACGAGACACTGCTTGAGGACAAGGGTGTGAGCCTCCAAATGCACTTTTACTAAGCTACAGTTGCTCATTCCTCTCATTGAGCTGATCTTCAGATGCACCTTACCTTCTCTCTCTTCCTGTTGCTATCCCAAGATCTCAGGCACTCCCTTGTGTGCCAAGACATTGTTTTTAAAGAAACAATGAACTACATCATGGATCCAACTACTACTTCAGACACTGCACATCTAGATTTACTCTCCACTCTAGTCAAATCCCTACATTAAGTAAGGAAAGACAATAAAAAATCCCTTGGGAAAAACAAAAATCTTACCTGGCCATCGTATAAGTGGCAGAAGCCACGAATAATCTTCTGCTTGTACAGCTGGTCAGCCTTCAGCTCCATGCGTCGGATGGTCTGCATTGTCTTGTAGTACTGGAGCCCCTCCTCTCGAGTCATCACTGCGGTGGTACTGGGGCCTTCCTCTAGGCGATGAAGGTCACATTTCTGCAAAGTTGAACATGCAGTCATTTCTTGAAAGTAATTCGTCCTATTTACGAATATCATATAGTTTTGTTTTTTATGATGCCCTTTTTCAAATTCAGTGTAATATGCTTTAAAAAAGGAAGACAGCAAAACAGAAATTCATAGGTTCAAGTGAGCATAAGGTTTGGGTGCTGTTTCCAAATTTAGGGAAATAAAAACTTTACTTCCACTAAAGGCAGATTTCCACTCACAAAATGAAGTCTCGTAGCTCCTACTATCAGTATGTGAACTACAGTCCTCACAAAACACGGGAAAGGCATATTTCCACGGTTGTTGCAGGCTAAATACTTGGTAAGAGCTACAGAGGCTTAGTGAAGACACCATATAGTTTCCTTTGTGAATCAGTTTGTAAGATCTGGCTCTAAGACTGGACCTCATCTCTTCTACCACCACCTGTACCAAGCAGTAATAAACCACCACTGCACCAGGCACCCTGACAGTCAAACCACCACGTGTACAGCACAATGTCACTCCCAAACGATGGACTGCACTGAGGGAGGGCTTAGTTTAGACACTTGTACTGAATAAATGAAATTAAAAAGAATTAAAAAGCAGTCAAGCTCAGTGGAACAAATCAAACAACTTACTCCATCCGTGCGATTAAAGGGACAAAACACTGCTATACTGGATAAAGACAGCTTACATCAAAGCAAGAGTCTCACCAGAGCAAATCTGCTGGTACCTAGATGAACTGGATATAACATATGTGCACACCACTCAAGACCGCTACTCAAGAAATTCAGGAGTCTGTATCGGTTCAAACATTAAACCTTGTATCTACTCAGAAAAGACTTTTCATATTAACTTATCTTCCCTCCCTTCCACCTGTTCAACAATTTCAGTACTTCACAGGCACAGAAACTTAGCAGGTTGAAGGAAAACCAAATAATTTCTTTCAGATTTTCTTTTATTAATTCCTGAATGACAAGCCAGCACAATAGCTACTGCTGCCAACAGAAGCATCACTTTGTTCCTGCAAACTAGCCACAGTAGAAGCTGACAGAATAGAACAAACATACTTTTTTGAACAGCACCAAGTTAATCATTAAAAGGGTGCCATAATGCTTCCTCAAAAATCCATACAGACCTCAATCAGCTGCACATCTGGGATACAACACCCACGATCCCATAAATAAAAGGGAGATGGAAAGAAGGGTAGGCAGCAAACACCAGCTATTTGTTTTAAAACAAGTAGGGAAACATTAATACTCTTCCCTTGGAAGAGAGAAGGGTCTTAGGCACCTTTGTGACTCCACGCTCACAGCTGCATTGAACTATCACAGCTGCTAAGTGCCACATTCTTAAGAAACAACTAATGCTACTACATACAGCAAAGCAAGGCACCTCCAGCTGCATTTAGAAATCAAGTCAGACAGCAAGGGGTTTGGTCTGGAAACTCAAACAGTAGTTTTCTAATTTAAAAAGGGGCTAAGTCCTTCATGTTAGGATCTACAACACACATAATCACAATGCCAGTATTAAGCGTTCAGCTGCTTCACCTTCATTTCAAATGTAGCTTCATTTGCAAAGTCTGCGTAGTTACGTGACGCTACCATCACTCGAGAGGCCTTAAAAACAAAACCAACAAAAACAACAAAACGTGAACAATATGTAAATATATTTATCAAGCAAAAGTAGGCGAATTCTCAAGTAATTTCTAACAGTACTCCCAAATTGAAATATATTGGGAATTAAACTCACCTGATCTAAAATAAAAACAATTAGTTTCAGAAGACTGTGAAGGTCATCAAGCCCACAAAAACAATTACTGTTCCCTGCGCATGCCAGATTGCTTACGTGAGTAGAGACAACCAAGGCAGATTTTGATGGCTCTCAGTGCCGACTGGAATTTTGTCTCAACAGAATAAAAAATTATTTAGAAAAAACAAATCACTCCCACCCCTTCCCCCCCCAAACCCCCAAGCAGATTTCTAGAGTATGAACTACTCTTTCTTTTCAACAAGATCAGAAGTTGGGGGGATGCAAGGCAGTGACAATGAAGGGGAATACTGTTTCAGTGGGTAACAGTCTGGCCCCGACTTAAAAATTATATAGAAACATAAAAGGTGACATACCTGAGGAGACACGAAATAAAGAACAACATAAAGGGTGACATAGTAGAGGGGAGTTACAGAGGATGTTTAAAAATCTATTACCGTTCTGTCCTAAAGAATGAACACAGGTTATTGACTTATGAACATCTGGTATTTCTAAATTACTTCAGTATGTTTCACAGCAGCATTGCACAGGATGTTCATCTGTCTGCGCATGCACTCTGGCCACAGCATAAGGAATGCACTACACCTTCAGCAGCACAACTGTATTGCTCACGGAGTTACACACAATTTCCAGTAGCTTCTTTTATGATGGAATTCATACACAGTAAACTGAAGGCTGATTATCGTGAAATTCTGAGAATGTCCAGGTCAGTTTCCAAAAAAAGATCTGACTGATAGGTATGAGGCTTGGAAAAAAGCCAACAGACATTTCTCAATCCCTCTTGGTTACCTACTCTGTTGCATATTTGATTTAGCAGCCATGACCTCCCCATTATCAGATTAAGCATTTAGAGTTATAAATTTATACCAAGTTTCTACACTGTTTACCCAGTGTGTCAGTATTATCAGTGAAGAAAATCTCTTTTACTTCTAGAGCTGGAAGTAAATCAAGAGTTTGGGATACCCAGAATCACAAAACAGCTGAGGCTGGAAGGAACCTGTGTAGGTCGGCCAGAACCCCCTTGCCCTGAATACGACATAAAAGCAACACTGAGAAGTCTGTACAAAAGTTCTAACCCCATGGCCAGTACACGTAGCAAAACCGAACCTTTTTAAGACTGACTTAGGCCTTACCTCACTAACGGCTCCCTAGGTTAGCAGCATTTGGAAGAAAGAAGAAAAAAAGAAAAAAAAGAAAAACTTTTAGATCCATAGTCCCAACAGACACAGGAAGATCTGCTAAATCTGCTCTCATGTTTGAATCTCACAAATCCAGCCACCTACCTGCTTTATCCACAAGAACTTAATGCTCAGCTAAGCGAACTACTTCAGAACAGAGGTGCAGCAACAGACTTGCTCTACATGGCAAAAAGTGAGCTGACTTTAAATTACCAAATAATACCCTTTCACACTGACGGGATCTTGACAACTTTTTTTTCCAGCGGGGTTAATTTTTCCTCATGGCCATAGTCATTATAACGGAATAGGGAGAATGAAGAGGTAAAAGTATCTTTTCATACACAAGAATTAAAACACAGGAAATGACTCACTAATGAAAAAAAACCCAAACCAATCAACCAAAACATGGGAAAAAAAAAAGTAATCAGGAAGATATGAAAAGGGAATGTTGTTCAAGCGAAGCTCAAAAGGATGTTTACTCCCTGTTTAGGATCTGACCTGTGCTGACAGTCAAAATGTATATAAATAAAACAAATCAAAGCCAAGAGGTCAGAAAAGGGGTTCAGAAACAAATCAAAACATGTTATACAGATACAAAAATATAAGTAGCAAAGAGATCACCGGGCACTGTTACCATAAAGGTCAGTCAGAGAAACTCTCTAACACGCAATTTGGAGTTTTAGAAAGCAGGCATTCTTTATTGCAGTGCTGGGCTCACACGCAAATCATTTTACGAAGGTGAGTGCACCCGATACTTGATCACAGTGGCTATATATTTAGCATGCTCATGCATATTCAGAGCTTTTCTGGGAACTCGTTATAATATTTGCATCCTAATTACATATGCGCTTCCTTGCTGAGGGGGGTGTCTTTGGTGGTCATCCATAGTCTTCCTCACTGTGTTTATCGAATGACCTCAGTGGTTGTGCACGCTTGCAAGGTCCCAGCGCTGAGTTAGCAGCTGGTATGTCCATGCTTCTGTTCCAGTCTCGCTCCACACTGGGTGCCGTTCTGTTATCTTGAAGACCAGCATCCTTGGTCTTACTTACTGTCTTCCTAAGTTGTTATCAGTCCTGAGATGTTCCTTCCCCCATTAGCCGAACATTCCTTTCTATCTACGTGTTAGTAAGTTAGAATAGTCTGGTTTATTGTACCATGTTAAAGGCACACACACTGTCGTTAGTTTAAGGTCTAAAGTTATAGCGCAGTGCTGATAGAGAGGCCCTGGGGAACGCAGCCCGTCTTCTGCCGTCCTGTAACACCACCAGCTACGCCTCCAGGGCCACGGCTAACACAAATTGTTACGTTGGGAAGAAGCGACGGCCCTGTGCGGGTCCCTGCCCCACACACAAGCCGGTTTGTCAGACGTACTGACCAAGCTAGCTCCTGCACGCAGCAACCATTTTATTTTCAGGCGGTATTTTACACACAGTACAGTTAAAAAAAAAAAAAAAAAAAAAAAAAAAGCAAAGGCACAAATCCAAACCAAATTATACGTATTTTTTAAAATTCTTTTACCCGCTTGAATTTTAGCCGTTACACCCGGGCTATTTTGCAAGGGCAGAGCCACGGCCCCACCGCGGTAGCCGGGCCTACCGGCCATGTCCCATCCTCGTCGTGCCCCCAGCACGACCCACACCAACCCCCACTAACGGCAGAGGCAGCACCGGCCTCCCGCTCCCCGGGCCTTGCCCACCCCCTAGGCAGAGGGGGACGCGCCAGCGTCCGGTGGGGCCGTTGGCCTCCCGCGTTCCGGCCGGGCAGGTAATGACCAAACTCACCGTTTTTCCAGCGGCGGCAGCAGCCGCCGGAGTCTGCAGCACCCGGGAGAGCATGGCCAACAACATCTTGCGCATGGAACAGGGACAGGCAACAACACCTTGACACTGTCCCCGTCCTCGAACCTCCTTCAGCCGTCCGCCCCGCCCCCGGCCCAGCACTTCCCGAAGGGACTGCCGGGATTCGCTCCCCTGCTGCGCGCATGCGTGGAGCTCGGCAACGGCGGCGGAGGCGGGGAAGGGAGGGTCGCGATAGTGGTGTGGTACCGGCTCATCCGGTAACGGGCCAGGCCGGAGTGTGGCCGTGCTCGGGACGCCTGGGTGACGGCTTTGGCGGGTGTGTGAGTCGGCCGTTAAATGTGGAAAAGACCTAATTTGTTCAGAAGCCGTGGAGTCTAGACACCTTACCTGGATTCATACTGATCTTGGCCAGCTTGACAAAAAAACTGGACATGTCACCGCTCCCCCAGCCGTGCCACCCTCCCAGCTGTAGTGACTGCCTCGGGTCACCATGGCTTGGGGCTGTGACTCAGATGTGAATATTTACTGCTCTTATAGGTATCAGTTGGTCCTTGTGAGAGCATTTCCTGACTGATTTTCATATGCATAAAGTAACTGAAGTGTTGAAACACTTGCTTTTAATTTAAGAGATATCCATGATATAAGGAAAACAAGTGCCAGGAAAAGAAAGGGTTAAAACACTTTTAATTTAACTTAGGTCTAAGAGAACAAGGTTTGTGTTGTAAGTCTCTGGTGTGATAACAGAATTTAGTAGTCTTACTAACAAGAGTGAATTATTTCTTTTCATCCTTCTAATGAGTGACTTCTTTCTTACCATCCTTCTAATTTATCAGTTAGTTTGGAGACAGTGACTCCCAAACATCTGCTAGCCTGGGATACTCCTTCTCTCCCCAGCCTGTCCTGCTTGCAATAAATTTTGTACCAAGGTCACACTGCTCTAAATCTTTGCCAGCTCTCAGAAACTTGCAGATACAGCTGGTTTCAGCTAGTTGTGAATTACTGGGGTATCCAACTGTGCCAAAGGTGAAAAGTGCATCTTGAAGACCCCTGCCCACATGAGGAAGACTACTTACTTCATCTTGAAGACCCCTGCCCACAGCCATCGGAGGGCAGTGCGCAAGTGCCAAAAAGGAGGAGATTTATGATAATGAGTACCTAAACTAATTGTAATATCCCGGCCACTTTCTCGGGAACCTAATGAATATGCAAGTTTGTGTGTAATAAATATCTGCTTGCTTAACCCCTAAGTGTGCAAGTTAGGAGGAGTGATCCCCCTTGCACCCGGCACTGTAATAAACATACCTGCTTTATAACTCTCCTTGAGTTGTAGAGTCTGATTCCGTGCTTCATCCATCCCCTGGGAAATACACCAGAAAGTCAAAATGTAACCAAATGTTGAAGAGTGCTCTCATTGTGCCTGATGTGCTGATCTCTCCAGACAGCCTCCATTGTTGTCTTGCTAGCAGCTTAAGAGGCTCACACTGAGGTTCCCCACTGGGTTGAGTGCCCAGACCAGGTTAATTGCTCATGTTACTGTCCTGGCCCCATGCCTGACTGTGGGCTCTCGCCTCTGCTCTGCTTCCTGAGCAGTGCTGACACCAGCACCTGCACATGTGCAGCTGAACAGAATAGATCCAGCTGAAAGGTAGCATGCCTATTCAATCCCCCCCCCCCCCCCCCCCGAAGAAACAAAACACCAAAACACCATAAACCAACAAAACAAAAACCAAAACAAACTCAAAATATAGCAGAAAGTAAACTCTGTTCTCCTGTTGGCATCACAGATGCTTGTGTCTGGTGAGTCCTGAGGGTTGCGTAGAGCTCAGCGCATTTGCAGCTCAAGTGGTAAATGTTTAAGGTGTAACTGGCATTGAAAATGTGTTCCTCAAACTACATCTGCAGCCTCCCTTCGGTAGGATGGATAGTGGGCAACTCATTTCCAAAACACAGCTTCATCTGGATCCCCACTGCACTATTCACCTCCTTCCTTAGCTGCCCACCTGTTCTATTACACAGGACACTAGAGGCCAATGTGATTTCTTCCTCGTATTATCGCTAATGCAAAGTAGGTAGCTATCTCTGTAGACAGATGTTATGAAGAATCATAGACTCGTACAGAACCACAATTTCTGAGCAGTTTGGGTTGGAAAGAACCTTAAAATCATCTAGTTCCAAGCCCCTGCCATGGGCAGGGACACCTCCCGGTAGACCAGGTTGCTTCCAAAGCCGTGTTCCACCTGGCCTTGAACACTGCCAGGGATGGGGCAGCCACAACTTCTCTGGGCAACCTATTCTAGTACCTCCCCACCCTCACAGTAAAGAACTTCTTTCTAGTATCTAATTGAAATCTCCCCTGCTTTTCCTAGGCTATCTTTAGTTTGCAGCATTTCCCCACTTGGAAGGCAAGAGCAGACTTGCTGGAGATGTTCTAGAAGACAAGGAGTGTCTCCGCAGCTAGAGAAAGTATCTGGAAGGTCTGTGTGGGGCTTTCCCCAGGGCTGCCAAAGTACAGCAACAGCCCCAGAGGTCCCAGGTCACTTCTGAGCAGTGTAACCATCACTGTCTGGAATTTTACAACCTTCACTTTTATAAATCAATTTTACTGATTTATCAATCACTATTTCACAGTCCTGGAACAACTACTGATGGACTCATGTGCACTGATGGTGTTCATGCACACCACAGTTATATTGGTGTGACTCACGAAGCACAAATGCTTTTAGTGTTCTCCTGGCCTGCTCAGGTTTAGAGCAAGGCCAAATGGCACCTGGGATGGGATAACACCTGCTATCTGCAAGATTCTCTTCTTCTCTCTGCCAGCTCCCAGTGTTGTTTCTTCCCTGTCATTTTGACAAAGCTCATCCTTATTCTGTCTTCCCCATTACACTAACTCCATCTGACATTTTCGCCCCACCTACTCTCTCCTTCACACACAGCTTTTATTCTTATTAATCCATATTTTTTTGGCATGTCTCTTCTGGAAAACCGGCCTCTGGTCAGAATGGGAGGGAGGGGTGGGAATAGGAGGGTGTGTGCTTGCACTGGGGAGGATGGTGAGGCTGTCAGAATACCCTGCAATACGTGGTCAAACAAGGATTCACCACTTTATTCTGTAGTTTTTGCATTCTGTAGAGGAGGTTCATCAGTTCATCTGCTTTTTCTTGAGAGAATTAAAGAGCAAAGTATGTGAGACTGAAAGCTTGTGGTGAACTCACATGTCAGTTCACTAAGCAACATGTTGAAGTAAAGGTCTCAAGTTCTATGAACAATTGTTAACTTCGGACATAGTCCTGATCAAAGGAAGAATCATTATCACTACAAAAGAATGCAGTCTAGCTTATTTCGGGTTCAGTGTCATTACCTGTTCCTTCTCCACATGAAAAAGAAAAGCAAAGCAGCTTTTATAATTATGCATTTGCAGACTGATACTGTATTACACTTCTAGTCATCGTAGGAAATAGTTACTTTTGTTGGGAAAGGATCCATTTTTTCCTCCCTGGAAATACAGTGAGGCATTGATCTACATTACCTCTGCATCTTTTTTACTTTTCGTAGTATTCCATTAATATTCATATGTTTTCCCCATTAAAACCACTTACAACATTCTGAAATGATGGAGTTGTCCCACAGAAAATTAACTCAGAAAGTAATCCATGCATGAGGTAAACAATGAAAACATAATCAAATCATAAGCAGAGAATGACTATAGAAAGTAATTTAATGGAAGATGTTTATGTAATAGTTCATAATGGAGCACCTTGCCATGGGTGACTTTAGTATTACCACATCAAGGGTGTGCTGCATGGCAGTTGGCCAAAGCCCATTGTTTTCTGTTGTTCTGGGTGTGATCCTAAACTGTAATTTTTGTACTGCAGCTGCTGTTACAGATGTCTTCCACTGGATTAAAAATAGAGGGAAACATCCAGCATTCAGGACTCACCCCAGCTCACCCCAGGTGAAAGCAATCCTCACCTTACTTCAGGAGTTGGGAGGTTGCTGCCTGATTTTTCCTCTTCCCATGCCCCTGTACATCTAACTCACAGAAGGCAGCAGTGTAGGGGACTGACGTGTGGCTGCCAGCCGCAGAACAAGTTGTGATCACATTGCTGCAGCCTCCTTTCCTCTCTGGGGGCATCCACACCATGGTGTGCTCGCCTGTGTCTCCTGTGTGGCACCATACAGTGACCCCTTATATTGCAATAACTGTTCTTCATCTTTGTTTAGTTCGAAACACTTGAAATTAATGAAGTAGCCCTTTCAAATGGTATTCCAATGGCACTGTGCAGTGGGACTGTGCTGCATGCTTGGTGGCAAGGGATTCTGTACAGTTGCATGGTGAGCTGTCCCTGTTTTGGAGGACTGGCTGGGAAGGATGGTGGCGCAGCCTCATCCATGCTGGTCACAGGCAGCAGCCTCCAAGGCTATGCCCTGGCTTCTTCCTAGGGGGAAGCTATCAGTTAGCTCCAGAGGAGAGCACACAGGCAGATGAAAGTTCTCAGATGTGCGTGACTGGCAACAAGGTCTCAGGACTGAGCTGAAGAATTACATTATCAAAGGGAACAGATGTAGCCTTAGATCCTTTTCCATCTTTAAAACCTGAGTCACCAGCTTAACTCCAGATTCATCCTTCAGCTCAAAATACACTACACTCTGTCTGAAACAGGTCAGTGGGAACAATCATTTTTCTCTCATTATTCCTTCTTTTGAGTTTTCATTTGATTCAATTCCCATTTTTCTTTCTGTCCTCCCTTATCTCATTTTCTTGCCCAAATGTTCTTTTGTCACTCTTCCACTCTTCCTTTCCTGAGGTCCACATCGCTCAAAATAAAGATCTCTCTCCATTTTGCTCCTTTGCTTCCCCCTCTTCTGATTAATTCCCATTCTGTCCTCCATTTCTAGTGGTTTCTGCTTCAGGCAGCAACACTACTCCCAACTCACTTTAAATACTGAGACACATACAAACACCACTGATGGGGGAATTAGAACAATTAATTGCTCTTTCTGAATCCTTCAGATTTTTTCCCTTGGAGTCATGGGAGTTTGGAAGAGAAAGAGTTTTCTAGGATCTTCCAGATGTTTTGCATCTAGCAGTGACAGAAAAATGGATTAAGAATGTTCCACTTCTGTTTGTCATTCTGATTGCTTTCCTGCACTATTTTTTGGAAGACACTGAAGGAGAAAGATGCCAATGAATTTACAATGTAATTTTTCATGCTTTATTTATTCATGGTTTTATGCCATTCCTCTGTGCTTCCCATTATGTTGCTTACTTTTTTTTATTCCCAGAAGTAATTAATATTACAACATCCAGAGAAGCACTTCTTTATAAAAGGCTGTATTCATTTACATAGTAAACTCCTAGGGGAAAAGAGATGTTATTTTACTGTCCTGGGTAAGCCCAACTACTGTACAGTTATTTCAACATAACCTTGATGAATTTGAAAACTGGGAAGAAAAGAAAGCAGCCATATTTTCTGTTGTTGCTGGATCTGATTGGTATGAAAACCAAAATGTTGTGTCTGGGACTTAATTCAGTCCTCTTTTATTTTGAAATCATATATATCTTTCAGGTATATAAAAATGTATAGTTTTATCCAAACTCAATGTCTTAGACTTCATGTCTGCAAGGCCCAAGCAAATGCTCGAAACAAACATTCTGTTGAAACCTCTGTGTCCATAGAAAGTTTTTAAAGAAACCAACTGTACTTTATTTTTTGCACAGACATCCTTATTTTGCTGAGTTCTATATTTCACATCACCTTACAGGTCATATTCCTGTTTATATATTTGTATGTAACACCCTCCTTTTTCACAGTGGAAGAGTATTTTTGAACAACGCTCACTTGTGAACCACTACAGTCCCAGATTCTTGTCTGCAGGATTGTTGCCAGACCTGTTGCTCCCTTCCTGCCCTTTCGTTACTGCGTTCTGCTCTCTGCTTCACGATATAAACTGCTGATTTACATCCTGTCTTTCAGGTCACTCTTCCAATTTTACAAATAACTCTGAGTTCTGATCCTCTGTTCCTCTCCAGTTTATATCTTCCCTGAACTCAATGGGAGATTCTGCGTTTCCTTATCCTTGCCAATAAGAAAATTTAATAGTACAGGCAGAAGGAAAGACTTTGTCAGAATCATTTTACCAGCAGAACCATAGGTAACTATTCTTTGATTATGGGCTTTTGGGAATCTTGGGGGGTGGGGGTAGGGGGGGGGGGTGGGGGAGAGAGCTATGTAGAAAAGTGCCGTGAGGCGGCAGTGTAGCACTTTCTGCTGCTTCTGGTAGCCAACCGAAACTACCGAGTCGCAGCAGTGACTCAAACTGTTTCACCAGTAGGACCCTGGAGGTTGCCTAGTTACTTGGGAAAGTAATGTTAGGATAATATTAAGGGAACAAACTGAAAATAAACTGGTTACACTAGAAAGGGTGTGACTGCTTCGTCTTGCTTCCCCAGTTGTATCTGTGGTGTTTATTTCCTTTCCCTGTGCACAAGAAGGTGGTGTTTTAGTACGCAGTCTGTTGCCATTGCCCCCAGTCCCCTGGCTCCCTCGAGGGAAGGAATGCCTAGTTTAGATTTGTAATTCAGTAACTTTGATGTTTATCTGGTTTTAATGAAGCCCATAAATTGAGCAGAGTCAAATTTATACAGCCCTCCTCCTCACACTCCCCGCATAAAAGAAACACAACTGTTCCAGCTGCAAAGCTTTTGAACCTCTCCAAAATCCAAGACAGTCCTATGGTACACAGTAAGGGTCATATATCATAAGTTCCCTCCCCCCCCCCCCCCCGAGATGTGTGTCATGACCATTTATTACCAGACTTGTATGATCTGAAGCCATTTTGCACTAAGTCACATTGTCTCAGACAGTCCTTAGAGGATTTTGATTAATCCCTTGCTTAGTCTAGTTTTGTGACTATATGATGCCACTTGCTTTAGCATGTGTGCATCTGGATGCATGTGTAGAAAACCTGCAAATAGTTATAGGAGAGAATGTTATGCTTATAAAAGCAGATCAAAGAAATTACAGAATTAAGGATGTTCTTTAATTTGGCTTCCTGAGCTTTGATACTAAAATACACTCTTGCTCTTTTGTGGGGGCTCAAGAATAAAACTTATCTCTCTAATGTCACACTTTCAGAAATTCTTTTCTTCTGCCATGATTAAGGGCATTCAAAATTATCTTCAGTTATGCAACTAAGACTGCTCTAAATGAAAACGAATAGAATGGAGACTGGGGAATGGAGTAAGAATGGCTTAGGGGGAGATGTCCCTGCCCATGGCACGGGGGTTGGAACTGGATGATATTAAGGTCATTTCCAACCCTAACTATTCTATGTTTCTATAAGAAAACAGGTGTCTGTTTTTAGAGGGGTGGAGAGTAGACCCTCCAGGCTGACAATTTTCCATTCAGCTTTTTTATTCTCTTGAGGATGGTTAAAAAGCATTTAAATGCAAAAATTTGTAAGGGAAGTTGGCTAACTTTCACCAAACTGCTGAATCTCTTCTGGTAATCTGTATGTGACTTCCTGCATGAGTATGAAACCTGTGCTATTACTGTGTTCCTTAATTTGAACATTAAGTACAGCACTGGTAGAGCTGAATTCAGTGTCTCCTGGTCCTGAATATTACAAGGCAATGGCTACACAGTTTTTTCTAAATGTTTTTATAATATTAAATGGGATCTTCCACACAGTTTTGGCCTAAAAACTCAGAATATTTGACTGTAGTATTTGTTTACATTTGGATATTAGATTGCATTACTATCAGTCAGGCAAGTCCTGAGCAAGTGGCCAAAGGCAGCACTAGCCAAAGGCTTATCAGTAGTTTTGGGGAGTCTGAGTTAGCTAAGCAAAATCTGGAGCTGTGTCCTAGGCCAGGGACAGAAAGGAGTGGAGAGACCTATACACTTATAAGGAGATCTGTATAAAGCTGGGTTTGTGGCTCTAGAGGCCTGGGTGGAGGTGGGAAGCTCAGACACCATGACCTGCCTGAGCAGCACTGCTGCCCCATGGACTCACCTGCCAGTACCAGCAACCAGCATGGATTTCCAGGGCCCTGGCACAAGCAAGATAAGCAATAAGGGTGTGATAATTTTGTTGCCTCTGGCAGTCAGCTGTCCTAGGCAAATCCTGGCTTTGCCCATGGTTCTAGTTGAACCTGCACGAAGGTGGCTTTTAGTTCCAGCTGTGCATCTCTGATGTGTTTTCCTTGCTTAAAAACCCTAGGAGTCTTTGCCTGAAGGGCCAGGGTGTGCTGCAAACATAGACTCACCTGCAAAAGTAGTTGCTAAAGAGTCGTTCACTGTAAAGCCACAGGAGAGGGAGAAAGAGGGGAATATCTCTTCAGAAAACAGCTGGTGGAAGCTAGGAGGAGTTGCCTGTCTATCTACCATCTGGATGAGAATAAGATTTACCATACTGGTTTTCAGTTTATGGGTCTTCTCCAAAATCAGTGAGAAGCTTCCTGTTGATTCTGTATGTTTTAAGTCAAACCCATTGTGTATTAGCTTTCAAATATATCTATACATGTATATTTGCAGTCAAACATACAAGCCTATAACACTGACATAAACTAGGCAAAACATCACGAGATTTTAAGATTGTGTGTCCTATGTTCAGAGTTTGGAAGCACACGATTAACTTCAGCTTTACTTAAATAATCAGTAAACATGAAGAAGAGATCACAGAATCATAGAACCAGAGCATCATTCAATCATAGCATCGACTATGTTGGAAAAGACCTTTAAGGTCATCAAGTCCAATCACTACCTCAGGACTGCCAAGACTGCCACTAAAGCATATCACTGAGGGCCTCACTACACATTTTTTGAACCCTTCCAGGGATGGTGATTCCACCGCTTCCCTGGGCAGCCTGTTCCAATGTCTGACCACTCTCTCTGTGAAGACATTTTTTCTAATATCCGATCTAAACCTCCCCTGGCGCAGCTTGAGGCTGTTTCGTCCTGTCCTATCCCTTATTATTTGGGAGAAGAGACCAATCCCCACCTTACCACAACCTCCTTTCATGTAGTTGTAGAGAGCGATAAGGTCCCCCCCTGAGCCTTCGCTTCTCCAGACAATCCCAGTTCTCTCAGCCGTTCCTCTTAAGACTTGTGCTTGAGACCCTTCACCAGCTTTGTTGCCCTTCTCTGGACCTGCTCCAGTAGCTCAATGTCTCTTTTGCAGTGAGGGGTCCAGAACTGAACACGGTATTCAAGATGTGACCTCACCAGTGCTCCGTACAGGGGAATGATCACTGCCCTGGCCCTGCTATCTCAGTGTTAATTTTATAGTGTCTGCCAAATAAGGCAGGATTTACTTATTTTTGTCTAACTTCAACTGTTGAAATGATAAAATTTTTACAGTAATTATGCCTTGGATCTTTTAACTATAGGACACCACATCCCTTTCCTCAACTTTTCTTCAAGCACCTGTCTCCTATTTCATGCAATAGTGTTCTCGTGGATCCTTTGCCAGCTAGACTCCAGTATTCTCTTGCCGGTGCCATATAGTGCAGCTGATGGCAAATTTTCTTTCCCATTAGAAACCTCAATAGTCTCTCATTTGTTTTAAATTATGTTTGTTGGAACATTTCCTGGGGTTTTGCAGGTGGTTATTTATTTCTCAAAGCTAGCTCTTCAAGTGAGCCAACTATTTTGATTTACATATTAGCCAAATAAAACAAACTTGTAAAATTCTGCTAGCTCATTTACCTGAAGCAAGTACATTCTGGTGAGGAAGGGAACCATATGAGTTGGATGGACTGTGCACGGGTGAAAAGAAATCATGTTATGTTTTTCTATAGCAGCATGACAGTACTTTTCAGCAGGGCTTATAGCAATTTGGGTTAGTCTTCTGTGAAATGGGTTCATTTTTTCCATTAATTTTTCATCAATTTTTCAGTGAGAGTAGACAAGCAGACTGGTTTCCACAACGACTAGATTTGCAGGGTGGTCGGAAAGATATATCTTGCTTGGGTTTTATATGCACTTTATGTTTGGATGGTTTGTTTTTTGTTTTTGTTTTGTTTTGTTTGTTTTTTTCCTCCCTCCAGAATTCAATTCCTAAAACATTTTAAGCCATTCTAATTGCAACATATAGTCTGCTCTTCAGATATTCAGCTCAATCAATGCTTTAAAAAATCTTAAGATTTATGTTGAAACAAAGAGTTGGGTAAGCCATTTCAGAACACTTTATGACCACATATCAATTTCCAATGCTAATATTCATCCTGAGGGAGTTCTAATAGGGAAAACTCAGGGATGATAATCGCGGCTATTTGTGAGGAATAGACAGCAATGAAACCAAGGGATACACAATATTAAAATATTATTTTTACCTCTTTTTCACTCAGTCTGTTGAAATGGATTAAGGCAAGACTACTGGACAAATTGAGTATATGGGGTCATGATAGTGTGGCAACCAATCGCTTGAAAAGCTAGCAAGGAAAGATGGGCAAACTGAATTTGTGAAAGAACATTTCTCAATGGCTGGAAGAGTGTTTGAGACAAGTGATCCAGCTGGCTGACCCAAAGCAATGTAAATGTAGATTTCCAGTGTGGATGTTTTTATAGCTCTTCTAGGAGAAGTTCAGCTGAAAGAGCAGATCAGAAAACAGAAGCAAAAGAAACCTGAGCCAGTGTGAGCTTTCCTGTTATTTTTCCAAACTTTTCAAACACGTACATTCGGGCAGCTGAAAAGCTTCTTCATTTGTCCCACAGGCTTCTTTCCACTTGTACGGCAGGAGAAAGGCCAAAGGTAGAAATATAAAATGCTGGTGCTTCAGGGTGCTGTATTCAACTGATTTTCTTTCTGTTTTGCCTTTATCTGGTGCTGATCTTAGTAACTAGATTCTGCACTTGGCCTCTGTATAACTGAAGTATTTATGAAGACTGAAGCTTGCTTGTTAGCTATATGTTAAAGGATGTTCAAGAGCATAAATTATTCCAGGAAGGGAAAGGAATAAAGTACTCAACAATTTGCCTCTGGATTGACTTTTCCTTGGACAGTAGATAGGAATAAGTTCTTCATCTCTCCCAGTGCATGTAGTTTTGTTTCAGCCATGCCACTGTTCCAAATTGCCTGTGCCAGCAAAAGATGTATCACTAGGAACACCAAAGCATGTTGCAGAGAAGAGTATGCCCTGGATCAGCCTACATGTTTGACACTAAAGGGCTGTCCTGCCCTCTTAAGTGTAATTAATTTACTTCTTAATATGTTTGAATTAATGTAAGCCCCACATTGACGCTGAAATGGGCACTTGAGGCTATTACTGTGGCATTTTATAGTAAAGACCCCTTTGGGTTTTTTGGTTGGTTTTGTTTGTTTGTTTGTTTGTTTGTTTGTTTGTTTGTTTGTTTGTTTGTTTTAATAAGGTATTAGTCCCATGAAAGCCAGAGTGAGACACTGTCACTCTCTGAGACTCATTACCACTTAGACCAGGGCTACTTAACAGTTCAGCAGGACAAATGCCAGTTTTGGGCACTTCTGCTGCCCATTTATGCTGCTCTTTCAAATCACTTAGATGGGATTATTGCATCAAAGAAAGGGACAAAGCATGTGCAATCACAGTAGGATAAGTCTGAATTTCTAGAGGCTAAGTAAAATCACCCCATAAGCTGCCAACTGCCTCCAACTCTGATCTAGTCTGTTACTCTCTGGTATCGGCTCTTACCAGACCACAGGAAAAGTGCTCAGCAGATGAGCAACTAAGGAATAGAGATTTTTGTTAACAAGACTGTCATTCAGCATCAGGGAAGTTAATTGTAACTCTTTGTAATACTAGATGACCAATCTAAGAATATAATGAGTCAATGAGAAATCCAAACACAAGGATCTCAAAATGAGGGTTTCTGACAATACTTCTTTTCAAGTCATTGTTGCAAGGACATTCGTTCTCAAAACAAAGGCTTGCATACTCTTCTTGCATGTACGAAGCTAACTGTTATCAGTGGGTTGTTTATACGCAAAAAAGAAAAAAAGCTGTGGATCTGTCTGCCTGCCCAGGTTTCTTGAAAAATCTCCATGCAGCCAGCTGATTAGGTTCTTAATGGGTTTGAGCATTTGATGTTGTCAAACTGAAATTGGGCATCATTAAAAGCAATGTAAAAATAGCCATTCTTGTTTCAGAAACTCATAATTGTGTAGTAATCAGTGTGCAAACACTTCCTTTGTAATTAAGGATGTAATGATACTAATTTGACTAGTCCTATAAAAAGTCGTCACTTGGATGAGTAAAAGCAGCAGACCTGAAAGTGGGGACAAATTCAAATCATAATGAAAATTGATTTTGAGATTACTGCCTTTTTTGGGGGCGTTCTTTCTCTTAGCAGCTTCACATCTGTCGAGCTACACTCATATCAGGAAAATGCTGTTGGAATTTTGCTGATGGGAAATAAGTCTTATGAAATTGCATGCAGGTAATGCTAGCATGTCTTGATTTGTATGGCTCCCTCAGATAGAGATCCATTAAGAATAATTTAGAAAAAAAACATGTTTTGAATAGATTTTTTTGAAAAAGATTTTCTGTCATGGAAAAGCAGCATCATACAGAGATACTAAGCTAGAGTTGAATCAAGTAATCAGCATGCCAGAAAATAAATGGCCCTCTGGAAGAGACTGGCTTAGAATACGTACTTAGCTTGAAACAGCCATATGAAGGTGAGGAGAATCACATGTAACATGATCATGATAGAAAAGAAATACAGGAGTTAAACATTACTTTGTACTAAATAGAAAATGATAAAGGGACCCTTTCAACCAGGAAAACAAATGCCTTTGGTATTATAAAGCAATGTATGCTTACTACACATCTAGGATTAGATGCAAGTTCAGAGAAAAAAAGGTTAGTAGATGGGTATCGTAGAATCACAGAATCATAGAATGGTTTGGGTTGGAAGGCACCTTAAAGACCATCTAGATCCAACCCCCCTGCCATGGGCAGGGAAACCTGCCACTAGACCATGGTGCTCAAAGCCCATCTATCCTGGCCTTGAACACTTGCAGGAATGGGGCAGCCACAACCTCATGCGGAAAGAATCCAGAAATTTGGTGATACCCGTCTTTTGTCTCTTCCAACATTTTCTGTAATACCATTTTAATTTCCTTTTTCACAGCTCCTGTTAAACAGGCAAAAGCAACAATAACTTTTTAACTGCACTCCCAATGGATTTCTGAGATTTTTCTTCTTTATGTGGCCAGTGCTGGAATAACACAGATACCTCTAGTATATTTTTTCGAAGCACACTAAGAAAGGGGAATTTTACCATCTCTTCACACTCTTACCCTGCCAAATAGGCTGAAGTTTGCCCAGGGTTTGGCTTAGTTGCTGGACATACAGAAATCTTACTCTTGCTTTACTACTATCAGAAATATTACTGCAGCTATTCTCCATATCCAGCCAGCAATGGAAAATAGATCTATGGGAAGACTGAGCTGAATTAATCCAGGTTCCTTGGACTTATGCCCACTGCTTTTGAAACAGTCTCTTCTCCATGTAGTCACAGGCAAGAGTCTACATTTACCTCCAACCTGACACTTTTATTTTGCACATAGAAGAAGATAGGTTCTTGAAGCACATTTTTATAACATGCAGGTTTCCCTCTCTGAAATAAATACATTAGATCAGTGTTATTGTAGTAACTTCTTTCTGGAATCTAGGCCTGGTTCCCTTGGCTGGTACTTTGTGAAATAAAGTCATTGCAGCCATGGAGGGTCAGTAAGCAAGAGATAAAGACACATCTGATTCACAGCCTTCCAATCTGACAAAGCTATACTACAAGCATTTTTAAACTGAGGGTTACAGTGCTTCTAAAAATCTTTGCATTTCCAGCTTCTGGTAGATAATAAGTATAATGGAAATCAGAGTGTATTTCTCTAGCTTGCCAGACAAATCAGCCCCACTCCTGGAAGTACTTTTGCAGAGACTTAGCCTTTCATCCAGGAAAGCAGACCCCACTATGGGTCTGCTCAGTTTAGGAAAATCAAGCATCTGTCTAGTGATTGAACAGTTGTAGGGAAGGAAACAGGTAAGATGAAAGGAAATCCTAAATTGATTCAGTCTCCTTCACTGTGTAATTTACAAATTGGATGGGAGGGAGCTTTGATGTGCCATATGGTCTAATTTGCAACAGGATGAATTTCATCAGCACCTACAAGAAGTCTTGTTCTTCTACATATGTGAATTGGCACAAGAAAACTGAGGAAGCTTCTAAGGAAGCCTTGAACTTTGATCTTCTTATCTGAAAGACAAAAAAAAAAGAAATTTTGTACGACTGGAGAGCTCACATCTAGTCATGATTTAGTGTTCCCTTTCAGGACACAGCTGATACACAGGGGAGCCAGCTGTCCTTTTGAGCAGGGAACATCCTGCCTTTTCTAAGGGAAAATAAAGAAACTGGTATGGAATGGACTTGAGCATCACCTCAGGTTATTTTGAGCAGAACAATGGGAGTATCTAGTATTTGGTAGTCCATCAAAAGTTTTGAGTCCAGAATTTTTAGCAACTACCTAGAAGCAAAGAAATGTGGAAAATTAATGTCAAGATTCAGAAATACTCTTAATGTTATGTAACAAGATTGTTCCTCTTGCAAATTCTGCACTTTGGGGCAGTAACCTTGAAGGCTTGAGAAAGATTTCATTCATTGCTGTGGAAATACAGGTAAGTACAAAGAAATACGTATTATAATCCATACTTGTATAAAATGGAGAGTGGTGTGAAGAATCAGGAAAATTATTTAATCTTTGTTTTTAGTGCTGATACCGCCATACTGTGTACAGTACAAATGCAGAAAGAAAATTAAAAAGAAGTAATTCAAAATTATTATAATGCTTTACACTGATAAATTTAAAGAGCACAACCTGTTTATATATACAAAATAAGCTTTTCATATATAAAATAACACCCTTGATACTTTTACCGTGGACAATCTAGTAGAAAAAAACATAAAAAAAAATCCGGAAAATTTGAGGAACTAGAAAAAAAGCACATATGTTTAATTGTGGTGATAATGACATCTAAATAAATTACCAAGAGAAATGTGGGGTCCTCCATCCTCAAACTGAAATTATCTGAAACACTTTCCAGAGCTGAGCACAAGACTCCATATGTGAGTCACTGGATGCCACTCCGCGGATGACATTATGCAGGAAATCAGGCTGGTGGTTTACTAATCTACGAATCTACAAGATTTTATTGGCCAAACTGTGCTATGACTGTGGACTTCCTTACAGAGTTCAGTACTATTATTAATATTTATCCAAGCAACAGAGATAAATTACAAATTCTTTTCTACTCTTTAGCTTTATGTATTGCCTCCACATGTTGAAACAAAGAAGGAAAAGTCATTATTTCATTTAATTTTCTGAGAAGGTGTTCTACCCAAGAGTGTCAATGAATCACAGTTTGTTAGGGTGGCCCCTGCAAGTCTACTTGAAAATATTAATGAGTTTATTGTGGTTGCAATTTGCCCATTAGTGGTAGGATAAATATAAGCTTCACAGCTGTTGAGGTTTGTAGAGTCATATGTGAAAATATAATTTGGAGGGGTCAGAAAATGAGATCAAGCAGTTACTTTAAACTGTGAACAAAAATAATACATTTACTGATCAATTTATTTCTAAATCTTTTATCTCACATAAGCCTTTCATTAAGCCTTCCCTAAGTTTGACTGTTAAGGGAGCAAATGTATTTTGTCATCTGGTTTTATTTTGATGAAATTATGGCTCAATGTTAAGATGTTTATAATAAATGTCTTAAAGGAAAGCTTGAGGGGAAGTAACATTAAATCAAATTCTAAACAATAATTCCAAGATAAAGTCATTATTGAAATTCTGATTCTTAATATGTTGTATTTATAAAGACAAATGTGAAGGGTTACATTTGAAATTACCACCCTGTGATTGGAGCTGTAGATTTATTTTTTAAAGCAGGTGACATACTATCTGTGATGCAAAGTGAGCTCTCATTCTGTTTTCAGGAAAAAAAAAAAACAACCAAAACCTGTCCAAAGTAGCATTGACTGTGCAGAGAATTACACTGGTGCAAAAATAATCAATCCTAAGGTTTCATCACATTGCTGATTTATGAACTTGGGCAAAGCAATGTTGCTTTGAAGTACAAATCTCGAATTCATGCAACTTGTTCCACAGACTGGTAACCTTGAATGCAGGATATTAAATGCACTTTGTTAATAACTTACTTAATTTTAATCACTACTGTAATATGATGTTTGGGTTATAATTTGATTTTACTTTTCCTCAATTTTGCCTTTACAATGACATAAAACTAAGCTATAACTCTTCCCCTGCCCCACAAATCACATGATAAAATGTATTTGATTTTTTACTTATTAATGTCTAAAGTTTTTCATACAACATGAGCTGGAGCAGTTTGGCTAGAAGTTTTGACTTCCTACATCTGCACCAGTGTAATTCCCAACGCAATCAGAATTTCTCCTGACTGATGCTGGTTTTATAAAGGCAGAATGAGACTCACTTTGCACAGTTTTATTCCATTGTGCATATCAGTGGATTTCAGCTTTTTTTGAGTTGTTGACCTTTCCAATTTTTCCAAGGGAAATAGAGATCCCTGGATAGTGAATTCAAATGTCTTGGGCTTTATAACCCCATCTTGAAAACCTTTCAGAAGCAGTCATCAAAATCCCAGGGATCTGTGGGACACAGTGTGAAAAGCACTGCATCTGAACACTACTCTTAGAGGAAATACTTGCCAGCCTACGCTGTGACCGATAGAGATCTTTCCCTCTGTTCTGTAAGGCACAAAGTAACCTCAGCTTCAGTTCCCTCCTTTCCATTTCTGTAGTCAGACTGGAAGAGCCGGACTCCCAGTCCATCGCAAGCAAAGCATAATTAAAGTACTTATAATTACAAATACATGGAAGAGGAAGAAATCTGATTCCAGATCATTTCTTATTTCCAGTCGCTGAGCAGAACACACCATTTTGGAGCCTATTTCCAAAACAGTGTGCTTCCTTTTCAGTGCAGGCGTTGACTAATGCTATGGAATGTATTCCATTACAGCCCTGCTGGCTTGCACTGTAACTTCATGTAGAACCAGTTAGTTGCTGTGGTAACAGTGACCAACAAACAAATGAAAAGTCACCAACACTTTCAGGACTGGTCAGAGCAGTTTAATGACAGCATCCACACTTAAAGCTTTAAAACTGTCTTGTTTTGCTCTCTTGTAAAAATAGACTCAAGCTCTCTTTTAATAGGAGACTAATGTCATTTATATGTCCTCCCAATATATTGTTTCACACATCTTGTAAATTTTGGCAGCTATAGAGACTCTAATATATAGCCATTGTTTCTGGAGTTTATTTCTCTATTAACAAATTGAACCACAGTTAAACTTGGTGAAAACCCCTCTGTCTTTAGGAGAGAGATGTAACGACAGAATCTAAGCTTGTTGGTGAGGAACTGGAAATAAATTATAGCATTCAACAGGGTTGTTTGGAAGTTAAGGTATGATAAATATAATATTGCATCATTTAAGAGAGAAGTACAAATACCCTGAAAACACACACACACACAAAAGTCTTAACTATCTTCATTATTGCTTTCTTTTTCTAACTTATTAACAATTTCAAGAAAGGCATAGTGCGGGGCTCAGCCTATAAAAAGGTGGACATTTCTCATTTTAAATAGGAAAAGATGTTTTACAAGTCCCTCATGCAATTGTCAGCTTTTTAATGTTTACCTCTGCAGATGCAATTCAGTGACAATGGGAGCGTGTAATCTGTAGTTCAGATTACTGCAAGGATGTGTGTTACGTGCTTTATGCTGAAGGAGATGGAGCTTGGGGAAAAAGGAGGTCACTTAGGATTCATACTGAAACAAGAAAATTCATATATCAGGAGGCGATTATTGCTCTCTCTTCCCTGGCATTATTTTGTTCAGTTTGATCAGTAAGGAATCAAGGGAAAGAGCTCACTAGAGGCAAGATTGGCCTTTTTTGATCAATTCTTCCACCATTTATATTGACTGCTAAGAACTGTGATTACAGTTTTGTCCACTGCACAGCTGTGATAGAACTGAGTTTCTCTTCTTCTCTCAATACTTTTTGTTTTAGAAGAGTGTCATAGTTAAAATTGATCATGAAAAACTATTTCTAGCTGAGGAGCTCACGAACTTGGAAAAGTCAGAGGAACCCAATCAGATTTTCAACCAAATTACAGAACAGCACCACAGCCCATGCTGGAAGGGACCTCGAAAGGGTCCTCATCTGGTCCAACCTTTCATGTGAGGGGGAGCCTAGATGAGATTATCTAGCTCACAAAATGCTCAGGAGCTCATCTGAGCATCCTGCCACGTCATTGCCACCCCCACAGTGAAGATGGCAGAGGGCTCTTTGTGTGTGGGCTCAGCTCCATCTGGAAAGAGGGAATCTGGGATTAGTGGGCCATCTGAGTTCAGCCAGAGGTCAGGCAGCATGTGAAAATACAAACATGAGGTACCACGAGGTACCCAGGAAGACCTAGAGAGTGCCTGGGCTCCTTTGTCTCAGAGGAGGGTGGCTGTAGCAGCATGTGCAGGCACATCTATGTGTATGTATATACCTGGCATCGTGAATCCACGTTGTTATTCTCATATGTGGATGTTGTAATGGCCTAACCATCATATCCATCTGCCATGAAGAACTGTGCATGTAGTAATCTATGTGGAATAAACAAGGTTGCTATGGTGTGAGGTGAGTTGCAGATTTGGCTCAGAAGTTATACATATGAATATAGGTGCCTGTAAGTACACATATTTGTATGCATGTGTGTGTTTGTATATTTCATAAATATATACTTTATTATTATTATAGTTGGGTAATTCTCATCCCATTACTTTTATTGGTATGTTTGTTAATTTACCATGTATCCTCAAGAGACTTTATTAACATTGGCAGGATAAGCCTAACGACTGTTGTGATGTCTAGACAAAAGGAATTAAAGGCACAGCAGAAATACTTACTCAGTATTTCCTTTCTGTGGGAAGTTTCTATCTCTCTCTTAGAAGCCTTTTAATGTAACTTTATTAAGGATTTAATGTAATAACCAATGTATGCTGTAATGGAATAAGTGTGAGCATTTTACATGTATTTACAGTTGGCTGAGCAGACTCTCCCTGCCTAATAGCAAAGCCAAGTTAATGTTGTGGGTTTGAAATTAAACCAGGAATGTTAAGTCTCTAGGACCGTCATTGCAAATGAAAAAATATCACATCACTTAGACTGGTACTGTGGAAATCCTGCACTATTTTGAAAAGAGGAGGTAAACCCAATTCTTTGAACAGCAGCAGTCAGAAAAAGGAAAAGGAAAAAACTTGTGGAGTCCCTGTGTGGGAAACATGATCCAGGGAAGATCAAGAGATGCATAGATTCTAGGTCAAGGAGGACCATTATGAGAAAAAACTTGTTTAAGTTCCTACCAAACCACCAGACAAAACATCCTGCTGCATGCTTCTGTTGTAATTGCTGCAAGAAGAGAATTAATGAGAAGAGGAACTGATAGCTCCCTTTCCAAAATTATGTCTTGATTTTCATTCTGTCACATCTTCTAAGTTATTTACATTGTCTTCTGCAAAGAGGATCTGAAATTTGTGATTGAAGTCAAAGGGCTGTCATGAGAAAAAGTCATGAGAAAAGACAAATGTTATATAAAAGGACAATTCAAACAGAAGAAGAATGATCTGAGGAAGTCCAGAAGAATGTGAGATGGAAAAGGGATATGTCAGAAGATAAAGAGATTTTGAAAACTTCCATAGTTATGAACATTGAGCTGAGTGAAGCTAGTTTGAGTCTCCAACAAATAACTGTCAAAATATTCACTGCTGGTTCTAACTAACTAGTCTCTTCTTCCTGAGGCTGTGCTAGAGGTGTTTCAGTAGAACTGCTTAATTAAAATTTAAGACAAAACCCAAGAAAAGCCCCACATATTTATAGCAAGACCTAATCCCAGGTATTGTCATACTTTCCCTTCCTTCTGGAGTGAAGTCACCTGCTTTGTCTCTCTACTTTCACTGCCCATCCTAGCTTGGAATATCCCACATTGCATTGTGGGAGGCTTCAATCTCTGCTGCATCACAGCCCACATGCTGATATTATTCTTTTTGCAACATCCTGTTGCTTCCACCTCATACATTCTTTTGCTACCAACAGGGGCAGGCGGGCCTCACCTGTTATTTGAACTACTGCGCCTTCCTCCACTGATAGATTAAGTATCTTAAAATAGGAGGACAATGAAAGAAAAAAATGTGTTGCTTGGCTTTGGAGATGCACTCATATTTATCTTTTCCAACAGAGAAAAGAATGTAGTCAAAACCAGAAAGAGAAGGAATTTATATGACTAAACCCCTCAGTTTTGTTGTTCGGATCTTTTGGTACAGAAAACACAACCTAAAGGAGTGATAAAAAAACTAATGAAAAGAAATGCAGAAGAAAGGAATAAAACAAAAGTACAGATCTTAGAGGATATTTGGTTTACATATGCTGTATTGTTAAAAAGTTTTAAGATGTATTTTCTTCTGGAAGCTAGGAATATGTTTCCTAAAAAGATAAAACTCCAGCATTACCCAGATTATGAAAAGGCTTTCCCCTGACCTTGCTAGAAAAGGCAGTTGATAGCGGTTTGGAGGCTGTTTGACAGCCTGGAGCATGGGGCTTAAAATGATCTATTTTTTTCTGGACTTGATTTTGAACTTTTCTGCACTTGATTTTGAAGTTAGACTATATTGTCATGTCAGCAAACTGCAGAATGCATGTAAGCCAAAATAAAGACACGAACCAATTCAAAAATGCAACAAAATACTGTATGGCTCACAATGCCTATGTCATCATCATCATCGTGGCTTGGCTTCGTGAAAGAAGATTTGAGAAGGGCTTTACCCACTCTTACTACAAGCACGCTGATGGCTAAAAAGACCAATGCGGGATAGATAAGTCCGGTTGCAAAAAGCACAGCAGAAGGTCTCCTTAGGTGTATAGGCAGGGCACGGTTCTTTCTGTGTTGTCTTCTCTCCTTGAGACCAATTCTGCGTGTGTTCTCAAAAGAGACAGCAGCATTATGTATGATGTGTCTCCAAATCTCCTGATTGAAGGCCAGGGTGGACCACTGATGGTAGTCAATATGGCCAAGGCTAAGATATTGTTTCAGGGAGTCCTTATATCTCCTCTTTGGGGCACTTCTCTTGCGGCAGCCATTGGCAAGTTCACGGTAGAACACAATCTTAGGGATGCGGTGACCCTCCATCCTGGAGACGTGCCCTGTCCAGCACAGCTGCGTTTTCAGCAACATGGCCTCAATACTGGTGACCTCTGCCTGTTCAAGGACAGTAACATTAGACATGTAATCAGTCCAGTGGCTGTATAGGATTGTACGGAGGCAGCGCTGATGAAAGCGTTTGAGGAGTTGTAGGTGATGGCGATAGATGACCCATGATTCAGACTGATATAGAAGAGTAGACAGTGCAATGGCTCTACAGACACTAATCTTTGTACTTTTCTTCAGGTGTTTATTACACCAAACTCTTTTATAGAGTTTTCCGAAGGCTCTGTATTCCTTTGCTATTCTGTTATCTATCTCTTTATCAATTGTGGCGTCCGAGGAAATGATGCTTCCCAAATAGCTGAACTGCTGGACTAACTTAAGTTCTGACTCACCAATGGTGATGTGGGGATGATGGTAGTCTTCTTGTGGTGCAGGCTGGTGAAGAACTACTGTCTTCTTCAAGGTGACTTCCAGCCTAAAAACTCTCCCACCTCTGCAAAGCAAGATGTTAAACGCTGCAGAGCTGCTTCTGTGTGGGCAACGAGGGCGGCATCGTCAGCAAAAAGCAGCTTGCGAACAAGGTGATTTAAGGTCTTGGTGTGTGCCTTCAGTCGCCTAAGGTTGAATAGGCCTATGTACACTTGGGTAAACTGTACCAAACATCTTTATCAAAGACTGTAAATTTTCAAAACACAGGCACGTATCTGTATGTATTTTTAAATGCATCATTTTTAAAATGATGAAAAGAATATAAAAGTAAATAGAGATGCCTAAATGTTTTGTAGCCAATTAATTTAAATTTAATTATCGCAGTCCCTGCCTGATCATGGCACCAATGTTGAAAACTCATGTAATGGAAATGTGGTAATTTTGAGAGCCTGAGATAAAAACATGGGTGAAAGCTTCCACTGTTCTTCATGTGGTCATCTTATTTGTACAGGTACATTTTTCAAAGGAATAGTTTCAAGATGTCTGCAGGCTCACGAAGGCAAAATACAATCTAGTTGATTGCAGACATTGGAGGTGCCATGATGGCAAACAATAAATATGCCCAACTTTCTACAGGTGTCTACCTGGGTCATTATAAAGCCAATTACCTCCATGGAGCACTTTTATGTAAAATCAATTGTGAAAGTGAGGGGAGCTAGGAAAAAAGATTTGATTCTTATTAACAATTCTGAGTAAATCATTGTATTCTTGAGTGATAAGGTCCATAGGTCTCCCCCTCTACCTTATGAAAAGCTTAAAAATTCAACAAAAACATATAGGTCTATATTATTTCATATCATTTAGAACTAGAACGAGTTCACTGAGTTCTTACTCAGTATTTTCCTCTTCTAAGTGTTCTAGAAAAGCAGTATAGTCTATGCATCATTCTTGGATGGTGCCCAAATGAAAAAAAGTAAGCAAATGTAAAACCTTTAAATAGCTAGCATAATCTTCAGACAAATGCTGGCCAGAGGCACCTGTGTATAGCTGTCCTTTGCCCTGTTCTCTGGAAAATCAATCCAACCTTCCCTAGTGTCTGAATGCTTCAGGTTTTGCTTGCCTTCTGCTTTACAGATTGTTTTTCTTGCTGGTTTTCTCAGCCAAAATGAAGTCTGGAATTTTCCTGGACTGTTCCAATCCTGAACAAGTGCTATTAAAAGATTTAATACAGTTAAGGGATAAATAAGTTATTGTTAAATACATAGTGAAGTCAGCTAAAACTCTGCTAACATTTCCTACAGGTCTTGAGTAACTTTTAAGGATATTTTTTCATTCTGCCTTTGAATTTAAGTTCCCAAGGCAACTCATGGCTGTAATACTGAGGGTATCCCAAAGATGATTCTTCTCACATTCTACCTTACTGTGCAAGAAACAAGCTTGGCATCAATTTCAAGGGGTATTCTGAGAAATCAAATGTGTGTATAGGGTTGAAATAAATGTTTCTGCTTATGTTCTGCATAAAGCACTCTAACACCTGAAACTTGAAGAGCATTGAAAATACTGGGTATTACTGACTGATTCAATTTCTTGGTAGATGTGGGGGCAGGTAGCATCTTGTCCGCGTTTTCCTGGAATGCTGAATGCAAGGACTCCCTCCAAAGTGCAGTTGATGCATGACTTTACCTGGCAGAGGTTTGTGTCTGAGCAGGAACCAATGACCACTCTGTTACGAGCGCTGTTTGACACAACAGCTTCATCCTAAGAAGGTTCAGTTACCCACTTTTTCCCGTTTCCAAGCCAAAAATAATGAAATTAATTAGCAATGTTTATGTAAGCAAAATGTAAGTTATGTAAGCAATTTACATTCAATTAGTCTCTGTTTCAACCAATGCAGTTCAGAACTGTTGTCTGATCCGCAGGTCTCCCCAAAGATATCTGTTTTCTGTTGTTGATATGTTTGTTCATCTGGTTGTATCACATGCCAGCTCAGCCCGCAGTGATTGTTCCCCCTCATAGACTTCAGGAGCAGCAGCACCTCTGTGCTTGTTATCTCCCACGCTTTTGGGAGATGAAGATGCCTATGACTCCATAGCTTTTATGTAGCTACATGTGACAGTACAGCTGCTGTTTGCAACTGTTTTTCCATGAGAGGGGGTTTGTTTTGTTTTATCTGTCTTTCTAAGACACCAACCTCTGGCTGTGCTCTATTATAAAAAGGCCAGCAAATAACTCAAACTTCCCCCCCAAACAGTGCAGAGTGCTGTCTCTGTAACCTGTGGTACAGAGGTTTTTTATCAATTGCAGGCATCTGGACTGTAAATTGAACATAAAACTGATAGAAAATTGGTGCTGTATTGCACATTAGATAAATTATATGAAGCAAGCCGTGTCAGAGTCATACACCATTGTGATTTTCAGTTCTCAGCTGAGCTATTTTTCTGAAGATGATAGCATATGCTTTCTTGGTGTCATTCTATCATTCAATAGTGCTAAATATGCATCAATGTCCTGAGCTCCTTTACCTGATTCCTTCTCTCTTTTAACATACCAGAAGCTGTTTGCAATGTTGCTGCTCATATGAAACATAACATACAGATATATGTATTTAAATACATACGTACACATAGAATTGAGCATTCTTAGCAACACTTCTTTTTCTAAAAACCAGCTGTGGATGTTTTAATATTGCAGCAATGAGCCATCACCACTCTGGTGCTTTTAAATGGATTTCAGCAAGCACTGACTGTTCCTTCTCTGCCTGACCGGGGTCTGTGAAGATACTGGACTAGCTGCTTGTTTTGCTAATGTCCTGTGTTAGTTGCACGTTAGCACATTAGTCTCATGCTCAGCAGTAACTCTGACACTCACAGTCTGCATTTCCTTGGGCAAGGTTTTTATAGTTAAGCTCCAAAATGTGCTTTATTCTATGTTTGTCAATGCCTGAAAGGTATTTGTATAAACTCCATTTTACTGAGCTTAGTTTGAAGGCATATGTAATTGAAAAGAAAAAAATTATATGTCACTACAGGATACAGAGATAATGTGTTTATTTGTTGGGGGAGAAAGGCGCATGAGGCTCAGGGATTTAAGTCTATGGCATGCATACTAGAATTCATGACACCCATTAGCTTCCCATGAGTAATATGTAAAAATCTTTATAAGCATGAATTATGTTTCAAGTTGTGTGTTCTTGTATAAACCACTGAAATTCATAATTACAGTTTCTCTCATATCATCTATGAACTTCAGTCAGGCTCTCAGTTTCTCAAACACATATACATTATATGTATCCTTTATTTAGTAGTCATTGTTGCATACTAGTACTTCCAAGCTGTTTGTTCAGGTAGTTTAAGTAGGCAAATATTTCCCTATCAGCAGCAAATTTCATTACAAAAGGTCATCGATTTTTCATCTCTTCAAACTGTTTTCTGATTTTATAAAAACTAAAATAAAATAAAGGGATGCCAAGTGCTGAGGCTTTCAGATATTTAATAATTGTGAAAGTTGGCAACACTCAATAAGTTTGTAGTACCTTATGCTTCCATATTCCCTAACCTGTGATTTCAGATATTTCTGGTTTAGTCTTTACCAACTTCTCAATTCTGTAGGGAAGTGAAACACTCCCTGACAGATTTTGTTTTTCTGAAAGCAAACTGTTGCTATAGCAATATCTGATGTCTCGAATTTAACTACTATGTAGGCTAAAGGAGAGCAAGATATTTTAGAATATAAATCATCCCTGTAAAATCACTGAACATGATGTTTAATAAACCAAAGAGGCTGAAATTGTATTTAATTGGAAACATTCCTGTTACTGAAAATCCTCTTTCTTTAGTGGAATCTACCGGCTTAAGTTTCCTATTTAAAAATATTTGCAACTCTCTCTTGGGGCATAGTATGTATATTTTCTTTACAGTATGCTTACATATCTGTAACTTAGCAGGTAAGATTGAAGTATACAAGGAAGCCACTGGCCTGGGTCTTGCCTAGATCATTTCTTCTGTATACTCTGGGACAGCTGGCCTCCATGGGAGGGTCTAATGGAAGGAAAAGAAATGTGTTAGTCTGAAGGTGGATCAGTTCCCACCTGGTGGCCTGGCACTCCTGCTCAGACAGCAGTTCCCATTGTTCCGTAACCCTGATAGAAAGCCCCTTGGTATCAATTCAATGCTGGGGGAGAGAGAGCTTGGCCAATATATGTGAGCAAGTTGCTTTACTCTCTGCAAAGACATTTGACCAGGTGAAATGAAATCCATTTGTGGAAAAAAACCCATGCTTTCTTTTGTGACTGGGTATAACATTGCAAATATTTGCCTCCACCTGGTATCCCAGCCTTCAGCTGCCCCTGGCCTGATGGGAGTCTCCCGATTCCATCTCCCAACCCACTGGCTAAGTCACACTGGCACTGAACTGAAATATTTCCAGTGTTTGAAAACATCCACATACAGGTCTATATAAAGTATATAATGGAGCATGGCCACTGGAGATTCCCAGGCTAGCAGCAGCCTAGACGGATTTAGGACCAAAGGCAGTATTGTGTCAGTGTAGACTCTGCTTAGGTTAATCAGCTCTGCTAGAAGTAGGGCTAATTTAGTTCAGGGGCAGTGTTGCAACCTGCAGAGTTTTACGGAGCATGTGATGCCTCCATGGCTACATTACAACTGCTGGGAGCTAGTTTAGAGGGTTTTGCTCCATACTACGTGGCACAGAGTAGACATAACCCTTCATCCCCAAAGACCGTTTAGTGATATGCAGTAATACCATGAAGTAATGGGCCAAGTAATTTGCACACCTTCATCTCTCTCTATCTCAGAGCTGGTTTTTGTAACAGTTATATGAAATGCTACTCCACGAAAGAGCACAGTCTGCACCAGGAGCAAGGTGTTACCCAGCATTGGGGCAGACTCTAGTCAAGGGTCAACAGTTATTTCCCTTCACTTTGACACAACAAAAAAGTCAAGGGGAATGCAAGTGGCCTCCACCTTATGCAGGAGCTGGCTGAAGTCTGCATGCTGGTCCTTGCTGGCAGTGTATACATACGAAGAAATCTAAGAAAATTTTAGACTGAAGAATTAGATATCAAATTCAAAACAAACTGTATTTTCAGTTTTCATAGTCCTAACATTACTGTAATGCAACAAAAAATTAAAACTTTTTTTCAACTCATAGCCTACCTTAAGTACAGACCACCACTGAAAATGAGTAACTACTTCCCATATTTGCATAGCACAAGAAATGTGCTATAAAAGACAAAGTTGAACATCTTGACCACTGAGGAAGTTAAAGTTCTCTTCTTTTTAAATATGGAACTTTGAGTGTGACCCTTTCTCAAATGATAGCTGAAAATGTTGTTTATATCATCTAAAGGGTGCCTTTCATATTTAAAGCACAAAACAACTTATGGGCAACCTGCCAGCACTATAGAGTCACTAACCAATCCAGAAATATGGCTAAACATATTTGAATAGAACAAAACACATCTGAGTAGAGAAGTTTAATGATCAAGCAGAAATAAGCAGCTTTTGCAAAGTACTCCACTTCTTTTGCTAAGACCAATCAGCCACTGAACTCTCCCTCACCTGAACATTGTTCTGCTGTCAGCCTGTGTGCCCTGTAGAAACACCAAGGCTAGAAGGCACCTCTGGTGCATCATCATCTTACATGGTAGGGTCAGCTATTCTTACACTAGTTCTAAGGGACTACTTTGATATTATTTGTTAATAATGGAAAATTTTATATGACATGCGGGCTTCCTATATAGTTCCTGTCCCATTCTTATTTTACCAAATAGCTTTTTCCATGAGTTCATGCTATTCTGTGTGTTTTTTTCACATAAATAGAGCTAAAATAGAGTTGTCAAGGAAGCAAGTAATGACTGTAGTTAAAACAGCCTGAAGTACTTATTAGGGTTCAAGTCGGGTGCTAAAGTGGGCAAAGCCTTGTCCAGGAGAATTTTACTTGCCTGAATCCCAAAATGGGTTGCTTCAATGCAGCTGTTTCCATGGTGTGCCAGAAATGGCATCTGTGTTTGTGGAATCTCACACTGAATTGTGTAGGTCCAGATGGATAATGCTAAATAGAGCTCAAGATCTTAAGATCGAAGGTCAAAAGAAGGAGATGTTTGAATAAACCCCACTGTTTAGATTAATGTGCTTGAGCATATTCACAAAAATTGGAAAAATTAATGAGCTCTTTTGAAACATCTGTGGTTTCTTACAAACTAGAAATGTGTAACACATACCAATATTTTGAAGATATCTGGCGAAATACTTCATTTTCCTTTAAAATTTGTAATGTAAATTATTATTATTAATATGATGCTGCTTTTTACAGCACCTGCTGGGAAACCATGTCCGTCCTTGGCAGTACCCTCTAGATAGTCAGGAGAGAGATTGTCTTTTACTTTTGTTCCACCAAGAACAGGGTCATCTCTTCATCTCCATCAGAATATAGGAAAAGGAGACATAAAATAAAGAAGCCATTGCTGTCGGCTACCACCTAACCTTGGAGTTTTCTGTGTGACTGCTCAAAGGGGACCTTCATTTTCTTTCACAGCTGTAGGGAAAGCATCATTCTGCTGCCACATTATGTTGTCTTTACTTCAAGACCATGGCTGTTTTCCCCTTCAGTGTGTTTCCTAGTATTCATAGTATTTACAGCTATCCCCTACTAAGCTTACCTTCCTCTCCATTCCCATTGCCAAGCAAAGGTGATTTCCCAGGTGTTTACTTTGTGATTGCTGCTCTTCCCAAGACTGAACATTTGTTCTCGCTTAAAGGAAGGGCAGATTATTTTTATCTGTGTCCTTTTGCATTGCCTTAATCTTGCTAACAGGAGATAGGCACCTGCTAGAGGCATGGCTGCCGCATGGACACCATGCTGGCTGACTGCCACTTTGTGCCGGGCAGCCATGCTTTTTCTCTACCCCCACCACCTTCCCGGCAGCCATTCACATAGTCAGGGCTGCAGGAATGGCTGCCAGAGTGAGGCTTTTTGCTGTCCCAGCACCACGCTGCTTGCTTACAAGGACGTCTTTGTGTCTAAGTGTAAAATTAACTACTGTCTCCTGTGCTCAGGGTCCGCTTCAGAGCCCTTTGAAATTGGTGGGGATTTTTCTACCCACTTCAAAGGGTAGAAATACTCCTGAGCATACAGCACAGGGTGCAACAGTTAATTTTTAAGCTCCCATTATCCGAAAACTCCTTGTAAAGTGTACCGGAGCGTAGGGCTGAGGACGAGCTTGCTCAAACACTTGACAAGGCACAGCTGAACAAGTGGGATTAAGAATTTCTTTCTTAACTATTTATTCTTTTATGTCACACACATGCCTCTTAACCATTCCTTGTAAACATTTACCTCTGTTTTCTACTGTCCTACACAGTTAGTGTTTCATCACTCCCCTTGAGACAACCTGCCCAGCAACTCATGGTACCCAGCGGGGTTATGAAGCATGCAGGACTTCCTTGAGCTGACCTTATGTTTCTGAGCAGCCCGAGGGTTTAGAAACCCCTGCTGTGTTTGAGTTCAGCGCATGCCACCGCAGTGGTGACTCTGCAGAAAGCCACTGCCATCAAGGAGGACAGTCCACTGACAGTGTGGTCCCTCACCAGGGTGCTGGGTGGTCATCATTCTATACCTCCCAGCCTCCTCCAGAGCTTGGCACCCAGTCTATTATCTCCCCCACCATCGCTTGGGGTGCTTAACAGCACAGGATGGTTACCAGTAGGACAAATAGAAGTTATTCAACAGTGTGTAAAGGCTGCTATTTTATTTGACTCTAGTTGGTAAGTTGTATAAAGATGTGGTATGATATTAAAACCAAACAAAAGCAGGTAAAAAAAAAACAAAACCAAAACAAACATATTCCCTTTATTTACTTTCCCAGGAGATATTCATGTCTTTGTTTCATCCAAAGTCTTCTCCATCCACTATTTTACATCCCTGAGTAACAAAATGAAATAAAATTAAAAAAAAAAAAGAATAAAAAAAGAATAATTTGGAGAGTAGTTTTTAAAGAAGTGAAGGTAGGCAAAGAAATTTTATTCAAAGACCAAGGAATAAACAAACATAACTCCAACTGAACTGTAGAGTAGTGTCCCAAAGGAAATAGTGGCAATCAAATTGCTTGAATAATTTAAAACTAGACTGAACAAAGCACTTAATAATATATGGCAGAAAAAATGTCTGCATTGGCAGGAGATGGAGTAGATGACTTAATAGGTCTTTTCCCTCTCTGGCCTGTGTGATTTTATGGTTTGTTACTGTAGATGACTCAGTGTTAACAATGCTTAGTTTATTTTCTTACAACTGCTTGCCACAGGACAGGGTATGTCCATGGCATTATACCTTATTAATTATCCCAGTTACCAGAAAGACACTGGAGGTGCTAAGCAGTGTTTATTCCTGAAATAATGTGTGAGTGCCTCTGTTTTAGGGCTGCAGATGTGAGGAGAATGGTGAAGCCATCCTTCAACTCCATAGATCATCCTAAAAGGGTATGATATATGTCACATATCACTGTCATGCTTTGTGCATCATCATAAGTTAAACTCCTTGAGATGTGTTTTTAAAAGCGTTAAAATGGGGTTTGTACCACAAAACATAAAGCTTAGTTTGCTTTATTTACTACAGTGTAACATTGCAGAGCTCTGTGAGAGAGGGGAAAATATAGTCTGCACTACATCTGAAGTGGACCCCAGATAAAATACTATATTAACTTTAGAAGTGTCTATAAATGACATAAAAAGTAATGGGCACCTGCTGATCTGCCTTTTTTGGCCATAAGGGGACTTCATTCTCCTTATGTGAAACACCCTGGGAAGCATGTGGGCAGAGATACTCCATCACAGGTCCAGGAAGCGTTTATTGGACACTGGGTAAGTCAGAAAGTAGATTACTGTCCGGATGCTAACCACGAACTACACAACTATGACAATATTTCTCATGAAATATGTATTATTAAGAAGACAGACAAACACTAATCAGATAAACGCAAATGACTTAAATGTAGGAGAGCCTTCCTTGGTTCAGGGGCTGGGCTAGATTAGCTCTAAGAGACTTATAGGAGAGAATAGAAAACCACTGTTTAGAGAGGATGAGATGGGAGACACAATATAAGAATCTCTAAATATAGATAAGAAAAACTATATAGCATCCTCTACACATATCTTCTATGTGAGAGCAACAGACTTGCAGAAAGGGAAGCATAAGTTAGACACATGGAGAATCTTTCTAAAAGTAAGAATAGTGAAGAACTGGAATATTTTGCTTGGATAGTATGAAATCATTCAACGGATGTCAGACAAATATCCATTTAGAATGATTTAGGTGCATTTGATATTACTTTGGACCAAAGTACACTAGGCGATTTCTTCATGTTCCTTTCAGCCCTGCTGTTTATGAATTTGGGAATCAAAGGAGAAGGCATGTGTGGAAAAAAATCCTGAGTGGATAGTGACGAACGGGCTTATGAGAATGGCGTGGAAAAGATATGCATGCAATTATTTGTAATATTGTCCAATTTATACATTTGTCATGCTACCTGAAAAAGACAGAAACCAGCATTTTGGAACCATTATAAAATTTTTTAGCTGACACATTGGTATTGTAAACCAGATCAGCTACAGGAGTGCCAGAAAGGTGCATTTATGGAGATACTGAGAAGTCTGCGTTAGTTCCAGCCTGAGGATCCAAATGCTTCTGCAATGTGTAATTTAATTTCCATCGAGGTGTTACAGACAGGGCTGAGGAGTGAAGATGCCAGCAAAGAAGAGATTGTTACTTTGCCAGTTCTGTGCTGAAAATACTTTCCCAATATTTCAAAAGCTCTCTTTCCAACAGCAACAAAAGTTTTTGTCAGTGTTTTCTGACCATGTTAATGTATATTGGCCTGTGGCGGTATTCCTCATGCAAACAATAGAAACCGTTCAATTTTAGTGTCTGGGTTACTATGGAGAAAAGTCCTCTTAACCTCTTGGTTATTTCTGCTCCATAAACCTTGAATACACTTTAAAGCTATCTAATTTTCACATCTACAAATGCCTGAAATAGGCTGAAAAGAATCAGTACCAGATCTGTCATGGATCTCTATCACATTCATCTGCACTTCAGAAGATCCAAATCCACCTGCAAGGGAGAAGCAAAATACTAGCTGTATCTGGAAGTTCTTTTTAAAGTTTATATTCCATGTTGTGAATAATAAACATGAAGTGCTATTTGTTGTGGTGAGAACATGGGCTTTGGGGATTTAGCATTTGGGTTTACTCCTTTTTTTTTTTCCCCCTCTTATGTGGGATTTATTTCTTCCCTTGCTCTATTGCTCTCCTTTTAGTTCCTTGTGTTCTCTCACTGGAAACCATCTCATAAGTAACTGAATACAAGCTCATCAGAGCTGTCACCCTTTACCAATACTTGCAAGTATAATTTCCATAGTGATGAACTCCATAAAATGAAGCAGAAAACACCCCCCCCAAATGCCATCTATTCTACCCTGTGCCAAAAGCCTCTAGGTCATTGTTCCCCACAGCTCTTTTAGTATTTTTTCATCGGCTTTAACAAGCCAAGGGTGAGATATTTGTAGAGCTCCTTGGGAAGAATAAAACAGTTGGTGGCACAAGCAACTTGGAACAGCATCACTCTTATTTTCCAGATCTCTTATTTTTCCCCTGCACTCAGTAAAGCCATTGCAATACTAACCTCCCCTCAAAGTTGCACTCTGCAAAATAATTTGGCTGTTCATGTTCCAGTCCCATGGGGTTCAAAGCCTATTAATAACAGTGAATTTAATTGGTGTTTTTTGGAGTTTGGTGTTCATAGCCACCTTTCTGTTTTGTTCTATTGTATTTTTTTTTCTACTGTAGGAAAATAAACTATTCTAAAGTTGTCAAAAAGTGCAAAGTAAACCTTGAAGAGATGATCAGAGTGCTCCTCTGATGTTTCAGAAGGGAGTAGGTGACGAGATGCCTGATGACATGTTTGATGAGATGAAACTCATCAGAAGCAGATGACCCTTCTTGGGTGTACATCAGAAATACTCACACAGCCAAAAACTACATGCACTGCAGAAGCTTGAGGGGAGAGGAGGCCTTGATTGTGAGTCACAAGCAGAAGTTGCCCACATGGCTGCTGGCAATGGCAGTGACCCAGTGTGGGTGGGTGCTGGGAGCAGTGTGCCACTGGAGTGTAGATGAAAGGCTCAGGATACCATCCCACTGCCTCTGATGATTTTTTCCAGGAGATGAGGATTGGGATAACTTAGTGAAACCCAATAAAGTGATTTAGATGTAACCTGTGGTCTGCATTTGAGCAGCAGGTAACAAGTTGATGACATCTGATTTATGCTGTAACTATCAACTGTTTATTTATTTGTGCACGGGCAACTGTCTCCACCTGTGGCAGGGGGGTTGTAACTAGATGGTCTTTAAGGTCGCTTCTACCCAAACCATTCCATGATTCTATGATTCTAAGCCTCTGATCTCTTCTTTTAGACCTAAAGGAGGGGCTTAACACCGAAAATCATCTGTGCTGTACTTTTTCATTTACAAGTTTGAATGAGTCACTCTGGTCTGGATGAGAGCAAGGAACACACAAACATAGCCACTTAAGAAAAAAAAACAAACAACCAAAATCCAAGCTAAACAGCAAAACCATCAACCAAAAACTAAAACAAGAAAATAATCTATGCTTCTAAACAGAATAAATGAAATCAATTCAGGACAGAGCTAAGGCAGAAGTTGGATAATTTGTGAAGTTGGCAGGCACATGCTACTGACTGAAAAAGGTATGCATCACTTGGCTTCAGGGTGAAAAAAACCCTCAACAACATTTAAATAGCATTTAAAGTACTAAGTATAAAAGCATAAAAATTATTTCCAGGCTTGCTGCGGGGCTTGTGCTAAGATTTCTAGCAGAGGCTAATGAAACCGCACCCCTTGATATCACATATGCTGTGGTCTGGAAGAGACTTGGAGAGATGCCATTGCAATTATTGGCCTTTTGCTGAAGCAATTAATATGAGTGAGACAGTAACTGATTGGAAGCAACAGCAAAATTCTTAACAAAGCAAAAAATCTCAAGAAACAAAACAGTCCACAGGCCTCCCTGTAATTCGAAGGAAGAGATGAAAACTGGTGAGAAGAAACAATGACAAATGGTTGACACAGAAAAGGAAACTTAAAAAATACCTCAAGTTTGCTAGCCTGGGAATTTAAATGCAAAACTCTGTCTGACAGTTACAGTTTTGAACTGCAGACATACTTGTTTTTTAATTATAATTCTGCCAAATTCTGCTGTATTTAAACTGACCATATTTGAGAGGCAAGAAGTACCTGTCTCCATCTGTGTCAATGACCACCTCTGTGTGCTGGCCAGAAATATTTCTCAGTTGGTGGTTCTGAAGGTGTGCCAGATCCACGTGAAAACTCTCATGTCACCATAAGCTGTGGGACTACACCTGGGCTTCCCTCTTGAGACACCTTGATGTCCACACAAAGAAATCCCAGTATGTATATCAGCAGAGAGCAATTTCACCATGTATTCTCCAGTATGAATAATTTGAGTGATTCAAGTGCATGGCTGTGACTAAGGACCACAGAAGATCAAGCAGATCTTCTGACTGAGGAGTCGGTCTGTCTTCAGCAACTGCTACTACAGCACCATATTTGCAGATTAAAAGGGGAAATTGTCTCAGCAATTTCTCATCTGGAGAACTGATAGTATGAAAGTAAAAGCCATGAGATGGTTGCACAGGGGCAAGTGGGATAAACAGGTTGGAGACGTGTTAAGCCTAACGCTCTACAATCCTCTGCTCTACAACCTTCTGGCAGCATATACTGGTCTCTAATCTCTTTCCAGCTCCAGATTGCCCCATAGGGATGATAATTGCATTGTAGTGTTGCCTAGTCTTCTATGTGTTCTGAAAATTAAAGTCTCTGTTGTAGATCTTAAGGTAAGGGCCTCACCAGTAATGCAGTTTGGTGGCCTGCATTGCTCCAAATGATGAAACTTCCAGTTCTCAGTATTTTTTTCTCTCCCCTACCCCATTTATACTGCCGCATTTAAAACACTCTTAAATGAACTTGCAAATTTCAGCCAAGCATTCCAGACACTACCAGACTTCACCTTTCTCTGCAGAACGATGGCTTAATGAGCGACATCTCTCTTGTTGCTGTGGTGAGGATTTAATACAAAACCTAAAATGAGCAGATGCTCTATGCTAAAATAATTACTGGTGCTGCCTGGAGGAAGACAATCACAATTCATAGTAATGTTTCAAAATGTGGGTTGCTTTTGTGTACATGCATGTTCACTGAAATAAAACTAAAAGCTTTCAAAAACTTTTGAGAAAATACAACAGCATTAAAATATGTTTTGAAATGTAGAGCAGAGATTTCTGCAGAGGTGGCTGCTGGGAATCCTATTGGAAAAGCATTATTCTGCTTGTTTTGGAGCAGACTTCCTATGACGACTCTGACGATTATGTCAAAACCACGTATGACTCTGTGAAACTTTTCATTTTTAGCAAAACAACATGTTAAAAAAAAATATCATTACAAATATTCTGACCAGGCCTATTTTCCAGATGCTGCAGACCTTGAAAGAAACTGGTGGCTGCCTGAACCATTATATTTGGTCTATATGATGGACCTTCAACAGCAACACATCAAAGTTAAGTAATCAGAGGCCCATCTTGAGTCTCCTTTTGTGCTTTTTTATGCCAACCAATTTTAAAGAAAAAGAAAAAGTATTTTCTTTTTTAAATTTGACTAAGACCTGTTCCTCTTCAATGCTGAGAACAAATGCAATGTCACAATTTACAGTAGAGCCATCTGCATTAAGAAACCTTTGGAATTTTCATATTAGCTGTAGAGGCTTCTTATAGAGAGGCATGTAAGACTTTAAATCTACTGAGAATACTTGAGATAGGAAGATTTATACATGTTGCTCTGAATTGTGTGACCTTGAGCCTTTTCTTGCTTTATCTGTTTGATGAGTTGAGTTTTCAATCACATAATCACTTCCCTTCCTATTGGGAAGGAGAGAAAGAAGATACCTTCAAGTGTGTTGTAACATTAAAACATAGCAGCAAGGACTATGTATCAAGCAGGCACACGGACACAATAATTAAACTCTCTCCCCAAACCAAAATAATTCAAAGATCTGAGTAGGTGGATGTGCACAACTGTAGTCTCAAAGCGGTTCAGCTTTAGTAAGTGAAGCAAGGCATGAGTTGCATGGGCCTTCCCTTTGGGGTCTTCCAGATTCTAGAGCTGGCTTGCAGTCATTCTGATTTCTAACACAAGCCAGAACAATTCAAGCTAGATAGTGATGCTCAGTGCATTTCAGCTGTGAAGATGGATGTTATTCAACTTTCTAAAATTCTAAGAAACCTCTTAGAATGCTTTCATTTCTTCCTTTACCTAGGGTATGCAAAGACCTGCTCCGGTAGACACCCTTGGATAGCAGATTTGGCATTCAATTTTTTCACAGATTATTAGCTAAGTAATTATGTAGACTATAAAAAGGCATTCCATAATTAATTTTTGCTGCCTTTATGAAGTATTTCAGGTATGGCATATCTATTTTTAAACCATAGGCACCCAGAATTATTTAGGTTAGAACTTAAACCACAAACCTAGAGCCATTAACCTAGCACTGCCAAGTCCTCCGCTAAACCATATCCGTAAGTGCCACGTCTACACATCTTTAAAATACCTCTCCAGGGATGGTTACTCAACCGCTTCCCTGGGCAGCCTGTTCAGTGCTTGACAGCCCTTTGAAGGTGAAGAAACTTTTCCTAATACCCAATCTAAACCTCCCCTGCTGCAACCTTGGGAAATTTTCCCTCATCCTATCACTTGTTACTCGGGAAAAGAGACTGACCTCCACCTCTTACAACCTCCTTTCAGGTAGTTATAGTGAGCAATAAGGTCTCTTCTCAGCCTCCTATTCTCCAGCCTAAACAACCCCAGTTCCCTCAGCTACTCCTCATAAGGCTTGTGCTTGAGACCCTCCACCAGCTTCGTTGCCCTTCTCTGGACCTGCTCTAGCACCTCAATGTCTTTCTTGTAGTGAGGGGCCCAAAACTGAACACAGTATTCAAGGTGTGTTCTCACCAGTGCTGTGTACAGGGAAGCAATCACTTCCCTGGCCCTGCTGGCCATGCTGGTTCTGATACAAGCCAGGATGCTGTTGGCCGCCTTGGCCACCTAGGCACAAGCTGGCTCATGTTCATCTGGCTGTCGACCAACATCCACAGGTCCTTTTCCTCAGAGCATCTTATCAGCCACTCTTTCCAAGCCTGTAGCATGGCATGGGGTTATTGTGACCCGAGTGCACGGCTTGGCACTAAGCCCCGTTGAACCTTATGAGCTTGCCTTGGCCTGTTGATCCAGCCTGTCCGGATCCCTCTGCAGAGCTTTCCTATCATTCAGCAGATCAACACTCCCATCCAACGTAGTATCACCTGCAAACTTACTGAGGGTGCACTCAATTCCCCTCATCCCCATGACTGATAAAGATATTAAATAAAACTGGTCCCAATATTGAGCCCTGGGGAATGCCATTTCTGACTGGCAACTGACGGGGTTTAACTCCTTTCACCAGCAGTCTTAGGGCTCTGCCAAAGACTGTTTTTTACCCAGTGAAATGTATGCTTCTCCAAGCCATGAGCAGCCAGTTTCTCCAGGAGAATGCTATGGGAATCAGTATCAGAGGCTTTACTAAAGTGTACGTAAACAAGATCCACGGCCTTTCCCTCGTCTACTAAGTACATTGCCTTCTCATAGAAGGAGATCAGGTTAGTCAAGCCGGACCATGGTCCAGAAATTTTCAGTGAATACATGATAAAAAACTTGAACAATGCTCTCCCTCTTCAGCAAACATTTGCTAATGGATTTCACAATAACAGTTCATGTTTTCAGGATAAAATCACATGCAAACTACACATGATATATTCTGTGTGGGAACACTAACAGTTTTCCATCTTCATTAGGGATGGGTTGGACCCAAACTTTTTTGCTATAGTTATTAAATCATATTACATGTTCCGGTGTTGACAGGTCTGGACTTGTTCCAGAATGCTATTGATACAGAAGGCTGCATAATTTCTGTCACTGGGTAACTTTTGAACAGTGCTGTTTATCTGTTTTTTTAGAGACACAACTGTGTGACTGATGACTTTATTTTATGAACAGGACGTATTCATTTCACCAGCTTGTATGTATAATGTGGCAGGGTATCAAAATTACTATCTGGATAACCAAGACAAGTGGGAAAACTGAGTTATTTGACTATTCTAAACTCTGGGAATGGTTTAAGAAATATTTCTCCTGGCTTATGCCTCCTGATTCCATTCACTGCCTTCTTCCCTTTTGTCTGGGCAGCAGTGCTTTTCCATGCAGGAGTTATTACATGGCCCAAGGCTTTTTAGCCAATTAACCTCTCTCCATAGCGTATATGCAGCCAGATGAGGTCTCAGGAGTGAATGAGGAGTTGTTTCCTTTTAGTTCTTTGACTATACACCAATTTAAAATAATAATAATTTTACACTACCTCTTTTTGCACTTCTTTTGTGCAAAAGAATTACCAGCTAAGCTTATTCCTTGAAACTTTATTTTAGGATAAATTTCTAGTGAATCCCATGCTTGAAGCAAGGCCTATAACAATGTTGCTCATTGTTAAGTTTTGATTAATGTTTCCGCTCAATTGCTGACTCACTCTCTTTCCAGCAGGTGCAAATATTTAATTTTTTCTTTTTCTGGAACATGTTCTGTAGAGCCCATTGCTGTAGTATCCAAGCAAATTTTCAACATCAACAATAGTATTAGCAACAGAGTAGAGCTTTTATGATATCCTTTTTTTAAGGGTCTCAGAATACTCAACTTAACCATCTTAGCATTCACATTAAGCAACTAAGTGCTATTCTGTTGTTTCACACAGAATGAGAACGGTGTGATATAGCACCGGGAGGTTTTTTACTGCAGGGTTGCAGCTGAAGGTTGCATAAGAAGTAGTGTAAAAAATCCAAGTATATTAAAGGCAGAGCTGAAGTCTGTAATCCTTATGAAGACAGTTCAGAAGACTATTTACAGTCACATATTTGATGTTAACAAAAGTGAACCAGTTGGGATAAATTTTTCAAAGTCTGTGGTTAAATCTAATGCAGGTTTTCCAGCAGTTCAACCATATCCATGAATAAATCAGAATCTTACTTTCCTTGAAAGTCCAGATTCAGAACCTTTAAAATAAATTTTATTTAGTCTGGCTGTAATTTGAAGCTCATCCTTGATGAGGCTGTTGAAAATATAATGTTGCTCTCAGCTTTATTAGTAAAGCAGATATCTAGTGATCCTTATGCTCTTCAATGAACTTTCAAAGACTGGAAGATATGCCTTAACAAAAACTTCCCTCATAAAAGCCTGGAGGCAGAGTCTTTCAAAGTAAAATGACTCCCTGGATCTCTGGATCACTAAAGTCTCATATCATGGCCATGAAATCCCTCTTTCTTTAATTCTCTGCAGTCCTTCAGGCTGCTTTTCCCTTTATTCTAGCTCTTTTCTTCTTCAGTGTCTCAGAAAGAGCAGTTGTACTTAAACTTCGAGAGTACCCCTAATTTTCCCAGAACAGGGCTGATCTGGGAATAACCTTGCTATACTTGTCTGATCCAAAGAGTACTGAATTAACACAGTTTTCATAAAATCACAGAATCATAGAATGGTTTGGGTTGGAAAGGCCCTTAACATTATCTAGTTCCAACCCCTTCCATGGGCAGGGACACCTTTCACTAGACCGGGTTGCTCAAAGCCCCACGCAACCCAGCCTTAAACACTGCCAGGGATAGGGCATTCACCGCTTCTTTGGGAAACCTATTCCAGTGCCTCAGCACTCTCACAAAAAATGAACTTCTTCCTTATATCCAACCTGAACTTCCCCTGTTTAAGTCTGAACTCATTACCCATTGTCCTACTGCTACAGTCCCTGATGAAGAGTTCCATTCCAGTATCCTTGTAGTCCCCCCTCCAGACAGTGGAAGGCTGCTATGAGGTCTCCATATAGCCTTGTCTTTGCGAGGCCGAACAGCCTCAGTTTTCTCAGCCTGTTTTGCGTTTCTCAAAGCTCTCCCTGGAAAATCTAAGCACTCATGTATACATAAAATTTCAAATGCAAATAGAAATAGGTCAAAAGCTTCTCACCGGAGAAAGTCTTCTACCCCCCTAATCAGTAATTGGTTTCTGTTTGTTTTCCCAGGTCAGTATGAAGTTGCAGCCCAGCCTCCAAAACCACCCTTGCTTGAAATGTTCTGTCCCTTGTTCCCTAATTTGTAATACCCAAGGTAATATCCCCCAAACAACCAAACAAAAAACACTCTTCACCACCCGCCCTCCATGAAATAAGTTGTAACTTTTATTGCTGATGTCAAGGATAAATCCTGGTTTCCTTTAGAAACAGGCATGGATTCTGTCTCAGCGGTGCAACTGAAAGAGATTGCTTAATTGCTTTCTGGAATCAGCCATGTCTCACTGCCTGGAAGAGAGCCTTTTCTGTTACCTAATTATCATTAGGCATTTCTTCCTGTCCTGGTGCCTGTGAAGAACACCCTGTTATTCTTTGATACACAGGGGATGCATATTACAATGCTGTAAAGGTGCTGCAGATTATATTTTCACCAAGTATTTGCGTGGGGAATGCTTTGTCGCTATTCAGTCATCTTGAAATCACTCTTAATGCATGCCAACTTAACCAAAGATGCAAGCACTAAAGTATTCGTTCACTGAGACCAAGCAGACCATGCATCCTAAAAAGTTTACAAAAGACTATGGTGAAGACAGGACAGAAAGAGTGCACTTGATCTGTTCGAAGTATGGGATGGCTGAACTAGCTTAGCTGTTCATGCCTACATCAGGACTCATGATAAGGACCAAGTAGGCAGTCTGACCACACTCAGTGGGAACATTTCTGGTTTGCCACCAGTCTGATCAATAAGGTACAGACCATGTATTGCACATCTATATTCTGGCTGTCAAAGATCCAGAGGGCTTCTCCATCGTCTTTTTCTTCAGGATCATCTCAGTCTGATATGCAGGATACTGTAGGCCAGCAAACAGTTTCTGCCTCATGATGCTAATACAATTGGAGACAACTGGGTCTCCCCATTAGTGTCCAGACATTTCCCTCTGTAACCCTAGTAACCCTTTACATCTCTTGAGTTACAAAAGGTGCATCCAGTCAGGCTATTTAACCTTCTACCCATTTCCCAATGGAAGTGAAACAGATGAGCTCTAACATGAAGTAGACTATGCTTCGAGGCAGCAAACGGCAGGTGGAAAAAATGTTTCATGCTGAAGGTAGCTGCCATATGGCAGCTTCTGTAAGAATGAAAATACTGGTTCTGCTCATGGGCCATATGGTTCAGTCTTTTTTCTCTCTCAAGAGCCAGAAGAAGAGTCTTTTGAAGAATAACCCAAAGCAAACTGCCTTTCCTCTGGTGCCCCAGTACTCTCCTAGCCTTCATTTGCATCACAACTGATTTCCTGAGCCTTGAAATCACTTGTAATCAAGTGATTTCCTTTGTGGCTTATTTAGTAACTCCCAGGGTGGATATCTCTTCCAAGTACTTCCTCTGTCCCTTCTGAACCCACATAAACTTCATGCACCTACACAGAGCTCCTGTGTGGTGCTTAGAAAGACAGTTACTCAAGCACTTCTGATGCCACAATGACAGAATGTATATGGGTATATCTGCCTGCATATAGCTGTTGGCCCATGATGTTATTCTGGCACCTAAAAAAGTATATATGATTACTTTCCTGGTGCGGCTGCAGGATGAATATATTGCATACCAATACGTGTCAGTTATTATACCAGGAAATACCAGGACTTCAAATCTGCTATGCTATGAAGTAACAGGGCAGCTCAACTTTAACCACTTGAGTATATAAATGAATTGATTTATTTTTTGAGTACTCATGTATAGAAACCTGAAGTGACTATAATAGTACCTGTTTACCATAAAGGAACGCTTTAAAAACAAATTAATATTTGTGAAGCACCCACAGCAATAACCACTATCAGATTTTACATGGAGGACCAATTTTTAGAAAGCTGAGAAGATGCAGTTAAATACATTATTACAGTGCCATCCCACACAAAAGCTGGGAAAACATTATACAGACCACCATAATCTGCTGTACACAGTGCAACCTTAATAATTGATTTTCCAGTATTCCTCTGAGGACTTACTTAATAACAGATATTAATCCAAGTTACATGATCCTGATCTAGATCCAAATGTAGCTGAAATATGAGGTGGCTCAGACTCATTATTTCTAAACAGGAACTGTCAGAAATACTGTGCTCCTCTTTCCCAGCATATCTGAAGTGAAAGATGCCGTAGAGTCAAAATACAAATCCATTGGCACCATTAGAGGTGTGCTTGCTAATGTTAAAATTCAACAGAAGAGATGAAGTTATAAAGTCAATTCCACTGCCATCTTTTAATTAAGAGCATTTTTGTCTTTGGCCTCTTTCTTAGGACTGGACTTTGAGTCAATCATCCCAGGAGTGCAAGGCAATTCTGTAATAGAAATAGCATGTCCTTTCTGCTCCTCACTGGGCCATTTCTAGGAAATTGAGTTGCATTCTGAGAATAGGAGCCTATTAACCTACGCTATTCAGCAACACACTGAGAAGCCGAGTTGACGTTCTGTTGTGCTAGCCTGGTTTTTACTGTGTTTCACAGTTAGAGTTGAGGGAACTCTAGAAAGATGCTTTTTCTCCTGTCCCCTAGGCATATGGATCACTTATACGAGTGTCTGACTGGGTGTTCTGCACTGTTCCAGTCCCTTGTTCACACCATAGCACAAGTTATGAGGGAATTACTCTGCCTGTGCACTCCTAAAACCACCTATGATGTGGGTATCTCATGACCATTTCTGAAGACACTGAAGCATGAGAAGAATGTGAATATTTTAGAAGAACCTTTGCTTTGTTATTAATATTCCTTCAGTGTGAATCTAGTGCCACTCTCTGTAAAGGTTTGTGCATATAAAACTGATAAATGGCCAAAAAAATAGACTTTTGTGACAATGTATTGTTAAGAGTACAACAGGTAATCATGTTATTTATTTTCATGTATACAACACCATGTTTTATATATCATCCAGTATTGTCTTGTAGCAATCTGGAACATTTGACTACAAAATCTATTACTTACTCAGACTTTATTACAAAATGAGTGCCAAACATGAAATATAACCTGTAACCATGAAATTGCTAGAATAAAATCATACTCAAGAACTGAATACCTCCTTCCAGAAGAGAATCATAGAGTCACAGAATCAAATAGGTTGGACAAGGCCTGTAAGTTCATCAAGTCAAACCACTACTACTGGACAGCCAAGACTACTACTAAACCATGTCACTGAGGGCCTTACCTGCACAGTTTTTGAACACTTCCAGGGATGGTGATTTCACCACTTCCCTGGGCAGCCTGTTGCAATACATGACTACTCTTTTAGCGATGAAATTTTTCCTAACATCCAATCTAAACCTCCTCTGGCGCAGCTTGAGGCTGTTACCTCTTGTCCTATCACTTGTTATATGGGAAAAGAGACCAGCTGCCTCCTGGCTCCATCATTTTTTCAGGTAGCTACAGAGAAAGACAATGTGCCCCAGAGCCTTCTCTTCTCCAGGATAAACAACCCCAGTTCCCTCAGCCATTCCTCATAAGACTTGTGCTTGAGACCCTTCACCAGCTTTGTTGCCCTTCTCTGGACCTGCTGCAGTAACTCCATATCTCTCTTATAGTGAGGGTCTAAGAACTGAATACATATTCAGGGGGCAGCCTCACCAGTGCTGACTACAGGGGGAATCGCATATTGGTTCTAAGTATATAGATAATTTTACATATCTAAGAAAAGCACCAATTTTTCGGACTTGGGCCAGTGTCTCTATATTCTGTTTGGCTAAAAATTACTTAGCAATTGCAGAACGAGTGAATGGCCCAACAAATACATTTGCTCCTTTGTATGTCATTAGAGTGCCAAGATCCAGCAGAAACTGAACCTTCAGCACATTTTGCACATTTCAAAGGTAAAGAAACTCAACCTAAAACCTCTTTACACTTAACTGATCTATTGATCACTACGTCTACACAGATCAGCCAATATTTCAAGACTAAGTTATAAATTATAATTCTTTATTTTGAGAGCAAGATTCCTAAATGAAGCCTGATGCCCAAGAAATGCGAGCACACAATAATCAGGCCCTTCCAATATTTCTTGCATTAGGCATATGAGTCGTATATTATCCCCTGAAATTTCTCAGCACTTCTGAGTATTATGATAGTGATGTTAATTGCCAGACTGTGGTGGTACAGAGCATGATCCATGCTGCAAAAATGTTGATTCTTGTATTTCTTCCAGATTAACTCACAGGGTGCAATAGACAGTGTTTGTATGGTGCCACCGATTTCAGAATGTACCTCCAAAACTGGTAAGTTTTCCAGAAATTCATTTATAGCACAGGCTTCATAACAGAAGAAGAATCCTTTGGCAGAAGGAGATAAAAATGTAGACTCTCAGGGGCACAGAAATAAGCTTCTTATTAAAGGGCAGTATTATACATGTCTCTTGCTGGAATTTTCTTGCATAAGTAACTCCAGTGAAGCTACGTCTGCTGGTGTCGATCAGTGTGAAAAGAAGGTATGCATATTCCTGAAAAAGAAACACTAGTAGAAGAAATAGCAAAAATAAAATGGCATTCAGTTTGCAATAAGGATTCCTTAAAAGATAGTTCAACAAAATTTTGTTTAGTTCTACCACTCATCCTCACTGTGATTTGTGGGAAACCATTACTTTACAATTGTTTTTCACACCTGCCTACAGGGAAAGAAAATATTTATCCCTGTGCAGGATGTGTCTTGATATCTCTACGTGAAAAGAATTGCTCAGATGCATATAATATATTTTTTATTCCAGCATATACGATGGAATTTACTCCATAATTGCTTCCTTCTCAAAATTCTCATTAGCTTCTGGGGGTGGCTTTGTGCTTGCCTCTGCCTCTCGTCTGTAAGAAGAATTACTAGCAACACTTCTGTATGTCTTTGGGAAGCGAATATGCCTCTCACAGTGCAATCACATTATCTAAGGCTGGCTCGTGCAAACAGTGGTTTGCAGGACAAAGCCATGACCTTAGCATTAAACTTTCACTCTTTTCGGACGCCTTCCCACAGAAGATGTGCAATTCTGCTCTAAGGAAATAACATCTACCCTCTGCTCTAAGTAAATAGCACCTACCCTCTGATCTGTTCAGTGTCTTGCTAGAGCACTGCATAACACTAGGAAATCTGCTAAGTTTGCCTCCAGCCAAGCCTACTCTGAAAGACCTATTCGGACTTCACTAGCACAGAGGCAGCCCTGAGCACAGAGGAAGGTTGACAACAGGTTTACCGGAGGAGCTCTCAGCCTAGCCAAAAACCTGCAGGAGTTCCTGTAGACAGAAGAAATTACAGAAGGAGAGGCAAATACTGTTTTTTAAATATTATGCATGTATATGAGAGGCTGATTGCAGTTTGTAGAAAGATTTGAATGACTTCAACAGCTCTGGAGCAGATCCTACATTTTTTGGTAACTTCTAGTACAAAGCTTTTGCTAGTACAAAGTAAACTGGTTTAAGCATTTCCTGTGACTCATTCAAAAGTAAATGAGCTATTTAATAGAACTGCTATGTTCATTTCAATGGATATAATCTAAGACCAGTCCAACTACACTGGCAGAATTATGTAAATCACTATTGGGCTAGTAGAAACTGATAAGATATGTGTTAAAACACCATTAACAGGAAAGCACTCTGTGAAAAAGTTGTGTGGGATCAATGCTTATTTAATTACTGTGTGATTTCAGTTCTGCAACCTTGTTCCTTATTGTTACCTGACTAATTTAAATAATGAAATGCTGTGTGTTTTGTCACAGAAAATATTATTGTAGGCTGGCCTCAATATGCAAGGAAATGCTTGGGATGCTGTTAACTGTGCAGTATCTCTAGTACTAAAACCAAGAATTTTTAAGCTAAGAGTATGTTTCATGCTTAAGAAAACAGAAAAACTCTAACTGAATTTGGATAAGTTACAGCACGCCTAAACAATAACCATGAGATAGGAAAACGTCCCAAATATCCTTTCAAACAAACTGCAAATCCAGACTGGGAACCAAAACTGACAATAGCTTCTCTGGATAATTACAATGGAAGACTGAAATTCTTTTTTTGGTATCCTGCAATTGTAACACATATTTAAGTGTATATAAGAAATTGCTTTGATTGTATCTGGATGCCATATACCATGAAAATGAAGAAGTTCGAAATATTTTAATTTAACCTTATATTTCATATAATATTGACAGAATTGCTTGCTGGTGAAACAACAAAGTGCAACCAAAGTTCTTAAAATGTAGGTGAATTTTAAATCAACAAAAAGCTCTTCCTGTGCTTGCTAATTTAAGTGAAACCTGAGCCACTAAAAACCTAGAAAAAAGTCAAAGTCATTGCCAATAGCTTTGATTAGCAATAAAAAGGGACATAAGAACAGGCTAATGGTACAAGGACATTAAATATTAAAAAGGAGCTATTGATTTAAAGTGCTTTTGTGTAAAATAAGTAGCAGTAGCTATTGACCAAAAGGTAGACCGTATGTTTTTGACAACGTGACCACCAACCTGTTAGTATTTATTCAGTTGTCTTGTAAATACTACTTACTCTGTCTAACTTCCCATTGTTTTTTTTTTCAATCTAGGTTCTAAAAGCAGACTAAAATAAGAGAACAAACATTCCAACCTGTCCACAGATCATTACACACACTAATTTTATGTTTCTGTGTTTAGGAATATGTAGAAAAGGGAGTAAATAATATCTATTATTCTAAGGACATCTTTCTTATATTCCAGTTCCCAAGAAAAGGCATCAATGCATAAATATAGCCTAGGTGTGAGGATGTGCATCTGTGAGTTTCAAGTACATATACCTTAGCCAAACATTGAAGATTTCTCCAAGAAGACAAGTCACAGGAGATGGGAAGCCATCTCAGGAAGATGGGATATCCCTTTAATTGTTCACAGGGGCTTGGACTGCAGAAAGGGGGAAGAAGTACAGAGAAGACCCTGATCTGACCTCTTTTACTGGTATTCCTCTGCTCTGTTTCCAAATAACTTACATCCCGTGTGAAGATAGGCTGAGAAAATTGGGGCTGTTCAGCCTGCAGAAGAGAAGGCTGCGTGGAGACCTCATAGCAGCCTTCCAGCATCTGAAGGGGGCCTACAAGGATGATGGGGAGGGACTCTGCATGAGGGACTGTAGTGAGAGGACAAGGGGTAATGGGTTCAAACCTAAACAGGGGAAGTTTAGATTGGATATGAGGAAGAAATTCTTTCCTGTAAGGGTGGTGAGGCCCTGGAATGGGTTGGCCAGGGAAGTTGTGAATGCTTCATCCCTGGCAGTGTTCAAGGCCAGGTTGGACAGAGCCTTGGGTGGCATGGTTTAGTGTGAGGTGTCCCTGCCCATGGCAGGGGGTTGGAACTCGATGATGTTAAGGTCCTTTCCAACCCTAACTATTCTATGATTCTGATTCTATGTTTTCAGCAGAAATACACACCTGCAAGCTTTTACTGACACTTCATGCAACAAATTCACATGCCGGGGGACACTTGCATGTCATAAGAAGATAGCAAGAACACAAAACTCTAACACTTCCTAGAACCAAGATGATCATTCTCATAATATATAGAGGGACTACTCACACATGTGAAGTTGACAGGTGCCTTAATGCATTAATAACTCTGTGACTCTGAATCTCTCAGATAACTATCTAGAATTCCACAAGGCATTTTTTGGCTTTACTTTGTAACTCCTCAACTCAGGACTATGAGCATTTTTTTGTATGCTTAGTTTATACCCTACCCTAATGATTATAAGAGCCTTTGTGGTCCACTAAAATACAAAATCAATGTAATGCACTTAAGAAAAATAAGTATAAATAGAAAATATTTATATAGTAGTGGATTAAAGCACTGGAGAAAGTAGTATATGAAATAATTCCACACAAGCAGTGAGGTGGATGTGATGAGCAATCTTTTAAGTCCACTAACTCCATGACTCAGTGAATATCTCAGATATATATATACATAACTCCACATAACAGTCTGTGACTTTGTGGTTTCTTCCTGTAGCTTCTAAAACAATTTGAATTTATATTTGTTACTTTATTATTTTTAACTTGATGTATTTTTAGCATCCTTTTTTCCTGGGAGTGATGTGACAGAATATATAATGTAGAAAATGCTGTGGAAGTGATATCCTCACTTCAGCCTCACATTTGCCATCATTAGTTCATTTGCAGTAGTGGCACAGAGACTGCTGTGATGAAAGCAAATGTAGAGCAATTTCTTTAGGAATAATATAAGATGTGTTTTAGTGTGGTATACTAAAATATGTGGGCATGTACAGAAGAACATGAAAGGGCTTTTATTTTCATCTGATAAGAGTCTGGAAAAATCTATAAATGTTCCTGCCACTGTACATTTTCCCTTTATTTTTAAATGAGGCCAAAATTAAAAGAATAAGGATTTATCTGGGTTTCAGAAGAAATCTTCTGTGGCATTCATAGCATGGTGTAGCAGTATAAAGAGTTACAGACACATCAGTGAGTGAAGCAAGCATCTGGACCAAGAGATGAAGCAAATATGAGTTTTAGCTTTCGCGTAGATCAGTCCATCAAAAAGAAGACAATGATGATCTGCTCCTAGATTCACCAAGGGAAAGCGGTCAACAGATCATGAAATGTTTGCACTGTGATCAGGTCATTGAGAGGCGCACAGTGGTAACTTTTTGGCCTGCACATGCTTAATGGCAAATGAAGCCACTGAGAGGATGTGCTCAGGGAAGGATATATCAAGCTCCTTAAGAAGCTCTTAACAACTGATCTTTTTTGGTGAGACTCATTCTGTATATTCCCTTGTGGCTCAGCTGAGACCTTTTCTCTGCCTTATGATATGCAGTGCATTCAGGTTTTCTACCCAACTGAGTGGCACAGTGGAGCCAGCTAATGTATGATGCAGAGGAGTAAATCCCTGCTTGGTTCTGCTCAACACAGTCACCTGCCTGTGCTGGACTGCCATTTCTCTCCAAGTTATCATAAGACACATTTCTGTAATTTCCCCTTTGCCCTCACCATCATCATGCCTTCCAGGGGCAGGGTTTGTGGCAGAACAGCCCTTGCATGCAGAAACTCAATCCAGCCTCTCACATGAATCCCTGCAGGATGAATCATGCTACAAAGGCACACCTTGTCCCTGATTGTCTGTTCTTACCCTTGAGGGCATGAAATTTTCATTAAAACTACTATTTGTTTGTTTTTCATAGAAAATAGTATGGATCAGCAAAGCATCTCATGGGAAACGTTTGCCACCCTTAAGAAAATCAGACATATTTCAGGATACTGCAAGCCTAAAAAATTATTTTGACTGAAAATATTTGAGGTTTGTGATACAGAATTTTTTTTTCTACTTTTAAAAAGATTCTGTGAATGTTTTTGATGTTCTGACACACGGACTACCAATTTCCTCTTCCAGTATCTATCAAATACTGTAGAACAGAACAAGATGTGGAAGAAAGCAATACGCTGGGCACAGAAGGAATTCACCTAAAAAAAAGGGCATAATCCGTGTGTGTGTACCCACCTCTTAATAAACATTAGCATTTTTGTAGAAATCTATGAGATTGTCCAGGGAATTTGATGGAACCTGTGGTTAATAATTGATCATCTTCCTATGTAAAACTGCAAGTTGCATGACTTGGTGAATAGCATATAGAGGAAGAATGTAGTAAGTAAATATTTAGCCACTAGCTTATTATTTCCATTTGTATTATGTAGAGCAAACAGTACTGTGTACAAGCTGCCACTTCCTTAATAAGGAAAAAAGGTAGTAATGCCAATAAAAGGTGATTTTTATTACAGAATAGTAAAGTGGTTGCAGATTTTGAATGCTTTAACTTCACTTATTAAACAAAGATTCTTCCATTAGTGCATAGTTCAGCTATTGCCTTTGTTTGCAGTACAGTTTGTATTTCTTTGAAAAGCATTGGAAACAATCTGTGAAGGAGAGAGGACTTTATAACTACCTCCAAGTATATAAAAATTAGTGCTTCAGAAATGTTTAAGGCCCTTAACCTTGAGATGTTTCCTGTGAAGTGCTTTTTTCAGTATACAATCTATGTGCTTTAAAATGTTACGTGTTATTATGAAAACAAAGAGACTTACGATGATCTCACTGCATGATTTATGACTGTAAATGTAACCACAGATGCTTCATTTTCTGAAGATCCTCCTGAGAATCAAAACACCAAAAAGTTAATCTTAGCACCTGCACCCAACCACAGCCTTGGAAATATGTGTCATTATATAATCAACATGAGCAAGCCATTGAGTCAAAATTGGGAACACCCAAACTGGCTGTGCACACTCAGATGTTAAGATAAAGAGCATGGGTACTGATGTGCATTAACCACACATAATCCAGTTCTTACCTAAAGTAAAATAATGAAAATATTCAGTAATTCCACTGTAACTCAAAGTCTTACAGTGGAATGTAACTCTGGTGTATTCTGGCAAACAGTATTTTGTTTTACAGAACACATGTCCTACTATAGTCTAATATACATCAATAAGAAACTCTTTCAAGAATGTACTTTTGCCAATTATTCAGTATTTGGTATTAATCCTTTTTTATTCTATTTTCAAGCTCTCAGGCGTCTGGGCAGTCAACTGGAAAATGTTGTTATACATATGTGACTAATCACATACCATTAACAGTGAAGAGCCAATAGTCAAATGAAATACTCTTTGGAACAAACAAACAAAAAAACCCAACTGAAATTTATTTTCTGGGTTCTTTGGCACAAGCTTAAGGATAGCAAAATATGTTTACGGTGATCACGGTGAACCTGTGAATTATATGAGTGCTGAAGGAGCTGTCAGAAGAGCTTGCTAAGCCACTTTCCATTATCTATCAGCAGTCCTGGTCTAGTGGGCAGGTCCCAGAGGCTTGGAGGTTGGCCAAAAAGGGCAAGAGGGAAGACCCTGGAAACTAAAGCCTGTCAGCCTGACCTCAGTGCAGGGGAAGCTCATAGAACAGATGATCCTAAGTGAGATCATAAAGCATGTGCGGGAAAGTGGAGGGATCAGGCCCAGTCAGCACGGGTTAATGAAAGGCAGATCCTGCTTGATCAACCTGATCTCCTTCTATGATAAGAAGACCCACATGGTTGATGAGGGAAAGGCTGTGGACATTGTCTATTTAGACTTAAGTAAAGCATTTGACACTCTTCCACAATGTTTTCCTGGACAATTTGGCTGCTCATGGTCTGAATAGGTTGATTCTTCGCTGGGTTAGAAATTGGCTGGATGGCTGAGCCCAAAGATTGGTGGCAAATGGCATCACATCTAGTTGGCAACCAGTCCCTAGTGGTGTCCCCCAGAGCTTGGTGTTAGGGCCAGTGTTGTTTAGTATCTTCACTGATGATCTGGATGAGGGGATTGAGTGGACCCTCAGTAAATCTGTGAACAACTCCAAGTTGGGCAGGAGTGTTGATCTGCTGAAGGATGGGAAGGATCTGCAGAGGGATGTGGACAGGCTGGACTGATGGGCTGTGGTCAGTGATATCAGGTTCAACAACACAAAGTTCCGGGTCCTGCATTTGCGCCACACCAACCTCATGCAAAGCAAGGGGAAGGCTGGTTGGAAAGCTCCTGGGTGGAAAAGGACCTGGGGGTGCTGACTGACAGATTGACAAAGCTGAATCACCGTCCTGGAAGTGTTCAAAAAACATGTAGATGAGGCCCGCAGTAATATGCTTTAGCAGTGGTCTTGGCAATCTTGATGATCCTAAAGGTCTTTTCCAACCTAGTCAGTTCTATGATTCACAGGCAGGAAGATCTTTCATTTTTGTGAGAAACCCAGTCTCATAAGCATCATAAGCACAAGAACCTCCTATCTGGAACTCATAGTAACAGCACTATCCTGGGTGTCCATCAGGCATCTCAATTCACTTGAATGAGCTTAGCGGGAGTGTGTGCAATCCGAGACACGGAAAGAGCTGCATCCTGATCTGACCAGGAGTGCAGGTGACCTGCCTAAAATCTGCTGGACAAGCAGCATCCCCAGTTCAAGCATCAGCTCAAGTATCAGCCGATGGCCACCTACCTTCAGTTTAAGTAGCCCTTAAAAAGAATAAGAGATACTGCCCGGTGAATGAGAACTGCCCCAGGGAACCACTTGAGCTGCAACTTAAGATGAGCAAGCATGAAAGGTAAGCAAACCTGGCAAAGACAGGCCAGAACAGATACAGGCTAAGATCACATGATAAGAGCTGGGATAGCACAAAGCTGAATATGTTACTGGGTGGCCTGCCTGAGGTGAAAAAGATTTCTCATCTCCTTTACGGGGAGATTTTGAAAATAAATCTGCCAGCTCTAAAGGGTACATAAGCCTGACTGGTGTTTGGGTTCTCCTGGAACCAGGCTGGTATTCAGTTTCACATATCCCCAACTCCACTACAGCAGGTTAGCTTTTCATTGCCTAAAAACATAGAGAAGAGGTGATTATTTTCTTCCAAATTGCTAGTTAAATCTACATCTTAATGGAATAAAAGCGTTGTGGGCTCAGGGTATTTTTAGGCTGGAGTACTGGGTTCCCACAATATTTCTTCCTGAACTGTCACTGCTCTTGAAGAAGCATTGAAAGAACTTGTTTATACAATATTTTTGTGCGCCACCCTCTTCCATATTTGGCTGATCAGGTAAAAAGAGAAAATAAATCCGTAGAAAGGACTTCCTCTCAGCTGCCTTGGCACAAACTGTTTACTTGTTAACTGCTTTCCCAGCACTCAGTTTCTGACCCATTAATGCACGTGAAACTCCTTTGACCGTGCTGAGCTTGTGCTTTACAGTTGATTTTTTTTGTTACAAGTAATTTTTGATTACACTAACTTATTGCTGCTCTCTGTTCAGCCACAGGATATCTCACTATTTATATGTTGATGCCAAGCTGCTAACCATGCTATGTCATAAACAACTTGTGCATAGCAATTAAAAAGGTTTAAAAGCAAAAAAACCTAGCCTTTGGATCTCTTCAACCAGACATACTGTTGATGCTTTTTTAAGTGCTAGTTTGACTGGACTTTAAAAAATTGATTTTTGCAGTTAATGCAGACAAAAGTACACTGAGCTCTTTTCCCAGGCTGCCTGTGTGAGGCTAGGAAAGCTCAGATGAGAAACCCCCCAGGCTCAGTTTCCTCATTCAGTCACCCACCCTGCAGACCTGCTGTGGCTGATGGGGATAGTCCCTTCCTTTCCCCTTTGCCCCGGCTATGATATTCTACTGTAATGCTGGTGTTGGCAGCAGCAACCATGCAGCACACAGTCAGCTGGCTCAGGATTCTCCTCTGACAGCTATGCCCTTTTTTATGGCCTCGTGTTCAGCTCTGTTCATGAGCTGCTCCATCTTGCTGCGTGGCTGGACACTGGCTGGTGCATCTTCTCAAGCCACCCCTGACCAGAAGTCAGGCACAGGTGTAGCGGTGAGTGTGCAGGATCCTGGTGTCCAGGCCACCGGGAAAGGCTCTGCTGACACTAAGTAGGTGTTGAAAAGGCCTCGTTTGGTTGGGGGAGCGTGTGGGCTGGCAGCAGTTTCCAAGTCTGGGACACCACACCCGCAGGCTCGCTTGTGCGAAGGCAGCAGCTGCGCGGTCCAAGGGAAAGAGAATGAGATGCAGCTGCTGGGTCCAGTGGCGAGCTCTGCTCTGCCACTCCCTAATGCATCCCAGAGGCCGCCACAGGTCCCGAGGCTTTCCAAAACATGTTCCTAACCCAGATATGATACACTGACCCTGGGCCCTTATCAAATGTTGATTCACTTCGAATCATGGAGACATGTTGAATAAACTAATTCAGTTATTCATGACAAATATATGAAATCACCGCCTATTACAAAAGCAATTCACTTTCAGTCTTGTTACCCTTTTCAGTTGCCTTCCACTGTTAATACCTTAGCCCACATGAGCGGCCAGAGAGATTTATAACATATTAAAAGCAGAGCTCTTTTAAAGGCAATCAGCTTGTGGGAGGTAGGAACCACAGTTTTCATTTCTTTTTCAGTGCCGTAACAGTCACATTAGGTTTATTTATTTATTTATTTAAAATCTGCAGTGCGCTAAAGGCTTCTCTGCCAAATGCTACAGTATACTAGAAACCACCTCAAAATAAGGATTTAGAATTGAAAGACTGACACACCAACGCTAAAAATGCCAGAGCCCTGTGCTCTTATACTACTTCTCTTGTGTATATTTTTCCAAATGGAATGGACTAGTCAAGATTATTAAAGTTGAACATTGACCATATATTTAATTTCCAAAGTTCTGGAGTAAAACATCCAGTTTGACAGAGCAGCTGAAATATCTCACTCTCCTGAAATCAATGAAGGGCCAGAGTTCTGCAGCTGTGCCTGTGACGAAGGAATTTTAATAGCTTTAGAGAAACAAGAACTGAAGTTGGCATATTCAAATTGTAAATACAATCTGATAATTATAGTGTCTATGATCTCGTAGTAGCTTTTCCTTCATATTGCAACATTTTTCTTTCAATTCTTTCATGTTGGCTCATGGCTTTTATTTACATTTTCTGATGTAACCAGAAACACTCTAAAAAATCTGAAAATATTTTCCTTCAGTAATTACAGGGTGCTTTACTTCTTTAACCTACTCATATTGCAGAACTAATTTGTTTAGGCTTAGAAATGGAAAGTTCTTTTTATACACTTTTTACTGTGCATAGTGGGCGCTGCTGGTAACTTGCTAGGCAAACGATCCCCTGTTCTGAATTACCCCCAGCATTAGTAGCCTGCTCTGCAGTTGGAGCTACTGGTGGCCACAGAAGAGAAACTACCATGAGGCTTCTATGACGTGTTTCTTCTGTGCTTGTTGGTATTTTTGTTAATGTTGAATTATGTCAGGGTGCATTTAGATAAAAATTGAAATGCAATTAACGTGCCTAGAAAGAATTTTAAATTTTTTGATCATTGGATTAGATTTTTGAAATAGGAAATCAAATTAAAAGTAGGATTATGAAAATATGCTTTGAATTTGAAGATGATTGATTCAGTAAACCATCTGTATGCATAATTAGGTAAACATTTCAGAACAACACATCTTACGTAAACAGTTGGTCTGATCTTACCACCTTTTACTTTTTTATTGATTAATTTAATTTTAATTGATTAATAAAAAAAAATCTTATTTTTCTCTTAAGGCTTTCTTTACATTGTCCACATTAAATACAGGCCTTTAAAAATATCTAGTGGTTTCACCATTTTTTATTGCCGGCTTTAAGTAATGTTCACCTTGCCCGCATGATTTGTTGTCTCCCTTTCATATGTAGCTGATGAACCAATGGAACCGAAATGTCCTTCTATGGGCTGGATAGTTTAACCCCTCTCAGCCCTGAAATCCTGAAAAACCTAAAATTTAAAAAAGTTCTAGAGTGCTTTGCAAGCTGTGGCCAGGAGTTTCAAAGTCATCTTCCTCTAATAGAATAGATTTAGGCATCCACATATGGATTTAGGTATCTGAGTAAAACAGCCTCTTTCTTTGTATGGGAGAAGGTCAATGACAAGAGCAGTCATTTGCCACCTCAGGGATCCACCTTTGATTAGATGCCTAACATCAGGCACGCAGAGCTGGAAAGTCAGATCAGCGCGAAGCAGAGCATGTTAGCTGCTCCTGCAAAAACTGCCAGGGTGGTTACCTTGCGCATTTTATTTTACAAGAGAGAGCGAACGGTTTACCAGGTGGAAATGACAAAAGAGCTTGACTTGTTTAACATTCCTGTGGCTCTTACACTGAAAATCATCTTTGATTCAGGATGGTGGTCCTTTTCATTGACTAAAAGGTGTGAGTGATCATAGAAATACCTGGGGATCTATTGTTGCTGAAGAAATTCATTCTACTAAGGGTAGGAATTTACCTTCTATGTAACACAATTTCCTTAGTCTCCTGAAAACTCCATAACTAATTCAAGATGGTGGGTTTTAGCAAGGTTTAGAATATGATTTCCAAGCAGGAAACATACGTTACATCTGCAGTTAGGTCATTATTCTGTAACTTGAAAAATCTTGGGCAGTTGTCCAAGAAAAATCAGATGACTTTAGATATTACTGCAAAATCATCTGATTATTCAAAAAATGTTAGAAGTTATCTTGGTATCATTAGATATCACTGAGCCAAGAAGATGTCATAACTGGAATACACTGGGGATAAATTAACTTGCATTTTGTGTAGATCCCAAGTTAGTTTCACAACACCTCTTCAAATAGTCAGTTAATGGGAAGAAAGTTTACAAAATTACTTGTTAAAAACTTCAATTGAGGAGACAAGGAGGCAATCTAAACATAACAATGTCATTATTTGAGAAAAAAAATAGGTCAGTTTATACTGATTGTAAAAATCTTCTGTGTAGGGATTTTAGGTATTTACACACCTTTATGCTGAAGTTTGATTGAAGTTGTATGAAACTCTGGTAACTGTTCCAGTGCTATGGCAAAGCTTCCCTTATTGGATACTGGGAACTGACTGGCTTCCCAGTACTGTGTTTCTACTTAAACACCCAATAGATGTTTGTGTGGAGAAACAGTAGGTTACAATAGCTTCTCTTCCCACACAACATTCAGTACTTTGTGGACTACAAACATGGGAGTAAAGGGGAAGTTCTCTCCAGAGACTTCTTACCTTTGGTAGCCTTCTAGCCTCTGATTTGCCCTAGCCTGTTTTTCTTATCCAAATGATTCCTTGTCTTTGTTCCTTTCTGCTTTTGATTTCTTGTGTATATACTCTGTAGGCAGGGTTGTGCATGAGAAAATACATTACGAATGTTGCTCTTTACCTTCTAAGGAGCACGTGGTGATTCAAATATATAAAAGTAGGCTTTGGGGAAGTTGCCCAACAAATCACTTTCTTTAGCAAGAAGGAGATCCACACAGAATTGCAATTTACCCAAACACAGTTGGGTAGAGATTTTTGGGTACAGACCAGAATTACCAGGATGGGTCATCACCACACACGATGAGATCCCAGAAACTGTCTCTATCTGGTAAAGGATGAGAAAGGTCTTGATCATTGCTCAGGCATTCTGATGCTAGGAGAGGAGAGAAGAAGAGAGGAAAGGAAAGGGGAGAAGAGCTGCAAAATGTGTAGTATATACACAGTGAGGTGATTTTACCGTGAATTAAGACATATTCAATAGATCTCTAAGAAACTATTGTCTCCCACAAGCAGTTTTCTTATCTCTGGGTCCACAAACTGAAAGACAGGTTCAGATTTTCATTAATCTTCACATGCTTTTATCACAAATATTTGAATTTTAAAATCTATCTATTCTACCTTTTATCTCAGCAATATATAATTTCTAGCTTTTTATTGCAGCCTGTTAAGCCTTCACTGATTTGTAACCCTACTTTGGAAACCATTGAATTAAGCAATAAAATAAAGACCCAATAAAGGCCCAGAAGTCTTCAAACAGGAAGCCTGGAACAACATGCATTTTCTCTTTCCACTATTTTTTTACTTAAGTCAAATGAATAAAAATGCTCTCAAATCCCTTCCTTTCACAGAAAAAACATAAGTTAGATGGAAAAAGATGTGGTAAAAGCTGAGCCACTGTAAGGTTTTTTTCCTACCACCTATGACCTAGACCACAGTTTCTTATAGAAAAAAAAACCCAAACTTTTGTTCTCATTTTTTGAGGTCTAGAAATAGGTAAACTTGATCTATTCAGACATCATGTCCTGCCTGACTTCTCCCATACAGATAACAAAGTGTCTCAGCACCCAGGGGTGCTTTACAGGGTTTGCAATTTAGGCAGTTTCTGTGGGATGTACAAATGTGGCATACAGATGAGGCTGGGAATTTAGTCACCTTCCAGTCACTCACATATACATTGACTGAATGCAGGATTTTATTTGTACACCTTTTCTGAAGGGTTATGTTGCACCTTCTTAAGAGAACCTCAGTTCAAAAAGCCTACATACTAGATATTGGGGCAGAAGCCCAATGTCCTGAGAAAGATGTAACACAGTTTTTCACCAAAAGAGAAACGAAAATAAACACCATGAGCTTGTTAAGAATATATTTATAATATAATCATATTATAATTACAATACATAATTATAATTTATATATAAGAATATTGTTGCTAAGAATAAGCCCTCAACAGAACTTGAATATGTAACAACAAACATCTGTCTGCACATTTGGTGCTCATCATTTCAAAAGGGAGGAATTTGCAAGCAGTTACTCCACGGCAATATCTGGCATTACCACTTTCGCTATATTTAGAACAGGAAATGACTGCATCAACTGACACAGCAGTCCCATGAGTGTTTCAGGCCAAGACTGCCACTGCAGGGAGTGGCTGTACCTCACCCCCCATGCTGCTCCCTGCTCCTGCCCCAGAGACATCCTCCACTTTTCATGCAAAAGCATCCTGTGTGGTCTCTCAGCCTCTGGGCTGATGCACAAACCAATGTCAAAGACCCACTTACAAGTACCCCAGTTCACTGGGTGGGCAAGCAAGTAACTGCAGTGCTGGTACAAAGCAGGTCATGATGTGAAAAGGGGAGAAGGATGGGCAGCTGGACAAAAGCAGAAGATGCGCTGCACTGTCTTAGTCTGTCTCAGCCACTGTATGAAACTGCGGCAGCGAACATTGACTTCTGCTTCACACATGCACAGGGACTGAATTTCCTTATAATTGCATTCTTTATAATCAGATATCTCTATTTATGGCTGAGGAATATTTGGCAATTTCACAGTTATTTACTATGGAACAGTAACATTAGTACAATCCAAAACTCAGTTTCATATCTGAAAATCCTGTAGTTTGTGATTAGCATCCTTTCACAAAGAATAATTATTCAAGGGGTATCAGCAGGTCTTTTGATCCTGCACTCTGAGCAAGTATGACCATCCTGAAAATCCATGAACAGGGAGCAGATATGCCTGGGGAATTTACACTTGCCTTTCTTGATGAATTTGCCCACAGAGACTTTCCATGTAGTCCTTAATTGTAATGGCCTTTCACTACTTACTTTTCCCTACAGAAAACTTTGAGATGACTTAAATCATAGAATAGAATAGTTAGGGTTGGAAAGGACTTTAAGGTCATCTAGTTCCAATCCCCCTGCCATGGGCAAGGACACCTCACACTAAACCATGCCACCCAAGGCTCTGTCCAACCTGGCCTTGAACACTGCCAGCAATGGAGCATTCACAACTTCCCTGGCCAACCCATTCCAGTGCCTCACCACCCTTACAGTAAAGAATTTCTTCCTCATATCCAATCTAAACTTCCCCTGTTTAAGTTTGAACCCGTTACCCCTTGTCCTATTACTACAGTCCGTAATGAAGAGTCCCTCCCAGCACCCTTATAGCCCCCCTTCAGGTACTGGAAGGCTGCTATGAGGTCTCCATGCAGCCTTCTCTTCTCCAGGTTGAACAATCCCAACTTTCTCAGCCTATCTTCATATGGGAGGTGCTCCAGTCCCCTGATCATCCTCATGGCCCTCCTTTGGACTTGTTCCAACAGTTCCATGTCCTTCTTATGTTGAGGACACCAGAACTGTATGCAATACTCCAAGTGAGTTCTCACGAGAGCAGAGCAGAGTGGCAGGATCACCTCCTTTGACTTCTGCACTCTTTATACTCACTGACTGCTCCTGTGGGAGATGGCAGTATCTAAGTTGTGTATATGGAATAATTCACATTAATTTTTAATATTTCTGAAGATAAACATCAAACTTATTACAAAGATAGACCTGGATGAATTTCTAGGCTTTGAGGTTAAGAAAATGCTTTATCTTTGACAATCATTCTTTAAAATGTTTATTACATTTTCCCAGCACATTTAATGACTTTTCTCCATCCAGTTGGGATTCTAGATATTTAATGCTCACAACTACGTCTCTATTAATCTTCATTCAACTATCTGTAAATATGTCATTATCTATCACTCTTGTCCAAAGAAGTAGTTGAATGTAGCAGCAGGGTTTTTTCGAGAAAGGGAGTGTGAGTATCAGATTAAAATTGTTTGAGCAGGTCAGTTCCTGATTATGTAGATAAAATCACTTTCTGTATCTGTGCAATAAGTCTGTGTCATAGACAGCCTACAATAGCCATCACCTTTTCCTTCAGGAAAAACACTATTGGGAAAATATATGGAGCCTGGGAGAAACCAGTTGCTGTGAAAAAGCTTTCACTCAAGCAGTCATGTCTGATAGCAAATTCCAGACCTTAAGCTTGTTTTTCAGTGGAAGAGAATGAAGAGGGATGAGCGCAATATCTAGCCAAGTGTCATGACAGGCTTGCTTCAGCATTTGGAAAGAATCAGGACCTCATTTGCTCAACAAAGGCCTGAGTATCAGATACCTGTTTTACCTGAAAGCAGAATGAACCACAAACAGTTAAATTCTTTTCTGAGGCCACTAAACCAAGATTCAAGTTTCATTTCCCTGCTGTGGCCATTCTCTGTAAATAATGTACATGAAACTGTCAATACATCTAAGTATTAGGAATGATAATCCAGTTTACACTGACAATGAAGTTAGCAGAGATATGCTTGTTCAGTAGATCTAAGCCAGCAAACACTTGGGCATTTAGCCCACAGAAGGCTAAGAAGCTGATGAAGTTGCTTCCTTCTTTCACCCGCAGTACTACAGATTGATACAGTGAAATGGGTTTGTCCGAACAAACCAAATACCATTACTCCACAATCAGACATTCTCTTTGACTTCTTGTGAATGGTAGCAACCTAATAATTGAAAGTAATTAAAAAGCTAATTAAAAATGGGTTCTTTTTCAGACAAAAGTAAACGTTTTGAGATAAAATACTTACTGAGAGCAGCCACAGGAAGATACTTCTCAGTTCGTTTGGTGAATATGAATAGTCACATACATATGTAATCAAACTCACTTTGGTTTTACATTGCTGAAAAAGCTGATGGATACCTGGTTTTATAATCCTAAATAATTAAATCCAAATCAGATCCTTTAATCATGCCGATGATTACCCTTTATTATTTGCATATACATACATACCTAAAAATAAGCATAAATTTATGTAGATATTAAATGCTGTGTATACCTCACACAAAGAGTGATACATGTTTCATGGTTGCAACTCAAGCAAATATCACAAAACAAGTCAGAAGAAGAACCCAAGGAGCAAGTTCAATTTTTCCCAGCAAATTACTATTCTGTTGTTAGGTTTATTGCATCTTAAGATAAGCACTTTCAAAATTTTTGGTTGCCAGCTACCAACTGTGAAAATAAGTTCCAGTCATGCAAGAACACTTGAAGTTTCTTTTTGTTTCCCTAGCCACATCACAAGAGCTTGAAGTCAGAGTTGAAACATCTGCTACCAGGATTAGATTAGTTACCAGAGCCTAAAACATCTACACTAACTTTAATCTAGTAACATCTTTACATTTCAATAGCTGCATCTCTTAACCTCTAATTACATTTTTAATGAAATGCTGGAAAGAGACGACACGTAAAAGAGATCTTAAGTGTCAGCAAATTTAAATTAAATGTAATAAGAGATAGTTGACTGTAATGAGAGAAATACATTTTTACTGGCTTTGCAGAAAACTGGCCATCTTTTCAGGCTTCATGAAAAACAAAGGGCCATTTTTTCATGTAAAATATAATTACTGGACTTTGTAATGTTTTCTTGGCAAAATGAGAGTAAGGATACGCAAATCATGTTTTTCAACTTAGGTAATTTGTGAAAATAGTTAATAGTTAGTCTATGGTAGAATTTTATTGTCATAGCAGTGTGCAGTGACTACATGAACAATAATAAATCCATTGTTTCAGCAACATCTTGTGGAATTAGGGTGGCAGTCTGTACCCCGAAGTGTCAGTCTCTCACTAGAGGATGTCTGGGGGTCCATCCTCTTCTCATTCTGAGTTCTTCTTAGACTGATGTAACTTAACCCCATGGAGCCTGGAAAACTAACTCTTATTTAGTGTTGTCTAAAAAGCAGTCCTGAACTTTAGTGCAATGCCTTGGGTGCTTCTGGCTAAGTTTCAGTGGCAGGGGGGCTCTGGGCAAGAACTGTGAGAGGAGGCTGGGGCTGCCCACTGCCATCTCCACAAGACCCATTGCAGGGAACAGCTAAGCCCCTTAGCCCACATGGTGGTGCCTCTGGGAAAAAGTGTTCAAGAAAGGGCAAAAAGCCACATGGCAATGTGAGGAGTGAGAAAAACCAGTGAAAGAAAGAGTCCTGCAGACACTAAGGCCAGTGAAGGAGGAGAGGAGTTTCTCCAGCCAGAGCAGAGGCTCCCCTGAAGTCCTTGGAGGATATCATAGCGGAACTAGTACTTCCCTGCAGCCCATGGAGAGGGTCATGGTAGAACAGATATCCACACTGCTGCCCACAGAGGCAGATATATTCTGAAGGCACGGTAGGTCATGAAGAGTCTACACTGGAGTGGGTTCTGATAGGAACTGTGTCTCATGATAGACCTATGCTGGTGCAGGTTTATCCTGAAGGACTGTAGTGCATGGAGTGGACCTCTGCTGGAGCAAGAAAAAGTGTGAAGAGGACAGAGCAGCAGAGAACTGTCCTGAACTGACTGCAAGCCCCATGCCCCATCCTCCTCCAAAGCCTAGCGGCAGGAGGGAGAGGAGCTGGAAACAAAGAAGCAAACATGTGCCTGAAATATTAATGGGGTGGGAGGAAGATGGTTTATTCTTTCCCTTTGTTTCTCATGATCTAACTCTATGTTATTTGGTAATACACTAATTTTCCCCAAGCCCAGTCTGTTTTGCCTGTGATGGCAACTGGTAACTGATGTCCTTGCGTTTCTTTCAACTATGAGCTTTTTAATCATGTTTTCTTCCCAGTCCTGCTGAGGAGGGGGAATGAGAGAGTGGCTGGGGGCGTCTATGAGTCGGAGAAGGCCAACCCACCATATGAGTATGATAGTTTCTGTTACCTTTTACAAGCAACAATATCTGTTTTGTTTTACAATATACTGTCACTTCTTAAGTGTTTTTAGTGCAGCCCAGACAATGTTCTCATTTCACAGTGCAGCAAAATATGGAACTCAAGAACTGCACATATATGGCAGAGAGAAACACATGCCAGATGCTCACTGTGAATTATGGCTTATCTTGCCCTTAGTGACATGAATCATTTTTATAGTTATAATGCCTGATACAGTCTCTGGAACCAAAAGACTCCAGAAATTACCTTGCGAATGTCATATATTTGAAATCAAATTATTCAGCTTCAAATAATTAAATAACATAAAAGACAAATAAGACAACTTTTTGAAGATACCATAAAGCTAAGTCAGTATTCTGAAGAGCCAATCATTAATTCAATGTAATTATTTTGGAATGGAAATATTTCTGTGGGACAATATTTTAATGCACTAAACCATTGAATAAAATGGAAAATGTACTTAACAGCAAACAAAGAAACCACAACTACGTGTGCCTAAGTAAAAGCTTCGCAGATAAAAAAGATGCAAGGTACCCAAGACTACATTGCCAGAAGATTCTGCAAATACAATTTTTCTGAAGTTACTGGAAGGTTTAAGGTTAGCCCTTATGTTACTGGTGGAAAACTTCTGTCAAGGCCAGATCTCATGAGATGTCATATATCATCAACAAAGATCATATACGAATCTCAGCATGCCATGAATCTAAGAGTAACTAGGAATGTAAGGCCAAACACAACTAGTGAGAAAAAAAATTAGATTCTACTGCCTGAGTACAAATATCCATATTCTTGCTTATCTTTTCATTATCCCATTCTTTCATTCCACATTATCCTCAGAAAACTGAAGACCACTGTACTTTTATATCCATCCTGTTCTGCTCCAAGCGACTATCCTTCCCTCAGTCTCAGCAAAACTGTATCTCACTGAAGCATGTTCCAGGTGTCAGCTGACATTATGATTTCAGCTGGTCATTAACTTTGTTTAACAATAGTATTTTCAGACATGTAACACAGTCCCATCCCTTTTCTTTATTTTCTTTTGTGGCCACAGCTATGGGCATTTTGCTGACCCCAGAACCTAGCACAGCCCAGGCCCATTTCCATTTGAATGGACCTTTCTGAATAAAAAGGACTAAATAAAACTCCTCTTAAGACCTTAGTGATTCTTTGGCAAATGAAAGAGATTAACACAAAGGCGCATAAAGAAGGCTCTGCTCAATACTTTGCTGGGGGTACAAGAGGCCACCATTGGGACTTTCCTGAAAGTCAGAACAGAGTTCTGTCAGCATTAGTGAGGGGTATTTTGCATCTTTTCAAAAATTAATTTCTAATCAGTACAGTAACCAAAGAATAACTTAGAGGACATAATTCATGGTACAGAAGAATATCCTAAAGTCATGAGTAAGTTGGTTTTCTGTGGATATCCCGTTTATTCATGAAAAAGAATCCATATAGTTCTTCAGTTTTGCAGCTGTTAAAAGTCAGACTCAGATACCATTATACATTGAAAGTACCCAAGGCAGTCATCAAACACTGTCCTAAGCAATGTGTACCTTCTTTCCAAAGGACAGGAGTAGGTCCAATTCTACATCCAAAATGCAAATACAAAGATGAATTCCACCTATGTTTAGAAGATTTGCATATGAACTAGTAATCACTTAAACAATACCTAGGTCCTCAAAACAGGCATCTAACTCCACAAACCATTTCTAGAATTTCTCCTGGCCTTATATATGATATATACTTGAAATACATATGCTATTATTTGAGACTTGTTTACCCAGGATAATATAAAGATTCAGGACCTTGATAAATTTTAATTTAATCTTGGAGGCAATATATTTCAGAAAATTATGTGACATTGAAATTTGTGTCAGAGCCAGGCTAAGTTTGAAGGTGGTAAAATAAAATTCACAAAAAAAAACCACCAAAACAACAACAACAAAACAATCCCTCCAAAACCACAACAAAGCACATATCTCCCACAAGAAACTCTCAAAAAGTTTATCCTACACAAAGGGTACCTTAGCAAAACAAAATATAAGGAGTTAGTTAACATATCATATTGACATATCAGTTATGGTGGTTTCAATTTCACTGTTCTGCACTGCAAGTCCAGTGCCACCACTACATGTTTCAGTTGCCCGGTTCCATAGCTTCCAGACCGAGCAAAGACTTGATACAAAGCACAGAAACAAAAGTGGAACTTAGAAACAAAACAAAATTTGAGAGCTTTGGAGCAAAATTTGCAGTTGCAAAAAGTTATGAAAAATTTTGACTTCGTTTTTTCTGAATCTGATAACTTTACATGAAGAGACAATAATAGTTTGTCTAAGAGTTCATTTGCCACTGCAGCAAGGCTGTAAGACATAAACATTACTTTCTCCTGAGTATCTTCTTACTTTCTTCATTCACAAAATAAAGCTGACCTAAACTGACAGCTTAAAGTTGCTCTTCAGTATAAGGAAGTATAGCAGTATCATCTTTTTTGTAATATGAGGCATATGACTGCTTGCCTCAGGGAGAATTTTGCTAAGAGTTTAAAGATGCTGTGAAAGACAAGGAAAGCATTCCCCAAGTTTGAAAGATTTACAAGTAAGGATGTGTATGCTCAGTAAAATGCTCATCTGATTTCAATACAATAATTAGCACATGGATTAAATGCAATATTAGAAGTAAGTTGCATTTATGAAAAGCTGGATTTAGGGGAGCACAATCCTGTGTTTTCCAAGGCTGGCCAAATTACTGCATTTATCTGACCACCAAAATAAGATGGATAGGAAGAGGGAATATAATGATGAACTGGAGATACAAAAAGCAGTTATTAAAGAATACAATATAGTAAGTAATGTAAGAAGAAATAGGATTAAGTAAGGCTTAAGGAGTAGAAAAACATTTGTAGAAAACATACAATGCTTTAGAACCAGGTTGACAGTTTCCTGTCAAAAGTTTTACTCCTTCAGGCTCCACGGAGCTTCACCATGTTTATTCCAATGGAGGCTTTCATCTAGATAAATACATACAATATCTGAAAAACAGGGCAAATAGCAAAGAAGCCTAGAAGAAAAGTTAAGACCAAAAATAATTGTAAAGGCACTCAGTACAGAAAAGCTCTACAGCCAAAAAGTTGTAGTTCTTTAAACTAAAAAAGGTTGCCCCCCTTCCTTGCCATGGCACAAAATCTAACAGCTTCTATTATAAAAATATATTTTGAGTCATTCCATTGGAAAAAAACTTTTTTTTTTCTTAATAAAATCAAGTTTTGTGAAAGATCTAGAACTTCAAAGAAAACAGTCCAAACTATTTGAGGAGACTGGAACATGAGAGTAAAAGAAAACATTAATTTCCTGGTACTCAAGGCTTTATGCACTTCTTTTTTTTATCTCAATCATCCAGTATCACGGGTTGTTTAATATTTAATATTGCAAATTATTTGACCTAGGTAGAAACAAGAAGTGTATTTTATGCACAAAGCATTCAGGTGTCAGACAGATTGCAACTAATGGCAGTGCTGAGGTTTATTAAAACTCCTGTGGTTCACTTAGCCAAAGAGCTTTCTGGCATCGCTGAGAATGACATACTATAATCGCTGTTAACATTTTAACTGATTAAATAAAAAGATACTTAGTGTAAAACAACTGATGTGTACAGAGAAAGGTTGAAATATTATCTCTGGTCTACAGATAAACAACCAAATTGTTGTCTACCATTTTATTGTCCTTTTCCATCAGACATCAGACGTGCCACTACTGATTTCAATGCATCCCAAATGAAAATAACAAGCCATATCTTATGTGATGACTCTTACCATGCATAGTATCTGCTTCCAATCAGATGTAAGAATTGTTGAAATGTAGCTGACCTGTTGTGTAGCTGCACATAGCCTGTTCCAGAAGCTGTCACTTGAATAGCACTTAAAATTCCAGTCTTTGCCTCAGAAACTGTTTATTGTAAAGTCTACATATACTGAAGTCTTTGGAAAGCTAGATATCTCCCTTGCCTTAATCCTCCTACAGAATAGCAGCATTAAGTCAGTTTTATGACTTCTGTATGTATATAAACCTGCACTCCAGATAGAGCCATGGAGGAAGGGTTCTTCTGAGCTGAAAAATTTTCAGACTCTGGTTTTCCTCCCAAACATTCTATTGTGATTAAAGAGAAACTTTGTGAAATAGATTTATGCTGGTGTAAAATCAAAGGCAGCATGGATTAGCTGACCTTTTAGGAACTGTGTTCCTCACTTCCAAACCAGTGAAAAATTGGAAAATGGATGAGCTTGAATGATGAGTGGCATTAAAATAGAAGGAATTGAAACTTCAGATGAAAGGTCTTCCAGATGTACTGCAACCATTTGCTAAGGTCTCCCCCACTCCCTGATTCGATCATTTGCTATAAAGTGAGCAGAGTTCAACACTGCAAAATGGGAATAAATTATGGAGTTAAACTGGGGGAAGGAAACTTCCTCTTCTTTCATACATCAAAAGCAGGTTTCCTTCCTTGGTAAGCCTCAAACCATGATGGCATCTTACATTTTACTCTGCCCGCCCCACCATCTACCTCATATTTTACAGCTGAGATGCACATACTTTTTTAAAAAGATACAGCAAAGCCAAGAATAGAGTTTAGACAGGACAACTATGAACACAAGCTTTCCTCTCAGGAAAAGAAGAAATCAGTGCAGTGAGAGAGGAAATGACTTGGCATGAAAGCTAAAATCCTTTCCCTAGTACATGAAAGATACACGTTGCAGACCATACATTGGAAAAGTGTTCCCTGATTAAAAAGAGTGAAAAAAAGAAAAGACCCTTCTCTTGCTTTACAAGTTACATAGGCCTGGGAATCAACAGGGGTACAGTAACCTCCTTGCCTTTATTTTAGCAGTACATGTTATGATCAAGGTCTTACTACACAAAAGCATTTAATGTGAAGTCATTAGAGTCAGTGTAAACTTTCAGAGGTTAACACAGCTTTTTTTGTAAATTAAGTTTTAAAAAAAGAAAAGCAAAAATGTGAAATGTTCCCAGAATGAGAATTTGCCTGCCAAGATCCACACAGACCCATATTTTTATGGACAAGTTCAACTCTTTCAAAATGCTTTTTTAATGGAAATACAAATGTTGGTACAATTTAAAATGAATGAGTGCCATAAATAGGGAACTGAAAGTTTTTATAGTATTTTCCAGGTGTTCCCTTCAGAATTGCTTTCCTTGGCAACTCTTCCCTGTAGTTACCCGTAATGTTAATTAGCACCTTGGGCTGGGCTTTTGGGTATGTGAGCCTTTTGTCACCTTCAAGTGTTTTACAGTTCAAGGACCATTGTGCTTTGCTTGGCCAAAAGTGTATTTTTATGCTGAAGAAAAACAGAGGGTGAGCAGTAGTTCTCACAGCATCACAGACCATCTGAGGCTGGAGGGCACCACTGGAGATCCTTCAGTCCAACCTGCTGCTCAGAGCAGGGACTGTTGTAGCAGGTTGCCCAGGACCAGAGGCCTTTGAATCTCTCCAAGCATGGAGTCTCCAAAACCTCTCTGGGGAACCTGCTCCAGTGATTTATCACCCTCACCATAAAGAAGTTTTTTTTATGCTTAAATGGAATTTCTTGCATTTCAGTTTGTGCTCCATTCACTTTTAACTCCAATAGGTAACAGTGAGGGCTCTCAACTCCAGAGAATGGAGTGTGGCATAAAAACATATGCAGAGGATGAAGTATTGAAGGGCTGATCACCCAACAGAGCAGGATGCTTTTCCTGCTGCTACATATAACCACACACTCTTCCTATTAGTAGCATGAATTTTTGCTAAACAAAACAGCATCAGACATTTCTCTTTTCTTTTGGCTTGGGTACTGGACAAATTACCTCCCACCTTTATCCCATTTTGGAATGTAAAAGCAATAGAGACACTGAGCTGGAATACAGTCTGCTATGACATGGCCGTGTCTGTAAGCAGGAGGACCTGCAACACGGAATTCAGTGGGACCAATCACATGGTGAACATAAATATCACTTGTCAGCAGTAATGACACAAGCCACAACTCTCTAAATGTGTCTTCTTTTAAAAACTAGTGAAATGCGTATTTTTTTGGTGAGTAGAGGCTTAGAAGTTAACCACAGAGATATAGTTTCTGTTGTTGTTGTTATGGTTGTTACATATTGCTATTGTTATATCATTCCTGGACCTTCAGTTAGAGAAGATACTACATATTTCTCTTCTTATGAAGAAACATCAACAGTCAAAAGAAAACCTTGCACTGGGTGTTGTACTTAGTATTTGACAACATGTGTAAAATCACAGCTGGATAGACTAAACCTTCTTATTTAATGATTACATATCTAAGAGATTTCTTTTGCACATTGGTTCAGTTAACATTCAGCAAACACTCTGCTCATGGTATCCACGCCTATATGCTACTTTCTGACAAAAGCATATTAATAAGTAGTTATTCTATTAGAATGTTAGGTATATCTATTGCAAGGACTCTTTTGTAAGAGATAGATTCATTGGTCAAGCACAAATTTGGAACAGACACAGCCTCTTTTTCACAAACTGAGCTCTCAACTTTGTGCTAAATATGTGCAGTTTTAAGATTAGACTTAAGATCCTACTCCCTTGATACGTTTAACTCCTTTCAGCATCATAGCTAGTCCGTATCACTTCCTTATCCTAAAATTGCTCACTTGCTCTTTACATCTTTGCAAAGCAGAAAACAGACTGAAAGTCACAAATGTATTTAATCTGCAGTGTTACCATCAGTTTAAAAATACACCTAACCTATTTTTTACCTAATAATCAGTAATTTACATGACTCATAACTCGTATATGAGACTATAGAACAGAACATGAGTGATTGGGGGGTGGGGGCTGTATTTATACATTAAAACAGAGAAGTGTAACCATTTTAACTGCTTCGCTGTACCCTCCCCGGAATTGACCATATATATAACACAGGGCAAAGCAACCTTCAATCCTGCACACTAGGGATGGGGAAGGAGCAGGGAGAAGCAAATACAGGACAAAACTGTTCTGTCAAGCACCTTTGTGGAACATCAGCATTGTACTGTAAGTGAAAAGGCAAACAGACCTCACCTCTTCCACCACTTCTCCTCTCCCCTTTATCTTGTCAATAACTTATGTTTTTTCCTACTAAGACATAAATCACATCATTAGAACATGTCCTATTTGGATACGTAACTAATAAACGCAAAATGAATACTGGAGTATGTCACAGTACTGGCTTACCTCCCTAGGAAACATGCATACACACACATACAAATAAATAAAGAAAGCTTTTAAAGAAAAAATAATAAATCCCAAACCAATTGAAAGCATATGAAACTTTGGTTAAGGTGAAGTTAATGAGAATTTAGGCACTTGCTTTGTTGGAGTCACTGTTGGGGTTCTTACATTCAATCTTGTTGAACACAGATGAAAGTAAAATTCTTGAATTGTTAAACCTTTTAAATCCAGTATTTCTCTGCTAGGAGAATACATAGCCAAAAACATTAACACCAGTTTATGGTATCTGTACTCCCATTTTCAAGTTAGTTACCTTTTGATCAGCAAATTTCTGGAACTATAGCTTTATTCAAGGTATTATTAATATGATCATTTTGCCTGGGGAGAAAAGATGTGCCTCCTTCTCTTTAAGGGAGCATTATTCTCTTAAACCTGCTTATGTCACCTGCTATTCCTACTAAACTAGTGTTCAGTATTGCTCAAGCATAAAATAAAGGAGGCATTGAGCAATCTGAATTAAGAGAACCCTTTTTTTTTTTTTTTTGGCATTTTCTCAAAAACATGACAAAACTACCGGGACTGAAAAGTTCTTTATCATTCAGTTATCCATGGTTGTTTTTCTGACCTGTTACAGTCTACAATTTCTTGGCGAGTACATGGGAATTCACCTTCCATGTGACACTGGCCAGATCCAGCATAGTCCTAGATGACGTACTGGTATCTGAGTGAATGTACATAAATTTCAGGGACTTTCTCATCTAAGCACAGCTGTAAAGATGCACTTTGGGAATTAAGTTTTTCACTTAGTCCTGGTTTTTAGGTCATTACCAATCAATCTGTTTAGTTTCTCTCTATGTTACTGGACACTACCCAGCTGTATGTAATATATAGTTCAAATAAACAATTACAGATATAAATTAAGTAGTGTTTTCCTTTTGTAAACTACACAGTATTTTCTCCTGGTAAATTAACTTGGTCTGACTGGAAAGGGACTAGGTATTTTGAGGTAATTCCCTTGCCTGCAGTTACATTTCAGTGCTTGAAAGTTCTGCAACTGGCTGATTTTTGTCCAAAAGAACACATCATATGTCAGAGGTGTCAGGTGGACAAAGGCAGACTTCCATTTAGTTGTACACTGGTATCTATTCACACAACAAGCAACACAGTGAGCTTACTAACCCTGTGCTGCCAACATGTAACATGCCCAGGGGGAACCTTGGCTTTAGTTTCCAGCCTCATTCAACTTTCAGCCTTTCTATTGAGACATTGCTAAGCCACATTTGTAATGCACACTGTTTGTGGATGTGTCACAACAACACTGATGCAGAACCACTAGGCGTGTCTTTTCATAGGCAAACAATATTCTCATATATCGCACCCCTAGCATTCAGGACAGTTTTTCTCTTCTTCAGTATTGACCTCAGACATCCAGATCAGAAGTGAACGAGACATGATACTCAGAGGCAGTATAAGCTAGGAAGAGAACACCATTCGTGGTACTTAAACATTCGAGGGAGTTAAAGTTTTAAGATATCCTATGAAGCAAGGCAAAGAAAGATAAATGCCTCCTGTTTTTCCCTGTATGAGGAACTGCGAAAGCACTCGTCTTGTGTTTCATTCACTAGATGCCAGCTCCAAAGCATCCAAAGACACCACTGACTGGGGCAATCCCAAGCACAAATACAGGCTAGGCAGTGAATAGACTGAGAGCAGCCCTGAGGAGAAGGACTTGGGGGGTAATGGTTGATGAAAAAGCTCAACAAGACCCAGCAGTGTGAGCTTGTGGCCCAGAAAGCTAACTGTGTATTGGGCTGCATCAAAATAAGCATGACTAGGAGGTTGAAGGAGATGATTCTCCCCCTCTAGTCCGCACTCATGAGACACCCCCCCCCCCGGAGTACTGTGTTCAGCTCTGAGGCCCCCAACAGAAGAGTGATGTGGACCTGCTTGAATGAGTCCAGAGGAGGGCCATGAAGATGATCATGGGGTTGTAGCATCTCTCTTACAAAGACAGGCTGAGACAATTGGGCTTGTTCAGCCTGGAGAACAGAAGGCTCAGGGGAGACCTAACAGCAGCCTTCCAGTACCTAAAGGGGGCCTACAAGAAATCTGGAGAGGGACTTTTTACAAGGGCATGTAGTGACAGGACAAGGAGTAATGGCCTTTAGCTGACAGATTTAGATTAGACATTAGGAGAAAATTCTTCCCAGTGAGGGAGGGGAGGCACTGCCCAGCCACAGCCAGGTGGGAGGTTGCCCGCAGAAGCTGTCATCCCTGGCAGTGCTCCAGGCCAGGTTGGATAGGGCTTTGAGCAACTTGGTGTAGTGGAAAGTGTCTCTGCCCATGGCAGAGGGGGTTGGAACTGGATGAGTTTTAAGGCCCCTTCCAACCCAAACCATTCTATGATACTACGAGCAAACCAAAATAAGCCTCTTCAAGTAACCCCAGCTCTTCTTCATAGGTATTTCTCCATTAAATCCTGCTCATCACATGGACTTATCCCACCCTGCAGCCTTAGGAAGACCTGCTGCCTGCAGTTCATAGATAGAATCTATCGCTGTGTTATCTTCAGCAACACTGAGGAGAGTCATTGCCTCAAGTCCCAGCCTTTCCCTCAGGATATGTAGGCTGAACTGCTTTCCCCAGCTGTGCCCAGGTGCTAGGCTCTTCTCAGCAGTGCCTGGTGACAAAAGCTCCAGCTCGCAGACAGCAGCTCCTACACATTTTGGTGTATCAAGCAATTAAAAAAAAATAAGTAATTGAAAATGCTGCATTTTCAGAATATACTTCATTACGAGCAATTACAAAGTGGGAAGAGGGCCACAGTTTACTGCCATCCTGATGGCTAAGTGAAGTTCATTTACACGGCAAGTAATCTGAACTGACTGCTGGTATGAATCCCAAACGAAATCGAATGAAGGCTGTTAATTCTGAAAAACAAACCAAAAAAATACATTAGGGCTTATGTAGTTAAGTCTGTTTTAAGGGCAAAGTAAGCTATGAAGGAAAAAGGCCGGTTTAATACTAAACACATGGTTTGCCAAGGAGTTTAACAGTTTGACCAGACTGGTAATTCCTTCCTCCACCACCTAGTGCTGTATCCAGCTACAAGGCGTCCCCACGTTCTCTCTCAATCCAGCCAACTCCGCTCGCTGCCTTCAAGTTGCCCCTGGCCGGCCGCACGCCTCAGGGCTTGTCCCGCCAGGACCACGGTCCCTACAGCGGCCCGGGACGACGCCCGCACCCGCGGGGCCGCCGGGCGGGGAGGTGGTCGCAGCCGCAGCAGCTGTCGGGCCCATCTTGCCGAGGGGGTGCCGGGGCCGCTCCAACGCGAACCCGCCGGCCGCCGCCGCTCCCGGTTTCCTCTCGACTTGTCGCAGCACCTCCCTCGCCTGCCTCCGCCCCCCAGAGCCGAGGCCGGCCGCCGCCTTTCGTGAGCCCAGTGCCGAGCGGGCAGGGCGGTGAGGAGAGCGGCGCAGGACGGTCCCCCGAGGCCAGGTGGGCGGCTGCTCGGCTCGCGGGGGGCAGAGGCAGTCGGAGGCGGCGTGTCTGGAAGGCGCGGAGGGAGCGGTAAACGCTCGGGGTGCGAAGGTGGGAGTCGCCCTGCGCTGCCGGGCTGAGGTGAGTGACTCTCCGGGGCTGCGCGGCGGAGGTGCGTGGGTCTCCTGCGTGAGGGCAGGGAGGTCCGGCGGGCAGCTACCAGCGAAGCGGGCAGAGGAGGGCAGGTCGCGGAGCTTTGACCTCCGCAGCCAAGCTCCGAGGCTCCCGCTTAGTCACGTCCCCCTCGCGGGTCCTCCTTGAGTGGCGCTTGTGGGTTTAGTCTGGCCGCGAGAAGCCCTGCCCGGGCGGGGTAAGGAAAGATCCCCCCCGCGAACGCTAGCCCTGTCGCTCGCTGCCGGAGCAGTTGTGGGTGGTAGTTGGGACCAGCCGCCGGCCCGGTGCGGGGTGTGAGGCCACGGCGAGGGGCTGCGGGAACACGTGTCTGAGTTCGTCTGGAGGGGGACTGCGCATTTGACCAGGTACATGCCTCGGTGTTGCTGGTGGAAGGATTTCTCTCTGGGTTTCAGCCTTATTTTAAGCGCTTGATCAGAGGCGATAAGACTAAAAAAAATCAATAACGCATTTAAACCGGCTTAAAAAGTGAACTGTTTTGACTAACGCGGTTTAGGATGAAGAGCTGGGGCAGCGTCCCGTTGGGGTATTGCCGTGCTAGGCTGGGCCAGGGTTTGCTCTCACGTACGTTTTCTGCGGGAATGAGTTTTTGCTGCTTGTACATTCTGCACTGTAATGTGTCGCTGAAAGTAAAATGTCTTCAGAGTCACCTGTCGTGCCCAAAAATTGGTTTAGGAGGTTTTGTGTCTTTTTGTCTTGTCCTTTTACACTGCCTAAGTGTACTGGAAGCATCCTTGCCTAGATGCATTCAGTTTTGCTTTGCAAATATGTAGGTTTTGTTTTTAATGGCTGTTATTTATAACAGTACTTAACTCTGTTGCTCTTACTGTGGGGCTGTCTTGTATTGATTTATGCAGAAATGTTGAAGAAATATTTGTAAACTAACTCATGAGCCTTCTAAAGGCATGCCTATCTAGCCAATTACACATGCAGTTGTACAAGCCTGGGCTAGTTTTGGCTTACATGAAATTGGTTGTAGTAATGCTGAAGACATGGTAGAATGAGCTTCAACATGAGCCAAAATAGGGTTTATGACCTCAGGCATGCAGCTCTAAGTGTTACGCAGTCCCAAAGCAAATTAATTTCTGTCACTTGTGCTGGAAAGATAAAGTTGGCATTATGTGTCTCAAAACACATTTCTCCCTTTTGCTTGCATAGACTTAACAGTGTACATCGTCTTTAGAAGAGAGCTACTCAAGTTGATATTTGTGTTCTCTAGCTTTAAGCTTGTGACTTTAGCCCTTCCTTCCTAACCTGTAATGTATAATTCTGTAACTGTTCGCATGGGGCAAACAAGCAGGATTTGGTCCTCTGTTGGGTGACCAGAAATGTGTTTGGTAAGTAGAACTAGTGAACAGAAAACATGTCCTTGCTTTGGAGGGTCTCCAAGCACTTGTCCTCACTGAGGAAGCACACTTACGACTTGCTGATAAAGACAATCTAAAAAGTGAAATGCTTTCAATGAAGATGCGGGAAAGAAATTACATGTGAACAAAATTTGCTCAGATACGAGTTTGGGCCACAAAATTTTCTACTTGCACTGCAAACTAGCATGATGTTATTGCTGCAGTGGCAGTCAGACGCCAAGTCTATTATTGTATTAAGAATCCTTGTTAATACTAATTTAGTATCTTAAGGTAATCCTATAGATCGGATGGAGTTTGTGAGCATGTTTTTTCTCTTCAGTGCCTTCCAAATTTAATGTTAATATCTTCTAATACGTCAACAGAAATTGGCTCAGTTTAGTGCCAGATGGAGAGAAATAAAGGACTAAATTCCCATTCTTAAGTTAATTCCTCAATTTGTACAGTTTTTTGTGCTGTGAATCCTTTCAGTCAGGTTTTCCGCTAATAACTGTAGAGTGTTGGCAGAGAAAGTTTTTGACTTCATGAGAGAGTAACTGTTGTTAAATTTGGGCAGTTTTTAGTTCTTAATATGAAATATGATCAGTGGCCTTGGCAAACCCAGTAGAGCTTTAAAACCAATCACTACACTTGAGTTTGAAATTTTATGTTTTCAGTCTAATAGTAGATTAGACTGTTTGAAAGCCAAAATCAGGGTAGCATGTACCATTAGTCTCATTGACTTCAGTGGAAGAATTGGCATGAAAAAGGCATACTATTTGGTCTGAAATGTTAGCTTGCTGATAAATGGTAAGTGCAATAGTATTACTCTATCTAGGTTCAAACAAAAGCTTTGCTCTTTTTTTTTCAGATGCATGGATTTAGAGGATATTAGTTTGTTGCAGCACATTGGTAGGTGCTGCTCAGCTTGTGAACAAGAAAAGAGCAGAGTGAATAATTTGATGCTTTTTAGGTATGTGCTCATGATTATGAGGGTCTTATTCTTTCCAGTTGTAAATTCCTGATAGAGTTACAATTTGGAAAAGATCTGTACTTGCTGTATGAACAGATAGACTTGTGTAACTATATGGTAATTAATAAGGACTCAATTATTTGGGAGTCTTGCATTCTTTTTGTGCCAGAATATCTTTGAAATTTATTGTTGTTCAGGGTGGACAAAGGATCTTTTGTAGTAGACATTGAATCAAAGACAAAAAAAGGATCTCAAACTCCTTCCTGCATGAGTCACATGGATTTGTCTCCAGCTTGTATACCACAGGTGCTCAATCTGTGATTACCTCAGCTTCAGGACAGTTTTACTCCAGGTAATATGTAGTGAAACTGATACAAGATTTTGGAAGTGTATTTGCCAGCTAAGGTCCCAGCCTCAGCATTTTCTGGTTTTCTTTTATCGAAGAGCACTGTAGCCCAGAAATCTATTTATTGTTTGACGCAACAGCAGCTTTTCAGCTTGTGTCTTAGTGAAACAGTGATTTAGTTCTTCTATTCTAGGTCCTCTTCTGCTGAAATACAGTGTTCTTAACGTCTCAGGAGAAAAAGCTGTAGTTTACAACATGATTTGCTTATTTTTGTTTGCTTAAAAGAAAACCAGAATGTCAGTTATACTAGGTTAGACTGTGTACAGAAAATTAATAGTTGCCCAGACTACCTAAAATACATTTCAACTCCACAGAATTTAGGGGAAATTACTAGAACTTATCACAATATTTCTGTTTTCTGAAATTTGCATTAAATTATTACTTCAGGTGATGCCTTATTTGCCAAAAAAGAACAACCGCTCAGAAACCGAGCACTGTGTATGTTGTCATTTATGGTGTTCTTTAAAAAAATCATTGAGGAGTTAAGGCCTAAGAGATCCATCAGTAGGTTTGCCAGAAGTTGTCATGTTTTACAAGATGTGACACATATAGAAATGGTAGAACTAGCAACAAAACGAGTGATGTGAGAATGCTGATTATAGAAACATTAATTTGCACATGTAACAAAACTCAACATCTTCTTGCTGATGTTTTTAGTGGTTTAAATATTCTTTTTCAAATCCCTTTCATATTCTTTAGAGAAAAAGTTACTATAGCTCTCTGCCTGGATTTATTAGACATGTGAGTATGCCCAATTGTGAATGTTGCCAAATTCCTGATTTCTGAGTTCCCAGCAAGACTTTGAATATCTTTGTTTCTTTTGCACCAAATTAATTACGGCCATAAACCAACTGAATAGGTTTCTGATAATACTAGTCACTTCCTGTTTTGAAGTCTTTGGGTGGGACTTAGTTCCATCACTACTTATTCATAGCATGATCAAAGTATTCATACAACTTGAATTAAAAAAAAGCTTGCTTTTTTTTTCCACGCTTATCTATGTTTCAACAAGTCAGCATTGTGGTTAGCATGGCTTATTTGTAAGGAGGCTAATCGCTTTTTTTATACATGTGGTGGTGGTGAAGGATGCTTGTAAAAAGTTAGTTTTCTGAGCTGATGCATTCATGGGGACTGTACACAGAAGTGATGCTGGTTTAAATAAATTATTAAGTTGCTTTCAAGTCATCAACTCTGTTGTGTGATGACTTTCAAGAATTTTAGAATAATTGCTGTTGACTAACTTATTTCAGTTGTATTGGTCTAACATGGGCTCTAGTGGGAACTTAGCTGCCTCATTTTCCCTGACAGCTGAATATGGGATATGTCCTTTCCCCTGTGCTCCATAGACTTACAGTGTACTCTAAGGAAGAGCAGTGTTAAAAGAGGCCCAGAATACTGTTCTGTCATAACCCTGTTTCCTCAAATGTCTTTATAGAGGACCCCTAAATATTTGCCAAAGGACTGAGGTGCAAAAGTGACTGTATTTCCTTAGGGCAGTGATGCCGTATTCGTAATCATCCTGGAAGATGCTTGCTTCGGCTCTTGTATCTTTCAAAACAGATGAGCTTTATTTCTTTGGTACAAAGAAACTATTAATTTTGGTCATTGGGCTGTTGACTACAACAGTCTGAGAGGTTGTTTAGAAAAAAAAACCCAACCAAACAAGAAACCTTCATCAAGTATTATGCTTCTTGGCTTCCAGAGAAATTTTAACAGTTCCAAATGCAAGATCCGAGAGACCTGCTAAGGCCATAAAGTGAAGCTTAGGATGAAATCACAATATAATTTCTATTTTAGGGTGCTGCCAAGACAGCATGGAAAGGGGAGTGTGGAAAGAAAGGCAGAAACAACTCCCACCTCCCCTCTCCCTTACACTAAGATGAAATTAATTTTCAGGTCTCATTTTTGAAAAGTAGGAAAATTGAAAGCATAAGCCAGTCTTCCTTCTGGCATGTTTGACCCTCTCTTCATTCCTTACAGCCTGCTTATATTGTTCCCTGATTCCAATATTCCACCTTTAGAAAAGTCTTTGTCATTCCCTATTTCTGCGTCAAATTCAAGTCCTGTTACCAAATATAAAGGTTTTGTAAAACTTTGTCTACTTTTCTATGCTTATATCATTGTACACCCTTCCACATGCCTTTTACATGGCTTAAGATGCATGCTTAGCATTCATTTATTTTCTTTCTTTCTTTCCTACTTAAGTGTAGTCTTTATTGTACTTCCAGTCTTCCACTCTGCAGAGCACTCATTTTCTTACTTCTTCTCTGTGAAGCCTATATACCTCAAAACCACAAAGTATTATTAATAAAAATATAAAACAACATGCCTGTAGTTGAAGTAAACACACTTGTGACAAATGTAGCTACTGTATTACATCTCTGCTTCTTATGCTTCATAAGTACTTTGTAAACTTTTTGAAGTGTAAACTTGCTCACGTATTGTCACTGAAGGACTTGCTCTAGAAGATTTAATAGAGTGTGTGGATAATACTGTTCTTTTGAGGGAATATAAGGCAGAAGAGGGTTTCCTTGATGTAGAACTTTTGTAAGTTCTAACTTTTGTAAGAGCTAGGAAGAGGCCTCTTGCTCATCTCCCAGATAACTGCTGGATATGAGGAGGTAAATCATTGCCAAACTGGTAAGAGGGAACAAAAACTTGCTTGAAATTGTCCTCTGTTCCATTTTTGCACCATGTACAATGACACAAGTTGTTGTAAGAGGGAATTAAGTACCTAAGTGCTTTTTTGGCATTGAAGTATCTAATCAGGAGCCATCCAATAGAATCACTTATACAAACCTTAATTATTAAGCTTACACTTTTATGTGAATCTAAGGGGAGATCTATGAGTTGAACTGAGGGAGGACCTTGGCTTGCACAACTTGGTATTTACAAAGTAAAATAAAATTGAGTCTTTCTAATACCAGTATCCTGAAGCAGTTGAAAAACTGTTGAAAGTTGAAATGGATTTCTGGGAGAGTTTTTCCTCCTTTTTATTTCTGTTAAAAACTGAACCAGTGAGCTGTGAGTTTCACAGAAGACTGATGCCTGTAACTAAGTGGCTTGTTGCTCTCTGTAAGCTGATTTATTAAAAGCTGAAATGTTTAATATCTTTCAAAACAGTAAAGATTTGTCAGGAGGACGTGTTTGTAAGTTCCTTGAACTGGCTTCACACACTGCCATTGCAGTCTTAGAAAAAGCTGGTGTTCTGCATAAAGTGACTGTATAGGACACAGTCTGCTTGTTTTTACAGCCTTTGATAAACACAGGAGAAAATTAATGAAAACCAAGCTATTATCAGACCATAATAATCCTATTACTGTCTTCTGGAAAAACGCATTAAAAAAACCCCTGTGGAACAACATTCTTAAATCAACGGCGCTACTTCTGCTGTTAAGTCAGTGAACACAGTATGTGCCAGAATTCACAGTGATGTAAGACTTTCCAACATAAGTGTCCTCCCTATTACATCTGACTTGCTTCAGCCAAAATTTAAAAATAAAATAAAAACTTTACTAGGTTTTAGTTCCAGTCTGGAAAATATAAGGGGTTGATGGAAGAAGTCTACAGTCTTGCATTTCTGAAGGTAATTAAAGGCATCAAGAAGTTTTCATACCTGGGCAATACAGTGTTTCTCTTCCTCTTTTCTGCCTTTAATCACCTGGTATAGATTTGAATAGTGCAGACTGTCACAGGACAGCAGCCAGAAGCTTACCATTCACTATTACCCTCCTCCTCCCCAGAAGGAAATTCTCTAAATTTATTGGGCACAAGTACTAAATTAGACAGAATGAGCCCCAGACTATGGATGAAGTAAGTGTGACTTGAAAAAAACTTGCTACTTGGTTAGCTGACTAAACAAGTATAAAAACATGATTTTTAGGCATTCAGGAGAAGCAAGCTGAAGACAAATTTGGACATGTTTCCTGTGAATCTTTAGAAAGCTAGCCTGCCTTTGAAATGTCTTGCTTTTTTAACTTTTTTTTTGTTTGTTTGGTTAGTTGATTTTGGTCTGTTCCTGCATAGGTTTGTGTGTATTAGCTATGTCCATTGTTTTATTTTTTGTCAGCTTTAGGATGCTTGATTTTTGTATTGGTTTTATCAGCAGCCTTTCTTCTTGCTGGTTAACACCTCTGCAGATGTTAGTCAATTTGACAATTGCCTTAGTGTATTTAGATTTTAAATGTAGCATCCAGAATCTGCAGAGAAGAAGCAGTATGTGTCATCATCCAGATTGGTCTGTTTCAGCGCAGTCACAATGTTCGTATTTTTCTGTAATTATTGAAAACACTGTCTGGCAACAGTGTCACAGTGCTCTAATTTTTCAAAAGCCTTTGCTTTGTTTGCTGTTATGTTACTGTAGGTATATAATTTGTTTGCATGTACATTTAATCAGTTTCCAGAATGTCAGTTGCCCTAGCAAATAGTGATAGGTCAAGGGGTAATGGCTTTAAACTGAAAGAAGGTAGATTTAGATTGGATATAAGGTAGAAGTGATTTACTGTGAGGGTAGTGAGGCACTGGAACAAGTTGTCCAGATGCCCCAAGTTGTAGATGCCTCATTCCTGGAAGTGATCAAGGCCAGGTTGGACAGGGCTTTGAGCAACCTGCTATAGTGGAAGGTGTCCCTGCCCATGGCAGGGGGGGATTGGAAGCAAATGGTCGTTAAGGCATTTCTAACCCAAACCATTCTATGATTCAATGACCTTTAGGTGCCCCAAGAAACTGGGCTTGTTTTACAAACACAGCTGGAAGGTAGAGGGGATGGTGTCTGTGCCTCTGTAACCATCCTCGAAGGGGACTGCATGGTACAGCTCCGCTCAAAGTGATGTGTGAGAAACCTGGACTGCTTTCCAACTGTGCACACACCGCCGACATATCCTGAAAGAGTTCACAATTTAGAGTACCTGAAAAGAAGGAAACCTATTATAGCCTGATATACCATGTGCAAAAATAGAGTCAAGTTTGCAAGCAGTATGAATGCTAACATATACGCTCATATATTCGTCAAACATGATGGTAAAGTTAAACTTTTGGTGTCATGCAGGATTCTTCTGTGTATCATAAAGCTGATAAACAATACATAAAGTTTATTGCTTTGCATTTGTTTCAAGAACCAATTATAGAATCACTTGTAAATATGTATCTCTAAATATTTTTAAGAAATAATGCACGCAGAAAGCGCAATTCACGTAACATTTCTTTTAGCATATAAAATCAAAAAATGTACTTTTTAGGAAAAGATTTCTTTAAAAAAAAAGTGTACAGTTTCATTGAACTTTATCTCTTAAAAGTAGGAGGTATGTTCTTTTTCCACCACCATGTCCTATTACTCCCATTTGGTACCCATCACTAGGAAGAAATGTGAACAAATCAGGTTTTCATTATACTGTCCATGAACTTTCTGCCCACAGTGACTTGAAGCATTTCTCATTTTTTTTGCTTCTTGCCTTGAGAATGAGGTGATGGTTGGGAATCAGTCTCTTGCTTCTTCCATAAGAGCTCACTATGCTGCTATTAAAATGTCAGGTGATAGAACTTGCTGGGTAGGGGACTGGAGAGATGCTTTGTGTATACTGACCGAGATTATTGAAGTTTTTGGATAGTATCTCCAAGCTTGCTGTCTGGCTGCTTTTAGTTGGTTTTGTTTTTATTTTTCCTGTGTGTGGGTTTTTTGTTGTTGTTGTTGCTTGTTAGTTTGTTTTTCAAATGTTGAAAGCCTTATTTGTGCAAGGACTTACGGCGGTGCTCTGATGTATTTGTGAGACTGTGGAGAACTCAGTCTTGAGTGGGTTTGTTTTGTTTTGTTTTTTGCTTTAAGCAAACAGCTCTTTCTCAGCAACTTGGCAATATACAAAGTATCTGTGCATTTCTGTATGCTGCATGCCCAATAGTGTGACAGGGTTGGAAAGATTTACACTTTTGGGTTGGAAACATAATTTATCATATCTGTACACCTGCACTTTTTTTAGTCACTGTGTTTTGTTTTGTTGCTTGTGTTTTTTTTAATGTGGTTTTTTTTTTTTTTTTTGTTTTTTTTTTTTTTTTTGTTTTTTCCTTTTAGAATGGCTGCCTGGGGAAAAGAGCACTGCTGCGTTCATTGGGTACAGGACATTTTCTTGAGATTCAGGATTGTTCTAGCAATTCTTCTACTTCATTTGTTCCTGGCTGCAGCAGGCAAAGGTAAGACATTCTTTCCTCGTTTATCTAGTGTTGGTATTCCAAATAAATTGCATTAGGCTTGATGAATAGGAACAGTCAAGTTTCTGACCCCTTGAAATCAAGAGGAAAAACTGCTGTTAACAAGCAATAAAGTACTTTGTGTTTAACACTTTGGATATTCCAACCCTATGTTTAGAGTGTTTGTTTTCATAAAAAATCATCAGTGGTAACTTCTTTTCGGCTATGGATGAGGACAGGATGTAAACCCAATTCATAATAACAAGGAAAATCACTTTCTAGCTATTTCTGAACTAGAAGTGTTACTATTTTCACAATGTGTTGTTAAATCTTTCACACTGTTGTTGTACAAACACCACAAGATCCTTTGAGCTTCACTCTACTTAGTGCATGTATGAGCACAGAACATCTCCTGCATTGCTCTTTGTTGTTCTGAATATGACTAGGGAAAGCATAGAAAGATCCAAAACATGTAACAGAAATGATGTGTTTGATTTTGACAGTCTGCTCTTTATATAACAGTAAATGAAAAATAAATTCTTATGATTCTTGTACAAATTGGGTAACTGACATGGTGATGCTTTTGTATGAGGTACAGAAGAATAAGCAATTTGTGTTTTATTTATGGCTATTATGTAAGCTGGCAGATAAAAGTCTATCGTCTGTTACCACTCTGGATCTCAACTGATGTAGATTTACAGTTTACAGTTTACATTTACGAATGACAATTTACATTTACATTTACATTTACATTTACAAACGACAACTGTGCTTGTCATTTGTAAAACTTCCTTATGTCAGTGGTGTGTAGTACATTCATCATGTTAGTAATGTGCATGGAACATTAAAAAATTTAGAGGTGTTTTTTCCATGTACTTAATGGATATTTTAGAAGCTGCTTCCTGTGTCATGACACATTATTTTGCTCTAGAAGGTCAGAGTTTCTTGCAGTTTAAATGTGCTTAGTAGGTATGCCTGCTTAATGACATTGTACTAGCAATGAAATTTCATGCATTTACAGACTAGTTTAATTCTGATTCTAGTTCTCCAAATGTAATTTTCATAAAATGAAGCTTTTATTGTAACACAGGTTGACATTCAGGTGACAAACCAGCTACTGTGATGGTGAGGTTTTTTAACCTTGTGTACTTTGAATAGTAAAAAGGGCAGGGCTGCTTAGCAGGTGGTTGGATGTTCCATCCCCACCTAAGGTGCAGAAGTATGTTTGTGTTCTCCAGGAAATATAAAGAAAGAGGAACTGCCTGTATGCTTTCTGGTATTTAGGACACTGAATAATGTGATGTAGTTTATCCCCAAATCCAAGTAAAAGTGTGAATGAAAAGAAGGACTGAAACTCATTTTCAGGAAACAGTTCTTAGCTTTAGATTTCCAAAGCAATCAGCAGGATCAAGTGACCCCTATGTAGAAAGTTTAGAGTTTTAAAGTTTTTATAAAGAACTGTTATGAGGTCTAGGCAGAATACATGAGGCTACGTGATTCTTGTGATGTCATTTTAATGGACTGTAGTAGGCCAAATGTGTTACAGGTGGCAAGCTCTTGATAGAAATTGACTATTGTTGCTGGTTAAAAGACAGATTGTGAAGACACATAAGCTTGTGACTATTTTTATTCAAGAGAATACTCAGCTGTATTAATGCTCAACTATACTGATACAATAGCTATTAGTAATGTAAGGAAAACAACAGTGCTGCTTATGTACTGAGAGAATCTGTTCCTGTATGTCTAATTCTGACTACCTGTGGTTGGCTATCTCTTGTAAAAATACCAATTATCACTATCCAGAAATGTTTGAAAAAAGATTACATTTTTTGGTTTACGTTTCCATTACCTTGTCATTGTGAGAAAGTTTCTTTTCAATGTTTGAAAGTATGTTCATACATTTCAGGGTTTCTTTTAGGGCTTAAGAGAACATTAAATGGATGCTGTTAGTTTTAGTGAGGGTAAAAGCCTCAGTTCCTGCATCTATTAGAGATAAAAATATAAAGAAGGAACAATTTGTATTTCTGAAAGAGTTTATGTGCCTGACTATGGCAAATGACATTGAAAAGTCAGCCCATGATTACAACTGCATGGAGTTTCTTTGACATCAAATTGTGATTTTCGCTTATTTTTCTTATTCTGGAGATGTTTTGAGCATTCCTTCTCGTATGCTGCCTTTCTGGTCTGTGGGGATAAACATGGCTAGGTTTCTGAGTGTGATTTCTGTTGTCTGAACCCAAAGGAAAAATGATTGTAAGCCAGAAATGCCACTGTCAGAGCACAGCCAGTTGTAGCTCCTTGTTTTTATGGTCGAGGGTGGGTTGCAGACCACAGCAACCTTTACGAGAGAAAAAAAGCGATGATTAACAGAACTTCTAAAAGCTTTAAAGAAATGTCATCTCCTACTTATATTGCATCCACCCACATATCAGACTTACTCAAGATGGTGATGGTAATTAATTTCGAACTAATTCAGTGCTGTACTGCATGTGTTCCACTTAGAAAATGCATTTCACTGTTCCATGGTTATGATTTCCTTTGTGCTTTTCAGCATTCTTTGGGTAGACAAACCATATAAAATTTTCCAAGCCTTTCTTGTAATAATTCAGTAGTATTGGTATCTATTCTGTTAACTTTGGCACCCCTTTTGGCACTTCTTGGTTTTTAACTATTTAGAGCAAAGCAGGCCAGACTTTCCAGTTTCCAGCAGGGTAGATCTCTCTAAGTAAACTCTTTTGTTAGTTTAAATTAATTTGTTAGGCCTTGCATACTGATCAACAGCAGTCTTTTTGATTGATATGAAGCAGACTAGGAGAATCATCAGCAGGATTGATCTCATTTTGTGTTATTTTTGCTGGTTACCTGCTGTAAGACTGTTTTCACCTGCAAGTTTATCTCCACTCTGACTGCCTTGACAACTTCATAGTGTCAACTCCCCTAAAGAATGTAGTAGGATTTTGCAGCCCTTTAATTGATTCACTGTTGGCACATAAGCACTGTTTTTAACCAATCATTGAACCATTTTAATGTTTAACATGAAATCAAGCCTCTCTCAGAACTCATTCACTTCCAAAATCAAGTCTGCTGATGGTACCTCAAGTCTTGATTAACATTTTTGCTCAGGAATGGATTTACAGTCTTCTGATCTGGGTAGTTAACAATGACTTCAAGTTTTGAAGCTATGTCAGGAAACTTCCTTAACCACTTTGGCCATCCCTGGATGCTCAAGACTGCTTACAGGAATTTCAGAGGGTATATGAGTCATGCACTCGTTCACACTGAATGAGTGAATTCATGTTGTAGTTTTGGGCATGGAGGAAGTAATTCTACTGCTTGCTGTTAGGTTAAGTATGTTTTTCTTCTCCATTGCCATAAAACCATGTCAGGTATTACCTTGCAATTCAAAATCCAGTCTGCTAGTTTGGATTTTCACCTAATTTAGCCTGTACCCTGTTTTTCTGTTTGGTCTATAGCCTTCTATGGCACTTTCATGATGCATGTTGAACTTCAAGAATGATTCAGGGTTGTGAAAGATGCCTACAGGTTTCTGCTGATTAGTGCCACAAAGAGAGTCAAAGCTATAGTATGCAACAAGCATAGTTATTAATGACTTTCCATGCAGTTGGATTGATTTATGTGTCAAATTTTTCTGGTAGCTTGTACTTATTAAGCTGCACTTGTAAGTTAGGAACCTCCTGATTTAATTTGTTGCTATTGAAAAAGAAATTTGAAAGTGCTCTGGTCAAGGCACGGATGAGTCAGAATTGACCTGATGAAAGCTGGTGCTCTGGTTGGTTGCAAATATCACAGAAGAGCTAGCTGTGACCTTGAAAGTTAGCTAGGACTATGACTGTAACCCACCTTGGGAAAAAACCCCAACACCATGAACTGATCCAAGTGCCTGGAAATTTGTCTTTCAGAGGGGAGCTAATGGAAGAGATTTCCCCCTATATTGACTGATATTTTCCTGCTATTCAGTCCCGACTAATCATTATTAATCACCTACCTCCTCTGGAGGGTATGTAAAAGCTTTGCATATATTGATAAATAAATGCCTCCTAAAGGTGTTAGTAATGTGTTCTCTTGTATTGGCTGAGCATCTACCAAGCAGTTTCATTTTTCTGTACTTAAATTTCCTGCGCTATAGGAGTTTTTCTTAGATTGCATTTATTTTGTTGCTGATGGGTGCACCATAAAGCAAGCAAGCATGATAATGATTAAATTGTCGGAATGTGCATTTTTCCACAAAACAAGAGTTGACTCCAAAGAGCTTACATTTATAGCCACAAAAGCCTGTACTTCCCTCAGTGGGACAGTAGAGGAAATGACGCACCTACTAAAACTTAACAAATATGGTCAAGTTCCAATGTTTGGGGTATTCCCTGGCACTGCTTATTTTACCAGCATTTACAGAGCCTGAAACCTTGTTTTCAACAGTTAGCACCTTAAATTCTATTTACGCTCACAGTTGAATTCTGAGTTGCTGTCACCTCAATGCCTCAGTAGGTTAGCAATTGACAGACCAGATGTCTCTGCAAGTAAATGCCCTGGCAGGGAACAGGGAATGGGAGCTGGATGGGATTAAATTTAAAATATACCAAAACACATTTTCTGAAAGTTACTTAAACTCATTCTCTTCTAGAATATGGCTATTTTCTACCTTTCTTGCTGAAACTCTGCTGGTATGCAGCACAGGATTTAAGAATCTCAGGGCTGGAAAAAAAAATCATAGAATCACAGAATGATTTGGGCTAGAAGGGACCCTAAAGGTCATCTAGTTCCAAGCCCCTGCCACAAGGAGGGACACCTTCCACTAGAGCAGGTTGCTCAAAGTCCCATACAACCTGGCCTTGAGCACTGCCAGGGATGGGGCACCCACAGCTTCTCTGGGAAGTTATTCCAGTGCCTCAACTACACTCATAGTAAAGAACTTCCTTATAGAATTATAGAATAGTTAGGGTTGGAAAGGACTTTAAGATCTTCTAGTTCCAACCCCCCTGCCATGGTCAGGGACACCTCACACTAAACCATGTCAGCAAAGGCTTTTTCCAGCCCGGCCTTGAGCATTGCCAGGGATGGAGCATTCACATCTTCCTTGGGCAACCCATTCCAGTGCCTCACCACCCTTACAGTAAAGAATTTCTTCCTCAAACCTAATCTAAACTTCCCCTGTTTAAGTTTGAACCCATTACCCCTTGTCCTCTCACTACAGTCCCTAATGAAGAGTCCCTCCCCAGCATCCTTATAGGCCCCCTTCAGATACTGGAAGGCTGCTACGAGGTCTCCATGCAGCCTTCTCTTCTGCAGGCTGAACAGTCCCAACTTTCTCATCCTATCTTCATACGGGAGGTGCTCCAGTCCCCTGATCATCCTCATGGCCCTCCTCTGGACTTGTTCCAACAGTTCCGTGTCCTTTTTATATTGAGGACACCAGAACCTAATCTGAATCTACCCTCTTTAATTGTAAAGCTATTATCCCTTGTCCTATCCCTACTTGTCCTTCTAAATCTCTCTCAGGTTTTTTGTAGGCCCCTTTAGGTACTGGAAGGTTGCTATAAGTTTTCTGTGGAGCTTTCTCTTTTCCAGCCTGAACAAGCCTTGTGGGACTTTTTCTTGGATTCTCTCAGCCTGTGTTCTTAGAAGAGGTGCTCCAGCCCTCTGATCATCTTCATGGCTCTTGCTCCAGCAAGTCCATGACCCTCTGGTGCTGAGGACTCCAGAGCTGCACGCAGTACTCCAGGTAGGATCTCATGAGAGTGGAGCAGAGGGGCAGAATTACCTCCCTTGACCTTCTGGCCATGCTTCTTTTGGTGTAGCCCGTGGCATGATTGGCTTTCTGGGCTGCAGATGCACATTGCTAGGTCACATTGGGTTTCTCATCAACCAATACCCCCAAGTCTTTCTCCTCAGGGCTGCTTTCAATCCTGTCTCTGTATTTGTGCTTGAGATTGCCCTCACCCAGGTACCAGGACCTTGCACGTGGCCTCATTGAGCTTCATAAGGTTTGCACAGGGCCACCACTCAATCCTGTCGAAGCTGTTCTGGATGGCATCCCTTCCCTCCAGGGTGTCAACCGCACCACACAGCTTGGTGTTGGCAGCAAACTTGCTGAGGGCGTACTCAATCCCACTGTCAATGTCACTGACAAAGATGTTAAACAGCGTCCGTTCCAGTACCGACCCCTGAGGAATGCAACTCGTCACTGATCTCCACTTGAACATCAAGCTGTTGACTGAAATTCTTTGAGTGCAACCATCCAGCCAATTCCTTGTCCACTGAGTCATCTATCCATCAAATCCATGCTGCTGCAGTTTAGAGAAAAGGATGTCATGCGGGACAGTGTCAAATGGTTTGCACAAGTCCAAGTAGATAATGCCTGTTGCTCTTCCCTTATCCACCAGCACTGTAACCCTGTCATAGAAGGCCACCAAATTTGTCAGGCACAGTTTGCCCTTAGTGAAGCCATGTTGGCTGTTACCAGTCACCTCCTTATTTTCCATGTGCCTTAGCAGAGTTTCCAGAAGGATCTGCTCCATGATCCTGCCAGGCGCAGAGGTGGGATTGACTGACCTGTTTCCCTGGGTCTCCTTTTTATTCCTTTTTTAAAAATGCATGATATTGTTCAGAGAAAGAGAATGGAGGCCTGGGACATGAGAAGGCAGAAGGGCTATATTCCCTTCTAGCACTGTTTCTGTATTTTATTCAGTATCTATTAAATGCAAAATACCCTGTAGTCCTGGGAATAGGAACCAGGATCTGTGATTCTCTTTTTGCCTGCCCCTTGTCATCTGCATGCTGCCCTAGATAGACATTTTCTTTTTGATCATGGATTGGTTTACATGACACCAGGCCTGCTGGCAACAGATGGGGTACACCTGTCTCAAAGCAGGAGAAGGATCTTTGCACAGGAGTTGGCAGGAGCTTTAAACTAAATTTGAAGGGGTAAAGGGATAAAGCTGGGCTAGAGAGAGATAAGCCTGGAGGCAACATGCCAGTGTTTGAGGGATGGCGTGCTAGCGAGGTCAGTCAGTCTGCCATCTTCTGGAGGTAGAGGATGAAGATCCATTCGGCAGCAAAGACACAAGGTTTCTTGATGTGTTAGAAACCATGGGTATGGTTTTGAAAACTCCTAGGTAAATGCCTAGCAAAGTACTATACAGAAGAGTAACATTCATGTAGAAGATCCCTGTTAAAAATAAATCATTTTACAAATCACCTTTTCTTTGTTTAGATCAGGAGGATTTCCTAGGACGATACAAAGCTGTATTTAAGACTGCATGTGAAGATCCTTGGATTATGTCACCAAGAATTTCTCTACGTCCCTTGAAAGAATTCATTGTCTGTGTGCACCTCAAACTATATTCCTCAGATAGTCCCTGGACAGCATATGTATACAGTCAAGAAACACCTCCCACAAATCTCTCTGCAGATAAGTATGATCTTGGACTTACAGGAGATCATGGTAAATTGAGAATATGGTTGTTTGGAAATGAAATAAATACAACAGTAAAACTTCATGAAAACACTTGGAACCATATATGTATCCAGTGGAAAAGTGAAGATGAGGAGATGAAGTTATTCATAAATGGAACGAAAAAAGGAAACAAAAAACTAACTGGGAAATTTAATTTCCCTGGAAAAGGGCAGTTCTTACTTGGCTGTTCAAAGGTGCCAGGTACAGCTGTGCCACCTAACTTGGGTGTGACTGGGGAGCTGTACATGTTCAGAATGTGGGATCGAGCAAATATAAAACAATCTCTGGACTGTGAAGATAGCGGCGTTATACGCTGGAGAAAGGAGGATTGGGTCTATAATAAAACAGTAGAAGAGGATAACTCTTTGCCGTGTGGTAAGTACCAGTGCACCCCTGTTTTTAAAATAGTATTTTTGTCAAAAGTTGATCTGAACGTGTTTAACGTTTGTCTTCCAAGTTTTACAAACTGTTTGCCTATTAGTCATTTCTAGCTAAATGCTTAATGAGATCATGTGAGGATCTTCAGCCTTCACCAGCTTTTATCCAAATGTCTAAGGCATAGCAGCAGTCCTTCAAACACTTTCTACTTGCTTCAACTTCTGTGTCTGTCTACTGTCCATGTAGCGGTAATGAGAGCATGATGCAGCCAACCAAAACTCGTCGGAGTATTAAAGCCTTCTATCAATGTCACCTTAAAATATTTAAATTACACACGTTCAGTTCAGGGAATAAACATAGAGGAAAGCATTGCTTGTCCTCATTCTGCACTTCTGCTGAGCTAGAACTTCAACAAATGCAACTTTTCATTGCTTCACTGGCTCATTACACCATCTTCAGCTGGTATGGTCTACATCTGTAAAGATTACTGCAAGCTCTGATTTCTTCTTGTTTCTGTATCAGTAATGTCTTCTTTTATTAAAATGGCCAAATGGTTTCTCACACATTGCTCAGAATTCTTCTCTGCCCTGTAAAGAACCATAAAAATCTTGAAACTAAACTAAGATTTTATTTTTGAGAAATTGAGCTAAAGCAATAGAATAATCTTCTTTATAGCTTTCCCTATCATATCTGTTGACAAGAAAGACAAATTTGATCCCACCCTAGCTTGATTCAAGTTTATCAAACACAGCAAATGGCATTACCCCCAAAGTCCTTCAGAGATTTTAAGGTGACTAGCATTATTGGTTCCTAAAATTCTTATATAGCATAGAAGCTTCAGTTAAACTGTGGTGCCAGTCTTAGTCCTCATCACTTTTATCCTTAAAAATTGTACCTGTCTCTTTTGTGCAGACTAAAAAATATCTTTTAGCTATGTAATGTTAGAATCACTGCCTGACCAGGTAGATTAAAAGTGTCTTAGCAAGGGCATTAAAATGAGGTTACCTTATTAAAATAAGGTTTTTCTGGGAGAGAAAGAAATCTGTCCGACAAACCAGGTCTCATGGAGAATGCCTCTAACACTAGGTCACAGTGAATGAAATGCCTTTGCTGGCCCGATGCTTTAGTTGGGAGCGCATGGTCTCTGCTGCGTTGCATGATTTGGGAAAGGAGCTGAAGAAAGGATGTCTTTCAGTTTTGCTCTTGTATGACTGTGTTTGAAGGAACACAGTCGTAGGGCTGAAAATGAGAACATTCTGCCTACCAGGCAGATGTTTGGTACAAAGAAAGGCTGAGACACATCTGTCTGGATAGTGGGTTATATATTAGTCAGAGTGGTGCATCTGATTATCTTTCACTGGGCACGGAAAGGATAGCCTTCTTGTTTTCAGTTCTAGCCCTTTCTGCCCTGAATATAGAGCATTACAACTTGGTTAGGCAGTGCCCAACTCCAGCCCCAACTGATTTATGATCTTTAAATTAGTGATTTAAGGGCTTGTGGAATCCTTTGTCTATCTGCAAGAACTCTCTAGTACTGGAGTGTATAAGATGCATGGTTTTTGAAGCTCAAATTGAGCTGTAATTATGCTGATAGAGGTTTGTTTTGTTACAGAGGCCATCTCTACTGCCAAATATATTATCTCCTCTAGATAACTTGGAAGAAAAACAGCTTTTTGGAGAAAAGTTCACTGGATTTTTCGTAGCTGTTTATTTGCCTGCTTTAGCTGATTGCTGTCTGCCTCCAAAACAGCCAGTGAAATGCATATATTTAGCAAATATCAGGTCAACAATTAAACAAAACCAAATCATTGACAGTAGGAGCATATAATAGTCAGTGCCTGGCAATTTTAATTTGATAGTCTTACATTCTGATTTCTTTCTCTAAGTTCCTCTGTACACCTGCGTAAAAATTATCTGATTTTGGAGGCTTCTCTATTTCTTAAAACAGAAGGATTTTGAGTAGCAAGTCTTCAAGAAGGTCTGATTTTGCACCTGCAAAGGGCATAACTGGCAAAGGGCTAAAGCTTAGTAAAAGCTATGCCTCCTGTGTAGGACCAAAAGGTGAAAAGGAAGTGGTTTATTACTGCTGTAATTGTGCTGGAGGTCAAGCTTCAAAATTTTTTTTTAATGACTTGGTTGGCATTTTGTGTCTTCATAAAACAACAGTTTGTAAAATATATAGTCAAGAGTTACTGTGATTTCTGTGATTTCTCCTTCGCTTAACCACCCAAAATCTTTGTGATTGTAAACCAGTAGCTAATTGGTGTCTCACAGGCAGCTCTCCACTAAATGGACGCTCTCCACTAAGAAATCTTGATTGACTTAACGTCACATTGTTAGTTTTTTATGTTTCCTTACCTCCTTTTCCCACCTTTCTTTCTATTGACTCTTCAGATTCTTTTGATTTTATTATTTTTCCTATAATACTTTTTCAGATTACCAAAAATGTGTATTTAGTTTTTTCTTAACCATGTGAGGTCTAATAAGGACCAGAATCCTAATTCTGGTAAGATTTACACATTCGCTTAGCACTTAATGGCATGCTTAACTTTAACCAAGCATCTACCTGGACTTGTGTAAAGCCTTTGACGCTGTCTCACATGATATCCTTCTCTCTAAGTTGGAGAGACATCAATTTGATAGGTGGACCACTCGGTGGATAAAGAACTGGCTGGATGGCCGCACGCAAAGAGTCGTGCTCAGTGGCTCAATGTCCAGCTGGAGACCAGTAACGAGTGGTGTCCGCCAGGGATCGGTGTTGGGACCGGTCTTGTTCAACATCTTTGTGGGTGACATGGACAGTGGGATTGAGTGCGCCCTCAGCAAGTTTGCCGATGACACCAAGCTGTGTGGTTCGGTTGATACATTAGAGGGAAGGAATGCCATCCAGAGGGACCTTGACATGCTTGTGAGGTGGGCTGATGGCAACCTGATGAAGTTTAACCATGCCAAGTGCAAGGTCCTCCACCTGGGTCGGAGCAATGCCAGGTACAGCTACAGATTGGGCGGGGAGGAGATTCAGAGCAGCCCTGCGGAGAAGGACTTGGGGGTGTGGGTTGATGAAAAAATGAACATGAGCTGGCAGTGTGTGCTTGCAGCCCAGAAAGCCAACCGTATCCTGGGCTGCATCAAAAGGAGCATGACCAACAAGTCGAGGGAGGTGCTCCTGCCCCTTTACTCTGCTCTCGTGAGACCTCACTTGGAGTATTGTGTGCAGTTCTGGTGTCCTCAACATAAAAAGGACATGGAAGTGTTAGAACAAGTGCAGAGGAGGGCCACGAGGATGATCAGGGGACTGGAGCACCTCCCATATGAAGATAGGCTGAGAAAGTTGGAGCTGTTCAGCCTGGAGAAGAGAAGGCTGCGTGGAGACCTCATAGCAGCCTTCCAATACCTGAAGGGGGCCTATAGGGATGATGGGGAGGGACTCTGCATGAGGGACTGTAGTGAGAGGACAAGGGGTAATGGGTTTAAACTTAAACAGGGGAGGTTTAGATTGGATATGAGGAAGAAATTCTTTACTGTAAGGGTGGTGAGGCCCTGGAATGGGTTGCCCAAGGAAGTTGTGAATGCTTCATCCCTGGCGGCGTTCAAGGTGGGGTTGGACATAGCCTTGGGTGGCATGGTTTAATGTGAGGTGTCCCTGCCCATGGCGGGGGGGTTGGAACTCGATGATCTTAAGGTCCTTTCCAACCCTAACTATTCTATTATTCTATGATTCTATGATCTCGTCCCCAGAAGTTGATGGTATTGCCTTTGCAGTAGCTTTGTAACTTTTATGTCTGAAGATTTGCAAGAAAGGACATAAATGACTGCTTCCCAGTTTGTGATGAGAGCTGATCACATTTCTTGGAGTAATAGAATTTAGCAGTAGCAAACTTTCAGGTCTGAGTTGAAGATGCAACTCTGCTTCTTTCAAGTAACAGTCTTTTGGTTCTCCTCAGCTTAGTGTAGCCATTACATGCTGAGGAGGTGTAAATACTGCAGGCAGGGCTAAAGAGGGGAGGAGGCCCCACGCATTGTGCATCACTAACCTACTTACATTCCTCAGGTTACTTTGATAATTCCTCTTTTTCTGAGAATGAGAAATAGCATAACAGCTGTTGTATGGAGAAAGAGTGCCACAGATTGAACATATCTCACTTTAAAGATCTCCTGGTTTTTAAAAATATGTAAGTGAAGAAATATGCGTTCACTGTTCCAAATGCTGACTTTGGAAAATCTCTGTCTTGTTCCTTGACAAATGATTTCTATTTGGCTATACTGTTCTATTTATCATACTTTAATTATATTACTATTGTCTCTGCATAATTCAAGGGAAAAAGTGCAGTAAAAAAGTTCTGGGTGACTTAAGAGAATACAAACCCACAAGAAAATAGGTGAGTTTAAAATGCTAAATGCTTGGAAAGTTATTTTAGTCATCTGTGAGCACCAGTTGTCATTTTTACCTGGGACATTTGCAAGTAGCCTTCAATAATAACTTGACAACTGGAAGAAATGTACTGTTTAAATATTAGTCATTTCAGTTACACATTTAACAGTAGCATTCCTAATCCGAATATAAATATCGAAACTGTTAACACTGTATTTATGCAAAGGAGCACAGAGATGATGGGATATCTTTTACAAATTTCAAAGAATAAATAAACCAGATTATTGATGGCCTAACTGTAAATAGTTTCACTGGCCATAAAGCTCTGTCATCTCATGTTGTGGTACAGGTGCCCTAACTTTCAGCAGCAGTCTGGTGCCTGCTGCTTTTGGTTGTTTTTGTTTGTTTTTTTTTTTTTTTTAAGAAATACATTTCAGTATTAATGCTGTGGCATTTTAGATTTTTCTAAACTGTCCCGTCCAGCTTTCGAGATCAAGGTGTTGCCCCTCTATTCCTTGTATCTTTTTCACTTCCAGTGTTGCTGAGCCTGATACTGGTGTTGCTGGAGGGGATTTCTGGGCTTGTGGATGCAAAGCGCTGATGCTGATGGGAGAAACGGGAAGTGGCTGGTGCCCTGGGTGACTGTTTCACCTTTTCATGCTCAAGGAAGAGAAAACTTCAGTTTGGGCTGTCATTCTAGTTTGCAGGTGTGGGCAACAGGACGTATGATTTAGGCTCGTGTAATCCCTCTTAAAGGTTTCCAGAGCTATGCGCACTTCTGATGACTGGATCAGCTTTCTCAAAAGGGAGGGTGGAGTCCCAAGGCTTCACCTCCTCAGGCAGAAGGTGAAAATGTAGCTGCCACTCATCCGGTCTGCATCCCAGTCTGTTGGATATGAAACTTTGGCCGATACTGTTATGTTTCCTGAGCAGATCATGAAAGCTGGAGGTGACTAAATAAAATTCTTGCCCCAATACCATTTTCTTTTCTAAACCATAAGGACACAATACTAGAGAAACCCCTAGAAGCTCTTAAAGGAAGTAAATGTGACAAGGAAAAAATACCTGACTCTGGAGTGCCTATTTGATGAGTCATATGCCACTCTACTTTTTACCTATTAACAGAATGCATGTTTGACCTTCCCTTTCTTTGCTTTCATTGCCTCCCTCTTATGTGATATCAAAGGAAGTAGGTTTTTGGAAATAAGCCTGCCAGAGAAGAGGTGATTTTATTCACCCTAGTATCTAATGTACAGCTTTGTACAAACAGATAAAAACTATTTATAACCCTGCTTCCTAAAACCCTGTTTTTAGGAAATCAAAGCTGAGTTAAAAATATTGTGCCTAAATTTTCTGTTCAGGATACTAAAATGAACTGGCCAAAGTGACAGAGCCTGATGTGAACAAGCGCTTTCATAATTTTCTTAGATTTGCTTCTGTCCAGTAGCCAGTGATAATTCATCCTTTCCTCCATGGTGCCACTGCTAAGAGTCGGAGCAGACATGAAGTGTCATGAGAGGCACCAAACAATAAAATTAAGATTGCACATAGTTTTATCGTATAAACTTCTACAATGTGCCTCAACCTAACTTACGGAAAAAGTCAATATGGCCTAATGTCTACCGTGGAACAACTGGGAAGGTGTTACTGTTACTAATGCCTTGTGTAACAGGATGGTTCATTTTGGCAGAATGTTTATCCAGCTGAAAGGTTTATCAAATATTGAAGGGACCCAATCTCTTAATAGAAAATACAGATTTAATTTGAATATGGGAATTGAGAGTTTTATTTTCAGTGTCCATTTGTGTCAATCAATTTTAGAGTAGTACCATTTGGAAATGTTGCTGTTTGGGCTACTCCGGTTTGTCTATGAGCAAGTCCTACGAAATGCATTCATGCTGGTTATTGTCATATGGTTGTATCCTAGTAACCCTGAATACAAATGGATGGTAGCTGCTGCACAGTGCTGGTAACTGATGTAATACATACTGGTATCTGTTGCCTGTGAGAATGTTTAGAAAAGAATTTGTATTGACTTAAAAATCCAGTGTGGACTTGACTTGTTGATCTAAAATGGTTGAGGTTGGGTTGGGTTGGTTTGGGTTTTTTTTTGTTTTGTTTTATTTTGGGATTTTTTTTTTGTTGTTGTTTTTTATTTTAAAGCCACAAAGTGATATGTATCTATTTGGAATAAAAACTTCCACTTTGTAATTGTTGGAGGCAATTTTTACTGCAAATCAATTCTCCTGCCTGAATCAGTTGAATTTTTGGTATGCTGTGTTTGCTATCACATCTCATTTAGAAAATCTATGCTTTTTAGTAATCTCCTGGTATTTTTGTTTGTATTTGTAAATCAAAACTGATCTTATCCGCAATACACAGTTGCGGTTATCTGATGCTATTCTGTGGTGTCAGCCAAGTACTGCAGCGTAGGGAGATCAAGGTGTCCCTTGGGATTCTTCCATTCAGATTTTGCTGATGATCTATTTGTGAGAGCTAACCTGGTTGAAATTTTGTGTCTGGGCTTGACTATGAAGCAACTGCTCCTTACATTCTCTCACGAAGTTTCCTGAGAGACAGAGGTCAGCATGCATGACCCTTCTTGCTGTACCACCCCTTGCCCCCTCTACACCACACAGACTGGGCAGGGTGAGTGTCCATGTGGACTCTAGTTCCCTACAGTTCAGACTCTTCTTCTCCTTCCCCAGAGAAAGCACTTGAGTTGCTGTCTGAGGCTTGCTCAGAGGGTGCTTTCTGCGAAAGTTTAAAGGTGATCATGAAGTGCTAAAACAGTAAAGCAGCACTGAGGGGAGCAAGAAGCAGCTGCCAGTAACTTAGATCTTTCATGATGTTATCTGCAGCCAGGTTCTAGATGTTTCTCACTCCTCCACCCTGGGAAAACTGAACTGCCCCTGGCAGAGTGGGTTGCCTGAATACAGGTGAATCAGAAAGGGTATTGCCTTTCCAAAAGTTGTAAGAAAGTGTGTACTGATCATAAATTAGATTGGCACTATGGAGAAGAAAATGATATTTTTAATTCTTCCAGCTGGAGATAGAGCAATGTACATTGTTCATACTTTAAGGGCTTTTTCTGTACCCTCTGAGTTACTAAACAAAAAGGCACAAAAAGTGACGGTGCCTTTGGTACAGGGACCAGAACCATCCAGTCCATCTTGACCAGTGTGTTACAAATCTTTCTCTTTTTCTTTCCCTTTGGGTGAATTGGGTTTTGAATTCTGCTTTGCTTGATAGAACAGCTTCAGCACAACATGTGAAGACCATCCCATCCTAAAAAAGCCAGTAGACTGTTGGTTAAAATCAGTCATTCAAAGGAATGCTGTAAGCACAAGGCTGTTTCGTAGACAGGGCCAGACACTGGTATCAGAGCTATGTCACGTTGTAGATTTAGGCTTAAGTACTAAAGATTTAGTCTCCTACCAGACTGGAACTGTTAAAGCTACAGTGGTTCCCATTGTCATACAAAGTCAGAAGGGAAATGAAGGTTGTCACAATGCAAATACTTGTTCCCAGGTGAGCTTTTTGCAGCTGTGGTATGCAGAGATGGCAAGAGTTGCTAAACAGGCTTTATACCAGTGGAACAGTTTGCCTATACAGATAGAATTCTCAAGTCTTGGTTTACCAAGATATTTGTGTCAAAACAGTACGAAGTGATATGAAGACAGTAAGGGACATGCTGCTTTTGTTTCTAATGATGCATGTTAGTAACAGATACTGGTGCTTATTTAATGGAGTTGCCTTTTCCTTCTGTAACAAAGAGTTCTTATGGGTACCTATTCTGTCTCCCTTTCATCAACAAAAGGAAAGAATAATACTGAAAAATGTTACTTGCCTATTCATTGCTGGAATGTTCCCTATTAGAGAAAATACAGAAAAGTATAACTAATGTATATAATACTGTATTTTACAATAGGATATTTGGTGTGTTGATTTGATGATGCTAAACTAAGTGTTGCAAATAAAAATGCATGAAGCAAGTAAAACTAGGTTTCATATAGGTAAGGATCTTCTTCCTCTTGGCAATAATAAGCAATGTAAGGGAAATAAAAAAACCCTATTCACTTTCTTTTCTAGCTCTTAAACACAACAAAGGAGGAGGGTTGACAAATAAAGTGAAATTAAATAATGTATGACAGCATCTCCTCTTTCCCCCTTTCTGTATGCAAAGACGATTCTGATAAAAGACTTGGTTAGTGAATTTAATGCTGCACCTTGATCAGGAAGAAGTCTCATTCTCACTAGCAATTTCTAGCAACTGTATGCATGTGAATATTGTGCCGTGAAAGAAGTCATGATTAGATTTGTATCCAGAAAAAAGTGTCCCTCTGATTATGCATGTCATTATGAGAGATGCTCCAGACCCTTAATAATTTTAGTAGCCCTTTGCTGTAAGAGCTCCATGTCCCTCTTGAACTGAGGAGCCCAAGACCGGACACAGCATTTCAGGTGGGGCCTCACCATGGCTGAGTAGGGAGGGAGGATTGCCTCCCTCAGCCTGCTGGCGGTGATCTTCCTAAGGCAGCGGAGGATACCACTGGCCTTCTTGACTGCAAGGGCGCTCTGCTACTGACTCACGGACAACTTGCTGTCCATCAGAATGCCCAGGTCCCTGTCCTGTACTGGGGTATCAGCCACTTCTCCCAGTTTTCATTGTCAGCAAACTTGCTGAGGAGGCACTGCATCCCTTCATCCAAGTCATTGATAAATAAGTTGAACAGTGCTGTACCCAGTAGTGGCCCCTGGGGGATACCACTAGTTACAGGTCTCCAGTTAGACTGTGTCACTGATCACAGCCCTCTGAGTCCTGCCATTCGGCTAGTTCTCAATCCACCTCATAATCCACTCATTGAGCCCACACTTCCCGAGCTTGGCTATGAGGATGTTACAGGAAACAGTGTCAAAAGCCTTGCTGAAGTCCAGATAGGCAACATCCACTGTTCTCCCCTCATCTATCCAACCAGTTGAACCGTGGTAGAAGGCAATCTGATTGGTTAAGCAAGATTTTCTTTTGGTGAGTCTATGCTGACTGCTCCTGATCTTGTCTTCCACATGCTTAGAGATGGCCTTCATGACGAGCTGTTCCACACCTTTCCAGGGACTGAAGTGAGTCTGGTTGGCCTCAAGTTCCCAGAGTCCTCCTTCTTGCCCTTTGTGAATACTGTGGTGACATTTGCTTTCATCCACATGCACCTCTTCTGATTGCTGTAACCTTTCAAAGATGATTGAGAGTGGCCTAGCAATGACATGCACTGGCTTCCTCAGGACTCGTGCGTGCATCCTGTCAGGGCCCATGGACCCATGGATGTCAAATTTGTATAAATGATCTCTAACCCAGCTCTCAGGAAAGACTTCCTTTCTCCAGATCTTCTTCCTGGTCTCCTGGATCAGGGATTCCTGAGGGCTGGCCTTGGCATGGAAGACTGAAGCAAAGAAGACATTTGTGTTCTCTATTTCCAGGGCCTCTGCTGCATTCCATAATGCACCTACTTTTTCCCTAGTTTTCCTTTTTATTACTGATGTATTTGAAGAAGCCCTTCTTGTTGACTTTGACAGTCACATATAATTCCAAATGGACTTTGTCTCTCCTCATCAAATTTCCTCATACTCTCACAACATCCCTGTATTCATCCCAAGTGGTCTGTGCCTGCTTCCACCTCCTGTATATTTCCTGCTTGTGTTTGAGTTTCGAGAGGCATTCCTTGTTCATCCATGCAGATCTACACCCCAATCTATCTACTCATTGTTTAGATGTTCTTTGGTTGTGCAGTTCTTGGCTGTGTGAGTGTTTACATGATGTATACACATATCATGATGTAGACGTATTCTCAAAGTGCGTGTCATGTAATTTGTAAGTATGTATGAAATAAAGCATCCATGTGCTACCCGGCTCTCCTGCCCCATGCTTTTTGTTTGCTTTTTTCTCTGTTTCTCTTTGAATTAATAATATTTCACTTTTTGAATAGTTTATCAGCATTTCCACATTTTTGCAAAAATAGTTGTAGGAAAGCCCAGTTGTGTGTATCTGTTACTTTTTTGGCTGCTGCTGTTTAGTCTACTTCATCTTCACTCAAGCAGGTGTGCTGAAAGGGTTTCTGAAGACATTGGCAATGGAAGGGCAGTGGGAAGGCTCACAGGCTAACCTGTGTCTTCCATAAGCATGAAAGTGATATACTGAGTAAAAAAATTGAACTCAGAAGAGTTTGAATTCCAGCTTTCAAAAAGACTTGACATACATTTTTCAGTGGATGCAGAACAGGTTTTGCACACCAGCTTGAACTGAAGTGAATAGCACGTGTAAAATGGTTGTGTTTAGAAAAGTATTTGTATATATGCATTTCTAAAAATATATACCTAAAAACTTCCGCTCCTAAAAAGTCTTCTTCCTTTGTAGTTGACACTGCTGCTACGCTGCCTGGCAGAAGAGATATAACAGGTATATGGGGGTTCTGTGTAATTTTTTTCCCCATTGTTCTTATATTTTAGAAAGTGAGTAGAAAGGTTGCTGTTGCTGTTACTTTTTAATTCATGGAGATAGTCAAGTATATGCAAATATTTGTAAAGTAATTATCCATGTCATCCTTGTGGCTTATTAGTATATTTCATCATGCAAATAGCATCATTAATTTTCCAGAGAAAATTAAAATAAGATCACTGAGATGGCTGATTCTCCTTTCACTGCAGAAATTAGATTTATATTTATCCTTTGGAAAGAAGCTATTACTAGTTTTCATTATAGCAAGCAAAATAGTCCGAGCAAGGAATCGTGGGAGTGATTAGCATTTCAGAAACTCCTTGTTGACTATATTTAATCAAAAAATTCTGGGTTTCTGCAGGGACTTTTGGTATCTCTGACTTACCTCTTCTACAATAGGAAAGGCTTTACAGTATAATTACTGTATTGTAAGTAGCATTATAAGATGACTTGAGTTTTGAGAGAAGATGCTGAGCTGAAATACCTTAAGTATGTTCTTGTAAATAGTATTTAATATGTGCAGCCAGCTGTTCTTTAGGGTATATATCTATGGTAACTGTGACTCGACTTGTCAGTGGCACTGTCAAATACCACTCTGTGAATGAAAGGGCTAATTTTGAAGTTGGTGTGGCAACCAGATACCAAATTTCCTTTTTTTTTTTTTGACTATAGCAACATTAAAGATTTAGTGGGTGGCATTTGCTGTATAAAGTTAGCTGGCTGCTGTCACGATCAGAGGTTCAAACTTGAGTTAGATTTTTGGATTGCTGTTCTTTGAAGAATAGAAAGAACATATATGTATGGGATAAATTTGCCAAGTCTCATTATTATTATACAAAGGCTGAGAAGAGTTCTTTGTACCCAGCTGTAGCCATCTTGTTACGTATGCTTGATTCCCATTCCCAGAATTAGCAAGACACTCAGGGTAGGTCTGTGGCTTTCAAGCTAGTGTGGTACATACCTTGGGTCAATTATTTTTGTTTTCTTAACATTATGCAATGCAAACGGTCCAGTATTTGATGAAAAGAAGTAGTCTTCAGATGAATTCTATTTGAATTCATAAAAATGGTAATTTTTTTTTTCATCAGAAATTGTTGCATCTGCCTTTTCTTGGCAACTTGGAGGTGTTCTGGTAAGCAGGTATTGCCCTCTGCTGGTGAATGCAGTAAACTTTGATATGTAAGGAAGGGCTGCTGAGGACGGTTATGTGTTGGAAACTTCATTATGGCGTTTTTTCTCTCTCTCTCTCCTTTTTTTCTTTTTTTGTGTCTGAAAAAAAAGGTGATGATTCGGGAGAATCGGCTGTAACAACCATTTCTGGTAAGAAAATCAGGACTTTACTGCAATGTTTGTTACTTCCTGATAGATAAATCTCGTTTTATCTGAGGTAAAGCAGGAAAGTTGTGATACAAAGAAGTTCCGACACTTAAGGTTTTTAATGTTTATTTTTAAAGAGTAAATTAATTTCTTCATTCTACCTTGCAATAAAATAGCTTATCTTATAGGATCACTCATGGTTTGTGACCGTGATGCTTGGGGACAAAGGAGGGGCAAGTTGTTTGATCAGGAGGCCTTTGTTCAGTAACCTGAAGAGTGAGCAGTTTGCAGAGATGTCAGAGAAGTGCTGTAGTGAGGGAGCTCACTTACACCTCCTCCCACTCTAGCAGATGTGCATATGTAATTTCATGTGGTGGTATATTGTGTGCGCGTGCACACACATACATACACACACGCGACTAATAACTTCTGGGACCAGAGGTGATGAACATCTTCTATGAAAGCATTTTTTTTAAATGGAAAATGTAGACACACAGAAATAGCTGTGTGAAAGCTTTCTTGCTTAATGTATACTGACATATCGTGCTCTGGAGAAAAGAAGTAATTCAGACACAAACACACATGCTTTTGGTTTTTTACAGATACAGTCCTTCTCTGGGAATGGTTCATCTTTAACAACTGCAGCCAATTCAATATTTGTTGTAGTTTGTACCAAGCCAAATAAAACAGATGAAATCAGCATTTAGTTTTCACTCAGATTCCTCATATTTTGGCCGCTTGTTAGTTAGCTTAGAAAATAATTTGTCTTCAGTATTGCTACTTAAGAACCAAATATGCTAATTTTGTTTATTTATTATATATTTATTTATTATGGTTTATATGGGTTTAAATGGTATTATATATTTGTTTATTATGGTAATATATGTAATTGTTATATATATTATCAGAAAGAAAAGCTCCCTTTCCATGTACTGAAGTCGATTCCTTTTTTGTATTGATATGTAACTATCTTCATGCAGAATCACCAACTTTTGTTTATTATACTTAAGATTCTGCTCCTACTAATGATACCAATGCTTTCAGTAAAGAAGTTTGGAAAGCATAGTGTTCTTCAGCTATGAAGCTGCTCTGGCCCGTTTTAAAAAAGTCACTAAATTGTCATATTGGAGTGATATAAAGTGGTCCTCTAACCACCTTGAATTCCTGCCCTGACACCTAAATTATGTTTACCAAACATATATCCTTCCTAAGCAATATTTAAATTTTCTTCCACTGTCTTCATGTAATGACCTTTTTTTTTTTCTTTTGATGTAGCTAAAAGAAATCTGCATTCTTACTCTATTTTATTTATATATGGTTACTGTAAAAAACAGCTTTTTTAAGACACAGTTTGCCCAGACCCAGTGTGTCATCTCTGCTCATGACTTTGTGCAGGAAAAGATCCTTGGGGCTAAGCAGTTATCACTATTGGGTGTGCCAAATTCATTTGCGTCTTTTAAAAGACTGAAATCAGTAAAAGGAAATTCTCTGAAGGAACTCCATTACAAGCTGTTTGTATTCAGTTACTCAGATTTTTTAAATAGTGTGAGCATTATTTCAGATATTTGTACTGAAATAATTGGAACATTTTTAACAAACAATACAATTGCTTTTAAAATGGATCTTAGATAAATATTATATTCAAAGTTTTGTATCTCTTTTCTCCAAAAATCATAGAAATAAAATATTATATTAATACAATTTTAACTTCTTTTATCTTTTTTTTTCCAGAATCCTCTATTTTTACTTATGTCATGTATCCTATTAACCCTTCAGGCAAGATTTTATTAATGTCTCCATTATTTAGATTTAGTTAGATTTAGAATTTTTTTTCTTTAGATTTTATAGATTTTTGTTCTACTTTTTTTTTTAATTGTTTTAACTATTATTTTTCTTCTTCAGATATGACTTTGGAGAAGACTACACAAACTGCAGGTAAGAAATAGCATGAAGAGAGTACGGTCTGAAGGGAGATGTTTGTTGCATTAATGAAACCTGAATGTTTTTGCTAACTGTGATTTGTTTAGTCCAAATTATTTTCTTACATGATCTTAAAATTTTGTTTATCTGCAATATGTATTTTAAGTCTACATGGGTAGGGTTTTGAATAGCATTTAACTGACACTGAGCTTTCTTTTGTATACAAAATAATACATTGTTTACCAAAGCCCAAATTGGGTATATTTCTGTTTAGCAAGTATGTAGTTTTTTGATATATCGATATATAGAATGTTTTCTGTATTTTCTGATGCTATTTGAAGTCTTAGAAGCAAAATGTACACCCCTTTCCTTAAAGGGACATGCTACATGTTCTTGCTTCTATGGTCCTATGGTTCTATATATGTTCTTGCAATGAGTTGTGAAATACAATCATTCAAGACTCAGTCAGAACTTGTTGGCCCTTTTTTTTCCTGATGCTTCTATTTGAAAATAAGGAATATGAAGATAGGCTGAGAAAATTGGGGCTGTTCAGCCTGCAGAAGAGAAGGCTGCGTGGAGACCTCATAGCAGCCTTCCAGTACCTGAAGGGGGCCTATAGGGTTGCTGGGGAGGGACTCCTCATTAGGGACTGTGGTGAGAGGACAAGGGGTAATGGGTTCAAACTTAAACAGGGGAAGTTTAGATTGGATATGAGGAAGAAATTCTTTACTGTAAGGGTGGTGAGGCCCTGGAATGGGTTGCCCAGGGAAGTTGTGAATGCTTCATCCTGGTGGCGTTCAAGGTGGGGTTGGACATAGCCTTGGATGGCATGGTTTAGTGGGAGGTGTCCCTGCCCATGGCAGGGGGGTTGGAACTCGATGATCTTGATGTCCTTTCCAACCCTAACTATTCTATGATTCTAATATGCTCATCCCATGTCAGTACAGATTCTTGCATGTCTGTATATGAGCTAGGCATCCTGCTGTTCATAGTTGATGGACAGAAAGACATGTTTTTAGAACATGATTCATCTTATGCTGAAATGCCCATGTAGAATAGGTTAAGTGTGAATCACAACCTTAAAGACATCACTTTCTCCACTGGATAAAGGGAGCCTCGAGTAACTAGCTCATATGGGGACATAGACATTGGATTGGATGGATCTTACTCTGTACAGTGCTTTTTATTTCCCATTTCTTCTGGAAAGACAGTCTAAAGTGGAAAGTAAGAAACTTATTTTTGTGACATGCATTTCATATCATATTTTTAAGTTAATGTGGAAACTTAGTGTTAAAACTTTTTTTTTTTTTTAGCAGAGGCTCTGAATGTCACTGATTATTACTCTGCTGTAACACCAGGTAGGATTCATATATCCCCACTTGTCTTCTTTTGTGCTTGTCAAACTTCAAGTGTGTGTGAGTTTAGGAAGTGTGCTCCCAAATATTTTTAACAGGATCTTCTTACTTGTTATTATGGTGTGTCATATCAGCAGTCTTCCTTATGTCAGATTGATCTCCAGCCTGGTAGAAGGTTTAATTTTGCAGCGCTTGCCTAGATGGCCACATAGAGAAGAGTTTGGTCATTTTGTAAGTCAGAGCAGCAGGTTACCACACAGATGTATGAAACACCTCAGGGACCATGTTTGCTTAAAAAAAAAAATCCTTGTGCCTTTTAGTAGATTGGAGCAGAATGAATCCAGTCACGATATTCTCAGGGCAGGTCCAGTCTATAGGAGTAGACGGAATTAATTTTTTATTATCCAGTTAGGAGCCTGATAGACCAATTAGGATGTATTTGCACTGAATTAGTGCAAATGGTAGAAAAACTGGCTTGCAGCCATACTATCTAGTGTAATTGAACTGTGTCAATGTGACCTGCAGGAAGTTTGCAGTTATGTTATCTTCTGATCTGTAAGGGCTGGAAGCACTAGTGATTTTTGATCGTTTATCCTCCACATTGCTATTTTGTGCATTTTGGTGGCATGCAGCGATCCTAAGCAAGACTAGGTGTCATACCAGTGGGTGCTCTGAAAAAAGACTGATGTTAGTTTTTACTTTTGTGTCACTCATGGATTTTGTGTTGGGTTTTTGTAAGTGTTATTCTTTATGTAGTTGACAATTTTGACAAATTCAGTTATTATTAACATTTCTTTAAGGATTGTTTAAAAAAAAAAGTGCTGATACAATTTCGTAACTATTTCACTGACAACTGCCAACACCAAAGGGAAGGCAAACTTATTAGTCTGGAGATAATGTTTTCTATTAATTTGAGTATTGCCACCAGCTTACAGTCTGTATGCTATGGTGGTAGTTTATTGATGGTGATAAAATTGATGAAGCATCAAGCTATGACAAGAAATTACTTGTACCACAGAAAGAGTAGAAAATGTTAAAAATTTCCATTTCATTTGATATAGCTAATGATAACAGCAGAGGAAACAGCATTTGTTTTTCTGTCAATGGAGGCCAATCTATCTGCTTAAGTAAGGAAAGTTGTGCTGCCACATTGTTTTTGTGAACAAGCGTAAGAGTTTTGTCTCGGATGCAAATATTTTTCCATTCCTATGTTTTGAGTTTATACAACAGAACTATATGTTTACAGTACCCTTAATATGGGATCCATGTTATTTCTTTGCAGTGTAGGTAGTATTAAAAATATAGGAGCAGCTGAAAGCTTGCTGTAACTAATGAACAACATGTTTTACTAGTAAGAGTATGCATGCTTGCTGTTATCATAGTTTGAATTCTGTCAGAACACTTATACTTTCATTCTACCATAAGTAGCCATAGTAGGATCCTCAGAAGCAGATAACATACTACCTAGTGATTGAATATGGTGGTATTTGAAGAGTTTATATATGATACGCTGATTTCTGTTTTATTTGAATTAAAAACCAAACCAAACTAAAAGAAACCCACGACCAATCGTTTGCATGTTGGTCTTCTGTGGAAACTGTTACAGAAAATGATTCAAAATTAATTAATCAAAGCCAGCATGTTTTACTCTGAATGCTAAGTTTTGGAAAATGTCATGGTAAGTATCCTAAAGAAGTGAAGACTAAACAGTATGTGAAATATTTCTAAACGGTAAAGACCTTTACATTTAAAACATTGAAATTATTGTAAATATGTATGTTTGTCAGTACGGGGTTTAAATTCAACTTTTTTACTCACTAGATTTTTTTTTATCCCCAAAAAACTATAGCAGGAGAAACCATTTTATGCAACGTAACAACTGTCTGTAATTTTTCAGGTTTGTAGTTTTCTGTTTCCTTTTTTTCTTAAGAAAACCATGTAGAAAAAGCATTGAGTAATAAATCAACTTTTAGTTGTTATGTACAAACTATATAACAAATTTCTTGTGTATTTAGAGAGATTTTGTATAACTTAAAAAAAAAGGGGGGGATATTTTAAAGTAATGTTTAGTCTATTGTATTTTTTTGTCTTTGGTTTCTTATCAAAGGATACACAGTTGCAAATAAGAATTACAAACCTGAGGAAAAAAGAAACTACTATGCTGTGGTGGATGCTAATGCCTGCCTTATTAAGCTTAACTGTGTCAGGAATAGAAGTTGAAATAGTGTTTAGAATTATTGTAAAAGCCTGTGTGTGTATTAAAAGTGTAATGTGACAGAACAGACAAACAAAAGAAAGGGAAAGGGCTGTGATGTTCCATATATGTGTGTTAACAAAAACACATTAAAAGAAGATTTTGTTGCTACATGTTGCTGCCTTCCAAAACACTGATAAATGGCTTTTGTGAGGAATGCTTAAGAAAATTAAATTACTTCTGCCAAGTAGCTCTATGCAGAGTACTTTCAAGGTGAGAATGAGGCAGAATAAGTAACTGGCCCCTACCCCAAGTTTCCCTGCTGTCTGATGGAATAAACTGCTAGATGATTTGGGTGATGTCATGTATGCATTCCCGTATGGGCCTTTTATCGATAGGCTTCACTGAATGTGTGGCTGCAGGAAGGGAAGTGTCATAGAGGTGCCTTTTTGTCTCCAAAGTGGACTTCCCAGCTCTCGAGGAGTGTTGAATGATGCTTTGAATTATGGTATCCTGAAAGTTCCTTAGTCCCCAAGGGAATAATTCTCAGACTATCACTTTGCTTTTACCCACATATTTTATTCTCGTTGTGGGAGTTGGAGTTGTATTAATAGTAATGTGCAATGGGGTTTTTCTGTTCGGAGGTTGAGAACTAGAAGGAATTTAGAGACAACCGTCGAAACTAAATATATAGAAAAAAATGAAAACTATTGCACTATTTCATTTGTGGAAATAGTAAGTGAAGAGATGGAAGAACAATTGCAAAAATAGTGAATGGTCAAAAAAGCTAGTGTAAGTACTCATTTCCCTTCTATTGCAATACAAGAGAGTGAATTTCTAATTTCTCAAGTAATTTTATATCATGTGTTTTAGTGTTGATTTTCTTAACTTTTTTGGTTTTAATTTTAGTGTTCTATGTGGGGAAGGTAAAATTTCAGGCGAGTGAAGAAAGTAACACATCACTAAAAGTAGAAATAGTAAGTGTTCTCTCTTTTAAAACTTCATTGTACGGAAGGTTGAAATACGTTTTTTTGTCTACACTTAAAATACTGATACCTTAATATGATTCTTGTTATGGCTTGTATAGTTTTGTTTTATTTCAGATATAGTTTGCAGTACAAGGTAATGTTTGCAGTGGATGGATCTGCTCTCTCAAACAGTTGCTTTGCAGCTAAATTTTATAATTCAACTAAGTAAACTTCATACAGTAAGGGCCTGTATTCTCTGTGTAGCCACTGAAAGGAGGGGAAAGCCCTGGGAAGTCTGGAGATAGGAACTGCCTAATTAATAATTTACATTCAGGCATACAGGATCTTCCTTTGGAGATTTGTTTAGACAATGTCATTGGATAGCAACAGTGTGCGCATAAATGAAGTTAGATTGTTTCCTAGGAATAATTCATCTTGAGACTCTCATAAATAGGGTGTCATTCTATGCTTTTTGGCATGTGGCTAGTCAGTTATTAATTTTGCAGTAGGCCTATGTGACACGAGTGTGTCCACTTATACAACACAACAGAGGTTTAAAGGAACAGAATCATGCAAAGCAAGGACGATGTAGATTATTCAGTATTGAGATAATACTATGAGGATGAGAATATTTAGTTGTTACAGATGGAAAACTGAAGGTAGGAAAGAAAGGAGACATTAACTTGTGAAGGGCCTTCTATCTTTCTTCTACACAATCCTGCCTGCACTCAGTCTGGAATTTGGCGTGCCAGACTCTGCAAACATGAGAGTAGTAAGCAAAATCACCACAGAGAGCTACTGCACAGGTGTGCATGAAGCATTGAGTTTGGGTGGGAGTAGGCTCCTGGCAAAAGCCACCTCTGTATCATGTTGTGTTTCAGTGGTGATAATGCCTACTGATACCATCCCAGTGTATTAACATTATGCCTGCTGCTATTAGAAAAATGGTTTTACTGTCTCTTGAAACTCTTCTATTTTTTAGAAGAATATTTCTTAGGTAATGTCAATGCTATATATGTTAGATGATGTTTTCATCAGTGTTTGCTGTTTGCATCGCGGCAACCAAAAGAACATGGGAATGCAGATCTAAAAAGGGCATTTAGCTAAACCTTACAGTGTTCCCTGGCCCTAGGGTTAGATCATATTTATTTAGATCATTACTACCATGCCTTTCACCTGAGTTTTTGACTTCCTATTCCCACGATTCTACACTGTTGGTTACTTATGTCTATTTTGGAACTTGTCCCATTGCTGCACTTAGAAAGTTTGTTCAGTGTCTGGTCTAAGCTGCCTTTGTTGCAAACTAAGCCAAATTCCAAATTCCACTCTTTTCAACATGAGATATGGTGAGGCCAATATCCTCTTGCCCGTATCTTTCACAAAACAGATCCTGTTACTCAGACTATACTAGATGAGCCAATTCCTTCCATAAGTTGTGACAACGTCATGGTAAATATTTGTTTAAATGTATTCATGAGAAAATGTGCTTCTTATCTTTGGAATTCCAGACTTTTGTGAAACAAACATGTTTCTTTTAAGGATAAAATTTACTGGTTTTACTTAGCTGTGGAATTTTTGTTTCTAACAGGTTAATAACATGACCAACAATCAAGTTACAAAATTAATTGCAGTTCCAGCACCTACCCTGCAAGAACTGAGGTAAGTAATTTTGAATAAAGATTGAAATTTTTGTTATATTTGAAAAAGATTAAGTGGTTTGTGTGATTAGCAGACTCTGCATTATTCCTGCACTTTATAAATGAAAAACCTCAGGAGTTATGAGTTACTGTTCTTTAACATAAAATTCGTATTGATTAGAAAAGTCTTGGTTTTATTTTATGTACCACTGGAGTTTGTTTTAAAAAATGGTGTGCTTGCTGATTTCGTTTTAGATCCTTCAGTTTCCTTGGGGCTCAACAAGGCCTAAGGGCCTTGTTGTTTGTATGATGATGATGTTAATAGTAGTAGTAGTAGCAATACCTGGTAACATGAGGTGTGGATTGTTGAGAATGCCAGTCTGGCTTCTGCTCTTCATGAAGAAATGGTTTGTACAATTTCAGGGATTCAGTCTATCTCATAGAAAATTTACTAAGAGAACTTTCATGTCTGCATGGTTTTTAATATGTGTTCTTGGAACCAAAACTATATTTTTTATTTTGGTGTGGTTTCCTCTTTCACAGTCCTCATAAAGAGAAGTTTGAATGAATGAATATTTACTGCTATTCCCAAAATTTGTCCTGAAAATCAAGAACATGTAATTGGCCAACAGGTCTTTTTTGTAAAAGAAATGCACGTCTTACTCATTCTGTTTCTGTGGTTTTCAGTATAAATTTAGAATTCTGTTCAAAATGCTTGCAAAAAGGCAACATTAAGACTTATCTTTTGTTCTTTCAAATAACTTTTAAAGAAATGGATTGGTGTTAAAATATGTGATGACAGGGGTTTAAACTTTATGGAGTGACTACTAAAAAGCAACTTACTAAATGTTTAATCCCTTGAAAAGTGGCCTTACAATGTTGAAACTGGCATGAGTTAAGAAACAAACTAACATGCATGAACTGTTATTTTCTTTTGCTGGGTTTTTTTTCTTAGTAATTGCTTCTTTTATTAATTATATTGTTGTAATTGTTTTTAGAAACGTAAGTAGAAATTCTCCATAATGGTAACTCTTTTATTTTAAAGAATTTCAGAGTTCAACAAAACCTTGCAAGCAGTAAGTAAGGTAGGATTACTAATTGTTGTTATAGTTTGGAAAACTTTATTATCAGTCCTATTATTATCAGTTTAGTATCAGTCCTATTTTGTCCTGACAAAACAATCTATTTTCACTTGTCATTACAGTCCTCCGTTATGGAATGCAGTGCAGAAAATCAGAGGTTTGTTGTTAATCTTTTAAATGGTCATAAATTTACAAGCTTATATATTAATATATCAAGTATGAGCGGCTGTGTAACAGAAATAAAAACAAACTTTCTGGCAAAGTTAAGTTTGGTAAATAGACTGGAGAAATATATGTAGGGTGACAATATCTCACCCCATTATTCTCCTAGCATTAGTGATTTATTATTTTTTTTTTACCAAACTATATTGCTTTTCATTAGTCTTCTGGTGAAATACCAGCTTGCCTGCCATATTTCGTCTGCATCTCTATATTACCTGACTTATATAGCAACTTGACCACTAAAGCTATGGGATTTGGGACCACCAAACTTCCAGAGCTTGTAAAGACAATGCAGTGTTTATGAGGGAATTGCTTTAGACAAGGTGCTGTTCTTTGGCCTGGGAAACCAGCCATTCTCAGGGTAGGGGGAGCCTGAGACAGTGACCAGTTCAGAGTTTGGAAGCCATGTGGTATCAGAATGACAAAGCTGCTGCATGGAGGTGATCCTGAAAACCCTGAAATGTAGATAATGTCTGTCAGTTTAATTGCTACTCACCACTAAATTGCTGGTCCTTTAAACTGATCAGCTTGCAAACACTATATTCTGAAACAAAAAGTGGAACTTCATTTCCCCAAATACTGGAATTTGGGGTTTATCTTCCTGTGGTAGGAGGAAAGAAAAGTCCACACCACTGAGACAGTTACAGACAGTAACTCAGATCACACTTTCACATAATATACTGGCAGTATAGGGTACTTCATTCTTGTTAGCTGAAAAAAAGGTGAAAGTTTAGTCAGGGTTTCAAGTCATTGACCCATGATTGTAAATACGTAGTTACGTGCTAAATGGGTCTTTAGGTTCTCCCTAAAGTCAAGTGAGAAAATACTGGCTTTCCCTAGGTGATGGAGGTTTAATATGCACTGACAATAGCCACCTACAACACATAGAAACTCTTGGAAGGCTTTTTACAATAACGGTGGAGGTTATGTTATTATCTTTACAAATCAACTCTTTAGTGGCTAATATTAATTAGGGAGGACCTCATTTAAGAATCAACAGTGTCTGTAGAGAAAACAGAAAAGAAGCTGCCTCAAACTGATGTACTACTCTTCTCTGTAGCCTGGCATAGTGTTTTACGTGCATTAAAAATATCCCCAAATCTGACGAAGCCTTGGAAAAATGTGCTTTCAGGCTTAGCATTTGTGCTAATGTGCTTTCAGTTAGTATTTTATGTTAGTTTTATGTGTCATAAAGGTGAGAAAGATCTGTTTCTTGAGTTTAAAGGGTTTTCTTCTCGTCACAGTATATACTGCAATTTCATAATGAAGCTGGCTGAGAGAGAGAATACAAGCAGTTTAACAGACAAAGCAGAAATAAGCCGACTTGGTAAGTTATGCTTTAAACACAGTCTTATCACAATGAGCCTTTCAGGTTAAATTTTCTATCTTTACATGTGACCTTCAAGAAGCTGAAGGAAAAGATTGTTTCATATTTTTAGGTAAAAATATTTTTTTGCTGAACAATAGAGGTAATAAAAAAATGCAGCCATCTGATTTTGGGGTTGGGAGGGGGAAGATAGAAATATGTTTAAAAAAACTTCAGTATAAAATTTCTGCCCAGATCAATAAAGCAAAATTTGAAAGAATTATGTGTAAAATTACTTCAGGACATAAATGTGTTACTGAAATGTTGATCTGTATTGAAAAGTTATAAGGTAACCAAGGTTTCTTAGTAATATTATGATAGTGTGAAGTGGTGACTCATACCATTTGTTTCAGAAGATGTAGCATTGCATTTTTGTTTGTTTACATTAACAAAAAAAGAAATCTGTACTTGTCAGGTATTGAGCAAAAATCTGGGCGTATTTCAGTATTCTGACTGGTCAAGATCTGTTTTGTAAATGCCATTTCAGAAAAAAAAATCAAAAGCAATTATGCAATTTACACTATTGCATACTTTAGTAATTGCATAATTGCGTAATAAATCACATGCTTATTTGACTATCATAGAATCATAGAATCATTAGGGTTGGAAAGGACCTTAAGATCATCTAGTTCCAACCCCCCTGCCATGGTCAGGGACACCTCCCACCAAACCATGCCACCCAAGGCTCTGTCCAAGCTGGCCTTGAGCACCGCCAGGGATGGAGGATTCACAACTTCCCTGGGCAACCCATTCCAGTGCCTCATCACCCTTACAATAAAGAATTTCTTCCTTATATCCAATCTAATCTTCCCCTGTTTAAGTTTGAACCTGTTACCCCTTGTCCTCTCACTACAGTCCCTAATGAAAAGTCCCTCCGCAGCATCCCTATAGGCCCCCTTCAGGTACTGGAAGGCTGCTATGAGGTCTCCTACTTATGATTTAGCAATAAGCAATTTTTATGCTTCAGGATAAACTTGGTTAATGCTTCTTTGTCATCTCAGACCAGTGCTGCTGTTCATCCCTGAAGTATTGTTCATTGACTGCTGAAGAATTACAAATGTAGTGAGTATAAATACAAAATATGACTTATTTCCTAGATTGCCCAATGCATTAATAGAGTCAACTTCTGTGATGCAGTGTAATAGCCAGGAAGGACTCCACAAGAACAAACTGACAAGCGTTTTCCTAGATAGCTCCCTTCCCATTCTTCCCTCTTCCCTTCCCTTCTTTTCTGTTTTTTTGTTTGTTTTTGATGCAGGTAGCTTTTGTGTTCAGCATCAGGTCACCTCCAGAACAAGCAGCAAAGGCAGCAGTAGTATTTATGGGCTTGCTAGTTAACAAATAGAGCAAAACAGAATGCAAGAACTCTCAAAGCATCACAGAATTCATATTTGTTACTAGATCATGAAACACCCAATCTAATTGCTTTTAAAATATGCATTACTGATATTATGTCTGTATCTTTTATATATATTCCTGTATGATAACTTATATTTAAAATATAAACAGTGTTAAATTTAACATGCATTTCTGTGCCCTCTTTTTTTTTTTTTTTTTGCAGTACTATAAAAGTGCCATCTCATTCTATATGGGTTCCTTTCTCCCATTTCCCTTCTCTCCCTAAAGAGACTTCCCCCAAATCCAGTGCTTTTATTTCTCCCACTATGCTTTCCACCAAGCAAAGCCCTACAATTAGACCGCTGATCCCACCATTCACAGAAATGTCTTCTGGAACTCTTTCCACATCTCCCACTTCAAATACTCTCTCTGAAGCTTCTACCACATCCACTACTGAAACTTCCGTGTCTTCTACCAGTGTTACCACTACACTTTCTTCTTCTGAGTCTCTTGCCCAGCCTACCTTGCAAACTTCTCCTTCCATAGCTTCTAATAAATCTGTCACTATTTCCACACCTGCAGCAAAATCTGACACTAATGCTGCTTTCTCAGTTAGATCTGATGGTGTGTATCTTAGCAAGCCTATTACAATAATTTCTCCTTCTGTAGGTTTCACTAAACATTCTGCAGTATCCTCTTCTGAGCTTTCCCCCAAAACTTCAGTAACAGTTTCCCCCATGGAGGCTACCACCAAATCTGTTACAAAAATTCAACCTGCTACAGATCCAACCCAACCTATTCCTAGCTACAAAAACATTACTGCAGCACCTATTCTTCCCTTTACTCCTTTCACAATAACTTCGACCCCTACTGTTAGTCCTATCAACCACGCTGTCTCAGCTTCTCATCATCATTCTACTGCTGATAGCCATGGCAGCCTGCCTAAAGGGAGCACAGGTAAATATGACAAGTAAAAGGATTTTTTTTTTATTTAATTCAAATGCTATATGTCTAATTTGCTGTTAAATTTTATTAAAGAAGATTATATACCCAATCTGTGACTTTCCAGTTATTGTGAAAAACCGGAGACAACTCTCGTGAGGTGTATACTTATTTTAAAATACATTCAGATGTCTTTGGCTATGATGAGTGATACCTCACTCCACAAATTGGTTTGTAACTGTGATAAACAGGTACTGTGCTAAGTTCCCAACAGGTACTTTTTGCAGAAAATATTAAGTCACTGAGCCAGTTAGCTAATTTTTTTACTGAGCTAGTATTTAAACTATTGCAAATCAATGTTGGATCATTCTTAATATTTTGGTTTTGATTAGGAGTATTCTTAGTGGCTATGTATTTTCCTATGGAGAGTGTACTTATCTTTACAAGTTTCTTTTTAAATTGCTGGTTTTTCCTTGATTTTATTCTACTTTCAGGCATCCAGTAGCTTAAAATCCAGAATAATAGACCATTTAATGGCCTGATGTGAGGAACTTTGTAATCAGTAAAAAGTTGTATTAATGCTGGCTGTTTGAAACCTTGCTTTATGTTTTCATAAGATTTTAGGTATTGCTATCTGCAAAGTAGCTCATAGTGAGAAAAGGGGAGACCTTTCAAGTTATGATAAGATTTGTTGGTCAAGACAACTACGTATTTTTTCTGCTTCTCAAATGTTACTTAATTTGTTGAATGTAATGTTCAAATAAATGCACAACTTTTCTTTTGTCACAGGAAAGACACTATCAGCTACCACATACACAACTTCTGTATATACCACCATTGGTGTCACCACAGCTGAGCAGATTGTGTCCAAAATAGAAAATGATTTAGCAGCTGGAAAAGTAGAGCCAAAAGATGTAGAAAGGATGGTTAGTGAGGTTAGCAAAGTCCTGACTGCTTCTGAACCATTACCACCCCAAATACCTAACAGGTAGGTCATTGTGGCAATAGATAAACGTGTGTTATATTGACTGTCTTGATAAATGGGCATTAGCAAAATTAATTTTTTAATAATCATAATGTGGAACAATGTTTCTTGTTCAAAATGGAAGGAATATCATTCTAGTGTTACAAGATAGAATAGAATAGAATAGGATTATGGTATAATATGATCTAATATAATACCATGGAAAACAATATAATTTTTTGTGTTCATACCATATAAGTGAGCAGAGTCAGCTGTATTTTACACTATGCTTTGATTACTGCTCCAAAGCTACATCTTGCCTGAGAATTTTGGGTGTATGTACTTGGTGATACTAAGTATCTCCTTTCTTAACAGAATTATAAAACTGGTGGATTATATTGGCTTAAAGCTGAACTTCTCAGGAACATCTGCTGATTTTGCCTCCCCTTCCTTGGCTCTGGCAGTTGTCAAAACCACCAGCATCCGCTCCAAACAAATGTCATTTGCTGTCCAGGACTCAGCTGATCTCCAGGTTAAACACTGATAATTTTAAATGCTTACAAATTCTCACACATTTATTTTAGAGTATTTATGGTTTTATATTCGTATGTAACATGAGTTTGTTCTGTGTTTACATCATAATTTCAGGATCTTTAATTCATATTAGTTTCAGAGAAAAAATACTTCGGTTTTGAAGCCCTCCATAGTTTTCCTTTCATCTTCTTTTGTGTAAATAAGTAACAGACCAGCATTTGACTAATAAGCTGTTAGAGAGGTACGGTCAGAACACTGGAATGGACAGAGTGCTTGGCAGAATAATTTTGCCTCAGAAGCCCTGAATCGTGAGTCACTTCATCACTCACCTGACAGTGCTGAAATTTGTCAGTTTTACCAGATGGCTTCATCTGTTAGAAAGAGATTAATTGCAGAGTGTTCCAGGAAAGAACTATTACGTTGTTCACATTTGTACATTTGTCACTCATGGCTATAGTTGGTCTTGCCAAGAAGTGCTTAGAAAGTTTGGATCCACTTTGTCTCAAAATCTCCCCCCTGCTTGAGGAAATAATAATTTGGACAATACCAGCCTTGGAGGCTTAAGCAAGGAGAGATTGAAAGTTTTGAATAGATTTTGGCACTAAGAAGATTCTGTCCCTAAGAAGGAAGTAGCTTAATGTAGCATGAGCCATAAGTAGTGCTGGAACTGTTCTGTGACACTGAAAATGGTATAATAACAATTGAGTTCTTTGATATATTCTTTGCAATATGTGCTGCATGAATCTGAGGTGACTGGGAGGTGATAGTGCTGAAAAACAGATATTTGCTAATGATTTTTTGGAAATCTTTGGCACTGGCAATGAAATGCAGAGACTTTTCAGCAAGTATTACTTAGTTCAAACCACAGCAACAGCAATACTTTTGTGGATTTGATTCAGGATTTCTTTGGTGGCTGTCTAAACCAGTGATCTCCAAAATGGGGTGTGAGTACCCTTGGTTGTGCACACAACAGTCCATTGGGGTGCAGGAAGTAAATATTTTTATATGATTAATAAATAAAAAATATATATTTTAAAAGAATGTTTAATCTTCATATCATCCTTTTTCAATTTCAATTTTTGTGTATGTTTTATAATATGCATAATTAGTGCAGTAGTGCATGCATATAACTTATAAATGGATAGATGCATTTTGGAGCACATGCCTGAAAAATTTTTAAGGGGTGCATGATCAAAAAAGTTTATTGAACAAAAGAACAGAAGAATTAAGAACTGAAGAATTAAACCACATTGTTAAGGGACTGTGAGGAGCACACACTGATATTTCTATTACAGCCATTGTGTGAATACACAGATAACTTATTTCTTCAGTTTTGCTGATGTTACACATCTCTCAGGAACTCTGAAATGATGATATTTGTATGTAAAGTGACTAATGTACAACAAGAAAATGTTAGAGGCTTTGTACTAGACAAAGCTCTCTGTCCTGTAAGTACAGCACAAAAAACTGGATGAAAGTTCAGATCTTTTTCTAATAATATTCTGCCAGTGAGCTCTTGAGATATCTGAATTGTAGATTATCCAGTTTATTTTTGTTATTTTTGCCAGATGATCATGAAGTTAGGATTTATGTTCTCAGATTCTGCTTAACCTACTATATTTAAAAACCAATTGACAAATAACAGCTATTTAAAGTTTTTCTGAATTCTGACATACTTCATATGGGGTATATATAAAATTCTTTGCCTTGCAGGCTTGAATATTAATCTCCTTACACAGTTACATAGACTCACCTAGGTTGTTGCTCTTCACCTTTTTCAAATCAATTTTATCCATCACAGCAATGTGTTCTCTTCCTCTAAGCAAATGGGTAAAGCCAGAGTATTTTCAGTGGTAGGCAGACCTGAAATGAGTTGCATCCTTTTCAAGCCTGCAGATGCTATTTGTTCATTGGAGCAGGAGAGCAATGAGACAGCAGTAGTGAGTTCCTGACAATTATAAAAGAGATATGCATTTCAGAGTTCTAAACTGAAAGTAAGTCATAATTTAATTTAGTGATGGAAATGAAGCATAATCATTGCATTTATTTTTCAGATTTCTCTCGGCAGTGATGCAATTAATGATGTAAATAATCTTGGATCAATTACACTTCCTTCATCATTGCTGACCAGTTTACCCCATGATGAGTTGAACTTGGCTTCTAGAATTATATTCAACCTCTTTAAAAAGACCACTGTGTTCCAGGTATCATTTTCATCCTCTGTTCATAAGGGTTTTAAACTCAAGCCTAGAGCAAAATAAAATGTGAATGGACTTTACTACCACAAAGCACATTACTGAGCTTCCTGATTTAAAATGTAATTGTTTTTGTCCAGTGCTCACTCCGGATAATAACTGAGATTGTAGGTGCTGTACTGTAGTATTGTTTCGTTTATGATTTTTCAATCTTATTCTTTTTTATTGTTCCAGGATCTGTCCTTGAAGAATGCATCTTTAATCAGCAGTGTTATATCATCGAGTGTTTCTAACCTCACAATTAGCAACTTAAAGGCAAATGTTACTGTCGCTTTACAGAATATCAAACCTAACCAGGTATGATCTACATTTTGACATACAACTTTGTTGCCTCCATTAGAATTGTTGTAGACAAAACACTGTATTAAGAATACAGATCTGTTGGTTCTGCTTTACTAGTGTGGGCTTTTCATCTCCATTTGGACTTTCCAAATCACTCATCTTTGTTTATTTATTACTGGTAAAAATTTTTTTTTCTTCAATGGTTTCAGATAATGTCACTCTATAATTTATCCATTCAGTTTTTATGTTTTTATCTTTTCTACTTGCTCTTCTATCTTATTCGTCAAAGAATAAAACCTTTTAGATGAAAATCTGACAGTGGGTGTTGCTACAGAGATGCTGCAATCATGACATTTGTAGGGGCGTCATGACCGGACAGGAACACAAGTATTTTTTCTGAGGGGGAATGTTGTTCCTTAAACTGCAACACAGGATTGTGTCGTCTGCAAGTATTAGGGCTCATCTACAGCATCTCTTTCCTAAATGGGCAACAAAGATTAAAATCTTCTATCCCATATCTTAAAATGTAGTGTGGTCTTTACTTGTCTTGAGACATTATTCTGTTTTGAGATATAACTGTAGAAGTATTAGACTCATAGCAGTATAGTGCATTATTGCTACTATTTTTAGGATTTTCATGTGTGTAGGGGAAATGCACCTGTAAACCTTTAACATCATGATAGTATAAAGGGATCAAATGTTTGCAAATGAAAGTTTTTCCTTGTCTTTGTGGTCATGTTCTCAACACTTTCAAAATCACCAAGGATGAGAAATCCCAAGAATTTGTATAGTGTGGGAAGGCAATGAAAGAGCATTCATTCATAATGTTCTACCAGGAACAGGATCTTAGCATAAGTGTGAGAGCTAGCTCCTATATGCTGACTTCAAATTTGTTAAGCATATTTTCACAAGCATATTGCAATACTAATCCATTCTTTGTGCTGTATACTGTATTTATTCTTGCCTGCATTTTGTAGATAATTAACAAATGACTTGATCATAAACTCATAGTTTAGTAAAATTTTCTTTACTTTTTTTTTTTTTTCCCTCCTGAACAGGATAATTCAACAGTTAGATGTGTTTTTTGGGACTTTAATAAAAATGGTAAGTACCTGATATAACCTAAGATATCATGCTGGTTTAGCTATGTTATAGAATCTTAGAATAGTTAGGGTTGGAAAGGACCTTTAGATCATCATCAAGTTCCAACCCCCCTGCCATGGGCAGGGATACCTCGCAGTAAACCATGTCACCCAAGGCTCTTTCCAGCACCTCCAGGGATGGAGCATTCACAACTTCCTTGGGCAACCCATTCCAGTGCCTCACCACCCTCACAGTAAAGAACTTCTTCCTTATATCTAACCTAAACTTCCGCTGTTTTAAGTTTGGACCCCTTGTCCTGCCGCTACAGTCCCTAATGAAGAGTCCCTCCCCAGCATCCTTATAGGCCCCCTTCAGATACTGGGAGGCTGCTATGAGGTCTCCATGCAGCCTTCTGCAGGCTGAACAGCCCCAGCTTTCTCAGTATCACTCATGTAAATATAAATAGAAGTTTTTATGAATAACAAAGCTGTTTTCTTTCACAGGTGGACATGGAGGCTGGTCATATGAGGGCTGCATAGTTAAGGAAAGTAGAGTAAATGAAACAGTCTGTTCATGCAACCACCTCACAAGCTTTGCAGTTTTGATGGTAATTATTTTTAAAATTATTTTAATAAATGATATTAAAAATTACCCTGATCCAAGAACATACTTAAGCATGTGTTATCTTAAGCAAATGAGTTTTCAGCAAGCACATACCACCTATGAAATACTACTCTGATTTATTTACTTCAGTGTTAGTACATACGGCCATTCATTTAGTCACATGCTTAAGCTGCCTGTTGAATGGCAGCCCGTGAGTTCCACTGTAGTAAAAAATTCCTTAAGCGCTTATTAAACTGCAGCTTTTGCATTTAGGCAATTGTTTATACTCTAGGAAATGGAAAATTAGGATAAATCAAATTTAAAACAGGTTTTTAATCAAATGGGATTTCACAATTAAAATAATACAATATTTTCAAGTTGTAAGGGACTCGTAAGGATCATTGAGTCCAAATCCCCACTCCTTGCAGGACTAGATAGGCTTTTCTGGGTTTTAGGAAAGATTTCCTTTGGTATTTAACAGCAGAGGAAAAGGTATGCTTTGGGGGTTTTTGACCTTTTTCCATTTAATAAACATTTTATCTGAAATTAACTTCTGTTTCCATTTTAGAACTTGTATGGAAATACTCCTTTGAATCCCACACAAGAATTGGTACTGACTTTTATATCCTATATAGGCTGTGGCCTTTCTGCAATTTTTCTTTCTATTACTCTTGTGACCTACATAGCCTTTGAGTAAGTACCTGTTCAACTGAGCTCTCATTATTCTTCAATTATGATTGCTTGTAGTCTTCACTCCAAAGTCCTTTCCAGTAATATGAATTCTATCTCAGCTAATAATACACAGATTTGTCCAGTTTACCAGGAAGGTGTTGATTCAGTCTTCAGGAATGTTAATGTTGTGCACAAGTGAATTAATCATGAGGCTTTATACAGTTAGAAGTGAAGAAGTAGCACTCTTAAATATTTTATAATGGATTATCATAATAGAAGGGTGAAGGAATGTGTTTAAAACACAACATATATAGAACAGAGCAGAATGATAGAATTTTTGAATGCTTTTGTATTCTTTGTTGGTTTTAGAACTTTTCTCTTACGTTTGAGCATTAACTATTGAATCCTCCATCCTATGTTTTGTAAACTGTCCTCAAAGTTACTCAACATATGTTTAGTCTCTCATTATCCTGTCATCAAGGACTTGCTTGTCTCTGACAAGGCTTTAGAAGCCCAGTCAAAAGCCTAATCCAGTTTAGCAATAAAGAATAGTCACATTTTCATTTTTGGAAGAACTGTAGCAAGAAGTCCAACATCCAGTGTGAAACAAAAAAAACCATAGTACTAAACTCCAAGAATTCAGGTTAATAGTTGTATTTATGTAGCCTTATTATAACAAACTTTATTCATATATATTCATATATTCAAACATTATATATGAATGAAAATATGTCTTTTTTTTCCTTGGTGTTTGTGCACTAAGGACTACAAGAGAGGAGGTAAGCCAGAAATTCATGGACAATTGATGTCATCTCACTAATGTGCCTTTTTTAGGAAAATCCGGAGAGACTACCCCTCCAAAATCCTTATTCAGCTCTGTGCTGCATTACTTCTACTCAACTTAGTTTTCCTCCTTGACTCGTGGATTGCACTCTATGATACCCGAGGCCTGTGCATTGCAGTTGCAGTATTTCTTCACTATTTCCTCTTGGTTTCCTTCACCTGGATGGGCCTAGAAGCTTTCCACATGTATCTGGCCCTTGTGAAAGTCTTTAATACCTACGTACGGAAATACATTCTTAAATTTTGCGTCGTTGGTTGGGGTATGTAGGTTTTATTTCCCCTTTTCTCTTAGCAAGTATTTCAGTGAATGTGACACAGGTTAGAAATTAAAATGAAGCAGTCAGTAAGTGTAACAACCTTGCAGTGACCAGGTATTTATTATCAGTAAATCTGATCCTATACATTCCACCTTTCTGAGATAGGAAACTCCTTCCTACCTGCAGAACTGAGGCTGCTGCGATGCAAACTGATAATGAATTTTGCTTGTGCAAGTACAATAGAACCAATTTTGAACATTCATGCTTCCGTTTCCATTTACCAGACAGATGGTGTCAGTCGTGTCTTGAAAATAATAAGTGTAAATATATATTCTATTTCTGGGATAGCACTGTTGCTAACAAAAAGCAGCATACAAGATCTAACTGGGTAAAAAGATTCTAGACCTGATTATAGTCTTTGGCCACTTAAGTAAACATGAGTGAAGGCACTAAAATCAATAGAATTGTTTTATTAAAGCAGATGTAAGAAGGAAAATCAGGTATCAAATCAGTTTATTGAGTGATGGTATTTGCTGCCTTATTCAGAAAGGTTTGAAGCTAACTGTGAAGAACTCTTGTTTCTTTGCAAGTTATGCTTCTGAGCAGTTTGAATGTTCCAGGTTTTAGATACTTTAGACAGCTAGTAGTCAACAGAATTCAACAGACAAATTTCAGAAACAAATTGTACATTTCACAGAAAAATAGAACCATTTCATGTGCTCATACTAATGTCTTTCGTATGATTTTTACTTTTATGTTTGTTCATAATCTTTAAGGGCTACCAGCAGTAGTTGTGTCCATCGTGTTGGCAGTGTCACCAGATAATTATGGACTTATAACTACTGGAAAAGTTTCAATAAACAGACCTGATGAATTGTGAGTTGACGGGGGGTACTTTTGGGGGGGGATGGGTGGGAGAGACGTCCTACAAAATGGCTTTTCTTTAAAGATTGGGAAGGGAAGGCAACAATGGGAGAGTTTTGAAATTATATAGCTCTACAATATATCATGTGTTTTGTGCTTATGGCTTATACAAAAGTTCTTACCTTTTGGCCAAAAAGTACTTTCTACTAAAGAGGCATAATGGTTGGCATTGCAACAAACTACACCTTTATCTCATGTTCATTTTACTGCATTTCGGTATCTGATAATGATTGACAGACTGCTCTTGTGTTCTAGCTGCTGGATTAAAAACAGAATTGTCTTCTATATTACTGCTGTGGGATACTTTTGTGTGATATTCCTGATCAATGTCAGCATGTTCATTGTTGTGCTGATCCAGCTGTGTCGTATTAAAAAGAAGAAACAGCTTGGTGCTCAAAGAAAAACCAGTATTCAAGACCTTAGGAGTGTTGCCGGCCTCACATTCCTGTTGGGAATTACTTGGGGATTTGCCTTCTTCACAGTAAATGATGTATTTACTTACCTCTTTACCATTTTCAACACTTTGCAAGGTGAGTTTATCCTTCATGTGACAGCTCATTGCATACAATGTAATGAGTAAAGTATTTGGAAATGGCATTTTCTTGATTTAGCAATAGAGTAATTTTGATACATCCTTTAACATGTTAATTAAATTAGAGATGATACGGCTTTACTGTAATCTTAAATTACAGTTATGTTACAGAAAGGTACAGGAAAGCTAGCTACTATTTATAGGTGTAACGTATTTATAAATATTGTCATTTTAAAAATGTATGCAAACCAGAAACCAGTGGAAGTGACTGCATTTCTCTGGTCAACAGGTCAATTGCAAATAGTTGTTGTAAGTGTTTACGTAATAATGCAATTAATGTAGTGAAAACTATCATTTCTCCACTTAACCCTAAGGCATAGGATTGAGGTGTGACATTCAACAAAGGACCATTGAGACAGGCAAGGCTGCAACATCTAAAAGTTAATGGTCTAACTGTAGAGCATGGCCTTTAGTACATAAGAACATAGAGAAAGTAGATATGAAGGCACGCAGCTTTGCAAATGCTAGGATGATATTGGACATAGAGTTTCAAAGGCTGCAAAAGCTTTCATATAAACACAAGGTACCAGAGGTGCCTGCAGTTATCAAAGTATACCTGAATTGCCCTACTGAAGTTTGGATTCAAACTTCTGCTTAAATGGCACTTTAGATGACTGGCTGGCTTATTTCCCAGAGAGACTAAAACAAAGAACATTGCAGTTCAGTGTATATACTTCTCCCCTATTGCTATGTTGATCTTTCGAATACCTCTTTGGTAACTTGAGGGGTTGAACCCACATCTTCCCAGGTCTCTCATGGGATTGTGTTGAACTGACACAAGACTAGATTCTATGTGTCAGAATAATCCACTGTGTGAAGTTAAGTTGTCTTTCTACCCAGTTTTAAGTTAGGTGCTGGGCAAATTTTTGTATTAGAAGTAATAAGGGTACATAAATTTTGTTGACTTTAATTGAGCTAATGCCAGTGTTTCAAAACTATATTTGAAAATGGTATAGAACCATCTTTGTAGAGCAACACTTAGTTACAGTCAAAAATTCATCCCAAAAGCCAAAGTTGGGAAAGATACTGAAGCAAAGGATGATGTAAGTAATCTCTTCTAGTGGGATTTTACACACTTAACTGGCCTTAAAAGCCAGTAAATATAACATACATGCATGTCTGCAGCAGTCTGATCATTTAGCTTTCCTTCATGTTATCTTCTATTAATTGTAAACTTAACACATCTGTTCTCAGGGACACACTGCAGCTGAGAAATTGTGCAAAGACCGAGTGCCACTTTTCATTACAGGGCAAAGATGACAATGGACTTTTTATCAGAGAAGGTTAAGACCCGCCTTGTGTCAGGTAGAAGTGAATGAGAAGCAGACAACTAGTCTGTAATGTGGCACTGGCAAGAGACAGGGATGGCAAGAAATGGGGATGAGCCCCATCCCTTCTAGAAAATTTTTGGGTTTGAATTTCTGGCAATGAGGTTACTAATTATTTTAGATATGAGTTGTTTTCTTTGTATGGATGCTTAAAGTTTTGTAGTTACTGGTTCTGCTACACTTGGTGATAACAGGTTAACTGCTAATAAAAGATGGGACAGTGTCACACCATGTGCTAACAGCTGCATAGCCTGAGAGTGTCATAGCATACCCTCTTCTTGACATTGCTTAGAATTTTTTTCAAAAACAATTAAGTAAATTTCAGGATCCACAGAATTTTTTCCTTCTTGTTTGATAGAAGGAAACTTTATACGCTTTGTGGATTTGGTTACATTTGCTGTTCCTGCATTTGTGTGTATGATTCCTCTCATCTATTTAATGAAGAAGTACTCTTCGGTTTTGAGAGCTGTGAACTTTTTCACCAAAGAAAGGTGTCATTACTTTTGGTTACAAATTTAAAAGCAATGAAAGAAAACCAAAACATTGTTCACTAGGAAGTAGTAAAAGTAAATTTTGCAACATTCTCTAATGTTATTGTTTTGCAGGGTTCTTCATTTTTATCTTCTATTGTGTAACAAAGGAGAATGTCCGTAAACAATGGAGAAGATACCTCTGTTGTGGGAAATTCAGGCTGGCTGAAAACTCTGGTAAATACGAATACTTCTGAATGCTTACACTCTGTTAAGTTCCTAATATCTTGTAATACTTTTCTTAAAGAAAAAAATAAATCATGTTACTGCAGTTGCAGTTGTAATTTATTATCCAAGGTATAATAAACCTCCAAAATTATACTCTTTAAAGGTGGTAGCTGATGCAGTTCTTACATGCTTACGTTCTGTTGCATTAACCTGTTAACTGCAGCTGATCTCTTCCACTGTACTATAAAGGCATGGCTTTGCAGAAGACTGATCAGTTAGAAACAATGAGATTTGTTACAGCTTCTGAGTCAACTGGAAGTCTACCAGTGACTTCCACATAGTTTAGACCAAAAAAACTGTAAATGATTTTATGCTATTTTGTTATTCAGTAGTTGACTTCTCCATAAAGCTGTATACTTTTTATACACTTCAGCTTAGAGGGACAACTGTACTTTAGTTATTCTTCTGATCTGGTCTGCAGTCATGAAACAGTTACAGTTGGCTGCTTGTATTAAAAAAGGGACAAAAGGGAACTAGATTTAAATAATTCAAAACATCAAGAATCATAAAATTCTTAGATTATTCTGTCTAGAACACTGTGAGGAGAGTGGGAAAAGCCTTATTTTTCTTTTAATTCAGTTACATTGTTAATTATCTATCTTCTTATATATTGCTTATGTAAGTTGTGCTATTTTCTGTAACATTTATCTATTGTAGACTGGAGTAGAACTGCTACTAATGGTTTAAAGAAGCAGACTGTAAATCAAGGAGTATCCAGTTCTTCCAATTCCCTACAGTCAAACAGCAACTCCACTAACTCTACAACACTCCTAATGAATAACGATTATGCAGTGCATGCAAATGGAAATGGTATGTATAATGCAAAATAGTGTTTTTTTCCTTGTCTTAAAACAGAAGTTTTAAGCTCTTTCATGCTGATGTAGAGTGAAGTGCTGACAAAATATTATCAAAAGTAGAGGGTCAGAATATTTCAAGATGTCTCCACAAATGATACTACACATCTGTTTCAGGGAACTATAAACAAAGTTTTTAAATATCCATTTCTCCTACTCAGTGGGAACTCTTGATTTATGTATCAAATAGTAGGTAAAATTAATTATTAGAGAAATTACTTACCAGAAGCTGCTGTTAAAGCTTGACCTGAATATGTGACAATAAAATATGTTTTGAAACTGCATATTTTAAGTCTCATTAGAACATTGCCTGAACAAGAAAGAAATATATAGGCTAATAATATAGCTTTGAAAGTATGAAAGAAATCATGTAGGAGATAATATGAGGAAGAACATGAATAGATTGCTCACATGGGAGCTACTTACAAGAGAAATAAAAGAAAATGAAGACTGTAGCTTATAAAATCGTCTCGGTGAAGAGAGCACTGCTGAGAGGGCTACCTCACTGTTGCCTGTAAATATTGAAACTAATTTTCTCTGTAGCTCTTTACTCCCCTGTGGTTTTTTTATAGATGTGTTTGGCTAACAAATATACCTTTGTTGCAGGAAAAAATTCTTCAGAAGTCAAATTCTCAATCTAGTATCCAGTACTAAAAGTTGAGGCATTATTACTTCTAAAGTATCGGAAGCTGCACCCAAAGCCTTCCTAAAATACTGGGATGCTTACCGTATTAGATAAGTTGCTTGCACTTTTATTCCTGAAAACCTTGGAAAATGGGAAATATAAATGCATGTCACAAAGGAACTCTGCCAAAGCTGTGGAAAGCAAACAGCTCAATATAGTAGGTTTTCTGGCACTGAAAGGTCAAGGTGACTTGGGTGGGGAGATCATACCTAGTGAAGTCAGTCTGGCATTGCTGTGCCATTTCCCAGCCTGTAAAATCGATAACAGTCGCCCCCCCAGCTAGGCACAGTAACGAGTTTTTTTTCTCAATCCTTGCTTCTTCCTATTCTAGCACAGTACTGTCCTCTGAATTGTTACCGTCTGCTCTGTTCCTGAGAAGTTGAAATGCAGGTGCATGCAACACTCCAATCAATTTCACTTGCAGATTGGTGTGGTTTATTTGTCTAGTGAGAAACTAGATACGAGCAAAATTTACAGGTCATTATTCCTGTGTTGCATAGGGTATTTTTCCCACCTGATCAAGAGTCGAAGCTAAGAAGTCATGCCATCAGCTAGGTTGTTTAGTAGGAAGTTGTAGAAGATGCTCACAGAGGCTGTGTTGTCTTCATTTCCTCACACGTGCTGTCAGAAGACAGCAGATAATCAACAGAATAATCTCAGCAGATAATCTCTCAGATGTACAGAGTAAAAGCTGTAGAGTTCATATGCGTTGCCCCCTTAATAGGTTACTGTCCATTTGCATGTACTGGCTGCATATTGTAAAGAAATCACAACACTTCCGGAAACGGCATTTGGACATGCCACAAGGTCTCACATGGCTGAAGCTGCTATTTCCTCAGTGAGGAGCAGAAATCACTTTCCTGAATTCGTTTGCAGAATAGCCTTATTTTCTTCTCTGATTTTGCCCTGACAGCTATTTTTAACACTCCTTTTAAAATAAAACAGTTGTAGCCAAGCAGGGAGTTAAACAGCTACATATTAACAGTGATACCATTAACAGTGTTGGCAAGTGTGGGGTTTTGCTGTCATTTCAGTCTTTTGTCTGATTTGACTAACAAAGCTCTTCTGTTCAGCTTGCCCTATTTACATTTGTGCCTAAGTGGCCTTTTAAATTAATAACTAATATTAGACTTTTTATTTAAGAGGTTTCAGTTAATGTGTTGGGCTATTGTTTCTGTTTTGTGGGTCCAGGGGCAGCTCAGTAGTTTGGCATGGAATTTGTAATCTTTGTTTGCCAGCCACCACCACAAACCCACTCCCTTAAACTCCCATCCTGATACGTTTGTTATATGCATTGCATTTTCAAACTGGTAGTAAACTTTATCAGCTAAAAATACACATTCACATCTTATTTAAAAAATGCCATTTCATTACAAAGAAAAGTTTGTCAATGAGACTTTGATGGAACCTGTAACTGATACACTTAAATCAGTAGGATAACTTCTGGAAAGTATGCAGTCTGCCTAAAGTGAAGGATTAGTTTCTAGAGACAGCATTTGGGTAGGCCAGTACAAACCCATATGCTTGAGGGCTTGGCCCAAGCAGAATAGAGAAGAGCTGTCCAGTCTAGCCACTCAAGCTGAGAATCCTTTCGGCAGGAGGGATTAAGTGCAGGGGAAGAATGTCACCATATACTTCTCCCTCTGGTGAACCCAACAAGACATAGTTGAAGAGCATCCTGCAATGTGGCTTGCCATTTCTGAAAGGGTTCAGAAGCTTGAGGTAGTGAGAGAGTGAAAGGGCAGAAGAATTCTGCTCCAGGATATTTGAGGCATTTTGATGGACTGAATCCAGGAGTTCTGAGAGAGTCATCTTTCACTGCCTAGAGGTTTCTCATCAGTGTGTTTCCTCCTCCTAAAACCATAAACCACAAGCAGTTTCTATCCTCACTGTTGTATCTTTTCAGTAGATTCATTGAAATCTACTGAATCATGATGACATTTGTGCATTGTGTTGAGAATATTAACACAAATAGCAAACTTGGATGTTTTACTTTTTTTATTCTGTTTCTGATATAAATGATAAAGTGACAGCTCTGCATCTGCGTTTGTGAACTCACTTCTCAGTGATTAACAAAATGATCCCTTCCCAAAAGAAATACTGCTATCCAGTGAACTGAGCATTTGTGGAGGATTTCATTAGTAGGCTTTAGTCACCAGTGGTATTATACATGTTCATTGTAGATTCATCTAAATGTGTAAGATTCTCAGTCTAAATATGGCTTAGACCCATGATTTGACAAGGCCATATTCTGGTTGTCCTCCAGAAATAAAACCTGCAAGTTGAGTGCCTTTACAAGTTTTAAAGAAAATGTCTGTATTCTCCAACACTTGCTTGTTTCAGATGCATGGCAAACCTGAGAAACCTTTTAAACTTAGCTTGTTAAAGCAAAACTAGAATGAGAAGTATTTTGCATCTTATCTACTGATATTATTCCAAGTCGAAGTCTGCATTCTGAGAATGGTGACTTTTGCTGCTTCAAATACGGAATCCTATTGTACATAAATAGATTAACATTGTCAAATCTCCTACACACAAAAAGAAATATATGCAGATTATGTACAGAAAAAATCCACATTTTGAAACTGTTGGAGGGATAAAATGAGAGTGCCTGAACTCCCTACAATGACTGAAAAAGTGTGGGAGACTTGAGTCTGAATCTTTCTGACAGGATGCACTTTTTTTTGTTTCAACAGGCCATCTTGCCAGTGAGAAGAATGGTGTTTCTTTCAGCATGCAGAATGGAGATTTGTGTCTCCATGACTTTTCAGGCAAACAACTTGTATTGCAAGAAAAGGATGATACAGGCAGCCAAAAAAGCCATATCTCACTCAGAAGGACTTCAAAGAGGGGAAGCCTAACTTTCCTTGAGAAAATGTGATCTCCTTTTAAACAGCATATTGGTTTACAGTGTGAAGTAGAGATTTACTTTAACAGTTTTACATAATGTGAGCAGACCAAGAACTGATTTTATTTAATATATGGTACTGGAACTTCAAGGCAGCCATGCATTGAATTGACAAGGACAATTATTATTTAAAAAGGAAAAAAAAAAGAAAAAAGGAAGCTACTATTTTAACAAGTTACTGTGGATGTCAAATTACCGCTGGCACATTTCCATTATGATTCTTCATTCGAGGTTTATTTTGAGGTCTTTTTTTACATTTAAAAGAAAGTTTTGATTAGACTTTTTTATTAGAACTAAATTTATCTGGATATAATGCAGAGTAGAATTCTAGAACTGTAGGAAGTTACAGCTTGTCTGTAGAAATGATGTTATCTCTAAAAATGTTAGCCGTACAATCTTCAACTTTTTGTACGTTGTAGAAGCAAACTCTGTAGTGATGTACATAAACAGAAAAAACCCAAACTAAGCATCTTAGTGATACTTTTATATTTATTTCTTGTAATATAAATATTCCTATGTATAGAAAAATAATTGGTATTTTGTTTTAACTTTTATTGTAAGTTTGCATTCTTCTTTGAGATTATTAACATAGAATGAGACAGAAGTTGATTTCTTTAGGAAGTGAAATCACTTACAGTGGTTTAAATATATTTACTAGATACAGAACTGTAAATACAAACTCTTGGTCTTGAACCTTTAGCAACCTCTCAGTATACCACAGAGGGATAGACTGGATATCATCGAAGTGCCATGAATGAGGGAGTGATAAACAGTAGGTTATTAAGTACAATTCAGTTATGTTAGTGGCTTGAGTAAGTCAATGGGAACTTTTGTGTTGATTTCGGCAGGGTCAGTATTCTACCTTGAGTGTGGTTCCAGAAATTAAACTCGCTGCCATTTCTCATTTGCAGTGATGAAGTAGAGAAGTGTTGTTTTTAGAAGAAAAAAATGCAGAGAGTAAATTCTAGATGTATATTTAGTAGCCATGATATTGTTCCATTGTGTGGCCATTTTTTAAGGGGCAGCTCTTGAGCTATGCTAATGAGCATTTCTGCTTGTACTTTTGCCCTTGGCTGGCAAGCCAAAACCTGAGACCCTAGCTCAGTCATTCCAGAAGCAAAATTTCATTCCCTTTGTAATATTTGTCTGAAAAAGCTGGATTTTGGCTCTTCATGCACAACAGCTGAAAGTCCCATACAACATTGTGAAGATTCTTCCTGAACAGAAATTAACCCGAGCCCTGGTTGTGCCTCTTCATTCTCACACAGGTGTGCAGCTGTGAACACTTGTATTCTTGGGCAAAGGTTAGCTACTCCTGGAGCAAGAGCTAAAACAAACTAGGGCCACACTGCAGAGTACCAGACCCTGTAAAGGAGATTTTTTGAGGCAGATGCACAGTGGAGGAGAGAAAGGGCTTTGCTTTCCCAGAAGACTTGGTAGGGAGCCCTGGAAGTGTTCTTATCCACAAAAAGCATTAGATAGATGCCTCCTACCTGGGGCTTGGTTGTATCTCAGCAATTGAACCTCTTCAGTACTCAAACGCTCTTGTGGTTCTGTATGCAATGCACAGGTTCTTTTGGTCACCTGTGTCCAGGACTACTCTGAATAGACTTTTAAAGTGAGAATTTTAAGTATTTGTTGTGTTTATCCATAACGTTTTAACTGCATGTTAATAAAAGACTGTCCTGGAATGCTAGTAGCTGGAGTGCATTTCTGTGAATGCTTTGACTATTTGGCTAATTGCCTTTGCACTGTTTCTTGTAAATTTATTTAATGTTCTTGTATTTATATTTTCAACTGTAAAAAAAAGTAATAAATTTACAGCAAGTACAGCACATAAAATACATAAACTTTGTCTTTTCGATAAATGTGTCGTTATACTGGCCCATGTTAGAATTCTTCAGATTACATGAGGTGCAGTGTGTAACCTCTTGGAGAGGATGCTGACTAGCCCTTAGATTTGTTGTCTTCCACATATTTTCCCTTTCGTGGTTCTAGCAAATCTTTTTTTCGGCAGAAAAAACCCTGACAGTGCTTGCCCTCAAGTCTGCTGAAGCACCTCCAAAGCTGAGTTGGGCTTAAGTAGTTAAATTCCTTATGAAAACACATATTCCACTGTCACTGACCTGCTTGGAATCTTCCTCTGTTTCTGTTTTTTGCACACTAACGTATGTTATGATTCTTTTAATGATTTTATTTAATATATTCCTGGAGATGGGGGGGGTCTTTTCTGACTTTGCCACTTAAAAGCACACACTGTAGAAAAATTTTGCACCCACAGCAGCATATTATTTTATCTCAGTAAGTAATTATCATTAAACTACCGGAATGCTTTTGCACACTGGGTGTCACAGTATCCTTTCAGTCCTTGGTGTCTTGTGCACTGCTAGCGGTTGAGCCATGGCAACCCTGCATTCCATGAAAGTGGTAACCCCTTCCCAGAGCACCAGGTGGTCCTTCATAAACAGCAACACACTGCGTACAGCTGGCACAACCCTGCTCAGCAAACATGTTCCCTATGCATATGCAATTCTCTCTGTAAAAAACAGTTGCCTGGAGAAGGGAGCCCATGCAGAGCTTAGGGGAGAGGGAACAGATCCATGATGTGGGACTGTGAAGCCTCCCATGAGCTGCAGCTGCAGGGCTCGGGCTGACGGAGTTTGGAGCTCCTAAGTAGTGCCCTGTCCCCTTCCTGCTATGGGGTGCTTATCAGAATAGTGTCTGACAGCCATCCGTTAAGGAACAGGCCTCCTTTGATGATTGTTTTGTCAAACATGCCGCCGGTTACACAGTCAGTGAAGTCAGCACAGCAAAAAAGAATTACAAAACTAACTCTGTTAATGCTGGAATTGCACGAGGAAAGCAAAAAAGGCAACGGAAAAAAAAATCCTTTATGAAGTCTGAGTGAATCCCACACCTCACACCTCCAGCTACTCTGCAACATCTTTTCTGTGCTTCAGCACCCATCCATGCTTCCCATTGCTCTGTGATGGGGAGCACTGAGGAAACTCACTGAAGATTTCAGGACTCTTAACACATGTAGGTTTGGTTTTGTTTGTTTTAAACTCTTTGTCATGTATCTAAGGCTTGGTGTCCTTTGCCTGAGTGCCCTTCTTTCTGCTGGCTCCCACCCTATCTATAGTCGGGAACTACAGTGTGGAAGCACAAGTCGTGCTACGGCAAATCATCTCCAAAGCACACACTGCCTAATGCCCTTAGCGTGCATCGATGGGAACAGTGGGTCCATTTCCATCAGAAATCTCTATATCTTTTTTCTTCATTAGGTTGGAAAGCCAAGGCTGGGGTGTGAAGACACCTGATAAAGTCTTCTGATTTTTTGCCTTTCATTCTGTAAGATAAAAGGCATTTTTAATGCTAAAAACCCCCAACCAGCCAAAAAAAAAAAAAAAGACCCACCAAAAAAAAAAAAAAAATGAAAATCCTTTAAACCTTACGAATGTTCTGGCTTTTTGCACCATTATCATAGAATCATAGAATGGTTTGGGTTGGAAAGGACATCTAGTTCCAACCACCCTGCCATGGGCAGGGACTCCTCACACTAGACCACGTTGCCCAAGGCTCTGTCTGTCCTGGCCTTGAACACTGCCAGGGATGGAACATACACCACTTCTTTGGGCAATCTGTTCCAGTGCCTAACCACCCTCACAGTGAAGAACTTCCTCCTTATAACTAACCTGAATATCTTCTGTTTAAGTTTTAGAACATTACAAAATCAACCAAGTTGGAAAGGACCTTTAAAGGTCATCAAGCCCAACCGTTCCCCAGCACTGCCAAGGTCACCACTAACCCATGTCACTGAGGGCCTTATCTACATGGTTTATAAAGACTATCACCTGCTGTGCTGGTGCTGCAGTTGCAACTGATGAAATATTGTAATATTAAAGCAACACAGTAGTGAACATGCTGTAAGCCTGGGAATTAGAGCACAACCAGGGAAATGGAAATGCTTCACTCCCTGCTCCTTCCCAACAGGGCAGCCAAGCTGAGTTTTGTTCCCAGGACAAGTTAGAAATGGCTAACAGACTCATGAGTTGTTCTAAAATTCCACTCAAATTTTAACTGCTGGGTCTGCAACATCTGCAGACACATGACAAGAACTGAAGATCAGGTCTCTGAGCACAATAAAGTGAAACCAAACAGCAAGAGTCACAAACCAGTAGAATATAGTAGCAAAATTGCCACTTTCCCAAATATAACATTATCCATGATCATGTTGAAACTACCCAAAACCTGCAAGTTTGTGCTATGTAACATTAAGCTTTTTATCTTATCAGTTTTGAAATAGCTTAAGGGAGTACCAGCACTTTACAAAGGTACAGACAATTCGGGTGAGCCTGTGCTTTACCCTTGTCCTATCACTACAGTCCCACTAATGAAGAGGATCTATAAAATAGCCCTTATTTCTCATCATTTATCCTGGCTTTCATTACTTGTCAAGCCACAGCTCAGGCTGCCCGGCCTTGCCTTTGCCCCTGGCTACTCCCCTGGACACAGCCATTCCCGGCACCCTGGCTGCGCTCACCGCCTCCTGCCGCTCCCCAGGGCAGCACTTGGAACACCGCAGGTAAAGCCTTCTTCCCACAAGCTGAAATTGTGATTTCGGGCATCCCGCCTAGCACCATAAGCACCCTTGCTCTCCAGGGCTACGCAGGCTCACTTTGCCTTCCACCCCCCGAAGCCGGAGACAACCAGAGATGCAGCAACGGAGGAAAGAGGGCGGCTTCCCCTCTCCTTTCCGCCCCGCCCCGTTCCTCCCCTCCTCGCCGAAGGCAGGGCGGGCTGGCGCACCACCCGCCGGGCAGGCCGGCTGGCCGGGAGGGAGGAGGCAGCTGCCGCCATCTCCGGGAACCGCCGCGCCGATCGCGACCGGAGGCCTGGAGGCGGGCCTGGCAGCTGGGCCGGTGAGGCGGTAGCGGGCCGGCAGCGGTGCCATGAGGAGCCGCAGCAACTCGGGGGTGCGCCTGGACGGCTACGCCCGTCTGGTCCAGCGAACCATCCTCTGCCACCAGGTGAGGGCGGCTGCCGCCGCTGCGGGACGCTGGGCCGGAGCTGGGGGAGCTGAGAGGGGACGCGGCGGTGCTGCTGCGGCGGCCGGGGCCTGTGACCGCAGCCTGGTCGCACGAGGGGCACGGCGGGGCCGGGGGAAAAGAATCTGGTGGGTTCCCGGCCCACGGCCTCCTTTCCCTGTCTCCTTTCTGCGCTGAGGAAGAGCTCAGGGAAAGCTAAGGCGGTGCAGATCCTGAGGGTGCTCGCCAGCCGCTCAGTGTCAGTGCACATTGGCAGAGAGGTAAGAAACGCACCAAGTCTGAGCTTGCAAACAATAATACTGTATATAGAATGTGTTCGTGGTCATATGATACACACCCACCCGTTGTAACGGTATGTATATATACACACACATACCCGTAGCACTCCTAAGTCCAGTAACATAAAGTTTCCAAGCAAGGCCTTTGAAATGTGCCTGTCAGCATCAGCTCGGGGTGAATCCAGGACAGAGCTGAGCTCGCAGTGCTTTGTGCGGTATGTGTGTGTAGTGGTGCACGTCCAAGAGATTCCCATCCTGACCTGCTACAGGGGCAGCCTGTGCAGCACTGGTGTGCCTGTGTGCCTGGGGTGATTTCTCATAGTGTCATGCGGCTTGGGCTCTGGGTTGTGGGGCAGGACTGCCTGCGTGTGTGAGCAGTCAAAGAACAAAATGGTGTCAGGGCTGGTGGGGGAAAAGCTATTACCTGTTCTGGCTTTTGGTCAGCACATATAGAATAATAGAATGGTTTGGGTTGGAAGGAATCTTACATATCATCTAGTTCCAACCCCACTGCCATGGGCAGGGACACCTTCCACTAGACCAGGTTGCTTGAAGCCCCATCCAGCCTGGCCTGCAGTGCTCTCTGCTTAATGTCCTCACTTCACCCAGGCAGGCTCTGAGGACTTTAAAGATTCAGCTGGACAGGGTGCTGGACATCTAATCTAGGTCATGCTTGCCATACAGATGATCCTTGAGGTTCCCTTCCAACCTGGTGTTCTATGATTCTGTTTCACACAGTGTGCTCTGCAATGTCATGCTTCAGTTAAAACAGTCCAGTATATAAAGAGGAGAGCAGCAGAGTTTTTTGCATAGGTCAGTTCCCAAATATACTTGCTGAGAGTTACAAGAAACTGGAAAGCAGTAAAAGAAGAGGTTAGGACCTAAATCCACTTAGGTCAGTAAGACTGACTGTTGTTGCGGGCCTGGGGTCCAGACACCTGTGGATTAATGTTTGTGAACTAATTGTTGCAAGCTCATTAGAAACAAATACAAGAATATGGCATAAGTGGTGTGAGAAGATAATTTTGCTTTCTCCCTGTGCTGGGGTACAGGAGATGCTTTGAGCTGTGCTTCAACAGGATGACCTTAGACAAGTTACTTTGGCTTCCAGTGCCTGCCTTGGTTTCCATATTTATAGGATGAGGATGCTGATAACAGCTTCCATTAGAGGAGAGATGGAGCCTCTGAGATCCAGAGATCAGACATGGCCCATGAAAGCTGTGCCTTAACACTATGAATAGTTAATGATAATAAAAAGGGGATAGCTTAATGGTAATGTGGGAGTTTATACCAGTGACACGCAATTTCCTAATTGCTATTTACAGTGCTTGGATGTGTTTTCCATTGAGTGCTCAATGCTGGGGAAAGTTCAGAGGTGGGCAAAGGACATAAGTAAGTTTTCTTTGATGTGTGGAAAGCAAATCAGAGGCTAGCAGCAGGGCAGAGGGATAGTGTCACAGGGTGGTCCAGAGGGATGCTGCAAAGTGGGTTTCTAGCTTTGTTTTCTATATGTGTAGTCCCTATGGTTTTCCACTGCAGTAGGCTGAAAATGTTCAGCTCAGTGAGGTGAAGAGATGCAGTGCTTCCTTGGGCAAGTTAGGACAGTTGTCTTCGGGTCATGTGCCACCCTTTCTTGCCTGGGAGCAGAATAGCCTGTGGCAGGCTGGGCTGCTGCTTCACTGCTGGTGTTTTCCAGGTGCCTTTCAGGACAGAGCCAGGGAAGGGAATTTAATCCATTGGTTTGCCCATGAGCAGCCTGGCAGAAGAACCAGGAAGCATTTAAGGTGCTTCTGAAGTGCTGCCACTTCACAGAGGGGTGATGTGTGGCTGTGACTGTGTACCTCTGGGCCGCAGGCATGCCATGTGTGCAGACCTGGCACATCTGCTGTGTGCTCTGATGAGCAACAGTCATGAGCTTGCTGTCGTAAGGGTGCAGCAGGGAGAACACATTGTGTGCCCAGGAACATTTTGCTTTGATAAGAAGGTGTTTGGTACGCCAGGGGTCACGTTCCTCAGTAGCAGCAGCTGATCTTGTGTTCATTCCAGTCACTCTAAATCAGTGTCATTTTAGAGAAAAATTGTAAGTCAGAATAATGCTACCAGGTAGACATGCATTCAAAGCACAGTTCCAGATCCCTCACCCACATTGACGATTTTCCATATGTAGCATCTCACGGGGTTGGATCTGTAGCAGACTTTTTTTGTGTTTTGCAAGGACTGCATTGTGCTAATCAGCGCAATCCCCTGCAGCGTGCACAGGGGTGGGTACTATCCTGTTAAAGGTTGTACAAGGAGGGTAAGACCAAAATACCAGCTCCTGTCCTGTGCCCTTGGGGATGGGAACCAGGGGGATATTTCATTAGTGTAGCCAAGCGAGCACTGAAGAGCATGACCAGAAGGCTGTTCTCAGCTGCTCATTACACTTGTTAATTTGATTGAGGTAAGAAAAAATGGAAATCTTAAGATATGCCCATAAAATAGCAAAGCTTAAAGTCTAGATATATTTTAAGTATTGCTAGGGTACTATAAGAGAAAAGCATATGGAGCTCGTAAGGAAAGCATGCATTTATGGGTAACCCCAATTGTGCTATGTCTGGTTTCATGTAAACAGTCTTACCTGCAAACTTTGCTAGAGCTTACATCAGTTTTCATCTGATGAATAAATGAGACATGCAAATTAAATAGGCTTTCAGCAAGATGCTAAATGTGGGCTTAGAGCCCCACTATTTTTGTGCCTGTAATGCTGAAGTTCTTAATGGTATCTGAATCTCTGTCAGAACTGGTGTTGTGTTCTGGTGTTTTGTTTCTTTTTTTTTTTTTTTGTCTCCAGATTAACAGATCGACTTAAAAATAGGATACAGCAGGTTAAAGTCTTAGTCTGGCAATCAGCTTTTTGTTCAGATGCTTTCAACTCACAGAGCCTATGGGTGCTGATAAAATTCTTTGCTCCATGGATCTGTATGTGCAGTGTGACTTGCAGGGTGAGACCTGCTAGTCTGGTTAGTGATCACTGCATGGACGTTTTAGCTGAGCTAAAATCTCTTTGACGTCTTTAGGGTTAAGCACACTCAGTGTTTCTTTAGGTTTTTTATCACTTTGTAAGGGTTGTGCTTTTCATATGGCATCATCAGGTAACAGAAGAAAATAACTGTAGTTTTTGAAAGTAAGGACTTTCTAAACAAAAACCCCCAAACCATTTAAATATTAATTAATATTAATATGTGTTGCTCTGCATGTGCACGAGGATCAATATTAATGTGTTGTCAGTCCATGGGAGCCAGCCCCAGTGTGCCCCAAGAGCTGGGACTTTCTTGTAGGGGAACCAAAGGTGCTGAAATGATGATAGCTGCCTTTGGATGTGTTTAATGCAATCTCTTGCAGGTAGACAGGTACCTCCCTGGGGACTGAATGGTCTTTCAAAGTCTTGCATGGGCCATTTTTCTGGGATTTCCATCTTGGTACCTGGAGGCATTTTGATTTTGCAACTGGCAGCCAGCCCAGCATGGAGGATGGGGAAAAAAAACCCAAAATGATTGTTCCTGAGGAAGCAGGGTGATGTCTATCAAGCCAGGGCTGCGGGTACAGAGAAGTTTGTTGTCCTGCATGGGAGGGAGGGGAAAAAAGTGCCCTCCGAAAATACTGGGCACATGCACTCTGCCTACTGAGATCCTGTGTTTTGTAACACAGGTGCAGCGCTGAGCTGAGTGTAGGCTGTCCTTCCTTTGCTTGCTTACTTCTTCTGTTACTCCTTGGTTTGTCTTTTCAAGTTCAGAAAGAAGTTCTTTAAGCTCTTTGGGTTCATATATGCTTTGCTCCCCATCAAATATACAAGTAGGTGTCCTTTAATTGTTACTTGGTTTGGGAAGACCGTGCTGTGGGACTGTTTCGGCAGAACTACATGTTTCTGCTCTCCGCGAGCCACTGGACATTGCTGTATTTAAACCGTAACAATAACACTCACTGTGCCCAGTCATGTGTGTCAGGCTGTCACCATTTTCATGCCCAGTTGTCACATGCAAAGGAAATTTGTAACGGAAGCGCCTCCCTCTCAAAACTTCTGTCATAAAAGTAACTAAGGAAGGAGTTGAGTGAGCCAGTGTGTGGCAGAAATGAAAAACTGGTGTATGTGTTCTTTTTAATTTTACTTATCTTTATTACTGTAATCTTTGTCCCTTGTCACACCAGCCCTAGCTTTTGTGACAGCTGGGTTTTGTGCACTGAAATGTTCTGTAAAGGCTTGATTTGATTGAAAGCTCTATCAACCTTGTGCCTCCCTACCTCATCTTTTTATTAGTGAAGAACATAAAGCTGAGAAAGATGGTCTTAAAAACTAATGATAATGAAGTGATGGGAATTAATGATGCAGTGAAAAATTTACTGGGGAGTTTGGGATGCAGGAGGCTGCTCAGTGTGCTGTTTTTCCGACGGTGCTGCTTTTCAGTACCATCAGAATTTCACTTCCTGTACATTTTTCAAAAGAGGCTACTTTTAAAAAGAGCTTTGCATGCATTCATGTTTTGGCTGTCATAAACCCAGCAGGTAAATAACAGAAATACTGTTTAATTTCCCAGAAGGGAAGTACTGCTTTTTTACTTCCTCACAACTCTCTTTTCCTTACAAATATGTAAAATTGAAATTCCTCTTTCCTCGATGTATTTAAAATTTTACTCGGTGACTTAGTTAATAATCCTATGTGGGTGTGGGTGCCCAGCTAGATGCTATAAGCTTTACATCCTGAAGTGTTTGCATACATTTTGTACTTCACTTGTGTGTTTGGGAAAGAAAGATGGGACCTCACTTCTGTTTCAAAATTGTCATCAGTCATAGCATGCAGTCAGTGTGAAATCATAGAATCGTAGAATAGTTAGGGTTGGAAAAGACCTTAAGATCATCGAGTTCCAACCCCCCTGCCATGGGCAGGGACACCTCCCACTACACCGTGCCATTCAAGGCTGTGTCCAACCCTGCCTTGAACACCGCCAGGAATGGAGCATTCACATCTTTCCTGGGCAACCCATTCCAGGGCCTCACCACCCTTACAGTAAAGAATTTCTTCCTCATATCCAACCTAAACTTCCCCTGTTTAAGTTTGAACCTGTTACCCCTTGTCCTATCGCTACAGTTCCTCATAAAGAGTCCCTCCCCAGCATCCCTATAGGCCCCCTTCAGATATTGGAAGGCTGCTATGAGGTCTCCATGCGACCTTCTCTTCTGCAGGCTGAACAGCCCCAGTTTTCTCAGCCTATGTTCATACAAGTCATCTTTGGCTCTCTCGTTTTGTTACCCTTTGATACAGAAAGAACTGGTGCTTCTTAGTACAGATAATAATGTTTGTTCTTTATTCTTTCTGCTGTGGTTAGAACCCAGTTACAGGGCTGCTTTCAGCCAGTACAGACCATAAAGATGCGTGGGTACGGGACAATGTCTACAGCATCCTGGCTGTCTGGGGACTGGGGATGGCTTATCGGAAGAATGCGGACCGGGATGAGGATAAAGCCAAAGCCTATGAGCTTGAGCAGGTATGTCAGAATACAGCATGAATAAGTTAGTGCTGTTTTTTTCGTACAGTAGTGATTTTGAATGGTGCGTTCACATTGCTGCTTTGTCTAGGATCTGGGAGGGTTTTCTCAGCTTGGAGTACATGCCTTGTTCCTATGAGTGCAGCATGTGGTATGCAGTGTTTCTGGCAGCCTTCCAGCAACCAGGAATGTGGAGAACTGAGTGTCAGAGAGGCTAGCATCTGAATTAAAATATAAACAAAACAAAGCCATGTAGGAGTCAACCTTCCATCGGTTGGATGATGGTTGAAAATTAGGCTTCTGAGAGATTTTATGCCCATATTTGCAAGCTTCTGAATAAACCTTGAGATCCTTCATGAGCAGAAAATCCAGCCTAAGTTGCTTGCACCCCATAGTAGAAGCATGCCAGTTTAAGTAGCAGTTTTGGAAATTTTTACTGGTGTCATCTCAGAGAAGGTGTATGTGATGTATAGATGTGTTTGATCAGATTAAACAAGGTAAAGGTCTCCAAACTCGGAAGACTTGCATGCTGGAGAATTGCAGGGGGAGGTCAGTCACACTGTTAATTTATGTAATCTGGAGCTGGGAAAGTGAGCATCAGAAATGAGAGTGCAAAGTTGGGTTAAATTGGAAGTGAGGAGATGCTGGCATCAGTGTCCTGTTTTGCAGGCACTGGATAAATTTTATCCTGACATTTGCTATTCAAACCAAGGAGATCTGTGGTGGCAAAGTAACCCTGCCTCAGTGTGCATAATCATATTTTGAGGCTGTAATAATTTTGGGGTGGAAGGATGGGGTTGTTTTCATGTAAGACAAGATCTTGTACTTCTCTTTGTACACATTAAAGGCCTTTTCCTTACATTAGTCATCTGCTTTCTGTTTTATAAAGAGCAGAAGCAGCACAGCAGGTTTTCCAATCATGTCGATGTCTTGCAGTCACCTACCAGTGTTCCCTGGACCTGTCACTCTAAAAATTATTATTATTATTATTGTTATTATTATTATTACAAGACATAGCATTCCTCCTACTTCCTTAGCTGGATAGGAGGACCACAGAGAAATGCTCTGTTGTTTAGAGATGGCCTTTGGGAAAATACTTGTACTTCTGGTCAGGGATGTGGGAATAAAAAACAACCATTATATTTTATATATATATATATATGTATGTATGTATGTGTATGTGTGTATATATATATCTACATAAAAGGCATGTAAGGCATTTCAGGCAAATACACATTTTTTATTCACCTTTGTCAGGGCATTAGTAGGAGGTGTGAACTTGGTCGCTTTTGAATACTGTTTATAACCGCTGCTGTGTGAGGGTGTCACTGGTCTGTTTTGTTCCTGCAGAACGTTGTGAAGCTGATGCGGGGACTCTTACAGTGCATGATGAGACAGGTAATGTCATGAGTTGAATTAGTACATCTTGTGTTTATAAAACATCTCATCCAAAGCATGTATTTCTTGCTTCTTTTCCGTGTGTGTGTAGATGGAGGTCTGGGGAGTCTTTTTAAAACTCTTGAGCAAAGCTCTGATTGTACTTGCACCTTTTTGAGACAGTGCTTGTAGCAAATCATGGTTTTGCCTTTGCCAGCTGATTTTTACCTATATGCATACCTGTAACTCAAATCTGAACTCAACAAGGCAGTTTCATGTCATTCTTCCCCAAACAGATGTAGATTTAGCTGGAGCCTAAAGTTAGAGTTGCATTTAAGCACTCTGATCAATCAGAGCACACTGAAGTGAGGTAGCAGGAATCAGGACCTAAAGTTTCTCCTTGCCTAAGAAAAGTTGTTCATTTTGACATAGTTTGGAGAATTTACTCCAAAATATTTCAGATTTGAAATTTGTGGTGTTTTTTAGGTAGATAAGGTAGAGAAGTTCAAATGCACGCAGAGTACCAAAGACTGCCTCCATGCCAAATATAACTCTGCAACTTGTGCCACGGTGGTTGGGGATGACCAGTGGGGGCATCTACAAGTGGATGCAACTTCCCTTTACCTGCTGTTCTTGGCACAGATGACCGCATCAGGTAAGCAGAAGATATTTTAGCCTTGACCATTGTTGCAGTCTTTTTCTATTCTAGCTTTCATTTAAAAAAGGAAGAAAGTTGTGATTAGCTTCAGAGATCTTTACATAATTATTACTTGGAATAAAGTAGTATTCTCTGGAAAAGAGATGTGACTTAGTTAGGATTTCATGTTTATAGTAACTGGCAGGGTCCATTCCCTTAATGTTTGTTGGCATATAAATGCATGGAATATTCAGAGTTGTGTCAGAGAAAAGTTTCATGTTTGAAGACTACAGAGGATGTCCTCATGGACAGCCAGGATTCTTCGGAGAGTGGTGACATTGAGCCAGGTGCCACCAGTGCCATCTGTGTTCCTCTTCTTGCTGGCACTGTTCTAGCTTGTATTCTTCTCAACTGTATTTCTGTAGGAATAAGGATATGTTTCTTTATGTGTTTTTCTGTCCTCGCAGCCACTTGCCATTGACCCCTGCAGAGCAGGTGCCTGGGTGTCATGTGGTCTCTTGATAGAGCACTTAGCAGGTGGAGGGGTGGGTAGCTGTAGGAATTGGGGTGCTCTCCAGAGCTGGTACAGAGGTCTCTCCTTTGTACCCGCTCTGTCTGAATGCCACCCTCCATGGGGTGGGTTTTGGTTTGTCTTTGAAACAAGATGTATTGGTGGCATTTGAAGTATTTTGTCAGTATTAAGTGTTGAGTCTTGCTGCCTGATTTTTTTTTTTAAATCAGCAGGAGTTTTTCCATTGATTTCAGTGAGCAGTAGTTGGTAGCAAATAAATAAAAGCATGAAACTCACTGAAGAGTAAATATTTCAGCTCTAATACAATAGAATTACTCTCTTTCCTTCTTATAATCAGGGTTACGTATTATCTTCACCCTCGATGAAGTTACCTTTATTCAGAATCTTGTTTTTTACATAGAAGCTGCCTACAAAGTTGCTGTAAGTAATTTGTATGTAAATCACCCGAACACTGCTCAGATGTGGGTGGGAAATTATTTATTGATGGAGAAGGAAAATACAGACTTTTTCTTCCATAAGAAGATAACAGAACCTGTCAGTACTTTGCATTGTGATCAGCATTTTGGAGATGGTGGGAGGGATGTGGAAGATTAACTGCTGCCTTGGTGAGGTATACTTGCTCTATCATCATGATGGTTTTTCTTTATTGACAATTAAAAATATTTCCTGGTGTCACATTAGAATCTTACAGGCCTTTCTAAAAAGAGCAAAGTGTTAAGGAACTTTCTGGAAAGTGGCAAGTTGAAGGGGCACAGGGAGAAGCATGCGCAGGGGAAAGGGTAAAGAATTTAGTGTACTGTGAAGGCAGTGATTCATGACTGTAGACGTGGTCCTGCTGGGATATGTTTTTGTGTGCTGCTCTTTAAACCTGAGGAGGAGCTTTTTAGAGACTTGGAGCATTTTCGTTTTGATTTGTTAAAGCAAATAAACTGATTTCATGCAGGGGTCTGGTTTTGTTGTGGGACAAGGGAGGAAAACACTGGTTTTGTATATAATCATGCTAGTTTTTTCTTGATGTTTTTGCAGGATTATGGAATTTGGGAACGTGGTGATAAGACAAACCAGGGCATCCCTGAACTGAATGCAAGCTCCGTAGGGATGGCCAAAGTAAGAATGTCTTCCTAACACCACCTTCATGGCTGTTCTGTCATGCCGAAGGGCTCTGGCAAGCCTGATGGCTCCCTTTGCATAGTCTTCTTGGCCACTGCAATAATGAGCTGATTGTATGAGAATTTTTGTTTGGGTGTGATTCAGTATTTTTTAGTATCAAATCATTGTGATAATAGCTTTTATTGAAGGACATCAGCATAGTTGTTCTGGGCATTGCAAGAAGGGTACCAGATTCATTGAGCCATGAATCTGATAAATTCAGAGAAGTGCAGTCTCATAAAGTGGCCTCTGGTTTTCTGTCCCTTCTTTCTTAATTCTCTGGCCCCAGTATTATATGTGATGTTTTCCTGGTAAAATTAGGTCAGATGTAAATCCTGAAAAACAGCAGAGTATCAGTCTAAGAAATTATTCACAAGTAATTTAGAAAAAGATATGAGTAAAGATGTATGTAAAAGAAAGTGGATATTTCTGGTTCCCCCATAGCACAAGGTCACGGAGATACTAAATGAAGCTCAGAAGGCCATGAATGTAAATACGCAGTCAGCAACTAGCTTTTTACATGGTGTCTGGGTGGCTCACACAAGCTAATTGCCATTAAGGTCAAAGGCGTAGTAGCATTTCAGCAAGATTTATTAGTTACCAAGACCTTGGTGGCTGCAAGAGAGAGTAACTGCTGGTCTTGGCCACAGTTCTGTTGAGTAGTGGTGGGGCAGTGTCCATGCGGGAAGTTATTCCTTAGGTGTCCAGTATGAATGGTTTTGCCCTGAATATTCTGGCATGGGTTCCTGTGGTCTCTGCATGACTTCTGGGCACACTGATGTCAGGACAGTCTGCAGGACTGACTGCGCAGCTTTGCTTCTTGGTGGCTCTGAGGTGAGTAAAAGTGCTGTTTGGGATGAGGACTGGGGGAGGCATGCTGGTGGCGCTGCTGAGGAGGTGTAAGGTATATGCTTTTTCTTTAATCTGCCACAGGACTTGTCCTGCCTCTTAACATTTCTCTCACGTATCTGCTTTGTGTGGCTATCTGTGGCAGTAGAACCACACAGAGCATATGCCTTTGAGTGGATCTCAGTGTTTTTTCTGCACCTTTAAGGCTGCCCATGGTCCCAGCTATCAGTTCCTCAGTGGGCTTTTCTGCTGCTATCAGGAAAATCTACTGCTGTAGCACTCTGCTAGAGAAAGGCACTCTATAGAGCCAGTAAACCCATGTTTGTGGTGAAGGAAGAAGCATACACTTGCACCTCTGCAGTGACATAAGGCAAGTTGTGCTGTGCAATCTTTGTCAGAGATTGACATTACCTTGAAGCTGCAGGGCAAAAATGGGCATGGAGCAGCATTCAGTCCTACTGCAACCCTATGAATATGCATTTCAGAGAAGGTTTTGCTAGCCCGGCTATGGCTGGCTGGTCCTGGATCTCTTCTTGACACATTCACTGTGTGCTGCTGCCCACCCCACTTCTTCAAAGCCAGGTTTTGTAGCCTGCTAGGTTAAAGTGTCAGTGTCCAAATAAAGTCAGTGTTTGGGCTGCTGCTGTCTTTGCTGGGCCAATGCATTATGACCAAGAGGTATGAGATGTGGTGATTCACCTGTTGACATAGAGCATGCTGTGCATCGGTTGGCTCTGGAGGGAGAAAATGTCTCGTTTCTCTTTCCTTTGGAAATGATGCTGTCAGAGAGATGGCAGTGCTTTCTTCTTAAGGCAGTGGCCTCTGCTGAGTCTGGGTTGCCTTGAACAAGCCTTCCTCTTTGAACAGCCCTTGGTGCAGGAGGGATTGAAAGGCCACTGAATGGGAGTTATTTTGGAATACAGCATTTATTACTAAGTATTTTAATGTTTAGATATTATCTCAGTGGAAGCCCAGCTCCCCATTGTTTTGCTTTGCCTTTAAATTGTAAGAAGGATCACCAGCACATTATCCCTGTATCTTACTAGCAGGGGGACAGAAATACTGTTTCTAAAGTATTGTCAAGCATCTATTTGAAGATGAAGAAATGTCTGTGGGCAAACTTCCATCTTATTTTCCTTCAGAGGATAAGCGCAGGTGCTAGAGTGTATACTTGGCTAAAAAGGTATTTAATGATTTTTGGCTGTTGTTCGTATTTTTTTGAAGGCTGCTTTAGAAGCAATTGATGAACTAGATCTTTTTGGAGCTCATGGAGGACACAAATCAGTGATTCATGTTCTTCCTGATGAAGTAGAACATTGTCAGGTAAAAAATAGTCTTCTATTTCCTTTGCTAGGGCAAACCCCAACACCTCTCTCCTTTCTGTTTTTAAATGAAATCTTGATTAACTGAGCCAAGACCTTAATGTAATAAGGATGGCTTCAGACTATGCTTTTCACCCTGTTTCTACTAGATCATGTGAAAGTGTTGCGAAGATTCTCATTCTAACTCAGTTAAAAATAATTATGCAATGAGTTTTCTGTCTTTGCAAATACTATAGTCTATTCCATTTGTACTTGACATAGTCTTTTGAAGTAGATAAATTGTGTTACATCCCTTTCTTCTGTTCTTGTTTTGCTCAGTCTATTCTATACTCCATGTTGCCAAGAGCATCCACATCAAAGGAGATAGATGCTGGCCTTCTCTCTATTATTTCTTACCCAGCTTTTGCAGTGGAGGATCTAAACCTTGTTAATGTAACCAAGAGTGAAATCATATCCAAATTGCAGGTAAGGAATTCCTTTATTTTTATTTTCCAAAGGTAAAGAAAAGCAGAACCTCCTTTTCTTAACCAGTAATCGTAATTAGACAAGGGTTACCAGACTTGGTTCATCTGTGTGGGGAAGAGAGGAAGGAAAATCCCTCAGTGACATTTAAAACTCAGCACATACTTTTATGCTGATGTTAGTCTGAGGAAGAACAGTACGTAAAGTTTTGTGTACCTTTGTCTGTCTTTACAGGGCCGTTATGGCTGCTGTCGCTTTCTCCGAGATGGTTACAAGACACCCAGAGAGGTACTTCTGATGTGTATTTCAGTTAGGCATTAGGAAGAATTTTATTTCTTGCTTATAGACATTTATTGTGTCATTTACATGAGGGGGTGAAGTTCTGTATTGCTGTTAAGACATCTTTGGATTTGGATTTTGGATTTGGAGGCAATCCAGGTGTTCACCCTAGAAACGACACATATCCGAGGAGGCTAAGGGTTTGAAAACCAATTATTAATAACAGAACTTTATTCTGTAAGAAATGAACCCTTAGATATGCTTGTGGTGCCTAAGCAGGAGTGGTGGCTGACGTGTCCCAGAATATCTTTGAACTGAGGCAGAGCCAAGATTATTTGGGTGACGCCTTGATTCTGAGCCTGGGAAGGGTTGATTTGTCTAGGGAACAATTAAATGAGTTTGAAACTGAATGTGAAAAAGAAGTCAAGAGTCTGCATGGGAACTATTTCTGGTGTTTTTAGTGGTTTTTTTGGTTGTAATTACTTGGGTAAAATAGGCTGCTATTATGCTTGGAATATGAGTGACTAATTTAGCACTGTGACTAAACAAGTATAACTGAATTTCTAGGATCCAAGCAGACTGCACTATGATCCTGCTGAGCTCAAGCTCTTTGAGAATATTGAGTGTGAGTGGCCGGTATTCTGGACATACTTCCTAATTGATGGAGTATTCAATGAGGATAAAATTCAGGTAAGGAAAGAAGAAATTACAGTCAGTGGACGTGCAAAGACATTTACACATGGTATTTTGTAGCTTGCTCCATGTTTATTTTAGGTATCAGTTGGATACCCCATCAGCAGGATGGAAGTAGTCGTCAGCCAGTCTTATCTTCCTGGGGAGTTGGTGATTTGATAGCAACTGCAATGTCATGCACACTGGGGCCTCTGCCAGGTTGAATGGCTCTTTTAGCTGGTGTGGTCAAACTGGGCAGAACAGGGTTTATTTGCATGGTTCTGTCTTATCTCCAATCTTGGTACTTCTTTCCCAATTACTTCAGGATGAGACCACCTTCTTTTTCCCGCAACCTCTGTGGCTTGGCTGCTGAAAACAAGATTCACAGTACTTTTAGTCCTTCTGTGCGTTCAGGGAGATTTGTGGTTGGATTATGAGGAGCCATTCCATTTTCATGAATTCGCTAAGTTGCTTCATGCCTTTAATGTGTCAAGCATCCTGTGGTCAGGGAAGCTAAAGTGACTGTAGTCTTCCAAAGTTTATAGTGGCACCTGGAGAATATTGGTAAATTGAAGAGAGACATATAGCCAGCACTAAATGCATTCGTACCAGGACTTCTGTAGATTGGTGGCTTGAAGGAAGTAAAAAATTATTGTGATCTTTAAAATCGCTTAGTATGCAGATTGTTAAACATAACCCCTTAAAAATAAAATGGCATTAGAAATAAAACAGCAAATTTCAGACCCAAAAGCCTTCTTTGTGTACCAGATGTTGTAAATAAAATTAAATGCTTACTGAGACTAGAAATGTAAGTTGCTTTCCTGAACCCCGGAAAATAGTCTGGTAGAGAGAGAAAAATGGCATTATTTCATGAGGGGGAAAATCAGAAAGTTTACTGAAACTTCAGTCATGTCAATAAAATATGGCTTCACAAAGCAGTCTCTAGAACTTAGCTGAATTATCTGGGGCAGTATCCTTTGTGTGCTTCACTCAGAGAGGGATAGCAGAAAGAGGCAGGTGCTGGTAGTTTTTGAAAACAGCTTCCCAGTAGGTAAAAGCTTGTAATGGAATGGTTAACAAATGGAACAAAATAAGTGATCTGGTGAAAGGAACATTAAATATTCTTTATTTTGCATCACTCTGGTATTCCTCGGTGTAATATGCGTAACACAAAACCAAGAGGATTTTCCGTTCAGTTAATGTCAATAGTTTTAAACAGTTTAAATCAACTTTTAAGTTTTCCCTGGGGCAAATTTTTAAGCAAATCAGTTAAATTGGTTTCCCAATCCTATGAAGCAGAATTCAGAAAATTGTAGACAAATGTGCATGGCAGAAAGCTAATAATTTATATACCTTACACTTCTGTGGATATTAGCAGTCCTGACATCCATGTCACTGCTTTGTCATCCATTGCAAATTCTATGTAGGATTTGTTACAGTGGCTTCTTGATAGAATTATGTCCGAAGTCTGTACTGCAGTGGTGTGTTATAAATTAAAGATGTATGTTCATGTTTCTGAGGCTTAGAATATTGAGATGTTGGAACAGCCTCTGAGAATTTGAACCCTAATCTTCCGTCAGCAATTTGTGATTTTCCACCCCCCCACCCCCCCTTTTTTTTTCCCCATGAACTTTCAGCAGAAACATACTGCTGGAAAGTACTAAAATTTTACAGTTCCGGTTCTGCTGACTGTAATGTAATTTTTCACTCTCTTTTAAAATATTTTTTAGGTACAAGAATATAGAGAGGCTCTGGAAGGAATACTTATTAGAGAGAAGAATGGAATAGTGCTAATGCCTGAACTGTACGCAGTGCCTCCAGAAAAGGTATTGTGAAAATGCAGCATCCACTTGAGTATGCAAAACACAGATATCAAGATGAGCATCAGTTTTATTGCTGTCCTGCAGGTGATAAACCTAAACCAGCAATAAAAAGACTGCTGTACATTTAAAAACTGAAAGATCTCTCACGGCTCCCACTGACAAATGGTAAACTTAAGGCTTCCAAATGGTAACAGATAATATTCCAGAACAGTAATATTCCAAATAGTTGGGAATCTGTGTGACTGTGGAAATATTAGAGCAAGTCTAAAGTTTTAATCCTTATAGCAAGACATAATATTTAAGAAGTGCCAATGCTGACTGAGGAACTGAAGATCAAAGAAGAAATAAACATAGACTGTCCTGCCTGTCTAGTCTGTTGATTGATTGTGCTCTTTCTTTTCCGGAGCTTGTATGTGAGGGAGAAATGGGTTTCACAGAGGTGGAATAGGGTTTAAGCTGTGTTTTTTGTTTGGCTTGTTTGGTTTTTTTTCATTTGGTTTGGTTTTATTCCACCCTCTTCCCCCCTATCTCTTGCTATTACTATTTACCTGATTCTCCCACTATGACAGAGGAATTCAGATGAGCTTATGTGGTCTTCCATGTTATTTGCCTTTGTATCCCTCCCTGACAACTTCTTACCCTGCTCCAGACTTCTCAGCCCTCTCTCACTAAGGGCGTGCAACCCCCTGGTTTGGTCTGAGTTTGTGAAAGGAGAGTTGACAGCTGATGTCTTGCTCACAGATCTGAGGTGGAAACACTGAATTGCCTTCCTAGTGGGAGCAACCATGTAAGAGTTCACAGCCACCTTGTGAATTTTGTTATGATGATGATGATCTGATGAGCATGCCAAATAAAGAGGATAGATTTTGCCTGTCATTTATGAATTTTAAAGTGGGTACTGTAAAGATGTTACCAAGGAGGATTTTTCCTCCACCCTCAGTTGATCTGTATACTGCAAAAGCAAAGCAGTTTTTCTAAATTTAGAAAATTCTACTTTTAAGCTTTCCGTTGACCAGTCTTGTTAACACAGGAAAGGTAGAACAGCCTTCATTTTCAGAAAGCACCTTTACTTCAGGAAACTAGGTAGACATCAGTGTAGTTCAAGGATCATCTTGCAAGGGGTTGGAAAGCAGACACACAATTACCTACACGCTGCGTAGAGGGAAGGCAGCAGAGGCATGGTGAGAAGAAAGGGGAAGTGCTAACACCAAAGCTGTAATTACACAGAGAGTACCCATTTGCCCTCCAGCTTCAAAGGGTGGGGTGATGTCTGAAAAGGAAGCATAGTTCTTGTCCCAGAAAATATGCAACCTTCAAAATAAACCCAAGAAATCTCAATATCAGTAATAATGGGAGGTTGACCATAGTTTTAAAATACTTCCATGTAATTGACTGTCTTCAGAACCTTATGGTAATTTTTTCTTGCTTATGTATTTGTTTTCAGGTGGATGAGGAGTATGAAAATCCTCACTCGGTGGATCGTGTCCCAGTGGGAAAGTTGCCTCATCTTTGGGGCCAATCACTGTATGTCCTTAGCTGCCTGCTAGCAGAGGTAATCGTTTATTGTACAGTAGGTGGGCTTGTGTGTCATTTTGTTTTAAGATGGCTTGGGTTTTAAGAACAGTTTGGTTGACAGGTAGAGGATAATGTGTTTTCTAGTAGAAACATGTGCATGAGCCATGGAAGGGTGAATGAGCTTTCAGAAGCTTCTTTTGTTCTTGTACATAGATATGCAATTGTCTGTTTCTAATCAAGATGAATAAGTTGTCATATGGTTAGGCTACAGGAATATGCCCAGGCTGACTTGGCTGCCCCGTAGCTAGGATTTGGAACTTCTTCGAACTCTACTAGGCTATGCCTTACTCTGTGGCGTAAGGTGCTTACAGAGTTGTCCCATGTTAGCCATGGACTTGTTAGAAGAACCACTGAATAGAAAAAAAAGATCACTGGCCTGGTGAAATTGTGTCATTTGCTGAAACTCTAAAACAAGAAGTCTGAACATGCAGATTGTGTCAGTCATAACCATTTTCTTGCTGTCACTAAAAGTATTGCAGCCATTGTTTTTATTGGATATACTACTTAGTGGAAAAGTTGGATAGACCAGGCATTAAGTCCTGTCCTCCTGGTAAAATCAGAAGCCTTTTACTTAATTTTTGTTTCTTCCTTTCTCTTGCATTTATTTTAGGGATTTCTTGCTGCAGGTGAAGTTGATCCCTTAAATAGGAGATTTTCCACTGGACTTAAACCTGATGTTGTGGTGCAAGGTAAGGGAGTTGTCTGAACATTCTGGATGAATTGAACCATGTGATGGTGAAGTCTCTATGTACAGGAAAGAAGACAGACATGATTAAAAATAATGTGCGTTTTGCATTGGTTGTAGATGTTTTGATGATACCGTGAGAAGGAGAAAAGGGTTGTTTGCCTGGCTGCCTTTTTCCAGAGGGAAGATCAGGTTTAACAAACGTTTCATTTTTTAAATGTTTGTTAAAATTAAGACCTGTCAGGGGATGGAGAGCAGCAATCTGAATCTTGCAGCAAAATGGAAAATCTTGGTAATTCTAGAAGGGGCAAGGACTGCAAGAAGGAGCAGGACTGGTAGGAGACAAGTCAGTTAAGTTTCTGAGCAGCCCTTTTCTGGAGGAGCCAGAGAGCAGTGAGTGGGAAGGATCTCTGTACACAGAGATGTGGCAGACAGACTTAATCTGTCTTTTGGCTGCTACAAGGAGTGGCTTCTTTAGTTAGTGCAGGAATAGCCAAAACCACAAAACTGAGTAGAGGGCAAGCACCAGCTGATCAGGGCTTAAAGGCTTTTCAGGGGCATGTACTGCTCTGGTAGAGCAACCAGCTCATTTTGTCAGGAGCAGCCTTAGTCAGTGATACTGTGGCCTGGGCAGGTGCTTGTTCTTTCTAATGTATTTGGTTTTTTGTATGCAGTAACTGTTTTGGCTGAATCTAATCAAATTAAGAGTCTCTTGCAAGACCATGGAATCAATGTTCAGAGCATTGCTGATATCCATCCACTCAGAGTGCAGCCAGCTCGCATCCTGAGTAACCTCTACACCATGCTTGGTAGGTATTTGAACATGGAAGCCTCTCTCTACTGCTGTGCAAGGTTTGTTTTTAAGGGTGGTGTTTTGTTGTTTGTTTCTCTCAGTTTCTTTGATTTAATTTTTTCATTTAAATCACTTTCTTTGATTAAAAAAAAAAAAAAGTGTTTTGTGCCAAGAAACTTTAGAAAATTGGAACTTCTGTCTTAAATAAGGGACTCCAACAGAAAAAAAAAAGTTGCCTCATTAGAAAAAGTGTCCAAAATACAAATTTTCCTGTGCCCTAAGAGTTAGGCAAGGACTGTCTCTTTTTTTTTTTTGCAGGAGCTATTTGCAAAGAGAACCTGGCTTTAGAAAAGATGCCTGGAAAAAGACACACAAAAAAAGCAAATGTTGAATACTTCTGGTTTAAGTGTGGAAATAGCAATGCAGTTGCCATTCTACCAGCAGACACTTGGGAGGTTTTCTGCTCCAAGCCAGGGAAGCTGTGCTGCTATTAAGGCATCTTTGGGTTGTCAGGTTCTTGCTAATGTTCGTTCCAATCCTAAGTTGAGTTGAGCTGCTGAAGCACTGTGTGTTGCAAACTGAGAAGCCTTCAGGGCTTTTCTAAACACAGAACTTCAGATATGTTCCAGTTTCTCAGCAATGGCCCTAGAAGCCCGTTTTCCTCAGAGCCTGGCAGTTGTATTAAATAAATACCCCAAAACTCCAAATAGTTCTAGTTGTTGAAAATATTTTGATAACTGTCTCTTTTGATAATTCTTGCTGGAATGAAGGTGGTCTTGGTGGAAAATTTGTTATGTGCATTCCTAATTGAACTTGGTTTTACAACTTTAAGCATGCCAGCTACTCATAACTCAAAATTGTGGATGTTACTACGCAGTAAAATTGAGGTGGGGTAAATCAGCACTGGTGCATTCTTTTGCAGCTTGGACAAGGGGAGCCATATCATGCTTCTCTGTCAGCCAGGAGCATGTTCACATGGCAATGTGGTTACAGATAATGCTGAGGGACATCATGAGGCTGTTCATGGGGTAGGTCTAGGGTTGGTTTTTTTGTTGTTGTTGTGGTGATGGTTTTTGTTGTTCGGGTTTTTTTTTACTTTTGACAGGAAGTTGTTTGGATGTTTCCAAAGGGGAACTTATTTGGAATGTGAACTTTACTCTCCAGTAAATTCCCTTTTCAGTAAAGGGGAATTGCAGGTGCTGTTTTGTGGAGAGAACCTGTCTCTTTACCAAAAAGAACTTTTTACAAATGAAACATTTGCAGGGCTTTGCTGAACCTTACATTTATTTCATAATAATTCATAGTAGCTTTCTTTCAGTAGTGGAGAAATGAGTAGGATAACTTAGCACATTGGTGTATTGTTTTTAACAGTGACTTCTCTGGGAATTTCCACAGTGGTATTTTTTTCAGGCACCTGGCTGTTTGGCTTATATTCCTTGACAGCTAGATTCAGGTCAGCTTCTGGCTGCTGGAGCAAGGAATGCGGTGTGGATTATTCACAAATAAGCTCTACTGAAAAAAGTGGAATTTATTGGTTGATGAAAAGAATGAAAATCTGTCTTTGTATTTGGATGTACTTTGTATTTGGACTTAGCCCTGAGTGGGCAAGATTTTTTAAGGTTCTACAGTGAAAGCACTGCAATTTCTGTTGTCTGTTGATGGCCTTGTGTTTGAAAGGGCATACCTTGTGTTCTTTTGGTAGAGAAACTTAGGTGCTAATCAATGCCTGTAATTAAGTTTCAATCCCATAGTTAGTGAAACCAAGATTTTTATTTTTAATTGGGCCTTTGAAAACTCCAGCTATTATTTTGGTGGTTGCAATGAAATGGACCAGTCTGTAGCATCTCACTCTGTTACCTGCCTTACTGGTATCAATGAATGATCTCCTTGTCTAAAACGGTTATTGTGGAAAAGCACGCAGGCAATGTTAGGTGAGACCTTTTTTTCTTTCTCTTTTCTTCACAGGCCGGAACAAGATCATGAAATTAAGTGGACGGCCACACCGACATATTGGAGTGTTAGGCACCTCCAAGCTGTACGTGATAAGAAATCAAATATTTGCTTTTACCCCTCAGGTGAGCATTTTAAGCTGACAGGGAAATTACTGCCTACTTAGTGGCTAATCATTAGTGTAGCACTTAGCTTGTACATGCTGTCACTCAACTTTAGGTAGAACAGGGATAATAAAGCAGATGTGCTTTTCTTTGTGGGTTTTTTTAATAGCGTTGGATGATCAGCATGGTAGGAGTGCTGATAAATCTCCCTTCTGTCATACAGAGTCTGGCTTCTCGCTTCTGGCGTAGGAGAACACACCAAATCAATAGTACAATGTTGTTAGTGAATTCTGCCTGAACCAACATTCTAGCTAACGAAGCAGTTTCTCCAGAAATAGGTCACTTAATGTATCTTCCTACTGATTGCCTTGAGGGAAAATTTAGTTTCACATAAATGTGCCAAGTACTGTGACCCCCAAGCGACTAAGATGTGGTCTGTTCATTATACTGTTGAAATGGTCAATAGGGCTGACAAGGGAATGTTCTGTCTTTATTTTTCTGAATTAATGGCTCTTATTTGTACGTTTAATGAAATACGACACACTTATTCCTAGTCTTATTCTGGCAGTTGGTACTAAAAGGCAGAGGGGTCACCTACTACAAACATGCAACTGGAGCAGGATATAGAATGCTCGCGCCCTCCTATATAGATGCTTGACTAATGTAGTCTTTAAATTCCAGTGGAAGACGTGTTCAGTGGATTCCATAGATGGCTTCTACAGTCATTCAGGATGTCCAAACAACATTAGATTTACTGCAAAAAATATGGATCCACCTGTAATCTTGCCATGTATCAAGTACTTATTGACTTATTCCAAAATGGCATTTGTCCTGCCAAGTTAAACTAAAATCTCCATGACATTTTTGCTTTCCTTTGTAGCCAGACATTTTCCCCTAACTTTTTTGTTGAGGGGGGTGGAATTAATGTTTAATTTCACCTTCCTAAAGTTAGCATTTAACTCATCTGTGTTGATCTTGACAAATGTCCACAAATTCTGTGGGGTTTTTTAGTTTGTATTTCATCCTGTTCTCTAATGAAAATATTGATTAAGTTTGGGGCAGAGGCTGATCCCGTTAAGATACCTTCTTGTTCTGAAAAAATAGTTAATAACTGTTTTGAGAACCATTTTTCAAGCAGTTCTGCCTCCTCAGATATTTTTTTTTCACCTCACTATTGTGAACATTTGAAAGTTGAGAGATGTCAGCCACTTTCTTGCACCTACCATCTGATTGCTCCCAAAGAATGAAATAGGACTCATTTGCTGAGATTGTTTTTGTTATGATTTTTTGGCCATCTTGCTTTATAATTTTGTAATCATCTTGGCATTCTCAAATTGGCTTTGTTTTCCTGTGCTTTCAGGCACTGAAATTGGCTTGACTGGTCTATGTTATCCTGGCTCTTCGTCTTCAAAGTGTGTTTGCTTCTCTCTGGATTTCTGGGACTTGTTTGTCCTGAATTATCAAAACTAATTGCAAGTGGCTCAGGGATTGTTTTGGCTAGTTCCTCAAGTTCTGTGAAGTAATTCCTTGGCACTTTGTCAGGTTGAATTTATGTGCTCACCACTCCCCAAGACCAGTGTCTTTCCTTAACTTTTTTTGTGGCTGCTTTGTCATGCTTTCCATTGTTTGTCTACATTTTTTAGTTTCCAGCTCCTAAAGTAGCCATATAGTCTCTTACTGTGGTTCTTGGCTTTCCTCTGTAGTGGGAAAAGCACACTGTACCACTGTACATTTAACGTACCTTTTTTGCGCAGTAACTTCTAGCTTTTCTGTATTCAGCTTGGCTTTCAGATTGTTCCCAAGAGACATACAGGTACCAGTTCCCAGTCCTCAGTGTGCACTTCAGTCTATTTATTGGGTTGGTTGCTATTGTTAGCTTTTTCTTCCACATTTAGAGTACTTCCATCTCCCAGACCATAGGTTACTGTAATTCATCGCTGGGAAGATTCTACTTCATGGGTGTGATTGATTACTTTTTATTTGTATGGCGTACTTCTTTCACAGTCAGCTTCCAAGTGTAAGAAAATGGTTTCTGCTGAAGCATGGATTTCTTTTTCACATTCACAGGCCTTATTAGGTTAATTCGTGCAGTCTTTGTTGTGGTCAAGAATAGCTTATATGGCTTTTGCAAATAATTTAAAGGAGGGCATGTAAAAAAAAAAATAAGAGTACTGACAACTACTCATATGCTATATTTCTTTTTTCTCTAGTTTACTGACCAGCACCACTTCTATCTGGCTCTAGACAATCAGATGATTGTGGAGATGCTGAAGATAGAGCTGGCGTACCTCACTTCTTGTTGGAGGATGACAGGGAGACCAACCCTGACGTTTCCCATCACCCACACAATGCTTGGTAAACCTAATTTTCTGTGTGTCAAGCAGAGCAGATTAAGGCAGGGGCAATAGGATGGAAGTCAGTTTGAGAAAAAGACATTTCAAAATCTGAATTCCAATATCAAAAGTGCAGTTTAACTTCCTCAAGCATGTGCTGAATTTGGATGACAAGGTAATATTTCACTTTAGTTTTACTCCCCCTTTATATCCTTGCATCTCCTCATCATATCCATGCTGTTTCTGTCCAAAGAAATGTGATAGAAATCCCTTTGGAACTTTTGTTAAGTGGGTTGGGTTTTGTCTTGAGAAATCCCCTTAGAACTTGTTTGGGTTTTTTGTTTGCTTGTTTAGTTTTTTTGAATAAGCTAGTATTGGTGAGCATTTAAAATCTGTCAGATTTACTTTGTAGGGAACATCTAGTAATCCACTTTATATCAGCCTTCCAGTATCTGAAGGGGGCCTGTAAGGATGCTGAGGAGGGACTTTTCATTAGGGACTGTAGTGACAGGACAAGGGATAAGGGGTTCAAACTTAAACAGGGGAAATTTAGATTGGATATAAGGAAGAAATTCTTTACTGTGAGGGTGGTGAGGCACTGGAATGGGTTGCCCAGGGAAGTTGTGAATGCTCCATCCCTGGCGGTGTTCAAGGCCAGGTTGGACAGAGCCTTGGGTGAAATGGTTTAGTGTGAGGTGTCCCTGCCCATGGCAGGGGTGTTGGAACTAGATGATCTTAAGGTCCTTTCCAAACCTAACTGTTCTATGATTCTATGATAATTAAAAATGTGTTGGTAAGTTTAGACTCTTACATTTTTCTTTTTCAGTTGACGATGGTACTGACATTCATCCTGCAGTTCTTGCCACCATAAGAAAATTAGAGGATGGATATTTTGGAGGTGCCAGGTAACGTCAGAACCCCCAGATGATTCTCTCTGTGATTTTTTTTTTTTTAATTCTTTTTCTAATTAAATCACGTACAATCCTCAGTTTTGAAGGTGTGATAGTGCACAGACCTTGCGCTAGAACTGTGCAAAGAGAGAAGTTTCAGCTTTAGTTGTTATGTGTCAATCAGATGGTAGCTGGACTTCACATGCAGTGGACAAGATCTGTCTCCAAAAGGGGTATCATTTCTGACTGCCATTAATGAATAAGTTAAAATGAATGTCAAACCCTTGGAAATACAAAAACTTGATCTTGACTGGTCTTCTGATTTTAAGATGTAATTATGTATCATAGTTTTTGGAGATGTTTTAAACACAAATTACATGTTGTACTTGTAAGCTTATTTGTTCCATTTATCCACATATAAAAGCAATTTAATACGATGCCACAGTACCTCCCTGTTTTCTGCTTGCTCTCTGTCAGTCACTGTCTTCCCCCGGTAATCAGATATGCTTTCTGGTTTTTAGCAGCACTGCAGTTTGGTGTAAAGATACTGATGTTCATGGGAACTTCTCAACCTTATGTATTTTATGCATTATCCTTAGAGTTTAGGTCTTTGTTTGATGTCTGTCTGCATACATACAGCACACTGCATAATTAGATTTTGAGTTAACAGCTGTAGGTATCTAGAGCACTAAGTACTCAGTTAGATCTGCTACTCTTGTTTTGCATTTGTTTTTCTTACTATCAAGTATCTGCTGCTTTGTACTTACCAAAGGTGGATTTAACAGTTGGTCTTACAAATTTTGGAGGGGTTGTTGAAAGCTCAGTATTACTCTGATACTCAGTATCAGAATGGTGTATGCTGATGCTTTTTGGTGTGTATTACTGTTTGCAGGGTGAAGATAGGCAAGCTGTCAGAATTTCTTACCACCTCTTTTCATACACATCTAAGCTTCCTGGATCCAGACTGTGACGTAAAACTGTTCGATGACCCTAATGAAGGCCGCAGTAGTCCCGACAGTGAATATGGGGGCTATTCAGCAGATTTCTGTGAAAAAGGTAGTGGTTTTCCACTTATATATATATATTTTTTTTTTTCCAAATTCTGTCAACAGAGTCTTATTTTGTGCATAGTTGATACTTACTTAGGTTTCTCGTGTGTCAGTCTGAGGACAGTACTTGCGTGACTTAATTTGGAGAAGGAATTTGTGCATATTCCTCCTACATTCGTAGTATGGTGTTGAACAGTAACTGCTGCAGTAAAGCTGGGTCTGAAGAGTAAGCAGATGGGGACTGTGTGAAAGAGGCTAGAAGGAGGAAAAGACTGAGAAGCCAGGCAGGAGCTTGTGTTGAGGAGATGATAGACTCATAGACTCATTTTGGTTGGAAAACACCCTTGAGTCCAACTGTGATCTGTGGACTACTAGCAAGATGGAAACACTTTAACTTCCCTTTAAAGGGAAAACCAACTTCTTAATGTAACTGTTTTCAGAGTCAAAAACTATTTTTTTTCTTTCCAACTTGTTCTGGTTAGAAATCTGTTGCTTATGATATTCTTGCATTTTTTCTGCCCTTCTGTATAAGCAAGCATAAAATGATATGTTTGAAAAAGAAAACACTGGTAAATTATGATCTTACCTTTAATAAACCTCCTGTGTATGTCTCACTAGAAAGCCAGGATGAGCTGGATCAGTACATTAATGATGTCCTGCAAAGTACAGCACTGAAGTCATACCTGCCTCCAACTTCAAAGACTGCAAATCAACCACCTGTGTTCAGTGCAAACCATTCCACGGAAGAGATACTGTCTATAATGGCAAAGACAAAGGGCTTGGAAGTTCCAGGTATTTCTCCTTGTTAGCTATTCAGTGGTAATAATGGAAAGCGTGGTTTGAGTGCTTGAAGGGGCAAGTTCAAGTATTTCAAAATTCTGCTGTTTAAAAAGAACCAGTGTCTGGAGTGCATTGTAGTTGTCAAGAAATAAGAATGAGTCTGAAGCTGTTACTGTCGTTTTCCCACCATATCCCATGTCTTGTCATATACACAGATAACCTGCTATGAAATGTAACATTTTGTCAAGGTTAATGGTATGGAAACTGCTACAGCTTCTCAGTTGGATAGAATTTTAGAACCCAAGTCAGTGAGTTCTTTTTTTTTCTTTTGTCATTTTTTATACAAAGGCAGACAAAACATATTTTCTTATTTTAGTAAAGTTGTGGTGAAGTGAAATGTTTCAATGCCAGAAAAAGCATAGGAATGCTCATGTACTCTCTCAATTTGTAAGAGCAAGTGGAGTAGAGAGGGAGGACAGATTCTTAATTATTGTAGATTTTTAATAGACTGATGGGAGGTTTTACACCAAAATAGTGATTTGACTGAATTTGTAAATAAATTCCAACATATGCATTGTTTTATATTTTGGTACATAGTATTCAGTGCCCAGGTTAAGGGAAAGCTTCCATTAACTTCAGTGGAAATCAATAACTTTCAAGCTCTTTTGTTAGTCTTTTCTCCCATCTTTCATATGCCACATCATCTGATCCTCTATTGAATTCAACATATGAAGTTAACAGAGAATTAGCCTACATTTAGCATCATCATTTTAATTATGATACCTTACCAGTTAGACCATTTTCTTCAAGTACTTCCTGTTGAAATGTTTAAAACCCTTAACAGGGTCAGGTCATTGGGCTGTAGGATTTCTGGGGCGTAGGCTGCCGTAAGAGATACCAGTTCAGCACGTAAAAGTCTCAGGCACTACATGCTCATCTTGGAAGCTCTTGGAGCAAGTGTGCAAGGAGGTAAGGTTCAGAATCTGATCTTATCCAAGTTCCACACACAGGATCTCAGAAGCATTGCCTCTATATTTTGACCCTTGGAGGTATTTCTGTTGTTTTTACCTGCTATAGCTGCTTCATGGAGGTGTTTTTGATTTTCATGTTACTGAAACAGACTTTTTTTGTCCCCCCCTTTTTTTTTTTTTTTAATTTTTTTTTTTGTGGCTTTGTTTTCCAGCTGTGTCTATGTCTCTACCCACTAAAGTTCTGAACACACACCGGAAGTCTCTGAATCTTGTTGATAATCCCCATTTCTTTGAGACAAAGGTAGGATGTGGGAATTTTCATGTTGTTTGTCATTTTGGGACCCAGTACTGCGGCTTTTCCTGTGTTTCCCAGCCAAACCTTATAAATATTCTCATTTTCCTTCATCGACAAGACATTCTGCCGAGGCACCAGATAGCTACTCCCTTGTTTTGGAATTTAGGTCTGGGTGAAGTTTTCTTGGTTAAATGGGCATTATCTAGTGGAAAGTTTTCAACTGTGTGAGCAGTATATATAGATGCCTATTTTTAAAGGCCAAAGATTAAGTCATTGTGTTTAGTTCTAACTGAACACGCAAAGGGAAGAATAGGATGTTCATGGCTTTTAGAGATGTTTTCCAAGCAGTGTTACTTATTGTAATATCTGGGCAGGAGGGGAGTGTGTGAAAGGGCAGGTGTCCTTAAGACACTGATCAAATCCCACAACAAGGCATGAAGCTTGGAATATTTGTGATGGAAACAAATGCATTCACAAAGCACCACATATATACAGGTTAGAGATGGTACTCAAAAAGCCCTAAATTGTTTCAACTAAAAAGAGGTAGTATCCTTACACTTTTCTCTTTACAGGTGACAGCAAATGACAGGAAAAGCATGCACATAATTTGTTTTCCTTTTTGACAAACTTTTTCTTCATTTTGTCCAAAAAATGTCTTTCCTTGTTGATTGAACCAATACTAGAGACAAAGTTCCATTCTGGGCGTTGTGTTTCCGGGGGATCGATCTCCTTTTCATGTCTGCAGTAGTCTGGCAAGAACTATGTGACATATTTCAAGTGTGGAGTTATGTTGCAAGTCTGTTATATGTTTTTAATGGGAAGTTACAGTTTGAATTTGATCTGCTACCTTTTTCAGGATCATTTCTGATTTTTTTTTTCATCTATCTTTGTTACCAGGACCGTGGAAATGTTTTGCGCTTATCTAAAGATGCTCGTGGTGATCTGGATTGCAGGAAGCTTGTTGAGCAGTTGAAGGAATGTCCAACGCTCCATGATCAAGCTGATATCTTATATATCTTGCATATACTCAAGTGAGTTGTCCAAGTATAAACTTCAGCATCTTTAAGTCTGGTCACAGCTATTGACCAAATAGTCACCAATAGGCTCGTGGCTATGTGAGTGCTCAAGTTAATATGAAAGTTCCTGGTACCAAGGGTTTTGTCCCACATTTAACTGATCTCTGGTGAAGGCCTACATCCCATGTACTGCTTAATACAAAATATGAGCAGCAAGATCAAAATCAGGCCACTTGTTTGTTTGTTAAGGTTAAGCTGTATAACATTTATGTGATGACTTAATCTTCTGTGTCTTTTCTGGCAGAGGTGCTGACTGGGACACAGAGCTGGATGGACAGTATGGTGTCACTGTTCATTGCCTACTCAATGAGCTCTACAGAAAGGCAGGCCTCAATCAAGAATGGGGTTTAATCCGTTATATTTCCGGTATACTCAAAAAGAGAGTGGAAGTCCTGGCTGAGGTATGAAATGTAAATAATGCTGGTTCAGTTTCCTGCCTAGAAACTGAGCTAAAACTACCAGTTTGCTGTTGGAGCTTGTACTTGCCCTTCTCCTGGTCTTTAATTCACAACATACATAGTGCAGCATTTTTCAGTAAATATTGGTTGCTTTTCTGATCTAAAATCTTACTATGACATCTTTACTTTTCATCTGTACTGCAGACTCTGCTAGTGCTGGCATGGGCTGAGAATGTCACACTGTAAATGATTGTGAAGGCTTCATCCCAATCTCTGGTAATGGGAGAAGCTCAGTTACATGGTTTGAAAGCTGTAGTTGTCATTGGGAATTGTCTATTGCTGTTGCAGTAGCATGAACAGTTCAGGAGCATTGCTATGTCGAGGTGGTAGTGATGATACAAAAATAGACTCTGCTGATTTCCATCCTCTTGGGCAGACAGTCTGCTGTGTGCAAGGATGTTTGGATTAATTAATATTTTAATGCTTCTAAAATTATTAATTTTAATAGAGGGACTATTAAGTAGTAACAAGAAAGATCCATTGTAAGGGTACAGATTTTATTTTGAACATTACCAAAATGTTTCTTCTCAAGTACTCTAAAGTATTTGTTCAATTTCCTACTTAGCCCTGCATATTTCTAAAGAGCTCTGTGTAAAATTCCTGGCCATTTTCAAAGCTTCAACTGTCACACCTAGGGTGCCCTATTTTAGCAGCAGTCATATCTGCAGGAAGCAATTTGTGATAATCATGCTGCATGGTACTTCATTAAGCACATGAACTTTTCCATCCTCAAGACATGATGGATGAGCAGTACAGGCAGGCTCACAGGCAGCTGTGTATATTCAGTTGAGAAGGTACTGACAAAGAACTGGGGAGGAAGTGAGTAGAGATGATCTGTTTTGTTTCATGTTAAGCGAGGGAAAGCAGACTTCAAAATCAGAGGAGCATTGTTCTCTGAGGTCTTTGATTCAGGATGCTAAAACAGGTGAACTGAACACCCACTTTTAAAGGACATTGATGTAAAAGAGTAAACGCTGTGGATCTAAGGCGTCTATTTCAGAATGTGTCAGGGTGCCTCATTCAGAAATGTGATGCAATATGTTCTGTGTTTGTTTGTTTTAAGAGATATGTTAGTACTCCAGATAGTTTAGTTTAGCTTAGTTTAGTTTAGTTTAGCTAATACTGCCAAGTTCTTCATAGATAAAAAACTTTTTTTGTCTTAAATACATAACAAATGTTTGTCTTGTGATAAAGGATAAAGTCCTTTATTGATCAACCAACCCCACTGGAGTCCATAATTGTTAGCTGCTGATTTCATTGAGTTTGGGAGCAGGCTTTCAGCCTGGGCACTCTCATAGCCCTGTTGACCTCAGGGGCTCTTTGGCAACTAGTTAACAGCATTCTGCTGGATCTGCATGCGTGGTAATTAATAGAAACGCACTTAAAAAATCGTAAAGGAATGGTTCATTTGGGGGAATTAAAAATGGTTTCACTTCAGTGTGACTCAGAGAAAGGTCCTTTTGCTTTCTGTCCGATTATGATAGGCATGCACAGACCTTCTGTCGCACCACAAACAACTTACAGTGGGCCTGCCACCAGAACCCCGCGAGAAAATCATTACCGCGTAAGTTGGAGCTCTACCTTAGTTACAGAAGCAGCCTGCCCTTCATCTTCCTGCTGGTGCTGTTCTGTTGCTATTATCATAGAATCATAGAATCGTTTGGGTTAGAAGGACCTTAAAGATCATCCAGTTTCAGCCCTTCTGCCATGGGCAGGGGCACCTTCCACTAGAGCAGGTTGCTCAAAGCCCCATCCAGTCTGGCCTTGAACGCTGTCAGGGATGGGACGTCCACAGCTTCTCTGGGCAGCCTGTGCAGTGCCTCACCACCCTTGTAGTGAAGGACTTCTTCCTGATATCTGATCTGAATCTCCCCTCTGTCAGTTTAAAGCCATTCCCCCTTGTCCTGTCGCTGTGTGCCCTTGTCAAAAGTCCCTCTCCAGATTTCCTGTAGTCAAAAGTTGGTTTAAAATTCATTCCTCACCTTCAGAAGGAACTGTCACCACTCAGGCAAAACTGTAGACACCTTTGTGGCACATGTGTTTAGGTGATTTGGTTCCAATGCTTGTTCAAGAGGTTAATAGCAAGTGCCTGAATAACTGCTAACTGTGGTTTACCTTTTTGTAGCCCACTGCCCCCTGAGGAGCTCATAGATCTGATTTATGAAGCCAGTGGCCAAGACATCAGTATAGCAGTCCTGACACAGGTAGGTAGCATGTGTAAAAAGGGTTCTTTCAGCTGTGCCCAGTGTGGCACCAGTGTTTGCTCTGTGACTGGGAAAGCCAAGAGGACTCACTCTAAATGGGTGCCCTTATGGATTTGTCCTTGCAGGAAATAATTATGTACTTGGCAATGTACGTCCGGTCACAGCCTAGTCTTTTTGTGGAGATGCTCAGACTCCGCATTGGTCTGATAATTCAGGTGATGGCCACTGAACTGGCCCGAAGTCTGAAATGCTCAGGTAAGAGCAATTTTATCATAAGGGTACTCAAGGCATTATTTGTGCTGCACTTCAGTGGTTGATTTTTCATTTGTATGTGTTAAATACTTTGATTAACTTCTTCATTCAGCATGCACAGCTACAAGCTTCAAAGATAACTTACCTTTCTGGCTTAATGAAAGATTCCTGTCTCACAATGCCCCAGTTATTCAAACTGAAGTGGTTATTAAATACTTCATTACCATGGCTTTCAGTAAGTGTTTGAGGTATAGGTCATCACATTGCACATCTGTGTGTATTTCAGGACCCAGTGCCACCAATGTCAATGAGCATTAGGACCTTAGATATCTTCTGAGCATTTGAGCCTTAATTCATACTTCTGGTAGGTTTTATTCAAAGTAACTGCTGATCTTCCTCTTATGTGTAAGCGTTCTCCATATGAATGTGCTTAGTTGTAAAATGTTTGCTGTTTAGAATTCAGCTAGCGATATGTTATTTTGTCAGCATACCAGTAAAAAAAACTTACAGGCCCCCAAGATGTTGGAACAAGTCCAGAGGAGGGCCACGAGGATGATCAGGGGACTGGAGCACCTCCCATATGAAGATAGATAGGCTGAGAAAGTTGGGGCTGTTCAGCCTGGAGAAGAGAAGGCTGCGTGGAGACCTCATAGCAGCCTTCCAGTATCTGAAGGGGGGCTGTAGGGATGCTGGGGAGGGGCTCTTCATGAGGGACTGTAGTGAGAGGACAAGGGGTAATGGGTTCAAACTTAAACAGGGGAAGTTTAGATTGGATATGAGGAAGAAATTCTTTACTGTGAGGGTGGTGAGGCCCTGGAATGGGTTGCCCAGGGAAGTTGTGAATGCTCCATCCCTGGCAGTGTTCAAGGCTGGGTTGGACAGAGCCTTGGATGGCATGGTTTAGTGTGAGGTGTCCCTGCCCATGGCAGGGGGATTGGAACTAGATGATCTTAAGGTCCTTTCCAACCCTAACTATTCTATGACTCTGTGATGCTATGTTGCACATATCCTACAAAAACTCAAGAAGTAAGTAACAAGTGGTGCAAGGCAAAATATTTTAAAACTCATTTTGGAATTGAAATTTAAAAAAAATTGAAACTAGAGAGAGATCTGAGGATGATGATGACTGAGGAGAGATCTGAAAAATCAGTGAAGGATTTTCCTTATTGACAGGGGTCAGAAGTCTAAGAAGGAGCAGTCATGGAAAGTAATCAAGTTAATGTGACCAGTATATAGCGAAATGCTGCCACCTAGGAGCATGATCTGGACTGTATTTTTGTGGCTCAGCTCTTATTACCACTTCTGATGCCCTAGCACACCCTAAATGGGGATAACTTTGTGGAAGCAGATTTCTGGTCTCTCCCCAGTTTTCTCCCTCATGGAGTGAAGAGGGGGTCCCTGATAGTTGGGTTAGATGGAGCCCATTTTGGATGCTGCTTCTCTCTTGACTTGAATCGGTAGCTGTTGCTGGGGGTAGCAGGTTTCTCCCTTAGGAGAAGTTTACAAAAGGAGCCAAGTAATTTTCTTAGAATCATAGAATCGTCAGGGTTGGAAAGGACTTTAAGATCATCGAGTTCCAACCTCCCTGCCATGGACAGGGACACCTCCCACTAAACCATGTCACCCAAGGCTCTGTCCAACCCAGCCTTGAACACTGCCAGGGATGGAGCATTCGCAACTTCCCTGGGCAGCCCATTCCAGTGCCTCACCACCCTCCTTTTCTGGGATAGAATTATAGAATAGAATACCTTGGGTTGGAAGGAACCTTCAAAGGTCATCTGGTCCAACCCCCTGCAATGAGCAGGAACATTCTCGACTAGATCAGGTGGCCCAGAACCTCATCCTGTATGAAGAGCGTACAGGAGGCCCTGTCTCCCCCAGACCTGTAGCTGAACAGTGAAAAGTGCTTTCTTTGTTCACACTGCAAAGTCTGTTTTTCCTGGGGTCCATTTTGTTATTCCTTAGCCTTAAACACCATCTGCTTTGTACACTGCCGTCAGCTTCATTGCTGCCTTTTCCATGTTCTTGTATGGGAGATTTGTGGTGTACACGTGTGCTCATGTCTATGTATGTGCTTTTTCTTTCTCTCAGAAGCATGGTCCTTCAGTCAAATAAAACATAATAAGCCTTCCACATGCATGCATTTTGTTATGGAATAACTGGTTCTGTAATTTAGTTCCGCGTGTCAGCTGCTGTTGGGAGATGGCTGTAATGCCTTTCCAATTGATCTTGCTTTACGAAGGAACAATTGCTTTCTCATCATCAGCTTCAGTGAGATTTCACACAAGCTCCAGCATAATATCCACTAATGCAAATAGTGTTATTTCCATGCAGTGTTTGTTCTTCAGTCCTGAAGTGAATTTTCTTTGAAATGTGACTCTACAGGTTAATTTTTCAGAGAAAGCCTTAGCCACAAAGGTAAATGTGACTGAACTGCATTCAGCAGCAGTTATGTAGGAAAACAAGGTATAAACCACCTATAATGATGCTTGGGTTTTATTCTTTTGGTTTTTAACTAGGTGAAGAAGCTTCAGAGAGTTTGATGAACCTAAGCCCCTTCGATATGAAAAATCTTCTACACCATATTCTCAGTGGAAAAGAGTTTGGAGTGGAAAGAAGCTGTAAGTTGTTCACCTGGGTACTCGTGTATGTTAAGTGAGAACTATAAATATAAAGTTAGATTGTCTTGTAAGTAGGAATCTGTTCTCTCAGCATGTAAAATAGAGGTATAGGTAATGTATTAATTGTGGGTGGCCAGTACACCCACAGGTGTATGTTTGCTGTGGAATAAACAAAACAAATATAATGGAAGCCATACTGCACTGAAATACAGTTGTATCCAGTTTTCAGTGATATGTAGGTAAACTTTTAAAATGAAAACATTTTATGTGACCAGAATGAAAACCATGCAAAGGGCATATCTAACCTGCATGCAGGAAGTGTGTCTGACAAGCACTGGCATGTCAACTGCCTGCTGGGTTCATTCTTAGGCCCTCACAGATTCATTGTAACTTTGACATCTTTTAAAGTTACGATTGCTCAGTGTCTAGGAAAATCAGGTCCTGATACCACAGTGTGGATCTAGGCCCCTTGATGCAAAAATTTTGAGCTGTCAATGTTATTTGCAAGGATGCTGTCATGAGGAGCATTGTACACTTGTGAAAGATGTGTTTATCTTTGGCTCTAGATACAATGTCATCTGGTTTTCTACCCCTAAAATTTTAAAAATGTCCATTTGCTTCGTTTAGTGCGACCTGGAGATTCCTCTTCATCCAGCCCTTCAATTTCTATTCATGAAATGGGGCATTCTGGAGCAACCAAAACAGAAAGAAGTGGTATTACTAAATTGAAGAGTGAGATGAAGCAGGTGAGGATTTTCTGTCAATGCTCATTAGAAAATATAGCTGTTCTGGAACTGTGTTATGTTAGGTTTTGTTCTTGGTAAAGGACAGAAGTTTCAAAAGGTCCTTTGATTTAAAGCTGATCACTGAATAGAAGGCAGTAAGGGGATGTTTCCTCCAAAAATGTGCTTTTTTTTCTGATCTTATTTCATGTGCTGAATATAGAAGAACGTGAACAAACTCGATTGCAGTCATAATGTCGAGTTTAAAACAGCTCTTATCTTTAGCTAAGGAAAAGTCAGATTCTTGTACTCTGCCCCAGTTGCTGAAGTGGTCCACATTCCTTCTGGAAAAGATGCACTTGGAAAAGAACTCTTGGTGCCTTTGATTTCTCTATTTTGTGTCTCTACTGTTATTTCTTTTCCTCTACTGTTATTTGTTTTCCTCTAGACGAATAGGAAGCTAGTGGTCAAATAAAATGCATTTATAAGAGTGGTTCTATTTATTCCAGCCCGGATTATTCAACCCAAGAAGAGAGGGCTCCAGGACGACCTTGTTGCAGCCTTTCTATATACAGAGGGGGCTTATAAGAAAGATGAGGAGATGCTTTTTACAAGGGCCTGTAGTGATAGGAGAAGGGGCAATGGTTTTAAACTGAAAGCAGACAGGTTTAGATTAGACACAAGGAACACATTTTGTTGTTATGAAGGTGGTGAGAAACTGGAACAGGTTGCCCAGAGAAGTTGTGGGTGCTCCGTCCCTGGCAGTGTTCAAGATCAGGTTGGATGGTGCTGCTAGCAACTCGGCCTAGTGGAAGGTGTTCCTGCCCGTTGCATGGACTAGATGATTTTCTAAGTTCCCTTTCAGTGCAAACCATTCTATATTAGAAACGTATTTTTTAAAGGCCCTCTTAACAAGTAAGCCTGTTTCGTTTAATCTGAGGCCATTCCTGTAGGTTCCTAAGGAGGTATGTTATGTTTTCCTTTGATTGTATGAAACACATTTGCTCAGTAAGCCTTCAGAAAGGAGTGGCATTTCTGCATGGTCTTGACATGGAGCATTTGATGGTGACAGTAAAGATCTGTTAAGGATTCTTCATAGGACATGATAAGGCGGTGAAGCAAAGGCACCTGTGTTTGAGCCATGGCGTGGTCAAGTGTTGTGGTATGCCTGTGAAGGTGCTGATAGCTGTGGCTGCTTTCCACTGGCCCTGAAGTGACTTTGGGGGTTCAGTCTGAGCCGGGCTTGTAGCCCTAAGTCAGGTGCCTGACTTGAAGGCCTTTCCAGCAAGAAGAGGGGCTAGGCACTAGGTGGCAGCATTATTTTGTTTTAAATATAGAGACGGGCCTGAGCTGAATTATTCTGACCTCTGCTGAGGTTGGAAATGCAGTTCTGCATTGGTTTTGCATTCAATGGAAACCTGGTGTTTTGCACAGGAGTTGGCTGGTTTTATTTTTATTTCCCTCCCCTTGCCATTCGTGCTGATTCCTGCCACGTCTCACTGCATTCTCTGAATAATGCTCTAGGTACTAATTTAATGTCATCTTGGCTGCAGGGGAGCCAACTCTGTTACAAGGAACATTTTCAGGCACCTGTAGTAACACCTCTGAACATCAAGCCTTTGCCTGGGCCTGAACCAGTAACACTGGAAGCACGGTTTGGGGTAGACAGTTACAGAAAAATGCTGCAATTCTGAGGTGCCGCATTCGCATTTCAGCAGAAATTTTGCCTTGCAGATGTTTGTTTAGTGCTGCCCACCCAGCTGGCAGCCCACAGACTTTCTGCAGCAAGGTGACCTTCTTTCCTCTGAGTACCCAAGCTTATTCCATGTTCTTGTCTTCACACATATGGGTTACTTAACCTTGTTTGCCTCATGTTCTGTCCCAGCTGCCTGTCTGACATGTTGGTGTCTGGTTTTCTTTTGTAGTTCGCTCATGAGGGCCGCTCCATGTCCAGCAGCATGTTTGCTTCCATGGTAAAACCCTATCTGCAGCTCTGCACCTACTACTCACCCTGTGCGTGTGTGCAGGGTTCTTAGCCATAGACATCTACTGTGACCTCTCCTGCATAAAAACTTGTTTTCAAACCCTGCCTCTTTGTCTTGTCCATCTTCATTGGGAACCAATTCTCATTACTAATCTTTTAATAGAAGTTGAGCCTTGCATTTAGATCCACTTAGTTCTTCTGAAGCTTAAGTTGTAGCAGACAAAGCACTATAGCAGATTTAGCTACTTGATGGTGGATAATGTTACAGATGTCATCAGTATTTAAAAGTAATGTAGCGCTGATAAATGCTGGCAGTCTCCAAGCAGAAAGGAACCCACAATAGCTTCATGTTGCTGAGACAGAGGTTTTGTGGTCATGGGTATCTCCTCATGCAAGTCATCTTCTTTGAAGGCAGTGAAGTGTAGCTCTTCTTAAGCTCTTGCTGTTAAGGAAGATAATTGTTTAAATATTTTACCAATAGAGACCTTGACAATTTAAAATAAGTCTGAGGCTCCAGATCCATCATGTAGAGTTAGAAAGTTTGCAGCTACATGTGCACTTTGAACAGGTGGTTGTGGATCATGTCTCTCTGTGTCTCCAGGCTTGCTGTCAAAGACACACCTACCAGGTGTCCTAAATACACAGCTGCAGAGCACCACTAACCCCGTGGCCTGGCCTGACAACTGCCAGGGTGCTGTTCTATCTCTCTTCTCACATACCAGTGCAGAAAGGCAGGCTTCAGCTGTGTGTTTGGTTCAGGTGCACTGAATTGTTCAATGAGACCTTTGCTTCTCTGAACCACCTGAGTAGCCAGATTAATTATTGTATGCAGATGGATTTCTTTGCTTTGGCATCACCTCCCTCTGCTGACCTGCCTTCTCTAGCTCTGCTTAGTAGGATGGAGGAAGTTCTGTCTTAGCCAGTGTGCAGTGGAAAAGAATGACAAGCATCAAAACATCAAGGGGACACCACCTATGCCTCACTGATACCAATTCTGTTCCTACTTGCTGGTCTTTCTGCAGAGCTTGTCTGTGCAGAATCAGTGAGCCTTCCCTTCGCAAACGTACAGTTTTCAGTTTGTTTTCCTCCTTCCCAGTACTTTGCTGAGGTGGTTTCTTACTCAGAGATGATGAGATTTGAGACAGGGCTGTCAGTGAAGTCCTTTCTGGACTGAAAGTAATAGGTGTGCAAAAAGGAACATGGAAACAGAAGAGCACAGTCTCCAGGAGTGCTTAAAGTAGGCAAACTGAACGTGTGGAAATGGGAGCAAGAATTTGGTGGTTGTGCCACAGTTTTGAAGGTGATTTACTGCCTAATTCTGTGCCAAAGTCTGGTAGAGTAAAATATTACAGCAATATTAACAATAAAGGTAACAAGACTGATACTTAGAGAGAAGCAGGCATGATGATTACATGGCCATACTAAGTTTTTAATCTGCTTACTCGAATGGAACTTTTTGCTTGGAGGACCTCTTGCTGGAGTCACAGACCCTTTGGTTCTCTTACAACACTGACCCCGAAATCCAAGTGAGTCCAGCCTTCCTGAAAATCGCACCATCTTGCACACCAGTGACACTGCCCTGAAAGCCAGCTCGTGCTCGTTAGAATAGTTAGGCCTTGTGTTGAACAAAGCAGTGGAGTTTACTGGGTCATGTCTTGTTGAACTGCTTGCCTGTTTTGTTGACAAATGACAGAAGTACTGGGGAAGTAAAGCTTGTGAAGGAGAGAGTGTCCTGGGTTCAGCAGTAGCAGTCATTTTTCTCCTTCTTAGTAGCTGGTGCAGCGCTGTGGTTTTGACTTTCAGCCTGGGAACAGAGCTGATAACACCAATGTTTTCAGTTACTGCTTAGAATGTTTTGGTCTGGCCAAGGACTTTCTGAGTCTCATGCTCTGCCAGGGAGGAGGGGAAGCAGGGAGGAAGCAGAGAGAGGACACCTGACCCGAACTGACCAAAGAGGTATTCCATGCCACAGCACGTCATGCCCAGTATATAAACTGGGGGCAGTTACCTGGAAGGGTTAGATCACTGCTGGCTCGGGCTGGGTATCGGTCGGTGGGTGGTGAGTGGTTGTATTCTCTTCCCTTGTTGTTTCCCTTATCATTATTATTGTTGGTGGTAGCAGCAGTGGTTTGTGTTATACCTTAGTTACTGGACTGTTCATATCTCAACCAGCGGGAGTTACATTCTTTCGATTCTCCTCCCCATCCCTGTGGGAGCAGGGGGAGGAAGTGGGGGGGGGGAGTGAGCAAGTGGCTGCGTGGTTCTGGGTTGCTGGCTGGCTTAAACCACGACAGGAGAGGAAGGGATCAATCCTGCTCCATCACCTTGTATGATGATAGCCTGTGTTTTTTCCCTTCTTCTGAGGTAGCATTGTAATAGAATGATACATTCACCAGGAGTAGCACTTGGGGTGGTAGAAGGCAACTAACCAAGGTTTTAATGTTTCTTACAGAGGAACAGTACACCGTCGTCTCCCACTAGTGCTTCTCCTGCTGGCTCCAGTGGAGAAACGAGCTGGGGTGACAGAAAAGGGCAGTGGCTGCGCAGAAGGAGGCTTGATGGTGCTATTAATAGGGTTCCTGTTGGCTTTTATGAGAAAGTGTGGAAAATTCTTCAGAAGGTAAGCTTCCAGCTGTGGAGGACAGGAAGCAACCAAGCTGTATGGTAATTTGGGAAGATGGTAGTCCAGAGGTGGCATGTTGCTGGGAGTTGAAGTTGGTCTTCAGCTGGAAAACTGGTAGAAACTAGAGTCACTAGTAGGAGTGTGCCTCTTGAGCGTAGAAGGGTTCCATTAACAAAAGTTCACATGTTTGTTTGGAAGTGTATTTCTTCTCTGAAATCACTGGCGCTTGAGTTTTAGCTGAATGATTCTGTTCCACCACTGTCTGTTTTGCATCACCCATGGCCTAATGCAAGCTGTGGTCAGGGCTGTGGGGCACTGCAGTGCAGTGCAGCTCCTGTGCTCCAGTTCAGAAGGGCTGCAAGGAATGAAGTTGGAAACTACTTACTCTTTCAGAATGTCTCAAGGTCTCTTGCTGGCCCTTCTGAGCTGTATGGCATTCTTAACAGGGTAATTTTTTCTTGTTCGGGTTTTTTAAAGTGAAAATAAGTCCTTGCCAGACTTTTGGAGACCAGGGGCATGGAAATGTGTTGAAGCAGCGCTCCAGGAAGGACTTGGTAGGAATTACAAGTTTTTACTAATTTCAGAGTGATTATGCACCAGTTCTGCTGTGCTGGATGAAAGCCAGCACTGAACACCTTGCAGCGCTGGGTAGTTCATGCCCACACTTTTGGGGAAAAATGTGCATCACCAGCTTGGGTTGATTTTGGTTGTCCTGAAATCACTTATCCTTAAGATGTTAGTGTTGATGTCAGCCAAGATGAGTCAGATATGACCCTGCAGCTATTTACTAGTGGAATCTTTCAGTAGAGTGAGCATCACTTCTGTCCTGACCTCATATAATAGCTGGGAGTATTTGAATGTTTTTTCTGGCTGTTGAAATCAGTTGTGCTTATTTATCTTCAGTATTCTGAAACTCTTTCGAACATTCGTAAAACCTCTCCTGGGTGCGTTTTTGTACCTCATTTACCCAGCTGTGTCACTACTCAGCCTGCCTTCTCACCAGTTAGATTTTGTCACTCTTTCCTAGTGTACAACTTGGTATTTCTAACCCCACGTCTCCCCCCCATTGGTGGCCCAAGTCCAAGCACCACAACATGTTGACATCCTTGAGATATGGTGCCCTGGATCTGAAACACTTAACTAAATGTTGTTTTAGTGAAACTGAAAAATAAAGGTTCTCACTTCAGTGTTCTGTTGTCATGCTTTTGTGTTACCTTTTATTTGTACATCCTTTTCCACAGAATGTTCTCACTGATTTGTTTCCCTCCTTTGTGTGCCTCTTGCTGTAGTAGCTCTCCAAGAACTTTCCTCCCCTTCAATAGCTGGACTGGAGCACAGCATGCTCTCTGCAATGTCATGTCAGGCTATTCCTAATGTTTGCCAGGTTATATGACACGCTTGTGAGGTGGGCTGATGCCAACTTGATGAAGTTTAACCATGACAAGTGCAAGGTCCTACACCTGGGTCAGAGCAGTCCCAGGCACAGCTACAGGTTGGGCAGTGAGGAGATTCAGAGCAGCCCTGCGGAGAAGGACTTGGGGGTGTTGGTTGATGGAAAAATGAACATGAGCCAGCAGTGTGCGCTTGCAGCCCCAGAAAGCCAACCGTATCCTGGGCTGCATCAAAAGGAGTGTGACCAGCAGGTCAAGGGAGGTGATCCTGCCCCTCTACTCTGCTCTCGTGAGACCTCTCTTGGAGTATTGTGTGCAGTTCTGGTGTCCTCAACATGAAAAGGACATGGAACTGTTGGAAGAAGTCCAGAGGAGGGCCACGAGGACGCGTCAGGGGACTGGAGCACCTCCCGTATGAAGATAGGATGAGAAAGTTGGAGCTGTTCAGCCTGGAGAAGAGAAGGCTGCGTGGAGACCTCATAGCAGCCTTCCAGTATCTGCAGGGGGCCTATAGGGATGCTGGGGAGGGACTCTTCATTAGGGACTGTAGTGAGAGGACAAGGGGTAATGGGTTTAAACTTAAACAGGGGAAGTTTAGATTGGATATGAGGGAGAAATTCTTTACTGTGAGGGTGGTGAGGCCCTGGAATGGGTTGCCCAGGGAAGTTGTGAATGCTCCACCCCTGGCAGTGCTCAAGGCCAGGCTGGACATAGCCTTGGATGGCATGGTTTAGTGTGAGGTGTCCCTGCCCATGGCAGGGGGGTTGGAACTCGATGATCTTAAGGTCCTTTCCAACCCGAACTATTCTATGATTCTATATAATAACTTCCATCAGCAAAAGTGGAATAATATTTTAAGCAGGTTTTGTTGGTTTTGTTTGGGGGTTTTGGGTTGTTTTGGTGTGTTTTTTTGTGTTTCTTTGTGTTTGTTTTGTTTTTTTTTTAACTGAAAGTTGGCAAATACTGTCTCAGAACAGAGAAGCCTCAGAGTTACTGGCCAGAACTGTAATTTCTGATCATTGTCAAAATGTTGTTGTTTCAGTGCCACGGTCTGTCCATTGATGGATATGTCCTTCCTTCTTCAACCACCAGAGAGGTACAGTAAAATGCCAGGGATTTTCTAGCCCCCTGCCTGAAAGGTTTGGTTTGACATTGCAAGGTGCAATGCAGCTGCTCTTGCATATCCTTGGTTTAGGAAGGTTACAAGATTGGGGCCTTCCCCCAGAACCTCCACCGGCATCCCCGGGGCTCTGCAACTGAGTTCCTGCTGGGCAGACCTGGAAGTGGGTCTGTGGTGAGCTTTCCCTTTGCTTAGGCTGCTCTCCGCACACCTTCCCTGACCTTGAAAGCCCACAGAGCAGTGCTTGACAGAGTGTGGCTGATGGCTGTCCTTCGGGCAGGCTGAGAGGAAACCACAGCCTGGCTAGAATAGAGCAGACCCCTTGCTTGCCACTTTTTAATATGCTCCAACAGCAGCCAGTGTATTTTGGCATCACAGTGTCAAAAGTAAGTATCAGTTTAGAATGATTGTTTCTAACCAAAGCTTTGACTCTTTAAATCTGTAACATTTCCTTACATATTTTTTTCCTTAGTTGGATTGCCACTCTGTCTTTAGGCACTCTGGCAAGTTTTGAATTTACAGTTGTAAAACAAACTCTTGTGAACTGTAATCCATGAGTGCAGGAGCAGTGCTTGTGTGCCTGAGACTGGTTTTCTGTCTGGTTCCCTCAGAGTTGCCTCTGGGTTCCTTTTTGGCTGAGGAATGGTGGTGAAAGCTGCAAAGAGAAACTGGACTTTTCTGCCAAATTTACACTTTTTTCTTTTTTTTTTTTCATAATGGAGAGCGTTATTTATCCCTATTGTGTAGATAAAGAGGCTTATATTTTTAGCTGTATATTTTAGCTTGTCGGACCTCGACGGTATCTAATTTTGCTATTTAAAGGAACAAGCACAAACCTCCTAAGGCAGCAGCCTTTCACATTCACCCATAGAGCAATGCCAGTGCAAATGCAGCTGCTCTGCAGACAATACAGCTATACCTCTGTGTGGAAAAGCATTCAGGTGGTTATTTTTAAAACTCAGCAGTGATTTTTGGCTTTGCAACTAACCTGCGATGCCAGAAATATACTTACAAGGCAGAGTGTGTCAGACCGCAGCATGAGGAGCAAGGAGTTAATTTCCTAGCTAAGCATCTGCTTTCCTGTATGTAACTAAGAGGTGTGGGTGGTGGGTTGCAGGGCTGGAGGATTCTTCTGGAAGTTGCTTAACTGTTTGCAGGATGAGGGTCTAGCAACACAAAAAGCTTCTGTGAGTGCTAAAGTTACACAAACATTTTGTTCGCTTTGGTCAGCTTACCCTCATGTGCAGAGAGGAGCCTATGTTTAAGTGCTTGCAGGGTGCGGTGAGCCAGGCTTTGGGATTTACCAGTTTTTCTTTCCATTTCCATTCAAACTCGCAAGATGACGCCATGTGAAATCAAGTTTGCTGTGCACGTGGAATCAGTGCTGAACCATGTACCCCAGCCTGAGTACAGGCAGCTTCTGGTGGAAGCCATCCTTGTTCTCACATTTCTCTCTGACATCGAGGTGAACAGCATTGGGGGCATCATCTGTGTGGACCGAATCGTGCACATGGCCAATGACCTCTTTCTGCAGGAGCTGGTGAGTTCAAAAGGCAGTGGTAGGAGGCCTCTGTGTTTCAAAATTGTTCCCTGATCCCTTTTTAATATGTTTGGTGAGCTTGATCTTATTATAGAATCATAGAATAGTTAGGGTTGGAAAGGACCTTAAGATCATCTAGTTCCAGCCCCCCTGCTATGGGCAGGGACACCTCACGCTAAATCATGTCACCCAAGGCTCTGTCCAACCTGGCCTTGAACACTGCCAGCGGTGGAGCATTCGCAGCTTCCTTGGACAACCCATTCCAGTTCCACACCACCCTTACAGTAAAGAATTTCTTCCTCAGATCCAATCTAAACTTCCCCTGTTTAAGTTTGAACCCATTACCCCTTGTCCTCTCACTACAGTCCCTAATGAAGAGTCCCTCCCCAGCATCCCTATAGGCCCCCTGCAGATACTGGAAGGCTGCTATGAGGTCTCCACGCAGCCTTCTCTTCTCCATGCTGAACAGCTCCAACTTTCTCATCCTATCTTCATATGGGAGGTGCTCCAGTCCCCCGATCATCCTCGTGGCCCTCCTCTGGACTTCTTCCAACACTTCCATGTCTTTTTTTTATGTTGAGGACACCAGAACTGCACACAATACTCCAAGTGAGGTCTCACAAGAGCAGAGTAGAGGGGCAGGATCACCTCCCTCGACCTGCTGGTCACGCTCCTTTTGATGCAGCCGAGGATACAGTTGGCTTTCTGGGCTGCAAGCGCACACTGCCGGCTCATGTTCATTTTTCCATCAACCAACACCCCCAAGTCCTTCTCTGCAGGGCTGCTCTGAATCTCCTCCCCGCCCAACCTGTAGCTGTGCCTGGGACTGCTCTGACCCAGGTGTAGGACCTTGCACTTGTCATGGTTAAACTTCATCAAGTTGGCATCAGCCCACCTCACAAGCATGTCAAGGTCCCTCTGGATGGCATTCCTTCTCTCCAGCATATCAACTGAACCACGCAGCTTGGTGTCATCGGCAAACTTGCTGAGGGTGCACTCAATCCCACTGTCCATGTCACCCACGAAGATGTTGAACAGGACCAGTCCCAACACCGATCCCTGAGGGACACCACTCATTCCTGCTCTCCAGCTGGACATTGAGCCATTGAGCACAACTCTTTGCGTGCGGGCATCCAGCCAGTTCTTTATCCATCGAGTGGTCCACCTATCAAATTGATGTCCCTCCAACATAGAGACAAGGATGTCATGTGAGACAGAGTCAAACGCTTTGCACAAGTCCATGTAGATGACATCGGCTGCTCTACCCCTGTCCATCAGTTCCATAGCCCCATCATAAAAGGCCACCAGATTGGTCAGGCAGGATTTCCCCTTAGTGAAGCCATGCTGGCTGTCACCAAGTACCTTGTTGGTTTTCATGTGCCTTAGCACACTTTCCAGGAGAATCCGCTCCAAGATTTTGCCAGGCACAGAGGTGAGACTGACTGGTCTGTAATTCCCCGGCTCATCCATTTTCCCCTTCTTGAAAATGGGGGTTATATTTCCCTTTTTGCAGTCATCGGGAACTTCACCTGACTGCCATGATTTTTCAAATATGATGGACAGTGGCTTAGCAACTTCATTTGCCAGCTCCTTCAGGACCCGTGGATGGATTTCATCAGGTCCCATGTACATGTGCACATTCAGGTTCCTAAGATGGTCTCGAACGAGATCCTCTCCTACAGTGTGCCCAGGGTCTTCATTCTCACAGTCCCTGTGTCTGCCTTCCAAGAACTGGGTGGTGTGGTCAGAGCATTTGCCAGTCAAGACCGAGGCAAAGAAGTCGTTGAGAACCTCAGCCTTCTCCAGATCCAGGGTATTCTTCCCATTACAAAGACAGACCAAATCACTGAAGTATCTTCTGGAAATATGTTTAGAAAACGAATTTAAGAGGTGTGGGAGAGTCAAAGGGAGTAAAATAATAGTGACTAACAAGCTCTGAAGTGGGTAGTCTGAAGTGAGGTTTTGCTTTACCAAGGCTTCAGAATTACCTATATGTGAGTATTCCCTGCACAAAGGCAAAAATCTGGGTTGTTACATGTTCCTCATTTACTTCCACTTACCCAATTAAGTCATGTGGGTCCTATAATGTCCCTGATTAAGGTTTTCGTAAGGGAAAAGAGAATCGCTTTCAGTCTTCAGCACAAATGCAAAATCATAGTTTGGTGGGTTTTTTCCAGTAAATAAGCATGCACACCTAACATTCCCTCCTGTTTTGCTTGTCTTTTCAGAAATCCTTCGGAGCTACTGGTAGTATCTTGGAGAAAGACGTGGCCACGGGAATTTGCCACTTTTTTTATGACAGCGCTCCGAGCGGGGCCTATGGCACCATGACTTACCTAACAAAAGCCATAATTATTTATTTACATGATTTTCTGCCCAGCACAGGCTGTGCTATGCAATAAGCAATGCCTCTGCAGGAGGGAAGGCTCAGCAGCTCCTTCTCCCTGTTTCCCTGTCATGAACTTCTGGTTTAGTTGCTGCATGTTTGTGTGCCGTGCACTACCTCAGCATTTCACACTGGTCGTCATGCTGTGTGCATGCCTCCTGCAGGGGACAGGTAGGTGGGATTTGGCCGGGGTTTAGGAGGGTGGGTGAGAAATAACAAATACTGAGTCTTGTTCTGCCCAAAGTGCATCAATGTAATTCATATTAAATTAGCAAGAATTAGGGAATTCTGCCAAGGGGAAAACAGATTACACTGTGGAGATCCTAAGGCATAATAAAAGAAAGGAGCTGTAGCTCTGGCATAAAGTCTCCCAAATAAGGGAAGTGATGGAATTCATTAATTTTTCTCCTGTTGCGTGTAAATGTACATTGTCATGAATCACTAATGCACAGTGTGAAACACCCAGGGAAATGTAAATTGGAGGCCTATTAATAACTTGTAATAACCAGGTGATATTTCTAATACACATTTAGTCTGATTCTCGTCTCATTTGCGCCCAGTCAGTGCAGTGCGAACACCAGCAGAAACAAATGTCTTACAATAGCCACTGATTTGAGAGGATGGCCTCTTTCAGGAAGCTGCGTCTGTGTTCCATCTGAGCCAGAAAGCTTCTTTCCCTGCATCCCTGAGGCTTTGGAGGCAAAATCTCAAGTCTCCAGATTTTCCAGGGTGACAGACATTTTTATGCCTGTAATCCTTTCCTCTGAATGGAGCAAGATAAACCTCTTCCACTCGAGCACCCTTTCCAAGTCCCCCAGTCCTTTCCCTTGCAAATAGCCTCAGAGTTAGGAATGGCAGAATTGCCACCCTTCCAGCACAGCTGGATTTTATGGAAGGCTTTGATGTTTCTCTTTTTTTGGTTTTGTTTTTGTTCTTGTTTCAATCTGACAACGGAGTCAGGCTGCTTCTGGAGGGGAAAACTGCTGTATCCCAGGTGCCACCAGTCAGCATGCATCCGGCTGACAGCTTTGGAAAGCACCTGTAGCTATAGCCTCCTTCAGCGTTGTGGAGGTGTGCTGGCACTGCCACCCTGTCAGCAGGGAGGATCAGAGTGATTCTGTCTTGCCAGGGAGAGCAGAAAAGAGCAGATATGGCCTGTAAAAAGTGTTTTCTATACTAATAAGCCTGATAAGCGTATTTCTGTGAGACTCCCTCCACTCTTTCAAAACATAACCATGCCATGTTCATAGGATTTTAAAACCTTTTTTTCTGTAACAAAAGTACATGATGCTTTTGAGAATGAGATTTTTGGTTCCAGTTTTATACAGATATCTGAAATACCTTGATGAAAGAAGGGAACTAAAACTCACTTGCCAGCACCCACAGTCCTGGGGAGGCTTCTGACAGCCACGCTACCCTGCCTGCTGTCCCTCCACAGAGTCGCTGCTGCCTGTAGCAACAGCTGGACACTGGCTTGAAGAGAGCAAAGGTGTGGGAGGCTTTAGGAGGTTATTCTGTGGGTTTTTTCAGTGAGCAGGAGAGTTTTGCAGCCCAGGGGCCTGGGAGCCCCTTGGGATGGATGACCTGAGAGAGGCCTGTCCTGTGTCAGCCACCACGAAAAGTGTGGACCTGTTGAAGAGCTGTTGCAAAGGTGCAGTTCAGGTACAATATCCTGGGTTCAGCAGTAGCAGTCATTTTTTTCTTCTTAGTAGCTGGTGCAGCGCTGTGGTTTTGACTTTCAGCCTGGGAACAGAGCTGATAACACCGATGTTTTCAGTTGTTGCTCAGTAATGTTTAGTCTGACCAAGGACTTTCTGAGTCTCAAGCTCTGCCAAGGAGGAGGGGAAGCCAGGAGGAAGCAGAGACAGGGCACCTGACCCAAACGGACCAAAGAGGTATTCCATACCACAGCATGTCATGCCTGCTATATAAACTGGGGGCAGTTACCTGGTAGAGTTAGATTACTGCTGGGTTGGGCTGGGTATCGGTCGGTGGGTGGTGAGCGGTTGTATTCTCTTCCCTTGTTGTTTCCCTTATCATTATTATTATTGGTGGTAGCAGCAGTGGTTTGTGTTATACCTTAGTTACTGGACTGTTCTTATCTCAACCCAGGGAGTTACATGCAGGGCTGCTCTGAATCTCTTCTCTGCCCAACCTGTAGCTGTGCCTGGGATTGCTCCGACCCAGGTGTAGGACCTTGCACTTGTCATGGTTAAACTTCATCAAGTTGGCATCAGCCCACCTCACAAGCATGTCAAGGTCCCTCTGGATGGCATTCCTTCTCTCCAGCATATCAACCAAACCACACAGCTTGGTGTCATCGGCAAACTTGCTGAGGGTGCACTCAATCCCACTGTCCATGTCACCGACAAAGATGTTGAACAGGACCAGTCCTAACACCAATCCCTGAGGGACACCACTCGTTACTGGTCTCCAGCTGGACATTGAGCCATTGAGCACTACTCTTTGCATGCGGCCATCCAGCCAGTTCTTTATCTAGCGAGTGGTCCACCTATCAAGTTGATGTCTCTCCGACTTAGAGACAAGGATGTCATGTGAGACAGAGTCAAACGCTTTGCACAAGTCCGGGTAGATGACATCAACTGCTCTACCCCTGTCCATCAGTTCCATAGCCCCATCATAGAAGGCCACCAGATTGGTCTGGCAGGGTTGTGAATGCTCCATTGCTGGCGGTGTTCAAGGCGGGGTTGGACATAGCCTTGGATGGCATGGTTTAGTGGGAGGTGTCCCTGCCCCTGGCAGGGGGGGTGGAACTAGATGATCTTAAGGTCCTTTCCAACCCTAACTATTCTATGATTTCCCCTTAGTGAAGCCATGCTGGCTGTCATCAACCACCTTGTTGGTTTTCATGTGCTTTATCATGCCTTCCAGGAGAATTTGCTCCAGGATTTTGCCAGGCACAGAGGTGAGGCTGACTGGTCTGTAGTTCCCCGGCTCATCCATTTTCCCCTTCTTGAAGATGGGGGTTATATTCGAAGACCCAAAAGGGTACCAGTGGGCTCTTGGTATTACTGCTTTGGAAACAGAGGAAATTGAGCAGCTGTCCACCTTGCTTGGTCTCTCAGAGGATCCCTCTGTTGTGGGGTTGCTGAAGGTTGAAGAACAAGTGCCAATCGTGACCACAACAGCGCACTGGCGGCAATATTGCACCAACCGAGATTCCCTGATTCCCATCCATAAGCTGAGCCGTAGACTGGAGAGCCAAGGGGTGATCAGTAGGACCCGCTTACCCTTTAATAGCCCCATATGGCCAGTGCAAAAGTCTAATAGAGAGTGGAGACTAACAGCAGACTATCGTGGCCTGAATGAAGTCACACCACCCTTGAGTGCTGCCGTACCGGACATGCTAGAACTTCAGTATGAACTGGAGTCAAAGGCAGCCAAGTGGTATGCCACGACTGATATTGCCAATGCATTTTTCTCAATTCCTCTGGCAGCAGAGTGCAGGCCACAGTTCGCTTTACTTGGAGGGGCGTCCAGTACACTTGGAACCGACTGCCCCAGGGGTGGAAACACAGCCCTGCCATCTGCCATGGACTGATCAAGACTGCAGTGAAACAAGGGCAAGCTCCAGAACACCTGCAATACATTGATGACATTATTGTGTGGGGCGATACAGGGGAAAAAGTCTTTTGAGAAAGGGAGGAAAATAATCCAAATCCTGCTGAAAGCCAGTTTTGCCATAAAACGGAGTAAGGTCACAGGACCTGCACAGGAGATTCAATTTTGGTGAATAAAACGGCAAGATGGATGTCGCCAGATCCCCACAGATGTGATCAACAAGATAACAGCAATGTCTCCACCAACTAATAAGAAAGAAACACAAGCTTTCTTGGGTGTTGTGGGGTTCTGGAGGATGCACATCCCGAATTACAGTTTGATTGTAAGCCCTCTCTATCATGTGACCCGGAATAAAAATGATTTTAAATGAGGCCCTGAGAAACAACAAAGCTTTGAGCAAATTAAACGAGAGATAGTTCATGCAGTAGCCCTTGGATCAGTCCAGACCGGGCCACATGTGAAAAATGTACTCTACACTGCAGCCGGGGAGAATGGTCCTACCTGGAGCCTCTGGCAGAAAGCTCCAGGGGAGACTCGAGGTCGACTCCTTGGCTTTTGGAGTCGGGGACACAGAGGATCTGAGGCCAGCTATACCCCAACTGAAAAAGAGACACTGGCAGCCTATAAAGGGGTTCGAGCTGCTTCAGAAGTGATTGGCACTGAAGCACAGCTCCTCCTAGCACCACGGTTCCCCGTGCTGGGGTGGATGTTCAAAGGCAGGGTCTCCTCTACACATGCCACCAATGCTACATGGAGTAAGTGGGCTGCACTAATTACACAATGAGCTGGAATAGGAAATCCCAGTCATCCAGGAATTCTAGAAGTCATTATGGACTGGCCAGAGGGCAAAGATTTTGGAATGTCACCAGAGGAGGAGGAGGCGATGCGTGGTGAAGAGGTCCCACCATATAATGAACTGTCAGAAAGTGAAAAGCAATATACCCTGTTTACTGATGGGTCCTGCTGTATTGTGGGAAAGTATTGTAGATGGAAGGCAGCTGTATGGAGTCCTTGAGGACAAGCTGCAGAAACTGCTGAAGGAGAGGGTGAATCGAGTCAGTTTGCCGAGGTGAAAGCCATCCAGCTGGCCTTGGACATTGCTGGATGAGACAAGTGGCCAGTACTTTATCCTGACTCATGGATGGTGGCAAATGCCCTGGGGGGGTGGTTGCAGCCATGGAAGCAGAGCAACCAGCAACGCAGAGGTAAACCCATCTGGGCTGCTGCACTGTGGCAAGATATCACTGTCTGGGTACAAAACCTGGTGGTCAAGGTACGCCACGTAAATGCTCATGTACCCAAGAGTCGGGCCACTGAGGAACACCAGAACAACCAGCAAGTGGATAAAGCTGCTGAGATTGAAGTGGCTCAGATGGACTTAGATTGGCAACATAAGGATGAATTACTTTTGGCCCTATGGGCCCATGACACTTCAGTCCATCAGGGCAGAGATGCAACATACAGATGGCCTTGCGATCGAGGGGTGGACTTAACAATGGACACTATTGCCCAGGTTATTCATGACTGTGAAACATGTGCTGTGATTAAGCAAGCTAAACGGTTAAAGCCCCTTTGGTATGGAGGACAATGGCTGAAGTACAAATATGGGGAGGCCTGGCAGATTGATTATATCACACTCCCACCAACCCGCCAAGGCAAGCACCATGTGCTTACCATGGTGGAAGCAACCACCAGATGGCTGGAAATGTACGCTGTGCCCCACGCCACTGCCCGGAACACTATTCTGGGCCTTGAGAAACAGATTTTGTGGTGACATGGCACCCCAGAGGGAACTGAGTCAGACAATGGGACTCATTTCCAGAACAAATTTATTGGACCAATCCCAGGTACAGCTGCAGGTTGGGCAGAGAAGAGATTCAGAGCAGCCCTGGGCAGAAGGACTTGGGAGTGTTGGTCTATAAGAAAATGAACATGAGCTGGCTTCAGTGTGCGCTCGCAGCCCACAAAGCCAACCGTATCCTGGGCTGCATCAAAAGGAGCGTGACCAGCAGGTCGAGGGAGGTGCTCCTGCCCCTCTACTCTGCTCTCGTGAGACCTCACTTGGAGTATTGTGTGCAGTTCTGGGGTCCTCAACATAAAAAGGACATGGAACTGTTGGAAGAAGTCCAGAGGAGGGCCACGAGGATGATCAGGGGACTGGAGCACCTCCCGTATGAAGATAAGCTGAGAAAGTTGGAGCTGTTCAGCCTGGAGAAGAGAAGGCTGCGTGGAGACCTCATAGCAGCCTTCCAGTATCTGAAGGAGGGCTATAGGGATGCTGGGGAGGGGCTTTTCATGAGGGACTGTAGTGAGAGGACAAGGGGTAATGGGTTCAAACTTAAACAGGGGAAGTTTAGATTGGATCTGAGGAAGAAATTCTTTACTGTGTGGGTGGTGAGGCCCTGGAATGGGTTGCCCAGGGAAGTTGTGAATGCACCATCCCTGGCAGTGTTCAAGGCCAGACTGGACAGAGCTTTGGGTGGCATGGTTTAGTGTGAGGTGTCCCTGCCCATGGCAGGGGGGTTGGAACTCGATGATTTTAAGGTCCTTTCCAACCCTAACTATTCTATGATTCTATGATAAATTGTGAGAGATCATTTAAAGCTTGTTTCTAGGTAAATGAAAGAAAAATCTGTTGTCTAGTTTTAAGCAGATGTAGCAGTGCCTGCGCATACAAAAGCCTGTGCGATGGTTTCTTGTTCTATCTAGCATCATACAAAGTCAGTAGTAGCAGCCTGGTTTGCTTTTCCTGTTGAATCCTAGGGTTTGGAAGACACAAGATGATTTTTCCCTCAGACTACCTTCTTTTTTTTTTTTTTTTTTTTTCCCTGGTGTGATCTTGTCATCAGAAACGTGAAGGGCAGCGTAGGTGGTTCTGCAGGCAGCAGCACTGAAGTCTAAAGCATTGAATAAGCCTATGGGCAAACATAGCTGAGCCCTCCTTAGCACTTGTTTTTTCAATGGGAGAATCATTGTGGTTTAGTTTGAAATTCACAGTATGACCAGGAGTTTGGTATATTTTTGATCATGGACTGCAGGCACTGGGAAAGCATTTCAGTGGTAATTTGAATTCAGGTACCTGATCATGAAGGGTGGGATTCTGAAACAAAAGGCCAATGGAAGGGAAACTTGCGTTACTTCCAGGTCAGGCACAGCTCCAATTTGCTGCTGCATTACTATTCAGACCAAAGAACCATTCCAATTGGAGAGCTGCATTTTACTGCAAACCTAATTAAGCAAATAAATAAGTTTTTATATAGACCCCCTGCTTCACTGAGGACCCACCTGGAGGAAGGAGGGGTTAAGCTCTTGCAAAGTAGAGCTAGCATTGGTGAGGTAAGCGTGTGCACCCAGTTAAAATACATGATGCCTTTGCAGTTTGTGTGGAGCTGAGCTCACTGTCAGAGGCTCAGTGCGGCTGTTAGGCTTTCCAGGGGAGCAGTAGAAAATGATACAGCCAGCTTCAGGTTCCTGGAAACTCATTATGGAAAAGAGGCAAAGGCAAACAGAAACATCCTGTGCCTCAGAATCAAGGGCAGTAATGAATTAAAATAGACCAACCTGAGACTGTGTCTTTCCAGTCTGAGCGGCACTGCTGCCCTAAGATGTTTCACAGAATCACAGAATGGTTCGGGTTGGAAAGGACCTTAGAGATTATCTAATTCCAACCCCTGCGCAGCTCAGGGTTGGCCAGCCAGGACTGTGGGCAGCTTTGGGGCTGGTCAGGGGCACCGCCCACAATAATAACTGTGACTGACTCAGACCAGAGAATGGAGGGGCTGGTAGCAAAGGCAGACTGCAGGGCTGCACCGTCCCATTCCACCTTGTCCCAGGGAAACCAGGGTCGGAGGCGAGATCCCACCACACATGGAGGTGTTTATCTGGGGTGGAGCCTTCCTTATTGCTCCTCTGGAGTAAGGTGTGACTGACCTTCATGAAGCATAGCTCACAATCAATGTGTGCTCAAATTGAACAGTCAGTATTACCAACCATTAAAATGTACTGTAAATTTTGTTGGCACTATTGAAGATTCTTCTTCCCCCCCGCTCCTGGGCAGTAGAAATATGTGTGTGCATGTTTGTTCATTCATCTGTCAAGTTACTGTAGACAGCAAGATGTAAGGAAGAGAGCAGTGCTCTCAGCTTAGGCTGCTGTTACATCCTGGGATGATGAACTGGGATTAGTGCTTTGTTTTGTACTTTCCAGATTGTGATTAAATAAAGCCTAGCCTGTCTTGCACCACGAAAATCTAAAGAGGGGCTGGGGTGGAACCTTTCCCTACCCAGAAAGCACTTTGGGCACACTGGATGTACTAAGGCTGAAATAGGTGATGCTGTTTTCAGAAAGTGCCTGACCTGGCCACGCTTCACCTCATGTCCATGTGTTTCTTTCCAACTGGGACATGCAAGATATCCAGACCTCTCCACTCTCTTCTCTGGGCAGGTGGATAGGACTGGTAGGAACAGGAGCATTGGCTGGCAGCCCAGGAGGGGGGCGGAGGCGCTGGGCTCTTCCATCTTGCTCTTGTTCTCAACACTCAGTTTCAGAATTTATCAGTTTACTTGGTAAAGCATTTATGTCTAACTATATGCAAGAATATTTAGGTGTGGTAAAATGTGTTTACTTGGGGGTCTTGTTAATTTCTTTGTTTTAAAGATTTACAGTTCATCTTTAGGAAGAGTGTGTTGTATTCAGATGTGTGTAGGATTCCAAAATATAGGCAAAAAGACACCACACTTAAATGTTACTGTGGAAGCCAAAGCTTTATTTAGTGATCTATCATGGGTGACATGAGCATGCTGAGGCTTTAGCCTTTGTTGGGGTGACAAGTTATGATTGTTGCTTAGCTCCAAATGCCAAGAAATGCAAGGGAAGGTAACCAGTGGCAAGAGGAAACCTCACACAAGAGTAAATGCCATTCAGCTAAGATCCTCTGAGTTGTGCCTGTAAACTCTAAGAAGGAAGGTAGGTAGTGACTTGCAATGTTGTAATTCCACTGTGTCACACAAGGGGCAGGATTAAAAGCAAAACCACTTATATTAACTATATGGTGATTCTGCCTTGTTTTACTCTCTGGGGCTGTTGTGCCTGTGGTATCACCAGGGAGGGTCTGATATGTTCCTTCTGGCATCAGTGCTGTTTCTCAGCCATTGCTAAGGGCTGCTGTCAGAAACATGCCAGTTTCTCTTCTCATGGGACTGAAGGTGCACCCATGGCAGTGTTCATGGCTTAGACTGATGGGGGAGATGCCACCAAGGGGGAGGATAAGTTGTAAAGGTACTCATGTGGCAGTGACACAGTAATACCATAAGCAGTGGGTTTCCATCTCGGTCTCATTACTATCAGGTGTATGTCACCCAAAAGGGACAAAAGAAATGCTTACACAGTGATGGCCAAAAGTACCATACTGAGCCCATTTATTGCCAGTTTCCCAGACTGCTTATGATTTCAATGGGAATGTGAGCTGCTATGGTAGCCCACAAGATCTGCTTTTTCATGAGTTTGCCTTTCTCTCTAGTCTATGAACCACGTGAAAGGCCTCTAAAAACTCATTGAAGTCAATGTAGCCATCTTTGTTGTAGTCTATGCTGAGGACTAACTTGCCAAGGGATTCATCGGTTACATCAATGCCCAGGTGAGAAGTGAAGAGTTTCCATGTGTGGCGAAACTCCTCAAGGGAAATCAGACCTAAAGGAGACAGGCAGAAGGTTGCTTTCTCCAGTGCTGTTTCTCCTCCCTGCATTCACAAAAGCATGCACGCACACACCTTTGCTGCAAAGAAGTTACCTGGCTACCATGGCTTGGATGTATGTTTGGATTTCATAACTGAAGTGCATTTTTACTTCAGGTAGTGATCTACTGCTTTCAGCAGTGGATTTGAGAACATGTGAGATACTGAGAGTGGAAAGGAGAAAAAGCTTACAGAAAGAGCCAAGCCAGTACTGGAGATGGGCTCTGTGAGAATTTTTTTCTCAAGCTGGGCTGTGTGCACTGTCCCTTATATGGTTACAGCCTGACTGCTTAAATTAGTCTGCACTAAACTGGAAAAATGACATCACCTCTGGTTCCTCTAGATTTGGAAGTACTGAGGAGGAAACACAGTGGGGAAAAGTAACTGGTACAGGGTTTCTAGAACTGGCACGGTGAGGCTACCTAGACCTACCTGAGTGATCTTTGTCAATTATATTAAAGATGAGCTCCAGATCCTTTCTGTATCTGCACAGTGTCTCCACCAAAGCTGGCTGAACCTGGGTTTGAAATCACATACAGGAAACAATTCAGACTTTGGTTCAAGTTAGTCTAACCAACAGAATATGTATTAGCCAGTTCTGTCTTCCCAGTTTAATTTGTCAAACGTTCAAAACAAACCACAATCCTTACGCTTGAATTCCCTGGAATGATACTTTATGCCTTGCCCCAAGAAATAATCAGCTAAAATCTGGCACTTTCAGATGGCAGGGCAGGGGGGGGAAGGAGCCCTTCACACCTCCTACCTTCCGTAATTATTTGTGGAAATGCGGATCACGTAGGGAAGATGCTGCATGCCATGAGCTCGTACAAAGATTTTGCTGTACATATGTGAATGGATCCTGCTGCTTAGAAAAATGATGGCACTAGCTAAGTACCAAAGCACTGTGCAGCCACTCGGTGACAGCTGGACTCTGTAAAAAAAACCTCAGCTGCCATTAAACCTCTGAAAGGCCATCTACAAATATGACTCCCTCCCAAATGTGACAGGTGCCTGAATTGGCTATGGAGCACATTTGAAAAGCTCATCTCAAAGAGGGAGGGCTGGAAGTGATCTGGGTAGGATTTGTTGCATCTCCTCAGTTACGTTATCTAAATGCCCTTGAGAGTCAACAGAAAGTAAGGAGCAGTTCTAGCATGTGATTCATCCAACCTATTTTAAGCATCTACCTTAGCAGGGAATGATGATGATCTGTACCCTTGCAGTGCTCATTTCCCTCCAGAGACTATAAAAGGAAGCTTGGCATCTTGTTCAGCTGTATCTGTCTACCCGATTGGCCAAACAACTGTCTTGTGCCTCAAGTTGTACCAAAAGCTGTTCCTCCAAGCCTTGCTAGGAGGCATTCATCCTTACCTCCTTTACAGGTTGACTTATTTTCAGATCATAAAAACATGACATGAAGTCAACTTCTCCATCTGGAGTCATCTGTACTAACTGAGAACGCAGCATCCTCCAGGGCAGTCCCAGCTGTAGAACAGACTCCATTGCAGCAGCCCAGTCATGGACAGAAATCCTGCCTGCCAGAAGGGGGTCAATTCATGGTTACAGGCAGTACAAGACACAGCAGTCATCAAGTCACCAGCGTGCCTTCTGCCCTTTGTAAAAACGGTTGCAAAACACAAACGATTTCTCAGTAACACTGGGATAAAACTCCTCATAGCAGTAGGCAGCAGGGTTGGACTAGGCATTTCCTCACATCTCTTCTGACCTTAACAACTTTTTTGGATGCTATTATGATGTCCAGCATGTTTTAATACCTTTTGAGAAAACCAGATAATGTCACGAAGCATACTTCAGGTTTGAGCTGAGCTGCAACTAGAGAGATGTGGCTGAAAACCCAACAAGACAGAAATAACATTGAACAATTGTTCAGTGGCCAAAGAAGCAGTACCTTCCTGTTACTGATTGTCCTTTTAGGGGCACAGATAACAACCCAGTCAAGTGAGAAGCCATAACAAGCAAAAAGTTGTATCTGTGCTAGAAATCATCTACTCCTTGCTCCTACATAAAAGGTTCATGTATTGGTTTACCACTGACTGTTTTTCAGATGTGTCTCCTAGGGGCACAGCCGGTTAGCGAGCTTTCGTCAGATACCTACCAGGCTCAGAAGGAGACTGGTTACCCCTCACCTGAGACCCAGTTTCCTGTCTGATAGCTTCTGAGGACACTCCTGAGTGAAGGTGGTGACCTTTCAGCTTCTGGATATGGATTTGCTTGCCCAAACTGCCCAACAACAAACACTATTTCATAATTTGCCCATGTGTTTCAGTATTTTCTTCTTCCTACTTAAAGCTTCAGTCCTCAAGTTGTTTTCTGGGGCTAAGCACCTGGTAACACCTGTCCTCTGTGGTCATGAAGAACATAAGATCAACCAGCCCCTGCTAACCTCCAGCCTTGCACTGGCAGGCAGGACTCCTCTCTGTGGGGTTTGTCTCCTCTGCCCCCTCTATGCTGATGGAAATTGTGTTCCCCATGGTGGCAAGTGGACAGAGAGGTAGTGTTACCTGTGCCATTGAGGTCATACTGTGCAAAAGCACTGGTAAGTTCAGGCTTGTAAGCATAAATCTGCTCTCGTAAGGACTTTAAGGCAGATGATTCAATTGTACCCACCCTAGGAGGGAAAAAGTACAGAGTATATAATTGAAAACTTTAAATACTATAGCATTTTATGCTTTGCAGCATTTGTAATTGAATTCTTACACCCTTTAACATGTACTATGTTAAAGCTCATCCTACAAGACAACACGGGGGGGGGGGGGTATAATCTGCATTTATTAGATAATCACATTTATGCAGGTAATTCTAAGATGCTTTGCACTGGTAAACCTGACCACAATGCTAGGCATGGCAGAGCTGTCATGATCAGTTTTTTGGGCTCTGTTCATAACAGGCTTTGTCCAGATTAATGCTGCAGTCTTAAAGCAGACCTGATAGACAGGTGCCAGCCCTTTATGAGTCCCTAATGGTTGTCTGTTCTAACCACTTACTGCAACTAATTACCTTTGGGAGCTTCTCAGGAAACCAATTACAGCACTTAGAACATGTTTTGTCTACTATCTATATTAATTTTTAAATTGTAAAATTTACAAGGAAACCCAAGGAAAATGATTCCTATTCAATTACTCAAGCTATAGATTTGTGGAAAGTACTCACATGCTAGGTGAGTACACACTCACTGCACGCAACACACAACTTTACCTGTCGTGAAGATTCTGCCTCTGTGTGTGCTCACTGACTTGATACTGTACAAACCGAGGAATCAGTTCAGGATTCAGTTTGATGTATGCTCCCCTGTTGCTCCCCTCTTCATAATAGTTAGAAGCAGAAAATATAGTGATAACCTGATCATAGGAAACAAGGAAACTGGATTGGCCAGAACAACTCTTGAGGCTGATTCCAGAAACTGATCTTAGAAAAACATGCAGGTTCCAAAATTAAGCTTTATGCATAAAATCAGAGGTCAACAACTACGTTGTTCACCAAATAGCTCGCATTTGAGTCAGAGATCCAGGCCTGTATTTTAGGCCTGTCACTGGAAGACTTCAATTCAGAGGCAGTGTGATATAACATGCTATTTAACAGAAATCTCATTCTAAGAGAAACCTGGTTTTTAGAATTCTTGCTGGCTGCCATGTCAGGAAACAGGCTCAGAAGAGAAAGTAGGAAGTTAAAAGGCTTCTAGAGCCTTAAAGCATCTCTTGCACTGTATTTACACATAACTCTCCTCAGGGATTTTGTTGATGTTCGTTTGTTTTCAACAAGTAATAAGCCAGTCCCAACTTCCTGAAGCTGTAAAGAACTGTGTTTGTCAGAACTCTGTAATTTGTTCTAACTAGCGCACAATTTCCCCGGTCCCATTTTTAAGAAGCCACTCATTTTGCAGGCAAATATACTGTGGATGTGCCTGTGAAATTCACAGAAGAATTCTACTTAACTTGGAAGTATCTTACCTTCCCATTGTGACTGATATCATAACCTTCTGGTTTAAATTCATGAGACCTGATGAGCATCTTCAGATTATACTTTTTAAGCAGCTTGGCAGTGACATCAGGACCAAAGTAACAACCTCCTCCTCGACTCTTGTTTGGTGTACAGCCCCTTTGGCTTCTTGGGTCACTCCAGAGAATGTCAAGGATCTATAAATGGCATACACAAGCAAGTGACGACTAATAGGTGAGAAATGACAGGCTGTGGCTGTTGCGAGTACTGGGAGAAAACGCACCTGAGTGAACAAGTAGGCCTTTTTTTCCTTTTAGTAGGGCATTCTTTTGAGCTGAAAGTTCTGCTTTTCTTAAGAAACATTACCTGGAGTTTGGATGAACTTTTTTTCAGATGAAATAACATTTCAGAAATGTATCCATCTCCTTTACAGCTGAGGTTTCCAGACCCAGGTAGGTGAATCAGGAATAGTACCTAAGCTACTTCAAAGAGAGCAAAAACTGCCTTCTTCTCATGTAGCTGAGGGGCATTTTCTATTTCACAGACCTGATAAACATATGGGTCAGTGGTTGTACCTAAACTAAGCTTGAGGGTGCCTGCTCTAAACATGACAAGAGTTGCCTTTGGCCTTATTGTCTTCAGTTAGCTTCCATTTCTAAACAGGATTTTATATTATTATGTCAGGATTCATGAGGATGAATTATCATGGTTTAAAGTTACCTAACCAAATAATTCTCGTCTGTGGAATTTGCTCTAGAAGCCAAAATCTGTTTGTTTAAACCTTCCTGGATATGGTTTACACTAACACATTCCACTTCACCTTTGTGTGCATGGCTAGGTGGATGCTTGGTTAGCTGGGGGAGTGTCAGATCTGGGGGCATTACTTGTGCCTGTTATGTTAGTTTGTAGGGGAGATAGGTATCCTGGGAAATAATATTTTCAGAGATAGATAGGCTTCTCAAGAGGCTAAAGAAAGCTATCTGCCTCTTAAAGCAGTTGTCTGATGAGAAGCTGAGAAAAAGAAACACAAAACTCAATTTGAGCTTCTGAATTGCTGTGCAAATTAAGCTTTTCAAATTGTCACAATTTATTAAATTACAGTATGACAAGAGCTCCATATTGCCTCTATATTTAAGAGGAAATGAACGGCCAGAGGACTGAAACTATTCACTCTTGAGCAATCAGCCTGTAGGAGTTGGGGGTTTTTTGGACACAATCAGCATTTAGCTGCCAAAACCACAGCCAAAGAAAGGTGCTCACTGTTGCCAACAATTGCAAAGTCTGACCTACTTAAGCCGACGACTATGTATGTGCCAACAGATCCAACCACATGAGGGCATGCAAACACAGTTCAGCCTGAGCAGTTTCCTCCTCGTCATGGCTGAAGAAAACACGGGGTAAACTGTACTTGTATAGAAGCACAAGCCTTTCTTATCAGGTCTACACAAAGCATCCAAATATCTAATAGCTGGCTAGTATACTCCCAACAGTGATGGGTTTCTTATTAAGAGATGGCTCCCTCAGACCCAAACATACTGCCTGAACAGAGCACCTGCTGGCTTTGTGCAGGAGGGGTTTGGAATCAGTCTGTCTTTGGTTTCACATACTTGTTTCCATTCCTTCACAGAAGGGTCTGAAGACAAATTTGGGCCTGAAGGCCTAGTGGAGGCTGATGAAGAGATGTGTTGTGTTTTCCGTGCAAGATTCTGGTTGGCAATCTTTTCACTGGGTCTGGTTGTAGGAATGCTCTCCTTCACTTGTTCTTGTCTGACTCTTACTGACCTCGGAGGCTGCAGCAAAGATTTCACCTATTTAAAAAATAATAATAAAAACTGGAGCAAGTTAGCAGAACATAAAGATGATACAACAAGCATGTTAGCTGAAATGCACATCAGTTCTCTTTTTCTGTACTCAGTATTGAGCCCTCATGATATCATGAACTCACAGGTTTGGTGAAAGCTACAGGTGTTTGTCACTTGCAGAAATTTTGCTTTTTATCTATCAGTGACCAGCCTCTTCAGAGCTGTTCTTATAATCTTATTCATACCCACACACTCATTCCAGGCCACAGCCAATCACAGAGCCTCACTATACAGCAAGCACAGTGTGGGCTCAGGAAGGAAACTTAAGTGCCCAGCTTCACTGGAAACTGAAAATATACATCTATACTGTACTGACGATGAAACTGCATTCATTACTGCTCTGCTACCATACCATGCTGCTATTAATTCAGCTGAGTGGAATATCAGGAGGATAACGGTGAAATTTATTAAGTATTTCATCAGGCCCTTTCATTGTTAAATCAACCTCTTCCAATATGCATGGGCATATGATTTTTTTGGAGCTGTGTGGCATCGTTCTACAAATACATGTTAATACAGACACCTCTCCCCTGACTATCTTTTTTCCTCATTTGGGAATTTCTCCTACTAGCTCATTTCCAAAAGAAAAGAAACCCAATGACAAAACACACACCCATGCTCCCCCAAATTCTACTCTTTAACAAAGGAAAGGACTGATGCAAAACAAAATGCAAAACACTGGGTTATTCCCCAGTGCACTGACCAGTATTTGAGACCTGTCAGTTTCCATACCAATTAAAATACATCAGTTGGCCAAGTGATATTGCCCCAAGTTGTGGCCTGCACTTGTCTCATTAGCAACACTCTTCTGTGACAGCAACTTTGACCTGTTAATTTTGCCTTTCACAGATACTCTGTCAGTAACACACTAAGCCCAGCCTTGGTGAAAGTGTGGGCAGAACCCAGCTCACAAGACACCTACATCTGTAGTTAGGAACCCAGTTTTACTGTACAACAGTACAGCCAACAGAGTCTAGACTCCCATGACCAGAAGTATTAATTGGCCTTTTCACATCTTTAAGAAACGGAGATACACCCAACTGTCCTGTAACGCATTTATTTCTGCATTAGAAAACAAGGATAAGAGAAATAGCTCTTGATTCCACAGACATGGATGACAAGGTACACAAGGTCACTTAAATGTGTGTATCTCATGCCACCTGGGATGTTCTACCATGTGTGTGAATTAACATGAGGTGGGCAGATGTCACCTAGGATACTGGTGAAGGGGACCTGTGAAGGTTTTGTCCAGAGGCAGGCAAAGGCTGGAGGGGACATCCCTAGGCTACAGGGTGCTTCCAGGAACAGCATGGAGACCTATGCCTGAGCAATGATAAGACCTGGATGTCCATTGATTATAAGGAGCCTCAGCACCCTCATCACAAGCAGACATCTTGATTTAGTTGTCCAAATTGAGACCCACACCATTTTTCACTGATTTGAAGGAGCTGTGTTTGCTCACCATATAAAAATGAAAAAAAAAACAACATTTGTGTCTTCTAAATCCCTGAAAAGCAGTAGTTTCTCTTTTTTCAAGCCCATGTCTTGATGTTTGGTCCTCCTGGAAAGGCTCTCCCACATGTGCAAAGCTCATCTGCTGCTGTTGGAGAGCCTCACAGCTGGAGAAACACCCCCACACAACAGATGGCAGAAGCACAGCCCCGGGACAAAGGCAGTGCTAGCAAGATGTAGCTAGATTGATTTACGAAGTGTCTAAAAATGCCTGAGAATTAAGTACTTTTCATACTTTCTGGCTGATGCATCATCACTGCAGGAAGGAGGTACCTGAAGTGGTTTTAGACATTTTAAAGTCAAAAGCCCCATGTTATTTTACAGCAGCCAAACAATTGGCTCCCAAGACGTACTGAAACTTTCTATCCTAAACAGTGATTTAGAAGAAAAATAAGACTTCCCCCCCGCCCTTTACATACCTTACACAGCAGCCATTTCCTTTCCTAATGCAAACAACTTGACCTTAGCATTTGTACTGCTATTTAAAAAAAAAAAAAACACAAACAAACAAACAACAAAATTACCCCCATGTGAATATGATCTTTTACCTTATTTCTCTCAAGTGCATTCAGGAAATCCAAATCTGTGGTATCTGAAATCCCTCCATGCAGGATAAGAATTTTGTTATTAATTATAGTGGCAAGGGGAAGCCAGCTAAACACATCTTGCAGAAGACACAAAATCTGATCCCCATGGTCCTGTAAAACACAGGTTTATATTAGACCCTATTTCTTGCAGATTCTGTTGCTTCTAAGCCCAAGATTTTGCTGAAGCGTCTGCCACAGTCTGTATGAACATTCCATCCAGGAGAGTCTCTGAACTGCAACCTTGTCAAACAAACATTCCAACATTTACTTTAGAGCTGCTTGATTGTCTCTGTAGCATTTTGGTTTTCTTCCACGTTCACCCCTTTCTGTGTTCTGGAGTGGCCTTAATGATGTTATTTATTTCATCCCATAGATCTTTGAGCACAAAAGGCTAGCACTTTAAATTGTTTTGTCAGTTATTCCACTGATACTCCAAAATAATTCCAACTCCATTTCTAAAGTCATTCAGTACTACACCTAAAAAAACCTGGTTGGAAGTTTCCTTGTTTATGCAGTTTTTATTTTACATGTGCAAGCCTATAAAGAAAATATAGGGGAAGTAGGAGGACTCTTACCTTGTACTTCCTCGAAACTTCCTTTGTGAAGCCGTACCTGAAAATAGGACAGCATAATGAGCTGCTTTTCAGTATGCCCTTCTGCATGATTTTCTGTGCTGCAGTGTTTGCCAGGAGTTTTCTTGCCTTCTTTCTGTCCTGCCATTTTGTCTAACTCAATTTAAATGTGCTTTCTTCTGCTCTGTCTCAAGAATTCACTTAAACTGATTTCTTGTATATATACAAGTGACCAGGAGCAAAATCCAGACCAGTAATGATTAAGTGGCTTTTTCCCAGCCAAATTAAATAGCTTAGCAGTTTTACCTTTTGGATACCGGAGAGATATTTGAAGGAACCTGTTAACAGGCAAAAATTCCTACAAAAACTCCATGGAGTTTTTGTCCTAAATCACTCAACCTTATTAGATGATGTCATCTGTCATGTCTTTTCCCTCACAAGGGACATGGATTTTGATACTTCATTCTTTTAACACCAAGATATCCTTGGTGCAAAGGGAATTTTCGCAACACCCTACCTCTCAGCTTTCAAATTTACTGATGTGCAGCACAACAAAATGCCCAGGAAAGACCCATACACAGTAATACGTCTTTGCACTCCATACCATCACAGGCTTAGTTAATATTTTCTACTATTTTGAGTGTGAATTATCCTACCTCGTAGACAAAGTAACTGATCTTGGTTTATGTTGTGGTGTTTTTTTTTTTTTTTTAATTAGGTGCTGGAAAAGTGGGTATCATGTGAAGCTGGTTCTCTTAAAATGGGTCATTAATAGGATTTGAACATGAGCCTCTAACTCTGCAATCTTATTGTTAAAACAGCAGTATATTCTGCACAGATCAAATGATAGGAGGGATACAACTGTTTAGCCACTAGCCAGTCCCTCAGAGGCTTACTGGGACAGCTTAGAATCATAGAGAGTAGGACTAAGGAGTTCTCATCTCTTTCAGATAATTTTGTCCACAAGTCACACTTTCACTACAGCCAGAGACACTGGCCATGCTCACTCCTGTGGTAGAGCCAAGTACAGATGTCTGTATTAGAAAGCAGAGTCTCAGCTCTTCCTGCAATGGGGCAGACTGGCACCTCTCAGCTAACGGACCTCCACTATGTAGGAGTGAGGATATTTACCTACCCCTTGTGTTTGGGAAGTGACATCTAAGTCTAAAGTTAAGTGAAATATCAGCTCCTGGTTTACAGGTTTCATTGTATTGCATATTACTATGTCTTTTGCTATGGTATAGAAAAGCCAATGCTTTAACTAAAATATCATCTTTCATTCACCCCCCTTCCCTAAATTTGATACTCTGGAAGCTGCACTAAGCCCATTGACTTCAGTGGATTGTGATCAGGTCAGAGATACGATTCCTGTTCAAGCACCTGTGTATAATGAGGATGCTCTTTACCCCCCTCACACATCCTGAAGATGCAAAGCTACAGCTGAATACCTAATAAAACACTATTTCTGTTTTAATGTGACACAGTGGCTACAGTAGCATTCAAAAGCTCCAGCATTTCTAGTGAAAGGCCAGATACTCCCCCCTCACTGCCCCCTAAAACCTACCTCAGGTTCATGATGTAGTCTTCATGGTTTCCTCTATTCAAGTGTAAATTATTGGGGTAGATAAGAAGAAATGCAAACAGGATTATAAGAATTTCCATAGAATTTTTCCCTCTGTCAACAAAATCACCATTAAAGATGTAAGGATTTTGTTCTGAAGGCAAACCATTCTGCAGAAGGAAACAAAATCAAGAACATTTAGAGATGTTGCTATCCTACTGTAATAAAGGAAACTATTTCAATGAGATCACGTTATGCTTCCAAAACTCACAAGAAAGACTACAGTCCAGAGGACATCAAATCTTACTACAGAACTTTAAGAATTTGATTCCTATTGCTTTAATCCAGAAAGCACTACTTGAATTTTAGTCACATTACACTTTGCCATCCCCTAGAGGAAAGAGGCTAAATGCAACTATTTCTTACCTTACTTTTTTTCTGAAGATGCTTTATCATGAATGGTGACTTATCAAAAGCTAGTATTGTGAATTGATATTATCTCTAATACGATTAGTTATCAACATGTCAGTGAGTGCCATCAGCTTACAGAAAGTATAGCAGCAACTACCTATAGCGTCATCATTTCCAATCAAGATCAAAATATTATTTCAACTTTGATTGCCAGAGAAAGGAAATCTCTTTTTTTCATAATCTGAATGAACAAGACTCATCAATAGAACCTCTATAAAATGACGTTTTACAACTATGGCAGCCACTCTTAACATGTTTGGCAGCATTGCAAGACATCCCACTTCCTGAATATAGCTACTGTGCTAATGTCCAACATTTCCTATGTTCCCATGGTATTCCTGAGGGTACTGCCTTAGCAGGTTTCTTGCAGGATGCATTATTTGGCCAGGGACTCAATTAAATGTTTAATTTGAATTCATTAAGAAAAGTCTTTTTTGTCCCAGTCAAGTGTCCTGTGCTGTTAATGTCAGAATGCAGTAGTGAATCCTGGTCTCTTGATGCCCACAGTGGCACAACCACAAATTCTGTAAATACCACTTGCTTAATTTTTACTATAGCTTCTCCCCAGCATTATCCAAGTTAACTTAGAGGAGGCCTGTGGTTTCTCTCTGCTCACAAGAGTGGCAATTCACAAGACTCTGCTAACACAGTGGCTTGTAGTGGTTTTAAAAAAGAAAGGATGTATTTCAGGTGTGGAGCAGAAAGGAGAGACTCAGAAGCAGCTCCTGGAAAGACAACTTAATAAAAGCTGTGCCTTTACACCAACAGGCATGTTAATCATAAGCAGATTGTCAGTATACAGACAGCTACCCTAACTGGAGTCCTCATGGAAAGATAGATCTACTGAAGCTCTCTCTAGACTCTATCACTCTTTTTCTGGAAAAGCTTACCTACCACTCTTAGTTTTAAATAAAAGTTTGTTTTGGACTTCCAACTTCAATGTGAAATTTTAGTTTTGTTCTACACTTGTGCAAAGTTTTATTTCCTTTTCTGTGGTTTTGACCAACAATAAGAGCAAAACTAAATTAAAGGCTGTTGCAGCCTCTGACATGTCAGAGGCGAACAAGGGTCTGTAATGATTAGCAAGTTGCTGCTGGGCATCATTACTGTATCTTCTGGGTTAGTGATTAATTAACTTCCGTTTGCCGTTTGCATTTTCTTCAGGCTATTCCTATTCATGGCATCCACTGTAGAGCAATACATAATTTAGAATTCAAATGTTTCAAGGAATTTCACAAAATGCTGTAATTTAATGGAGATTAATGCAAGGACTGAATGAGCCTCAAACTGGCTGTTGAGAAAAAAAGCAATTATCCTACCCTCACCCAAACCAGGTTTAAGCATGACAAGCAGCACTGTATCGATAAGCTGTAGATTGCCAGCTTCTGTGCGTTTGCTGCTGACAGCTTGTTAAAGTGTTGTGATAAAAGCTCCCTGGATGGAGCCCCACGCTCAAGGTACTGATCTGCAGGCAAGCGGCCCAAATGCTTCAGCAGCCGTTTTAGCTCTGCACAGCTCTGTGCAAGATCTGAGATCACTACACTCTTCACTCATGGCGCTGTTTTTGATTGTACCCACTTGTTTTAGGTTATGGGTGGTTCATACCAACTCAGAGGAAGATATGCCTTCCAACTGAAATGGTGTTAGGAAAGCATAAAAAATGGATGCCAGAAGCTGACTGGGTTCACTGCTCAGCTGAGTAAACTACTCAGAGGGGAAATGAAACACTGTGTTGTTTAATTTGCTTCTAAATAACTAAGTAGCTTTATTATGTGCTCTCTGTTTTCTCAACCACTTTGAAATGACAAAATATTTGTTCATTTTATTAGGTTTGATGGAAGGACTCCCCTAGAAGCTTAACAAAGAATGACTAGGGGATAACTCTAGTCCCTGAAGTCAGTGGGAGATTTGGTTCCAAATTTACTGAAGTCAGGATTTAGTCCTTCCTTCGAGTTTTTCTCTTTGTAACATCCATTACAGAGGGGAAAAAGCAGCATCATCCATTTCCTCCAAAAGAGTGAAACTCAGGCTGATTGCAGCTGTAAATATATCTGAGCATTTATCGTTAACAGTTACTTTCCCCATTCCAGATCCTGTGCATGAAACCAATCTGTATCCTACTCTTCTTCCAATTTCAAAGAGGAAGATTGTCAACTATTTTAATTAGACAGTGAAGAGACTGCAAGCCAAAGACCAGCTAATGTAACCGATAAGAAAAGCAGAACTCTGTAAAAAGGTCTGATTATACTTCAACAGGCATCAGGTATGCACCTGGGCAAAACAACAAAGTTGCTATTCAACAAGTGTCAGATAAATTATAACAAAGTTGGCAAGGGGGAGGTGGGGGGCAATTACACAACTTAAACATCTGGTTTAGGTCACTTCAGTCTCCATTCAGTGCAGATGAATGTATAAGTATCAGACACAAATCCTTTCCCCTGGAAAGCTGAAATCAAATGAAGTATCTGCTAAATGAAAGGTGGCGATTCACGCTAAAGATAAATGTGAAACTAAACACAGGAAATTTCCTGCATCTTCAGTAAGCATACAATTGTGGAAAAAATAGCCTGGAGCTTCATTTTTTTCACATCAGTTAAAAAGAGCTGAGCTTTTTTAACATTAAAAACTGATCAGTTGTTCAGGGATATGTGAAGGGTGCCCTTGGCATTTCCATTTTGTGCAGACTATGTGATTGCTTCCAGCACTTAAAAAGCTTTTAAACAGAATTCTTTTTGTTTCTTGTAAACAAATAATAATAAAAGCCACTTTGCAGACATCAGTGGAAGGCCTAAGTGAAAGCTTCTGCATTTTATTCTGGAAGGCCAAAATTATCCATGGTGTAGTGTTACATAAGAAACTAAGCTCCTGATTTTAGGAGACTTTAGTCAATATGGAATACAAGACAGCAGCAGGACTTTGGAGACATTGCAAGGAACCCTCTTGAGTTACGGTTCTGCTCCAGTTCAACATTTAGGAAGAGAAAGACCTCCTGGATCCTCTCCTTCACAGTGAGCAGGAGGATATGGAGAGGAAAAGCTATGACAAAGGCACCATTCAGATTGCTTCACGACTGTGTGTGTGGTAAATGCACAGGGCATGTACAGTTCTAACAGTGATAAATCAGACATAAATACATGTTATTAACAACAAGTCATGAAATGAAAATGCTACGTCACAGACTACCTACTTACCTTATAGAATATCAGCAAAAGATCGTCCAAGTTTCCATGCAAATCTCCTGCAGGAAACAAAAATATGGGGTTTTGTTGTTGGGTTTGTTGGGGTTTTTTAAATATATTTTCTCACAGAGGAGAAAAAAAGAAAAAACTGGAATTATAAAACTGGAATTAGTCCGCATATGTTTTCCCCTATGTTCTCCCTAGTAGTTTCCTTTGTATTAAGATCAGCTTCATTTAAGGTACAAGCTGAAGTTGCTTGTAAAATCTGGCAATTAAATACTTTAAAAGTCTACAATTGTCTTGCATAAAGTTTTTGTCTTCCCAGCTAGATCTGAAGATTGGACCAGTCACACAGCCAGAGGTTCAACAAGGGAAATGGGACTAAGATGAAAAAACATATTACAAATATGAAAACCAGAAAATGTCACTAAAAGACATTTAGACATATGATAGACTTTTACATACTAACAGATCTAAGTTTACTAAGTAGCCCACTATCTACAGCACAAGTGAACATCTGTGATTCATGGCCAGGTTTTAATTACTACAGGCAGGATTTGATGGAGAGTATCAAGAACTTGTATGCCTCAGTGCTGAGACAGGAATGAGTGATTTGGCTCTTTCTGACAGGTTTATTTTGGAGCAGGCAGGGGGATTTCACCCCAACACCAAGGATCACTGCAGCACAGCTCGCCCCACATATGACTAAATTTCATGCTCACAGAACCAACCTCACATCTGTGACTCACCACCAAAAAGCCACAGCACAGTTTCAAAACTGATCTTCCAACAATGTGCTTCCACCAGCAAATAGTAGGAAAAGTGATGTTTTTACCCTGTCTACATATTCTCTGTGCACCTTTTTATTAATTATGACCCTGCTGAAGGCATTCTAAGGAATCCTTAGATGGATGTAAACATTGCACGTATGTATTTAATCTGCATTATTAGTTTGAAATTAAAAAAATGGAAGGGGGATTTCCTTATTTTAAGGAAATCAACATTTTGGATCTATTATGTCTAAAAAATGATCCTTCATCTTTTGCAGAGGATCTTTCTGGTTACAAAAGCTGTTAGTTTCAGTGCAGGAAAGGGACCCCTTTAGGTGCTGCTTACATAATGCAAATGTAATACTAAAATGCAATACTAACGTAAGTTCTGCGTAGTAAGAATACGCTTAGTAAGAACATGTAACAAACAAGTATGAGTCTGTGTTGCCTTGGTATGGAGAGAGGTTTTGTTGGCTTGGTTAACAAATAATTGTTTATACAAAACCTCATTTAAACAAAGCCTTTCCTGGCAATCATAGTAGGTGCATAACCACATCTTCAAAAGCATTATTTGTTTTGCATGTGTCACAGTACCCCTCCTTATATCACTTTACCATTACACACAGCACACTGCTAACCATCAAGAGTTAACATCACCATTACTGTTCTGTTTTGCAGCTACTATGTTCTGTGAATCAGGATACTGCTGGGGAGGGACCCTTCATTAGGGACTGTAGTGATAGGACAAGAGGTAACAGGTTCAAACTTAAACAGGGGAAGATTAGATTGGATATGAGGAAGAAATTCTTTACTGTAAGGGTGGTGAGGCACTAGAATAGGTTGCCCAGGGAAGTTGTGAATGCTCCATCCCTGGCAGTGTTCAAGGCCAGGTTGGACATAGCCTTGGATGGCATGGTTTAGTGGGAGGTGATCCTGCCCATGGCAGGGGGGTTGGAACTAGATGATCTTAAAGTCCTTTCCAACCCTAACTATTCTGTGATTCTATGATCCCTTTATTCATGATTTATATAAGTGTTACAAAATAAATGGGCAATGAGCTCTTAGTTCTTTACCTAGTGACACATTACATCACTCTGTGAGACTAATTTGTTGCTTGTATAAAGACTCATCCATCTTCTTCAGTCCCTTTAGAAATGAGGGTTTATTATAACTTTAATTTATACTGGATAGACACGCTGTCAGTGAAAGGCCTTGTTTGCCACCCCTATTAAGTCCTCATTAAAATCATTATTGAGTAAATTGTTGATGGCAAAGTCTTTTTCTCAGCAAGAGGAGAATGCAGTGAGACATGCAGCCAGTGATCAGAATACTCTGTGGTATTTTAGAGATTTGTGCAGGAATATTTAAGCTACACTGCACTGTTAGCTGAATTAATACTGACTCATTCAGAAATGTTTAATGAGAAAAGGAAAGATTTCCTGAGGGACTTACTTAAAATGTACTTAGTGTGACTCAGGAACCTTTTGTTGTTGTTGTTCCAACTTATGCATTTGTAGGGGAAAAAACCCCAAAAACCAAACCAAAACCAAACCAAAAGCATAGAGAACTTCCTTGTAATGGCAACACTTGGAAATGTCTGTGCCATTTTCTAACCACTTAGACTACCAACTCATAGCCCAGAGCAGTTATCTTCTCTGGCACCTTACCACAGACAGTTATCTCCTTGGAGTAGGAAGTTGAAATACGGGTGATATTTGGCATCTCTTTGAGAACCCTCCTAGTTTCATATAGCAGCTGCAGTACGTAACGGGCATGAAGCAGCTGTGAGGAAAAAAAAAGCAGGGAGAAAAGGAAGACTTAACTAGAAGTAGCAAAACATCTGTTTGCTTTATTAATCTCTGACATGTATTGCCAAGATTACTTAATACTACAGACCCCCGGACCTGATTGCAGGCTGTATGGTTTAGTGCTGGGAATTAGAGGCATGCACAGCCTTGCGCTTGCTTCCCAGTGAATGGTTGTAGAGCCCTTAATGAACTTGCTTTACATATTTTCCTATTTTATTTCTAGCGTATTGTTTCTACTATTCCCATCTACAGAAAGGATAAAAGACTGAGTTTTACAGCACTCTGAATCACTGCATAAGGTCATCTGTTCAAAGCAACTTGAGGGAAGAAAAAAAAAAATCTAGCTGTGAGTTAAAAAAAAAAACAACAAACCAAACCAAACAAACAAAAATAAATAAATAAATAAATAAATAAACTACAACAAAAAATGAAACAAAAAACCAAACCAAACAACACAAAAAACACAAACCAACAAAAAAGGAAAAAAAAAGAAAACACCAACCAAACAAACCCCCCAACAAAGGCCATAAATGATATTTCGGCAAATTGCAGTCATGAGAGGGAAACTCCAGCAAGAGTTATCTTAATGATGAAAATTTTGTCAGTTTGTGATTTTTAAGGCATTTAATTCAAATAACTCTGAGGAAATTTGGTAGAGGAGACAGATAAGCTATGGGCTGACCTTTCAAGATTTGTGGTTTAAAGCAAAAAAGAAGGCCAATTACATATAGTCATTTCCTTAATAAAATGCCAGCCACAGTAAGAGAAGAGAGAGCTGACAGTAAGGTGAAGTCTGGGTGGGCTTATTCATCATGCATTTTATATTTTACTACTTTTAAGATCAGCCTTCACAGAAAATTACAGAAAAAAAAACAAAACCCAAAACAAAAAACAACAAACCACCATTATTTAGTAAATTTAAAAGCAAGACAGACCCTTATCCTTTATATACAGTATATTGGTTAAGCACAAATGACTACAAGTTCAAACAAAGCTATGCTATGCAATGTTTCCCTGCCCCACTGTCATCTTGAAAGAGGGCAGTGAAGGAGCCTGTTCAGGAACACAGAGAATCAACAACAGCCTTCTCCGTGCCTTGGCAGCCAAAGACAGTAAACTCCCGAGATTTGTGCTATCACCCTGTTCCACTACATTAGTGATGCTTTATATTCACTCTTTTATTATGGTAGAGTCTTGCACACTGGAAGAAGGTGACCATTCAAAAAGCACTTTGAACCCAGAAAAATATGGTAACTAGTTTCTAAGTTAGTTTAGGACACCTTCCCCAGTCTTGCACCTTCACTGATAATCCCTGCCTTGCAGCTGCTAAGGGTTCCTATTACATGATCACTGTAATCTCAGTGTGCGAAGAGTAGGACCCAACTAGTCCCTGCTCCCACCCCAGTGCTGGCTCTGGTGGTCATGCAGCCAAGCAGTGAGCCAAATCTGGGAAACTATCTGAGAACTGACTGCTTTTGATTTTGTCATGGTAGCTTCAAGTCAAATCAGTTTCCAAAGACAGGTCACCATGCACCTGTATGATCACATGGGGCGAGCAGGAGAGGATAATAGGATGGTAAGGAAGGGTGAAATAATTCCTGGGCACCTATTTAGTCTTACATTGGATTCAACTGATTGTGGAGCTACAACTTGACAGAAACATAAAATAAGTAAAAAAAAAATAAAAAAAAAAAAAAATCAAACTACTTGTAGCTTACTTGTTCACTCTTGAAAGCATGAAGAAGAGCATTGGCATCATTAATAGTAAGAGGGAAAGAGAGTCTGGGTCCATAATAAGAGTCTGGAACATCAATCTTCTTTTCAAATTCTGTTAAACTTAAGCCTTCTTCTACCACCCGAGAAACATTAGGGCTGGCAAAAATTTCAGAAACTGGAAAAGAAGGAAGAAAACCAACAATGTAGAAACTCCACCAGTCCCACATAGGGCCATAAGAGCATGACTAGAAATTATGAAAGTAAATGATGCTTTACTTGCTGCAGTATTACAAGTGGCCTTATATACAGGAAGAGCTCCAGATCTCCCCAGATTGTTTCACAATACTAAAAAAAAGCAAACAAACAATACAAAAAAAGCAAAACCCAACCAAATGAAAAAACAGGAAAACCCTCTGTTCCAATAGCCAGTAGCTGTGGTCAAGATGTAAAACATTTTGTATTGATGCTGTGGACCAATCTGCTCTCACAGATAATGAAAAACCTAACATGCTACAGACTTCTCCTTCCCCCACAAAGCAAGGAGATTACAAAGTCATGGCCGACCATTCAGTAACCATCATCTGTTTAATGTTCAATATTACATTTTTAATACAGATTTTAAAGTTTCACTTTTATTTTCTATGTAAAACTTTTAAGGCTAAATACCAGCAGGTCAGTGATTATTTAAAATGTCATCAACAGAATCCTATTTATTCACAGTAGATTGCAAAGCACTCCTTTCTGATACCACTAGGACACAATGCCAGCTTTGGCTGGCTGCCATAAAACCTCTGGATGAAATAAACAAGACCATAGGGTAAAAGTAGAGCACAGCTTCTCATTTTCCTGATACATGGAGAAAGCAGGCACATTACTTCAATCCAATATTTTCTTGGCATCTCCTTGAAATGTAACTGAGTGAACAGTAGATTTCAGTGTTTTCTTCTTGCAGATTGTCTTTATTATACATTATTCTAAAAGAGAGAACCAGTCCCTAGAGGACAGTGTTCTGGCAGCTGCTCTTGCAGAGCTGCTCTTGTGAGATGATTGTTGTAAATGCTTTTTGCTGGGCTACAGGTAAGTTTTCTGTAACCTTAATTACATGCAAGTGGAAATAAAAATGTATTATTTACTGCTGAAGGAATACCTGTAGCTCTGACTCAAAAGTCACAGCAGCTAAAACCAGCATGTGGCCTCACAAAATATGGAAGGCCAACTAGTCTTGTAACTGGATAAAATCTGTATTAGAAATAGATAAGAATAAACTTTCTACCAGTTCTGGATTAAAAATAAAGAAAAAAAAAGCTTTATTTATCAGTTCTTCTGCTGTGAGCTGATTAGCACATTCAGTGTACAGCTACGTAAATGAATTAAGGCATCAAGTCCCAACAAGGTGCTCAGGGTTCATAGTTTCTGCAAAGCACAGTTTGATTTGCAGCCTTCCACCACAGTTACAGCTTTGTCTGGCCAGATGCCAGAACATCACTCATGGACTGAAACTGCTGGTTCCCTGATGACATACTGATCAGCCAAGCACATCTGCACCAAGTCCTGTCCCAGCTTTTTAGCAGTAGATCTCTGGACAGCATCTCCCTCTGTGCCTTACTTCTCAGGAAGTGGGTGGCTACAGACCACGAAGCCAGTTTCTCAGACCATTCAGATTCCTAATTGCTTACCTGTTCTGGCAGGAGGCTCTCCTCATCTGACAAGATTCTTTCAGTCAGCTGTCTTCTCAGCATTTCAAGGCAGGCAAATGGCTGCCCATGCCTGCTCCTATTCCAGCCCTCCCTTCCTGCATACAGCAGGCTACCCATCCTTTTACCTCTGAACATGAACCTGCTTTCCTCACAGCCTCTCTTCCTTTTTTGGCATATACCCAGGCTAGGAAACCCAGTCTCCTTCCCTGTAGGGCATACCTCTGCAAAAGTGTACCCCATTTCCTACTTTTGGATAAATTGTCTAAAGCCAGTCATGGTCATTAGCCTTAGAGTGCACTTACATCTCTTCTCAGACAGTCTTTCACCTAGTCTTTAAGGCTTCTTCCTGAATAGGATCACTGTCTCATCTCAGAGCAGTCAGTAATTGATGCCCTAACACAGCCTGCAAATTGGCACTCTGGCCAATGAGTGCCCCAGCTCACCACAAGTTCCATGCAGGAGTAATTCTGAAGGATTCAGCACCTCTATCATCTTAGTCATCCTCTAGTTGAGGCTGTCAAGGCTTTTTTAGTCCATATTGAAAGACGAGGACAAAACCTCTTGGTGTGCCTAGTTCAGACAGAGGTCTTAAGACAGAATGAAACACCCTCTGTCAGCATCTGCGTCTCTCCACTGACTACAAGGAGCACAGGAAGTGACCTGCTTTGTACTCCAAAGACATCAGTGATCTAGCCCAATCTCAGTGATTTGAGCCTTGCTATTAGACCCCACACAACTACTCTACAGGACAATAGCCATATTCCATATTAAACATGAAAACCCAGAGCTACATGGAGTCAGTCTGGCCACAGAAAACCCAGGGATCTCGCTCTCCTGACAAGACAACCTCACCATGGGAGTTGTTCAAGGCAAGTCCAAGATACCACTGCTAAGGATGAACTCACTATCAGGGTAACAGGCAATCAGCTATTTCTGCAGCTCTGAAATAAGCTGTTCTCCCACCATCCGTGTGCCTTCAAACTAACCATTGGGGTACCTGAGAGTACCCGATTCCTGAGGAATCTTACATCTGCCAGATACACCCATCAGGTCAAATCCAGATGGACTTCAAGCCCACTAAGAAAATGAAGATTTCTATAACACTCCAAACATTCATTTCTTCACTCCATTCCTTGTGTTGTAAGCTGAAAGCAGCTGTGACCTATTCCTCACTGTAAGAATCACTCTATGCAAAAAGCCTTTGAAGGGTGTTAATAAGGCTGTAAGAGAGGCATCATGGGGAGTGAAACCGCAGAAAACAGCACCTTTTTTTGTTGTTCCCTTTTGAAGGAGGCTTCAGGAGGTGTGTGGCTCCTGCCCGTTACCTTGAGAGGCACAGGGATGCCTTAGACTCTCAGTCCCACTACCTTGCCCAGGACATGTTTGCAGCCTTCTCACCCTCAATGTGCCGTATGAAGAGTGAGTAAATGAGTCCCCTTTACCTGGAAAAGCAGTGTCCAGCTTTCTCTGTCTAGAGAACTTTCCAAGTTAGGGAGGGAGAAAAGTGTAAGGTGGAAAGGTTTCAATTCTTACTTCTCACAAATATTTGGAAAATAGCCTTTAATCAGAAGCAGAACAAGACACATAACTATAGAATATCCCCACCACAACTTAAACTGCACTGGCATTTTAAGCAGGATGAGAGGATGAAGAAAGCTTTAGGGTACAACAGATAAACATTCACATCAAAAGCACTACTGTGTTAATGAGGCAGTGGCTGCTTTTTTCTTTGAAAAACATATTCTGAAAGAGCAGATTAAAAAGTGGCAAGTGACAAGATGAATAGTGGAGACTGAGCAGTTTATAATGTAAGGAAAAACAGATCACAAAATCTTCAGGTAGCTTTCTCATCACATACTGAGATGAATAGGCAACCTATTCTCTGGTAAGAATATTACATACTCTCTTTTTGGAGAGGACTTTTGAACCATGTGTTATCATTCAAATTTAAGTGAGCACACACTGGAAAAAGAAAAAGACAAAAAATAAAAGCCAGAGAATAGTGGGGTTTAGAAAATGCTTGAGAATAGCAAGGCCAATTGGAAGCCTCTCTGCTTCTTCTGTTTACACTCATTGTGGCTCCTATCTTAAGACCATGATTCAGCAAAATTGAAAGCAGTTCATTACTCTCTGCAGCACTGATTTTGCGTAAATAGATGGTCTATCATGAGTGCTGCAAAGGTCACATAAGAGGATCAAGCAATTGATCTTTAAGTAAAGAATGCACACAGCCAATAATTGGACTAACATAACCACAAACCACTCAACACAAATTTTATGTGCAATTTCTCAAAAAAATAGAGTATAAATAGAGAGACTCAGCAGTCTCTCTATTAAACATGTACCTTTTGGAATCTTTCCACTTCATTTTGGGTTCTGTTATCTGTAACCCAGGGAGTTAGAAAGGAGAAAATAAAAAAAAACAAGACAAAAATGAAGCCTTTGGAGCAGTTATCAAGTCTTACCAACTTCAGTCCTGCCGGATAAAAGTTTTAAGCAAACAAGACAAAGGGGAGCTTTACCATAAGCAATACACTTTATCATGTGTTTCAGCCTTTAAATCATGGCTGGAACTCCCAATAACTTGAAGACCAAGAAACGGGTCACCTACGCAGCGGTGACAAGGGGCAGCCCACAGAATCCTCTGTCCCTTCCTGCGCACAGGTGGGGCCTGGATCTCCACTTGCCCATGGACAGTCTACGCATGTAGCAGTGTACTCTGTACCAGTCATGTCCTGAGCCCCAGCAAGTCACATGAAGCACCTCACCTTTGTTCCTTCTATCCATAGACACAGTTAATAAAGGTGGATAAATTATATCTAAACCGAGCAGTTGTAAAATTATCTTTAAATATTATAATGAAAATAGAAATTAACACTATTTTTCCAAATCTCAAACCTAGCACTACTATTTTCTTTTCCACTAAGGTGGAATAGCTGAACTGTGGTGCATGCTGCTGCATGGAGAAGAAGTAGAGGAAGTGGGCAGTATCTGACTGGATACAATAGTCTGGAATGTTGTATCATCTGCCTTGGCTTTAGAGCAAGGCTCAAACATAATTTTTTTTTCTGCAGAGCACAGAGAGCATTAGGCACTCTAAAGTATTTAAGAGAGAAAAGATGTCATTGATAATGGTTGCCATTAGAACACTGAACCACTTATGGATTTGATAGTGGTTTTATCCTGCTATCAAAGTTTCCTGTGCAAATTTTAATTGGAATAACCTGCGGCTGGACCAGACAAAAAAGAAAAGACATTCTCTTGTAATTCAATAGGAAGGGGACAGCCTCCTTTTTAAAAACACCAGGATTAGACCTATTCTCAATTTATTCAGGGAAGTCATGCTTATTTTCTGGACTTAGGAATCATTTTCAGTCTGTCTTTCTTTTGAGCTTGACCTCAAGAGTAAGTTTTGTCCAAGGATTCCAAAATACTTCAAGAATTACAGGTTATTTGTTGCATAACTGAAATTTATTTGAGATGGTTTCTAAAGATTTATCTCTAGCAGTGTAAATTTCTTTCGTTTTTAATCATTGACACATTGACACATGTTTTGCAGTGAAATCTAAAACAAATTAACAAGTGGTTCAGAACTGCTTCAGGGTAAAGAATAATAAAAAAAAGAAAAAAGAGGGAACAAGAACAACCTCTTTGAAGGCAACTTCTTTGGTTGCTCTAAATCAACTAGACACAGTTTCTCTCGATAATCACATCTGGTAGTTTAAGAAAACATGCATAGAAAATTGGAGTCAGTAAGTCTATCATTAGAACAGCTTAAGGGCAGTAACATACAAGAAAGCCCTCTGAGCACTTCTGAGTATTCTCATAAAGACAAAGAAGTATCTGTTATGTCTTACATCTTGACTCACTGAATAGATATTGAGCAGAGTCAACATTTACAGAATCAAATTCTGTATTTGGGAAATCAAACCTCAGCCCAGCTTGTGAAGTAGGCTGTAAACATCCCATTGAAAATAAACGTTCTTCACATCGGCTTTTTAGTCAGAATCTCCATGTTGCTTTGATTTTTATCCTTACCTGCATCAGTTGGAGTACAGTGATCCAGCATGAATGTAAAAAAGTTGGATAGCTGAGCACAGAAAAGAAAAGAACAAACACTGATCAAAGAACAGTAACATTCTCTTTCCTTACACAGTTACTAGGAATTTCTCATTTAGGGGGATCTAAGACACCTCTGTATGATCCCATAGCATCAGCCTGCAATAATAGCACAACCTGTGTCCTATTACAAAAACTGCTTACTGCTTTCCTTCTTTGCTAGGGATTAGCAGATTGACACTACATGAATGCACAAAATGTTTCAGGGCTGCATCAATGCTGCTGACATTTTTGGTTGTAATTCATCTCGCTTATCATCCAGACTATTTGCATAGGCTTTCTTCGGAGTCTATAGAAAGATACTGCTACAAACACCAAACTGATTTTAGACACTGATGCTACAATAAACACAAAGCCCTAAAAGTTCCTGATTCCCTGTATTCAGCCCAAAGGAAGCCTGGTCTGACATGCTGAAACTGATATCCCTGTTGTACATCTTGCCTCATAGACGCAGTTAAGATCACCCATAGCGGATGACCTGCAATTCCTGGCTAACAGAGCTGTTATAACAGGAATCTCTAACTTAGATACAGTTGTATGCGCAGAATGGTGTCCTGCTGCTTATGTAGTTATATATATACATATATATACACACACATACATATATATATATGTATGTATACACACAACCTAATTAGTTTATATGTGAGGCAGGGAAGCAGTTTTTATACACAGGACACAGATTTGCAGGGAGAAATAACAGCACACCCATTTGTTTTGTTTTGTTTTTTTTTTTTTCAACTTAGTCCTCTATGATAAGTGCTGGTACAGGAAGAATTGAAGATTACAAACCTGTAGCTGATCTTGCTCATCAGCATATTCAATTGACTGAAAGATAGTCAGAGAATAGCGCCGCCTCATCTCTATCCGGGCCATTCTAAAGCGGTACCAATTCTGGATGAGGACAGCAGATCTAATGACTGTCAAAACAGAAAGCAATGGAGTACACATGGATGCAGTGTAATCTGCTTACAGGCCCCAGTCACACCACAAACAAATCACATTCCCTTAGCTGCTCAGATAGAGGTTTATCAAGCAGAACAACATCTGATGGCACAAAAGAGGTCCTGGGATGGGCGCTGCCCCATAGGGAGAGCTCCTCACATCTATGTAAAGCAGTTAATGCTGCTTGAACAGTGGACATCAGCAAGAGCTGCACAGGGGAACATGAGCTCCAGGAGCTAATGCTCACTTGACCCCTCCCCACCATGCCCACAATCCCCCCTGCTATTCCTGGTATCCAAAGGACAGCAGCTCTAAGGAGCCAGGGCACTACCAGCAGAAAGACAAGAGGAAAGATGGGCAGGTGTGCCCTCAGCACTACCAGTGACCACTGCAGCTTCTGCAGAACTAGAGGGAGAAGTGAAAGCAGAAGGCTGGAGGGGTTGTGCTCAGCCTGAAATAACCATGATCTTGGGAGAGGAGGAGCAGATGAGCTCAGCAGCAGCTTCTGCTTTTTACAGAGTTGTGACTCTTCAGTGCTTTAAGGGTGCTCATCCAGAAAGATCAACTAACTTTGAGAAAAGCATTCCTCAGTCACTTGTAAACTGTTTTTTTAAGATAAGCTAGAGAGTAATAAATGTACCTTTCAGTTACTTAGAGCATATGTAAGTATGGATTTATCATCCAAAGGAGGACACCATTTGTTATACAAAATTGAAATAAAATGCAACTACTGCCTTGAAGATGGAGCAGCTGAAATAATGCCAAATTCAAATCTGGACATTTGCTTAAATTATGGTCAGAGAGAGACTCTGCATTAACATGCTTAGCCCTGCAGAGCACTAACAGGGGCAGTCAAGAGGTATTACATGCATCACTGAATAACAGCAAGAGGAAGACAGAGCACAGGGCTATTGGCTCCCTAAACCTGTCCCAGTGCAATCACAACATCACCACCATATCCTTGCCTGGCAACAAAAAGGAGAGCAAGGTAGGAGGCTGCTTTCAAGAGATGTCACATTTACTCACTTGAAGTTGAACATAATTCTTGTATTTTTCCATACCTCTTTTTTCCCTGTACTTTCAACAGGATACTGGTAAGTAAGTAGAGGGCCAGAAATGTCAAATCTGTATCTTCAGCCCTGCAGCTAACATGTCACTTTAAGGAGTTTCCTAAGGTGCGCAATGCTGAATGGCTCAGCACAGGACACAGCAAAAAAAAAAAAAGTCTTTATGCTTCTGATCTTGGGGGAACAAACAAAAGCAGCTACAGGGCAACTCCATAGAAGGTAAAAAATAATACACCGATCTTAGCTCCTGACACTCCCAAGAACTAGAGCTCATTTCTGAGCAAATAAACAGATGATCAGGAGAAGCACAGAAACAAAACTGAGACATTCTCTGAATACCTGAGTTTGACACTATCACCACTGCAAAGCATTGCAAATTCACAAAAAAAAGAAAAAAAAGAGGAAACTAAAATCAACACTAATGTCTTAACATGAATATATTTCTATTATATTGCAATTGCCAAAATGCACAGTTGATACTGAAAAGCAAAACAAGAATGCATACCAATATTTTTTCTCCCTGCAAAATTGCAGGGAAAACCTCTGTACTACAGGGACAATAGTTTACACTAGTCGATTATTTTAGCTGAACACAAATACCAAGAAGAGACTAGGATGAGTGGCCCCCCTGAGTGAGAATGATTTTTTTTTTTTTCTTAAATTGACAGGTATGCAAGTAAAGAAAAACCTCCATAGAAAAGTGATTCTGTTAATAAATGTATAAAATTAAGAACGCTTTTTTTTCCTAAAAATGCTTAGAAGTGCCATAATAGCATGTTTGGTTTTTTTTTTTTTTTTGCTTATTTTACCATTAACAAGTATACAGCATAGTTAAAGTGGTAAAATTTTCTATTCCAGAGAAGGCCAACAGGTATCCATCCTAGAAAAGTCCTCTTGCAGGAAGGAAATGTAATCCTTATATGACTAAGCACACCCTTTGTACCCTACGTAACCTCTGAGATCTTCCTCAATTTCTGTCCTTTCTGGAATTCACCACCACCACCACACACCAGAAAGCCTGACACATCACAGAACAGCTGTCATCAACTTTTCTCTTTAGAAGAATACCTAAGAGGCAAAGCACAGCCACCAACACAGAAACTGATTTCCAGCATCAGAACCATTGAACTTCCCATTATTAAAGCCCCCCTAGGTTGCTTAATGGTCCTGAACACTTACCACAGCACAATTAAACTGGTATCACATAAGATAGGTATTTATCAACCTCTTTGGTTAATGTTGCAAATCTAACAACATATTTTGGGTTGAGTTTTTTTTCTTCTGTTTTGTGTTTTGGTTTTGTTTTTCTTTGGGGGGTGTTTTTTTTTTTTTTTTTTTGTTTTGGGCTGGGTTTCTTTTTTTTTTGTATTTTTGTGGGGGTTTTGTTGGTTTTGTGGTTTTTCTTTAATTGTACTTACTACAGCGCTATTATTCTCAGGACTGAATTAGAACACGATTTTCACACTAGGCTGAACTATATCTGTAGAAATAATTGTTATCAGTTGCAGAAGGTCCCTATCCCAGCAAGTACCTGTTAAATTAATGTTATGAATGCATTAGAGGGATGTACAATGTACAGCCTCAGGCTGCAGACAGAATGATGGTTTGGCATCATTTGACTACCGCTGAAATGCGGAAAGAATATCATCCAGCAACTGGAGAGGACAAAATATTGTCAAGCACACAACAAAATCACAAGCCAGCTTTGGGATAGCAAAGCCTGGCTCCACACCAGTGTGAGTGATGGTTGTAAACCAAGAAAGAGTACAACTCCTCATGCCTGCTGCAAGCTTTTGTACCCTCAGAAATATTCCCAAATAACTTGTCTCTGCGGCCTTGCAAGGCACATATATGCACAGATGCAAATAAAAAAGGGAAGGACAGCTTCTCAGTTAGAGGTAGGTCTGAGACTCTAGGTGCTTCCATGTTACTTCCACTGCTGTGACACAGTGCTGATGCTGCTGTGATAACCAAGCAGTGTACACAAAGCTGAAGGCTACCCTTAAACCAGTCGGCTTGGATCCCTGTAAGTGCTCCTTCTTCTCAGTCGCCAGTTTCCTGTGACTTGTGTCCTGGCTTTGTAGCCAAAAAAAGCCCTCCTTTTCAACCATGGCTGGTCAGCATAATAATCTCCCAACACTATGTATGGTTCCACATAACATGGCTCCCAGCAGACCCTTAAATTGCACTTTCATGACAAACCTTGAAAGAGAACACAAAGGATCTGAACAAAGGTCTGAGCTAATCCTGGAACTCATGTGCCTGTGCGAAGCCTGCTGTGGTATGATTAAAAGCAGGGAGATGAGGCATTAGATTTTTAATTGAACATTGAACCAGGTACTGTGGAGACTTTCCACTCCGTGACTGACAATGGAGAATTGCAGGCCAGGCACTTGGTATGGCAGAAAATAGATTATAAGAGTCATTGTAACAGCTCTGCTTTACTACACTTACTTCATAACCAGGGTCACCCACCAGCAGGGAAATTGGGACAATTTGCCCAGAAATCCTGTGCTGTAAAAGGCTCTAAAAGTTCCCCCTCAATACCTTAATCCGTATGCTTTGCTAGTAACACAGCAGCACACATACATCTGAAATTTAGGTTCTGCCCCAGATGCTGTGAATCTTTTCCCAATCTGTAGATGTTAGAGGTGGTCTACAGTTGCCTTCTGACCTCAGCCAGCATCTATAAGCTATGCACTCTTTTAAAAAGAAGATAATTATAAAGTAATTTTTTTTTCAACAAGCATTTTTACAACAGGACTTTGGGGAAACATTACCTTGCAACCCTCTTCTGGTGTTACAGAGATAACAGCCACTGACCCTGAAGACAAAGGTTAGCACTCACCATTCTCTGATGTTCTGTCAGCTATAGAACTGCTGCACCCCATGGTTCCAATGATGCTTCCCATCAGTTTTAACTGCTGCTGATATGAAGCACGTGCCGTTCAGCTGTTATCATTACACACATTTCCTGTGTTATCCATTCAGTGATGAGGATTATACCCCTCCAGGCTCTTCCTAGCACTGCTAACAGAGAAGGGAGTTGGAGGGGAAAAAGAAAGCAAAAACAAAAATGCGTTTGACAACAGAATCTAAAATAGCTACAACTTATGAGAAGTTACTGTACAACACGTCTTGCAAAAAACTGGACCTGATGAACCATACTTGGTTTCTTTTTCACATCTGATTACTATCAGCTTGCATTCAAGAATGAAGAACTCAGTAATTAGCACAATTTACTCCTTACATGTTAGCTGGAAGTTAATGTGCACCTGTGATTTCCTGGTAGGAACAAGAGTGGTAGGAACAAGAGTAGTAGGGATAAGAGACTACAGAGGCATGTTACTCCTCATTCTTGTGATTTGAAAATTGGAACTGCAGAATTCTAAGGACTTTAAATTACATCTGATACTACTGTTAAAAAAACCCAAACAAACCCAAACCTCACCCTCCTAACACTCTATTGCTTTGAAAAGTGCCCTACCACTCCATTTATCACTTTTTTCTCAGTGTCGCCACCATCAAACTTGCAAGTTGAGATAGTGCGACAGCAAATTGCTTCCTCATCAGATTTCATTTAAATAAGCCATCCAATTTTCAGTTGCATTTCTACTGAAACATTGGTTTCATTAAATAAATGAACAAAGTATATTTTGCAGTATGGCTTTTTTTTTTTTTTTTTTCTTTTTCTCCTGGTATTTGCTCAGCTCTTCACTAAATTCACCGATGCAACGCACTTCCTAACCAGCAAGCTCAAATGAACACAGTTCTTCCAAGATGTAAAATAAGTTCATTTCTAAGTAACAAGAAAGTCACTGATGCTCTTATAGACTGAACTTTGTAGGAGCTAAAGATTTCTTCTATGATCACACTGATCCCCCTCTCTCCCTGTCTCCAAGGATACAGGTTTCTCTCTAGCATGTCTGATGTCTAAATTATTGCATTTGTTGTTTTGTTTAATTGATATTCCTTTTGAGTTTTAAAACAAAGAAGAAATTCATCAGCATAAGATGAATGCTTAGCTACTATTATTTTATTTTGCCTTTAATAGCAGAAGTAAAAATAACAGGACAAGAGAAAAAAACAAATGCATAACTAACCTATTTTTAATCTCAACAGTTAGATACTTATTGTAGCAGGACTATTTACAGTGTTGATATACTTTCTTATATAATGCCCTGTTATATTAATATTGCAGAACTCTTTATAGTTGTGGGGCTATTTTTCAGCATCCCACAATACAAAGACATCCCACACTTGAGCTGAGTCTGCCACCTTCTGAGTCAGTATTTATTTCAGGAAAGAAGGATTTTCATTTTTTTCCCCCACAATGGACTGCTTTTGTTCCCTCTGAAGGAGCTATCATGAAATCCAAAAAAAGTGCTGCAACATTAATTTTGAGCCAATCAATGGCTTTGTCAGCATCAGACACACTGATATTGCTAATAGCTCAAATTTGTCTTATCTCCAAACAATTGCTGTTCTCCTGCATACTGTCTCCTCACTTGCCCTCTCAGGGGAATAAGATTTGGTGCTAGTCCATCTCGAACCAGCCAGCCATGACTTGAACTGGGATCTGAAGACTAGAACCAAGAGCAAAATCAACCAATTATTGTTAATTGATTGCATACAATCTAAGTTCTGTTGCACTGAGATAATCTTCAGTGTGCGCCTGGCAACTGGGTAACAGGAACCCCAAACAGAACCATCACGTTTCTCAGGACACCATCCAAGCCACAGCTAACAATGGTCTGACCTAAGAAACAGGGATCTGAATCATCATTGCAACTTACTTTCATAGAATCATAGAATCATAGAATAGTTAGGGTTGGAAAGGACCTTAAGATCATCTAGTTCCACCCCCCCTGCCATGGGCAGGGACACCTCACACTAAACCATGCCACCCAAGACTTGAGTTTTCTCCCAGTCACCCCCACGCTTCCCTCCTCCTACCTCTAAATTCACGGCTTACTAATACCTCCTTGAGCAAAGAAACAAAAAAGATAGAGGCATAGGGACATAAATTTTATGGTGATAGCAGTAAATGAATTCTGAAACATACACTCAAATCTTGGAGGAAAACTTGCACAAACATATCCATCAGTAAATATCTTACAAAGGATGAATCTGACAATCAAAAAACTAATCCAAGGGAATAATCATCACCTTCAGTCCCAAGTACCTGCATCCTAAAATGGGCATAGCGAACATTCAAACTACTACCCTATTTCCTGATGGCTTCTTAGGTGACTACAGAGCCATCCCGGCCACCAACCTGCACACCCAGACTTCAGACCAGCCACACCTACAGGTGACTCCAGCAAGCAGGGTCTCCAACCAGGCCCAGCAAATTCACTTTCTGCCCTTCTTGTCTGCCTAAAGAATCATGAACAAGGGGAACAAGCCTCTGTGGAAAAAGTCAGTGCCTTCCCCAGCCCAGGGCTCTTCGCTCCAAACTGAGCCTCTCCAAAGGAAGAAATCCCTCCTCTCCTGTCCCCCAGTTATGTTGGTTCAAGTCATCTCCAGTGCCAGGGCAAACCCCGCCTTCCTGGACAAAGACATAGAAAAATACTAGTCAAACGCCATGAATGCCTTCCATGCGGAAGAAGGTTGAAACCCAAGCATTATAACACTACAGTAATTTATGTGAGCTATTCACTGTGCAGTGTAGCAATGTCTGGTGAAGAATCATTTGCCATTATAAAACTCCCCAAAATGTTGGATGGGGAAACAGAAAGCTAGGCTTTTACCAAGGTAATTACAAAGGCTTCAGAGTTGCAAGGTAGCTGGATGAGAATTTGGGACATAATGCTGTGTTAGCATTCTGGATACTATGGCACTGGTATGTCCTTAGAGAGCATCTGTCATGCTCACTACAAGGCAGGCAGTAATTCAAGATCTGCAAGCTTGCTCCATTTTTTAGATATAACTACAAGAAATTGCCATATTTCTCTCATTTCAGCAAAAAGGCAATTTTGGGATGGACAAGCACTGAATACATTGCCTACCCACTAAAGCAAAATAATATATCATTCCAACCATGCCAATAGACATGCAACAAGTTAAGCCAGAGTGGTATATGCTGCTCTTTTTCTGGGTAAGAGCCACTGAAGGTTACACTGCAGCAAGTGCTCAGAAATTTGGGGTTCAGAACCTGAGCTGGCAAGGGCCCGATTTACAGAGAGAATGAATCAGCACCATTTCAGCTGAATGTAATAGGCGATGCACAAAATCAATCATGCCTCCAGTCTGTCAGTCACATAAAGACCTGGCTGCCTAAAGAATAATGGAAAACTTTTAAAGATTTACAGCTGACTTTTAATGAAATCAGGCTGCAGGTCCTTTGGGCAGAGTGCCATCCTTTCAAACATACCTTATCTTTTAAAATTACATGAGCTGTGCTACAGGCAGACTAATATAAGCTAGGTCAAGCCTGAGGATATTGAAGCCATTCAAGTAAGAGCCACTGGGCTTCAACCTCTTACTCTCGCTTTGTTCCATTTGTTTGTTACCTTTGATAAAGAATGAAACGCCCTCCCATTATTTTTGTTGGGATGGGAATTATTTTATTTCGGTTAAACTGCTATCTCCAGCAACATGTCTCCATTCCCTACTTCCTCCTCTCTCAACCATATTTGTGAACAGGTAGTTATGATCTCCTTCCACAACATGTCTTAGAAGGTACATGTGGTCAAAGAAGTGATGAGATAGGGACATTTTTCTCCGTTAAGATCAGATGGATGGGTGGGTGGGTAGATGCTTTCAGTGACAGAGGCTTTCCTTTGATCCCTCCTTGCTATCAATTTTTTAATTTTCTGTGATTCACAGACTTCCTTTAGAGTTGTTTTCCTTTGGAAATTAGGACTGCAGAGAACAGAGAGATACCATAGCATGGGTTTGTGATTGATTTGTTTCTGTGCATTTCTCAGGGAATAAAGCAGGAAAGAGCAAAATGCTCGAGAAAACCCAGACATTAAATCACAACACACAGGTTAGCACCTTTAGAGGGACAACTCTTCAAAACTGTCTTGTGGCCAGAGTTGGGATTGTCAAGGATGGGAATCTAGAGACGAATTAAAAATTTCATTATCTAAAAGATGCACCCTGCAGAAAGTGGGATGAAGCAGCCAAAGTCAACTAACAGAGTGAAAGAGAACCTTGTGATGCCACAAGAACTGTAATTTTGACATTAGCACTGAATTTAGTTTGTCAAGGGACTGATATGAGAACATCAAACATAGAGAAAGCAGTATCTGTTTAGGTCTCTGTTATTTTTCATCCATGGGATAAACTGACATTTCCATTAAGTGACTTCCAATGGTTACAGGTACGTGAAAGAAAGGAGAAAGCCTTTCTGTTTACAGGTAATTTCTTCAACCTGCTCAGAGAAACAAGGCTAAGCTTACTATAAAACTGAAGGAATCATTTCTAGCAGTGGCTCTGTTGGCAGATCTCTGTATTTGGGCCAGGGATCAATAGGGACTGGATGTAGTAAGATACCAGTAAGCCAGCAAAGCCCAATAGAGAATAAGATGAATATATAGAACAGCTCAATAAGATGGACTCATATTCCCGAGCCCAAAAATGCTCTGCAAGAAGAAATAAAAGGAAGAGCTGCAAAGGTGTGAACGTGCAGAGATTATTCAAGCAATTGCTGAGTTCAGGAACTGCATGCAAAACCAAAGAGAACTGTAGAAAACTGATAGAAGAATGCCAGTTTGTGTTTTTTACAATTAATAAGGAATACACTTACACAAAATATTTGCACCTTTTTGTGTACAAAATAAACAAACAAAACAAGCAGCCTAATTTTTTGCACAGGCAGACTTCAGGCAGAATATTCTTTAAAAAGAGAAGTAGCAAACACAAGTGCACGAATGAGGTGCAGATCACCCTGAACTATAAGCAAAGCCATCACATAATTTTCCAGAAATGCTAAACGCCTGTAGGGGGAGATTCCTCTGGGAAGCAAGGAGAGAACTCAAAATCCTGAAGCAAAGTTGGTTCTAGTAAACTGGAGCCAACTGGAAAGTAAAAGTTAAATCGTTGTCTGAAACATGCATTGCCCTGCAGCTAATTAGCAGTCTTTAATTCTCCTTACTTGAAGGGGAGAAGGGTTGAAAAAGCAAAGCTCCAGAATGAATGTGTTAAAACCTAAGCCAGTTTAAATATTAATGCTTCAGCTGAAATTCATATTGGTTTTAATAAGTTAAGCATCGGAACAAGGCTCAAAATTATAATAAAAATAGTTTTTCCTAAAAACAAAAGTACATGAAATAAGTAGTCCCAAAGCCAGTTGATTGTATTTGTATTCAGAAGTTCTGGATATCTGATCCAGTTCAGGTCAAACTTTATAGTTCGAAGCACACTGATTTTTTTCAGGGTAAAATCATATACAGTTACACACACATTTGTCATTCCCAACACAGATTAAGTCAATTTGCTCCTTACAAGGGAACTAAAATATACATATATACCCCACCCAAAGCTTACTTGGTGTTTTCTTTCTGCTTCAGCAATACCAAATTTTTTTTTTTCTGTAAGGAGTACCTTCAGAAGATTCTTTTTTCAGGAGGAAGCAGCCCCTTTTTGGCAGCAGAACTGCACAATGAGGGATGAGGCTCTGCAGAACAGGTGCTCCGATTCTCTCTGGGGTTCTGGAGCTAGGAGATGCAATGCACTTGCTCTCCACCTATTTACACAGCTTCCTGAGAGGAAATTTCTTGAGCACAGATCTTCAGAAACAGTCATGGGAAAACGCTGTTTTCATCATTCAGCCTGATGTGCAAGCTCATGGCTGTAGCCCTCCAGCTGCAGTGTAGGCATGCTGCTCAAGAGCTGTTTTGTCACCATGCACCCTGAATCTCAGGCAGAGAAAGGGATGGGCTGAAGTTATCTGCTTCACATCTGAAGTCACATGATCTCTCTCAAGAGGAATGGCCTTTCTGCTGTGATGAGGTGATGATTTGCATTTTAGCAGCTCTAGCACACTGAAAAACAACATAAGGGCTGTGCAGGTATTTGGTGATCTGACAGGACCAGCATGGTTATGAAAGCCCTTAAGGAAAGAAAAACTGAATTTACAATGAGGCATTGTATCTGCATGTTAGTGAGACTGGTTTTCTCCAAAACACTCACACCCAGATAATAGGACCAGCATGAAGCACTCAAATCTTGCACTCAGAAGCAGTACACTAATGCCTGTACACTTCATTTCTTCATGTGCATTCATATGTTTTTCCATAAATGTGTGACTGAAATTCAGTGGACTCTGTTCATGTTTTGGTTTGTCTGCTCCTTGTGCAACTACTGGAAAGGGACTGAAGAAGCCGAGAACTCTACAGTGTGGCTCCCCTGTGCAGTCAAGAACTCACGGCACCGCACGCTTTGAAATCAAAACCTAACCCCTGGCAGCAGGGCCTGCAACTCTGACCTAGCTCCTCACCTCGCTGACCAGGAACTCTCAGTCACTGCACAGGTGTCCTTTGCATGCCCAAGGTGATCTGTTACTGCCCACTGATCCACAAAGGCCGCTAAGGAACCTGCCACTTCAGGCTGTATACCAATACCATGGGGACACTGCCATTTTGAACACATACACCACTGAAAAATATAAGTAGCAGTATAGTATTGTAATGTCACCAACAGTCCTGGGCCCAGTCTTCAACATTACTCATCTTCATTACACCACATTTTTCCCAAGTGCGTCCTTCCACCCCTCTCCAAAAGCTGTGGAGGGGCTGCTTGCTGCTGCGCCAACTGATGGAACAGAGCACAACAGCCACTTCGCTGGTATCAGTGCAGGGGCATTCAGAGAACAGTGACAATCAAAGCAAGATCTTCACCCTCCAGCCCCTCCCCCAAAGGCTAATAACACTGTAACATGGTATTTTCAGGGAATTTCTGCCATCATTCTGGTGACAGTTATAGAAAGGCATCAACCACCACTGTGAAGGACAGTGACCAAATAATCTTTTGGGACAGACAACTGCCCTTACTGTGACATAACAGATGCATCTATTAATGTGCAAAAATCTATTAACGTGCAAAAGATATTTAAAGTACCAAGCTAGCAAAGCAAAAGGTACTGTGTGAATGAACTGGTTTGATGGACTGAGCTAGTCCTTTGAGGTTCTGGAGTCCCAGACAAAAGCTTCCACTTTCAAAGCTGTTCCTCTCTTATGAGACAAGACAGTAAACAGCATATATACCAGGTATGATAATTCTGCATGACCCAGAAGAGTTCTGATGTTTGTTTTTCTGGCAGGATGCACTTTCCCTGATCAGAGTTGCAGTAGCTAATCATTTATGTATGATCACTCTGTTCTGCCAAAATGCATGCAAGCAAAAATACATCACAACCTCTTTCGACTGCAGTCTGGGGATACACATTATTTATAAAACACTCACTGTACCTGATAAATTCATCTCTGTTGGCACTAATCAAGATTTCTGCATGATGTAAGGCTATAAGGCTTGTTCCAGTGGCCAACAAATCCATCAAAACATTTCATCCAAGATAATGGGAGAGGAATCAAACCCTTAGCTGTTAGGTTCTATCAGACATAAAGTCTCCATGTTTTCTTTTGTTATTCATGGAAGTTGTTAGCCATCTGTCCTAGTGGTCTGACGTGACCAAGCAATCTGATAAAAAGTCAGCCCCGCTGGACTGAGCCACCTCTCCAGTTACCTACAGGTATCACAATAACATGCAACTTGAGGAAACACAAATATGCTTTCCAAATTAACCTTTCCCATTCAAGTCCAAGGATGCAGGCTGTATCAAATGAGCATTTTCCTTTCTGCATAGGGCAAAGAGAACATACCAGTTCCACCAATAAAGTCACACACACTACTGCTTATTTGTTCAGCAGTCATGTATCACACACACATTTAAGATGCTGAAAGGCTCTTAGCATCAACAGTTGCAACAGAAAGTAGGCCAACACATGCTGCCAATATGTTGTTGAGCAGTCTGGCATGACAAGAAAAAAACGCAGAAATCAGGACATCCCTTTACAGACAGCCCTTCATGATGTAATAGCACATACTCTGTTTTAAAATACCTTGAAAACATTAACCTCCCTAGCAAGCTTCCATGCAGGCATTCCACATACATAATTCAAATTCAGCTTCAGGCCTACTTCTCAGAAGTACCCACTACAAAGTGATGTAACTGATATTTTTCAGAAAGACTAAAGATAATCATAGTCAAAGTGAATGTGCTCCCTCTTGAGTCTTGACCATGGCTCCCCACCTTCTACCCCCCCTCAAATAAGCATTTTTGAGTATTTTTTTTTGAGCTTACCAAGCTCAAAGAAGTATTCTGAGACGACCAAACAATTTTTTAAAATACCAAAGTATCTTAAGGTACTAGCCAGGGGACAAGGCCCTGCCTGAGGACCTGGATGACCAGTCACAAACAGAAAGAATCAAAAGAATACAAGAAACAAAGAGAGAAATAAATGGCCAGAACAATTTTAAACTCTGCCTCAGTCAGTCAGATGACAGAAATGTGTTCTCACAAACCAGGAGTAGGTTAATTTGTGTGAATAGGAAAATAAATTCCCCCCAACAAATCTGGGCAAGATGATGAATAAAAGATATTAAAACAACAATCGCTGGCAAAAAGAACACAAAATTAGAAATACGAAACAAAGGCAGGTGTAGAGCCTCCAAACTCTTGAAGGCCAAGAAACTAATCCAGAACACAGTAAGAGCATCAGGATACCTTCTGTAAAAATGAGAACTTTTTTTTTTTTTTTTTTTTTTTTTTAAGAAGGATTTCCCAAATTATCAGTTGAATGCAGATAATTCTGGGAAGGAATGACTAATGATCTAATTTGCACAACTCTACCTCCCTCATGTTAGCTTCAGCCTCCACTTAGTGCCTGTAGAGATGATAGCTAGTGATAGCATTCAGGCTTTGCAGTCTTAGTAAAGCAACAAGAGGGAAAAGAAATAGGCATACGAACTGCCTAACAGCAGCTTGAGCTGTGTTTTGTTGGTCTGGTCAACCAAAAGCTATACTGAGTGCAAAACCTACATCCTGAAGCCTCGAGCCTATCAGACTGTTTCTTCCCTAAAGGTGCCTCTGGCTAAATCAGGCTCATAAGGTCAGGAGGGTACACAGATTGGACTCACACACTAATGATCACTATGTAAAAGGGTTTTTTGTTTGTTTGTTTGTTTTTTGAGACTGGGAACTACTATGTACAGTCATCACATATGTGGTAGGCAGTCAGTAAAGTCTATGGAAATAATTTTCTTCACCTCTGTTTGCACCTTCTCCTTATGAAATTGCTTTTAATGACAGACAAAATTTTCTACCTTCATTTGCTGCTTCAGCAATCAGTTTCAAGAGTCAAGGCAACTACAATATTTAGCTACAAACAATGTATTGTTTTGCTTACAGGCACCACATGCTTCTGAAAATTAACAAACTTATCTTTTACATTCCAAATAATTATCTTTGTAATTTTTAACCACAGTCCTATAAACATTGTACAGGTTCCTAAGTGTACTTCTACAAGCCTTTGGGATGCGAGGATTTAGTATGGTGAGGACTTAAGTATGTAGGGCAAAACCCTGCAAGAGATGACGTAAGTTGACATGAGATGCATTGTGTGATGCAACAGATGACAAAAAAGTTCCAGAATTAATGAATACCTGATGTATATGGGCACAGAACTGCACAGAAACAGCTGCTCTGCACGCTCACAAAGAGCCATCTTCTGCAGAAGATGCACCGTGAATCCACAGCCTAAATAATCTTGGAGCACTGACGGGTGGGAGGAAGGTGTGAGCAGACAGCACGAGGAGCTCCATCAGCTTCCCTTTAGCAAAGAGACACCTACGGAACACTTAGGCCGCCCGGTACCGTATCCACATCTACCACAACATTTTGCAAGACCAACCCAGCCACAGAGGAGGATCACGCACAACTCGACACACCGACCTGCGCAGTACCAACCCCCGACACCTGTGGCCAGGGAGGGTGAGGAGGCGAACCGCTGAGCGCGGAGAGCCCCCTGCTGGCGGCGCAGTGCGGCACCGCACCGGGAGTCGGCCGCAGCCCCGCCCGCTCTGTTCGGCTCCGCCCTCGACAGCCTAGAGCGTCCCTCTAAGCCGCGGCCGCCAGCGCTGCCGCTCACGTCCCGCGTTATGTGTCCCCCGCCGACACGGTGCAGCGATGCGGGGCGAAATGACCGCTCCCAGGGGAGCTTTGCTTTACCCTGCTGGTGGTGAAAGAAAACCTCCGCTGTTCTGGGGTGGATTTTAGAAAGCAAAGGGTCTCGCTTTCACGCCTCGCTTTAAAAACACGCTGTAGAGTGTCGCATGCTGTGCCTGAGGGAATAAATCGTAACTTTCTCAGATCCGTTAGGCACCACGCAACAGCTTCCTCAAGGAACCACTGACAAGCTCCGCTGTCTTAGCACGTTGCTGCAAACGCTGCCTCCTGTGCCGATGAAACCATCCACACCTTCCTCCCGCACTGCCGGGAGGGCGAGAGCACCCGCCGCCCGTGGAGGAGCGCCTTCCAATGCCTGGCTGACTTGACACCCACGCAGCCGCGCTCCTCCCAAGCAATAGGAGTGCTTCTGCGCCTCTCCCGGAGCTCAGCCGGCCCCTCCCATGCTCCGGGCAGCGCGCTGAGTACGAGATGTAACGCACCAGCCTCGCTATTCCGCTCTCACGTGGGAGAACCGAGCGGCTGAGCACCCCCAAGGGCAGCGGGATGCGCAGGGAGGCTGGCCAGCCATTTCCCAAGCCGGGTGGGAGGCCACGGCGTTAGGAGCGCACAGGCTGGAAGCCACGATGTTCTGGGTGCATGGGAAGGGGGTGCTCGCAGTACCAGCTCCGGGCCATAACGGGCTCTTGCCTTCCAGGCTCGTTACCTGCCCCCTTGACGAGTTTGGCGGGGCAGATGAGGGCCCGAGGGCGGGAGCTGGAAGGCTCCAACGCGTGGAGATGCATGCCGACACTTAAGTCACACATAAAACCTTACCTGTGCCTCCCCTACCGTGAGAGCTACTAAAGTGATTCACCCGCTTCACTGCTCCTCTGTAGCTAGCTGAGGGGCAGAAGACGCACTGGGGTAATTTTTAATGACTACATTTTTAATTAACCGGCAATTTAAGAGGAAAATTTAAAAGGGGCAAACAAAAGCCGTCCTCCCTCACAAGTTGTCCCCGCTATAGTCTAACGACTCGCCACGCGCCCAACGGCTGCGCTCCCCGCCTCGCGTGCCGCGCCCGCCCGGGTGAGGGGGCGCTCCGGTGTCTGATCGCATAGGGTTAGCCCCGCGGCGGTGAGCCTACATGGCGGTTCCATAGTGTAGTGGTTATCACGTCTGCTTTACACGCAGAAGGTCCTGGGTTCGAGCCCCAGTGGAACCAGCGCCGCGAGTTGCTTTTGTGCTTCCCGCCTCAATTTTTCATCGTTTCCTATAAAACGATGAGTCTCTGTTTGCTTTCTACTTCTTTTCCCCCCAGGACGAGCAACCTTATAAGCACGTAAAGAGAGGGCGAGCCCTGCCTGTGGCAGAAGAGGTGGATGGTGAGGGGAGCTGAAAGGCTCCTCAAGCAGGAAACTCCCTTCCACAAGCCCTGTGCAATAGTGTATTTTTCTGAGTACGACCATACTTTGATTTGGGGCTCTTCGGCCTGGAGAAGGCAGACCTAACTGCAGCCTTTCAGTTCTTAAAAGGAGCCTATGAGAAAGATGGGGACAGACTTTCAGCAGGGCCTGTTGCGATAGGACAAGGGGTAATGGTTTTAAACTAAAAGAGGGGAGATACAGGCTTGATGTGAGGATAAAATTCTTGACAATGAGGGTGGTAAAATACTGGAGCAGGCTGCCCAGAGAGGTGGTGGTGTACCACCCCTGGGGACATTTAAGGCCAGGCTGGATGTGGTTCTGGGCAGCCTGATCTAGCTGAAGATGTCCCTGCTCATGGCAGGGGGGTTGGACTAGATGACCTTTGAAGGTCCCTTTCAATTTAAACCATTCTATGATGCTATGATTCTATGATTTAAACAATGTTGCTGCAGTGCTTGCTTTTTTCCTCTAAAAAGCTCAATTTCCTGCAACAACATCAACCAAAATGCATAGAGACCCAGCGAGAGCTGGCTTGTGCCAGCACCCTGAGGTACTGAAGCAGCTGGTGCTCTCTCCACCTGTCTGCCCAGTAGGGCTCTGTGAGGCAAGATTTACAGAGTTTAAATCTGGTCGCTCACCTTACAGTACTCCTTGGGCTCCAGTTTTGTGGTGGTTGGTAGCCCCCATGCCTCTGGTGTGGAAGGGATGCCTGGGGTAGAGCAGGGGCTGTGGGCCTGTCTGCACTGAGGCCTTTCTGAGTGTCACCAGGGAGGGAAAACAGGCAGGTGGAAGCCTAATAAAAAAGTGTTACCCCTTCTTTTATGTCTGCCTGATATAGGGGCTCTTGGGGGCCATTTTGCATCTTCCCATGGACCCCTTCTCACTGTTGCAGCTTAGGCTCAGGCTGGCAGCTGCAGAAAGGTGCAGATGAGGCCTCTCCCTGCCGCAGGTCAGAGGCTTCATCCTCAGCGGGTGAAAGGGGAGTCTTTTCTCGGCAGTAAGGGCTTGCTATGGCCCCTGGGCTGGGTAACCAAAGGCACTGCAGAGACCTGAGGTAGCCGCGGAGGCAGAGGGGAGGAGCCTGTGCCTCCTCCCAGGCAGGGTGTTCGAGCATCCACGTGGTGAAGGCTGCAGCTCAGCACATCCCCAAGGAGGTTTTTCTCCAGGGCAGATGGGAGTTTTCACTGTTTCACTGTTGCTTTCACCCCTGTGCTCGGAGAAGTGTTTGAGTACAGGAGAAAAACTGTTTCCCCTGTACTGCGTGTATTGCTGATTTTATTAATGGAGAAAGAAGAAGCTGTCTGAGCTTGCCTTGGAGCAGTTATTACATGTTGTCTCATTTTGCACATGCAAGCCTTTAGAAAAGGGTAACCTCTGGGCATGGATGCCACCATGGCATTTGTCTGTGCGTGGGAGCCCTGATGAGTGCTGGGGCTAAAACACCTCTGCAGAAGGAGGAGGTTCCTTAGCTCTTCTGAGGTGGAGTTTGCTCTCGAGTCTTTTTGCAAGATCAGAGCAGGAGGGTGTCATTTACCTGTCTTAAAGATGAAAGAGAAAAATCGGCTCAGTTGAAACTTCTCTTAATCATCATCATAAGAAAACTATGAATCCTTTGTCAGTGTTTGGTCTTACTAAAGAAACACTCTGGGGTGTGGGCAAGCTGCAGTTACAGATTGCAGTGCAATGTGCAGATACCTGGACCAGGCTGCAAAAGCTGTTTTGGGTAGAAGGCACACATATATTACATAGTAAGACCTAGCAGGATATGGTCATAAAGTTAGGCACTGTAATGACACTAACGGCCTGTGTGTCCTGCAGCCTGAAAGTGCAGATGTTGTCGGCTCTGGCTTTTCTCTGCTTAACTTGGTGAGCACTGTGTGTGCAGCCCACAGGAGATGAAGCTGAAGCAATGTATCCCACCTCTTGGATAAACTGTCTTCCATAGATGGATACAGGCTCAAAGCTGAATCACCTGTAGCTAGACTTTTCCTAATGTATGGTATGCAAGCTTTTGGTATAGATACTTCCCATCAAATAGGGATGGTGGTCCCATGGTGCCTACCTGGCCAATGACAGCCACAGCTCCCCCAGCTGCATGCATAACAGGGTGAGTGGGCCTGATCCTGGTGGCCAGCGCCAGGTAACTATCTGCATTGTGTTTTCTTACATTTAGGGAAAAGGCTTCTTTTCAGAAGAGGACTGAAGCTCACACTTCAGGCTTGTGGAAAGAATATTTTATTTCAAGATACAAATCTTCTGCATGTGTAGACCATCGTAGCTTCATCCATTTCAACAGGATCCAGCTCTTACTGGTTTGACTCCAGCTCTGAAAAGCGTTGGCAGTCTTGCTCTCTCAGCACGTCAGTATCCTTCTTCTGTGGTTCACACGTACATGTATAAATGTGTATTTTGTACATTCCCTAACTGTGCTAAAACCAAAGCACACCAGTCACACATTTGTGCTGAGACACTGCACGTCATGTGTGCTCAGCTCCCAGACGTGTGAATCTGTGCGTGCCGCTCTGATTTAGCTGTCTGGCAGTCTGACTTGGGAGAAGCATGAAACCGCTATGTGGAGTTGCACTTCTCTCTCACATGAGTGCTTTTCTTACCTGCTTCCCTCTGAGGGCACATGTGCACACTGCCACTCAGTCAAATGCCAGGAAGGCCTCCATGCCCATATATGTGTTTTGGGAGCTCATGGGTACACATCTCTGCCATGCTCAGAAGCAAATTCATTGCTCCTAAGAAAGCTATGGGCAGAAAGCACTATGTCTGCATACAATACTGGCATAGAGCTCCTTAAATGGTGGTGAGCTGTATCTTCATCTGTTAACAAAGCCAGGCCGAAGTATGAACTGGAACACTGGCCTCCAGTCATCCATGCTGCTTAATTCTTTGCAAACTCCTGGTAAAATTGTGGTTCAGGCCACCTAACCCAGCTGGGGAAGGACATATGTCAGGGAGCATCCCCAGGCATGGTATTGAACAGCCTCCGCTAAGTTTGTTTCCCCTGCTTCCATCCCAGGGGGTTCATACCCTTACAAACCCCAGTGCCTTCATGTCATGCCCCTGGAAATGCAAGCTGTACTCAAACTCATGTACTCGGAGCATTCCAATGGTGCAGGGTGGCCTTTGTGTTATTTCCCACTATATGGGGGAAGAAAACACACCAAAATATCTGAGGACCACGAAAACATACCAAAATATCTTAAAGCCAATGGGACACCAGCTGGACCTGGGTTCAAACTCAAACAGGGTACGTTTAGATTGGATATGAGGTAGAAATTCTTTACTGTGAGGGTGGTGAGGCACTGGAATGGGTTGCCCAGGGAAGTTGTGAATGCTCCATTGCTGGGGTATTCAAGGCCAGGTTGGACAGAGCCTTGGGTGGCATGGCAGGGGGGTTGGAACTAGATGATCTTAAGGTCCTTTCCAACCCTAACTATTCTATGATTCTATGATTTCTCTTTGGGTGGGCAGCTCTGCCTTCCAGTGACCATGAGGTGAGAGGCTGAAGTTCTGATCTGGATTTCCAAGAGATAGGTGAATGAATGTATTTAGAGATTTTTAAGGTGGGATTTTCAAGACCATGGAACTTAAATACCAAGTGTTCACCAATGCAAAGAGGGGACAGATATGCCAGCGTCTTCAGCAGCTCTGTAAATCTTTGTCTCTGTAGCCACCCTGCTTATTCACTCTGCCATGCATTGATGTTCCCTAGTGTTTGGGGTGAGTTGGCCCAGGTCCAAGAAGCAGGATGTCCATGTCCATTCAGGGGTCTGCCTGTGATTGCCTGTCCTCTCCTTGAAGGTAGATTAAAGTGGGGAGAGTGTTGGGTTGAGCAGGTTAAACTGCTCAAGGCTGAGCAAAGCAGCAAGCCCCCTTGGCAGGAGGCTCGTCCCAGTCATGTCTCACACCCCGGCAAGGGCAGGATGCAGCACTGGAGGTGCATCTGCAGATGGATTCCATCCCTGACATCCCATTTACAGAGCATTCCAAATCTGTGGGTATCCAGAGGCAGGTGAGATGAATCCTGCGCAGGAGACTGTTTCTAAAAAGTCAGCATCCTTGTTTACACCATGTTTTTTGAATGAATATACACCAGAAAACTAGAGACAGGTCTAGATTAATTCAGCAGCAGCATATATGACCTATGCAGCACTTTAATCTATTCTGCTCGCATACAATCTGAGATCTTCTCAAACATAGGAAGCTGCTTCCAAAGCAACTGCTTTCAAAAACCTTCATTAAAAATTCACTGCTAATTGCACATAATTAACAGAGATTGGAGGAATGGGTGCAAGATCCACCAGAATCACTAGCAGTCTGTTTATGTCTTGAATCTTTCAGTCATTTTAAAATCATACGTAAAGCTCTGTTTGACGTAAGCTGATTAGAGGGTACTACAGGTAGAACTGTCAGGAAAGGGACGTTTACTTTTTTGGTTTGAGATTTTTACAGCTCAGAAAGTAAACTACTGAAATCTGCAATTTCTATTTGATCTACTAATTGCAGTGTTCAACCCCTTGCTATTAGGTGACTGAAAGAGCATTAAGGTCAGGGCAGATTCCTACAGCTATTATTAGGAAAGGCATTGGTAGTGTAGAGATAAATAATTGGGATGGAAGATAATGAATACATACTACATACAGTAGACAATATATACTTGTCATGGTTTAACCCCACACAGCCCCACACAGACGCTTGCTCACTTGCCCCTGGTGGGATGGGGGAGAGAATCGGAAGAGTAAAAGTGAGAAAACTTGTGAGTTGAAATAAAGACACTTCAACAGGTAAAGCAAAAAATGCACACACAAGCAAAGGAAACAAGGAATTCATTCACCACTTCCCATGGTCAGGCAGGTCCATCCCCAGGAAAGCAGGTCTCCTCCATGGTAATGGTGACTTGGGAAGACAAACACCATCACTCCAAACTTCCCCCCCCCCCCCCCCCTTCCTTCTTTTTTCGCAGCTGTATATGCTGAGCATAATGCCATACGGTATGGAATGTCCCTCTGGTCAGTTGGGGTCAGCTGTCCCAGCTGTGTCCCCTCCCAGCACCTTGTGCAACCTCAGCCTACTTGCTAGTAGGGTGGTGTGAGAAGCAGAAAAGGCCTTGTCTCTGTGTAAGCACTGCTCAGCAATAGCTGGAACATCCCTGAGTTATCAGCATGGTTTCCAGCATAAATCCAAAACGTAACCCCATACTGGCTGCCATGAAGAAAATCAACTCTACCCCAGCCAAAACCAGCACAACATTACATATATTTTATAAGCATTCGACAACTACATTTCTGTGGGGGATATATGTGGTTTCTAGGTAGGTATGTCCCTGTTCATTTGAACATATGTCTACATACAGAATCAGATTTGCACTCAGTGTCAGTACCTCACTATTTACCTCTTAAAAACTGTTGCACATGACATCCTAGACGATTGAGCTTGACAGTAATAATTGTGTGGTTGGCTTGATAGTGCTTGATAAAATCATGAGAATGAAGGAGAGTAAGGTGCTTAGGCAATGCTTAAGTTAATCTCATGCCTTCCCAGTAAGCCTAGCAGCATGCTAAGGAGCTATTCTCAAAAGAGGAAGGAAAAGATGCAGTTCAAGATGGGAAGCGTCCTCCTGTCTCTTCTTTTCTGGTACAAAGGTACGCACTTTACCTCTGAGAGGCACTTTCAGACGTCCCTCTTTGTATTTCTTGTCTCATCCACACTTCTTCTTCTACCAGGGGCTGTGGACTATGGAGAAAGCTCTTCTCTGCATTCTCGTGGAAGCATAATAATTTGGGGAAAATCAAAATTGTGGAGGGGATGCATAATTAATGTACATGAGTGAGCAGCGTTCTTACAGCTCTATGAATATTCAGTAGTAAAACTGTTTCACAAAATAATTGCAGTGTAAAAAATTTGCCATATAATTTGTCAAAATATGAATTTGCAAAGAATATTCTAGTGCAGCTGAGCCAGTGTGTAAATAATAATGCTGATTTGAAAAATGAGGTACAGTATAATATGAAAGACTGGTCCTTCCTTAATCAAAACTCTTGATTAATGAAAAGCTGATCATTACCAGCAAGACATTGCGGATGGAGATCTGCCTTTGTTTTAAAAAAAGTCTTTCAGGTGTATTGGCTTGGAAAAAACTTCCAAAGGCACTCTAGAAATAAAAAGCAATCATAAGTCAACAAAATGGGAAAAGTATCAATTCTGAAGCTTTCTCAAACTTACTTTTCTGAAAAGTAGCAATGAAAGCAGGTAAACCAGAGCTAGAAGAAGCCAGAAAATTCAGGGTCATGGTCGCCTTCTGTGGAACCCAGCTGTGGAGCAAGGAGATAATTTTTGTGGGTTGTGTTTGAATTCTGGCTTCATCAAAGCCAATAACAAAGCTGCTGTTGTCTTCAACAAGGCTGAAGTTGCTCTTGCTGGGTGTTGGGCATTATCTACCAACATTAATGTGTGAATAGAGTATGATCTGTCAGAATGGGGGACAGATTTATCAGACAATCCAGCTTTTCCCCCATGAACGTTGAATTATTAGTGTTTTGCTTTGTCTAGTTTTTTCTATCCTTCTCTCTTTACACTGAGTATTTTGGTCTACCACATTTCATGGATAGGAAAGTGTTCTCCAAATAGCCATGCCTTCACATCATCCTTTAATGTACACCCCTCTCTCTAATTACTAGAGCTTTTTAATCTCCCAGCATGTATTTGTGTGTTCTCCTCATACCTTATCTCTTTGCTCTCCTTTGTTTCACCAGGGAAGGTTACTGGTAACTGAGCTTCTTGGAAGGCTGTTTTTTTACAGGAACTCCAGCATTTTTTCCCAATGCATGACATAACCTGCAATTAGTCCTTGGAATGAGTTCATACCTTGCTCTCTATCCCAGACACAGCTTGCTTTTAATAGACACCCATACATGAGGATATTTTTGGAAAGCCTGCAGTGAAAAATTACTTGTAGGATCTCTTTTCAGGCATCGCTCCTTTGGTATTGAATTTATTTTCTTAATTCACTGGTTTTCTTAATGTACTGGTTTTCTCTGCTTTGTGGTCCATATGTCCTCTTCTGGATAAAGAGCAAGAAGTGGTGCTTTGCCCTGGTTCACCTCACACTCCTGCCTCTCCTATCATGGAGCAGTGCCGCTAGGCCAATCCCCTAAGCCGTGTGTGCTGAGGCCATGATAAGCTCCTTAACTTATTTTCCCTGGCAGAACAAGTGGCTTAGAGGAGCACCCCCAACACCTTGGCTGGGCTTGTGTTTGCCGGTGACACCACCACAGCAGCAGCAGTAGCATATGGTGCAGCAGCCACAGCAGCTGGTGGGGCCCCTCCATATGGTGAGGGGGAGCACCCTGAGCCCTGGGTTGACATGAATACACTTTTAGCACATTGAATGTGACATGCCTGTGCTGCATTACTCCAGCCATGCTCACTACACATTGGGAAATAAGCACGTCTCAGCAGCTGAAAAGAATGAATTTCTTTTTTTCCCCACAAAAATCAAAATCAAAGGCCCAGCCCGCCTCAGATCACAGTAAATAACATCTTTAGTGCTGCCCTTTGGCATAATCAATACATCTAATGAAATTACTATGCAGGCAATGTTCTGCATAGCTCTAAGCTCTAAGCAGGAAGGAACAAACATGTCAGTAAGATCAGAAATTGCCAAAAGTTTTCAAAGGAACACTTTGGAGAAAAAACAAACAAACAAACAAACAAAAAAAAAAAAACAATAAAAATTACACATCTCTTAAGAAAAGGGTAAAAGGTTGATTTTTTTTCAACTTTTTTTTTTTCACATATCTTCACAGCATAAAAAAATGTGGGAACATTATGGAGACTGCAGGCATAAAAGAGAAAATAATATTAATTAAATAGGTATAATTATCCTTATTTAAATATGTTTTTTATAATTTTCAGATAAACACCAGCAAATATTATATGAGATAAAATACAAATGAATGAAAATGGATTCCAAAATCAAATAATTTAAGTAAAGAAAATGAAATGGAAATGAAAATAATAAAACCATAAGAAAATCCCCACAAAAGGAGTGAGGAAAGCAGAAGCTGCATTACAGCAGGAGAGAGGAACTTAACATGAAATAGGAGCGCTTCTCCCTTCTGCAGACTGGCACTGGTGCTGGTCCTGTTGCCTTCCTGGGGGGTGTCAGGGCCAGAATACCATCTACAGAGTGGCTTTAGGTGGTGAAAGCCCGTGGATGAACAGCCTTTCACCGGAACAACCTGACTCCCAAAATCTTATGGTGGACACAGATCTGTATATGCCCTGAGGGTCTCTGCCTGCCAGCATAGCTCCCAAGGACCATTTAAAGCCTGCACTTTTTGCAAGCAAAGGCACTGTTTGCACAGCTCAGTCCTATGGATCCTGCTTAGCATGGCCATGGAAAAAGCCCTGAGGGGAAAACAAATGAGCAACCACCAAGTGACTGGGCAAGGGGGTTATGCCTGCCAAGGGGACCTGAGGACCAGCCACAGCTGTCCCATCACCTCTGCCACAGGGGCAAGGAGAGATGGGGAAAATGCCACATATGGTGGTGGCCTGGGATACGGCAGCTTCCCCAAATGCACCATGCTTGAGGCTGGTGCAGCCTGATGTGAGTCACCGTGCTTGCCTTGCATGATTTCCAAGGCTGGGATGTAAAAATAGCTGAGGTTAATAACATAGCAACCCACAAACTAGCACCCAATGGGCACAGAGGTACCACAGTGCTTTTTTCAGTGTCTCTCAACGCCCTGTGCTGTACCTAGCTCTGCTTCCTGATGCTCTCTAATGTGGTGCTCAAGGAAAACAGGGACTTGCAATGATGTGCCTTTCAGAAAACATGTTAAAACCAGTGCTGTTCATTCCACTCACCCCTTTTCCAGGTCTCCAGTCAATTTTTCTGGGTTTTATGCATTTTTCTTTTCTCCTGCCCTATGTGCAGAAAGGGAAGCAGGTGACTAGCTATGCACCTAGGAGCCACCACACTAGGAAAGTGATGTGTCATGAGGGAGTGCCCTTCACTAGGAGGAGACGAAATAATTTCGGTCATCTTTCTGAGCTCTGTTAAACTGAGTTGATGCTTGCAGAGATGAAAGACAAAATTAACTATTTTCCAGATTAAGGTTTTAGGTGACCTAAATTGTAAAGTCAAGAAATAAACAAAGTCATTAACATTTTCCACATACTTTACCTGCAATGGCCAGGTTTATGTGAACTTATTCCAGCAAATCAAGTGACTGATGTTTACTCTGTGTTATATTTTATTTCTCTGTTTTATTTTTAATGTGCTTTCTCATGCTTGTACATCTGTCATTAATTCTAGGCAACCTAAAAAAGGATGGCTTGCTGTCATGGCCCTACGGGCAGGATGTTCAATATGATTTCTCAGAGTTGATCTTACCAAAATGCCTTATTGGCTTATCAGATGCCCCATCCCTGGAAGTGTTCAAGGCCAGGTTGGATGGGGCTTTGATCAACCTGGTTTAGTGGAAGGTGTCCCTGCCCATGGCAGGGGGATTGGAACTAGATGATCTTTAGGGTCCCTTCCAACCCAAACCATTCTATGATTCTATGATTCTATAAAATGTACTCAGCCTTTGTTGGTGTTACTTCTTCCGACACTTACCTTCCTCCTTTCTTTCTCTGTTTAACCATGTTGTTAATGACCACAAATTTTCTGGGGGACAGAGTTACCTGTTCCTGTCATTAAAATGCCAGCAGCTGAGCTTCCTTACTACTGCTTGCCCCTTCCTTTCCCCAGCTAGCCCCAAGTTGTGGCTGCTGCTTTATCCCACTTACACCTCAGGAAATCTCTGTCTCCACCCCAGCATTCCAGGACTGCCTCTGCCATCTCTTTTCCTTCTCCCCCAGACCTGGGCCAGTCTGTGGGGTATCTCTCCCCTATATCCTGCTCAGCATCAGGTGCCAAGTGGGGCTATCCCAAGGTCCATGCTTCAGCCCATTCCCATCAGGCACAAAATCATCCCCTGGTGCTTTCCCAAGCCCCTGTCCCCAAATCCTGCACTATGAGGTGGCATTTTTGCATGGCAATGCATTTGACATGCCATGCTGCAGGGCTGGATGAAGGGACAGGAAAGGTATATGCCTTACCTTCCTGCCTCTCACAGACTTGCACAGATTATAATTTATTTCACTGAACTGATGGTTTGCTGAATGTCCGGGAGGGAGAGGGGCTGTTAATAGAGCTTCTTCCTTTATAATGTTTTTGGGGTTTTTTAATCTTGTACTTTTAAAACAACAGCCCCTGGCGACCGTGCAGTACTTATGACTCTCCCATGAATTGCAGCAATTCGTTCTGCCTGACCTACAATTACCAATTATCTTTGTAACCTTCCTTGAAGGCAAACATGCTCACTATAAAAACATGCTGGCCATCACATTTTTAGACTATTGGCAGCCAGCTTTCCTCTTCATTTCCTTTGTAGGACAGGACCTGTCACAGCTGTAAACACACCAATATATCAATTACTACTTTTTCTGGCTGATTGCAGGCAAGGGCATCTTTTCCTCTCCTTTCATCTCCTGATGCCAGGGGTTATCAGGCCATGTTGCTCAGGAAGGACTGCTGCACTTACCCCAAGCCAAGCCTGCTGCTTCCCAGTGCCTCACGCTACAGCTGCTGGACAGCTGAGCCACTTGTGGGAGTGAGCCCTCAGCAGTTAGCCTCTTCTAGCTCAAAAAGGCAAAGTTGACCTCTAAATCACATGCCTAAATGAAAGTTGAGTGCTTGCAGACCAAAGGAGCCAACTCTGCAGCCCCTCAAGCTCAGACCTACTTGGTGGCTGATGGGCAGTAGGGATGCATGGCAGGCTGTGCTGGCTGGGGTGCCATGGGCTGGAGGGGGAGGAGAGGCACCTGAAAACCTGCATCTCATGCCCCTGGTGCCAGTACCACTCCAGCATTGTAGTCAAACAGAGCATCAAGCAGGCAGGAGAGGCACTGCACTGCTTTAATTGGCAAAGATGGTACAGTTTTGATAGATGATCAATTCCTGGTTTGTATTGTATTGTATTTGTATTTTATTGATCTATGACAGGCAGCATTAACTTAAGCCACCTTCCCTCTGGTTTCAGTTGACCTGCTTTGCCCTGTGTGGCACAGCATGGAGATGAGAATGTGCTACATGGCCTTGGGCTTGCACCTCTGCTTTGGTTTTCTTGTTTCACAATAGATCACAGGTCTGGTCTGGGAGACATCTGTGCTGGGGAGGGTAGAGTGCAGTGTTGTGTGTGGCCCCCAGCCTACGCTTTCCAAAAGGCCAGATTTGGAGATGTGCACCCATGACTTCCTGCTGAGCTTGATGGTATCTGGGTGCCTCCTGCCTCCCTCTTGGGCCTGACTAAAAGACACATCTTTTTATTGTAGATTGATGGGCTGACGCTCTACTCCCAGGCTGATGCCTCGGGTTAATGCAGTAAGTTCCTGATGCCAGAAATGCTGCTCTGGGACACTGAAGCAAAGGACACCATCTCTGTGTTCAAGAAAGGATTTTCCTTTTCAAATTTCTTTATAATTTTGTTCTTTGCTGGGGTCTTTCTTTCAGACTCCTCATACATTCAGGCTCAGTGTCACATGCAAGGAGCTGTTGCATTTCAGTAATAATAAGAGGCTTGTATATAGTTTATATTCCAGCTGATTATAATTGCACAGTGTCTGTGAGTCTTTTGAGACAAAACTTGCTATAGAAATGTGAGATGTAAATTCCCTGCATTAGTTGGGGCTTCCTAGGCTCAGCAAATTGACAGTGTATGAATGAATAAATCATAACTAGATTTTAGTGAATAATTTGGAGTCTAATTCAGTTGGTGAAAAAGTCCTCTTTCTGTATTCACAAAACCTGTTTGGAGATGAGGGGTTTCTAATGGCTCTTGCATACAAGTTTTTTCCTGCTCAATAGCTTGCTCCTTAGTGGCTTGCAGATTCCCTACTGGCATTGAATATATGATGCTCGACATTTGACTTGTGTTAATGAGTTATCAGCAGCCATGGGACTATTTATTTTAATTATTTTGTTTTCATAGTTGACTGGGCACTATACTGATGGTCCAAATGCTATTAACACAGCCTGCTTTGGACTTCACTAGAAAAAGACATTGCTCAGTGAGAGACAGGAGATAAACCACGTCAGATGCTACAAAAGTCTCTTGTGGCTCTTCCTCTACAGCCACAACTGGTTTTCTTTAAGAAAAGAAAAAAAAAAAGTCTTGTATGTAAGATGGATTGGAAAGACCTATTTACATTTAATTTTCCTCTATCCCATCCAGAGGGAGTGTTCTCAGGCCAGACGCCTTGCGGGGTGTCCCATCTCCAAAGGCACTGGTGATTTGCAGTGGCACCAGGCTGGAATTTCACCCTTGGGGCTCACCAGCTCACACAGGGCACAATAAGAAAGGGAAACTGTGAGGCAGGAAGATGGCAAAAAGGGACAGGGGCAAAATTAGCTGTAAAGCACAAGCTGAGGGGGCTGGCCCGGGTTTCTCCTCAGGATGTTTCAGGTGTATCTGATCAGAAAGAAATGCCAAAAGCATCAAAAAGAAAACACAGTGAAGGAGTAGGACCTACACAGGCACACGCAGTGCTCTGTTCCTGCCCATGTTCTCTTGCTTTCCCCTGCAATTAACTTGGGAAAACACAGCAGATTTGTCAGTCCTTCCTCACTTTGCTTGTCCCCAGATCAGGAGTAAATGTTCATTGCATTTCCTAATATTTGTTTGCAGCCTTTTCATTTCTGATCTCTCTGTTCTTCCTTCCATGCCCGCTGCTGCAGCTGCCATGGCCCTTTCCCCAGGAGAGGTAAGAGCCTGTGGCTGGTTTGGCTGCTGGGCAAATGCTGAGGGTTTGGCATTGCCCAGTTCTGGTGCCTTGGGGCAGAAGGAGGGATGGCACCTGGGCCTCCAAGCCCAGGCACATACTTCCACCTCTGAATCCAAGGGGCAGTCACCCCATGTTTCATGCCAGGCTGAAACGAAGGATGGGACTCAGAGAAAGTACAGCAGTCTGGGTGGGTGTTTCAGTACTCAGATTTATCTCATGTCACTATTGTTGATGACTATGTTGATTTATTACTGGTTTTTACCTTCTCTTAAGGATGAGAGACTGGAGCTGTGGCACAGCAAGGCTTGCAAATGTGACTGTCAAGGAGGTCCTAACTCGGTGTGGTCCAGCAGGACTAACAGCTTAGAGTGCATGCCAGGTAAGAGGCCAGTGCATGCCAGGTAAGGGGCCAGAGAAGTTTTAGCCATGTCTATCTGGTGATCTTCAGCAGCTCCCCCCGTTGCACGCTCCAGTGCAGAGGTGGCACGTTACTGGTACTTGTGCCAATCGCAGCTGCTGGTGGAGGCAGGGGAGCTGTACCAGTGGGAGGTACAGGGTGACCCTGCATCATCAGGCAGAGGGACAGTAGCAGCAGAGATCATGCGAGGACCTTGGGAGATCACCCAGGGTGGCCCAGGCTGGTGGGTGCCAGTGGGTGCTTGCCTGTCCTGTCCTACAGCCCTCCACACCGGTATGGGAAACTGCCTGGGGCAACTAACACAGTATGCTGTAAGAAACCTTTTGTAGCACCTGGGCTCATCTTCCCTTGCTGAAGTTTAGCCTGTGACTTTGTATCCTCTTTCCAAGGGTCAAGAAAAACAGCTTATTCTTTCTTTGAAGCATATTTTTATACAGCAAAAGACCACAAATGTGGGGGTTTTTTTTTGAGTTTTCTCCAGGCTGCCTCTGCCCAGCTCGTTCAGCCACTCCTCACAGATCATGTTTTACAGGTTTCTGATCAAGCTCTTTCTTTGTTACTCTCTGCCACATTTTCCCTGCTGTGTTATCCTAGCAAGGTTTTATCAGTGCCCAACTCACCTTCAAGTTTAGCTCATGTGTTCCACAGAAGCGGCACTCTAATTTGTGCCTCTGTCATACTGATGCGTTCATCCCAGCTGCAGCTGGGTGGCATGCCAAAAGCGGCAAGCCACTTCCTCCCAGCTCCTGCAGGAGGCTGTGCAACTACTTGAGGTATGTTATGCTGCCCCATTTCCCGAGGGGAGATATACAGGGGAAACATCACCCCAATGCTCAGTGTCATGGCTGCCCTGGAGGAGGAGGAGGTTAAATGAATTATCTTGGAATAGCCCTCAGTGGAAGTTAGGACAGACTAGAAAGCAAATAAAATGTGTATTGACAAGAAGATATAACACCATTGGCAGAGCCTGCCACAAACAGAAATGTGAGGTGAAAACCCCCAGTTGTTTCTATCCCACGCTTCTGCTGGACCTGAAGGTTTCCCTCCTGCAATGTGAGGGAGCTGACAAGCACAGAGGCTTTCCAGTCATCCTGATCTGGCCATCTGCTTTCCCTGAGCATTCCCTCTGTGCATCTGTGGAGGCCATATCACAGCTTGAACATTGCCCACAGGCTTCTTCCCTGTCTGAAGAAACTACAAAGGGAGGATTCAACCATTGTGCATGGGTGGTGTCTTGCCCCCAGAGCAGAGCAGCCCCGAACACCCCCAGGAAAGGGTTATGGCTTCTCACACTCTGTCATTCCGGTTTCTGCAGCTGTTATCTCCATAGGGCTGCCTGCTGGGTTAGGTCTGAACAGGAAAAAGGCATTTGCTGTAGATAGCACTTGTGATGCAGAAGAATCATAGAATCATAGAATAGTTAGGGTTGGAAAGGACTGTAAGATCATCTAGTTCCAGCCCCCCTGCCATGGGCAGGGACACCTCACACTAAACCATGCCATCCAAGGCTATGTCCAACCCGGACTTGAACACCGCCAGCGATGGAGCATTCACAACTTCCCTGGGCAACCCATTCCAGGGCCTCACCACCCTCACAGTAAAGAATTTCTCCCTCATATCCAATCTAAACTTCCCCTGTTTAAGTTTGAACCCGTTGCCCCTTGTCCTCTCACTACAGTCCCTAATGAAGAGTCCCTCCCCAGCATCCCTATAGGCCCCCTTCAGATATTGGAAGGCTGCTATGAGGTCTCCACACAGCCTTCTCTTCTCCAGGCTGAACAGCCCCAATTTTCTCAGCCTGTCTTCATACGGGAGGTGCTCCAGTCCCCTGATCATCCTCGTGGCCCTCCTCTGCACTTGTTCCAACAGTTCCATGTCCTTTTTACGTTGAGGACACCAGAACTGCACACAATACTCCAAGTGAGGTCTCACAAGAGCAGAGTAAAGGGGCAGGATCACGTCCGTCGACCTGCTGGTCACGTTCCTTTTGATGCAGCCCAGGATACGGTTGGCTTTCTGGGCTGTGAGCGCACACTGCTGGGTCAAGTTCATTTTTTCATTGACCAACACCCCCAACTCCTTCTCCGCAGGGCTGCTCTGAATCTCTTCTCTGCCCAACCTGTAGCTGTGCCTGGGATTGCTCCCACCTAGGTGTAGGACCTTGCACTTGTCATGGTTCAACTTCATCAGGTTGGCATCAGCCCACCTCACAAGCGTGTCAAGGTCCCTCTGGATGGCATTCCTTCCCTCCAGCATATCAACTGAATCACACAGCTTGGTGTCATTGGCAAACTTGCTGAGGGTGCCCTCAATCCCACTGTCCATGTCACTCACAAAGATGTTGAACAAGACCGGTCCCAACACTGATCCCTGAGGGACATCACTCGTTACTGGTCTCCAGCTGGACATTGAGCCATTGAGCACATCACTCATAGGAATTCCAGAAATGACACTTTATATGTCCTGTTGTGAGGGTTTCCTCCAGTGTCTTATGCAAGAAACCCATATGCACTACCCCAAACATGAGCCTGAGCTGGTACAGCCCCACCTGCGCTCACCGCTCCTTCGAAGTGCTGGCTAGCACAACTCTTCTTTGTCATAGGATCATCAATGAGCCCACTGTCCTTTGGCAAAGACATCTTTCATTAGACTAGGTTTCTCAAAGCCCCATCCAACCTGACCTTGTGCAATTTTAGTGATGGGGCATCCACAACTTCTCTAGAGAGCCTGCTCCAGTGGCTCACCGACAGTGTCACAAAAAGTTTTTTCTCTATGTCCAATATAAACCTACCTGCTTTCATTTTAAAACTTTGTTCCCTGAAAGGGAAGGAGAGGAGACATGGCAGGTTTGGTTGATCTCTCCATGGCTGAGTGACACATGTGAGAGGAGCAGCTCTAGGTTTCCTGGCCAGGCTAGTTGTGAGGAACACTCTTACACATTAGCATTATGTAGCTGAGTAATGAAGGTATCTTCCTTGACTAATAAAGGTTGTTCTTCTGAATAATGGATCTCCTCACTGTATCTCCCACCTTGTCTCTCCCCCCAGCCCAGCCCAGCCATAGTGGTGAGGCCTCACACCTTCGCTGCCTGGTGATGCTTTGCAGAGCAGCCGTGCTGATGTGCTGCAGAGCTGTCTCTGGCAGGGCTGGAGGGGAGCAGCTGGCCTCACAACCACTCCATGAGTTTTCTCCAGGTTTGCAGTAACAGCATTAAATGGCTCAGCCGATCTGGCCAGGAGGGCACCAGGCATCTGTTTTGTGGGTCTGTGCGCATGGGGCAGCTGGACATGCCAGAAGGTGACCTGCTAATTGCATTACAGTTGTGTGGTCAGGGGATTAGTATTGCTAAAAGTAAAGTTACGCAGTGTTTGAGATAAGCCTGCCGAGTAGTAAACAACACAGGGCCACCCCAGCCCAGAAAGGGTTTAACGTGGTGGAAAAGCATGGTGTTTCCATGCCTGGAGGAAAGTGAGACAGCAGATATGTTCTTCCATGGGGAAAAACATGTTAATGAGATACTGACTGGGCAAGATATGTTAATGAGATATTGATGCATAGGATATTGACATAGTGGAGCTTGCTAATGAGACATTGACTGCACGACTGCAGTACTGGGCCATTGAATCGAGGAAGCTGCAATGGTGCCAAGCCCTGGGTGCCAGTCCACTGATGCTCCCTGCATGTCTGTCATTTGTAACACAAAAAAACTCACAACTATGTTCAGGCAGCATGTAGGTGCTCTGCATGGCAACATGACTAAAGGCTTGCCTTCCAGAGCACTGTGTGGTGACCCACCACAGAAGCTTTTAATAGTGAATGAGTGTTTCTGCCCCTAGGGGTTTTGCAGCCAGCAGTCTTGCTGAAATTCTCACTGGTGGAAGACAGCTGTGGGATCAGGTTTGGTAGCCTGAAGATTGGAAGGCAAAACCTCAGATGGAGATCCTTAAGCCTTCAGCAGGGCCAAGCATGAAATCTCACTGGCACCAGAGTATCCACAGGTTTTCCACAAGACACGACTTTCTCCAGATACAAAGACAGTCCTCATAGCAGAAAATGCAGAAGATCTGAGGGATGATCAGAGCAGACTCAGCAATTTTGCCATGCAGGCATGGCCATAAATCAAGTCAGTGAGGAGGAGCAGAAGGAGATAAAGCCCAGTAAGAAAAGGCATTTCTCCAAGAACCAGGCAGGGACTGACAACCTGGAGGCTGGATTCAGGTCAAAGGATCACAGTCTGGATCTGCTTCTGCATGTTTGCAAGAAGGAAATTTGGACTGCAACATCTGAATAAAACCTTCCCTTCAAAATGCTGCAGGCAGCACAGGTTTAATAAGTTTGATAGAGAGATAACCTTGACACGCTTGTGAGGTGGGCTGATGCCAACCTGATGAAGTTGAACCATGACAAGTGCAAGGTCCTACACCTGGGTCGGAGCAATCCCAGGCACAGCTACAGGTTGGGCGGGGAGGAGATTCAGAGCAGCCCTGCAGAGAAGGACTTGGGTGCGTGGGTTGATGAAAAAATGAACATGAGCCGGCAGTGTGCGCTTGCAGCCCAGAAAGCCAACCGTATCCTAGGCTGCATCAAAAGGAACGTGACCAGCAGGTCGACGGAGGTGCTCCTGCCCCTTTACTCTGCTCTCGTGAGACCTCACTTGGAGTATTGTGTGCAGTTCTGGTGTCCTCAACATGAAAAGGACATGGAACTGTTAGAACAAGTGCAGAGGAGGGCCACGAGGATGGTCAGGGGACTGGAGCACCTCCCGTATGAAGACAGGCTGAGAAAATTGGGGCTGTTCAGCCTGGAGAAGAGAAGGCTGCGTGGAGACCTCATAGCAGCCTTCCAATACCTGAAGGGGGCCTATAGGGATGCTGGGGAGGGACTCTTCATTAGGGACTGTGGTGAGAGGACAAGGGGTAATGGGTTTAAACTTAAACAGGGGAAGTTTAGATTGGATATGAGGGAGAAATTCTTTACTGTAAGGGTGGTGAGGCCCTGGAATGGGTTGCCCAGGGAAGTTGTGAATGCTTCATCCCTGGTGGCGTTCAAGGTGGGGCTGGACATAGCCTTGGATGGCATGGTTTAGTGTGAGGTGTCCCTGCCCATGGCAGGGGGGTTGGAACTCGATGATCTTGAGGTCCTTTCCAACCCTAACTATTCTATGATTCTGTGATTCTGTAAGAGTTAGAAATTCACACAAGAGTTAAAAATGAAGACACCATGGTCCTGTGCAGCAAATACTGCAGGGTTTATAGTCTGGGTCTAAGAGCATCCCCACCATCCTGGCCAAGGAGGAAAGGGAGCAGTGAAACCACAGAAGGTGTTGACAACATGTGCGCAAACACACCCAGGGAACAAAGACACCCTTAAGGTATTTTTTCCTTTGCTCTGCAGAGTGCCCCTACCACAAGCCCCTGGGTTTTGAGTCTGGTGCTGTCACCCCGGACCAGATAAGCTGCTCCAATCCTGAACAGTACACAGGCTGGTACTCCTCCTGGACAGCCAACAAGGCCCGCCTCAATGGTCAAGGCTTCGGGTGAGTCCAGAAATGCCTCCCCAAGGGGGCCCCATGGACCAGGGACCCTTGTCTGTGTGGGAACAGGAGGGCCTGCCCCAGAGGGCAGGGATGGCGGATGTATTGGGTCCAGTGTTGTCCCCCCAGGTGCGCGTGGCTCTCAAAGTACCAGGACAACAGCCAGTGGCTGCAGATCGACCTGAAAGAGGTGAAGGTGATCTCAGGGATCCTCACACAGGGGCGCTGCGACGCCGATGAGTGGATGACCAAGTACAGCATGCAGTACCGCACTGATGAGAACCTCAACTGGGTTTACTACAAGGACCAGACTGGCAACAACCGGGTCGGTGGACTTTGCACTTTGGCCACTGGTGCAGGGGTGGCCTATTTGGTGACATGAACAAATCAGGTCCTGCTGGGGAGGTGCCACTAGAGGGGGGTTCTGTGGGAGGAGCAGGGTGGATGTGACCTGGTGCCCACCCCAAGTCTGGGGCAGCACAGAGTTAGGGCATCCTCCCATGTGGTGAGGGTTCCACACTGACCAGCCATAGAAGGGCAGAATGAATTTTAAATATTTTCTAATGATAACAGGGGACTCCAGATTAAGCTTGGAGGCATTAGCTGACAGAGGAGGCAGCACCTCCATGACAGAGCCTCTTTGTTGGCTGCAGCTACAGAACCCTAGCCATGCCTGAGCACTGCAAAATGGGGACTCCTTTTGCCATAAGTTCAGGGCTAGTGCATGATGACAATGCAGAAAAAACCCTGAGACAAAATCTACAACTAGTTAAGTCACAACCCACTGAACTACTGTCATGCTGCACTTAGGGGTTGGCTTGAAGAAAAAATTGCCCTGGGGAGATGGTACAGTGCTGCCTGTGGTATGTCTGCAGCCCACCTGGGCTGGGGGATGCCACAGCTGCTGCCTCCTAGCCATCCTCAGTGTCCATCTGCGAGGATCGCCAGCATGGGACGCTCTGGTGGCTTTGCTGAAGTACTGGTTCCTGTAGCCCTGGTGAGATGCTGAGCTTCCCTGAAAACAGGTCATGGCAGGAGGAGATGTGGCAGCATGGCCAAGCAGAGGAAAAAGGCCCCTGAATACATTTGTTGTCTAAATCAGTGTGTCTGGGAGTCCTGCTCATGAAACGCAAACAGCCAAGGCCAAACAAGCTCACGCCAAACATGTGGTGCCTTGCTGCGGGAAGGCAATTGAGAGATTAAGTCCAGCCTGACCATAAAAAGTGCAGGAACAACAGGGGGAAAGTGACTTACACAGAAAACCCTGCCAGTGTGACAAGTTTTCTGCACCTGGCTATTTTTAGTCTTTAATTTTGGGGGTGAAGGAGTAGGAGCCTCCTCTTTGTCTGCTCTGCACAGGCACCCCACACTCATGGGGCAGGATTTCCAGCCCGCTAACCACCTGCACACACCTCTCTCCACAGGTTTTCTATGGCAACTCGGACCGCTCATCCTCGGTGCAGAACCTGCTGAGGCCACCCATCGTGGCCCGCTACATCCGCCTCATCCCACTTGGCTGGCATGTGCGCATTGCCATCCGCATGGAGCTGCTTGAGTGCCTGGGCAAGTGTGGCTGAGCACCATCCCCTGGGCCAAATGTGTAGGTGTCCACCTGTGCAGCCAATCTGCCTCGCACCAGCACTGGCTGCGGCCACAGTCCTTCAGTATGAATGCCCAGCCTTCAAACAGAAGGGCTGTCTTGAATAAAAAGTTGTTTCACACCATGCCTGGTGATCGCAGAATCATAGGATAGTTTGGGATGGAAGGGACCTTCAAAGGTCATCTGGTCCAACCCCTCTGCAATGAGCAGGGACATCTTCAACTAGATCAGGTTGTCCAGAATCACATCCAGCCTGGACTTGTTGTCTCAAGGGATGGTGCATCCACCACCTCTCTGTGCCAGTATTTTACCACCCTCATTGTAAAAAATTTCTTACAGAATCACAGAATGGTTTGGGTTAGAAAGGACCTTAAGATCATCTAGTTCCAACCCCCCTGCCATGGGAAGGGACACCTCACACTAGACCACGTCAACCCAAGACTCTCTCCTACCTGGCTTTGAACACTACCAGGGATAGAGCATTTACCACTTCTTTGGGCAACCTGTTACCGAGACTCACCATCCTAACAGTAAAGAACTTCCTCCTTATATCTAACCTGAACTTCGCCTGTTTAAGTTTTAACCCATTACCCCTTGTCCTATCACTACAGTCCCTAACGAAGAGTCCCTCCCCAGCATCCCTACAGGCCCCCTTCAGATACTGGAAGGCTGCTATGAGGTCTCCACACAGCCTTCTCCAGGCTGAACAGCCCCAACTTTCTCATCCTATCTTCATATGGGAGGTGCTCCAGTCCCCTGATCATCCTTGTGGCCCTCCTCTGGACTTGCTCCAACAGCTCCATGTCCTTCTTATGTTGGAGACACCAGAACTGCATGCAATACTCCAAGTGAGGTCTCATGAGAGCAGAGTAGAAGGGCAGGATCACCTCCTTCTACCTGCTGGTCACGCTCCTTTTGATGCAGCCCAGGATACGGTTGGCTTTCTGGGCTGCAAGTGGACACTGCCAGCTCATGTTAAGTTTCTCACCAATCAACACCCCCAAGTCCTTCTCCACAAAGCTGCTCTGAATCTCTTCTCCACTCAACCTGTAGCTGTGCCTGGGATTGCTCCAACCCAGGTGTAGGACTTTGCTGAACTCCATGAGTTTGGCATGGTCCCACCTCACAAGCATGCCAAGGTCCCTCTGGATGGCATCCCCTTCCTCCAGCATACCAACCAAACCGCATAACTTAGTGTCGTCGGCAACTTGCTGAGGGTGCACTCAATCCCACTGTCCATGCCACCGACAAAGGTGTTGAATACTACTCATTACTGGTCTCCAATTGGATATTGAGCCACTGACCACAGCTCTCTGCACGCGGCCATCCAGCCAGTTCTTTATCCACTGAGTGGTCCACCTATCAAATTGATGTCTCTCCAGTTTAAAGACAAAGATGTCATGTGGGACAGTGTCAAATGCTTTGTACAAGTCCAGGTAGATGATGTCAGCTGCCTTGCCCCTATCATAGAATCACAGAATCATAGAGTAGTTAGGGTTGGAAAGGACCTCAAGATCATTGAGTTCCAACCCCCTGCCATGGGCAGGGACACCTCCCACTAAACCATGCCATCCAAGGCTGTGTCGAACCCTACCTTGAACGCCACCAGGGATGAAGCATTCACAACTTCCCTGGGCAACCCATTCAGTTCCGTAGCCCCATCATAGAAGGCCACCAGATTTGTCAGGCAGGATTTCACCTTAGTGAAGCCATGCTGGCTGCCACCAAGCACCTTGTTGTTTTTCATGTGCCTTAGCACACTTTCCAGGAGAATTTGCTCCAAGATTTTGCCAGGCACAGAGGTGAGACTGATTGGTCTGTAGTTCCCTGTATTCATCAGTATTCCCCTTCTTGAAAATGGGGGTTATATTTCCCTTTTTCCAGTCATCGGGAACTTCACCTGACTGCCATGATTTTTCAAATATGATGGACAGTGGCTTAACAACTTCATTTGCCAGCTCCTTCAGGACCCGCGGATGGATTTCATCAGGTCCCATGGACTTGTACACGTTCAGGTTCCTAAGACGGACTCAAACCAGATCCTCTCCTACAGTGGGCCCAGGGTCTTCATTCTCACAGTCCCCGCATCTCCCTTCCAAGACTTGGATGGTATGGCCAGAGCACTTGCAGGTGAAGACTGAGGCAAAGAAGTAATTGAGAACCTCAGCCTTCTCCAAATTCAGGGTAGCCAGTTCTCCTGATAGCTTCCAGAGAGAGTCCACATCATCCCTAGTCTGTCTTTTGCTTGTGACGTACTTATAGAAGTGTCATCTTTCACATCCCTTGCCAGACTTGATTCCAACCAGGCCTTAGCTTTCCTGACCTGGTCCCTAGCTTCCCGGACAATGTCCCTGTACTTTTCCCAGGCTGCCTGTCCTCGCTTCCACCTTTTATATGCTTTTTTTTCCTTCTAAATTTCCTCAGCAGTTCCTTATCCATTCATTGGTGGCCTCCTGACCTTCCTGCTGCATTTCCTTGTAGTCAGGATGCAAGACTCCTGAGCTTGGAGCAGGTGAATATCAACCAGCAGTCTTGGGTCCCCTGCCCTCTGTGGGGCTTTATCCCACGGAATCTTACTGAGCAGGTTCCTGAAGAGGCAAAAAGTCTGCTCTCTTGAAGTCCAGGGCAGTGAGCTTGCTGCATGCCTGTCTCACTGTCCTGAGGATCTCAAACTCGACCGCCTCATGATCACTGCAGCCAAGGCTGCAGTGGAGCATCACATTCCCCACCAGCCCCTCCCTGTTGGGGAGTATGAGGTCAAGCATGGCACCTCTCCTTGTTGGCTAACCTGTTACTTGCAAGAGGAAACTGTTTTCCACACAATCAAGGAACCTCCTGGATTGCTTTTGCTGGGCTGTACTGTCCCTCCAACAGATATCAGGGTGGTTGAAGTCCCCCATGAGGTCAAGGGCCTACAAGCATGAAGCTGCTCCTATCTGTCTATAGAGAGCTTCATCCACAGAGTCCTCCTGTGCAGGCAGCCCGTTACAGATCCCCATAGTAATGTCACCCATTGCAGGTCTCTCTTTGAACATGATCCAAAAGCTCTCTGTTGACTCATCATCTGTCCCTGGATAGAGTTCCATACTCTGCAGCCTATCAGTGACATAAATAGCAACTCTCTGTCTGTCTGGCCTGTCTTCCCTAAAGAGCCTGTAACCTTCCATTCCAACACTCCAGTCATAGGAGCCATCCCACCATGTTTCTGTGATTCCAACAATGTCATAACCCCATAGATGTGCACACATCTCTAATTCCTCTTGTTTATTCCCCATACTATGGGCATTAGTATAGAGGCATCTCAGCCGAGCTCCAATGAAGCCGGCTCATTGGCTGGAGCGGCTGCACTAGCTCGGCATTGCTCCCAGCATTTATTAAAGGTGCTGGCAACTGACTGGGAGTGTTGGGATGGAATGATGCCCCCTTCCCTGAACACATCTCGTTTAAAGCTGCCTTGACCAGTCTGGCAAGCCTCCTACCAAAGCAGCTCTTCCCCTTCGTCAGACCAGCTCCACCAGCCTCCAGTAGACCTGGCCTCCCAAACAGAGTCCCATGTTCTAAATAACCAAACTCCCAAATTACTACCCTTCTAACCATTTATTAACCTGCCAAATTTGCATGGCCTTTTCAAGGTCCTCCCCTTTGAGTTGCAGAACTGATGAAGAAACTATCTGAGCTCCAGAGCCCCTAACCACCTCTCCCAGGGCTCTGTAGTCCTCAGTGATTCCCAGGCTACTTGCTGTCAGTATCACTAGCACCCACATAGACCAGAAGAAGTGGGTAAGTCAGGGAGCTTACTAGACCAGGCAGCCTCTCAGCAACATCCGTGATCCAAGCCCCTGGTAGACAACAAACCTCCCTTGAGATCAGGCCAACAGATGGGTGCCTCTGTGCCCTTCAAAGTAGAGTCCTCTACTACTATGACCCCCTGCTTTCTCCTGGAGGCACCAGTAGTGACCCTCTTTTCTGGTGCATCAGCAAGACATCCATTTGGTGTGGTGTGAGTTTCCTCATTAGCTCCCTGCAGCACTGTGAAGTGGTTCTGCGTAGGGGCATTGGAGTTTGGAGGAAGCCCCTTGCTTTTGTCTTCTTCCTTCTGTTTTTTGGTGGGTTCTTTTGCTTTGTTTTCTTCTGATTTTGTTTGTTAGTAGCTCCCAGCTCCCTGGATTACTGCCCTCCCCCTTTTCTTTATGCGCTTTGGAGGATGATTTAGGCGCCTGCACAGTCTGGTCCTGAAGCAAGCAGCCCAGCTCCCTCTCAGCTTTCCTGACATCTTTCAGACTATTGACAGCGTCCCGCAGCTCAGCTCCTGCTGCAGCAGGACCTCCACCAGGGAGCACCGAGTGCAGCCCTGCCCATTGTGCACCCTCCCCTCACAAGACCAGTGCAGGCACTCTCTACACCCCGAGCTCTGCGCTGCAGCCTCCCCCCTCTTCGGCTCTGTCTGGTGCCATCGCTGCCACCGCCGGGGCAGCCAGACCAGAGTTTCCAGACCACGCCCTGTCCCTGAGGCGACCGCTCCCGCTCCCGCTGCCGGCGCGCTCCCAGGGGCGGGTTTTCCCCGCTCAGGGCGGGGCCGTCCCTCCTGGCACCGCCCCCTGTGAGTCCCTGCTGACCGCAGGGGAGCTGCCGGCTCCTGGGCAAGGCCCGGCGGGGTGTGGTTCCCGCCGCTCGGAATCGAAGCTCCTGGACGCTTCCTCACATCCAGCCTAAATCTCCCCTCTTTTAGTGTAAAACCATTACACCTCGTCCTACCACAACAGGCCCCTTTTAAGTACTGGAAGCTGCTGTAAGGTCTCCCTGAAGTCTTCTGTGGGCTGAACAGCCCCAACTCTCTCAGCCTTTCCTCATAGAGGTGTTCCATCCCCCTGGTCATCTTTGTGTCCCCCAAAAAGAAAACCTGTTTTAAAGCTGATGGGTGTTTATGTGGCATACACTGGGGAAGGCAGGAGGTTTCATGGCTGCAGGTTTGATCCTGTGAGATGTGGTGCTTCTGGCCCTCTGTGTTAGGTTGGTGAAATCACCGTTGCAGCATGCTGTGGAGACCAAACTAAATGCAGATGGGGTCCAAAGGCAGGGCTTGGACTCTCTTAGGGAGGGCAGGTCTGTGCTTGATTATTTGTCCCTAAACCTGGGCATCCCCCACTGCCCTGCTGATGTGAGCGTATGCCAGGGCATCACATCTGCCATCTCATCCTGCCTTTCCTTCTGCTGGCCTCTGACATCCTTGAGACACCGCTGAGGTCAGATGTGGTCTGTCCCCAGTATGAGGGGTTCTGCCTGTATCTCACACTCTCAAATCACCACATGGCCCTTCCTATCAGGTCCCATCTGTCCTGAGCTGCTGCGGCTGGTTTTGGTGCCTGTGCATCAGGTGACCAAACCCTCTCCATATCCTCTCTGATTTTCCACTGGCACATCCCGGGGAGCCCAGGGTGCTTTGCTCCCTTTGGGCATTTGGGCACAGGAACAGCGACTTGCTCTCATTAACTGCCTTGATTTCCATGTCCTGATCCCCAGGGGGTGCTGAGTGCCTGAGGAGTCTGGGGCATGTGGAGGCTCTGATGATTCACTATCTCCTTGGGTTACCACCTGGTGCCACTGCTCATGTCCCTGCATTTGTCTGGGAGCTGATGCTCAGCACATCCCAGGTGGGAACGGCAGCCCCCACAGCTCCCATGTGCGAGGGTGTGGGGGCCTCTGGGGTATCAGTTGCTGTTTGGCTCCCACACGTCTTTGGCACAAACATGGCTGGCACTGAAGGCCTTTTCCCTATTTTTTAACAACCCATGCATCCATCCAAAGGAATCGTGGCACTTGCACATGAGCTGTCTCAGAAGAGAGAGGTGAAGCATGAAGACAAAAGCACCGAGGCAGGCCATCGGCCTCTCGTGCTCTCTTCTTATCCCTACGGGCAGAGAGGCAAGCACTCGGTGAGCAGGGCAGGAGTTGAGATGTGACTAAAACCAAATGAGGTGTGACCAAAAACATGAGAAAAGCCTTTGGACATCTGTGGAATTCATCACATTTTATTCATTTGTGAAGGCAGAGGTTTCTGCCTTGTTTTCTTTCCTGTGTATAGAGACAAATAATTGCTGCCAGGAAAATAAGCTGTTCTAGTGAGTCTGAAAGCATACAAACAGTATGAAGTCTACAGAGATGTAGAAGAGACCAATCCCCATCTTCTGGATGATTGTTGTTATTTCACCATCACTCCCTTGCTTCCTCCCCAACCCCCAAAGGAGTTTTGCCTGTCCACAAAAGGATCTAGGGACATGTTTTCTTAGTAAGAAATCAGTGGATTTGCATGGTTCCCTAATGATAATCAGTTGAGGCAAGCTCTACTGAGAAGGTCCTCTGAGCTTGAGGCAAGTCCTCCATGCAGCCAGGGTATGGGACCAGCATGGGGTAAGAGCCTCCCTGGAGGCATGGCACATACAGCAACAGGGAGACAAAGGCTCTCCACCAGCCATCACATCCCCTGTATAACACCAGTGCTGAAAGCTGACATGTTTTGAGGCCCTGGTGTTGTGGTTAAAGCCCAGCTGGCAACCCAGAACCACGCAGCCACTTGCTCACTCCACCCTCTTCCTCCCCCTGCTCCCAGAGAGATGGGAAGGAGAATCGAAAGAATGTAACTCCCATGGGTTGAGATAAGAACAGTCCAGTAACCAAGGTATAACACAAAACACTGCTGCTACCACCAATAATAATAATGATGAGGGAAACAACAAGGGAAGAGAATACAACCGCTCACCACCCACCGACCGATACCCAGCCCGACCTGAGCAGTGATCTGATGTTTCCGGGTAACTGCCCCCAGTTTATATACTGGGCATGACGTGCTGTGGTATGGAATACCTCTTTGGTCAGTCTAGGTCAGGTGTCCTGTCTCTGATTCTTCACCGCTTTCCCTCCTCCCTGGCAGACCATGAGACTCAGAAAAGTCCTTGGGCAGCGTAAGCATTACTTAGTAACAACTGAAAACATCGATGTTATCAGCTCTGTTCCCAGGCTGAAAGTCGAAACCACAGCACTGCATCAGCTGCTAAGAAGGAGAAAAATGACTGCTACTGCTGAACCCAGGACAGTATCCACCCCTTATTCCATACCATTCATGTCATGCTCAGATCCCACATTTTTCAATATACCATCACTCTTGTCTCATAAATATATATACATCCACACACACACAAAAAGAGAGAGAGATCATTCCTTAGTGCGGGGACCATCCCCTATAAAGCTGCTGAGTCCATCCGGTCCATGATATCAGGCTCCATCTCTTGTAACAGTCTTTCAGAGCAGGAGAGGCTGTGTGCAGTGTTGGATTGTTTCCTGCTGATGACAGGGCGGAACTCGTCTGGTCACTGCTGAGCTCATCTGGTTTCATCAAAGTTCATTCTTTGTTGGGATGATGGTTGGAGGGAAGTCAGGGCCCCTCGCTGGTGACCTGAAGACATCTAGTTGGTGGGCTAGAAAAGTGCTACATAGCAGGCAACAGCATACAATTGAGTTCATTGGCTGTTCTCCCCTAAAATCAAATCCCCTTGAGGTACACATCGGACTTCCCCATCTTCCCGCATTACCCACCATGTATATCCGGGTCCCTGAGCAAAAGCAATCCCACAAGTGGGTTTGCCTTTACCTGAAGCAGGAATAACCCAGACTGTCTGCCCCAGCAAATTCTTTATGTGCACCACAGGAACTTTGTCCCCTTTTACAGTATGTAGAAGCTGTGACTGGGCTGGACCAGCCCTGTTGGCAGATCTTCTGGTGTCGACCAACCAGGTGGCTTTTGGTAAATGTGTATCCCAATGTTTGAAAGTCCCACCACCCATTGCTCTCAGTGTAATTTTTAACAGCCCATTGTACCGTTCAATTTTCTCAGAGGCTGGTGCATGGTAGGGGATGTGATATACCTACTCAGTGCCATGCTCTTTGGCCCAAATGTCTATAAGGTTGTTCCGGAAATGAGTCCATTGTCTGACTCAGTTCCCTCTGGGGTGCCGTGTCACCACAAAATCTGTTTCTCAGGGCCCAGGATAGTGTTCCAGGCAGTGGCGTAGAGCACAGAGTGTGTTTCCAGCCATCCAGTGGTTGCTTCCACCATGGTAAGCACATGGCGATTGCCTTGGTGGGTTGGTGGGAGTGTGATATAATCAATCTGCCAGGCCTCCCCATATTGGTACTTCAGCCATCGTCCTCCATAGCAAAGAGATTTAACCGCTTGGCTTGCTTATCACAAATACGATTAGACACACTCTGCTCAGATCTGTCGTTATCTCAACCCTTTGTGCCCCACGTTGTGCGCCACAAAGAACTGTCGTGGTTTAAGCCCATCTGGCAGCCCAGAGCCATGCAGCTGCCTGCTCACTCCCCCCCTTTCCTCCCCCCCTTTCCTCCCTTTCATCCTGGAGGGATGGGTAGGAGAATCAAAAGAATGTAACTCCCACGGGTGGGGATAAGAACAGTCCAGTAACTAAGGTGTAACACAAACCACTGCTGCTGCCGCCAATAATAATAATGACAAGGGAAATAACATGGGAGGAAAATACAACCGCTCACCACCCACCGACCGATACCCAGCCCGACCTGAGCAGTGATCCAGCGTTTCCGGGTAACTGCCCCCAGTTTATATAGTGGGCATGACATGCTGTGGTATGGAATACCTCTTTGGTCAGTCTAGGTCAGGTGTCCTGTCTCTGCTTCCTCACAGCTTTCCCTCCTCCCTGGCAGATCATAAGACTCAGAAAGTCCTTGGTCAGAGTAAACATTACTGAGCAGCAACTAAAATCATAGGTGTTATCAGCGCTGTTCCCAGGCTGAAAGTCAGAAACACAGCACTGCATCAGCTGCTAAGAAGGAGAAAAATGACTGTTACTGCTGAACCCAGGACACCTGGACATGATTGCCATCACATTAAGACAGTGCTCCCTCTTCTCTAAGAGCAGCCCGGGCAGCTCTGCTTCATGTCCTGGTGGTTGGTGGCTGGCAGGAAGGAGGCTCGGTGCTACTGGTTTGTGGTGTGACTGAGGAACATGGAGTGGGGTTAGAGGGGTGAATGAATGGACTAGACACCAGCAAATGAATGTTTGTAGCACTCCAAAGCAGTTAAGCTTGACTGCAGTTATTCAAAGCCTTGGCTGTGACTGGCCTCTGCAGAGCTCCCATGCACGGTCCAGGTTTTTGCAAGTTGGCTGGTTTTGGAAAAGCCCCCTCTGGCAAGGGCCAAGAGCTCCTGTGTAATTTGGAAGAGCTCGGAGGCCTAATCCACAGCCTGAATGGATGGACTACGCACTACTGTAGACCAAGGCACCACACTAAATTATGTATTTTCACATGACTGATCCTATGTATAGGATGTATTAAAACCGTGGAGGAGAAGACTGTCTAGGTAAGAAGGACCTGTGCTAGTCTTCCAGCCTCCGAGTTTCAAAGTAATCACTAGACTCCTTTTCCAGATTGAAATGCACAGTGATAAATAAAGTGGAACTAACTGGCACACAGTGCATTTCACAGTTCATTTGCTTCTTGCCTTGCCCTGTCCTTTGCCTGGAGTTCGCCTCTCCAGCTTGTGTGGGGAAAGGACCTATTCCTGGTTTCCATCTGCAATGTCTAAATGTTTACTGCTAAAGCAGGCTTTTTGTTCTGATCCTAGCTGTTCAGCTCGCTTGCTAATCGACCTTTGGAAATTCACTTAACCTCCGCCTCTTATCTAAAAAGAAGGGTGCTGAGCGGCTTAGTTAATTAAGTGGTCCTAAAATGCTTTTAGAATTGCACTTGACTTCCACCTCTGCATAAATGCAGCATGATACAAAGCTTTTCCTCATAAAGTCTGACTTTTCCTAGCTTATCACTATCCTTTTAATTGGCGGCACAGATGCCTTCAATCACCATTAACCAGAACAAACCCAGCAACTGAGGCTGCAGGAGAGGATGCAAATCAATGCTGAGAACACATTTATATTCTGGGAGTGAAAATCCTGTGGGTCTTTTCCTGCAGAGGTAGGGAGACCAATGCATGGCTTTGCAACTGTGTAAAATGCAACAGGTTTGCAATAGGAGGCAGGACCAAGAGCTGCCTTCAGCATTGTGACCTGAATTTTTAGTCTGCGTTGCTTACAGAGAGAAGTGAGGGAATCGCACTAAGAAGTCAGTCTTACCCAATATATGCCATATGATAAGAGGCTGCCTCAGCCCTCCAGACCAACCACACTATTTGTAAGCCGATAGCCCCTTTCTCTTGATGTGTGCATGCGGGAATTATCCCTTCACTTTGGTATGAGAGACAGATAACCACTATGCTTTCCATCCCACAGGGGACCAGTGCGGATACACTGGGGCTACCACAGCATGGCCACTCCGTTTTCTGGAGCTCTGCAGGTACTACCTGTGTGGATGGTACAGAAAAGGGTACGAAGTGCCTGGGTCACTACAAGGAGATCCTGGAAAAAGTAAGAGCAAAATGAGGTTGTAAGAGTAAAGCCAAATTCCCAGAGCAAGGCGCCTGAAGGAAATGGGCTGAAGAATACATTTCTGGCTGGGACTGTTGAAATGCTGGACCTCTTGTCCTGGTGGAGGTTGAAGCCATTAGCTCAGGCTAGCAGTTTTCCTGTTTGGGAGGGGATGGGTACAGCACAGTGAAGACACTAGGTACCAGCCTCTTCTCACAGCAGCTGTGGCACAACCCATCAGGCGGTCAGACCTGGAAGGATCTGACCAGACTGCAAATCCCGGCTTTCAGCAAGTCTGCTGCTGCAGCACAGAGGGAGAGAAAGGACACCAAGATAAAGCAGTCCCTACTCCTCAGTTTTTTTCCAATTACCCTGAAGAATGAGAGACCAACAGAGAAATATTTAAAGTATTTTACAGCTGCACGCAATAACAAAGCAAGTGAGGGCCAGGACACATTAAAGAGGACCCCATCAAAAACTGTACCACTAACACCTGCACATTTGTCTAGAAGAGTCTCAGTGTACATGCAGCGATGATGAAATCTCAACATGCTATCAACAGTGGATCTCCTTCTGCAACAGAAACAATCTAAGGCTGGAAACTTTCAGGGCCTTCTCATTCCTGGGTAATGCCTGCTGAGGGGATTGATGGGTTGATACCATTCATAGGAGAGAGTAGTGGAGATTCCTGCCCTGAAAGGAAGAGCAGCCCCAACCAATGTCTGCGATGAGACCACAGGATTGGTGGGCAACAAAGTGCTTCAGAGCTGTTTTCCCTGTGCTCCTGTGGAAAAGTCAGGCTTGGGAGCAGATACAAGCTGGCTTCTGAGCTGGGGCATTAGCCAGGACCTGGCAGCTACCTGTCAGGCAGAGGAGTCCTGGTACAATTCTGGCCTGTTCTGCCCATCTGAGCTGGGCTAATGTGTGGGGAGGTGCTCTGGAGGAGACGCATCGGGGACAAGATCAGCTGCTGAGCAACGCCAGTGTTCTAGTGCAAAATCTGCATTTTTATTAAAGACATATTTTGGAAGGCCCATTCAAAAATACATTGTGCTCAGTAAAAATTAACCATTTCCATGCTGATAATTAAGGTTACCACAGGATTTTTTTTTTCTCTTTTAGAATATTTACAGCAACAATAGAAATTGTACATTAAGAATGGAATACATGCCCCAAAAAGAAAAAATCTGGTAAGGTGTACCAACAACATGATACAAAGGGTTGTATACAAACACTTTACAAATGGTTTTATTAAGTTGCATGAAGTCATACTTAAATATTCAACACATTTTAAAATCAGTTTGTATTCCAGGATTAAAAAGATGAACACCACATCACATCCCTTCCACAACAGAAAGCATGGTAAATTCAAAAGTTTGTGCGCTTTAGATTTCTAGTAGCTGTTAAAAACTATTGGGGAATCTTATCCATAAATGTAGAAGTTTTGAAAGTTACCTCTCCGGCTTATTTTTGGAATAGTCTGTACTGGAATATTGTGAAAAAAGATCGCATATTTCTAAACCTGTTTCTTCCTGCTCCCAAATGACACAAATTCAGAATTCGGCATTTCACAGTGGAGATCTGAGCAGTCCTGGAAGTCCTTAGCAGATAAACCAGATTTTAAAATGCCTGCATAGAATTTCCAACAAAATTATGGTTTCCGGGAAGGTTTTAGCTTAGTGTTCCATATAAGCAATATATATATATATATGTTACTCCTTTCCATTAGACATATTCTTCAGTAGTACGAGTCTAAGATGTGCACTAGCAAAAAAAAAAGTAAGAAGAAAAGGAAAGTTGAGACAATTACCTACACTTAAACTTTTGCCTTGTTCCTAAAGAGTTAAAAGCTCTGCCATTGGATTTACATGTCAGGAGTTTACACCAAGAGGTTCATATGCTATAGGAAACCTGAATAGCGGCTTCCATCTTGTGCTATGAACATGCTTTAACGTTGCTAATGGAAAGCTCTACAACAGCAGCCACTTCACGATGCACTTCTAAGCCTGTACAACGAAGATGCCACCTTCATTTCTCAGAATGGATCCAGAGACACAACGCCCTGTGAAAAAAGAGACCTGGTGGAACGGAAAAAGCCTGGTAGGCAGCGTGTTTTGGTGGGGGCACAATGAGGTAAGGTTTCTCACCCAGATGAAATGGAAAATTAAAGTTAAGAAAATCCTGAGCAAGTCTAAGGATAGCTGTTTGGGATAAAACAGCAAACAGGGTGGAGTCGTAGATAAGGCCTCTAACTCCCTGATAATCTGCACTAGAGAGACAACAAAGAACAAGGCAACTGCAATATTTGAGAACCACAAGGGGAAGGGCAAGGGAAGACTTGCAAAGCAGTGCAAAGGATGGCATTGGGATTCTAGAGGGAGAGCTCAGATGGCTTGGAGGTTTCAGAAGAATACCAGAAGGCCTATCAAGATTTTACTACTTGGTTGCTAACAGTACCTAGAGGAAGAATATTTTTATATGTCTCTTCAAAATTGGGAATCAATAGTAAACTTTGAACAACCAACCAAACCTTGACCACATTCTGCAAGAGAGAGGAGGTAGATTGACTTGCAGAGAAGACAAGAGATGTGTAGAGTCACTCTTACCCTAAGTCACAAATTCCCTGTTCAAACTCTTGGGCCATGTCTTAAGATCCATTTTTGCCCAGCTGTATATTTTGAGTTACATTCTAAAAGAGCCTGGGAAGCAATCTGGTTTGGTAGAATGAAAGCATCCAAATATAGCAGGGCTGGTCCTCTCACACTTCTCATGCATCTTCCTCTTGGTTTGTCAAAAGCCAACTTGCACCAAACAACTGGCTGTACACAAGATAACAAATAAGCACCCAAGCAGAACTTGGAGCAAGTAAAATTCAGACCTAATCCTTCTGATTTATCTATGCTGTCTCATGCAGCACCTGTTAAGACAGCCCACAGAGAACAGACAACCTACTACAGTCTCTTCCAGTTTAAAGAAGATTTCCTATAACATTTGCTTTGCTGAATTTACATGAAATTTGCTTTGTGATTGCAAGAAGGAAATCTTCAGTTTCAGTACAACATCTGAACCAAGTAATGTGCACAAGCCTTCCTATGCCAGATTAGCCTGAGCATTGATGCACTGCTGCTGCTTGACCCTTTGAAAAGGAGCCAACATCTAGAACTTCTAAGTTGTGTTATATTAAAAGGGTTTATCAAATCGCTTCCTTTTAAACAAAGGCCAGAAGTTAAATGGCTTTTCTCCTCATTCACTACAAACCCAGTTAATGAATGGTTAACATTATGACACTATTAGAGAGACCTGCATAGGGAAAGGCACCTGTTCTGAAATAGTGGTCCTGATTTGAAGGTCATTTAAAAGTGGCTAAATAGGGTACATCACCTTTCCAATCACCTTCTGTGACACTCCTTTTTCTAATGGTGGGCCTACTTACGTGAACAACAGCCCCAATGCGTGGGTTATGATATAACCCCATTAATCGATATTATGTATGCTAGCTGGAATGGGAAAAATAAACATTCATTGCCACCCCCAATTTGCAGTATATTAATATATGGCTATCCTTTTCATACTCTTTGTGTGACTGGGATTCAGGTATTTTCCCAGCTCGACCCTGACAGTGTTCAACACATATAGAATGAATTACAGGCAGATATTTTTGGAGCATGTCTCACTACCAAGTCATTATAAGACAACAAAAAAATGAAACTTGAATAAAACCCCCAAATACCTGTAAAGCATGGCTCTCCTCAAAAGTGGCTGGGTTTTGCCTTAGCTAAATAGATCACAGCCGTGCTCTCAGGGCTGTATAATCTGTGTTCTCATTCTTATAAGGGATGACTATAGCACTGAATTGTTATGAATACATAGCTGCTTCTGGGTGAACACAGGAGTCTACTCAGCCATTAGCCACAGTGGCTTTTGAAGAAAAAAGGAAAGGTTGGTATGTAGCTTTTTACACTGGTAAGATTAATCTGTTAAGAGACCTAACTGCAGTGACAAAGAATGGCTAAAAACCTATCACAGGACACTGCTTCTTGATGAACCTCTCCAGCTTTGCTCCTAGAAACAAGTTGGTATAGCAGAGAGAAGGCAAGCCAAAAGATGACCTGAGAGTGTCTCATATGTTTGGAAGTCTGAGGCCTGCTTTAATATTGATCTAAAAGAGTATCTGTAAATAGAGTGGTGTCAGGACCCACACAGTCAGGAGTGTCTGACTTGGTATGAGAAATCAAAGATGGTATCAGTCCCAAGCCTCGTGGGATGGGGAATATTTTAGGAAGAAGAGACTGAATCTGGGATCACTGACTTCCTGCTGAGAACTCTGCCCACTGCTCCATGCTGGCAGCCTCTCAGAGGAGCAACAAGTCTTGGACTGCGATAAATGGAGCAAAAAGTGTTAAACAGCTCTAAGGGATTGTTCTCTGTGGTCAGGTCTGCTGAAAAAAAAAAAAAAAAGAAGTTATTCTAGTTTAATACATTTAGATGGCAGTTTAAACACAAACAATTTCAGTTAAGATGAGCTTAAGGTGCTTCTTTTTTCAATTAAAAGAGCTCAAGAGCTATAGTAAAAACATATAGATGAGTTTAGGCAGCTTGAGTTCTGCAAAATGACTGGAATTCATTTCTGAAACTTAGTTTCTTTTCTATTCACATCATTAGTGATGCCATAAGGCAAAAACAGATTGCCAAAAAATAAAATGCAGTTTCACTAAGATACTTTACGCTAAGCAGATCTATACAACATGTAGCACAAGACTCACAGACCAGTGAAGAGGAAAGCTCACATTTACAAAACAGTTTGTTCTGTAATTCTCTTCCCCTTTATTGAGCCAGCAAATCTCAGTCACTATAGTAAGACGCCTTTGGAGGCGTTGGCAAAATTACATTAGCAATATTCTAAATATTGGGAAGGTAGACCAGGTTAAAAATACACCATTTATCCCAGTGCCAGCTGGCTGAGCCGCTGGACCTTCTTTCCAACAGAAGGAAGAAAATACTACACACATTCAACACAATTTTAGTACTCAACTGAAATCTACCATGGTTTGTTGAATTTGAGAAGAAAATGCAGTATGAAGTAGAAACAATTTTCTGTAAATATGGGCCACCAAATACTTGAACATACCTTGGGTCACCCTTGAAGCTTTGCTAACTACTTTAAACAGCTATATGTACAGTCAGAGATTACCCTCATTTAACTTAATGGGTACTGAGAAAGAAAACCAAACCTTTGGAAACATTTTTCTTTGCTAGAAATCAGAACAGCCACATACAGCCCAGCCTCATCATCCCCAGCACGAAGCTCTTGCCAGCAAGCTGAAAAAAGTCTTGCAGAGGCAAAAGGATACATATCCACAAAGTACAGAAGAATCTAGTCGAAATGCTCCCTCAGAGACATTCGAACCATGCTGCTTAGAGCCCCACTCTCAGACACTGCTTCTGTGAGGGATTTCAGTGGCATCAGCCTATTTCAAAGCAGGACTAACAGGACTAACCTAGCTGTGACCAACTGGTGAATCCAAAAAAGACTGCTGTAATATGCTGCTAAACTCTGGTGGTGATGACTACACCACAGCGTTTTTTCTGGATGCCCACTGAACTTATAAAAAAGGGAATACCCTTTCATGTCTACTGCATTTATATATGCTATATATATGATATATCACCACAGTATATATCATATATAGAGAGAATATATTACATATCTATAGAAAATCACATGCACATTTCTTGCAGGCAATTGACAAGGAAAGAATTCTCATTCTGAAACATTTCAAATTTAGTAGACTGACTTTTAGCTCTGGACAGACCTAGTGTAAGATCCTTCCATAATGTATTTTCTGGCAAAGATTTTTAGAGCAGTGGTGCCAAATTTGCCATTGTTGGAACTTTGGTATGACTTGAGAAGTACCATTTGTGTTGCTGTCCAAGTAGGAAGTTAGTTCTTGCTGCCAGGCTGCTTCTGTTACCTACTTCTATGGCTAAATCATTGAATTCACATTCAGGTTATCTCTTTTTGGAAAAGACAACATACTGGCAAGTACAAGTGTCTTATGAGGACAATTAGAAAACAAACTATGCTGCAGCGTAATGAGAGAATTGAGCTCATGTGTTTGAAAAGGAAAGATTGTATTGTTCTGACACTACAGGCCTGACTCTCCTCTTATTGCACAAAGTTTAGACTGGCTTAACTCTGTTGACTCCTGCTGGCTCACCTGTGATTTAGTCTACTGGCAGCAACAGAGGAATCAGGTTGTGTATTTGCTACACTCGACATTCACCAACATAAAGGCAGTTTTAACAGTTTTGTACAGGAGACTGGAACCCAAGATCTAGTATTCTGCTGAGACTGGTAACTGAACTGTGTACGGGAATATTCGGATAGTAAGACCCAAGGAGGACTAAAGTCGCATGGCAACCTTCTGCCTCAGTATCCAAATATCAGATTTGTAGCTTTAAATACATCCTGAAATATAACAAAAGTGCAAGAGTAGTTTAAATTTAAATACAGTGTATACCTTGTTAGTTAACAGTTTGCTAAACAAGATGTAAAATACACATATGTATAAAAGCTTATACTATGATCTGCAGTGCCATGCTATGCCTAAGTGTCAAAGTTTGGCATTTCACTTGCAACTCATGCTATGTTTCTTTGGTTTTCACCCCTGCTATTAAGTGGAAGAGCACCTGCTTTAGCTTGTAGTCATGGGGCACTTTAGAGGACACTAAAATTTGGTACTGGGGCTCTGTGCTCTTGGTGCAGAAATCCCATTAATATTACTAGGAAAGCTAAGGACACAGGGGAGAACATACCACATTTAGATTACTGTACAGTTCTGCAGTCTCTTACATGAGGCCAATACTTCCAACAAAATAGCCCATAATAAAGCTTGGAATTGAATATTGTCTTTTGTTTGTTACCAGTAATGCCTATAATACCAGGCTCTCATAGCTGAGCAAGATTCATACTGTTACAGTCACATGTATATCCACATTCAACTTCCTTTTATTAGAAGTATAATACTGCACTTTATATCACAAATGTATAAAAATATGGCAGATAGTGTCATAACAATACTTTTCTTTTAAATGAGTATATTTAAAAAACAGACAGTTATTTTCCATTTATATATATTTATATATAGAATAAAATACTCCTGATGCAATATATAAATGTTACTGTTAGTTTTTTATAGAAACTACTGTAGCTGTTGCACTGCTTCACAATGTTTCAAACAGCTCAAAATAACTTTACATTATAACATAAAAGATATGATTATAACAGTACGATATTAGGTCATCATAAATAAATATTACAAATCCTATCAAATATGGAAGTTTAAAAAACAAAATTTAAGACATACAATTTAACTTTAAACCCTTAATAGGGATACACTTTTATCACATAAACCCCACTGTTTTAACTAGGCAGCAAAAAATGTAGTAAGGGCATAGGTCTAGACATGAATGTTTTCACCCTTATAAGTGCCAATACATACCAGAAGTCTCCCAGCTTTTAGACAGAGATGTGCACTAAAGCTGGAATGTAAGTGAGAGAAAATGGCAATGCATTTTTCTCCCTGACCGGCACACTCTGCCTGGCATCCAGCAACATTTCTGATGACTGGTAATTCAGAATTCAATTTGTTTTACTGTATAATCCCTGACTCTCACTGTGGTGCCGAACAGCATAGCTCCACATGTACATATTGCACACCTTTATAAAGCTGAAAATGCAGTCTTACCATCACCAGAACCACCACCACTCCCCTACGCTCATCTCCCCCTGACCCGGCCTGTTTTCTGGAGTGCAATTACAAGGCTGTCTCTTTTAAATCGTTCAGATTTGGCATACGCGATCGGTTTGTTCGGTTATACGTGTGCCCGTTCTGTCCGCTCTTGGAAGGCAGCTGATCTGAGTAGGGAGGCCCATCACTTGTGCCCCTGTTTACTGGGGAGACATGCCAGGTAGGTTCCAGCTGGCTTGGTATCTGCAGCGTTGGCCTGCTTTTCGGCTGAGGTTCTTGTCGCACATTGCTGCTGCCACTGCTGGAGCTTTGACTCATGGGGTGAATTCGCACTTCAGAAAACGCAGCTTTGGCTGGTTGACTTGGTAAGGGCTGGAAGCGAGGCTCAGCAGGGACAGGATGATTTGAAGTGGAGAGGTGTAAGAGCTTTCGAAGAGATTTTAATGGCTGGCTCTGAAAGACACGTGGAAAAGCACTTGACTATCTGCTCTCCATTACATCGTACTTCCTCTAGCAAAACTGTCATATCCTAAACTGAACACCTTGAGCTTCACAGGACTTCTTCACTTAAATTTGTATTCATTTAGAATATTTCATTCCAACCTATGAGTACACACCCAAGAAAGTCTCTTCTCATTATGATTCAACCTATTAGCTACCTGAAAAGATGGAACCTTGTCTACCGCAGAAAAAAAAATGTTATTCCCTTCAACTATTTTAACCTTGTTTCCTATGAAAACAAAGACACAGACAGTTGCATTACCTGTCCCTCCATCACTATTCCTGCTATTAACATTAGAACCTTGGCCACATTTTATAAGCCACAGATACCAGAAATACAAAGTTCCTAAAAAATTTGTAAACGTCAGTTAGAGGTTAGAGAGTCTTGAGTAATCATCTGCACTGAAATAAGGGCTGGCAGAACACAGCAGCGGGATATTTTGTTTGCTGGCAGCTGGGTCATAAGCTGCTCTAGTCACTCATAGCTTCTCTGATGGTGAGCAAGTTGAAGGAAAATGGAGGCATGGGGTCACTGAAAAGAGCCTGGGGAAGTCTGAGTATGGGTATACAAACTGGTACAAAAATAACCTCATTAAATTCAACGGCTCACAGAAAAAGTAGCTTCTTCAAACACTGCAGCTGCAGTAAACCCTCTTCTTCAGTTTTCAGTGTTGTAATGGCAACAGAGCATGGCACTGAAGCTCCCTCTCAAACCATTCCCCCAAGCTGGTTTTTGAGCTGGAGAAAATAAAGTTGCTTTAGTGCACGGCTATGCTCCAATAATGCAGCCTGCTTAAATCACAGTTTGTGCCAGCTGAGGCACAGCTGCGCTGTAACATGCTCACAGTGCTCTGGTGACCCCATCCAGTATCACTGTGTCAAGTAGCAATGTGCCCTCAGCGTTCACCACAGTTTGCAGAGCTGACTTGAGGGATTTTCTACAGCACTGCATAGCTACCACAGACATATCCTGTAATGTTGCTTGGCTGTAATATAGAAACATAACCAATATTCTGAAAGGCTCATAGAGTGACACAGGGACATTTAGCCTCTCTTCTTTGTTTGTCATTCATATCTAGATTTTCAAAGAATTATGCAGGACTGCCGCCACACAATCTTTTATATTCAATGAAGGGCGAATAGGAAGGTTAGGAATTAATGTCAAATGCAATTTTTCTATTCACTGGAGAAAAAGCTGTCGAGATACCTCAGTGATGTTGAAATACAGGGAATTGCTAATGCTACTTACATGAGGCTGGATTTCTGTCATCTTCTCAGGATGCCAATCTTTCTGCCTGCTGCTCTGGTGATTAGAAGTATGAATGGCTTTCTGTAATGCCAAGAGATCCTGACCATCACTGCTAGGCATCTGCAACAAAATATTAAATACTGGTCTTCTAATATATTCTTAAGCGTCGCTGTAAATCATTTCCCCCAGTTAATTGCAGAACACAAGTGAAGCCCATTACTGCAGCAGAATTGCACTGACCTTTCAATAGTTTTCCCCATAGTAAGAGCAAGTGGGTGTGGAAATCATGCAGATTTGCTATACCCTTAGCCCTTGAAGCACTAGCATGCTGTTAGTGTTATTTGCTGTAAGAGAGAGCAATTAAACAAGGCTTCAAAAAATAAAATAAAAAAATAAAAAATGTTGAGCCTCATCTCCATTTAAAAGCATTCCACACTGCAGTTAAGACCATGGCTCAGTTCCATAAATTTGTTCCTGAGTGCAGTGGACCAAAAGCTCCCGAAACTGATGTCTGGCTGATTTTGCCACCACAAAACAATGACCTTTTTCCTTTGCATCTTTCCCCTCCTCCACAAATATCCTTGACTGGAGCACAAATTGAGAAACTCCCTACCCAAGCTTCAAATCCAATAAAATTTAGGGCAGAAAGATAATTAAAACTCACATGGAGAGTTTGATCTCATATCAAGAATTCTGAGCAAAAAAAGGAGAGTGGAAATGTAACCATTTTTAATACAAACTGTCTTTTATCATGAACAACCAGGAAAACCAAAAATACAGCAGAGGCATGAGCTAAAATTTAGTTTTCAGATAACCTGTTGTTAATATTTGATGTATTTAATTTATACATAAAGGAGCTGTTTGCATTAAAAGGCGTATTTCCAATATAACTGTAAACCAAGCCAGGTTATTTTTTTCCTGATTGAAACAGAATAAGACAGTTTAATTTAAAGCATACACGATTTCAGAACTATTTTCTTCCTTTAGTCTTGGTCCCAGGGTTCATTGTCTCTGGAACTCTGTATTTTCAGTGTATCAAATATGAAAAAAAGTAAGAAATTAGGTGCAATCTATTTCAACAGAACTGCCAATTTTTCTTGAATTTATTGAACTGGCCCAAGATACTTAACTGGCATGAAGAGAAAGTGATCCCATGAAAATAAAACACATGCTGCTGTAGTCAGTAAAACAAGTTTACTGGAGCATTTTACAGTGCTACTGTACTTAAAAATTAATACCATGGGTAGAGTGACTACAGGAAGCTTTTTCAAAGAAGAACTATGTTTTAAATTATTCTTTGAATTAAAAAGAGGAAAGAGGGATTTCTTGATGCTTGGATTCTCCCCGTTGGTTGAGTCTGTCTGCAATATAAGATACAAAACCTAAATGCATAGTATTTCAATTCAAGAGATCTGTCCTTACTATATTAATTCTTTTTCTGGCAAATTCTGACAATATATGGTATCAATCCTATAATTTGCTTTGGGAACATACAACAGCGATTGAATGAAAAAAGCATATGGAACAAATTCAAGGAACTCAATGCATATACAGCATGTAAAAAGAGATCAGTACACCTATTCTTATGTTTCCTAGGAATGCAGAGTGCATTTCAAAGCCTTTTGGAAACAGCTGATAGGTCTTGTGGACTTTACCCAGCTTTGGATCAAATTCTCTAATTCTGGCCATCATTTTTTACTTATGATAATGACCTAAAGCACTATGACATTTCTTAATTTTATATAAATAATTATAAATAAATGTAAATAAAGCAATTACTAGCTAAATAACAATAGCAGCACTAACAATAATAGCAATATAATGATTACGTGACTAAAGGGAATGGTGGGTGCACTACCAAAAGCAACGGTCTTCAAACGGCTTTCCCAGCTTTTAGGTTCCGTCCAAGTTAATGAAAGTGTCACTAATTAGCACAGATTGCTTAGGAACTTTATAGTCAGAAGAATTTCCTGTTTCAAGTTCAGTAAAATAAAAAGGAATCAAAGCACCTCTAGGAGAAACGCTCACCTACAACCTATTTTTTCAAAGCAGATAGATAATTTCTTCAGACTTATATCTTGCAATATGCGCCCAAATCTGCAAAATGCAGGCTCCTCTGAAGATAGTGCCCATTGACACTGGGCACAACCCTCATGGATATCAAATTGCTTGGTAGCAGATGACATAAAAAACTGTGACTCTAGCAATCCTCAAAATCTTTTGCTATGTTACTAAAAGACTCCAAACAAATGAAGGGAAGAATGGATAAGAACAGTTCAGCAAAAACAATATTGCAAAGAATTCCCAAAGGAGGAAGTAACAATTATTATCCGATGAGGAACTGCACCTGGAGAACTCTAGGGAGAATGAGTAATGAGAACTACTGCAGGAGGAAGTGTCAGGATTTGGGATTAGTTCTGGGCTATTAGAGGTTTTGAGAATTACATGACTAAGAAGATGCCTTCAATCCAATTTCATATATCTTTTACAGCTCTCACAATCACCAGCAAAATGAGACTTGCCAAAGGATATCAGAAATAAATTCTAGCTAACTATGAAGTGCTTCTCAGTACTTTGACAGTTCTCAGGTCTAGTTTATTATTTGCTGCCGAAAGCTGTGTCAAATTTCATACTTCTAGGAGTCTAAGAATTACAAACTTCAGAAAAAACTTCAGTAGTTACAAGCTATCTGTTGGATTTTTAATACGAATTCATAGAACGCATTATTCATGTAGATGAAAAGCTAATATCACAGTGCTGTTACTACTGAAGTCGAACTTGGTGCTGAACTTCAGGTAATAATTTTTGTTTGTGATGGAAGATCCTGACAAACACCCCAACTCTTGTGAGGTAGAGGTCCTCAGCTAACACATGAAGAACAAAGAAGAGCGGCTGAACCAGAAACTTGTACACACATTACCGGGTACAGTCTATCCCTAGACACTGTCCCATTAAACAGTTGCAAGCAGAAATGAAAAGAAGTTTTTCAGTCTCTGGTTGGGTCAAAAAATTAAGTTGATGGCAGCAAGTTTCTAGCTGAGGATGGAAGAATTTTATTACTATCTTATTTCACTAACTTATTCATCTTCCTGTGAGATACTAGCCCTAACTGGCCAACATAATTTTTCCTCATGCAAAACCTCTTTCCCTCCCTCTCCTTTCTCTTCTTAAGAGTGAGAAGAAACAGGAATAAGGATTATGTATAAATCTGTTCCACCTCGTAACCAGTGAGATTTTTAGTTCTGTGTCATAGTTTTAGTTTTAGTGATAGTTTTTAGTGATTCCCTTTAGGCTTTAGATAAAGGTACTTGTGATTAAGATGTTTTGGAAAGTGACAGATTTTGAGATGCAACACTATCCAATCAGTATTTCCTTCACACAGTTTAATCTGGAAATAGTTTGACACGCCATGTATCAGCTGGGTTTTTGAAGTGTTCCCTGCCATCCCAACTGAATGGCTGGGATCAGAGCAGACTAGAACAGTGAAAATTTAACACTTTCTTTTTTTTTTTTTGAAGGCATCACTGGAACCAGTGGTTTTGGTGTGCTTTCCTCTCATGGACACTTTGACATCAAATAATGCCAGAGTTACAATCTAGGTGTTTTGTTTAGTTGGGTAATGCAGATGATCATATTTGAACTGCATACAGGCATCAAGATGCACAAGTTCAGAAGGCAAGGTAGATGCCACTGCTCTAAAACTTGCCCATAAGGAAGGCAAGGTGCATTTTTGAGTGGTAGTTAATATGCACATGTTCCATACGAGAGCCTTATAATCACTCCTCTCCCCCAGTTTTCAATAGATCAGCCCTCCACCAACACCCACCAGAGTCATGCCACCTCATTCGGTGACAGCAGGTATTTTGATGTGCTTACTCCCCTTTGTTAGGAGTGAGTGTGATTTACTCCATTCTGAGTACCTTCAGAACTGTAACTGCAGTTACACTTACGGAAACATTGCAGCTTCATGTAAATGAAATTTTAAATGATTTACTGTTTCCAGAACTGTAATTTGAGGATGAGATGAGATAATGTTTAGGTTACTTCAGTTCTTTGGGAGATATAATTATAAAACTTTGTGAAATGTTAATATACCACTGCTCTGCTCTCCAATAAAAGAAAGATCTTTCTCCCTCCCCCAAAACTAAATGAAAATGTAGAAACATATAAAAGACACCAAAGGCTTACATCAAATTGCAAAAGCCACAATCCATTCCCCCCCCCCCCAGAATCATAAAACATTAAGAATGGTTAAGATGTATCTTCCTTATTCCAGCCATGGGGTACAGCAGGAAGATGGAGGCTGTTATCAAGACACTGCCATGAAAAAGACTGGAAAGAATTCTCATTTATAACTGTTTGATCTCCTCCCAATGGGTATCTAAAATATTCAAGCTCTGGGGACACATGGTAATGCATTTGTTATTCTTAGAATGGTATCACCACATCCTGTGAAAGAATTTAGCACAACATCAGCTTTAAACTTGCATTAAAAATGGCTCTTGAAGAGTCTGAATGTAAACAAAAATGCACTGGACTAGTAGGTGAAGAAATATTTGAAAAAGGCACCTAAATAAACCCTTAACAGGAAAAGAATTTGATTTTCATATAGTGAAGAGAGAAAATAAAAGAACAAATAGATACACATGGGCATGGTCATAAATAATACAAAGGTGCCGTACTAATCTGGCATATTAAAATGGTATAATTAAAAACTGAAAAACATATTTTCTGTTAGCAATACTGTATACTTACAGTTTGAGATTTCTTCTTTTTCTTTTTTATTGCCCTGAAAAACCCTTGCTTTTCTTTCTCCTTGAGCTCTGAGTGACTGTTAAGGTTTTCAGGACTTTTCCTAAACATGAAACAAGGTATCGTAAGAGACATTTTATTTTGATATTAAGTAAATTCTGTGTAATAATGAGATCTGAAGCCAAAGAATGCAAATTACTGATTGAACAAAAAGATTCTTAATGTTTTAGCATTCAGTGGTTCAGGGGTTACTATACAAATACTGGATAGTCTTATGAAATGGGATAGGAGGAACACAGTGTTAGGCAAAATGATTAGCTTAAACCAGTGAATAGTTATATAGGGAAAAGGAAAGCATGCATGTCTTTTTTTTAATATATATACACATAAACCCCAGAATTGAATATACAAACAAAAATATCACACAGGAGGTCTTTTTGAAAACTGAAAATTGTATCTGAGAGAACATACAAATAGTGATGAGGTATAAAAGCACAGGTCCAGTTTATCTATTGCTTGCTGGAGGGCCAGGAGTTGCAAAGTTCACAAGAGAACCAATTTCAATTGAACTTCCTGACCTTTGCTGACATGGTTCCAAATTTATCATTGGGGAAGCTGGGGATCTGCTGTTGTCCACTTCAACTTAAAAACTTAAGTTAGTTTGTTACGTGTGGGTGAGACAGTGCTGGCAAAAGAAGATGACCCGAAAGTGGAACAGGTAACTTGCCTGAAGACTGAATTTCCACCTTTTAGCTTATCTACAGAGCTGAATTAACTGCAGTTGATAAAGAATATGTTACTTTAAGTATACACAGTAAACATACTGGTATGGGTTAAAAAGATTATTTTTGCAGAACACTTGTGAGACGTCACAAGTCTCACAAGTCCTGAATGCAGTTGTAGTGTAAAACAGTTTGAAAATGGGAAACGGTGCAGGAAAGCATCACAGAAATCATTTCAGAGGTAGAAAGAATGGCCTACTCTACAAGAGTCAGAGACTTCTCTCTCTCTAGTATGTTAAAAAACACAGCCAAACCAGCCCCAATATTTCATTTCCTTGATTGTGGCGCAGAAGTACTTATCCATGAAGAAATTACAGAATACTAGAAGGATCTTTAAAGTAAAGGGCAAAGACAAAGACATAACAAGCAGGTGGATGATGAAGCCAGAGAAGTTGCATTAGAAACAAGGCACTGATTTTAACAGATAAGAATCATCAACCAGCAGAACAAACTCTTCAGCGAAGAAGTGGATTTCCATCTTTGACATTTCAGATCAGGACCTCATACACTTCTGAGACACATTACTCAGGTATGCTACCAGGCCTGGACTCTAGAGAACAGGTGACATTTAATGGGAACTAACACAGAGAAAATCACACTGAGTGACTTAATAACAGAAAATCTAAAGGAAAGCCACAGTTCTAAGGGCTCAGGACGACAAACAGGAGCAGCTTTTCTTGGAATAACTGTAATGTAGCAAAACTTAGCTGTCTCCTATAGTTATAGCTTCTAATTCTGGCTTTCAATGCTATGCTATCAGCTGGTGATTCAGGTGCTACTACGTGCCAAGCTGACATTTTTTTCCCAAGAAAATGTGAAACATAATTGGGGTAGGCATCACTGGAGTCCCCATCGATAAGAATATCTTCACTCTGATAGGTGGTTTAATCAGTTCCTCAGTTTCTACAAAAAATCACCTTGAGCTTGAAATACTACCCAGTTCTAAATATAAATGCATGCTATGTTTAAGCACTGCAATAAAGTGCAATTGTTGAGTACAAGAATGGGCTTAGAGGAAAGATTCATAGGCAGAGAGAATGGTGGAAATTTCCCTAATTTATATTTTTAAAATTTATATCAAGATCCAGGAAACACATTCAGGTGCACAACAACATTGATTTAACATGAAAGTTACAATGCTACAGGAAAAATCTCCGGTTTAATATAATTATTAGATTTATAACACATACTTCAAATATACTGGATTGCTAGGAATTCCTGTTTCTGTCACGTTCCTGTATTTGGTACCACTGTGTAGGTAGCAGTACAGCAGTCCTGTATTAGTTGCTTAAAGCACCAAGTAAAGACTATTGACAGCTTTGCAGACTCAGTGAACTCACAAGACTGACTTAACACAGACAAAACACCAAGTTATTTACTAAATGTTTTTTACTTAATTTGTTACAAAAGCTGGAGGAAGGCATGCACTCCAAGTATTCTGCTTGTCTTCTGAAAGTCATGTGAATGGGGCTGAGAATCTTCTGAGCCCTTCCCCAAAGCTACTGTACATCCACTTTTGCAAACATGCCCTAAACCACAGCCCCAGTGCAAATTACCAACCCAGTGACTATGTTGTCCACTGAAGAATCAGTGTCAGATCATGAGGAAGTCCTCATTGCTTACTCTAAATTGTTCTTTAAAAATTTTGTATGTCTTGCTATGGATTTTCTGTTCCAAGGTCCATTCCAAAATGGAGACACTATGTTTTTAAAGGTGAAGTAATCTTCAGAATAAAGCTTGAGGACAATTCTTGCCATACTTTCAGACAGAGATTCACTCAAGTGTGATTCTTTTCTTTGGCCTGGTGAACCTGGGTGAGAAAACTGCTTCCTACAGCAGATGAGCAGAGAGGAGAGAAGTAAAATTCTGGATCATCATTTCCTCTAATGCCTACTGTGACCAGACAGAGGAGGAAAATAAGGGGCTGAGAACTCTGCTCAGTTTCAGTTGGTGCTTACCCAAAAGCCAGTGTTTTTACACCAACTGGTTTATGTCATTATCTCCTATGACTCATATTGCAGTACAGTTGTCTGAAAAAGCACTGACATTGAAAAGCAACTGCTTCAAAACATATGCTCATTATGTGAAGAGAGTGAACATATATAGCATTATAGCAGGAAGCTTCAACACCAGGATTTTGTACTGAGTAAAAATAGTGCAGAACATTTTGATTGATGAGATGAAACACTGGGATATTTTAAGCATCCCAAAAGATGATTTTCAGACAATGGACAGTACAGGGAAAAATTAGGATTATCAGGAAAAAATCTGTATGATCGAATCACTCAACACTAAACCCTTGCAATATAACTGCAAGTATCTTGGTATTTTGCATAAAGCTTCAGCTCTTGAAAGCAAATTGTCACATCAGAATGTGTTACATGCTGTCTCTTTTATTAGCAAGTAAGACAAGTTGAAGAGTCCCCACTCTGACAGCTCACCCTCAAGGAGAAACCAAAGGCAAAACATTCTGTTATTTGTTATTTTATCTTTGTGTGCCTTTTGCATGTTTAAGATGTATAATGTAGATCACATTGGTTTTTCTGGTCTGAGACACTTGGAGAAGGCATAGGTATAAACACAAATTCTGTGATTATCACTAGCATTTATTGCCCCTGGCAGTGAAGGTATCCAACCTCATGCAGGTACAATGAGTCGTAGCAGTAAACATGCATGGAGCAAGCAAGGTGATGCGCTTTAACAGTAAGTAAGTAGAATAAATAGGAAGCATGTTGTATTCATGCTGCCTATAGACAGATTTGTATTGCAGAGAGTTCTTCTTGGGAGGCAATTCCTCATGCTTATTTCAGTTATTCTTCAGCAACCCTAATCTCAGCAGGCAGCCTGGCTTGGAAATCCTCTTTAACTGCCAGTGTACTACTCCCTTTACTGAACTTCTCACAATGACATATGTGACATTTTGGTCTAACGGAGGAGTTACTGAAACTCAGCCTGAAGTCTTCTTTGGAAGATAAATGAACAACTGCTAATTCTCCAAGCTAGCTTCTGTTTTTGCTCAAAGTAAAACCATTAGCAGTTCTAGTTACCACAAATGAAGGCAAGGAAGTGTCAGAAGCCAATGGAGCCCTCAAACAGATGATTTACTTCAGGTAAGAATATCAATCCCACAAGCTGAAGCCATAGTAGAAATTCTTGGTCTAAAAGCCTGGCATTGAAAGCTTAAAAATCAGAGATCAAATCTGAACTTTGCTTGGAGCTGATTTCCAACACTCCCCCCACCCTCTCCCCCCAATGTTGAAAAGGAAGATTTATTAACTGGAATAAACCATGACCTACTATCTTATATACAGAATACCACCCAGAAGCCACTAAAGCCAGTAGATCACCTGAGGTTACCGCATCACTAAAAAAAGTATACATATGTATTTATACATAAATGTTTTACCTGCCTCCTCTCTCCCCACCCCCCCACCTGCCCCAGAATTGTTCCACATAAGTAACCATAAAAATTTTGAAGTGGTTGGTTTTGAAAACTTATAAAGCATGTACTTCACTAGGCTTATTTTTTGGACAGAATATCGATGACTACAAATTCTGGAAAGCTTCCTTGCAAACAACATAGGAGTGCATCACCTAATTTTTAGTATAAAACAAAGACTGATGATAGGGAAAGGGTCATGCTACAGCCACTGGTTACGAGAAGTGGCGGGTAGGGAGGCTCAGGTGTTGCCAAATAGATGAATAAAGCAAGCATACTGGATGACAATGCATATGCAAGTGTCTTGTGCAGGATATGCCAGAGGGAAAACCATACTATTAGGAAGGTGAACATCTCCATACTATGCTGAGCAGATTCCTAAAGGCTTAACCAGTATAACACACACAGCTGATTTTTAGGCTTGTAAGTTATAAATTTGCAATTTCCTGATATTTTTTATAAATTCAAGAATCCTATAAAAGAACTATTAAGTATTTATAATGCAGCAACAGTTGTACTGCAGACACAGCCAAACAAGCTTTAAACTAGCTTGCTCAGATACTGGTTCCAGGAACATTAAGTGTGACAATATTGTTACACTGATACTGAAACAGAATGGTTCTTGAATGACAGTTTGTGTGTGTTTGTAAGCATTACATACATACAGAAGATAATAAATACATATATTTCCCCTTTTTTATTATTTTTGCAGGAAGGTATGGCAAATGCTAGTGAAGATATGACAAGCTGTTTGTCATAGAATACATACGTCTATATGGACATAAAAGGTCTAAACAACAAAGCTTTCCAGAAGCCACCAAATACCCTGTAAGCAACCAATGCAAACACTTCTAATACGTGCAATGAAGTACTGTATGTATATGTCAAAGAGATATTTAGAAGTACAACAATGGTAAAGATAATTCAGGCCAGCATCTTGGCACACTGGCAGAACAATGATAAGCATCCTACCTATACCTACTGATTTTGCCTAGGTCAAGAAAAAGTTCATATATGTGAAAGAGAATAAAACATCTACTCTAGCATCAAAAAGGAAAAATGGAGCAAGTTCAATATCATTTACAGAAAACTGAACTCTGGCAAAAAAAATAATTCTAGAAGGATGATAAGTTTGTCTTTTTTCAAATCAAGCTGTCTACAGTTCAGAAATGATCTACTAATTTAAGAGTAAAACCTGATGACAAAAGTTGAGTTTATAACATCTTTATTTTAAAGAGGCAGGACAGCAGGGTCAGAGCAAAGAAATGCGCACAAAGACAAGGGAACATCTGTGACAATTCAGTCTAGCAAACATTCACAAGATCTTTGACAGAAGAAAGGCAACACAGAGCAGTAGTATGAGAGAAGCAATATTTTACAGTAGCGGGAGGTCCAGGTGGAATACATGTCACTCATAATTCCAGATGAATTGTCATGTACCAGTTACGTATGTCAGTCAAACATCAAATATTTACTTCATCATAAAATTGATGTAAGCAGAATCACATTCCATTAGAGCTTTCAGCATTTTCATAAGCATTTACACAACTTCTATACAGAAAATTAAGTAGAGGAACATAGACTCTACATCACTCAGGAATCTGATTAAGCTGCATTTATGGCACAGAACAATTTTGCAACAACATTAGACCATTGCCAGGACAACTCGCACAGAGTTAACATGTAGAGCTGGGCAGGAAACATTTCAGGAAAATAGGGAGTAGGAAAAGCAAAGAGAAAGCTAAACGTATGCCAAAATAGCAGTAACTTGGTGTTGCGGGCACTGCTATTCCTCCCATTTCAGGAGAAGAAATGCTTATTCTTCTGTGGGCTCTTCCTTCAAAGGAGCTGTTCCACTTTGTGAAAATATTTGAGTACATTAAGTGGATCAAGGACTGAAATCTAACTCTCTAAAAGTTAATGAAGGGCTTTATTCACTAGGTCATATTCAGCATCTCTGTGGTCCTTTTGCTATTTCAACACGATGAAACAGCTTCAAGAGAATATACTGAGGGAAACAGAGAATGTGCTCCAGAATAACCTCCAACTTCTGCTTGAGAGTGTCCACTTGCTAGATCTAAGATCTTGGTTCAAGCTTCTGGTTTACTTAATGAAGAACAAAGGCCCTGCACTTGAGTTCCTCACATTCCGAAAAATAATGCTGACCTCAGAATATTTGTTATTTTGAGTGTATCCCTGGTTTTGACAGGCAATTCCATCTTGGAGCTGAAGAATCTTCCCACTGAAAGGTTAGTGGATATTGGTCTGTTCCTTTGAAAAGTTTTGGTTTCAGTAATTTGGCATTGTAAGCAAAGTAAAATACTTAGTTCAAAAAATTCCCAACCAGCTCTATAACACATGCTATTATTTCAGTTCAGAGTTAAAATAACATTACATGTTTCTTTCCAGTGACCACATAATAAAAGATAATATATTGTTGAATGATATATAAAGCAAGACAAGATTCCAGCTGGCTTATTTTATATGCAAGACAGAAAGATTCAATAAGAAGGACAACAAACTACGTAGAAGGGTTCAACAGTAGGAATAAATACCTTCTTCAGCCACATAAATCACAACATAAGTACCACCTTTTTACATAAATGATCGGATTCCTCAGCTAACTTCCACAAAATGGATGTAGGTAGAGCTACTGAAGGATAGGAAGCAGACTCTAGTGAATTGGAGCAGGTGACAAGGGTTCTAGAGTAAACATCTTCCATTACATGGCATATAACCTGAACACAAGCTGAAACACCAGTTGTTTCCCTTCCCCACCCTGCCCCCACTTTTTTAAGCAGGTAATTCACAGGTTGTTCATTTGAAAACACATTAAGTCAACAAACCACAGGAACAGTTCTTTAGATAGCATGATCTTATAGCACTTTCCGAGATCAGTGTTTCAGATAGTGGTACAAAGCACAGTTGAACCACACAAGTGCATACAGTCCATTTCTCCCACCACTTCTTTGAAGCTCCATTTGCTTATATTTATTCAGTGCGCTTTGTTGTGATTGAACAAAGTAGAAGATTAAGAATATTTTAGAGCTGAACAGCTCTCAGAGCAATAAAATTAAGAGATTTCCCTTCAAGTCCTGTAAAGATATGCATATGCTGTCGTACTATTAGCATAATTATGGTTAAGTGTTCTACGTTATATAATGGAGCCATGTGATGCTTTTAATCTTTTAAATTCAATATATGCCAGTAAGATGCAACTTAGTCCATTTTTCCATAGAACGTACAGATTTCCTTCTGTGATGCGTAAGCAAAAAGAGCAGCAGTCCCCATTGTAGGGTGAATATTATATTCTTCATTAATACAGTCCTATTTTAGATATGGAAACATGCACTTTGATATTTTTTCCATTTATCTGACAATTCATGTTTCTGGAATCCACAGATGAAGCTACAGCATTGCTAGTCATACTATATGCAAACAAGCACCTTCTATTATCGTTAATCAAAGATTAATAGTGAAAAAAATCAGGAAAGACTGGACAAAAGTACATAATCTTTAATGCATTGAATGTGATGGTGTAATGAAGTATTTCTTGTTGCTCAAAGGGGGACAGAAAACATGCAATGCTATGTCAGTATAATCAGAGGAAGCAACTAAGCACGTATAGGTAATTGCAAACTTTGAGAAAAACGTGGGTTTTTTCCCTCCTGTTAAAAATCTTTTTTTTTCCTGCCATTCTCTACACATCTGTGTAAGTAACAACTCACCAGGTATCAAAGGTGGTTTGTCTCTTTGGGTGGTTTCCCACCGTGCTGCTGTCTGCTGGTAACACAGAGGTTCTGTTTGACACATTATTCTCTATGTATGTGCTCTCTGGACGTGGAGATGGAACTGAACAGAGAAATAACAAACAATATATCTTGAGCTTTGCCAAAAATCCCATCTTGCAGTTGTCTGCTTCTTTTCTACCTCTTTTACAGAAACAAGAGAGTAAAGACACAGTTGTACTTTACGTATAACTGAAAAAAAAGCACACTGTTTTTACAATTTGGAAAGCTGTTGTTTTATGATACTTGCAACATAGCATTAGGTGTAAAATGAGACCATCATCAGAACCTGGTGAAGTTGTTATTAGATTTGAGAACGTTTCAATCTGTAGGGAGCCAGAAGTGCACTTGATATTTAAAAACAGGAAATAGAATAAAACACTGGAATGCTGTTATTAAAGACACAAAATACTACACATTTCACTTTGTCTTCACTTAGATCCTATAAATAAAGTAGTACACATCCTGAAAAAAATTACTTTGGATTTTAACAGAACTAGAATTAAGAGATTACTCACTAAAAATGGAAGAATTAAAATCAGATATTATATATTTTTCAAACAGACATACTGTGCTTTTGAAATACATATACCATGTTACACATACCCAGAACATAAATTTATTAGAATTATGAATATCACCAGAAATACCTGCATTGGATTAAAAATTGATCAGACACTAGTTGCAGCATTACTGCAGCATCACACTACACTAGCTATCAAAATTGAACCTGTAAGATTTTGTTCAAGTTTCATAATGACTTTTTCTTTCAATAGCTTTTGCATATACTGTTATCGATGTATTATTTCAATATAGTATCATTTTTCAAAACCAATAATGAAGTCTTTAAAATATATTTGTTTCATAGGCACCGTTGAAGATGAAGAAACCTCTAGTTTATAATAAGGAACTGAATAAACCTCAGATCTACAGTTCCCTCAGCACATGACTTATGGAAAGTCATTCTTCCTTGGAACTTCGGTTTTGCTACATATAAAAGAGAAGGATAATCCATGTCCAATTTTAGAAGTGTTTTAAAAATTAAGAAAAGCAACTAGGCTTGAGGATTTTTAAGGATTCTCTGTTGCATGTGCTATAAAACCTTATACTCAAAAGCACTGCTTAAAACAGTACAATCTTTAATATTGTACACAGGTTTTAAGATTGCAGTGGGACACTTGCAAAGATTGGCAGATCTTAACATGTCTAAATCAGGTCAACAGCCAACTGATCAACCCGAAGAGGATCAGTGGGAGATTTGTGTCTCTACTTAAGATTATTAGGTGACTCATAATCGAATTGTAGCTGATTGGGACTTCTTAAGGTTCAGAGGAGTCCCACAAAACTCGTAACACTTGCAGGGCAGTAATTAGCTTCTTACCAGCCTTGTCTTTTTCAAGAGGATTACCCAGGTTTAGCCATGAGGCAGCTGCTCAGGAATCACCATCTTTTGTGTACCATAATAGAAATCACAGTTTTTTCCGTGAGAGTGGTGAGACACTGGCACAGGCTGCCCAGAGAAGCTGTGGCTGCCCCATCCCTGGCACTGTTCAAGGCGAGGCTGGATGGGGCTCTGAGCAACCTGGTCTGAGCAACCTGGAAGATGTCACTGCCCATGGCAGGGGGTTGGAACTAGATGAGCTTTAAGGTCCCTTCCAACCCAAACCAGTCTATGATTCTATGATTAATATCTATTTATGTGTATTTATACATACACATACATACACAAAAATATATATGCACATGCATGGTCCTGTTTAATTATTTATCCTTAACCGGGATTATATAAGTGTGCTTTTACTTGTAGGAAACCCTGATCTTTAGCAAGTCGAACAAAATAAATGAGCCTAGGTTTTGAGCAGTTAAAACCTAGCATTACAGTTCCATGCACCACAGTATCTGAAATAGATCAGTAAAGTATATCAATGTGTTACAAGTAAAAATGTGTTAGATATAGTGTTAATAAGAATGCAAAATACGAATGAAAAACATTAATGAACTACTTACTCTGGTAATATTAATTTATTTTGTTCAACTTCCCCTGATAAATTACCTTTTGCTTTACAAGGTACTGCACTGGATATACTTTTCAATCAAAGTAAGTTATCATTTGCAAAGAAATAATATGATACCAGCAAAGCTACTGCATAAAACCTAGCAGGTCAACTCAGTCTCTGAAAGTGAGGTAACAATTCTTTTTCCAATGAATTTTTTCAGTTGTTCATGATACTTCACTGTATCCATTTCTACAACTTAAATTACATTCCGTGTTAAAATTCCTGATTAATTTTGAAAGATCCACCATAAAATTACCTCTGTAAAAGCTGCCAACTCTTCTTGGAACAGGGTCATTATACAGAATTCTATTCTCCTTAGTAGATGCTCCATCTTCTGAGTGTGGATCATGATATGCCCCACCCTAAACAAAAGAAGGATCAACTCTTTAAAATGAAAGATTACAAACTGATTTGCAGTTTTTAACCAACATACATAAGCAAGAAACCCCAAACTTAGCCACATACGATTTTCCTTTCATGGTATTAATAACTGTCAGTATCAACACAGAGACTATGTAATCAACAATTATTTGGTTTTGCTGCTTGCTTGCTTTTTCCAAAATGACATTAACAAAATTTTCCCTCCTATTTGTAATTTTAAAGTCACAAGCATGGTTCATACCCTCAGATTTTTGCCGTGAATGAAACACAGCTGTAACATCTCTGGAGGAATCTTTTACTGGAGGCCTTGCTAAATTAATTTCTGATGGAATCTGGTCACTCTGCTACTGGTAATCTTTAAAATGCAAATAGGAAATGCATATAATTTGTGACAACTGCAACACTAAAACACTTTCGCTCATCAGCTGTTATACAGCAATACCTAGAGGTACCAGCAGTCACAAAATCTACCTTACGCAAAATAAGAGGTGCTCCTGAACTAAGAAATCTATAAGCTAAATAACTAAGTCAGACAGGATAGCAAAAAGAGTATCATAACCTCTAACTTACTCTACTGAATGCAGTACTTCCTGGAAGTACTTGAAGCAAAAGCTTAAGTAAGCTCTTAGAAACATCCATATGCACGTAACTTGCCAGGAAATGTGATTTAACCCCACTCTTAAATGCTGCGGTATGGACCAACCAGATAAAATTCAATGCTCTCTACAAGAACCCACAGGAAACTGTACTGAAACCCCCGTCAGAATTTAAACCTACAATATCCAAGAAAAAGGTTAAAAAAGCAAATCCACAAAAAAAGCCCAACCAGAATTATAAATTGTTATTTCAATTCACTTTACAAGTGACTCACAAAATCTATTTTGCCTTTTGTTAATGAAGATCTGGTCCCACTGTCACATATAACACAACCCTTGAAACTGCGCCAAGACGAGAAGTGCGGCTACAGCACTGATTTAAATCACAGTTTGATACTTCTAAAACTTACAAGAGGTTGAAGCATTTGATTAGACTACTATTTGTGTAACACATCTCTTCTTTGTCAGCAGTTGTTACAATTATAAAGCAGTAATAGCAACTTGTGCTTGATTTTCTTCTGCTTCCCCCCTTTTGTGTACATTTAAATTAAAACTAAAAAGAACCCTTTAAACAAGTGTTGTACTGACACTTGAAAAGCCCTAAAACTAATATTGAATGCAAGTCTGTTTTTCTTTCTTTTTTAAGTAAAACCTAGCAAACAAAGAATGTTTTTCTTTAAAAAGACTTGGTAGTGCTAAAGAGAAACCAGTGAGAAACTTGAAACATGCATGAGAGGAAGCTTCACAAAATATGAGCAGAGAGAGAGACAGAACCAGTAGACCTGACTAGAAAAAAACATGTAATAGGGAACCAATACAGAATCTTTGGGAACACTGATGTTATTCCTGATTTTTTAGCTCAGTAATCCTGAGGCAACTGAAGTTCCCTGATTTCTAATTCAGAATGCAGAAGGGAAAAAAAAGGGGGGAGGGTAGGAAAGAGCCAAAGAATGCCTTCTTTGTGAAAATGCCTTTACAAGTCATAAGAAGATTGACAATTTAATCCTGATTTGTTATTGAAAGGAGTATAAACAAACAAAAACAGCTTTGCAAATTTACAGACTTGCCATCCTTTTCAGAAGAGTATTTCTCCTTTCAGACTTCCGAGGGTTGAAATACAGAATTAAGGCTTAATTTTAAACCTACTGACCATCAAGACAAAGGCAAGTTCTTCACAAATGATCAGGCATTCCAAAGCAAATGAAAATGAACAAAACTTAAGCAATTAGATACACGTCAATTCCTCTAATTAAAATAAAAATTAATTATCAAAAACCAAATAATGGTCTGATGAAAACAATCTGCCTCTACATAAAATGAAATTAAATCTAAATTACTTATCAAATTAATATCTGCTCCATAATGCAGAAAAAGATCCTAATGCATTGAAGTATACAAGGTAGCATGAGCTTTCATAATCAAAACCTTAAACAAATCAAACATCAAAATGTTGGTACTATTGCCTTTTTACAGTAACATCCTAAAGAATAAGTCATATTAAACCTGACTGAAATGAGAAATGACTACACACACACACACACACACGAAGTTTTGAAATGGAGCTGCTGCAATCCTTTCTAAGTAGCTTTTTCTTTTCTTTTTGCTTTTTTGCTTTTGTTTGTTTGTTTGCTGTATTTCTCCTATTTTAATGAGATCTTTTCTTGTGTGTAAATACACACAGTCCTGAATGGAGGAGATGTGGTAAGTATGAAAAAACATATCGCACCTTTTTTTGCCCTACTGGAATGAAGAGGCAACTGCTACCTGAACACTTCTTAATGGTATTTATAGACCATTATCAAGTCAGCTACGCATAAACTAAGTAGGCACAGTTTTTCAGTCTCTCATAATAAAGCATGATTTTAGACCTCAAATAATACTTGCAGCTCTTTGACTTCCTTCCAATTTGTCCACAAATTGGTACTAGGTGTTCTCTCCTTAGAAGTCAAAGATGTACGCATAGAGAAATAAATATTTTTGTACTTCTCTCTGCACCATTTTGCTCCAATTTTGATCAATGTCAGAGCAATTTAAAGATCTGGGGACAAATGCAGTCATCTTTATACATCTGGTGTGTAAAGCATCAGATAATTCAGAAGTGTTGTGTAAGAAATATAAGTCAACAGCAGAACTAGCCCCTCTTCTACTCATTAAATAATGCTCACAGTAAAACACAAGAAGATATCTAGTGACAGTAATCCCTGTAATGGATCAATTTACTAGTGGCTTCTCCAACATAAGACCTCAAGGCTAACCCAGTTATTTATCACACTAAGCAAAACAGGTATTGCAAGTTTTGATATTCCTCTAGTAAATTCTTGCATTTCAGCAATAGCTTCCTGCTGTGAGTGAAAATATCGCTTCAAAAATTAACATTAGCATTCATAACAGAAATACATGCAAACAGAAATATATACGAGAAAACTTAAATAAAAACACAAATAAGGTTAATTAAGCAAAACAGTATGATAAAAATCTCATCAGACAATCTAGGTAAAGACTAGGAACCACTAAGGAAATTTTAACTTCAGAAATAAGATTTTCTATTCTCACATTTCAGCACTTCAAGAGAATGGCATTCATAGACCATTTTTTTAAAACAGCCTCTCATTTTGCACTTGAAATACTTAGCCCTTCTGAAAAAACCCAACATTCCTTGCCTTACAACACGACAAATAAACAAATAATTGCAAACAGAAGACAGAAAGCAGGACACTGTCCCACATGAACTAAAGAGAGGAAGGTAAGCTTTCCATAATAGGCAACATTTTGAACTAACCCTATTAGTATCATCCGTACAGTCTTCTCGTGATGAGCCAACAGATCTTGTGAGTGACTTATGCTGCACCTGTGGAGATAACAGTTGCAGGCTGTTTGCTCTGGCTGCCATCCCTTGCCCTATGCTTAAGCCACCCTCTGAGCCCTTTGACCTCACTCTGTCCCGGCTCACATACATAGAGTGTCTATGAGGGCGCTGCTGTGAAGAAAAAGGACTGGTATAACCTAGACCATAGGAAAAAGATTCATGTGGAGCAGATAGAGAGTGGGAATGGCTTCCATCCATGTGATCTGGCAGTTTTAACTCCTCCATTGTTTTGGAGTGTCTTGTTGGTGGTCTTCTGGTGTCCAGGGTACCCTCGCTGCGGTTATTCCTTCCGGATGGACTGAGCATAGTTCTGTTATCGCTGTGTCGAGGAGCAGTTGGACTGGTAGGAGAGTTCAAGTCCATACAGCTGGATGGAAAATACCTACTGCTGTTTGGCTCTGCAGCTTGGGCCCTGGCCTCAGAGAGGTTGCCCACAGATTTTGAGTCTGTCAGAACCCCATGGCTCTTTGACTTTGTCCGATATGAAGGACTCTTAGAAGACTGCGGGATAGTATCAATATAGCTGTGGCGACTGTGCTTATCACCAGGCTGCAGCGTCCCAGTTTTGCTTTGAGAAGTTTCCATAAACGAGTGCCGGTTCTGCTGAGATCTGGAGTTAGACTTCAGGTATTTTGAGCCTGAACCATCAGAACTTTTTGGGTCCACATTAAAATCAAATTCTGTTTTTGCCTTTGTTTCCTTTGGGCTGAGAAGATGTGGCATGTTATTATTGGCTAGATCCTTGTTGCCAGATCCGGGTGTGTTGCTTGATTTTTTTGCATGCATTGGACTATGTGCAGCTCCAGAAAGGTTTCCATTTAGAAAGCTTTCATTTGCTGGAAGACCCTCTTCTCTTGGCCCACCAGCACCTAGTGCCTGTATATCCTTGCTGTTTGATCTGTGGTGTGACTGCAAAGCAGAACTTTTGCTGGCTTGATTTCTACATTAAAATGCATAAAGAAGCATTAATATACCATAATACATATTAATGATATAATAATTTCAACAAAAGTACACTAATTTCAGAAAGGAGTTGCCATTTAAAACCACAAAATTTAACTGTAGTAAGATCAAATACTGCCAACTAGGCATCAGAAGCTCCACTCAAATAACAGATCTGCGAGTGTTAGTACATTGTTGTTTCTTTCTGGTTATACCCTGATGGAAAAAACTCAGCTTTGGTTAATGGATTTTGCTGACAAAGAAAAATAGGAGGATATAAAATCCAATCATAGAAATTCCAACATGTATTTACACATTTATGCATGTAATATCTGTGCACATCAATACGTAAACACCACATTATGAAAATTAGCTCTATATTCATTAAAAAAATCTTAAATACACCTGGCATATCAAAGTGAAGGTAGAACAATAAAGTATGTCAGCAATGTAAAAAAAACTCGATACAATCAATGTTCCAGGCCATCTAATGTATGTCTGATTTGGAGGGGGAGGGGAAGGGGAAAAGAGGTTGTTGTGCTGGTAAAGACATCCGGATAGAGTGAGCCTGAGCTCAGATCAGCAGAGCAAGACAAACACCAAACCTAAACCCATGTCTACCACAGGAACCCCAGCTTTTTTTGGAACTTGGTACTATCCCAGTTCTTGGCACACTAGCTCATCTCCAAAGCTGCATCCAAGATGTTCAGCAATCAGACTGACTTGGTCCAGAGCTACTTAGTGATGTCCTTAACCTCTACTCAGCTTGGTCCAGAGCTACATAGTGATGCCCATAACCTCTACTCTGCTTTCCAGCTCATGGTTTTGGGATTATGGGACTGAGATATGAGTTGGTTCTGCAAACAGCCTGAATTTATTTGAGCAGGATTTATTATCTCAGGTTTTCTGGCATAAAACCAGTTCTGTTTCTGGACTTACTCTGGCATTGCAAGCTAGCCACGTCTGAGCAATGCTGTAGCTTACTTGTTAGCCCTCATGGATCTAGGCAGGCTAGGTTAACTTACAGTTGACTTATTTCTGTATCAAATCTATGATAATGTAACTCAGAGATATTATTGGGTGTTAAAGCGAAAGCTCACTATACAGATGAGTTTGTACCTTTGTTGATCTTGTTGATAATTATAATTGGAAAATGCTAGCCATTTATATACCTAGGATTTTTGTATTACACTCTATTACAGTTTATAAAAATTCAGCAATTTTAATGGCAGTTTAAAATATTTTTTAGTTAAATGAAGTCTGAGGTTTTTTTAACTTAGAAATATAAGGAATATAGTAACTTTAAATCAAGCTGCTGGGCAAGCCTTTTAGGCAGGAAGTTCCCCAGGGATCTATGTTTTGATGTGGCCTCTTTCTGATGCCAAATCTCTAATATAAAAACTTCTCTCCTAAAAAGATATTTCCTATCTACAGGAGCAGCTAAACTTTTTGGTATTTAGCTCTGAAAAAGTATACAGCGTATATTCCATCATCCCAAACCTTAAAAAGGGTAATTTTTTTTTAATCTCACAGGAAGAACCATCAAAAAACATGGCTAGGATTAAAATCCACTATTATTCTGCTATACTTCAGAGGGTGGCCTTTATGAAAGTTTCTGTCAGAGAAATACCATGAGGCTTTTCTTACTGAAGTCTCTATCCACCAGTAAACCTGGTTCCTTGATGTATTACAACCACTTGGCTTCTCTCAAGCTATCTGGGTCCAACAAGGGAGTTGCTGAGCAAATACACCCTGCTTTAAGTTCAAGTAGACTACACTTGATTCACAACAGCAGAAAAATTTTGTTCATCCACAATTTGGAGCATGACCAATGCATACAGTTTTCAGGACACTTAGCTGCTAAAAATCTGAGCAAATTTTGAACTTTCACATATCAAAACCTTGGACAGATTTTCACATGTACAATAATGGTAGCATTACAAAGAAAAGAGCATTCCTTTGGAATCTCAGCCACCCTCCAAGCCACAAAATTCCTAGTGTTGTTCAAGAAAAAGGCTAACATGTTTTTCAGACACGTAAGCCGACTTAATTTTCCTTGTGATACGCAGAAATGGCTTGAATGTTGTCTTTTTTTTTTTTAATTCTTTTTTTTACAGAAAGCATTCAGCCTGATGCAAAAAGTTAGCAAAAAATTCAGATTGAATAGCTATAATACAGTAAAGCTGTGTCTACTTCCTTTATTCAGACAGTTAACATGGAACAGTATATATGTCTCAATATGCCTAAACTGTCAGACGACTACTTTCCTTGTAGATGGTGGTTTATGTAAGCATGATAGCAACTCACTGGCAGACCAGATGTCAGTGATGACAGTGACATGACTACGTTTACCTGTTTGATAACGTGTTGCTGTCTGCATGGTAAGGTTTTCTTTTAGCTGACCGCGAAGGTGAGCTCCCACAGCGATCCAACAGTCTTTGGGTTTGAAATGAAGGATGGTTCAAACATTGTTCTGTCAAATATCTGTCTGCTGGATCTAACTTCAGTAAGTTCTTTGGAAAACAAATCCCGAAGTTTAAATGTTAGTATCTGTATTTGCATCACCGAAAAATACAACAAAATTCAGAACATTATTGGGATAGTTTTTTAATCTACAGAGTTTCTGTGATTAGATGCAACTGCTAAAATAATTTCATGTTGCATTAAACTACATAGGCTACAAGATAAACACTTAAAAATACCCTATGTTCTACTTAAGAGATGAAAGCTCTTAGCCTTGCTTATAATGAAACACATATATGTACATAATGAATATAAGTATGCATACATATAGCTATACATATGTGCTTAAAATGTTTAAAATACAAAAATAGCTAAAACTTTAAAACATATTTTATGTATATACCTACATATGTTTTAATCATATATATTTTAAACATATTTTTCAGGATATACCTTGCAAAAATGTTTTTTAGAATGAAAAATATTAAATTTACTACTAACAAAATGCTACAATGAAACAGGCTTAACAAACAGAACAAACATATGGTAGCATTCTCATCTAAACAAAAATACTCTTTTAAAGTTAGTATTTTTTTTAAAAATACAAATATAAGAGTTCTGGTTTTTACTCCTAGGGTTCAAGTACACCTGGTATAACAGTATTCTGAGGAATCGGAAATGTTTCTTACAGGAACAGGGCAATACAAAACTTATCTTGGAATACTTGAACATGCGCTACTGTCAGCAAGGATGAAAGTCTGAACGGTTATTAAGTAAAAAGAATAGCTATTTTGTAAGGGTTATATAGGTTGACTAGAGAACACCACTGCGTATATGTGCATGTGTATACACACATGCTATGCATATCTGTATATGCATTAACATTGTATTCGGCTACTTGACCACAAACTGTCTTTCCCTTCACAGGATCTAGGCACTTCAAAATGAAAAATGCTCAGCAGATAAAGCAAGTGGCAAGCTGCATTCCTGCATAGTCTGGACATACAGTATGCAGCATCTTCCTTTCTCAAGTGACAAACTGTACTGAATTAACTCCTCTTTCCTCCTTGGTGACTATCACTACAGTGATTAGTGACTACAGACCAAGATTTCTAAACTATCTTGGTAGCAATTTCCTAGTGCAACTGCTGGAGAAGCAAATCACCCAAGGGTAAAACTTCATTCTACTTGCCTGCTGCTCACCAACAGTAAAGTATTGGTGACAAATCAGAGAAGACAGTCTGTAATGACCATGAGATGATTAGTTAGGAGTCAAAGGAAGGATGGGAAGAGAAGCACCAGGAATGGGACCCAGGATAGCAAACTTCATCTTCTATAAGAAATTACTGTGCAAAATCTCTTGAAAAACTGCCATTAGATCAAAGGTATGCAAGAAAGCAACTTGATTTTTGAAGACAATTGTTGAGAGTTCAGTAACAAAGCACCTAATTGTACAGAAGATCTCAAAAATTTGCATAAGGTCAGGTTGGCTAAACAGGGAGTTTCTTACTGAACAAAAATGCAAAACGGGAGTGTATTAGAACTAGAACCAAGGACAAGATACAAAGGAGAAGACTATAAAAGCACTGTGTTAGCACAAAGGTTAGGCCACTTTCAAAGGTCCAAGTCCAGCTGGAGCTAAGGCAAATGAAGAACATCAAGGGTAGAAACAAGGGGTGTTACAAATATTCTAGTAGTTAACTACTCAGAGTAAATGCGTATCTGTGGCTGAACGGGGGAGACAACTGGATGACAGATGATACAAAAAAGACTGGAATACTCAATGCCTTTTTGCCCAAGCCATCACATGCTCCCAACCCCAAAATGCATACTTGAAAAACAGCATGATTTGTGAAGAAGAGGGAAGGAGAGGAGTAAGAAACCAACAGGGCCAGATGGGTGCCTCTTCATTAATCTAGCCCAGAAATGCTCTCTAAACAGAGACACATCAATAACGCATTACTTTAGCTGGCGTAAGTTGAAGTGTAGGTTACTGAATAATCTAGTAATCAGATCTGAGGTATCCCTGGGAATGCAGATAATGAGAAACACACCAAGCATGGCCATGTGCCAGACTGTCCAGTGTCTGGAGAAGAGACAGACATATAGCAAAGTATTTGCAGCATTTGTAGCATGCAACTTAACCACAAGTCTCTTCAGTTCCTTGTGGTCTTTTGCTTATTCTTTCAAAAGTTCCAAGTCCTGAAGTAGGTAATGTAGGTCAAACACAAAGTATTCCCTGCACAGAATCCCTGACCTTTCCCACCTCATAGGGAGAAAAATGGACAGAAAACTTGCTTCCCTAAAATTCCAGTGCTTCATTTCACAACTTCGTAACTTTTAAATCACACCAAAAGAACCCCCAGAAGACACTGAGATAACATAAAAATTAGGATAAAATTAAAATAAACCCCACATCAGCATGTGTAACAGTTGTCTGAAGAATGATGTCGAAATTGCTGTTCTGCAATATCTGCTACTACAGAGCTTGAGCTACAGCTAACCGTGATGCCAGAAAAAAGTTTCTGTGAATTATAAAGTAGAAGAGAATGTAGAATATCAAAACCAGCAAGTTTTGAGGTACCTAATTTTGCAGACTCCATGAAACCAAGTTAAAAGCTATGCTGACTCTTTTCACGAGGCAGGGAGATTAAATGAAAGCAATTTGAACCAGTTGTGTTGTAGAAAAGAGTAGAGCAAATTTGGTGTATTTCTGCTGGCTGCATCAGACCTGCTAAAAGCAAGTAAACACGCAAGTATACCCCAAAGCAGCTGACCTTTGGTTTCCAAGACAACTGGCACAGATGGGCTTGGGCCCACTCATTTAATTTAGAATTGGTTAGCCACAGCCATGCTTCATACTTGTCCCAGATTGCCTTTAATTCTTAGGTGGTATCCCCGTGATTCTAAACCTAATTTTTGACATTATAACTTCTTTTTTTGGCTTACTGTGGATGCAGTAATGGAAGGGTTGGACTGCAGCTTACCATGTGATGTTCTTATAGTATAATAATAAAAACAATAACACATGTTGCATACCCAGAAACATGGAGCAAATATATAGCACTATGCTTTACAATGTTTGGCCATTTTGAGGGGAGCCAGTTTACCCTAAATCCTTGTAAGAAACTCTCTCAGGACTATGTCCTAGTTTGGCCATGGGTAATTAGCTGCCTTGTTCCAAAACAGGACTGAAGAGTAATAGTATACACACTGTGTAGAGGCAAGGGACAGCAGGCAGATTAAGGGTTTCGATTAAACAAAAAACACTGTGCTTCAACTTTGTCTTTGACAACTGTCCACATCCTCATGCTATTCCAACAGCAAACGAACAACTCAGGCTAGCCTAAATACTCTGTAGATTTACCTAAATTTTTTACTGGTTGAGAGCTCATACTCCAGCATTACTAAGGTGACCTGTGCATCTGAATGTACGTCAGTGTGAATGCATATTGCTGCAAATGATGGTGATTCTTTTTTCTGTATTATATATTGCTTATCAAATTAGTCCAACTTAAACACTCTTCTGGCATTTGCAAGGGGTGTTTCTTCCTTATTCCTAGGAAACATTAAGCCTTGCTACAAACAATGGTGATACCAAAATATCTCAAAGAAAGCTCGCAAGTACTCTTAAGATGTATTATATTGGGAAACAAATACAGAAAGTCACAGCTTTCCCTACACATTACAGACAGAAAATAAAATACATTTTCCTACCTTCATAAGATCAAGCAATACACCACTTAAAATTCCCAAGTATCTTCTCTCTAAAGACTGTGGATGATTGACTGCTGGAAACTGTAAAAACAATATAGCATAAATAAACTGGCAATGTAAACAAGGTATACATGAATATGGTATTTCAAAACCAGAAACCACATAATGAATCAAGGCATGTAATTAATGGGAATCATCGGCACTGAAAAAGTTAGTGAATCATGAAACAATAAAATAACATTATAATGAAAACAAATAACTGTTCATGTATAACATGCATTTGAGCATCCAAAGAAAGTATTCTTGATTTGCAGGGCAGTCAAGGAACTTCTCTCAAATAAGAAATAATCAATTTAGTTTTATAAACGTGCTTGTGGCATTATGATTAACAAAAGGAGGCAGGTTAGACTCAGAAATAAGTAATACATACTTTTAAAAGATTAGAAATAGCTTTGAGATAATTTGAGTGAGCAAATACAGTATTAAATAAATGCTAATGATTAACAGACATTTCCATCATGGTTTTAGTGAAAAACATCAAAATCCCAAAGGTTTAAGACTCAGGATTACTCCTGTGGTCGTGCTGCAGTAAGAACTGGCAACACCATGAGAAGTAGTGCATCTTTTGTCAGCTAGAGTCTGGACAAAACCTGATGAAGGCAGTATTTGAAACTAACCCTGTCTAGAAAGAAGAAAAGGAGAGGCACGAAAGATTTGAAGAAAGGAAAATAAAGCAGATTTTAATTTTTTTGGCTTGCTTTGTTAGCAAGGCAAAAGTAAACCAAAGAATTTTTCTTCCTATCAAATGAAAGTTGCTATTTCATTGCTATAACGTACCAAGTACAATGTGTTAAAAAGAAACAGATAAAGATCCATTTCTTCACTGCATTGAACTGACAACAAACAAATAGATAAACTCATTTCAGTGCTGTTAAGTTAAAATTTAAAACCAAAACATATATGCAAATATTTTCAGAATTGGAAATTAGGGCTGGATTTCCAACAGAGGCATAAAACCCCTCATGGATCTAACTTATGCTGATTTCAGAGAAATATCCATTTGAATAACAGAGAAGGCTGGAAAAAAAACAAACCAAACCAACAATCAGCCAGCCCATTGCATTAATCACTGTTTATCCACAGCTATGCAACTGAGATCGAGAGGCTTTGTTAGCAGTTCAGAGAGTTGTGGAATTTGCCTAATACTATGCAAGTGTTTCAGTTGCAACCTGGCTTGATCCCATCCACATCCTAAGTATTTTCTAAAAAGTCACCTTAAGCTAAGACATTAAAGCAAGAATACTGACAATAGGAAGCACAAAGTGTTCTTGCCTACAGGTACATGAAAGCCATCATTGTATGTTCAAATGGGCTCAAGTCACACATAAAATATACCCACGTAAAATACTGAGTTATGGTTAAAAATCACTGAAAATACAAGAAAGCAATAAAATTCAAGTCAGTGATTGAGACAAACAACAACAACAAAATATCAACAAAGATGAAGATAAATTTTTTACATGGGTGTTTGCTATGGTATTAAAACAGATGAGAACTATATGTTTTGTCTAAAAATGCCAATGAGCAGGAAGTATTGAAGGCTTTAATTCCTTTACTTTCACTTTTGCATTTTTCAGCTCTCACATCTAGGGCTTGCCTGTATTTACGTGATCACCTTCCTCAGATTAAATACTACCATCAAACCTATGCTTTAAAGAGCAACCCAGAACTAACACTCATTTCCAAAAATGCATTTTATTTGGAAGCAAACTGCATTGCATGTGCACTATATATGTGTGTTAGACCACTATGAATTGCTGCCCATTGGTTGTACTAGAATTATTTTTCATAAATTACATTATGTGAGCTTTGAAGGAAAATGATAGAAAATTAGTTTAAATATTTTTGTTCCTAAATAGTCTCTACAATTCTCTGTAAGTCTCTACAGTTTTCTTTTTACCCTGTTTTTTTTTGAAATGGTTTACTGATGATTGAGAATTTTTAAATCCTAGCCTGCTGTGTTCATCTTAGGTATCAATTTAGGTGAATCATGGCTTTCATGATTCCTCCACTATTTACATGAACCAAATGGCAAAACATACTTGTTTTCATGTAGAATGACTATCATAAAGAAGATTTTACATCTGGAATGATCAAGGAAACACAAAAATGTGCCAAAGCCATTCCAAGCAGTTATAAGAAGTGGCTATTCACTGGAATTGTTCAGATTCTCTAGCTTATTTATAATTTATTTGTAGAACAGTATTTACAGCCCTACATTATCACTCACATTCCATAAAGCCATGAGCCTATTGGTATTTTATGATCCCATATTATTTTATTTTCTTAGACATTCAACATTCCATGGGTATTTCTTCCTCAGAAGGACTGAAAAGAGATTACTAATATTCCCTAAACCTCAGAACTGAGAAAAACTGTGTACATATATATATATCCTTGGAGGAAATGAGCAGAAAAGACAGAAAGTTTGTAAATGTACATCTGTACACATGTGCATGTGGTGCTGGAGTGTTTGTATTAGAATTTAAAAATCCCATGCTACAGTATGGCAGTACTCACAGCTACGGTAATGTAGAAATTCACAAAACCTAATCATATGGATAAACAATTCCACAGCATGGCTAGCTTCAATCTTGTGAATACCCAGTGCCAGATCCAGCTTGTAAATAATAATTTGCATGATCACAGCTTACCTTCTATCTACTATGCTATAGAAAATCTTCCACTATTAAACACTATGCTACATTCAGAAAAATGTACTTTTAAGGTTGCCCTATAGCATGAATCCCATGAGGAAGAAATTCTTTACTGTAAGGGTGGTGAGGCACTGGAATGGGTTGCCCAGGGAAGCTGTGAATGCTTCATCCCTGGCAGTGCTCAAGGTGGGGTTGGACATAGGCTTGGATGGCATGGTTTAGTGTGAGGTGTCCCTGCCCATGGCAGGGGGGCTGGAACTAGATGATCTTAAGGTCCTTTCCAACCCTAACTATTCTATGATTCTGTGATTCTATGTTTGAGGGCAAGGAAAAAACCACTGATCCAGGATGAGAGCAGAGACTCATAACTCTCAACCCTGTGTTAATCACATCAAGTCCATGCTCTCTTCTTGAATTACTGTATTTTAAAGCTACAAAACAAAGATACTTCAATCTCATTCTAAGACATTACAGAGCATTTATCCAAATTAGATTACACTGCAAAACTAAAAAACAGTTGAAGAAGCATTAACTTGTTTTGCTTACAACTTTTAAAGCATTGCTTTCCTGATAAGGGGTCATAAATTTTTTAAACAGGAAATCCTATCCAGCCCACTGTTCTAGACAGGATCAAATATAAATAGGAACTTGTAAGAAATGCTCATTTAATAATGGCTTTAAACCCTTCACCAATGGAGATCTGCAAACTTCAACAAAAACTCTAAGGAATTAGCTATCCTAATACCTAAAATAATTATCTTAACACCTTACCCCAAGTATTTCGTTTCTTATCATCATCAGCTAAACCCAAAGACAACTTTTAAGACACTTTAACACAACCAGGTTCCCTCTCTTTCCCGTTATCATTCTCTAAATTTTCTCTTTAACAGGGTAAAACTCAAATCTTGAGACTTTAGCACAGATTAGGTCTTCTAAAACCTTTCTATGCCTTTTTATGGGTTTTTACACTAAGATATCAGACCATTTGTCAAGATCAAAGATTCACCTTTCTAAGTAACATTCACAAATAAAAACTGCCAACCAAAACTGAGTTATACGGAAACATGAGTACAATCACTGACCAGGTATTGTTAAAGATAACAGAGCTATTACTTATGTATATTGCTTCTGGGATTTTGCCATACTGCACATACCATCTTGAGCAGCTTCTTCACACTAGTGTGTCTGTCATTACACGTTATTAGCAAATCCCTGAAAGGGGAACAATGCTAACACTAGGAAGAGCTTTTTTACTCACGTGGCTTACATCAACTCTCCAGGACTATAAAGTCAAAAGGCAAAATGCTCTTCTGCCATGACAGCAGCATTTATGGCTTAGATTATTCCAACACAGTAGCCTGAAGATAGCAGGCATGAATTTTCCATAGCTCAAACTGACAGAGCTATATCACTAAATTTCACATTGTAAACCTTGCAAGGTAGTGCTAAGCTGGGTATAAATGCTATCTTGCATGTCAAAAAAGTAAAAGAAATGAAAGAAAAATTTTTATTCAACTTTAAGCAGTACAAATAACACATTTATAAACTCAGTACTGATGTGATCTGAATTTTACTTCAAATTATGAATGCCTTACAGTCGAAATATCCTACACTTACACAGAAACACATGCAATACATAGTGCACAATGTAAATGAAAAGAACCTTCACAGCAAGCACGACAATACTGTAAATACTGTGTGAGTAAATAAAATAATAAAGAAAAGAACAAAGCTTTCTCTTACCCTCAAGCCATGGAAGCGTGGGTTGCTATAGAAGAGCTTCATCTGCTCGGCTGGCAGTGGGCCTAGCACCTTCTGAATGGTAAAGAGTTGGTCAATCTCACTCTCACCAGGAAACAAGGGCTGCCCGTCACTCAGCTCTCCCAGGATACAGCCTACAGACCACATATCCACAGCCTTTCCATAAGGGGCTCTGTAAGTGAACACACAATGTCTTTCACCAACTGACACTGTCTTCTTACTGAGCTGTTTCAATTTACAAGCCATATTTCCCATGGCCTGCTTCCTTACAACACAGAAAAATAGACTTTGATATTAAAGAAACTACTTCAAATACCAAGCCCTCTGTTTCTGCCATGGATTGCCTGCTGTATCACTGCTTGAGATGGCAGAAGCAGAATTCTCAAGTGCCACAAGGGATCTGGCTACCTTTGTGAAAAATCTTACATACAAGAATAGACTTTCTGACTGTGAAGCAGTTACCATTCCCAATTAAACTACCATTAACTTCTCTGCTCTCCAAGGGGTTAATGACTCCGCTCTATTTCTGCATTACAGTTTTTTTTTCCATTGTACTTAACAGGTGGATAGGCATCCTGGGCTTGGCCACTGGGAGAACAGAAATGATATGAAATCTTTGTTGCAGCATTCACACAGTGAAAATTTTAATTAGAGAGAAAATAGAATGTCCCTGAAAACTATTCCTTAAAAAACACAGTTGAGGAAGCAGTGAAAGCATCATAAAATAGGTAATTCCTGTTTTGGAGCAAAATCACAGGACAGGGTTTGGGGAGGAATTCTGATGTGTAGTCTTTGTGTGCACAAGCAATGTTTTGTGGTAAGGAAGACGGTACTTCATATTTTAAACTAGTAGTAACAAAAGATGGTAGGGCAGCAATTAAGGTACTTAACAGAAAAAGAGGCAACATGGATACTCTAGTCAGGAGAGACTATGGACTTGAAGATGGTTTGTAAGACATGTAGGACAAAATCGGAATGTGGAAAATGGAAGTTTGTGTGAAGAGAGTTGTAGACTACTGTAACATTCATTCTAAAGTCACAAACATTGAAGAAATAGAGAATAGCCAAAGAGGGACTCTTCATCAGAGACTGTAGTGATAAGACAAGGGGGAACGGGTTTAAACTTAAACAGAGGAAGTTCAGGTTAGGTATAAGGAAGAAGTTCTTTACTGTAAAGGTGGTGAAGCACTGGAACAGGTTGCCCAAAGAAGTGGTAAATGCTCCATCCCTGGCAGTGTTCAAGGCCAGGTTGGGCAGAGCCTTTGGCGCTATAGTCCAGGGTAAGGCGTCCCTCCCCATGGCAGGGGTGTTGGAACTAGATAATCTTAAGGTCCTTTCCAACCCTAACTATTCTATGAGTCTATGACAGTTTCTAATTTTCATTCTGTGATTCTGTTCCTCGGCAAGTTTGTTTAGCTGTCTATCTCAACTGTACAACAGGCAATGCATTACATACTTGTGGTTGCGCATTGTTCCTACTACAGATTGATGCAACTCTTTTTCTGTATGCTTGAGTTCTTGCTTGTTGAATTTATAAAAAAATTTCAGAAACATCCAACTTATTCCAAGAATCTCTGTTGGATGTTTAGGTTTTGAGCAGAATGACTGGAGAATCCTTCTCATGTGAAAGAAAAAGCATATAAAAAGAATAAAGACTGGAACGAAGATTGAACTGAAACCATATCTCATTGACTCTCTTTTTGAAACTCGTAATCCAACAACACAACCTCTGTTTCAAGATATTTTTCAGTTACAGCTGCCTTGCCTATTTCTGGAATAAGACAGCACCAAGAGTTGGAGGTGACAAATCCTATTCTAAATCTGTTCCCTTTGCTTCTTCCTTAAGATGTTCTTCAATAAATTCTTCCTGGCTAGTAAAAAGCTAGCATCATCCTTCTGAGCCTTTACCAGCACTTCAGCAGTGCCGGTAGAGCATAACTTGAAATGAAAATCAAATTATAGTTTTGACTGAAAGAATGAAGAGGAGAGTAGTGTGGTGAAAGGTGCACTACCATTGCTTTGTGACGTCTATCACAAGGCTCATGGAATATCTTAAGCTACAGGACTACCATGGAAACCTCTTATGAAGGGAATGGGCAGGCAGGAACCTGAACTATAACTGTTATAATTCAGCTTCATACTTTAATCAGGTAAACACTGCTCAGCTCAAGACATCAACATGTCAATGATTCATACTGACTGACTGGAAACGGAAAAAAATTAATGAAAATCTGAAAACCTCTTGAAGTATTCCCTCTAAATCAACAACAGCTCTCAACAGGGTAAATCTTACAAAAGGTGCTTGATAAAAATAATATAAAGAACCAGTCAACACTTATCATCATAGATCTACAAATTGTACTTACCCAAGCAAGAGTTCAGGTGAGCGGTACCATCTGGTAGCCACATATTCGGTATAGTTAGCATTGCTTCCTTCAGAGAGATTACGAGCAAAGCCTGTCAATGAAACAGTGTGAAAGATTACATCCTATTTTAAATACAACATGCTTAGCACCACAGATTTTGGCATTTAACAGATCACACCTATTTATATAGAAGTGAATTGTTTACAATTCCTAGCGTAGAATGATTTCTGCAACAATTGCTTGTCTATGGAATTGCAAGCTTTTATTAGCAAAACAGTGAAAGTGAGCATGTCTGCTTCAATGACTGCTTTATTTGTGTACTCTCCTCAGAAGTCTATGGAGTTTTGCTGTTACTTATGGTGCTTTGCCATAATCAAAACAGATCGATAAAAGTTACCTGTCAGTATGTCATGCAAGTTATTGCCATTAACTGTGACTGAGATGCTGCTTGCAGAATTCATAATATTAGAAACAATGCTCTTCCAGTCACGGATCCTAACTATTACAATCTCACTGCATTCAAATTTTTAAATTGGCCAAGAAACTATGTATTCTTCTCATCTAAGGACACTCTGTCCCTGAGGGTGAGACTGACAGACCTGTAGTTAGGATGTGGCATTAAAACTTGGTCCAAAATTCCCTTCAGTGAAATCCCTATGAGTCTTTCCCTCACTGCATGAGTGATGAAGAAAGAATAAAAATTCCAAAGTGTTGCAGAGGTATACGGCATAATTTAATTTTCAGAATCAGTGCTTCTTCAATGCAAAATTCATTTTTTCTTTATATCTGAGTTCTTATGCAGAAGCTGCCAAAATCTCTTTTCCCTCACAACTTTGGTTGTAAGATTGCAATTTTAATTTTTTACTTTATTCTTTTTTTTTTATTTCTGAAAGTGTATCTCATTTGGCAGCTTTGTGTGAGGAAGCCTAGACATTATTATTATTAGCTGGAGACCAGTAACGGGTGGTGTCCCTCAGGGATCGGTGTTGGGACCGGTCCCGTTCAACATCTTTGTCGGTGATATGGACAGTGGGATTGAGTGCGCCCTCAGCAAGTTTGCAAATGACACCAAGCTGTGTGGTTTGGTTGATATGCTGGAGGGAAGGAATGCCATCCAGAGGGACCTTGACACACTTGTGAGGTGGGCTGATGCCAACCTGATGAAGTTGAACCATGACAAGTGCAAGGTCCTACACCTGGGTCGGAGCAATCCCAGGCACAGCTACTGGCTGGGCAGAGAAGAGATTCAGAGCAGCCCTGCGGAGAAGGACTTGGGGGTGTTGGTCGATGAAAAAATGAACATGAGCCGGCAGTGTGCGCTTGCAGCCCAGAAAGCCGACTGTATCCTGGGCTGCATCAAAAGGAGCGTGACCAGCAGGTTGAGGGAGGTGATCCTGCCCCTCTACTCTGCTCTCATGAGACCTCACTTGGAGTATTGTGTGCAGTTCTGGTGTCCTCAACATAAAAAGGACATGGAACTGTTGGAACAAGTCCAGAGGAGGGACACGAGGATGATCAGGGGACTGGAGCACCTCCCATATGAAGAGAGAATGAGAAAGTTGGGGCTGTTCAGACTGCAGAAGAGAAGGCTGCATGGAGACCTCATAGCAGCCTTCCAATACCTGAAGGGGGCCTATAGGGATACTGGGGAGGGACTCTTCATTAGGGACTGTAATGATAGCACAAGGGGTAACGGGTTCAAACTTAAACAGGGGAAGTTTAGATTGGATATAAGGAAGAAATTCTTTACTGTGACAGGGGTGAGGCACTGGAACAAGCTGCCCAAGGAAGTGGTAAATGCTCCATCCCTGGCAGTGTTCAAGGCCATGTTGGGCAGAGCCTTTGGTTGACATGGTCTAGGGTGAGGCATCCCTACCCATGGCAGGGGGGGTTGAGACTAGATGATCTTGAGGTCCTTTCCAACCCTAACCATCCTATGGTTTCTAATAGATGCTTAGAAACAGTAGGTAACTGTCCTGGGTTCAGCAGTAGCAGTCATTTTTTCTCCTTCTTGGTAGCTGGTGCAATGCTATGTTTTTGATTTTGGGCCTGGGAACAGCGCTGATAACACCAGTGTTTTCAGTTACTGCTTGGTGATGTTTAGGCTGGCCAAGGACTTTGTGAGGCTCATGCTCTGCAAGGGAGGAGGGGAAGCCGGGAGGAAGGAGAGACAGGACACCTGACCCAGACTGACCAAAGAGATTATTCCATACCACAGCACGTCATGTCCAGGAGGTAGAAATGGAGAGCAGAGACCCGGAAGGGTAGTGGGGGTTCGCTGCATGGTGGGGGGTGCACTGGTGGGGGTGCACTGCGTGGTCGGGCTTGATATTGGATGGTGAGAAATTGTATTCTTTTCCCTTGTATTTTCTCTTGTCATTATTATTATTGGTGGTAGCAGTAGTGATTTGTGTTATACCTTAGTTACTAAACTGTTCTTATCTCAACCTTTGGGAGTTGCATTCTTTTGATTCTCCTTCCCATCCCTCCAGGAGCGGAGGAAAGAAAGAGTGGGGAGTGAGTGAGAGAGCGACTGTGTGAGTTTATAGAAGCTTAAACCATGGCAGTAACCACCATTATTCTGAATTTCAAGAGAAAGCTAAGTGAACGCCTGTCAAGAATGACACAGGCATGCTTAATCCTTTATTTGAGTAGGTGGAAGAACTAGAGAATTTCTTGAGGTCTTTTCCAGTCCTGTGTTTCAAAATTTCTATGCTTACACATTGTGCAGAGATTAAGAGATTGCTAAAACAAGTAATTCTTAAACCCTGGTGTTGAAACAGTGAGCACATTAATCAGAAACCTTATTTCCAACAGTAAGATGCATCTGCTGTAATCGGCATTTGTACGGTTCTCTTTTTTCCCCTCCTATTGGCAGAAAGGACACCCACACAACATGTGTCCTGGCAAGCACCACATTCAATCTCATTTTTATCTAGCACGATATGTACAGAACACATGTCACAAAGATTATGAAGAACTATCTTGTTAAAAATTCATGAACTTTTCTATTCAGACTGTTTTGTCCAGTGTGCTATTCAGAAACATCTCATTACTTCTATATGCACATTGGGATGGATGCATAAACCTCTTTGCATATATTGTCGGATAAGGAATGTGGCACTGTATGTGACAAGTATCTGTGTTCCAAAATAAGGATCAAGTTAGGTACACAGACATTTTATAAGGTGAATTCTTATCTCCTAACCTGTACATGTTCAGGAAACAGTTGTGGCTAATATTGTTCTGACAGACATTTTACAGTAATAGGTTAGGCTACTAGCAATAATGTCAATTAGCCATAAGACTAAAAAATTAAAACTGATTCCAAATTATAAGAGTTACTTGGAAATTTAAATTCAACTAAATCTAAAATATTTATCAAAATTCACACTAACTCACATAAATAGTAAGAAAAACAGAAATTTCCACAATTTAGTCTTCTTTCCCTGAGACTGTGCTGAGCACCATGAGTACATTGTGACTGCATGTATTTTCCACCATCAGAAGGAAAACACGGGTGGAGCACACAGCGTGAGCAAAGCAACGGACCACGAATGTCACTGCGAGTAGAATTTACATCACCTAGTGAGAAAACTGATGTCCAAAACATAATTGTACCATTTGTTCAGCTTCATATTTTCCTGTAATACTGTTGCACAGAGGATGTTGACATGAGCTCACATGCAAAGATCTGTCACCTGATGGCATATACCAACTCTAATGGTGAACGTTACTTGAGGGAGAGAGGGTTTGGGCCAGGGAAGACTCTTCCCTATGGACAGGGAAGGAGCTGAGGGTGAACAGCTCCCATCAGGACCTCATTGGGTGGTCTTACCTGTGACGCTGTTAGCCCTGATTGGAGCAGACACCGGTCAAGGGCAGGTGTTGCCTGCTAATTGGTTGTTAAACTCTGCAAAAAGACAGTGATTGGGTCCTGTGCTCCCTAACCACCCAAAGCTAGCTCGGAGAGGGAGCAAGGTGTATGCTACACCAGCCCCAGTGGGAGAGCCCTGACTTGCCAACCCCAGAGGGGTTTCCTTTGTGGGGGGGCAAGGCCCTGAAAATGAGCATAGGGTAAGAGAAAATCCTGCCCACCCACTCTGTGCAATGCTGCCAGGGTAGCCTGGGCACAGAGCTGCCGGGGGTGCTGGGGGGTGGCCACAGCACTGCAGACAGGAGACCTGTCACTACCAAAAAGACAAAGGCACCAAAAAGGCAAAGGTACTGAGGGCACCACACACCCTACCCTGGTGTTCTGTCAGAGCTGTGAAGTTCCTTTAAATGCAGAATAAATTGCCCTTAATTCAAAGTACTCGCACGGACAAAATCTTCTAAGGCTTTTCCTAGAATATTTATTGTTTCAGAATGCTTAAGCGAAAATGCCTTTAGGATTAATAGAAATAAGCAGCACTGCAAAGGACAAATGCCTTTTTTGTGTTCCTAAAAAACCTGTTTCAATCCTTTTTTTTTTTTTTTTTGCAGTTCTTCTTTTCATTCAAAATTGCAGAGGTTTGAAATGACAGCTTACAAATCGCTCTCATGAAAAGTGCCCTTGGGTAGCACTGTGGAATTGTTTTTTTATTTACCAAGCCAAACTGTAAGCTTTTTAAAGGGAAAAATACTTTGCTCTGTGTTTATGTAGCATTCAGGATAAAAATAGATTGTTGGAACAGCGTACACTCTGCTCTGTTGTCTTCTGGGGATTACTCACATGGGCACAGTTCTCCTTGTGCTTGTGTGCTGATTCTTCAAAGCCATGAAGCTGACATTAAACAGGTACTTATAGGTCAGGAAACACCAGAGTTAACATCACATACACAACTCTGACTAACCTCCAACCATTCATCCATTAATCATATGTGGACATGCGATTCTTTCATTAATGTAACCACAAAATTTGAACTATAACTACACACATAACAGTCCTTGAAAACCAGTGGTTCAAAAAACAAATAAAACCTGTAAATTCACTGTATCTTTACTAAACAAGGAAAAATGATCTTTTAAACACACAGGGCAGACACACCTACAGTTTTGGTAGCCTCCTAATCAGCTTGTCATCTGCGTTTTTTTCAGCTGGGTGCCAAAAACACTGCTAGTAAAAGCCTTGCCAAATTTAAGAAAAGATAAATGCAGCATTTCTATCTACGTTTTAATACAGGTATTTAACAGGGCATGAAAATTAAGCCCACAGGTCTTTTGAATTAAAGAACTAGCCACCAACCTGAAGAAGCAACAAATCTGACCACTAAAAGGGTTTTAAACTGCACGTATTGTAGAACTCCCATAAGGTGAAACTCCACTGCAAGAGATTTTTTTTAAAGAGGTTAGGAAGCAAGTATCTATTGAACTTACCAAAGTCACACAACTTCAGCACATCATTGTGGCTTATTAAGAGATTCTCTGGCTTGATATCTGGAGTATCAGAGTGGGATGAAAAAGAAAAAAAAGCCATTAACTTCTCTTTTTAATTTTGAACTTTGTCAACAAATATTATTTCATTATAATGTATTTAGAGTTATTCAAGCAATCATAAATGAAGCATTACAAGAGCAACTGCTGAAACAGTTTCCAGCTATTCAGTTTGTGAACATGCAGAATTAATCTTCTGCCTTTTGAAGTCTTTTTGTTTCCCAACAAAATATTGGAAGATAAAAGATGCTTATGGATATTTCTGGGCATCAAACCAATATACAGAATATTGCATATTGCAAAATACTACAAAGAACTGACATTTAATCACCCACTTAACCAATAAAACACGTGTTGTGCTCAACATTTTCAGTTATGATAATCGTCTTGATCATCTCTTGTCCGTTGTTTACAAAAATGTGATGTCTAGCTCTAAGCCCATTTTTTTTTCTACTCCTGTATGGATATTGTGGTATCCATTTATGCTGTATTTTTCTAAGTATATTTTACAAAACATTTTCAGACTCTTGCTTATGCTTGATCAGTCTTAAATATAAATAGCATATTGTATGGGAAATTCAATTTATTGGAAACATGAATTAGAAATATTACTCTTGGAAGGCCACAAAGCAAAACACAGTTTTATTAAATAAACCACATAAAACTAGATAAAGTCGCACATCAAGATATGTACACTCTAAGTGCTTGAAGCTTAGAGGAGAAAGTAAATATACAGAGCTAAACTCATGGGAGCTGGGAGGAACTGCCTTAAGAAGTAAAATACAGGGTGGACCAAGCTTTAAGTTTTGCCTTATTTTCCTCCTAATATTCTACTATCACATTCAAAAGTGAAATGACTAAGCATCATGAAATGTTTAAAATAATTCCTTTTCCTTTGGTAACGTCCATACTGCAGTTTTACTTCACTGTGCATATGATAAAACATTTATACCGTATCCTAAAGACTGGACAGCAAACTTTACATGTAGATGAACTGAGTTTTAAAATGACCTGAAGTCATGCAACAGACTTAAGAGCCAGCCAAATTTACAGCTTTTTTTTTTTCCTGTTGATATAAAGCAATTGCTTATATTTATGTCAAATGCAAATTACTTCAAGCTGTAACATCTTTCCTTTCAGAAAGCAAATTCCTACCCAAGGCTTATTTCCATGCAGAGAACTACACACTTACCTCTATGAACAATATCATTCTTATGGCACCAATGAATTGCTTTAATTAGCTGGTAGATATAGCTTTTCACTTTTTCTGGTGGAACTCCATTTGGCATTTCTTCTAGCAATTCAAGCATATTCTAAATGTTTAAAACACACATTATTTAATATGAAGTTGTACTCTAGCTGCTAGAAGATAACATACTTTCAGCATTTTGATGCAACATACTTAGGCCACTGAGCTTGGTTGTGCAAAAATCAATAGGTACACACTAAAGGAGTGTATTTTAATCATAATCATACTACTACCTGACCTCATTCTAGAGAAAGCACTTGTGAAGATAATAATCCTTGAAGGTGAACCACAACTATAACACAAGTCCTTAAAGGACCACTGATGTTAAAATTTCTAAGAAGTTCTCTTTGTTACAAAAATTTGCTCAAACAGAACCACCAGGTCAGTGCGGTTATACAAAAATTTTAGTAGAGCACAGAATTTTGTAAATATCCAATGGTGCTTTAACACACTTTTCTTCATTGCTAAGCTAGTTTACTGCTTTGAGTGAGCCATGATTAATCACAAACCATGTCTGTAAGTGAACAGCTATAGTTAAAGCAACACAAGCCTTTTAGTGAAAATGAAGTAACAGATATAAAACATGTCTCATAGGTGCAAAAATAGCAATCTAGGGTGTATCCTGGAGCTATGTAACAGCGAAGCTAATCTCAGACATATTTGCGCTGCAGTAGCTATGGCCATATTACTGTTTTATGGATATACCTAGGGAAGTAAATAAATTGATTGCTTATACTAATAAATTTCCTCTTTGAAAAAGGAAACTTAGATTCCCATTATGTTAGCAAATGTCTCCAATTTTGCACAATTGTAAGTACAGGGTATTTTTCACTCTGAATCCTGAAAGAATAACAAGCAGCAGCAGCCCATTTGAAGAGACAAAAATCTTATTTACTGCACACTGAAATAGAGATACGTATTTTGGCTATGTTGCTGTACACAACTCATTTAATTATGGATTTGAGCATATGTAGATTTTTCATTTAAAATATATTTACCTTGTCTTTGACAAACATTTTCTTTAGCTGAAGAATACATTCTTTTGAGGTTTCTCTTGCAAAATATTTTAATGAACACACATATATGACAAAACAAATGGAGACTTACAATATTTGGAAAAAAACAACCAAACAAAAAAACAACCAAAAAGTAAAACCACCTCTAAGTTTTAAAATCGGTGAATAAATACTGGAACATGCGCTTGAGTATAAGTTTCCTTAGAAATACACTTCAGATCTGAGTAAAAAAAAATTCTGTTTAGGAATCACATTCATTTTAGTTAGACTCTTGTCCACACAGAGCCTGTGGATCTGGATAAATAAGTCAAGAAGTTAGTGTTACAAATAGTAACCAAAATAGGAGCATCAACACAGCAAGACATAATCCTATATACAGACATTAACTAAGGAGATGATGAATAAAGGAGATTAGAAGAAAGGTGAATTTAAGTAATCTGGATTTGAGTTTTGCAGAGCTGATATTCCCTAAAGGACACAAGGTGCTTGTCACCAGTTAAAATAAAAATTAGCTTACTATAGCACATTTTATTTAACCCCTCCTACTCTCCCCTTATCCAAAAATACAGAAATCACCCAGGTCTTCAAAGAAACTATTTGACATATCTGAAAATGAAAAATGTTCATGGATGGCAGTGTTTAACTGAAAACAAATGTAGCCATTAACACAGAAATTACATTAGGCACAGGGTACACATGATTTCCACCTTTATCATTATTTTATTCTGATGCAAATAACGTTAAGATATTGCAGCCTGGTGTTCTTACCAATATTAACTATATTTGAAGTAAACTCTTTATCAGATCAATTAAACGTCTTTCACTCATGCCGCTCTTCTAACCCACCGCTATGGACAACTTAGACAAGTCAACTCTAATAGAAAATTAAATGTATGTTCTAAATTGGTGTGTGATCAAAGACTTTCCGTGTGTCTGGAACAGTTCCAAGGAACATGGGTGGAACAAGCCAAGTTTTGGATGTTAGAGCTACGATCCACCACATCAGAAGGTGAGGAGCTGCTGGTAAAAAACAAAACTGATTTCAGCCAAACTGTGGGCTGATATTGGTCACTTCACATTATGCAATAAAGTTGTATCACATAATAAATTGACAATTGCATAAAGGAGACACAGTATTTAGAGTGAGGAATCTTTAAACAAGAAAGAATTGACTGAAGAGGACTAGCACTCAGCTAAACTGAAACATCACACTGGCAGATATTAAACGAAAATTTCAGTCAAGGGAGCAATATCTTATTAAAGATACAGACACCCATATATTTAAGTTTGTGCTTATTTTTACTGCGTGTATCTGAATATTGTCTGTTTCTTTCCATGAAGAAATGCTAAATGGTTAGAATACAGAGACAAGGCCTGCCGTCATCACAAAAGTTGCAAAAAAAACCCCCCAAACTCCCAAAACCCAGCAACGAACAAAAACACAACAATAACAACAACAAAAACAAACAAACAAAAAAAACCAAACAACAAACCAATCTGTTCTAGGTTGTTTCTCCCTGGAAATGGACCAGGGTGCTTGCCAACCTAAGGAAATTTTGGAATTGTTTCAAATGAGGTCAGGATTGGAGATAATGACAGTGATCTTTGCCAAATCCCTCTAAGCAACTATTGATAGTGGCCTTGTTACAGAAATACATACACAAATCCTATTTTTTACAGGGAAAGGTAGAGAAAGTTGAAATAGATTCCCAGGTCAAAAGTCTACGATCTTGCTTTGAAAGACTACATCAAGATTCACTACACAACATAATGCAGGACAGTCAATCAGCTTTACAATAAACAGGAATAAACAGTTTGGATAGGTATTTTTTTTCATGTGATACATATTCCACTCTACATAATTTGAACATGTTTAATTTCATACATGCAAGAACTTTTTTTTTATATGAACACATGAAGTGAAAACAATAGTAATCCGTGTCACTTTCTCACATACATGTCTAATTGCAACAATTTAGACTGTATTAAAGTTTCTGCTGTTCCTTTTACAGATTAGATTAGCTTAATTTTTAAAAGTAATTTTAAAGACTTTTCCAGCAAACTGACGATATAACTGTGGCAAGGATAGTAAAACCCAACTCACTTTTTCCACATATTCAAAAACTAAGTATAATTTTCCTCTTCTTCTGAAGGCTTCCTTCAGCTCCACTATGTTCTCCTGCTTCAAAGTGCGAAGCATTTTAAGCTCTCGTAAAGTGGTTTCTTTGACTTCTTCATTTTCTAGAGTGCAAAGTAAAAGTGACACAGTAAAACTTATTAAAAAACCAAAACAAAATCCCAAGTAACAAGTGTTACAAAACTTCATTTTGAACCCCAGTTCTGTTTCTAGATACTAGAGAAAAAGGCTGATTTTCTAACATGGACTCTGCTGCCTGGATGCTTCTGTGCCAGAAGAGAGGTAACTGGTGACTGAGCTGCAATTATGCAACTCTCACAGACTTTCCATCACTACATTTGAGGTTTTCAGTGGTAGAAAATGTTGTAAGAAACAAATAATTTGCATCTCTATCTTTTTCATTCTGAAGAGCACTAATATGCTTCAAAAAATATGCATGTATGTGTACAGACACATCTTCCACCCCACAAACATGTCACATACATTAAGCACTGGCAAGGTTAATATGTCCTCAGCAGAAACACTGGAATGTAAATCTCATGTTTGAACAATGTCAAAGAAATCTATTTGATTCTGAAAATCCTCCTCCAAAAGCCATGAGAAACTTTAAGATCAAGGCACAGATTTTAAGTCCTGCAAGTTTCCCCATGAGGCTTTCAATGGAAATTAAGCAATGCAAGCCACTGTAGCAGCCACAGAGGGCAGTAGATAAAGTGTTGACTCAACGGAGCCTTGAATGTGATTCTGAGGAATCAAGAAATTTAATTATTGCTTTGACAATCTAGTTGTCTGAATGCTGTTCAAGAGGAGTGGTTTACCTAAAGCTTCATACACTGCCTATTATCAAGGGCCCTGAACTTACTGGGCTCTAAAGGATATTATCAATAAAATACCAAGTAACCAGATTGTATTAGGTTTTCTTTTTATTTCCACAAAATGAAATCCATTAATTCAGTAAATTTGCCCATATGCATGTAGAAGCAGGCTTCTTAATCTGTTAGATCTGTTATCCACAACAGAAGGATATTAAATAGGATATGATTGTATAAATTCAAAGCTAAGTAATATTTACAGGTCAGGGACCACAAAGACAGAGACAGAGGAAGAAGAAACAAGGGACAGCAACTGTTTTTCCAAGCAAGCAGAATGCAAAACCAGGTTTACAGGGGAGAGAGAATAACACAGGTCATACAAATGCATATAATCATCATCAGAAGAGAGAGAGAAAAAAAAAAGTGACATGTAGCGGGGGGAAAGAAAACAAAATACTACCATCATAATGTTTGGATTAAAAAATATGTAATTTAGCACAATCTAAATAATTACATTTTAAGACTGAGTGCTCGGTGTTGGCTTGCATCAGCCTGATTACATAATTTCATCTATAACTAGAGACACTCTTTCCAGAGCATTTAGCATGCATATGTCTGACAGCAGCAGCAATTCAGTGACACAAAAATGGCAACAGAAACAATTACGTCATATTCAGATTTCTAATGAACTACTGTATTGACAAGACAGATGTCAAATCAGCTGAATCAAATCCATCAAAAGAACTATCATATTTCCAGAAACTTGTAAACAACTACCTCCAATTCTGAAAAGCATTCATCAGTCATGGTAACTAGTATTATGTAATACTCTTGGAAAGCCAGACCTAATGGCAATGCTGCATTTCTTATTTTCATTTTTTGGTAGACAGGCTAATAAAATAATCCTTTTTAGGGCTTAATATTGAGATTCATTGCCTAGGATCTATACTGAACGGCCATATCGAATTCCAAAAAGCAATTCTGAAGTACTCTCATGAGCTGGTCAAAACGGCCACCACAATTAATTTAACATCTACACTCTTTGGCAGGGATTTAAAAAGATTTCAGAATAGCAGAGCTAAAAATTTCATCAAATACACTCTTCAAGTGTCTGGCAAAATCAGCTGCAAAGCATACAGTTTGCATTGCATAAATCAACCGGTACAAATTAGACTTCACTGTGTCTAACTGACCCTGAAATTTACAGTCCTTGTAACCAACCACACCTCCATGGCCAACAGCAATCCTATAACAATAAGGAAAAAGAAAGGTTTGCTAAAATAAAGTGACTGCTGTTTCCTTAAACCACATCACTAGCTTCCAGCTAAAGCCTTGGTATATGGCAAATCATAGCTGCATTGCCTCAGACTGGGATGAATCCTCTTACTACTTCATACTTGGCTTCTCCTTCTGTTTTTGCTAGGCCATTAGGGATCAGGATTAACTTCTGCTGTATGCAAGGTAGGCAGTTGCTTTCACGGTTGATTGCCAATTTTGCCTATGATAAAATACTAGGATTTACTGTCCTTTAACATGATCAGGTCAGAGAGCCAGTATTGCCTCATACAAATCTTTGAGTTTATTATTGCTGCTGAGAAATAAGTGTGTGCAGCCCTGAAACTATTTCTATGTGTCCTGCTTTGTGCCATCCACTTTGCCAGCAACAGTAAGCCTTGCAGGAGATGGCTCTTCCCTACTCTCAGCAAACTCAGCAATACTGAAGGGTTTACAGAAGCTGCTGTGAGGGAGCAAAGAGCAAGCTTCCTGTGAGAAGTGCAATCTGCTGAAGGTGGGACAGACCCTCTGCCTTGCCACCCAGCTCCCTTAAATCCTCACAGATTCCTGAGAGCTCCCCGATTCCAATTCATACCACTGAACTTCTCAGTGACTTCTCTCAGTCTCCTCCATTTACCCCTTCAATTTCCCCGAATATTTTGGTCCCTTCCCATAGAGGAAGGGTGATAAAGCCCAAAGACTGTGCAAGCCCTACTACAAGGGGTTTTTGCCATTTTCTGATTACATCCACTCTCCAAGTGGTAGATCTTACTACTGTGTATGGCACTGCAATCTCAGCCATATTAAGATAGACGGACCAAGAAAGAAAGGTAGTTATCTAGTTGGAGTGTATAACACAGTCCCCAGGCAGGTATGAAGGATCAAGTGCCTTGAATAGTCACAGAGCTAATAAATCATTATCATCTTTAAATCATGTCTTGATATACGAGACTTCTTATTTTAACTGGAGAGATATTAACAATGTCATTATCTTCATGAAAGATGAGGCAGCAGAAAAGGTTACCTTCACTGTCTTTGAATTTCTTGATAGCCACAATTTCATGTGTCTCCTGTAAAACAAAAGCAAAGAAAGAGAAATGAGCAAGATCTGCTGTTCTCTGGTGTTTGTTTTTTTTTCCTCTGAGCATCTGACAAAGGAAAAAAAAAACAACAAAAACAAAAACACAAAAGCATCCAGAGAAATTTCACAACGTGAAACAAAATTAATTAAAAATCTGGTAAATACCTCAGTGATCAGGCCAAATGCAACACGAAACCACACGCTGCAGATATGTCACAATTAGGAATCCCAGTGTGAAAAAAACAAAGTGAAAACCAAAAAATCATATTTAAATGCCTTCTACCACATAAGAGTTGTTCCTCTGACTCTCGTTGCTCAGTTATTCTGAAATACTGACAATGGACAATGCTTCATCTGACCAAAGTATGAATGTGGGTGCTTATCAATATGAGCTGAAATGAAAGTACTGTACTAGCACGTGACTAATGCTTTCAATGAGACCTGTAATTTTGGTTGCCAAAAATTCTGGGATTTTGTCGTGGTTTAAGTCTTTATAAACTCACACAGTCGCTCTCTCACTCACTTCCCCCTCTTTCTTCCCTCCGCTCCTGGAGGGATGGGAAGGAGAATCGAAAGAATGCAACTCCCACAGGTTGAGATAAGAACAGTTTAGTAACTAAGGTATAACACAAATCACTACTGCTACCACCAATAATAATAATGACAAGAGAAAATACAAGGGAAGAGTCTTTCTTCCCCCCCACTCCAAAGGCGGGGGGGGGGGGAAGGTGAGAAGAATCAAAAGAATGTAACTCCCACGGGTTGAGATAAGAACAGTCCAGTAACTAAGGTATAACACAAACCACTGCTGTTACCACCAATAATAATAATAACAAGAGAAATACAAGGGAAGAGGATACAACTGCTCACCACCTGATGACCGAGCTGTGAACCCCCCACCATGCACCCCCACCACCCTTCTGGGTCTCTGTCCTCCGTTTCTACCTCCTGGACATAACGTGCTGTGGTATGGAATAACCTCTTTGGTCAGCCTGGGTCAGGTGTCCTGTCTCTCCTTCCTCCCAGCTTCCCCTCCTCCCTGGCAGAGCACGAGACTCACAAAGTCCTTGGCCAGCCTAAACATCACCAAGCAGTAACTGAAAACACTGGTGTTATCAGCACTGTTCCCAGGCCCAAAATCAAAAACACAGTGCTGCACCAGCTACCAAGGAGAAAAATGACTGCTACTGCCGAAGCCAGGACAGGTTTCAAGGTTCAAATATCTGCAAAGCACATAGAATCATAGAATCATGATTTTAGGAAAGCAAATTCTCTGTGCCTTCTTAAAAAAAAAAATAAAATAAAAATGTTGCTGTCTTAAGGGAAGCCTATCCAAATCCAGAATCACTAATTGTGTTTGAAAGTGTTAATGTGTGCTTACTACATGGTCATAGGTGATAACTCCTAAATGCCTGCTTGCCTTTGCATTCCTCTAGTATTCTCCATTCTCACCAAACCTCATCACCGTAGGTCAAATTTTTCTCTTGTGTGAGCAGAAATACATTTAGCACATGGCCAAAATGTAGCCAATGTGACATGACTAGTGTAGGTCTGTTCATACAATGATGCAGCACCCGAATTTTAGTTACATGGTGGGGAAGAAGCTTTAAGGTCACAAAGTAAGGGTGTGTGAGCAGAGAGGCAGTCGGATATCTGGGTTACTCATCAAGCTGGATCAGGCTTACACACCTGTTCCAAACATCACAGTTAAAAACCTCCCCAACCAACAATATCCCACTATTACTAGGATACAAAGTCTGGACTGCAGAACAGCAATAAAAAAGAGAAGCCTTTCTGGAACACCTGAAGACATGTGTGTAACCAAGTATTGAATAACACAATAATTTACTCAATTTTTCATTTCAAATCATCATAACACGTGAAACACCTGATCCCATTTAAAATCAAAGCATTTGGAAAGACTGAGAAAGCAGATAGTGAATACTGCCTTTTAAGGCCTTTAAATGAAAATCAATGCTACTACGAATAAAAAATAAAATCAATAAAAATGAGTTTGCAAACAAATGTAAGAATATATATGTGCGTGTGTGTAGTTTGCAAGTTTAAAAAAAAAAATCCTGTGATCATTAATCATAACACCTATGAGAAGAACTTAAAAGCATTATGTTGTTTTTCTGCCTCCAAAACCTACCTATCATATACACTGGTCTAATCTGAAGGCTGGTAGATTGCATAAATTCAGCTAATACAAAGCTCAAAGCATTACCCTTTGCTCAATGAATTTACAGAACAGCAATGAAAGGGATGTCAGAACTGAGGAGATAATATGCTATTCAGGTTCAGAGTGATTCTGAAAGGCTTGTCTATACCTTTTATGTCAAATATAGTTCCTAGAGATTTTTGTTTTGGGAAGCTGACAAACTGAATGGTCTAAACTAAATTGAACAGACTATTTTACTAATTATAGTAAAAGTTCAAGGTCAGGTCAATGCCAAGCACAAATACAGGCTGGGCAGAGAATGGGTTGAGAGCAACCCTGTGGAGAAGGACTTTGGAGTGTTGGTTGATGAGAAGCTCAACATGAGCCAGTAGTGTGCACTTGCAGCCCAGAATGCCAACCATATCCTGGGCTGCATCAACAGAAGTGTGACCAGCAGGTCGAGTGATGCGATTCTCCCCCTCTGCTCTGCTCTTGTGTGACCTTATCTGGAGTACTGCATTCAGCTCTGAGGCCCCCAACACAAGAGGGATACAGACCTGCTTGAGCAGGTTCAGAGAAGGCCACAAGGATGGTCCAACATCTGGAGCACCTCTGCTATGAAGGCAGGCCAAAAGAGCTGGGGTTGTTTAGCCTGGAGAACAGAAGATTCCAGGTAGACCTTGGAGCAGCCCAGTATCTAAAGGGGGCTTACAAGAAATCTGGGGAGGGACTTGTACATGCGTGATAGGACAAGGGGTAATGGCTTTATGCTGAAAGAGGGTAGACTTAGATATTAGGAAAAAACTCTTTACTATGAAGGCTGTAAGGTCCTGGAACAGATTGCCCAGGGAAGTTACAGATGCCTCATGCCTGGAAGCATTCAAGGACAGGCTGGATGGGGCTTTGATCAGCCTGGTCTAGTGCAAGGTGTGCCTGCTCATGGCAGAAAGGCTGGAAGTGGGTGGTCCTTAAGGTCCCCTCCAACTCAAACCATTCTACAATTCTATGATATTCTTACTACTAAGTTATTGTTATAATTATTAACTCTAACTATAGTAATAATAGCAATAGTTACTAGCACTATGAAAGAGCAGTGCTAAGAGGGTAATAAATTTAGCTTATTTGACTTCTGGTATCTAGCGTTAGGTGCTTTGGCTGATTAAGCTTTTGAAAGGTTTTTCAGAAAAGGAACACTACAATTCCCCTCAAAAGCCTCTGCTAACTGTAATATGCCTATGTATAGACAGTGTGCATATACCACTTTGCGGATGAGCCAAATTTATCCATTAGCTTCACATTCTTATTTCACATGAAGAAAAAGAAAAATCTGTAGATGTTTCAGCAACCATCAAAAGGCTGTATTTTCAATCTCAAAGTAATGGCTAAGTACATTGAAAGAAATGTAGCAGTTAACAGCTGTTGCCTCACACAAACAGCAATTCTACACCATTCAAGAAATGTAGTCCACGCGGCTTCTCGGCCATATGCTGCTGTCCCTGGTGTGTACAGTGAATGTGATTGTTTTGGAAATTAAGTTTTAAAATCTCTTGGGTCACAGTCTTGGAAAGACGTATATAAGATATGCTATCAAACGTCCTACAGAATTTTGAATGAACGCAGTATTTAAAGCACAAATGTCTCTATGAAGAATAGGAATAGAAAGACTTTACCAACACACATATGGAAGAAAAGGTTACCCAAACAGTTCACTTGCATTTTCTCATTAAAATAATTAATGGTGTCATAATTAAGCAACCAAGAATTTAAACATGACATATTCCCTATCTTAAAAAAAAAAAAAAAAAAAAAAACAAACAAAAAAAAACACAAAACAAAAAAACAAACAAAAAAAATAATGTATTCAAATTACGCAAAGTGAGACACCACCAAAAATGAGTCTAGACAATAGGTGCTTTGACGAGTTGCAGAAGTAATATTTTGTTTCTCCTTAGGGAGGGACATTCTTGTCTAGGTTTACTTGGAGGACCTCATCCTATCTAAATGGTATTCTCTAGGCATGAGCTACTAGTGAAGCAGTGAAGTCAAAGCTAAAATGGATACAAGGACATTGAATATTACTGCGCATATGTCCTGGGTTCAGGCCAAACCTGAAGTTTCAAACACGTACTGACATGAAAAGCAACAGACATCACATTTCTAAGCCCTGAGAAGATGGACACGGAGATAAAAAGAAAAGCAGAGCTGTGAGCACTGAGGGTATTCAACAGTGAAAATTCACACACCTGTGAGAACCTGAAAGGTTCTTTACTGATCAAATTTAGGCTTTGCTACTGAAAGTCCTCCTGGAGATCTGAGGTCTTTTGTGGACCTGGCTCTCTGCTCTTCCAAAACAGGCCAAACTGCAATTCTCCAAAATAGAATTGTCATTCTCTAAAACAGCTTTTTTTTCCAAAAAGATTTTTTTGCGACAGAAAAAAACCCTGTCTGAAACAGGACATTACTGAAAATAATGCTCAGACTGACTGCGAAAACCTCCTTAGACATGTGGAAACCTCCTATAGACAATAGCTCAGTATCCAACTGCAAGCATGGAAAATTCTTACGTCCAATTAATGGACTGTCATGGTAGATAGGATGTTACTGGTTGGCTGAATGTTTGAGACCTCAATGAACATCAAGGAAAGAAAAAAGCTCTAGAAATACGAAATATTCTGCCCTCTTTATGGAACACAGAATATCCTTTCTGATCTCCACTATTTCTTACTACTAGCTTATATCATGATGTACATTTATTAGTAAGCATCTCATTACCTTGTTCTGCTAAAAAATTCTGTCCTCAATGTTTCACTTTATATTCTGAGGCAATAGCAAATTTGCAAAAGCACAAGTCAATTCTCTCTTAGCATTGGTATTACCTCTGCTTATTGAGCACATATGTTATAAACATTTTATGTTATAAAACTATAGGAAAAGCACTGTTTTACACTAAAGTATACGATAGATGTTACTGAAAAAAACTGTGTAAAAGGATGCACACAAACTGATTATTCAGATTCCGCCATTACATCTATCTAAAATGGGGCAAAATAGCTCTCTTCTCCATGTACAACCTGTTAATACCATTTAATAAGGGTAAATAAAAAAATTCTTAATCCATGTCTCTTCTATTTGTTTTAGATATAAATATATAGAGAGAGAGGACAAAGGAGATACTCATTCACAGTAAAAGCATATCTGCAGACTTCGAGATGGGAATGACTTCATGCTAGATCTCACTCCTTTACCTCAAAATATGCATGGGAATTGCATCTGGAGAAAACATGTGATTTACTGTCTGTCTACTTAGCCACAGATGAGAGGTGGATATCCATGTGGGAGCTGGGCAGTTCTTACAGCTCTTCTGCTAGCCAGCCAGAGATTTCTCTCCCAGGTTTCCTCACAACGTTGTAGCACCTGATGTTTCCCGCCAGCAGTATCACATTAGAAGAGTTCCCTGATTTGAAAGCATTTCATTTTATTTATTTCACTTTATCCTTTTAAAGGAAAGAGGTCCCCTGTTTTTCCATTATGTCTACATAATACATATGACATAACAGTGCTTTCATAGAGCAGTAATGCATCTCTGTTGTTTTCTAGAAAGATCCTTGATGTTAATGATGAGAATACCAAAGGACAAAGGTGCTTCTCTGCACAACTCAAGATCTCAGAAGTATAGCCATTCTTTCCTAGAAAGAGAAACACATCCTGCCAAACTATAGGCTGCTCTTGAAAATATCACATGACAAAAAAAAAAACAAACAACTCTTCAAATGTTTGTCTCTATTTTGCTTCAAAGGTTTCTGTTAGGACTGTTTTTCCTTTTTCTTTTGCATATCAGGGAAAAACTGACACAAAGCATAAGTACATAAGATTCTTGAAAAACAGATAAGATTACGCCCTTCAAAAGTAACATCATTCAGCTATAATTTACTGCCTCACTGTATGATTACCGGAATTTCTCAAGCGTGTTTTTTTTAAGCAACCAAAAGAGTAGTGTTTATAAAAATCAACAAACATGAGCAGAGATGATAATAGTCAATACTGAGCATGTCCCATGGTCAAGCAGCATGTGGCTGCTTTAACTCATGTGGTGCTGCTCAAGCAATATCTAGTGCATTACATCAGGGTTTTATGCTGATATATTAAGTGGCACATTATGATATGATCTGGTGTGTTCTGTGATTGGCTCATTTTTCTGTCTGTACAAGTATGAGGCTACAAGGCCTAAAGATAAAATGCATGCTTAAAGTCTGCTACAAAATGTTAAATTGATCATATTCTCTACTTATAGATAATATTCACATTTTATAAAAATAATTTAGAAGCAAGCAAGAAATTGTGATTTGAACCTCACCAAACCACAATTACATCCATAAACTTAGTTTGCCACATTAAAAAACAAAACAAAACAAAAAAAACCCAACAAAATTCAGCCAACCATATCCTATGGCTAGTGCCTTTTCTGAACAAAGTAGTACAGTTTTTCCTCAACTTGGATAAGCATTATTACGTTCTTCAACATTTAAGTGTTTAGAATTGGTCTTTCAATAATCTTGATTCTAGCAAAAATCACAGAACATTAAGCAATCACCAGTGAGGCAACAGAAGCTCATGAAACCACCACAAAATAGCAAAGCATTTATTTTTCATGAGTCGCTTAAAATGAATTTTTTAAAACCAAGTAAAATCATTTTTCAAAGTTACTCTCAAAACAAGAACAGAAAATATTAAAACTTTAGTCAGTACTGACTAATGTATCAATCTATGCTAAAGTATAAATGTAACACATGTCACAGAATCACAGAATCACAGAATAGTAAGGGCTGGAAAGGACCTCAAGATCATCGAGTTCCAACCCCCTCGCCATGGGCAGGGACACCTCACACTAAACCATGCCATCCAAGCCTATGTCCAACCCCACCTTGAACGCCGCCAGGGATGAAGCATTCACAACTTCCCTGGGCAACCCATTCCAGGGCCCCACCACCCTCACAGTAAAGAATTTCTTCCTCAGATCCAATCTAAACCTCCCCTGTTTAAGTTTAAACCCATTACCCCTTGTCCTCTCACCACAGTCCCTAATGAAGAGTCCCTCCCCAGCATCCCTATAGGCCCCCTTCAGGTATTGGAAGGCTGCTATGAGGTCTCCACGCAGCCTTCTCTTCTCCAGGCTGAACAGCCCCAACTTTCTCAGCCTATCTTCATACGAGAGGTGCTCCAGTCCCCTGATCATTTTCGTGGCCCTCCTCTGCACTTGTTCTAACAGTTCCATGTCCTTTTTATGTTGAGGACACCAGAACTGCACACAATACTCCAAGTGAGGTCTCACGAGAGCAGAGTAGAGGGGCAGGATCACCTCCCTCGACCTGCTGGTCACACTCCTTTTGATGCAGCCCAGGATACGGTTGGCCTTCTGGGCTGCAAGCGCACACTGCCTGCTCATGTTCATTTTTTCATCAACCCACACCCCCAAGTCCTTCTCTGCAGGGCTGCTCTCAATCTCCTCCCCGCCCAACCTGTAGCTGTGCCTGGCATTGCTCTGACCCAGGTGGAGGACTTTGCATTTAGCATGGTTGAACTTCATCAGGTTGGCATCAGCCCACCTCACAAGCGTGTCAAGGTCCCTCTGGATGGCATTCCTTCCCTCCAATGTATCAACCGAACCACACAGCTTGGTGTCATTAGATAAGACTTTAAACTGATGTCAAGCTACCTTGCAATGCAGGTTCTGAGAGGTAACTGGCATCATTACCTTCATGTAAATCAGATCCTTAAGATATCGTTCAGATGCTGCCCTGAGTCCATTTGCATTCTGCCTTAAAACACTGCTACCTTTGGACAGCATTAACAGATAAGAAGACAGCTTCCCGTCTTCTCAAGACTTCTGATATTAGGAGCTGGCAATTTTGTAGCATCACTTTCAAAAAATAGCGGAGAATCTTAGAATATTCTCTGCAGAAAAAAGATGTGCAAGATGATGGATTTAATTTATTTTTTTCAAAGAGTTTGGCATTGGAAAGTATAAGTCATAGCACTATGTATTCTTGTACACCTAAAATACGTCAGGAAATTTCCATCAAGAGGCATTTCTCTGTTTTAATCCAGTCTTTCTCCCTTGAGAAAACTGCAAATCTCGCATTTTTCAGTTAAATCCCACACTTGGTTATCTATGAAATATCACTCTTAGCATAGCAGAACTTTCAGGAAATTGCTTCCTAATCCAGAAGTCTTAGTTATTTTTAGGAAGACACAGAGCCTCTGGTAAATACTAACAGAAAAGTATGTCTGAGCTATCACAATGCCTCTATTTACTGGAAAATGGATTAGAATTTTTCCAACACATACCTGTTAGTTTACTTGAGAAGAAGCATCCAGAATGAATCACAACAAATCAATTTCGTATCTCTTGAAAGCACACTGTTATTTACTAACCAGCTAAGAGCAGAAGACTCTTAATAGAATAGATTTATATGCTTCACATACCCATTTTAAAGAAGATAGCTACACTGTCTCCTAGTTAAGGAAGAACAAGAGGAGGACTAGAGAAAGCCTAAACCACTCTGGCTCGACTAGAAGATTTCTGAGGAGGAACAGCTATACAAGTTTAGATATTCCACTGGGGAAAAAAGGATAGGAAAAGTCTGAAACCTTTAGCTACCAGTTTGCCAGCAAACAACCAGCAAGTGTGTGCAACAATGGAAAGAGACTTCTTTTAAAAAATGCAAGCAGATTGAAACAGCTTCTCTGATTTGTCTTTCATAAACACTTGCAACAACTGTGTTGTCTGTTCAGACGTTACAAGTAAATGTTTGCATGACAAGTTTCACTTGTCTGGTTTGAATCAAGTGTAATTTAAGAGAATCATAAACAGCAAGCATTTCTCACCAAACCGTGGGAGAAATCTGTAAGCCATAGAGTGGCCCATTTGTTCCAGGCTCACAGACTGGGGCCCTCTTCTGAACTGCCCCAGCCCCTATAGCAGGCTTGAGAGAGACCAAAGCGTTCCCCCTCTGCTGCTGACAGAAGCTCTCCAGACTGCAGACAGTTTACAGGCTTGCAGGCCAGTTGGGGTTGGAAGGCACCTCTCAACCAACCTTCAGTGTCCCCATCCCGGGAGATATTCTGAATAGACTTAGAGATATTCAAACTCAACCAGGACAAGACTTGGAGCAACCTGCTGTAGCTGATTCTGCTTTGAGCAGTTAGGAGGCATACCTGAATCCTGAGGAGTGCATTACAACATACACACCTTATAGTCTTCAAAAACTTGAAATCTACCAATTTATGTTTTGGGGTTTTTTTTCCTTCTATTTTCCACATAAATTGCAAAGACTAATCTCAGCCTTGCAGGCAGGACCCTCCCACTTTCATTTAAGATCGGCAGAGGTGCACGGAGTGATTCAGAGCAGGACTAAAGTTAAGGCGCTCTCAGTCACCTCTGCATAAATGGGAGTAAATGACTTTTCTAGACTCCCAAGTAAGGCTGGGGTGGGGCTCATCTCTCTAGAATGAAGTTAGTTCCCTGCGAACTCTCACAGCCTCCTCTTCAGCATTATGCTGAATGCTAGCTCTTCATAAACAATGGCAATTAGCATTTCTTTAACCCAAGGTTATAACATTAGCATTTAAACAGTCTTGCAACCCTAAAACACCACCCTGAAAAGAACACTTGAAGGAACTGAACCCTTTCAGTATTTTCTACCAACTGCTAGGCTGATGATAGTGGTTAGCATTGAAGCTTTCATTGCTCCAAATGGATTTTTTGTATTTATTCACAATTCTTTCCAAGCAAGAAAGTAAATTTGTATTCCCAAAGAATTCGTACAATAGTGTAATGAAAAAGATCTGGAATAAAAAGCAGCTTTTAGATACTACAAACACAGCTATTCTGGCTTTTCATGGTAAACTAGTAGCGTTGTAGCTTTTTTTTTTTTCAGTAATCTGGCCTTTATTTCATCCCCTTGTAGCACTGATCTATATAATTTTACCATTTGGCAGTACTGTTTAATTCAACACTAGATGTAAAACTGTACCCAAATTCAGTAAATGGTTATAATTTTTCTCTGATACGGAAATGTCAATAACAGTAATTCCAGTTTTAGACCTCAGTCCTCTTCCAGTTCTATTTGATTTTTTTCTCTTTTAATACTGGAAATTGTGAGAATTTGTGAAATAAAAATAAAGCTATTTATAAATACCATAATACTTCACTGGGCAGATACCAGCATTATTACACAACTTATAGCACAATCTTGACCCTTGGAGTACAAGTGATAGAGTGGAAAAGGCAGGAAGACAACCTGTCCCAACTTTAGGGCTTCCTTTAAGATATCGCTAACTCCATGAATGCAGAGGTCAGCAAGACATTTATAATTACATTGTATTTCTTAATTCTTTGTTATCACTAATGAAATGTTCCTTCACTTGGCATCTTGTAACTCAAGACTTGGTAAAACTTACTGGAAAATATTCTTTGGTTTGTTTGTTTTTCAAAACACGCATCAGGGCCAAAGTCTTCAGTGTGATTATTTCAACTTCGTGTGTCAGAATTGTTTCAGTGTGATCGGCCAAACTTCTGAAGCCCATCAGCTTTTATTTTGAAATCTTTACTTTTGCAATTGTTACAACTTTTTTTTTTTTCTTAATCTGGTACTTTCACATTTAAAATTTTTGTCATTTTTCTCATTAACAGTATGACAGGAATTTTCCTTAATCTGTAAAACAAGACCTGCTATAAACCAAAGGAAACTTGTCAAGCAGGCTCCTGAGGCTGAGACTCTTCAGGTGCCATTCAGTTTTGAGAGTAAGACATGTAAATTCAACTACCTACATGTGAGTTCTGTCTTCGAGCTTCTACTACAACAAGCAGAGCTGGAGCTCTAAGTTGACCAAACACTCAAGACATGATTGAGCAGCCTAAACATGGGGATCTAGTAGCAACAAAATCCTGACACAATTCCACAGTTTCTGGTTTCACCTCTGATTCTGAACCACAGACTCTCAACTATACCGTCATCCATCCCAGAAAAGACCTCCATAGCCTGAGACAATCCTTCACACAAAGGGAAACCTCACCCCACTTCATCTCTTGAGCTCTTCTTTCCTAAAGTACTTGTATCCATCCATCATAAAGCCCCAGCATGAATTCAATTTTAACAATTTCAAATATTAAGCAAACTTCTGGTTTAGAGCACAACCAAGAATAGGATTTCCCAAGCTTAGTTTGCTCGCTTTACCATCATCTTCAAAAGAAAAATTGTGTATCTTGATACTGAGAAAAAAACCCACAATAAAACCAGCAGCAGCTACTGTCATTTCCATGCTGCAGACATACACGAGGTTTGCCCAAACTTCAACTTCCCCTCTTATGCACAAATGGCAGTAACAACTCCTCCATATTCTGGAGTGGGAACTAAACCATGAGAGGTGGTAATCATCTATTCAGATACAAAGCAGCCATCTCAGATCTGCTCTGGAACAGAAGCAAGAGCCATGGTTGACATTATTTTTGGGTTTAATACATTAATTCGAAAGAGAGTAAATGTTTGTAATGATAAGCTTTCCACATCTGGGAGAAAGCCCAAGCTAGATTGTTGGTTTTGTCTATAATCCCAAAGATGAGAAATTTTTTGCTCAGTGTTTCCAATTAAGGGGGAAAAAAACAAAACAAAAAAAGGTTTTACACTGAAAACTGTTTTTTTGTTTGTTTGTTTGTTTTTCTATTTTGTTCACGCAAAATAGTGTAACATCATCTTGCCCATGCAATTTAGTAGGTGAAAGGTGTTACTTAATGCAGCTAGCACCTTTGATAATCTGGTCTCAGCTTGTTGACAGGTTTGGCTGTGAAACATTTAATAAATTTCTACATGAACCCTAAGAATGTACTGCTCCATTTCCTCTCTCTCATACAATATCCCCCTTCTCCTCAAGAAGCACTAAGGCTCACAAACACCCCTTTCACTTCTTTTAGATCTTTAACGATAAGATTTTTGTGCTGTGCTCTAGGGAAGAGATGATAAACTTAAACAGAAAATTCCACCTATATTTTCTGTCCTCATCTCTTTGGCTACATATTCCAATAGACAACAGTATCATGGAAGAATGTTTTTGGTTTTTTTTCCCCTTAAGGATTTAATGGCATTTACAAAAAGACATCTTTTTGCTCTTCAGTTGTTTGGGTTTTTTTCCCCCTGAATCAGGTGATATTTTTGCTGACATTATGCTCTTATGAAAGCAAAATTCTAGGGCAAACTTATAACAGAGAAAGCTCTATAAATGCAAGTTGGTATTATTTCCTTGTCCCCAATTTTTTAATTCTTTTAGCGTTATAATAAGTCAAGATAATTTTTCCTGACATTCAGTTCTGTCTCCCTACCAGTCTGATGGATGTTCTACAGACCAATGTTCTTTCCTACTTCCCTCTCAATTTAGCTGTTTGGGGAGTTTCTTAAGTTTTCTTTTCCAGTCTGGATATTGATATGGGCTTCAGCGGACACCTTAATTTCTCTCAAAATTTCTACATGCAGATTTGCAGAGAAAGCAAGGGTTTTTTTCCTCTAGGGTCATACAGACAGTGCATTCTTTAGAAGAATGTCTTAAGACGACAGCCATTTTGCTCTGCCAAGCACTCAGAACCGTATTCCTTTTAGAGACTTTTCTCTTCTTCATATAATAACATTAAGGATTAAAATTCAATCCAAACTGCTTTAAAAGAGACAGCAGGCAGGATTCATTCCTCAAGCACATACAGGTATTACTGTTCACTGTTGCAGAGGACAGAGGAACAGCAGGGCTGCCTCTATACAAGTTGCATGGTAAATCAGTTAATTTGAGAAGCACAATATATATGAGGAAATAAAGGAATCCACACACAAGGGAGACTTCTGTTACTACTAATAGATGATGAAGAAATGTCAGCTAAGTCTTCATAAAAACAGCATTTCTACAGATCAAATTTCAGTTTTGGAGCTAAATTGAGAAAGAGTTTATAGACTTATTTCAAGATGTTTCTGCAGCATCTAAAGTCTCATGACTAGATGGGTGTATTTTCTCGTATATCTCAGAAAGGAAAAAAAAAAAACGCTAAACATCACAGAAGTTCCAGGAAGCTTTGAAAAAGCCCATTCTAACAAAACTTGCCCCTACTGATCAGATTATCTAACATCCCACTTTTAGATTTTGCACACACACGTGCTTTTGAGCCAGAAAAAAAAAAGAGATATACAGAATCCTTAACAGTTTGTCCAAACATGACAAATGAGTATTTCTTGGGAAAAGGAGAAGGAAAATAGTGTCAATCTCACCAATTGTATTGTCCCAAGCACTGGAAATGTGGGGAGAGGGGGTAAAAAAAAAAAAGTGTGGAATGATGAGCTGAAGATCAAGGAATAAAAAGCCTAAAGCAGCAAGGAAAAGCAGGCAGACAAATACAGGCTGAAAACAGACTGGAAGGGGGAACTAGGATAAGGCACCTGGACTCAGAAACTAGTATTAAAACCAGCATAACAAATAAATGAATGTGAGCTCTAAATTTTACTGGAACCTAATTTTACTGAAAGCAGAGGAATGGTAAGAATTCAGAAATAGCTGCAAACCCACTAAAACCACATTTAAGTCTCATTCCACAGAGTTTTGGTATGCACGGGGGATGAAGGCAACAGGTTACTAGTTACACCATCTCAAATACCAGAAACTGACAGCTGTGTGACAACTGCGTGGGTATCCATATGGTGTTATAGGATGAATTTTGTGTTTGAGAAGTCTGGAAAATTATGTGCAGAAAAGTAACTTTATATATAAGGATGGCATTATTTGAGGGGAAAAGGTAGCATTCTTTTATTAGAACTACTGGTGCACACAAAAGAAACTGAAGCCCTTTTCCAGGTCTAAAATAGAAATAGCAATCTCTGAAGCTAAATTTAAACTGAGAACAAGTATATTGTGTGTTTAAAAAAAAATCAATAAATCCACAGAAACCCTCAAATATTTCCCACGATCGAGTCCACCTCATTTAGATTTGGCCAGCTAAGAGTTATATATCCAATGCGCATTGTCAAGACTTTCCCCACAGCTAGTAAAAGCAGGGCAACGAGAGACGATTCAGAAGGTTACTGATTTTAATCATTTCCAGATGGTAAGAATTGCTTTTTGGATGTTCGACTCTCTCAATTTATATAAACTAGGGAGATCGGTTATGCAAGACCTACACACTGAAACAGTGGGTGAAATTAATTCTACCCAAGTTAATCCACTTTGCAACCCTTCTGTCTGGTTTTGGGTTTTTGGGGTTTTCTGCCATGTATGTACAAACTTAGATGCAAGCACGTGGTTTTAAGGTACATTTCAGAAACAGTTATCAACACTAGTAACTTCAGAGATATTACCTTCTCTGTATCAGTATTTTTTGAGTTCTGTTGCTAAATTAATGACATCTCAGTCCACTGGATTGTGTTCGCAATACGCATGCTAGAAACACAAATAAAGTCTTCCAAGTGTGCTACTGAAGTAAGAACCTCTACATTGCCAATGTAACTGCGCAGCATCAATTCTCACATCCCACAAAGCAATCTGGCATAGCTAGCAGTAAGACCAGAATTTCTGAAGCTCATCTTTCGTCTTTAGCCTGCACATTAGAGAACATGTTCTCTGGTGACTATCTTCGTGAAGCTATACATATCTCTGCTATAAGCTTTGCATTTTCTTTCCCTGGTATAACTGAAGGTACTACCTGGATCAATAAAGCCTTAAATCATAGAATCATAGAATCATAGAATAGTAAGGGTTGGAAAGGACCTCAAGATCATCGAGTTCCAACCCCCCTGCCATGGGCAGGGACACCTCACACTAAACCATGCCATCCAAGGCTATGTCCAACCCCACCTTGAATGCCGCCAGAGATGAAGCATCCACAACTTCCCTGGGCAACCCATTCCAGGGCCCCACCACCCTCACAGTAAAGAATTTCTTCCTCATGTCCAATCTAAACCTCCCCTGTTTAAGTTTAAACCCATTACCCCTTGTCCTCTCACCACAGTCCCTAATGAAGAGTCCCTCCCCAGCATCCTTATAGGCCCCCCTTCAGGTATTGGAAGGCTGCTATGAGGTCTCCACGCAGCCTTCTCTTCTCCAGGCTGAACAACCCCAATTTTCTCAGCCTATCTTCATACGAGAGGTGCTCCAGTCCCCTGATCATCCTCGTGGCCCTCCTCTGCACTTGTTCTAACAGTTCCATGTCCTTTTTATGTTGAGGACACCAGAACTGCACACAATACTCCAAGTGAGGTCTCACGAGAGCAGAGTAAAGGGGCAGGAGCACCTCCCTCGACCTGCTGGTCACACTCCTTTTGATGCAGCCCAGGATACAGTTGGCCTTCTGGGCTGCAAGCGCACACTGCCTGCTCATGTTCATTTTTTCATCAACCCACACCCCCAAGTCCTTCTCCGCAGGGCTGCTCTGAATCTCCTCCCCGCCCAACCTGTAGCTGTGCCTGACATTGCTCCGACCCAGGTGGAGGACTTTGCATTTAGCATGGTTAAACTTCATTAGGTTGGCATCAGCCCACCTCACAAGCATGTCAAGGTCCCTCTGGATGGCATTCCTTCCCTCCAATGTATCAACCGAACCACACAGCTTGGTGTCATCGGCAAACTTGCTGAGGGCGCACTCAATCCCACTGTCCATGTCACCCACAAAGATGTTGAACAAGACTGGTCCCAACACCGATCCCTGGGGGACACCACTCGTTACTGGTCTCCAGCTGGACACTGAGCTATTGAGCACTACTCTTTGCGTGCGGCCATCCAGCCAGTTCTTTATCCACCGAGTGGTCCACCTATCAAATTGATGTCTCTCCAACTTAGAGAGAAGGATGTCATGTGAGACAGTGTCAAAGGCTTTACACAAGTCCAGGTAGATGACATCAACAGTGCCCCATTAGAAATAGCTCCTTTCCTTATGGAAAGCTCCCAGGAGAACATTTCAGACAAGATCTTTGAGTAACAGCACAAAGGTTAACATGAGAGGCTGTCATAAGAAAAATATGTATTTAGAATGTGTGTTATATATTGATCTCCTACAGCTATATTTCTCTCAGTTCCAAGGCACTTTAAAGACTCATTTATAAAGAAGTAGGGAAAAAAAATAAAACAGTAACCACTGGAGAAGCTTTAGGGTTCTCTGTGCAGTAAAGGTTTCAAATTTTTTACTTCATAAAATTTCTCATTTGTATTTAATAATAATACCATCACTTCAGATTTTATTAAGGGGATACAAAAAAAAAATTAAGATTACTGAAAAAAATCCAACAGCTAAAACTGCATAGGTGAGCTTGGATCTTCATCACAGTACTGAGTCTAAACCAGGAGCAGTTATGAGAAACAAAGTTTCTTCAGAGGAAGGTTGCCTTCTGTCCTTTGTAAACTGATACAGCAGCAAGCCTTCTGCTGGTACAAAGCATAAACAACAGTTCCAACAGCAGTCTGTTGACAAGCGCTTGTATTTGAGTCTACTAAACCTGACTTGGTTTCATTATAACACGATTCGGATGTGACGTTTTCTTAATTTTTACTTTAAGCAACATTACAATGTAAGGTATCCAGGCAAAGCCCAGGGTATGATGAGTAATATAAAAAGAACATTAACAATGGAATCATTAATTATGCTAAGGCCAGTGAAAATCCTCATTTAAAAAATAAAGAAAGAAAGAAAGAAATCAGTCTTCCTCACACATCTTTCATTCAGGTAGCCCAATCTAAACAGTCAGCTGTCTCCATCTCTTCAAAAAGATAAAGGTAGCCTTGTAGAACGTTATTTTTTCACCCACCCTAACCCAAAAATCCAAACAAATGCATGGACAAAAGATCTCTGCACCTAATTCTACCCTTGCTTTTGTCTTTCCACTGATTCATTCTTTACAAGAATAAACTATGACCTCATAATTTAATTTCTAGGCAGATATTTTCACAAAAGTCATGATCTCCCATTAAAAGACTCCGGGACTTCTTGTTTCCTAGAGCTACCAAAATTTACTTTGTTTTTTTTTCTAATAGCTCAGAAGTGGTAAAAATTGCCTTCCTTCATGCAAACGTGTTTAGGGAAAAAGCACAAGATGCTTTGGCAACCAGGATAATTTTTCAGAAAGTTCCCGCAACATGATTTTTAGATAAACAGATGAAGGAAAGCTAAGAAAATATAATCACGAGACTTCAGTTGTAAAGTTCTTACACAGATTTTGATTAAAGACTTTCATACATCTGCTGAATACTTTGATAAAACAACAGAATCATTACCATTCATATTTCATATTGAGGCACAAATGTTCAGTTCTCATATTCATGAAAATAAAAAGGACTTATATAACAGCTTGCTAAACTGTTTATATGCTAGTACATATAAAAATCTGCAAGAGACAACAGAAGGAATGGGCTAGTACGAGTTTCTAAAACTAACCAAAAGAGACCACTTGCTGTGACCCATCATCTGAACAAGCATCTCTGTGTGTGTGTGTGTGTGTGTGTGTATACACTTGTGCATGGCTCACTACATAGAACCATAGGATGGTCTGGGTTGGAAGGGACCTTAAAGATCATCTAGTTCTAAATCCCTGCCATATGCATTTGAAACCAAAAGGATGTTGGTCAAGCAACAAAAGAAAATCTTCAGTAACATAAATTAAAACTACCAATTTCATTGAGAACCTTAGTGAAGAGAAAGTGAGAAATACTACAGACAGGCTGGTCTTGTTGATTCACTTCACTGATACTAGCAGCATCTGAGAGATCTGGTTTGCAGTCTCTATTTTGTGTGATCTGGAGAACCTGGATGAAGAAGCCATTATATCCCCTAGTTTCTAAATAGACTTCCCTATTTTTTATATTAATTTTTATATAAATTTATTAATTTGTAAATAATAATATATAAATTTATATTAATTTATATATATCTATTTGTAAATTAAACCTGGTAGAGTCCATGGCATAGATGTTATTTGCCATCTCCTAGGCCTTCCTAAAGGTCGCTAGTGAAGTTCCTACTGATTCTCTTTTGCTCCCCAAATAGTTCCAATTCCTTACCACTCCAGCAACGTTTACAGCAGTAGAAGCACGAAAGACAAAATTAGAGCAGGTTCAGAGCCCAGGTTGTAATTCCACCAGATACTATCTTGTGTACAGATCTTAACACCATTCTTCACTAGCTGATACTTCTTTTTTTTCTTTTTTTTGGGGGGGTGGGGCAGGGGAGATAATGCATCGCTTGGATGAATTATTCTCACACACAGTTACAGGAAATTTGATCCTGCAGAAGCAGCAGCTAGTCAGCTTTACTCTGCAGATGGCATTGCTTGTAACATATTTCTGCGCATAAACATGGCATTACTACACCTCTGTTGAAAATGTTAATTGATTTCAAAAAGATAGCTTGCCTCCTGGTCAAGATGTGTACTGTCAAAAGAAGAGGTAGGTGTAACCAGCCAGCCACATTTTTTTGGTCCCATAGAATTTAATCTTTCTACACCTCAGTGCATGACTACACTTACAAATGTCACCTACCTCACTTATACTTGAAAACCTCGCAGTTACTAAAAAAAAAGTCTCCCTAAAGCCAAAAGGAAAATGGATAATAATAGTAACCTTATTCAGCCAAGGTTAAGTCTAAGAAAACCACCATTTTCACCACACTCCAATCTGTGGTAATCTTCTGCTATTAGAACTCCATGTAAAAATATGCCTCATAACAGATCCGGAAAGGAGTTCTTCTCAACATTATAAAGACTGTTCATGGACTGAAAGATTAGGAGATACAGCAGCACCCAAACTAAGCTTTCTTTCTCTCAAAACATTCTATGGTCAACTGATACTTAGTTGCTCAATAAGGCAGCATGTTTTTATACAAAGAACTAAGAACACAATCAGGGAACATGCACATTTGTACACCTTGTTTCTTCTGCAGAAGCATGTAACAGATCAGGCTAAGTATGAAAAGCACGAAAAGTATGAATAGGATAATAGGAGAGACATTGAGAGAGTACACACACAAGCACGCACAAGCATAAGAAACTGCACAAAAAGGTTCAAGAATAATTTTTACTGATAACGGAGAAAACTGCTCCCAGGGTGATGCTCCAATAGTAAAATTGAGTAAAACATTACATGAAACCCAGAAGCCTGCACCACAGCTGACTCACAAGCAGATCCTGCACCCTAACAACAGCAGGACAGCTTCAAGGTTGCAGCTTGTAACATATACCAGCCTCTCTTCCGTTAGTTCATCACGGAAATAGATTATAAACATACATTTCAAACAAGTTCCAAACAAGGATAACAGAATCATGGAACTTGAAGCCAAGATTGAGGCTAAGGCCAATCTCATCGCAACGGACAACTTCTAAACATAAAATATATACAAAAGATGTAAGAACTAGTTTGCTATCACCATCAAAAGAAACCCCAGAGATGTAACGGGACTTGGCAGCTACTTACAGTCGTCCTCCACCCTGCACATTGATCCTGCCCAAATTAGATACTGGCCATATGGGCACACACCCACACTTTTATACTTCTAAGAGTATGGGTATAAGGGTGCAAGTAAATAAAATCATGAAAGAATGGGGAAAACTCATTCCACCTCAGCATCCTGCAAATATTCACTTTTCCCTTCTGTAAGATTTACACTGAATTTCGTTATACTAACTTTCATATGCTGTGGTTCTCTACAGAAATTAGAGTTCACATAGATGAATAAATTGAAGATGCTTTATCAAAGTGTTTAACGAGCGAACAACTATAAACCTGAGAGCAATGCTGGTATATGTGTTTCCAACAGAGCGTTACCTGTGCTATTCAGGCACAAATCCTCACTTTGCTACACATCTGGAAAAATGGCAACAGAATTCCATAAAGTGGGTGATATTTCATAATGGGCAAAGTTAAGCCATTACGTTAAAGGGTTAGGATTTAAAATGACTTGCATGAAGATTGGTCTAATTTAGCAATCCAAGCTAAAATAAAACAGAAATAATATAATTAAAAAGCAAATACTTTACAAATCCAGAGGGTGTTTTGGTTTTCTTATGAAACTGGCAAATGGACTGCTCTTTACCAAAAGCAAGCAGCAGACTCATCAAAGCTTTATTGTCCAGGTGCACCTAAGTATAGCAAACCAGAAGCATGTGTTCTAGAGAGTTTCATAATTGTAATACATGTATAAGGGACACTTAGCATAAAGAATGCTTCCAGTTCTGTGCAAACCTGCAACAACAGCTAGCATCAAAGAAAGACTGAGAACTAAGCAATCTTAACGAAACAGCTTCTGTTCTAGATCTCAGCTGGCCTCCCACTGTATCCAAAAGTTCTTGATTGCTATTCTGTGATGCCAGGCCTGTCTAGTCCTGTTCAGCTGAGATCAAACACTACATACACTAAGTGCCGTTATTAAGTTCTTTGCATGAAATTTTATATTTGCACTCATGTAAATCAGATGTAATGTTATAAATGGAAATTACTTTCCTTTTTTTTCCCTGTTTATTGCTATCCAGGCTTTGAATGGGAAGTAAACACCACTGTACTTGAAGTTACGTATTCCAGGATTTTCTGTTCAAAGAGAATAGAAAATTTTCTATATTTTCAGGATGGTATTCCACCAATTAGGAGTTACATAGAACTGAGCAATCATGGAAAATTAAATTACTTTAACCAGAACATTCAGAAGGACAACTTACTATTTAAAAAGGCACTGTACTACTTACTGATGAAAAAAAAACACGTGCCAAGAAGAGCCTACAGCTTTCAGATATAGTGAAAAGTTAAGAAAGTTTTCACTATTGTTGTCAATGCTTTCCCTACACTGTCAAGTATTCCCTTCCCAGGACTCCTGGATTAAAACAAAAAGGCATTAAATTCATACACACACATACACACAAGTTAATGTAATTTGCATATTCAAGACACTTCAGCATAGTAACATTTTAGATTAACTTGACTTCTACAAGTATTTTTGAAAGCCACACAGATCCATTTTTTACCATGGTACTTTTAATAATCTACATTAACATTCTTCTCAAACACTGAATTATGCTCTATTTTACTGGCCTTTATTTAAATACATGGAACATCCAGAGATCCGTGATTAACCGAGTGCTCTTAGAGCTGCTCACATGTCCTACAAAAGTTTAAGAAGTCGATAAGAATTCCCTGCAGGAAAACAATTAGTCTAAAATTTAGAAATACAATTTTATTTGCATCAATTATGCTACACAGTAATTTGCAATTTGATGACAAAACTAGACTGTAATCCAATATTCAAGCAAGTTCATACTACTACAGATGTAGTCCTATTATTAGCCATATGTTGTTCCTTCTCCCATATATTAATTTGCATTCCCTAGCCTGCACCACTACTTTCCTAATGACCCAAGACCCTACATGAGGTCTCAAATCTTCATCTATGACAATTTCTTCTGCTGCTGCTTCTAAGAAATACTGCAGTCATGTTCCTAAAGTTTAATTTTCAGCATAACATTTTCAACTTTTTGCAAGAAAGACTCATTTGTATGGATAGTCTTGCTCTGCGTGCTCATCACATCTACAGTTAAAAATAAGGTTTCACTTACAAGTGCATTAGAACGAGCTATAGCACTACAAGCTGTTTGCAATTAAGAGCCATTAGGGGCAGCCACAAAACACACTGCTGCAGGTCTGAATACGATTCCTCTATTACTACAAGTGTAATGATATATAATCCCTTTGCAGATGGGAGCATGCAGCAGCTACTAAAGGAGCATGTTTATTTATTTATTCATTTATTTCCAATGAAAAGTGTTATTTGCAGCATAAGTAGTTACGTTTCACATAATCAAACCAGTACCAATAACAGGAATTCATGCAACAAATTATGTAAAAAATGAACAGAAAGTCACACAATTTCTTTAAGAAACAAAGTGTGACAGAGGTCTGGTTACCCTCGAGCCATTAGTGGGAAACTGGAAGAAGCTGTGTGACTAAAACACTGATCTGAGACACTGTGACTGTAACAAATTACTTATCTTTGACTTAATTTAAATTGAAAGCTGCCAGTAATACATTTCCTATAACCTTCCCAAGGTGAGATGTCATACTCCTGTTATTTTTAACTCAGGCTTCTACGTCTCCTTCAGCTACCTTCATTACTGGAGTATAAGAGTGATCACCTGTTTCTATCCCTCCCCCTTCACGTTTTGAAGATCTGCAGCATCAGATTTTTGCATCTCAGCTTTGTGCTGCATGAAATGCCATTACCCCATGTTATAATCGTCAAGAGAACTTAAGCCATCCTAATTTGGGGCACTGAAAGTAACACCCTTATATTGTACTGCTTTAAATTCAACACAGCTGAAAAAAATAAATACCTTGGTACCTTTCCACAGCATTTTAGTTTCTGCCCTCTGAAATCTCTCTCATCTTTCCCCTGCACCTTCTATTTGTAAATTAGCCTTTGGGGAGAAGGGAGGGAGGGAATGCCAATTCTGAATGCTGAATACTGCCCACATTTGAGCAGGGCTCATAACATGACAAGCACACAGAAGGAGGTAAGGGAATGGAGTATCCTACAATGGACCTTTCATATAGCAGTCTGGATTGTCATAAAAGACTCAAAGGGAAACACAACAACTACAGATTTCAAAGCAATGCTGTTCAAAACTCTTGACTGCAGGCCGAACTATGGACAGATCAATGTAAATAATAAACGCATTACATTTAACGCATTTCTTGTTGTGACTGCTTTGTACAGCCTGGGCAGGTCCTGTTAAAGAAATCATTGTATGTGATTGAAAAAAGTAAGGGTTCACCTAAGAACAAATTTAAAATTCTCTGAAGTAAAGCATACTTTGGCAATCTGTAGCAGAAGTAACATAGAAGGCAACATAATCTAACACAGAAGACCACATAATCTAAAAAAGGCAATCAAATGGAGACCTGGGACTACCTTACTTTATCTTCTCATCCTACACAGCCTTAAAACTATGAAAACCAAATGTTTACTTCAGTTAATCCTAGAACTCAGGCTTTTAGGAAACTGGAACAACACCAACCAGAGATCTGATCTTTTTTTCCTCCCCCACTGTAGCAGGTAAATAATTTTAGAGTTTGACAGCTTTCTCAAAATCAGTGCTTTAATGGTTTTCATTATTTTATGAAACAACTCTTTTTAAAAAATTGCAGAGAGAGAATAAGACTTTGAGGAAAGTACATAAAAGGCAGCAATCAGAGAATATTATAGCCCGCCTTGGGGATGGGAGGTGAGGAAAGACCAAAGACTCAGCTGTCTTCCCAACCTGTGTGATCTCAGCAACTTAAATTTCTACCCTCCATTCTACACAACTATCTGATCTTTTGAGCAATAACCATACACATATGAATCTTCCACTTTAATCTAAATCAGGACTTGGCTGATATTTAAAACACGCTAACACAATGCTAATCTGTGTCCCCTACCACAGGGAACTGAGAGGACTATGGAAGAGGCCCAGGTTCATGTACAGACAAAATGTCACAATGCATCAATGAATAACGAAAGCTTTAGAAATTTCCAGTATCACATTAGCATCTACCCTGCGTAGCAAGCAGTTACATTTGATTATTTTATGTCATTTACCTATATATATATAGGAAAGTGATAACTGACGTGAATTAGCACTCATTTAGCTTACCTCTAACTGCCACACTCAAGGGAATGCCACGGAAGCACAGTATAGAAGCCCATGAAAGAAATACTATACACCTAATATTTCAAATGAGAATTCTGTAAGGAACTCAAAAGGTTATTCTTTGCCTAATGATGAAGTTAAAGCAAATGGTTATTAAAGAGTTAATATGATTTTCAGCACTATAGCTTGCCCAATAGCTCTATTTTCCCCACATAATACTCAAGACAGATCTCAACTCTGACTACTGCAAACATATACTACTGGCACACTATTTACTTCAGAAGGCCAGTAAAGGTCTCATGTTCACTGTACGTATTTCACACAAGTTTTGGCACAAAAACACACCAGTGAGTGGGTGTTTTAGCCTTAGGAACAACAGCATTAAGTGCAATAATCCTCCCTAGGTAAGCTGCCGTTACTGAAAGAAAATGGTATGCTGCACCGAGATTTGCTCTCAGCCATGATTAAAAACAAAAATCTTGCCAAGACACATTTGATTAGTAGACAAAATTAGCAATGCTGGTTTTAATTACATACATAAATCAAAGAAAGATCAGCAAAAAATTGGAGGACGTAACCAAATAGAGGCAGCAACAAGGTAGCAATAGTAACAATGAGAGAATATGTGACTTCTTAGACATTAATCAGTAGGATTTGGCACTGTACTTTTTACCTGGTTTTAGGTGAAAGGATAGTTCTATGTAAATTGATGGTATGTAAAAGAAAAAAAAATAAATGCGTAAGGACAGAGTATTTTACACAGTATACAGAAACTTCATTAATGCTTTAAACAGCACACACAGGCAAATAGAAGACTTAAAGGACAGATGGCTTTAGGCACAGGATAAAGTAATGAAAAAAAAATACACTGCTGGCGTAATCTGTGCTAGAATATTCTGGTGATAATGACTTCCCAGTAGAACTGTACCAACTAGAGACACTGAACACTTTGGGGAGTAACACAATATGCCTGCCCTGTTCTTCATCTGTTGTTTACCTCAAACAAAGTCACTTCTAAGGTACTGAGCTAGCTGAGCTCATCTAATGTAAAATGACCATCCTGGTGTATACCAGGGTAGTAGACTGGAAAATGTCTGTGGATGACTCAGCTTCACTCTGAAATCATAAAACTAATTGCTTAAAATGCACCTAACATACTTCAATTTTTGCCGGAAGGTTCTAACCTGAAATTCGATTGCATAGAAAGAAATACAAATATTTAATATATGCTTTCCCTGAATTGAATGACTTGACGCATAACGCTAAATGCTCAGCATCATCATCTTCTGTTGCTTACCACTGCAGTCTGTTTTCCACAACTTTTAACAGCAATACTTTCATATTTACCTTCAGATTAGTCATTAAAATGTTCAATAGCAGTACTGTACCAAGTATCTATCTACTTGTCAAAAGCAGACAGAAATAACTCTCCTTACATTATTACAAAGCGTTTAGTGAAATACAAGCACCAAGAACCAGAAACTTCTGAATCAGCACAGCTAGTATTCTGGGGTTCAAGCACCAGGCAGTGCTAGTTTATTCTCTAGCTGAGCAGTCAAAATCAAAATCTGAAATCAGCTCATACTTCGTTCACCATACGAAAGATATTAACACTGAGTGGAAAAAATGCAGGCAGCAATATGCGCTCATTTTGGGAACTCAGATTTTTCATTTACTCATCACTTCATTTCTCAGTCATCTAAACAGGAGCTACTGTCAAATCAATCAAATCCAAAGTATAAGGGGGAAAAAAAAAATAAAAGAGCTGTATCCATTTCAGGAAGAAGTTGAAGATAAACTGAAATGAAGACTTTATTCTTCAGTCCAAGCACTTGGCTTTACACAAGCTGGAGAGTTAAGAAACCTTGAAAGCCAGATCAAAAGCAAGAACATCTGAAAGCGCAGCATACTGAAGATAAACACTACTTTTACAAACAATTACACCTACCTTTTAATTTTGACACGTAAGAGAAACTCATAAACATAAGGAGGGTTAAACGTTTAACATTTAAGAGTTAAGCAACAACACTAAAAGAAAGGTCTCTAGGGACGCAGTGAGAACAGTAAGACAATAACATCAGCAGGTACATGAGTTGTTAGAATCACTTCTCCATTTCCCAGGCAAATTTGGAACTACATTTTTATAACACCAGGCAGAGCACAAGGTTTCTATGAGCATGAAGTTCCCATTCCCTCTTTGGAAGCAACACAACCAGGTCCCAGATGCCTGGACACAAAACGCAAGTGTAATGAGAAACAAACAGGAGGAACTAGGTGTCAGTGCACAGTTACAGGAATATGCATTATCTGAACTACCTGTCACCCTAGATGATGAAATCCCTCAACAGAATCACAGAAAATGTGCTTGCATGACCACAGCACTGCCATGAACAGACTCAGGATATTTTGAGAAGGACGAGCTAAGAAGGCAAGGAGATTTGTGCAAAGGAAAAGGAAGCTTGCAGGCATGGATTTTTTTCTTAGAAATAAGTAAGAAACAAGTCTAGGTTTTGCATGAAGGTCAGAAGACAGAACAACCCAGGTGGCATTAGGGTGAGCACCTGCTTCAAAGCACCCGATCAAGACAACAAAATAGATAAACAGATAATAAAGATAAAAAATAAAGTCCAGTTTTTACAGAGGACTTGGAGCACTTCAACATCTGCTGCAAAGACAATGCAGCATGGTGGAGACAGAAGATGGAAAATGCAGAAGGCAATTTCTTGACAAAACTGACCAATGAACTGACAGGAACGTGCAGGTAGCTGACAAACTAAGAGGCAGTGACAACGTTTAGTCACTGATCAGAAAGACCATTGTGCATCAAGGAGTTAGTGATCCACACAGAGCTCCCCTAAAGAGGCCCAGACCTGCGCTGCACAAACTCCTTGGCTGGAGGACAAACTCTGCCAGCTCTTGGAACAGAGCAGCCAGCAGGCTGCTCCCACTCAGCAACCACTCTTACATCACCTGTAATGAAAAAGGCCTTGCCTTTGATCTAAAAGCACAGCAAGAAGTCCACACATGAACATCCGTTTTGTTTAACAGTAGAAATGATTAACAGAGTTTTCTTGTAAGAAAATCCTGTAATAGCTTGAATAATGAAATACACAGTGTCAGAGTATATGGAAAGTTCTGCCTGTATATTGTGTCAAAGTACGCTGAAACATTTACAGGAACTTCCAGCTTAAGTTTTGCCTCCAGGCTTCTTTCTTCAGTGTGCCTGTCTTTGGATACCTATGGCTTTCCTACAGCATCTTCCAAAAATTTTATTGATTTTCAGTCACAGTGTCATCCTATTAGCTTTTTATCCAGAGTCAGCGTCCTAATACTTGCGCCTAAGTCTCTATTAGCAAAGGATAACTGCATAAAGCTGCAAGCGCAAGGTGCAAAGTAAAGCAAATAGTGGTTTTCTTTAAAGGCAAATATTTGATAAGTCTTAAACATAAGCAAAAATTCTTTTCCTCAGCTATGATGTCTGACACTGCTGAACTGTTCAAGTGGCTTTTCTTTTCAGTAAACAGCCAAGATCCAGTAACTAAGCCAAGAAAACCTATTTTAATAGTTTGGGAATATAAAAATGTATTTCCAGTATTATCAAACACAATGCACTCCAGTACATTTCCTTACAAAAAGTCCTCTCATTAAAAGAAGGAAAAAAGCTTTTTAGAAAATCAGTTCTGCTTTATCAATATTATTTGTATTAAATTCACATCAGAACAATAAAAAATAAAAAATGCCAAAACCAACAAAATCACCAAACAAACCCCAAAACAACCAGATAAACCAGATGAAGTAACCTTTATGCTCGAACCACAATTAGCAATAAAGGATTTGCAATAAAAACATTAAACCATGCTGTATAATAATGTAAACACAGTCATTTAGAGGAGCTACTTCAGCTTTTCTGATAACGTTCCCTTAGCAAAATAAAAGCACATAATAATGACAAGTTATTTGTTCCTTATGCCATTCTCTCCAATTTAAATCCATATACACATGACTATGAAACTCACTGGGGCATAAAGATATATATTTGTTGAAACACCAGGGATTATACATTGCAATTGCTGCAATTAGGGGTGAGCTCCACATTTCACACAAAATTTACCCTCTCACCAATAAAATGGAGATACATTGACTTACAAGAGCTGAGAATTTGATCCTGGCATGTTCCCACTGTTTATAAATGTAAATATAAACACTTCTATATTTAAATTCTTAGACATAATTGCTAGCTTGGCACAAAATGAAAATTAGCACATGCTGAGGGAACATGACCAAGGATGGTGTGGTATATATCATACATACATAAAAATACAGCAGCGTTCTCTTGGTTTTATGCTGCTTCTGGACTGCAAGCTCAGGAGCGATGCATCCCAACTAGAAGGAAGTTCAGCAGGAGGGCCAGGAGACCTCCTTGGATGGATAAGGAGCTGCTGAGCAAAATTCAAAGGAAAAAAGAGGCTTATAAAAGGTGCAAGCAAGGTCAGGCGGCCTGGGAAGAATACAGGGATGTTGTCCGGGAAGCTAGGGACCAGGTTAGGAAAGCTAAGGCCCACTTAGAATTAAACTTGGCTAGGGAAGTGAAAGATAACAGGAAGGGATTTTATAGGTACATTGCCAATAAAAGACAGGTTAGGGACACTGTGGGCCCTCTCCAGAAGCTATCGGGAGAACTGCCTACCCTGGATTTGGAGAAGGCAGAGGTTCTTAATGACTTCTTTGCCTCAGTCTTTACTGGCAAATGCTCTGACCACACCACCCAAGTCTTGGAAGGCAGACGCGGGGACGGTGAGGGTGGGGACCCTGGGCCCACTGTGGGGGAGGATCTTGTTCGGGACCACCTTAGGAACCTGAATATATACAAGTCCATGGGACCAGATGAAATCCATCCACGGGTCCTGAAGGAGCTGGCAAATGAAGTTGCTAAGCCACTGTCCATCATATTTGAAAAATCATGGCAGTCAGGTGAAGTTCCCGATGACTGGAAAAAGGGAAATATAACCCCTATTTTTAAGAAGGGGAAAATGGATGAGCCAGGGAATTACAGAGCAGTCAGTCTCACCTCTGTGCCAGGCAAAATCTTGGAGCGGATTCTCCTGGAAAGCGTGCTAAGGCACATGAAAACCAACAAGGTGCTTGGGGACAGCCAGCATGGCTTCACTAAGGGGAAATCCTGCCTGACCAATCTGGTGACCTTCTATGAAGGGGCTACGGAACTGATGGACAGGGGCAGAGCAGTTAATGTCATCTACCTGGACTTGTGTAAAGCCTTTGACACTGTCTCACATGACATCCTTCTCTCTAAGTTGGAGAGACATCAATTTGATAGGTGGACCACTCGGTGGATAAAGAACTGGCTGGATGGCCGCACGCAAAGAGTAGTGCTCAGTGGCTCAGTGTCCAGCTGGAGACCAGTAACGAGTGGTGTCCCCCAGGAATCGGTGGTGGGACCAGTCTTGTTCAACATCTTTGTGGATGACATGGACAGTGGGATTGAGTGCGCCCTCAGCAAGTTTGCCGATGACACCAAGCTGTGTGGTTCAGTTGATAAGTTGGAGGGAAGGAATGCCATCCAGAGGGACTTTGACATGCTTGTGAGGTGGGCTGATGCCAACCTGATGAAGTTTAACCATGCTAAATGCAAAGTCCTCCACCTGGGTCGGAGCAATGCCAGGCACAGCTACAGGTTGGGCGGGGAGGAGATTCAGAGCAGCCCTGCGGAGAAGGACTTGGGGGTGTGGGTTGATGAAAAAATGAACATGAGCCGGCAGTGTGCGCTTGCAGCCCAGAAGGCCAACCGTATCCTGGGCTGCATCAAAAGGAGTGTGACCAGCAGGGCAAGGGAGGTGATCCTGCCCCTTTACTCTGCTCTCGTGAGACCTCACTTGGAGTATTGTGTGCAGTTCTGGTGTCCTCAACATAAAAAGGACATGGAACTGTTAGAACAAGTGCAAAGGAGGGCCACGAGGATGATCAGGGGACTGGAGCACCTCTCGTATGAAGATAGGCTGAGAAAATTGGGGTTGTTCAGCCTGGAGAAGAGAAGGCTGCGTGGAGACCTCATAGCAGCCTTCCAGTGTCTGATGAGTGCCTGTAGGGACGCTGGGGAGGGACTCTTCATTAGGGACTGTGGTGAGAGGACAAGGGGTAATGGGTTTAAACTTAAACAGGGGAGGTTTAGATTGGATCTGAGGAAGAAATTCTTTACTGTGAGGGTGGTGGGGCCCTGGAATGGGTTGCCCAGGGAGGTTGTGGATGCTTCATCGCTGGCGGCATTCAAGGTGGGGTTGGACATAGCCTTGGATGGCATGGTTTAGTGGGAGATGTCCCTGCCTATGGCAGGGGGGTTGGAACTCGATGATCTTGAGGTCCTTTCCAACCTTTACTATTTTATGATTCTATGATTCTTATGTGGTGCCAAATAGACTTCCTATGTAACGTACTCAATGTTCAATTGTGCTACCTGCAGGCAAATCATGTGGAAGAATTTCTTACTTTCTTCATCCATACTAAAAAAAGTATGCCCATCAGCAGGCAAACAGTAAAAAAAAAACCCAACCAAACCACAACAACCAAAGCCAAACCAAGCCACATACCCTTGCATTTCAAGGTAATTCTGTTAAAACTTCATGAAAGTTTATTAAATCTTTGTTCTCCTAGAAAAGCAGGGAAGTTATATTAAAAAAACATTTCTTGATCAAAGAGAACAACCACATATACCGTCCTGCAAGAGGTTTTCTTCCTCCTTCATATACAAGTAACTTTTCTTAATGAACCATTTTTTTTATTATAGTTTGGTAGAAATTCCCATTTTGTGCCAGTTAGTGACTGCTTTTAAGCCTCACCAAACTCCACCCCTCTAGTTTATAACATCATTGATACACAGGAATTAGAATCTTCTCCCCTTTTCTTCTTCCCTTTCCCTCCCCATCAGAAAGGTGTTTCTTTACAACTTCACAACTTCTACCATGTTCATTCTAGTCAATGATTAATATCATACAATTAAAATTTCTGTCTATAATTTAGATCTTTTCTGTCTTAAGGTAGCAAAAATCTGTAAAAAACAGGCAGCACCCTTCCACATCTTCAAGCTCCAATTCATACTGTTCCTCCAACTTTACAGACACTTTTCCTCCATATTTTAAAGGAATAAGCCAAGTAAAAATTAATAAAATGAGTAAAAAAGGTAGGAACTAGGAAATAATTCTATTAATTATGATGCCTACAATTAAACATAAACTAAATTCTTGTGGCAATTATTAAAAGTTTTTTTAACAACCATTGCATATCTAGGCAACAAGCAGGACATGCCTGCTCTGAATCTATGCGGCAACTTGCAAAAGAACTGGGGACAGGTCCCTCTCAACATATTTTCCAAGGCATAAAAGGAAAAAGTTAAGATGACAAACAGCGGGTGAAGGATGGACAAAAAAAGACGCATGTCAAACTTTTAGACAGTTTTGTGTTTGCTTTTTTTTTGTAAACCAGATAGCTCCTAAAGTCATCTGCTCCTAGACATTGGGTGCAGCTTGTTTTAAGTGAGTGAGAGTCATAAATCTGTAAGTTTAAAATAGAAATGTAGCTTGCCTTTTTTTCAGATCTCCAAATACTGGAAACCCTAGGTCTTAGTAAATCCACTTGCTAGCAGCTTTAACAATTACAACTTTGTTTTAGAACTTCAATACAGTTGGTTCGATTAATTTTGAAGCTGAGGAAACAAATGGTGTGACTACCTAAAAGTTTAGATCCTCGCACAGGTTGCAGGAAGAAACATCTCCCTCTGCTAAAGGAAAGCCTTTCCTTTCTAGTCATCTGGTATACTGTAAGGTGTTCTTTCAGGAACTGATAACAGGCTACCCTGGCATTACACTATGCTCATAGAGTTCTGCATTCTTTCAGATGAGGACATGACTAAGGACATGCAGACATGAAATTTCACTCAGCAACGCAGGAAATCCTAGAAATTTCTGAAGTCTTCATGAGGTTACCTTCCATAAAGAGAGCTGCCTAATATAAACTACTGTCACTACCAAGGTGCTTTCAAACTATTCACCCTCAATCATAGTTCTGTAACTATTCAAAAATACCAAAGCAATTCTATTTGAGTGTTACAGTCTCCCTGAAACCTGGCAAGACTTCAGCTTGAGATAGGATCTTTCCAAGCTCTCTTTTTTTCTCCCTTTTTTAACTTCAAGTCAATATAATAGAGTAAACCACTCCAAATACATACACCCTCTGTGCAAGTCCTTCTGTGTACATGCAAAAAGCCACTGCAGGAAGGCAGGCCTGCTGCAGTGTGGTAACTTTTTTCTAGTAAAAGGTGTGAGCTACACGAACAGGCAAACAAACAAACAAATCTCCAAAACTGTTCCTGGATCACTACACATGAATAATCCTGTGATTCTCAAAAGCTTTGCTTCACAGAAGTTATTTTGTTATATGACTCTATTGCTGCTCCAAAGACAGCAAAGTAATTCATGTCAGCTCCTTGCTGATGAGCAGCAAGTTCAGATTTATCCAACTTACACAGTAGTTAAAATAGTGTAGACAAGTTGCCAGACTTTATTTTTGTCTGAAACAATTTTTTTCTTTTTACTACTTCTTCCAAATTAAAATCAACGAGCATAGAAGTCAGTGCTTTCATAACGCACTTTCTTTGTCCAACAGCTGTAGAAATTCCACATGGATCCCATTCCATTCCCCTGCCCCAAGACAGGTAAGTGGCTATAAAGCAGTATTTAGCAATTAATTTGACATTCTAATTGAGACTGCTTGAGTGTAAATGGCATTCCAAAACAACTCTTTTTTTTTTGTATTGTAAGAAATCTTACACATAATAATACTCAGTTCTCATCACAAGTCATTGTCACCAAATACCAGCATTTAACTTAAAGCAATTTACTTACCTTGTGTCTGCATTTAAGTACAACGCCATAGGCACCTGAAACAAAGAAGAGATAAACCGTCTCAAAGCAGAAAATAAAAAAGTGGCAAGATAAAAGAGTCTTCAGTCACCTTTTGGTTATAGAAATAATACTGTTTCAGTATTAATCACCCAGAACTTGCACAGATACTGTACTGAAGTTATGCACACTGAAACAATTCTATAAAAATTGCTTGAAAGTGAATTTCAAAATGAAAATGCTTCCTTTAAATATATTTGCAGAGCAGTTTAATAACCTGCATGCTCCTAGCATCATTAAAAATAAATTAATACAGCAAACTTAAACAAACTAAAAAAAAAAAAAAAAAAAAAGGAAAAAAAAACAACAAAAAACCCACACCACAATGCAGTCCCATTTCTCTTCCTTTTCTTTTATCTTCCAAACTTCTCCTTCCATCTAAGAATGGAATTAGAAGGAACTATAGGGAATAAACTGATGTTTCTTAAAATCTGAACGCAGCAGTATTTTGCACATGAAAACTGACTACCATCAAGACAACTAAGTCAAGCCTATAGAAAATCCTAATCCATTTTTTATTAAGATAAACTACTTACCTTCACCTACAACCCCAAGGATCTCAAATTTATTCATCACATTACCAATGTTAGGAATCTTCATCAAGACAAATTCCTCTTACAGTGGGAGCCACAAAACATGGCACAACGGGGAACGGCCAAAGATTTTGTGAAAGGCAATTGTGAAAACGCTGTTGGGAAAAAAAATTCCACCTTGACCAACCAGACTTCTCAGAACCCCTTCTTAATTTCTAGGCAGTCAGTGCCTTCCTGGGGAAAGAAGAGAAAATAATGTAATTAGTACTTCGGTTTATTTCACACCAATATTGCCTTAACAATTTTAACAGACTATTAATTTACTTCTACATTGTATGATGAAGAACACTTAGCAGCAGTTCAATGGACAGAACCTACTGAGAACATGTATCTGACAGAACAGCTGGTCTTGTAATCCCATACTTAGGATGTCTATTACGCTAATAGCTAACTTACTTTCCACAGGACAGAAGCAAGCAAAAATGTTGATAGGAACTATCTCAGTGAGCAAAAATACGCCCATAATTACACCAAACTGAGAATATAAGTATGGCAGGGAGGCTGGAACTAGATGATCTTAAGGTCCTTTCCAACCCTAACTATTCTATGATTCTATGATTCTATGTTGACACCTAGGTAAAAACAAATTGTGTTTACTCAATTTATTATTTGTCCACCATAATGAAAAAAAGGGATAAGCTAGAAAGAACACTAAGCAATAGAAAACATTCTTCTACTGCTATTTTCTGTGATTGTTTAAAAAAAATTATTTACTAGACTGACTAGCAATCAAATTTAGAAAATTATTTCCATAGCAGCTTATTTGGTGGAAATGTAATGAATAGCAAAAAAGGTTTTCATAAGGTTTTTTCCTATGCTTCTCAATCACTGAAGTAATTTGTAAATCAAGCAACTATACACAGATTAAAGAACAAAGGTTTTTGTGTCTGTCTGTTTCAGGTTCACCACATCTTTGTTATAATCTGGTTTGGTAACTCAGACTGCATTTTTAACCCTAAGGGCATACATCTCACAGTCAAAAATGGGAAAGAGCTAAAATAACTTCACCATAAATTGGAAATAGGTAATTTCCACACTTCAGTGCTCCAATAACAGGACTACTCATGAGGAACAAGATGGCAGGGTAGAAACGAATCCATTTAATTAACTTCTGTGTAATGGGTGAATGTGACCTGATAATAATTAGGTTCGGCTCACACAGACAGGATTTCACTAGAAGCTCTGGGGTGCTGGCCAAAAGCTCTGTTTTGACTAAGTCACACATTAAAAAAAAAAGGATAACTCAGGGGTGGAAGAAAATCACAATCACACCAGCCTCAGTGAGACACAGGGAGAACATTTGGGGTGCGCACGTGTGTGTGTCAGCAGCTTCAGAGTTAATCATCCACAGTATCTAGGAAGCAAACATTGAAAATAAAGCAGTGACTTCTGCATTAAAGGGATGGTTATGGTTGGTTTTTTGGGTTTAAGTTGTTTTCAAAAAGGCTGCCCACTCCATAATGGATTATTTCAGTTGTTTAATTTACTGTTTCAATTAATCTTTTTTTTTATTTTTTTTTTTTTTTTTCACTTGTGAATTTTAGAAAATACCCTTTCCTTTCTCATTTGGCATCTCCTTCTCACAAAAGCCTTTGCCCTGCTTGTCCACGCTTTCTGGTTACAGTAACAAACTGAAAGCCTGAGCTCCTGGAAAAGCAGGAGCATCTGCTCAGATACACCCATCAACAGGAGAACAGAGCCTGCACAGGGCTGCTTTCTATGGAAACAGGCTAGTACCAGGCACATGGTGCAGCTGGCTGTTCTATGCTGCAGCTGAGTGACAGAAATGCTGCTACACAGACCATGAACGAACCATTAATACTGTAACATAAGCAAGACACAAGAAAACAAGTCAGCCACGTTCAGAACAGAAAAAAAAAAAACTTTCCAGAGAGAAAGGAACAGATAGAAAACATCTGTTTTCTATTAGCACTATTCAATAACATCACTAAATCTCTTATTATTCATTGACGAGTCTTTCCAGAAATAAGTTTGTGATAACATTCATCACTTATCAGCTAATGTTATTACCATACATTGTCTTTCTGCCTTACAGTGTACACAATACTTTTTGGATCTGTGACAAAACAGTGAAGAGCTTATGAGATAATGTATCAAAAAACTCAACAAGACATTTAGATGCAGTTTCCTCTGTCCCTCGTTTACTATTTCTAAACTTCTAGAACTACTTAAGGCTATAGAAAGCTGCAGCTTGTGATCCATTAAAAAAAAGGGGAGTTCTGCAAGTGTACTCAGTATGCATCCTATTTTTCTACTGGAATAAAGGTTAGACTTGCAAGTAGCTAACCTTATTTCCTGAAATTTGATACTACACGTCTTCCTCTTCCCACCAATCATGCAGTTTTCCCCTTTAGTTCATTAAAAGTAAGAGCCACAGAAAGCTGATCCATTTGTTACACGGTTGCTCCTGGACACATGGCACACAGAGCAGCATTCACATGTAACTAACTCCCTAAAGGTAAAAGCCTGGCAATTCACTTACTGATGTCCATTCACCATGAGTCATACACTTCAACTGGCCCAAAGAAACACACAAACCAGCTTCTTGAATTCTCCCTGAAGTGCATCATGACTGACAGCAAAGGTAATATAGATGCGCACACACAAGGGGACTCATAAGAGAAAACTGCACCTGAGCACCTCTTCTGTGCTGGCTTCAGCATCAACTTTGTGCACAACTCTGCTGAGAGCACTCTATGAGAACCTGATCTTGAAATGAGGAGAGCTTATGAAAAGATGAAAAGTGTTGTGTAGCAGCAGTATGGCCACATACCCAAACAATTTTTGCCCTAGCTCTCTTGCCATATCTCCTCAAGCAGGGCAGTAATTCAAACTAGTTCTCTTCTGCAACACTAGTGAACTCAAGACTAGCTAAACCCATCCAACCACTACACAAAATCATATATGCTGGTTTGAGATCTTTGCCTCCAAAAGCTCATGAAAGTTTGAGAAGAAATTGCTAAAAATACTTGTTCAGTGGCAGCACCCACTGAACTTTGTGTGGTTTTCTGCTTTTCAAAAGGCACTGGCTTTGTTAAGACTGTTTTTAAAATCACTGATTTTTACAGGAAATCTGGTAACATGAACTCAAACTCAATGAAAGACTCAGAGTGAATAGCACAGTAATTGTAATAATAAAATAAAAATAAAGACTACACTTTTAACAAAAAAAAAAAATCAAGAAAGTTATTGATAGCAAGAATTACAACATCCTGTAATTTAGTGAAGATAGGATGGATTCTCTCAAGCTGGAAATAGCAAGGAAAACCTTATTAATAGCAACCACCATTTCATTCTTTGTACGGAGTACTGTACAGGTCTGTGTTATGGGTTCAGCAGTAGCAGTCATTTTTCTCCTTCTTAGTAGCTGATGCAGTGCTGAGTTTTTGACTTGCAGCCTGGGAACAGCACTGATAACACCTATGATTTTAGTTGCTGCTCAGTGATGTTTACTCTGACCAAGGACCTTCTGAGTCTCATGCTCTGCCAGGGAGGAGGGGAAGCTGGGAGGAAGCAGAGGCAGGACACCTGACCCAAACTGACCAAAGAAGTATTCCATACCACAGCACATCATGCCCACTATATAAACTGGGGGCAGTTACCCGGAAGGGTTAGATCATTGCTCGGGTCCAGCTGGGTATCAGTCGGTGGGCGGGTGGTGAGAGGTTGAATTCTCTCCCCTTGTTATTTCCCTTATCATTATTATTATTGGTGGTAGCAGCAGTGGTTTGTGTTACACCTTAGTTACTGGACTGTTCTTATCTCAACCCATGGGAATTACATTCTTTCAGTTCTCCTCCCCATCCCTGTGGGAGCAGGGGGGAGGAAGGAGGGGGAGTGAGAGAGCAACTGCGTGGCTGACTGGGCTTAAACCACGACAGTCTGTTTTAATAAGCTGCCTGCTGGCTAGAATGATAACCTTTGCAGTAAAGGAAATAAGGCCATTCTTCACTTCTCAGTAGTGAAATAGCTCTCATTCTCCTAACATCCCTGAGGCAGTCAGGTTCACAGCACAACTTAAGAAATAAACCAACAGACCTTTGAGATGGTCTCAGTGTTACCATGGCACTCTACAAAACAGAGCAAATTGAGCAAAATGAAACATCATGAAATCAACAAGAACAAAAGAGTTGTACTTAATCCAGAGCTATAACAGTGTGAGATTTTAATACAAATGTAGTTGTCCTGCAATAGCATGTAAGCCTTATATCTAAAAACTAAAAACTGTATAAATGTTCTGGGAAGGGACAGACTAATACAGCATTGTGGTACCTGATCATTTGCATTTAAATTAAAACAATGGGGAAAAAGCCTAGCTCTTCCCCAATTCCTTCTTCCTTCACAGCCATTAAGAATTCTAGAACATCATTCAAAAGCATCCAACTTAACCACTCTTACTCCAAGGGCTCAATCCTAAATAAAAATGCTCTTCACTGTTTCATAATCATCAATACCTGGATGAGGGGCAAGCACTTTTTACATAATTAGATTTCAGTAGAGACATTTAGCGATAATCATAAACTTGAGGTAACATCTGTCTTCACAAAATTTGGAGAAATAAAACTGTGCTAGAAATGTGCAGTTAGATTTGTATGTCAGTGTACTGGACATAGAGCATATAGTTCATTTCACATATTAAGACAGAAAAAGTTCTATTTGCACCCTGCTGAAGTCAGTTACAAACTTCTAATTGACTTCAAAGTCACCTGTTCACTAAGTAAACAGCAGGTCAGTAAATAGGTGTAAAGAGTTTATGCCATATAAGTATCTGGTTTTGATGGTTACATGTTAATCCAAACCCTTGCAATGCCTTCTGTTGTAAAAGGCACATATGTGAAACCATTAACCACCTCTATTAGTCACGATGTATCAGTACTAAAACCAGTGGTGATAATAGTTGGAAAAGAGTTGGAGAAGTTTTTTTTCTGGATTCAACTGATCCAGAAGAAAGCTCCAGCAGTATTATGAGGAATTACAGATTAGTAAGAACAAATTCGGTATTTAAGCAACCGTAAGGAGAAAGCTAGTAGGAATATTTCTGACTTTAAGAATGGAAAGGGGAAAAATCCCCTAAAACCAAACCAAACAAACCCACAAAAAAAAAAAAAAAAAAAAAAAAAAAAACCTGAAACCAGACCACCATATTGCTAGTGAATTTTCCAGTCTTGCTCCCGCATTTGGAAAAAAGCTACCACTTGTTGTTTTCCCATAATATGGAAGGACAGTAGACCTTCTAACTGGACAACGTTCTGGACAAAGAGCCACCAAGACCTCATAATATGAAGAAACCTACAATGTAGAAGTTGAAAAATGAAAAAGCTAAAGAAGAGATAAAAAGTAACGAGAACTGCAATAGAGCAAGCCATTTTTCATACCCTAAGCGTCAATCGATCCCCTTCTGCTCATTACCGAAAGAAAAAAAAAAAAAAAAAAGGAATAAAGAGAACAGCCAGTGAAAGTAAAAACAAAAATTAGAAAATTGTCCAACAAATAATGTAAAAGCAAAACACCAAGGTTGTTTGCATGCTTTAAAATTGAACTCCAGCAAGCTTTTATTGACATCGCTAATACCATCACTGGAAGCTGACTTGACTGGTGTCAGGGTTCGGAGGAGTTGTTTTGACATTTACTTTTTTTTAATAGCTGGTGATATACTGAAATCTTAAAACTCATCCAAATGAGTTATACATCAAGGGAAGTCATCATCACATAACTGGCCTAAAAGGCAGCATGCCAACATGGCAGCAGGGCCAAGGGTGCAAGGGGAAGAACCTGAACAAAGTTTCCATCCAGCAGCAAGCACACATCTAGGAAAGGGTAGAATCAGCTCTCAGCTATTAAAGATACCCATTTGGTTAAATTCTGAAAGGAAAACTGAGCTTGAAGACTCCTGCCCCTTTACTCTGCTCTCGTGAGACCTCGCTTGGAGTATTGTGTGCAGTTCTGGTGTCCTCAACTTAAAAAGGACATGGAACTGTTAGAACAAGTGCAAAGGAGGGCCACGAGGATGATCAGGTATTGGAGCACCTCCTGTATGAAGATAGGCTGAGAAAATTGGGGCTGTTCAGCCTGGAGAAGAGAAGGCTGCGTGGAGACCTCATAGCAGCCTTCCAGTGTCTGAAGGGGACCTATAGGGATGCTGGGGAGGGACTCTTCATTAGGGACTGTGGTGAGAGGACAAGGGGTAATGGGTTTAAACTTAAACAGGGGAGGTTTAGATTGGATTTGAGGAAGAAATTCTTTACTGTGAGGGTGGTGAGGCACTGGAATGGGTTGCCCAGGGAAGTTGTGAATGCTTCATCGCTGGCGGCGTTCAAGGTGGGGTTGGACACAGCCTTGGATGGCATGGTTTAGTGTGAGGTGTCCCTGCCCATGGCAGGGGGGTTGGAACTCGATGATCTTGAGGTCCTTTCCAACCCTTACTATTCTATGATTCTATGATTCTAAGACCAGGGCGGCAATAATGATTTCATTCAGTTTATCTTGTCCAGTGAGTGCTCTTCCTTTTGTATGCAAGTGCAGATAGAAAAAGAAATTTAGCTCATCCTGAATATACGGACAAAATACACTCCTCAGAGCTACAATGCAGGATTCATGGACTTCTTTAAAAGCTGTGGCCAACTCAAAAAGAGTGGGTGCTTAGCAGGATGCTTCAAAGACCACACTGACAAATAAGCAGATTATCGAAGCACTGAGCACAAAAGCAGGTCCCATGAGTCATAACAGGAGGACAGGAAAGACAATTTTGCTTCCATTTTAGTCTTCCTCTTCAGTAAGAACCTTAAATATGTCTATTGTGGGTGTGACAGCTTCTTCCACAGCTTATGCTGGTCCTTAAGCATGCTGGGCGGTCTTTGCCATACCTGTAGCAGCTCTGAATTAAAAAACCCAGTGTTCAGAGGGTAACACACTCAACAACAACCTGTTAAATCCCTTTGCAGCTTCATCTGACACAAGAAGCCTGACACTTATACATTCACTTCCACCAAACAGAAGTGCCAACATCTGTAGCTGAAATAAAGGCACATTTCTGCATACCAAGATATGGTTAGGCAAAGGGGGGGCAAGGATTTTTATTTTTTTTTCCCCAGACAGGAGAAAGTCTTATTTTATTACAGAGTATCTCCTGTGGAAGAAGCTAATATTTCTTTATCTGACACAGTATTTGTTGCAGTCTCCTTAGAAGGTGGTTCTTTCATTTTAATCTTTCCTTCACTCTCCTTAGAACACCAGTGTCCAGTAACATCCTATATTCATTCGTCACGTTGCTTACTATTTAGTCCCATATTATCTTTGACAATCTGCCAGGAACTTCAAATCCCCAAGCTATAAAATGGTATTACAGGCACAGCTTTTTTCATCTCAAATAATTACTAAGCAAAGCTGCTATTTTCAAAGAGTCCCACTTCAGGACTCACTTTGTGACTCAGTTCCCCCATTTGTGTTTGAAGATTCATGCTCAGGGAAAGAAGAATTTAAAAAAAAAAAAAAAAAAAAAAAAAAAAAAAAAAAAAAAAAGGTTGAGAATGAAAGTCTTCCTCCTTTACCACACACCACACACACAAAAAAACACATTCAAAGTCCTGAGCAAAGGGAGCTCCTGTCCAAGAAAAGTACAATACATTACCTTCAAGGGAACACATTAGAAGCACTGAGCAGCCAGTCAACTGAAGGACTGCTCTAAAGTTCGAGCTCAGCAGGGTATTTGTGGAAAGGGCCTCTCAAGTTCTTCCATCATGCTCTTCAGTCTCTCCATTCCCTGGCAACCTACTGTCAAAAAGCGCACTGCTAGGTTCCTCACAAGAACAGCAGGAGCTACTAACTGTGCATCAGCAATCCCGCACCACCATGCTGTCAGCAGACAAAACAACAGCAGTAAAAGACCCGGCTGCTTAGGAAGAAAGTCCTTTGATGCATTCCTAACTGGTTCAACCACTGAATCTTTCATACCTGCACACACAAAGCATGCTGGTGATTTAAAAAGCCTGTCCCCTAACAAAAAAAAAGACCAAACCTCTTCTAATCTGGCAAACTTTCTGCCTCCTGCCAACCCAGTTTTGCCTTCATTGTTTCAAAAATAACTCCCCTTCACATTCTAAAAGTCAGATGTTCCTCTCTGTCCTGCCTTTGGCTGGGATGAAGCTTCCTCATAAGAGAACAGAAAAGTTAAGGTGAACATAAAGTATTTATAAATAGCAAATGCATGCAGAAAATAAATTCCGTGGGCATTCTAATGCAGATCAAAATAATGCAATGACTACTCTTCCTTGTAATCTTTAAACATATCATTAAATAGAGATTACCGGTTTGCTATCTGAAGAGAAAAAAGCCAAGAAATCTCTTTTTCCTTTAAAAGGGCATACTAAATAGATGGAACAAGCATAAAAATATGAGAGGGGAGCCCCCCAAAGTTTAATACTAAATTAATAAGAAAACAGTATTAATGAACAGAATTACATTCTAATTACCTAAACAATATTTATCATTTATTTGTGATGTGTTTTCCAAGCAGAGGCATTTTCTTTAAATATTACTGACTCATCTTTTACAAAGTTAACCTTGCAAGGAACACCATCCAAAGGTTTTCAATAAAGAACAACAAGGAGCCACTCAATTACTAACTGTCATAATACTCAAAGGTCATTTCAAGAATAAATCCACATTAGCATGCAAGCACATGTGCAGGAAACATATTTAAAGAAACAGCTCACGGGGTTTTTGTTATTGGTTTGTCTTTCACTAAAGTCATTACAAGTGATCAAATCACAAGGAGGGCAAATGGTGCAGAGTGGATTTGGGGAAGAGGCAGGAGAAGCACTGGGTTTTTGTTTTGTTTTGTTTGGGTTTGCTTTTTTTCTTCTTTTATCAGAAACAGACTCTGTAACTCCATAAACCTCAAAGCAGCTTCTTTCAAAAAACCCAAAGTAATAGAAGCCTATAGCAACATCTCTCCATACAAAGCTTCATCTGAATTTGAAGATATTGCTACTATTTCAGTGCATTAAAGTCTATTACAAGATACTAGCTCCAATTTTACAGATTTCAGAGATAACAGCAAGTAAAAGTAGTACTGAAAATATTTGAATGCGCTTATTTTAATGAAAAAAAAAATCTGTGAAGTGTTACAATGTCTATTATCAGAGTAACTGCATGTTAAACATGTTAAATAAGAGGTGAGTTTTCCTATACTTTCTAGTTGGAAAAAAAACCCAAAACCTGTTAAACTTACACAAGTGAATAAAGCAATTAAGTGAAACCCAAGTCAAGATGACTAATCTCCAAAGTGGCTCAGACTGCATTAAGACCTTATGACCATTATACTATGCTGACATTCAATAAAAACTATTCAGATTTCAGATAAAGAAGAAAAAATAAATAAATTAAAAAAAAAAAAACACAAAAAAAAAAAGGCAAACAAACAAAAATCCCAACAATTCCTCTCAGTTAACAGAGCTTCCTTGAAACAGAGGATGAAAGCTTTGAGTCTCACGGAATGCAGCACCACAGAAGCAGCAGCAGTGCTGTGTACCAAGGGCAGTTCTAGAGAGCACTCCGAACATTAAATTGAGAGCCCTTAAATGAACTTTGTGTTCAGTGCAAACCCACTGCAGAAAGTGCAACACCACAGCAATCAACCTGTGCTGTTTCAACAGATGCCCTCACGCTGAGCCACTTAAAATACCTTCAGGAAAGGAAACTTCAATTTGTTATACAAAATTACTGCAAGCACATATGGAAGATATGTTAAGTCGACCAAGTCAATTTGCAAAATGCATAAACAGCTTTCCAGTGGAGAAACACCCCACAGAAACAAACCCAAAAATTCAATTTAGTGATCATCTAAAAGCAGTAAAAATCAACTTGAAAAGAACCAGGCAAAAGCAACAAAGAACCAGAATATTATCTCTTTCACAAGATCATATGCTTGTCTCCACCACTGACTGCATCAGTGAATGGATACTAATGAAGAGTTCAGCTGTATACAAGAAGAAAAACATGCTGGGAGCAACACTTACTCAGATTCATTCATGTACCATTTGTTTTACCGAAACACAAAATTTAAGTTCTATTGAAATTCTAGTGAAACTGGATGGTGGTAGGGAAAATAGGGTGTTGTGATTTTTATCTGCTTTCCAATATTTGTACTCAAATATCTCTCCAATGATCAAAAGATCCAGTTTCCTCTCATACAGCATGAAATAGAACTACTACAATCAGGATAGCTGATAGCTTGGCAGCTTAAAAATTCTAACATCTAGTTGCTGTGCATTTCATAGAATCATAGAATAGTTTGGGTTGGAAGGAACCTTCAAAGGTCATCTGATCCAAACCCCTCTGCAATGTATAGGGACACCTTCAACTAGATCAGGTTGCTCAGAACCACATCCAGCCTGGCCTTGAATGTCCCCAGGGGTGGCACATCCACCACCTTTCTGGGTAACCTGTGCCAATATTTTACTACCCTCATTGTAAGACATTTCTTCCTCACGTCCAGCCTGAATCTCCCCTCTTTTAGTTTAAAACCCTCACCCTATCACAACAGGCCCTGCTAAAAAGTCTCTCCATATCTTCCTTGTAGGCCCCTTTTAAGAACTGAAAGGCCGCAGCAATGTCTCCCCTGAGTCTTTTCTGCAGGCTGAACACCCCCAACTCTCTCAGCCTTTCCTCACAGGAGAGGCGCTCCAGCCCTCTGATCATTTTTGTGGTCCTACTCTGGACCGTCGCCAACAGGTCCACGCCTTTCCTGTACTGAGGACTCCACAGCTGGACGCAGTACTCCAGGTGTGGTCTCACCAGAAAGAAGAATCACCTTCCTTGACCATGCTCCTTTGGATGCAGCCCAAGATACAATTTAAAACAACTAGAGCATTAGCTAAAGCAGTTGTTATCCAGAAAGAAATACAAGTGAACCACCATTGTGCTTCAAATCGGAAAGTTGCTAGTGACCTCCCAGTTGAAATACACCTACTTGTATTAGGACATTACAAGGCAGGGGCAGCTCTGCTACAAGGAAAGAGGTAGAAGAACTACCTTCAAAAAGATGACAGGAAACTGAGAAACTAGTAACATAAAAGCTGACAGACTGCCATCCTGTACAATACTATCCAAGGACTGAGGTAGATTACAGCAAGACTGAAATGTGAACCCTGCAACCAGGCTTGAACCAGTGGAGAGATTTATTTCCTTAAAGAGGCCATTTGATACCACTACTCAAATTCATAGAATACATCCCCCTGTATAGTCTTCCTCTTATACTATGAATTTAAGCAACAGTGGAAAAAACTATTTGCAATTTCTAAACTTGCTATCTCTGATTTTATATTAGAACAGGTGAAGTCTGATTATTATTTAATTTCTCAAACTTAGAGGACTCCAAAATTGCTATTATGAAACTGTATTGGTTTGCATGGAAAGGTTTTGGTGGTGGTGGGCTACAGGAGTGGCTTCTGTGAGAAGCTGCCAGAAGCTTCCCCTATGTCCGACAGAGCCAATGCCAGCTGTCTCCAAGATGGACCTGCTGCTGGCCAAGGCTGCTCACTATCAGCAATGGCAGCAGGGAAGGGGGAAAAAGCTACTGCATAACAGAAACTGCAGCTGAAGAGAGGAGCGAGAGAGACTATGAGGGCAACAGCCTCACAGACTCCAAGATCACTGCAGAAGGAGGCGAGGTGGTGCTCCAAGCACCAGAGCAGAAATTCCCCTGCAGCCCATGCTGAAGACCATGGTGAGGCAGGCTGTCCCAATGCAGCCCATGGAGGACCACACACTGCAGCAGGAGGATGCCCAAAGTAATCGGTGACCCTGTGGGAAGCCCACACTGGAGGAGAAGGCTCCTGGCAGGACCTGTGGTTCCACGGAGGAGAGCCCACACTGGAGCAGGTTTGCTGCACGACTTGTGACCCCATAGAAGGGACCCACGCTGGAGCAGCCTGTTCCTGAAGGACTGCACCCCATGGAATGGAGCCAAGCTGGAGCAGTCTGTTCCTGAAGGACTGCACCCCATGGAAGGGAGCCAAGCTGGAGCAGGCCATGAAGATCTGCAGCCTATGGCAAGGACTCACATTGGAGCAGCTCACGGAGGACTGTTTCCCATGGGAGGGATCCCACGCTAGAGCTGGGGGAGAGCGTAGAAGGCCTCCTCTGAGGAGGAAGGAGCAGCAGAGACAACACCTGATGAACTGACCACAAGCATCATCCGCTGCGCCTCTGGAGGGGAGGAGGTAGAGAATTTGAGAGTAAAGTTGAGCCCCGAAAGAAGGGAAGGGTGGGGGAAGGTGTTTCACATTCTGTTTTTATTTCTTATTATCCTACTCTTATTTGATTGGCAATAAATTAAACTGATTTCCCCAGGCTGAGCTGTTTTGCCCATGACAGTAACTGGTGAGTGATCTCCCTGTCCTTATCTCAACCCATGAGCCTTTCGTTAAATTTTCTCTCCCAGTTCAGCTTTGGTGGGCACATGGCGTCCAGCCAGCGTCAACCCACCACAGAAACCTGATTGCAATGACATTTAATTAGTTACGATGTCTACTTTTCCTCCCATATTTATCTCAACTGTTTGATGCATTCTTAGGTCTTGTCTTTAATTAAATGTTAAGCTCTTTGGTAACAAAGCTTTTTTACTATATTGAAGGCATCTAGGTGTTGTTATAACTTATAAAGATTAAATATTTGAAACCATGCTATGGCACTGGTTCTTTGCACGAACAGAATTGCTCTGGTAAAAGATGAAACTAGAGGTAAATGGGAGTCTCACCAGATGAATGTCCTGGGTTCAGCAGTAGCAGTCATTTTTCGCCTTCTTGGTAGCTGGTGCAGCGCTGTGTTTTTGACTTTCAGCATGGGAACAGCGCTGACAACACCCACGTTTTCAGTTGCTCCTCAGTAATGTTTGGTCTGACCAAGGACTTTGTGAGTCTCATGCTCTGCCAGGGAAGAGGGGAAGCTGGGAGGAAGCAGAGACAGGACACCTGACCCAGACTGACCGAAGAGGTATTCCATACCACAGCACGTCACACCCAGGATGTAAAAAAAAAAAAAAACAGAGTGCAGAGACCCGGAAGGATGGGGGGTTCGCTGCTTGGTCGGGCTTGGTATCGGTGGTGAGCGATTGTATTCTTTTCCCTTGTATTTCTCTCGTATTATTACTGGTGACAGCAGTAGTGATTTGTGTTATACCTTAGTTACTAAACTGTTCTCACCTCAACCTGTGGGAGTTGCATTCTTTCGATTCTCCTCCCCATCCCCCTCGGAGCTGGGGGGAAGAAAGAGAGGGGAGGGAGTGAGTGAACTGGGTGAGTTATAGTGGCTTAAACCACGACAATGAATCAGGAAGAAACTTCAAAACCATTAGGAGGCAATTGTGATTCATCTCTGGAAACAGGATGTGGTAATCATTTTATTTTTTTTTCATAATAAACAATGCTGTTTCAATGCCAGCCTCCACAACGACTTGAAAATAAAATCTCCTCTCTTATAATTTCAGCCTAGTGGTTTCTATCTAATAGTTAAAAGAGGAGGGGGGGGAGGGAAAGGTATTTTAAATCTCACATAACACTGAAAACTGTCCTCATAATCAAAACTGTGAATGTTCAGGCAAATCTTCTTAACAAAAATGCAGCCTATACTTGTTCTATACCTCCATCCACCACCATCAACATACTAGCAAAACACGCATATCCGATGAACTGTGCTTAACTTGTATGTCTGTCAAAAAGTTTAGTATTTAAAATAAAAGCTCAATGAAAGAATGCCACAGCCCTAGTCAACATTATTATTCTCACAAAAATGTCTCTAAGCTAAATGAAGAGTTTTCTACTGAAAGGCATAAGCTACCTCAAAAGATGAAGACTAGTATTTACATAGCAGCCACTATAATCTAAAATGAAGAAGTTGATATATCAAATAAAAAAATACTCAAATGTAAGTAGAAAATGTCAGGTGTGTGGCCTTTTTCCCCAAGCAGACTGCTTCACAAGTGTCAGTAGAGCTTCTCTCTGGTATGCTGACAACTTCTTGCATTAGAGACTCCCATGGCAGTAAAAGCATGTCTGGATATGTAAGTGACCCAAAGAGGACCTGAAAAACAGGTCTTGAGAAAAGGGAAATGCATCTAAACAGTAAACAATGTTGGCAGGCCTACCAAATGTAATAAAAGCAGCTCATAATCCTGATTTTCATTCTTTATGAATTTCTCTATCCTTTGAGTCTTCTAAGTATATAGAGTGAGGAGTGTGGGGGAGGAGAATGGAAAAAAAGAAGGAAGGGAAGGCAATGCCTGCAGCAAAGAAAGGCTGTTAAGGGAGGATGGAAAAGGAAGCTACTCCAGAGAGTCATGGAGGAAGGCAGCAAAAGGCTGGCATATGGAAAGTTCTGGAATGAAAGAAAAAAAATAAAGAGGAAAACAAAAAAATCTAAGGAGAAGATGCTTCAGGCATAAGGAATGAGTTCATCATGAGATTTGAGATTTATATTAGCCCACAAAAAAACAGACTTGCAGCACTCAAAAGTCAATATTTGCATAACTGACTTTCCTGTTTCTAATCTAGTTACTTCTTGTACAAATAGTCTTCTAACATTAAGGGAACTGGAGGCAATTTGGGAGATCTGAACACAGAAGTCTAATCCCAGCAAATCATTATTATTTACTTCTGCTAAAAGGGAAGTTAAAAACCTAAGAAAAGAAGGGCTGGCAACAGTATAGGGCATACCATATCTCAGAAGATTAAAACAAACTTCCCAAAGTTCAGTTATACCTCGTGCCAAAACTGCTAGGGAGCTTCTGAGGTGAAAGACTTCAAATCAAGAAGATGAAACAGCTAATCTTGTTTGCAGTAAGCAAGCTGTACAAAAACATCAGCATATAATGACAGGCCTCGTATTGGTCATCAAGAAAGTTGAACTGAATGAGTGGATATCAACACATTTCATCACCCACCACAGGCAATAATCATGAAGCAGCAGCACACTGACCCCATTCCTAACACAGCACACAAAACCAAAGAAGCCAGTGCCCAACAGGTAGGGAGACAACACGTAAACTTAGTTTTAACACACTATATTGTTTCTTTCCATTAGTGTTTTCTTTGTGCCTTTCTAACCTTGGAAGAGTAATCTCCAATTTCCTTTGCAACCTGGGATGGGTTATGGAGGATGAGGGCTGCACTCTTTAGTCATATAAAAAGACAGCAATAATTCTTGTAATCTTTGGGTTACACAGCCTTCTCTGCTGCTAAGACTTTGCTGCATACTAACCCAACTGAAATGCAAATTTAACACTTATGTCTCTCGGGGTGTTAGATACCCATTTCCTATTCTATCTACACATATCTCAAAAAATCCCAACCCAACAGAAACACCAATATACAGAGCTGAATACCTACTGCTAGAGAGAGATTATTGTAATGTAGAGATGTTGCCACCCCCACACCAATGAACAGAACTAAAGGACAATCAAGTAATGTTTAGAGTCTCAATCCTGAGCTGCAGTTTCAAACATGGATGTTAAATGCCTTTCATAGTCCATTGGCATCCATTCTTCAACTGATTAAAAAGCTCTATTTCTCTGCTTGCATGCTAAGATTCTTTGAAAAAGAAAAACACTTTCAAGACAATTTGCACAACAGCATTTTGCAACAAAATTCAGCTATTTTTCCCACTGCAAGGTATTTACTAGGGTGCAGTAATTCTCTCAGCACTTTTAAAGCTTGAAACACACCTTCTGTTGAATGCTATGAGTCAGTTTTAATGACAGTGTTATGTTCTATTGCTCTGCAGCTTATGCAAGAGAATGAATTTGCATTAAGTACCCAGCTTTAGAAGCCACCTTCTCTTTTCCATTGTTAATACTGACTAATGGCAAAAAATAGGCTATATTCGCTGCATGCTTTCTTATTGTTTTAAAAGACTAAATCTAATTAGCTGTCTGTAATGTAAAACAGACATAAAATTCATTATTGTCATGTTATAGATCCAGGGGTTTTGTGAGTTTTGGTTTTGTTGCTTTATTTATTTGTTTGCTTTTCAGAAAGCCAGTATACAGAAAAATATAAACAGCAATGTCAGGTTTTATACTTAGCAAAATTTCAAAATTCTGACCTGATTAGTGCAATTCTTCTCCCTTCCCCTGCTTGCAGGAGAATTTACAACAATACTTTCAAAAGCCTTCATCTAGAAGAAAACCTAATCGTTAACTGCACAAGGAGGAGGATAAAACAGACCGACATCCTAATTTAACTGGGGGGGAGGGAAGGGGGAACAAAAATTATCAACTAGTTTATAGATTAACTTTTGAAGTCTGTCACTGCTGTCATTGGGGGGGAGCATGGAATAGCTTTGCCTTCTTTAAGAAATTCAATGAGAAAAAATTATCATGTAAAATCTCATCATCACGGGTCTTTTAGCCCAAACGATGGTCTGATGTAAATATGCTTTTCTTTCATTTGCTTTGCCCCCTTGCTTAAAATCCACCAAACCCTCCATTTCCCTAGAAGAGGACATTGCAGTTATGTTGGGGCATTTATTTTTTTTACTGAAAATATGATTACACTTTGCTCAGCTTGACAAAATGAGGGCTTGGGTAATTTGTTCCTAGAAATACGATTGGCTAGTTCTGTTACTGGTTCTCTTGCAAACCAATGGCCAATATGCCTTGCAAATACACCCACAAGTAGCTCTGCAGACATACAAAGTTAATGGTTTTTTTTATATCTACATATATGTATCTCACACAGAGATATGTACGTGTGCGTGCACCTAATTTGAATTACAGGGGACAAATTCCTCCTTCGAGTTCAATTATTTTCATAGATTCATAGAATGGTTTGGGTTGGAAGTGACCTCAAAGATCATCTAGTTCCAGCGCCTCTGCCATGGGCAGGGACACCTTCCACTACACCAGGCTGCTCCAAGCCCCATCCAACCTGGCCTTGAACATTTCCAGAGATGGGACAGCCACAGCCTCTCTGTGCAACTTCTGCCAGTGTCTCACCCTCATAACTGAAGAATATCTTCTAACATCTAATCTAAATGTACCCTCTGTCCGCTTAAAGCCATTGCCCCTTGAAAGGGCCTGATGAATATCTTCCCCCATAGTCAGACGATCTGCTATAAAGGCTAAGCTATTACGGTAATCATAGAATCACAGAATATTTAGGGTTGGAAAGGACCTTAAGATCATCGAGTTCCAACACCCCTGCCATGGGTAGGGACCCCTCACACTAAACCATGCCATCCAAGGGCTCTGTCCGACCCGGCCTTGAACACCGCCAGCGATGGAGCATTCACAACTTCCCTGGGCAACCCATTCCAGTGCCTCACCACCCTCACAGCAAAGAATTTCTTCCTTATATCCAATCTAAACTTCCTCTGTTTAGGTTTGAACCGTTACCCCTTGTCCTATCACCACAGTCCCCAACGAAGAGTCCCTCCCCGGAATAAAGGACACTTTCTCTATGCAGAAAAAGTACTAAGAAAACCAAGAGAAAGCCAGATCCCAGACACACCTGGGGACTGGAAGACTGATTCAGACAGTGCTTTTCTGAAACCTCTATGTAGAAAACACTTATAAAATAAAGTTGGACGAAGACATTATACTTTTACAAACCTGTAAAGGTAGCATCTAATGAATTAACAAAGGAACTGCATGTGCATGAGGGTATAACAGAGAGGTGAATCACACCATGATCTGCTAGAATCTGAGTTGCAGGAGAAGGATAAGCCCAGCATATTGGGAAACAATATTCACTTTAATGGAGACAACTAAGGAAAACGTATACTGCCTCTTTTAGTGCTGGAGACAATTTCTCAAAATATGAAGTCTGTCATTATTGCCTTGAGATGTCAGTGCAGATTATACTGCCATTTTTATTAATTTGCAATTAAAAACAGAGATGTAAAATCTAATACCATTCTCATCTCTTTTGGGGGTGTGAGGAGGAGGCATTAGCCCTTTTCTTTTACTTATGTAAAAGTAAGCCTTTTTTTTTTTTCCTCCTTCCCTTCAAAGAACTTCTCCTTATAGTACTTGAATCTGCTCCAATAATAAGCTCTCAATTCACTTCAGAAATATATTCTAGCTCTTGAAGTTCAATTAATTGGGGGTAGGAGGGGAGGAATCCATCAGCACATTTTCCAACTATTAGACACTTGTTTCTTGGCAAGCTGAGAACCTGGCCAACTGAGAACTTAAATAATTTTGTACCCTTAGCACCAGTGGTGATGGAACACAATAATCTTTATTCTAATTCAGCCTGCAAGCAGCAGTAGCAGCAAAGTAACACTAGAAATAGAGCATGGAACGTGGTTAACCTAAGGCATTCTGAAAGACTCCCCAGCACACACTAACACACACTAACACATACATCCATCACACAAGAAAAATGTTAGCAAAATATTTAATCCAAGATTCACAGATATTCATACGGCAAACAAAAACAACTATTTTAAATCTGCTGAAAGAAGTGCTGATGGAGTTTTCCTTAGTAAGGTTACCTTCATTATTAATAAAGCATTATATTGAGCACTAAAAACTGTCAAATGTCATTATTAGCAGACAAATACATTTGCACTCAAAATCCCAGAGCAATAAGATCTTGCAATACTTGATTTCAAAAGCAGATTTAAAGGATTTATCTTCACCCACTTTTTAAATGGTCCATGCCATCAAAAACTTTGCATCCTCTTCATTTGTAAGGAGAAAAGGGAAATCCCCATCCCAGACACGCTGTGCACAGGCAAGCTCTCCTCAAAGCTATTTGTAAACTTGTGTCGTCTTTCTCAAACATGCCGAAATGACTGTTTAGTAAAAATAAAATGGAGAAATAATATTTAACTCTGTCTCAAGCATCCAATTAAGTGGTAAACCACTAAAATTTCAAAGTCAAAGAATTCAAGAGACTGAAAGTTTAGGCATACAACACTTATCTTGTTTGTAACAGATGTACTGTCAAGTGCTCATTACTCGAATGTAATCCATACAAAACCCCAGAGCTAATTTAATTGATGGCCTTTTAGTAGTTCTTTGCCTGAGTTAAATTTATCCAGCTCAGCTTATGTAAACTATTTGGACACAGAATGTGCCAGTTAGAATTTGGCAGGGAAAAGCATGTTTTTAATATGTAAAGCCTGATTTATTTTCATCTTCAACTAATTAGTTAAAAATTAGTTTTCAGATAGTAGATTTACACTAAATCAAAAATCAAGATTTCCCCCAATAATATTCATACAAAACTTAAAGGTACCAAGAATACTTTAAAAGAAAATCTACTACTGTGAAAAGTCAGATCTGTCTAGTAGTGAAAATATTCTTCATAGTAAGATTATGTAAACTACTTAGGAAATGTCTATAAACCAAACACATTACAATACAAAGCATCAGCCACTGGTACTGTGCTCCCATTCATTCACAGGCACAGAACTACAGCATTCACTATCCTTAGCAGCAAGTGAGATATTAACGAGAGTTAAGGACCCCATGCCCTGCCAAACTATATGACTGTCTTGATTTCGGAACACCATTTCTCCTCACTAAGAGCTCCAAGTACAAATGAAAAAAAACCCACAAACAAACAAACCCCCCAACACAAACCAGCAAGATTACTTCAATTTTTCTTTAAGATGAGAACTATTTTCATTCTTAGAAAAAAAATGCATATATATTCTTCTCATGAAGAGTGCTACACCAACTCCGCACGTAAATCAGCAAGAAACCACCAAGAACTGAAGATCAAAGCACAGCCATGTCACCAGAGGCTCTAATGTCTATTAAATTCTACATGGATATGAAGCCAAAACCTTGACAAGTCTTCAGTTAACATCAACCAATTAACTTTCACACAGCAACTCAAGACAAAAGGAAACAAGAACACAAGGCTCTAGTCCTCTCCTGTGTGTACTTCACCAGACAGGCAGGGTCTCAGACCCAACATCCTACTGGAGCTCTAACCTCCTCATCAAAAAGGATTTGCTGCTGTAAGGAGAAATCAGTTTCAGAAACCTAGCTCAGAGGAGCCATACAATCTAAATATTCCCCAAGTTAAGTTACTTTAAAAGGGAAATGTAAACAGAGATTTGGGGTGATGGAAGTACAACTGTAGTAGTTTTACAGCACCTTTAGAGATACCGTCCAATTTAATTGCACGTCATTAGCGCACAACACAACAATCCATCATTCCAGTAAGATAGCCACACACTTTCCCCACAGCAAATCTGGAAGGTGTTTCTAGTTTTGTCCACACATAGATAACAAGAAAATTAAAACAGCAGCAGTGAGAACACACCAGAAAAACATCAATCTGTCAAGGACATCTTCAGTAGGATTAAAACAAGTATCTATGCTCTTGCCTGTAACCGTGATAATCAGTTTCAACAGCTCACTGGATCTGAAAAGAACTGAAAACTCAGATAAGAGTTTTTACAGCTGGAAGGAAGGAATCAACATTTGCTAAAGGCTTGGCTTCCAGCAAGCTCCACCTACACTGAGGAGCTCTAAGTAACTTAGATCAGCATGCTTTTCAACACTCAAGTTACTTGGCATCTGTGTGTAAACTAGCTACACTCAAACATACTAACTTAATTAAGAATGCTCACCTTTGTAACATGCAATTTAGCTCAGTGGAAAGCACTCACCAATTTACTAACCAGCTCCTAAATGTGCATAATTGAAGCTGCAAGTATCAGCTTTCATACAATCAACTCTTGACACCACATAACTTGTCAGACAGTGGAAGCAAAAACGCAAGAAGCTCTCATTATATCAACCAAGCGTCAGCAGCCAGAAAGACACCATTTATCATATATCTACAGTATATATTTTTGTATGCACACATATATTTACAAAAATGCATACCTACAATATATAAGTAATTATAAGGAAAAATAATAGGAGATAAAATTTAAAGAAGCATTTGTCTTTGAGAATGTCTGGATGGCATAACAGTAACTACACCCAGCCTGTGAAATAAACTGTTTTCCAGAAGTGAGCAGCAGAGCAGAAGAATGAGGTGCACCAGATTAGAATCGCAGAATAATTCTGTCTGGAAGGGACCGAAGGAGATGCCTGCTCTGCTCTCGTTCAAAGCAGGGCAAAGGCATTCAATCAGTCTATAATCCTTATTAAGACTGCACAGCATTTCTAACAAGACAAGCAAGAGTAACATGATGACAGAAGTGCTTTGACTGTAGCATCTGAAAAAAAATAAAAAATAAATAAATCCTGTATCACATTTACAGCCAAATCAATAACGACAAGAAAACAATCCACACAAAACCCAAAACAAATTGACAAATTTAAGAATCCAAGGATGAGCAGGTAATTATTCAGTCTGAAGGAAGCTTCTGTACTGAACACTCTGGTATTCACCGATTTACATTTAACAAAAAGCTCATTCATCTGCCCAAAGTTTGTTGTGTCTTTGCTGTTTGGGGTTTTTGTTTTTGTTTGTGTGTGTGTATGTGTTAACTGTTGGCATTATCTCCCAGTGTCACACCAACTTGAATGATGCCTACGCTAAGAAAACTGAAGTCTATGAAAGTACTTCTAAGTTTCATTCCATCACCTCCTCTTAACAGCTTCCCTATGACATTCAGAGATTGAAAAAATCTCTAAAGAAAAAAAATCAAGTTTTACTTTTCTGCTGTGAATTAAAACGCTATCTCATCTTTTTGTTTAGTGGCATTCCAGCTGATTAGCTTGCCTTTTTTATTCTTTGCAGTCCGGGAAGCCCTCAGTAAGAGACTGAGAACCCCTCTAAGCCTGCAAATCAAGGTGTAGAAAGGAAAGGTGCTTGTCAATCCCCAAAATGACCATTCTGAAAAGCCCTGTGCTTACTTGGTTTCTCCTGTTTAAATGAATTCAGTACACAGCCAACATAGAATCATAGAATCATAGAATAGTAAGGGTTGGAAAGGACCTCAAGATCATCGAGTTCCAACCCCCCTGCCATGGGCAGGGACACCTCCCACTAAACCATGCCATCCAAGGCTATGTCCAACCCCACCTTGAACGCCGCCAGGGATGAAGCATCCACAACCTCCCTGGGCAAGCCATTCCAGGGCCTCACCACCCTCACAGTAAAGAATTTCTTCCTCAGATCCAATCTAAACCTCCCCTGTTTAAGTTTAAACTCGTTACCCCTTGTCCTATCACTACAGTCCCTAATGAATAGTCCCTCCCCAGCATCCCTATAGGTCCCCTTCAGGTATTGGAAGGCTGCTATGAGGTCTCCACGCAGCCTGCTCTTCTCCAGGCTGAACAGAAGCTAGGGCCCAGGTGAGTTGAATAACCAAACAAGATCAACTGAGACTGTGGGGGGCTTTCTCAGGTGTTCCTCCAGTGCTAGCATGTTTTCCACAGAACTCACAGCTCAATCCATCTGAATAAGCCATACCAGAAATGGAGGACTGGAAATTCAGCATGCAAGATTTTATAAAGCCTGCACTGTCTCTAGGACCAAGAAAAATAATCTGCCTTTAGCGCTTTCATGTTGTTCAATCAAAAAAAAAAAAGAACAAAAAAAGAAAACAGAAAAAAAGCACCTTTTTTTGGAAGGTAATTTTTTTTCAGTAGGCAAAAATAACTAATAATTGTGCTCTAAAATAGCTTCATCAGTAGCCAGAAAAAAAGAGTGTAATGAGGGACTAGAGTCAACTAAATTAAATAGGTACAGTAAGGAAAAGGCATTGACAAAGTTTCTTTTCAACGGAACAGATGATATTTTGCAAGGCATATGGTATTTATTTTTAGACGTTAGTCATACAAAAATACTACATATTTTATTTTTTCTTGAAAATAGCACAGTATTTTATGTTGAGGTGCTTTGTTGATACCAGTTTTGTACAGCTTAACATTTATTTTTGCTGTTACAAAAGGTTTGACTGTATTTTTTAAATCATTAACATACTGCACATAGAAGTATTCAGTACACATAGAGGTATGCAAAGGGTCTTTCAAAAAATAACAAGTCTTCACAAAAAAGCAATAGTGAATTGAAACACAGAAGGGAAAAAAATGCCATATGCAAACACATGCCATTTTTTGAGTACCTATTATCTTTTCAATCAAATCTCAAAAAAATCTCATTATATATGAAACAGCAAGAGATAACTGGCTTTGGATTGCTATAATGACTGTCAGGCCAGTACAGTGCAGACAAAAAGGCGCAAAATAATATCAGCAACAGATTCCATCTGGATTTCAATATATCCTTGTTGACTTCATCTAACCAAAAAGTGTTTCAAGCTCTTAGAATTTTTAATTTTCCATTTGTTTAGACGAGAAAACACCTGAAGGAACATATCCCCTACTGGTTACTCCCCACAGGTTTCAGTTTGAACCAATTTTGATTCAAATCCACAAATCTCCAGTAATGTGAACGGTATTTCAAAGTTTATTTATTAGAATTAGTTAGCATTAATTCTCAGTTAACATAAATAACCTCACCTGAAAAATCTGTTAAGTATTGTCTATGTCAATTTGGTATAATTTACTTCCATGTCTTCCACCTTTGATTTTTACTCTCCCTTTTCCCTAACATACTTTCCAATTAAAGTACTTCAGGCTCTACTATATGAAAACTTCCACGTATTCATCAGAAATAACCCATGGGACTACATTATCTATTCCTTAAAGGGGAAAAAAATATAAAAATTCCCATCTAAAAAGCCCTCATCCCAATTCAAAGAAGAAAATCTAACACAAAATTTATGAACCTTGCAGACACAGAAAACTGAGTTTGTTGCTTTGTAAAAGCAGTACTTGCAGGGGTCTGCCTGCTCAGAGCGAAGATAACGGAAGTTGGCCAAGGCTTCACCATTAAAACCAGTCTTTACTATGGTAAGCCCAGCATGTGTTTGAAAAAGCAAAACACCCTAACGTTGTTTTATGCTGTTTGAGCAGGGATTTGTGTTTTCCTTAGGTAATTGCCATAGAAGCCTGTACAGTACACTAGGCTTTTTTGTTTGAGTTTATAGAAGGTCGTAGAATTGAAAAGCAAAACTAATACAAATAAAAGCATCCACAAATATTTGCAAGACAACAGTAAAACGTTTTAGGATAAAATCGGATACTCAATTCTAGCTGCTACTGATTAATATAAAATTGTCAGCAAATCCAAGTATCCATTGCTGATTGCAAATCCTTATTTCTACAACTCCAGGTACAAAGTGCAGTTCTTCTCATTTAAGTTTTTATAGTAATATTTCACATTTATAATTATATATTAAAAAAGGAAGACATCCACATACACTTATGAGGCTTTTTTTCAAATTTTAAAAAGCTATTTTAAAAAGCCTTTGCAATAAACCTACTATAATTTTATTTTCTTTTTAGCCTAGAGGATTTTATAAAATGAAGATAGGGAGAAGATTTGTCCCCGCCCCTACATTTTGCTCTCCCTTTAGGCCTCCAGCACAATAGGCTCAAGGGGACACTCAGGAATAGCTTTGCCATCTGGATTCCATATTGCCAGATTAATAATGCTCTTTCATGCAATGAACAAGTCCAAAGGAGGGCCACGAGGATGATCAGGGGACTGGAGCACCTCCCATATGAAGACAGCATGAGAAAATTGGGGCTGTTCAGCCTGGAGAAGAGAAGGCTGCATGGAGACCTCATAGCAGCCTGCCAGTATCTGAAGGGGGCCTATGGGGATGCTGGAGAGGGACTCTTCAGTAGGGACTGTAGTGATAGGACAAGGGGTAACGGGTTCAAACTTAAACAGGGGAAGTTTAGATTGGATATAAGGAAGAAATTCTTTACTGTGAGGGTGGTGAGGCACTGGAATGGGTTGCCCAGGGAAGTTGTGAATGCTCCATCGCTGGCGGTGTTCAAGGCCGGGTTGGACAGAGCCCTTGGGTGGCATGGTTTAGTGTGAGGTGTCCCTACCCATGGCAGGGGTGTTGGAACTAGATGTTCTTAAGGTCCTTTCCAACCCTAACTATTCTATGATTCTATGACTCCATGAAGAGAGATAAAAGCTTTTACAGAATCTTGCCTCTCTTCTCTTGCTAGATGACAATCCCAGCCTCATGTCACAAAAGGCATTTCACTGATCAGGCTATTTAGAATACATGGATTTTCATACACCTCCTCTTAACCTGGCCTAGGTTAACATTTAGTATTTCAACACTACAAATTCACTCATGATTGTCTTAAGACTCCACTGCATCATTAATGTATTAGCAACATGACAGGGTTTTTTTAGTAGCATGACAATTGCAATAGTAAAACTCATAGCTGTTTAGAAATAATTGAATGTTTGTGTTTCAATGCAATACTGCTTAGCTTGAACAAAGATTAAGACAGAAGTACTTTAAAAAACAGTAAATGCACTTAGTTTTAACAGCTACAGATGTGTTTGTCATGCCACATACCTAAATCTGGGTATAGTATTACCCTGTACTGTTTAATTCAATGCCTACAGATACTAAATGTAGATCACTGAGGTACAGTGATGAGGGAACTGGAGCAAGCTAAAATAAAGCGTAACAATTGATTAGCTTCCCCATAAATCTATAGAAGACGACATGCCTACAACATAAGTACCATGAAGATTCTGTATCCATCCCTCCCTTCTTAGGGATAACATTATTCTAGTACTTGAGGTAGACTATTCTTATGTTAATATTTAAGACTCATAGGATGGTATAAATACACTGAAGCATAATGCGTCATCCTGAGAAAATCGATACATTTTTGATTTCTTAAAAACTCTATAGGATTCAAAAAAGTGGAAGTTTATTTTTTCTTTATTCACAGCAAATTATTTAAACACCTGAAAACCCTGTATTGGGATCCGCACCCGTTCACTTAAAAAAAATAAAATTACCCCAATAGAGGCAAGCTATTAAGGAAGAGTCAAATTTCCCAAAGATCATCTAAGAAAAATTAAATTATCTTCACCCTCCCTCTAATTAACTGTACCCTGTAATAAGCAAAGGAAGACAGCACTAATTGCCAGTTACATGGCCAGGAAGTATCTGGAATTAAGTTTAAGAAGCTCTAGCAGATGACAGGTAAGTCAATAAATTTAATTATTTCCAAATGGACTACATTGAAACTATATAAAACAAATGTCACAAAAAAAAAAAAAAAAAAAAAAAAACAGAAAAACAAAAAAGGAAAACCAAACCAAACCAACAACAAAAAAACAAATCTGCGCAGCATGGAAAAACTCTCTTGCCATTCTTCCCTGGATTCCCATCTTGATAGCTTGAGCAGGTAAGAGTAAAAACAAAGTATTGAAGTACTATATGCAATGCTTAAACTTAAGATATCTAAAATAAGATACTAAATACTAAGAAATATTTTAAACTTTGTGCCCACTCAAGTCTCGTCAAACAGGAGGCCCCACCATTCCACGTATAACACAAACTCAGAGAATAGTACCAACTGCTCATACCATACAGTGATCAAACCACTCAGAACCTATGAGAAAGCCAACAACTTTGATTTTCTATGAGTGCTCAAACACCGTAAGTACCGCTTTCTTTACCATTTTGTTCACTCTGCACAACGTGCAATGTTCATCTAATAAAAATATGAAATGTTCAATAACTGATCAATTTTTGTTCAGTGTGCAAAGCAAATATCGTTAGGCCACAAATCAAGAAGCCACAGGCAACTTTGTTTTCTCATTTATTACGTGAATTCTGTTTTGTTATTCTCACATTTTTAAAAATTTGCCTATGTACACACATATACACCTTTATGTAGGCTCTCCAGACAGTGTGCACAAACTTGAAGTGCAGATTAAGTAATTATGCATGATGCCTTTAGATAGTTCAAAGGCTAGTCAGAACCTGAGACTGCTCCAGACATATCACTGTCCTTCAACCAATCATTGCTCTCACTGAAAAGCAAGTTTTCACAAAATGCTTTTCAGTGTGCCCAGCTGCAGGACCAGATGCCTTCTGCACATCAGGAAACAACCTGATCACTGTGAGGGTGACCAGCCCTGGCACAGATTACCCAGCGAGGCTGCGGAGTGTCCACCCCTGAAGATACTCAAAAGCCACTCGGACAGAGTCCTGAGCAACAGACTCTGGATTGCTCTGCTTGAGCAGCGAGGTTGAGCCAGATCACATCCTGAATTCCCTTCCAACCTCAACCAGTCTGCAATTTCGTGAAGAAACAGGACTAGAAAGGGATAAGGGATAAGAGACATACCTTGCCACTGAGCTTCACAGCAGAGGGAGACTGAACAAACTCCCTTCCAAAATCTGGTGTTCCAGGAGACTCCAATTACTATCCTTTTGTCCCAACCTTCTGATCTTCCATCCCGTTATTAACCATCTATCTACCTTGTCCTCAAATACCTTCTTCTGCTTCCCCTCCCCACATCATTATCCTATACCTTATGCTCTGTCTCCCATATTAAGTTCAATCAATTTTCTAATTCCTCAGGCTTTTTATCTTTGGATGCAGGTAAATGTTAAATTCCAAGCACCAATAAGCACATTCAAACAGGACTTTTTAATATATATACACTCTAAGTGTATGAAACCTGCTAGATTTTTACCATTATTTGTGAAATCTTGACCAAATGCATAACCATGACAAGGTGACCCTTCCACTCTTATTAAATACTGTAACAGCACCAAAGGTGTTTTAAAGAAACCTTTTAATTTTTAATTCTGAAGTAGCTTCTTTCTCAAAAATTAACAATTTTGGCTTGAATTAAATAAAAGAGTCTGAGCCAAACCACATGCAAATCCATAAAATAATCAGGCTGAGGCAGTCATCCAGGATAGCGAGGGTGGAGGGAAGACCAAAAAAAATAACAGTCAGCCAGGCACATTTGGCAGAAGTTGCAAGCAGTTCAGAAATTGGGTCTTAAAGGGGAAGCTTTGGGAACCTTAATTATAGACAGAAGTTCCAGACCTGCCTACTAAAAAAAAAAAGGAAAAAAAAACCAACCAACCAAAAAAACCCCAGCCCAAAATCACCAAACAGCTGGTAAGAGTCATGTTGCAATTTCCTCTTTTTGTGCATTTAGTAAAGAAACAAAACATTTTTCTTAGTAAGCTTAGAAACTGCCATATATATCAATATCTGTTCATCTATTCTAAACTAATAGAGCTCACATTTTATCTCCAATCTGCATACATCACAGGATATGAGTACTGTTGCAGTATTCAATTATCAAATTAACAAATTTCAAGCTGACAACCAGGATATTGATGAAGACTTTGTTCTATTTAGAGCAGAGATCTGAGATAAAGAGAAAGGGATGGATTCAGCATGATGTACCTGAAGGGGGCCTATAGGGATGCTGGGGAGGGACTCTTCATTAGGGACTGTGGTGAGAGGACAAGGGGTAATGGGTTTAAACTTAAACAGGGGAAGTTTAGATTGGATATGAGGGAGAAATTCTTTACTGTGAGGGTGGTGGGGCCCTGGAATGGGTTGCCCAGGGAGGTTGTGAATGCTTCATCCCTGGCGGCGTTCAAGGTGGGGTTGGACATAGCCTTGGATGGCATGGTTTAGTGTGAGGTGTCCCCGCCCCTGGCAGGGGGGTTGGAACTCGATGATCTTGAGGTCCTTTCCAACCCTTACTATTCTATGATTCTATGATTCTATGTATATAGTGTGGGAACTGGTTGTTCCCTTAGTGACAAAAAAGACTGACTCCAAGATAAACAAAAGTGTGCTTTAAACGTACATGCTTTGATTTCTTAGAGTTTTTAGAATGAGGATAAAGATTGTAAATCATAAACAGAGTGGCTAGTGGTCTCAAAACCAAAGAATTAAAATTCCCCACAACTTTGCACAAGCATTGAATAAGGACGTAGGGGTTTGTTTGCATTTTTGTTGTTGCTTTAATTCCTTACACTGTGTTCTGTTCTGCTGTAAGTTTAAGACCATATTAAGAAGCCCATATCAGTTACCTAAACATTTATTTCCTGTATAATACCACTTCTTCAGAAGTTTCACTTAGCAAAATTAAACAAAATGGGGTTAAATTGAAAGAACAGTTAATGCAAAGTCATGGGTACATTATACTTCTAGATCTAAAAAGGAGAGAGACCTGCAATCGAGAACAGATGGGTTGCTGCTGGTGAAACATGGAAGGCTGAAATACACAATTGTAACAAAACAAAAGCTCGATACAACAGAAAAACAGGGAAAAATAATGGGCTACAAAACTAAATGCGTTACCCAAGGTTTCAAATCCTACGCATGCGATGGGGAGCCACTCCCTTCTAAAGTACTGCAGTTCATTAGATACTGCATGGGTATAATTTCTTTACCACAAAACTTAGATCAGCAAACTGATTCAGCCTTAAAACAGATGCAAATGTAATTTAAGTTGAAGACTGCCAGTTGCTTACTCAGTGGGACAGTTCAGGATTACCTGAAGGGAGCAGAAGTTTCATTAGTAAAACTGGCATTTTCTAGAATGATATTTGGGATAACCCCCCTCAAATTCTAGCCTTTTATATCCATTTTCATCACAGCTTCTTAATACTTGGGTTTTCTAAAATGTTTTTGATGAGTCTTTTTTGCTGTCACAACAATGAGAAAATAAAACTCTGCAGCTTGAGAAGTTATATATTAAGTGTTTAATACTGTTTTGTACTAAGTAGAGACACGGTATACTCTCACCAGAGCCTTCAAAATTCATTTCTCGGCGATGCTGTGTTATCTTGTCACTACCATGAAAAGCATTAACAAATTCTGCTTCCTAGATGAACACTGCATAATTTGATCTACATATCTGCCAACAATCGTGACTCAATATTCACTCACAATACTTATTTCTCTTAAAGCTTAGCATCACTGACTGCATCCACGTGATCAGTAGGGATCACGTAAGAGTATCGCTACAGTAAATGAACAAGTTAAAGAAATGTTTAATTGTGGCAACACATTTTCCTAATAAAATTCAGAACTTTGCTTGTAATAATAAATCCTGAAGTTACCAGATTCAATTTTGAAACTACCTTTGTGCTCCTGTGAAGAGGGAAATGTTACACAACCAATTAAAGAATGGTATTTGGGACTAATGTCCTCAGCAGTTAAATATTATTTAGATATAGATCATGGAACCTGTTCTGCAGCTTAGCTAAACTGAAACTAGAAATGTAAGCCTTAGAGAAAAGCAAAAGATATTTGATCATATATACCAGTTAATTGCTGGCATGTGTTCTACGAACCCAAACTGCAGCAAAATCCTGACTTTCATTTCTGTCTCAAACTATACTGCACTGGTATCTCTTAGTTCTTATCTCCTTGGGCCACTACAATTTGGTAGGCAAGGTGGTTTGTACTGGAGAACACAAGCAGGGCACCAAGCCTGCATTCCATCTAGTTACTAGCTTTTATAGAAGATCCTTCAGCATTTGTTTTTCCCTACACAGCTTTAGTGGGGGAAAGGGGGAAGAGGAATCCAAATAATCACGTATCTTCTTCAAAATAAGTACAAATTGTCCCACTCTGGCATGATGTTCACCTTTAAAACATAGCAGATAAGAATACTTAATCACCTCATTGATGTCATTACTGTACATACTCATTTTACAGGCCAAATTGTAAACTTCTGAGAGAAGACACCAAGATCTTGTTAACTTGGATACCAAACCACTGTTAAAAGACTTATGTCCCTAGCACAGGTTCTGAACTTGTCTACACAAAACACCACAACAGACTTCATAATACATATACTATTATTCCCTGCAGCAACTCTAGCACAGCCTTACTTAATTCTAATTCATTGCTTCTATATATATTAAGCACTTTTGCTGTATTAAACCTCCTTCTGTATGACCCAGTTCCATACATCTTTAACCCTACTTCAGGGGTTACACAGCAGAACGTTGCAAGAATAAACAGACATCTAAACAGATTCAGGATGAAATACTGCAATCAGAATATTAAGTTACTTCTGTACCAACAGCAACTGATAAACAGAGTATTGGTTTAATCTATACTATCCCACAATAACACTGCAAATACACTGTGGTTTGTAGAGATAAACATAATGCCTTGCAAGTCAGCCTCAATAATAACAAGCAAATTGCAAGAATAGCATAAAACATTCTTGGGCCAATTGCTGTGGAAATAGCAGAAAATCATTTACAAAAGCTCAACTGAAGACTTTTTCCTCACGTTACAGTCATGCTACCTAGTTTGTGTGCATTTAGGAGACACAGCAGAAATGGCTGAAAAGCTCAACTGATGAAAAAGACTTACTAGGAAACCCGATAATTCCAGCAATGGCTGGAAAGACCTGTGATAAAAGACAAGACACTTGCAGAAGGCCATTGAGTTTACCTTGTTATTCAGACACCCACCACTAAACCTACAAACTAAGGATACTGCACAAGCTCAAGTGCTAGCAAGCCTTAGTTAGCCACTTTCACACTGGCAGATTAACACTATGGCTACTGTGCTCTGCCCCTTGCAGTTTTAAGAACAGTAGAATGGTATCGGCAAGACACAAAAAAGTCCTGGCAGCTTCAGATTAACAGGGGTTCCTGAATTCCCCTTTTATCCTAAACTCAAATTGAGTTTCGCTGCACTCCACAACCTACCTGCTCACTGTGGCAATCTCACAAAAAAAATGAAACAAAACAAAACAAAAAACAAAACAAAACAAAACAAAAGCATTACTTGGTCATGACTTAGAATCTTCAGCAACTCACACCTCTGAGTTGAAAAATCAGTATGAAGAGCATGCTGCTACGGGCTAACCCATTTGCTTTCATCATCGCAATCGTATCAGCAAGATTGTGATGCTCCTCTTCTTTTGTTAACTCAGAAGCTTAATCCATGGAAATAAAAAAAATAAATAGAGCTTACCAATGAATTAGAGAAGAACTGCTCAAGAGATAATTACCCAGCTGCAGGTTGAATGTTTTTTTCTGAGACTGAAAAGGGTATGGTAGTGCCTTGTGATCAGATTACAAGCTGCTGAGCAACACTGTTTGTAACTGCGTAAGTAACATCTGTGAACTTCTGATAGCTGTTAGAGGGGGGAAAAGAAAATAAATAAATGATTGACATTCCCCTCAGTCATTCAAAGCACGCTCAAAATTAGCAGGGTTCATCTCAAACTTGGAGAACAGATTTCATTTTTTCTTCCTTTATAAATTTGAAAACCAAATGAAGTATAGCAACCAGTTCAGTAATGCACAGATGCGCATCACTTTTCAAGGTCACTTGGAGAAAGTTACGGTATTTTGTAAAGAATTCACATGCTTTTTTCATAAATATGATTAATCTTGAACTTTCACTTTCGAAAATACCTCTTCTTAGTAAAGATCCATAAACGCAATAATGAGATTTTATTTATTATTGCTCTAGAAGTCCAACGGTCAAAGATTTGAAGCGAAAACTGAAGAGCCAGTACAAATTTCAACTACAGAAGCCCTGAACTTGAGATGGTACAACAGCAACTCTAGGAATGCTCAACTCTCAGGGTAGTTTTCTGAGTCAGGCATTGCTTCTCTCTATACCCTACACTAAGGTGCCACGGACTTTGTATGGGTGACCAGAGGGGGATCCTACCAACATTTAAGAGTTTGGATTTAAAGGTTTGGGTTTCCAGAGGTACTTTCCAGCCTCAATTACTCTGATTCTTTGACATTTTTGTAGTTACCTCAAGCTACAGTGCATGAAGTTGGGGCTGTTCAGCCTGGAGAAGAGAAGGCTGCGTGGAGATCTCATAGCAGCCTTCCAATATCTGAAAGGGGGCCTATAAGGATGCTGGGGAGGGACTCTTCATTAGGGACTGTAGTGAGAGGACAAGGGGTAACGGGTTCAAACTTACACAGGGGAAGTTTAGATTGGATATAAGGAGGAAGTTCTTTACTGTAAGGGTGGTGAGGCACTGGAATGGGTTGCCCAGGGAAGTTGTGAATGCTCCATCGCTGGCGGTGTTCAAGGCCAGGTTGGACAGAGCCCTTGGTGACATGGTCTAGGGTAAGGCGTCCCTGCCCATGGCAGGGCTGTTGGAAGTAGATAATCTTAAAGTCCTTTCCAACCCTAACTATTCTATGATTCTACGATGTGCCTGAGAGTATTACATGATAACAGGAATGCATTTCCCAAATTCAACAAGAGTGCAGAACTTCATGTTACCTCTTTCTTTTTCTATAGTGTCCATGGTTAACTTCTACTTTTAATTTGCCATAATCCTCCTTAGCCCCAAGATATCCCTTGGCTCTTGCCCACATTTCTAGGCAGCTAGCAGTTTTCTAAATGCCACAGTCCCTTCAGATATGCCTGAATTAAGATAGTTCTTAAACTTTGCATTGTTAATCTTGGCTCAAATGCCTATTCTGCCAAAGGTGAATTGCCTGTTCTCAGTACAAAGAGTCTCCTGAATTTTCAGATGATGTCTTTATATCTTCCTTTTAAAAAACAAAACAAACAAAAACCTAAACCAAAAAAAAACCCAAGTAGCTTTGCTTCTTTATTCCCCATATCTTCCTTCAGTAAACCAATTTGCTATGTTGTGTAGTAAAGGGCAGTTGATGCTGCTGTTCACATCAGAACAGAAACAGCTACTTCGGCAAACAGAAACTCACAAATGCTTGTGAATTTCAGAGACACATCACCAATTGCAACTTCTGTTTTTAAAGAGTTTCAATGACCTATCATCAAAATGCTAACAATACTAAGGCAACAGATTATTCAGTTACAATCCCTATCTGAGGCCAACTTCCTACACTGGAAGAAGCAAAAGGAGCCCTGGCATCTTCCCTCAGCACCATAAAATAGAGATACAAGATGAACTGAAACTTCCCTCAAAGACGCTGCACACAGCCTGAAATGACTTTTCAAGACATTCTAGGTTACTAGTGTTTTCCTCACCAGTGGATTATCTCAGCTCTGTGACTGTATAGCAAATGAGTTATTAGCTGCTTAAATTCTGTACTTTGTATTACAAAGAGAAGACTGACAAGTCTAAAAAGCCAGGACAGAACACTGTGGAGAATAACTTGGAGAATACTATGCTACACAATGCTATAAAACCTCAGACCTACAAGCAGGACATAAATCAAACTGTGATGCAAACATGTAAAAACACATCACTGTCTCAGGTTCTCCTTGGGATTTTAGTCTTTTTAATTTGCTGTGGAGATGCAGAATGATGGAGAAAAGCTTACTACTTAGAACACTGCAGGGGACAAAAGGTTTTGGTTTGAAGTTACTGTTAGGGACCAGACTACGTATTTTCATTCCCACAAGGACAACAGTGTTTTGCCTTTCCATTGCTCGCTTAACTCTAAGCGTAGTTAGGACTTCTCTGGAGTGTACCCATTCTGACTAAGCAATAGTTGTTCAAATTAGAAAAGATAACATCCTATAACCAAGGAACGAAGACTGGCTTCTGTTGTCTCTCCAACTCACCATGCTAAGCAAGGTAGAGAAAAGTCTTAGCTTACAAGGTCCCTTATCTCCAATATCCCTCTCCCATTCCAGCATAAGGGGACAGCCAGCCTAGCACTCAGTGAAAGGCACAGCTCTAAAAAAATTGACTGCAAGTGCCTCACCTCTGAAACTGATGTCTGCACTATTTGCATTTTACAATTAGAATGCCAAGATGTAATTCAAAGGCTACCAAATCACACCCAACTTCTCTTCCCTACAGAGGGGCACTAGGGGAGGAAAATGTCCAAGTAAGCATGTTCACTCACAGGCACCATTCACCTATTACAAAATTTAATACTACACCAAATAAACCAGTATAAACCAGGAAAGATACACTATTTACAATCCTTTACCCAGGTACATAGTTTGACTCTCTCTGACACTGAAACCCTCACCTCTGACCTGCTTAAGGCTCTTCCATCATGATGGTTCAATTCACTATATCGGATTAAAAAAATTCTCTCACTTTCTCAGAGTTCCCAAAGTTTTCAGTAGCCTCAAATTTCTCCATCCTGTTCACAACAGAATGTGATCTACTGATGACACCCTCCAAATACTGACAGACAGAACATCATTAGAAAGAGAATATTTTTAGATAAATTGTTTCAGTGCACCCTGGTCCTGACAACAATACAAAATCATGCAAGAGCAGGTGGAGGCACCAATAACAATCTCCTCACATGACCCTTTGCCCACAATTTATTTATCTCTCCAAAACACATTGCTTTAGGGTTATAAATGTTATAAATGCAGCTGTGGTATGCAAAAAAACGTCAGTTAGTTAACATCGGTTAGTTAATTCCTTATCTAGAATTACTTGAGGAATTCTTCTGAAGGCAGATACACTACTTCTCACCATCAGAAAATGGAAAATGTCTTGCTATTATACTCAATCATTCAAATATTTGGGCACAAACACCCAGATCTTCCCACTTAAAACAAAACTGTCATAAACCAGTAATTCACACAGTGAACAGCCAGGCGTAAGACTTGAAGCTTAAGGAAAGTCAGAAAGAATACAGGTGGCATCTTAACAAAAAAACCCAGAAGTGTTATGCACTGTCCACAAGCATAGAATGTGTGCCTTTAAAATATGAGGTGGAGGCTAGATACCTTTAGATGCTCCTAGAGTTTATACTTCTAAAACCAGAAGCAGATCAGTAACACTAGTAAGACCGGCAGACTATAGGTATTTCAAAGATTTGTGGAACTGATGAAACAGTATGAATCTATATGAAGCACTGTGGAATATGAGGTATAAAGTAGGTGGCTGCTCTCTTCCTCCAAGTGACAAGGGACAGAACAACAGGTAACAGTCTCAAGCTGCACCAGGGGAGGTTTAGATTGGATATTAGGAAATATCTGAAAGGGTAGTTGGGTATTGGAACAGACTGTCCAGGGAAACGGTGGAATCACCATCCCTGGAAGTGTCCAAAAAAATGTGTAGATGTGGCCCTTAGTGACCTGGCTTACTGGTGGCCTTGGCAGTGCTGGGGCAAGGGTTACACTTGATGATCTTGAAGGTCTTCTCTGATCTAGTTAATTCTATGATTGTCATCTGCCAAACAAAAAACAAAACAGAAAAACAAACAAAAAAAATCTTTACTAAGACCCAAGCTTTCCAGAGCATTAAAATAGCTACACTTGTTTGACCACAGGTCTACCAAATCCAGCATCTGGTTTCTAACAACAGTCAGAAAGTAATGGAGAATATAGCATAGGAATGCTACAAGCATGTAAAGACAACCCTGAATATTCTCTGAAAGGCTCTGCTCCATAGAGACACAGACCCCCAAAATCCTATTGTCCTCATGATGTTCAAGTCAGATAATCTCTTCCCCAGATCAAGATTTCAGTACAGCCTTGTTCTGTGCAGTTTGCCAAAACAATACTTGTTAAATGACAAAGCCCAAAAGCTAAAAAGGGCATCATTTCATGCCATACTGACAATAAGACAGTTGTAAGAAGAGCAATTTAATACAAGAATAATTCACCAAAATTGGATTAGCAAGTAAAGACTAGTTTAGCTCAATCTTGATGTTATTGTCCTTACACACAAATTACTGGATGGAGTTTTATAAATTGGTTTGTAGAAGATATGAACTGTAGTTACTCCAGGACTTAAAACCTAATAACCTTACCTTGAGGTAAAAAGAATATAGTTCTAAGGAAAAGAACAAGCTAAAAACCAAACTGCTTTAGCTAACTGAGTCACACCACTTAATCCAAAAAGACTGAGTGATAGTTCAGCCATATGTTCCAAATATTTTTTAATAAAAACTTCACATTCATTATTAAAAGGCATATAGCATGCAGGTTCTTTGTAGAATCCAGACTGATTGCACATAAATGTCAACAAAAAAGGTTGGGATCCCAGAGAAACTAAGGGCTATAGGATCTTTCACCTACAATAGCTCACATGAAGTGCAGAACAATAAGAGCACCCCAGTTCTACCATGTCTTCATATTGCTTTCACTGAATATTGAAAATAGTACTAAGTGCTATCTGCCTGAAAAAAACACATGAACCTAGAAATTTCAGAAGTTGCAGTTGAAGTCACAGTTTATCTGTGTTCTTATGACAGCATTTAGTCAGGAGTGATTATTCTCATTTTTTCTTTTATCAATGTTAGTGCCATTAAGTGTAGAAATTCAGCTGTAATGATAACTTAGAAATTTACTCCAAAAAGGGAGCTGGGCAGGGCAGGGATTGAAGAGAAAGTATCATGCTTATTGCATGCTTTTGTAGAACTCTGTTTCAAGTCAAAAAGAATTCTCTTTCTTCCTCTTAATTGTTCCAAAATTCATCAGATTTCAATCCTGTGAAATTCTCATTTAAGTTTACCAGAGGAAACAGGATTTGCTCATCTGCTTGTCTTCAAAGGATTCTTTTGACCCTTCAGTTTTTGCAGATTTGTAACACCCACACAAGAGAAACTACCTTTTTACCTTTGTCCTTTGAAATATACTACTGTTATACTCATTTAAGAGCTATTAAGTGTGCTATTCCATTTAAATAAGGAAACCTGACACTAACATCAGGTGAGTACACAGCAGCAGTCCTATTTCTCCTTCTTTGCCTCTCCATTTATCTGATCAGTTCAAATGGAATTAGAACGGAAATTGAATAGGGTGTGTTTTCAGTACTTCAAGAAGTCCAGATTATTTGATTCAATCATCTCAACACTCATTAACAGCTGTAACTAAGCTGCTTTTATTTATATTTTTAAAAATAATGTTTTATATTTAGAAAGCAAAACATATGAAGATCTTCTGGAAAAGGAAGACACATTTGTACTTTATGGTTTAAAAACAACTCTTTAACTGATACAAATTCATAGAAGAGTATGGAGTGACCACTCTCAGTATCTTCTTATCTCCTTCAATATATTTCCATTGACCAGCAAACAAACATGTGATGTTAACAACAGAATCCTATACTAACTACCAAATAAACTATCTATGCCTCCTAGGAAGAGTTGATCCTAAAAAATGAACATTTTCTTTACTACAGTGTGTAAGAAAGTCAGCGTGCGCTTGCAGCCCAGAAAGCCAACCGTATCCTGGGCTGCATCAAAAGGAGTGTGACCAGCAGGTCGAAGGAGGTGATCCTGCCCCTTTACTCTGCTCTCGTGAGACCTCACTTGGAGTATTGTGTGCAGTTCTGGTGTCCTCAACATAAAAAGGACATGGAACTGTTAGAACAAGTCCAGAGGAGGGCCACGAGGATGATCAGGGGACTGGAGCACCTCCCGTATGAAGATAGGCTGAGAAAGTTGGGGCTGTTCAGCCTGGAGAAGAGAAGGTTGTGTGGAGACCTCATAGCAGCCTTCCAGTATCTGAAGGGAGGCTATAGGGATGCTGGGGAGGGACTCTTCATTAGGGACTTTAGTGAGAGGACAAGGGGTAATGGGTTCAAACTTAAACAGGGGAAGTTTAGATTGGATCTGAGGAAGAAATTCTTTACTGTAAGGGTGGTGAGGCACTAGAATGGTGTTCAAGGCCAGGTTAGACAGAGCCTTGGGTGACATGGTTTAGTGGGAGGTGTCCCTGCCCATGGCAGGGGTGTTGGAACTAGATGATCTTACGGTCCTTTCCAACCCTAACTATTCTGTGATTCTATGATTCTACACCTTGTATTTCCCATGAATATGTGGAGTGAACAAGTATTGTACAGATCCAATAGAAGAAAAACATCGATAAAGCACCAACATTAAGACACTGCCACATGATCTTATGCTGTAAAGCAAAACCTATAGGCAGTAACAGTGGATTTTTACTCTCGGGCAAGTAATAGAAAATATGAGTTCACATGCGTATGAGTTCAAGCTATAAAATACACCATGGCAAAAATCAAAGTTGAAAATTTTCAAGGCTACTGATAGTAATCACATTCACACCACCATGTATTAAAATTTTAACTGCAGGCAAGCACAGCACAACAACAGTAGAGCTTCCATATGTAGACCACTAACAAAATAGAATTTGCTACACCTAACACCCACTAATAGAGCCTATTAAGTAGTGTTAATTTTACGTATATGTATCAGTCTTCTAGAGGTGGATACTTGCACGTTGCCTTCTTTCAAAGTGCCTGATCAATGAATTTCTGTCTCACCTGAAATTAGAAAATGAGCATTAGCTTTCTCAGTTAATTTTCCTGTGCACAGAACAGGATTTACTGTTACAACACCTTGCATCAGACTGTGTTTTGCTGGAATATCTGACAGCAAATAAGACTTTAGGGAATAGTTCAAGTTCAGTATTTCATTTTATTACTGCTGCCACTATGGATAAGCTATCATAGCCATGTCTTAAACAAAAATAGTAAGGCTACAGTTGTTTATTCTTAAAAATTTGTCTGTGATTTATAAACATCTGAAGGTAACTGTCAAAATAGCAGCAGGAATAAGAGACAATTAGCTAAATAGTTTCAGTCTTCCCCCCGCCCCCTTTTTTTTAATTCAATTTATAAAACATAATTTTTCACAAACCACTTTAATATTACAATTTAAGAGCTTCGAAACCATACTTGGGGGAGAAAAGTGGGCAGTATAAGGAAAAAAAAGAAAAAAAGTCCAAAAATATTGAAAACACACATACCATACGAAAGACTTATTTCATTAATAAGATCATTTTGCATATATAAACTATAGACACAGTATTTCTGCATCATACAAGTGGGCTATTTTTAAGAATGTAATCATCTGATCTAATTTGATACTATGTATTACAAAATTCAATGCAATTCTATTTATGAGTTAAAAAAAGGGTAGACTTGAGAGTGACAGAGAACTTCAAACTTCAGAGAGAAAGAAAAAGATTGATCGAGTTTACACATGTATTTTTTGCTCTAGTGAAAATGCATGTATGCACGGCACAGACTGACTTTTTTTCCATTTCAACTTGACACAGCACACAACTGGCATCTAAGCTTAAAGTTCTCTAATTTTATTGCTAAGATAAACATGAAAGTGTTGAGCTTGATATTTCATCGGGATTTTTTCTCTACCAAGACTTTTTTCTTCCTCTCCCTAATCTACTGTAACGTCTGTGTAAGTCCCCAAAAAAACTTTAGATATGTAGAAGCCTACCAAACAGAACAGCCCATACTGGAGAACACAAGAACTACAGAGATTAAGCTGTCTGTAAAACAAAGTGTAAGAGCAGATTTCACTGAAGATATATTTCCCACAGCTGAAAAAGCAAAACGGCTTTCCTGTAAGGTTCCCGTATTACAGTATTTGTAAAATTTTTTTTATAGCTGTACTAAAGCAAAACCCTTCCCCCTCCTCCCCCAATCTCACAAGCAATGCTTCACCTCCTGATACTTCCACATTCTATCACCTCATTCATTAATTACTGCTTAAACCAAATTATTGGGTTGGGGTAATCACAAGCACAACTCGAGGCTGGGCAGAGACCGGGTTGAGAATAGCCCTGAGGAAAACAACTTGGAGGTGCTGGTTGACAAGAAGCTCAACATGATCTGGCAGTGTGCGCTTACAAGTCCAGAAAGCCAACCGTATGCTGGGCTGCATCAAAAGGAGCATGACTAGCAGAACAAGGGAGGGGATTCTCCCCCCTCTACCCCACTTGGAGTACTGCATCCAGCTCTGTGGCTCCCAATAGAAGATGTGGACCTGTTGGAGTGAGTCCAAAGGAGCACCACTAAGATGATCACAGGGCTGCAGCACCTCTCCTATGAAGACAGGCTGAGAGAGTTGGGCTTATTCAGCCTGGAGAAGAGAAGGCTCTGGGGAGACCTTAGAGTACCTAAAGCCTTCCAGTACCTAAAGGGTACAAGAAATTTGGAGAGGGACTTTTTACAAGGGCATGTAGTGACACAACAAGGAAGAATGGCTTTAGGCTGACAGAGGGAAGATAAAGTTTGTATATTAGGAAGCTATTATTTATTGTTAGGGTGGCAAGACACTAGAACAGGCTGCTCAGAGAAGCTGTGGATGCTCCATTCCTGGAGGTGTTCAAGACCAGGCTGAATGGGCCCTTGAGCAACCTGGTCTAGTGTGAGGTGTCCCCGCCTACGGCAGGGGGGTTGGAACTATATGATCTTTAAGGTCCCTTCCAACCCAAACCATTCAACTACTCTATGAAACCCAAAACACACTACCTGAATATTCTATAAAGAAGAGACACTCTTTAACTGCATTTGTTTTATTCTCTTATATAAAAGAATTCAGTTGGACTGCAAAGCTAAAAATATAAAGTTCGTGTAATAACAACTTAATTACTACCAGACCTTTAGTCTTCAAGATAAAAATATTATCAAGTTCATAGTGCAGTTTCATGTCCTAATTAGAACAAAACTGTTAAATGTATGACCAAAAAAAGCATCATGTAGTCAAGCAACCCTTACTAAATAACCAACTTTTGACTTTGCCCAAATTATATAAAAGAAGGCTCAGATTTTGAGGTGCTCACAATAGTCCAAAACTAACATCTTGCTTTTAAAATCTTGATTTGATGTTAAACCAAACATTCCTTGATTTAACAACAAACCATGTGAAGCGACTGTATCACTAAACAACAGAGTCACAAAAGGAACGCTTTACCTCTTTAGAAGATCAAAGTATTGCAAATTAACCTCCAGATAAACAAAAACTTTTGAACACTATATGCATTTAGTCTTAATCATTTCTAGATGTCAACAGTTAAGCTACTAAAAAGCAGATAGAAAGCTATCAAAAAAAAAGTGGCACTTAACATCTTCATTCTTACATTAAAATAATTGTTAATTGATAGAACAATCCTCATTCACTTCCTAAACTTACCCTATTTAACACCTGCCCTCCATGGCAGCAATTCTAAAATAGAGCCATGGCACAAAAAGAGCATCATTTCTACCACTGATCTTCATCATGCCTTCTAGAGATTCGCTGAAAGATACAGCAAGGTCCTCAAAAAAAAAGGCAAATTTGGTTCAAAACAAATCACAACATAAAGTGCTAAACTTATTGAAATGCATCACTAAGCAGTTAGCCATTCATAATTTGAGCAATATTTCCCAACAAGAACAAACAGCCTGTGAAATTCCATGAAATCACAACAGGGAATAAAAAACACAAACCAACTTAAACCCTACACCAATCACAAACAAAACCCCTGAAGCACCATCCTAACCTTTCATCTCTTTAATACAAATGGACAAAACAGTGAAGGATGTATTAACTGGAACTACTAGGGGGAAATGACAATTATTACTGAATGAAAGAGCTCAGCACACTTAAATAGCCTATTTTAAAAGCTGTCTGCAACTTAGGGGGTCTTTTTTGGTTTGGCTCCTATTCAGTAATCTTAACTGCTGAGCCAAAAATTCTAAAATCTCTATAAACCTATAATTCAAAAGAAGAAAACTGAAGTTCCAGACAACTGCCTGTACTCAGAGAGACAGGAGCAGTGACACTCCAAGGTCTGCTCAGAACACCCCATCTCATGCCATAGACAAAGCTGCAAGATCTACCTAAAATGCCTTCTCAGTATAATCCACCATCAAACTCACTTCCACTTAACTTCTACCGTCAGGTTTATTAAGCAGAACAGATGAAAACTTTTGCTGTTCACATCCGCCAGCTCCGATTCATTTAATGCTTCTGCTGCAGGGAACAGAATACAGAGAGAGTTTATAGTATTACCATATAATTAGAGAGGGCTGGAAATCATGTTTGTTATTTTGCAAAAGGGCTCCTCGATGATTATACTCTTTAACCAAGTAAGTGTCAAAGAAAACAGTCACTGCTTTTCTACCTTAAAATTGTATAAACAGCATATGACTAGTGGCACATAAAAGAACAAATGCACATCCTGAGCAGAGCAAAGCAAAAAAGGTAAAAATGGCATCGCAATTTCAGATAAAGCCCAGAATGTTCAGTTTCTACCAAAAGGCATAAGCATGCTATAGATTTCTGTTTTCTCAAATTTTCTCCAATTTGTATTTCTCCAACTCATTTAACAAACCTCAAAGAAAGACACACAAAACAAGGCAATAAAATAGGCCCATTGATAGAACTCAGTATTGTTTCAGCTCATTCTCAGCACAACACCTCATACAGTAAAGATTTTTAAACCACATCTATTTTTCCACTCTTTCAAAATTTTATTTATTTACTCCACTCACTATCTTTGAATAACTGGTTATAGTAATTTACATCATGGCACACAATATTTCATTATCTAAAATCCTTGAAGGCAGGAGGGCAATTAAAAACCATTCATGGTATCCTTACTTGGTGTCCCATAATTTTGGTAGATTTTCAAACAAAACCTCAGACTACTTGCTTGCAAAAACTGACTCTCCAAAGAGCCGATAAATGTTGAAAGCCGTATCTCTTCTAAGAAATGCAGGTAAGTAATTCTTACTTATCTGGAAATTTAACTAATCTGTTTCACACTACTCAAAGACCAAGTCCTGTTTTCACCTAATCCATTTGTTCTGAAAGGGAAGTGTCTTAAGGACATATGTTCAGTAGTGTTTAGATTTTAATTAAGGTATGACATGTTCACAATACTTTAGAAGCACAGTACTGAGCCATAATAAGTGCTAGTCAGTGGCTGTACACTAGAACTCCTACTCATTTAGAATTAAGCCCAGTTGCTACCTTGACTTATATTCCACATTTTTTAGCATTCCAATCACAACTGTACCATATATAGCCAGCACAGGCACATGTACATCTCACCCTACTACTGATATCTTAACTCAAAATCTATTTGGAAACCTATTTTGTATGTTTCTCCTTCAAGAGAATTACATTTCTCATAAATATTGCAGTGCGCTTCCTCAATACTTGCTTACGTTTTTCTTTATATTAATTTGAACGATGTTTCTTCTCCTCCAATGATTTTTTTCCAGCTGTTAATTAAATGGCAATATTACTTTCCTCAGGTGGAATTATTAGAAAGCATCTTAATGAGTTATAATGGCTATAAAACTGACAAGCACAACATACATTACTTTGTTCTGTATTGTTAAGGAACGATGCTCAAAAGAGAATGTCTACTTCTCTTCATTTAATCATAGAAAATGGGAAAAGACTAATTAAACTGAACAAGCTGGTAAAAAAAATAATGTACATATTCCAGAAAAACACTTCCTTAAAAATTACTTTAAAACACCTCCCTTCATAATCCAGCATTCCGTATACCTTTTGAAGAATTTCTCTTCAGCTCATGCATTTTGAAGTCATATTTAAAAGACAAAAATGTCAATATAGTAGGCTCTTAGCATAGCATTATTTTCTTTATTACTTAAATATCCCACAAAGACACAAAATGTATTCCTTATTTAAAAAAATAATAATCCAGTATTTCCCCAATATCAATGCAGCACCATTGGCAGTCCCCCATGAAGGATTATAAATAACTACAAAAGTGGTCCATATGAGAATCAGTGTCACGCAGTAATACCAGAAACAGCAGAAGACTGTTTTTTAGCCAAACTAGATAAAACACAGTATAAAATCAGGCTTCTCTAATTTAAAATCTGATTTTGTAACAAATAATTTAGCAGTTTGATTTATAATAAAACTGTAGAGCATTAACGGTATATTTTGTACATTTTTGTACTCTCAGTCAATCTTCAAGCAACCATCACAGGAAATTCTCTAGCCTACAAAAACGTGCTCAGCAACATTTGCTATTCAACTATAACCCTACAGAACCACAAGCACGTACTATGCTCCCATAATATACTTGTGCAATGCAGTTAGACAAAAGTATTTTCATGCAACTGTTATTGCACGTTAAAAACAATCTTAGCTTTTGATGTTTCATTTTTAGATTTAAACTCTAAGTAAAAATGTACTATAATGCCACTTCTGCTGTGGTCTCATGATGAAAAATCTGTTCTATGTAACTACCAGGTATTGGCAGACATGAAGCAGTTTACATGACATTCAAATTTATTTCTGGTTTTCAACAGAGGAACTTCACCATCACAGTCTGCCATATCTAATGAATATGAAAGCCTACAATTTCTTTTAATCCGTCCTGCAGTTTCTCAACAAATTGGTAAAGTCCATCAGAAAAGGAAAAGGAAGTTAGAGAAAATTCACCATCCATCTCACAAATGTAACTGATTTTAAAGGTCCATTTTCATCTTCATCTATCATTGCACCTGAAATAAAATTCAGTTATTTCAGTTTCCCAGGTGGGCTGGATTTTCATCCTGAGATATGAATGAACATGAAATGATAAAAAAGTCCATAAATTAACATCTCACAAATATTTGCTACATACAGAGCTATCAAATCCCACACTTTGAACATTAAACTGAACCCACGGCTCCCCAGTTTAAACTTCTAGCATGACATAACCTCTCAGACATTAGCAGCAGAGCACAAGGACTGTTATCCACTGAATAACACCGTACGTGGGCAGTACATGTTGCCCAGGCAGTGTTTCACTTCAAGCAGGAAAGCTCAGGGCTAGTAGGAGCCCTATCCACAAGGGCAACCTCTCACCACAGCCTTGCACCAGACCCTTCTCAGTCCCACGGCCCAGAGTAAGGCACACAGTATTCTGTAAGACCCAGTGTACAGGTCTCCCAGTGTCACAGGCTCCACATCAGATGAGAAGTCCGTAAAATATGCTCATTTTCATCCCTATCTCTATTCCATTACCGCAACCCAGTTCTCACTATTTCATTCTCAGCATTGTATGCAAAACCAGCTTTAAGGATAGGAGTAGTTATGTTCACAACAGATGGAGGAAACTGAAAGCACTCATTTATCTGTACAGCAACTTCCATAACCACAAATTAGGATGGGGGTGCCATCATACAGCCCAGCCCCTACACTCAAGATTTGACAGTATAAAATCCCCACACTCTTACTTTCACGCACTACACGCCCTACACCATCACCCTTGTACTTTTTACACTACAAGTCATTCCCCAGATTTGGGGGCTTGAACGTCTGTTGGATGGTAAAGGCGCATGGAGCTTGCAGCTTGCACACTTCAGTTGGGACCGTTCTGTTCCAACTATTGCTGTACTTCACAAGGTAAAGGGATCAAAAATTAATGATCAAGAGCAGGAAGTGAGGAAGAAGTTATATTAAACCATAAGCAATGGAGAAAAATCCAGAAAATAGTTTGGCAGTCACAACATGAAAGTTACAACCACTGCTAATAAATTATTTTAAAATCCAAGATACTTAAAAAGTGTCAGAACTTATTTAAAACAAACAAACAAACAAACAAACAAAACCAACAAAGAACCCATTGATTTTGGAGTTGGAAAGGAAATTTACCAGAATAAAACTGTTCATTCATATTTTCTATGACTGAACAATCTTTTCTCACTAGCATTGAAGCTTCATGTAGCCTATTTAAAACGACAGCATGCTTCCTCTTTGTTAATTTCTTTGAAGAGCAGCAAGCTAACGAGCTTGATCTGCCATTCCACTTTCCGTGAAATAGCCAACAATAGCTCAAATGTTATTTTAAGTGAATATATCTGGAACAGTCAAACAAAAGGTCACTCATTTTACTGGTGTGGAAAAATACAGCATAGGCCTCCTAGCCTCCCAGGGCTGTTCAGTACTTTGTATGATCAAAGGCAAGCAGACTTTGGCCTTAACAGAAATATCTTCCCATCTCCCCTTATCCATTTGCAACAGAATTTTAGTCACTGTATTTCATGGTGACTTGTATAAGCAAATCTGATTTGCCCCAGAAGAAAAACAAACACCTCCTAGTATCCAAACTTATAGTTAAAACAGCCTTACGTTTCAAATACTTTAATTACAAATATACATGGATTTTTTTCTGAGTTGTAGCAGATAATTTGAGTCAGCAGAATCAACTGAAAAACAACTCTGTTAACAGAAGTAAGGCCATGGCTGGTTGTTTTTTTTTTTTCCAAATGTGCTGTTCCCTCACAGAGCTTGAGGCAACTAAAATGTCAATGTGTATTGAATTTACTGAAATGGAATTAATGATCTCCTAATGACAGCAACAGCTATTTGGTCAGGAAAAGCAGAGTCAAAGTTCACCTTCTGAAAATACTGGTTTTTTACTATTGCTGTGGGCATCCCACACCGTCACCTTCACACCAAAATCTGGTTTTATTCATAGCTGTAGCACAGTTTTTCAAGAAAGTCAAGGAACCCATTTGTGGTGTTGGAAATAGCAGAATTCTTGAAATCCTAAACTGAACACACCACTTCAGCTTTCCAAGTTTTTCAAGAAATATGTCAGTGATTTCAATTCAGTTTGCTGTGCTACAGCACCTCTTTTCTCCCTGATCCTCTTCTGTTCTATATATGAGATTCTATGTTTGAAGTTCTTCCTGGTTGGCTGTCACTGTTCTTCCTGCATCAAGTTCATATTTCTGTCACTGACTTTGTAGGATATGTACAACCTCTTACCCACGTACATCAGATGACATGTTTTCTATTCCACCTACAATTCTCTCCTTCTTCCTTGCTCTTTATGACAGATTTAAACTGAGGAGCTCTTCCCCCAGTTCCTTTAAAGATAATGAATTCTTTAAAAACCTAAGTTGCACTTCTGCATAAGCTACATCAGGGACTGTCAAACAGGTCTCCCACAGTAACTCTGGGTCCCATGTCCACCCATAAGAATACCCTTACTTCCCTCTTAGAATAATATCCACAAACTATTGCCCCGTGACATTCCCTCCGTTATTCACAATGCAATAACCCATCACATCAGCTTCGTATCTCTCCCACTTTCTGTACTACCCTTACCTTGCACCCTAGTTTGGCAAAAGGCTGCAAATTTCATGACAGGTTGACAGGCTGACCACAGAGACACAAAACAGAGTCCCCACATTTTCTTACACAGTCTTTTCTCTAACCATCTGCCTGTTTCTGTGAGACCTGGATGTCTGCAACAGAGCTGCCCCTCTGCCAAAGTTGACTGGGAACTGAGTGAGTGGTTCAGAAGTTCCTGGCAGGATGGGAAGACAGGCTAATGGACAGATGGAAGGACAGATGGAATAATTGCATAAGCAACCTTCCCTCAAACCAAAATAAAACCCTTGAAGTCCCACCTGTTCCACAAAACTTTTCATCAGCACCAGACACTCCCCGCTTCAAGGTTTTCTGTTTTATAAGACACTATACTGCATGAAGCAGTAGCTTTAGCCTATAGACTTACCAGATCAACACATTACTGACTCTACATCACGATATACAGCTAAAGCACTCCATAAATAACTGCCTTTCGACACAAGCTGTACCCAAACAACATTTCACAGTTAAGTAGAAAAAGAATGGTTGCATAAAAACATTATAATGGCATGTAATTTAAAATATCCTTTTAAAACAGTGCAAACAAAAAAAGGAGAATTGAAAACACAGGATTTTGGGGTGAGGTTTTTGGGCTGGTTTTGGTTTCTTGTTCGTTTGCTTGTTTCTGTTTTTTGGTGTTTTGTTTATTTTTTTCCCCCTAAGAAATACAAAAACATGCAGATAAAATAAAGACTACTACCAATTAAAGGATCTGCAAAGGCGTCTTGCATTTCAACAGCCTAAGATTGTGTGAAGGGATAGAGAAGAAGCTGTGCTAGATGAACAGATGGATCAGGAAAGTGTGAAGAGGTCCATAAGGTAGACCCAAGTTTTTAAAGCATGAAACTTCTGAACACAGACTCATTGTAGGTGTTTTCATACAAGGATTAGTTAGGGTGAGGGATTTGGGGGATTTCTTTGGGGTTTTTTAAAGCTTATAAATGTAGGTAGATGGCAGCATACTAGGCGCGCATGTCTGCAGTGATGGATTCAGGGACACTGCAACTCCATCCTAGCCTGACAAACAAGGCAAAAAGAGCGGAAACATTTTGCAGAGGTTAAGATAACAACCAGATGGCAACATTGTTGATGTGGCAGATTAAGAGTAGCAACAAATTAAAAAAAGGGATCTTCCTCAAGAGGATACCAAAACCAAAACCTGATTGCACCAAAGAACTTTGCTTGGTTTTGGCGGGAATTATCTTTCAAGTGCTCAAAAGAAGGTAATGTATCAGTGTCATTAAAATGAGCTGAACACAGTGTACTTGGGGGAAGGGGGAGTGGAGGGGGGAACTGTCCTGGAAAGAGAATGGCAGTTTAATTTTGCGCAACTTCTTCCTGGTGACATTTTAGAAATAAACATATTTTAGGAAATACTGCTTTTGAGCAGAAGGTCTAACCAGACATCCCCCTGAAGTTCCTCATCCATCCCCGATGTTAATTATCACTCCAAAATATCCTAAAAAATCCTACCAAAAACAGCAGCAGAAACTTCGGAAGAAGGTATTCTATATTTATTAATAGATTCAGACTCACTTCAGTGAACATCCATCTTGCAATAAAAAAAATATAACTTTTTTAAGTGTTCCAAGGTTCACAACTGAAAATTATTAACATTTATTGTCACTGCTATGACAATCGCCTACTCTTTGACTAATAAACAGGTGGAAATTTTTGATAAATCATTCTATAAGTAACCTACCCATAAGCAAATTAAACTTTTTTTGATCTCAAATGGTACATAACATAAAAAGCAAACTTGTTCCAAATTATCATATATCTATGCCCATCCCCTGTTTTGCATTCCCAAAACTATATCATAACACAAAAATCAACCCTTAAGAGCTTCCAATACATCTATCAATGATTTTGAACAACATGAATTTGAAATAGAAATTAAGATGTGAGATTAACACCAATTCCATCTACTATATGAAGTGCTGTATGTTTTGATGGTTTTAATATTTCTTCACCTATGAAGGGGGCTAAATAAAAATTGAAGTCAGATGGGTCCCAATCCTGCATACACTCCTCCGTAAGCAATACAACTGAAGTTAAACATATGTTTAACTTATTACATGTGCACAAATATTTGTAGAGAGGGCTTAAGTGACTCCAGGGAATAAACAAAATGCTGCCAAGTGTTCAAAACAAAAAACATAAGAGGAAACTTTTCCTGCAATTTGTTTTCAGCTACTGTAAAGTTTTTACTGAACACAGCAGGTTACTAGGAATTTAGAACAAGTGTAATGGCTCCAAAAAGAGCTTTACGAAGAGCTGACTATGCCATATCCCCATCTTCCACACACTTTGGTTTTGCTATTATTACTTCATATAACAACCAAAAATGCAATCTTAAAAATAAAACAGAACAAAACACCCACAAAAAAACCTCACTAAAACCAAAACCCAATAACCCACAAACAAAACACCACCATCTTGAAAATGCAGAACAATCAAACTGCATAATATTTACTCATGGAAAACTGCTCTGATGAACCTGCAATTATCATGATATGCTGCAGCATGCAAGTTACTCTTACCAGGCATACTGAAATTTGGTGTTAGAGCCAGCAGAGACTAATATCCAAACCCTTGAAGCTTATCTACTACATGACTCCCATCAGAACACAGTTTCCTCTTCGCCATCATCTAGAAATGCTGTCCAGATGAAAAGCAAGAGAAAAAGCGCAGTGCACACCACCAAGCACCTTCTGCTCTACCAACACCAGCCATAGTGCTGGTGCACGAGTAGGCAAACAAAGTTGGTTAGATGTGAATTATACAAAAAAGACCTTCTTAAGATTAGGAAATGTAGCAACAAGTAGGAAGCTTATAAACACAAGTTTCCTGTGTTCTCAAGCTCAAGTCAAAGTTCCTGTGCTTTAAAGATAATTTTTTAAGTAGTCCCACTTACTAGTACAAAGCTTAAAAAAGTTACCAGATGGAAGTTGTCCCGCGGTCATGAAATCAGATTGTCCTAACAAGTTCAAATGTCACCCAGTCTATAACATACAGGCCAGAAATCTACCTTCTCAAGGTCAGAAAGGGATGAGGCTGTAAAGCACTGAACTGATGTACATTCAAGTAGCTATTCACTTACTTCATATGTAAATGGAAGTTACTGCTGAGTAGTTGCTCACTTCATAAGCACTAAGCTCATTCAAAGTAAACCAAATGCACTGAAAAACTCAGAGTGATTCTATGTCAGATAGTTACTTCAGTTAATTATCAATTCAATAAGAACTTTAAATAATCCAATTCAAGATCACAACAACTTCTGAATTTGAAAGCTAAGGGCTTTCCCACAAACACAAGGGCTTCACAATTAATTGTTAGATAATGAGATCAACCAAAACATAGTTCTAAGGAGCCGAGCTAAATAAGAATTCTCCCCTAAAAAGGAATCATTGTGTTAACCATTTCTCTGAATTCACTAAGAAACGTACAGTTCTTAAGATGTAACTGACTTATGATGACTGACACCTAATTATGGAGAAAAAGTAGAGGTGGTGGAAAAAAAATGTTAATTTCATATTCAAGCTCCAAGAATTTTTTTTTTTTTTTACACTTAATAGTTGAATAAATATTTGAATCTATTGAACCCTTCAGTCACATCCTCACTTTCCTTCAGCTGAATGAAGCAGTGTGTTACCATCAACATCTGTATTTCTGTAGTCATCTGTAAGAAATGGTTAACAGAGACAGTGATACAATTCACCAAAAATAATGGAGCTCTCTGTGGCTGGCATAATGAGCATTCAGTTAAGAACTGATTCACATTTTGGTTTGTTGGTTTTGGGGTTTGGTTTTGTTTTTTTGTTTGTTTGTTTTTTTCCACAGAAGAAATTTGAGGGGTTTTTGTTTGGGGGTTTCCTCCCCCACCTTTTTTTGAAATCTTGCCTGGCACGTATTTGTCATGAATGCCACCCACAGCAAGATTATCTTCTTTTTCCAAAATAAGTGTTACATTATCTTAATAATCAAAATAATACAATAAAGGATTGATTTTCAAGACATTAACAGACAATTCCAGCACCAGAAAGTTCAACCATTTTGGACTCGGAATACAAGTTTGAAGCTGAACTGGAACACAGCAGGATCTCTTCTGCAGTAATTGTAGAAAAATTAATTCAATTGCAGTAAAGATTCTGGAGACCTAAACATTTCAGTACCACTGACAAATATCATAGAAAGTCATAACATAACTACTTACTCCATAGAGATTTTCCTCGTTTTAAGACACAGCAACGGATTATGTGGACTCCACAACAACTAAATGTGACTTAGGTATCAACCTTCATATTGGCAGAGAAGCAGAACAGAACTCTAACTTGTGAGCCCATGCATTATTTTCTGGAAGTTATTTTGCCTAAAAGGAATAGGCTTGGAAGTTCTCTGAAGACTAGCCTATTCCTATGAAATTCTCTTGGTTGCCTCTGATAAGGGAGGAAAAAAGGGTGTGCGTGTGTGTGTGTATGTGCATATATGTATATATATGTGTGCAATATTTCTATAGCAACAGAGTTTAAGAAATGCAGATCCTTTAAATTTATTTTGTTCTTTCAATGCGCTTTCATCAAGATATTTAGCACAATTATTTCTGGTATGCAAAACTATCTTATTTAATACAGTGACAAAGAAATATATTATCACATTCTAAATAAAACCCCTTATTCTTAAAAGCTGAATACATTAGTGTTGTGAACATTCAGAAGTTTAACATTTTTCCTTCATCCATATTTATTATGAAGGTGCACAGGCTCATCAAGAGAGCTGATGTTGTAACAGTAATTTCCTTAGTTTACTTATACATTGTTTTAATGCTCAATTTATATTATGAAATTAATTCTCACTTCTTTTGATGCAGAAAGCTGGTATTACCTTCACAAACAAATCTCCATTTAGATACTAAAGCATTATAGTTAAAATATAGAATTTGGAACCAGGAAATAAACTCTATTCCTCATTAATAACATATATTCTTTAGTGATAGCAAGTCACTGATAGTTCTCGTGCCTTGACGTTCTGATGTAAAAGTCAAGATAAAAATCTAGAGTTGGCAGGTCTAGCTCATATGTAGTGCTAAAATTCTTTAAAAATCTCAAACAGAAGTTATGACAAATAAAATCCTTTTTTGTCCTTTTCCCATGAGCAGCACACAGTTCACAATGACTTCATTTATCCTCCATGTCAAAATATTTTCGGGGTTGCTTGCTCTCATTACTGTTTCATGATACTGTTTACGCTCTGCTCAGAATAAGCACATAAGCTCAAGAAAATTTTCCTAGATAAGAACTCATATTTTATCCAGAGCCTAAATAATACTTAGTAAAATCACTAGTTAGCTTTTTTCTTTCCAGATTCCTACTGATAAGTGTTATGTGTTTAAGAGAAAGCTAATGCTTATACGTGAACAGTTTTCAAAAGCATCCATATATAGTCAGTATTATAAATAGCCATTTTTATAACAGTACTGAACTGGCTTTTCATTAGAGAGAGAGGGTGTTTTCTGAATGCAGAAATTATTCTCTTATTCTACCTTGTACTTGCAATCTTAGCTCTCCTCCTGCTCATATGGCCCTCCTCCATACAACAGAAATATCCACTGCTAGGGTCAGACTTACATTGGCACTATAGTTCACAGAACCATAGAATACCAGGTTAGAAGGGACCTCAAGAATCATCTGGTCCAACCTTTATGGACAAAACATGGTCTCAAGTAGATCTCCCAGCATCCTGTCCAGGCAAAACTTACAAGTGTCCAACTTTGGGGAATCCCTGGGGAGATTATTTCCATGGCTGACTGTTCTCACTGTGAAAAATTTTCCTCTCATGTCCAAACAGGAGTAACTTGTGCCCATTACCCCTTGTCTTCACCTTGTCTTGACCCTTTAAATACTGGAACATGGTATTTATTAACTGCAGCAGTGCTCCAATAATAACTTCCAACAAACTAGCCCAAACTTCTTTACAAAAATGTTCTCTCTACACTGACCACACAACTTTTTACATATTCCTGTAGTTATTTCACTAGTAAAAATGGTTTATGAAACTGATACTCTCAAGAGTTTCATTAGGACTATAGAGCTACAGTAAACATTTCAGTATTTTAATCTCAAAGAGTGTTTTTTCCTCATCATTATTAAATTAAACAGAAAGGATCTATGAGAACATTTAAATGGATCTGCAGTTTATTTATTTCAATAATTCAAGTTCTGAAAACTAAGCCAGGGCAGAGCAGCTGCAACACTAACAGGTATGTTACAACACTCATTTTAAAGCCAGACAAAAGGAACCAAAACAAATTTCTAGTTTCTGCTTCCATGAAGTTTAGATCTCCTACATAAAAAAAGAAAAAAAAATCTCTAGTGTAAAACAATGGGTTATATATCAGATTCATTAAAAAATGGCATCATTCAATTAAAGCTAAAAATCAGGCACAATGCAAGTATTTTTTACATGTGTGGTTTCGAATGATAATTACTTTCACCTGCAGGTCTAAGTGCTAGCTGAAATAAAGCCAAAAGATCTAATTCCAAAATATGGTATAGCACTTGCTCCTTGCAGCACCCAGTTGTTATAGCTTTAGATTTCTCCCATTTCTTATCAACTATGGCCTTTGACCCCACAGTAATATGTCATCCTGGTTTTCTGCATGGCAGAAAAATCTAACCCTAAAACAAGGCAACAAAGCTCTTGATACAATTTCGATTAAAATTCCTAAATATCGCAGTTTTAGTTCAATATTGACAAGCAAGACCATACTCCTGAGAGCGACTCAATGCAGAAGCTTCTTTAGGCAGAGAGCTCTCTCCTTGCAGAACACTGTGCCAAAAGTACAAAGGAGGAAGATTTTCCTTCCTATTGCCAAATGAGCAAAAATGAGAGAAATCTCGAACACCCACACAACTAGAGGCAGTTCTTAAGGCTGTACAATAGAAAAAGCAAATACTTCTATTTTTCAGTCCAACTATTGGTGCTTCATGTTTCTAATACAGGCAGGTATATTTTATAAAAAGCTTGCTTGTTTTTTTTTTTTTTTCAACTGCAGATCTCTTTTGCTATTAAGTCAGCACACACAGAGACAAGAGAAATCTAAAAAGATTATGTTGCTTTAGGTAAATGCAACAGACTATTTGAAATATTAGATTTGATATCCTTACACTGAGATCCGGGAAAAAACATTTAGTGTTCTCAAAGATAAAATTTAGGGTTCTCACAGATAGTAAAATGAAGCAGGAATTGCGGGTTGTCCTAGCCAAGAAACCATTATCAGCTGGCAGTATACAACCCGATCATTCACTACACTGGAAGCTGGCGGTGTGCAACACCTTTCTGGAAAAAAAATGAGAGGTATAATGACAACAAAAGAAACTAAAAGGACAATTTAAAACTCCTCTCCTGCAATACTGCAGAACCTGAAGGCCATTCATGACCTACATCTATCAGTATGCCAATGGATTTTCCTAGCCTTCCTCGGTCTTATATTCTCTTGCAGCCTATTTGAGACATTCTGAAGCTTTACTAAATAAATATGCATTTGCAATAAATAAGAACTCTTCCAGATATGACTGCAATAACATGTATTACCACCTTGACAAGTCTACTGAGTCGAAGTCAGGTAATAGCTTCCCTCACCCAAGGCACAGCACACAGGAATTTGCATGATCATTACTAATTTCACTATGGCAGTTTCACGCTGTTGCTGTTTCAGACAGCTACCTGCCGCAGCAATGGTAGGCAGTACACGATGCAGACAGAAGGAGGATCTCCGAGAGCCAGGCTGGAGTAGTTCAGCAACAGCACGCAGAGCCCTCGCACACACTAAAGAGAATGGAACAGGAATAGAGCTTCTTGCTCCTCCAGCCCAGGAAGAGGCATTGCTGCAAACACACAGCTAAACCCTGCTTGAAGAAAAATCCTTTTCCTCTCCATGCGCTCTGTGCCCTAGTCCAGGGATAGCAAGCGAGTTTTCCCTGCTCACCGACCAATACAAACGACGAAACCCGAGAGCAGAATCAAAGAATAGCCCAGCATTGGGAATCCCGGCATTCCTTTTCTTTCCTAGCGGCTGCAATTGAGGAACTGCCTTCTCTCTCCAGGGTGTTGTCCCCACTGATGCTCTCCATCACCACCTACCTACCTGATAACAACTAGTGTATTTTCTCATAACTGGCACAGAAAATGCACAAGCCCCGCAATAGCGCAGCCGATTAAATAAAACAACACACGCAAATAATCCAGAGAAACACTCCCTCCCCCAAATCATTATAATCTAAGGAGTATCTTTAAAGAAGAAGCCATGAGCCCTTCCAGCCAGAGGGAGGAGGGCATCAGGAAGGAAGAAGGGAGAGCCAGCGCAAGACAAGGCATACGGGCGGAATCCCACAGACGGCCGCCTCCCTTCTCCCCTCCCGGGGGGACCCCAGTGAATTCCAGACCAGGGGGACCGAGACGGGGCCACTCCCGCCGGCCCTGCCCAGTCCCGAGGGGGAGCGGCGGCCGCACGGACACCTCCGCCTCACCCCCCGCGGGACGGGCGCACCTAGGCTGCGGAGCAGCGCTGAGCGCTGGCGGAGACACCCACCGGCCCCGCGGCAGGGCCAGGAAACGGCTTCCGAAAGGATGAGAGGGTGGAGGGGGAACGGGGAGGGCCGCGGCCGCTCAACGGCCGTGCGGTGCTGTGCGGTGCTGTGCGGTGCGCGGCTGGCCGGTGCGGTGGGGGTGCTGGAACGGAGCTGAGGGAAGGGGGCGAGACGCGGGGCTGCCTCGCCGCAGTAGCAGCAGGAGCCGGGGAGGCGACAGGTGAGGGCGGTGGAGGGCAGGGGGCGGCCTCCTGTTGCTCGCGCGGCGCAGCTCCCCTACCTCCGCTCCGGCGCTGCCGCTGCTCTCGTTACACCCGGCGGCGCCCGATCCCTCACTCGCCGGCCCGCCGCCACCACCCCCTCACTCCGCTCCCCCGCCCGCCGCGATCCCTCCCTAGTGCGGCGCTCAACCGACACCACTAGCCGCCCGGCCCCACCTCCAAGCCCGCACTGACACTTCCTTCCACCAATAGCAGGAGAGCTAGAGGGGCCAAGGCTGCGCCCCTTCTCCCTATAGACCAATAGGCGCTATCCATAATCCTTCCCCTCCGTCTCCCTCTCTGGCACCCCCCTTAGCTTAAGCACCGCCCGCTCTCGCGGCGGGGTCGGTTGGTTTCGCAGCTGTCGAGCAACGGGTGTGGGGCGGTGGCTATGGTGGGGCCTGGGGGTCCAGTCGGGGTGTGGGTGGCAGCCGTGGTTGACGCCGGCGGGAGAGGAGGCTGCAGGAGCCATGGGTGGCGCCTCCGCTGCGGGCTGGTGGAGGTGCGGAGCTCAGTTGCCGGCAGCGGGGCAGGGCCTTGAGGAACGTGGCCCTCCCTCCTGGGCTGGGAGCGGGGCAGGTGGCTTCTCAGCTGAGGAGGGGTTGACCTCACGGATGGGCGCTTTTTCCTCTTTTATCCTTTATATTTGGCATGGAAACTGGCCCACGCCCCCGGCACGCAGAGCCGTTAGTTACCGCTAGCGGAACAGGGAGGTCAGGGGTGGAAAAGGGCTGCAGGAGCTGCTGCTGGGCCTGGGGCTGGATGGAGGGAAGGACAGCAGGGATGTTAAAAATCAGTATCTCCTTTTTTTCCCCTCAGATCAGCTCCTGAAGTGCTGAAAATGTCTCCAGCACCCAAACGTTTCTCCAACCTTTATGAAACCGTAATTTCAGATTCCAAATTCTGGTGCTGCCACCTGTAAGGCTTGCACTTTCCAACTTTGCTCACACAAATCAGTGTTAAATTAACTAAAATTTAGGTAAATTAAATAAAGGTAAATTTAAAACTAAAGCCACTTTCAGCTGCCACTTCCAGGCAAATACTGGCTCTCAGATGTACGAAGGCAATTGCAGTTCTGCAACTTGTGGATGCTTGAACTCAGCTCCCATTTTCTTGGTATGCTTCGGTGGTTATTTAAATCAGAAAAATGTTATGAAGCCCACTGGACATAACATGCTGTAGGACTCGGCAATGGTCCAGCATTGCTAATCTAACACTAACCAGAACTATACTTCATTTTTCATGTATTTGAACTATAAAAAAATCTGCACTGACAGATAACAGAATTTAAGGCACTGCAGTATATAAACATCAGGGTTCTCATTTTGGTTTGTTGTTCCACACAAACTGCTTCATGAGCCTTGGGGCACTTAAGTGTTTTAGTTTGAATTAGGGAGGCACTTTTGAAGTAAATGCCGTCATCATCTCTACTTGCAGTGCTTTGATTCACAGCGTGCAGTGGTGTTGGAGTGCATGAACTGGATCCCTTTTGGATGAAGCTAAACTGGCAGAGGTACTTCAGGAGTGCACCTGATGCATTCCAGCCACAAATGACCGCTCAGTTTAACTCAAACTGAACTAGTCAAACATAGGAATCCCTGAAATATATACAGCTTGAAAATCAGGCCCTCAGCACCCGCTCTTCTGCTCTACAGGTATTCTCTTGGGCCTTGGTGCTTGCCAGTGTAGTCAAAGACTTGGAGCTTTGTAGTTCAGGAGGAAGGTCCCAGGAGATTTCTAATGTAACATCTGAAAGACCTGCTTCATGGCAGACAGTCAAACTGATCTTCTGAAACTTTGATGCTTAAAAATCTGCCAGAACTCACAGCTCGTATATGGATCTTCTCATACTCTTATGTCAGGAGTACAGCACATAATCCATAACTATAAGGATAACTTGAACTAAAGTTCAAGATGTTTCACTATTGTCTAAAGGAGTAGAGAATGTGGTATCAATGTTGCTACTTAAGATACTGTCAATGGCTTTTGTGGTCCTTAATTATCCCCCTATGCCTCTAACTGAGTCTAGGATAGAAGGCAGTGGTGCTACAAAGTAAAAATTAAGATAAATGACTGGGTGTGCTTTAATGCTTAAAAATAACTGCATGAATTTCCGGTAACATATGCTAGCAATTAAAACAATATTTTTCTATCAGTGTGTCTTGTCATTTTAATATGAGGCCAGATTGCAAGTGGTGTAATACATGTCAAATTTTTATGAGAAGGCTTAGAACTATTGCTGTGGCAAAATCTGAGCAGAGAACTGTGGATTTTTGTTATAACCCACATAAAATCAATTACCTTTTCCTACAGCGCTTCTCACAAGTAACCAGTTTCATGCGCTAACATGATGTAGTTACTCTTTCTACTGAGATCTGCCACCTTTTGGATGTTTCTCATAATACAGCACGTGATAGATAAGATAGAGCACTTTATATCAACTTTAATCTTGAGCTTTGCTTTAGTAAGGATAGCAGTCCATAATTTTACATGCCTGAAGTCAAACATCATATCTCACTTGTCTTCTGTGTTTCTTCAGTGTTCATCTTAATATTTTCCTCCCTCATCCTGTGGTTGTAACAGAGTACAACAGATTTTTGTTTACTGCATTCAAATGTTTAAGGCTAATTTCACTCAACTAAAAAGATGGAATCTTCTAAAGTGAAATCTTGCAAATCAGGCATGGATGCCAAGGCCAAGCCCTTTTTTCTGACATGCACATCATGGTCTATACTAGAGGTTTTGTTTTGAGAAGCTAGACTAGACTCCACCAAGTCACTAAAATAAAATTTTACAAATTTTTTCATAAAAATACAATTTACCAGGTAAAACAAGCATATGTGACTGAATACAAACAAGCAGCAGGTCTCATTCATAACAAGATACCATTTTTAGGGTTATTTCACATAAAAAGGGGGGGAAATCCCTAAGCTTTGGCCACCTAAATGTTTTTCTCCAGGGACTCCGGAGGGGCTTGTGGAGTGATCCAGGCCAGAGACAAACACTTGAAGGCAGCCAGATTGTCTTGGCTTCCTTTTTTGGTTCCACAAACTGGCTGGCTCCGTTTCAGGCAGGCCCTCCAGTGCAGATTGGAGCAGCCTGATCTGTTCTGCTGGAAATGGCGTGAAGTGCCAAGTCCTACACATGTCTTCTCTGGGAGCGCCTGTGAGTCACTGTATCAGCTGGGCCTACAGACAGCTACTGGTTTGATGGCTAACCAATATAATACAGCTTCAATAGGGAAGAGCGGCTTACCCACTGCGTCCCAATCAAGCCACTGACGCTAAAAGCCAAGTAGGAATAAATTTGATGTAAACATCAGTGGAAGTGGATGGCAAGAGGATACTGAGTAAGAAGCATTACCATACAGTTTAGGCAGGTATACATGTAATACATAGGGCAAGACACTGTGACAACATTTTAAAAGAGCCTTTAAACAGTCAAAAATCAGCAGGAGTTTTGCCTAGCTGAAAAGTGCAGAAATTGGCACATGGATAGGAGCAGATTATTCATTTATTCTTTCTTGCAGTGACATTTCATTACATACAGAAGAAACAAAAACCATGGAGAAGTGAATAGATATTGTTTCTGTCCTAGGGTCTTGAGAGGAAACAATGCAACAAAAGGGAGTAATGCTGGTTTTATTGTTATTCTTGACAAACTGACTGTTGCTTTCCCAGGAACCAAGCGCTCAGCTGAGCAAGCTGCAATTTATAAAGAGTTTTATCATATATTTCCTATACAGCATTGCGTATTTAATGCATGCAATAAAGGCTGACAGTCACAATACTCAGGTGGTTGGGTTTGCTATAACAACACTGACATCCTTTTACAAAGCTTTTCTTAAAATGTTTATTTTAAAATGTGTAATTTGCAAGTATTGCTCTTGAATGGTATAATTTCATTTTGAAGATTGGGCTCATGATCCAATAGTTACAGCTTTGTTCCCTCCTCTGCAATCATTTCCATGCAAGGGCTACAAACCGGTTTTTAACTCCTCCATTTGGTGGGTGCTGCCACCATCCTTCACTGAAATGGCAAGTGGTTCACTCCGCAAGATTTGGCTGGCACAGGAATTTGTGGGGATTCAATAAGGACGAAGCTTTCTGTGCATCCCCACCACAGAACTGCTAGCTGATCTCCCCAGCACTTCTAAGCCAAACAGAGCCCTTCCAGGAGGGGGCGGGAAGTAATGCTTGGTCTGTAAGAAATAGTTTTAACTGTCTTATTTAACAAGACTTGCTTAGGCTAAGAAAAGTACCAATGATCTAGAGCTTACCTACTCTCTGCCTCTTAGTTTAAAAATAGGTTTTCTGTGCTGCTTAGCCACCTGCTGTATTCTCCTTTTATGCGTTACCACTGCCCTTTCTTCTGGCTTCCTAAACATACGTGGGTAGAGATTTCAAGATAGATATGCATTCTGCTTTTACAGAGCCAGGACTCAGCCTAATTATAACCTGCAAGATCAGAATGTGACCGTTTTGACTTGCAGAAGCCAAGATGAATAATTGAGATGTTGGCATTTAATTTGTTTAGATATTCTAATTTTGGTCCACTTTTTACTGTAATTTATCGTGTTTATGACAGTGCTGATACCTTGTGAAAATGACCTATGTATGCAAGCCATCATTTGCACTGTATTTTCTCATGAAGTAAATTGACTTTTAGCAAAGTAAAACCACTTCTGTTGTTCTTTTATGATTCTAAAGTCAGTGTGTTTCTCTAGTTTCTCCATTATAAGAAAATAGTACACAGAATCTAATTAAATAATACTTCTTTCAAGACTACAGTAATTTAGACAATCAAAGAACTATACATCTTTGTCTCGGTAATAATAACTAATTAATGGATTTAATTAATCCTAATATCTCTTCCTGTGCATGATTGATAGGCACCTTCAGTGTGCATGTAGGTAGCTTTGCACATGAGGTATTTGAGCATAATTCATAGTTTTATGTCAGCATTTGGTTGGAACAAGGCAGGAGGAAAAGACGACATGATTACAGGGTGGCTTTCTGTTGCAATAATTGGTGCCTTAAGCTCAGCAACAGGACAGTTCCTGTACATCTAGACCCATCAACGCTGCAGCCCTCAGCTCACCTCAGAATAATTGTACTGACATACACCATTACAGCCCCACAGATCACATTGTCTTCCACCTCTTTTTTCCCCCATGGAGCTCTGGTGTACCCTAACAATGATGTCAGAATGAAAACAGATTAGACAGGGTAGCTCACATATTTTTCCAGTGATTATTTTCTTAGGATCATTTTGTTTTCAAAGCATTGTAACTTTCCATAAACAGTTTCTGAAAGCATGCCCTTCTCATTGTATTTAAATACTCTGTTTTCCTTCTCTGTCTCACTTCCTCATACTCTTCTCTTTTAGTTGCATTTAAACTTCACTTAGTTACTATTGTTTTCACCTATACCAGCAGTATCCCCCGTCTGGGGCTCTTTTGACCTGTTTTCTAAGAGAATAGGTTTCCACAGGGAAGAAGAATGACCCTTCCTCTTGAGAAGAATTAGAATTTCTGAACTGTCTTACTAAGCTGAGCCTAATGAAAAGCCCATACTGCTATGCTTATTATCTGTATATAGAATCCCAAAACTTTATGTGTGAAACAGTAATATATGAAAAAATGCATCTAGGATGACATTGTTCCAGTAAAGGTAATCTTGAATTAAATCAAAGATGTAACTTGGTTTTGATGCATTATTAACAAGGGAAAAGATGTGTATATTTTTTTGTAGCCCAACATACAGAAGATTATGTTCTAAAATATGCATTTAAATATAGCAGAGAGAGAGGGGTAGCACAACATTATCAACACAGTTGAGGTGTTACAATTTCTACCTATTGTTAAATGTATTATCGCTATTGTACTTAAAGAGTCCTACTTTTGGACAGAATTCTTATTTAGGTGGAGCACGTATCACAAACAAAATTGAAAGATGATCCTTGCCCCAAAAACCTTATAATTCAGGAGGCAACAGATGAGAGAGTATTGGGAAAGGATAAAGTAGTTCACACAGCATGATAGATGGTTGGCTAGACTTACCCCAATCTGTAGCAACACGGCAGAGGTGAATTTCAAATAGAGGTTTTTAAGGAAAATACTGAAGTGGCTTTGTTGATGTTTATGAGAAACCCAGCAAGAGCACATGGGAGCCATATGGGAGGTAACATGGATGTGTGCATACCTTGTATTTTAACAAGCAGACGATAACCATCACCCTGGGTAGGTGGGTGTAAGAGCTTGAGAGACGATATGATGGGGATAGATTGCAAATAGAATTGAAAATAAAGACAGCATACACTGATGCTGTAAAGTTGAAGAGAACAAAGAAAGGATTGTGAAAGAGGAAGATTTAGAATTCACCTTCTGTCTGAATGATGATAAATTATTAAGGTAGTGCATGGCAGGGGTAAGGAAACAGATGTTACGGCAATCAGTGTGTGGCATAACGAAAATTTGCATGAGTTTTTAGTATGCAGACAGCTGCAGAAAGCCTTCTACTAGAAATGTTAGAGTAAAGTCTTGTTAGGATTATGGCCTCATTTGGCTATGAGAAAAAAGATGGAGGTGGGAAGTGCAGGTAAGTGTCAAGCTAGATATTATCTGTCACGGTGACTACAAAGGAGACACAACTGAAAGTGCTGTTTTAAACATACTGATCTTGGGGTTATGTCTCTGAAGGACAAATCTGAGCCAGGCTCCTTGAGACTTTCCTGTGAATAAAAACAGACAAATCTGGAGCAAAGAGATGAATAGTCAAAATAATAACTAACCCATCATAAGGTTAGATCATCATAAATGCTGGAGGTGGTCTTGAAAGAACTCCAGATGGCATGAAGTGGTAATGGACAGATGCTCAGAGGGAAAACGAAAACCAAGAGTCATGGAAACTTAAGGAGGAAAAGGTTTCAATGATGGATTATTATTTTTCAACTTCGGTTCAGTTCAAAACCAATGAGAGACATAGGTAAGAGCAGATTATGTTGTGCCTAAGGGGAGGAGGCTAGTTTACAGAGGTTTTGGGATGGAGAAGAGGTATGTTCAGTAAGCCTGGAGATGGGAAAGAGGAACAGAGCAATCTGTAGCTGGCGAGAAAAGGGATCAGAAAAAGATTGGTTTTGGTGTGAGCGTGAGAACTGAAGGAGGAGTGAACAACAGTTTGCTCAGGATTGAAGAACTGAGGCAAACAGAGGAGTTGGAAAAGAGAAATTCTTCGTATGTGACACGGAAGAAGGAAAGGAGTTACAGAAAGAGAAGTGGTGGAAAGCAGATGTCTTCATGCAGAAGACATTGGTGAAATCCCAGTGTGGAGAGTGAAGGAGATGCAGGAGCAGGGTAAGAGGGAGGATGATTCAGGGTAGCAAAAACCCAACTTGAGATGACAGATGTTCTCCAGCTGGAGAATGGAGAATTACTTAACTAGGAAACTGGAAGAGCTGAAGATGGATCAAACAAACTTGTGGTGGGGAAAGAGCTCCTGGGTAAAAACGGTGAGGAGTGAAGCAGGTAGAAAATTGACAGCAATCCTTGATATAGAAGAAGAAAGGAAAGAAGAAATGTGGGAAAAGAGAGGGGAGACAAATACTCATAAATACCTGGAAATTGTGGAAAGATTGAGTGTCAAAGCTTGAGGGAGAAGACCTTAAGTATGGAGCTGAAAGATATATGATCATTGTTTAAAAGGGAGGAACACAGCATCAGAGATCTGAGAATATGGCTGATAAAAATCAGTGCAAGACAGTAAGCTTAGGTACAGGGTGAGCTGAAGAAGGAACACCAACTGAGCACAGAAGGGAGATGTGGGACTCTTCAGCAAAGGGATTGGATGGATCAGCAAAGACATACATGGGATATGGTGAAAATACAAGAATGCCTTGAGCTGAAACCAAAGAACAAAACTGAAGAGAACTGCTGCATGGAGAGCAGACAGCAAGAAAATGATAGGGGAAAGTGGAGAAGGTCATATTTAATGCTGCTAAAATGGAGAAATAGTATAAGGGATGTAGCCAGGGAGAGAGCAGAAGCCTGGTGCGACTGCCATAAATGAAGCTGTGGGTAGAATGTGTGGAAGAGAGAAGCCTCTGAAAGAGAGGGAGGAGAAACAAAAGGATCCAGGTCTTGGTGAGGCTGAAGGGAGTGACATACGAAGAAGTCATGGATGACAGGGGTTTTTTGCAGAGACAAAGAAAGTGGGAGGAAAGAAGGGTGTGGGTGTGAAATTTGAAGCTATGAAACAAGACAGGTAGAAGCAGTAAGAAAGTAAGATGTAGCATAAGGCAAGACGATTTTCAAACTTGGATAGTAAATATAATAGTTCTAAATTCTGTTTAGCCATCTCAGTAGAAAGTGGCTTTAAAACATAGTCCGTCAAAACATTTTGCTTTCCAGAGCTCATTGCAAATAGTTGCTCAGATGGGTAGGCTTTCCTCTGGGGAGGACAGAGGGAAATGAACTACTGATTCCTACTCTCTCCTGTTCAGTGTGTTCATTAAGCCGGTGGGAAGGCTGATAGAAACCATATTTTACAAAGTAGCAGGGATTGATTTAGCTGAGAGAAGGCATAGATGTTAACAGCGTCATTCCTAAACAAATTTAGATCTTTCTGTTTCATCACATTTGGCAGGACTGTTTGGATGATATCCATACTAATGCTTAATATGGTCTTCAGCTTGAATGCAACCTAAATGGCTGAGACCAGGTTTATTTCAGCAGTCTGCACTGGAGGGCTCTGCTGCTTGATAACAGTGTTGGCTTCTGTGTTAGGGACTTTCCTGTTTCTCCAGCTGCTTCTGCAAATTAGCAACAGCCATGAAAACTTCTTTCAGTGTGAGCTTTGCTTGGAAGTGGATTTTTTTTCCTGGCCGTAGGCCTTGCTGCTTCTCCTGCTTCTGTCATCTGGAGTTTGGGTTTCTGCAGAGAGCGCCCCATAAAGCCATGCCCAGACATCAAAAGGGAGCTTCCCCACATGAGCACAGAATGCCCACTGGCTGAGCGAGTTCCTTCTAACGTTCCCAACAGGCAGCCTTGGCTCCTGTGAAATTCAAAGTGTGGTTTTTTCCATGCACTGCAAAGCTTTGGGACGGGATCTACCTCACTCAAGTACACTGCTCACTCCTTCTAACAGCTCAGCAAGTCTGATTCTTCAGGTGAAGGGGTTCTGCTCTCTCCTACACTGGGGAAAGGTCTGCTGATCTCCTATCCTGCCTGCTCACCAAGGTGCTCTTGTCCAGCGTTAGTATTTCAGTCATTATGTCTACAAAAGAGCCTGAAGCTACAAAGCCTGTTTCCAAGATAAGCTTTCTCCTTCCTGTTTTTGGAAAGGGATTTGGTTGTTAGGCTCAGGGAGCCACAGCAGACTGCGGTTCTGGTTTGTTTTCTAGGAATGACTAAGAGAGGAGGAGTTTGTATGATCTGACTAAATTCTGATGACTTTGTTAGCAACTGCATTTCTTTAACTGTACATGAGCTTGCTGAAAGTATGGTTTTAATCTTGTAAACCCCTCCTCAGTTTCTGATGTTGCTTCTCACACACATTCTGTTATTTTACTTTTTTAGCTTCAGTCCTTCCATGTTTGACATACAGGCATTTTCAGGAGTATTTTAAAATGGATTTTTTCATCTTAGTAAACATATTCCTTTGAAATATTTTCATTGTCAGGCAATGTCTGAAGTTTTCTTGTTTTAAGTAAAACCGCTTGACCCTGGTTAAAACCAACATTTTATTCTACTGTGTGAGCAGCCAAGCCATTGGAAAAGTGGAATACATTAAATCAGAAAAATGAAAAACTAATCTGGTAGACATTTTGCTTTCAAGTTACAGAAGAAATGCAGAGAGAATAGTTAAAATCTTGATCAGAATAATGCATATGTGGGATTAAGGACTTGAGGCTGCCTCAGAAAGCAGGTTGTGATATGAGTCCTCAGAACAAAATGAACAAAGCGCCTGAAAGCTGGCTTTGGTTCAGAATGATGGTTGTCCCAGATTAGCTTCCTTGATGTGATTTCAGCTGCATTCAACCGTGACAGTGAATAATTTCTTATGCTTGGTCCCAACCAAGAAACAAAAGCATAAGGGAAAAAAAAAAACTGGATGCGAGGACTGATACTCAGAGCTGCTGAAAATCCAAAAGCACAAGGCTTCAGTTCTCCATTGTGGACCACTCCCTGGTGAAAACAGTATTACCGTTTTCCCCAAAACTGGGTTGGGAACACTAATCCTGTACTACAGTGACATCTACTGAAGGAAAGCGAAAAGAGCCTCAGGAAAGCAGCGTTGGCCTCTCAAATAGAAAGCAGTCATAGAAGCTTGAATGTACTTTTAAATTTCGAGGGGCTTAAATTTTTTCAGTTTGAATATTTCGGAGCTATTATTATTATCTGTTGTCCAGAACCCATCATCACAGTGTTTCCAGACATTAAACAAACACATACTTAACTATTTGGTTTGTATGCAAATATTTAATTCCTGAGAGACAGAGTTTTAGTTTTAGTTCATTCTCCACTTGAAAATGGATGTGAAGGAATGTTTTTTCTTGCTGAAGGAGGAGAGAGGTTAGAATTTAGAGGGCTGGCAAGTATACAAGGTGTTCAGACAGAGCTGGCGGCTGCCTGTGTGCCTCAGCGGGTGGGAAAAGCTGGAAAGGACAAGGAGAACTGTCAGTTCTGCTGTTAAGGTGAACTGCTTGCATCTGTATTACACTTAGAGCATATTTGATGGTAGGTTTCTTTACACTCTCTTCTTGCCAGCAAGCACTGTTTCATATTGGATATGAAACTAAACCCCTGTTTTTATTGATTAATGACTTATGCACAACTGCTTGTAGGGAAGATCTGTCTTGCTTGCTGGTGAAGGTTTGTGGTCTGTAGCCACCCCACCTGGATACTTCCATCTCTTTCTTCCAGGGGACTGCTGGCAGCAGTGGTTGCAGGTGTCTGGATCAGGAGGAAAGTGGGATTTATGCCTGCACCACCCCCCTACTGAAGCAGATATCATCTTGTCCTTTTAATTGCAAGGCCATCCTTGAAGGGAAAACTCCAAGCAGAAGAAATCCCATTAGTGTAGGAATGTGCCAAACTATTAATGAGCTAGAAAAAAAGCATAATGTAGCTGCAAAATGTTGCTCGATTGAGATTACTGTTGTTTGAGACAGACCAGAAAATACTGTTGGGAAAGTTTTATGGTTCTGCTCTCTCCTACATTTTTTCAGATCTCCCAGCATGCAACACTTACAGCCTATAATTAAAACAGCTTGCCGCTATTTGCCTTTTCATGAAAGAAGTCTCTTCTAACATACCACTCTTAAATCTCCTATGTGATAGGGAGTGAAATTTAATTTCAAGGCTTTCCTCTCTGCAGATCATTTAGCTCTTAATGCTTTTTTAGCCTAAATCTATCTCTGCTTCTGTCTGTGTGTCTCCCTCCCCTTCTCTGCCTCTCTTCCTCATTATTTGTTCACCTTTAAGCCGTTCCAAAGCTATTGGAAAGACAGATTGCAAAGACAGAAGCCTGAATTTTGCTATTATGCTCAACAACTCTGGCATGAGTTCCTACGCATTCCTGTTAAAAATATATCTGGAGCTGAAAACCCGGTGAGGGAAAAATGGGCTTCAGGCTGCTTATTGGTTAAATTGTTCTGTAGGGCACTGTCTACACAAGGGAGTCATATTTATGGATTTAGATGAACAGTAGAAGAACAGTGCTTGGCACGGTATTCTCGGAAGTGCTGAATTTAAGGACTTGTATAAAATTAGAATACCGTGCCTATGCTAAATGCTAGGTACTTTGTGCAATACAGCTGAGCAAGGCATCCCTTAGATAAGTAATAGCTATCAGCAAAGGATGTCTAGCAAGTGGAATTTTCTGTTGGTTCTCGAATTACCTTCCCTATTTTTCCTTTTTCTGGCAGAAACAGATGGATTTTTTTTCTCACAATTACTATGAACTGAGACTAACAGCTCCAAAATTAGCAGTGAGGAGGTGGAAAGGTGTGGAAAGAAATAAAAACATGCAAACCCTCTGTAACGGTCTGAACAGCTAAACGTGGAAATAAACCTTGTCATATGACTTAACCATGACTGGCCAGTGGGTCACACCCAGTATGGAATGATCAGCTCTTCAAGTAATGTGTGTATGTTGAACAACAACACAGTTCCGTTGTCCTTCCACTGATGACTAGACCTTCCAAACTATTATGAAAAAGAGGAGCACTGCCATGTTATTTATCTAGTTATTTAGTTACTTACAGTGAGGCCTGCAAAGGTTGGTGGTTTTTTCAGCTTTGAAATTGTTGTATGAGCATGGTCTATACAGAAGCCATTATATACAGGCTTAGATGGTTCTTAGAACATTTCCTTTAAGTTCCTCTTTGCCCAATTTTCCTCTTTTCCTAAACTCTGTATTTTCTTCTTGTGACCATGATTTTCTTTTTCAAATTGTATTATTTAACCATAGAGGATGACACAATGGTAGTAAACTCAGTTTAAAATTTACTTCACCAAGCATATGGGCATCTTCTGGGAAAGCAGCCACTTGACTTTCTCATAAGCTAGTTCTGGAGGTAGTCTGGATATGCCCCAGGTACTGGTCATGATATGATTGTTTGACACATACCTCTGTAGTCACACAAGGACTTTTTGTGCTATGGCTATCCTTACTTTTGAGAAAGAAGACTTTCTAAATTGAATAGGTTAAATACCTTACCCCCTAAGCAGGCTATATGGAAAGACGAGGAAATGAACACTCAGAGAAGCAGAAGCTGCTGAAATGCCATTTTATAAACCTTGGCTGAGGTGTGCAGGGGGACAAGGTACAGGGAAAAGGCCTGATCCGACACTCCTGAGGAGGATCCCAGTGCAGATTTCTGCACGTGTGGGACCTGATCCCATTCTCAGGAATGCACACCACCTAAGCTGGAGCAAGGGTTCCCTTCAGTGTGAACAAGGTGAGGATATCCTCTTGGGCGAAGAGCAGTAAAGAAAGAGATTTTGTGCAAGGGAGAGAAAACAGAAAATTACACAAACAGGCATCACAGAAAGGGCCTACATCTCAATGAACAGCACACAGAGATCAAACAGCAGAAAGGACTGACTGAGGAAATATAAAGCATGGACTAATTTACCTGGTTATTATGAGAAGCCAAAAGTCACAACAAACATCTTTTTCTTGGGTTTGATTTGATCTCTGATGAAGATGTTTTGGGTTTTCTGGATTTCCTAATTCCAACCCTGGCCTGTTACCATTGTGCTAGTTAGTTAGACAAGGCATGACAGTAGTGCCAAGGCTGGCCTTGTCTCACTGCTGTCATGCCTTGCTCAAGGAAGGAGGAGTGACCTTTTATGAAAAACCTCTCATGGGTCCTCACCAGCCACCCTTCCCTCTCCACATGCTCATTTTCAGACAGACTGGGGAGGGCTCCTTTGTTCCTGAGGCATTTGATCTCACCTACAGTTGGGCTATATTTCAAGTCAGTTTTGGCTTTGCTACAGAAGATCGTGTTGGTCCTGAGTGCTGGTTACATGTTGCTCTAAGATCAGTAAATTCATTTGGGTATGACGGACTTTGCAAATGATACTGACACTTCTGATCATGACCTGTTATTTCAAGAGTTCTCTCTGTTCTCGGTGGTGTTTGTATTGACTATAACCATCTCTAGAACTGATTATCAATGCCAAGTGATCAGAGTTGCTGCCTCTGGTCTGACATAGCTGTATCCTTTCTGCACCCACACATGCATGATTCAGGCTAACACTTACGTTAGCCTGCAATGTAAAGAAATAGACCCAGAGGCTGTCAGTGACTCCTCATCACAGAGGAAGCTGAAATACGGAGGTTGCTGGTGGTTACACACCTTAAGCTTAAGTAGAGCTTCCAGGAAGATGACTGTGAAGCATGGGATAAGAGATGTTGAGAACACTAAAATTATTCAGTTATATATTTTCTGCCAAGTGGACAGTTCTGGGAAGAATGCCAAACTGATGCTGGTAGATGAATGTTTCTGAGCCATCTTGTCCTTGGCTGCAGGAAAACAGAAGTGTTGTTGAATCAGGATAATTTTTATAAGGCTACCCTCTCTTTCTTTTGCTTTTCTTCATATGGAGTCACATGAAAAAAAAGATCTTACGAGTCACTTTCGATGGTGCCTTTCTCATGGAAAATTACGTGTTGGATGAAGCTGTTAGCACTGCAGTTTGCACAGGTTGCACCTTATTTATCTGCTCAGATTTTTTGTTGCTCATAACAGTATCATATGCATCTTCCTGGGTTTTCTGGGTTTCCATTGTTTTGCTGAATGACTGCATACGGCATTTCCAAAATGCTTGCCAAGCTTACAAACAAAATCATCCTGATTCACATTCCTTATATTGTGTGCTCATTTCATAGAAGATCCAGCTTTAGTCTGCCTCAGTGTGTACAGCTGTGAAAGTTTTCACCCAAGTCATACCTGAAATCTCCTTCTTTAGCATTTGCTCAACAGGATTTTGTACTATATGTTGTCTTGTATTTTGGACATTTGCACCTGTGCCTAAAGGCAGTGGCTATTGAAACACCTGCCATGGTGATTCCTTTATGCAGAACTGGCCTCTGAAATATGGCTTGTTTGAGTCTCCTATTTTTCTTTACCTAAAAAATTAAAATTTACTGCCACAGTTGCATTATGATTGTTTAAATTAAAATCTTTGCTCCTGGGAATTTTAATGAGGCCAAAATGTTTCTAAATAATGTTGTATCTTTGCTAAGAACTTTTTAGCACTTAGTTGAAAGAAACACACTTGCTTAACAGCAGCTTCAGAAATGGAGCCACAGCTGAGGGATAAAGCCAAAAATAAGGTCCTGTCTTCTGCTGAGACTCTGGTAAAGGCAGCTAAAAAGTCCATGTAGAAAGAGGGAACAGCAAAAAAACCACACTGGTATGTGAAAGAGCCAAAAGGCTTTATCTGGTTGTTTTTGGGAAAGGCAAGTTTGGAACTGCGGAGAAAAGCTTCTTTCTTTTAGACTCCTCCCCTGGTTAGGGCAACAGGGATATGCAAAGGATCTGTAAAGCACAGGAAAGATAGCACCACAGAAATCCTCATGTAATCAAAGTAATTAACTATCTTCCTAGTGGAAATACCCAACAAAGCCCCAAATACTAGTAGCCATGTATTTAAAGGGTCAGTATAGTAATTTTTCAACCCTAAGAATGAGTGCACACGTGATTGTACACAGAATATGTAAGGAAACCATAAAGTGTCTTGACAATAAAAGTGTTGATGTATATGAAAATCTACAATTCCTAAACTTCAAATGCAGCTAAAGGAAAAATCTACAGTGCCAAACAAAACCATATATTAATCTACCCTTTTTTATAGGTTTGCTTGTACTCAGACTGGGGGTGGGGTCACCACGACCTGTAACATCATGCATGTCAGGGCTACATGGGAGTTGTTCAGAGCAACATGATTCGGTTTGGGTGTTATTTGAGGCCATGTTACCATAATCCTGACTCACAAGAGAGAGAGAATTAATTTGGGCTGGATACTGTTATTCTCCCTGTGAATATATCTTTGTCGGAATATATGCATCTTTTTGACCAAATTCAGTATCTGATTTTTAATGCAGTCCTAGTTTACCTCTTCTTTTTTTTTTAACGTGCTAAGCTAGAGTGGTAGCTTTCCAAAGTTGCAAAATGAAAACAGCAGCTCCTTTTGATGCTGTTCTGTATGCTGCTTTTTCCTTCTGCTGGGGCATAAACCATCTGTCAAGAGCTTTTAGTCCAATCTTCAGGTTCAGTGTTTACCTTCCTGTTTTCTGCACAGTTACTTTGACTTTTTGGAGTAGGGCAAGTTTATGTCCTGCTCCTGTAGTTTGTTTAGATCCTTGTTTCCTAAAGCTAGCAAAGCACTGAAAATGCGCACAAAAAGGCACAATTCATCAAAGGGCAGCACATGAGCTTAATTATAACTAAAGAAAGAGAAAATGTCCCTTTTTTGTGTCATCTTTATGTAGCAGTAATTTCTCCAAATGCCTCAGGCATCTTGGAACATCAATTTATTAAACTTGTCTCAACGAATAATTCAAGGGCACCATTTTCCAAAGGATGTTTTATTTCTGAGTTAGCAATAAGAAACATCAAAAATAAAGGTTCCTGATTTTGTACATTAAAATAAACTGAGTTTGCAGTCTCTTTAGTAGTGAAAGCTTTCTACTTTCAAAGGCATTTTTCTATGACCAGGACTGGATAAAGTAGGGATAACATGGATGGGTACGGTGCAGTGGCATTACCTTTTTCCCATCCCTTGATCTCAGAAGTACTTGAGCACTACAGCGTTCTCTTTGTCCTTCAGAATCCCTCCTTAGGTATCTATCTACGTTAGCTCAGATGAGTAAAGTGAACCAGATAAATCATAGCTATATGCTATTCCATAGTGGGTTTTTTTCAGCTGGAAGCATGAAACACCCTAAAATGTGAGCTTGGGTCCACAAGAAAAAATGATCACAGTCCAAATGACTTCTACAGGCTAATGCTCTGGCATGCTTCCAGTACATGTAGGATATTATAAATGTATTTAAGGGACAGCTTTCAGCCAGCCACTATGAATTAAGAGGGTACTGTAATTACGCTGCTGCTGTGGTGTGTCTAACCAGAGCATCACCACAGCTTGCTGGCTATGGCCAAGTAAGTGGCAGATGGCATGAAACAGCAACGGTGCCATGAAATTCAATAGTTCACTGTGAACAAAAAGTGAGGCGTATAAAAGGCCTTATTCCACACACAGAAACACATGGAAACATGACAGTTTGTAAATAAAAAACATAGAAAAAAGCGGGGCTTTTTTAATCTTCAAATGATTTAGGTACACATTTACTAGTTCTCACAGGGCTGGTGCAGGGGGCTGGGGAGGAGTGAAGAGTTTTGTGAAACCTTTTGAAAATCCAAAAGAACTACGTTTTTCATTGTGACAAAGTAGTTGTAAGCAGACATTAGAAAATTGCTATTTGTTTACATGAGTAGTCTGGTATAAAGATAATTTTCAGTCCAACTAAGAGAGGAAAAAAACCCAAACCTTCAAAGTCTGTTCATGCAATGGTATGACATTAGCTAAATAATCCATGTCTTGTCAGTGTATTACCCCAACTTGTTCTTCACTTGTCACAGGTAGTGAAAAAGGTCTTTGTCTTATGCAAATAAAAAGACATTTGAGTATTTCTAAGTAGAACTTTGAGAGAAATAATATTTGCTTGAGACAAACAACTGTTCTGTGACAGAACTATTTCAAGTGAAAAGAATGTAAAAATCTAAGCAATGTGTCTCTGGTGTATAAATAAATGCCCTGTAATTGTCTGCTAAAAGTGGAGTTAATGGTGTTGAAACAATAGGCTCCATTGAAAAATGAAATCCTGTAAAGTGATAAATGTGTAAGGTCAGCTGAACTATTTGAAGGTAAATCATTTTTCTTTCCTTAGCTACTGGCATCTTTAATCTGGGAAAGAAGACGTCCAGAAATTAACTCAGTGTGTTCCACAGAGGTAGGAAAAGATCTATAACAGCTATAGGATCAAACCTGCCACTTCGCTTAGCTGGAACCCCTTCGGTACACTGCCTCTTGACTGGATTAGACAATTCCTAGCACAAAAATGTCCAAACTCTGTTCAGACATGCTCAGCTCCCACTAAGACAGTTTCACGCAGATGGCTGGCAAGACTGATGGGACTGATGCATTTCTGACCAGTTTGCGGCCAAGGGGCTAATACTTCACATTCCTTCTAAGAGGTTGGGGTCCCTTAAAAAGGTAATGGGCAAATCCCTCTTCTATACACAAAGAAATGCCAGATCAGTGGGCCCAAATCCCTGCTGGAGCTTCACATCTGTAGAGGAGAGTGCTGACCAGTAGGTAGTTACAGTTCAGGGGTGCTTTGACTACTTGTATAGCTCATGCCAACTGCCAAAACAGGCTAGAGTGGCTAACAGTTGCCAGTGGGCTGCACACACCAGGTAACTCCATCAGGAGTGGAGCACAGATTTGGCACTGCAAAACTAGCATTGCATCTTATTTTGTGTCAGCTTACATGGTCATATAGTGTACTCATGCCATATTTTCTTCCATTTCTCAGTTTCCATTCCTCCTTCCAGCCATTTGCAGTTCTGATCTGTCCCAGCTCTCTCCAACTTTAAATTACATATATAAAGTGCTACATATACTACACTGCGTGTACTGATATGTGCACATCTGTATAGCACCACTGCTGTCCCAGGCAGCAGAGGTATCCCACTGTAAACAATTCTCCACCCAAGCATGTTAAGTCAGTAGTGGAGCAAAAAGTATCCTTGCTGCATGTATAGAAACATTCCGCTTGTGATGGGAACATCAACCTCTGCACTAACAAGTGGGTGCAAGCACCAAGGGCTTCATTTGAAAAGGTTTTGGCTCTGTTTCTGTGCCCGTATCCTCTTTTATTTTGAATGTATGAGAATTCTTCCATTAGAGCTTACTTTGTGAAGTTATTTTGGGAATAACTTCAAAAGCAACTGAACAAAAATAAAGACAGAAAAAGAATAAAGACATAGATAATGAAGGAATAAAGAAAAAGGTGTTAACACCAAGTATATAAGAACTTACACTCACAAAAAAGAACTACTAGAAAGAAAAACACTATGTTCTGATAATTCAGATGTTTGGTATCTTACTTCTTATGCAACTCATTTTCTTTACATCCCTGGTGTTTCCATTAGAAATATGATTCTCCACCCCTGCCTCCTGTTCAGCTGGTATTTTGGTCATGACAGTTTTTCATCTTTAAGAACAAAGGAATTTTTGTACATGTTAAGATCAGAGGTTTGTGCAGCCCCCTGACTTCCCTCTGACAATGACAACCCAACTGACTGCAAAAAAAGTACAAGCAATTATACAGGCAAAAAAAGAATTTTCTTTGTCACCCTCAGCAGCTGTCAGCTGCAAAAGAAAAACCTGAAGGGATACTCCCTATTTAAAATTCTCTCTGTTATTATCATCATAAGATGGTCAGGCCTATTTTAACATCAACAGGTCTATTCCTTTGTGATATCCTCTTAACTCTTGACAACAATGTTATAGTGTGGTAAGGGATTTCATAGATTACTCTAAGTATCCACATTTCCTGATACTCAAGTTCAGTGTATGTTCTTATGTTTGGAATAAAAGACTATGTAAGTTTACGTTCTTTGTTTTTTTTTTCTTTTTTAAGACTATTTCTTTATTGCCTCTCATTCATCTCTACATTAAGCCCCATGTATGTGGTCTCTCCTTGTATAACAGTCTCAAGAGAATTTCTAATTTGTTTCATCTGTTTTTGAAATAAATTTATTTGCATTGTTTTGAGATGGACAGAATAAAACTAACCACAATAGAAAGAATACCTCTGATTTAAATAATGCTTGTATTATTTCAGTGTTATTTTCAATGTTGCTTACAGGCCATTCTTGATAACGATAATTTTATGCAGACATTTCCAAAGTGTAGAAGGATTTGCCTTAGGGACCATCGGCATCTTTGACCCTTTGCTGGGAAATGTCTGAAAAGAATACCTTAGGCAAAGAAAGTCTTCCTAACAAGTTCTTGAGAATTATCTCTTTGTTTTGCCTAAGAGCGAGTGCATCTTATATTAGCAGTTCCACCATTTATTTCAAAACTGTCTGAATGTACCATTTAACCCTGCGGACTTGTCCTTCACTGTATCCTGCTGTTTCAACACCTCTCCCTCCAATTCCTCAATCTTCATCTTTACTACCAGAAGGTAGAACAGAAATACTGTTGGGCTATTCTGGCATTTTCTCACTGTTTCTACCCTCCTTCACACCAAAACTTTACCCATATTCTCATATTTTTAACAAAGAACATTTCCATAATCTTTTTTTTTTTTTTTGAGTATGTAGCACAAAGAAAGATCTTGTTAAAATTCAAAGCTAGCTAAAATAGTTGAAATGCTTCATTTTCTTCACACAAATGCTGAAAGCTGAAGGTAACGTGATATATATATATACATGAGCATGTAAAAGCACATTATATTTGTATATTTATAAGAAAAACTGCTGTAACATCATTTCTTACACTAACAAACTCAACTATGTATTTATGCGAAGTATTTAATAGTAGTGTTTTGACACAGAGAGAAGAAAACCCCATTACCTCTACGTACTGCTGATTTGGGGTTGTCTATTATTAATTCAAACAGTTGCCTTGGGAAAAATCATCCTTACTTATGAATATGAACAAGAACATTCCATTTGGCACTATTATGCTTCTCCACAGCTTGAGACATTCCCTGTCCTTCCCTTGCTTGGTCTCGTTGCTGTGCAGATGAGGTGCAGACCCAAGGGAGGACAGGGAGGGGTGGCAGGAGATGACAACTCTCACCTTGCAGAAAGGGAGAGGTGCTGGTCACTCCTTCTTGTGATCCCTGCCTTTGACCTACCCCCTTTCCCCAATTCACTGCCCTTTTGCTCTCCCTCCACATTCTCCAGCAGCAAGGGTACACCCTACGGTCTTCTGCGCGTGGTGGGGCTCCTTCCCTAGACAGCTGAGAAAGGCTGTGCTTGGCATGCGCCTGTCAGAGACCCTGCATGCCACTGGCACCCACATCACTCCAAAGATTAGTGTTGAGCACCGTCATGGGCAGAAGCAGCTATTCCTAGTAAAGCTGAATAAATGAAACTATAAATAAATTAATAAATGATTGAGAAGCTGAATAAATGAAACTGCATTTTATGCTTTCTATTTCAACCAAGCCATTCTGTTTACAAAGAGCAGCATTTTAAGAATAGCAGAAGTCACTGGTGTTTGTGAACTTGCAAGCCAAGAACTGCAAGCAGACTGCATCTGTCATCATTTGAAAACACAGCGCTGACTGATCTCTGACTTGATCGTAGCACTAAAGTGGATTAATCACTTTGGCATCTCAGGTTTCATTGCTCTGAAATGGGAATAAGTGTTGTTCTCATGAAGAATGGCATTTGTCATATTATTCATGCCTGCAGTGGCCTCTTAGGGTGTACGTGGTTGGCCACATTATGCCAAAAAATGTATGACTTGAAACTAAATTTTCAAGAGTGCTTTAATGGTCTTTTTGTCAGTTAACTCTTCTTTTGGTCTCAGGGTATTAATTGAATGAGATAGCAACCCAGCTCAAACATCATGATATCCCTGGCTTCAAGAAAAGCACAATTTGGGGCTTATGCAGCCTATTGATTTAACAGTTAGCCCCTCACCCGCCCTATGCACTATCACCCGCATTTCAGCCAGGGCACATTCACCAAGGGGTATAGCAAGAGCAGGACTTGCACAGCCATAATAGAGGCCTGATTCATTTAATGGCGAATTTGGGATCCCATTGCCAACTGGAGCGTGTCCTTTTGGTGGCTCCCCCAGGTCCCAGCTGCTGCCTAGACTCAAAGGCAGCCCAGGGGGTGGCCAGCTTGTGCTTCTGGCTCACTCTCCCATCCCCACTTGCCAGCTGGGCTACCCCTTGCTACCTTGGGTCTTGGCTCCCTTCTGCCTCCTGCTGCACCAGCAGAGCTGGGGGACCAAAGGACTTGAGGAGACAAAAGAAAATGACAGGGAGCTATCTGAAAATCTGGAAAATCCCATGGCAAAAGTGCTTGGTTAGGTGGCATCACAGAAACTGTACTGGATTTGGAAGCTGTGGGGTCATGTGGTCCACAGGCTGCATATGAGAGAAATCCATCCCTCACATGTATCTGTATGACATGTCAAATTACCGAAAACTATTGGCAGAAAACAGTACATTTGCTTAAACTTGCAAATTTTCTCAAAGTTTCCTAAGTCTGATGAGCTGGAGGTTTATATTTTGTTAACCACCCAGAAAGCTGTCAAACCTTCCCAGACAGACCTCCTGCCGCACACCTGGGACTTGGTTGGGCAGTGATTCCCCCAGACAGGTGGACACAGCAGCATTAGCACCAACCGCTGAATTCAAAAGCAGGGATTATTAGCACTTCATCTTGTTTGTGCTCTCTCTCTTAGGGAAGTGGGTGCTCTATGTTACTTGAATTTCATTTTCAATTTTAAAGAGCACCCAAAGGAAAAATGTTAGTGTGCTAAAGGAGAGTTTACTTTTGTTTGCCCAAATGTGAACCTGCAGCTAGAACAGTTCCTCTGTGGTTAGAATCGCAGAATAGTTTGGGGTGGAAGGGACCTTCAAAGGTTATCTAGTCCAACCCCCTGCAATGAGCAGGGACATCTTTACATCAGGTTGCCCAGGCCACATCCAGCCTGGCCCTGAATGTCCCCAGGGGTGGCACATCCGCCACCTCTCTAGGCAACCTGCTCCAGTATTTTATCACCCTTACTGTAAAACATTTCTTCCTCACATCCAGCCTAAATCTCCCCTCTTTTAGTTTAAAACCATTACCCCTTGTCCTGTTGCAATAGGGCCTGTGAAAAAGTTTGTCTCCATTTTTGTTATAGACCCTTTTTAAGTACTGAAAGGCCACAATAAGGTCCTCATGGAGTCTTCTCTTCTCCAGGCTGAACAACCCCAACTCTCTCAGCCTTTCCTCATATGAGAGGTATTCCATCCAACTATTCTATGATTCTATAATTCTAACTAAAGAGCTCAACCACTCATTGCCCTTGTGTTGGATGATGCTTGTGGTACCCCTTGAAGAGATTCAATCTTACTCAGACACACAGAGAAACCAACTGCATTAAGAGAAAATGAGGTAAATTATGCCACTTTCCATGCAGTTTCCATAGCTAAAATATTTGTTGATGCACCAGGACTGATGATTTAGGGTTGGTATTACAGCTTTTGTGTTTGGCCCCCTCATACAAATCACTGATTTGAACTACTATTGACCCAGAAGGTTTCCTGGTGCTGCTGCTTTACTTCAAATCCCATGTTTATATTGATTCCATACAATGTTTTCTCTCATTTATTCACACCTTTTAGACTAACTGGAAAGCTTCCTACTACATTTACACAAGTAGATGTGCTTCACTGAAATTCCAGTAAAGGGATATTTTTTCTGCCATTCCTAGATCCAAACAGCAACAAAACAACAGACAAAACAGACAAAACCAAGCTAAGGTTGGGTATTTTAACCCTCAAAAAGGATAGAGCTAGAAGTTCTGACAACATCTCTTTCATGATCATTGAATTGTTTCAATTCAAATATAATGCGATTTATGTGAAAACAAAGAAAGAAAGGGTGAAAATGGGGGATTTAGAAATACTAAAACAAACCATCGCCATTTACTGAAAGTTTTACTCTTGACAGCTTGTGATCATATGTCAGGATTTTGATGTTTCAGCTATGGAAAAATATACAATAGAAATGGAAAATTCATAGGGAGGGAAAACCAGCCTTTTGTCCAGCCCTGCATATAATTTATCCAACCAAGAGGCAGCCTGAAGAACTTGATAAATGTTAGGAAAAGAATCTCCTCATCACTTCAAATTTTATCTTTTTTGGTAACACAAATCTATTGCAGTATTTTGTCCACAACAATCTGTGAGGCAGCACTTTTTTCTTCTTTTTGCTTGTCACTATGCAGGAAACACTCATTTAGGTAACACAAAACCAAACCAATCTGGTTTCCCTTGATGGGGCAATTTAAATCACTATCTATCCAATGGCAAAAGATTATCCACAGCTGAATTCTATCTTACCTGAAATTGGCTCCTCACTTCTTTTCCCCTACAAATCATTTTCTAACTATTACAGGCAAATATTTTAACAAATTATGTGGCCAATACTCTGTTCCCACTTATTGCTGTGAGCATCCTGTACCTCAGAGAAGTTATTTTCAGGTTTGCAGCCATGCAAATGAAAAATAACTCCTTTTCTTTCAGTGTTACCAGTTCCTACACACATCTCTAAACACCTTATGTATATACTATAATGTTATAGCATCGTATGAAACTGCTTTAGAATGTCTGAATATTTTTACTTAATATAGTCGCGGTGAGTGTTCTTTACACTTGTCATCTGTAATTCTTCCTGTTCTTAATCTACACAGTCTAAAAACTGTGAAGGTGGTGGTGGCATTTTCTACAAGCAAGCAGCAGAGGAAAAAAAATGACAAAAAAGGATGTTATTAAAAGAATATGTCATTGTCACAGTTCATATGCCTTGAAGGACTTTTAAGGCTTCATTCTTGGGAAAGAACAAACTTTAAACTTGCTGTCAGATAAAAATCTACAATATCTGTTGAATTCATATAACTGTGAGTGGAATGCAGACCTATTTATGTCCAAATAACAGCTCTCTTCAGGTAATGAAACTGCGCATCCTCTCATGTATGTAATGTACTGTAATGTACTTTGCTACATAGGACAATCACACTGTGACAGCTTGAATGAAGGAGGACTCAGAAAATAGGCAGCCAGTTTAAAATTCTTATTGAAACAATTTATTTTTGGAAGCTAGCAGCATGCTCATTGCAGAAACAATAAAATCATGTCCTTGAGGAAGCTGGCACTTACCAATAGCCTTAAAGAAAGCTTATATTCATTGACTCATGTTTCTGGCAAGGACCATGGGAGGGGACTGAGTCCACCCTGTGTCTGAGGACCATTCTACCTGTGCCAGCTCTGAGCAGTGGTGCTTAGCTCTTTTTAAAGAGCCCGAGGCTAGAGGCTGCACAACCGCCCCTATGATCTTCTTCTCTGCCCTCACCATGTTTATTTTCTAATCTTCCTTGCTGTGTTTTAAACCTGTTCCCTCTTGACCCATCCACTGTGGAACCAGAGAACAAATTCATCCTTTTCCCTTTACAGCAATCTTTCATATATTGCATATACATTCATATCTGTATTGTATAGCTATGTATGTTATTTTCGCTTCTTCCACCTTTCCCCCTTCAACATAAATACCTTTTGGTTTTGGGTTTGTTGTGGGTTGTTTTGTTTGGTTGGTTGGTTTTTGGTTTTGTTTTGGTTTTAATTTCCTTATAGGACATATTTTATAGACGTTGTATCATTCAGATTGTTCTTCCTTACTCTCTTAGTGGGCTACGTATTTACTGAAGCCAGATCACAGCTACAGAGGTTATCTAAAGCCATGTAAATAAGGCTGCTTCACAAAGTGAAGTGTGCTTCTTTTTGTACTGTTTTATGTGGTTTGACTTTCTCACTGCAGGTCTCTGACACTGTCCCTTTTGTACAGATTGTGATTCAAAGAACTACAGGTCTTTTTCACTTTTTCACATAATTGAAGCTTTTTACCCTGCAGAACACCTGGTAATTCCCCCTTTCCCATTTGTATAGCTGATCATATCTGCCGTATCTGTTGAATAGTACACTCCTTTTTTCAGACCCAATCCCTAGTGTGTGAAAATCCTTGTAGATTGTACATTTATCCTCCAGCATGCTAAAGCCCCTCAGCTTGATATGATCTGTAGTTATGTAAACATATTTTCTGTACCATCCCCAAGTTCATTAACATCCTTCTGACAATGAGCTGCTTGCATCAGCTCCCTAAATACCTTCATCCTCATTCTCCTGTTTATTTAGATAATATAATAGGAAACCATGTCAAAAATCTAACTAAAGTGACATCCAACATGACATCCAATGTTTCTCCTCCACTGATAATTCCTCCTACTTTGTTGTAAGAGGGATGAGATTTGTTTGACATCTGTTGTTCTTGACAAACCTGTGTTGGCTGTTGCTCATTGTGTTATAACTGCTTAAAAGTATCCTGTTTACTCGCTCCAGTATCTTTTCTGAGCAGTGAAATTAAATAGATGAGTACATAACTTTCTATTTCCTTCTCTCCTTACAACAACACTTCTTGTCTCTCTCTGTCCTGTAATATCCCTCCACTGTAAATTCTCAAAGATGAATACTAGTAACTGAGATTTCACCAGCCAGTCCTTTAAGTCCAGCTGGTGGAAAAGTAGCAAATTTTGTTTGAATAATTTATCATTTAATATCCTTTTTTCTGAAGAATAGTCAAGTCTGGAATCCTTCTGTTTTCCCAAGTACTAATAACGCATGATTATTATTGTTATATCAATATAATATGCAAAAATATTAACAGGCTTTGCTTTCTCAGTGTTGCCTGTCAAAAACTTTCCAGTTCTCCTTGATACTGGAGTAATCATTTGCTTGAGCCTTTTCCATTTCTGGTAATGTACATAAAATGACTTCATGTTACTCCTGATGTCCCTTGCTAGTTACATCTAATTTCCAGCCACCTTTTCTGATTTCAGCCCTGCATGATCGAGCTACACTTCTGTAGCTCTCCCAAGTAACATCACCCACCTTCTCTTTTCTGGAGGCTTCATTCCCATCTGAGCTTCAGGAAGAGCTTGTGATAGCCAGGCTGATCTTTTACTGAGCCCCTTACCTATCTGCATGGATAGCTCACTTACTTCTACTCTTGATGTTATTTGTTTGGGGAACTGCCAGTTCTCTTAAACATCTTTTTCCTCTGCATCAACCTCCCACAACATTATATTGACTGGTTGTACAATTTCATTGGAGTCTACCTCCATGAAATATTTCAGTTTTGTTGTGGTATTGTTAGTTCTTTCTAAAATTATGGAATCGCCCTATAAAAAAACTGTGAAGCCAGAGTATATGTATATGTACTGTGTACACACATGTACATATAGATATATACTTATACATATACATGCACACATTTCTCTCTCCCTCCTTGTAAAGAACACTGAGAACATAAAATTGCCTGGCTTTTCTTACCCAAATGATTCAGTTTAATACCTATAATAGAAAATGAAATGCGATGGGTGAGTCACAGGAAAACAAGCTCATCATTCTGCTGGAGAATGGAAGCTGGCAGGACTACTTACTCCTTTTCTAATAATCCTGTAAGGAATTTTTTTGCTTTACATCAGCTATAGCTCATAGGTGCAGGACATGTGAAGATGGAATGGACCCATCTGGCTCCTGGATTAGAGATGTACCTGTGATCTTGTAGACATTTATTCTTACATCTATTGTTTATTCTTGGTTTCACCACAACAGGGGTTTAAGAAATAGGATTAATGTTGGACTTGCTTCCTGATTTCAGGCTCCCAGAAAAATTCAGAGCAGGTAGAGAACTGTGCCAGTTCACGTCGTCCTGCTGGCTCACAGGGAACAAATTCCTCAGATGTTGTATCTGTCACTGATGAAGGATATCTTTAAAATATGTTTTTGTTTCTATCTCCCACAAGGACTTACTCTATGATGCTTGGCACATTTCTGCATCCATCTCTTTAATGAGCATAATCTCGTTTTCCCGAAAAAGTTCAGTATGACAGAAAGGGAAAAATACTTCAAATTAAGCAGCATCCATCTGCATTGGTTGTGAGCATACAGCACTTTGCTATAAAGATTTTCTGTAAGCATGTTTCGGTATTTGTCTTTCTCTTGTATGTTTTTAATCACCCAAATTAGCATATTTTTATTTCTCTCATGTTGTCTAAATGTTAAATCATTTATGGCAAGGACTAATTTTTTTTGTTTCTGCAGAACCATTTACTGCTTATGAGAGTGCTTAAAATAAATTGGTAGTAGTAACTTGCAATACATGCAGGATACAAAAGTTGGGTGTATGAATTTCACTTTCACATAGAAAAGTTTGAGGGGGTTTCGCGTATATATTTGGATTTCCGTTTTCTTTTTCTTTTTTTTTTTTTTTCATTGAAAACCCTCCTAGAATCTCTCTCTCATGACCTTAGCATAGTTTTGAGCTTAAGATTTCACTTTCCAGTGATGTAAATAGCAAAGATGAAACTTGGGCATGGAATGCCCCGAAGTTGATAGTATTTAAGAGGCGATTTCTCACCAGATACCCCTATGGATATCTCTATTGATATATACGCCTCTTGGCACCCACTGCTTATAAAACAGGAACGTACCCGCCTAAAAAGCCAAGGACGTACTTTTCAACTGTTATGCAGTACTTATAAGCACGGATCTGCGTAAAATAACGGTGTAGGGGCTCTCAAGCTGACGTGCACAACTGCAATCCCAGCGCATGCCTAACGCGGAGCCGGTACATGCACCGCACGGGGATGACCGCAGCGCAGCACTGCGGTTCCCTCGAGTTTCTCCGCTGAAAGCCTTGCCTTTAGTTCCTCACATATTTTCCAGACGTTAACCTCTTACACGGAAGCCTCCAACAGAAACACCTGCCATAGGGTCACCTTCCCCCCCTCACAAAGCGCGCCCTGCGAGGGGAAGCGAAGGGGAGCGCGGCGCCTCCTGACCCACCGCAAGATGGCTCCTGGAAAGCGGGGTGCCCGCCCGCCCCCAGCTCCACGACGGGACGGCATCGGGTCTGAACGCGGGAGTACTGCGGCCGCGAACGGCCGAGGAGCCGCCGCCCGCGCTATGCTCGGGGCCGCCTCACGGCAGCCTCACGGTCCCCGGACGGGACGGGACGGGGCGGGGCGGCTCGGCTCGTACAGTGCCGGCTCAAGCAAGGCCGCCCCCGCAGGTATGAGCGAGAGTGCAAGGATGCCAGCAGCCCTGACCCTCGCGAAGCTTGCTGCTCCCGACGTGGGACGCAGAACCCCGCCGGCACTCCCTCCGCCGCAGCCTCCCCCCGCGGCGGGCGGAAGGTGGTCGGCAGGGGAGAGGCCCGCGCCCCCGGTGCAGCTGCCGGGCATGCGCGATGCCCCCGGAACATGGCGGCGGCGTGAGGCCGGCGACGGCAGGAGCAGCTTGACAGGCGCGTGAGCCTCCACGGACTCGCTTCCCGCCCGCTCGGTGAGTGGCGGCAGCCCTGCTACCGTGGCGGCCGGCAAGAGAGAGAGAAAGGAGGAGCGGGAGAGTAAAGGGAGTCGAGGCGGGGGTCGTGCGCCTTCCCTGGGCTCCCCCTGTGACCTCCGCCTGCCGTGGCCGTGCCGGGCGCCGTGGGGAAAGGAAAGCAGCGGCCCAGTTCCCTCTTTCCTGTCCCCCTCATTTCTCTTGGTGGTGCCACCCCCTGCCGCCCCGCGCCAGTCCCGCCTCGCTGGAGGCTGCAGTAGGTCAGGCCAGGGCTGCCCCGTGCTTAGACACTGCTTCCCGGCCTCCTGGAGCTGCCCGCTCCCCTCCTGGGCGGGCTGAGCGCTCGGCGCGGCGCTGAAAAGCCGCTGGTGGCTGGGTCAGGGGCGCAGCCGTAAGAGCGGGCAGCGGGAGCCGCTCCCCGGGCGAGAGGAGCGGGGCGGCTCTGCCTCCTGGCACTAACAGAGCTCTTTTCCGGGGGACTTTATGTCTGTGTGTACGGGGTGGTCGCGGCTGCCAGGCAGCTGGAGCCCCGACGAGCGAGTGCGGCACGGGAGATCCCGGGGAGCGCCAGTGCCTCCCACCCGCCGGAGCGGCGGGGCCGGCGGCGTTTGACAGCAGTGCCGGGAGGACACGCCTCTCCTGCCCTGGGCGGCCCCGCTCCCAACCCCGCGGCGGCGGCTCCGTGCCCTCCTGCCTGGGGCTACCCCTGCCCTGCTCCTCCCCGGCCAGCGCCAAGGCTGGCGCGGACCTGGGGAACTGTCGTTAACCCATAGAAGTGGATGCGCGTTAGGAGTTATGCCACTGGGAGCGAGCCCTTGTGTTGGGTAGGGGCCGGAGGCTGCGCGGCCGAAGGGGGCCGGGCAGTGGCAGTGGCAGGGGAAGGGGGAAGGGGGAGGCACTGGTTGTTTGACGGCGTGCGGCGGCACCGCTCCTGGTTCATGTACAGTTAAACAGCGTATGTGGCATGCGTTGATTGCTGAATTAAAGGGGGTGTCTTGCATGGGGAATCGTATTTTCCGTCGATGTGTGATGGCCCAGAGAAAGTTGTTACAGTACGAAAAGTTCTGTGTTGTGTGTGCATCAGCGTTGTCTGTAGCGGCTGGGACAAGCTGTGAAGTAGATTGCAGGTGCTTTAGTAGTTAAATTAATATTCAAGTTAAATTTTGTGCTCAGTTATTCTTGAGGAGAGATGCTTTAAGCGTTTTTGAAGATCTTTAACTGGTTGCTTACTGCAGTTTAAAGCTGAAGCCTTTAACCAAAACAGTTACCTTTGGTTTTCACCTGATTTATTAGGCTGTAGGAGATAGCTAGAATTAATTTTAAAGCCTTAAAAGTTTAATGAAGAGGTGAAATACTGTTATCTTAGTGAGTTCTAGTAGTATAAATCTCACATGTGACTCATGTATATTCTAACTAATGTAGCCTGGCTTAGAGAGTAAAACAAAAAGCATAGACTCTGTAGGTACGACAGGAGCTTTTCAGAGCGTCCTGTGTCTGACTTGTAAACAGCTCTTCAAGCTTGACTGGTTGTGATTTTTTTATTATTCAAAGTAGCAGTCTTAAACCTTTGGATTTTAAAAGCTGCTTTAAAGATTTTTTAAACCTTAATCTTTGGAAGCCACAGAGCAAAGCAGTCATCGAGGCAGTTGCTCAGGCTCAGTAACCACTGCAGCACTTGCGCAGGTGGGAAGAGTAACGACAGGAAGGCATTTGCTGCATTACAGGCGTGTTTTAAGCTGTCATGTTAACATCAGTTAGTAAATAGGGGAGTGAACGAGTTGTGGTGTACCAGTTCTCCACGGGCCACCATCAGGTGCTGCTCGCTGGTAGCGTGTCCAGGGAGCGAATTGTACAACCAGGCTGCGTGCTTGGAGCTGGGGGAGCTGGTTTTCTCCCTTAGGGTGTCTTAAAATGTAAGTACTATTTAAGGATGATGTTACTTAAATTGACATAAAGAAAAAGCTCTTCTGCTGGTACTTTAAGGGAAGTTCTGCAAGCGGGAAGCAGCGGAAAGGTGTATATGGTAAAACTGGAGACCTGGAAGTACTTGTATGTCTTTTAATTTTAAGAAGGTCTGGTCTAAAATATGAAAACTAATGTTTACTGATTTTATTTGAGACTCAGCTGATGGAGTTCATGCTCTAGTTTTCTATTTGGTGTACATTTGTGGTACTATTTGTGTAATAAGGCAGTAATGTTTGTGTAGTATCTTGTATCAGGTTGCTTGGTCTTGTGTATTTTTACAGTAATATTCACATGTAGCAAAATCAAATGCTGGCCTTGATTGTGTGTTGCAGCTGCAAGTATAAACTACTTTCACACCAATCAGAAGCTGTATAGATATGCAGATGTGACTGTCTCTAATTAGATTGTTCTTATAATTTTGTCATATGTTAAGTGCCGATGTTGATGGAGGGAGGTTAGGGAAGAAGCAGTGACAGTCCTCTCAAATATGTTTCCTCAGACTTTGAATGTGCTGATGCCTTTTCTCCTTTGCTGTGCTGCCCTTGCTGTATCCGTGCTCTCTTAAGGCGGAGGCATTGTGTTCTGGAGTAGCTTCATGAGTACAAAAGAGGCATTGGGAGAGTGTTTCCTTTACAAAATCAAGTGTAAATTTGTTTTCACTAGTGTGAAATTTGCTGTGCTGAGAAAGTATTCAATGTCTGTCTAAAAGTTGTGTTTATAAAGCAACGATGCAACTTTACTTGAGAGACTGTGAAAAAGCCTGAAGTAAACGTAGGTAGCTCCTTCTGCCTGTTGCACATGGGTGCCTTTCCCATGATTTTGCCTCATTGTTGTCTTACTATTCCAACAGGATCGTGAGCTGTGAGTGAGCCTTTTTTACTCCCATTACTGTTGCAGTCAATCCAAAATGGAATGAATGTACAGGGAGAAATCAAGTCCCCAGTAACTATCCCTTGGTACTAAATAGCATCACTAACAGGAAATAACATTTGTCATTGACAAGCTACTATATTTTCAAAATACAGAACAAATTACAGGTAGAGACCAGGACACTGCTTCCAGGAGCCTACACAAGGGAGGTTGTTAACCAACTTCTTGACCTCCGCATCTGCAGGGCATTTAGAGTTCTCTTCATTCCCATTTGAAAGACATAGCCTTAGGCGCCCAGCCTCAGTGCTGATTGCTTCTTCCAGAGATTGAAATCTTAAATGTAAAGGACAATAACCTTTGTGTTCTTCAAAGTGTAAGACATGAAACATAAATGGCCCAGAAGTCTGAGAATTTTCTAGCATGTGGGAAGAGCTAGAAAATCTGATATAAAGTTGTTGAGGCTTAATAGAGCAATTTGTAAATATGAAACAATGGAAATGTTAAGTGGAAAATTATTTGTACTTGAATGTTAGAGGTGTTTTCATTACATGGGGTAGCCCTGGTATTTTTGCAAATACTTCTGATTTACAGTTTGGTTCAATGTAATTTGAAGTTAATAATCTGTTAATATTCTGATATGATTTGGTATATTATTCTTTTTTTTTTCTTTTTTCCCCCACTGTGATTTGTGTTTTGGCATATTGGAATGATTTTTCCAATACAATTTGTATAGCTTCTTTGGAGACTTCTTTTAAGGTCCAAGTGTCCTATAATTTGGTGATAACAAGATGTAGAAAGCTTTAATATTAGTTATATGCAGTTAAGGTTGTTCTTGCATTGTAGCAAAGACTGATAATGATGAGGTAGATGCGATGTGTGTGAAGAGTTTTACTTACCATCTCTAAGTGGAGAGATGATTCATTTGCTTGAGGTAAAGCCAATAAGAAGTGAAACAGTGAAGTCCTTAAAGGAGTTGTTTATTTTAAGAGTACAGTTCTGTGTGAATACCATTTTTGTACCTTCATGCACTTGCCAGCTGACTTGATCTGCACAGGCAATGAGGCCTGAGGGTGTGTGCCTGGCTCCTACAACTTCTTGCCCCTGCAGCAGTGCTGGAGGTGCAGCAGCAATGCTGCCTGTTGCTCCTGGAAGCAGTGAGAGAGGATTTGGTGAGTGATCAGCTCAGTCCACATGTGGTTGTATGTGTAAACTCTTCAGATTGCCCAAAATTTGTATCCCATGTCTGATCTCTTTGAGCATATCTACCTATTGTGCTTTGAGATGGGCAAGGGGAGCTTGCAGGAGTGGATGGCTGGCTTCAAGTACCTGATCCAACACTGAGCAGACTCCCCTTTTATCTGCAGCAGGTATATAGACAAAGAGTAAATGGTGGTGATGACCCTCAGAGGCACTTGTATGCCTTCCTTGTAGTGTTTTCTCTTGGTCAGCAATGACATAGAGAGGAGGGTCAGGAGCTGCATGACAGCCTTTCAGAAGGTAGCAACTGTCTTTACAAGCTGCCTTATCTCTTTTATTCAGGCTTGCTCTGGTAATTTAACTTGTATGCTGTAGACATTGGGCACAGGTATATACAGCTGGACCATTTGTGGCAGAGGGGTATACTGCTTCTTGCTGTTAGCAACTCTCCTCCCAAGATCCCTGTCACAGACAGTAATGACTTTAGTTTCTGTGCCCTTGAAATAGTACCAAACCCTGTGTTTTCTTGTGTTAGACCTAACAAAATTGAAGAAGTATACACTTTTTTGCGATGGCAAGTTACATGTCTCTTTTAGCAGTGTAGGTTCAAGACTCATTCATAGTTCAGGACTTCAACAAAGGTGCCTGGTTTTGAGTAGTGCTTGATCACGTTGCCTCAAATTGGTCCAATATGAAGTGTGTGCTTATTGTGGGTTTTCCATGTGCTTTCTTCCTGCCTTTCTGAATTACTTAGAGTGTAGTGTCAAAGCCTTTCTAAAATACTGAAACATTTAACAGAATGTTAGTGCTCTTCCATTTGTTTCAGCAGGGGGGTAACCCTTCTGCTCCCCAGGGAAGCTGCTGTCTAGATAGCTTATGTCCAGAGTAATCCTAAAGTACTTTTTCTTTTGTTATTTTGTTAGAATAATGCTATATGCAGCTTAAGTATGAACAGTGTTTTGGACTGGTATTTCTTTACCCTTAAATGGTATATTTTTTGCATAGCTCCCTATTTGTATGTTGTCATCTAAAACTAAGCAAGGCATTGCATTAAATAATTTGACTGTAGGTGATCACAAATCAGGTCAAATTCTATTTAAGATATCAAGGGAATTCAGCCTTTCATGAAAGGGATGAACTTCTTTGATGGAAATCTGTTGTCTTCTCAAGGTAATATGATATCCCTTTTAGTGCAGGGCAAAGACCAGGTTGAGCCTTTCATCATCTCTAGCATACATTAGCTCAGGGAGCATCTGAAGTTTATAAAACTTACAAGAGGGTAGCACCATTTTAATGAGGTGCATACCTAAAATGAAGCATGACCCGTTATTTATGTACTGTATGGAATCTATCAGAGATTAATGCAGGAAGGTTCAGTGCAAGGGGTGCCATTCTTGGGGCACTTTTAAAAGCCCATTAAAAAGCAGCATTTGTAAAAGTGAGTCTTGCACATGGAGGAATGTGAAAGGGTATCAGAGCTGCTAAATTTGGTGGAACTCTTTATTGTCACTATTGTCTGCCAGGGGCTCAGAGATTAAAAGGGCTCTAGCATGTTTGATGGCACTTCTCATACCATATCTCTTGTATGTGTACCCTGCGCTGGAGTGTTATAAAGAGGCAGATAGTGCTTTTCTGGAAAGCTCAGAAGACTTGTACTGGTTTTAATAACAAAATAAACAGTGTTATAATTAGTGGAAAAACTTCGTATGGGGTGTGTAATTTCTTTTTCCAGATTGTTGTAGGAAGGACCTATGTAGGTCCTTGTCTGAATATTCTCCAGTGCTCAATGGTGTGAGCGCCAAGTCATGGAGTGAGGGGAGATCTCCAGAAATGTGATCTCCAGAAGAAAGGGAGATGCTCTGCCTCTGTCCTGGGCTGGAGCTGCACGCAGCCAGTGACAGCTGTGCAGCCATGCTGAGGAAGAGGTGGAGGAGGTTGCCTTCGTACAGCCTGCTTCTTTTTTAATCAATAATCAGAAACGTTGTCCTGGTAAGTGGTAAAGAGAGAGATGGATTTGCTGTGGATGTTACTGATGCTTTGATAAAGATAAGACTACTGGCTTTTATCTTCTTCCATTTTTGAAGATGGAAGATACTACAAATAAATACTACAGCTGAGTATTGGCAGCTGTCAAGTCCTTTGAGCACTTAGGAGTTGTCTTCTGACCTGTCAGCCCTTTGTTAGCTGCAGAAATGTTCAGCAGTACTGAGTGTTGCTTATGAATGTTTGTCCAAATAGATGTACAGATGTTTTTGGTGGAATCTGCATGCAGGATGAATTCCCTCCTTTGTGTGAGGGGATTAAAGAAGTATTTCCCTTTTTAGTTTGAGAAATAAGAAGTTGGGGAAACAGCACAGCCATTAGTACCAGCAGCACCGGTGAGCCTAGGGCAGGAATATGGGTCAGCCTGGAGACTGCAAGCAGCTCTTTGGGGTTTTCCCTTTAGAAACATCCTTTGGAAGGGGGTAGCTATTGGGAAATTGCTTCAGGGTTTATTTAGTTCTGGTTGGTTTGGTTTTATGCCCTGACTAGATGCCAGGATGTGGGACCAATGTAGTTGTCCCATTACATAAGCCAGGGTACACCACTGTGCATTGCAGCAGCAGATGTGGTGAGGAGAGTTCTGTCGTTACTGTAGAGTGGCAGGAGTCCCAGCTAGCATTATGTTGCTTAGATTCTCAAGTTGGGAGAGAGAAAGAGGATGGTAGCAGAAGTATGTTGCTGCTGGCGTTGAGAACAAGCAAAGGGAGGCAAGCGTGTTGTTCTGAAACAAGCTAACTCCACTGGGGTGCTGGCAACGGACTGATCCTGTGCAGAAATGTCCCAGAGCTGTTCTCCATGCCTTCAATGAAAAAAAAAAAAAAAAAGAAATTGTGCGTGTTGTTTGATGTTCATAGATTTCTGCACCAGACTAAAGGTGTTTGCGTTTCTCTAGGTAATCTGTTGGATGAATAAAGAGTCTGCACCACAGGGGTGGGTTTACCGGCTGCGTAGTATGTGGGTAGAGATCTGCTAGATAATATCTGAACTGAGCTTCCACAGCCCTTTTCAAGTTTGGAGGCAGTGTAGATGGGAGGAAGGCAGAATTGCCTAAGAGGTTGTAAAATCCTTTTTCCACCATCCCTTCTCTGCTTGTCTTCCTCCGCCTTGTCCACTTATGTACACATACTCTCTCTGACTGCTGCTTTTAAAGCCAGTGCAATTGCTTGTTCTCCAAAGACAAGCACAGAAAAGCTCTATAGGGATCTCTAGCATCTGGGAATCTTTTGCTATGTTTGCAATGCAATTTTTTTTTCTCCCTTACCTGCTGTATTTACACTGTGCTGAAAGTATGCTTGGTGCCTCACAGAACAAATAATTTGAGAGCTCTCTTCTCTGTCAAGGGGGGCTGAGCTGAAGGCAGAGGAGATGTTTTGGGGTGTAAAGAGAATTTCATGCAGGTATGTAGCTCTTAGCTAGTGCTAATGATACAAAATTGGTGTGCTTTTTTTGTGCATAAATTGGTTTGCTTTATGAATGAAATTTGAGTTATGCATTTGAACAAAGCCAGGTTGAATAATGATGATGAATGTTTTCAGGAAGAGTACTCCAGGCTTGAAGGGGGAAGTGGAAAACAGGACAGAGGTTTCAGTGAGCTCAATTCACCAAAATGTTTAAACAATTTGTCAAACTCTTGTGCTACTGTAAATAAGTACTAGTAAACTACTTAAAATTGGCAATTTAACTTAAAATAGAAATACAGCTTTGCGAGCTGTATTTTTGATTTATTTGAATATAACATTGAAATACCCTTTCATGTGGGAAGACTGGCATTTTAAGAATATTTAAAGCTGTTAATGGCCAGTCAGCCGCTTTGCTGAACTGCTGACTTCACACATACCATTTCCTTTTTCAGGTTTTTACAACCCTGCATCTTCTGACTTTTAAAGCAGGGTGGGGAGGGAGGAAAAGAGAAAAGCTATTTTTATTTTCCACTGGTAGCCATAGAGCAGGTTTAAACTTTTATTTGTGAAATTACTATGAAATCAGTAACTGTTGAATCTACATGACATAGATTGTTTCTGTTGTGTGTTGATACAAGCTATGCTGTTTAATTTGGAGTCTTTACTTTTCCACTCTTCCCATTTATAAGTATTTCTTGTTTTAGGAATTTTTGGGACACGTCTTTGGTCTAAAACCTACTAGCGTTGCTTTTTAAAATACACAGTGCCTTGCTCTGTAGTGAATAATACACTTAGTATGGTTTGAGAGTTCAGAGAGACTTTTGTAGTCTTGAAATGTATGACTTACTGTAATTACAGTTGCTTGTATTCTAAAGCAGATCATAAACTTACCTGGAGAGAGGGCAGAACAGTTACAGGCAGTATTTTACTGCTGACAGCTTAAAAGTTTGTTTATGCTAATCACTTCATAAATAGTGAGCAGTACACTACTGGTGACTTTCTGAGGAATTTCGCAAGTGTAGGAAGTCTCTTCTTGATCTTAAGGCAAGTGACATTATAAAATGATACTTGTAAAGCACTAAGTACCCACTTTCTTCCTTTAACAACGTAAGGAATACTTCAGCTCAGTTGTTGTAATAATACATATAGCTAGCTAATAGTTATTCTTTTGAAAGCCTGTAAATTTGGCAAAAGCCTGTCTCTTCTAGGTCTGTTCAGATACATCAGCTCATTACAAGTTCTGCTTTATGAAAACATGGTAGCTTAATTTGCTTTCCTTGAGAGAACTATTAAGCTTGTGTTACATTTTATAAGCTTCTGATACATTCGTGTAAGCTTTTTTTTCTTTTAGTCTTTGAGATCTTTCTTTTCTATGATGATGCCACAGTATGCTCTAAAAGGTACGAACGAATTATTTCTATTACAAAATGAGGAAGTATATGCTGTTGTGTTTTGAAGTGTATTCAGTGAGTGCACATTGGATAAGTTGCTGGAAAGTAGATTTTGAAGTATTGGAAATTTGGAAGTGTGGCATGTTATAGAAATACTCCTTTTAAGCCTTACTCTCTTCATTTGCCTCTTTAAACCTACTTAGGGAATTGTGAAAATAGTATGAAGTAGGGTTTTTATTTAAGAGATAACTGGTAAGTAGAGGATTAGGTTTAGAAAAAGGTATTTCAGTTTCATGAAGGATAACTTTCAAGGAACGCAGTCAAGTCACATGTGTTTGAGAAGTGACTGGTGCTTGTTCGGTACGCGTTGCCAATGTGTGGAAGCTGGAGAGGGAGCTGCAGCTGCTGGTCTGCGTGTTGGTCCATGGAGAAGGCTGTGAAGGTCCTTTTCTTCAGGAAATACTCTGCTGTATTGGCCATAACAAACAGCAAGAATGAGGTGAGGAGCAGTAACAGCAATGGGAGCATGGTGGCCAGCGGTTGTAAATGGTGCCTCTTGTGTTTTTGAAGCTGACAGCATGTGAATGCTCGTAGTGAAAACAAATGTAGTACTTGTACGTACAAAAGAGTTCGGAGAGAATAGTTTTTTTGTTTACGTTGTGCCTATTCTCTGTCTCTCTGTTTTTGCCGTTCAAACTATGTGTAATTCTTTCCCCTCCTTGTGTGTGGAAATTTGATCTGAAACCATTTGTAAAAGAAAAAAAATTGCAGAAGAGAGGGCAGCTAAAACTCCTTGTTCATATTGAGCCTGAAAAATGTCTGCCTGTATTTCAAGCTAAGATTAAGAAGAACTTCATCTGTGTTTCAGAATGGATGTTTTGTTGGATTCCTCTTCTGTGCTGTGTATCCATGTAAAAGAATAGCCTCAGTCCTTATCCAGTGGAGGCTGCTCATTGACAGCTGTCCCTTCCTCCCCGGAGGATGACAGTGATGAGGTCTGCGTTACTGCATTTATACCACTGATAGGGTCAAGAAGCTAACTGGCTCTGAAATCAGTGTCTCTGTCTTACCTCCAAGAATGAGATATAGTCATTGATGGAAGACACTTCAATCTTTTTGGTAGGGACTAAACCAACAATCTGCTGGTCGCTTAGGCTATTTAAAAATGTTATCTCTGTAATTCTATGCTGTATGTTTTTTATGAGCAGGCATACTATCAAGGTAAACTGGGAAGTCCAAAATAGGCATAATTTTTTTTTTGAGGACATGCAGCTTACTTGAGTGCCTGTTTTACAGTGAGAAGGATAATGGAGAGACCTTGCAGGCAAAACAGAGAATGTTTTTGACATCTTCTCTGGAATGCTAGCTTCTCTGAAATGCAGCAATACATGTCCTTTGAGTAATTCTTTCAAAATCAGAGGAGCAAAGTTAGAGAGGAAAAATGTTTTCCATCCTGTTGTCTGACGCCTAGCATTATGCAGTAGCAACAAGGAGAGGGTGGAAGCATCAGCTTGTCTACTAAAATACTGCTTTCTGACAAAGAGCTTGCACAGTGGGAGATGGCTAGTAGAAGTGATTTGGGGATTAACAATAAAAACTTCAGTGAGGGATTAAGGGCAGATGAATGCTTTCTATCTTGATTTTTTTAAAAAGTGACTGATGTAAGGGATGCTAATCAGAGATAAAACACCTCAGTTTACAGGATGAATTGAGATGTAAATTATGTAAATAATACACTTCATTAGTGTAGAGATCCTCCACTACTCTTTAAATTGGAGTTATTTTGGTTATGAGTACTGTGTTATCCTAGGTTCATGTCTTTTGGGGGTTTGACCATTTTCTGGCAATCGCTGTGCTTAGCTTGGTCCCTGTAACTTTGATTTTCATTCTGCTTCTTTGCACATCCTAATACCATTATACTTCAGCCTTGCTATTGCATTTATTTGCTGGTATATTCCTGACCTGGTTTTGTTGCATTTTTTCCCTTTCATTTCTAGAAAGCTTCTAGAAGCTGCTAGATTAATTTCTTAACCCCAGCTTTCTGTATCACTCAGCTTGCTTGCCAAGGTGCACATACAAGAGCGCTACGAGCTCTGTCCTTGCTATGTAATTTTGCCCAAACTCTCTGGAAGTTTCTGTCCTGTGTTTGCTGGCAGTTGTTTTCTGTGGTGGGTGTACTGTGGGTTGAGTGAGGCTGGTGATGGTGAGTGCAACGTAAGAGGTCTCTGTTTTGGTTAGCAAAGGACATAACTGCCTTCCTTATGGTTTGTTGCTTAATTACGTGAGGCGATGGAAAGCCGTTCTTAGGTCTGCCCCTCCAAAAGAAGTTATGCTTTGTTTCAGACTGACCCTGCTCTGTGTTGGAGGTAACTGGTTTTCATTTTGCTCTAATTCAGCAGCATGAGCAGTTGTTAGACAGAGGCTCAGAAATACTGTTCTTGAATGTTTTCTGTGACAAACAGCGCTATCTACAAGCTAATTTAATAGCAGCTTTAAATGGAATACTTAGGTGTAACTGGGTTTTAAGTAGCACCTCTCTGAAACAGTGATGTATTTTATTCCTGCAGTTGGATTTGCTGCATTTCAGGCAGCACTTTTAGAACTTTCAGTTGTCTTATATTTTTAACATAGGCTGGTGGGCACGCTGTAAAACAGCCTATCTGGTACAACACAAGCTAATGAAAAGCTGGAATCCTTTTTATGTTCTGACAGACACTCCGGTTGTGCTAAACTTGATGACTATCACTGCGGGGTTGGAATCTTTATTACTGCACCAAGTGCAATCTGGTACTTGGAACAAAAAGATAAAAAACATGCACTCTTTTAAAGTAATCTGTAAAAACAGTTACTTTGACTCTGCATCACCTTTCACGATTTATTACTTGCAGTGGAAAAGCTTTGAATTTTTGGGGGAGTCTATGAAAGTATCAAGTATTTCAAATCTATCTTGTGGCTTAAAAGGATTTCTGGTCTTAATCCTGATGATCACTTATGCTATGAATGGTATTGTGTAGCAAAACCTGCTCATTTTATGGTAGGATTCAGTTGTATTTGTAACTGCTTTCAAGTCTCAATCTTGAGAGTTTTTATAATGACAGTCTACCATGTTCACACACACACACACACACACACACACACACACACACACACACAAAATGAATTCTTCAGTCAATGGCATTCTTAAAGACATATTTAGTTAGCTTTAGCCATGGGACTTGAACACAGAGTTCAAAAAACTAGGTGCTGGAGTTTGTAATGTAATGTACATTACAAACTAATCACAGTAATGTATGCACACACACACAGAATTAAAGATTAGCTTTGCTGTTTTACAACAGTTTAACTAATCTGGCCCTTCTAGTTTCTAAACCCTACAATAATGTGGCTTGCCACTTTTATCTGCCGTTAGCGTTTCATAGTGGGCAGGGGTATCAGTGAGCACTTGGGCTTTTGTGTAGATCTCTTACATCAGTGTTTTGTTCCCACTTCTACCATAGTTGTGCAAGACTGTGTGTTTTACCCAAAGGTGTTTAAGTTGATGATTGTTTAACAAGTGAGGCAGGATGAATGGGTTATGTATAGAAGTCTTTCACCCATTTTTCAAGTAATGTTTATTGGTGAAAAGAGGGATAAAGCTTGTTTTATATCTTCATATTGGAAATCCACAGGAAATGCAAATCATTATACAATGAATAGTCTAAAACAATGAAATAAAAGTTTGGGTTCTGTACCCTTGCTCGTTTGCTGCATCCATTGTTTACATGCTGTTCTACACACAGTTTGTTAAATATTTGCAACTTAATACCAGCAAGATAATTATACACCAATACACAAAAAAAAAAAAAATAAAAATCCTCCTTTCAAATAAAAAGAAACAACCCAAACCCCAACAACAACCTCCCCCCTAACTTGTTGTATTACTACTCCACAGGAAACTGTTGTGCTGAAAGGAAGAATTAACTGGTCTTTCAACTTCAGCCTTTTTATTGTGAGAGGGAAGATCACAGAAGTGTTACCATGGGGAGAACAGCAGCTAAAGGTAAGGCCTGGTAGCTTTTATCCAAGAGGAAAGAAAATAAGGAATCTGCTAAATTCTCATTTTGAAGGTGGGTGGGACATTACTTGACAATTACTATGCTGCTGGAATAAAGAAGACAGTTTATGATATGTACCGAATACAAGTAAGTTCAAACTTCATATTGTTTTAGAGTAAATATGCTAAATTTGGCTTATCCTGGAGTTCTACAAGTCCAACCAAAGCAATTTTTTTCCTGTGACATCTTTGAAGCCATTATACTACTCTAAAATTGAAGAATGTGTATGGGTGTGATATTAAATAAAATGTAGTGCTTTATTCTGTAACTGCTTATAATTTAGCAGGACAATAACTTAGTAGTAAAAGGAATAAAATTTTACCACCATGAATGGCATTAACAGCTGTCTCTTGAAGACAAAATATGTGTTTTTAAAGAAATTCATCCATGAACGCACAGTGTGTTACGAAGGTGTGATTTCTGCAGTGTCAGGTCTGCCAAAGTTAATAATGAAATAACTGCTAAAATAAAGAGTGAGGCTTAAGAAGAAACAAGGGTGTTTGGGTTAGTGAAACAAAGAGAATGTGGAAAAAGACCCGCTGTCTGAAACCAGGTTGCTGCTGCTTTTCAAAGCTTTCAGATGGGTAGTCCTCCCCCATGAAAGGCTGCTAACACTTTTATATTTTTCTTGAGCGTTCCATCTTCAGCCCAAGATGCTTTATGTTCTTTTCTGCTCCTTTGGTAAATAACTGCTTTTGTTATAATAGATTTTCTGTAATGGCAGGAGTCATCTGTTTAATTGTTGCACCAAGAGTTTATGGAGGAAGTCTGTCCCCTTCTCTTGTAGGTTTTGTGTATGGCTGTTGTCTAAATACACTGAAAGAGACACCCTGTTCTGGGCAGATAAGATAAGAATCCCACTAGGGAAGCACAAAAAGAAGGGAAAGGAGACATTTCATATTAACTCAGTCTGTATATCTTCAACTGTGTGCACTGAGGCTTAGCGAAGGGTAGATTTAGCTCGCAACCCTGGGTGGTAGAGAGTGAAGAAGGCCTCCTCCTGAGCAGTGGTAAGTCTTACATCTGATGGTGAGTAACTGTGTGGCATGGAAAGAGCAAATATGTTGGTCCCCCCAAAGCATTTCACATCCTTCAGGAAGAGATGAGGGGTTAGTCTGAGAAAAGGGGTCTCCTGCCATGCTTTGAACATCCATCAGAGTTGAAGATTTTAAGGTGGTTAAGAAATAGCTACGGAAATCTCAAAAGCATGACAGTGAACTGCTTTTTGCCCACATTGGATGGCAAGCAAATAGCAAGTCTTAGAAGATAACACATATATGCTTGTTCATGTAGTACATCATCCTCTGGTAAAAACTAATACTGTCAGAATATATCATCTTGCTTATTAAAAGGTTAATTCTTCCCAGAAAGAAGTGTTGTGGATTTTTAAAGCAACTCAGACGAGAAGCTGGAGTTCAGTATGGGAGTTTGTAAGGGGAACTATACATTGGTCGCCAGGATTATCTCTACCAGACCTTTTACATTCAAACTCAGTTAAGACAGCTTCTTTTTTTTTTTTTTTTTTGGTTCTCCTCCTGTCTCTAATTTCTTGCATGATAGATGTGGTTCTGCCTGTCTTCTGTTGAGTAATCTTATCAGCAGAATTCTGTGGTTACCGATAGGGTGGGAGTAACGTAAACATATGAAGTTTTGAATTGGGAAGGAGAAAGCACTGTTTTAAATGATCTCGCACCATGTTTTGTACCTACAGCTTTAGTTTATGAAGTGCACCACAGAAAAACAAGTAGTTGGTGAACTATAGAACATGCTACCTTTGTAATTTTAATATATGCTGTATTCTAATATTACTACCTAAAAGAAAATAATCTTTCATGAAAAATAAGTATTTAGACTGTGTTATAGGCTAAATATATATATGTTTACATAGCGAATATGAAAACTCTATATGCTAGTATATATATATATTTCTTTTTTTTTTTAACTTTCTTTGAAAATGGTATCCCATTCTTTTGTCTGAGCTGAGTAGCATGTGATGAAGTCCACAGCAGCAGTATTTCATTTTTGATTGTGCTTTGACCAAATGGTCTAACACATATATGTGTTTGACATTGGAAACTAGGCTGAAACTTGTCTCTTTGAAAGTGGACTTTATGAATAGAGGAAAATAATAATGACCTTTTTTTATGTCACCATGAGCTTCAAGACTCTAGAACTAATGTTTTTTCTGTCTCCAGTATATGAATAAAGTGACTATCTTCACGTCCACTTTTCAGGTTTCAAGGAATTTAGTCATTGACTGTGGCTAGGTGAAGGAGAATAAAAAATACCCTTTGTACCTGCAGATGCATTTCACTCTGTCATGATTTGAGCCCAGTCAGCAACTCAGCCACTCAGCTGCTCACTCACTCCCCCTTTCGCTTCCTCCCCCCTGCTCCCTGAAGGATGGGGAGAAGAATCGAAAGAATGTAACTCCCATGTGTTGAGATAAGAACAATCCAGTAACTAAGGTAGAACACAAACCACTACTGCTGCCACCAATAATAATAATGATAAGGGAAATAACAAGGGAAGAGAATACAACCGTTCACCACCCACTGACCGATACTCAGCTCGACCTGAGCAGTGATCTAACCCTTCCGGGTAACTGCCCCCAGTTTATATAGTGGGCATGACATGCTGTGGTATGGAATACCTCTTTGGTCAGTCTAGGTCAGGTGTCCTGTCTCTGCTTCCTCGCGGCTTCCCCTCCTCGCTGGCAGACCATGAGACTCAGAAAGTCGTTGGTCAGAGTAAACACTACTGGGCAGCAACTAAAAGCATGGGTGTTATCAGCTCTGTTCCCATGCCGAAAGTCAAAACCACAGCACTGCACCAGCTACTAAGAAGAAAAAAATGACTGCTACTGCTGAACCCAGGACAGTATCCACCCCTTATTCCATACCATTCACGTCATGCTCAGATCCCACATTTTCAATATACCATCACTTTTGTCTCATATATATACATACACAGAGAGAGAGAGATCATTCCTTAGTGCATGGACCAATCCCCATAAAGCTCCTAAGTCCATCCGGTCCATGATGTCAGGCTCCATCTCTTGTAACAGTCTTTCAGAGCAGGAGAGGCTGTGTGCAGTGTTGGATCATTGCCTGCTGGTGCTGATCGTTCCTTTGCCGCAGAACTCGTCTGGTTTCATCAAAGTTCATTCTTTGTTGGGATGATGGTTGGAGGGAAGTCAGGGCCCCTCGCTGGTGACCTGAAGACATCTAGTTGGTGGGCTAGAAAAGTGCTACATAGCAGGCAACAGCATACAATTGAGTTCATTGGCTGTTTTCCCCTAAAATCAAATCCCCTTGAGGTACACATCGGACTTCCCCATCTTCCCGCATTACCCACCATGTATATCTGGGTCCCTGAGCAAAAGCAATCCCACAAGTGGGTTTGCCTTTACCTGAAGCAGGAATAACCCAGACTGTCTTCCCCACCAAATTCTTTATGTGCACCACAGGAACTTTGTCTCCCTCTGCAGTATGTAGAAGCTGTGACTGGGCTGGACCAGCCCTGTTGGCAGATCTTCTGGTGTCGACCAACCAGGTGGCTTTTGGTAAATGTGTATCCCAGTGTTTGAAAGTCCCACCACTCATTGCTCTCAGTGTAGTTTTTAACAGCCCATTGTACCGTTCGATTTTCTCAGAGGCTGGTGCATGGCAGGGGATGTGGTATACCCACTCAGTGCCATGCTCTTTGTCCCAAGTGTCTATAAGGTTGTTCCGGAAATGAGTCCTGTTGTTTGATTCAGTTCCCTCTGGGGTGCCATGTCACCACAAAATCTGTTTTTCAAGACCCAGGATAGTGTTCCGGGCAGTGGCGTGGGGCACAGCGCATGTTTCCAGCCATCCGGTGGTTGCTTCCACCATGGTAAGCACATGGCGCTTGCCTTGGTGGGTTGGTGGGAGTGTGATATAATCAATCTGCCAGGCCTCCCCATATTTGTACTTCAGCCATCGTCCTCCATACCAAAGGGGCTTTAACTGTTTAGCTTGCTAATTGTAGCACGTTTCACACTCATGAATAACCTGGGCAATAGTCTTGCCACAGTGCAGCAGCCCAGATGGGTTTACGTCTGTGTTGCCAGTTGCTCTGCTTCCATTGCTGCAACCACCCCCCCAGGGCATTTGCCACCATCCATGAGTCAGGATAAAGTACTGGCCACTTGTCTCGTTCAGCAATGTCCAAGGCCAGCTGGATGGCTTTCACCTCGGCAAACTGACTCGATTCACCCTCTCCTTCAGCAGTTTCTGCAACTTGTTGTCGAGGACTCCATACAGCTGCCTTCCATCTCTGATGCTTTCCCAGAATACGGCAGGACCCATCAGTAAACAGGGCATATTGCTTTTCACTTTCTGACAGTTCATTATATGGTGAGGCCTCTTCAGCACACATCACCTCCTCCTCCTCTGGTGACATTCCAAAATCTTTGCCCTCTGGCCAGTCCATGATGACTTCTAGAATTCCTGGATGACTGGGATTTCCTATTCGAGGTCACTGTGTAATTAGTGCAGCCCACTTACTCCATGTAGCATCAGTTGCATGATGTGTAGAGGAGACCCTGCCTTTGAACATCCACCCCAGCACGGGGAACCGTGGTGCCAGGAGAGCTGTGCTTCAGTGCCAATCACTTCCAAAGCAGCTCGAACCCCTTCGTAGGATGCCAATGTCTCTTTTCCAGTTGGGGTATAGCTGGCCTCAGATTCTCCGTATCCCCGACTCCAAAAGCTGAGGGGTTGACCTTGAGTCTCCCTTGGAGGTTTCTGCCAGAGGCTCCAGGTAGGACCATTCTCCCCGGCTGCAGTGTAGAGTACATTTTTCACATGTGGCCCTGTCTGGACTGATCCAAGGGCTACAGCATGAGCTATCTCTTGTTTAATTTGCTCAAAGGTTTGTTGTTGCTCAGGGCCCCATTTAAAATCATTTTTCTTCCGGGTCACATGATAGAGAGGGCTTACAATCAAACTGTAATTCGGGATGTGCATCCTCCAGAACCCCACAACACCCAAGAAAGCTTGTGTTTCTTTCTTATTAGTTGGTGGAGACATTGCTGTTATCTTGTTGATCACATCTGTGGGGATCTGGCGACATCCATCTTGCCATTTTATTCACCAAAATTGAATCTCCTGTGCAGGTCCTGTGACCTTACTCCGTTTTATGGCAAAACTGGCTTTCAGCAGGATTTGGATTATTTTCCTCCCTTTCTCAAAAGACTTTTTCCCCTGTATCGCCCCACACAATAATGTCATCAATGTATTGCAGGTGTTCTGGAGCTTGCCCTTGTTTCACTGCAGTCTTGATCAGTCCATGGCAGATGGCAGGGCTGTGTTTCCACCCCTGGGGCTGTCAGTTCCAAGGGTACTGGATGCCCCTCGAAGTAAAAGCGAACTGTGGCCTGCACTCTGCTGCCAAAGGAGTTGACAAAAATGCATTGGCAATATCAATTGTGGCATACCACTTGGCTGCCTTTGACTCCAGTTCATACTGAAGTTCTAGCATGTCCGGTACGGCAGCACTGAAGGGGTGGTGTGACTTCATTCAGGTCACGATAGTCTGCTGTTAGTCTCCACTTTCCATTAGACTTTCGCGCTGGCCGTATGGGGCTATTAAAGAGTAAGCGGGTCCTACTGATCATTCCTTGACTCTCCAGTCTATGGATCAGCTTATGGATGGGAGTCAGGGAGTCTTGGTTGGTGCGATATTGCCACCAATATTGCTGAGGGACTGTTTCTCTCTTGCAATTGCTTTGTCAATTCCCCCTTCCCTCGCAAGTGATCCCAGCTGCTTGGCTTCCCTACCTTCTAGTTCATGACCGTCGGCCCCATTATCCCAGCATCAAAGCAACCAGATGATGGCAGTGTGCACTTGCAGCCCAGAAAGCCAACCGTATCCTGGGCTGCATCAAAAGGAGCGTGACCAGCAGCTCGAGGGAGGTGCTCCTGCCCCTTTACTCTGCTCTCGTGAGACCTCTCTTGGAGTATTGTGTGCAGTTCTGGTGTCCTCAACATAAAAAGGACATGGAACTGTTAGAACAAGTCCAGAGGAGGGCCATGAGGATGATCAGGGGACTGGAGCACCTCTCGTATGAAGATAGGCTGAGAAAATTGGGGCTGTTCAGCCTGCAGAAGAGAAGGCTGCGTGGAGACCTCATAGCAGCCTTCCAATACCTGAAGGGGGCCTATAGGGATGCTGGGGAGGGACTCTTCATTAGGGACTATGGTGAGAGGACAAGGGGTAATGGGTTCAAACTTAAACAGGGGAAGTTTAGATTGGATCTGAGGAAGAAATTCTTTACTGTGTGGGTGGTGAGGCCCTGGAATGGGTTGCCCAGGGAAGTTGTGAATGCTTCATCGCTGGCGGTGTTCAAGGTGGGGTTGGACATAGCCTTGGATGGCATGGTTTAGTGGGAGGTGTCCCTGCCCATGGCAGGGGGGTTGGAACTCGATGATCTTGAGGTCCTTTCCAACCCTAACTATTCTATGATTCTATGATGTGCTCCCCTGGTTGATGGGTAAAATCTTTTTGTGTATTCCGTAGCTCAGTTGAGGTCTGAGGTTGGGAAGTCGCCTCTTCTTCTTTTTCTTCCTCTGATTCTTGTGATGATGACTCCTGATCAGGTGCTGTCCCAGGTAGTAAGTGCATTGCCATTGCTTCTTCATCTCGTTCCTTTATCTTTCTTGTCTTTTTTTTCGCTTTTCCCCTTGCGTATGGGGCAACTGATATTGGCACAAATTGGTCCTCTGTTTTAGCTGCAGTGATTATCACTGTGTTTGGAGTGGCTGCAGTATCTGTTGTTGGGGTTTGGGTAGCTGCTGTACTTGTCACTGTGGTTGGTGTAGCTGCTGTACTTGGACTTGGAATAGCTGTGCTCTCTGTTGCAGTTGAAGTTTGAGTAGCTGCTGTACTTGTCACTGGGGCTTGTGTAGCTGCTTTTCTTGGAGCTGGAGTAGCTGTGCTGTCTGTTGCTTTGCCATCAGATCCAGGGACATTTTTTTCCTTTTGAAGGTGCTGGACAGTGTTGAACAGGGCTCTGTGAGCGTAGGCCAAGCCGCAGCACGTTGCCATGATTTGTCCCTCTCTGGTATGACCAGGATGACAACACACCTCATTTAAGTGTTTTACTGATTTTTCTGGATTTTGCACTTGTTCAGTGGTGAAGTTCCAAAGCACTGGAGGGGCCCCCTGGCCTAGATACTCGCCCATACTATCCCATACACCCCGCCGCTCATGACTGTCCAGCCTCGGAGAAAATTTCTTGGTCCTCCTATATTGTCATCTAACCCTAGACAAGGCCCAAACCTGACTCTGCTTAACTCTTGAGATCAGATGAAATGGTCGTGGGTAAAACACACTCTGTATGTGTGCCAACATGGTGATCCCCATCACAATCAGCAGACAGGTCTCAAGGGTACCTAAAGGGCATTCAGAACCTTCAGAACTCTGAAATGATGCTGTAAACGGTCTGATGGGAAGGCTGGGAACATAAGGGTTGACCACCCAAGGAGGGGAGAAAAGATGTGTAATTGCTAAACACTTCTATTATATACCTCCCAAAGTATAGAGGTGGTGACCACACTGGGAACGTAAGCCAGATCAGTTTCATGATCAATGATTCTATTGTATTACAAGTCATTACCATAAAGTACAATGAAACAAGAACCTTAGCCCAAGGTCCGCAGCCGATAAGCACTAACACAGCAAATACTGGCTGTAAGAAAGTTATGACATGCTGAAACTGTGAGATCAAGAGCAACAACTTTGAGAGCCAATAAATCAGCATTGTGACGAGTGACTGTTAATCCGAAACAATGAATGCTCATCGCAAATACGATTAGACACACTGTGGTCAGATCTGTCGTTATCTCAACCCTTCGTGCCCCATGTTGGGCACCAAAAAAGAACTGTTGTGGTTTAAGCCCAGTCGGCAGCTCAGGCATGCAGCCGCTTGCTCACTCCCCCCAATCTTCCTCCCCCGTGCTCCTGGAGGGATGGGGAGAAGCAGTGAAAGAATGTAACTCCTACGGACTGAGATAAGAACAGTCCAGTAACTAAGGTATAACACAAACCACTACTGCTACCACCAATAATAATAATGATGAGGGAAATAACAAGGGAAGAGAGTACAACCACTCACTATCCTCCAACTGATACCCAGCCTGACCCGAGCAGTGATCTAACCCTTCTGGGTAACTGCCCCCAGTTTATATAGTGGGCATGACATGCTGTGGTATGGAATACCTCTTTGGTCCGTTTGGGTCAGGTGTCCTGTCTCTGCTTCCTCGCGGCTTCCTCTCCTCCCTGGCAGAGCGTGAGGCTCAGAAAGTCCTTGGTCAGAGTAAACATTACTGAGCAGCAACTAAAAACATTGGTGTTATCAGCTCTGTTCCCATGCTGAAAGTCAAAACCAGAGCACTGCACCAGCTACTGAGGAGAAAAAATGACTGCTACTGCTGAGCCCAGGACACCCTCTTTCATAACCTAATTTTTGAAGTTTGACTTCAAGGTTTGACCAAGCTGAGGGTCATATGCTGAGGGAGTCATCTTCTTCAGGTCAGTGATTTGATGTAATAGTCTTCTGTGTCTTAGCTTTGTTTTCAGTGATCTTTTCGGTCTTCGTTTTATTCAGACTTATTTTTGGATGCTCCTGCATGTGCTAGGTGAGTTTTACCTCAGTGTTTTATAATGTAAATTTCTGATTTCTGGCCATCAAAAACAAGTGATAGTGATGATGCTTTTGGTTTATCATGAATGAAGATACCTCTACCTCAAATGGAACAGATGTTTAAAGTGCTAGTGAGGAATCCATTCTTCTCATTAATTAATGCCATTACCTCTTCTTATTCTTGTAGTTTTATAATGGCTGATGATAAGAAAAATGTGTTGCCAAGTGTTCCTTTTCAGCATTTGTATTTGATGTGATATTTGTGAGGTAGGCACTAAACCTAACTGGTAAATGGAGTAAATAATTCGGGTGGTGGTTGTCAGCGAGAGCTCATCTGGTGTCCAGGCTGCGGTTTTTCATTCCTTCACCTGTTCTTGATGTCTCTCATCATGAAAGGCTGTCATGTTGTTTGAAATCTTGCACTGTTGGATAGATACTCTTTCATGATTCTACCCTTTCAAGCTTTGGGTGTTCACAGGAAGCAGTTATTAATTCTCTTCTTCAGTAAGTCTCTTATGTGGGACTCTGTTGGATTTCCTTTTCGGAAATAAGCGAATTGGATGTTATCCATTCTGTAAGCTGTCAGCCTGATGTCGGCAATAGTTTTGGGGAAAACCTGACTAATTTAGCTTGTAGGACATGGCAAGAGGCTCTGCTGATAGAGACTGCCACCACCCAGTAGAAAACTAGCTGGATTCAGTTCAATCCTGAAGAGGCTGGATGAAATGTATTTTGATCTGTACAAGGGAGGAGGTGGATCACAGAATCATTAGGGTTGGAAGGGAACGTTAGCCTTGTGTCTAGTCATTGTTTCTGAACTATCTATAACACTATCCCCATTCAGATTCCCACTGGTATTTGTTGTCGGGACATAGGGTGTCCACTTGTGTGGCTTAACACCCTTCCTGATGAAGTACTGGGGTTAGGACTGTGTGGGTCTCATCCAGAAGCATTTCAGCAGATCCATCTAAAGTTGACCTCCTTAAGGATTTTTCTTTGAAAACCTATCAAGTAAAAAATGTTCCAAAGCAAACTTCTTCCAGAGGAAAGAACGTGTAAGTCAAGAAAGAAGACTAAGTCAAGGAGTAAATGTAGCATTTCTTTCCTTTTCAAAAGACCTGTGGTAATCCCCATATTTGCTTTAGGAGAAACAGGTTATAGTTTTGCAATGTATGGTGAGCAGGTATGTAGCTGTAGATAGATTTTCTAGGACTGTGGAGTCTGGGATATTCTTGGGAGATGTCTTGGCCTGGAGTACACTGATAGGCTTTAATGGCGCTGACTCACCTCACCTGGGACCTCTCCTCATCCTGCCTAGGGCCCATGTCAGCCTATGTCCCAGCGATGCCAGAACAGGGCTGGTCCCCAGCTCCCCACAGCCTTCCCCTGCCAGGCCATGGGCCCATGTCCCATCCCATCCTTGGCCTGTCCCCAGGGAGGATGCCCAGTGCTGGGGCTGCCCCCAGTGCCTCCCTACTAGTAGCTGTTTGCCAGGGCGAGGGGTGGCCCCAGCTGGTGTGGCCCTGCCTGGCTGCCCCTGGGGGGTCCCTGCCAGTGCTGTGCACTGGCTGAAGGAGCACCACATCCTGCCCAGCACAGAGCCAGGGGGGTGACTATCCCCGCCTCACTGACTGATGGGGGAGGATTTGGGGACTGATGACAGAAGATTGTCGTGATTCAGCTCTTGCTGTATGTGGCAATTCCTCAACAAATAATGAAAGATTTGTGACAGAAATTGTGAACAACATTTCTTCCTTTTCAGTAGTCCTTGTATCAGGAAGATCCTTACAGAAAACACAGAAGAGAAACACTATTAGGGCTTAATCTTTGCTGCAAAACAACCTGGATTTCATGTGTTTCTGGTCACCAAATGCTACTTATTCTAGGTTAGAAGTGGTTTTATTTCATTTACCAGTCAATATCGAAAGACGTAATAAGTGCGAGTGAATACAAGAATTGCTAACAGCACAGTCTCAAGTGAGTCATCTCTTCACTTGTTAGTTTGGGCTAACTCGAATGACCCAAGGAGTGCGTGACCTGAGGCATGCGCTTTCCCAGACAAGCAGCCCCATTCCTAGTGCTGAGGTGTTTGCAAACCAAGACAGTTTTTCTGCTACACAGAGCTTGATGAACTTTTTAGGTCTGAAAATGTACTTGCATTTTGGTTACCAACTCAGTGTCGTATTTGAATTTTGCTTGAGTCTGTGAGTGTTCAAGGCAGGTCATCAAACCAGTATTTTAAAGACTGACAGGAATGAGTGGAACTGCCTCAGTCTTCTCCTTTCTACCTTCCCAGTCCCCCGGGTCTCTCATACATACTTAAATCCCCCCAGAATGAAATATTGCAGACTCCTTGCGGTATGTGTGCAGGGATGAGTGACAGAGAAGGTAGATTCTTATGAATGATTTGTTTTTTTTTATAACTGATGTGTGCACTGAGATAACTGCTTGCATGTGAGTATTCAAGAATTTAAATATAGAATGGATCTTTAACTCGGAAATAAGCTTTTAGGGTGAGTTTGTTTTTTCTTGTTTTTCAGTTCATGGTGGTCTAGGAAAGATTTAAAAAGATAACCAGTGATTCTGAGGATATCAAATTGTGTGGAGCTTGAGTAAAGCTGTTGAAAAATTAGGATAGGGTTGCTCTTTGTGAGGCTAACACTACATTTTCTAGAACTAGATTTATTCTGATAATGTAATATAAAGTAGTCAAAAATAGTACTGCAGTGATTAAATTTATAGTACAAATACCTTTTTGATTATGCACTGAAATGAGTAAAGGAAGTCGATATGTGGAACAAGATATTCTGTATTGTTTGAAAACATTCTGTGTTATGCTGGACACCATTATGATGTGAATATTGCATTTATTATGTAATGGAATCTTGTCTTTTAGATTCAAAGAATGTTAAAAAAGAGAAAGATGGAAAGAATCAGCAGTCAAACAACCCGTCTTTAAAAAGTGGTAGGTATTGCAGCTGTCAGGCTATTAGTTGAAGTACTGTAAAAGGAAAAGCATATATTTGGATTGTACTACATTCTGCGGCTTTTTTTTTTGCAATCACTTTAGCTATTATTGGTGGGTAGTTAAAAACATACCATTGCTTTTGTCTAATTCTGTTATAAAAGTATGTTTTGGTGTCAAAAATTATGTTTGAAACTGCTTGATTAGAGCCTGATATTTTTACTAGCCAGGACAAAGTACTCTTTGTATATATAATCAAAGATATTGTGTAAACAATAATTTTCATAGATGATTACTGATATTTTTTCTTCTTATCATTATTTCCAAGTTTCATGACTTTGCTGCTGCAGTTATCTTCTCTTTCCTTAATGTGTTTGCTCATGCCAAAGAAAGGATTTTTGGTTTAATACCCTTGAGTTTTTAGGATTACTAACCTTATGAAATTGCCTGAGATTCTGATTTTACTTTGAGCAAATTCTGTTTTCAAATAAATTGTGTTTTTATAAGAAACTGAGAAAGCTACACACTTGCCAGAAATGATCCAGCTTCTTATCAAACTAAGACAGCCTCTACCATCCTTCACCCGTGCCATTGAGCAGCATTTCTTTTGTGTTTATCTTTTGTGGCTGCATTGTGAGGGCAGCAGCATCCTTATATACCTTTCATATTTTCATGTACATTGCTTGAATACGTGGCAGTAAGAAATTATACCTTATTATCACCAGCCATAGTACAGCTTTCTGCTGTTACATTTGCCAGACTTAATTCTTCAATTTCTTGGAGTCCTAGTAGCCATCTTTGTTATTCTTCCCTGTTTCTTTGAGACAGGAAAGGAAGCATATTTGTGTCTTATTTTCCCTCTTCTGCAGTATAAGAGGAGCTCCAGTCAAACTGGACTCGGATAGCATGTCTGTGTTTTAAAATAATGTTGTCTTACGTAACAGACGGCACCCCATAAACCACCCCCACCCCTCAGCAAAGTGCTTTTCTTATGTGGATAAGATAACTGTATTTCATGAGTCACTGGAAAACGTTGCTGCTTCCTTCTGCAAGGTGTTGAAAAAGCTTTGTAGCCTGGAGAAGAGAAGGCTGCGTGGAGACCTCATAGCAGCCTTCCAATACCTGAAGGGGGCCTATAGGGATGCTGGGGAGGGACTCTTCATTAGGGACTCTGGTGAGAGGACAAGGGGTAATGGGTTTAAACTTAAACAGGGGAAGTTTAGATTGGATCTGAGGAAGAAATTCTTTACTGTGAGGGTGGTGAGGCCCTGGAATGGGTTGCCCAGGGAGGTTGTGGATGCTTCATCCCTGGCGGTGTTCAAGGTGGGGTTGGACATAGCCTTGGATGGTATGGTTTAGTGGGAGGTGTCCCTGCCCCTGGCAGGGGGGTTGGAACTCGGTGATCTTGAGGTCCTTTCCAACCCTAACTATTCTATGATTCTATGATTCTATAAGTAGTGTTAAGCAGGCAAGCCTTATTCTGTCATCTGTGTTCTTCCAGTCAGCACTGTGCTGATGATCTGGTGTCTGAGCATTGAATTAACTTGCAAAGTCTAGGCTCAGCTGTGTCAAACACTTAGAGATGAATGCCTTGCTCAAGATCATGTAAGATCTCTGAATTTTTTTTTTTTTTTTAATCCTGTGCTGTTACTTGGTGGTGGCAAGGAAGAAGAAAGAGCCTCTTGAAGTTGGATGAAGAAAGATGCCTTACAATGCTCCAGGCTAGCATCCAGGAAATCCTGGAGTTATCAGGGGGATGTGTGATAAGAAAAGCTGAAAAGGATCGAATTACAGAGATGTACAAACAGGTGAAAAATAGTCTAAAGTAGGTAAAGAAGGACAGGAGGAGAAGAAAGGGTTTAAAGGGTTTAATTGAATGATCACAACATATAGGAGGTACAAGGTATAAAGCAGGGTATGAGATACCCTGACACTTAAACTAATAAGTTTGAAAGAGTATGCAAACGAAAATTAAAAGGAGGCCTTGTTTTTCACAAAGAGGGACTGTGGGATGAAGGCTGAAGTGATCATATTAGTGGTTTGGGTTGGAGGGGACCTTAAGTGGTTCCTTGGGTTGGAAGTGCCAACCCCCCTGCAATGGGCAGGGACACCTTCCATTAGACCAGGTTACTCAAAGCCCTATCCAACCTGGCCTTGAACACTTCCAGGGATGGGGCAGCCACAGCTTCTCTGGGCAACCTGTGCCAATGTCTCGCCACCCTTACAGTGAATAATTTTTTTGTAGTATCTAATCTTAATCTCCTCTCTTTGTGTCAAAAGTCTCAGATACATGTGTGCCAAGGGAAACCTAAGTATGAGATGAGAGGACATGAGGTGCTCAGTCTGCTTAAACAGTGTTTAGGCTATGGTGATACTGTATTGTAACCTAAATAAACCAGGACCTTAAATTTTACCTATGTGCAAGTGACATTTAACTTGTAGTTTAAATTTTCAATTTAAATTTTGTGAAACTTTGGCTTAAACTAAACTGAAGCATTATGTACAGTAGAAGAGGACAGGGAGCACTTTAGCAAACCGGGAATTCCCCTGTGCCTGAAAGCAGATGGGATGTCTCCAAGAGTGCTGAGGTAGTTGACCAATGTCACTGTGAGACTTCTCTCTCGTTTTGGAGAGGTCATAGTGATTGGGGGAGTTTCATGATGACTGGAGGAGGATGAACAGTATGCTCAGCATCAGGAAGGACAAGAAGGGATCACCTGGGGAATTACAGGCTGACCCGCCTGACTTCAGTCTTCAGGAAGACTATGGAGAAAAATCCTCCTGGAAGTCATTTACAAGCAAATTAAGGACAAAAATGAGGTTAGGAACAGCTGGTATGGATTTGCCAAGTGTGAGCCATGTGTAACTGACTGCCTTCTATGGTAAGTGATCCTGTAAACAAGGAGAGAACACTGGGTGTTGTTTGTCTTGACTTTAGCAAGGCTTTCTGTAGGGTGTCTCTCGTGTCCTTTCAGCTAAACTGATATGGTGTGGTTTGGATAGGTGGATGGAAAATTGACTGACTGCCAGACAGTACAAGGTCCACCTATCTGCTGGTAGCTAGTGGCATTTCTCAGAGGTCAGTACTATAGCTGATGCTATTCATTCCTTACCGAGAGACGGGGACAATTGGACAACATGCTGTCAGCTAGTTTGTTGGCAGCATCCAACTGGGGAACGGTCTAGTAGGCTGGAAGGCAGGGCTGCTCTTCAGATGCACATCCCCATCCTAGAGAATTGTTCTGACAGGAGCCCAGTAAGAGTCAAAGGCAGATGGAGGGTTCCTCATGCACCTGGGTACACTGGAGCCCTGCAGCAGTACAGGCAGAAAGCTGGCCAGATGGAAAGCATTTCTGCAGGGAAAGCCCTGGAATCCTGGCAGGCAGCAAGCTGAGTGTGAGCCAGCAGTGTACTCTTGTGGTGAAAGATGTTAACTGCAAATCGAGTCCTAACAGCAAAACTGTAGGCAGCAGGCTGAGAAAAGGGATTTGCTGCTTTTTGGTATTTGTGAGACTATATCTGCAGTGCTGTGTTCAGCTCTGAGCTCCCCAGTACAAGGAAGACTGTTCTGTACTGGAGCAAGCTGGCTGGCAGTCCAACAGAAAAAAAAAAAGAAGGAATTGGAATGCAAGATGTAAGCAGAAAACTGGTACTGAAACCAGAAAAATGGTTTCTTCAGCCAGAAGAGAAGGCTTATGGAAGATGTTCTTGCTGTCTTCAGTTACCTGACAGGTGGGTGTAGGGGGGACAGAGCCAGGCTTTGCCCAGAAAAGCTGAGGCTGCCCAATCCCTGGACGTGTTCAAGGCCAGGTTGGATGGGGCTTTAAGCCACCTTGTCTAGTGGAAGGTTGGAACCCATGGCAGGGGGGTTGGAACCAGGTGATCTTTAAGGTCTCTTACAACCCAAACCCCCATTCTGTGATTCCCTCAGAAGCACAGTGTAAGGATGAGAAGGACCAGTGGCTGGAGCATGAGAAATTCCTACTTGATGGAAAGAAAAAAAAAAAATAACACATTAAATGCGATAGAGCCCTGGAAGAACAGGAGACTGAGCTAGAGACCTCCTGGGGTCCCTTTTAGCTTGAGTTACTTTGTGTTTGGCAGGTTTGACAGGAAATGATAGGGTATTGATACAGAACTGCAGAGAGCATCAAGGGTCATTGACCCATGGGTTGTTGCCAGGAATGCTGGCAGCTATGGCATAAACTTATTTCCTCCATTTTCAAATTAGGCTGTTTGTCCATGCTGATTGTCTTCTATCACTGTTCTAGAGTGTCAGTCCTGTGTTGATAAAAACTGGGGTTGGTTTGTTTGTTTTGCTTACAAAAGGTCCTAGTTTCATTCTGGTGTAACATATATCCTGCTTCCAGTATATGCTGGCATGTTCTTCAGCATGAAAATTCCTCTCTCTCTAGTTTTCACTTTGCTGGTGAGTTATAAAGTTGTGCTTGTTGCATAATGGGTTTTTCTTAAGCTTTTTAATTCAGCCTGCGGATTTGAGTGGGAGGAGAACTGCATGTTAAGTCATTTAGTGAGAGGTAATTTTCTTAAGGTTTTCTATTCCTCAGAAGTTGCATGTTTTCAAGGGCTTTAGAATTAGAAATACATATAAAACAACTACTTCTTTACCTGTGGACACTGAGAATACAGAGAAGCTTTTTGTGCGGAGGTTTTTTTTTCAATGTGATTATCTTCCTAGACATGCATTTTACGTGTTGCAAGCATACATTAATCTCCTGTTTCTATGAGTGCAGTAATTAAATGATAATTAGCACCATCTCTGAGAGCTTGGTTTTAATTTAATACAGCGTATCTTCACAGGTGGAGAGGTTCTAATTTCAATTTCAGGTCATTTGTGCTTGATGAAAGAGGTTTTGATAGCCAGGAGTTAAAGCAAAGAGCCAGGCAGCGTTGTTTTCCTCTTTTCTTTATCTGCAGCTGGGTGCTTATGTTACCTTATGTGTCTTTCTAGTGAATATTCCCTTGGAAAAAAAAAACAGGCTGCTTGTTTTGTGCTCAAATTTTGGGTCATCCCACCAAATTTACAGTCCTGTTAAAAAAATTGAGATCATTTGGGAAGTGATGGTATACAGAGATAATTATCTTGGAGGTTTATCCTGGTGAAAGGTGCCATGTCTAAAATATCTACATTTATATGGTCATTAACGTGGCGAGGCTCTGATTCATAATTACAGCTTTTACATCATGTTTTACATCATTTTACATCAGAGATAGCTGGGTCATAGCTAACATTTTCTTTTTCGTACATTTAATTTTACTGAATTTGGTACTTTAAAGTTTACTAAGGTAACCTCTGATTAAAATAACTTTATTTATTTAATTATTTTTAAATCAGAAGTCAAACGTAACCAGCAACTTTATTATTAAACTCAAAGAAAAAAAATACAAGATGAAGCTTCTATAGCAGTTCATCATAGTTAATTTTTGCAGTGTCCTTGGCCTGTCAGTGAAAAGAACAATGCATTTGGAGGCTACTTTCTGGAGAAAGCTCTGAAGTGCCATTTCCTGAGCATGCCTTCCTGAAATACAAATACCTAACATATGCTTAAGTTAATGTACCCTGCCTTTTGTCAGTAATACAAAAATGATGTTATGGTATAAATTTGTGAAGAAAATTTTCATTCCAAAATAAGCAGACTTTTAAGATGTTGCATGGAATTGTCTTTGTTACTGGCCTGCATACAGTCCATACCACCAAATTAACAGCTTTTGAAATTTTACTGACTTGTTACATAGCTAACAACCACATGGCCTCTGCAGTGCCAAGGCAAATCTCTTGTACACTTTTGAGCCAAAAAGGATCTTGGAAGGCCAAGGGGATAGTTTTCTACTTGAGGCGCTGTATACTTTCAACTAAACGATGTGCTAATGCAGGCAAACTGTTCGAGCCACTGTGCATCCTTCAGAGAAGCAGTATGAGAGTGCTGGAAAATGCTGCCATACTCGGATTATTTCTTTGCTTCTCCTCTCTCCTTAATGTTGCAGAGATGCATGTAGCTGTGCCTAGTGGTATTTTGGGGAAGATCAGTATAAACCCAGTGTGATCTCTCCATTGTCACTAAGGATTTTTTGCTATAGGCTGTGTGAATGGCTGTTGCTGAGCCACTGGGTGGCATCACTGCATCATTTTGGGGTTCATGGGTGATTTCAGGAATATCAGAAAGATGCCCGCTGCCCAAACAAGAAAAATAAGCAAAATTGCTCGCTTAGATAATTGAGGAACAAAAGCATTAGCTTTTGCCATTATAGGTTTTCTTTTGTGCTTTATATTAATTTAAGTAATGCTTGCTTATGTCTTTAATGTTAGTGCTTCATACTGTTGCATTCGTGCAAAACTGATAACACTGATTAAATCAAATGTGGAATACACTCACCCATGCATGTAAACAGTGCCAGTGTCAACACTGGAAAGCATACAATGATGCTGTTGCTGAACATTGCCATAATAATGTTTACCCTGCAAAGAGAAACCTTTATCAGGCTTCAGATGAAAAGAAACAAGGTGCAGTTGGAAGGCTGTGCTAATCCTTTTGCTTTCTAGTAGAATAGGGGTAGCATTCTCAACATATATTTCAACAGAATCTCTGTGTTTGTGGTTTTCAGCATGCATCATCTCAGCACTCCTATGAGTTTATCACGTAAGTGCTGCTGATAGGGGAACTAAGATACAGAAACACTAACATGATTTGTGTAAGGATGTTTGGGAGGTCCTTATGCAGAAAATTGAATCTAGAAAGCCTGACTTGTATCTTTGTATGTGGGGGAAGGTTTATATTGATTTTGCCTATTGTGTGATCACCCCTATGAATTAACAGTACTCTTAAAGCTCCTTCAAGGGTTTGTTTTGTCAAAGCTGGAGTTTCCATTTGAGAGTAATCCTGTTCTTGAAAAAAAAAAAGTTCTACAAGAGATAGTTGAGTTTTTCTGACTCTTTCTTCCCTCACCCCTCCTTTTTTATTTAAGTTCCCTTGAAAAAGTGTCTGTATGGTGTTTTTTTATCTTGTGTCTTGCAGAGCAGTTTAATTGGGATGATTATCTGAAAGAGACTGAAACAGTAGCTGCCCCTCTGCATTGTTTCAGACAGGTATGCCAGATACTATTTTGCAAGTGTGTATGTATTTATGCATGTTACGGGGTGATGATTCTAGAGCAACTTCTATCTTTAAACTGCTTGCAGACTTCCCATTTGATTCCTTTTGATCTCTAGTTATCAGTAGCTTGCAGTTTTGGCAGATCCAAGCTACTGAAGTTTTTCATTCTTGCTTTCTGCCTCAAGCCAAACTTTGAGGGTTTCGTTAAAATTGTAGCTTTGGACTCTGTTTTCCTTTCAGAATTGACTAGTTAATGAAAACAGTCTTATCAGAGTTCAAAAATATTTTCCAATTTTTTTTCAGTAATCTTAGAGGTACCATGGTTTTAGTGAGAATTAAAATATGGCTGATGGTCAGAGGAGCCTTTCTCCTGCCCTGTTTTTTACAGTCCTTTCAAAAATGGCTAGCTACAAGATGTGTGTCTGTGTGTGTAGTCGAGTCTGTTCACCACTTCTTTTCTGTATCTGTCAAATAGGTTCTGAGCAGAGTGCTTTTGCTAAGGAGTAACAGATATTGAAGTTTTTTTTTTAAAAAGGGGAATATATGGAAATACAAAGGAAACATTGGATTTATAGTGAAAGGTGTTTAATGTATTGTTTTATGTTTTGCATTGTGCCCTACAAGTTTCATTCCCCACTGCCAGATGGTTTAGTATGTATATGCAGATAAGAGTTTAAATCTAACATCTTGTGTGAACTAATGAGTCCAGCCCTCTGGAGACTGAGTTGACCTCTGCAGGTATCTTTTTCTCAGTAGAAGAAGCTGGAGTTGGTATTTTCCCAAGTTGAGGAGTATCTGAGCTGCATGAAGTTAAATAGGATGAGTTTTGGTCTGTATGCCTTCACTGTGTTAGGAAGATAGATGCCGAAGGGATTGGGTAGTTTAGGTTGATAGAACTGTAATAGGTGTGACAAGTGGAACATGTCTAGTTCAGCCGACTGGGCATGTTCAGAAAGGTATCTTGTAGGGTTTGTTGGTAGTCTGCTGGTACTGTAAATGATACTGGCCTCTAGTGGGGATCAGACAAAACGCAACACAAATGTAATTGAGGTGAAGAGAAAATGTCACTTTTGTGAATCGGAAGTAGTTGCAGGTATGGAGAACAGGGAGAGAGAAGTGCAAGTGGTAGCATTTCCTTGTACTAGATCTTGAATCTCATCTTGCTTTTTACAGATGAAGGTAAAGGACAAAGAGCCCCTCGCATGCTGCTTTCAGTGAGAGATATCTAAAAATAGCAGTGTCCATAGCTGTGAGTGAAGCTTCGTAGGTTAATTCTGCAGTTATGTGTTTTTCACAGTGGATACCAGCTCAAGGCAAAGACTTCAAACATGGCTTGGGTAGAGGCAGAGGGCAATAGCGTATTACTGGATCATTCTGATGTTATTGCCGTACTCAGATGGTGAACTGCCATGACCAGAGTGTACAGCACTGCGAGATGTAGCTACTGCAGAAAGCTGCTCAGAATCCTTTCCTTTCTTACATCTTCCTCTTCTCTACTGATGGTCAGGAGGTCCAAACTGAACAACGAAGTAGCAGTTTAAATAAAGATGCTTAAGTGATGTGCATTGACTGAGATAGATAAATCCCAGTGACCTATATTGCTTAAGGAGTGTGTGGGTTGGAAAGAAGAGCTTTAATTTCTGTGCGTAACAAATTTTGAGACAATTTACATGTGCAGACTTTCAGTTTTTCAAAGTATTGACCTTTTAAGAAGAAAGTGATATGCAATGTTAATTAGTGCAGAGCTAGCTCCTCTCACTACAGAATGTTCGCAGATTTTAGAAACTACAGTGCTTGAGCTTTGTGTAGGACTAATTTGACTTTATTGGGTTACACATGAATTGTACGTGCCATTATCACCCTGTGTAGTGCAAGGAAGTACACTGCTGTGGCTAACCAGAAAACAAGTAGCAGAGAAAAGCTTAATTTGAGAATTATATCCAGAATTCGTGACCTGTGGGAGTTCTACGAAGTTTAAATTTTGTAGTAATTAAAAATGACCCAGGGAGCAATAAATTAAAGCCTGTATCATAAATTAAGATACAGGCACAGACTGCTAATGGAAAGTGATTGAAGTGTTTATCTTAATATAGAAGGTACTTTATCTTTTGCTTTAAGTTGTTTTTAATTACTACTTAAAATTTCGAAGCGTTCCGCTTCCCTTTCTCATGCCCTGAAACTTTTTTCCAAGCAGTTGGAAATTTTAAATAAAAAAAGCTCAGTCCCATGTGATTTAAACAGAGCTTAGAAAGAGGCTGTTACTGAATAGGTTTTGTTATTTTGCTGTAAGGACAGAGTGGCATGGAGGAGTTACCTTTTTAATAGGATGCCTTGAGTGGTATTTAAGCAATTCACCTTTTCTACAAACAAACAGTCACCTCAGTTTCTCCATTTCGGTTGCTTTTTGTGGTTGTAGAACATAACAGCTGGACAAGCAATATCCTGAAATTAAATTGCCCTTTAAATTTAATATGCTGAGGCTCCCCTCTCAGACAGCCTGTTGTCTAAATGCAGCATTAGCAGATGCTGCACTCAGTGTTCACTGAATATTGAGTGCCTCTGTTTTTCGGGCTTGGGCTCCTTCAGGGCTCCTGCTGTTTATCTAGGATGTGTTGTAAATAGTACACTTGCACACCATAGCAAGCAGAGCAAGATGTGTTTATTAATAAATTGTATTAATAAAAAAATAAAGTGTGGTGGAGGGAAAATACCACTAGCACTTGTTGAAGTGGCAGATTTCTTCAGCATTTTCCTGTGTAACCAGATAGAGAAGTGCAGTTTATCTGCTTACTGTGGGATCCCCACCTGAACTGGTCAGGCAGGCAGGAAAGGGGACATACAAATGTTGTGAGTGTGAATGCCCATGGTTTTGGTTTTTCTACTTGCCTCCCATACTAGGATTCAGATTGTTTTCCCATGTGTTCGCATGGGATAGCTACTGGGTATAAATGTCATGTGGAAGGCTGTCTGTAGTTGTCAGCATCTGTGTTCAAGACCAGATTTGTACTGCAAGAGTTGCAGTAAAGGTCTTCCAGGATGACAGAAGAATCGTCATCTTCTCATAAGAGAAACTTCAGTGTTTGGCTTATTTAACTTGTTGAAAGAGTACTGGAAAAGGGCCTTCTGTAAATACACTGTAGACTGTGTTGTTATTTGCAAAGGTTCAAAAAGAATTTAAGTTAAATTACAGTGTTGGCAAAAATTTCCATTCATAAATTTAAGCTGGAAATGAGACATCTAAAGAGAACAGTGAGAAGCATTCAGTCCCAGTTAGTGTCCATATGAAGTTTTGAACACAATTAGATGATGTTGCTGCCTGCAGTATTACAGTATCAGACTGTGATTTAGCCAATCCAGCCAGAAATATGTTGACGCATGAGTAAAATATACTCTCCTTATCTTTCGTATAGCTTGTGACAAAAAGTTCTGCTCAAAGACCGAGTCGTATTCATCACGTTTCTTTTCCGTGTGATAATTAAATTGCATTGTATGTGCATGGATATATTCAATTCTCTATGAATAAGCATCAAGTGCAGTTTCTGTCTTAGAACTTTAAAGTTTTATGTGACTTTAGGACTGTCTCTTTCTGTTAATGCAGTTAACACTAACTCCCTTTTCTGTTGTCTGTATTGGCATATATTTTTGAGTCAGAAACTCTTTCTTGCCTTGAACTTTCGTAGTGCTTAGTGCATAGGGTCCAAATTTAGTTTAAGTTTCCCAGATATTACTACAATAAGAGTAACTATTGCTTTTGAATTGAAAGCTTGTGAATTTTGTGTTTTTTTTTTTTTTTTGTAGGTTGGTTTGTGGAGTGCTTTGTTTTGGTTGAGTGATTTGGGTTTTTTTTTTTAGTTGAATGTCATGTTTTCCCATGTCCTTGTTTTCCATTCCTTTCAAGTATTAATCATTGGATCTTTATGTTCATATCTTCATCAGGATTCCCTTGTTTACCCTTCTTGGTGTGCTTATCTTCTTAGAAATCAGACATGTTTATGCAGTAGGAACATCAAGTATCTAAAACAGTTGCTGTTGGTAGGTTATCCAGCTGCCTTTTCTGACTTGCTGCTGAGCACTCAAAGTTCAAAGGCTTTTTTATATTTACCATTTATATGATATGCTTGGGTGCATGAAAGCTGCATGTTGAAGTGGCTGGTAAATTTAGCCATACTAACAACAATAAGAAAAAGCCTTTTACCTTTTATTGTAGTCTAGAATTCCACCTACGAATGATTTCAAAGTTGGGATGAAACTGGAAGCCCGTGATCCTCGCAATGTTACCTCAGTTTGTATAGCTACAGTAATTGGAATCAGTGGTGCCAGGCTGAGGTTGCGGCTGGATGGAAGCGACAACAAAAACGATTTTTGGAGGCTTGTGGATTCCTCAGACATACAGCCCATCGGAACCTGTGAAAAGAAAGGGGGCATGCTCCAGCCTCCACTTGGTAAGAAACAAAGCTTCTCAACTAAAGCATGGGAGTATTGCTTTTGTGAAACTTGACCTTTTGCCTTGGCAAATTCAATGGTGTTAACATTTCACCGAACTATTATTTAATTAAAAAAGAGGTAAGCAAGCTAATTCAGGCAAGGTGAATTGTGGCTTTTTGTTCTTTTTGGATTCTTTTGACATGAGAATGAGAATAAATAATTAGCTTGAGTTCTGTTGTTTTGGATTTTTTAAAATAAATAAATGGGACTGTTTTACACTTAATGATGAGATACACTTCCCATTCTAGTGTGTATGGCTACAACGTTTTCTTGCTTAATGCAGTGCGTACTTCTCTTAGACCTTCGTAAAAAGGGGGTAAAGCTGACTTGCCTTTTTCCTATCTAGTGAATCAGAGCAGTCCACCAGAAGGCGCTGGCTGTTAACCGACCTGTGAAGCGCCCAGCAGGGGCGCAGGAGGTGCCGCAGCTCAGGGCAGTCTGAATGTTTTCACGGGCACTGAGCGAGTTGGTTTGTGGTCTGGGAAAGGCAGCATAGGGTGGGTTAACGGCGGTATTGCAGCATTGTGTTCTGCGGCAGGAAAAAGAGCACTCCAGAGCTTCACCAAACTGCAGTCTTATATTGTGTGTGATTCTCCTCTCACCGTTTGGCATGGCTAGTTTGTGATCACAACAAATGCTTGGGAACAAGAGGTAGCTTTCATGCGCTTAGAAATAGTATGCAGAATTTATTTTGCCTTCCATAAGCAATATGGGTGACAGCATTATGTGTCTCCCCACAACTGAGAAATAGTACTTGGGCTTAGTCTTACTGAGGAGGTTTATTAAATAGGGAACTGTACAAAGTAATTCCTTGCTATGTGGTGAATAGTCAGAGGTAACTGACTAACTGCTAGGGGTGGTAAAGTGGGGTATCACCTTTCTTTGCTGTGATTAACCTGTATGCTTAGGTCTTCTTTCTTGTACCATATTTGTCATAGCTTGAACTTGCAGGTGTGGAAATCTTTAAAGAAACACATTTTTCACATTGGTCTGAAAGTAGTTCAGCTTTTAAAAAGAAGGAAAAATAATGACCAAAATTTATCTTAACACACCCCCAAAGGCTCCGCAACAGCAACATCTCCTTCCCGTTGACCTGTTACCGTCTGTCATTTTGAGAAGATGCAAGAAATAACATTCTTAATAAAAGAAATTAAATGTTACTGCTGTTTTCCCATCTTATAGTTATGAACCTACATCTGCTTTGGTGTCATAGAATCATAGAGTAGTTAGGGTTGGAAAGGACCTTAAGATCATCTAGTTCCAACCCCCCTGCCATGGGCAGGGACACCTCCCACTAAACCATGCCACCCAAGGCTCTGTCCAGCCTGGCCTTGAACACCACCAGTGATGGAGCATTCACAACTCACCTGGGCAACCCATTCCAGTGCCTCACCACCCTCACAGTAAAGAATTTCTTCCTTATATCCAATCTAAACTTCCCCTGTTTAAGTTTGAACCCATTACCCCTTGTCCTCTCACTACAGTCCCTCATGAAGAGTCCCTCCCCAGCATCCCTACAGGCCCCCTTCAGATATTGGAAGGCTGCTATGAGGTCTCCACGCAGTCATTAGTAAATATTACAGATTTCTCATCAGAGATTTAGTAAGATAGGTATGCTTTCTCTTAGTAGCCTCTCAGAAGCTTGTCATCCCAATTTGTTAACAAGAAGTGAAAAGTATCATTTCACTACAGTATGAAACTTGATTTGCATGTAGAAAGGCAAACAGATATAGGAGCAGTTGACATAACCATTATGATGCTTTGCATAAATTATAATGGTAGTTTTTTGTTGTGCTGCTTTAAAACATAAGAAAAGCAATGCCACCAGAGTGCCTTTTAGAAAAATATCATTATAGATAGATAGATAGATAGATAGATAGATAGATAAAGTTTGAACCCAGGAGGGCTTTTTTCCTTCTTTTCTCTGGAGTAGAGAGGTTTTGAATGAAAGCACTAGAAGCTCTTGACTTCTGGGTGTGTCACTTTTTGAGGAGTAACTCAGTTTAACCTCTCTGAAGTTCTTGGTATAACCTTGTAGAGTGAAAGCAGTGATATGAGTATGAAACAGGATTGTAATAGAGAAAAGTATACCTAGTCCTTCAGCTGCACATGTACCATGCTAAATATATGGCTTCTATTGAGGAGTATAGTGCTTTTTCAAATGTGTTTCTAAACCAGTCTGATGAATAAAGCAACTCTGGTTATGTATAATGGAGGCAATTGATCTCTTAAGAAGAGAAACTTTCCATGATCATCAGTAGAAGCAGATTCTCCTTGGGTACTGTTTGTTTCTCCTATTTGATCAGGCTGCTGGTAGTGCAGCGCCAACCAACCAGCTGTTCTCTGTACCTAGGCATGTAAGTTTACCTGCCCTCCAAACAATTGCTGGTTATTCAGAAAAGAATGCAAATGCCATTATTTTGTCCCTCCTGCCCTAGATATTTCTAGAGATAGGCTAAATTCCAGCAATTAAGTGCTCTGGCATACCTAGATAAATTTTTGAAAAAGCCTCCTTGGCAGTTCTGCAGCATCCTGTTCCTGGGCAAAGCTGGGAGCTAATTGGGTGTATAATTACCTCCTGTTAGACATTTAAGCAACTGATTAATTTGTTTTTTTCCTGAGTGCTAGGGAACCTTCTGGATACTAATATTCTGCTTCTGTTCATAATAACTAGCTAAAATAGTCCCTCCTACCTGATTTTTACATAGGTTTAATTATGCATGTTACGTAAGAGTTTTGAGAAAGCGATTAATATAGCAAAGCATTCCTGTTCCAGCCTCTGTTTCTTATAGGTGATTTTTTCTTTTATTGTAGAGGGCTTAATGTTCTCAACAAATTACAGTGAGGATAACATTTTCTCTGGTTTTACATGATGAATTAAAGGCCAAATGAAATTAACTGAAACTATTGTTTAGCTGTCGTTCCTATATATATCTTTTCTGGGCTAGCTGGTTTGGAACATTGTGTTTCAGTAACCACACATGTTTAGGTTGTATAAAGACTCTGATATCAAACCCGGACTAATAATCAGCTCAGGAGTCCTCAAATTACACCGCCATTCATCAAATAGGAGCTTTGTATTCATGTAGGTGTTGCATAGGTAGTTCCAACTTGAAAACTGTTTATTCAAATCGAGATAGCATAAGCTACTAGTTAAAGAGACATTATAGTATATAATCCAATTTTAGATGACTAATGATTTAACTGATCAAGAATAGCAAATATGTTCCACCTTTCTAGTTCAATTTTTTAAGAGAATTGTCTAGTCTCAGTTACGAGGGAGATCATCAGTTCCTGGCAGATTCTTGTACTGTTTGCTTTGTGGAAAAATTTCTAATTTGCTCTATTATGTCTATTTTCTGTAGAACCATGCCAGACATTACTGTGAGGGTGGTGGGGCCCTGGAATGGGTTGCCCAGGGAGGTTGTGAATGCTTCATCCCTGGCGGCGTTCAAGGTGGGGTTGGACATAGCCTTGGATGGCATGGTTTAGTGGGAGGTGTCCCTGCCCATGGCAGGGGGGTTGGAACTCGATGATCTTGATGTCCTTTCCAACCCTTACTATTCTATGATTCTATATAACTGCTAAAGACACAGAAGAAAATGTCCACTATCTCTGTTATCTTAGTTATTACTCTGAAACCATAGAATCATAGAATAGTAAGGGTTGGAAAGGACTTTAAGATTATCTAGTTCCAACCCCCCTGCCATGGGCAGAGACACCTCCCACTAAACCATGCCACCCAAGGCTCTGTCCAACCTGGCCCTGAGCACTGCCAGCCATGGAGCATTCACAACTTCCCTGGGCAACCCATTCCAGTGCCTCACCACCCTTACAGTAAAGAATTTCTTCCTCATATCCAATCTAAACTTCCCCTGTTCAAGTTTGAACTCGTTGCCCCTTGTCCTCTCACTACTGTCCCTAATGAAGAGTCCTTCCCCAGCATCCCTATAAGCCCCCTTTAGATATTGGAAGGCTGCTATGAGGTCTCCACGCAGCCTGCTCTTCTGCAGGCTGAACAGCCCCAACTTTCTCAGCCTGTCTTCATATAGGAGATACTCCGGTCCCCTGATCATCCTCGTCACCCTCCTCTGCACTTGTTCCAACACTTCCATGTCCTTTTTATGTTGAGGACACCAGAACTGCACACAGTACTCCAAGTGAGCTCTCACAAGAGCAGAGTAGAGGGGCAGGATCACCTCCTTCAACCTGCTGGTCACACTCCTTTTGATGCAGCCCAGGATACGGTTGGCTTTCTGGGCTGCAAGTGCACACTGCCACATCCATTTGGAAAGCACAGAAAGCAAAAGGATTTTTGTTTTATTTTTTTAACTGGAAAGTAGTTGCTTCTGAGGGAAAATTATCCGGCATGAGAATGTTTTCAGCCAAACCTTTGCTCTGCTTGAATAAGGTAGTTCATCTGAACAAATGTGATTCTTTTTTGCACTTTTTACTTCCTTGTTAATGAAGAATATGGAAGTGGAAACCTCTTCCAGTTTGTTTTCCAATTTTACATATGCATTTGTGAAAATAATTGTGTATTTGTTCTTATGATTTCTTTGGGGTTTAGGGCTATTTATTTATCTTAATGGGGGAGGGAGAAGAAACCAATTGTTCTTTTTTTGTCTGTGGCCTGGTGAAAAAATTACAAGAGTCTTGAACATAAAAAGGTATCTCAATAAATGAGAGGAGCTGGAGCAGGATGCAGATGATCTTTAGGTCCTTTCTAACCCCAACTAGTCTATGTTTCTGTGATTCTTTTGTTTTAGAATGTGAGCAAAAAGCAATAAGCAGACCCGAAAAGTTAGCTAGACACAAGTGCTGGGGACGTTCCACTGGACCCAGGACTGTGGGTGACAACCTTATGATCTCCTGTACTAGAACCTGCATGTCAATAAGTCCTAGATGTTTCCCTGTAGTATCAAAAATTATGATGTGTGATTCTGCAGGCAAGTCAATCAGAATGGAAATGCATTGCATGGCTTTCTGCATCTGCAGTGACCCTGTTTGTTCCTTCATGGCTACTTTTATTTTGGCCAAATCCAATGAGGCATTAGTAAGCAGACTTTATATCCTTCTATTTCATTTTACAAACTGAAACTAGGGCTATTTTTTTTTTTTTGTTACTCAGGGTTCCAGATGAATGCATCTTCTTGGCCAATGTTTCTCTTAAGAACTCTCAATGGAGCTGAAATGGCACCCGCAACATTCTTTAAGAAGGTAAGGAGAAAGGGACTGCTAGTAAACAAATTCTTATCAGTTGGCCTATGAATACATTTTCTAAATGAGGATGCCAAGATATTTTCCTGTTGTCTGCAGCATGACAAGGGAAGACTACTATTTAAAATTACTTTGAACTGGATTGGCAAGCTACAGGAAGTGATCTGCTTCTAATCAATTGAGATGGGCAAGTCTGTTCCTGAGTTGAGATTTTTGAAGCGTGGTGTATTATTTAGAAAAATTGTGTTAGCTCATTTTTTGTGTCGGTACAATACATATCACATTTCTTAACAGCACGATATTAATGTGATTGTGCACAGGAGAAGAAAAAAATACAACAATGGGGAATAAGTCATTGGAATACAGTGGTGCTTGGAAAGGTTTTGTTAAACATTTTCATCAGTTAAATTGCAGTGAGAAAGTAGTTGAAAATAGCAGAAACAGCTATTCATTTTTTTAAACGTGCATTGAGTAAGTTAAAAAGATTATATAAAATCAGCAGTAATATTGAAATGACTTGTTGGTTTAATCTTTCATCGAGGTGGTAAAACCTTGCTGTCACATTGAGTGACTTCATTTTAGATACTGAGAGAGACATTGACAAGTATGTCAGCAAATCAAACAGTTGGGTTCAGACCTGCAATCACATCGTTTGCCTGTTACCTTTATATATTTACATATTTTTTTTTTAAATAAAAGATTGTATAGATTTCCTGAGGCATGAGGAGCCATGTTTCCCTGTGCTAACCTACCAGCACATCTGACTTGGCTTTTGGATAATGAGGTTCCTGAGGCTGAGGTGGTAATTTAGAATCATAGAATCATAGAATCATAGAATAGTAAGGGTTGGAAAGGACCTCAAGATCATCGAGTTCCAACCCCCCCGCCATGGGCAGGGACACCTCCCACTAAACCATGCCATCCAAGGCTATGTCCAACCCCACCTTGAACGCCGCCAGGGATGAAGCATTCACAACTTCCCTGGGCAACCCATTCCAGGGCCCCACCACCCTCACAGTAAAGAATTTCTTCCTCAGATCCAATCTAAACCTCCCCTGTTTAAGTTTAAACCCATTACCCCTTGTCCTCTCACCACAGTCCCTAATGAAGAGTCCCTCCCCAGCATCCCTATAGGCCCCCTTCAGGTATTGGCAGGCTGCTATGAGGTCTCCACGCAGCCTTCTCTTCTCCAGGCTGAACAGCCCCAACTTTCTCAGCCTATCTTCATACGAGAGGTGCTCCAGTCCCCTGATCATCCTTGTGGCCCTCCTCTGCACTTGTTCTAACAGTTCCATGTCCTTTTTATGTTGAGGACACCAGAACTGCACACAATACTCCAAGTGAGGTCTCACGAGAGCAGAGTAAAGGAGCAGGATCACCTCCCTCGACCTGCTGGTCACACTCCTTTTGATGCAGCCCAGAATACGGTTGGCCTTCTGGGCTGCAAGCGCACACTGCCGGCTCATGTTCAATTTTTCATCAACCCACACCCCCAAGTCCTTCTCCGCAGGGCTGCTCTGAATCTCCTCCCCGCCCAATCTGTAGCTGTGCCTGACATTGCTCCGACCCAGGTGGAGGACTTTGCATTTAGCATGGTTAAACTTCATCAGGTTGGCATCAGCCCACCTCACAAGCGTGTCAAGGTCCCTTCCGTCCAATGTATCAACCGAACCACACAGCTTGGTGTCATCGGCAAACTTGCTGAGGGCGCACTCAATCCCACTGTCCGTGTCACCCACAAAGATGTTGAACAAGACCGGTCCCAACACCGATCCCTGGGGGACACCACTCGTTACTGGTCTCCAGCTGGACACTGAGCCACTGAGCACTACTCTTTGCGTGCAGCCGTCCAGCCAATTTAGGTTCCATTGGATCACAACTCCTGTTGTGGGGGTACACTTAGTCTTGTCACATTGACTTGGTTTTTGTTTTTCTTTTGTCCACTTGGAATTGGTATAAAGCCAACTGAGCTAACTGTGGCCTATAAATAATGTCCAATGCTAATGAATTTTTCATGAATTGAGAGGTGAAGCTTTTACCAGACAGTTATCAGTCCCCAGAAATATTCATTCCCTGCAAACCTCTTCCTCTTTATTAGCATGTAATAATTTCATTTTAGTGTCTTTGCTGTCTTGCTGCCCAGACATAATGTATTGGGTGCAACCTATTGCTTATGTAAATATTTCTATCAGGGTCTTTCTGTCATGGAGAATTTTGCTAATTATCCAGTTGTGCCTGTGGGAACAGAATCTAGATTTTTATAATACAGAAGAGTAAAAGCACATTTGAAATACAAGTAAGTTTTCTTGAATGCCTGCTGTACCTTTTTGAGAGTAGTGAGTGTAAGAAGTAAGGATGTGGAGGAAAAATAGATGGTTTTCTTTTTTATTGTTTTTTTTAAAGAGGCCATAGAAATACAAATATTTTATCACTCTTACTTTTGTAGGAGCCACCAAAACCTGTGCCAAACTGCTTTAAAGTTGGAATGAAACTTGAAGCTATAGATAGAAAGAACCCATACTTGATTTGCCCAGCAACCATAGGAGATGTTAAAGGAGATGAAGTTTTTGTTACATTTGATGGCTGGAGAGGAGCATTTGACTATTGGTGCAGATGTGATTCTCGAGATATTTTCCCAGTCGGATGGTGTAGCTTGACAGGAGATGCATTACAACCACCAGGGAACAATGGTAAGATGACTAATAATATTGCTTAATTATTTTTCCCCTCAATTACAGCAGAATTTTAAAAACCAGCTGGCTGTATGCAGATAAGACTGAAGGTTTGATTTGTGAGTAGCTGCTGCTGCTGAAATGTTGTCAAATTTTCTTTACATAGTTTAAAGTTAATAGGATAGCTTCTGGGAAACAATTTTTGTTGGTTCATAGTAACTCTGAGAACGTGTTTTATTTAATTCTGTTAGGAGGGCTTCCGATAATCTTCCATTTTTAAGTGCTTATGAAGAATCTTGGACTTCAACTAGATTTGCTGTTTATGTTATAGTTAAATACTCATGTTTAATGATACTGTATATTGACTGCAGCAGCACTTAATGTTAAGCTAACTGCTAAGAAAGTAAAGTAGTCTTTGCTCTTTTGATGATTGAAGTTTAAAGTGTATATTCACTGTTCCTTCATAGTCACAAAATTCAGGATAGGCAGGTTCAAGCCAATGCTTTATCATTCTCATGCCTTTAAGGACGTTTTTACATAGGGTTATAGAGTCCCTTTAACTAATGGCGACTGTGCTTTATCATGTACGGCTGTCTACCTTAGAAAGAAGGGAAATGGCATGATAGAGGGGTATTACTGAATGTAATCCGTCTGCTACTCTGGAGATCTCTTGTCACGTTTCTGTGTTGTAAGGCTTTTCTGTCAAACTGTTTGGGCTCTTCTATACTCCCTCCATTCAAATTTCACACAAAAAGAGGTTTTTAAAGAGGGGAACCATATTTTAATTAGTTTCTTCAGTATTGTTGACCAGAATAATTTGTTCTTATGGTGAGCATTTTCACAGCTGTTGGTAAGTGAGTAAAAACAAGTAGACTGATACCACAGAACTCTCACTGAAAGTACCAAAGGAACAGAAGCAAGAGGGGAAGAAAGCAGTCATGTTTCCTGCCCTTTCCATCCCAATTTTTTCTCTCACTCTTTTGCCAGCAGGTCAAGAACTGTATGGAAAAACTGACTGAAATTAATTAAGGGTACCTCTGCATCCTTGCTCTCACCTGCCTTTCCGTAGTTACTGTCTGCAGTTACAGCGGATGGTCATAGTACCCAGAATCTACTTTATTCCACTTCAGCAGATTTCAGCAAGGGATGAACTATGTGTCTAGCTCTACTGGTAGGTTCAGGATGATCTGCCAGTACAAAACTGCAGTGAGAAGACAGGGGGAAGTCAGGTGTGGACAAACTGCATCTGAGCAGAAGTCATCTAACAGGTACCCTGCTGACCTCAGTTGTAGTGTTTTTGTGCTCCCAGTCTGTAAAGTGTCTTTCTTACCTTCTTCAGAAAGTTGACCTTTGTTGCGGTTTAAGCCCCGCCGGTAACTCAGAACCAAGCAGCCGCTCTCTCACTCCCCCCTTTCCTCCCCCCTGCTCCCAGAGGGATGGGGAGGAGAATCGAAAGAATGTAACTCCCTGGGCTGAGATAAGAACAATCCAGTAACTAAGGTAGAACACAAATCCACTGCTGCTACTGCCAATAATAATAATGATAAGGGAAATAATAAGAGAATACAACTGCTCACCACCCACCAACCGATACCCAGCCTGACCTGAGCAGTGATTTAACCCTTCCGGATAGCTGCCCCCAGTTTTTATAGTGGGCATGACGTGCTGTGGTATGGAATACCTCTTTGGTCAGTTTGGGTCAGGTGTCCTGCCTCTGCCTCCTCCTGGCATCCCCTCCTTGCTGGCAGAGCATGAGACTCAGAAAGTCCTTGGTCAGAGTAAACATTACTGAGCAACAACTGAAAACACTGGTGTTATCAGCACTGTTCCCATGCTGAAAGTCAAAACCAGAGCAGTGCACCAGCTACTGAGGAGAAAAATGACTGCTACTGCTGAACCCAGGACAACCATGTCCTGAGAAATCATAGAATCATAGAATCATAGCATAGGTAGGGTTGGAAAGGACCTCAAGATCATCTAGTTCCGACCCCCCTGCCATGGGCAGGGACACCTCCTACTAAGCCATGCCACCCAAGGCTATGTCCAATCCGGCCTTCATGAATACGATGTGTAATTATGGTAAATTATTTATGTTAATCATGATAACATAAAATGGCCTTATCTTAAAGGGGTGGTATATATAAATAAGTGGTGTAAAATTTTTGAAAGATACTCTCATTTAGATTGCTGAGTCCAATTGCATCTTCTGAATAGAAGTATTATTAATTTGCTTAGTCTACTTCACTTTCACTGCTGGAAAACTAGCAATATTTTGAGATAATATATACAGAATTTTTCTTGCTTGGTAGAGATCTAGGAGTTCTTTAACAGTTAGTTAGTAAAGTGCATTGTATATTCCAGTTGTTCAGGTAATGAAACAAACAGAACTGAGTATGTTCAAATCTGCTGAAGGCTTGAAATAACCAGGTATTCTTAGGGATTCTATTGCTTTGTTATGAAAAACAGTTAACACTTCAGGAATTAATAAAACCTGAAGCAAGGTCCTTACAGACTTGCATTCAAAACTAAGAATTTTGGACATGTGATAGAAATTGAGGGCAGGGAGATGCAGGCTGTGGATTTCATTATTTTTAATTCTAACAGTGGACCCAAAGTTAAGTTCATTTTTATTAAAATTGTGTGTGCTCCTTTTTTCCTCGTTCTGAGCATAAAGAATTTGTTCTTTCAGATTTGCTTCATGTGCTTATTTTTTTTTATGATCTGTTCATGTTATGTTATACACACTACCTGCATAGCTAGATTAAATATTTTTTTGCTCTCAGGTTATGTTTTTCACTGTTATTTGATTGCTTTTGCACCATTAAAGAACTGTAATGATAATTCTTTATTAAGATGTAAATAATAGCTTCAAGGAGAGTGTAATCAAGTCATTTCAATTCAGAATTATGATAATGTTGTCAGGATTCTTCAGTAAGTCACATTTACATTGACTACTCCTGTTAAGGAAGAAAGTATGACAGATGCTATATTGTAGAGATTCACTGGAAATATTATAGCAGTATTCTGGCCTGGACTTTTTTCCAGTGAGTTTAGTACTTCTGCCTTGGATTTCTACAAAAGAAAGTGGAAATAATAAAGTGTAGTTTAGATCACAGTGAATATAATGGGAAGTATTCCTGGGTTTTGTAGCTATCTTTCTTGAAAGCATTTAACGCTGGTTAAAGCGCAGAAAAAAACCTCTCAGGTTTTAGTGAACAAGCAAAAACCAATGCCCTGCAATAGAAGTATGAAAGCAATAAAGGAACCATACCTAGCACAACAATTTCCTGCCATGAGGCGTGCATTTTAAGGTCTAATTTAGTTTTTTGAAAGAGAGATGAAATGCAGTAAGGCAGACAATATGAAAATTAGGGAAGAGTTTAATTCAGCTGTTTACTGTCTTAGCCATTTAGGATGTCCAGAGAGAATGTAGAACCTCCGTCATGGGAGGTTTTGAACAACAATTTAAACACAGTCTTCTTAGATACAAGTAAATTTATTCGCACCAGATTATGTGGTATATTTAGTCTTTATAGTCATATCTCTGTAATTTGCATTGGTTTAAGGCAGATAAGATCAGGAACTAAGATGCAGTTAATGGAAGACAAAATGAAGAATGTAGATTAAAAGTTGTTTTGCACTGTTTTGAGCATTCAAGCCTTAATCTTCATGTTGATGTTTTGTCTTCAGTCCTTCCCAGAAGATGTGACATGGAAGTGGACCTGGCTGAGTGCCAGGGTGTGCATACAGTGGTATGAAACGTAGTGTTCAACATTTATATTAGCAGAAGCTGTGCTTAGCCAATGTTGTAGTTTGTTTCCTTAGAAATATCTCTGATAATTTTTGTTATGTATGGTTTGACAACAGTGCTTGATGTTGACTTGGCCTGCTGGCGCAAGGTTAATATTTTACAGGTGCAATAGACTGTTTTCTTTGTCTCCTGGTCACTTAAGTGCTTTTAGAGATGACTTGTCACTCAGAACATCATTGTGAACTATAGCTGGTGAAGGATGTTGGCATGATGGTGTCTATGCTGGATCAATCTGAAGGATCATCTGCTCTAACAGGCTTTCTCCCAGCAGCAGCACATAGGAGAGAGGCTTGCAGTATTCCTAGTATCTGGCTGTCTACGACCCAGCACCTCCGAAGCCCAGAATAACACTTTATGCTGAGTACCTCTGGAGGAGCTCGGTCTATTTTGTTCAGTTATACTTTGGAGCAGTCTGCACTTTTCATCACCTACAACATCCTGTACTTAGGAGTTCTGTACTTGAATATATGTTCTCTGGAAAAGGCGATATCCTTTTTCTTCATTTCTTGTCCTCATGTTCTTGTACTGAAATGAACTTCTTGTACTTCCAGTACTTGTACAGGAAGAGACAGTAAATAGTCATTGCCTAATTGTCTTCTTCATATCCATTGTGACTTTGTAGACCTAGATTCTAGCTTCCCTCGGCTATCTCTACTCCAAACTTATGGAATCCTGTTCTGTTTCATTTTTCATTGTTATGGGATCAGTTTAATGCCTCTGATCAACCTTGTTCTTCTGTACTGTTTCCATTTCAGTTGTGGCATTTTTAAGCCACTGGACCCAGAAGTGCACAAAGTATTTAAGACATAGTGGATAGTGGTGGTTTCTGTTTTGTTTTCTGTTCCTTCTGTAATTCACGAATTGGGATTTTGGATTATCGGACTACCTATCAAGCAATGAACTTATAGTGTCATAGAAATATTTATTTCAATTCTATGATATCATTTTTGTATATCTTAGAATTGGGCTAATATCTCAACACTGATCATGGAAGCTGCATTATTTTGAGTCTCTTGACATTGTGTTTCATCTGTTACTTCCTCTGCTGAGCAACTACTCAGCTTCACAAGATCTTTTTTACATAACTTTACTGACTCAAGTACTTTTTCAACAGTTGTTGCCATTTCATGCTTTACTGTTTACCATTTGATTCCATAGATGAGACAAATGATACAAGCCCAAGCAGAAATCTCATCAGAAATCTCTAGAGTCCTCTCTCAACTGTGGAAACATGTCTGTTTATTCCTGGCTGCTCTTAGGTATTTTCCATTAAATTCTTTAGAAGGATCATGAGGATCTTCTCTCATATTCAGTGCCAGCTAAGTATTGTTTTGAGAGAGGCTATGGTGTGAGATCTTGTCAAATGCAGATCCACAGACTACATCAATTAACTTTCCATTGTCTGCTTGCTTACTAACTCCTTAAAAAAAACAGTGAAATGATTTCAGTGAGATGTGACTTTTCCCTACAAAAGCTATGATTGGTTCTCCCAGTCCAACACATTGTATTTATTTTTGGGTTTGCTACCTCTGTTCTGTACAAGAGTTTTTAGCAACTTTGCCAGTACTAACATCAGGTGTCCTCTCTACACCTTGCTGCTAGAGTGTCGGCATTGCATTAACCACCTTTTTAAGTCTCTGAACTTGAGACAGTTTTAAGGACAAACTTGCACAGCACCGTCAGTAGGTTGGACATTTCATCTTTTGGCTTCCCTAAATCTCCTAAGTGCTGTATGTTCTGCCAACTCTCTGCTACTTCTTTTGTCTTGGTTTTCTGGCCTCTGCTGCTGGTACTTCATGTCAGGGAACTTGTTTCGGGTCCTTATGAAGAGGGGTGCTGATATGAGAATTGAAGTGATGAGTTTTCTTGGAGTCAGTATAAATGCAAACAAACATTCAGTCCTATTGCTTTAGTATTATCTAAAAAAGGCTTTTTACGTTTGATATCTTTTGGATGTTTTCTGTTCACCCTTTTTCTAGGCCAAACATATTATGCTTTTCTATTTAACCACCATAGATCGTAATTTTAATTTTACTCAATTGGAATTATTCAAAAGCTGTTACTATGGCTAAGAATATTCTTGTATTGCACTGTAGTTAGTTGTAGCTGAGGCTTATGATTGAAGTAGATGGCAGATGACTGGAAATTGTCAGAGCAGTTTGTGTTTGCTGTTTCTATATAAAATAATTTTGGTGTTTAGTCTTTAAATGGAAATAGCATTTACTAAGGCAACCCACCTTTTTATTTGTAATAGAAGTAAAATCTTTTCCAGTAAAGAAAGAACACAAAAGAACAAGTGGGGACAAGCCATGTGGGAAATGATAAGTAGTTTCACCTGCAAAGATTGATTTCAGTCTAGTGTCGTATCTATCATTTAGATGTGAACAGCATCTGCTGTATACCCTTGATCCTGTGGTCTTACGAAGCCGGATCTTTGACAGAAAAAGGTGAAGCAAGAACTAATGAAGGAGGAATTACTCTCTGCACTGCACAGGAGAGAGTAAAGGAAGATGATGTAGTAATATAAATAAAACCAGTGAAACACTGTAGCTTTAATCTTCAGCGGGCCTCCCTTCCCTTCTCCCCTCCCTCGTCGGTCCCCTCATTGCTTTTCTCACAATTCAGTGCATTTATTGTCAGTGAGAGCAATCTTCTTTCATTACGCTAATCAGCCTGTGATGTTAAAGGTCTCCCTCAAAAGCTGTCTGCAGCAATAACAGCAGTATAGGCTCAAGCAGAGATTAAAAAGTATCTTATTTGTCTGTCTTGGGGGGTTTGAGTTTGGTTTTATTTCATTTTTGGATGTGTTTTCATTGCTTTGTTTATGCAGATTTTTCTAAGCTAGCTACTGGAGATGCACTTCTCTGTTATTGATAATGAAATTATGTCAAAATAGGTGTGCTATATATTCAGCTGAGTTGTACACAAATGTGCAACACCAATATGAACTTCAGTACTACTCTGTATGTTTGCATATGAAACAAAAGAATTGTTGAAACTTTAGACAAAGCTGCAGTTAGGTCTGTGAAAAGACTCTGCGGCATTTAAAGTAGCCAAAACCAAAGTCAGATAAGCATGGTAATCTTAAGTTTCATTAAAGGAAAAGCCAAATGCTGAAATGATACAATTTCATACTGCTGGAGGTTTCGTTTTTCTCTCAGTACAGCCAGCTTCTTTTCACAAGCAGGTCACAGTAGTTAAATCAGGCACATACAGTAAGCAGATTTATGCTGTCTTCAGAACTATACATGAAAAGTCCTCAGTGCTTCAGGCTAAAGCCTGATTTGCCACATTCTCTCACATGTTAAGCTTTTTTTATTTGGTATTAATGTTTCTTGGCATCTTGCAGTAAGGCCTGGATGGTGCTGCTACAGGGCAGTAATCACTAATGAAAAAATAAAGGTTTTGCCTTTCCCAAAGCTGTGTCCTTACTGTAAATCTGGTTTCCTCACCATCTTACCACGTTTATTTATCAGGTAGTTGTAATTTTCTTTTAAATTGGAAGTACTCCAACACATGTATTTTTGACTGGTACATGGAAAATATGTATTTATTTTTTTTTTATTTGCTCTTGTTCAGGTCTTGAGGGTACTAATGTCAGCAGTGGTTGCGTTGCTCAATGAGTGGATGGGATTGAGTGGATTTTCTCCAAACCTGTTTTACTACATATAAGCTATGTTAAGAATATCAGTGCTCTCATTCAGATGTAGAGACAAAACAAATTGTGTTTTGCACTAACCACACTCAGTGTTTCTTTTTTTTTTTTTTTTCCCTGCAGCTTGTTGCATTTTGTTGATTCATTTTGGGCCTATCTTTCATCCTGATGCTGATGCTGATGCTATTTGGGGAAAAATAATGGCAAAACCTGGGCAGGACTAGTAATGAAGGGGTGAAGAATCAGGATGTTAAAACTCTTGCCTGATGTGTAGAGCTAGGCTTTGGCAGGCTTATTCACAGATTCATTATCAGCGCACTAAAATTGTCTTCGGGTAACTCAAGTTTCTGCTGCTTTGATAGTTTATTTGGTACTTACTTGCTCTTTTCCTTCTCAGTTTATCAACAAAATACAGGGGTATTTTTATTTCAGTTTGGTTTCTTTTGTGTTTTTTGTTTGTTTGTTTTAGGGTTTTGTGTTTATTTTGGGGGGGCTTTGTTTGTTGGGGTTTTTTGGAGGGGGGTTGGGTTTTTGGTTTTTTGTTAATGTGGTTGCAGTAGCAATGTTTTATTGAGGGGTGAGACTAGAAGCTGTCTTTTCACAGCTCTTGGTTTCTGGAGATCAACTGGAGAGATCTTTTCAAGAGCCGTTGTTTTGGTTTGCTTTGCTTATAGTCTCCACTCTGCACAGCCCCTGCCCCAGCCAGGCTATTAAAAGTTACTTTTTTGGAAGTGATGTGTGTGTGTGGTTAACAGTGAGTTTTGATGGAGCTTGATTAGCGTTTTTACAGGAGTGTTTCATAAGTGCTGGCTTGCTGGGTGCTTGAAAATGTGGGAGACTGAGGGTGAGGGATGGAAGATGCTATCGTACTGCCTGGGGAAGTCACTAGGAAAGAAATGCTTTCCTTTCACCAATTCTGTGAATTGTTAGGGTTGCAAGGGACCTCTGGAGATTATCTAGTCCAACCCTCCTGCCAACGCAGGGCCACCTAGAGCAGGTTACATAGGAACATATCCAGGTGGGTTTTGAATGTCTCCAGAAAGGGAAGACGTCACAACCTACGTGGGCAGCCTGTTCCAGTTCTCTGCCGCCCTCAACATCAAAGAGTTCTTCCTCATGTCGAGATGAAACTTCTGTGGTTTAGCTTATGGCCATTGCTCCTTGTGTTGTTTCTGGGCACTACTGAAAAGAGTCTGGCACCATCCTGGCATTCACCTTTGAGATACTTGCATGTAGTAGTGAGATCCCCTCTCAGTCTTCTCTCCTCTTTAGACTAAACAGGCCCAGCTCCTGCAATCTCTCCTCATAGGAGAGATACTCCAGACCCCTGATCATCCTTGTGGTCCTCCTCTAATTTTGTTTTATGTTGCTTGGAGCTCTCCTTTTCACCCATTTCACCTTTCACCATTTCACCTTTCAGGTCTCTGAAAGGAAGGCTAGAATTTTTTAAAGAATATAGCATGAGTCTTCCGTGTTTGTGTTTGTTTGGTTTTGCTTTGTTTGATGGTTGGTTTTGTTTGGGTTTTGTTGTTGGGTTTTTTTTCCTTTTCTTTTGTTATACAGGTAGCAGAAACTAAAATCCAGAACAAAGAAAATTGCAAGCCATAATGTCCATGTCTTGCCAAGGTGGATGGTGAAGTTTCCGAATGCAGTGTTGGTTTTTAGATTGCAAAATGATGACTTATAACTGACTTTGTATCATAGCAACATATCAATTAGTATCTCACAGCTACCTCTTAACCAGAAGTAATCCAAACACAGATAGAAAGAGGTGTCATGTATTACAGATACTTACGCTTTTGTATGGCTCTCTTGTTCAACTGAGACATAAGGACATAAATTTTTATAATCCTTGACAGTAAGCTGTTTAGAAAAATTGCTAATCTTTTCCACCTCCTTTGCCAGTTGTCAAAACTATCATGATAATAACCTACTGCATTAAAGAAGGTTAATTTTATAGTTAAAATCCCAGGCTGGAACTGAGGAGGGATGTTTCCATTACTTCTGCTGTGGAATGCTCACATGGAATTAGGGTAATCTGCTAAATCTCTTCACCTCATTTTTTTTTGTCTATAGATGAGAGAAGGGCTGGGGTTTTAGGTTCTCAGAAGAACGTTTGGCTTGTGTCTCAGTGGGGGCATAGGAACAATACTTCGGTACAAATGGATCATTTCTGTCTTGAAAGAAATGCTGTTTTAAACACTGAATTACTGTTTTTACAGTCCTAATTGGCGCCTTCACCTAAGGTAGCAACGCTGTATTCACAGAATGTATGGCAGAATGGGCCCCTATATTGTTTTGTGTCATTTCACTAAAGCTTTTTAAAGTCTTGTCTTGTAATTGCTGTTCTGTGACACTAACTGAACAGTAGATTTGTAATGTTTAAATATTACTACTAATCTGAACCTTTTTTTCCTTTGCTTTCCATAAAAGCATGGAGTGAAACCATCACTGTGGATTATTTGAGGGAATTTTACTAATTAGAATTGCATGAGAATTCAGGCTTCAAAGCTGTCATCTGTCCCATCCCCTTCCCAAGTGCTGGAGGTTTCAGTAGCTTCAGATTTCACAGTTGTCTTAAATATCTGACTTACTCTGGATAGAGATCTTTGGGATTACATTCTGGGGTCAAATTTTGCAGTCCTGCATGTGTCTGGGCAGGTTTTCTGCTTCTACCAGCAGAATTTGGCCCTCATCTAAAGTCTAATCTTTCATGTCCTTCTCATGCAAATGAGTTGGTTGACTCCAGTGGATGATCTGCTTGTGTGAATGAGTGTGGCAATGCATCTTTAAGCTGCAAGTTCCAAGACAGTGGACTTGGGGTTTCTCTTACATGTGTTGGATACAAAGTTTATAGGTGTTGGGGTTCTCACAGAATAGTTTCGGGGAGAAAATTAGAAGGTAATTCTATGATGTAGTAATGATGTAAAATGATCAGTATGGAAGTATTGAAGCTGTTTGTGTGTTGTGTGAAGGTAATCACCTATACCCGTCACCAGCATGACAATACAGCTAGAGCTGTGTGTATTTGAAAATGCTGTTTAGTTGCTAACAGTGCAATGGTAAAGTATGTTTGTGTAGCAAGATCTCTGCTCCTCAGTTATTGAGAATGCCAGTAGGTTTTGGGTGTAAATGAGAGACTTGGGAAAGAATGCCGTGCACTGCATCCTTCTCCTGAAACTGGAGCACTGGAAATTTGTGTAGAAGAGCAACATGACACAAAATGCTTGATTTTGTTTGTGCAAATGAGAAGGTCTTTGTGATGCAAAGCAGCATCCTGAAAAGGCAAATGTGCTTTTTTGGTTGTAAATATCCCAGCTAAATATTGCAGTAATTGCAAGCAGAGCTTGGCATTTTCCTCTCTATTCTTTTCATCGTTGTATTTTAACAAGTTCTCATGAGACTATTAAAACATCTTTGTTTTTGGAACATGTGGCCTAGTGGGGATAACTCTGTCTACAGATGCAGTGGGTTGGCAGCTCAATTTTGCATGTCTTTTCATTTCCCTTCAGATCCTGTGACCCAGCGTAACCTTTGGTCTCCCTCTGAAGGCTGGGTTGAAGGAAGTATGAGCAGGTGACTGATGATCACTGTCAATACAGCCTGCAGACAATATGGGAATTACTTTAGCAGTCTCTCACTCCCTTGTGCTCCCCCCATCCTCTCTTAAATCAACAAATGCAAATAGCAGCCTCCTCATTTGCTGCTACCTCTGGGAGGCTGCCCAGGCAGCATGGGCTTTGTTGCAGTCCTGCCTATTGAAAAAAGCAGCTTCAGCCCTAGGCAGAAGGAAGAATATCAAATGGGACCTGATTCCCCCCCTTAATGGTTAATGCTGCTAATATTTGGTCCTCTGGAGTATACAGGTAGGAAGATACTGAGATAAGGGTACTCGATGTGTGTGGTTCAAGAGGGCAGCCTGAAGCGGTTGGAGCTGTTTGCCTTGTTACTCTTTGTCCTGTAAATGTCCTTCTGGAAGGGAATAGGGATTACCCAGTGTCCCGAAACTCATACCTGTGCTCCTAGAACCTGTTGACGTTGCGATTAGCTGTGTGTTTAACCTTAGCTCTGTCTTTACTGTGTGAGAACATAAATGCATTTGTTAGATTTCAGCATAGGCAGCGGCACAAAGAATTTGTGAATGTTTCTTTTGGAGGTTGTGGTTGTTTTGCTAAATGCATAGTTGTGTGGCACAAATAAAAGTAGCTGCATTTTACATTAGTGGAAGCGTTATACAGGACGCAATATGTAGTACTGAATTGTACAGCATTCAGTTGGTATTGTTTTGCTTTCCAGACATTTGGCTTAATGCGAGTTGTCATTTAGCAATTCAGAGATCTCAGAGTAACGTTATGCCAGCATTTGGTTGAAATTCTGTTCATCTTACTTTAAGCTGGCATTGCATATGAGAGCAAATTTTGGCATACATAAATAAAATGAAAGTGATCACTTTGCACATCCAGGAGGTGGTCCTTCTCAGATACCTAGGAATATCATGTCTGTATTTGATGTATTAGGATTGCAGGCAGTTATAATGAAGGGATGTTTTTCTGAACTGCCGTCAGAAATATTAGATTGGTGACAGAATCAAATAGCATTGTATATGAATGCTCCTACAGCTTTTAAAATGTGTGTCAGTAGTACTTGTATTTTGTACAAAGTCTGTTTGCAGTGTGTATTTCATCTTACTGTGACATTCTCTCTTGCAAATACTTAATAACAGTGAACTCCTGAATAAAAACTCAAAGTAACAGTTGTAAAGCTGACTGCTGAGCTGTTAAGGTGAATATCGCTCACAGGGGTAGACCTTTAAACTGTTACTCTATCTGGAACTATGTTCTTTTCTCAAGATCTCATTTCAAATGTATCTTTGAGTTTTATTTCATGTTTTATTTCATGTTTTATTTGCCTACCAGAAAGCCCCAACATACTAATAGTTTAGGAGAAGAAATATTCCAAATTCACAAAAATCCTGGAATTAATTATTGGCAGCCGCCTATGCTTTGCTTTCAGTCTGCAGTAGTGCTTTGGATCAGTCACTGGTGAATGATACAGTCAAAGCCCCTTTGAGCCCTCACTTGCAACACTTCTAAGTTGTGTCACACTAAGTTCTAGTGTCTAGGGTTAGGGGGAATCATGGGAGTTTCATCATCAGCGAGATACAAAAGTCTGTGGTGGGGGCAGTGTGATATTAGAAAGCCATCTGATTATAGTCTAAAGGTTTCAAATTAACTCTGTTGTGTGATCCTCTCCTATAGCTCTCACAAGGATGGTTTGCTGTCACAACATCTCTCATTTTCATTTGCAGTTTACCTCTTCCTCAATTGATCTGTCTGCTTGCCAGCATTCAGATCAACAAAACAGAATATTTGTTGTATTTTTGGACTTAGTAATTGCGTTTTGTTGACTGCAGGTACTGCTGTAGCATGGTGTGGTACATCTCTGCATTGAGGATGTGTGCTTATCTGTGGGTTCTGTTTGACATCCTTCTGTTGTTTTAATCTCTCCATTGTGGAGGGAATTATTAAGACAAAATCATCATTATTACTTCAGAGAATAGTGTGCTACGTGGAAAACATTCCTAACTAGGAAGTTCTATCCAATGAATTCTGATTATGTCTTGTAGCTTTATACCAGGTTATAATATAGTCACATCATATACGTGTTGGATCAATTTTGTATTGGGATAGGAGATTCAACAGAGAACTGGTTCAGTGTTAAGACTGAATTAAAATGATACTTTGTGTTTGATTTTTGGAAGTCCTTCTTCCAAATAAAATTTGAAGTCTGAATAGCTCCAGGTGGAAAAATCTGGGTATAGTTACGTAAATTTAAATTTCAAAACGGACGTCTTAGATAAATACTCATTCATGATACATTTCCTATCATTAGTGTCTCCTCATTAGTGGGATGATTTTCTTTGCTTTTTTTTAGCTCCCTAGAAGTAGTTGGCATGTCTTGTAATTGTGGAAACTGCTCTTAGAGAATGGGTATATTATGAGCTCTATAATTTCTGAAGCATTTTGAAGGCCTTCTTGATGAATGGCACTTTATAAACATCATAGTTAAATTATAGGAAGGATTTATAAGGTGAGTGGATTATTTTTTTTTATTTGTTTGAATGTTTTTATCTTAGGAAAGTCCCTCTAAAAGAACGGATATGAAGAGTTCTGTCTTTGGCTTTAATAAAGTTCTGTAGTTACATGCCAACCACTTAAGTTCAAAATATCCAAGTATATTTATTTTACATTGTAAATTGTGCACTACTTTTTCTTTTTTTTTTTTTTTAAGCCTTTGTTAGAAAAGTTTCTTTCCATCATTCATTTTGAGGTTTCCCCCCACCCTTTTGTTTTTGTTTTTCCTCAGTTTCCATTACAAAGAGCAGTGCAAAAATCCAGTCTTCCCCTTCCAAAGTGACCCGGCGTTCAATGCAGTCTCCACAGAAATCTGCTCCGGTACCAGCGCAACGGGGCAGGAAGCCAGGTCGGGGCAAACCCCCTGGACAGTCTGCAGTTCCCAAGAAGGGCAGGTCTCCTAAAAATATTCCCCTGACAAAAAGCATCTCTCATACTGAAAGTCTTAAAACAAGGAAAAAAAGTTTAAAACCTGGAAAAAAGGTTAGTCCTTATCTACTACTTTACTTTTTACTGAAAAATTTTATAGTGAGATTTTATTTTTTTTTTTGCTATCATTTAATTTTCTGTCTTCTCATCAGCCTTCAGGGCTTTACTGTTTTCAGCAACTGATTGCAAGAAAAGTCTAGAATAGCTATTCTGGAATAAGTCAGTATAAACTTCTCTAGATTATTTCATTCCAGAGCAAGATTACTGATTTGTTTATGGGTGATTCGCTGGTGTTTAATGTTCTGGAATAGCCATTTCCAGTAAAATTACACGAGCCAGGAGAGCCTTCAGGCTTTTTAGTCTGGGTTATTTGGGTGCTGAATCATATATATAGTTTGAATATTTTTTATTTTTTTTTGTTTGTTTCATGTTTGGAAACAAAGGATTAAGAACAGTGAGGGATTTGTTGCAGCATTTAGGCATTTTAAGCATACAGCTGAATTTGCCAACTGAATCCCTAATTGTGACATTACTAGCATGAATCAGAGAATCATAAAATAGTTAGGCTTGGAAAGGACCTGAAGATCATCTAGTTCCAACCCCCCTGCTATGGGCAGCGACACCTCCCACTAAACCATGCCATCCAAGGCATGAAGCAAGAAGCTTCTTTCCAGGCAATACATTTCTCCAGATGTGGGCCTAATTCTGCCCTGGTCTGAAAGACAAGATGACTTTGTGCATTTCTCCCTGCCAAGCTGCATCAGATCTGGAGTGCTGGCAGCTGCAGCTTCAGCTCCTCTGAAGTTGTTTGATAAGGTACAAATGAGCACTGCTTGTAAGCCCCATTCCCAATCCTATGTGACACTAACACTGGTGGCTGTATAATCCCAGAGTGAGCTACTTAAGGGAGCTAAACTGGTAGACAATTGACGCAGTATCCATACCTCTTATTATCTTTGCCTGCTCCACCCCAAAAAAGCACAAAAGCTACATCTGCAGCAAGGAAGGATAGGATCAGAGCAGGGCAGATTTAGGGCAATTTGAATTGCTGTGAAAGTACAGTCTTTTTTCTGGGGCTTCTCATCCACTGCAGGCTACCAAAGGGGAGTACCAATCCTGCAATGTCCTTCCGTAAATGATTTGTGTCTGTCCTTACGGTCCTCCCTTCCTTTGCGTTAGCACCAATGGGGCATGGGGGGCATTGTGTTTTCTGAGCTTGGTTTGGTTTGGTTTGGTTTGGTTTGGTTTAGTTTGGTTTGGTTTGGTTTGGTTTGGTTTGGTTTGGTTTGGTTTGGTTTGGTTTGGTTTTTTTCCTCCCTCCCTGTCTCAAATTTCAATAAGTTATATTTTGGAAGTTTTTCGTATGGGATCTATTGCTAGTTATGTGTGGAACGGGGTAGATTAGTGGCACTCTTTTAATAGGGCATTATTAGGGCATACCCAGCAGGCTGTAGCACAAAACTGGGAGCAGGCACTTTGTTGAAATGATGACCACAAAGTAAGAAATGGTTCTGGGGACCAGAAAATGAAAGCCAAGTGCTGTCTCTGCTGCCTGCCCCTTCCGATCAGATATCCACATTGGTAGGCTACTGATGTAAATGGTCTCCAGCTCTCTTGCTAGGTGTGTATCAAAGTGCAGAGGGACACGAATTAAAGAGGAGAAAGGTGCTCCCATCCAGACTCAGCAGGTGAATGGGGTGTTCTCCAGAAATCACGGTGGGGCTTTAAAGGAGAACACAGGACATCTGTATGTTAAGGATATACTCAGGTATGGTAGGATGCACATTTTCATGTAAGTGTTTTGTCCTCTGTGTCTCTTGAAAGAGAAATTGTATCTCACCCTTAGAAGAGGCTTCTGGGCTCTTGATGCTGGGTATCTGGAAGCGTCTGCTTGCAGCACTGCATTTGGCATCTGGTCTGTGTGAGGTACTTGAGGGGATTTGCCTAAGGAATGGGGGTTACTGCTGACACTCCCTGATCTTGAGGCAGTGAATCTGAGGTACCTGCATGCATGTAGGATATCCTCTGTGGGACAAGGTGAAAAAGAGTTAGGTTTTACAGAATCTAAGTTTGATATATCTAACTTGGGAGTTTTATTCCATTGACTTTTGCAATAAAAGCTTTAAAAAATCAGCTCTTGTTGGGAATCCATGGGTGATTGTTAGTGCTTTGGTACGTGGTTAAATTGCTGAGATGTTATACATACGTGCAAAATCTTTGGACTGTTACACCTGTTTGCATAAGAGAGGAGAGATGGAGCTTTGTGGGAGTTTTGCACAAAAGTGAGTGTCAGATGGAATGCCATACAGCCTGTTGTCCAGAGAAGCTATGGCTGCCCCATCCCTGGCAACGTTCAAGGCCAGGTAGGATGGGGCTTTGAGCAACCAGGTCTAGTGGAAGGTGTCCCTGCCTATGGCAGGAGGGTTTGAATTAGATGATCTTTAGGGTCCCTTCCAACCCAAACCATTCTATGATTCTGTGATAAATACTGTGGAAGTGGTATATGCGTAGAAATTTGAAAGTGCTTTTTTCCCTCCCAAGTCTGATCAAAAAACCCCCCTCCAGCTTTCACGCTAAGTAATTGTGCTTCGAAGTGTTAGCTGGCTGTGTGGTAGTTAAAAACTGTGTGTTTAGGGAGATTGGTCTATACCTGGTACTCTGTAGAGTTGTTTGACTTTCCTTGTCCTTTTGTGCTTGTTATGCTGCAATGTTTATCATTGTGCAAGTATTAGTTTTTGTTATATGGCTAGGAATATTGAGTCATCTTTCTCCTTAAAGTTTTCTAAGCTTCTCTGTCAGTGTGAGTTGCATGTCAGGTTTTGTTTTCCATTAGTCTCCCCCTAATTGAACTGTATGTTTTTGCTGAGAAAATTGGGGCTGTTCAGCCTGGAGAAGAGAAGGCTGCGTGGAGACCTCATAGCAGCCTTCCAATACCTGAAGGGGGCCTATAGGGGTGCTGGGGAGGGACTCTTCATTAGGGATTGTAGTGAGAGGACAAGGGGTAATGGGTTTAAACTTAAACAGGGGAAGTTTAGGTTGGATATGAGGAAGAAATTCTTTACTGTGTGGGTGGTGAGGCCCTGGAATGGGTTGCCCAGGGAGGTTGTGAATGCTTCATCCCTGGTGGCATTCAAGGTGGAGCTGGACATAGCCTTGGGTGGCATGGTTTAGTGTGAGGTGTCCCTGCCTGTGGCAGGGGGGTTGGAACTAGATGATCTTAAGGTCCTTTCCAACCCTAACTATTCTATGATTCTATGATTCTATGATTCTGTCATAATGAAGAAGAAATCTCGTTACATCTCTTTCACTATTCTTAAAAGTACACTTTGCATAACAACACAGAGAATTCCTTCCAGGATTTCTTGAGGAAGTGCTTTGGTCTGAGTGTGGATCATAGCCCTAAATTTGATCCCACAAGAGGAGAGTTTGTAAGCGTGAAGGGGAAGCCTGTGAAGTTGGCCATGCGGTGCCAGGCTGTGAGCAGTGCTCTCTGCAGGCAAACGGAGCTGGTATGCCCTCCTAGCTGGCAGGGGCCAGCCGGCAACACCCTGACCAAGCAAATGTGCTGACACCTGCTGAGAAATGCAGCCTGCCTAGTCAAACAACATGGCTTTGGGGTCGCAGTTTGCTGCTTGGCTTGTCTGTTTGGGGTTGCAAAATGGGAACCTCCGCTGAGCAAGCATAATGTGCTGTATTTCAAACTGCATGCTCTTCTTCTGAAGGAGGAGGTTGGAAATGGCCGTCTAGCCTCACCACCCTCATGTGTTAGCGTGCAGGGCAGCTAGTTCCTCTGTCAATTCAGTGTTTGTATTTTGTTTTCACGCTTACATTTCTTCTGTTTCTTCCTCTTCAACTCAACCGCCCATATTTTGCAGCGTGGTGACAGACAACTGCCCCCCAGCCAAAAGTTCCCCGCTTCAGAGGGGCTTTCAGGAATGTCTGACTTCAGATCAAAAGCTCAGTCTTCCCAAATGCATTTTGGCTCTCAGTATTAAGGATGGAGAGAAACCTTTCTTAACCTAATGTTAAGATACATAGGCAATTCCTGATGAGTAATACATCACTGCTTAGTTCAGTGTCTGACCTGAGCCACCTCATCTCATTCACAGTGCAATGCCAAGCCTTGGGAGTTATGGCGATTCCACCCAGTGCCATATTGTCAGGTAGCTTCTCCTACCAAACCTGTCTTCTCTGAACTGTAAGAAGGGGCACAGAAATTTTCTTTAAACTTCCCTGGATTCCAGAAGAAAGCTAATTTATTCTTTTTAAGTGTTTTTTTAGGTGTTATGAAGAAGTTAGGCACTGCTGCTTTTAGGAAGGTGTAAATTTTGTTTGCTTTCTTCATGAAGTTTAACATACTATTTGGAAAATATGCTGCTTCTAAAAGTGTAAAGGATGACTACTGCTAAATGGAAGAGGGCTTGGCCTTCCTTAGCAACTTGACTGACTTTTCACTCTGCTGTAGATTAATTTTACCAGTAAACCCTTACCACATGAGTAGCAAAGTCTCTGCTGTCTTCAGCAGTGTCAAGACCTTGGGTAATCTCTTAGATTCCATTTTTTTTTTTCTTTTTTGATAGATAAGAGAATGAGAACATAATCTGTTCCCATGCAAGAATAAATGGTGAAGGGTGAGGTGATGCACTTCTTTCTAATTCATTTTTTTCCTTTATTTCCATATATAGCACCTTAAAGCACATGAGAAACACCTTCCTTGTACACGTCTCTTTTCTAAACCCCAGTCCGAACTGTGTTACAATAAAATTCTTCCCTCCTCAGGTGAAAAATAATGCACTGACCAATTTCTAAAGCTCTGTGCTGCAAACTCTGGTTGTTACACGATAAGTTGCGAATAAGTTTAGTTTGGCAAAGAAAAAGGTTTTTGGAACTCACTTGACTTGATTGTAACTACTGGTTTATTTGATATCTTGGGTAAAGCACCAGTTCCTGAAAGTGATTGCTTGAAAACTTCAGCCACTTTGAAACAAGCTGAGGGAAAATCTAAGTACACTGTAAAGTTTACACCTAAATGTGGCTCAAGTTTTACGTGGGAATATACATGCAGTCCAGCTAACTGCTTTGAGCTGTGATAAACCCAGGTGATTGGAAGGGTATGGACAGGAAAATAATCCAAAACACTTCTTTGGTGCTTCATAAGATTTAGAAGAGTCATGAATTAGTATATAAAGCTCATTCTTTCCCCACTTTTCAGAAGTGGGTTCCTTTTTAAGTAATTTGTCTTCTGCTGTCTTACTTAAGTAGCTGTAAATGCAAACTGACACTTTCTGGTCTTCCTTTCCTGGACTTTTATCTGCTGTATGTAGTATTTTTGTAATAATGAACCACACACATTCAGTAAGATGGTAAGTGATAGCAGAAAGGTTTTGCAGAGTCCTTAAAATACATTCAACATTTTGATTTTGGGTTGTTTTTGTTGTTTTTTTTTTTCCCTCTAAACAGAAAAAAATCTTGCCAGAACAACTGACTCCTGCATCTCCTTCTCCTCATTCTTCTCCTGAGAGGGATGGTGGCACTACACAGATACTTAAAGATGGAGTTAGTTTGTCTGGTGCAACTGCAGCAGTTATATCCACAGGTAAAAGACAAAGGAAAAAACATTATGATATTTTTAGTGTTAAATGACATCCATTTCAAGCAAGTGAATGTGCTGCAAAGTTCTTATAAATCTAGCTACCTTATTTTTTAAAGATATTTGTAGGTGCCAGTATTACTTAGCAGAACTACTATTTTGATGCCTCTGTTATAGCAGGAAGTGCTGGAGCACAGGGACTTGTGGTAGGTCTGCTAGACCTGGCAGTTTGTTCCTGCCTGAAGAAGGAAACTACAGTTCTTTCATGTCTGTCCTGCTCCTTAATATATGAAATGGGAGTAGATGTTGCTAAAACCCCATATGATATTCTGATATCATGCAGGCTGTAGTGTAATATAACTAAATGGAGATTCTTATTTCTGTATATCCTTACATTAAAAGAAAAAAGACTGTTTAAACCAAGTAAAGGCAATCAGAGGAAATACATTCCTCTTTCCTCTTATGTTTGCTTGTTCCTGAAAGATAAAGAAATGTGTCTTGAAAAGGGTCGGTGAAAGAGAAATAATCTAGCAAATGAACTAAGTCATTTAGTAACTTGTAACCCTGTAGTGAAACAATTTGTATGTTGTTAACTGAAATCTCATAACTTTATAACACCTCCGTAAGTTATGATGATTTTGTTGAGGGTGCTTTTTTGTATTTAAAAACTGTTTTTACAAGCTCTTCTCACTCCTGACTTCAGTCATGGAGGAGGGAAAAATATGTATGCGTTTCCTAAGAATATAAACCTTTCAGGAGGCAGATGTTGTTGAGCCTAGACAGAAAATGCATGGAAACTGTTTGTGCTGATTTGTATCTTTGGTTATTTGTACACATAGGCTTCCTCCCATTTGCAGACATCAGAGAGTGAGCAGATACACGTGAAGACATAAGGTCGTTAAAACACAGAAGTATTTAATTTTTAAAAATCCAGGGTTTTAAGTAAGCCCAAGTAATACTACAGTATAGAAAATATGGTAGTCCCTTTTTCTGCCTTGCAGTCCCTTTTGAGAGTTTTGCATAGTCTCTATAAAATTAATTTCAGAAGTCCTGTTTGATTGGTTTGTGCTAAGGTTTAAACAACCTTACAGGGTTTCTAGAAAAGTGTTTGTTTAGTGGAGAAGACCAAGTTGCAGCATGGAAATCATACATGGGTGCTTCAGCGCTTCTTAAGGTATGGGCTTTCAGTAACCATTATACATGCACACAGGACAATAAAACATGCGCAGGTTAGTGCTACGTTGGTGCTTCAGGATGAGCATCAGTGGTAGATATATACCATAGGGTTGCAGGTTCTCAAATAGGAGAAAACATAGAGCAGTAACTTGTTAAGGCCACCTTTTTAGAATCACATCTTGTTAGTTTAGAGTACCTGCCAGTAATTCGTACTTTATCGGACCTAGTATATGAACAGGGTTTAGTCAAGACAAAAGATAAGCACAGTTTATGACATCTTCGTTACATTAGTGGGGTAGAAAAGGGCTTTAAAGAGCAGAGTGGTTTAGAACTCAGACAGAAGAACCTTGGTAGAAGACAGAGAGAGTGCTTTTTGCATGCTCTGGGAGTATGTATGCGTGTTCAACTTCTTGAGTTGTCCAGTGCATCTTTTCCTCAAGGTTAAAACTAAAAAGATGGTCCCTTGGCAATAAATATGTCTTGTTATTTTTCAGTGTGTGTTTACGTCAACAAGCATGGAAATTCTGGGCCTCACTTGGATAAGAAGAAGGTTCAGCAGCTTCCAGATCACTTTGGACCAGGTCCTGTCAATGTGGTACTTCAGCAGGCAGTACAGGCTTGCGTGGATTGTGCCTATCAATCCAAAACAGTCTTTGGATTTCTGAAATCTGGCCATCACGGAGGGGAAATGATAACTGGTATGTGAAGATGCTTTGTTTCTTGTGTTTCTTCAGTTGGTTGCGAACTTGAGATAGGGCAGAATAACTGAAGTAGCTGCAATGAGTTTGTATCACTTCTGTAACTGTTTAAGAACAGCCAAGAACATATACTTGTGAACTCCTTTACTAAGAGAGTATTGGTGTTGTGTGATTTATCTTAATCTGGGACCAGGATGATTTCAACAATTCTTTAAATTAGAATTTAGCAATAGCAGTGTTAAGTTACTTATGATGATACACACAGTTACATATGCAATTGCATATATGATATACACAGTACACTTTGATTCTTGTACTAAGTAGAGCTTGTGCACCTCATTTAGCAGCTGTAGCCAAACTTATGTCAAGTGAACTCAGCATGAGTGAAATAATCAGCTTTATTAATTCAAGTCATTCGCATAATCTTACCCATACATAGTGTTTGTGTTCTTAATGCCTTAACCAAGTGGGTGACAAGTTTCAAACTAATCTGCTTAGCTTCCAGGCAAGTGATTCCACATGTTAAAGTTGCTGGTTCTTCCCTTCCTCCATACCCCAGAATTGCAGCAGTATCTTGGGTCACTGATCATCCACCTATGTCTGGTATTATAGAATAGATTTATTTCTATTACGTATTAATGGCAGGTCTACATATAAATTATTTCTACATCTCAAAACTGAATAGCTGCTTCTTCACATTTCTTTTTCCTTCTAGGCTAGGAAATATTTTATGTAGCAGTTAGCACATCAACTCATAATTCCATCACTGGTGATAAAAAGACTTTGTGTTGCTTTTTATCTCCTTATATTAACACCAGATGTGAAACATGATTAGTAGAGTACAAGTTCAATTAAATACTCAGAAAGATGTTGCTGTCTAACAATATTTAAAAAGCAGCATCCTGACCCGCATGCAGCAGAACTACGGTAAGCCTTGCTTATGTGTCCCCATGAGTTTGTTCACAAAATGGATGCAGCTTCTCTGCTGTGTGGTAAAGGTTTAATGGCATTTTATATGTTTGGTTTTGAAACCTATATTGCTTTATTTTTGCAAGATACATGAAAGTTCCTTGCTGTGCCGAATTCAGAGAAGTCATTTTTCTAGAACAAAATGCTCAGAGATGTGTGCTTCCTGTATTGTTTATTTATCATGAAGGACTAAATTGTAGGTCAGTGGCATATCTGGTCTGTGACTGAGTAGTTGAAAATAATTCTTTCACAGAGGAGAGAGAAATTTCAGAATCTTAATGCAGTTGTAGTTTGCTTACATTCAAAAATTCTGTATGAAAGGGAATTACTGTTCTGCACCTGGCTTCACCCAAAGGCCCTGATTCAGAGCAACTGGCCCTGTAGCCCTGGAGTTGAGGAACTTAGTGCTGTGGACGGCTTCTGAAGCAGAGTCCTGGTCCATATGGTAGTGAGGCACAGGACTCCACTGGGTTTCCAGTATTCTGAAGTTCCTGCCTTTTCGTCAGCTTGTCAAACAGGTTACTGGGAAGCGGGTGAGCAAATGCTCCCTGTCATTTTATCAAAAATTTGTGTGCTTTATTTTGAGAAGCATAAACTGTGACTTACATTAATGTAGCACATTACAACCAGCTTTGCATGTGAGCAGTAAGGAAGGAAAGGAAAGCTGCAATAGAATAAAAAGAGGAATTACAGAATGAAATTGCAAGAGTGTTTTCTTGTGGAGCTTTTGTTTGCAAGTGGTTTTGAAGTGTGATTTGTGCGGGTTTTTTTAGACTGGCAAGAAAAAAATTGTTGCAACAGAGAATAAGCAAAGAAATCTGAATCTTTTGTGGACTGATACTTTCGTGATGAGTATTATACCTGCAGTAGGAGGAAACTGTATGCTGATGAGGACATGGATAAAATAATCTTGCTAGAATACATGTCAATAATTAGCGGGTTCTTTTGGTTCAGCTGCCAAAGAAACTAATTGTTTTGAATAGAATTGAATTTAGGATTTTTCCGTCTTTTCTTACTCAAACAAAAGCACAATCAATTTTATTTTTGCTTGATGCATAAGGTTTCAATTCAGGCAAATATAACTGAAAGGAAATTAAAGGCTTGATTTGCAAGCCCACTAATGGTGGTGGTGTCAGCCCCTTTTTTTCTCCTTGTAGTGCAGAGACTATGGCGTTTGGTGGGATGGAATAGACTGAGGCTCAGATAAATCTTCTCAAGCAGAGCATTAAAATCAGACTCTTGGGTGAGTTTCTTCACTGTCAGACACACACATTTCTCTGATAGGATAGCTCTCAGGCTTTCTCCTGTCTTGAACCTGGTATTTAAAACATACTTATGCAATGAAGGTGAAGAAATAAGAAGACTCTTCATCCTGGGGTCTGGGATTGTACATGCGAGGTCCATTCCCTGTTTACTTGTCATTGAAGGCTGAGGTTACTGCACTTCTGAAGTACTCCTTTTAATTTTTTCCCTTAGCATTTGTCTGGGGTGTAAGAGGCTTATGTTGTCCCCAAGCAGAGCAGATAGTTGAGCATATGGATCTGGATCCCACAGCCTTGTCTGGAGTTCATATGGTTGCACCTAGGTGTTCAGAGTACAGGGGAGCTGTGTTTGCACTGAATCTTTATTTGTGGATTTTTTGCCATGGCATGTCTTGCTGGGGCAGTCTCATTGCCTCAGCTGTTCCTTGCTTTACCCTCCTGACAACTCTAAGATAATATTTTTCTTTTCAGTGCTTCTTTTCAAAATGAGAAATTAAGGCATGGAGAATAAGTGATTTCCCCAAGGTCATATAAGAAGATCCATAAAGCTATTATAAAGCATTTTAAATTTTTGCTGTCGCTGCCTACTACCTTGCAGTAAATTTGTCAGGAGATCAGGCTATGCTAGGTCTCACAGCCCATTTGCTCTCCAGAACTGGTTGAGTTCCAAGCAAAAATTTGCCTTTAGAGACCCCTTCCCCAGACAGGAGGTAGAGGGCCTTGTATCTGAGCCACATGTGGGACTGTGGATCATTAGTATTTCATTTGAACATTGGAGCCTGGAAAAACCGAATGGGCCATGGAAACACATTGGTCTGGGATTTGTCCCTGTAGTATTGACTCTTAAACTTTAAGCACTTGCAGCGGGTCAGTCTGTCATGAAAGCAGATGAGAGAGGTACCACGTTGTTGATGGTAGCTGGTTAACTTTCATTAACTCTAATCAGAAGCTTCCTTACATCAGTGGTGTAAGTAATTGACACTTCTGATTTCATAAGGAAGCCTAAAATATGCTAAACTTCAGCATTTTCTTCAGTTCTGTTTATATTATCCGTCTCTTTTGTAACACAATATGGAAGTGTTCCTTAATTCAGATCTGTGAATAAAGGCTTTCATGTCATTTCTGGTTTGAATTTTTTTGTGTGTGTTTCTTTTTCTTCTTCTTCTTTTTTTTTTTTTTTCTTCCAAATGCATCTGCTACCAACAAGATGTGATCCTTTAAAGCTCTGCTTATCATTTGGAAACTTACATTAACAACAGAAAGCTGCATGACAAGCTGAAAACCAAGAAGACAAATTGATGCATAAACCTGGTGTTTATGCCACTTCTTTCTAGCCCTGAGATTAAGTAACAAGTTTGTTCCTGTTTTGTTGTAATGTCTTTCTAATCAGAAGTAACTAAAAGTTTCAGCTTAATGTAATTAATAAAATTAATATAACTGTTTGTCCATATATTGGTAGTAGTGAGTCTTTCGAAATCTTACTGATCTTCACAAAAAAAAGAAAAAAGGAAAATGTGAGGTCAACAAGCAAAGGACATATGCACATGTCCAGGCTCTTTGTAATCACTCACTTTAAAAGACACAAGATCCATTTGTGGCTGTTGTGGTATCTCTGCCACCCAGCTCCTGTTGAAATAAATGGGAGCTTGACCACTGTAGTGTTGACAGCAGGATAGATTTCTCTAGCGATAAAGTAGCAAATGGCAAAACAGTTTCTGTAGTCAGAATTTCAATGGTAATGGATTCCAGCATGTCACCACAAGGATGCTCAGTTCAGTTGGAAACTGAGGAAAAAAAAAATAATCTAAAAAGTTGTTTACTTCCTTCCCCCACCCCCCTTTTTTTGTATTACTTTTTTAGCAAGTACTGTAAAGTGTCTTTTTGGTGTTATCTCCTGCAAGTAGGTGGTGGAGAGCTTGCTGTTTTATAAGCAACCAACAGAAATTACTCGTAAGGTTTTGGTGATGAGGGAATAGTTGCAAGTTTTGTTATGCTAGTGTGTGAATCCAAAATTATTTTATTAAAATAAGTTCCCATAGAGCCAATTTAAACTGGCGTGGATCCAGTGGAAGGTAAAATCTGTCCTTTGGATGTAAATTTGTTAAACTAACAGAATGATTGCTTACTCCTCTCATGTCTTGTGTGGTTTAAATCAAATCTGGATGTCTTCTCCTTTAAGTTAATAATGGTGTTTTACCATACTTCATGATGCTTGGGGGGTGTTTGACATCATCTTCTTATTCGCAGCTTCCTTTGATGGGGAAAAGCACGCCATCAATCTTCCTTCTGTAAACAGCGCATCGTTTGTCCTGCGCTTCTTGGAGAAACTCTGCCACAGCCTGCAGTGTGATAATCTCTTCAGTAGCCAGCCCTTCAGCCCTTACATGGGATGTGCACATAGTCCTATGGAGTATGATAGGAACAAACCAGGTACTGTTAAAACAACTGTTAGTTTCAAGTGCTGATATTTTTGAGAGGTGTGGCGACTTCATCACACGTAACTTTTTAATCTTTCTATGACGTGAGTTGATTGAAATGAATATGCTTCAGTTCTTAGTGAATTGGTTCCAGTGTCATAGTGCTTTTACAGGATGGGATAGCTCATACCACATGTGCAAAAATCATTTTGTTCAGCAAACCCCTCCTTGTAGCCAAGCCAGGAAACATGTATTGTATCACTGTGATACTACTAAAAGGACAAGCTCAAAACTTCACATTTCGTTTGTTAAATTTATGTTCAGATCGTAAAATAAACTTGCAAAAAAATATTTACTGCCTTATGAGAAGGACCTTCCCCTGAAAGAGTATTCAGTCTGGCTCTTCCCACACCAAAAAAAAGGACCTTTCTTCCCTCTTCATTCACCTTACTCAGTGGTGGCTCCAAACTTTTTACATTCTACTGTGTACAGCCCAGTGTTCTAGTAGAAAAGGTGGGGTTTTTTAGGTGGCTGCTTTTGATACTTCATATGAGGCCAATAACTGTCTGCTGAACCAGGAGGATAGAGTGAGGGCAAAATGAAGTGGCTTGTGCAAGATCTCCCATCAGGTGGTTTGCCAGGCCTTGTATTGCAAGTTCCAGCCTGAGGGTTACCAGGAGCCATAACTAAGAAAACCTTAATATCAGGGCAATTCCAGAAGACTCATATTGGGTGTGAAGCTTCCTCACGGCTTTCTGATACCTGAGTCTGCCGTCTGGGTGCTACTGTAGAATTCCCCACTGCTCCCTTTTCAGCAGGGAAATTGTGTTTCTAATTCTGTCATATGAAGTTGATTAGTTTTACTTTTTTATTTTTTATTTTTTTAGAAAAGTAGCCAGGGTAAAGGTGATTTGGGTGATGGCGGTACAGACTAAGCTGTATTTCTGCTTTGGAAGTTTGTATCTTGAGTCTGTGTGATCCAAGAAGCTGAACTGTAATGTGATGAATGGCTGATGTGTGTCTTTGCCTTTGTCCCCTGACTTTCTCCATGAGCAGCTTTATGCTAGAACAATAGCTGGTGACTTTCCTCTTCACAGCAAAAGAAGAAATGCCTGAAAACAGGATTGCTAAACGATACTCGCAGGACTCTCCACCGTATACGGCTCCTCTTTCCCCTAAGCTTCCCAGAAATGATGCTCATCCATCTGAAGGTAATTACATTATGTCGGGATTATATATGAGGATTATTTATGGTTTCAGTATTTCCAGTCAAAGAGGACCAAGTACAATATATGTGTCTGGTTTGTCTCTAGTCTTTGATAGGTCAGGGTGAAAGTATGTTAATTATTGATCACTGGCACAGATTTTGCACTTAGGGAAGATCTACTGCAACTTCCAGCAGTCCTTCTCCTAAACCTGCTAGTCTTTTTTTGTGAAGGGGCTCAGGCACCTAGGTGACAGATGAAGCCTCCGGCTTCATATATGACAATTTACCAGAAAACCAATTGCACCAAAATGGGTTGGGAGATAAATTGGAAGCAACTCTTAATAACTCTAGGCTGGGGCCATTAAGTGGGTAAGGGTGTAGCTTGATGATCCAGTTCAGCTGAGTTTATGGCTAGCTGCCAGTGAAAAGTTGTTCTGCTTCTGCTTTCCTTGCCTCTTTGTCTCTGCAGCGGGTACCAGGCCCCCTGACTGAGTGGTGAGCTGAACCAGTGAGCAGAATCACAGAAAACATTTTCGTAGAATCATAGAATTGTTAGGGTTGGAAAGGACCTTAAGATCATCTAGTTCCAACCCCCCTGCCATGGGCAGAGACGCTCCCAACTAAACCATGTCACCCAAGGCTCTCTCCAACCCGGCCTCAAACACTGCCAGGGATGGAGCATTCACAACTTCCTTGGGCAGCCCATTCCAGTGCCTCACCACCCACCCTTACAGTAAAGAACTTCCTCCTTATGTCCAATCTAAACTTCCCATGTTTAAGTTTGAACCTATTACCCCTTGTCCTGCCACTACAGTCTCTAATGAAAAGTCCCTCCCCAGCATCCCTCTAGGCCCCCTTCAGGTATTGGAAGGCTGCTATGAGGTCTCCACGCAGCCTTCTTTTCTACAGGTTGAACAGCCCCAACTTTCTCAGCCTATCTTCATACATGAGGTGCTCCAGTCCCCTGATCATCCTCGTGGCCCTCCTCTGCACTTGCTCCAACAGTTCCATGTCCTTGTGTTGAGGACACCAGAACTGCACACAATACTCCAAGTGAGCTCTCACAAGAGCAGAGTAGAGGGGAAGGATCAGCTCCTTCAACCTGCTGGTCACGCTTCTTTTGATGCAGCCTAGGATACGGGTGACTTTCTAGCCTGTGAGGGCACACTGAAGCTCGCTCATGTTCATTTTCTCATTGACCAACACCCCCAAGTCCTTCTCTGCAGGGCTGCTCTGAATCTCTTCCCTGCCCAACCTGTAGCTGTGCCTGGGATTGCTCTGACCCAGGTGCAGGACCTTGCACTTGTCATGGTTCAACTTCATCAGGTTGGCATCAGCCCACCTTACAAACTTGTCGAGGTCCCTCTGGATGGCATTCCTTCCCTCCAGCATATCAACCAAACCACACAGCTTGGTGTCATCAGCAAACTTGCTGAGGGCGCACTCAGTCCCACTGTCCATGTCACCGACAAAGATGTTGAACAAGGCTGGTCCCAACTCTGATCCCCAAGGGACATCACCTGTTACTGGTCTCCAGCTGGACATTGAGCCATTGAGCACAGCTCTTTGCATGCGGCCATCCGGCCAGTTCTTTATCCGCCGACTGTTCTACCTATCAAATTGATGTATCTCCAGTTTAAAGACAAAGATGTCATGTGGGACAGTGTCGAAGGCTTTGCGCGAGTCCAGGTAGATGACATCAACTGCTCTGCTCCTGTCCATCAGTTCTGTAGCCCCCTCATAGAAGGCCACCAGATTGGTCAGGCAGGATTTCCCCTTAGTGAAGCCATGATGGCTGTCACCAACCACCTCGTCGTGTTTCATGTGCCTCAGCATGTCTTCCAGGAGAATCTGCTCCAAGATTTTGCCAGGCACAGAGGTGAGACTGACTGGTCTGTAGTTCCCCGGCTCATCCATTTTCCCCTTCTTGAAAATGGGGGTTATATTTCCCTTTTTCCAGTCGTCGGGAACTTCACCTGACTGCTATGATTTTTCAAATATGATGGACAGTGGCTTAGCAACTTCATTTGCCAGCTCCTTCAGGACCCGCGGATGGATTTCATCAGGTCCCATGGACTTGTGCGCATTCAGGTTCCTAAGATGGTCTCAAACCAGATCCTCTCCTACAGTGGGCTCAGGGTCTTCATTCTCACTGTCCCTGCATCTGCCTTCCAAGACTTGGGTGGTGTGGTCAGAGCGTTTGCCAGTGAAGACTGGGGCAAAGAAGTCGTTGAGAACCTCAGCCTTCTCCAAATCCAGGGTAGCCAGTTCTCCTGATAGCTTCTGGAGAGAGCCCACGTGGTCCCCTTTCTGTGTTCTGTTTGGTGCGTAATTTTGGTGAAGGGAAGAGTCATTTGCAGTTTACTTCTCTGGACTGATTCATTGTGCACTTGGATGAGCACAGGGAAGGGTTGAATAAAATACAGCCATGGCCAGGGTAGCTGCCTGGTAGATTGATTTAGCTCACTGATGAATAGCATCTTTTCTTGGGTTGCTGCTCAGCTGCAGTAACTGAGCATGTATCTAGTCTTAGTCTGCCTCAGACATGAAATAAAGCATCTAGGTTTAAGCCTCAACGAGAGAGACTTAGGAAAATGTAGGGTTTTTTACTCTACTTAAATCGTTAAACCACGGTAACTTGTTGATGTTGACTCATTCCATCTGATATATCTGGTACATACTTTCCCTTGCTGCAAGATCCTTGTGCAGCAGTTCCAAGGGCTTTTTTTTTTTTTTTTTTTTTTTTTTTAAAAATACGATGGCAATTAGTTATTTCTTCCCTCATTTGTTTTTCTTCTTTTCTGAGATCCTGGTGTCATTTTGTGTCTGTCAGCATCAGTGGAGGCAGAGTGAAGATCTTTTCTGTGCAGATTAAAAACTCATAGGACTACAGTTAGAGCAGAAAAGGATATAAAATTAAAATGTTCAAAAGGATAGCTTATGTAAAATGGTACATCTTATTATTTTATAGATATATATGTAGGGTATTCACTTATTTGTATATAATAACAGCCTCAGAAAGTACAGTTCTGCATTGATTATTGATTTCTGTGTCTTTCTAAAAGAAGTACTGGCTTAAATCCTCAGATATATTGTACACCTAAGTCAGATATTTCTGGTAGGTAACTTAGTAAGTGTAGAACACTTAATTATACTCAAATGAAGTTGTTTCAGTTGGAGCAAACACAAATGTTTGTGTAGATCTGCATTATCTTGTAAGAAATCTTCCTCAGAGTGAACATGTGTGCACATACTGCTTTTTAATCTGTGTTTGCTAATGGCTTCCTTTTATGGATGAAGGCAGTGTACTCCTTAAAATACATTTTAAGATCAATAGTTCATTATAAAGTGCAGTTACTTGGATCAAAAAAATAATTGTTTTGTTGTGGTTTCAGAGGTTTGAATTTGTACTCTGTGCATTTCAGGAGGCCAAGTGTTCTCCAGTGTTGTGTGTTTCCCATTAGGGTAACGTCCTCTGCTGAAAATCTGGAGGTAATTTTTGTAGTGGTCAGTCATGGGCTGGTTAGTGAGAAAGATCCTCCCCAAAAAAGTTCTGGTTCCACTGGGACACAGTTGTTTTGAAATAGTTTTGAAGTGTCATTTGAAGGCAAAACAGAATAATTGTGGGAAAGGGTCTTTCAAACAGCTCATTTTCCTTCTGATGTGCTCAGGGATGTGTTTTGCAGATTTTGCTGCATTTCTTGCTCACTGACAGTTTCTTCTTAAAGTTATGAAAAATAAAGGGTGAGTGGGTGGGAATAATTCAGTCTCCCTCCCCCTGAAAACAGAGTGTTCTTACTACTGCGGCCGATTACATCATTCACATCATGTATGAGGCAGAACAACTGGCTTCTAATTCCCAGAAGAGCTCTGAGAAAACAAAAGGGTCCGTGTTTAAACAGTCTGTTGTCATCCTTACATTTGAAACATAAGGCCTTTTACTGGCCTTTTATTAATCTACCCAGAGATCAGGCATGCTGCAGAGGAACCTCCCGTGTCTTTCCATACCACTTTTGCTCACAACTGCTCAAAATGTCAAGGCAGAAGAACCGTGTCATTCATTGCTCCATGCATTGCAAAGCTCCGTTTGCTAGCTGGCAATTTTGAATCAGCTGTTATACCAGTTGACTACTTTTTCATCAAGATTGCAGCTGCATTGTGTTGGAAGAGAAGCTAGATAGGTGGAAAGGAAAGTGGACTGGACACTATAGTTACTGAACAGAAACATCTTCTCGAAAAGATGATGGGAAATATGCCAGCTTTTCCACCTTGTGTATGTGAAATGAGAATTTACAGTAGGATAAACTCAAATGATTCTATCTTGGGGAAAAAGCAGAGTTTATCTCTCCCAGCCCTATTTACTACTGTTTGATTTAGGATGTATAACATCAGAGAGAAATCTTTTGTAATACAGTCAGTTCTAAAAATCTTTTTGTCTTCTGAAATCTGGACAAGGATTATGTAAAACAATTATTTAGAAAAAACACCTTTATTTGGGACCTCTGCTTGTTTACTGTTGAAACTACAAGAAATTGTTTGGTTGTTTTTTTTAATTAACACATTACATGGAGTTGGCTGGTACATGCTTAAATACCCTACTTGAAATTTTCTGCTGGTGAGTATTGTCTCCGCTGTTTCATCCTAGGATTCATGACTTCAGAAATCTTGAGTCTACAGGTTGAGTCAGTTGAATGTTAGGCTCTTCTGTATAGCTTTGCTGTAACTGAAGTATCACCTCTGCCTTTGGTCTTGGACTGAGATTTCTGTTACTGGTTTCATTCTCTATAGCTCTAATTTTCCCTTGGTTGGCTACCCTTTAATTTTATAAGGCATATAAAATGCACAGAGGTGAGACCGACTGGTCTGTTGTTCCCTGGGTCTTCTATTACTGGTTTTATTCTCTATAGCTCTAATTTTCCCTTGGTTGGCTACACTTTAATTTTATAATGCATATCATTGGCTACATCTCCTAAAGTTTTTCTGAAATTCTGTAGAATGATGGGGTTTTGTTTTCATTTTGGTAAGTTGCTGCAACTGCTTCAAGCTGACAAACGTAGAGTAGTTAGTTTTCTTGTTTGTTTTCTTTGAAAACTTCAGTGCTTTGCTTTTGGGATTCAGATGTAATGAACTAGAAAGTTTTGCAGTGGTTGTTAATGGTTGGACTTAATGAAAGGTCCTCTCCAACCTAAATGATTCCCTTACTACATTCACTAAGTAGGGAGCTGGCTCTGAGTGCCCTTGGTTGCCTTTCAGAATTATGCTGTCTGAAGACCAAAATGTGCTTAATAGTTCTTCACTGCAGAGAACTTAAGACCTCATGAAGCAAGGTGAAAACATGCTTGAGAAGCTCACAGGGTTTTTTTAGGAAAATACTGTTCCTTTAGGTTTAGTTGGCCCAAGAAATTAATTGAACTTTGTCATATAAGAAGAGTAGTGAAAAGCTTATTTCAGGAACTTGTTTTGCAGAACATACCAGCTCTTATTCCAGAGAATATGCTGCTTCACTAGCATATGTTTTATAACTTCACTAGAGTAATTTTCAAGATGGTAGTGTGGAGTTAACACTTATGTGAACCTGTTAGCTGTGTTTTCCGGCTCTTAACTCTCCTGCCAAAGCAGCATTTGTTTCATACAGATTTGTACATCATGGTTCCAACTTCTTTTTTTGTGCTAGGTATTGGCCTGGAGTAGCTTACTCCATGCTTGGAGTATGATTGCTGGAGAATGGAGTGGTGTTCTGATCTGTTTGGGTTTGCATTTATTCCTCTTATAGCATGTTTCTCTCAGTCAGACCTGAATTTGGTTGACTGAGAGTGGAATTTTCAGTAATCAAGCAAACCTGGCTCATGTCTCATGGTGCAGGGAAAGGGACCAGCTGAACTCTGCTCATCTGGCTTAGAAACTGTATTGACAGGCTCTAAAAATTCATGAGTCTTCTAGGTGGGCGTTGTTTGCTTTCTGCAGAGTAGAAATTAGCTGAGAAGTGCTAGGAACTAAAAATGGGAATGTTGTTATACTTCCTTCAGAGACCTGGTTTATGTGGGGGTTTTGGCTTTTTTTTTTTAACTTGCTTAGTGAATTCAGTAATTCACATGTATCTTTTTAGCTTTCCAGAGTCTGTGCTCATAGACCCTCCCCTGTGCCAAGAACTAACTGTACGTAGATAAAGGGTTTTAGTCAAAACTTGTTATGTTAGAGTGCTGTACTTGCAATGGTTTTGCCTCTAACCTGTTCAGTTGTTAATGATGGCCTCTGTGTCTGAATGCATTGGGATCTATAGAAGATAACTGTCCACTTGTTTTGTTTATGAAGTTAGTGACTCCCTCTGCTGTCTAGAACAAATTAAACAATTGTTAGTTAGCATGAGCTTTTATTTATAGGAAGGATTTCTTACAAGATAAATGTAGCACATTCTTAATGCTTAGCTTTCTGAGAACAGTTTAAAAAAAAGATAGGGAAAATGCTTGACTAAAATTGTTTGATGTATCAATTTTAATGTTGGACAGTTTCACCTGAAAAAATTCCTCTGTCACTTTCCTATTCATAGTATTTAACAAATACAACTGAAAGTATTTATGGAAGACTGTCGCAAACTTGCCATATTAAATCTTCTGCTGCAAAAAAAGGTTTTGAAAATACAGTAAGAGCCCAGTGATTAGTAGAGGAAAACGGGCAAACATTCAGGAACAGTAATGTCCTCACAGGAGATTTGTTAACAGGCTTGCAATCTGTCAGTATCTTTAAGAGAATATAGCAAGGGATTGAATAACAACGGTATAATGTCCATCACTTTGAACATACATATACTTGGTTTTTTGTGTAGCAGAAACATTGCCTATGGAGGAAAACAGCACTTCCAAAGAACACCGATTTCCTGAGGATTCTCTGGATTCTGCACATAATTCTGTAAATCCTTCAAGCCCCACCTGTCGAAATTCCACAGAATATCGTGCTTCAGGGAGTGCAGCATATTACAGAAATTCCCATCAGTCAGCGACTGCTACCTCAAATTCAGCCCCAGTCCTGCGCAGGCTGTCCTTGAGCTCTGCTGGGAGCAGCGGTTACTATGAAGTTAGTAAGAATCGAATACAGAGGCGGATTGAAGGTACACTACATAACTAAATTTTCCTAAATATATAAATGCTTTTGTTAACATAGGAAGTCTGTGAGTTATGAATAAAGAAGCTCTTTGCCATGAAAAAGCTTGCATATGGAATGAAATGTGCTATTGCCAAGCATGTCAGGCTTGCTAATGTAACTGCAAATACAGAACTGAAGACTGTTAGAACTAACACTGCAGTGCAAGCTGGTGTGGTGGGTCTTGCCTGCTGCACCTTCCTCTCACTGCTATTATGCACCCTGCAGCAAGGCAGACTGGAGAGGGTCAGCTATACGCAGCTCACTTCCTGAGCAACTTGTCGCCTATTTCTGTGTCGTTGAAATATTAGGAGAGGGTTTCCTCCTGTCCCTCTCTCTGCCTGCGCAGCTTAACTTGCCTTTACCACGTTCCAAATTAATGGCATCTTGGGACCCAGGAGCCAAGTATAACTCAAACTAATCTCTCTAGGTGTGTCATAGTGCTAATGTATGCTGCTGTAAATATGTGTAGTTATATAAGGCATTTAAAGACAAATGGAACAGCTCAATGTTGTTTGGGGGAAAATAAAACATCTTTCATTTTTATATACTACAAAGAATGCATAATAAAAGCCACATGTTAATATTAAGAATGTCTTATGTAAAATGAAATGTGTTATCCCTGTATAGATGAGTGATACTTCTTCTTTTCACAATATTTTTATACTAAAAGCTGCAAGTTCCACAACTGGGCCAGATTTGAATTCACTAAAAAGGGAACCTTCAAGAATATTGAATAAGGATCCTTCCACCTGGTCAATAGAAGAAGTAATGCGTTTTGTGAAAGAAGCTGATCCACAGGCACTAGCTCCACATGCAGAACTCTTTAGGAGACATGTATGATGCATATCCATTCTGTTCTAGTAGATTGTGTGTCACATTCCTCTCTTAAAATACAGCTTCCATCTCTATTACTCTATTTGCAACTGAAGGTAGAATAGACTCTACTCATATATTAGAGGGAGGCTGAAAATTGTTTTTCTACCTGAAATTCCTTCTGCAGTTTTATCTTCTCTGTGTTCCAGTCTTGTTAGACTAAATATCCACTGCTTTCCAGCTTCTGTGGAGTAACACTAATACTAGAAGCATCCAAGTTCTAATGACTAACATCCATAGTGCCCCTGTCATCCCTGGTACCTGTAGAGGAGATGGCATTCTCATTTACAGTTTGAGGCATTTGGCCTACCTAGATGTCACCTCTCTAAGACAGTTTGTTTTGGGGACTGATTATCCTAAAGTAGAGGTTGTTATGCCTCTTTAGCTTTACATTTGGTCACTAATACTAGAATTCAGAGAATCAGTTGAAATGCTGAATTCACCTGTTTGAAAAACAGTGTGTAGGGTTTTGTAAGATTTAATTAAATGTTGTCTTTAGAGAGATGAACTTTGTCAATTTCTCTGGGCTATTACTGGTCTCTCTTCCTTCTCACTGTGCTTTTCTATAGCAGGTTGCTCAGTAAAAAGCTGCTTGCTTATTTCATTGTATATACAGCCCTTCAAAAAGAGATTGGCTTTCTCTTTAGTATTTTCCACACATGTTCTGCACCAGCTCCTACTAACAGTTAAATCTTAGAAAAACAGAAAACAACTTTTAATGGAGCTTCCTGTCTTATGTTTTATTCTTAGCTGTATAACAAGACTAAATGTCACTTGTTTTGTCAGGTTTATGTTTAAAAAAATAAGACAGACTGGTTTTCTTTATGGTGTTTTAAGGAACTAATTGCCTGTCTACAGTATGTAATGCTGCTAAGAGCTTAGTACTGTCACATTTCAGCAGCTTCTCAACCAGGCTGTTGAAATCTGACTAAGTTGTCCTTGGTCTTGATCCTAACAATCTGTCTAGTTTAACCTGGACAGAGATCTGTCTTATTTCACAGTTTTAGATGGTCCGTAACCCCTTTCTCTGTGTGACTGTTTGCATGCGCATGCCAGAATCCTCCCACAGCTGTGTTCAAGGTTCAGTGCAAGGCCTCAGTGCTTGGATCATTTAATCTCTAACTGCACAGCCTTTCCTTTGCAGCTTCCTCTTTTTTTTCCTTAGACCCATTCACTTTTTTTCCTAGCCAGTACCTAATTTTGAGGGCTCTTTGGTCAGTTTCTTTTACATACTGTAACGTTCTCTAACTTATTATATACCTCAACCATACATTAAAAAGATACTAACATGAATTCACTTTCAGTGGCCCCCTCTAAATATCAAATTGTACTACGTTACAAAGTTTTATATAAAGTAGATAACTTTTTACTATGGGATAAACAAATGTAATATACTTTGCAGTTTTACCAAGCAGTTTGTTAAAGTAGTTGTGTGTTGTGTTTCTTCTCTTCCTTCTGTAGGAAATCGATGGGAAGGCACTACTCTTACTGAGGAGTGATATGATAATGAAATATATGGGACTGAAGCTGGGGCCTGCCCTAAAGTTGTGCTACCACATTGAAAGACTTAAACAAGGAAAGTACTAGCCTGTGGGGATGCACCACAAATACATGTGTTTGTTTCGCACTAAGCTCTCAGGTTCACAGCCATCTCCTTTGGAACAATTTTGCTGATCTAAATTATCTTCATTTTTTGAAAGTGCTCTCACAATGTAAAAAAGACATTCAGGATAAAGGGGGGAGGGATATAATCTGTATTACACTCTAGTATTTTGTGAACTATTTCAGAGGGTTTGCAGGGAAGGACAGTTGATCATAAAGGGGGCAGGTGGGTCAGGTAACAGTGCTTTTCCAGTCCTGTGTTCTCTGTTACAGACTTCAGCCAACATGTTCGTATTCAGAACCAAAACAGCTGAATCCCAAAGGAAAATAATAAACCAAACCAGCATCAAGTGTTAACAATTTTCACAGGGGTGGCTGTAAACTTTTATTTTGCAGGAAAAATTTAAAACAGAAGGTCTCATCTCCATCATGAATACTGTGTCTGGTCCCCCAGCAGTGTAAGACTCAAATACATTATTCTAGATATTCTTCCTAGATTTCTCTAAAGGAAGTAGCCATATGATTTGTTCATGGGGGATGGAGGTGTGGGGAGATTAGGGTTATGGAGGATAGGGCTTAATACAAATATAAGCTTTTATAAAGTTTGCTTCTCAGTCCTTTGCTAAGTTATGAGGACAATATATTGTCAATTTATGCAGGCAATAAGTACTTTTGTTTCACGAAAGGGCATATTGGCTGTTTAAACAAGCCATTTCTGGGACAGACTGATTTCACTGGAACAACGCATCCACATTTTAAACATTCCATCTTTCTGCCAAGTTTGGCATGGATATGTGTGTTCATGCTCTTTATATATACATTTGTATGTGTCAGGGAAATACATACTATATATATATAAAAATATACATACACACTGTATGTATGTATTCAGGTTTTTTAATGTGTACTTTGCACTGTGCCAGAGAAAACTGTACAATTTCTTGTTGGGTTTTTACCAGTAAATTTGGTTGTGTACTACTTCCATATTCATTAGCACCTGTTTAAATTTCTTTTGGTCCATTCTTGGAGTCAGGAGGTGACAAACAATCAAAGGGTGATTTTATTCATACAGGCGAGATCCCTGTACTATGCAATACTCTTGATTATTCATCCCTTAACTCTGAGCCATATATTCTGGTATATTTCTGGAAAGAGGCATTTGGTTCCAGTGGTTTGGGCTTATATTTCCTATTAGGAAGTGCTACTATGTAACTAATAAGCCTTTTTTGGGTAAAATTGGTGCTGTTTGTATAAGCTGCAAGAATGAGTGGTGAAAATACAGCAGTTTGTAGTCACTGCTGATTGTAATGTACATCAGGGACAAGAAAATATACTTTCTGTGTAGGAAACTGAATGTACTGTATGTAATAGTGTGAGTGATAAAAACTATTCCCTAGGGAAGGTCTAGTCTTAAAATGGTAGATTTATTATATTTCTTACTGCCTTTTTATATGAAAGCATATAGTATAAAAGTATTTTTTACAAATTCCTTTTCTGAAAATGCCTTGCTTTACCAATAGTCTGATATTCCTCAGGTTTGAGCAGAGATACTGCTGCAGAATAATTTTTGTGGCTCGTAAGTGTCCCAAGTATTTTGTTAGTTTAAGTGACTGCAATGTAATTTGAATTTTTCAAGTCATTTGAATTTTGAGAACTGTTTTTATTATTACATCACTTGACACTAAAGGTTATCTATATAGATTTGTTCTGCATGTCTTTTGTGGTGCATATATGCTTAGATGAATAATACAAGCATGCCCTTTATAGTAAGAAAAGGTCAGAGCTTTGATTAAAGAAACAGAATGTTTTCTCTTTCTGTTAGGAAAATCCTGACTTGATTGTCAGCATAACCATATGAAAGTTAGTTATATGCTGACGAAAACATCATGCCCCACATGTTCAGTATATTGTCTATACCTTACTTCTTCCATGCTGTATTATGTTGATTTTCAGAGTTCTTCAGTGTAAAAAGATCTCACACAGTTTAAGTGGAGGTAATTGACTGAAAACAGTTTTCATTTTTTACATTGCCATTGGCATAAGAAAAACAAAGATGTTTAAATTTTCTGTTTGGCCTTTATGGAATGACATTTTTGTACATGGCACTATTTTGAGTATAAATATTTGTTCAAGGCTTTCTGTGCACCCATGTGCCCAGGGATTACTGTGATGTTGCAGTACCTGGATTTCACCGTGTGCTGTAGCGTGAGATTCAAGTGTTCAAAGTGTTGTAGGAGAATATATTTTTTATTCTTGTTTTCCAATGGGATTTTTTTATCTATCAACAAAAATAAAATAGTTTGTTCATTGTTGTAGCTGTTTTGTTTGACATTGTATATGTACTAGATATATGTATCTCTATGTGAGTGCTGTTTGCGTAGGCAAGGGAAGCTATCTTATCTGGCATTTGGCAGTTCTTGACAGTTCATGTAAACATCTGATGTAAGGAAGCTTTAATCAAAAGGTTAAAATCATTCCAACATTGTTTATCTAAAGCAGTTCATGTTTGAGCTTGGGTTAGTCTATGCTTTCAAAGTTACAGTTTAGGAGTATATTCTACTATTTCATTTTGCATATCGAATTTTGCCACTTACAGCTTACAAAGCTGTCATATAGCCACTGAGAGGAAGAGACTGCTAAAAATTGTCCTGTGTTCAGATGAAGACCTGAAGTATTTCAGATTGAAGGAATTAATGGCAATAGGTTTGAACTTCATACACGTCATGCTTTCTTACTTCTACGAACTACAGAAATCTGGTGTTCTGGTTGCTGTTCAGAGTGATCAGCCTGTGCTTGAGAAGTAACTGAAATTGGGTTAATGGTAACCTCAGAATCTTTGCAGGCAAATTATGGATCTTGGAAGTTGCTAGTGACAAGAGTTCAGAGGCATTTTGCGACTGATTTCTTTCAAAAGATACTGAGTATCTTTTTGGTGAGTATTTGATACATTATGTTCTCTGAGTTGCTTTTCTACTGACAGGAATTCATCTGTTTATCTGGTTCTGTGTCTTTCAGTCATCTTGCAAGACAGTACCGTAACTCCTCAGTACATCATAAGACCTCTTCTATTTGAAATTAAAATACTGCTGCCTAGCAGCTCTCACAGTACTTGTAGAAGACCTGTGCAATATTGAAACTGAAGAGTGCTGGATGTCGGGGTGATTGCATGTTCTGGTTGACATGACTCCATTTTTAACAAGTCTGTTGTGGCTGTATATATAGTAGAACTTTTTCAGGAATGATGGTGAAGACAGAAAAATCATGTTATAAATGTTGGCTCAAAGAATGAAGTATGAGGATATGCTCTGCACATCATACAGATCATTAATGAAGATGTTAAACGGGATCAGACCCAGTACTGATCCCTCGGGTACACCACTAGTTACTAGCTTCCAACTAGAGTTTGTGTCACTCATAATTGTCCTCTGGGCCCAGCTATTCAGCCAATCTTCTATGCACTTCCACCCCATGCCTCAACAGCTTGTCTGTGAGGATCACAGGATCAGAGACAGTGTTGAAGACCTTCATGAAGTCCAAGTAGGCAATATCTACTGCTCTCTCCTCATCTACTAGGCTAGTCATTTTATCATGGAAGTCTTATTAAGTTGGTGAAGCATGACTTCCTCCTGGTGAAGCCATGCTGACTACTCCTGATGATAATCATCTGGTTCATGTGCCTGAAAATGGTTTCCAGAATTAGTTCCTCTACACTGAGGTGTGGCTGACTGGCCCATAGTTCCCTGGGTCATTTTCCTTGCTTCAGGCAGTTCTCCTGTAGAATCATAGAATAGCTACGGTTGGAAAGGACCTTAAGATCATCTAGTTCCAACCCCCCTGCCATGGGCAGGGGCACCTCCCACTAAACCATGCCATCCAAGGCTCTGTCCAACCCAGCCTTGAACACCACCAGGGTTGGAGCATTCACAGCTTCCCTGGGCAACCCATTCCAGTGCCTCACCACCCTTAAAGAATTTCTTCCTTGTATCCACTCTAAACTTCCCCTGTTTAAGTTTGAATCCGTTACCCCTTGTCCTCTCACTACAGTCCCTAACGAAGAGTCCCTCCCCAGCATCCCTGTAGCCCCCCTCCCATTCACCTTTATCCATGAAAAATTACGGAGAGTGGCCTCGCAATGTCATGTGCAGGCCACTCTCCCATCAGCACTCATGGGAGCATCCCATCAGGCCCATTAGACTTACCTATGTCCAGTTTGCTTAAGTATTCCCTGACCTGTTCCTTTTCCACCAAGGGTCCATTGTTCTCGCTCCAGCCTTTCCCCATGGTTTCTGGGATCTGGAATTCCTGAGGGCTGGTCTTGCTATAAAAGGCTGAGGCAAAGCAACCATTCAGTACTTCAGCCTTTTCCATGTTGTGTGTAACGAGGAACCCTGTCTCATTCAGCAGTGGGCTCACATTTTCCCCAGTCTTCCTTTTTCGCCTATGCAGTGTAACCTAATTTAACGCAGTATCATGTAATAAAACACATTTTAAAGTGGATAGCACTGTTGTTTTCTTTAATTGGCTGGTGAGTTACATTTGCTCAAAATGAACATTTAATTCCAGCGTTAGATGTGTGAACCTGTTCCAAAAGTTATGACCACCTTTCTGCCGTTCAAGTTGAAGCTATGTAGAGTTAGGCTGGCTTGGTTTAAAGAGAAAGAAAAAAATGAGAACCTCTTGAGATCAATTTCAGAGGTCATATATCCTCCTCTCCTTTTTTTATTACATGTAGAACTATTACAGTGAGTAAAAAGTGCTCATTTGGAACTGCCTAAGAGTGACGCAGGGAAGCAGAAGCTGGTTTCATGTCCTTTTCAGTGGTGAAATGATTGCTGCTTTTTTTCTCAAGCCCTGATTACAATCTTTCGCTCTGTAAAGCTTACGAACTACCCCGTAATCCTGGGATCGTGTTCCCCAACTGTCTGTATTCCTGTTGCTTCAAAGGTCATGCAGAGCCATTCTGAGACTTTTATCTTCTTAAAATCCAAACCGTCTGTTGTAAACTCACTGTGTTTTGAGTCTGCAACTGAGACATTTTGTATCTTTAATTTTTTTTACAGTAAGAACCTCAGACATTGTTTGTTGGGGCTTTTTTAATAGCAAAATATTTTCCTGCTTTCTCATTTGACAGTTCATCCTAAATAAATTCTCATTTCTGTGGCTGTGTAGATAATGGGAGTCCTATGTGTGCTTAAAATCTGCCATCACAGCGATCCAATAGGCTTTTAAATCCCCCGCTTGCATAAATCATCCTTCCCTGTCCTAGCAGATCATTTTGATTAGCCATAATTTGTCCCATTTGAATCAGAATTAGCCTCACCAGCTTCAAAATCTCCCAGTCCTGCTGTACAAGCTGAGGAGTCCTGAAGGAGCTGCTTCTCCTCGTAGCTTTATAGACCACTGCTAGTTTTATTTCAGCTTTCATTATCTTCAGGGGAAGTGTTTAGTGCTGATAGCAGAGGATGCAGACCTCTGCTTCTTTTCTTTATAAAATACACAAAGACATTTTCGTCCACAAAGATTCACTTTGCAGCCTCCGAAATCAAAGCCATTCCAGGACAAACAGTACAAGCAAACAGATGCCAGCACAAGAGGAAAGGGAGATGGCATCCCATGTTGTGTGAACAGACAAATGGGAACAGATGTACAGCTTGAAGCTGGCAGAACCCCTTTCTGCCAATGGTTCTTTTCTAGTTCTGACAGCTGGAAGAAAATGAATACACCACAAAACCACCATGATAATTGCCATTTCCCTGCATTGGCAGTCTCAGCACCGAGGTCGAGAAACTGGAAGGACAAAGGCTCGCCTACCCTCCCAGATGGAAGCTGAGGCAATTGGCAAGGCACTGGGAAAAATCTTAATAAATGGTGGCACACCTTTAGAAAGCCTGGAGCTCAAATGAAAAAGGCCATAATTTTACTAGATTTCTCTCTTGCTCGTAGTTAGCTTTTTTCAGTTTATGGAGGCACTCAGTTTCCCCAGGCAATTGTGCTAATGCTGTCCAGATCCCTAAGAGTGGGGGTTTCAAACAGATCTGAACTCTTCTCTCAATTTCCATCTCTCCAAGCCAGTGCTGCCAAACAAGTCTTCCCTTTATTGGAGACCCTTCTGAGGGAAAGATCTTTACATTTGCTTCTTCTGCATGTTTTGAAAAGTAAGAAAGGGGCTCTGCAGCTTGTTTGTTTTATCTCTGATATACATACCAACTCTTGCTGTTCTCATTCCTTGCCTGGGAATGTCAATGATACCTTCTCACTTGGGTGATGTTATTCAAGGTGTGGTCTATCAAATGCTTTTCTGTCTATCAGTCTCCCTCTTTAAGTCCCTGAGCTTTCATGAACAAAATAGTGGGGGTGGAAAAATTAATAAGTGCTCAGTTTTAGTCTGCCCTTGATTTATGCTAGTACTTTCAGGGTGAGATACTAGATAGGTCATTGGAATGTACTTGGGGCATATCGCTTGTTAGGCTCAGTGGGCCATGGTGGGGTGTATGGTTTTGGTTGTTTTGGGAGGGGTTGTTAGTTTGTTGTGGGTTGACTGAATTCTCTCAGTTCTTTGTTTATTTTCAAGAGACCAGCTCAGCCAAAGGGAGCATATTACTTTCATACATCTTTGCATTCATTATAGTGTATTAATTGTAAACTGTCTTTGCCTGGGTGGTGATTGGCTACAGGAAATGAACAAGTTGGGGAAAGTTTAAATGTTTTGAAAGAAAACAGAAATGGAAGCCTGGGATGACTGATAGGGTTTGCGTGCAATAAACATGGGAAGGAAAATATATGAAGAATGAAGTAATGGAAAATCATGCAGGAGAAAACCAGGTGGATATACTAACTTGAACTGTTTCAGATTTGGATGCACTGACTGTTGAGTCATGACTAGTGTCTTTGACTGTTTGTGTTGAGCTGAGATTTTAAAGAGGAAATTTAGAAATTAACATTCTGAACCATGTCAGGGATGTGAAGTATTTTGTCTTGACACGATTTAATCTGAAAACATGGACTGAATCCGTGTAATTTCGTACCCAATTTTTGGCATATCCTCTCTCTGTCTCTAAAGTGTTTCTTCCCAATTGAATGAGCTGCTGCTACCAACTTCCTCTTGATGTGATTTCTTTTAAAGCCAAACCAAGTGAAGAGTCAAAACCTAGGAATAGAGGATTTCATGTAATTCCACGTCTTTATATCATAGTTGTTTACACTCTCTCATTGTAGTCCATAGAGGTCTGGCTGACTGAGTTGAGGGTATGAGTGATCTGACTACATACCAACATCTATTTTACAATGTGATGAAGAGCTTTCTTGACTCTGTTGGTTTTACTGACTATTTTTCCAGTATCTATAATGGGACCCTCGATACCCAGCTCACTTAGCTGCAACATGTGAGCTAATTTGCCACCTAAAGTGCGGTTCTTTTCAAGTAAGATGGAACAATCCCCTTACGTGAGTCCAAAATTGAAGGACCTAATTGGTGTACCAGGCAAGAAATGCTGGCAGGTGCCATGGTCCACCACACAAGGGTTCTCACTCAAAAGTCCTGATGTCCAGAAAAAAGTCGGTCTGTAGAGAATATTTCTGCTCTCTTAGACCTTGGTTGTTGTACAGTTGGAGCACTGTTGCATATCTCTTGTTCAAAGGGTCTCTGAAGGACAGACACATGCTTTTTTATGCTGATCCGTGCTCTATGGACCAAGATTTCAAGGTACTTACTTTGAAGCATTTGTTTAAAGACTGAAGAATCTACTTGGTACCTTTGTAACTGTGAAAGGAGGAAGGCTTTTCTTTTTCTCAAGTGGGGAATCACTTGCATATCAGAAGTCTCAAAAATTTATAGCTTTCTCGTGCTTACTGATGGGACTTTAGGGGGTTTCTTGCAGTACGTAAGCTCTGGAAGGAAGGACCTCCCTTGTTTTTTGTCAGTGACACACCCTTTGTCTGTGAGATGCCAGACCAAGACAAAATGTTGCCTATCTTTAGTTCTTAAACAAAAAGAGATGGAAACTCCATTGTCAAGGATGTGGTGGGAAGGATGATACTGAAACAATGCAGAAAATGTGACCGTTTTGAGACAGCTGTGGGTTAAGGAGCATTAATAATCTCAGGAGCAAGGGGGGCCGGGCACAGGCTGATGTGGGGATGCAATGTGTCCATTACCAGCACTTTCCTGGAAACATGCACTTCTTCTCAGTGAAAACTAATGTTTTACCTGTAGAATAGTGCTCCCTTCCAGATATCTGATTAGATTGTACCCTGCCATTTGCTTTTTAATTTCCCCCTCTCATTTTGAAAGTATCCTAATAATTTCAGTATCAGGGTATTGTTCTAGGAGAGGTTGGGGGATACGGGCACAAAGCAGTGCTAAATATTTCAGCGATTAGTAATTTTTCTCCCCATACATGAAGAAATGTTTCAGATGGTTCAACAACAGAATGGATTTTCCTAGCAAGGCTGTGATACCAGGATTTTAACAACTGTGGAAAATATGTTTTCCGCACTAAAATTAGGGGATTTGCTCATGTGTGTGTGTAGGGCTGCCCCAATGTACTCTGAATTGCAAGCTTCAGCATTAAGTTGTATGGTCTAAGAGAAAGGCAACTTTAAGTAAGAGGAGGAGGAGTCTGCATTGAGGAAAAAAGTGATACGTGAGTGAAAAAAGCAGATTGCACAAATTAACTTCATTAATGTCACAGTGGCAGGCTGGCTGCGTTCGGGAGGGCAGGAACGTTTCCCAACCAGAGGAAAATGAGGGCTTTGACAGAGCCCTTCAGCATGTTTTTATAAACTTGAGCACAAAAAGAAACTAAACCATCTGGCACCAGGATATTATGCAATGTTGTTCTATGCTGTTTTCATTGTCCAAGATTCTTCATGAGGACTGGTAATGAGCCTCTTATTGTTGTCAGAGCACTGTCCTGAGGTACCTCTGTGCAAGTGAAGGGGCACAGACTCCTCTGAATCTCTCCCTTGAGTGCTTGGTGTGCCAGCCAGTTTCCCCTGAAATCTTTCGCATGCAAGAGGTGTGCGAAGCTGCTCCTTGAGCCCTTGTGGGTTAAGCCTCTGCAGGGATATGCAAGAGGTTTGTGAAGCTGCTCCTTGAGCCCTTGTGGGTTAAGCCTCTGCAGGGATTTGCAAGGTGGTGTGGCCATCCCAGTGCTCTGGGGGGCTGAGTGGAAAATGGGTAGAAGTGGTTAAAAAAAGGTTAGCAGTGATGGGAAAATATATTGGTGTATCAATTTCGTAGCTGATAGGAGCAGGGGTGGTAGGAGAGTCTCAGTCACACACAGCCACAGGTCACTTGAGGCCTGTGATACACAGAAATGGATGCCTTTGCTGTTCTTCCCTTCCTGCCAGGCTGTGTTTGCTGCTGCCCTTCCTCATCCCCTGCTGTGTCAGGGCATGAGCAGGAAGGCCACGCTGCCTTGCGTGCTCTGCGTGTGTGTGATTTGATGTACCACCTCCGCTGGCCCTTGCTTCTCAGCTGCCTTCAGGCCAAGAAAGCGTTACCAGTGCTCAGTGCTCAGTGCTCACCTTTCTTCCCACTCTCACTAAACCAAGTTGCCCTGAAGCCTTATTTTTGAAGCTGACACCTTCCTTTTCTGTCTGTCATCTACTCGTGGCCAAGGGCCACAGTTTTGCTTCTCCCTTTCATTCTCTGGCTGGCTGGTTGCTAACTTTATTAAAGGCGCAATGCTAACAGGCCTGGAGGTGGCTCTTATTTCGGCTTCCACTTCCTGCTTTCATCTCCCTGTTCTCCACTTTTCCTTGCACTCATAATTGTCTGCTGCTTTCCTGACTGCTTGTCTGTTCTCTCAGCCTAAAACCAGGTCAGTTCTCTGGCTAAGAAGATGCTCATTCTTCTTTTGGGTTAATTTCTGTTGCTCACAGCTAACTCCCTGAGCCCAGGGCTGTGCCATGGGTGACTGCAGAGGCAAGCTCCAGGCTGGTGCACCTGAGCTCCCCCACCACTAAGGCTGCCATGTACCGTGGCTTTTGCCTGAAGTCACAGAAGATAGAATACCAGATTGGAAGGGACATCAAAGATCATTTTTCTAGCAAAGCTTGCCCTTGATTTGATGTCCCAGCATGCTGTCCCACTGAAAAGATGTGCAGCTCTGCTCCTCTTTTCATATTCAGTGCCTGCCTTCCTGAGAAGCCTATGTCTGACAGGTTGAAGAGAGCAGAGGGGAAGGTAACCCACACCTGCAACCCTCCCCCCTCTCAGCCAGCCTCTAATAAATGCTCACACCCAAAGTCCAACTCAGGGAAGCTTGGCGCTAACAAGGGGTGCCCTTGAGGGTCTGCACTGCTCCTCTCTACCTTGCATAAAACCCATCATTGTAAAACATCTTCCTCCTACCATTACAGCTTAATGACTTTCCCTTCAACTTCACAAGAGGTATTAATGTCTCCATTAACAGCCACGAGAAGTGGAAGCTCCATATATCATGAGTGCAGCTCCGTGTGCTCTTCTTGCAGAAGTTTCAGAAGCAGTTAAAATATAGCCCTGTAGAAAATTAATGGCCCAATATACAAAATCTGTAATTGCTGCTAGAGGCAAGGAGGAGAAGGAGGTGGAAGTGCTCAATCTTGGCATAATTATCTTATTCTGTAGCTGCTTCTCCCCCATGTTGATGGGATGTAGGATTTGTACTTCACACACGAGGGGTGGTGGGAGGCAAATGGCCCCTACGTAGTGTCATTTGCCCAACAGAGTTAAGCATCAGGAGAGGTGCTGGTGCGTGGCTCCTCTCGCCATGGCACAGCCTTGAAGGCTGAGGTTGCATGAAGGGGTACCAGGGGAGGCAGTGGGAGCTGCCCTAAGCCTTCTAGAAAGATGCTGTTCAGAGTATCTCCCCTGCCATTGCAGTTTCAGCAATGGAAAAGCCAGGCGATGGGGTGGGTGATCCCAGTCTGTTCTGCTCATCCATTTCTAGCAGGATGGCTCCAGCCTGTGTCACCTTGTGGCAATGGGGATGTTGGTGGTGGCCAGCAGTGCAGGGGAGCTTGGCCCTTGTGGAGACAGCTGCATAAATGGGAGCCTAAGATAGTTGAAGCCTGCTGTTTTTCCTCTGTTTCTGCTGTTTCAGAGGAGAGAGGCTGCAGTTGCTCTTGTAATGGTCTGGAGAAGATGCAGTTGCATGGCTGCTGGTCTGCTCTGCCTTTACAACTGGTACCAGTTGGCTTTAAACTGAATTAGTTGCCCGTAGGCACTGTTTTGACAGTGCTTTTATGGGTTTATAATGGCATAAAGCTGATTTAGCCTAATTTGTTGTCAGGGTTTCTGGGGCTTGTGGTCTAAATCCAGTTAAATGAGACCACTGTGTGCAGAGCAGGCTGGGAGATAGCCTGGGTGCTGACCTGGGAGCACTAATAGCTCTCAGGAAAGACCTGCAAAGGGGAGGAGGAAAAGCCTCAGCACCTGCAGCGGTGTCACTGTCAGGCACTACTCTGCCTGTCCCGTGTGCCCTGTGGCTGGGCAGGAGGGGTGTGCATCGGCTGGGCACCAGTGCAATGTCCTTTGATGGCCAGGGATGCTGTGGGGGATGACCCTTTCATAAGGACAGAGGGATCAGGGTGGTCAATGCAGCAAATCATAGAATCATAGAATGGTTTGGACTGAAGGGACATTAAAGCTCATCCAGTTCCAGCCCCTCCTGCCATGGGCAGGGACACCTCCCACTGGACCAGGCTGCTCGAAGCCCCGTCCAACCTGGCCTTGAGCACTGCCAGGGATGGGTCAGCCACAGCTTCTCTGGGTGACCTGTGCCAGGGGCTCACCACAAGAAGCACATGCTTGAAAAATAAAAATAAAATAAAAAATCCCAGAAACTTTTTTTGGGCTTGCTTCTGTCAGCTGTGAAAGAAGAACGACGGCAGCTAATGCTGTGATCTCCTTTTGAAATAATCTGGTGTGGCCCTGGGGAAAAACTACGTTTGCAGACGGTTTTCTTAACACTGGAACAGACCCAGCTGAAATAGAGTGGGGCAGTGACAACTGGGATGGCTGTCCCCAGGGATGCTGAAATCCTGAGCCTCTGCACTGCAGTAAGCAGAAGATGACACATTTCATCAGCACGGTTTCTTAGAAGGAGCAAAACAAAGTAGCAGCAGCAGAGTATTTTCAATTAAGAAAAAAAAATAATAAAAAATACACTCAGATGACTAAACATTCATGAATCCATCAGCACTTCACGCTCTTCTGAACACTGTCAGTTCTGCCAGCTTTGGGAAAGAAAAATAAAAGGCTTTAAAAATACTTAAAAAGCAAGAGTTTGACAGATTTTGATGCAACCCTTATGTGAAAGTTCTCCATTTTCAGATTAAGCAAGAGGGCAGTGATCCTTTGGCCCAGGAAAAGAGAAGCAGAATGCCTTTCTGAACCTTGTAATGCAGATGCATTTCTCTGGATAGTGAACTGGCATCTGCTGGCATCACATGTTTCAACAGATTTCAGCATGACACCAGTGCCTAAGGGTGCCATTAGACTCACAGCCCTGAAGCTGCTTCTTTGGGCAATTTCTCATTGCACGAACTGCAAAAAACTTCCCAAAACTGTCCAAGAGAACCCTCAGAAGTAGCTTGGCTGCAGCTAGTTAAAGGCAGGCACGGTTATCATGCGACAGCATCTATCTGATAGGTTTACAATGGCTTATTTTTACTTAGAAGTAGTGTGGTGCTGGGAACATGTCATTTGAAGTAATAACACAAAAGATTTTCTATGTCAGGGGCATAGCCACAAAAAAGGCAGCACCCACTGAAAACTGTTCTCCTGCTCTCACATTCATCCTTCAGTCAGGATGGGTTTTTACAAGTGAGCTGTGTGAACTTAAAAGCCGACAGACCAAAATGCATCTCCAGCTCATTTCCACACACAAGTGCAAAACCGTAACCTACCAGAACTTTTATTTGAATTGTACATTCACATTTCTCCATTGATGTGGATGGCTTGTACACTGCCCCGTGATAACGTTACACAGTTCTGTTCTTCCACGTGGATTGATTTCAGCCAGCAAAGAGTAACAGTAAACAACTTTTCCATTTATCTATAGGCAGGCTGGGAAAAATAAGGTGGCTTTTCCTTCCCCTCCCATCCCCCAGGCAACCGAATTCCCCTGACTTTCAGGCTTTTCTCCTTTAAACGACTGATAGCATTTCTTAATATCCTAAGACAGTTTGCTGTGGTCTCTCGCAATGAAGCTGGCGTTAGGTGTGCACTGGGCTGCACTGCTCCCTCGCTCTTGCTTCTCCCGAAGCTCATTTGGGCGCATTCACTAGTGGCTGTGGTGACGTGCGCTGTTCCAGCAGTGCTGCGGGACAGTATGATTTTTCTTAGCCTGTTTACTCTTAACACTTCAGGTTCATCACAAGTCAGCCGCGGCGCTCTCCAGTCTACAGACCTTTTGCCAGAGCTCCTCTGTGCACTGCAAGCGGTTCAGAAATGACCAAACCCATGCGGCCACCGATTAGCACGTACAAACATTTATTTTGAAATCTCCATTCTGAACCGTTCTGAAGAATTACATCATCAAAGCACTTCATGGCAGTGAAAATAGCTCTTACCCCTCTGACGCATCCATTACTCCATTAAAGCTGCAAAATGTGCAATCTGCTTGAAAAATAGGTTGCTTTTTATTCAGTTTCCCATGAAAAGTCAAAATTCAATTAAAAAAAAAAGGAAAAAAAAAAAAAAAGAAAAATCAACCAACCCAGCTTATAGGGACTCTACATCCGATCCTCTCCCCCATCCCCCAAAAATAACTTACAAAGATAGTTTAAAGTTTTAAATGAGTTTAAAACCAAGTGCATCTTTTTTATTATTTTTTTTTCTCCTTCGTCTCATAATAATCTTTAAATTCTAAAAACCCATAATTTACTTTCTTGGAAAAAAGGCAGCGAGCCGTTGCTTCTTGATTGGAAGAATATGTATCTCCGGCGAGTTCATTTTCTTTAGCTTTACGCTCCTGTTTTTGACGGGTTTCCTGAGGGCCTCGGCGCTGTCCCGCGGCTCGGGCGGGCTCTTCACGTCATAGCACTGCAGCACCGAGTCCTGGGGCAGGTCCCTTTTGAAGGAAAAGTTTTTGGTGGAGACCCCCGACAGGCCCTTGATCTTGCCGCAGAAGATGGTGGGCACGGCGTCCTTGACGGAGACGATGACTTTGGCTGTCTGCGAGGTGCTGACGATCTCGATGTTGTTGCCGGCCTTGGGCTCGCAGCCCGCCCTGCCCGCCTGCTCCACCAGCCACTTCTGCGGCTGCCGTAGCAGCTCCGCCTGCGCGCCGCCTGCCCCCCTGCCATCCGCCTTGCCCAATGCCTCCTGGGGCTTGCAGGGGGTGAAGGGGGCAGCTGGGCCGGGGAGCTTGTCCAGCACAGGGTGAGCACCAGCCTCAGCAGCTGCAGTGGGGACGGTACCGGCCACCTCCCCAAGGGGACCTGCCGGCTTGCGACACGAGGCAAGGGACAGGTCCAGGGCCCCATCCTCAGGTGGTGGTGGTGGTGGGGCAGCCTCGCTGGCTCGGGGCACAGGTGGCCCTTTCATGGAGAGGTCCAGCGCCTCGTTGTCGCTGCCCATCTTGATGACAGTGTGGCGGCTCAGCTGGGGAAACTCCCGTGGGTGTGGGAGGTCGAAAGGCTTTGTCTCCTCCTTCTCCAGCGGGGTCTGGGTGCCCTTGCAGGAGTGAGCGGTGAAGAGCTGTGGCTTGGGCGGGTCAGGGGCTGCCTTGGCCTCAGCGCCGTGGGGCACAGGGATGGGGACAGGGATGGGGATGGGGACAGGGACAGGCAGCGGCACGATGACAGGGTAGGGCACCAGCAGCGTAGCAGGGGGCACCAGCGGGGAGAGGGGTGAGCTGAAGGCCTGGGGTGGGAGGGTGGTGTAGTCCGGGGGGGGCTGGCAGGAGGCAGAGCCCAGGGCACCCTGTGAAGGAAACAGGTCCTGAAGGACGGCGGCGAACCCCGGTGTCTGAAAGACGGGGGGCAGGACAGTCTCCTGTGCTTGGCTGGAGGGCTTGGGGTCCAGGAGCTGGGGCTGCCCGACTGGGGGAGCAGCACCAGGGAAGAGGCCGGTGTGCAGGGGGCTGGCAGGGCAGGTGGCCCCCGGGGGCAGCACCAGGGGAGAGTTCAGGTGCTGGAAGACGTGCTGCTCCAGGAGGACAGGCAGCGGAACAGGGCCCTGCGTGGTCATGACGTAGGGGGTGGTGGTGTTGGTGGCCGGCATCTGTGGGGCGGCGCTGCCAGCGACCTGCAGGTGGATAGGCAGGACAACAGGGCTGTCCCCCAGGCAGATGGGCTGCAGCACGGTGGCCGCCACCTTCAGAGCCACCCCGCTCTGCGACTCGGCCGGTGGTGTCAGGATGGAGGGTGCAGGGACTGTCACCAGAGGGGACAGGGCCTTCTTCATCAGGTCGGCCGAGTTGATGTTCCAGGCCTCCGCCGTGATCAGCTGGGCCACCCCATTCTCCAGCTTGTTGTTGGCCATTGCCGAGGGCGAGTTGGTGACGTCCATGGGCAGGTTTGGGGCATCCTTGTAAAGCTCCTCCATGTTGCAGGGCTTCTTGGGCTCTGCCGGCACTGCCTCTACATCGCCGTCAGTGAGATCCGTGGCGGCTCCGGGCTGCCAGGAGCATCGGCACCAACATAATTTGGCCTGCAAGCCAGAAACATATTTTAGGCACCACATAAATCTCCTCCCTAAAATAATATTTGCAATTGCCTTTAAAGACCCCATCGCCAAAGAAAAGCTATCAAACATTTCCACGCTTCAGGCTAACGGCTCCATAATGCAGCATACTATATACACAGAGATGCTGGATATACATACGTCCATGAGTGTTGTACGAAGAGCTCTGGGAACTTATATTTAGCTGTAAACATAGATAATTTAAAAGGCTTAAGGACTGCCTACAGCCAAACCCACCCCCCAGTATGCAGTGTGAAAGAAGGCAGGGGGGTTGGAACTGGATGATCTGAAGGTCCTTTCCAACACTAACCATTCTGTGATTCCATGATTCTATGTCTTGGGCTGCCTGGTTTACATTTGTTAACAAAACTTCACATAATGGCAGTGCACAGCAGAGCAGAGCGACAGTGCACTGTTATAACTCAATGAAAGCCACCAAAACAATCGCGGCTAAGAAATGTTCCGCCATAGGTGAACTGTACTCGATTCCCCTAGAACACTCATTCCTTTTTCATCCTGGTAGGATTTACTCAAGGCAAGCAGGTGAGTGTCACATGGTGCTTACAGCACCTCCAAAACTGCCATGTGCAGGGTGAGAAAGGAGTGCAGCCAGGCAATGGCAAAGCAAAACCAAACCAAACCCCAATACTCACCCTGCCAGTGAGCTAGCTGGAGACAGAAATGTGAACCAGGCACCTGAGTCATTAAAGACCTGAAGAACAACAAAAAATCAAAGCAACCTCAAATTTATTTTGACAGCTCAACCCTTTATATCAAGCAAGCAAATGGCAATTATAAAAGGGCAGAGATGTTTTCTGTTCGTAGTTGCAGTGAAATGTGCGGCCTATTTCCTAAAAAGAGTAACACCTCCTTCCCCCTGAAAACAGACCAGCAAATTAATGGCACTGTGCATCCATTTCTGTAGAAGGATAAATAATTTCCAGCCTGTAAGCTACCACCAGCAGACTTTGGCTAGGGACTGGCCACTGTGTCTTGGTGCTGCCCGTGCCTCTCCCGAAGTGTGTGGCGCATCCTGCTGTAGTAATAATCACCATGGAAACTTGTCCAGTTTCAACTCCGTTACCATGGGAAAGCAGAGGCGCACCCCAAATTTACATTTTCCACCTGCACGCAGCTGAATCCTGCTCCCTGTGAGCGCAGCGTGTGCCATCCCCATTGCCCGGCTGGCTCAGTTGGTAGGAGTGAGGCGCTTCCCCATGTCCCATAGGCATGCTGGTGCTGGGATCATAGGAGATGACAGGGATGGGTGAGGGGTCCCAGCCTGGGGATGTGTCTGAGCCTGAAAGCACACAAAGAGCTCAGCTGGCTCTGGCACTTACAGAAATTATTTGCTTGCACAGACATTTGTAAACGACAAACCTGCAAAGGCGACAGGGGAAACAGAAAATACCCCTCAAACCCCACAAACAAAGGCTAAAAAATGGCCAAGGCAGGGAAGTGGGAAATTTCCCAAGTCTCTCCTGAGACTTGTAAATCCTTGGATTTGGCAGCAAGATGCCACAGCGAGCACAAGACTCCAGAAATGCCAGGAGTTAATAGAGGGGGCCGGTTGGGCAAAATGCTAATAATTTATCAGGCGTGTTCGAGTTCTGAAAAAGGATTTTTAAAAGTAAACAAATGAGTCATTTCTTCTCCCCTCCTGCTGCTGGCTTAAGGAGAATAACTCCGGATTTTTTTCATCTCATGCAACGTTCTGCAGAAAACATTCGCAAATACAAAGTTGGGGTTTTTTTTTTGTTTGTTTCCTTTTCTACCCTTGGCTGCGACAGATTACAGGCAGGCAGAGATGCCCGAGCACTGAAAAACAGGAGCAAAAATCAAACCCTTATCCAGACAGTGACAAGTACTGGTATAAGAAATTGGGCCAGTCTTGTTTTGGAAAAAAAAAGGGAAGAGAAGCAACCGTTTCTAAAAATGAAGACAATGAGGAGACCACTCAGCACATTCAAGCTGAAAATAAAGGACGTTGTTTCGATTAAGGAATTAAAAAGCCATTTTCCCCTGCTCTCATATAATCTCTCCCTCCCTCTTCGTAAAATGACCATTTTAAACCCCTGTGGTCTCTGCAGCGCACCCCAGCATCTTTGCTGCTCCAGCTGCTGCAGCACAGCCGAGTATTTTGCACATGACACTGGCTCTTCCCCATGTTTCTGTTTGCTTGGGAAGTGTGAGATCGCCGTGTTTTCATAGAGAATTAATGATCTGGCAGGGACAGGAAATGACCTCCTGTTCTTCTGGCAAACCCATTTCATGTTGAGAAACAGAAAAATTAAGATGAAAATTATGCTGCGTAAGAGACTTGAGGGATTAGCATGCAGTACGGATGCGGGGAGAGAGAGACAGATCACTGCTGACGATGAAAGTATAAAACATAATAAAATCCCTACAATTGCTGTTTTAAAAGGCAACGGGGCTGGAGGCAGAGGAAGTATTTAGATGAGGAGAGCAGCTCATCTATCACCATCAGACACCTTGAAGAAATGCCTGTGGGCTTGGTTTTGCTGTTTGGGGTTTTTTTTTAAACCATAGTCAAATATTGTTTTCCACACTTGATCCCGTATTCTTCTGGGATCTATAAATTTATATTCTTGAGGTCCCAGCCTTACACTGCCTCTGGGAGGGCCCTACTCTGGGAGGAGTAGGAGATGATGAGAAAAGTGAGGTGCAGTCCTCAACCCAGGTTTAGGGGTTTGGGGTGGGGTTTATCCCTTCTCACCTTTCCTAGGTGGAAATGTACCTTTCTCTACTCCCAGTGTACCTGCTTCTTGAGCATGTGACAGCTACAGAAAACAAAAAAAACCACATTGGGCATTGATGCCTCATCCCGGGCAGTGTTCAAGGACAGGTTGGATGACAGCAACCTGGTCTAGTGGAAGGTGTCCCTGCCCATGGCAGGGTGGTTGGAACTGGATGAGCTTTAAGGTCCCTGTAAAGCAATTTTCAGTTTCACCCGGAAGGCAATACCAGGGTTGCTGAATATGTATTACACTAAACACCTATTATCATGGTCAGTAAGCAGACAGAGTGAAAAGGATCCAAGTCACTATGCTTCAAAAGAGGAAATGTTTGAAGATCTGGGGTCAAGAGACAATTTGAAGCTGTCCAAAGAGGTGTTTTGTAGTTCCTAGGCTTCTTTTTTATACTACCTACACTGTGTACGTGGTACAAAACCTTAAGTCAACATGGAGATGACTTAAACTAAAGTAAATTTTCCATGTTGGTGTTAACAGTGATAGCTATACTGTATTTCTCCTTTAATAAAAATCAAGTGGAAGTATGTGCTGGGTTTTTGGTTTTTGAAACAAGTTTCATGTACCTAATATACACAGATGAAGGTAATATAATTCAGTGAAATTGCTTCAAGTTTCCTCTGTCTACCACACCTCAGTGCCAGAAGATCAATTATTTTCCTCTTCCCTACTTATCTACTTAATATTTAATTTGCTGTTTGTTTTAATTGAAAAGAAGCTTGCAACACTTAAAGGAGCTCTATTGTAAATAACCCAGGCTTTCCCACCGGGGTGCTGATAAAAGTTAAGTTCATGGCACTAACCAATGATGTGTGTAACTGTACAGGAAATGGGATGTTAGCTATACAGAAACGCAATGAAAGGCATGGCGATAACTCTACCTTATTTTTTTTATCTCCTGCCGATGGCTGTGCAACAGGCTTTTCTCAGGGCTGTTGCATGCCTTCCTGTGGGACTGCAGCACTGCATCACACACAGCCATCCCTGTGCTTTGCTTGCTCATCCGTACTGCGCTATCTACACAGAATTCAAATTACACTGTGCACACTATGGGAAGGGTCTCTTTGTGGGATGCCCTGTTCAGTATCTCATCTCCGGGAAAAATAGGGTTTCTCTTCAGTATAAACATGGTATCAAACACAAAACAAAATGCGAAATCTTGACTTAATGGAACAGCCTGGGGACCAAATTATGCACAGATTTGGACTTCAATGTTTTGCCAAAACTCACTGCTTGCTGCCACTAATCCTCCTGCCAAAAGCAACATGTTTGAAGCAGAAGCCCACTAACAAGGGCCATGGTGAGAGCATCCCTGCAGACCTGCCGAGCACCTGGAGCAGCATGTACCCAACCACAGTGCCATGCCAGGGCCTGCACCCTTCCTTCTGCATCCTTCTGCTGTAAATATACAAGTAGGCAACATTTTGACACAGACCAACCAACTATAAATCATCTTCCATCCTACAAATTCTGGTTTGTATAGTTCGAGCCATACACAAATAAAGGCTTTACCATATTGTTATTGGTGTTTTGTTGCTAGAACAGGAAGAAGACAGTATTTGAATAAAGTGAGCTTTCATAAACCAAATACATGGAGCTATCACTACATAAATAACATACAGATAGGCTCCCCATACATGCAAACCACAGATGATCTCAGCAGTTTGCCTTTCACATTTCCCACTGATTCATGTGTTCAGGCACCTGGGACTGACAATCCGGGCCATGCCACAGGCCCTTTTAGCACTGTAATCCTCAAGCACCAAAGGGCAGAGGAGTCAACAGCTCACAGCTAATGGTGAACTAGCCTTCTTTCCTGTGTTTCACCATTTGTGGTGCTGCATTTGATATCTCCACACACACCTTGGCCAGGTGCAGAGGCACCAGAAGGGCTGGTGGGAGTTGTCCCCTCCTCTGCTTGCAGGAGGGCTGATGGTGACCCCCTCCGAGGTAACAGGGCAGGCAGAGCAGAAGAGACATGGAGGATACTTGTTAATGCAACCAGCCCTTCACCCTCCTGGTAGCTTAGTCAGACACCAAATGCAGTCTGATCTGCCCCTCCTTAGTCATCACCAAAGGGAACCACTGGGGATGCACTTCTCTGTCCTCTTGTCATGGTTTAAGCTCAGCTGGTAACTCAGAAACAGAAACAGAGCAAGCAGCCGCTTGCTCATTCTCTCCCTCATTTTCCCCTCCTCTGCTCCAGGTGCACTGGGGAGGAGAATCAAGAGAATGTAACTCCCATAGGTTGAGATAAGAACAGCCCAGTGACCAAGGTATAACACAAACCACTGCTGCTACCACCAACAATAATGATAAGGGAAATAACAAGAGGAGAGAATATAAAACTAAAAGGGGAAAAGGAAAAGAAACCAATAAACACAAGTGATGGACAATACACTTGATCACCACCCACCAAACGATACCCAGCCTGACCCAAGTAGTGATCTGAGCCTTCCGCATGACCCCCCCCAGTTTATATACTGGGCATGACATGCTGTGGTATGGAATACCCCTTTGGCTAGTACAGGTCAGGTGTCCTGTCTCTGCTTCCTCCCAGCTTCTTGTGCCCCTCCTCACTGGCAGAGCGTGAGACTGAAAGGTCCTTGATTGGGGTAAGCATTACTTTGCAACAACTAAAACCATCAGTGTGTTATCAGCATTGTTCTCAGACTAAAGCCAAAACACAGCACTGCACCAGCTAATAGGAAGGAGAAAAATAACTCTTACAGCTGATCCCAGGACATCTCCAAGGGGCACTAAGGAAATATCCTGGTTTAACCCTAACCTCTCCCACCTTGTTCCCTTGACTCAAATACCCAGCAACTCCCCGATTTAGGAGCCACAATTCAAAAGTGAACAAGGGTAAGGTGAGATATTGCAAAGACAGGCAGAATTCCCTTTGCCACAAGCCACAAAGAGGAAGGAGGACCACACTGCGGTATCTCCACTGGCATGAAAGCTGCACCTGTAGCCTTTGCTCCCCATCCATCTGCACAAAATTCTCTGCCCACCATGCACCTACATGCTGCCCCACATTATTTATCACTCTACATGAGCTATAGCATGGAGGATGAGCTGGATGCTGCTGAGGAGCAGTTAAAATAAGAGCATCTCATTCACGTCAGAAGAAGCCAGAGGAATAACAAGACTCTGACACAGCTCATGCAACAGGTACTCTTTTATTTTCCACTGCTGCATTATGGGTCCTTTTGGGAGGCGATCCTGTTTTGTTCTGAGGCTCCCATCCAGGCTGTTAAGCCCTGGGGGAACACAAGGGAAAGGAAATCATTATGGCAGTGCAAAATGGCACGTTATAGATGGGACATTGCCAATACTATACACTGCTTTGGCACATAGCATGATCATTCTCAAACGCAGCAGCTGGATTGGCTGATCATACTTCGGTCTTTTAAACCATTCAGCTGAGAAACACCACAGTGGTCCGCCTATTGCACAGGCTAATCACCTGCAAAGAGTTGTGTTAGAATCATATATCTGCTAACTATACTGCTTTTGTCAACAGCCTGTTCTTAGCAATCCATTTTGAAGAGAACTCACTTTCTCCTCATTTAAAAACAAATTAGACCAATTGAAAAAAGAAATCCTATCACAGGCCCGAAACCAGTGTCTTTACTCCCAAGGGCAATATATGCAAGTTAGACAATAAATGCTGTGGAAGGAATAGAGCATTTGCCTGACAAATTTCAACCTGCAGTGATTTTTTACACCCAATTTGAAAGCCTAAAAAATCCCCAAACCCTACATTTGCAGACAAAACTGTGACATACCCCAAGCATAAGGGAGACAGCACATGCCCTTTCCCTTCCTCTGCTCCATTCACGAATTACTCCACTAACTGCATATAACACTTAACTGACGATCTCCAACTTTCAAAAGGACCACGGCTCATGCAATATATAGTATTACATATAGCAGGCATTCTAAAAACAGGGATACCTTGAACTTACTCGAGATTGATTTTGCTATTCCCAAATGCTCAAGTTTCTTATATCCACAGCACATCCCAGTTCCTGGGGTCTCCAAATTGTCATGCTTGGAGAAACCTCGCAGCAGGTTTCTGAAAATAATACCTTTTGAATGGTGGTTTATTTTTTCCCCTTGGCATAGCACAGAAATGCCTGAACAGCAGCAGCTTGCTCAGCCTGCAGTAAGCTGAACTCACATTCTGAGGTGGAGACAGTGCACAGAAATCTGATGGATTAAACCTGATGTGTGAAGGACAAATATAAACTTGCCAGCCACAATTACTGACAAGTCATGTGCCACCTGGTTTGGTGGTGTCCCTGTGACCTAGCAGGCTCTTCTAACTTGGTGCAGCTGTCACACTCCACATTTGTGTTCAAACAGGGATGTCTCCCATCACATCCTGGTGCCTGGAGTTGTTTCTCCCCAGATGCAGCTCTTTGCACTTCCCCTTGTTGAACTTCATGAGGCTCCTGTCAGCACATTTCTCAAGTCTTAAGCCTGCTGAGGTCCTTCTTGATGGCAGCATGACCCCTTGATGTATCAAGCCACTCTTGCCAGTTTTATGTAATATGCAAACTTGCTGTGAGTACACTCTGCCCCATCACCCAGATCATTAATGAAGGTGCTGAATGGGACTGGACCCAGTACTGACCACAGAGGTATACCATTAGTCACTGGCCTCCAGCTAGACTTTGTGCAGTCATCGTCGTCCTCTGGGCCCAGTCATGCAGCCAGTTTCCTCTGCACCTCACTGTCTGATCATCCAGCCCATAGAGCAACAGCTTGTCTGTGAGGATCTTATTGGAGACAGTGCCAAAGACCTTCCTCAAAGTCCATATAGGCAAATACCCACTGCTCTCTGCTTATGCTGTAAGCCAGCCCCCCACAGAGAAGACAAACTGGCAGTAGATTGAGAGTCTAAGAAAGTCTAAATTAAAATGCTATTATGGAAAAACTGGACTTCCTCTGGGGATCTATTTTGCATTGGAGCTCCTGAGTTTTTCTGTACCTTGACCTCCACAGTTTTCACACATGTGGTACACCCATGTGTTTACTTTTGGAGTGAGACCGTAGGAGGAATGCAGACTCATGCTAGCACTAAAAGACTTCTTTGGCTCAAAAAGCAAAGTGACTGATTTTCCCATGGGAAAAAATTATTTTAAATCATTTTTCCTGTCATTAAATATCCCATTTAACTGATTATTTAGTATAATTTTCAATCAAAACATTATATTCACCAGCAAAGCAAAGAAAAACGAGCTGTTTTGAGAACAGAGCTAAACAAAACAAACAAGAGAGCCACTACTTTACAATAAATTTTAAAACCCATGCATTTTGTTTTCCCAGCAATCGATACACCGATGATAACAAGAGGAAAAGGATACCAATTAAATGTAATTTCAAGCCCCGCTTCCCCCTAAATCCAAAACAAAAAGCACTCAGTGTAAGCCTGAAAAAATATTTGCTCCTTTCCCAGTCAAGTGCTTTATTAAATAGTCCTTGAAGCATCTCAGTTCCTACAAAGGATTTCCAAGTTTGATATCAGCGAACCAACTTCAAAGTCTCATTAGTTCCCCAGCAGAGGTTTGTTCTCTGCTCAGACACTCTGCTTGCTATTTTGCCCTGACCCTCTCCACTGATCCCAAGCTCAGATATTTTTACTACCCTCATTTGATCTTTTCCAACATCCAGATGAGAATTAGTGTGGCAAAAGACCGCCATCCACTGACTTGCTTACCTGAATCTGTTTCACTGCTGGTTGTGAGGGACAGGAACCCCCCACAGGCCAGTCACCAAGTGTCAGCAGGATAGTGAGGTTAAGTTAAAGATTTGTTTTTAAACTGCTATGACACTTTTGCATGCGAAACATCTGATTTTGCCTCATTATACCAACATTGTTTTGATCTTTTTGGCTCTTTCCCAACAAGCCACACAAGCAAAGCATGCCAGAGTACCCTTCAAGCGGTAAACCAGCTTCACCAGCTCAAAACCCACCAACAAAGTGATGTGCCACCAGAACCACACACCCCTGAGAGCCCCAGCCCCTCAGATATACTGTGAAACCTTTCCAACCTCCTCCTTATGGCATGCCAGCTCCAATTAAAAACCATTTTATCTTGGTGCAGACAAGGCCAGAAGAAGGCTAACCTCAGCACTGCTGAGGGGACTCCCCATAAGCTTGTCTTGCTTTCTAAGCCTTCTTGAGACAGAGAGAAAGAAACCAATTTTACTGTATTTTAAAGGTGGGGGTTAGAACAGCAAATCTGACACCTCTGTAACTCATCTTACATCAACTGAAAGCCACATTTTCGCATAACCTCTCTTTGTCCTAATACAGTCTGGCTTAAATAAATAAATAATGAGAAGAAAAGCAAAATTGAGTGAAAAAAACTGAACCTTCCAGCTGGCGGATCCTTTCTGGGGGCTGGACTAGGTGGCCTTTAAAGGTCCCTTTCAACCCAATCTATTCTACGATTTTGTGGTGAGGTACAAATGCCTCTGTCTAAGTCCGCAGGTAAGGACATGCAGGTGATTAACCATACGCATGTTTCCCATGATAGGCCAAAAGGACAAATCTTTCCTTCTGCCTATAGCTCTGGTGGCTCTCAGTGGCATTGATATTGTCCCAGATGACAAGATTTAGGGATGGGCTGAAGAGATGGGGACCGAAAACAGAATCATCAGTTTCTCTTCTCCTGTGGGACAGGGTCTCACTTGGGAGCACAGGCAGATATGAAGGCACAGGAGCATCGTGTGTGCTTGGGTACTGCTTGACGAGGAAAAGGGTAGAGGAGTCTTCCCTCTCCCAGTGCAACATGTGGTTATTTAATACTTCGCCCTTCCCCACTGGCATGAGTAACCAAATGCTCCTTCAGCTTGCCACTTCAAGATCAAGTTTTATGTTCACAGGTTCAGATTTATTAGACTGACTCTCATGCTCTCCCCTCCCTGATCACTTTGATAAACAAAACCCAACATTTCATCAGCTACATGACAGCAGTAATCCTCATCAGAAAGTAGCCCCATGTCTGATTTCAAGCTTGCCCTAGTCTTGGACCAGCCCTGCCAAAAATGTGTGGATGGAAAAACCTTTCAAGCAAAAACTGCCCCTTGTTTTCATCCTTGCAAAATCTGTAAGCAGCTGCAGGGATTTTGTTTAGAAGAGCCAGAAAAATGAAGATCTCTGTGATGTGAGGAAAAATACCGCTTTTTTTCTTTGCATTTCACATCTTTTTACACACTTGCTTTCATCACAGCATTTGTACCGTTTCCTGGTTTGACTTTGAGGGGCAGAGAAATAACCTCTTCTCTCCGTCATGCCATGATGTATGAAAGACGTCAACCTTCTGACTGAATCAAGATAAGGCCAGCATGAGAAGCAGCATGACAGTGCTGACAGATGCAACGAGAAGGCCTCATGATTTGTCAACGTCTTCGCCCACAAAGAAAAATTTTGCTCTCTTAGAAGCCCCTATGCTGAACTGAGAAATAGAGATGCCTCTGACCACGAATATGTATATAACAGAAAATACTGAAAATCTGTCTTGTTGCATCTCAGGTTCACTGAGGTTACTGCTGTTCAGTTAACTGGTCCAGGTTACCCTTAACACCTACAAACACCCCATGTGTACATGCATACATGCAAGTATTTCTTCTCTAGTGCCTCTCGCCTCATCCATTTGACTGTGAGATCTGCTGGGCAGTGGTTGTTTTGGCACATAATTAGCACAAAACACAGACCTCAGCTTCAATTCCAGTTATCACTGCAGTCCACATTATCCATCACTCCTGAAGATGAGTGAGCGCAACAGACGCCACACTCACTGAGGTGGCATGGGGCTGCCTTCTCTCTCAGACTAGCTGCTGGCCACTACTTGCAGTTCATCCCTCCAGTGGGCCTTTCTCTCCCTTTTCATCACGTTTCCCTTCTGCTGGAGCACCTACAGTCTGCCTAAGCATGAATGTTAAAGACCGAATTTTACTAATTCGATGCTGTAAGAAGAGAGACCTTCTGGCCCGTTCAAAGGAGTCTTCTCCGGCTGAGTATCCCAGCTCTGACCGACACACTGCCTGCACTGCACGGAAGGGAGACCATTCCAAAGTGTGCCCAGACTACACAAAAAAGTAATAATGCTCTTTGTCATCAGGGATCCAGACTCTGACCACTCAGAAGAAAAGGACTGTATTTCAGGAAATGCAGGCCGGGCACCCAGCACTGTAAAAATAGCACTGCTGCTGCAGGTAAAAGTAAATGTTATTTTTCCTGATATTATGAACCAGCCAACACAAACATAATTTGCAGACGTGTACTGCAAGAGGAAACAAGGTCGGTCCTGCCCAGGCTTTTCCATCAAACCTTCTGAGAGCACATACATCATGATGAATGCAGTGTACCAAATTTTGTTATTATCACCTCCCCTATCTTAATGATGGCTGCGTGGTTGCAGAAGAGGAGTGTACTGCCGTAGGATATAGAGCCCCTGACATATTTACTGCAGCATTTTTCACCAGCAATTTCCGCTGCGATGTGTGCTATTACGTGTTCAGAAAAACTTAGGGAAACTGCAGGATGCAGAACGACAATTACATCTTTCCCAGATGAGACTACGACGTTAATGGATCGGTGTCATCCATCACCGTAGATTGCAAGTCCTCTGGGGAACGTCACCAGGCCGCTCTAATAAATCTGACCAGGAGATTTTGTATTTGGCTGTTCGGCTCAGCCTTTGGAAGCAGTTTAGCAACACAGTCCTCAGCATGACTACGGCTTAGCTCTCCCAGGGAGGTGTCGTTGCCCTACAGCCATGAAGCTCTGGATGTAGGAAGTCCTGCAAGCCAGCATGGAAGGGCACACAGGGCTGCAGCCTGGTGTTAATTCCTCACACGGCTGGTTCTCCAAAGAACCAAATACTGATACACAGACTGGAGACTGTGAGGGAAGAAAGCTGACTGCGGACTTTGCTTCTTTACCAACAACAAAGAAAAGGATATAATAAATAAAGAAGAAGAAACTAATAAATGAACAACAACAAAAAAAAAATACCTGCCAGCAGACCAGCGCAGCTCTGAAGTAAATTTTTTTGCTGTCAATCTCTGATTCTTCAGGCCACCTGAGCAGGCAGAGCCGACTGTCTGCCATGAAAACGTAAGGTGATGCTCTATTAGGGAAGAACATACTTCTCACAGGCTCTTCCTTTGAGAAAGCCAAAAAATAACCCACAAATAAAAACCTCCATGGCTGTACCATGTCCTAGCCTATCCTTGCAATAACAGCAGAGGAGGACCTGAGGCTGTCTCCCCTTGTCTCCTGCACTAATGCAAATACAGGAGCAGTGTAAAAGCAGGCTGAGGGGGAAGTCAGCCCCATCAAAGCCCTTTTGAGAGGCAGCTCCAAGACAGGGGGTCTGAGGGCATTTTGGTCTCTCCTACTGTATGTATACTCTGTTTCAGGCAATGACACATTTTCCTGATATGCCTTTCGTGTAGCTGGAGCTAAGCATTTCTTCATACAGTACTGGGGGTGGGGATCTGCCACAGCATCAGCATCGCTGCTCCCAGGCTTAACCATTTTGAGTCCTCTCTTCCCTTAGGCGTAGGATTTCACCACCCACCCCATGCCTGCCCCAGTGCCATGGGCTACGAATGTGTGGCCTTTCTCCTTCATCCTGGGTACCCAATACAACAGCATAAACAGCAATGTCCATTCCCACAGAATGGGGCCACCACCAGATGTGCCCCCCAAAATGGGGACAGCCTTGGGGTACCTCTCATGCCTGTCCAACCCTCCTTATCCCAGGGTGGCTGACAGATGCACTGGGTTTGGCTAGAGAAGCAGGGATGGAGATCTACAGCTTGAACTACTGCAGCTCCGCAGCAGTGAGTAGCTGACAGTAACCAGAGGGAAGCACAAGTGGAGCTTGGGAGATTAGCAGAACAAGGAGGAAGTAATTTTAACTACATAATAATTTCAGGGAATAAGAACTGCCTATAGCCTGTATAAGTCATGAGAAACAGCACACGCATGTCTTGCCTCAGGCAAATCCATATGTTGGTAGACAAGCTCAGCTACAAAAATGACACCCTTTCTCACAGCTAGGCACAGCAAGAGCACCCAAAAAATGCAAAATAGTCAGTATTTTCTTGGCGGGGTGCTAGAGAAAACAACCATGCTCATTTAAAACTAGCTGTTGGCAAAGAAGGAGGGCAGATGCCCCCAGCCCTTGCCTCCTGCTGAAGCTCTCCACCATCCCTCCAGCAGGGCAGTCAGCACCAGGGCTCTGCACTTGCCCCCCTGCTCAGGGGGCTAAGCAGTGGCTGCTGCACCTTTCAGCTCCTCCTGCATGTAAACGTGGGTCTGCCCCACACTACCCCAAGAAACTCCATGGCTCCAGCTGGGCTGCCCTGCTCAGGCACCCCATGTGCAGGGATGGGCAACCTGCGAGGTGACAAAGCAGTATGTGCCACACCGCTGGGCTCCCAGGGGACACTGCTGGCCAGTCATTGAGGGAAATCAGAGCAGTCTGCGGTACAAGAGGCACAGCAGGAACAAGCTGCACCACAACAGGGGCTGCAAAAGAAGCCCAAAGAAATAAGGCAGCAACCAAGGAAAACCTCCGGTTTTACCATGTCCGTAGGCAGTCACACATACCAAACCATTGGCCAAACTGGGTAACTACCTGAACCAAACAAGAGAAGACAGCTGTCCCCCAGCAAGCACAAACCCTCTGCGACCCCAACTGAATGTTCCCCAAAAAGGTGTCGTGATCCGTAGTTTGAGAAACTGAGCAGACAGCTGCTGGCCACACCACTGCACGCATGACTGACTCAAAACCAGGAGCTGAGCTCTCTTCCAAGATGTGCTCCACCTCGAGAGGGCACCAGAGCTGCCCAGAACTCAGCATCCACAATTTTTGCAATGGGGAGGATGGGCTGGCCTGAAATGACCAATTTCCTTGGCAGCCTCATACAATTGAAGGGGCCGTCTCCACGTGGTGCACTTCCCAGAAAATACTTCATGCAGGTTAACTCCAGTAATCTCAAGGCATGGCAGCCTGCTGCCAGCTGCTGAGTGCAGCACTTGGCTCGGTTTGGGCAAGGGCATTTCACCAGACTCCTCTAGCAAAGTCAGTGCTGGGGCCCATGGCTTCATGGGGTACATGGCCATGGGGAATGGGTCCTGGCAAACACCTATCTTGCCACACTGGGTGCTCTCCACGTCCAGTGGAAACGCTCCTGCAGCATGCTGCAAAATCATGAAAAATCAATAGCCTCCATTGACTTTTTGTATGACATTAGCAATTTTATAGCTTAATGCTAACCAGAGTAAGCAGGAGAGCATGCTGCTACCAAAAATAAATTAAGGGGGGGCGTAAAGGGGGTGGATCTTCAAAGACCCCAAAGTCACCCAGTACAATGAATGCCTGGTAAACCCTGCCCTGTCCATACAGTGATTAAAGATGATTTGGCCTTTGTTCAGGGATGAAGATTTTGCCAGACTGGCAGAGACCAAGGGGCAGAAAAAAGAGGAGCAGCTCCAGGGCAGCATTCTGCTCCCCATGATGGTGACACTAAAGCTAAGTCAACACAACAACCCCAGCAGTACCAAACAAGTATTGTGGGATGCTGGCAAGGAGGTGCTGGAGGCCGGCTGTTTGGGTTTAGATGTCTAAACAGGGACTGAGGGATAGGACCCTTTGCATCTTCAGCACTAATTAAAGCTTGTTGATTATCCAATTGTTCCCAATAGTGTATATCGTGGCCGCTCAGGGCCAGGCACAACACTGAGCTCTGTCCATTTCTTCCACGCTGGTTGTGACTTGGGCAATAATTACCAGGAAGAGAAGGTTTGGCCAAAAGCCTTCACTCTCAGAGCAGCAGTAGTTGTGTGTAATCAGAGCTTAATAAGGTGGCTGGAGTAGGCATGCTCCCATGGCAGAACAGTCTACCACAGCATTCCAGGCAATGCTTGTACACATAAAACACGTGCATCTGGAACAGCAGGCAGCATCCCCTTAACCACAGTTTTGGGGCTCCTAGAAAGGGTTTACCTAAATATATTTAAATAAGGCCCTATGGCAACATCTGTTCCTTGATACAGCAAGTGGACCAGGATGGGTGTCTCTTCCAGGCATTGGCTTTAGGTGGGCTGTTGGACACCAAATGGGTTTGGCTGGAACTAGAGCCCAGCCTTCACATTAAAAAGCTAATGAAGCTGCCAACTCAGGCACCAAGAAGAGCAGAAATTCAACCTTCTTCGGGTTGCCTGTATGCTCCTGACCCTGTGTGGCTGCATTACACTCCTAAACACACAGTTATTCCTTCTTCTTCATAAGGCCGTTATGCTGCAAAAGGACATAAAAGGAAAAAGTAATTCTTTTCATAGGACTTCTTGTAACTTTCAAGCTTCAGACTCTAAATTAAGAAACACTTATTTCAGGCAGATTTCTACATGTAATCTAAAAAAATTAAATTGGTCTATGAATCCGCTTTTAATGATAGGATGCTACCTGCCACCCTTGTAAAGATACAGAGTTATTTTAGTTTTTCTCTTGCTGCGTCTTAGAAAGGCAACATACTGTAGTTTCAGTAGTTGCATTTTTAAACGTGTTTATCTGGGTCACTGCTACTTACAGCATAAGAAGATTTAGTGAAGCCAGTTTAGCATCAGTCTAGTGCAAAAGAAAAAAAATCTTTAATTAAAACCAAACGAATTATGTTATTTGGAGGGTAAAAATCTCGACATTATCAAATTAAAGTCTTTGGATTGTTCAAGAAGAAAACAATTTAACTCAAAAGGCACTTGGGGCTTGGGGGATGGGGGTGGCTAATCACAAACGATTTCATGCAATTGGCAATTTCAGGTATAGAAAACAGAACCAAGAGCATTACTACATCAGGATTTTCTTTAATGGCATGATGTAAAATCATGGTCAGTGGAAGAACGTGATTCCTGATCATGGCAGTCCATGGGACGCACATGGAGCACTGCTGGTGCGAGAGACATCTTGCTCCAAGAAGTTGCACTTCCCTACCGTGCGGCGGCCAACACAGAAAACAGGGGAGAAGGCAACCTCTTTTAATGGCACTGCTCCTAGATCCTTCCACTAAGATACAAATGATCTGCAGACAGAAGAAAGCAGGGAGGGGACATTCAGAGGCCAGGAGAAGTGCCTAATGTAGTCTCCACGTGTTCCCAATGGTCCTAGCTTTCCACCGTCTTGGAAAATGCTAGAAGAAAGGAAGATGTTTATTGGCAAAGGCGAAGCTGCCACTTACGTGGAAAAGGCCATGGGAGGCTGAATGGCCAGTGAAAGATGAAAGTCTGAGCACGCCCGTGTGACATGAGAACATCCCTCAGCTTCCCGCAGCCTGTTGGGTGAAAGGGAAGTGACTCAGACGACAAGTGCACTTCAAAGGTTCATGAAATACTGGTTTATTCTAGCTGAAGCCTGCCTGTGGCAGAGGGGAAGGACCACAAACAGAAAGCATCCGCTCCTCATCCTGTGACCGCTGCTGGAGGAGTTCATCCCCCAGCAACAAAAAAAAGCCTTCCTCCTCTTTTCCCTTTCTTCTGGAGGAAGGTAGGCAGGGAAATAACTGTCATTGTCGCTGCTGAACCACAGCCAGCAGAGGCCCGACGCCACAGTGGTGCAGGATGAGATGCTTGGCGCCCACCCTGACGTGACCCATGGTCTCTATGACAGAAAGCTCAACCACTGTCCATCCATCAATAGGGTATTGGTGTGACGGAAACATTAGGTTACAGCAAACATATCACTGTGATCAGCAGTTAATTATTCCCCATATCCAAACAGCAGCAACGCGGTAAGGGAAGGGATGAACATGTAGTCAGTAGCTTGATCCTGTTATTGATTGAATGCTAACAGAGGGAAATAACAAACTATAAATATTTCCTTTCAGAAACAGGGAGGAAGGATGATGGATTTTCTTCAGATTGTTGGGGGCGAGAAGGGGAAAGTCATAAACCCTCAAAATCCCAAAGTTTTTACTTAGCTTTTCAAACATGGCAGATCTTTTCCAAGCTTTTCTTGGGGGGAGGGAAGGGGTTGTTTTTTGGCGGGGTTTTTATTTCAGTTGCTTTAATCTATTCCTTGCTGACAGACAGCACACCAGCTATTCACTGGATATGACAATCTATAGCTTCAGTCCTTGGAATTCCCACGTGATTGCAAGAGGGCAGCTTCAGGCACTCCCAGCCCTGCTGCAGCAGAAGTCATCTCACAGTCAGAGGGGCCAGCTACAGATCAAGACCTTGAAGGAGTAAAAGGCTATATATCTGGCTCCTGAGTTAGAGAGGATTTATTTTATCATACTGTTTTTAGAGATTTATCACTTCCTTTACCTCCATACGCATAGTGAAGAAAATCTGTTTTAAACATGTGATAGCCACGCTTTCCAACAGAGAGCAAATTTTGGGGATAAATAGAGAAAAAATGAGATATTTTTAAGGCAGAGATGATCTCCGTGCTGATGAGTGAGCACACGTGCCTGAACACAAGTGTTGTTCAGCATATTTACAAGATCAGGGTGCCACATTATTCTTCAACAGATCTGAGATTACTGGAACCCCTTTCATTAAAAATACATCTATAAGAAGTAATTAAATGTCAGCTTGGGGGTTGTGCATGTAGGCATGACTGCTTTCTCCGCAGGTGCCTTGGAAACCTGCTGCTGGTCTTCACAGAAAAATGCATTTAGCCCTAATATTAAGTACCACAGGTTGTAAAGCCCCACATTCAACTTGGTGGGATTTTGATGCAACAGCTTCAGAGAGCTGTACTCGATCAATGCCAGTAATGCATATACCTTTACAAGCAGGCTGGATACCAACCCTGAGGAAACCAGGAGCATGCCTCCCAGAAAGCAGGGGGCAAAAAGAGAAGGAAGGAGGCTGGGACGCCAAGCTCCTGACATCTGTATTGCAGAACTGCCAAGACCTCTGGGTTATCTGCAGATCAAAGGACCACTTGATAGCAGTCACCAAACGCCTTCTAGCAGAACACCACCATTCATCTCATCCTTCGCACATCCTCCCAAGAGAGGCTACTACATTGATACGCTTCATGGCTTATTCCCAAGAGTAGCTGCTACAGAAGGAAGTGGTAGCACATGGAGACCTCGTACTGGCAGAGACACTGTGGGATCCAGCTCTGAGGACACACATGGTGCTGCTACAAACAGTGGATGTGGTTCAGGGCACAAGATGCAGAGAGTTCTGGGTACTTAAAAAAACAAAAATGAGGTGAAAAATGTATGACTGCTGTAGGAAGAGGAAGAGGAGAATGAAGGAGAAAAACCTAGAGCTGCTGACACAAGGGATAAGATGAACGAAGCTGCAGAGGCTGCCTGAAGTAGAGGGGGTGGAACCTTGAGTTTGTTAGAGAAGGTACAGAAAACAGTGACAAATACAGAGCTTCTGTGCAGTGCCCTTAGCTTGCAAAAATAAGACTAGCTGAGGGATGTCTGCTGTCTTTCTAAAATACTTGCCAAAGATGGATGAAAAATTCCTCTGACCACAGCTGAGGAAGTGATCTATTTCCATAACTCTAAAAGCTGGAGAAGAATTGGGGTGTCTTGATCACATTGCAGAAAGCCACATCATACAAACAGATGTCCTTGGCCAGATCCATGCTCTGTTTTACAGACCTCCATGGTCTCCCCACGGTCTGGGTGTGAAGGTCTCACCTGGGCTGAACACCCAAAGCAAGTGACTGGCCAGCAGCGGAGTCCCAGGGCACCTCCTGTACGATCCGCAAGACAGTTCTCAGTTAAAATTGTGGGAGCTGAGTTTGTGAGGAGCAGAAGTATACTGAGGACAGTGTTTAAAGACCTTGAAAAAAAATACCTTCCACCTGCAGCCACTCCCACATACAAATTCCCTAGTGCTTTGTCTTCTAGAAAGAATATTATAATGAAGCCATTCCTTAGCAATAACACATCTTGAGGTGACTGAAACCCAACTTTAAATGCATGCTGCCATTTACTAAGCCACTGAGAAACTTCTTATCATTGCCTTGAAGCCGCAAATTCCTGGGGCCTGCCTAAACCCAGTTTGTGCTTCCAAGTCTCAAATCAGCACAATAGCAAAGATGATTAAAAAATGCATGTTACACTGCAGCCGGTAAACACCAAGGAGAACATCCTGAGCTTTACAACAAGAGGTTACCATGACTTAACAGATAGCCTCCAATCTGAGAAATAAAGTAACTGAAGTAAATCAAGTGGAGTCTGAAAAATAAACAAAATATATTCTCAGGCTAAAAGAACCCGAAAGAGCCAAAGAAGAGTCAATACAGATTTTCAATTTTATTACTTAGATTTAATAAAATTCTTCGGATAGTGTTGCTTGCTCAGTACAACCATAGAAATTGCAATGGCAAATACTGGACTGTGATTTATGGATTGAAAGGTTGTCTGATTTCATTACGCTGGTAAATAGAACAGTGCAGACACCTTCTCCTGGAAAACTATTTCTAAATTGCTACATCAATATTCAGATAATCAAAATTGATATTTACCTTCTACAGGAAGAGCAAGTGTGTGTCTGCCTATGCGTGTGCTCAAACACACTCATTTAAATTCTTTATATTTCTCCATCTTTTGGGTTGCAGGAATACATGCTACAGGAACTGCTTTGTCCCAAAACCAAGACCTATGCAGTTGCAAGGTGCCCAGCCCTTCATGTAGGACATTCCTGATAACTGTAGGTTTTTCTCTCACTAAAATAAATTCAAGCAGAAGTACCCAGCAGAGCTTCGGCTCAATCATTTGTTATTCCAGAACTATAAAGGCATAACCTCACCTTCAGTTTACAGTGGCATAATTGATGGATAAATCACTGAAGCCCCAAAACATGCAGTCCAACACTTATGTTAACTCTATTTATATTTTTCAGTTGCAGTAGAGCATGATAAATCACTTTTTACGTAAGACTGCAGGTTACAAGAGACCATGTGCCACCACCTACAGCATCCACATGGCAGGAGGATGGCAAGGAAGCCCTTAGGCCAGCAAGGCTCCAGGGTGACATTTGAAAACGGTTGGAAGAGGGTTATGGAGACAGCAACAGAAGCTCCAAGGACACGCACCCATCCTCAGTGGCAGGCGGAAGAGTGGGGGCATGTCTCACCGCGATAAATAAAACAGGCCTCATCCCCATTTCTGCATGCCGCCACAGGAGCCCACAGGGTGATCCTTTGCCTGTCCCCCTCGATCATTGTCACCGTGAACAACAACTGGCTCTTATCAGCAGAGACATCTCTGGGAAGGAGTGACTTCAGGACACAGTGTCCTTCCCCGGTCCCTTGAACCCCCAAGACAATTTACAACACTGTCACTTGTACATTCTCCCTCCTCATCCGCACAGTTCTTGCCTCTAAATTTAACATTTTGATTTCTGAGTAAGTGTCCTTTAGAGCTCATAAAAGACCTTGATGATAAGCCATTTTATTGATATTCCCGTTCACTTTTCAAAATATTTGCAGATGATAGGATAAATAGTGCTTGCTTTTATCCCTGCTTCAGGAGATAACAGTTTGGTAACTTACGTTATCCAGATGAAAAATTATTGGTTACCACTGGCGAACGCAGACCCTTTCCAAAATTAGCCTTTGACCCACTTAGTCTTCCATAAACAAGCAATGATTTAAAAAATCCTCAACGGATATGAGATGTTTGCAGTCCCAGCATCAACTTGCACAAATGTTAAAGGCATAAGGATACCAAAGCTACATCATCCCTATTTCACAGCATCAAGACTGGGGTTGAAAAACTACAGAAAAACTTCCCTAATGAGATGTCAAAGCCAACTAGCTTCACTACGGCTAATCCACAAATCTTGATGACAGCGCAGATTACCCAGCCTGCTAAACTGGCAAGCACCCAAGGAAGCTCATCTCCCAGGGATTACACCTGCATTTAGGTTTGCCTTCCCCTGAATTATTTGGAAAAGCCCCAGAGGAAACAAGTTTCAGCTCATCTCTTTCCTTCTCAGGGCTTTCAGTACACTACCCAGTCTAAAAGCATCAAGCAACAACAGCACATATACACACAGACACACACAGAGTCCCAAATATTGACATTACTGTGCAATAGGCCAGTCACCCACAGATACCAGGCAGAAAGCTGCTGACAGATGCTGCAGTATAAACCTCTTAAGAACCTTCACGTTTGGCAAAGACAACCGCTGTTCTCCATCTACGCTGCCCCACACTTGGAGCAGAAACACACCCAAAATGAGAGATTATTTTTTTCTCACACTGGCTATCTATAGAAGATCCTTTCCATAAATCTCTGTTGTGCTGCCCCTGAATGTCAGGCCCAGCAAATCAAAACATTTTATTGTAATTTCATAGTGTTTACTTTTGCAAGGCAGGATCTTGGCAGAGAGGAGCATTTCCTCCAGGGACGAGGAGGATGGGGCTGGGAGCAGGGGGAGAGAGGATGAAGAGATGGAAGGAAGCATTTTAATGCAGACTTCCTCATTGTCTGCTTTAACAGGGACCCTGGCTGAAATACAAAGGAAGAGGTAGCTAAAAAGACCTTGGCTACAGATCTAGAGATGCCAGAGAATGGGTGTGAAGATGCACCAGCGGCAGCCTATGTAGGCAGGGACAACAGATTAGGGATGTGGCATGGCAGAAGGAAAACACTGGCAGCCCTTGCCACCACCCCCAGCGCACTGGCCACCGGGTCAGGGAGGATCCTAGGGACCGCAGACAAGAAGGTGCCGGGAAGTCCAGCGTCCTCCCTGCTGCTTCCACTGTGCTCCATGTGCCCCTGCAGTGCCAGCATGTCCCCCTCATCTGGGGACGCTCCCGACTCCGTCCCCAGACCCTTCTCCCTCACAACCCCAAACTATGGGCATGCTGCCCTCTGAGGAAGACAGCACTGCCAGAGCATTTCTTCCCCCATCAGGACCCTCCCACTCTCCCCGGAAGAAGAGGAGGAGGCTCCGCGAACCCTGCCGGCCAGGGACACTGGAAGGCACAAGTGATCCCGCCACAGGCATCTATTTTTCACTGCACATTTCCAGGGAGATTTGTCTCATGATGTTCAAGCATTTCGTGAGTAACACTTAAGCTGATGAGAGCTTAAGGTTGGGGGAATAAGGCATTCATAACATCACATTCCCAACCCTCATACATACATAGTTTCACTTTGTGCCTCCTGCTGAAGCCACAGCCCTCTGAGGAGCCTGCAGGAGAGTGACGATGCCAGGACAGCAGTATGGCCGATTTTATTGACTTTGTGTTGTCCCCAGCTGTCCATATCAGAGACCCAGACGTTGTCACCTGCTTTAATCCAAGCTGCCTTGCGCTGCTTCTCTCTAGACAAAGTCCCAGGGCCAGACACATGATGCCTTGAAGTCACGACTTGCCCCGTCTCTGGGACTGCCCGCAGCCGCGGGCAGATGAGTCGAGGCAGGGGAACCCCCCTGTTTCCGCACACTGCCTGGCAAACCTCGGCAGAGCCGAGCTGCCGGCTCTCTGCCAGGCATAACAAATTTGCCTGCCCTTCGGCATGGTCTCTCTCTCCTTCTCAAGCTTTGTTTGGGTTAAGAGAGTGGTTCACAAAGACCTTTGCACAAACTCACCCCAACGACAACTGCCTTATTACATAAAATGATTCACTGGTGTTTAAAAATCCCACAAACAGGAGTCCTCGACGACTTTATGACCGACTTCCCACGAAGGCACCGAGGCCGGCAATCGCTAATGCTCCGTCTGGCATCAAGTCCCTGTGAGTATCTCTCAGCAATAACAACTGATAGCCGAGCTCAGAGCCTACACATCATCCTCCTGTTTGTTCATAAATTCCCTTTAAAAGGATTCCGGCATCCTCACACTGCTTCTTCCCAAGCGTTTAGGCTCTTAAAGCCAAGTCAGCCAGACAGAATGGTGCCACGCAACTACAAACAACATGGGACAGTTTTTCATTACAATACATGGCACTATCATTTCTAAAAGCACTGACAGTAATATGCAGTGTGTAAATATTACACATTCATCATAATGAGGTTAGATACTAATTCCTGCAGCTTAATTTTTTTCAGGGGCACCAACCCATTTTTCAATTGAGGCAGGATAATATTATTAATCATATAAAATTGCTGATGTGTAAAATTGTTTCCTTTCTAGCTAGCATTGGCTGAGAAACATCGGACATGCTCCCCCCAAATTAGTCTAACTTAGTGGCAGTATGGAAGCTCAGCCCTTTGGTGAGGAGTCATGCTGCTCAAGCCTCAGCCATGGGAGAGGCACATCCCTCTGGGGAGTGCATAGACCCATGTCTCCCCTGTGCAGGGTACAGGCTGGCAGCAAGGAACCTATGGATATAGAATACCACTGAAGAGCAAGTGCTGTGTGCTGTGGGGCATCACATCACTGGGCAGCCTCATGCCAGGAGTGTGCTTTAATGATCTCCATTGCCTGAGTATTTCCAGGGCACCGTGTTTCAGCCCCCCCACCCCCACCCCCCGGAAAGAGAGACAAGGTTTCTGTCCCCTCCTTCGATCCGCAGTGCTAAATTTGGCATTATGGGGCTCTGTGGTGAGGTAGTCAGTATTTCCTCTCGAACATTTTTCCCCCTTCTGCTGCTGCTGAATGGTTTTGCCTAATTGCTGCCAAAATAACTGGGAGCCTCTCCTTCCAACTGGGCCACCAAAAGTGGCAGGAAGGAAAGAGAAGAATTAAAAAATCCAAATCCAAACCCTATGAAATAGTATGGTAGCAATAACAAAACCTCTCCTTGCCCTAGACTGTGGCTTGGCAGGACCCAAGAAGATGCTGCGGAAGCATGAGCACACGAGCATCCTCCAGGGCAGCAGCTCCCTGCTGTGATACACCCTGGTACCTGGCTCCTCACCCTGCCCAAACTGGGGACCTCTTGGATCACTCCTGGTGCAAATGCCCAGCTCTACCCCAGTCTAGATGTGTGACTGCTTCAGGCAGACGAGGGGGACCAGTGTGTGCCCTGCCCTTGCTCCCTTAGACAGCCGGCTGTGACCTGCAGGAGCCCTCCACAGGACACAGGCAGAAGCAACCAAGCAAGGAGCAGGGCTGCCCCAGGCCTCTTCTGCACCAGGAGACAACCCTAGGGCAGGTTTCTGGGGGATGACAGAACTGGAAGGAGGCAGCCTGGCTCCTGGGTCCACAAGTGCCTGGTGTGTACTGCAGTGGCACAGATCCAGACAAAACGCCTTATCTTGCCATCTGTCCAACCCTCTTCCCATCTATGGGCACTTTCCCTCCCACACATCACCAAGTCATATATCCTCTGACTTCTGCTGAGATCTTGCACTCCCCCGCTTGCAGGACCTCCCACAAGCAGCTCATGGCAGTTATCTCCTTCGCAGCTCAACCTTTGCCCATTGCCTGGAAAACTTTCAGTATCACTCCCAACTTGTGTGCCCCCACTGTTCATCTCCCTCCCTCCCTGCTCTTGTTTCTCCCCTCTTCTGGAAGCCTCATCCTGCATATTTTTCTTTCCATAGTGACCCATCTCCTCCAAGCTGCAGAATTCCCCTCCTGCTTTTCCCCTACACAACCAAGTCCCTAACGCTATTCCCAGCTATCTGTAGCCTTGTGCCATTATTTTCCTGACATTGCCAAATACTTTCTTATCTGAAGATGGTATTATTTATACACACATATATATCAAAGGCAATTTTCCACCATCTTATTCACTACTGCCCTAGAACAAGCCATGCAAAGAGGAAAGGCCAGACGCTGGGACCACCTGGGGGGGTGCCCCACCCCACAGTTGTTGCCTCTTGGCAAATGCTGCCAAGAGGAGCACTTTCACTCTCAAGTCTGCAGAGGCAAATCAAATACAAAGAAATTGTGAGTTTGAGCCAAAAAAATCCTTTCTGACAAGAGTCACTGCTATTCATATGACTAGTCTCATTAAGATCAATGAGAACTGGAAAAAGCTGCAGGACAGACTGTGCGTGTGTCTCCTGGCGGAGATGTTCAGCTGCATTTTTCCTTGTGAAGAGGAAACCAACCCTGTGTCACCAACGCAATACACATAGTGGGATTACTGGTCAGCAACTCACTGGATACCGCTTCCAACAGTGCTACAGTTAGCAAGTACTCATTCACGGTAATTGTGACAAACATTGGAATTAGCACAGAGAGATTTTCATATTATCTACACCCATACATACATGAAAATACCACTTTGTACAAACCCAAAGTGTGTGAGGTCAAAGCTAATGGGCTAGCTCTGTCGAGCATCTCAAAAATTAAATTAACTGCAATCAAATTCATGGCACAACTCAGGGTTCATTTCATTACTATCAGAAAATTCAATCTCTGAAATCTCAGAATATTAAGCTAAAGCAATGATCTTTCTGTTAAAGTTCTTTCTTTTTTTCATTTTAAGGTGAGAAAAAGCTGGCGGGCACGGGAAAGGTGGGGGTGGGGATTCCCTATAGAGACTACTGAAAGCTTGGCAAACAGTCTATCAATTACGCTTATAAAAGGGAAATAAAAAACCTCATACTAAAATACACATTTCAAACACATACTAAAATGCACTTTGAAGTATAAATTCTACCTCTTGCATCTCTTTCTACATCATGCTTTTTCTTGCAAAGATTAAGTACAGACACACATGCACATAGAAATGCATATACATATTTAAATTCAAAATACAAATCCATCAGGGAGCTAGTTAAATCTGCTCATTGCTGCAACAACTAATTATCTTCTCTCTGGGCCTTACTGTAGGTGGGGGAGTCAGAAGTTCATTGCGCTAAATGCAGACATTTTCCTTGTTTTAATGAAGCTGCCGGTTTTGGTTTATTTTACAATAAGCACCCTTTAACTTTACTGCAAGACCTAGCTGTAGAATACTCACTGCAGTCTCAGCCTCCTTTTTTACCCCTCCTCTTCAAGGTTCCCACGTACGTTTCTCTGCAGGAGTCAAGTGTGGTTTTAATAAGGCAGATAAGGCAGGGCTTCTCAACTGCTTTTGATAGAGGTGAGGTGGTCAGCTCTTACTGACTTTCTGCAGTACTGCAGCTACAGACTGTATACAGACAGTCTTGCTTTATGAGCACGCACCAGGCAGGAAGTGGGCCTGGAAATTTCCAGCTGGCGGTGTTTGATGCAGTGTTTGAAAAGCTGCACAATGTGCATATAAAGGAAACGAAGGAGAGCCTTTTTTGTTGTTGTTGCCACTGCTAACTCATCAGGCTGCAGTTACTACATGCACCTAGGAATGCCTGCTTAGGAGCCATTTTAAGAATTAGTATGTCTCAGCAAAAGGAAAAAAAAACAACCTTGGTTATTTTGTGCACGTGAGAAAGTGCTGCGGATCAAAGATCCTTTTATAGATGCTTGGAAAAAATCACATGGGAGGTAACTAGCTGCTAAATGATTTCACTGTCCCTTTCTTACGTAAGCAGCCACAACAGATACACACTGCATGCAGTACACAGCTGCACTGATATACAGCATCCTCACAAGGGGATGTGGAAAAAAGGAAGCAATCACGGGCTGGTATCATGTACTATTAAGTTTTTATTGATACCAGCATGGAGCAACTGCATTACTAATTAATGGATGCTCACAGGCTACACACATCCTTCCAATCAAGTGGCAATAAAACCAGGTAGCCTTTTTCACCCTCATACATGTATTACTTCAGCTGTTTACCCTCCCCCTGAGTTTTTGGGGCTTCTGCACACTCTCCCTTCACCACCCCACACCCACACTAGCAAGATATATTCCTTTGCTTGGGGATCAGGGAGATGCACACTCACAGCCCTGCTCAGGAGCTTCCCATGTGGGCTGGAGCGAGCTGCTCTGAGCTAGGTTTGTAATGCAGGCAGGGTCCAAACTACACAGGTAAGAGGTCTGCACACACCCCACACCACTCCTCCCCAGTCCCTACTTCCCCCCCACCCCCACTCCCTTGAGATGTCTCTGTGTATGTGGACACAAAAATAACTATTAATATTGGGTTTAACCTCTCTCTGTGCCTCTTTTCCTTCTTATCCAAGAAGATGATATCCTCCTGCCCCAGGGGAGCACAGTAACAGTAAGCAGACCAAAGATGGCAAGAAGGTTCATACACTTTGGTGATGTCTGAACCTAGAGCAGACATCACCAGCCCTCCAAAAATCTTGAACAGACTTTAGTCCCTACAAAACTACCACATACGTACCCACACCCGGTGTTGCTGACTGTGGATGCAGACTCCAGGGCGCACCCAGCTGCAGCAGCATCAGCTGCAGAACTGCTCTTGGCAAGGACCGGCTGAGGAAGCCAGGTCCCACCTCCTGCTAAAGCACTGCACCTGAGCATCCAGAGCTGCGTGGTATTTATCACGATTTCACATCTTTCTGATCATTGCAAAGCTCTTGGGGACTCTGAAAATAAAGCTATGCACACACACAGGGCTTCAAAAATCTTACAGCTATAGTGTTATAATGAGAGCATATGCCCTTACTGCATGTAAGACTTCACTATATGCTTAAATTCTGATTCAGTGGGACATACGGATTTGCTTAAATTTCATTATGTGCTCTAGTGTCTTTTCTCAATAGATAGGCTTCCCTGCACAAAACCTTAACTGTATACTAGCCATTTGTTTTATAGTTACCCAAATAATATGTCTTGCCTTTCTAAGTACAGCACTGGGCTACCTCCACTGTAGGGTATTATCTATTACACATGAACAGAAAAGCAGGTAGAAATTGGGGTAGGCTGGAATTTCAGTTAGCTATCTGGAAAACATAGACAATGATGGGCAGATGACATGTCTGCACACTGCAGTGTTCCCAAATTTTTGCCTGCTAGATAAGCACCAGTGGACACCTATAACACAGTCCTCAAAGGAAGGTGAGGAAAGGACAATAACCCACATCACAGAACATTTCCATACTGTGTTCTGCATTTTATATTTTAAATGCAGCTACAGGGAACTGGCGTCCTGTGAAATAACAGATGTTAGGCTCTCACCACACATACATTGGTTTAATTCCTATGACCTTGCTGAATTAGGAAGGTAAATACAAGTTAAACATCCACCTCCTCTCCTGTACGCCTGTCATGAGCAGACCCATTTTTGCTGCTGTTTGGCTGATCTGTGTTTCCTCCCTGCTCCCCACCTGCAGTTCCCCAAAGCACATTCTAACAGCAGCTTGGCTTGTTTTTCCAAATCAGATGCTGCTTACATCGTGAATCTCATGCATTTTCTTTGTTGATAGGAATTAGTGATTGCTTCACTTTAACCCTCTAACTTGGCAGAAGCTGGAGACTGGCCTGGACCTGCTTCCAGTCTGCATTCTGGGTCTACTCCCAGTAGGCAATAGATGCTCAGGGCTTCTAGAGAGTCATATGCAATACATTGATTTAATCAAAATCACATGCAAGTTTCACTCTTTAAAGCAGAACTTAAACAATTAATGATTTAATTCTTAAGGTCTTTTTTCTGCATCAATTTAAAATGCTTCAAGAGAAGAAACAGACTGGCATTGTCTTTCAGTCTTTTGCTGGTGGCAAAGCAGATTATTCCTATCATATTCTGCAGGGGTGCTGTCAAATGCTCTTCCAGGCTATGGGCCAAACCCTACCCCCAGTCCATGTGCTCAGCTCTCACTGGCATCAATGGTATCTCCACCATGGACTGACAGTAGTAAATGGGCAGAGACATGCTGGCTGCTCAAATAGCACGATCTGTGTGCTGAATAATTCATTTTAAACTGTTGCACAGATGTCAAAATGTTATTGCTGATTTCTAGCCAGCAGAAATGGGTGTTTCTTCTCCCAGTACGAGTGTGTCACTGTCTGTAATGCCAGAGAAGATCTGGGGGAGGTCTCAGCAAGGCAGCAAAGCCCATACATGGCATGCCTGTGAATGTACAATTAAAATGCTCAGTATAGGCCACCTTTCACTCTCCTTATTAGGATTCTCCTGTGGATGCACTCACACATTGCCTCCAAAAAATTTCAGAAAAGCAGCTTAAAACATGCCACAGTTATACAGGTTTGAGTGGACGGGGCTCCACCACTCACTTCATCCCTTTGGATTTTCTGTAAACTTCCACAGAAAGCCTTCACGTACAAACAATATGAAAGTCACAGCCAAGTCTGGGTAATAAAATAAACCCAAACAGAAAAACCCTCTGTAAATTGGAATTAGTACATCTATCCTAGAGTATTTGTCAGCCTGGCCATGGCAAGAGCCCCATGGTAGAAGTCAAAGATCTCCTTCCCCTCAAAATCAAGGAAGAGAAAATGAGTTTTCGTGTGTTCCCCCTGTCACTAAATCTGTGCTAAAGCCAGCCAAACAGTTTGGCTGGACGTAGCACCGAGATGGTCCAGGGGCTGGCTTACCCATCCAGACAGCCAGGAGGTGGACCCCAGACACTGACGGCCAGCAGCCATCTCCAGGAGCAAGGTGGAACTCCCGCCTGCATACGGGCTTGGGCGCCATCACGGGGAGTGGCTGAGGGTGGCAGGAAAGATGGAAGGGAAATAGGAAAGATGCAGGAAAGCCATAGGTTTCGAATTGAGATCAGGAACTGGTGATCTCTGATCATGCTTCTAGATGGGCTTTTTCATGTCAGCTGGTCTGTGTGGAAACAGACCTAGGCTTAATGAGGTCTAATTTGTTTTAAATCCATAGGTTTCTTTTTAATAATTAACAGTCCCATCACTCAGCAAAGCCATTCCTTACCCCTGACTACTTGCTATTAGGAATGAAATTTACAGTGAAATACTGTTAAAAGGTGGAAAGCAAGTGACATAATTCAAGTTTTAATTAAAAAAATATATATATCACACCAAGCCAGAGCCATGGAAGGAATCATAACCAAATAAGAGAAAAAAAACTCCACTCCAACCCAGCGCATACTCTTCCCAATTACCCACTTTATTCTTTTTATGCTATTTGAATTCTTGTAATTGGTTTCTCTTACTGGATGCCCTGTGCCCAGACCATACATAAGGTTTTCTCTCTGCGATTCCAGGAACTAGAGAATGTGTGGGCATCATTAACATGAACATTACACACGCTCACATGCGAGGGTCCAGGAACTACAATTAACACATTAAGAAATAATAACTGCCAAGGGAGCAACGAAAGATAAACAGCATGGAGCTGATGTAGCAAGAATTCTGCTTGGGAAAGGGCTGTCTCTTGGGTAACGGGCAAGGGGGAGAAATCGAAGCGCTGTGCAGCACTGCCCATTTACCAAAGAAACCCCCAAAACAGCTGAATGACTGTTTATACATTAATTTATTCAAATTTAATTTCACTAAAAGTATCGCTGGCTTTAAACCGGATTTCGAAGAGATTGGGAGGCTCCTGTTCACCAAGAAATAACGACTGCCTCCTGTTGGGAAGTTTCAACCCGATGCGGTTTTTGCTATTTGAAAAATTGAGATTATGGGAGGAAACAAATAAAAAATGTGCTGTGGTTCTGTTGGTTTCTTGTTCTTTTTATTTTTTTTAATAGAAGTCAGAAATATATATAAAAAATGCATTAAAATAAAACAAACCACGACTTTTTCCTGCTTGTTGGAATCCGTTTTTATGATTGCGTCTTTTGGGGTTTGGTTTTCGGGTTCTTTTGTTGTTGTTGTTGTTTTTGTTTGGTTTTTGCTTTTGTTTCTGTTTTTTTTTTTTTTAATGAAATTGAAAGAATTAAGTTACTTTCCCAAGGGCTTTCACTGAAAAAAAAACCCTTTAGATTCCAAAGTCTTCTATTTAAAGCTTCCAGCCTGAAAATGTTTTGTCTGAGTACTCCTCCAGAAGCTACATAACAAAAGCCTGCAAGAGCATGCCCACCATTTGGACATATATATTCAACACTGTAACCAACAGAACTGATGGACCACACTAGTTCTTCTGGATACCAGTCTTGACTTCTGTTATCGCCTCCATCTGGATGAGCAAAAGGCCTTAATACTTTACTTACCACTGAGATTAGGAGCTTAAAAATTAGGATTGCACAGGTGAAGTTTATGAAATGCATTGTCTCTTGTCTCTCCCACCTTCAGGCTGCACAGCCACAGAAAACCCCACAAAACCCCTGCCATTATAACCCTTTCCTTCCATTCACTCCAATACCTGTGAGGGAGAAGGGAGGCAGAACAGGCACAGGCACGAGGGTAAGATGAACAGCCCTGCTCAAGTTTACCTTTTGGGGAGAGAAGGATAAATCCCTCTTGAGCTGGGGTGATGCCTGTTACCAGTTTGGGGGCTGGAGCGCAGCGGTTGTGTGACAGGCATGATCCCCCATGCTGCCCCAAGCATTGCTCATCAGTCAGCTAAGACATCTCAGCAAATCACATGGCACTTTGTAAAAACATAATTGTTTTTATTTTCCAATTTTCCATGTTTTGTGTAGAGAGCTGCAGTGCTCAAGCAAAGTGAATAAAAGCATAAACAGTAAGCACCATCTGGAGAACATTCTTCCAGCACGCTGAGAAATAGCAGCCGCCTGTGTGCTACCTGCTATAAATAAATGCCATTAAAAAATGACCAAAAAATTGTTTGCTCCTATTTCATGGAACTGCAGCAGGATAAAATTTCCCTCAACCCTGTCTTCAGGTACCTGCCATCTTCACAACAAAAAAAATGAAGACGTAGATGCTTGTTTCTCACTGCTTTATGTTAATATGGGTATCACTAACAGAACATCAACCCTACACGTTATTCTAATAACAGCAACCAAGGCTGCCACTTAGGAGTAACACATGAACAAGACGTTCAAAATCCAAATGCTTTTCAAACTGCACCAGGTTCACAATGTGGTGATGATATCCCTCAGCCGGCTAGAAAGAGAATGGGTAAAATTATTCTTGCTTTAAACTGATGGTGCATCAGTTTGGAAGGGAAAAAAAAAAGAAGAAAGTCGATAATTTATTTTCTGTCTAGCACGAAGCCGCCCCTATCTCCCTCTCTGCTGACAAAATACAGACCAAGTTGGCTGTGGGGCTGTGATGAGGCTCTGTGAAGGGTCGTCGTTCGCTGTGTTTGTTTAATCACTGCAATTAGAGCTATGCAAATAATGCAATTGTTTGCTATGGTGGCCAGGCTGGGGAGAATAAAAAAATCAAACAGAAATGTTTGGGTTGAGCAATTTAAGAACTGTATTTTCCTTTTTTTTGTAAAATGAAAACATAAAACTGTTTTGTTTGTTCCACTCGGAGGGCAGCAAAGCCTTGAAAGAATCCATTCAGTCTGAAATGAAAAATACATTTTCTCACTGGAACAAAGCGTTTGAGCATTTGACATTTTTCCTTTTTTTCCTTTTTTTTTTTGGTCAGACCAACATTTTCAGCTCTCAGAGAGGGATGCTTAGAACAGCATACTGCTTGTTGGGTGAGGGAGGAAAGGATTTGTCCACCCTTTACCCTAACCTCAGACACGTCTCAGGCCTTCAGCAGGGGCAGGGTTGAGCACTGCAGCTTTCTCCCTTGAGGAAGCCACCACCAGCCCTCTGGTTCCTCACTGCACGACGCTCTGCCCTGGGCAGTCCCCAGCTCAGGGAGCCCAAGGGGCATCTTCCCACTCCCCACTGTGGTGGGGGCTGGCACGTTGCCTGCCAAAAGATGCTGGGTAGGTACAGCTACAGGAACAGCAGCATTGCCTTCTCTCCATTACCAGTGGCCCAGCCACAGCTTAAATATCTAGAGTAACATCACTGATGCTGGGCAAACGCTTCACCCCACTTATATCCATGACACTCTAATGAGGCTGGTATCTGGCTCCTGGTTTTGGGAAGAGGCTATTCTGATCTCAAGCAAGTTAGTGAAAAAATTAAAAACCCGACAAGAATAAAAGGAGGTGGGCTGATGCCAACCTGATGAAGTTTAACCATGCCAAGTGCAAGGTCCTACACCTGGGTCGGAGCAATCCCAGGCACAGCTACAGGTTGGGCAGAGAAGAGATTCAGAGCAGCTCTGCAGAGAAGGACTTGGGGGTGTTGGTCGATGAGAAAATGAACATGAGCCTGCAGTGTGTGCTTGCAGCCCAGAAAGCCAACCGTATCCTGGGCTGCATCAGAAGGAGCGTGACCAGCAGGTCGAGGGAGGTGATCCTGCCCCTCTACTCTGCTCTCATGAGACCTCACTTGGAGTATTGTGTGCAGTTCTGGTGTCCTCAACATAAGAAGGACATGAAACTGTTGGAACAAGTCCAGAGGAGGGCCACGAGGATGATCAGGGGACTGGAGCACCTTCTGTATGAAGATAGGCTGAGAAAGTTGGGGCTCTTCAGCTTGGAGAAGAGAAGGCTGCGTGGAGACCCCATAGGGATGCTGAGGAGGGACTCTTCATTAGGGACTGTAGTGAGAGGACAAGGGGTAATGGGTTCAAACTTAAACAGGGGAAGTTCAGGCTGGATATGAGGAAGAAATTCTTTACTGTGTGGGTGATGAGGCCCTGGAATGGGCTGCCCAGGGAAGTTGTGAATGCTTCATCCCTGGGGGTGTTCAAGGTGGGGTTGGACATAGCCTTGGATGGCATGGTTTAGTGTGAGGTATCCCTGCCCATGGCAGGGGGGTAGGAGCTAGATGATCTTAAGGTCCTTTCCAACCCTAACTATTATGATTCTATGATTCTATGACTAAATCCACAGTGATTAGGCTGCAGAAGAAATGGGTTGGAAAAACCTTAGGCAAAAAGTGACACATACCTTGGGCACCACAAGATGCATGCTCCTCTCAGAGGCAGGGCTGACGTTGTCTTTGTGAGAAAGGGTTCAGCTCTTGGCACTGAAACATCTTCCTTTTTCAGTGCTTCAAGGAACACTCTATTTGGGTTTCAAGTGGGAGGGAGGTGGACACACATCTCAAGGAGGAGGCTGAAACTACCCACAGACCTGGGAAACTGCATACCCCTACACTGAGCACCCAGTCTGGATGAAACAACTGCCTTGAGTCTTCCACAGCTGTAACAGTTTACAATTATCTACTAAAAAGCCAACAATGACCTAAAGTCAGAATGGCCCCTGGCCTCGTGTGGCTCTTCCCAGGGTGGCACAGCCCCTGTGGTCCACGTGAGGCCAAGATGTTATTTGTGGTACAGCATAAGATTGAGGTAGCCAGAGGCTGATGCAGGAGGCAACCTGAATCCTCACGGATGAACCACCAGCCACACACAGGAAGAAGGATTTGAAGAAATTTTGGGGGCGTTTTGCTTCTTTATTTTTTTTTTTTAACCTTGGATTAGTAAGTGTCAGGAAGCGATGGGAGCAAATCTGTCTTGTGAAACAACATCCACAAAAACAGGCAGGGTCCTTTGAAGGAGAGGGTGGCTATGACTGCCGAGGCATGGGGCACATCACCAGCCTAGCTCCCCATCATCATTTCAGAGCAAGAGTGGAACTGATGGACATAAATCAGATTCAGTCCTTACTTAAAGCTATGCTGCTTTTTCCAAGCCCAAAGCTGCTGTACACTGGTGTGTTCACAGGGCAGCTCCACTGAAGCCTTGCTTTCAACTGGGACTGGCCACCATTCCCACTGGAAGCAAAGGCATCATTTCCACCATATTTTATTTTCTGTTTTCACAGGGTCTCAATGTTCCAGGAACTGTATGAGTAGGGATGAGGGTACAGTCTCTTCCCTGATGAAATCATCATCTCAAGCCCAGCAAGGGCAGGAAATGATAACGTGGTTATGGTTCTCGTTAGCTGTATTTTCCTAATATAAATATTTTAGCTACTTTCATTTACGCAGTCCACTCACACCAGTTAAATGAGATACTTCGCAAAGGGATACTTCAGCTGTCTGGAAATTAAGACATCAGACTACTGATTTTGTTAGGATGATGATTTGCCTAGACGAATAAGGTTTTCCTGGACCAGGTGTGCAGGGAAGGCAGGTGGTGGGAATGTGTCTGTCCATGCACGCACACAACTGTGCATGTGTGTGTATGAGGGGGAGGGTTGTTCTTTGTTTTGTTTTTGCCTTTGGTCAAATTCAAACAATGTGCAGTAACAAGAAGTAAATGTCATTTTCCTCCCATCCATCTTAATTTGGCATCCATTTTAAAGCTTACCTTTGACCTTTTAAAATGTTAATACACTTAAGCAGATACAAAAAACACAAAGCTCCTGGAAAAATTAATCACAGCCATATCACGATGCTAGCCTAAAAATGTAACATCAGTTGTTTTACTCGTTCATTTTAAGAAACATTTGTCCAATGCAGCAGCAGTAACTATGCCGCAATTAGCTATTATTTCCTTTTCAAATAAATAACCACGTTAAGTGCTACAGCAAAGCCCAATCGGCATGGCCAGCACAACCTGCTATGAATTTGTTTTGTTGGGTAACTGCCTGCAACCACAGAAAAGGTCCCGAAAAGGACCTTGAGAAGTCACTTAACCCATCCTTCTGCCCCAGGCAGACCCAGCTACATCTAAACCATTCCTGACAGGAAACCTTATTTAGACTTCCTTAAAGTAGCAGCCTTGAATAGAACTGGAAAAAAATTTGCACAAATCAGAATCTATAACATAAATATGAAAATAATTCATGTATGTGCACTACGTATACAAATATGAAAATATAAAGAGACAACCCTGACCTAAATGATAACTCTCCCACCTCTGACCGCCTCATACCCTTTAACCGAAAGGTTCAAAACAGGAAACTCTAATAAAAACACCTCCTTCCTTTTTAAAAATAAAAGGCTGCTAACTTGAGAACCTCAGCTCCTTGGAAATGCAGCAGCACCTTTTCTCAAGAAAACCGGTTTCAGAAGCACCAGGTCCCAACATATTTGGGCTTTTATGCTTCAAAGCAAAGAGCTCTTCAGTTCCACCAGAAAGCAAATAGGAAGCGGGAGTGCTGACCAGCCTCTCTGGTAACCAAAGCAAATCTAAGATGTCTGGAGCCTGATCGTGATCAAGGGCATCCGCCTTGCCTGTTGACTTAACTGTTCAGGTGGGAGGCTGTGCTAAGTCCCTCCAGGATGGTCACTGCACAGCTCTGAGGTTGCATGCTATGAAAACAGGGATCCATGACACGCAGCCATACGCTGCTTTCATTTTCTTTTGCGTCACATCTGATAGCATCCAGGGCTACCCCATTCAATTCAATAACCCCCTTTAGAAAACAGAAAGCTATGGTGACAGCCAAAATGCATCCTGAAAGACAAGTGCCGGTTTCATGGCTAAACACAGCTGCTACCCAGGCATCCCAAAAAATCATTTAAACACCTAAATGGCAAACCCAAACCAAAGGCAGATGCATCCCCTCAGTCAGTGAAAAGTGTAACTCCTTCCAACTGCTTTCTTCCACCTACCAACATTGCTGTGGTTCCAGCACAACTGGAGCATAGTTAAGCAGTCTTCCACAAGCTGAACACCTGCTTAGGTACAACTAAGTGTGGGGGCAAATGTGAGATACCAAGCCTGGCACTACCAATCCCATGAAGGAACGACACCCTTTCACATATCCTGCACACACAGTGCAGAAGAGCTGTAATGCAGAGCCCAGTTTCTTCCACCACAGAAACCTTGTGAATCCACCTTAACCACACATACATAGGTCCTCCCATAATGAAATGGCAAAAGGTAACTGCATCCGCTCCCTAGAGACCAGAGATGATTTAACAGCATATCACGGCTACAAGAGCAAGGCTTTTCCATGTATTCCTTCTTTTAGGATACACTTCTGCAAGTACACATGTGTGTATCTGCCTGCATGTATATATATTTACTTATATCTACACACCACATGCTGTCTCTGGTAGAGAGCATCCTGCGCCAAAGGAACCCTTTCCTGTCACACCTGGAGACCCTCCAGGGCTGCACAGTCATGCTTCCACTGATCTTCCACTGATCTGGCAGGGGTTTTTGAACTACGTGATCTTTCAGGTCCCCTCCAACCCCAACCACTCTATGCTTCTGTGATTCAACTGCTCTTCCATGGAGCTTGTGGAAAATTCTCCCCCAAGGTCAACAATCTTACATAGTGGGTCCAATGGGCTCGGGACCTGCAACAACTGTCTCTGAGAATACCAAGGACAGCTATCCAACACAGTAACACAGGCAAGATTCTTCCAAACAAGAAATCATCCTTCTCATTTTCTTCCCTGGGAAGTACCAATGGAGGAAGTGTTTTTTTTTGGTGGGGAGCATACAATAACATATATCTGTACATATGTTCCTATTTCCTTCTGGCATCCACAGAGCATCCCACAGCCTGGAAAACAAGGCTTAGCCACACACAAGCAGCCCTCTTCCCCTGCCTTTCTGTGGGGCAGAACCCTGGCCAAGAGCTGCCTCCTGATCTCCAGCCTGTCACCAAGGCCAGAGATGAAGGCGTTTATTATTGAGACAGTGATGCCTGATTGCTTGTTTGGGAAAATCCTGATTAAAAAACAACGTGTTGCCCTTCCTGTTTGCTTTGCAGTGGCCTTGTGTGGATCCAGCTCTACAGCAAGCGATCCATCACCAACAATCAGAAAGACGTGTATCATACAGACACAAAAATACCTCACATTTACTTAGTTTTCCATGTCTTCCGTTCTTGTTGCCCTTCTGCATCACCTAGCTCAATGCCCCTCAATATGTTTTCTTTAACCTAATTAGTATATAAACATATAAGGACCACCTGATTATTTTTTTTAAACCAAGGACCATTTTGTGCAATATCGTCATACAAGCTTTCCAAGGCAACCAGATTAAAGAAAATTAAACACAATAAATACACATTTCTGACTCTGCCACTTCTGACCCTGTATTATGGGGGTTTTGCTTACATGCAACAGAATACACATATGCTGTTGTTATATTGCTTGTGACTGGTTTATTCACCAACTTTGGATATTCACGGAGTACAAGTTAAATAACACTTCTCTAGCTAATTGGTTTATTCACCAAGCATAGATGAATAACTGATGGGTTCAAAAAGTCACTATTGTCTGAGTCAGTCACCAACTAACTAACTTGGCCATTCAACCAGGGAGATGTTTTCTTCTCTGAAAGGTGACAAGTAGCTTTGTAATGACTTCTATTATTTTCCCAATAAACTCAGAGAAAATAGGACACTGCAGCTAGAAAAACACAGAAAGAGAAATTAGCTGCTACTGTCATTAAGGATTCAGAAGCTGAAAAAGAACAGTTGGTGCAATGCAGCTGGAGAGGCTTTTCAGAGTAAAGTGATTATTCTCTGGCCATGAATGAATTATTTCTTGCTGGAGAAGACCTGCACTCCTCCAAATAACCTGGCTTTGCTGCGAGAAGCATGCTGTCTGCCAGGGCACGTGAGAGCCATTGTCCCCTTGGCCGTCATGGTGGCCACTGCACTTCTCCCACCTCTTTGCTTCCATGCCACAAGACAAGCAGAGAAATAATTTTAATTCCACAGATTGAAGCACATGCAGACACTGGAGGAGTGATTGGTCTTCAAAATTAGCCTGACCATTGAATTTGGAGCTACAGCTTGGGATGCCCAGAGGGGCACATGTCCTCAGCAGCCTTCTAGTACCTAAGGGGTACTACAAAAAATCTGGAGAGAGACTTTTTACAAGGGCAGGTAGCGACAGGACAAGGGAGAATGATTTTAAACTGAAAAAGGGTAGACTTAGATTACTCATTAGGAAGAAGTTCTTTACTGTGAGGGTGATAAGACACTGGAACAGGCTGCCCAGAGAGACTGTGGATACCCCGTCCCTGGAAGTGTTCAAGGCCAGGTTGGACAGGGTTTTGAGCAACCTGGTCTACTGGAAGGTCTCTCTGCCCCTGGCAGGGGGCTTGGAACTAGATGATCTTCAAAGGTCCCCTCCAACCCAAACCATTCCATGATTCTATTAACTAGCAAAAACTAAAGGGTACTGGAAACAGGTCCAGCTGAGAGAGGTCCAGTCACTCACTCCTAAAGGCAGCACTTGAGCGTTCAATGGCAGCTGCCATAGGGTCACCCAGAACATCCGGCCACCCACAGGACTGGCAAAATCCCACAGACGTGACCCTATAACTCACCCCACCCACACTGCAGTGCTGCTCTGCACGTTAAAGGAAGGCATGGACAGACCTGTTTAAGGAAAAAAAGAAAAGGGAAAGCCAGAACTAACAAGCACCACTAAATCACGCAGCAGAGCAGCTCCTCCAGAGAGTGGCCTGTTTACAGAGTTGCTTGGTGCCCTGGGAGGGATGGGCAATCTTGCAAGCCCAGGAATGGAAATTCCTGAGGAGAACCAAGACAGGTTAACAATGATCCCTGGCAGACTACGACCTCTTGTACTGCCACCTCCTTTTTGAAATGTAGAGTCTGCTGGGAGAATTTAGGCTTAGAGCTTTAAGCAAAACGTAAGGAAAACTTCTTCCTGAAGATTGCCTATGAAACCCAAGAAATACTGAAAGTGTTTTATTGTATTGTTATTCTGTAGATGCCATTTCTGGAAGGGTGACCCAGCACAGCTGGATCTCGAAACAAAGCCGTTCGTGGCTAGCACCACACATTGCCAACTGACTCCTTCCACTCAAAATAAAATAAAATAGTAATATAAAAAAGGGAAGTGCCCCCATAAATCATTCATCCATCCCAATTTCATAACAGAAGTATTTGCTAGCTCCCATTTTGCTTCCTTTTCTTTGGCTGTCTGCTCTACAAAGCCACCATTTCAGCTGCCTGTGCATACAGACCAGTGGGCATGCTGCGCCACAACAGCTCCTGCATCCTCATCCTCCTGCCCACAGAGGGGATGGCCACTCCTCCCCCCAAACCCTCACCTGCAGCACTAGAGATTATTCAGTGCAAATTTTTATTTTTAATATATATATTTATTTATCAATTGTTCTGGAGCACCCATCAGATGTACTCAGCCCCTGTAACAATCACCTGATTTATGTAGAAGTAATTGGGGTTAAACTATCTGCCACATCAAACTCTTCACATTTGGCCCCATCTTTAGGACCTAGAACATCTGAAATAAATAAGCCATGTGTCATTGAACAGGGTCTGGGCTTAATTAGGATCATTCTGGATTTTATGGGAGAAATCTTGTACTGCCAGCTTTACGTGGCTAGCCCATCACTTGCAAGGTTATCTGCTGGCTTTTTTTATTTCCCTTTCTATTTCTCCACAGCTTTTTCTTCTTTTTAAATCCTCCAACCAGCCGGATGACAACCACTCCTTATCTTTGGCTGTCGTCCATGCTAAAATAAGAATGCTGTTGTTATGCCGAGGGAGCTGCACCCTTCCACCTCCGTTCCCTCCCAACGTGCACACAGCTGGTTGCGTAGGAACGCCCGAGGTGCCATTTTCTGGCCATTTTTCTGTGATGTTGTTGCAATTTACCCTCTAGCCATGACTCGTATTTGGAAATCACACTGGGCCTCTCTCGTGCCACAGATTTTACAAACTTTGAGTGACAGACGGTCTCTGTCCTGAAAAGCTGGTGATACTCAGCCAGCCCATCTTCGCTGCCACCGCTTCCCTGCCTTGACATAGGCTAGCTGACACGAGGGCAAGCACGCAGCTGAGCGCCGCTCGAGCGGTGCCGGGCAATTTGATTAGCAGCAGAGAATGACTGGATTAGAAGAGGGATAGGATTAGAGATTGGTGAATCGCTGTGAGGCTGCTACGTCGGTAGGATTGGCTTCAGCAGCAGCATTTGATTGTCAAACTATCCCCTCGGAGCAGTTAGGTCCCACCTATCACTTCAGACTGGTGTGCACAAGGCAGCTGGGAAAGGCAAAGCATTTGAGTTAGGGTCTGAACAGACAGCCTGGTACAGGTAAGCCCTTGATGGGTCACAGGCAATGATGAGGAGAGGAGAGGCAGGGAAACATGAAATGATTTGCCCAAAGCTACACTGGCGATTTGTGGCAAAGGCAGAAACAGGAGCCAGATCTTCTAAAATAAAAAAGAATAAAAATGAGTTCTTCACGCAGGAGATGAGCCAGCTGCCTTTCTTACATGCAAATGCTTTTTTTCCCCTGTAATTCACACCGCTGCAGGCTCTGCACAGCAAACGCCAGCTTCCTGAAGTTGTAGCATGTTCAGCGCGACCTGCTCTTTGCGCACGTCATGCCCGCTACATGACTAGCTTCATCCTCCAGCCTGCACTTGCAATGCGATCCACACGCCTTGCAAAAGCTGATCCCTTCCAGTTGTGGTAGGAAGCGATCAGGTCCCTGCAAAACCCATCACTGGGGTGATTCCTGGTCTGACAGGGATAGCTCTGGCTACTGGAGTGCCTCCAGAATTTAATGCATATACAGAAACTCAGCAGCGCTCCCAGTTAAATCGAGTGGTTATCCCCTCTTCAAATTTGGCTTCAATCATTTCTCAAGGTGAAACGAATTTCAATGTTTCCCTCAAAGTCCCACTGGAGCTTACCAGAGAAATGCCACAGAATTCATCAGAGACACCAAGGACAAAATAGTGAGGGGACATTAATGGAACAGGCTGCTCTGGCAGAGCTGCACAGGCAAATGTGTGGGCTGTCAGCAGTCCCCTGCACTAGTTACTGGAGTTACATCCAATTACCAGGGCCACTTGTCGAAGTGAAAAGGAAGGAAAGGCTTTTCCAAATTTACATATATAAAAAAAAATATGGAAGTGTGCTGATTTTCTGCCCAAAACTCCAGTCAGTAGCGTATTTGTGAGGAAAGCTTTACTTTAAAGGTTAAGCCAATTTGCGAGTGATAAATGGCATGAAAGGTTACCTAGAAAAAAAAAAAGAATACTTCCTCATCAAGTTTAAATGGAAAATACCTGAAGAATTAATGGGCAACCAGATACTCTTTTCTCCTTAACGGTACATCTCCATTAGACTGCGTATACAAACGTATTTTTTTGAATCTTGCACTTAAAGCATTATTTCTTTAAAAAGATCTCTGATGGAGAACGGCACGCGAAAAACTAACGTCAGCAACGGCGACTCAAACCAATTTTAAACAGGGGAAAGAAGAGGAGGGAATGGGAGTAGCTGCCCTGCAGCACCTCCCGGAGGGATGCAGAACTTGCGGAGCTCGCACCGCACCGAGGCACCCGCCGCCACGCACGCACGGAGCCCGGCGAGTCGATGCCGGCGCCCCACGACAGCCTCCTTCAGGAAAAGCCATTACGGGAGACGCAGGTGACAGCTCATCCTCAGGGTAGCCCTCGCCGAGAAGCCAGGAGACAGCGGGCGGAATTCCTTCCCAACTTCGGAAGGGTAAACCTTCATCCTCACCCTCCTCCTCGCTTCAGACAGGGTACGAGAAGGATCCCAAATCCCCCCATTATCGCCCATCTTGAAACCCACCCTGCGTTTTTAATCTCCTCCTTCCAGAGCGCGGACCATGGTGCTTAAAGCAGCGGTGACCGGACGCGTTTTTGTCTCCCGTGGGGCAGGACCCACGAGCCTCGGGGGGCGATGCCCGGCCGCGGCACCCGCCGCTCTTCCCCGCGCACCCACCGGCGTGGTTCCGGATAAGTTGCGCAGGGAAGAAGAGGAGGAGGAGGAAGGGAATGGGGGTGTCTCTGCCCACGGTCTCGCCCCGTCCCCCATGGTCCGCGCCCCCCCCCACCGCCGCAGCCCCACCGCCGGGACAACCCGCACAAAGCCGCCGCCGGGCTCTCGCTGCGCCCGCTCGGCGCCACCAGAAACAATAGTCACGGGCCGAAGCGGGGACCGCGGAACCGCCGCCGCCCTGCCCACGGTACCGCAGAGCCCGGCCGCGGGTGGCAAAGAGGGGGAGGGGGGAAGATTCCCGCAAAACGCCGCTGCTCCGGCCAACCTGTCACCGCGCCGCCCGCCCGGGGCTGTCGGTGCGCAGCCGCCCGGTGGCACCTACCTCCGGTGGAAGGTGCGGCAGCCCCTAGCTGGGCTCCATGGGGCCGCAGCCGCCGCCCGCCTCTGTCAAGCCCGGCCGCCGCCGCCGGGGACGCACAGCCCTGCCCTGCCCGGTACCGCGGCCCGCTCCCCCCGCGCCGGGCGGGGCCGGGCGGGGCGAGGACAGGGGGGCGGAGCTTTCCCGCCCCAGGCCAAGCCCACCGCCCTTCGCTCCGCCCCCCCGCCGGCGCGTCTCCCCCCTCAGATCCTTCTTCCCGCGCCTGCACGGTGTGGGGGTACGCACGCACATACACATACATGCGTAGGGTAGGGACCGCATAGGGTCCCGCGTAGCTGCACGAGGCTTTTCGGGAACAACCCCGACCCCCGGGAGGATGCTGCAGCAGGCACCGTCATCCTTGTTAATCCATCTCAGTGATTCTTTCCTCCCTGCTCGCTCGAAGTTTTGACCTTGTCTCGCCTGCCTCTATCTTAGATTGATCACATTTATGACTTCCTAATTTTTCTTTACTCCCCCTCCCCATTTCCCCTCTTCTGAAATTTCCCCCCTTCTTTTCCACCTTCATTCTCCCTTGTCTCCATTTTCCTGACAGAAGTTCCCAGGCCCCTTTGACCGCAGACTCCATGCTTTAAAATGACTTTGTCGAGGGCAAAAGAGTTTTCCACAGGTTTCAAATCTCTGTTAGTGTTGCCTGCAGCTTATTGGAAGGTGCAGTGCATTAAAATAAATCCGTAGCTAGTGTTACATAACATGCCCTCGAATGTACATAAAAGATGATTGTAATTCCATCTGGATTTCTGTTGATATTAGCAAACCGCTCGAGATTTCCTCTTGCGGTTTAATGGGCTTTTCAAAACCTTCGACTGGTACTGGATCAAACAGATTATGATTTAAGAAAGGGTAAAGCACACGCACTTATGACATGGTAGAAATTAGTGAAAGAAGGGGAAAAAAAAGATACTTAGTAGGTCATCTGCCTAATCCATCTTCCAAAAGAGAGTAGGAATGTCCCCCATAGGATAATTTATGGGCATTTGTCTAGTTTTCTTTGAAATGCTCCAAATATGTGGCTTCCTTGCTGCCCATAGGAATTTAGGTCAAGCTGCCTGAGAGCAAATTTTGTAGCATCTTGGGATTTAACATCCACTGCTGTTATGCCAAGTTTGGGGATTTGTTTCTTTCTTTTTTCCCAAACAGCACAACTGTGCAGTTGCACTCTGTCATTTCTTTCTTGCCCATCAGTATGGAAAGATTTTGGCCATCGCTTTTCCCAGGTTGGGAGCCCAGGGACAAGCCCAGCTTGGAAAATGTCAGTTCTCTGCTCAGCGTGGCCAAGAGATTGAGTCAAATGTCAGGATTTGTTTGGAGAGCAGTGGAGAGAAAAATTGATTTTATACTGGTCTGTAAATCCATGGTACACCTGCACCCCAAATACTGCTGGAGCTCTGGTCTTAGCAGCTCGAAAAGGGCATGGTAGAGCTGGACAAAGTTTGGAGGAGGCTAGCACTGATGGTCCATGGTTTGGAATGGCTTTCCGGTTAGGTACATGCAGCCTGGAAGGGGCATCTGTGGGAGGATGTGGCAGAGGTTCCTTTGCTCTCGAGTACCATGGAGGGAGTGAGCAGGGACTGCTGGCCACTAAATGAAGGTAGCAGGCAGCCACTTCACCTGACCATATGGAGGTGATTCTTTGTGCAAACACAGCTGTGCAGACTGTTGCCATCTGACAGTGGGTACTTGTGTCATTTTGAGGGGAAGATGGATGAACTTACAGAAGAGAAATCCACAGAGGGCAGCCAAATCACAACTGGCTCAGAAAGGTCCCTCCACCATAAATGGTTCACAGCTGGGCTTCCTCTGTTCTCGTGTTCCCCCCTTCATTTTTAGCCACCATTTACCTGCCAGCAGTGATTACTCCTCTCAGATTTGATGTCACATCTGGATTAATTTTGTGCTGCCTGCAGCTTTCCTAATGCCTGTATTGCATAAAATTTGGTACTAAAAGGGATGAATGGCTTTCTGGAAGGTATCAGGATGGTAAGGTGAAGGAGTCTTACGAGCAAGCAGAGAGATAGCTAGGAATGCTGTCAACCAAGTGGGCTGCTTGGGACAGTAGTCAGGCTGTGAGGAGGAAGCGGCCAATCAAAACCATTCTGGTTTGGAAGAATGGCGGTGTTAATGTTTCAGGACTGTTATCTGTCACAAGTGCTTGGATTACATTACCACCTTTCGGTCAAGAATTGGAACGCATGTTGTCAAATGTATTCATTAAAGCGCGTGTGGACTGCGTGACATTTTGTGTGAAATGCAGTGTGTACAGGTGTGAAATCCTGAGCCTGTTGTTTTGCACTCTTGAGAAGGAATGGAGAGGATGATATTGGTGCTGATGTCGTAAGCACTTAACAGTGTAAACCTGTAACACAAAGTTCAGTTCTTGAAGATGTCTGCTTGTTTCAGTGGGAGAGTAGCAACACTGTACCAGTGCACGGTCCATCATGGAAGATAGAAGTGTCAAAGCCCACTGGATAAACCATCATTGTGCATTGAGTCATCAAAGAGAGAGAGTCACTGGCTGCAAACAAGTTTCTCTCAGCCTTCTAAAACATGACAGAAATAATCAAATCTATCTGTGGCCTGAGGACAGTGACCTTAATTTAAAATCAATCAAAAATCCCTGTCAATGGCAGCTGATCACCCCATTCACATCTCAGACCGATGCTCTTCCAGGCCTGCTGTTGCCAGCGCTGTTAAACAAGTGGGTAAGCATTATGTGTTCCTGTCTTCTCTCTTCCTCCATGTCTTTCAAATTGAGATAGCGTGGCCTCAAACACTTCTCTGTGTTCCTAAAGCTGTACAGGTATGACTCAGCATGGCTGCTTTATCCATGTGGCTTCCCTGGAATTTACCAGTTCCATAGTTTGTATCTTGGTACAATGCAAGGAGGAAACTTGCTGGGGGGGGGGACACAACAACGTGGGGCTGACATGCAGGGGGCTAACTACATCAAGAACGAAAATGAGGGAGCTCAAACTATGTACATGAGTGACCTTAGTCAAGTGACTCATGGACATAATCCTTTATGGTACTGACCCCATATACTGTTTTAACAGTGTTTATGCAGGAAAACATATTCAGGTAGATCAGGATAGTCACCATTTGCCTGTCAGGTTGCTCCACCTGAATCTCAACACTAATTGAAGCACATGGAACTTCGGAACTCCCATATAAGCTTTGTACTAAAGTTGGGTAGATAAAGTAACTGTATAGAGAGGATCTGCATGGACTTTATGTGTTGCCTCTGCTAATAAGCATACTGGTGGGCTGTTACTCTTTCCCTTTGTGAAGCATGTAAAACAGCCAGCAATATCATTCATTTTGCCATATTGATCTTGTGGAAACACTTTGATCTCATGGCAGTATTATGCAGTAGGAAAATTAATGCTGCCAGGTGTGATTATTAACAGAAATCCAGCTTTAAACTGGAATCACAAACCCTATAGAAGCACCCACACTACAAATGCTGTGTGGGGAGAACTGACAGATGGGTGCACACACAGTATCTGTTGTGAAGTTTTGGAGCATAGCAAGAGTGCTCATTGCACTGAAACTGGTGGTTCTGAGGAGGTGCAGGATTCTTAGCGACAGAAATAATTTTCAGGTTTCCTGTAATAATATATAGGCAGTAGGAAGCCCGTGGCAAGTCTGAATTGCGCACTAAGCAGCTTTAAAATTGTTTAAGGCATTATCTATTATAAGGAAGTTTATAAAGCTCCATCTCCATTATTTGAGTTTTCACAAGGTCATAATCCACTTGACCCTCGTGGTTTATTTCATCACTATTGTCCCCCAGAGGAATTATAACCTTTACCATTACCACTTGCTAAATATATCAAGAGGTTTTAGTGATATTATCATAAATCACCAAGCTCAGCTTTGTTGCTTGTAATGTGACAATAGTACCTCCTGATTTTTGATGCAGTGATTGTCAACCTGATCTACTTGTCTTTTTTAAATGACTTTATAATACGAACATACGCTAACAATATGAACGTGTTTTATTCTTTCTTTTACAGTAAAAAAATTGTCTTTTTCTGAGGTCATCTGAACTTCAAGTACTGGCTTTTTAGCCAATGCTTCTGTGATCAAACATGAAAATTACAAACTCAAGCATATTGAAATCAAGCCCAGGGACTTCAGGTAACCCCATTCTCACAATTGGTTCTCTTTTCAGTTAAATGCATGAGTGTTTATTAGAAATCATACTGTAATTTGGTTATCCTGAAAGCAGCTATTGGGAAGACCAGAGGTACCTCAGGTAAGCCAGGTTACGTTACTATGTGGCTTTTTAAAAGGGTAAGCCATAGGAAGCTAATAAGTGATAATTTTGATGCGTTGGATGTTGCTTTTTACACTTCAGTCTGCTTTCCAGCAGAAAGTGGGTCCCATGTCAAGCCCCCAGGAGACAATAAAGAGAATTTGCTATAAAAAAACCCCAAACATACTACTGAAGCCAATTTGCCTTGCACTTAAGATCAGCTTGGATCAGAAGTTGGCTTCAAAACCATTTTGACAAGACGTACCTTGTAAGACAGCAACTAGGATCCAGGCAAGCTGCTTCTGGCTCCAAGAAGGCTTCACTTGCGCTGTAAATCAGGCTTCCTTCCTGGAACTGCTGGGATCCAAAACTGTGAGATTCTTTGTAGCAGCACCTGCAATAGAAGTTTGTCTGTCTGACTTGATACTGTGGGACAGGTCTGGGCACACAATGCCATTTCAGCTGATGTATGGCAAAACATCCTGAACCAAAAATATCTCATCTGATGAAAATCTGGGAGCCTGTCTTTGGAGAAGAGGAAGAGGAATTATCTGTCTTTATTCTCCAGACCTTTCCACTGTGGCAGACGAGGGTATAGGGGTGTACTTTAGCATCCCCCACCTCCTCACCAACCCACAGGCTTGCATGGCTACAGTGTATTAATTTACATCCGAGCTAGTCACTCTTCAACCTTTATGGTCAGCTGAGAGAAATGGGCACTTGTAGGATGCGATTCATTTGACCTTTCTTAGACATCTACTTTAGGAAGAGATAAATTATTCCCCCAAATGTCTGTGTTTCTCTGTTGACCACAAAACGACCAGTAAATGGTTAGTTCAGAGGCAGGTGTCTATATTACAAGCTGTCTACATGCAATTAGGCAAATCCTAAACTGATTTTTCTATGAAGCTGCCCTCACAACGGCTGTTGAAATGCTTTACAAAGATTATGATTTCTGTATCGTGAGTATACAAAATAACATCTTTTTCTTTGTTTGCAGTCTTTATTTTTGAGAAGCATCATGTTAGCGGGGCCTGCATGTTTTGTTGAGCTCAGATTGTTTTCAGCTGACTACTGAGAAATTGGCAATTTTTTCACTATTTCACTGTGTGACATTCACCAAATCACAGAATGATTTGGGTTGGAAAAGACCTTCTTTGAGCAGCCTGTTCCAGTGCCTCACCACCCTCACAGTAAAGAACTCCTTCGTTATGTCTAACCTGAACTTCCCCTGTTTAAGTTTAAACCCATTACTCCTTGTCCTATCATAAAGAGTCCCTCTCCAGCATCCAATATTTGTCTGATTTAATGTAAAAGTGGAAGAAGGGTGTATTTTACACCAAGGAAATGAATACAACATTTGAAGCATCTCTCATCACTGTATATGACTAGAAAGAGTAGTTGAATACATACACATTTTTGTTTTTATTTGATCACAGAGGAAGATTTAAATACTATTAGTAATAAAAAAAATCTATGGCAGTGAGAGTCACTGTACTGCCATAAACCCACTGAACCCCTGTGCAGTACATCTCAGAAAAGGCCCAAGGCTCAGATGTCTATCTCTATGTTCTTGTATTCCCAACAAGCAGTGAATAATGCATTAGTTTTGCTTCAAGCATCCTATTTTGAATATGTTTTAGCCAGAATTATTAGCTTTCATGTAGTGTATATTGTTAATGGAGGTCATGCTCTGTGCCCATCTAATGCTGTCTCCAGAAGTGCCCTGGTACAGCACACAGAAAGGTTTCATTAGAAATTCTCCCTGTTGGCTGTTGCCATGGGGTACCCCAAGATTTCCCTATTACAGGGACAGATCCAGGTGGAATCAGTGGAAATGTCCCTACAAACACTATGGGCCTTTGTCTCAGGCCCAAAATATTTAACAAAGCAGGAGGAGGGAACCTTTTACATTACAATGACCTGGGAGGACTCCTACTTTCTGTCCTCATACCACTCTGTGGAGACTAGCCCTGAGATACTCACTTCTTCACCCAGGCACCCTAACGTGTGTGTGTTGAGCTGCTCTGAGAACATCTGAAGCCACTTAATAACAAGCAAACCACCGGAGCTTTCCTGCACTTGGTCGAGGTGTGGATAGCCTGAAGAGAGCCTTCCTTAAACCCTTGTGTCTTGATGAGGACCGCCAGCTCCCCAGTATTGCTGATGGCCCTAGTCATCACTGGGAGCTTGTTTGAGAAAGGAGCTGCAGAGCTGAGTCCTGGGGTGAAACCATGTTCTTGGTTGCTGTAAAGCTGTAGAGCTCTTTCCTTTGGCAGCCATGGTAGTCTAAAAAGATAATTAGCTTGCAAAGAGCTATAAAAAGAACATTATTATTTAAGATAAAGGGTATCATTTCCAAAAGAGTAGGCGTTTACACACACACACACGTGTACACACACATGCATGCACACATCCCTTATTTAAGTTTCCACAGCTACTCTTGGCGCAATGCAGCCAGCTGTTAAAACCGAAATAGCAACGAGTGCACATCACACGCCCTCTGTATTACCATTTGAAAGGGACAGTTCCTTGGGAGGATGGGAATTTGACAGGATATGAATATGTCTGAGACTCTATTAGGCACTAATTCAGCAGGACTGGCTGAATGAGATGAAGAAATGAGGAGGAGAGAATTCAAATTTGAGCTGATTGGTAATTTTGATGAAAGCCCCTTCGTCTCATTCAGTGACTGTTAATTACCTATGGAAATTACCATTTATTTTTCTCTTCAGGAAATGTCATTCGCCTGCCAATATGGAAAGATTAATTAAATTCTTCCATGGATGAAGGTGAAAGTAGGGTCCTTGTGGTCAGTGCACAGTTTGGCTATGGAGGCAGATATAGAATCATAGAATAGAGTAGAATAGAATATACCATGACAAACCTGCTTTTGAAAAGAACAGCTCAGCTCTTTCCTCTTGTGTTTTTGCGGGAAGATAAGTGCATCCTTGTCCCTCTGAGGTGATGTTGGCCTGCCAGCTGCTTTCAACAGGAGAACTCTGAAAGAGGGGAGGGAAAGGACAGTGATGATTCAACAGCTTGGAAGTAAATTAGAGGAAGCCTCTTGCTCCACCCAAGGAGAAATAATTAATAATTCAGGACAAAGGTATCTCTGCTTAGATCAGAGAGAAACCCTCAGCTTGGACCCATCTATACAGAGTACCACAAGAGTTGATTGATTAAAGCAACATTATAACTTCAACCTCACATTCATAAGGTGTTCAGAAACACAACAGCTTCTCCTACCAGTTCTCATTTATTTGATCTTGGCTCAGCCTCAAAAGCTGCTTTTGTCAGTACTAACTATGGCCCTTCCACTGCTCAAGAGTTTATTTCCAATATCCACTATTATTCTGTTCAACCCTGCTGTGCAGAAGAAAAAATAGGAAATAAAGGGAGAGCAACGTCCCAGGGAAACTGCGCTATGTAGTATGGGCATTTGATTGAGTTCCTGATTTATAGCTGTCAAGCACATATCTGGGTGCACTTGCTAAAAATCAGGCAACATCATAAAAGGAAAGGAATGCTCTGTTCCTTGATGCTTTTTTTTCTGAAAGGAAGTCCTTGCATTAAGTTTTAATGACAGATTAAGTAGATGGAAAGTCACTTGGAAGCCCAACGGGCAGAGAGATTTTAGTCTGCCTCTGTTATGCTCGCAGGGAGGAAATGAGGCAGCTGAGGAGAAGCTCAGTGTCAGGAAGGAGGCAGACAGGTCAAACGGACAGGCTTTCCAGAAGCAGCCTAACTGAGAGCAAACAAGCAGCTGCAGTCAATCAAAACCAGCAGGGCAGCCAGCTCCAGAGCTTGCTCCTGATTTGCAGCACAAGCCAAACCTCCCCATGGGGAGCTGCTTTGGTGCTCCCATCTTCCATGCAGCACCGCAGCAGCAAGCTGGCATCACCAAGTGATCTCACCAGGATTGTGACAGCTGGATTGGAAGAGAGATGTCAGTCTGTGTGTCAGCCTTCCCACTGGCAAAAGCTGACCTCCTCCTGTTCCCACATTCAGCCCCCTGCAAGGCTCATCTGGGTGCTGGACTGGGGACCTCAGAAAGGGAGTGTCCAGAAGCAAAAACTTGGGGTCTGATCCTAGACTCAGCCTGGAATATTCTTCACGCATCTGCCATGATCAGCAACAGGCCAATGCAGCAATGAAAAATGCAGCCCTCACTGGCTTGACTTGCTTTTATCAGAGAGAATCTTGGTGGACAGAGGCATGGGATACTATCTTGTAGGCTGAGCCAGCAGCATCATTGAAGGTTTGAGGGTTACACCTTGAAGGCTGTTATGTGTGGCAGAGGAGTCCATTTTGGCTCTTCACTTTTCCTATACATAGTGAAAAGGAATTAATACCTCGGCCAATTGACAATCTCACACAGGCTACAGATTTTACCTCTAGTCTACTTTACACTGTGTTTTGAGATCAGTATGGGAAAGCACAGCAAGCTACCAGTGTTTGCTATGTTTTGCATCAGCTGTAATGTAAGAGGTTGCTGCCAGCCAATAGCAGCATCATTTGCTTGCAATAAATTTGGAGATTAGTAACTTAGAATCTGTTCAGCTGAATTCCTGCTGAGGAGGAGGATTGGAAATTACGGAGACAGGCAGCAAAAAGCAAGCAAAGGTGATACAAAGACAGAAGATGTGATAAAAAAGAGTAAGAAACTTGCGTAGGACATATCTGTTCAGTGGCCAGTCTGGAAAAACAAAGAAAAAGAAGAGATTTTTCTACATGGGTAACCAGCCTAGACCTCTTTTTGTAGCTTTTAAATAATGTCACACGTGGAACAAATCTATAATTTCCAAAGAAAAATATGGAAAGTCTCCGTTATGTTCTTACAAATGTTTTCTATTTCTTTCCCAGCTAAATCTGTTTACCAAGTTGGACTCTATTCTGTAAGTTGCTTCTTCAAAACTGCATTTTTTGACAAATTCGTTATTTGCCAAAAACATTCTCCCAGCTTTAAATATAAAAAAATAATTATTCAATGGACTGGAAAGAGTCCAGTAGGCTTTGGTTCAAGCCTTGTAAAGCAACAAATAAACATTTTCTGCATGCTTGAGGAGAGCATATGACTCCTCAGTCCTCCGCAGTTTCAGTGTAGAAGAAGGGAGCTCAACACATGGAGAAATACCTAGTCAGATTTATTTCATCTTCAGTTAGGAAAGCAAGCAAGATCTCCTTCAGCCTCTGGCACTGACATCAAGCTGTCATGATTATAGTCACAAATCTTTTTTCTCTTATGTGGTACACAAATCCAGGTGTCCCAAAGTACATTAGAAGGCAAGTAAATAATTCCATGAACAAAATAAATGAATACACATGAGGGAAACAAGGAATACTGAGGCTACCTGAAATAATTCTGTCTTATCTGAACTTGCTTTTAGGTTGTCTGCCTTCAACTAATCATATTATAGCAAATAGGAGCATAGAGGTGCTATGATAACAGCTTTTATGATGAATGTGATTTTCAGGCTGATGAAGCTAAAATGTAGTGTTTGAAGTCTAATGGCAAGTGAGAGAGAAAGCACCTATGAGACATGTTAGATGAGCAGTGTATCCAGTTCCTAAAATATATTGGCTTGATTGCTGTCTTCTGAGACAGAAAGATATATACACATTCAGATATATAAGCAATGCTAGCACTGAAGAAATGGTTCAGAACTGAGTCAGAGATGCGCATGCACTTTTTTATGTGTGCTTCTTGCTGCAACTTTCTTTTCACTCTCCGGAAGAGTTCAGCACATTATTTTCCCATTATGTCTTCAGTATTACCTGCTCTTCCTGAAACAGCTGTTGTACTGTCTTCCTACAAAACTCAGGGAGCATTGGCCTTCTCTAGCTGTTGGGATTTCATGACAGCTCCTACAAGAGCAGCCAGTGCATGAGTAATATTCAGAACCTGGCACCCCTTGTCATTGTGATTCCACGAGATGGTATTTTATGATGCAAACGCACTCTGACCTCCATAGAATGCAATATATCAAACGTGTGATGTATGCAAAACCGATCCCAATAAGGGAGGAGATAAATAAATTTGTTATGATTTTAATGATATGCATTTAAATGTTACTTCTGCGGGGTCTGAAGAGAGTGACCTTTGCACAGTGCCCAGATTGTCCTGAGGCATGGTACTTCTCCGTGCATTTATTACTGCCTTACATGATCAAGTGTAGCCGGTATGATGCAAGTCCATTATTTGTGGTAGAGACCTTACTGGCTGAGGTATACAATAAAAGCAAGGTGGTGCAAACATGCTGGTTGGCACAGGAACACTGTGTGAGAAAGAAGGGATATTATTCATTGAAATGCCTTGTTGAGCAGAGACAAATAAGTTGCCACCCAACAACCGTCCACAACTGGAACCCTTTGCTTGTGAGCATGGTGCTGCCACTGCACTCTGTCAGGGAGGATCCAGTTGCCACTGGGAGCAAGCAGTTTTGCAGCTCCTCCTGCCCACTTGCTTGTCAGGTTGCAAAGGGCTGAGCCCACGGCCCCAGCAGACATATGCCCTCCCAACACTCCTGGAGAGCAGAGGACAAAAGGGACCAAACCCCCTGGCCATTGAAGGGCATACTGCCCTTCTCCTTGCTTCTCAGGTGAGCAGCATGGTCTTCAGTCAAACCAGGGGACACTGGCCATGTTGTCCATCCGGGCATGGGAATGTCATCTTCTCCTTATTCATCCCTGCTGCTATATTATGCTACAATCCCAACAGCTTCAAGAGGGTGCAGAGCATCATCTATTCTCACTCATACCCACCCTCTGCATCATGTTTAAGATATTTTATCTACTTGGCCAAACCAAGAAGAGAGATTTTTCACTAGTGAGGTGTGGCCCCACTAGTCTCTCATTACCAACAGTAGTTTCAAAGGCAGTCTGTTAGGCAGAGGAGGGACCCACATCATAATGCAGTCTCCCTGCTGTTGCTGCAGCTGCAAAAGGGAAGGAAAGCCGTAGGCTGCCACCTTTCACCTCCTGTGCATTTGGTGGTGGTGCTGACGGTTTGAGTGTGGGAACTACCTACACCTCAGGTTTAAGGCTATAAAATATTATTTTTTAGAGCTGATTCATTTTAGTATGTGGTAAAATGCAATTGCAAGTAGGAAATATTCAAATATGGGACTCTGTTTGGCAAGGTGGAACATTGCAATAATGTAGTAGTGGGCGAGGTCTACCTTCCAACTGTGCCTTTGCAAGCACTGCCATAAATATTGGACGTTGTGTGACATCTGCTAGTTGATGAACAGTGTGATGCATCACCAAACAGAGCAATAGCTTATACAGAGGCTTTTTTTCCCCTCTTTTATATTTTTCCTTCAATATTTATAATGAGTCAGTGTTCATAAAAGCTGAGTTGCCAGTGGGGACTCCCAGGATTGCCTGCTGGTCTGGCAGCAGGTAGTAGAGGTGGCAAGAGGAACAACAGCTCTGCTTTGTCAGGGAAGCCCTTCTCCAAGCTGGAAAGCCAACCCTAGCAAGGGCTATTCAGACAACCTCCATATCTAATCTGTTCTTGGGTTTATTGCTAGCAAGGCTGTTGAACATTGGGCAGATGGCTAGTATTTTCTTTCAGTATCAGTCTTTGTTGGATCCAGACCAATGATGTAAATATAAATAGCTCTGGCTCTTGGTCACTAAAGCCTCCTATGATCAGCCCTCCCAAAGAGGTGTTACTTAAATGAACTAGGGAAGTGGGCACCAGTGAATAAAACAGATCAATTTGCCACGCAAACTAGAGAACTGGTCTCTTGAACTGAGCACTTGAGTTGTTCCGAGAGGATTCAGTTCTGTGTTTACTATGTGCCTGGTGTTCGGTGGCTTTGCAGGATGGGAGAGGTGTTGGAGTATTTAGGACAGTGTGTATTTTAGGCCATCTGGCATGTTTGAGCCACATATGGAGCTCTCTCAATGTTGAAATGTTGAATGAATGAAGCTCAAATCTGGTGGTCTGCCTAAGTCCAGATATATTTCCGTGGTGTGAGTCCATCTCTGGGGCTTATTCCAGTGAATGTGGGGAAAATTAAAATAATTGATTAACAGCTTAATAGTGCTTTGTGCCACTTCTTTCCAGTGTGCCCATATGTGTGATTTGCTGCCACCAGTTCTGCATCATACTTGCACTGCCAGGCTCTGATGCATTCAGCATGCTACCATGGGGCATTAAAGCCTGGTACAGCCCAGACAAGGGTAAATGTATGAAGATGCTAAATGCTGCTTCCTCATGAGGAAGCAGCATTTCCTTATGTCCTCATGAGGACATGGATAATAGTGTCACATGTATCACATGTGACACTATTATCCATGTCATCCTTGCCTGACCTGCCCATGCAGCATTAGAAGGAGAAGGACCTGTATTATCACTGGTGCAAACCCATCGTGGAGCAGCACTGGTGACTCCACACCTACTGAGGAACTGGCGCTAATGGGACACCAGCCCCTGCCATCATCCTACCCTGGGCACAGCTTCTTTTCAGGGGAGCATCCCCTCTTCTGGTACCTGTCCTTCACCTTCGTGCGTGCTCCTCCACATCCTCACAGCTGATCTTTCTTGTGCAGCAGCAGCACTAGTAGCAAGTTTCACCCTTTTCAGTCTGCTCCTGCTATGGCATGCATATATCATTTGGGCCCACAAGACATTGGGAATCTATGTCCGGAATCCCACTGTTTTTTTTTTCCACTCACAGGTTAGAAAAGGAGAATATAACAGAGTAGATGAGGAATGTTTTAAGTCCCAAAATGCTACTTTCCAAGCTTAACTATTTAAAACTTCAGCTTCCGGAAAATCTCCCTTTCCAGAGTGGAGAAACCCCATGGCAGCTTCATGCCCAGCTGGGAGGGAGACCTTGAATCAAAGAATTATGTAGGATTAATAGGAGAAATAGCTCTACTAATGTCCAGCAGCATGTTCCACCTCAGGAACATCTGTAAGTAAGCATAGCTCCTATACATCATTGGAGAGGTATTTAGTTTTCATGCCTTTCAAAAGCATTTGTACTTGTTTGCTTGCAATGTCACATGTCTCAGGTCTTTCCTTTTAGGTTTGTTAGTTGTTTTGCTATACCAAATGGTGGTGTGTAGGGATGGCACAGTTCTGGAACTATTCTGGTTCTTACTGCAGCTGAAGCCAGTACGCAGCTGTTGCAGAGCAATGGCTTCAGACAAGAGGGGTGAGGGGGAAAGAAAGCATTTACTGATTTCTGGATCACTAAAAATTATCCTGAAGTATTATCATAGATTAATTTAATGCTGCCTTAAACAGGCTGTGCTTCAATGATCACTGATAAGAGAAAGGGATAGTTCACAGGGCATAAATGTATAGGGAGGCTGACAAAAAAGAAAGCATGAAAATTATAGGGAGAGATATTCAGTGCTCTCATTTAAAATATTGAGTCTAGAAAGGGAGTTTGCAAGAGTGGGTATGTTCTTATGCAATTCTGCAAGGACACCCATGTTTTACATTTACAGTGTTCCAGGGAGTATCCTGAATTCAGTGTATGCTGACTTCCAGAGGTAAAACAAACAGAGTCAAAATAACTAGAGTGAATATAATTAAACAAGGCTTAGTCGTATCCAGATTTCTGAGAACCTGTTATTTGCTTCATTTTTTAATCTGAAATTTCTAAAAGCATAGGCTCTTTTAAAAAAAGACAGACAGAGAAATCCTTCTTCCCCCTCTGGTGATTTTTCTCCACCACTTGCGCTTTCACTGTGCTGTTGGAGTAGCTGGGAGACAATTGGAGGTTATTTTTAGACTGACTCGCTGTGTAAAGCTGACATTTGTAGGTTAGGCATACCAGTTGCAGACTGCTGCTTCTTCTGCATTTTCCTTAAATACTCCTTTTCTAAGCATTCCAACACCCCCCTCCTCCTTCCCAAGTCTTTCCACATAAGTATCGAAGTACTAAATCCACGTTGTGTCTGTCAACATTTTCAGTTGAGCTGAGTTAAAAGCATCATTTAAGAGGCACAGTCAGATCATGTCCTCTCACACAGCTGGAAAAACCTGACAAGATGTGATGCTTCGGCATCTCAGATCTGCCCCTAATGGAGCACAACATCCCTTTGCAACACACAGGAGAACCAGCCTGTGGGCCATGCTGCTGGATCACATTCATGTACCAAGGGTGGCCATGAGGTCCACACCAGCAGCTATCCTTCTCTGCTGCTGTCTTCTCTGAGAAAATGGGCACTGAGAGGAATTTGGCTGCCTGCAGCCCATGTTCCCACAGAAAGCGGATGCCCAGAAGTGCCATGCAATATGGCCTGCATTCCTAGGGCTTGCCTTTTGACATTCTTGCCCACTGAAGGTGGAGAAAATGAGCTACGTTAAACATAGCAAAACTGCTGGTGTGTTTGGCCTCCAGGGAGTTTTCCAGGCATAGCATGCAGGCACTCCTGGTGAGCTCTGTGGCAAAAGAGGCAGGAACGTCTGGCATGCAGTGGGCAGCAGCCCGTGGGGACCAGGATGCAACTCCCTGGAGTGCATTCAGATACTGGCTTAGGGATCTGGAGAAGTCCTGGTGTATGACAGACTCTGCACTGCAGTTACTGCTGTTAAGGCTTAGCACTTAGCAGCATGGTGAATTTGAATCACTGAGCTTTCGATTCTGAAGTATCTCAATCTGCTGGAGTTTACAGAAACACAAAGACCTTCTAAGCCTGAGGAAGAAAGATGGTTGCTAAAATCAGAATTCAACAGCAGATTAGATTACGAAACTGCCATTAACCTACTCTATATTATAATCTCAAATCCCTCTAATATATTTGGCATGCAGCAGTACAAATGCTATTTTCCACCTTAAACTAAGGCTGAAGAGAAATCCTTTTTCCAGTTAACCTCTTTCTTTTCCTGGTGCTTTTGGGGGACTAATGTTAATTTTAAAATGAATATCTTCATGCAAATTGCAGCCTAAATAAATCCAGACGCATAATCTTTTAGGGCAAAATCCATTTTTTCCAGTAGAGACCACATGTGGGCCCTGTGCCAGGTAAAATCTAATGTGCAGTCTAGTGAAATCCATTGTCAGCCACCCTATGAAGACAGAGCTCTGCTGTCCTGCTCAGTGCAATGCTTCTACCAGGGTTTATGAGCGCAGGGGTGACCGTGGGCTTCCACAATGCTCACGCTCATTTACCAGGGCTGTATCACTATTTTCTGCTCCAATAATACATATTCCCACCATAGTCCATTTAAGGCAATCCCAAAATCTCCTTCCAAAGATCTGAGTGAGGGAAGACAAAACACTTTGCTGCTGGACCAGCACCTCTTTCCACACAGCCCAACTGCAGGAGGTGTCTGGGAAACACTTGGCTGATCCTTCACACCAGCATCACCCAGATGTAACACAGAACAGGATTACTTTACCAGAAACAAGTGCTATTCTCATCCTACCAAAGAGGGAAGTTGGAGCATGACTGAAGCCAGGGCGGCTGGAGTAAGGGCTGCTGGAAGAACAGAACATCTCAGGCAAGGATGTGGTTGAGGTTTAAGTAGGGAGGCATCGCTGAGCCGGAGAACCAAATAAAGGAACCTGCGACAACCTAAAGCAAAACAAAAAGCTCTACCAGATTCTTCTTTTCTCAGCTGTGTACACTCTGCTGGAATGAGGTCAAATTAAAATGTTATTGGCTTCTCTCTGTTTTAATGAGTTTTCAGTGGTCCCAGAAATGTGGTACTCTTGGTTGACATGGGAGAGCACACTGTGAGGGAAGCAGTGAATCAGTCGGTGTGCCTTGGTTCATTCTTGCAGAAGCCCAAAGCTGTTGTAGCTCTGCCGTTTTGAAAATATTCTGGCTCAGGAAGCAGTGCTGGGATGAAGTCTGGGAGCATCTCCTGCTCTTGTGTGCACCAGAGGGGAAACCTGAGCCCAGTGGTGGGAGGTGTGCTGTCTCTGTTCATTTCTCCAGCAGTAAGCAGGATTGTGCCTGTGTTTAATAAATGTACACCTGTTCTTTTATTTCCCAGAAGTGTCTGCTGCAGTCCTAGAGACCCCATGAGGGCACAAAAGCATCTTCTCCCTACAACAGCAAAATAATATTGCAAAGGTCATGTTGGTAGGGCCCCTCTCACCCATCACTACCTCCGGTTGCCCACAGAAAAACCTCCTGAAAATTCAGATCCTAAAAGCAACTAAATGAAAATCAAAAGCAGAAATTAAGAAGGAAGGAAATGTGTTAACCAGTTAATTAACTGATTGATATTACTTTGTTGGTTCTCACCCCGCAGTCTGCATCAGTTCAGCAAAATATGCTTTCAAGAGAAATGATGCTAATTAAATACATGACAGAGCAGCCCAGGTAATAATTAGTAAGGGATGAAGTGACCATTCACTGGGAATTTTTTTATCAGGCCTTCAGGTGATTTGTATTTTTTTGGCTGCCCAAAGCTTGGGCTACCTGAAAAGATCTTCACTAAATGTAGAGTCCAGATCCCCCGGGTGTAAAAAGCAGCAGAAATCCAAGATACAAGCAGCATTCATTTTCTATTATGCAAATATAACTTCACAGTATGACACATCTGTAAAGCTTCATTTGGTTCCCCCCTGGCACAGTAAGCATCTGCAGCTTTAATGCCTTTGATATACTGTTTTTGATTAGATTAAAGATGATATTTATAGTAATTTTGGTAATGTCATTAGCTGTCACTAGAGTATCCTCCAACATTTTGTTTACTCCATATGTTTTGCAGAAGGGATAATGAAATTTGACTGTCCTGCAGCTTGGGTATAATTGCCTTGTTTGGGAGCAGGGTTACATGGGATCAGTTGCTACTCCTCAAGTGAAAATGGTGATGATCTGGTGGGCTCTGTAAGCTGTGCACAACAAGCCTGTCCTCTGCTCTGGTGCTGTGTCCTTCCTTCTTTATCCCTCCAGAGACAAGCTCATCTTCCCTGGAGGTTGTCTGAAAATGCATTACTTGTCTGTGGGTTCAAGTCAGGAGGGACAGATGGAAGGACAGACAGAGGGGAGGGTAAGACTAATGGAGCTGACTATGGATCACCAGTATATTTAGCAGAGAGAAGAAAATCCTGGGGAATATGATGACAAGCAATAAATACCTTCAGTTTAACAGTTTAAACAAAGGTGGGGAGTTATTTATAGTAGGACAGTGAGTGTTGGCCAAAGGTCAAGGAAAGGAAAACTTGGTTTCGACTTTTTTAGGGGGAAAGTACCTGGTATGTAGCACAGTCGCCAAGACTGGAGGCCAAGGCGCATCTCTGTGGCCATGCAAGATGAGAAACATTGTGGGTTGGGGTTATGTGGTGACAGCCCCAAGAGGGGAAGAGAGAAGTTGGGCATGCAACCAAGAAATTTTCTCTTCTCTTTCTGATCCTGAGCCTCATCATGCAGAGAACAGACGCTTGCAACTCTCCAAAGGCACTGCCGCCTGGCTTTGTATAGTTATGTGTGGGATTAAACACTCCAGTTTGGGGATGGTTCTAGCTTCATTTTCTTAAAGTCCCAAGTATACCGTGTTACTTGAAAGATTAAGTGTAGCACTGGCATTTCTGGCAGGCAGTGGGCACAGTGGAGTTAAATTATTATTGCAGAATTCAATGTATAAATATTGGCTCTCCAAGAGCTGGAGAGTGAAAGTATATGTGCAAGTGAATTTGTTTAAGTAAAGGATTGCTTGACTTTGCATTAATCTTTCAGATTCATTTTGTAAGGCGAAAAAAAACCCACCACAAAAAACCCCTCCACAAGTATCCTCACAGAGCATCTCAAAAAAAACCAAAACAAAACAAAAAAAGAACAAGACAAATATATAGATAATTTGGAAGATTGCTGTCAATGGTGCATTCCCAAGTTGTGCGTAATAAAGATGTGACCCACTTTAAAAGGGCTGTAAGCAGACGGGGATCCAGCCCTGGTGGGGTGGGCTGGGAAAAGTGAGGGAGAGAGGTCCCACTAGCCTCTGAGGCATCCCTGTGCTGGGTATGTAGAGCACCAGGGGCACAAATGGCCCAGTGGGCTTCCCTGATAGCGGTAGAGATGATGGACACATTAGACTGATGGCAGGCACAGGGAATCTGGCCATAGGCCCTTTACCCTTAGTAGGGCAGCGTCGCCTTGATAAGTTTAGCATCCAAAAAAAAAAAGGAGTCGTCGTCATGATGAACGTACTGAACTTCACAGTTTAAGGCGAGTTTTCCCCCAATGTGAATGGATGAAACCACTGCTGGTTTAAATGGCATGTTGAGAGCACACCACAAGGTGATAACAACCACATTTGCAGATATAGCCCTTGAATTCAGCCAGGGTCCTGCTCTGAGCTAAGAGCAATACTGTGGTCATAACAACTTTGTTTTGATCCTTTTTCCCCAAGGAAGAGAAGCTTGCCAGGTGACTGTAATACAGGCCCTTCAAGCCAATTGACTTTCTCTGGCTTTATACCAGCTTCAGCTGAGAGCAAATGATCATCTGATCAGTCTAATCACGGCTAGTGAGTCCTTTCAAGGAGCAGTTCCCTTGGGAACAGCATATATTTCGCAATCAAATCCTATTCCACCACTAGATCTTTATACAAAGGTAAACAGGGAAACCAGCCCCCCCCCCCTTTTCGTTTCCCAATGCATTTTACATTTATGAAAATGAAAATGTCATTTGAAAATGCAAAATTGAAATCTTGCTAAGAAACTGCCAAATACAGTTGTTCACTTTTGTGACAATGACCCCTTCCTTCCAAATTCTGGTTCCAAAGATATGCAAACCATGCTTCTATATATAGAATATATATATACCTCAAGTGAGGTGTGTTGCCTACCAGGGGCACAGATCAGGGATGTTGCAGAAAGACTGCCTGCTCTAGTAAGTCCCATTGACTATTACTCACTTCTAGTGATCCATGCGGGTGCTAGTGATATAGATAACAGTAGCCCAAAGAACATAAAGAAGAACTACAGAGCTCTGGGAGAAGTGGTTAGGGGCTCTGGATCTCAGATTGTCTTTTCATCAATTCTCCAGGATACAGGGGAGGAACTTAAAAAGGCTAGGAGGATTGTCCAGGTTAATAAATGGTTAGAAGGGTGGTGCTATAGTCAGGGGTTTGGGTACCTTGAACATGGTACTCAATTTAGTAGGCCAGGTCTACTGGGGGCTGGTGGAGCTGGTCTGACAAAGAAAGGGAAGAGTGGATTTGGTAGGAGGCTTGCCAGACTGGTCAAGGATGCTTTAAGCTAGATGTGTTGGGGGAGGGGGGCATCATTCCATCCCAACACACCCAGTCAGTTGCCAGCACCTATAATAAATGCTCGGAGCAATGTAGAGATATTCCAGCTGCTCCAGCCAATGAGCCGGCTTCAATTGCAGCTCGGCTCAGATGCCTCTACACAAATGCCCGTAGCATGGGGAACAAACAAGAGGAATTAGAGATGTGTGCACATCTACAGGGGTATGATATCGTGGGCATCACAGAAACATGGTGGGATGGCACCTATGACTGGTGTGTTGGAATGGAAGGTTACCGGCTCTTTAGGAAAGACAGGCCCGGCAGACGGGGAGGGGGAGTTGCTATTTATGTTAGGGATAGGCTAGAGAGTATGGAACTCTGTCTGGGGACAGGTGAGCAGTCAATAGAGAGTTTGTGGGTCAGGGTTAAAGGGAGAACAGCGATGGGTGATATTATTGTGGGGATCTGTTACAGACCGCCTGATCAAGAGAGCTCTGTGGATGAAGTACTCTATAGACAGATAGGAACAGCCTCACACTTGCAGGCCCTTGTTCTCATGGGGCACTTCAACCACCCTGATATCTGTTGGAGGGATGGTACGGCCCAGCACAAGCAATCCAGGAGGTTCCTTGATTGTGTGGAAGACAACTTCCTTCTGCAAGTAATAGAGGAGCCGACAAGGAGAGATGCCATGCTTGACCTCGTCCTCACCAACAGGGACGGGCTGGTTGGAAATATGATGCTCCAGGGCAGCCTTGATTGCAGCGATCATGAGATGGTTGAATTTGAGATCCTCAGGACAGTGAGAAGAGCGTGCAGCAAGCTCACTGCCCTGGACTTCAAGAGAGCAGACTTTGGCCTCTTCAGGAACCTGCTCAGTAAGGTTCCATGGGATACAGCCCTAGAGGGCAGGGGGGCCCAAGACTGTTGGTTGATATTCAAGGCTCACCTGCTGCAAGCTCAGGAGCGATGCATCCCAACTAGAAGGAAGTTCAGCAGGAGGGCCAGGAGACCTCCTTGGATGGATAAGGAGCTGCTGAGGAAAATTCAAAGGAAAAAAGAGGCTTATAAAAGGTGGAAGCAAGGGCAGACAGCTGGGAAGAATGCAAGGACATTGTCCAGGAAGTTAGGGACCAGGTTAGGAAAGCTAAGGCCCACTTAGAATTAAACGTGGCTAGGGAAGTGAAAGATAACAGGAAGGGATTCTATAGGTATGTAGCGAATAAAAGACAGGCTAGGGACAACGTGGGCCCTCTCCAGAAACTATCGGGAGAACTGGCTACCCTGGATTTGGAGAAGGCTGAGGTTCTTAATGACTTCTTTGCCTCAGTCTTCACTGGCAAATGCTCTGACCACACCACCCAGTTCTTGGAAGGCAGATGCAAGACCCTGGGCCCACTGTGGGGGAGGATCTTGTTCGGGACCATCTTAGGAGCCTGAATGTATACAAGTCCATGGGACCGGATGAAATCCATCCGCAGGTCCTGAAGGAGCTGGCAAATGAAGTTGCTAAGCCACTGTCCATCATATTTGGAAAAGTCCTGGCAGTCAGGTGAAGTTCCCGATGACTGGAAAAAGGGAAATATAACCCCCATTTTCAAGAAGGGGAAAATGGATGACCCAGGGAATTACAGACCAGTCAGTCTCACCTCTGTGCCAGGCAAAATCTTGGAGCGGATTCTCCTGGAAGGCATGCTAAGGCACATGAAAAGCAACAAGGTGCTTGGGGGCAGCCAGCATGGCTTCACTAAGGGGAAATCCTGCCTGACCAATCTGGTGACCTTCTATGAAGGGGCTACGGAACTGATGGACAGGGGTAGAGCTGTTTATGCCATCTACCTGGACTTGTGCAAAGCGTTCAACACTGCCCCACACGACATCCTTCTCTCTAAATTGGAGAGACATCAATTTGATAGGTGGACCACTTGGTGGACAAAGAACTGGCTGGATGGCTGCACGCAAAGAGCTGTGGTTTAGATTGGATATAAAGAGGAAAATCTTTGCTGTAAGGGTGGTGAGGCACTGGAATGGGTTGCCCAGGGAAGTTGTGAATGCTCCATCGCTGGCCGTGTTCAAGGTCAGGTTGGACAGAGCCTTTGGTGACATGGTTTAGTGTGAGGTGTCCCTGCCCATGGCAGGGGGGTTGGAACTAGATGATCTCAAGGTACTTTTCGACCCTAACTATTCTATGATTCTATTCTATGATTCTATATTTTCATATATACTCATAGATGTATGAAATATGTTCATATCAGTATATTTGAAGATATGCTCATCTTATGCATAAAGCCATTACATTAACTTTGTGAATACTTTCATTTATCACCAAGTTAATTTGCAGGAGTTTTAGTAAACTGCCTATTTATCTAAGATGTGTGTGTACATCACAGCTCGCTCTCCCTTGCTGCTGGCTTGCTCTTTACATTTATTCCTTTAAATCTCCCAGAAACATTCTATTCATTCTTTTATTCATTTTTACTGCTAAAACACCTGTTCCAGGCTCATTCAGGTCTGTTTTGCCCTAGTTCAGAAGTTAATTTCACCCATACCCCAAGCAAGCCCCTTCTTTCAGCTGTCTCAGCCTGGGCAGCCTGAGGCTCTCAGCTCTGTGCCTGCCTAACACACCTCAGAAGATGTTCCCACCTCTGATCAGCCCATGGCTACCCTAGATTCTCCTTCATTCCCACTACACAGGGGTATCACCAACTTCTCACGCTGAACATTATGGGTTTGAAAGGAGAAATGTTGATTGTTTTCAGATCCTTCAGTTCTCCGTCCTGATTAATGTCTCATATGGAAGAAGTTTACGTAAAGCTGATGTTCACAGGCTCGGCAATATGCAACATCATGCTCCACCAAACAATTCTTGTCAACACCTATAGTCTGTTTCTTTGTTTGACTCTTGGTGAAAATTGTTGGAGCTCATGTTTTAATGTTCCCTCTTCCATGATTTATAATATACTGAGTTACAAGTGACAACTAACCAAAACATAGATACAGCCTAACAACCTCAAAATATAATTAAAACATAAAATAGTAAAATTTTATAGCTGTCCTTCAGATGTTCTGAAAATTTCCTCTGAGGACAAAAAGGATGTAATCTGTTTCCAATGTCCTTATGGTTTTCTGCAAAGTTCACCCTTTCAAGCTGCCAGAATTTACTGTTTGATGAAGGTACGTATTTTCGGGGGAGAATATGGAGATGATCCTTTTAACCTTCTCTGTTATGGCTGACAGAGGCTACAAGCCACTTTCCTGACCATACAAGACATTCTCAGACATCAGCTTTGTCTGCTATCAGCCACCCTCAGCTTTTCACCCCTCATCATATTCCTCATTAGATCATGTCATGGGCTGATTAATGACCCTTTCCTTCAGCACGAATACCACGTGTCCTTCTGCCCCATTGGGTTGCCTGCAGTGCATGGGGAATACCCAAGCTGATCCCTCTGGGAGAGTTCTGTCACCTGCCATCAACTCGTATCTCCCTTTGAGATCGCCCCTTGTCTCCTTCCCAGTGGTGGGGCAGTGCTGGCTGCCTGTTCCCAACCTTCTCACAGACTCCCCAGAGGGGCACCCTTTCAGGGTTATGCTTTATTCCCCCACAACAGGATAAAACTGAGCCTTTGAGGCAGAATCAGTTACTCACCCCAGCACAGGGTATGATGCTCCCACCCCAGCCTCATGCTGCAGAAGCCAAAGGCTGTGGCTCCTCTTCCACAAAGCACAAAGCAGCAGAGGACTTTTACAGCCCATGAGTCATAATGAGAAATGTAGCCACCAGCAATCTCAACCCCAGCTTGTGTATGCTACTGCAATCTTACACGTTATCTCACCAAGCTGCTCAGGAACTGGGATTTTGCCATTCGGGATTTTGCCATTCAGGATTTTGCAGGGGAAAGGAACAGCATTGAGCCCTAGCAGGGAGCGCTGCAACCTGCAGTGTCCCAGAAAATTCATCTCTCCTCCAAAATAAATTGAAGAGCTGCCAAGACATCATGTTTTGGTGTGTTTAATTTCCTTTTTGTTTTCACTCGTGTACTGAAGGATATTTATGTATGAAAACGGCAATACAAAAACCATCAAAGTGACCTGATCTGGAACTGAGTCGGGAAAGAAGGTTAAAGTATTTTCTCATCTGTCAAAACTGATATCAACATTATCCCACAACATATTTAGCTCAAACTGCATTTTGCCAGAGAGCAGTTTGGTCTAAACAGTATTTTGTACTTTTTCCCCCCAGTTGTTTAGTTTTACTTTTTTCAAATCCCAAAAAGCATGTATGTGTTTGGGATCATAATAATTTTGGGATGAGCTTCTCATCTGCATGCCACAGCTGGCAGATGAGCAACTCAGTTTGTGACTCATGGTCTACACATGATGCTTCTGTGACAGGACCAGCAGGATGCACCCAGTGCCTCTGGCTCAGAACACGCTGACTGAGCATGGTCTAGTGTGAGGAATCCCTTCCCATGGCAGGGGGTTTGGAACTTGATGATCTTAAGGTCCTTTCCAACCCAAACCATTCTATGATTCTATGACTCTATGATTCTATGATTCTATGACTCTATGATTCTATGATTCTATGATTCTATGACTCTATGACTCTATGATTCTATGATTCTATGATTCTATGATTCTATGACTCTATGACTCTATGATTCTATGATTCTATGATTCCATGAACCTGCAGCCCCTAAATCCAGTTTTGGAATGTTGCCTCCAAGTCCTTTACCCTTCAAAGCTCAGGGGACCTACGGGCTTCCCTGATAATATCCCGGTTATCCAAAATCACATTTCTGGTGAGGAGGAGCTGCAGCAAGGCACTTGTGCTAGCCCAGGCTTTGGATAATTCTGGAGTTAACCTTTTTGCTTGGGCATCCTCATCTGTAAATTGAGGAATAACAACACACTTCAGAGGGGCGGTAAGGTAAGGATCAACTGCGATGCCACTTTGAAGTGCTTTATACATGACAAATATTATAATCATCCTAAATGTGAGGCCAGGATAATCCATGTGTTTTTTGCAGAATCCTATTTGATTTCATCTGTTTTAATTAACAAATTTAATTTTGCATTATTAGGGAAAATAAGGATAAAAAAATGGAGCCTGCGCATGCTGTATTACAAATTATTGTTATCAGCTGCCCTGCAGGACTCCAGTCGGCACTAAATATGAACAATGGTTAAATTACAGGGGTCAGGGAATGAGCACAATCAAAATGCAAACACTTTTCTTCTATGTGAGACGGGTAGGGGAAAGAAAAAGGAAGAATCCTTGGAACCTCCTTGGAGCCATGAGGACTGCGGGGAAGCATACCAAGTAAACTGTAAAACTGATTACTGGGCTCAAAAAGGCTAACATGCAATTTGTGTTCTTTTTATGTAGATTAAATGCATTCACTGCAGCTCACAGAGCTTAGATACTCAGCAGGGATTCAGAGGGCTGGGTATCAGTCAACCACAGCCAGCCACTAAACCACAGGGCAAAATCTGCTATTGTACATTAGAATAGTCACTTAATCTATCATAATGGGTGAAAAACCCATAGCACAAATGTATATTAAAATCAGAAAGTCAGTTGTACTGTTTAAGGAAAGCTTTTTTTAAATATCATTTTTGAGATAAGTCTCTAAAACGTTATTAATGACTCTGAAAAACTCTTGAACATCTTTATGTTTAGCTCTTGAAAATGCAGCTGCCCAGCAGCTTGGATCTATTGATTGGGAGGAAGCCCAAAGGCACAAGATGCTTGCCAAACGGCTGCGCCTGGAATAAACCAGGAAGGAATCAAGCAGGATTTCCTTTGGCCAGCCAAAGGAAAAGCTGTCTGATGGGTTTCTCTTAAACACATAAAACATGCCGAAGACAAAAAGCTGAGCCACTTTTTGGGATATTACCCTGATAAAGGTAATTGATGATTTTTTTTTTTTTACTTGGCAGCAGCTACTGTGAGACCACTCCTCATCTGTGGCAGAACAGAGAAAGCCCAAGCTTCTGCCTGTCTTCTTTCCTGGGCTTAGGTTTATTGGAAACTGAGACGCAATAACACAAGCTAATCCTCTGCTTGAAAAGATTCCTATTTATTTTGCTTGTGTCTGGGCTCTCCTTGGCCTGTCCCAGCTTTGATTTCCCCTACAGAAGGTTTCTTCCTCTTGCTGCTTATATCCTATTTAAAGCTAATTGGGACTGCCTGCCATCATGGTTTATAAATAATTACTTTGCCATAATTAGTCTTAAATCAGGACTTTTACACCTGCGCTGAGGACAACTGACCAAAACACCAGCATTTCCACATGTAGACCCTGAAATGGGACTATAGGGAAGGATCCCAACCTCTGTGCACAGCACATGTGGGTACACATGGAGGGGGGGGAAATATGTGGTATAAAAACAAACCCTCCTGAAGCCTACATCTGTTTCACCTCAACTGGATGTAGAATGAGGTCTTAATTGGCTGCCTCAGCTGCCTGCTCACTGTCTCCACATTGATGTCGTTGCCCTTTTGGGGCAGAAAGCTGCTTTTTGCGTAAACCCATGCTTCAGAAGTGCAATCTGAGGTTATTGTTGTGTGGGCTAGAAGTGATACTGTGGCACTGGGGAGACATATTGGGAACTGGTGTAGTTTCCTGATGCACACTGTTCATTGAACATTCATAGTAGTATCACAAAAATAGATTCCCATTGGCAGGAATGAGCAGCCTGTTTTGGGTGCAGAGCTCGACCATGCAGGAAAACAGTGATCTGGAAAGCCAGAGTAATAGAAAGCAAAAGAAATTCAATAGTACTGAATGCCAGGTGTTGCTCTCAGGGACTGGACAAGCACTGCTGACATAAGCTGGAGGCTCTCATGTCAGAAATTACTTGTAGGGCAGAAGAGGGAGGTTCATCAGGCACAGGATGGCTGCATGTCACTGGAACGAAGAGCCAATGCTATTCGAAGAGGAGGTAGGAAAGATGTTTCCAGCAGAGCTGGAGAAATAGCAATGTGCTGTCCTATGTGTAGGTGAGACATCGTCGAAGTGATGTTGTAGAGTTCTGCTACACCTACCTATGGGGAAAGTATTTTTATCTCTGAGCTAACTTCTGCATGATTTCTCCTATGAAATCCATATGTCTCAGGGGCACACAGCAGAAGAATCTGTTCTTTTCGCTTAGGAGGGAGCTCCCCGACATGCACACACACGCTCTTCAAGGCATCTCTAGGTGGGATACTGGGACTAGGGACTGAAGCACCCCAGGCCATTTGCACTGTATGGTCAAGAGTCATCTTCATGTGGATTTTCTCACCTCTCCCTGTGGTTCAGGTACCTGACACCAGTAAGCTGATGAACAGATCAGTCTGCTAGGGCACACAGGGCTGGCCAGGATGGGTCAAGAGCAAAGGTAGATGACAGAACAGGACCAGTCAGGGCATCTACAGTCCTACAGCTAGCAAGGAGGCTGGCTTCTTGTAGCAAAGGCAAGCACTGCCTGTAGCACTGGCACCTAACCAGACAGGATGGTTGGAAGGAAGTGGGGTCTGGCCCACCGTGTTGTGAGGCGTGGAGGACTGAGTCCCCTTCATGCTCTGCAGCCAAGCAAACACTGCACTCCTGCCACTTCACTGTGATTTGTGTGGCATATCAGAGGAGCAAACTTCTTCCTGGATGATGTATGCACTCACATATCATGAAGTCCATTTCGTAAGGCAAAGGATTTTTCAGTGCCTCAGCCATCCCCTTTGTGAGTCTTCCCAAACAAAGGATATCCAGGATGCCTCCTAAGTCATCCTGGTTGGCCTTATCTTCACCCACTGCACCTCTGCATGGCTGGTTGATCTCCAAGACACACAGACATGTCTGAGATGGTCAGCCCCTGAGATGATTTTTCTTGTCTCTAAGGCAAGGTTAATTTGCTGGGCACTTTTTGCTAAGATTGGCTTAGTTCGGTGGTTTTTTTTTGGTGAAATACAAGTGCAGAGCTGCCGTACTCCTTGTTTCTTGTGATGGTCTGTTGCCCACACATCATGTGAAAATCAAGTTTCCATTTTGGTAATTACACATTACCTACAGATTGCATGGCAGGGACTACATGTTTCTTTCATTCAGACTGCTCTGTTTTCAATATAACCTCCCAATATTTTTCACCTGTTGATCTTAACCTGCCACAAGCAACAAACAGACCACAAACAGTTGTGAAGTCCGATTTCCTTCCTGCTCCCATAAGGTCACAGAGTCACATACATCGCGTACCGACTACATCTGCTCTGCTATTTAATTTTGTTCAATAGCTATGTCACACATGGAGGTAAAGTATGAACATCTGCTTCAATACAAGAGCTTGAAGAGCAGTCAAAGTGATTGTTATAATTTAACCTCAGAAAGTTGTAAAGTCTGCATCCTCCGCTCTACCAGGAAATAGGCATTACTGTAGTCTATGTTTAATAACCCGCTGTTTAACCCATTGCTGCACACTGGTGTGTCATGAAAAATATACTGGGATTATCAGACTACAGTAATTTTTCTCCCTATGATACTAAAGAAGGGAAAGATCTGAAATTTGTAAAAGCTTAGGTGCTTTTCAAAAACCCAACCATTTTGCAGGAGGTACTGAGCTTTTAAGTCCATTTTTGGAAGAGCAATAAAACTGGCCTTTCTATTACACCACTCAAATATTAAATATATTTTAAGTGAGGGATTTGCTTCCGCATGTGAAATGCATCTTCCAGACATCAGCTTTTTCGGTACTGTAACTGGAAGATGCAATGATAAAAGACCCTAAATTACACAGTCTGAGATATTCTGGCTCACATATCTATCTTAAAAGCCAATGTACACAGTGGTATTTACAACTCTTGCCTGGAGAATGGCTTATCATAATTTTCTTTTATTAAAGGTGTTTGAAATAAATCTCACCCCTTCTCCAAGGACACAGAAGTCTCCAACAGTAGGGAAATCACATGGCTCCAGTCCTCTTTGGTCTGTACCAGGGAGGAAAACTTCAAATACCCATCCTGGTGCCAGCCAAACCTACATGGCTTCTGGTCACAGGCATTGTCACACTGCCACAGACCTCCCAGGGCTCTGGGCTTCTGCAGCTCTTTGTCCTCTGAGCAGCTGATTGAGCTCTCCGTTGAATTATGGTCCATCTTTTGGCTGTGATGGTCAAACTCCCTTTTGGGCTATGTTTATGTGCAATGAGGATAGAAAAATTTGACAGCAGCTTATGTGCATGGTCACTCATAAAGGATGATGTGCGCTGCAACAGGTTCATGCAACATGATTCTCATTACAGCTCCCTGATGGCTCTTGGGACTAATAGTGGTTCACATGTAAAAATTCACTGCTAAAAATTCTTCATGGTCATTGCTAAATGGTACATCATAGCCTCTGAGACTTTCTGATTCTGAGAGCAGTGGTCTCTAATGCAGGAGGTAGAAGACAATCAGCTCTTAGCAAGAGAATCTAAAGTACAAAATTGAATCAATTTGGCTTCATCCAAGCAAATTACATGGGTCGTGCTATGTTAGTGTAAATAAAATGTGTGTACACCAGATAATGATGATGTTGTACGGATCAAACATATTAGGGAAAAATGAACTATGTGGGTTTGAAAACTTAAAAATACTGTGACAGCTTCTGTATCCTTTTGCTGATATAGGATACAAAAGGACTTGTCACGGATCCAGTTATCCATGCTCACAGAAAACCATAAAACCCCTCTGAAATGAGCCAAAATTGTGTTTTCAAAAACAAAGGTCTCTCATACCGAAGGTCCTTTCTGGGAGGTCTTCCAAATCTAAATGAAATGTCACTAGGAAATGGAAAAGATCTCTTTCCCAGTGCCATGGCCCTTTCATTTTTCTCCCTGAAATACTAAATTTGAACATTGCACAGTCTGATTCTCCACTTTCCCATCCTGTGCCATGCTTGTGGTGAAAGCCTGCCACGTCCAAACATCAGGATTGCACTGCCCACTTGCATTCCTCTGTTTGGCTGCAGGATAAAAGCCTTAGGGTCACGGTAGTGTTATGTGCAAAGAAACTGCTAACTGGTCCAGGGCTACACCTTGCTCATCTCATCCACTGCCCAGCTTGCATTCTGTGGAAATTCTTGAGTGGAAGAAGGAACAAAAGCCCTCTAGCAGGTGCCTGGGTTGGATTTTTTTGGTGGTGGTGGTCCCTCTGGATTAGTTTTCTGTTTCCGTGGCTGTTCAGGGGAATGTTAGAGTAAATCCTAAGAGATGGGATAAAAGTCAGAGGGCAAAGGAAGCTGGTGGGGGCGCAATAAAAATTCATTTAGCACATTGCTCTGCAATTTGTCACTGAGGTTTCACCTCACAGATGCGGTGTGTGCTGCATATAAAGGGACAGGGCTGAGACATGGTGGAAAAATGGCTTCCCTGTTCCTCATATTGACGAGCCAGTTTTATAAACTAGAATTTATTCACAGGCACACAGTATTTCTGTCAGAGACATCTAAAAGTGTTTCAACCCATAGATTTTCAATGAAATAGGGGTAGGCAGCCAAAGTTGTGCCTACCTCAGAGCAATATCAGAACACTCGGGCTTGTTTCAGTGCTCAAATTCTGTCTCTTCCATGAAGCACCCTGAGTTGTGCAAAGAATGATCAAACACAAAGCAGTGTTTGTAAGCAGTGTAAGGGCAACTGAAGGTTGCAAAGAACTGGATATTAAACTTCTTGATTGCTGAGAGCTTGCCTGCAAATGATGAAGGTGCACAGGACGCTGGCACTGTGGACAGCAAGGTCACTCACTACGGTTCCATAAGTAGGGTGACAGAGGAATAAGCTGTGCAGATTCCCACCCAGTTCCCTCTCAGTGCCTCCAGCCAGAGGACTGGATAGCTAAGGCTCTGTGCTGGGCATCTTGTAGGTGGGTTACAAAACGTAGAGCCCCCTTGCTACAAGATCTGCAGGGTGCAGAGGGTGGGCAAAATAAGCTCAGAGCTTGGGAAAGCGGGGGAGCAATAAAAAGAAGAGGATTTGCAGAAAACCGGAAGTCACAGCTTGCATTTGCCTAATCAGCCCCAGATGGGAGAGATTTGTAGGTATGGTGGCTGTGAAATTTTTCATAAGAAACATAAAGAAAAGGGCAAGATGGGTGCTTTGTGAAACATGAAGGATTTTCCTGTGCATGGGAAGTGGTGAGAGGGAAACAGGCATGCCAGAAGAAAAGGCATATCAAATACAGAAGGAAGAAGCTTCAAAACCTAATGGACATTGAAGACAAATGTCAACACTTTCATATGATGATGGCCACACAGCCTGCTCTGAGTTGCATCTTCTGCAGCACCAAGGAATGATGGCCAGCTCACAGTTGGTCACTGGGGCAGTACTATCACCTTCTTTCTTCCTTCTTCTTTTAATCTCTGCTCTTAATAAAAAACAAACAAGCAAAACCTTCATGTTCTCTCATCTGTAAAACTTTGTTAAGGTGCTGGCTCAGAATCAGAGGCTTTTACAGAGCAAAACTTTGTCTCACTGAACTCAATTTCATTTCCATTTCAATGGGAAATATTATCAATTCCTTCACTGAAAATTCAGAATGAACTGCATTTAGAATATGGCCCATTTTCCAGATTACTGAATGTCCTTTGGTTTGTGGCATTGTTCTTTAACCTGTCTGTGGCTATATTTATTACAATTCCTTTTTTTCAGCTTGCTTGAACTCTGAAAAAGGGAAGGTCAACTGATGCAACCTCATGAAATCCCAGCGCAAATGTAGGGACTGTAGGAAATTTCATATGTTCAGGATTTCTGGCATTTCAAAAAGAAATATTGATTGTTCTTTTCCCATTTGCCTGGAGCAGGTGAATGAAGAAAATTCTGAAGCAATAATTTATTGTGTCTTTACCGATTCACTGAAGCATTTACGAATATAGCCCAAAGTCTCTTGACATTAGCTGCTTGATATGTTATCACACTATTTCATACAGAAACTCAAAGAGCAAACCTGTCTTTCAGTTCAAAGTCATAAACACTTGACAACCCTGTGCACAGAGAAACAGGCTACCAGACAGTGCACCCAGGGAGACTTTAAGCTCTTCTTTAACTCCTCTCTCACTCCTGTCTATTGCACCCTTGAGACATACCGTTGCACCTGCTCTTACTACAGGATGCTCCACTCTGCTTCATAGCAATGGATGTATGTAAGTGAGTGAGGAGATGTGGATGAGCTGGGCGTACCTTCTGCATGACTTGAGAAGGACCAGGGTGGCAGCACTCACAGGAGGCTGGAGGCATACTCCCCAGTTTCACTCTGAAGACGTGTTAATCAGCAGTAAAATGGAGATTGCAAATTGGTCACTGCAGCCAACAAGGCCAAGAAGGATATTCCTTTAATTATGCTGAGAAGAGCATGATTAAAGGAGGTGAGAGGAGTAAGGGTACAGGGTGAGGGACAGAGGAGGGGGACTCATTTCTGTCATGTCTGAGGGTAATCCTATCATGACACAGTGGTGGTCTATCAGCCTTGCTTCTGCGTGGCTTTAATGAAATAAGGCTGCTAAATAATGATGGTTAATTAAATTTCAACATTTTGGGGAAGGTGATTCTGAGGCCTTGAGGCTGTAAAGTGCAGGGTATCTCCTGCAATAAAAATCAATGAGACTCACCATGCAGGATCAAGCCATTGTGTGCTAAGATCAAACATACATTGGATGAGATTCTGCTGTCTTCTTCCTCGCAGTGGCATAGAATCATAGAGTCATAGAATAGTTAGGGTTGGAAAGGTCCTTAAGATCATCTAGTTCCAACCCCCCTGCCATGGGCAGGGACGCCTCCCACTAAACCATGCCATCCAAGGCTATGTCCAACCTGTCCTTGAACACCGTCAGTGATGGAGCATTCAGAACTTCCCTGGGCAACCCATTCCAGTGCCTCACAACCCTTACACTACTTCTTGGTAGAGTTTTACACGCACCTTACATATGAATGGGTGACTGTAAAATATAGATCCCCTGAGCCAGGACCAGGACTTCACCACTTTGGAGCTAGTGATGAGTGAAAGGGTAGGAGAGTACCTAGAGCAAATAAAACTGGGAGCTCAACTGCAGTGTAAACCTTTCCTCAGCGGACGGGGCTGCTGCTTTAGGATCCTCATAGAATCATAGAACCATAGAATAATGTAGGTTGGGTCTAGTCCAACCAAGGAGGTGCTATCACTTAGAAAAAGCCCCTATATCTGTTGCAGGAACTATTTGGGTAAAGGACTTCACTGTTGACCATGGTGTGGAAGTGGAAATGAATATGCACATAGCCACTTCTCTTTAATGAAAGTTTAACTTATTCATACTACAAGCGGATCAACGATATTTGACACCTAGCAACAACAATAAAGTTTAGACCTTGCACCTTAAAATCCAGAGCCTGCTTGTGATGCTAATGATGCCCATTTCAAAATCAAATTACTTCAATCAGAGCACAGTCAGGTTCGAGACGGCAGCACTGAAAAGTGATAAATGTCAAGCTGATTCAGTAATGTGTGTATGCCCACGTTGAACTGCTGCAAACCACCAGGAAAAGTATGAAGCAAAGGCTGAGCTGGCCCACTGGGTGGAAAAGTTTAGTGTTCATTTGTACCAAAAATGTATTGTGAAAGTCCAGAATGAAACCTAGTCCATGTCTGAACCTCATCAGAGGGATCTTGCCTTCCCTTCACATAGCATATACTGGTCTGAAATCCTAGCCTGTGGTTATTCATAATCTGTAACTATTTAAAATCTATAGGCCTAAGTAACTTGCACCCAAGAGTAACATAAGAAGCAGCAGAGAAATCCTCTGATCTAAATATTTAAGCTCTGAGAAAATCCCCCAAATATGGGAATGAGAGAAGGGAATAAAAAGCAATTGAGAAGATAACCAAGAGGGCGCTAAAAGCAACATTTGGACCAATATTTTTGAAAGCTGATGGACTGATGCAGGAGGCACTAAACTGGTTATCCTGGAGCTGATCCCAGGCATAGTCAAGGGAAAGGCTGAGAGGGACGCAAGCTGTAAAAAATGGAAAGATGAGAGCATAAGTAATGCCAATGAACATCACTTTATGAAAAACAGGTTTTGTCCAATATACTTAATCACATGTTTTTAATAAAATCACAAGTTGTATGTTACGAAAGACTGTACTGCCATGAAGTACCTACATCTTTGTGTTCTGGGAAGAAAAAAAAGAGCACTAAACAAACCAATGCAGCTTCCATTCAAAGAATGATAAACTAGTGAACTGAGAGACTGAAAAAAAAATTAAGACATAGGGAAGAGTAGTGCCACACGGAACGGTTTTAGTGGAGTCCAATGGGTGCCCATTCTTGATCTAATGCTATTTAATATAGGTTTTATAACCTGGACAGAGAGACCTGCTTCTCTGGTGACAACAGCTGATGTAAACCACATGCATTTTCATGTAGGCATAGGTGCAGTTATGTATTAGAAATAAATGGAGCAGATCAGGAGTGTAAGATGGGGAGATTGTATTGTGGAAATCAGTGATCCTAAAACAGGCCTGGAAGTAATTTGAGATAAATTACCAAATATGTTCCTTCCACTATAATGATTTAACCAGAGGAATAAGCAGGTTTCAAGAGCATATGAAGTAGAAATAAAGAAATGGTATGACCCCTGCATACAATGAAATTATCTTTCTGAGAGATCATTATCATAACACTGCATCCTCCTCTGATGTCCATATCTCAGCAGGGATCAGGAGGAGTTGGAAAGGTCCTTGTGGCTTTCCCAGCACAGGCTGCAGCAGCATGAGCTGGTAGTGTGCAAACTAGAAGTCTGTTACGACTGCATAAGAGACTTTATGTCCTGTTTAAGAATAGCTTTCTGATGGCAGTGAGTCCCTTAGGATAACAAAAAAGCACAAGGAGAGCTAGTGCTTCATTTGTATTAGAGAATTGGATGGGCCTGGAAAAAGTAGGAGGATAGTAGGGTGGGTGAATGGTTTTCTCTCTGCAATCAGCTTAGGTTGAGTATGCAAGTGGTTGTGTAAACTCCAGGTAACTTAGAAATGGGCATTTCTCATGAAGCCAGAAGAAAGAGGTGTGTTCTCCCCTTCCACCCTCCTTCCCACTCACAAATATGCATTCAAAGTAAAAACCACTCTGTAAAATAATGTTTGAGAGCAGTGGTCATATTTATGACTCTGGGTAGGTAAGCTGTACTGCCTTACAAGAAATTAACCACAAAGAAGTGGTTTTGGTGCTTCTGCTACACAAAATATTTGTACTCAGTTTGCTGATGTAATTACATGCTGGCGTAATACCAATACACCTGGGAATGTACAACATGTGCTCTGGCCCTAAAGAAATGTGCCTTAAAATTTCTCATGACACAACCCAGCAGAACATTGCTAGTGTGGCCTTAATAGGATCCATACCAGAAGGGCTCATTCATACCATCAGTGGTTTGCAGAGCTGCTTCTCGAATGACTAGTTAGTCGCTTTTAACAAAATAAAAATTCTTGGTTCTACAAGTTATTGTCTTATACAAATGCAACAGAATAGGCAAGAAATATGCTGCAGAAAGTAACAGCAAACAGACGTGGTGCCACGTGAGACACGCAGTTCATTTTAAACGTCCTGGTCTTAAAATGCATTGATTTTTTTTAGCGATTATTTTGGAGCACAAAGGATGAAGCCACAGAACTTTGTTTACTCTGGAAACAAAAAAATACTCTAAAAATCTTGCTGAGATCCTGGGCCCTTCACTCAGCAGATGTGGCCATAGGGAGGGACACACTGGACTCTAGTGAAACAACCAAAGTGCCAAACCCAGCAAATACACTATCAGCCCCCAAGCCCTGCAAGGGAATTTTCCCTCTGCTGCTAGTAAAATAGGCAAATAATGATTCCTCTGTTTTAATTTCTATGATTTGAAGTGTGTATAAGCACATAACAACACTGTAGCAGACAGAGAGAACAGGCATGGTTGCAACCAAAGAGCATCTCCACAGAATCAATCCCTATAAAACTAAAGATAACAGCTTTTGTATTTAAAAAAGAAACTGGGGAATTTTCTGCATATGTACTGTGTCAGATGATAACAGAATATACGTGTAGCCTGTATTGTCTTACTGTCCATAAATAAATACTCAGTAAGTTCAAAGTACGGCTGGATTCATGAAACTACACTCTCCTAATCTGTATTCGGGTCTCACGCATATTATCTGTAATTTACAACCAATTTAAATGGCATTAACAGTCTTTCCCTTATGGGAATTTAAATTTGCATGCTACCATTGAATTAAACACTGATTGCATATTTTCTATAGGGGACATAATGCTCTTTGAAACTTGTTTTGAATAATAAAACGTCTATTCAGGCACATGGTGCAATGTGTTTCTTTGTCCTGAACGTAATTGAAGTAAAATGTGAGTTAAAGGGATTTTTCCTCTAGCCACAGGTTTGTTGATTACCATCTATTTTCATCTATTCAAGGTTTTAAAAAGGAAAAGAAAACTACAGTAATCTCTTATTGCATTTGGAACCTCATTTACCACTCAGTGCTTTCCTAAGAGTGTCTGGGATGAACAATCAGGAGGTCAAGTTTCAGCTCATCTTTGGAGGAGGAGAAGAGGAGAAAGGAATAAAACAGTCCTCACTCTGCCAAGATGAAACAAAAAATACCACAAACAAAAAGCAGAGGGAAGCAGACAACACCATGTCTAACCTGCGGGAGGAAGATCTTGGCTACCTGTCATGTGGCTGTTCCACATGCTGCCAATCACTGTAGTCCAGGAAAGCTGCGGCAGGGATAACTTCAACTTTAAGGAAGCCAATAGGGTAAAATGACATTGCTCATCTTTTTTATTTATTTTTGGTTTATTTGTAAGGGAGGAATAGCTGAAATAAATTATAAATGTGATTTACTTCTTCCTGGATGTGAAAAACAAGCACAAAGGCAGCCTGAAGAAAAGGATTCTGGCTGGCAGCTGCGTAGTTTGAGGCAGCACGGCTGGCTCCTCTTGCCACAGCAACCCCACTGGCGAAAGGAGAACTTTAACAGGGTGGGAGACCTGGTGCTGGAGGTGGCTGATCAGCTGCAACAGGAGTGATGGAAATGTACCCCAGTGTGGCCATTCCTGGCACTTTCTCCTCTCCCACCGTCACAGTACCCATGCACCAGGAGGGCTGCAAAGCTCTACTCACTGATAGTGCACTGTACACTCAGCAAACCACCTAGAGAAATCAAGCTCTCCACTAATTCTCCTGTAGGAGGGCACAGCTGCAACTGACATAGAGAAAAACTTCCCTGGTGGATTTTAAGAGACCTTTTTTCTCTTTTCCCCTAAAGATGGTCTTCATTTTCAGATGCAGGCAGGCCTGTGTCTAACAAAGCTAGTGTTAGTAGCAGTGTAGCAGTGTTAATAGCTGCAATATTCATGGTCCTGGCATTTATCCAGAAACAACAGAGAAGACAAAACATAGTTGATATATTTGGCATTTGTGCAGTGATATAAATAATGGTTTAGAGTGATATTTGTTTTTTCCCCTAGCCTTGTCTGGTTTCTACATTCTTGAAAAAGCAAGGGCCAGTTCTGTTGAAAACTTAATTTTCTTTTAATTCTCAGGAAGGCTTTAAAAATTACAGAAATTACTGGAAACCAGAACTTCATGATGATTTGTGTCTTTACCCTTCTTAAAAGGTGATTTTATGGGTCCTTGAGGAACAAACACTGCTTAAAAACTGCCAACTGCATTTTAGGAAGAGGCAGGGAGGATTGTAGACTATGGCCTCCATCCCATTAGGACAAAATGTCAGACATCAATAGTAACCGTATCTGTAGACTTAACCAGTTGCACAAGATCTCTTTAAAGGCTATCTTAAGCTGCTATAGTTAATATTGTATTGGTGCTATAAAAGCAAGCACTGCCAGTATTGCTGCTGCGTGCATAGCAAACATCAAAGACCTCCATAGCTGCGCCGCCTGGAGATAGCAAGAAGGCATGGAGATAGTGAAGGATGTAAATGCTCTCTTTTTTTCCCCCTTTCCAAAACAGTTTCATCATATCCTGTGCACATGAGAGACATTGGATGGTCCCTGGGCACCTTGAGGGTAATTGCCATGTTGTTCAATTTGCCTTAAATGAACCGCTCAGGAATGATAAATGCTCCTTCATAATCAGCTCGGTACCGCTGGTACATAGTACGGGTGGGATGCCCTGGATCCTGACCCTCTGCCAAAAAATCATCCTCCCCCATTATATTTGCCAAGGCAAGGAATTGCAGGGGCGAAGGAGGTCTATTAAAGGCAGGCACATACCCATCTGTGGGCTGAAGCCCCAAGGACACATTGTGTTAGCTCTGTAGCACAAGAAGCAGAGTTAGAGCAAGAAACGGTGCCTACGGGAAGGTCTTGTGTTTGGGAAGCCTACATGGTTCAGAAGAAAATGTTGTCAATTTCTGGCACAGAGCAAAGCTTAAAGTGAATTAGAGCTTCATGGCTTCTAACCCCAGCTCAGGGAGAGTACGGGTGATGTTGATTGCTCCTGCAGAGCTATTCATGGTCTTGCCACTGGAAACTAATTGCAGCCCACAGCTGCCCCAGAGCTGCATGGCTGCAGGCTAGCATGACTGCCCAGCTTGAAACCCACTGCCAAAAGCCCCCTTCCTTCTGTTTGCAAGGGAAACTGAGGCTCATCCTTTCCACAAAATAGGACTGGATTATAATTTTTCAGAGCACTGGCTCACATGGGTTTTGGAAGGTCTGGCATGGATGAACTGTATTTCTTCATTAAAGGCCAAGCTCTGGTTTGGTTCCCCTCACCACACATGCTGCCCAAGCTCCAGCTGGAGGGAGGTGTGTGTGCCAGGCATCGAGCAGTCCAGCTGACCTTCACTGTTTCTCTTTGGTTTTCTCTCATAATCAACCAAGAGGTCAGGCCTGATTTGCTTCACACACATGGCAAGTCCAAGTCCAAGCTGGGAATGATGGAGTACGTGTTGTTCATTCACCAGCAGTCCAGGACAGCGTGCAGTAACTCCACAAGAGATTCACAATTCAAAATAGCTTGAACTAAGCAATCCTAACTGAGCTGGCTGAGGAACTCGTGCCTGGCTTCATGTTTGATGCACTTTGCCACACGGGGAAAATGCCAGTATGGAGTGACAAGGCGGAGAAAGAAAACAGATAAATCCTCAGGTACAGAAGTTGCTGCTGGGGCTTCTCAGAGATCCACATGCAGTCACTTCCCAGCATCTTCATTAGTGTTGCGAGAATAAATATGAAATCACCGCTGATAAAGTACCTGATGAAAGGTGGGAGGGTAAATAAAGCTGAAAGGCTAGCTGAATCATAACGGCTAGCTGCATCAGACAGGCAAAGCGTGTTTTACTGCAGGCAGATGGGACGGAAAAACACAGTCGTGAGGATGATACCTGGGGACAAGGGAGCATGGCAGAAAATGCTGTGACCATTAAAAAAGCGCTGGAGGTCATGGTGGAGCTGATGAAAATTTGGTAGACTTTTTCTCATTCAAAACCATGGAGAATTTCTAGAACTTTGCATGGAAATGCACAAGATGGACGGATAGTTATGGGTATCTTCTAATTAAGAATGCCTTGCAGTAATTCCCAACCAGGATGTCCAGGCTGCAGTATCAGGACAACTTGGTGACATGTATACAGGAGGTTGGCTTAAGCATATCTTATGAGCTCTGCTGGCTTCAAATTTTATTAATCTATGAAATCACCACACTGCTTTATGATCTGTTCTAAATAAGTAAACAAGAGGTGGGGCTGAGCTCCCATAGCAAACCCTCTGCCTGCTTTTCTGGCCTCTGCAGCATGAATCTGTGTTTAGAAAAAAATAGCAGGACAAAGGTGACAAAGCAGACTCAAACATCACCATTACCATAGCAACAGTGGCATTAGCCTGACACAGCAGCAGAAACCAAAGTACCCCCTTGCACAGAATATCATGCAAGTTAGGAAATTGCTAGCCCTGCATGGCACACAGCTCAAACAACTAAAATACAGAAGGTCAAATTACTCAATAAAATAACTAATTGCCATTTAGAAATAGGTTTTCTACAAATAAATAGTATCTCAATAATCTGTAAAATCAATTTCCTTTGACACAAACAGCAGAAGAAGCAACGATCGTGAGACGTGTGTATACCAACAGTATGGAATAGCATCTTTGCCTGGAATCTGAAACTATTAAGGCAGCAATATTGTAGGGTTTCCCCAACTGCCCTTTCACCATGGGTCCTGCCAGCAGTGCATTCAACAACATGACTAACATCTGTCACATGTGGTTTGCTCTTTCCCTCATGTATTCTCTGAGGAAGAGCTATGTGTGCAGGAGACTATTTTGCATTGGGCTTTTTTCTTCTTTTAACATACACACCAGGCTGTGTTTAAATGAGGAAAGTCCAGGCCAGGCAAATATACTGTATGCATGAAGAGAAAAAGATTTCTTAGTCCCCTGTGGGACTTGGTGCTGCAGTCTCAGAAACAAAAGGACTGAGGAAAGTCTCTGTCTTGCTCAGATGAGCTTGAAAAAGACAGGTCTGCTCTGCAGACTGCATCATGTGTGACAGCTGTCCTTATCTTGGTGCTTTGTGGATGACTTGAGATGATGGGTGACAAAAGTGCCTCCCAGCAGCATGGCCAGTGTGGCAAAGGGGATGCAGAGCCAGGAGGCTGACCCCTAGTATCTGTGCCATGCTGTGGTGGCTCCTCTGCCTGGAGAGCTTAGGGGATCAGCACCACTGTGTGATATTCCCTTTCAGCCATGGTGATGTTTTGAGTACACTGGGCCAAGGCACTAGAGATAAGTATGGAGACAGTTTTGTCTTTGGGACACCAGGACAGAGGGTAGAGGAAAAGAGTCTGATGGGTTTGCAGCAGGCAGTTTTCTGAGGTGATGCTGAGCTGCGGCCCCCTCTGCCCAGAGAACTTCCTGAAGCTCATTGCTACTTCCAGCTGGAGGCTGCATATACAGGATGGGCCCTCAGGGAGCAAAAAGGGAAAAAACCCAGCCCAGTGTAAATCAGTGCAAAATAGAATTACTTTCCCCCACCTCTCTGGAGGCTGGGGGCAGACACTGGAGGGTGATGAAGGAGCCCTGGGGACGTGGTCCCTTGTCCTCACAGGCAAGCCCAGGGCACTGCTGTCACTGGGTGCTGGCTGGGTGACTCAGAGCAGCTCCTGTCAGCCTGCAGTGCCGCCTGGCCTCCTGCCTGCATTCCTCCCTGCCTGTGTTTCCTCTCTGCCTGACAGCCTCTAAGCACAGGCACTGCCTATGTGACTTGATGGCTTCTTATGGTGGAGGCTGAGCACACACGGGCTGGGTGCTGTGAGCAGTGTGGCAGTGCAATCCCAGGAGGATGTGGTGAGCATACGGGGGAGAGAGAGAGGGGTCTCATGTCCCTGTACCATTGGGTGAGCCTTGAGCAGCTAGCCAGCCAAAAAGCAGCTGTCCCACCAACAAAACAAAGGAAAGTGGTGGTAAAGGTGGACTGTTTTCCATTTCAAATTCTACAATTGTCAGCCATCTCTAAGTGATATTAATCACGCAGTGCACACCTGAGATGTTTTCAGATATAACATCAGCAGTAGCAGTGACTTGGTCCACAGAGCAGCCAGCCACCCATCCGGAGCTCCCTGGGGAAGAGGGCTATCCTAATTACTTTAAAGGGATGAATAACAGTAGTGCTCATCCCAAGCGGCTGAAAGCCAGACGCTGCCAGTGAGACACAGGGCAGATGGGCAGCTTCATCACCTTCCCTAGGATGATGCAGACAGTACTGGGATAAACGCAGATGTGAAGAGGAGATATTATCCAACTGTATCTCTTGTATGCTCTCTTTTGCAGGACCTTTCTTTCCCCCTATTATGCACGTGCGTGTTTAAGTTGGTTCCAAAACAACAAATGCTCTTTTATTCAAGTTCAGCTTCCTGACATTCTGCTTCATGTGTGTGACGGAGATGGATCGAACAGGATTCAGCCCACACAGGCAAGGATTTATGCTGCCAGAAAGTGATGCTGAGAACAAGTTTGGCAGCATTTGATGGAGGCAACGAGCACAAATTCTGCAAAAGGGCAATAAATTCATAACATATAAATTCCAGAGATGGAGATAGCAATCGCTTCCATATACGTAGAGGATATTTTTTATTTCTTCAAGTGTTAGCTTGACATGTATTTTTATTGTAGTGAAATTGAAACATGTCACTTTTATTTGCATTTACATCCCAACACTGGTCAGATGTTCCTAGAAGCCAGCGGCAAATGGAGAAAAACAGATCGTGAAAGTGGACGTGTAATATTCGCAGTAAGCTCCTGCTGGTCACCAAACCGAATATCTTCAATACTTAAAAGAATTTCCATAATCAATTAATTCTATGAAATTACCTTTTTTAAAAAAGTAGATAAACCAGAGGCGTCGTCCCTCAGGGGATATAAATTCTTTAAAGATACAGCCCAGCTCGGGGGCTTATTGCAGAGTGCTGCCAGCCCACAGACAAATACCATGTCCTCTTCAAAGTTACATGAAGATAATTTCAGCTCTCAGTCAGGGAATTAGGAATCAGCCCATCATAGATGTCTAAGCTGCTTCCATTTCCTTTAAGAAACATCTGTTTCTCAAGCAGATTACCACAGCTGGTGGAAATGCTATTTTATTTTAATCATCTAGAATAAAAATGGAACATGAGCTGCCAGGGGAGGGAAGATGGTTGCTCTTCCCCTCTTCTGTGTGGAGCAGAGAAATGCCTGGAAAGGCCAGTCAGGAAAAGGCAGCCTTCCCCAGGGAAGTGAGATCTGGTTTTCAGGGCTACGGCTGTAGCACAAGCTGCCCTGTAAAGCAGGGGTGGCCACTGCCACTTGGAAGTGGAAAGACTTCCAAGCGCAGAGTTACTTAAATCCCTTACAATTGCCCATTTCCTCCTTTTTCCTCCTCTGTCATATCAGATGTGTTCCACTTGTGCTGGGCTGAATTGCCCTTTAATAGCAGCAGAGAGCACTGTGGTTGGTGCTGCAGACAAGCAGAGAGGAAGGAGCCAGTGAAATGCCTGCCTGGAGAAGCAGATGATTTCCACGAGCAGCTGCTTAATGGCAAGCACCTCCTTGGGCTGCACAAGCAGAGGTCACCTGTGTTCCATTTGGCAATACAGCCGTAGATATAGGAGCTTCAGCTTCACCTTCCCAATTACTGGGCTAGAAAAGCGACCAGAAAGCCAAGGCTGATTTGTTCTCACTTTTTGTTGATCGGAGGGCTGGCTGGTCTAACGAAGCTGATGCTCTCATGCCAGTTTTGGGGCTGCGCCTTTGAGGCTTCCAGGCTGTGAGCGTGGAGGCGTGTGCAATGAGGGGTGGATGAGAAACATCACGTTTTGGTATTGCTGTGGCTGTTTGCAACCGAAACCGTGAAAATCAGAGCCCATGTTGAGGTGCTTTGTTCGGGGCAGCAAGGGGAGCAGTGGCAGAAGCACCTCCCAGCCCTGTGCCTGTGTATGCTTTATCACTGGGGTGGAGGAAAGAAGCTCGTTCCCTATTTAAGCCTTGGGAGACCCTTTCACTAGATGTCTCAAATCTAAAGCAAACTAGCGACTTGCTTGGAAACTGGGAGCACAAAGAAAGCTGGGCCCACTGCTCTCCACCTTTTTACTTCTGATACAGGAGTTCAAAATTACCTCTGATGTGAGAGTTTAGATTAGGAAGCAGAAATCCACATAAAAGGCTTTCTTCTAGTGTTGCATTGTGCTCCCTACCCTAGGTGTAGTTTATTCAGTACTAAAATCAGGTTTTTTACCGATAAGGGGAACAAAAGGCATTTCTTGAGCTCCAGACAGCAAAATGTAGGGGTTTGACACACTGAATATATAGCAGTGGTGTAGTACCCAGCCTGCCCTGCAAAGAAATAGGTGCAGAATTTTCTATATATTCCTCTTTCCTCATTCCTCTGCCAGAAATGATGAAAAAAGGAAGCAGATACAGAATTTATCCTTCCCATAACTTCCCTCCGAGTTTCCCTTAGTTTAATATTTTTTAACTTTTTTTGCATTAACGTGTTCAGAATGTGGGGGGAATTTGCCACGGTTTATTTTACAACTCCTTTCTCCCTTTTTGTGGTTATTCACAGCTTTTCAAATTATAATACATTGAAAGGGTGCATAGCTTGGTAGAAAGCTGGCTGAGAAAGGAAGGGACTAGAGAATGCTACCTGTCACCCACAAGCTACCACTATGGGGTTCCACTCTGCTCCTTTAGGGGATAAAGGAGCATTATCTCCTGTTTTTCCCCCCACAGCCCTCCTTGAGGAAGGTCTTGACAACGAAGAAACCAGTGGGGCTCAGCCACCCCCTGCACCATGGCAGCTCCTCACCCCAGCCAAGCAGGCATGCTAGTGTGCCTCCAGGCATCATTTGGTGCATGGTAACACACCACTGCCTTGCCATCCCCAACTCGATTATGAGAAGTGAGCCCTTACCCTCTTGAAACTGCAGCAAGTGGCTTGCCTGGTGTCTGGATCCCAGTTAAACCAAGTGTTTCATTCCTCACAGGGCCATGCAATAATCAGGCTGGCAGTGAGGTTTCCAACCCAAAGCCAGACCAGCTTTGGGGTCACAACAGGCTGCTCAAGGCTTGGTCTTCAAAACCTCCAAGAATGGAGCCAGCACAACCTTGCAGGGCAACCTGGTCAACTGCCTGGCTGTCCTCCTGTGTGAAAGGCTTCACCTTAAACCCAGCTTGACCTTCCTGTTTCAGCTTTTGCCCTCCTACTATGCACCACCACAGGGAGCCCCGCTCCATCCTGATGACCTTCCTGGTGGTACTGGGGAGCTGTTGGATCCTCTGAAAGCCAACTCTTCTCCAAGCTGAACAAGCTCAACACCCTCACTTAAACCACATTCACTTAAAACAGTGCAGGGATGCAAAATGCCTAAGATAAAAAGATAAACCCCAACCTATTTGCAAAACCCCAGCAATTATCCTTTGGCATATCCATCAGTGTTTTTCTAAACAGCTACAAATATAGCTAAACAAGTAATTTTCAGCCTTCCTCAGCCTGAAATCCTATGCTCCAACTTCCCCACCCAGCTAAGAATCATCTGCGTTTGAGGTTGTACAGCAAAAGAAGCACACACCTGCCAGACCCCATGGAGTAAGAACTACAGAGGGTATCACATAGTGCAATGCCTCAAAAATGTCACATTTTTCATTAAGCAAAAGTGTCTCAAAACTCAGTTTTAGCCTGGGAATTACCAAGGCAGACTTACATGGTTGACTTTTTGAACACACAAAATCGCAATCAATCTGTTCTCAACCCAGTCATCATAATCTCATAGAGATAAGGAGGACAACACATGTAAAGAGGATGGAGTAAAGAAAGTATATTGGAAATAATCTTTAATTAGAAAAATAATCAACAACAACTGAAGTAATGTCAAATGTACCTTTGGAAATGTATGCAAATAGCTGAAAGAAGGAAAATGAGACATAGCTCTGTTACGTGAGCGAAGAAAAGTCTTCAAATGGCTTAATAATAGGAACACATTGGGAAGCAGTGAGGTTAATATGGAAATGACATAAAGCAGTGGGAGGTCTTGGACTAGATTTATTGTGCATACTAATTGGAGGACACTGAATACCAGATAATAGCTGAAGGATGGGGCTGAGGTTCTGTCAACATCCTCTTGTTCACAAAGGATGATCTGGCAGAATTTAATAGCTTCACAATATCGCTGAGAGTGACACTTTAACAGGTAACAAAATGCTGCATTTCAGCACTGTGCAGGGGGAAACCACAAGAGAGTGGAAGGGGATGTGACCGGAGGCCTATCTGACAGCCTCCAGATCTGAAAGCAGCACAATTTCCCCCAGCCTTTCTCAGCCTGAAAGAAAGAGCTCACCCATTCATCTTAGGTGATATTAAAGCAAGCTTTAAAATAACAGCACCAACATTAAGACCACAAATGTCTTGTAAGTCTTTTAAACCTCATAGCGTTGGGCTGACTGAGCTCAAGCACTTGCTCATTAAAACCTGAAAGTTAATTGGAGCAGGAAAAGCAAGCAGCTCTTACCGGTCCTTACTGCCCAAGGTGAGGTAAGTGCAGAAATTACCCAGACAGTAAATAGATTTGCTTTTTATGTGGTAGCTCTTCATTAAAAATTCCCACCAAAAATCCTGTAGCAATCAGCCATGTAGAAGTCATAATGCACGAGCATAAACCTCAGCTTTGCAATACTCAAGCTCTGAGTTACAAGGCAGACTTCTGAGTAAGGAAACCGTTTGCTAGGAAAGGCACTTCATGAATATTTTTTTGTGTAGCATTTAACATGCCAACACAGGAATACTGTTTATAGAGGTCAAGCAGCACTCTCTGAGCAGAAGCTTGATAGTCTTATGAAATCTCATTCCTTAAAATCAAAGTGTGGTGGCTGAGGCAAGGTTTGCACAGCTGAGATCAGGCACTGGAGGTGGGAGGCAGGGTGTGCAGAGGAGGGGTTGCCCCACTAGGGCCACTGGGGATGCTTTTTGGGCTCTGTTGAGCTGGGAGCTATGCCACAGGGCTGCGGGAGACTGGTGCCTGTGGGGACTTGGGGTGAAGTCCTGCTGCATCTCTGACCACTTCTGGTGCCCGCAGACAGGCCACGGACCATCACTGACCCCAGAGGCTTGTGCAGAAGTACCCACATTTTATCAGCTGAACATGCCACTGGGGTCCATGGCAGTATTTGCCAGATGCACACTGACTGGCATAGGAGCTTAAACTCCAGGCTCACCTGCAGACGCACACACCGGGAGCAATTTCTGGACATCTGAGTCGGAAACTGAATCCCATCTTACCCTCTTCTCCTTGGCACCTTCATTACACTGTCTCTGAACTAATGCAATAGATAGTCTTCCAGCCACAGCTCCCACTTCAGTGTCAAAGAACAAGGTATACTGTTCACTGTTCAGTGTTTATTTTTGTAAGGCACAATGCAGGGAGGCATGAGAGCACATGTGCTTGTTGGCCTGACCTCAGCAGAACTCAGAGCTCAGAGGGTGAGGTGTCATGAAAGTCACTATAAATAAAGAAGCACCAGCCAGCACCTGTCTTAAGAGGTCAAAGTACTTGTATCTCTCCCCATCCACATAAGAGGGAAAATGATCTTTTAAGAGATCTTTCCAGGCAGAGGGAGAAAGGCAACATGGGTGGCTGAGCACCAGGAGCCCCAGGCTCATCCTACACCCTCTGTGTAGCATCACCCTCAAATCTCCAGTAGCTGCTGATTTTTAGGCACCCCTTGTTCAACAGGTGCACAGTGTTTTACTCCAGGGGGAACTGACAAACTAGATGCACTCCAGGCAGCAAAGAGGAATGTAAATACGAAGTAAATTTACTGATGAAGGATGTGTCAAGATCATGTAAAACATACTTGGTAAGGTACTTTGCCATGCAATTAGAAACCTCACAGCTAAAGGTGATCAGATATTTATCTGCCAAGGCACATTACTAGGATAAGCTGAGCATGTAATCTAAGCAGATGACCCCACACAGTACTTGTTTAACCAGCTCCATTTGTGTGAAAGCATTGGAATCAGATAATAAAAAGAAATGTTTCCTCTCAGTTGGGATACAATCCCCTTGACTTTCAGAGTACATCACCAAAATGGTTTTCCCTTCCAAGTTTCTGACTGAGCATCAACTTTACTTAGGTAACTGCAGCTGTGCCCAGACCTGTAAACACAGGCAGAGAGAACACGATGAGCTGGGGAGGAGGTTGTTTTGAGGACATGGAAAGAACAAAACAAATGCTAGAGGAGAGGCTGAATTAAACCTAAGCTCTCAGCTGTACTCCACTGCCTGAGGCTGGTTCATGTAGGAGCATCGCTTGGGGGTATGTAGTGCCTGGGCAGCCCCGCAGCTCTGGGTACTTGAGGTGAGTGGGCACTGGGTGTGCTCCACCAGTGACAAAGGTTTAGTTCCTCGGGTCTGAGCCCTGTGGCCTCGCCAGGATCTTCAGGTCTGATGCAAATTTTGGGAGGCGCAGTAGCTGACAACTTCCAGGAAGCTGGACCAGATGATCTAGCAGCTCTTTCAAGCCATACACCCCACAAAACTAGAAAGCATCGTACAAAACCGTTATCGTGGGCTTGTCATGAGCTGGTACATTTGCTGCTAATTATGGAAATGGCAGTGCTGATTAAATGCATTAGCTTTGGTGTCTGAAGTTGTCTTCTATCCATGTCAAGATCTCATTTGCAGTTTCTGTGTTGGGCTCCATCCCAAGGGCTAAGCCCTGGGAGCCAAGAGCAATACAGGAAAGAAACTGAGCCCAAAGTTTGGTTTTTCTCTCCCAGTCTGAGATGCTGACATGCTGTGTTCTTTGCAAGGTGCCCAACCTTCTTGTGTCTCGGTCAGCCCAGCTGCCAAACTGTAATAGCAGGATCTCACTGAAAGCCATATGTTGCTGCTGGGCTGTTTGGGGGAAAACTAAATTAAATCAATCCATAACAGTTGTTTTAATGCCATTTCTTGTTTGCTTAAAGTCTTTGTCCCCAGTTACCATTGCACAATGGCAATGTATGAGCCGATGGTTTCCAGTAACCTGAGGGACATGCTGGACACTTCAGAACCACTGCCAATGAGCAGCATGGAGACTTCCAGTGCTGGGGGCACTCTCAAGCGGGAAACTGGGAAAAGTTTAGGAAGAATAGCAGCTTTACTTGCTTCAAGGTTCAGCTAAAAGCTGAAATTGCAAAGCACTGTTACCGTAGACCTTTTCTTGCTGCAGAAAAACATCTTCAAGCAGTGGTTAACTTCATTCCACAGATTTTTTTGCTCTCTTCTTGCCTCCCTCCTTCTCTCCCTCCCTCCCACTCCCAGCCTTTCTCTGCATGTGTGGTTATCACAATAGGGAAACATTCAATCTACAAGACTAAGCCTCATCCTCAGACACCCTAATGCGCAGGTTATCACTGCTGTAGGACACGGAGAGCTGTCAGTCAGATTAGGGGTTGAATTGAAAGCATAAACCAAAATTCCTATGAAGGAACTGGTTTCTCTGCGTAATGAGAAAGAGGGCAGAGCTCGTCAGTGTTTGTCAGCCTGACCAACAGTGTGGACACAGCAGACGAAGTGCCCTGCACTTGGCACAGGCAAGGGGGACCAGAACGCTCAGTCCTTTGATAAGAGTTAAGGATTGAGAGCAACATTCCAAATTATGTTTGTTTTGTGGACACTGAAAATTAGGCTTTTATTTCTTCATAAAACTGGGGAATCCTGAGTGTACAAAGCTCTTTCCTGGCTGGATAGGAGACTTTCACTTTTAAAATAAACCCAGTATCATAGTGGTGCCTTACACACACACATTTTCCTCCTATGTTTTTACACTGAATAATTGAGAGAGGCAAGGGGAAGATCCCTGTGGCACACACAGGAGCAGCTAATATATCCAGAGCGGTGCTTTCTCTCTAGTGCTGTTTTATGTACATCATCAGTGGCTTGTTTGCAGGCATTAGTGTTAAGATCTCATTTGTACGACACTGGTTTATCTCCTCCCTCTTATTAGCACTGAAGCTGGATTTCTAAGCAAAATCTAAGCACTCTTCCCTCTCATTATTCTTGCAGGGCCTAGTAATAATACTGATTTAGGGGCATGGGGCTCCTGCGGCACAGGTGTGGGTCCCATGTGGAGCAGATCTGAGTGTGCCTCAGACAACATGGCTTCTGTCCCAGAGGCCACCTAAATCTGCCCTGGTGGAAGTGCTTACCTGCAGACACCCTTCTGGGGCCACCCTGTGGTGTAGGCTTGAGAAGGGCCCACAGCAACCTCAGATTCCCTGGTGCAATGGGAACGGCACACGCATCTCCAGTTTGTCTCAGGATGATGGCTGCACTTGCCAGGCTGCAGGCTGGGAATGTCTGGCTACAATGGGGTCCCCCTAAACTGCCCTGTCCAGCCATCCCCATGTGAAGAGATGCTGCTTAGGCTTCGGTCATATTTGGGAAGGTTAGAAAAGTCATTCTTTTACCTTTTTTTTAACCTTTTTTTTTACCTTTTTTTTTTTTCCTTTTTTCCACCCAAGATTTCACCCTCCCTAGAAGCTCGAGGCCAGGGAGGAGACACCTCTGCACTCTAGTTCAGAGGCCCTTCGCCTCAGAGCTGCTTTCTCAACAGTCCTCCATCAAGGGCAGCCTTTGTCTGGGCTGGGATAAAGGCACTTCCCTAATTAAGTTAGCTTAACCACCACTCGGGAAATACAATGTTCGCTAAACTCATCCACAGCCAGGCAGTGATGAGGATCGCAGCTATTCTGTGGGAATGGAGTACATGTCAATTATCCCCAGAATTTCAAAGCTGCAAAACCCAATAGTTTCCTTGGCAAAATCTGCCAGGCATGACATGACTGCTACTCGCACTCTGTGCATTTCCTAGTGTAAAGGATTGGACAACCTCAAATACCATTTCCAAGAATAGCAAGGGCAAATGAACTGCAAATTACTAAATTCCTTTTATTGCTGGGAGCTACAAAGTAATTTAAATTAGTTTCAGTCTAAAGTGAACTGTAGGGCAAGCTGGGAAAATAAATAAGTGGTGACATTTTAGGAACACCTTTAATGATCATTTAAAGAAAATACTTCATTTCACACCAACGCATTTAGTAGTCTTAGGAAATACATGTTTGTAAAAGATCACTGCTTTGTGTACAGGCATACACATAGCACATTTAAATGCACACATTTACCCATATGTATGCATTAAGATAGAGTGTAAACTGAATACTTTTTGTTCACTTAGAACCTAGCCTTGGTGGAGAAGGGGATAAGAACTGAATCCAAGCAAGCATATGTTTTTATGGAGAAATGCTACTAACATTAGGGTTTGATTTCATAATGTTCTTTCCCTCTTTCTTGAGTTCTCATACGTAGGTGGATTTACTGAGCACATAGGTAAAATAATGATCTTGTATGCTCTTTGAACAGCTTCCTGCTCCACAAACTACTTTTGGATCCCCCTGTGGTTTTGATTAATGTCCTGCCTGTGGCTTCTGCAGATCTGAGCTGGTTTGCTTCTGCAGGCAAACGAGAGGGGGATAAGCTACATCACCTGGCATTGTATCATTGCAGCTGGAGCAGAGAAGTCACAAAATGCTTTGCCTTTTAATGAAATAGGATAGAGGGACTCAACGCTTCCCCTCTTGCAGCATTACCGTGAAAAGCAACTCGGTCATGCAGAGTGGTGTTAGCTGCACAAGCTTTGCATGTCACAGCTAAAGCAGGCAGATAACAACAACAAGGATAGTAATGATAACAAAAAAAAAAAAAAAGAGAATAAAAGAAAAAGAAAAAAAAATTGTTGGAAATCTTTCATACCATCATATTTCTTTTGGTGGGGGAAGGTTGAATCTTCAGCCAGCCAAAAAATCAAGGATGGGATTTTTCCTCTTCAGAAATAATGGATCAGTGGCTGCAAACGCTGAATGCAATATGCAGTTGCAGAAAGCTTTCAGTCATGTGGAGATAACTTCTTCATGGTACAAAGCACTTTCTGTGACCTCAGTGTCCTAAATGTAAAGCAATACAGAGCTAGTGTCACAGAAATGAGACTGCTGTGGTTGAACAGATGAAGGGAGTGAGGCTATGATTTCAAAGGGAAAAGTTTGGGGTGATACAGGTGACAAGGACGAGCCCATGCTTTTTTGTCTGTGTGAGTGTTTTCATTCATTTCACTGTTCCTGGGTTTTAAACTGCAATTTCTGTGCTGCATCTCTGAGTATAACTCACGTGTTCCTCCTGTCTGGCACCTGGACTGCAGGCAAGCGAAGGTGGAGATGGGCTGGAGGAGGTGGACCAGTGCCTCCAGGTACTCCTCCTGGGAGGGGAACTGGCAGAATATCCTGCTCTGGAAGCAAATTTGAAGCAAGTAGAGGTGATATCAGGAGGGAAATGTTGCCTGGGTAAGGCATAGGATGACCTCCACAGCTGTCCAAGAGGGGATGGTGGGGGAGAGGAGGCATCTTGTCCTAGGCCATCTCTTCTAAGAAGTTAGAGCTCTGGATCACAATCTAAGGGAATATCCTAGCAGAGAGGGTCACAGCTTTGGCTCCTGTAGCAGGGGCTGCTGGGCATCCAGAGGAACTGGGGACAAGAAGCTTCCTTCCAGCTAGTTCTTAAAGCCCAAGAGGACCAAAGAAAACCCTGCAGATCTTAATGGCCTAGGAAGAGGGTTTGGAGCTCTGAAAAACCACCATCTTCCCACCACAGATACATTCCTGACAGATGGACATGTAAAGGGAGAATAGCGGCACATGCAACAATCTGATTGTATGCCTTTCTCCCAGCCTCCCATAGGATGCTCTCACTCCCTGACACAGGCCCGAGTCTCCCACCCCTGCCTCTGCTCTGGCTGTGTCAGCTGGTTGGAAGATTATTTCTTGATCTGTGTGTCTGAAGAAGCTCTGCAATTAGCCTGAGAGCAGATCAGCAGCGCTGCAGATGATCAGGCCATGGGTAGAAAATGAATATAGTCAGGAACTGGGGATCATAAAGCACCTAGCTGAAGAGCACAGAGGCATGAAATCTTCCCCTCCAGCTGAGGAGAATGCTGGCAGTATCAATAGGGCACAGTGACCCTTCAGGCAGGGTGTTTTTCCTCCAACACCTCCAGGTGTGACTGACCCTACGAACACAGCAGCCATTGATAGCTGCAGAGAGACCACGAGGGAAAGCTCCTATGTTTGTTCTGCTTTCCTTGGCTAGTGCCCGGCGACAGGCCAGCTGTTGTCAAAAGGGGACATTTCAGGAAGAGCTTAGACTAGAAAAGCACAGGCTGGGTAGCAACCTCATGGCCAGGCAGGAGAGAGCTTGCTTTCCTGTAATGCCATACAGCGCACAGGGCAGCCTGGACATTTTCACCTGTGAGCTGCCAGCCCTGCTCTGCATGGCTCCTCTCCTTGCCCCTTTGGACATGGGGACAGCACAGGAGCCAGTTTTGTGGATGATACTGGCAGATGTTGCAATGACAAAGCCTGGCCAAAAGCTTAAGAAATTGTGAAAGAAAAAACAAGAAAAAAAAAAAAGCTTTTTGAGTTAAGACCAAACAAAAGAGAGCAGAGGGCCATTTGCTCTGGACCATGCTCTGCAACAGGAGGCAGAGGGGGCTTGGTTCATCATATTATTACAATGCGTTATTACATAGTGATAATAATAGTCATACACAGAGGGTCAGTCTCAACTTTTGCCCCAGCATGTCTTGAGTAAAAAGTTTTTTAGGAAGCCCAGACCAAGAGATGAAAGAACCTATGGGACACAGGAATTGGGAGACTGGGAGAAAGGTGTAAGGAACCAGGAAGGTCATGTGAAGAGAAAGTGTCACATATTCATTTTAGGAAAAAGAACCTAATTTTATCTTAGATGGAAGGGAAAATAGGGGATATTTGGATAGGAGTACAATCTTTTCAGGTGTACATCAGTCTTGGCACCACCTACTATAGAGCTGGAGTAAGAGGAATAAAAAAAGAATATAAAAGAGTTTTTTTCCTTCCTTCTCTCTGAATGGGCCTGGTGCATATGTAGAAAATAGAATCATAGACTCATTTAGGTTGTAAAAGACCATTAAGGTCATCAAGTCCAACCATAAACCTAACACTGCCAAGTCCACCACTAAAACATCATTTGAGCTGCCTGTACCGTAGGGGGTAATGTTAACCCAGCAGAGTTACAGAAAGTCTTCATGTCCAGAATACAGCCACCAGATGCTGTGGTAAGAGATAAAAAAGAAAAACTGAAGATGAATGTATCGGGATGTCCTCAGGGCAAAGCACAGTTCTAAGCCAGCCCTAACCTCCACCCTGACCCCAGAGACACTGTGCCTTGCACTGTACTTGCAGGTGATAACTCTGCTTGTGGGTTTGCAAAGCAGCAGCTTTATTTTACTCATTTAAGGATGACAAGGAGACTGGAAGGAGAGAAAAACATTATCTATATTTTGTCTCAAAAATATTACAAAAATAGATTATGTAGACCAAAGTCCTTCTGATTTCTCACCAGATGAGTGTAAATACCAAATTCTTCATGTTTTTCTTCCAGCTCTGGACAGAAACACAGTCTTTGAACTCCCCCAGAACTGACTGTCCAGACAATCTTGCCTCTAAAGGAGTCAAATTCCATCTTAACAAAGCTTGTGCTGAGCTCAATAACCATGAAAAATTGGGCTGATAAGGGGGAGCTACTTCATAGAGCAGCCAGTTTTCTCTAACTGCAAGTTGAATTTGCAGTAGCAACACAGAGCTGAAAAATGCCACATTACAACATTGATGTCCAGATTCATATCTCTGCTGCACATTATATTATCCTAATTTAGGCTGTTGTTCTTTGGTTTAGAACCTGAGGATACAAGTTTGCTTTGAGAGTGTCTGCTCACAATACCCCTGATTTAAATTCTAGTACCAAAAGTCAGCCAAGAGGTACAGTAGAAAGATGGTGTGGTTACTGCTGAAGAAAATTATTCTATGGAGGGTAAATCCAGCTGCATGTTGGGAGAGGGTGCAATCAGAGAGCCACTTCCAGATGAAACAGACCCTTTGGAGTTGAGAAGAGCAGGTGGCTGGCAATGAATAATTTGTCTGCTGGATTGAGTTTCCTGTTACTACCTGTGGATAGTGAAAAGTGGGCTGCAGGTCCAGTATATCCAATCAGATATACTTGATTATCCGAATAACATTGCAAATCTTAAATGCAGAGGCTCAATTGATTCCAAACACTGTTCTGCAGGTGCTCAATATTTGAAAGCTGCAAGCTGGTCACCATTAGGCAGAGATCGCCACATTGATATTTCAGCAGGAATTATCATTCCTGCTAATGTAAGATCAATTTTCCAGTACTCCTCAGGCACATTTTTGAAGTTCAGTTTCTACGAATGCCCATACCAAAAAACCCCCTTCCGTAACAATATGCAGCAGGGCAAACACGAGAGAAACCATTACTTTTCTGCTTGTTTGAAGCATTCAGATTGTTATTCCTAGAAATTCTTTTCATAGTATGTACAAGATTTCACATTAAAACATTTTGAGTATGTTTCTGTACTGTTATGCTGTTTTACTGGTTTATAGTAGTGTTTATCCACTGAGGACAGGCAATTCCGGAAAGCAGGACAGGAAGGGAAAGTCAAACATCCTGGAAAGAGTTAATGTTCTTAATTAATGTTAGTTTATTGCTATCACACTTGTTAGAAATGTTGCTTGCTTGCTTCCCATAATCATTATGGTGCGCTCGTACCCATTTGGGTTATTGCACCTGCACACCAGGTAGAGGCTTGTATTTGCAGTTCAGCACATTTATGTGATCAGTGGCCCAGACTGATGTGGGAGGCTGAGCCTTTTGACAACCACCCCTTTTGATGAGATCGTAGATCATAGATCATAGAATAGGTAGGGTTCGAAAGGACTTTAAGATCACCCAGTTCCAACCCCCCTGCCATGGGCAGGGACACCTCCCACTAAACCATGCCACCCAAGGCTCTGCCCAACCTGGCCTTGAACACCACCAGCGATGGAGCATTCACAGCTTCCCTGGGCAACCCATTCCAGTACTTCACCACCCTTACAGGAAAGAGCTTCCTCCTCATATCCAATCTAAACTTCCCCTGTTGAAGTTTGAACCTGTTACCTCTTGTCCTATCACTACAGTCCCTAATGAAGAGTCCATCCCTAGCATCCCTAAATGAAAAAACACTGTTCAGAGTTACAGGAAACAGCAAAACACCACCTTCCAATGGATGCAAATAACTCTGTAGAAGAGATCTTCAGAACCCTTTTGAGATCACAAAGAGAACACATGTACTTGCTTCCCCATATGACACTAAGAACGCTTGATTTGGGAACACTACAGGTGTCTCAAGGGCTTTCTCAGCTCGGATTCCATTGGACCTCATTAATCGAGCAAGTTGAGTACTTCAGAGGGAGAAATGAAAGGATGCCCTGGGGAACAGCAGAAGCATTCTTCACTCCAAGCCAGTGTTTCGCCACATTTATGGGAGATCCAGGCTGAGGAGACAGAGCAGATAATGCAGTTTCAGCCACCAATGGCTACTGCAGCTTCAGAGGCAGCTGAATGCCCAGGACCATGAGCTGGGTCTCACAGCCAGCTGGAATCCTGACCTTTTAATGTCCCAACACCAGGTAACACACTTCAATTCTCTTCCAATTGGCAAAGCAGCTTTTGTCACAGCAGCTTCTGTCACAGCCAGAGGAATTGCTACCTTCGTACAAGGCTGGATTAAGTTTATGTCAAAAGGCAGCTCACCAAAACCCTGGTTTTCAGATATCCAGTATCTTCAACTGTTGATTAAAGAGAAGCATTTCCTTGTTCAGCATCCTTCAGCATCTTCATCCATTCTTGTCTTGTTATCCACTTTGTTTCCCTGTCGTCATTCCAGTCTGCCATGTTACAAAGACATCTGCTCACAGCACAGCATTTGTAACCTGGTGTTACACAGAGGAAGAGACCTTAAAGCCCATCCACTTCCAACCCCTGCCATGGGCAGGGACACCTTCCACCAGAGCAGCTTGCTCCAAGCCCCGGTGTCCAACCTGGCCTTGAACACTGCCAGGGATGGGGTAGCCACAGCTTCTCTGGGTACCCTATGCCAGCGCCTCAGCACCCTCACAGGGAAGAGCTTCTGCCTAAGAGCTCATCTCAGTCTCCCCTCTGGCAGGTTAAAGCCATTCCCCTTGGCCTGTCCCTACAGGCCCTTACCCAAAGCCCCTCTCCAGGTTTTCTGCAGCCCCTTTAGGCACTGGAGCTGCTCTAAGGTCTCCCCTTATGGAGCCTTCTCTTCTCCAGGCTGACCCAGCCCAGCTCTCTCAGCCTGGCTCCAGAGCAGAGCTGCTAAGGCCCTCGCAGCATCTCCGAGGCCTCCTTACACTTTTCCTTCTAAATTCTATTTTCATGCCCACCCTGCCCCTGTGGAGGATTCAGATCAGCCCAGGGGTGCCATATGCCTGTTCCCGTGATCAAGACAGGTGGTAGGGAGGGGATACTGGGGTGCCCAGTGTGGGGGCAAAGTCATGATCTGGTCAGGCTGCTTCATGAGCCTTGGTGGGGTTAGTTCGTATTAGAAAAATCCAAGAGGTAGCAGTGAAAGGGCAATTTTGAAAGGTTGCAAATGGACGTCTCTCAGCCAGGGCTGCCCTCTCGTGCTCCTGTGCTCCACTTTTGAATTTGAATGTCATGATAAGATAAAAGCAAAAGCAGGTTTGCATTAGGCTGAGCAAACAAAAAGAGAGCAGGACTTTTCCATTTAAAATCCCAGCCTATGCAAAGAGTCTCATTTCCCCTACCCTTTTCAGGCTGCAGCACAAACCAAGTTATCTCAACACAGTTGTTGACATCTACTGAAATCAAAATGCATGAAGTAATCTTTGTGAAGGTCACAGTGACCTCAGTGCTTAGCACAAAATTCTCACATAAGCTGGGTTTTCTGGCACATCCTTGTTTGTAGCTAGGGAACCAGGCATTTTGCTTGATAGAGACATGATCTTCCGTTGGCTTTGCTCATTCCCAGCCTGACTTGGCTGCCCCAGAAGTACAGTTGGGCTGAAAAATGGCTGCTGATCAGACAAAGTGAATTCAAGGACATGGCTCAACGTGAGCACCGAGAAACTGCTGCATCACTTTTGAATGAGGGGAACCAACTCGCACTTTCCTCTTTGCCAAATTAAATAAGGAGCAGTTGCAAAGAAATGAATGAATTGCATTTTTGCTAGAGAGAAGACGGTGGGGCAGCAAGTAAAGGGAGATTTCTAAGAGTCTGGAGATTTCGAATCACAGTGAGACTCCAGGAACCTACTTCTCCGTAGGTCGTTTCAAAAACTTCGTTGTAATGTGTTTCTCCAACTGTGGTAGAAGTGGGAACAGCTACAGAATTTGACATCTCAAAACTTGGCTTTAGCATGGATTTTCCTTTAAAAATAAAGATTCATTTTGATTGGAGTGCAATAACTCTAATACTAGCTTTACTCATACATTTAGGGCTAGTCTGAAATATAAAGTATTATGTGATGAGGATTGAAGCAGATCTCTCAACTACCACATTCTTCCACTCATCTGAATATTGTGCTGTCATTAATACTAAGACCCAATACTACCGAAAAAGCACTGCAAAAAACGGTGGTTTAAGGCAACAGGGAAGGGGGCCTCATGTGCATGTTATGAAATTGTCCTTTCCTACCTCCCACCCAGACCCTTGCCCTCGGCTGCCCAAGCTCAGGGTGCTCAGGGAGGAGGGCTGAAGGATAGTAAAAGATGTGTACAGTCTTTTCTGTACACAGTCATCACAAACATGACCTGAGAGGTGAGGGAGGGCTTTTCTATTACATTTTAACATTTCAAAAGTGGATTAAATATAATGAAAAATGAAGTATTATGAAAATCACTTACTTTAAACTATTTTTTTAAAAAAAGCTCATTTTAAAAATACTATGTGGAAATTAGAAAAGAATCCCCCCTCCCCCCAATCTCCATCTCTCTTGATATATGCTCTGAATAATGAGTCCTCAGTCATATCTAAAGCTCTTCACCTTAGAAAGGAAGCATTTAAGAAAATCACATAAGAAAAATTGGTTTTTATGTGTTGTTACTGACCGTGATAAAATCCCATTAGTGTGGGGAGCCCATATAATATAACAGGAGGGTGTAAAGTTATTTAACACTGCCAAATAACACTGAAGCAAAAGCAAAACCAGCTCCAAAAGGGAGCACGGCACAAATGGACACAAAGAGTAAATACAGTGATGAAAGCCACACACAGACCTTTATAAAAAGGCGTCTCTTCCCCAGGCGCAGCACAGTATGGAGGGTGCAGAAATGCTCTGCTGCAGCACCAAATACAGAGCCACCCTTGCCTTCTTAGATCAGGCAAGGTTTCTTCATGGAGTATGATGAGCTGTAGTTAAGACATGAACATCCAGGAAAAAAAATATATCAAATAAACCAATTACAAGGAGTGGCAAAGAAACAAACCCCCAGTCATTTTCAGAATGTGTCACCTGGTGTGAAAGTGCTCAAAAGACCTGACTTTTTTTGGTATGGGAATTATTTCATCAAACTGATGGTTAATGAAATTCATTGACCAAAGCCATTTCTTCTGGTGAATGTAGAGCCATACCATGAGGTAAACCAAACCGTTAAGACGACATTGTTTTCACAGAAAAAGGAGACTTTCCACAATTACAGCCAAAACATATATTGAAAGGAAGCTGGAGCACCTTGTCAGCAAAATTCTCCTTTTTTTGGTTAATAAAAAAGAACTTGCCATCGACACTAATTAACATGCAATGAAGCTCGAAAGGCTGCCAAGGCATCTACAGTAGCACAGTGAACGGTCAGAAAACTCAGACAAGAACTTAGTGTTCCTACCTCGTCATGCTTCTTTCCTCCACGTAGGTGGACAGGCTGAAATGGGCTGTGTGACCTCCTTCTGTCAGAAACTATTATTCATGTTATGCCACTAATGCCCCTGGCTAGTTCGACTGCCAAATCTTACATTAAAAACAACAGAAGAAAGTCACTGGGTGCCTTTCATCTCTCAGGACTAGTCGCTGCCACAGGCCCTGCTGAGGCTGAGGTAAACCCCTTGCCTGGTGATGGGCCAGAAGGGCCAGCCCTGAGGTCCTGCTGGGGCTTACAGTAGGAATTGTAAAGCAAATCACAGTAGGAATTGCACTGGAAATTGCAAAGTGAATCACAATGGGAATCGAAGTGGAAATTGAGCTGGCGATATTAAAGGGGATTGCAATGTGAATTGCACTAGGAATCACAAAGTGAATTGCTCTCGGAATTGGACTAGGAGTTGCAAAACGAATTGCAATGGAAATCACAGCGGGAATTGCTGTGGGAATCACAGTGGAAATTGCACTGGCAATTGCAAAGGCAATGGGCATTGCAGTGGAAATTGCAATTGGAATTGCAGTGAGAACCACACTGGGAATTGCAATGTGAATCGCAGTGGCAATTGTCCAGCTGCAGCAGGGGTGTGGGAATCCCACCAAAGCTGCTGGTCAGTTTTGGAGACATAGGTGGGCAAGCACAGATGCAGCACTGTGTACCCTCTGGATATCTCCACACAGCATCTTGCCAGTGTGTGTCCCAGCTCGTGTATCTCTCATCCTCTTGCACTGCCTGTGTGGTGCTGCCTCTTCTAGCACACCTGCAGTAAGTCAGGGCTATTGGGTATGGAGAGAAAGGCCCTCATGGGAGGCATTTTGGCTGGATGGTGAGCTGACAGGCTTGTGTGATTTAATCCTTTTTCAGGAACCTCCAGGGAGCCTACAAAATTTGTTAGCATGGCTCTGAGTCTTTGCCTTCTCAGGAAAGGGGGTATTGTATTATTACAACATCTTTGACCCTGAATTGGTGAAATCAGAGGGTGGCAGGTAAAGTCATGAGCACCCACCACTGAAAGGGCTGGCAAGGCAGTAGAGCAGCTTTGTACAGCACCAGGGAAGCCCTCCGATCGTGGACCCCTTGGCAGCTGGAGGGCAGGCAGTGGCGCCCAGTGGCCAGGCCACCCTGGTGAGGAATCCGCCTGCATGGGGGCTGGCTGGCAGCTCTCGTTGGGACAATGCTCATGGCCAGCCCTGCATGTGTGACCCCACTTTAGCTATTGTCTGATAATCTGCATAAACGACACTAAATCACTTACAACTCAGGCTGGATGCCGTGAAGCCTCCCATTAAGCACTGTATATGTGGGAAGCAGGATCAGGACGGCCTTTTAAAAGGTGGTCAGGCTGGTTATGCTACCCTGTAGTGAAGGTACATATTCTGAGCAGGAGTTAAAAGCAGACTTTCCTCAACAGTGAGGAAGTTTATGGTCTGCTACGGCATTTTGTGAAATGAAATAGAGTCTTACATGCAGTGATAACTTCAGGTGTCACAGCCTTATAGGCTATCAGAGGACTCCCACTTTGAGAGGTTAGCTTGTTCCCAGTGTTCCCAGTCAGGACACGTTTATCTTGTTTTCATTCGGGCTTTGAGTCAGGAAGGTAATAAAAAACTAACTCTTCTGAGTGTTCTTGCACTTTGTGTGTGTTTTTACAGGAATTTACAGACACCTGAAAAGGATATTTGCAAAATGACCTATGATCCTTAACCTGCGGTACACACAATAAATCTGCCACCATAACCATTGCCAGCCTTTTTGAATGAAAGGGTGTATTATAACAGCACATGTGTATGGCTACAGGGCTGTATATCTTATTGGACCTCGTACTCCAATCAACATTTAAAAATAAAAGAAAACCTATATACAACTATCTACACATAAATTCTCTTGCAGTGATTTGGCTCTCCCTTCTCCCTCACCCCTTTCTGCTCTGACTGATAGCTTTATTATTCAAGGGACAGTAATAAGCATCCTAGCTAAGCCAATGAACTTCTTCTCTCACATGTAAATACCTCCTTGGAGGATACAACAGAAGAGTAATGACATTTTTATCTCCAGTTATTCAATGTAGATGAAATAACTGGTCCTCAAAATGTAGTTTTGTATGTGATAGATTCCCAGTTTGTACCTGGACAGCAAAACAGACATTCAGTGGGAGAAGAAACCAGTCAGCATCTTTAAGGGAAGGATGTTGCAAACTACTTTGAGCTTAGGGTAGCACTATATGAGTAACTGCCTGAATCTAAACATAGGGTCAGATCAACCCAAAATAATTTTTGTTTTCCCTCACCAAAGTAAAATCAAAAAAAAGGTAATTTTCAATTTCAGTCAAACAACATAAAATTTAACATGTTGATTTTTGTTCGTGTTGCAAAAGCCAAGGGAATGAAGGCTGGATTCACAAAACCACCTGCAAAACTTCTTTTTGCCAGTCCAGCTCACGGGCAGCAAATATATATTAGAAACTCAGCCTCATATTCACCTTCTACCTAAGAGGATTCAGTCCAGCTCCTAGGACCATGTCACAACCATGGGGCCCTGGAGTTCTCCAGGATGAGCTCAGCCTTTTCTAATAAAGCAATTTTTCATTGATGACATAAATATTCATTAATCCTGAATATAAGCTTCTTAACTCATTGGTTAGATGCCTCTGAAAAGGAGAAGACCTCAGTAGGCTGGCCAGGAAGCAGGTCCTCCATTAATAACAATGTTTGCTGATGAGACTGTTACTGAATTTCACTCTCTTAATACATTTACTTTTCCAAATCTTTAACAAAATGAGTAATACAGTGTGCCTGTTTTTCCCTTGGCTGAGCAGAGGCTCCTTTAATAAATTCTCAAATTCTAAATTTTCTATACATCTGAGGAGATAATGTGCACACAGAGCTATACCCATACTCTCTCACATGCACACAGTGATGCTATGGATGCCCTGGAATCAAGTGCTGTAAATTTACAGTAAAGAATATGAATAGGCAAAGAGAAGCCCACCACCACCTGATTTTGTTTGACCTCACTGGGCTGTTATGCTGGCATTTTCTATTCAAGCATAGTTCTGATCTAACACTGTAATTTTAAAAACTAATAAACCAGCTAATATTGTAAATAGCCCATAAAATTTTGTAAAACATTCAAACCATTTTCTTTGGTGACCACTAATGATTTTGTTTTGACTATATCAGTTTTTTGCATATTTTAGTCTTAAAAATAATCACCTAGCAAGGGAACATTTTAGCACAGCAAAGGGACTGACAAAGACCACAAACAGTTTTTCAAAGCACAGTGTCTCAGCATTTCCCTGCTTTAAAAAACTTTGTTGCCTACAAAGCAGTCTGCTTTAGACGAAATCTGCATGGTATGCCAAGAAAGCATGTACCCAAATTTTTCAGACAGCTGTCAAGGTCAGGCAGGCTTTCCCAGCAAAGAATGTGGAGGAGAAATACAGAAAGACCCCAAGGATACAAACAAATGCCGTGTGCTCTGTATTGAGCATGTATCGAGCTGTACCCTCAGAAGGTTTAACCATAGGACTTACACCCTGCCTGGGTTTCCGATGCAGCGAAGGGCTCGCTGGCCCACAGTGCATGATGAAAGAATTCAAGGGGCAATCTATACCGTCATGTGGAGGTGAAAGCTGGCAGCTGGCCTGCCCTCCCTAGCAAAGGACCACTGCTTTGTCCACTGCCTTGGATCCCTGTACAGACGGGATCCCTGGGCAACAACGCACCCATCTCACTTCCAGCATTCACCCACCAGTGCACCGCTCTTCTCCTGGTATTTGCCATAGTGCACAAATGCATGAAAGGGTGGGTGCAGTGCAAAACCCCCCAGGCTTGAGTTTGAGATGTACAGCTCCAGATGGGACAGTGTTTGTGCCAGCCCTCCTTCTACAAAGCGTCAGGGTTGGGAATACCCTTTCCAGGAAGGAATGGAAATTAAACACTATTTTTAAGACATTCTCTCCGAAAATTAGGGGAGTGACGAAGGAGAAAGAAGGGCAGAGGACGGGTGGTCCTGCAGCACTCACAGAGGGATGCAGAGTGGGGGCCAGGCTGAGAAAAAGGATGCTCTCAACCTTTGACAGCACCTTGCTCACTTTCCCGCTTTGTTAAGAGAAGCAGCTGAAGCTGGAAAATAAGACTGAGATTTCCAGTCTCCTCTCAGCCTCCCTGCAGGAAGACTTTCAACGCTGGGCTGGCGAGGCCAGCAGCGTGTGGGGGGCTGTGTGTGTGCGGCCCCTGGGGAGGCAGTGCTTCTGGGCTGGCTTTCCCAGCATGCGCTGCCCAGATGTGCTCCTTCGGGCACGTCAGGATGGGGCTGATTTACTGCATCTGTACAGGCCATCTGTAGGGTAGGAGAGTGCCTGTGTGATAAATACCCCAGCCACGCTGAGCTCACTGCACATGCACCATGGAGATGATTTATTTGCAGGCAGTGGTCTTTTGTCCAGCATTTCTGTATGTCCAGCAGAGATGTAATGACAGCTGGGCTGCTGGAAGAAATATCCAAAATCCCTAATCCTATCTACACAACATTTCCAGGCAGAAAAATAGCCATATGCATGGAATGCCACCTCCGTACTGCTGTCACCTTCATGGTGAGGGTGTATTGCTGGGACCCACTCTGGCAGCTCCTGCTTGTATAAACGGCTTGCCAAAACCACTGAGGAACCTCACTGGAGTCCCTGACTACCGGATTTACATCCCACGTGTTTTTTCTTTCCTGGCTCAAGGCATGCATAACTCAGTAGTGAATGTGGCTTGATAATGGCAGACAGAAGAAACAGCTATTGGCCAGCTGTTATCCGGGGCCTCCGTTTCCCTCCCTAGTTGGGATAAGGCAACACTGCAAGGTAACGAAGCAATCCAGGGGAGCTGTAGCAGCCAGCAGTGGCCGTATAGATCCCTCATCCCACCCACAACACTGAAAGGCTTTTTAAAGCAAGTGTTTTAAATTGCTGCAGGGTCCCTGCTCTGAGTGGCTGAGGATGTATTGCTATTTATAATCATCAGGCAGATGATTCACAGCTTCACACTTACACCATTAAAGGTAGCATTAGCACCAGGACCCTTTATGCAGCAACATTAGTGAAGCCTGAAAACAAAGCCCTCTGAAAGGGCTTTGTCACCTTCCCTTGATCATGTAAGGGTCTCTTACAACAACCCTGTACATTTTGATTACCATATGCTGGTGTTTCTACCTCTTTCCCCAACTCATAAAAATCACAGCCAATAAACACAAATCACCACCTGAAGGAGTCGGTGCTTTCCTCCCACTTTAATATACTTGCCCATACTTCAAAGAAACCGGGAGAGATTCTCATATAGGCAGTGCCCAGGCTGCCTCGTTTTAGGCAAGGATTAGCTGTGTGTGCACTTGGAACAATCTGCTCTTAGTTTGCTTTAACATGGTTTTTATCCCTCTAAATCACTCTCAGACATTTGACCTGACAGCAGGGTAATACATGACCTGTTTTGGGGGCAGAGGGTAGTGAAGGGTGGGAGATCTTGCTCTATTCTTGTTCAAAACAGAAAAATGCCTCCTGTGTCTTGCTGGCTGAACTCCTATTTTTGCAGGGAAATTTTCTTTACATTTGCTCCATTCTTTCCCAATGGTAGCTATATTTTAAAATGCCAAGATAAAGGCAATGACCTTCAAGGCTCCATAATGAGAAGCTTTAGTAGGAACTATGAGGGGAGAGACAGGCACCACTGCCAACACCTGTAACCCTGCAAAACAGAGGGAAGGTAACTGGCAGGCGCTAGTAACAGGAGAGGGAATGTAAGGTACTTTGGAGCCAGAGTTATCTTCAGCCTGGCCTTGTTTTCAGTAGGGGTCCTGGCAGGGCTGCATAGGCATTGATGCAGCACTGATTCCACCTGCCTGCAGAGCTAGCAGGTGGGGAGGGTGGGGAGGGTGGGGAGGCAGGAGGCAGCACCAGCTCACTGGCTGGGCTTTTCCAGCCCTCTCCCTGCAGATTCCTGCTGGAGGGCCTGGGCTTAGACAATGCCAGTGCTGTGGAGCAGGAAAACAAAAGTAGCTTTTCATTTGTGGCTCTTGCGCAAAGCGGTGGCACTTTAAAACTTTCCAAGAGTTGCATGTGACTCCCATTAAAGTCAATATGAGTCATGTGGCAAACAACCCCCCAAACACTTTGAAGATATACCGCAATTGATGCTTTTCTGACCCTCACAAAAAAAAAAAAAGATAAATAAAAGGAATACTATTGTAGACTGGGACTTCAAGGACAGCTTTGCAAGAGCAGTTCTCTTTCCTTGTTTGCTCCTAGACATAAATCACGGCAGCAGGGAGCACAATCAGTTAGGCTGTTAGTTGGTGATGGTATGGCAATGGCTGGGGAAGGGAGGGAAAAAAGGGTGTGACAAGTGTTGGCAAAACTCTATTGAATACTTAAGCCTTGTACAAAAGTACTAACTGCAAAGAAACCTGTGCGGTTTCAGTACATGGAAAAGCTGAAGTCCCAACAGAAACTAGGAGGAAGCTGTGCTCCTGGGTCTTTGCCAGTGCCAAACCTCCCTGGGGCGATGGTTGATCAGGGGACTGGAAGGCATGTGGGTCTCACTCTCCCCTTCTTAGATGGTCTGATCTAGTTAAGCTAACCCTTGGCTTCAACGCTGTGTTTGGGGCTGGTTGTATTCCCCACATGTGCATCCCCACAGTGAGGGTGAAACCAGCCTGGCTGGTGCAGCTAGCCAAGAGCTTGTCCTTCCAGAAGCCCAGGCTTGAGATTTGACTGGAAATCAGTGTGAATTCCTCCACCATTCTCCCTTGCAAGGAAGAGCCCAAATGTAATTTTCCTTCCACAGACTTCTGCCCAAAGCCCACCACTGAAGGGAGCAACCAATACACAAAGCCTCCTGAAGCGTGGTTTCAGTCTCCAGCTGCTTTTCTCAGGGATACAGATTTTTAAGTGACCAGCTGTAATGCTTACCAAAACAGATTTCTCCTTTACAGGAAATGTCAGTGCTCCAGCACAGGCAGTATTTCCTAAAAAGAAAAAATGCCCCTTCGTTTCATTAGCAGCTGCTTATAAGTCCCCATCCCAGCACCAGGCACACTGGAGCAGCAGAAGCTCTGTGACCCTTGACACAGCATCCTCAGCCCCTCATCCAAAAATGGGATTCAGAGTCTTTCACAGCCCTGCTTTTGGATCATACAGGGCCCCTGAAACCTTTGCCAAAGAAAATGGTACAAATCCAGTCATTTCCTCGGGAAAAAATAAAAAAAATCAAATAATCTTCTGGCAGGAATCATGATCAGAAATTGCTCTGTTTTTTAGATACAATCATTGAAAGAGTCGCACAAACTCTAACAGTGAAAAACTCTCTAAAGATAAACTGTTCATCACAGACCCTCTGACTGCCTCAGGTTTCCTCATGTTTCAGTGCTCCTGACAGCCACTGAAAGCTGGATTGCCTGTACCCCTGCTCCCATGGCTGTGACACAAGTTCCCTTGGGCTGTTCCTCCTGGCTCCCTGCTGCCACCAGTGGGCTGAGGGACAATGCCTGAGCCAGAAGAGTGCCTGAAACATCACTTCCATGTATCTATGCTGCAAAACCCTCCCCAGTGCCATAAATCCTGCCCTCCAGCCTCACCACTACAGGGTGCCAGGAGAGGCAGGCAGCTGATGCTGTCGGACCCAATACTGACACTGTGCCAAGGTCACTGCGACTGACTGGTGCTCCCAGGTGGATGTCACCTAACTGACCTCAGCCTCCACATCCTGACATCCCTCAAGAAGTTCACCTTATAGTGTTCCTTAAAAAAAAATATTTTCACATCTCTCCAGTCCCTCAGGAACCGCAATAAAAGAGGATGAAAGATTCATCACTGCAGCGACAGAATGGCAGCTCAGTGAGTATTAAATAACTACAGTAGAAGTAGACAGGATTTGTTTTGATGAATAGTAAGTAGAACAAATGAAAAATTCAGTTTCCAGAGAGAGCTATGCAGTGGCTGGACTTAGATTCAATGGATAAATGGAGGAAAATGGAGGAGTGAGAAGTTTTTGGTAATTCCTTGATATTTTGTTTTGACAGTTTCAGAATAAATTGTTTCAATACATTATTTTGAGAGGATGTTTTTATTCTAAATTCACATGAATTGAGAAATAATAAAAGAGCATGTCATGCATTATCCTGAACCGTAGTGTGATTTCTTTCATCTTTTTTCTAATTTAGTTGCTGAACTATTGAAAAAATAATCCATTCAGGTAAGGCCGAGAAAAATCAAGGTTGATAAGAGGTCTGATAATTTGATTGCCATCCACTTGTGTCCCTGCCTGGCATGTAAAATTATTTCAGGAAATTAAAACCTCCATAATGGCAAGAGTAGAATATACTTTTCTGTGCTTACCTCCTCCAACATTTATTCTTCATTTTATCTTTCCCTGTCCTTGTCTCACTTTTCATCTTGTGTGGGATTTCTTTATAAAAGATATTTTGTCCCCAGAACAGAAAGCACAATGATGATCAGCAGGTGACAGATGACATCCAAAAGAAAATGCAGTGCTGCTCCACCGCACATTCATCTGGATGCCTGGCATTAAGGTGATGTAGTTTTCTTGGCTAGTGAAATGCATTGGTCCAGAAAGTAAATGCATCTCCCTCAGGCTTCAATGAAACCTCTACCTTTATTTCCAGAGTAGAAGAATTCAAGAGGCAAAATCAAGACAGGCCCACTTGTAATTTTTCCATGCCAGTTACACACCTTTGCACTTCGAACTTCCCTACTATTTCCATGACAACAGATTGTAGACTGACATTTTTTTCCTCCATTGGCAGTGAATTTCTAAACCAGGGATTTATGAAGTATCATTGTTAAGAGATGCATTGGGATCCGACAGACATGCCATGTGTTTCTGAAATAACTCATGCCTGGCTGTCAGGAAGGTAGGGTGCTTTGTGAAACACCATGCTTAACATTCATACCGCCACCATCACTAAGTATTGCCTGCTCTTGCTGAGCCCCGGTAAGTGGTGAGCAGATACAGCATGCTGTAAATCAGTCACCGTATCCTTGCTTTTATGCTTTTGTAGTTTTATTGCTTTACTTTAGCTGCTAGCTCTTGTAACTGAATCAATTAAAAGTTTACTTATCGCGTATCATACTTGAGTAGGGAACGTGTGGGTACTGCCAACCCATCCCTGCAGCAGGGCCAGCAGCATGTTCACCCATGGCTCTCCCACCAGTGCACACCAAGTGCCAGACTGGCATGTGGAGTTCTTGGGGCTACCTCAGGACCCAGATTCTGCCCAGAGCTCCTTTCTAGCTCCTGCCACCAAGAGCAAGCAGGAGGCAAAGTGCAGCAAGCAAATAAGGAGCAGCAGCTGGAAATCAGCCCCAAAGACCCTTAGCGAGTGGAGTTATGGCCCTGGCAGCAAAGCCTTAACATGGTACTGGTGAGCCCAGGCACAGACAGACTAAAGCGCTGTTAGCTTGGTACTTCTCCACAAGTCACGTTGGTCCAGCTCAGCTGCGCAGAGGAGCAGTTCAAAGAGCAAAGGGAGGGTAAAATAGACATCAGGATTTGTAAAACAAAGGGAGGGTTAAACAGACATCAGCCCTGGTTTGATTTGTAGTTCAGCAAGTTCACAAGAATGATTGTTCAAAGCAGAAGAAAAGGTTAATGTGTGAATGCTTCACCTCTGAAAACCTGGGTACCACTCCTGACTGTGTCACAAGTAAAAAATTAGATTTTTTCCAATACAGAGAAAAATTAATAAGACCTTTAATGAGTCCATAAAAACATTAGGATAGATTTAGTCACTTTCTTTTTAGTAACTATTAGGCTTGTACATTTTCTTAATGGAAATACAGAGTGAGAAAAGTGCTTCCTTATGAAGAAAAATGAGGAAATGGCTGCTCAAAGTGGGATAGTCAAGGCTGCAGAAATGTTACTGGCTCCTCCATCCATGTGAAGAAATGGAATTGAGAGTCAGCGGAGAGTGAACTGCCAGGCAAAGGAAACTTGAACAGCAAGGGCACAGCTGAGACATGTACAGGACACTTTGGGGCGATTACTATATGTTTCTGTATTACAATTTTTCCTTTGAAAAACAGCAGAGCTAACTAATGTAAGGAAAACCCATTTTGGTAGGCTTTTCTCTTACTTGCCAGTGAATGCTCATTACCTTTGCTATGTTTATTTCTGTCCGGTTACATCAATGTCAGTAATGTAATTCTCTCTTCAGAATGAATTGAGAGATGGGTGTAACAATCTTACTACTAAAATCAAAGGGTATTTTTAATACTGTAACAGCCTCCTTTGGAAAAAGTGCCTAAAGTCCAGAAATACCACAGTAAGGGAAATCCTTAAACTGTTTTCTGCGTCTTTTTTTTTTTTTTTTGCTCCTACAATTTATGTTTATTTTAAAGTACTTTCAACAATGCTGACTAAGAAGTTAGAATACAATTCCTAGTGCTGTCACAGCACTCATCTGACTGCTGTTGATTCTTGCTTGCTTCACTCTGCCTCCTGCTTTCCTTGCTACCTGTTAATCTGTCAAGCAGCAAGTCTCCAAGACACACTTCCAGACCTGCTGTGGGCAGCTCAAACCCCTCAAGGTTTATCTGCTCCGCAGTGGAGCAGCCCTTACAACTCACTCCCCCTGGCAAGTGAGGGCAGGCTGCCACTGAAGCCTGGAGCAGAGCGCTGTGCTCCTGGGACAGTCTGGGTGGCAGCAGGGGGTACCCATGCTGTCCAGCCCCACCAGAAGTCCATCGGGGAGACCATCAGTAGTAGTGACATGGGGCAAATCACCAGCTTCACTAGCAGTTCAACAACATGGTCCCTTCCTTGCGCCTTAGGAAAGGAGCTGACAGCTTTTCACAGCACTCTGTGTTAATGGCGGCATTTCCATATCTGCTATTCTATTGTCCGCTGAGTCTCACAGGTGCCTCCCAGAGGCATTTCCATAGGGTCCCTTCAGAGGCTTTTGCTGTGCATCCCTTCATGGCCTGAGCAATGCATCCACAGCAGAGGTGCCTGCTACTTCACTTTCCAGGGCATTTTCCCAGCCCAAAGCCTTCTGGTCCAGTCAAACAAGGGGACTTGCACAGTGCTCAGGGAGCATAGCACATCCTGTGACAGCTGTGCAAGGGCTATGCTTCCCATGGTCAGGGCTGCAGGGCTGTTCATGGGAGACAAGGAAGGATCAGGGAATCTTCAGAAAGTGAGAGAAAAAGAGAGGCAGGAGTAGCCAAGGCCACCCTGGCTGGACAGAAACACGCAGAGGGCTGAGTTGGTCCTTGCTGCCCCCCAGCCCAGCTGTCCCTGCTCTCTGAGCACCCAAGTTCAGCTGCCTCCAGGCACAGGTCCCAGCACCCTCTGGCTCAACCTGTCAGAGGGACAGGAGTGGGGCTGGCCAGGGCCGCAGGGGCATGCTGCATGAGACAAGTGACTATGCCGAAGGAAAAGGAAGGGAGTTTCTTTTGGGGAACAAAGTGAAACAGCTCCCCTAAGCATGTAGGCAATTTCTGGGGTAAGTTGTGCCAGGCACATATATGTGTGCTGGTGTGCCCTGCAGTGCTGGGGACTAACCATGGCAGCAGGCTTGTCAGCCCTGGGTACAGGAGGTGGCGGCACCCAGCATCAGTATGGGCACCTCATGTACCCATAGAGCTCTCACCCCATGTGCGCATCTCCTACAGGAAGCTGCAGCTTCACTGGCAAGACTGACCAGCCTGTCCCTCCAAATTTTTCACTGTTTCCATCCATCACAGGAGTTATTTAGCAGCAGGAGCCCTGGAGCAGACATTCAGCCCCACATATCACCTTAGCAGAGTCTGCAGTGCTACATGTGCCCAAGTACACTTTGGAAGCCAAGTTTCTGTATCAAACCTCATTTTCTCTACACACCCAGGAATCAGGGATATGACATCTCTGCATGCACTTGCAGAGCACCCCCTTGCTTTCATCTAGTCCTTGGGAATTACCAGTGCAGGCTGCCTAAAGAGCAGGGTACAACAGTTCACTGTTGCTTTAGCCCGTGTCTCCCACCTCCAGAGCATGCTGACCACATCCCACCAGGTCTGACAGAAGTGGATGGAAAGGTGAGCAGAGAGGTCCATCAGAAAACTCAGCTATGCCAGCACTTTACATGGGTACTGCCTTCACAGAGATGGCAAAGCCTGGCACTGGGCACTACCAACAGCACTCAGACTGTCTCGCGAGGGGAGGCCTGCAGCACCTGATCGGCGGGGAGGCTCGGCGTCTACGAGCTTCACCTCAGAGCAGCAACTTGCCCCGAGGGAGCTTCAAGTCCTCGACAAGGCCTGCCCAGGGGCCTGCAGCTCCGCGGAGGCGAGCGGCTGACTCAGAGGGGGCGGCGTCAGGAGGACTGGCGGCAGAACTGACTGGTTAAAAACCTGCCCCAGGGAGTGCGAGCGACACGGAGCGCAGCGAACAGGGCGGGCTCGAAGCAGTTTGCGTGGGCAGGCGAGTGGGGTGGTGAGCGCGATGGTGAACACTCGCCGTACGGGCAAGGCTCGGTCTGGGAGCTCTGCTCTGGTTGCGCCGGTGGTGGCCAGTGTAGGCACCCAAACGGAGCCGACCGGAAGGGAGGCTGTAGTGCAGAGCTCGGGGTATCCTAAGGGAAGGGTGAGCAATGGGCAGGGCTGCACTCTGCGCTCCCTGGTGGAGGTCCTCCTGCAGCAGGTGGCTGACCTGCAGGAAGCTGTTACCAGGCTGAAAGGTGTCAGGGAAGCTGAGGAGGAGCAGCACTGCTTGCTCCAAGACCAGACTGTTCCGGGGCCTCGAGTGTCTACTGTTGCCCATGCAGGAAAGGAGGCTGCTAACCCAGGAAGCTGGGAAAAGGTAACAGAAAAAAAACAACAAAAAAAGGAGGAAGAGGGTAATTAAAAGCAAGGGGCTTCCTCCTACATCTGTTGTCCCCACCCAGAACCGCTTTGCTGTCCTGCAGGGGACTGATGAGCAACAGCGCTCCCACCAGGCGCAACCAGCTGGTGCACTGGTAAAGAAGGTCGCTACTGGTGCTGCCAGGAAAAAGCGGCGGACCATAGTAGTAGGGCACTCTAATCTGAAAGGCACAGAGGCACCCATCTGCCGGCCTGACCCAGGCTCAAGGGAGGTGTGTTGCCTACCAGGGGCTTGGATCAGGGATGTGGCCGAAAAGCTGCCTGCTCTAGTTGGTCCCACTGACTATTACCCACTCCTGGTAATACATGTGGGTGCTACTGATATAGATAGCAGTAGCCCGGAGACCATAAAGAAGGACTACAGAGCTCTGGGAGAGGTGGTTAGGGGCTCTGGAGCTCAGATTGTCTTTTTGTCAATTCTCCAGGATACAGGGCAGGACCTTGAAAAGGCTAGGAGGATTGGGCAGGTTAATAAATGGTTAGAAGGGTGGTGCTATAGTCAGGGGTTTGGGTACCTTGAACATGGGACTCAATATCGTAGGCCAGGTCTACTGGGGGCTGGTGGAACTGGTCTGACAAAGAAGGGGAAGAGTGGATTTGGTAGGAGGCTTGCCAGACTGGTCAAGGATGCTTTAAACTAGATGTGTTGGGGGAGGGGAGCATCATTCCATCCCAACACACCCAGTCGGTTGGCAGCACCTACAGTAAACGTTCGGAGCAATGTAGGGATATTCCAGCTGCTCCAGCCAATGACCCAACTTCAATTGGATCTCGGCTCAAATGCCTCTACACAAATGCCCGTAGTATGGGGAACAAACAAGAGGAATTAGAGATGTGTGCACATCTACGGGGGTATGATATCATAGGCATCACAGAAACATGGTGGGATGGCTCCTATGACTGGTGTGTTGGAATGGAAGGTTACAGGCTCTTTAGGAAAGACAGGCCCGGCAGACGGGGAGGGGGAGTTGCTATTTATGTTAGGGATAGGGTGGAGAGTATGGAACTCTGTCTGGGGACAGGTGAGCAGTAGACAGAGAGTTTGTGGGTCAGGGTTAAAGGGAGAACAGCGATGGGTGACATTATTGTGGGGATCTGTTACAGACCGCCTGACCAAGGGGACTTGCTGGACGAAGCGCTCCATAGGCAGATAGGAGCAGCCTCACGCTTGCAGGCCCTTGTTCTCATGGGAGACTTCAACCACCCTGATATCTGTTGGAGGGATGGTACGGCCCGGCACAAGCAATCCAGAAGGTTCCTCGATTGCGTGGAAGACAACTTCCTTCTGCAAGTAATAGAGGAGCCGACAAGGAGAGGTGCCATGCTTGACCTCGTCCTCACCAACAGGGAAGGGCTGGTTGGGAATGTGATGCTCCAGGGCAGCCTTGATTGCAGCGATCATGAGATGGTTGAGTTTGAGATCTTCAGGACGGTGAGAAGAGCGTGCAGCAAACTCACTGCCCTGGACTTCAAGAGAGCAGACTTTGGCCTCTTCAGGAACCTGCTCAGTAAGGTTCCATGGGATACAGCCCTAGAGGGCAGGGGGGCCCAAGACTGTTGGTTGATATTCAAGGCTCACCTGCTGCAAGCTCAGGAGCGATGCATCCCAACTAGAAGGAAGTTCAGCAGGAGGGCCAGGAGACCTCCTTGGATGGATAAGGAGCTGCTGAGCAAAATTCGAAGGAAAAAAGAGGCTTATAAAAGGTGGAAGCAAGGTCAGGCGGCCTGGGAAGAATACAGGGATGTTGTCCGGGAAGCTAGGGACCAGGTTAGGAAAGCTAAGGCCCACTTAGAATTAAACTTGGCTAGGGATGTTAAGGATAACAGGAAGGGATTTTATAGGTACATTGCCAATAAAAGACAGGTTAGGGACACTGTGGGCCCTCTCCAGAAGCTATCGGGAGAACTGCCTACCCTGGATTTGGAGAAGGCAGAGGTTCTTAATGACTTCTTTGCCTCAGTCTTTACCGGCAAATGCTCTGACCACACCACCCAAGTCTTGGAAGGCAGACGCAGGGACGGTGAGGGTGGGGACCCTGGGCCCACTGTGGGGGAGGATCTTGTTCAGGACCATCTTAGGAACCTGAATGTATACAAGTCCATGGGACCGGATGAAATCCATCCACAGGTGGGTCCTGAAGGAGCTGGCAAATGAAGTTGCTAAGCCACTGTCCATCATATTTGAAAAATCCTGGCAGTCAGGTGAAGTTCCCGATGACTGGAAAAAGGGAAATATAACCCCCATTTTTAAGAAGGGGAAAATGGATGAGCCAGGGAATTACAGACCAGTCAGTCTCACCTCTGTGCCTGGCAAAATCTTGGAGCGGATTCTCCTGGAAAGCGTGCTAAGGCACATGAAAACCAACAAGGTGCTTGGGAACAGCCATCATGGCTTCACTAAGGGGAAATCCTGCCTGACCAATCTGGTGACCTTCTATGAAGAGGCTACGGAACTGATGGACAGGGGCAGAGCAGTTGATGTCATCTACCTGGACTTGTGTAAAGCCTTTGACACTGTCTCACATGACATCCTTCTCTCTAAGTTGGAGAGACATCAATTTGGTAGGTGGACCACTCGGTGGATAAAGAACTGGCTGGATGGCCGCACACAAAGAGTAGTGCTCAGTGGCTCAATGTCCAGCTGGAGACCAGTAACGAGTGGTGTCCCCCAGGGATCGGTGTTGGGACCGGTCTTGTTCAACATCTTTGTGGGTGACATGGACAGTGGGATTGAGTGCGCCCTCAGCAAGTTTGCCGATGACACCAAGCTGTGTGGTTCGGTTGATACATTGGAGGGAAGGAATGCCATCCAGAGGGACCTTGACACACTTGTGAGGTGGGCTGATGCCAACCTGATGAAGTTTAACCATGCTAAGTGCAAGGTCCTCCACCTGAATCGGAGCGATGCCAGGCATAGCTACAGATTGGGTGGGGAGGAGATTGAGAGCAGCCCTGCGGAGAAGGACTTGGGGGTGTGGGTTGATGAAAAAATGAACATGAGCCGGCAGTGTGCGCTTGCAGTCCAGAAGGCCAACCGTATCCTGGGCTGCATCAAAAGGAGTGTGACCAGCAGGTCGAGGGAGGTGATCCTGCCCCTTTACTCTGCTCTCGTGAGACCTCACTTGGAGTATTGTGTGCAGTTCTGGTGTCCTCAACATAAAAAGGACATGGAAGTGTTAGAACAAGTCCAGAGGAGGGCCACGAGGACGATCAGGGGACTGGAGCACCTCTCGTATGAAGATAGGCTGAGAAAGTTGGGGCTGTTCAGCCTGGAGAAGAGAAGGCTGCGTGGAGACCTCATAGCAGCCTTCCAATACCTGAAGGGGGCCTATAGGGATGCTGGAGAGGGACTCTTCATTAGGGACTGTGGTGAGAGAACAAGGGGTAATGGGTTTAAACTTAAACAGGGGAGGTTTAGATTGGATCTGAGGAAGAAATTCTTTATTGTAAGGGTGGTGAGGCCCTGGAATGGGTTGCCCAGGGAGGTTGTGGATGCTTCATCCCTGGCGGCGTTCAAGGTGGGGTTGGACATAGCCTTGGATGGCATGGTTTAGTGTGAGGTGTCCCTGCCCATGGCAGGGGGGTTGGAACTCGATGATCTTGAGGTCCTTTCCAACCCTTACTATTCTATGATTCTATTCTATTCTATTCTATGATTCAGGTGTGCTACTCAGTAAGTGCCAAAGTAACTATTGTTTTCCTCACATTTGCCTTGTAGAGGTCACATTAGCCTGTAAGGCCCTACCACGTTCAAGACCCCAGACATGACAGCCTGCCTTCCCATACAGCATCCTTTATCTTGTCAAGACAAGCAGCCCATCACCATCTTCCCTTGCTGAGGATGCCAGGCAGCAATGTACACAGGTCTTGCAAAGTGCAGCACCTGCAAATCTTTTAAACTTTGGCCCCAGGTCCTTGCAAGCCTGCTGAGAGGTGGGGTAATCTCAGCATGCCACAAACAATTACAGGGAGGTGGAGGAGAGACAAGCATTGCTCTGCTCTGTAGCAGTCAGCAAGCAGATGGCTCTCTCAGCTTGCTTCGAAACTGAGCTCCAAGCCACTGAGGAAGGACAAAACCTATCCACTTTCCTGGGGGCTGGGCTTTTAAAACCTGTGCTTTATGCACTAGAGTAATATAAATCTTAGACTTGATCACTTCCCACTTCCAGGCCAAGAACCCCCAGCAATGCTGAGGCAGACCCTTGCATACCCATGGTAAGCAGAGCCCGACTAACACGTCCCATCTGCCGCAGTGAATCAGCAAAATCCATCAGTATTTCCCAGCAGGATTTTGGCATCTGCTCACAGAGTGAGTTGACAGCCTAACCTGTTATTCCGTGCCACAAGAATAATAAGCTTGCATTTTTACGATGCTTTTCAGTGGAAAGTTTCCCAAAGTATTTCACAAACAGCACGAAGCGTAGGAAAAGGGGCTGTTCCTGCCAAAACCTGAAGCACAGCCATTCTGTTCTGGAATACAGCAACTGCTAAATAATGAATAGAAACAACACAGAGCTTTTTAGGAAGCAAAAACAAATGGCTGGAGGAGTGTGGAAAGACATCCTGGAAACTTAGCTAGAATTAATTTGAAAGAAACCAAAAAAACTGCAGATATGCAACTGTCTTGGCTTTAATTTTAATTTCTAAAGGCTTCCTTTTGCTATTTGTGTGCCAGCCGTAACCAGGCTCCTGCTTCTTTGGAAGACAATCAAGGAAGCAATTTCTGCCTTTATTGAAAAAAACAATGCTGAAGAACATTTAGATCACTTAGATGTCCTCCAGTCAGCAGAGTAGCAGGCTCTGAGGAGTGCTGCTCGAGGAGCAGGAGTTGCTGGGGTGATCTCAAAAGTGATAGCAAATAACTTTGAGTGCCCACACAGGAACAGGGAAATTTTGGAGGCACAGCTGGGATTCAGATCCAGGATAAGGTCTCTGATGGTAAGTCTCAAGGTCAGATCTGTGTGCCTAAATTTCTATTTTCATCAATGGAGACCCAGTCAATGTAAGTGGGGAGAAACCTTCCTCATCCCAAAGTAGACACTGATAGCTCAGCTGAATTCCAATCTGTAATATACACTAGCATCTGAACTTAGATACCCTGTGCCATCTGAGACTCCCAGGGGTGTCCAGAGTGTTCAGGTGGGTCTGACATATGAGACATGGCCAAGAATGCCTTTCTGGAGTGGCAGCTGGAGGCCAGGGCAGGACCTTAGACAGCTCAGGAGGCATCAGGACAGCCATGCTTATGAAACTCCCTCCCACCTTGGATCCTTCCACTCTGCCATGAGCATGCAGAAACCTCATGCCCATGCAGACAACAAGGTGTGCACACCTACAGTTCACTGCCCTTGGCTCAAACTGCTTTCTGCTCCTCAGTGCTGCTAAACCTAGAAACAGAAGGACCACACAGGATTGTAAATGAAAGGCCTTTTCTGCCAGCAGGAAAGGTCAAGGTATACCTGAATTTCAAATGCTAACGTGTGCTTGGCTGCTTGAGCATCAAGTAGGTGGTCACAATCGTCTGACACTTACGCACTTGGTGCCCACAGAATAGAGGCAGCAATGAGACAATGAAAGAGTGATTACTGAAAATATTGCTGGGTTTGAAAGCGGTGACTTCAGTTCCAGTAGAAAGTATTCAATCATTCTATCATTACACATTTTCCAGTCAATTTAATGTCAGTAATATCTCATTGCACCTCGTAGGGATTATGGTTTTTTGCTTTGTTTTGGGTTTGTTTTTTTTTTAATTTTAGGAAGAATGCTGCACCTGGATCTGTAAGACTCCAGGAACAGCCATGTGAGAGCATGTATTGGATGCACTTTTGCATTTCCTAGAGATTATCAGATTATGGTTATCAAGTCATGGGTTATGATTTAATTACTTTTCATTATCTGAGCTGCAGAGTTCTTGAACCTGAGAAACCCACTCCTTCAAAGACTAAATAAAAATAAATTGCTAAAAATAGTACACTTATTTCTATAAGCCCTTTCGGAAAAGTCCTCTGTACACCCCCAGGGCTATAAAAGTAATAAGTTTTACTCTTCAAGAAAATAACAGGGTTTCTTTCTGAAATAAAATTCTGAGTTCCACTATGATGCAGCAGCTTTATCTTGAAATGCAGCAGCGGGTCTCCATACTTCTGTGTAAATTCTTCTGATTTCAACAAGACCTTGCCTTTAATACTGCAGTAGATAAAGTACCTGGGAAAAGCTGTTTAATAACTGACAAAATGTCAAAGTACGTTTCTGCAAAACAAAGAGATTTATAACGAAATGTGTGTTGTAGCTTTATTTAAAATTCTTTATTAACATGTTCAAATATTTAATCCCAGGGAAGAAGGGAACAAAGATTAGATGCCAAATTAATTGATTGGCTTAAAACAAAGACCACACTGAAAAAAGATCCCCTTCATGTGCTGCTTTGTGTATCTGCTTAACTTGAGTAAACAATTGCAGATGCAACTAATTGGTCTAAAATATTACCAACCAATAGTAACAGTGGACTAGCAGGATTCCTCAGAGATACAGGTTTGAGACAGCATCTCTTTTGCAAACTGTCTGGTTTTGATTTTGTAGAACCATACGAATGTAGGCTTAGCTTAAACCTCAGGAGGTCAGCTAATTTTAATCCATCCTCCTGTCCTCAGGCAGGAGTGAATATCCATTACTGAGAGATGTGTGTCTTGTGTAGCCCTAAAACACGCCACAGCCAGTCTCAGTAGCCCATGTTAATTCTTAACAATCATTACATTTAACCTAAACCTCTCATGTTGCAATTTAAGCCGATAATTTCTTGCCTTGCCTTCGGTCATGATGAAGAAATGAGCAACATCTTACTTGTAGCAAGTTTATACACATTATAAGACACTCTTGAGATCCCTGTTTTCCCTTCAGTATTTCCTTTCAGAAAACAAACAGTTCTCCCCGCCCATCCTCTATCCTTTTGCTTGTTCACTTGTTTGTTCATTCGTTTATTCCTTCCTTCCTTCTTTTTTTCCTTCCTGCCTTTGTACAGATCACTTATCAATAATTTAATTTTTCATTTGATACAGAAACTGCAGGTTTGATATTTTGATAACACATACAGGTGTGATATTTTTCATTACCTTGATTCAGTGCTATCTGCTGTTTTAAAGTAAGTTTGCTAGCCAGATATGGATCCCCTTTTCAAGGGCATTATTTAGCTCATGTCTCGCCCGGATTCTTATGAGTGTTATGAGTAGAAATACAGAAAAAATTGTAATATCCATACCTACTACAGCTATTGCGTATCTGCTTTGCCAGTCATCCTGCCAAAAAAAGCCACCAGGTGGGTTTCGCATATTTCATTTTTAAGAGAAGTATGATGGTTTGCCATTCACTCCCTACTTTTCCTTTATTCTAGCATCCTGAAGCACTACAGAAAAAAACCATCTCTGTGTTGGCTTTAAGGGCACTGATGAATGATGATGAAGGGCTGAGTATATTAAGTCCTTGTTCTCAATCAGCAAGATTGAGGATCTTAATGCCATTTTCCTACACCCAAAATAAATGCTCCCACATTGAAGTTCTTGGCTATTTTGAAGTGTGACCACTAGTTAGTATCTAAATGCCTCAGGTTCTCTATAATACCACAGGATTCCACAAAACACAAATACTCAACTTGAAAGTGAGTGAAATCCCACTTCATGTGCCTTGAAGAAATTAATGCTGGAAATAAACTATGAAAAAGCTTAATCCAGAAACATGGAATACAATGACACTTTGGCAAAGAATCAAATAAGAGCATCTGGGAAAAAGCAAAGTCCTAGGCAAGATCAATATCTGTGCATTGTGTACCTACTGTCATTTCTAATAATACACAATGTTTTGGCTCAGGTGGATTTTTCCCAAAGAGAGAGGGTTAAAAAGTGTTCCTGAGGAGAATCTGCTGGGTTACCTAAGCCAGTTTCTGCTGAGTTAGAAAACCTTGAACCTTATGAGAATATCAAAATTCAGGTGTATGTGGATCTGATATGGGAGCTACAATGAACATCAGGAAGTGGATTTACATCTTTCGGGAAGCACATAAGTGAAAAATGAGTCTTTAGCACAAGTGTCTAAGGAAAAGTGGAATTCCTTTATCACCTTATAAAGGTCATCTTAATCCCTGGAGTGTTCAGCTCACCCATTAAATTTCAAATTAATCTCTCTTTGTTTTGGATTTTCTTCTTCGGAAGAAGACATTCACCAAGTACTCAGAACTAGATGCAAGCTCTGAAGTACTGTTTTGTACCACAGTCTTGTAGGGCTCAAATCTGTCTCCTATTAAAGTCAAGTGAGAATTGAATCCTGATCATACAAAATAAGCATTGCGCAGTGTGGGCTGTTCAACGTTGTTGATCAGGTTGGCTTTAGCAGGCTCAAGGGCAGCCTTTGCTCGCACTGCTGTGGTGAGGCATTAGGTGGAAAAGCTGTGGGCTTGCTGCTGTAGCAGGACAAGGAATTAGCCTACCCAATCCATTTGATGTGAGATGTCTGTTTCAAGTGAACTTTTCCATCACCTACCTTATTTCCGTCACCTCCCTTCTTCCCCTCCCCTGAAACAAATATCCATATAAGCATAAAAAGTAATGTAAGGAAGAGAGAAACATTATGATTTAATCCCTGAAGGCACTTACCTTCCCATATGGTATGAAGTGCCTTGACAGTCACTTACACTAGACACCTACAAAAATCAGGTGATGTTAATCTTATCTTTAGTGTTTTCTTTCATGTTTCAAATTAAAAACCTGATGGAATTTCATGGTCTCATAAATTTTAATGGATCCTTTCCACTGGCTCCAGAGGCTCATGACAGACTAACCCATCTACTGAGATGGTACACAACACCTTGGACTAGATCCATTGGACAGTTGTTCAATGCAGAAGTGTCAAGCGGGGTTTAGGGTTACACTTCCTGAGTGCTGGAGGTGACTTCTCTCTCCAGAGAGCTGGGAGAAACAAAGATGTGAGAGTGTAGTGTCAGGGATAAGGGATCCCACAGTTCAGGGTCTTGTTTCACTTGATCCAACAAGAGGCTTGAAACAAAGGACTCCTCTATGCTGTGCTGTGAAAAGCAGGGCACAGAGCCCCAGCCCAACAGGATCTACCTTGCTGCCAGAATGGATGGGTTTTACAGCTGTGTCAATACAGAGCTGAACCCAAACTACTGGCTTTGCTGGGTGGCAGGGCTTGCCAAGGTAGGCACATCAAACAGGCCTGTGTTTGAGAGGAAGGTGTGCCCATGGCGCTGTTTCAGACTGAGATGATTTGACTTCAAGTGTCCTCATCAAGGTGTATAAAAGGCAGCAAAAGGCTCCACTCCTATCTAAACATTCATGTTTATTATCAGCTGAGATGCTGTAGGGACAGCACGACCCCAGCTGGTGGCTCAGGACACAGATGTGTTGCCACATCTGCAGTCTCAAGTCAATGTCTCAGACAACTTATGACACCACAAACAGCTTCAAACACCCATGGTTACACAACTGTACCAAGCCCTGGACCACCAGTGATTGAAAATGGGAAATTTAATATCCAGCTCACATAGATCTATGTGACAATTTCAAACCAAAACACACCTACAGTCTCAACAGGTACTCTGGATTAGCCCCTTTAGGCTCGCTTTGGTATGCTCTGTAGCTCACTCCATTACACCAGCTAGAAGTCACCTCAGTCCCTCAGGCCTCTGAGCTGAGCAAGGCTTTGGCTGTTCTGGAGCGTCTCCATTCTTTGGGCAGAAATTTCCTTTTTGAACTGACAGATTTCACCTCCAGATCTTTTATTTCAGCAAAGTAATATTTTCTAACAGAAACTCCTATGTTGGAAGACTACCATGCAGATTTCCTTGAAGAGGCTTGAGAACGGCACTGATTTTTAATGTAAACACTACATTAGTTGTTGTCTTTTTAATTTGGGGGATAGAGGCTTGTTTTTTTGTAGCTTTTAGAGCTTACTGCCCATGTTGAGATTGCCAGCAGGACCAGTGTTCCATCCCTCAGCTGCTCCCTTCACCATAGAGTTTCAGGGGGCGACACAATGGATGGCCCCAGACCCAGATCTGTGGTGCTGTTGGATCTTTCCACCAGCCCCTCAGCATCCCTCATGGTGATAGGGGTGAGGGAGAACAGGCACTGGCTGCTTCAGTGGGCAGGGGCCTTCTGGAAGAGTAGGGGGTGGCTTGGGCAGAGCACACAGTCAAGGGACTTGTTTGAACAAGAACTGCTCAGAAGGGATGACACTCATACTGCCGTCCTTACTGAAACACTCAAGAAGTTTGCTTTTTGCTTTCAGCTGTAACCTGAGTGTTAATGTTGTTGTTTGCTAATGAACTCTATCTTTTTTATCTTGCAGATGCCCAGAGATGTAAAGCTGCTCCTTAAACAGCTCCCGGATGAATAGGTTGGTAAGTGTCACTTCCTGAGCACTTTGCACTCCTCGGAAACCAATTATTTTTATTTCAGAAGCTGTGAATCCTAGAAAGCCTATTCCTGGCTCAGAAATGTAGTTGAAAGCAGCAGTACTCTAAATTAGGAGCATGATCTAATTGATTAGTTATACATAAATACGAGTTCCAAATTGAAGCAAGGTGGAAGATTTCATTTCCTTCACTTCTTTAAAACATGAAAGTTTCCTTTTTAACACTGCTTCTCAATAAATATTCTTTTTAATGAATTCCAGTGATGTCTTGCACATTGATATAATTTTATCAGACTACACTGAGACATATTAGATTTTCTCCTTGAGAGGCTAACATGGGTGTTCAAAGCATTTGATCTTTGGGAAGAGTGATTTGGGAAGCCATCTGATCTAATGGGTTCGGCACTAGACTTGGACGGTAAAGACCCAGATGCTAATCTCCATTCTGTGACCTTGGGCAAATCATTTCATCTTCCTGCATTTCTCTCCTACCTTTTATCTTGCTTTAACACTCTTAATTAAGCTGGAGTGCTACAGATAATACAGATAATAACCAATCCTTCCCTTTCATGAATTAGACATTCTCCTCTTAAAATGCCACTGAGGCTGGACTGTGGTGAATGCGTGCAATTACTTTTAGTAAAGACAGTGGTTGTTGCACACAACCTCCCTGGATTCGTATGAGCATCTGGATTAATTATATCCTGCCTTAAGTAATCCTCTGGAGAATGAAAATAATGAAGGGTAAATACCTTTCATTAATACAATTATGGAGTGTAATATGAAAAAACCTGAATGCATCATACATTTCATTAACTACTTAATGGAAAGGGAGGACACAACTTGAACAAACACCCTGTCCTCAGACACACTCCCTGCTTGGTTTCAGCTAGTGGCCCTTCTTACACGGAGGCAGAGCTGCCAAGCTTCCCACACCAGCAGCAGCACATCACCAAACTCTGCAGGTTTTGATGAGGAGACATGACCAGGCAGCAATCAGTGAGCCCCGTGATACCGAGAATATGTAGCAAGGAGTTCAAGCTTTGTGCCAGGAGACCTCATCCCTCACCTGCCACGATGCTTCAGATGGGGGGAGGACTGGGGTCTGCGGGCCTCCCAGAGGTCTTTGTGAGCAGCCAAGACAGGCTGCATATTTCAGAGGGATGGAGGCAACTGCCAAGCTGCTGAGCCACAACTCAGTGTCTGAGGATGTGTCTGTGAAAGTCACTCAGCCATGATTAGGAAAATAAAACTTCCAGCAGAAAATAATATCCTGGTTAAGCACTCCTAGTGTCTAAAGTAAACAGTGACATCTTTGTATTGAAAAAAAATCATTGGGAGAAATCTAACCTGTGAAAGCCATCTGGATGCACACAGTGGAAAATGGATCACGACAGTCTGAGTGCAAGAGGATGTGATGAAAGGTTTATTTCACATTCAAACAGATAAGGTAGATGTAATGTAAAAAAATCCAGAGCCCTCTTGCTGCAATGCCAGCATGTTTAGTTGAAGATCACAGCAGTCGGGCATTCAAGCACTCTGAGCTGCCCAGGAATGTTGATGCAGCCTCCTTGCAGTGCCACATAACCAATGGCCAGGGTGGTCTTTCCCTAATATCACCTCTCAGACAGACAACGTACAGTGCATAATTGCTACTTGAGAATAGCTGTAGCAGCACCTAAAGGAGACACTTATGTAGGACTGTTATCCAGGAAAGAGCTGAAAAAAAAGAGGCAGTGTCTGTATAAAAGACAGTAGAGACAGTTCTGCCTCCTGTCTTCAGTGCGGCACTGCTCTGCTCTTTCATTCACTGAATACAGTTCACTAGGAATATGTACAGTTTACAGTATTTTAGGGAATGGTTAGAATTTCACCCTCAGAGGAATCTTTAGGACATAATAAGTTTTTCAGATTAAAAAATGGGCTCTGTCTGCTTCTCATCCTTCTGGTAGAAAGACAGAAAAATTAATGCATTTTGCAAATTGGAGGGGTCTGTCTTCCTTTTCTCCTTCTTAGCTAGTGTATTGCTGAAGCTTAAAGCCCTGCAAGGTGAGAAATACACACTTTATATCTAAAAAGCCATTTGAACAAGAGGGTTGGGCTAAACAAGCTCCAAATGTGTTGTCAAACCTCAACTACCCCATGATCCTTTGAAGCAGTGTACAATCTTCCCACCAAATAGGTCCTACAGCTTTGCTTTATTCCCAAATCAGTGGAGCACATCAGATCCCTAATCCAGTCATCTCTGGGGGAAAATATGGTGCATCTCTACAACAGAACCTATTGTTCTGTTCTTTGCTTATTTTTTGGCTTCCTATTGAGTAGCAATTAAGGGAAAGGGAATTAGCTTCAAGCTAGAATTGGCTTAAATACTTTATGAGGGAATCAAACACACCTTCAAAGTCATGCTGACATGTCTAGCTCCAGCCACTGCAATGCATGCCAGTAATTTACACCCTGAGTACTGGATGTAGGAATGGGACTGCTGGCTTTTATTTTCAAGCAGCCCATGCTCCCCATATCTCTGCATTGTTACAAACCCTCCATGTCTATGTAATTTTCTGCTCAATGAAGTAAAAAGTAGTCCCCAGCAAAATATCCAGAGTGGTTAGACGATAACTCCTTACAGAGGCAATCACAGCTTTCAGAAGATGGGGGGGAAGAGTGTTCCTGAATGTGCTTTGCCTCCACCTTCAGCAGAGAGGACTGCCTAGTGCTAGTCCTCAACTGTCTGCTTCCTGGCCCACATCTGGCCACCCACACCCTTCTAGGTATTCCTCCTGGTCTTGTAGTCCTCCAATGTAAAATTTCCAGGTCTCTCTCTCTCTAAATGCCTAAGTCAAACATGACCGGCTGGCAGGGTAATATATGTTCACACACTATCATTTTCTTCCTGAGCTTATGCTGCTATCCTCACCAAACACACATACATGCAAAACAAAGTCAAGAATGAACCCAGCATTCACATCAAAGAACACAAAATACCTCAGGTTAAAGAAGCTATCAAAATTAGCATTAAACTGAATTGAATATGCATCAAGGATCAGCTAAGGTACCCAAATAACCCTAACTCCTGTCCTGCTGAGAGACCAGCCATCTGCCATCTCCAATTTTGTGGGCAGACTGATGAAAATACACACACCAAAACACTAGGTCTGTTTTTGTTTACATATATATGCACACACATTTATGTCTAGTCTAGAGTACTAAATGTAGTGCTTCGTCATCATGCCAACCTTTGTATTTTTTGTGTAAGTACTATAATTTTATGATCTGGGCCTAAGAGATCAGTATGAGAGCAGAGCTGGCCACGCATCTAATGGCACAAGGTTGGGTAATTCCCAGGAACAGGCCAGGTGCTTGGCAGCCTGGAGAAGCAGACAACGAGGAGGAGAAAGTAGTACCTGCCTCCTTAGGGATGGGTGAGGCTTTAAGCCACTGTCTGGCCTCATGAAGAATAAATGCCATGGGTCCATGCTCCCTCGTAATATTTCTGAATTCTCCAACAACCTCCACCTTTTCGGTCAGACCAACAGGAGTTCTGCAAACCACACATAACGGCTTCAATGAAGCTGTGTTTGAAATGTTTTTCAGAGCTGAGGCAGCAGTGGCAGAGAGAAAGACCCAGAATGACAGACAGAGAAGGTAAAGAAAAGGAATCTGAACGGTAAGGATGAGGTAACATCATATCAGAGTCTAAGGTTCTAACCCTTGACATGTCCTGTCACTTAAGTGAGGTGACATATTTTCAATCATCTGCATCTGTGCTTAAAGCCATGCCTGAGGATTTAAGTACAGATTGCTTACCTCCACAAAGACTTTCTGGCCTTGTCCTCAGTTGAGGAAGACCTGCTGTGCTGGTACTGCAGAGTGTAAGAGGGCTAGGTCTTTGGACCCCCATGTTGTGAGGGTATTCTACATGTATGTATGCAGCAAGTCTGACACCAGATACACCTCACAGCCCGTGCATGCTCACATAGCAAAAGCACAAGCACAGAGAGAAATTTTATACCAAAGGCTCAAGAGGAGCAGACTTGCCGCATGTCCCAGGGAAGGCTGTTCTATGCATTGCACCAGTGCCTAGGGGCCTCTGCCACTAGTAAGAAAGCCCTGGGCAGGTACACACCTGAAGACTGCATGGACAAGCTCTGGACTCTCTGGTGACCATTTCTTACCTAGGTTTGCCTTGCTGAAGAAAGACTTCTATGCCTCACTGCAGCTTTGCTGCAGGACTCTAAGACAGCAGCTCCCACATCTTAACACCAGAGACTGGTCAGCAGCAAAGCACAACATCTTCACACAACTCATACAGGGGCAAGCGTCACCTTGCAGCAGACTCCTGTTTGAGCAGTGAAGGTGCTGGACATGTGTGTCACAGACCACACTGAATGTCTTGAGTCCATTTCCCCTTTGACTACCAGTTTCTGTGACATCCCAGACAGGGTTCAAATAGGTCTCAGTGGATGTGTGCCCTGCTGCAAACTGACAGAAGTGAATTTTCTCAAGCACAGGGCTTAGCTACTTCACTGAAACAGCATTACACAGAGCATGATTAAGAGAAAGCATGGCTGGATTTCATTGCACTTGCTGGCGTTCATTGCGCTGCTCAGGTTCTGCTGTAACAACCTTCCAGAAAGTCTCCTGGAGGTTCTTTCTGGCAGATAATACTCTTGCTTGGCCTCTTGGTCAATGGGAAACTATTGTGACTGTCATAAATGCCATTATCCTTGAAAATTTTGGTAAGTGGCGTTTTTGGGCAAGTGCAACAGAGCAATGATGAGTATCTTTCACATGCACATCCCTTCTGCTTCTCAAAAAACTACACAAGATGCTCAAACAGCAGGACCTAAAACACGCCCCAGAGTCAGAGCACCTCCACTGAACTCTGATATTTTGGAGTCACTGGGATGCAGTGAGTAACACCACGGTGAGTAAGGTAGGTGATTAAGCTAATACCCCCATCTTCAGAATAACTATGAACTCTAGGCAGATGCTGTTCCAGACACAAAGCCAGTCAAGCATCAGCTGTCCTCAGCAAAATATGAAACCCACTCATTCACCTTTCTGCTGTGCCCAACACATTGCCATATACCTGTCATGAATTTTTCATATCCAAACTAATCAAGCAAAATCCATGCCAGCTTGACTTGCATTCAATCTGGTTTTCATCAAGTTGTCCCTTGTTGTATCCAAGCCGCTTGTAGACATGGTGGTGCATTCATGATGTGTTAGGTGAGAGAGGAACGGTGGCAGTAGGAAGAAAGAACTATGCGATGTCAAGCCTCTTGATATCCCCCAGATTTCCTATCTCTGCATCATATCTCCAAGGCTTGCCCCTGGGAATAAATGAATGCATTCATTGCAGGCACCTTTGCATTGAAACTGAACCTGGCTGATCTCTGTGGTGCTGGGCTGTGAAGACAGGCTAATGAACACAAAAAGGGGTCAGTGAAGTCATGCCTCCATCAGTACGGACAGTAAAATATGTGATGTTGAACTTCTTTTTTGTCCCCCAGATTTCAGTCCACTCTGCATCATATTGCTTTTGCTGAGCAGACTCTGGACCACCTGAGTGCAATACTGGCAGCTCCCACGGAGGAAAGAGCTAGAAAAAGCCATCTAAATATGTGGCTAAATACAGATGCTGACACCTATTGTCAGTAAGTTATTTCTATCCAGAGCCTGGAGGTCTGAAGACACCCAACACAGCAAATGTGGAAGCCCCTCTCTTGCTCAGTGAAATTCACGTCTGCTGGAAAAGGAGGCCTTAGCAGTCAGCATAAATTGCAGCAGCCCATGTGGCCTGCATCAGCCTCACATCAGGGAGTCAGACCAAAGGATCTTGGTGTAAATCTTCCCTGAGATACGCCCCATTGCTTTTCGCTTGCCAACAAGGATGAGGGCATAGCCATTTTGTTATCTGTCATTATCTGTTTTCATGTTCTCACAAACAAACGGGTAATATTCCCCCAGCAGGTAGCACTCTCCAAGGCTGGCCCCTGGGAATAAATAAAAGCATTCATTGCAGGGACCTTTGCATTGAAATTGAACCTGGCTGATCTCTGAGTTGTTGGGCTGTAAAGACAAGCTAACGAACACAAAAGGGGTCAGTGAAGTTATGCCAAACATACGCTGTGTGATTGATTTCCAGATTTGATTCTCTATCTGTATTACCAAAGAACAAAGGAGGATAAAGACTTAAAATGAGATGCAAGACATAAATGTTTCTCAATGGGATGTTTTAAAAATTTTTCTGTAAGGCATCATCTGCTTTTTAATCCTTGACTATTATTCCATTTGCAGAATTTATAACACAAATAATAACCATATTTTCTTTCTTTTAGAAGTATCCACACAGGTCCTCAAATAGTTGGATTTCAATCTGAGGAATGAACATCTTAGAGATAGATCTCCCAGCCAAGGCTTCAAAAAATAAGAGGATAACTGTATTAGACATTAGCCCTGGACATTTCTGAAAGCCATGATCCCCCCCAGACCCGGTTACTTTCCAGCATAGGGTTAGTTTTTTGGTAGCTGGCAAAGTTCACTTCAACAACTTGCACAGCATTTCCTGCCATCCCTTTCCCACTTTAGCAAGAAAACTGAGATGGAACAAAACAGCTTTTGAGGCCACAGTCAATTGCTGTCCCCAGATGCTTTACATTCTACATGCCATCTGTGTTTTGTTTTCTTGTTAAGAGGGTTTTGTAACAGTTTTTATTATCTACTGCAACTAGAAACAACAGCAGGAAATCATGTAGTGCAAAGCAAGTATAGCGAGTGTTTTGGCTTCACAATCACAGGCCATCAATCCCCCACTTGAAACCTCTCCATTGCGAGATTTTTCTATCCTCACTAACACGTGCATGCATGAGAGAGGGGGTGCAAGTGTGGGGCAAAAGCACAGTTTTGCAGAAAGGCAGGAGATGGGTAAAAAAAAACCCAAAACTTAAGGCACAGCAGGGTTTAATGTTGTTGCAAATAGACATATTTTGCAGATAGCAGGCAAGCTAGTTAGTTCCTTGCTCATTTTTCTGGTGGAGGGGGAGTCAAACTTTTCTGCATCTTTGGTCAGCCCAAGAGATTATCTGACTGTCCAATTTACTCAGACCTGTGCTCTCAGCAATTTGATTAACAGCTTCATTGATTAATAGTGATTCGTTTAACTAATGGAGTTAACCTCAGAATTAATGTGTGGTCAGTAATTTAAGTGACTTGCAAAAAAAAAAAAAAATCATCCTGATTGGTGTCTTGCAATTCCGTTTTCCATTAAATCTTTCTTTTCATTTGTAACCTTCTGCTTTCTGTACAAACCCGCCTTCTCACATGAGCTCCAGTTTCAGTTTTTGTACTCTGTATACACTAAGTGGAGAAAAGAGAAGGAAGTAACAAGGATTATGATATCCTAGTATAGCATTATTGTAAAATTACACTCGCTGCATACCAGGGAATAGGAAATTTCATTTTCAAGGGCTCCCTGGGGGGCTGAGATAAACTACAAAAGTCACAACTTGTCATAATTAAACACTCATGCCCATTACACACAAAGGAAATGATGCACATTTATCTAGGTCATTGAAACATTCATATGGCAATACTATACATGAATGTCCATTAATATCCTGTAAGAATTTAGTGAAAGTGTTCTCCCAGAAGCAATGCAAGTCTGTCTCAGATGAAGGTGCTGTAATAGCATGGAGGAGAGATGGGGGGAGAGATGGGAATGGTTAATACATTTCTAGCAGGATTGCAACAGTGCTTAGTGGGTATACCCACCATTCCCTCTCTGACAAGTAAAGCATAAATATGTTAATTGGATAAGCTTTTGATATTGTTATTCTATATGGTTATCAAGCAAGAGTAATGGGAGTGGTTTAAAATCTGACAAACAGAAACAGTTGTGCAGTTCGGAAGTCAGCTGTGTTTGTCTAATGAAATTTGGTTTATTGTAAATTATCAGCTCGGAAAATATCTCCCACCTCTTCTCTCAGATTTGTATTTTGCATATCTACTTGCTGTGGGAATGTGCATGGGGGCTGACGAATAAGAAAATATTTCCTGTCGTCATCCATATTCCCTTTATTCTTGTCAACTCCTTGATGGTAAACTGCAGTAATCTTGCCTGCCCTCTGGTATTTTCCGAAAGTCAAAACCCATATTTTTCCCCATTAAAAGAACAGCAAGGATTGTTAGAAACAGCCCAGATGAGTTTGGCACTAGCATCTCTTGGGGAATTAATGGCCAGGTGTCGCTAATGGCTCTCAGCTTTGCGTCAACACTCCAAGTCACTCTTAATCCCCAGGATGGCCTCTGCTCCTTATTGCTTAATTAGAACGCAAACAGCTCTATGAAAATAACACTGATGGTCTGACTCAAACCCACAAAAGAAGATAAAATGCAGGAATTAAGGGTTAAAAAAACCCCACAAAACAGAAGGACTAACACACAGCCATCTGTGTAAGTAGGTTTTGTTTTACAGCAAACACTGTTAATAGAAATGGCTGAAAATGTATTTTTTTTCAGAATCCGATCTGTAGATGTTTTGCCGCTAAAAGACCTGCATTCAGTTGCTTTTATTCCTAAATTATGTTTTATGCTATTTGGACCACTGCCAAGTATGTGACAACCCTTGTGTGGGAAAGTGGCATGAATTTTAAGAATGAATGAGTAGTCCTCTAAGTGTTTGTGCCAGAAGCACCTCATTCACTGGTGGTGTTTGTTTTTTTTCTTACATAAAATGTTTTATTCATCCAAGCAGAAAAAAAAATCTTAACATATGACCCATGAAATTTGTGCAACACAAAGCGTCACCAGGTAGAAGAACCCACAATTTTGATATCCCAACAAAATATTGGGTAAAACTCTCAGCCAGTAATTATGTTCAGAGAAAATCAGTAATAAGTCATGAACCATATTTTAATGCAAAAGGAAGAGAGTTTGTGATAGCATTTGAAGCAATTCTACTTTGTTTTGCTTTCAAAATGCTTTTCAAGCTCTGACATGTACAAGAGCTTGCTGTTTGAAGAAGTATCCCATCCCCAGCTCTAGAGGTAGAAAGGTCTGCCTAAAGAAGGGATCTCCTAGAAAGCCAAACCAAATTAGCCAGATGAGTTTATTCTTCTAGATTCTAGCTGTATTGTCAAAATGATCCAAGGGTCATGTTTGTGAATATCTGTATTTTTCTCTGTATGGACAAAGCAGTGCAAATTAAGCCCAGTGCTCTGGTTAAACACAGGGCTTGCAATGATCGTCTGACTGTAGAAGAAATTTCCAGACCTGTACTAGTAAGACCCATGTCTGGATGCAGATTCAAACACATGATTTTGCTTAAGATGCTTTGTTCCAGCTGCCAAAGAAAGAATTTTTATTCTTTAGCTATTTGTGAATCTGGATATACACCAGATATAGTCCCACAGTAAGTAGGAACGTGACCTTTAGACTTTTACAGAAAACCAGTGCTAAAATGCAATTCAAATGGTTGTTTTACAGTGCATTAAAACAACCTTTCTTTCCCAAATTAGCAGATAACTCCATACTAAGTCACATTTCCTTCAAGAGGATGTTAGTGAAAATAAAGTATTATTTTATAGCTTTTCATTGGTGTTTGTTACTTGAAAAAAAATAAAGAAAAAAGAGATGCAGCCATGAGTGTTTTGAATGCATTTGGAAGATGTGCTATATTTATTAGCAGTGCTATTATCCCTGTCGGCAGGGCTGCTGTCCTTTCGCTAAGCTGCCTTGGAAGGCTCACATACATACAATGCATCCTGTTTCCTCTAGAAAAAAAAATAAAAATCACTTAAGCTGACTTCTGCTAATCCCCCCTGGCCACACAGAGTGGGCTCAGTCAGGCCAGGGAGCAGAGCCAATTTATAATGTGAGCTGTAGTACCTCTTGCAAGATAGAAATTCAGCTTTGCTTTGGGAAGTAAGAGAGGAGTAGAAAAAGTTGGAAGGTTTTCACAGCTATGCTGATAACAAAATCTGTATAAGCTCCATACTGGCAAGAACAGTAATATCACAGAACATCTACTGAGCAACGTTAGTTACTCTGCTTTTTCTGTCTGTGTGTGTAGCAAACTGGAAGTACAAGTTTTATCAATTCATATGTAGACTAATGAATGTACATCCAGTTTCAAAATGTTTGAGAGATGTGTTGCTTCATTTCTTTCAGCCAGTTCTAGCTTTAGCCTTTTTTCGGCCTGAGATACACATTTTGTATATTATAAAGTACACCACAGGCTTGCATTATAAATTATTTCCCTAGGGTTTCTCTAGGGTAGAAGGGTTGCTTTTAACAAGATGCCTACCCAAATGTGGCTGTGTGCATTTATCAGTTGAGTGTTCAGTTAATTAGAAACTCTTAATAGCTATGTAGGGCCTGAAGCTTTTGTCCAGCTTGGTCTGCTTTGCTACATTTCCTATGCTGGCAAATAATCACTCTTTAGCCCAAGTAGTACTGTGTGAGAGAAATTTCTCTAAGTGAGGTAAAAAAAACTACAGCCCTCATTTTATGCGCTGTATTGTCACCATTCACTAAGTATGATGCTTTAGGTGCTGATCTTGTGGTATGTCTCTATAGCAAAATGACGTTATGAATGGCTGGGCATATTTATGCTTTGTTGAATCTACTTAGCCTGGGTAACAAGGGGAGTGAAATGATGGTGTACAGGAATCAGAGCATCTCAGCAACCCAATTGCCCTCCCAAGACTTGTCAGTGACGCTGAACCCTGTTCCACCATATCTTTGATTCTCTTGTACATCTTTATAAGCACATGTTCATCTTGTTATGGAGAAAAAGCCCTAGAAATAAGGTGTGATTTTTTTCTCTCCTCAGAGACCACGGAACATCACTTCCTTCTTCACCTTTCTTTTAAACCAACCTATGCACGGATGAGATGACAGAAGCAGGTCTTCAGGAAGGAAAGCATCAAAACAGGAAAGTAGTAAGAGTATGGTAGCTTCCCACAGGAAAGCTGCTTCACATTCTAAGGGCTGTGGACAGAAACAGTGAGAATGACAACCCGGGAGCTGAGTTGGGACATGCCTGCAGGGTGGAGTCCACAGGTGGGCAACGTAACTCAGAAATACAACATGTGGGAAAGGGCAGGACTGTGCAGTGTTCCTAAAGTGAGTATAAGGCAACTCCAGCTGAGAGGCTGAGGTGACCAGCTTCTCTGCAGTGTGTTTTCCAGGCTGGAAGGTGCAGCGCCTGAGCTGCAAAGTATTTGGTGCTGCAACGACCCTGGGATGAATCAGCAGCTCTACAGCATGGACCTGTGTGTTGCTGAAGAAGTGACTCCCATACCACTGGATGTCTGTTTTCCAATAGCATTCTCTGAGAGTTAATGTGCAGCTATAACACATACACTTACATTCTTTAATACATGATCGGTTGTTTAAGTTATATCTGCATAAAATGAGTGTTCGAAATACCAAGCGGCTGTGTAACCAAGAGTTGAGCAGACCTAAACACTTCATGAAATACCAACAAAATAGCTGTAAATCTCAAACTTAAAGTGCCCTGCTCAATGCGAGCATAATATTTAATCTTACTTTCTCTTCAGGACACACATCGTTAACTGCTAATCAACTCAAGCTTCAGAAATCCCTGAGCAGTCTTCTCAGTTTTCAAAAATGCAGTCAAGAAACAAAGTACTTTTTATCCCACCCTTGGCAATGGTAACGGGTCCCAGAGGTGTCCAGGTGCAGACGACATCACTGCTCTGCACAACGAGCAACGCTGTGCTGCATGTACTTTGCCTGTGTTTTATAGGACTTGCACAAAGCCTTCCAGGTTGACAAACATAACTGCTCCACGGCACATGGTGTTACATGCACCTTGGCTGACCATTAGGCTGGGCCTTGGAAGCTTAGCCAAGAAGCCAGCCTGCTCCCATGAGCTTGGATGCAGGCTTGGTGCAGGCAGCACACCATGCAGCTGCTCTGGCTGGGTGGGAGGCAGAGGAGGGCTTGCTTTGCAGAGCAAGTGCTATGGCATCAGGCGCAGAGCAGATCCCTGTTGCTGGAAGTTTTTATTTCCCTGCTGGAGTACAACTGAGGAATGGTTGCTCTTTGTGCGCGTGGGCTGAGCTTACCCACACCCACTGCAGTGCCCTTATTTGTAAGGGAGGGGCTGCTATTTAATAAGCCTGGCGGGATATGCCGTGCGTTTCCACAGGGTGAGAGAATGCTGCTTTGTTAAAAAGTATGCTTGCAGGTGCTAACAGGAGTAATTGGTAGATTCCCCCCAGCATAACGTTTCTGCTGGGGAATTTCTGCCCCGGATCCTGGAGCCTCTTACATCCCTGAATAAGTGCACTGTACATGTCCCTGCAGCCCTGACTCTGCAGGCTCTTGCTCCACAGTCTTTTACCCATCCTCATTTTGTTGGGGATATTCATACAGCATGAACACAGTCCAGAAAGCAGGCTGCCTTCATTTGAGTTCACGTTGTGTGCCACAGACCTTGGCCACTTCCTTCATCTTCCTCCTCCTGTCTTTTCTTCCTTATCTTTTCATTCCGCAACTGTTATTGCAGGAGGCTGCTGATAAAGGTACAGGCTCAGGAGTCAAAATATATCAGTCTGTTCCACCAGATACAAGGAGCACTAAACTGTCTGTGTGGGGGATAGACAGGCACAGGATTAGATATGCAGAAAGGGCACATATGACACTTCCAGAACAGAGGTTCCAGAAAGTCTGGGGTTGGCTCATTCCAAATGAGCACCAGTCAGCAAACTAGCAGGAACCCCACACTATCCTGGACACCTGGTTGTGGGTTCAAATAAATGAGCCAGCCATCTCTGCTCCAAATGCTTCCCCAGTAATGGCTGCTGAGCGGCTCAGTGCGGAGGGGAGAGCAGGTTTTGAGGTAAATTGGACCCCAAAAATTAATGAGCTGGATGACTAGTACCAGGTACTTGAACTGAACCCTCATCTGAACAAGGAGCTAGTGGAGGGCTCTGGAGGGCTGTGCTAGTTCTGCTGAAGAGAGCTGTCTGGTGCGTAGCTTATTTTCTGTATTGGTCCATGCCTTCCAGCTCCAGGCTAGAGGACATTACCATAGCTGGTTTTTATTTTTCCATTCTACAGGGACCTTTTAATGAGGAGGATTTGCATCACAGACGTCCCCTCCTCTGAGTCAATCTGGTGTAAAAGAAATAAGGATATGGCCCAGAGGGACTAATCATATAAATAAGATTTTAGGATCTGACTCAAGTAATAAATGAAAGACTAGCAATTTTGTATTATGAAACCCCAGCTGCATGAACTCTCAACTTCAGCCTAGTGCCTCTGCCAGCTTCCAGCTGGCTATCAGAAATCATTTCCACTTCAGTGAGACCAATGTTGAAATGTCCCCTTAATCCTTTTCCAAACCTTGCCCACACATTATAGCTGTATTTATTTTTACTACAATTTGAGCACAAAACGTGGCCTGATGTTACTCTAGGAAAAGCACTGGTGTTCACTTGAACACTTCAGACTTGATGGCTGCCCTCCTTCCCACCCTGCCACAGCCTCATCTGCGCAGCCCTGACCCACTTGGGCATGCTGCACAGGGGCAGGGAGCCAGAAAGCAAGAACAAAACCTAAAAACTGAATTGAAATAAACAAATAAAAGCCTATTTCACAGGTTTTTAGGTTTTTACTGCCCATTTTGCCAAGGTTTGTGAGATGCGGGTAAGGCTGGGCCTTCTCACCTTTTGAGTGCGTTGCAGCTCATTCATCAGGGGAGGATGGCGGGTGGCCAGCGACTGGGTTTTGTGGAGCTGTGTTGGCTCATGTTCACCAGCTGGCCCGCGCGTTCCAGAGAGGGGGAGCAAAATGCTCTGCCACCCCCGTCCCATGGACCCTGTTCAGCAGCATTTCAGCTTCCCAGTTGAAGCAAGGAAGGTAGTGCAGGCTGGGTGCACAGGCACCCTGCTATGGCTCTGAACCCTGGGCAACTGCCACTGCAAACAAATTTTTGCAGAAGTTTCTGGGTGACAGCAGCTGCAGAACAGCTGCTTCAGAGGTGGCTGTATTTCCATGAGTGAGGGAACCATAGCTATGTAGGGGTGTGGGAGAGAAACCTTTGGGAAACCCTTCGGGGAGGGCAGCAGTGCAGCTCCTGTGGCCACCAAGAGTGGCTTGCTGATCCACTGGCGCCCACAGGCTGGTGTGGGCATGAGGCCTGCGTGTGTGGAGCGGGGGATGCTGGCACCAGTGCTGCTGCTGTCATTATTAATAAAAATTCCACATGGAATTATTATTTGTTATTATTATTATTGTTTGCCCTTGTTAAATCCAAGGGAGGTGCTGCCATTAGCAGGGTGTGGGGAGATGCTGGTGGCTGGGGGCCATGGGGAGGCCAGCCCCGCAGGCCCACTTGCATGGAGAGATGAGGGGCATGTGGGGGGATGGCTGCAATAGGAACTTGTTGCTGGCTTTATTTTTAAACACGACCCCTATTTTTTAAAATACGACCCCTAATTTCTGACAGGGGTGTCAGTGCTGCAGGGGAAGGCTGGGGGTCACTGCAATGTCAGCTATGGGGGAACCACTGGGCTGTGAGTCAGACCCACTGCTCCTCTGCAGTGAGGCTGTTCCGGAGGGACAGGGTGCAGACCAAGGTTATCTTGTGAGCAGAGCGGGAGGAAGGACACAGCCACCGGGCACTGCTGCAGAGGCCCCTTGACCCATCCTGTCACTGGACTGAGCTTTCCAGAGAAGAGCATGGCTGTGTGTGGAGCGCCTGCGGCTCATCAGGGCACTCTGAGCATGCAGCTCTCTGCCAGCCTGGCTCATTTCAGTCGCTGGGAGCGGAGGCACCCCAAATCAGTAGTGACTTTTGAGAAGTTTGGCCATCATGCATTCATGGATGGTCACACATCCTCAAGTGCCATCCCTTCCCTTTTGTTTTGGTAAAAATAAGCAGGGTTTCCTTCAGGGGCTCTGGAGAACTGGAGACCTGTTTGCAAGCCAGAAGTGTGGTACACTGGCAAAGTTGCCTGTGGAGAAGTATAAACTGTGAACACTCCTATCTTTGCTGATCTTCTTTCAATGGCTATAACATAGTCTTCAGATAGATACTGCTTTTTAATAAACCAACAACCCTTTCCTGAAATAACATGGAAATAATTCAGACTCTTACTTCTGACAAGCTTTCGCTGCTGTGGGCACAAGCCCAAACATTAGTTGCTTGTGAACATGCAGGGATGGCAGCACAATGTCAATGGCTGCATGGCCATGCCACCTGCAGGGTTTTCTGTATTGCTGCTCGGGTTGGCCTGGCTTTGTAGTAGAGCTGCCAGCAAGCTCTCCTGCCAGCAGCAGCATAGCTGAGTCCCAAAGCTGTGCTGCAGCTCAGCTTTGAACACTGTGACAGCTTCCCCCATAGTCTATCAAAGGACTGATGACGTTTCGGGAACGGTATTGTTTCTGCTGAGGGGAGTGATCGCCTATTTCCCAGCACTCAGAACAGGTTCTCCTTAACCATCCTCATTATCCATAACACCATTAGACACGACAAAGCAGTGTCTCACTAATAACTGGCTTTTGCTTATTAGTATGAAATTATTCTTCCATACCATATGCCATCTATATTCCTCTTCCGAAAATGTGCTAGGGACTCCATTAGTGGCTTCTGCTGTTCATTGCGATCACAGCAAGCAGATAGTGCTTGGAATGTTCCTATTCACATGGGCAAATCATGTTAGAATTCAGAATAAACTTCAAAAGAAACAACAACAGGGGAGAAAGAATGTTCCCTTCATGCTTTAATATTCACTTATTTATTGAAAAATGCAAATACATCCACAGTGAGCTGCCCCAAGAAGGCACAGCCACCAAATCAAGGGCACTAACGTTAAACAGGAATTTCCCCTGCACTTATTTGCACTTATTTGATTAAGCCCTGCTAAAATGTTTAAAGAGCCATATCCAAAAGCAAAGCCATTACCGTTGTGGTGCTGTAAGAGTCAATATCTACTGGGCAATAAAGAGGACAAAGACATTAAAGTGGTCCGATGCCAGGAAGTTTAAAGGGTCAGTACTTGAAAATCATGACTCAAACAGAAAGCTTAAGCTCCAATGCTCAGCAACCAACAAGTGAACAGTGAAGCTCAACCACCAACAAGGGAATAGTGAAACCCAGGCACATTCTTCCTGCGGAGGAGGGTGAGAGCCAGACTGATTTACATTACAGCCCCCCCCTCCCCTTAAAAACAAAGGAACAGATTAATTCTACCGCAACAGTGTATGGACAGAGCTGTTGTCTGCCCTATTTTTTGCTGGCAGATCTCCAGGAGGAAATTATTGTGGGGATCTTTGATGCTATTTGGCATTTATGCACCTTCATGCATATGGAGAAGGCAAAAGAAGTGCAGCCGTTGAAGTGGAAACCAAAGCAAGATGAGTCCTGAATAAACCAGGTGGGAGACTTGGAGGAGGATTTGGGTGGCAAACTAAAGTATCATCTTATGCACTTGTTTTTAAAACATACGCTCACAAACAAACATGCACACACATTTATGAATAAGGCACACTGAAATGACTTTAAGCTAATGAAGGTTAGGAGGATATGCCACACACACATGCACCATATTGGAGCTTTCTGTACTCTAAGCCCTGATGAGATGAACACACACTACCTGAACGTGTCTTACGCTGTGTGTGGATGTCCCCACACTTGGCACATGCACTTACACACCACACTTCCTTTGCAAACTTCTGCCCACCCAAAGGCAAGTGTGGTCTTCTTATGGACAAGTGAAGGAGCCTGCAAGTTTTGGGGCTTCTCCCAACTCTTTCTGCACAGCTCACAGTTCACAGGCAAGGTCTGCTTTAAGCCCTGGTAGAGCTCTACTGCCCAGCCTGCAGTTGGCTGACCACTGAGTAAGCTTGGGTTACAGCAGAGCAGCTTGACAGATGCTTAGCTGCTAATAGAGCCAGAGCAGACATTTTGGTAACTAAGCAGGCATAGAGAAGTTTGGATTATGTCTCATTTCTTCCAAATGACTAGTCCACAGCCTCCCTCTTCCTTTATTCTCTGAGACTACAGGGTTGATGATGAATGGCCAAAACCCTTCCAAGGTGTCCACCATCCTGAAAGAAAATCATGTTGCTGAACGTAGTCAGAATGGTGATCAGAAGAGGAGCTTGTTTTTCCTACTCATTATCAGGAGTGTGGTAGGGGATTTACAAGTGCGTTTGGGATGGTGAGCTCTGTGGGAGCCTTCAGCACACACCAGAGTAGGAGATTAATTCTCGTGAATGAGTTCCGTGAGCTCATCAGCATCTAAAGATGAGGAATGGTGTTATTTGTTCACACTTTCTATCATCCTGCACACACAGAGAGGAATAACAGTCTCTAGCTTAATCTAAAAGCCAGGTATCTGATCTAACCTAAGAGTTGTGGCACCCTTCTTAGACAGTGAACAGAAACAAATGCCTTCAGAAGGAGACTCATATGTCCTCCAATAGGTATTCACCAAAGAGTTGCTTTCTCTCCTTCCAGTAACATGGGGGCTATTACATATAAATAACCAGTCGAAGTGCCCAGCTTTCAGAAGGTTGAAATGGTCAGGCGAGGTGAATTCCACTCACAATGTATAGTATTTGGATTCATTTTCATGCTTTGTATAAAAATGGATATCTATTATAGTGAGGGCATGTGAAAGCACACACACAAAAGGGAGGAATGGGCTTATTGTGCAAAGCTAAGGCAACTCAAGCCTCCTTCCTCTGTATTAGTGCTGGCCAAGGCACCCATCAGGCAGTGAGGGGCTGTGACCACCCTGTCTTGTGGTCAAACTTGGCCATGGAGGCTGCAAAGTTTTCCTTTTCTGCCTGATATGAGCTCAAGGGCTGCCACAGAGACTGCAACATTCTTATTTTGAAATATTTTTTTCTTCTTACATCTTGGTTTTGCGATAAATCAAATTATTTGGCTGTTATCTCAATCCTTCAACATTAAACAATTCATTTTAGTGTTAGGCTTTTATGATCAATGGAAAGCTCTTAATCAGAGCTGCCAACAGGGCTGCTTTTATTTAAGGCTCACGATGATTAATGAAAATGTATATGATCTCAGTAATGCTAATTTTTGCTAGCTGTGCCAAGTACTTCCAACAGCCTGGGAGGGTGATAGGCTCTAGTCCACTTTATGCATCCCTGTGGACATGCTGACTAAACCCTGCAGGCAGGGATATATTCCCAGGTCTACACCCACCATGTGAGTGCAAGCACCCGCTGAGGACCATGGGGTATAGGGCTGTAAGTGAACCCAGGATTTGGCCCTGAGGGAACTTACATTACTGAGGGTAAGTCAATAGACAGAAAAGGATGCCCGGCTGGCAACCAAAGCCATGAAGAGTTTGCACATCTGGTGAACAGAGTGGGAGTAAAAAGGAGTAATTTTTCTTTTTTCATTGGATTTATTCATATATTTCCATGGAAGCAAGTGAGACACAAGAAACTTTGGATGTCATGTGAGAAAAAGCTCATTGTATGAGCCTATTTCTGCCAGCTTATGTAGCAAGCAGCACTGCCAATAGAGGGTTCACTCACTGTAACCCAAAAATAGCAGTGACCAAGCAGCTCAGAATAACTTTATTTCTCTTCACTGGATTCTTCCAAGGGAAAAATTTCAACTTAAATTTTACCTGTTCCTTACTGTCCCTGGGAGTAAGTCGGTGAGGACACAATCAAGGACAGAGCAAAGATGAACTTATGGCTGGGTGAAGACAATGGTAAGTAGGGCCGGTCCTACCAAGGAGCAACCCAAGACCAATCAGATCACAAGTTCATGTACATGTGCTGCAGCTGAACTCAACTCCTGATGGTGTTCTACGAATTTTGTCAAAATCTACTCTGGAAAGACGAAGAAATAACCCTGTGTCCCAGTGAACTTTAGGGTAAAAAGCACATTTCTATCTACAGTGTTTGTGGGTACCCTCAGGTCTCTTGAGGCATTATCAGGTAATGCAATCATTCCATGGAACTACCATATGGTAGGTCTTGGAGGAGAAAAGCTTCTGAAGAGAGTAATGCCAGGTTTGCAAAGCAAGAGAGAAGATGGGGCTGTATAATAGCCAACACTGACATCAATTTTAGTGTTTTTATTTGTGCAAAGGAAAATTATTTAGCTTTGTTTGTCCACTGACTTCATAGAACATGGAGAAAAAAAAAATTACCAGTAATTCCTAGGGAAGAATATTTCCATCAGGAAAGGTGATCAAGCATGTGTGTGGAAGCATAAGTTGTACCCATGGAGCTCCATCCCTTCTGAAAAGAGAAAGAGTCTAATGTGTACAAAGGATGCCTTGCAATAAAGTTCTTAAGCGAAGGGACAGCAAAATTATTCTCTTTTTTAAAAAAAGCTATGCCACTGACTCATTGTGTAGCCTTGGGCAAGTCCTAGGACTTCATTGCATCTCAGACACTCCAGCAATTCAACTGGATGAAAGCAGAATGGATGGCAGGATACTCCAATATTCAACATGCTGCAGATGCCACTGCTGAAAGAAGCATTCTTGGCTAAATAAGCTCACAATGCAAACCCTAAAGAAACCAGGGATAGCTGGGAGCACCAGCATTAACAGCAGCGTTTGTGCTGTCTCTTGAAGCCTTTGCACTGTTGTAGATCTTAATGGTCATACAAGCTTATAGCCCAAAGTGCAGTGGATCAGATTAGATGAGATTTGAAACTGTTTCTATCCTGTTTTTCAGGTATTCTTTATAATAAATCTCATATATATATATAAATATATATATATGTAAAGCATATGAAACTCTGACTTGTTTACTGCACGTATAGCCACAGAATTTTCTGATGTATGCATAGCCAAACCTGATAACACACTGCTGCTTAGAACAGTCTGGAAGTGGTTAATCAAAAGATATAGAATCATAGAATCATAGAATAGTTAGGGTTGGAAAGGACTTTAAGATCATCGAGTTCCAACCCCCCTGCCATGGGCAGGGACACCTCACACTAAACCATGCCATCCAAGGCTATGTCCAACCCCACCTTGAACACCGCCAGGGACGAAGCATTCACAATTTCCCTGGGCAACCCATTCCAGGGCCTCACCACCCTTACAATAAAGAATTTCTTCCTCATATCCAATCTAAACTTCCCCTGTTCAAGTTTGAACCCGTTGCCCCTTGTCCTCTCACTACTGTCCCTAATGAAGAGTCCCTCCCCAGCATCCCTATAGGCCCCCTTCAGATATTGGAAGGCTGCTATGAAGTCTCCACGCAGCCTTCTCTTCTCCAGGCTGAACAGCCCCAACTTTCTCATCCTATCTTCATATATTATCATATATATAGTATTATATATGTATACATTGAACTTATTATTTCTATCACAAAATAATTTGTCAAGCTGGAATCATTAAACTAGCATGTGACATACTTTAGCATAAATCCCTCTTCACTGAAAACTGTCTGTTAGAGTAATACATATTCTCTGCACTTATCTGAGGTGCACAGTAGACAGAAATATAAGTTAAAATCTTGTGCAGCAATGTTGGCTTTGGGACTTGGCTTAGCACAGTGTTTAATTGTATGCAGGTACTTAGATCCTAGTGCAGCACAGCACAAATGCACATGTTTAATTGCCACAATGAATAAAGACCTAAATAGGAATGGGATTACACACTTTTCACATTCTTAGTTCTTCATGTTCAGCAGATGTTTAATGCTTAATGTTTCACTGAGCTGGATCTAGGCTAAATTTAGTAACAGAAAGATTTTAAATTTCTTCAGGAAATTTCAAGCACCTCCCTGATAAGGTCAGAGTTTTTTAGCTTCTGAAAACACTGAGTAAATCCTGGAGATCCTCTGGGCTATATGGCGGGAGAGCAAACTGTTCCACTGATCTTTGATGATGCTTTTGATGCCAGACTGCATTGTAGCATGCAGAATCAATCTAATCACCTCCTCAGTGGCTTATCAGAACATATTAAGTGTTCAGGGAGTGTGTACCAACACCACAAACTTGCAGCGTCTTCTTCCAGGACCAGCTTCCATTAATGTTGGTGAGTAAACAGGCACTGAAGGACACACTACCCACTTACCTCAGAAGATTACCTTTCAGTAGCCTGAGAAATACACATTGATAAGGCAGAGTGGAATAATTTTCTTTGCTATTGTGCTGTACATGTTCGGGAATAAAGAAGTAAACAATGCTGGTGCAGAAATGTATAGGGCACACACATCATGGCTACTGTGTGCAGCTGTGATCAGTCCTTTCCCAAAGAGATATAGAGGAATTAGACAAGGTAGAGAAAAGGATTAAGTGGGTGATCAGAAGCATTAGACATGAAGAAGGACTAAAGAGACAAAGACTCTTCTGTTCCCCTACAGTGGTAACAGAGATGGTGGAGGTGATTTATACCTGAGGGCTATATAACCGCAGATGGCATGGGGAAGGTAGGCAAGGAGCAAATTTTGTTCTCTTACATCAAGAGTTAAGAGGCACTCCATGAAATAAACAGGCAGCAGATTTGAAAACCAACACAGAGAAGAAGCTGGTTTCATACTGTGCATAATTACAGCTGTGCAACTCTTTGCCATAAATGGCTCAAAGCAACTGAAAAAGGGATTAGAAATGTTCCCTGGGGGAGAGTCTATCAGCAGTCTATTAAACTGAATTGTAAACACAACCTCTGGCTTGGGGTGTCTTGCAATAGCTGGCTGGTGGTGACTGAAAAGGTGTGCCAGGACGAGGGTGACACAGCGCTAGCCTTTTCTTGCATACTTGTCAAGGTGCCTGCTTCTGGCCACTGCGGAAGATTAGGTGTTGAACCAGGTAAGCCTTTGGTCTGATGGAGTATTTCAGGGACAGGGTGAGAATTATGTTCTTATGCATCTCTCAGGTGAAAAGAGATCCCACCTCCTCTCCTCCATTGTGGGACCCTCAGTGTGCTGCCCCAAGAAATGGCAAGAGGTGGGGTTAATCTCCACAATCTTCTCTTCTTTAATAAAGCCACTCCTAAACAAAGCCATGGTTCCTCAGGAAACAATGTCTCACCACAGGACAAACCCACTATTGTATGCTCTGTGGCTTCATTGTCTTGTCTTTAGATGGAGGAAAAAGGCAAGGCGTACCAGCTCGTTGCCAGTTTGACGGAAAAACTGAGTTTACAGAGACCAAGAACAACTAAATTAGCATGCTGCAGTCATTCACTATAGTGATTTAGAGGAGGAAGCTGGTGTCACTGACAGAGAGTCCAAGTGCTGGCCCATAGGGGACACAACAGGTCTTCCGTATACTTATCCACACATAGTCAGGTCTCAGAAGGATATTATCGTGTAGATGCTTTCTATTCTCATTTTCTCAGACAAGCCACCATCTGTCAGTGGGTTTATTTCTAGGCTCCAAAACTTAGGAGTTTTGTGTGTATTTAGGAGCATTTCATTAAAGTTGCAGCCTTAACAGCAACTCAATTATTTGGGCTTGTGCAACTGAGAAACACAAATTTGAGACAGGAAAGCATATTGTAAAACCAGGAGCTAAACTCTTGCCCAGGTAACAATACACTAATTTTGGAAAGGAGAGATGTGAGTTCAAGTTTAAAGTAAAGGCAGATTTGAGGGGGGTGGGAGCAGGATGGTGGGAATGACTTACTGGCGTATTGGTTCATTTGCAAAATGCACTAACATCTGATCTGAATTCCCCATTCCAGCTTTGTTTCCTGCTCCTGTAACTGCTTCATTACCCACTTCCCTCGTTGAAGAGATAGGTATTTTGTGCTCTGCTGAACTGCTAAAGGACAGGACACAATTCATCACGACTGAGCAGATTTTGCCTCTTCTTCCCCTTGCTTAGCTTTGCTCCATAGGAGTGTTATGCCAAGAGCTGTTGACATTAAATCTGAACAGAATTTGCTGGCCATTGCAGAGTGCATGGGTGGCTGAAGCATGCTCATAACTGTAGATTTCAAGAACAAGGGAAACCCTCCTTTGATCTAGAAAGGTGACTGCACGCTCTGCATCCGATTCAGGCACACTGCAGGTGATTTACTTAGGCAGCACTGAGGGGCCACATTTTCAAGTGCATGGCACTTACTGTCAGGATAAGACTTTACTCAAGGAGCTTACCTCCCACAGAGGTACCCAAACAAGTAATGCTTATGCTTTCAGCAGCACAGGCTTTCACAGGAACTGAGCAGGAGTGAAGCCAGATCCTCTGGCATTTTGCCCCCTGAAAGCCCAAGCCAGAGAAAATTCTCCCATTTGTTCAAAGGTCTGCGATCAGCTCTGATGGATATGCCTAGAAGGGACCAGATGTCTTGACTCTCTATCCATGTCTGTGCAAGCTGTGCCAGTCAGAAACTTCTGTCCTTGTCTAAACTGTGTTTGCTGTCAGTACAGAGTGAAGAAGGCGGCTCCAACACACCCGTTGCTGTCCTTGTTACTGTCATGTGTCCTAACCCCACTGCTGGTGTCACGATCTTTTGCCCAAGATCAATGCGCATGTGCTCGGTCCTCCCTGTGCTGCTATGAGAAAAAGCTATTTAAATCCTCTGAAGACTGAACGGGTAGCACAGAAGCTCACTGCAAAGCTATCAGTAGTTCTTTAGCAATTTCATTGATAGCGCTTGGTAACACAGAAAGGTGATGAAATATATTCTGATTAATTGCTCTGTCCCTATCTACAAGGGCAACCGCAAAACCTTTTCATGCTGGGGGGCTTGTGCTCTTTGGTCTGCAACATTCCCAGACAGTGCCACTTGCAATAGGGAAGAAGGGCCTTAAGTTTGCTGGTCAACCTGGAGGAAAAACCATGTTTCAGGAAGCGTTACAGCAGACATCCCGCTGTGAAGAATGCATGGTAAGGCTCCCAAGTTCTCAACACTGTATTCAACTGCCTGTATTCTTTCTCAGCTTCACCTTTCATTTTAACAATGTCCAAATGACATTGTTGAAGAGAGGCATAACAGACGAGAGAATGCTGTAGTGGTCTTCTTGTCCTCGTGGGCTAAAACGAAATACAAAATGCTTAGAAACTAACAAACAAATAGGAAAGAGGAACCTTCCTCTTCTGTTCCAAATCAGCATTCACCAGCAGTGCTATGAAAAACTAGCAATGTGAGGGTGAGCAGTAGAGAAAGAGGAAATCCTTTCTACCCACAGATCTGAGGGTGATACAGAAATAGGTCAGAGACTATCGGTATCCCTCCATGAAAACATAGCATGTTCATTACCAAGCAGAAAGGCACTGCAGGGCTGGTTGAGCCAGCATGACCATGGGGCCCTGGGAGAGTTTGATGTGAGCTATCAAGTGTGAATGGGGAGGGAGCCTGCAGCAGCTCCTGGCTCTCAATCTGTTTTCAGTGGATGGAGAATCTGTCTGCCTAAGTCAGGCACAAGCAGCGCAGCTCCCAGGAGGAGCAGAGGGCAAAGCTGCTGAAGGCAGGATTTTGAAGCAGTCAGGTTTCTGTTCAACTAGGTGAACCCACCTCCATCAAAGCCCTGAATGGCAACATTTATAAGCGTGGCATGAGAAAGGGAAGATCACTGACATGGCTGATGTGCTGCACAGTGGTGTTGATACTTGAAGTGCCAGGACTGCACTTTGCCTCTCCCTGTGTGGCTGTGGTCATATGTCTCCCCTGCTGACTTGCCATGCAGCCATGGGCAAGTAGCCCCTTAGCTTCCCTGAGCCCCCAAGAACTTCCTAGCTGGCCTGAGCATGTTCCCTGCCATCAGCAGATGCTGTGACTCAGTAGGTTATCACAATAAAGGTTTTTAGGCAGAAAGCCCTATCCGCTACCATTGGGCTTTGGGACCCAAAGGCAAGGGATTTAAATCCAGAGGAGAATGCATCTGCCTTCTGCAGGACTGCTTGTCTGGCAGATGATAGCAGTCACTGGACCTGTAAGGTGTTGTCTTAGCATGAAGTGCAGAGACTCACTCCAGTGCAACACGGGCTTGTACAGCTGTGGTATTTCTCACCACAGAAGGTCTGGCAGGCCTTAGAGTTCGCAAATGCTTTTTTCTCTTCAAAGGACACATTCAGTTAATGACAGCTCCCCCTGCCCCAGGACACTTTAAAAGGAATACACAGAGGGAACACACACCTTCCTGTTGGTTGTTTTGCCCTTGTACAACATTTTGCCTGTCTGATTAAGATAGACTGGCAGTGCTTTCGGACAGGACCACCATACACCCCATACCTCATAGTACCTAATTCTCTTACTCTGTGTGTGTAATGCTGTGATGAACACAGGGGCATCTCAGCTTTACTTTGTAGTCCTCATTCCCCTGTAGACCTACAAGTGACAGCAGAATTTGCACAGCCACAAGAGACGCTGGAGAGGACATTTCCTATGTGACCGCACCACCATCAAACCCACTTCCCTCGAGGACGGGAACTGCTCCTCTTCTCTTGTGACAGTGTTAAAAGTGGGTGCTTCACACACAAGATGTCTTTTAAGAAGTTGTCTGCTAAAGTCTGATCAGCCTTGCTCACTAGTCCTGTTCCGATAACGCAAGAAGCTTCAATTTTGGCTGGTATTACCTGGCACCTGTGGCCCCATCATTCATTCTAGCACTGCCCTGTTGCGTGGTAGTGCTGAGGGTGGCTGCTCTTGTAGAATCAGAATGCGCTACCCAGGCTCTAGAAGAGTAATTTCATGTTTGGGGGGGCGGGGTTGGGTGTCTCAATCACCCCCATTTTCCCCATCCACTAAAATCACCAGCTGGGTTTCATGAAGAGCACATGCTTGAAGTTTTTGTGCCAGCATGTAACCCAGCAGTGCTGTCCAAAGGAGCCCCGTGCAGGGATGCCTGAGCTGAGAGTAGGAGGATGCAGCAGTGCAAGTGGTGGGCAGGGATGCGTGGGCAGAGGCTGCTCCACTCTGCTGTGCTCCATACAGGCTTCAGAGTCTCTCCTTTCTATGAGCTCCACATTCCAGTCTACCTGGGCTGCTGTTGACTGCACACTTTGCTTTATTTTCTTCCTCTTGCCAGCACACACAGCTTAGGCAAAACATTTAAACATTTTGTCTTTAAGTGTTTACTTCCTTATAAGCAGACAGCCTGTCACCCAGATTCCCAAAATTATCCAGTAAGGACTTACGTAAACTGCCTGCAGGTGTTACGCAGCTGCTTTGCTGTGAAGAAGCCTTGAACGCTGCACCAGCCCCTTGAATCCAGGGAGGGATGGTGCAAGACTTGTCTTTTTGCCTGCCCTTAGACCCTGATGCTCTGGGTCTGCTCCTGCTCTGGGCTGGGACAGGGCTGCCTGCTGCTGCTTTTTTTCCACTTGCACTCTGAGATCATCTCTAGAATTACTGTTTCTAAGACAGTTTGCATCTCCCACCACCACAGACAATGGAAGAGGAAAATGAAACAATTCGCAGTGATTCCCTCCAGAAGCTGCCCTTGAGCAAAGGAAGGGGGCACAGGCACAGGGGCCCATAATAGAAATCGGGGAAGTCCTGTCCCCATGCAAGCCAAAGGGCCTGAAGAGAATGGGGGTTTTATCCCTGAGCAAAAGCCAGTTGACCAGACTTGATGCAGCTGACAGGGGACAGAGTTTAGCTCCAGGTCTGTGCTGCTTGTAACATACTCAGCAATACGGCCGTACGGTGCTGTGGACTTATATTTTCTTTAACCTACTGGTCTTTGGCTGGGTGGTGTGCTGGAGCCAGCACGGTCCAGCTCTGTCAGCCTGACCCTTTCCTGGGCTCCAGCTCACATAACCCAGCACCATCCCAGCAGGACTGGCAGTACATATTAAATCCAGGTTCAAGGAGAGCTGTAAGCTGCTGCAAACCTGCATTCAACTACAGGTGAGCTGTAAATCTGCTCCTGCTGATATTCATGGTAGGGTGTCAGGCCAAAGGAATAGTTTTGAGAGGTCAGTCTCCAAATCCAGTATTTTAAAATAGCTGTTCTGCATAAAATATTACACATGCCTGTTGGTGTGTGCCTGCATGCTACTGAAATAATGCCAACCAGTTGTATTCCTGCATGCAAATAATTGATATACATATTGCCTGTGCACCCACAATTATGCAGGCACACATACACTGGGGGAGGGTCATTAGATTAAGCTGACCACAATAAATGTAAGAAGTAGATTCGATAATGACCCCAAATGTGGACCCAAATGTTCCTTCTTCTGCTACTAATTGATCTAATGGATTTCATATTCGTAACCAGGCAGTGGTTTGTATTGTAAGTTTCTTTTTGTTTGCTGCTTTAGAAAAAATAAGAACTAGCAGAACACAACACATACCATATTTGCAGATGTAATTGCCATGAAACACCACTCCTCCCACCCCTTCTCCCCGCTCCCCCCCAAAGCAATTGCCAGTAGTGGATTACTAATAGTTTGGAGCAGTTGCACTCTAATTCATGATGGCAAACTCCGGGGCAGAAATCCTCAGTCACTACGCACACAAATAGAATGACATATATACATATTAATCTATGTTAACAGCCACGGTATCCTAGATCCTCAATCAACTGCACAGTGCTGCCAGAACGGAAAGCACGACTTGCTTTTATTCAGGTGGGGTAAAAAAGGTCTGGGGGAAAAACTGAGGCAGCAGATAAGTGTCTGAGGTGGGAATAGACCTGCCACCTCACTGTATACATCTAGCTGCCATGTGGTCCTCTCCCTCTTTGGGGGAGCGTCCTTGCCTTCCTCAGTAACGCTTCTCTTCATCTGTTTGTCCACCACGCTCTCCCCTCAGCACATTGCTGTCCCTGTTACTCCTTGATTTCTTCTCCCTTTAGTCCCACCCAAGATTCAATGAATCTGCCACCCTTTATACTGGAGGGAGAAATTGGAGTGAATCCCTCTGTTTTTTTGAGACTGCCAGGCCCAGTGGGGAAGCCATAAAGGTGCCTGTGCCACAGTTGTTTTGACCACTTGACAAGAGAAAAAACAAAGGAAAAAAGAAAATGGATGCTTTACAGCTCTCAAACTGGCTTCTCAAACCTTTCAGGGGCACTAAATGGCCTTAATAAGTAAATAAAATGCAGGCTATTTATCAGAGAAATCAGAATTGTACTTTTGCAGCTGTTCCTGTCACTTGAGGAAAAAGATATAATTAGGTAGGTTTTATTTTTTTAATTAAAACCCCACTTAATTTGGAACCACTCCAGTCTGCTGAGTAAGCGTGTGTCCGGGCGAACTTCAAAATACGTCTTCTGTACCAAATAGAAGAAAACCTCAGAAGGAGTTTATTGGATGGGTGTGTATTGGGACAGGTTTAAAAACATCTTAGTGCAGCTGATGGACCATGACCTTTTACTATCAGTTAAATCCAGATTTATTTCTTTTAAGAGGTATGCTATTGAAAGGCACTGGCAGCCAAGTTAGAAAAGTCTGCCATAGTATTTTCACAGGATCATTCCAAGGTATTCTGTTGCTCATGCTAAGAAATAAAACCTTTCTCTTTGTGCACATTTCTGAACACCGCTGTGCTCTCAGCACAGGCAAATCATCTCCAAAAGGTACTATTTCACAAAGAAAACTGTATTCTGAACAAAAAAGTTTCACTTTTCTGCATTAAGATAATGAAACAAAAAAGAGGATGGATTTACATGTACGGCACATATAAAATAAGAGAAGGGGAATGTACTTGAACATTGCTTTAAGTATTTTCCACTTGTAGTCCTCCATATGTTTGCACTGCAGTCAGGGAACAATAGAAGAGCTCTCCTGTGGTTAATTTTACACCTGTAAAGACCCCTGGATAGAAACCAAGATTGCACGGCCAAGTGGATAATGTATCTGGCTTATCTTGCCAATGAATTCATATGCTTCAGGGGGTTAGAGAAGATGGGGAGAATATGAGGAATTCTATTATTTTCAGTCTTTAGCAGGTTTTCATTACTTTTACCCTTTCTACCTCCAACACCTGAGGTAAGAAACCCCCACAGCTTCAGCCCTTCCAGGCAAACACCGAGAAAAAATCCCCACAGTGTCTCCGCTCCATGCAGGCAACAGGAGAGGGACCCAGGGCTCTGTGGCTCCTCCACGATCCACAGTCTGTGTGCAGGAACAAGTGGGTGTCCATGGGCAGTGGCCCAGCAGAGCCCGCTCCCAACACACTGGCTGAAGACTCCTGGGTTTCCAGGCCAAGCCTTGCCACAGGCTTCAGAGTGACCCTGGATGAGGGACAGTGCCTGTGCTTCTGCTCCCACCACAGCCAGGGCTGTGATGCTGTCCAGTGCCTGCTTCTTACCAGCCTGGGTTGTGAGTGCTGCCTGGTGGGAACTGGCTCTTCTGAGTGTCCCTCACCTTCTAGAGCAGGCTCAGACCTCTGCTGTAGTCACTACACATTACCATAATCGAAATTAATAGAAATAATGAGTGCTTCACAATCGTGCAGATTTAATATGCCTGGGAGTCTGATGCTAATATATCAATAGCATAGTTTACAGTACATCATTGGTATTCTTTGGGAGCTGTGACCTATATTCTGATATAAAGGATCTTCAAGGTTCCTTTGCAAATAAAAGTAAATGTTAATTAAAGCACTTTTCTTCAAAAGACTTTCTTTAAAATGACCTACAAGTTCAATATTTGTTTTATGGCGTGCACAGATAGGAGGACTCAAGAGTCTCACAGGAAATGTCATATGAATTAGGCAGGAAAAAATAAAAACCTGTAAGGAGATAAATTCCCTTCTTCAGCACATCAGAATACAGACTTTGGTGATGGGCTACAAGAAGGCTGAAGTGAGAAGGGCACCTGTTACAGATGGTTGAAACACTATGTTTTTGACTGCATAAAAGGGTTGGATCAATGTCTCATTTTAGTGAAAGGGATGGCTGAGACATACAAAAATAGAATATAGTGTAACATTTGCATGGCTTTCAAGATAGAGGCTTGGAGGCATTTTATTTTCCCTTTCATAAAATTTTCTCTCTTGAAGAAAATACTCTTACATGGCTTACTTGAGGTTACACCTTTCTACACAGTCCTGTACAGAATATTTTCAGTTACATTCACAATGCACTTCAGAACATGAGATCACATACAAAATGCAATGCCTTTTGCAGACATGAAAAATGTTCCTCTTTTTGCATAGAACAATTCCTTGCTTTTTTGTGTGCAATTCTTCCAGTTAGAAGGCCTACTAAAGCTCAGCTAAAATATATGACCTCAGTGTAATATCCTATGACATTCTGATCACCAACAAATGTTCTTGGTTTTATTAAAAACAAACCAAAAACTGAACCCACAGTCCCTGGGGAATCAGACCCTGCTATTGTCCTTCCATTTCTGATGCAAGTCAGGAGATACCAGTCAGTACGACTTACTGAGTCACCACTTGCTAAGCTGTGCTTGCTTAAACAACAGCTCTCCCAGCTGACCTTTACAAGTTAGAAGAAAGCATATAAAGACAAAAAAGTGCTCAGTGTTCAAAAACCCAAGTGCTTTCATATAGCCAGGTATGCTGTGGAGCTAGGAAAGGAGGAAAGCAGATGGACGTCCCATTGGGGAGCCACTATAGGTGGAGCTGATTTGGATGGCTTTGTTCTGGCAAGGAAGTGGGGATGAAGAAAGGTGGTTCAAGGCTACAGGGTGTAGGCAGAAAAGTAGGAGGCAGACTGGGAGGCACTAGATAAATAAAGGAAATTCCTACATTCTAGCAGATAGGATACTTAATCCTAAAATAAGTAGGACTTCACTGGTAAGCAGGCACGTAGGACTCAGAAATTGATTCAGGACAGGGTGTACAGCAGCAGTTTGCTTCTTTCAGCACTTTTTCTTTAACTATCCTAGAATTCACCAAGCAGAAGATGGATTACGCTTTATAATATAAGCCTCCTGAGGGGATGCTGCTAAAAGGCTGTCAGCAGAAAGAAAAAAAAGTGTTCAAAGTGTGCATGTAGGGTTAGGGACTCCACATTTCAACTCATCTGCAGCTGGAGAAGAGATGCATTTGCATTTGCTCTCCTGGCTGAAGACCTGATACTCATTACAAAACCTATTTTAAAGTAGCTCTAGCTTAAAACTTTCTATTCACACATAACCCATACAAAATTAACAATTTTATGTGCCTGTACTTCAAACAATCTTGCCTACCTCCAGGAAGATCTGCAGGGAGATTACTTTCAGTTTCAGCTGGGGTTGAGTCAGGCCTTCAAATGAGGCCAGAATTTACTTAATTTCTGTAATGCTGATGGGCTTCCTGGTCAGAAACACTTTTGCACAAAACGGTGTGGATAGAAACAAAAATAAAGTGATCCCTTAGCCCAGAAATCTTACTTGTCGTGGTATTAGCATCCCTCTACTCTGTCAGTGAGTGATTTTTGGTAATGATCACTGTCATTTTCCTGACATTTAACTGAATGGACTGCCTTTGGAGAAATTAAGACGCACACAGGAAATATCTCCATAATCCAAAGTACTGAAGATTCTGCTTCTGCATTTTACAAAGCAGTTAGGATGACTAACTAGTTGCTATTGTGACCATATTATTAGATGCCTGTAACAGAGGGGAATCATAGAATCATAGAACAGTTAGGGTTGGAAAGGACCTCAAGATCATCGAGTTCCAACCCCCCCGCCATGGGCAGGGACACCTCCCACTAAACCATGCCATCCAAGGCTATGTCCAACCCCACCTTGAACACCGCCAGCGATGAAGCATCCACAACCTCCCTGGGCAACCCATTCCAGGGCCCCACCACCCTCACAGTAAAGAATTTCTTCCTCAGATCCAATCTAAACTTCCCCTGTTTAAGTTTAAACCCATTACCCCTTGTCCTCTCACTACTGTCCCTAATGAAGAGTCCCTCCACAGCATCCCTATAGGCCCCCTTCAGGTATTGGAAGGCTGCTATGAGGTCTCCACGCAGCCTTCTCTTCTCCAGGCTGAACAGCCCCAATTTTCTCAGCCTATCTTCATACAGGAGGTGCTCCAGTCCCCTGATCATCCTCGTGGCCCTCCTCTGCACTTGTTCTAACAGTTCCATGTCCTTTTTATGTTGAGGACACCAGAACTGCACACAATACTCCAAGTGAGGTCTCACGAGAGCAGAGTAAAGGGGCAGGATCACCTCCCTCGACCTGCTGGTCACGCTCCTTTTGATGCAGCCCAGGATACGGTTGGAGCTGGGGCTTTGGCTCACATTCCCCCAGCAGAGATTTGTGGTAGCCTCAGGCATCATCACTTCTCTTGGTCTGTCTTTCTGCCTTAGCAGAAGTCAGCAGAAGAGCATTTGGGCAGGCAGCTAAACCATTGCAGAGTCCAGGGTACTTGTGTAAGCTCCTGTTTGTGTGCGGTGCCAGCTCCAATGGCAAATTATGAACTGGAACGGGTAAATTACACAGTTGTGAAGAGGTCAGTAATCCCCAGGAGGAGAAAGAAACAGTTAAATTTGCAAAGCTTGTCTGAGTGCCCACAACACCCATTTCCTACATTTGTTCCTTGTGATCGCCTGATGAATTATTGTATTTTTTTTATTATTATTAGAATGAAGCTGTTATTTGCTAACCTACATCCTGATCATAGAATCATAGAATAGCTAGGGTTGGAAAGGGCCTTAAGATCATCTAGTTCCAACCCCCCTGACATGGGCAGGGATCCTTCAACCATGTTTCCATAGTTCATCTTTCCTACTTTAAGGAATAATAGATAGGATGGAAGTTACACACCTAGATGCCGTTTTCAGAACTGGGCCGCAGACTCAAGTATTGGTGTAATAAATTCAAAGCCAAGCACAAGCTCAACTAGATTTGCCTCCAGACTAAGCAGGACTGAGTTTTGCCCATGGTATCTAAGAAATGGCTTTCTTAGGACAAGTGTACTTAAATTGAAATTGAGAAAAGCTGCAAAAATACAGAAGGTTTCAGTGCTTGGGGTGTGGGTATTTTTTCCTTTCATACAGAATATGCTATCTTTGTTGTTTTGTCATAGGAAAGGTACCTTTTACTGTTGCTGCAGTTATAACAGGGAGAAAGAAATTACATTTAAAAATAAAGGTCTCCACGTAAAAACACCTCAGTGGCCACGTGGAACAAAGTAAAGATTTTTACAGATATTTGCTTGTGTTTATCTTTGCTTCCAGTGAACACTGAAAGTGCAGGTCTATAGAACTACATCCTTAAAAGTACAGGGGACAAAACGTGCTCAACTAACACCCCCATGAGATTCACGCAGCAGAATCCAAATACATGGAAAGATGGAAAGAATGTTTTATGGAAAACTACCTTACTGGAATTTAAAGAAGAGTTCTGCAACATGTGGAAAACAAATACGTTTTAATAGGCTGCTGCTTTCAAGGACTGAATTTATTTCCAGGAAGGTCACCACCATAAAGCAGAAAACTAACTCTTCTTTCATAGCAGCAGCAAAAGGGGAACAGAAAATAGTGACACTTAAAATTTATCTTTGACCTCCCAGAGGAAGTGGTAGGTCATTGTTGGCAGTTCCTTGTTTTGCGGTGTCTGGCTTTTTTGGGATTTTTAAGGTTTCTTTAAAAAACCAAACCAAGCCACCTCTGTATTTTTCTCACTTTTCTCGGTTTGGAGTCAATAAATTATCTATGAAAACATTTAAACAAAACCACTCATGTCAGTAATACTTTACTATTAATTTCTCAGTGTTTTCATCTTTTTCTGACAATTGGGAGAAAAAAACCCCATGCCTACGTACTTCATTTTCACGTCCCAAGCACCTGACTGCTGTGTTCACTTTCCTACAGCCATTGAAATATAGTAGTATGCAACAGTCAGTACAACGCACCCCCCAGCGTCAACTTAAAGAGCTTTCCCTTTACTTCCAAAATTTCCTGCTTGCGTTACTAGTGAGGGAAAGGAATTTTCTTGTGGATCAGAAAACAAAGCCAATCCCTTTCAGCATATTTGTTGCCAAATCTAAGTGAAGATTTACGCTCTGGGCAATAAGAACCAAAGTAGGATGTGATACAAGAACTGGTCTCAAAATTCAGCTTACTAAACCCCTTGCTTGCAGACCCTAAGCATTCTTCAGCGATAATGCAGACCTTGGAAAGCAAACTGATGCTTAATGACACAGGCCTGCCTTTCTCATCAGCTTTCACGGCTCAAAAAAGTGAGGCAAAACAGGACTGGGTAACAGAAGTGAACAAGGTAAATATTGTATTGTCTAGTAATGGGTGTTTCACACAGCAAGCAGACAGGAAGCTCAGCCGGCTACAAGGGGCCTTCTCTAGATGATGTTCTGGGTCCCACCACCTCAAACAGCCTTCAAAGTCAATACCTTTGACAGTGACCTGAATAAGATAACACTCTAGTTTCCTAGAGATTCAGGCTTTGTCTACATGCAGTTTAAAAGTGACCTGAACAGGTACTAACTGGCATAAGAAGAGTGTACATCAAACAAGTCATGTTTGCAGCCACCTGAGCTTTAATTCCTTAGAAGCATGGACTAAACTAGGAAATTTATGACATTCATTTAAAAAGACATGCACAGAATCCTATTAGCAGCATAGTTTTCCACCTTTGGTCAGCAGCCTCTGTACCCAAACAGCTGCTCTTGCAGGATTTCACATCTGGTTAGGTCCCTTCGTTTTCTCAAGTCTTTTTGGCACTTGGTACAGTTTCACTGCCATGTCATTCTAAAGTCCTCCTGAAGCTAGAACACCCGTCTGTTTCAAGAAGTTCACTTGTCTGAGTACTTTGGGATACAGTCACCTCCCACTTCTGAAAATCCCCTCAATTTGGGCTGTTTTGTTACCCTCTGTCATGTAACTGCAACCCTTCCTATGTCAAATTAGACACCCGATGGTATTTTGGAATGTCTTCTAGCCTACAATATTGTTATAGTGCCTTCTGAAACCTGACTCTACAAGCAGAAAGATGTCCTTCTGGGCAACCTGTGCTCCCTTCACAAAGTTCCAGGAATTTTCCAAACTCCGTGTGCTTGCTTGCCCGCCGGGGGCGCTGGAGCTCCCTTCCTCGGTCGGCTCCATGAAGCAAGAGCCACCCTTGTAAAGTTCATGTTAGCAGACGAAACGCCAAGGAATCTGCTTAAGGCTTGTGAGAAAAGAGGGTGCTGATCCTGGTGCTCCGTCACCCCCGCATTTTATTACTCATACAAAAATGTATGTGAACAGTTGTCCCATGTGTTAAAAGGCTTACAGATGATGTTAAAAGCAACTAAACCAAAACCAGCATACCAAAGAACAAACACAACCAAACTCCGATGATTTTTAAATGGAAAGGCTTAGCCTCAAAGGATAAAGCCGAGCTAAGAGAGAAACCAAAATCAAATTCTCAGAACTGCAGCATTCTGTCAGGTTGATGAATTTCCTTCAGGCAGGGCGGTTTTTGGTTGCCCAGAAAAACCTTTGTCCCCCGGTAGGTGGTGCTGTCGCCCTTCAAGCTACCAAGGAGCAAGATGCAGCCTTGCTTCTAGCGCAGAAGTGAATTTCTTGGGACAGCATGATCAATGTCACCACACCATTTAGCGGGGGAAATAAATAAGTAAATAATAGATAGATAAATAACTATGTCCATCTACTCTGAACTTGCAAGTTAAATACTTAGATAAGCTCACAGTTCACATGGCATTTAAAGTCAGCAGTTTCCATCTCACTTCATGCACCAATGTCATCATACCATATACTGAACAACAGTAAAGTGACTGTACAAGACAACTAAAAAATTATGACATTGTCATATAGATAAAATTAGAAATTAAGAACTGCGCACATATTTAGACCTTTCTGCAGCATATTCTAAATCAAACGAGCATTTCCATTAAGCGATCTGAACTAACACTTAAATAGAAAAGAATGGTATCAATATCGTTCTAAGAGATGACTTCTAAAGCTGAACGTGCCTCTGAGATGGGTTATTTACATACATCCTGTGAAACCTCCAATATTCTCAACCTGAGCCCCAAGGGGTACCAAGAGGCCTTAGCCACACTGAGCAGCCTGCCTGCCATCCATCTTGGACTCCAGACCTGACTTGTTAATGCTGTCTCCTCTGGGACTGTCAGTGATCCCTGTTAGTCACCACCCCAGCCCTGATCAAAGGACCCTGTTCAGTAAAGGTCATGCTGCTGCCTGTGCCATGGGTCTTCTCCCCCACTCGGGGAGCACCACTCAAGCTGCTCCTTGACATGAAGTGCAGTGAACAACTACATTCGTTTGTTAGACAAGAAATGCACTGATCCATTTCACAAATGCACAAGAACCATCCACACTACAACAGGCAGGTAAGGAAGAACGGAACTATTTCCTGGAGACTTACCTCTCAACTCCCACTGTCCTGGGCTCAGCTGTAAGTTATTTTTCTCCTTCTTAGTAGCTAGTGATGTGCTGTGTTTTGGACTTTAGTCTGAGAACAATGCTGACCAAAACCACGACACCTACAGAAACCATTTAAGGGACCAGTAGGCACAGAGAGATCAATGAAGGTTTGCTCTCTTTGCCTGCTCATGTAACAACTTACATTCTCCAGCAATGTGGGAGCAAGTGCTAAGAAATCTGCTGGAAGAGTTTCCAGCAGCGTATCTAATTTGCCCAAGAGCAGGAGAGGATCTGACACAGAGACATTATCAGTCACCCAATAACTCCTTCAAGGATCTAAACTTTAGAAACAACAAGAAAAACCCCAACCAAGCCCCCACTCTCTGCATACCACAGAGGGAAGGGAAAGGCACTCCCTTGCAAATTTTGTCCAACTAATATGGAAGTACCATGTTGGAAACAGAATTATTCAGTTGTTGTTCTTGGAAGATCTATTCACAAGAGCAAGGTTCTGGTCATTAATACATCAAGACCCAGGACTGCAAGGCTGATATACACAAAACCAAGTGGGAGCTGGAGATCAGGAGAGAATTTTGCCAATTCTCTGCCGATATCTAGGGTCATTCATAAGGCAGAAATTAATAAAAAAGTATTTTAATATTTGTGTAATATATTCAATTTTTTTTGCATATCAGTTATATAATTATCTCATATGAAAATATGTGTAATTATTATCTCGTATGCAATACTGTATCACCCCCATTCACAAGGCTACAACATCAAGATGCATCAAGAAAGCTAAATCTTTTACTTTATCAGGAAACACATAGCAGACCCCAGACATGAACAGCACTAGATCAGAGAGCCATCAAGTACCAGATGAACTACGAAATATCAACTCAAGTCCAGAAACGTCGGTCACACACTTTAGGAACAGCTACTAGGACTACAAAGATGGAGGACAGATGGTGACTTCTCAGTGTTTCACATGAGCGATTACATTCCAGCCCTGTTTTATTCCCCAAACAAGGACTAATAGAGAAACTGATTCCACCGCCTGAATAAGGTCTCGTCTACTAAAAATGCACCAGTTAATAGGAGGGTCTTAAGAATTCTACTCAACTCCTGCTGTTTCGTGGAAATCTCTGTTTCAGATAGCTCACAAAAAGCTGCAACTAACAAGTGAAGTCTAAAAGGGGTTTGCTTTGGTTACTGAATCAGTTAAGGCAGTCTAAACTTGGAAATCAGAAGGTTCTCCTCAAAGCCCTGGTTCTTGAAAAGATCAAAAGAATGTTTTCAGATGAAACTGTACCTCAACTGTAGATTCATGGTGCAAGAAAAACTTAACACACAGGTAGTCAAGGAGCTATATGCTAGTTTTATTTGTAAAATACTTTATTCCTAACAGCAAAATATTCTAATCTTATTTTATAAAGGTTAGAAAAAAATAATACATTTTAAACAGAAATAAGAAAACTATTTCTACTTTTATTCAATTCTCTTTTCAATATGGAAGCTATAGGTATGCATCACACTAACAGATTTCAGTGCCGGACAGGTCATTCAATAAATAGATCATTCTACCATTAAAATCTGTGAAGGACAGAGAAAAAGTTTCATAAAACTACTGAAAAAATATAGAATTTTTTTTCTTCTTCTGAGGCGTGGAACTAGTAATAACTACACACAACAAAGTTCTTGGCATTTACAAGAATGATTGTTTAGAACAGTAACAGCAGAATTTGTTAGCAGTAAACCAGAACAACCAAATTTTGCAGTACAACATTTCTAGTAAAAAAATAATTAAAAATCAGAAATTCAGCCTATTTCTTAAATCCTACAGAAGACTTCTGCAAGGAGGTCGTAGGTGATACTTAAATTACTAATTTCATATCTGATAAGGCCATTGCATATCCTAACTTGCAATAAAAAAGCTGATCCTGTACTGTATATAATAAACACTGCCTGTTCATTATGAATAGAAGTTAAAGTGAGAACAAGTAACTCTGCTATTTTATCCTATTGCTAACAAAAGAACAAACCATGAAACCTTTGCCTTGGAGAGGACAGGTTTAGTTAAATCTTGTTCTGCTATGTACACAGGCATAAGCCTGAAAGCCACCACTGCATCAGCTTGCAGAGTTGAAACTGGATCCCTGTGTCAGTCTTCTGAGAAGCTTCTTTCTGTGAAAGAGCTGGACACCTGAGACAACACTCGGACACAATGCAAGTGGCAAAGCCAGCTTACCTTAGCCAATACGTAGACAGTAAAGACTATGTGACCCATGCTGGAAAAACAAGTAACAGGAAGACATATACCAAATACTTCCTCTTTTGTAAACAAGAAACAAACAACCAAAACATCCACACAACCAAAAAATCCCAAACAACAAAGAACTCACCCAACAAAAAGAGCCATTCACTTCTGTTCACTTACTGCTGTGCAATTTCAACTTACAAATAAAACTGAGGGGGATGTGAAACTGAATATGAGTTATTAATTTTTATTTATTTTCATGAGTTCAGCATCCAAGTAATTTTCAAAGTTTGTTTTTTTAATACATAATTCAGTGCACTAATAAATATTAGTGTTGTGTGGACAGAAAGGGCATATTTATTGTTAACAATAACTTCTTCCTCTAAGTGATAGAGGAGTGAACAAGGAGAGAGGCTTTGCTGACCTCATACTCACCTACAAGGGGCTAGTTGAGAATGTGAAGGTCAAAAGCAGCCTTAACTCAGTGACCATGAGAAGGTGGAGTTCAGGATCCTAAGGGGAGAGAGGAGAGTAAAAAGCAGGCTCACAATCCTGGACTTCAGGAGAACGGACTTTGGTCTGCTCCAAGATCTGCTATGAAGAGTCCTATGGGATTAGGGCCCTGGACAGAAGATGGCGCAAGAAAGTTGGTCAAAATTTACAGATCTCCTCCTCTAAGCTCCAGAGAGAGCCATCAAAATGAACAAGTCCAGCAAAAATGCCAGGAGGCCTGTGCCGAACCAGGAGCTTCTGGACAAACTCAAAGGAAGCATACAGAATGTGGAAGAAAAACCAAGTAATCCAGGAGGAATGCAGCGACATCGTCTGAGCATCCAGGAGTGAAGTTAGGAAAGCTTAAGCCCAACTGGAACTGAAAGTGGCCAGGGATGTCAAAGATAACAAGAGGAGCTTCTGTAAATACACAGGTGACAAAAGGGCCCACTGCTGAATGACACAGGGAACCTGGTGACAAAGTACACAGAAAAGGCTGAGAAATTCAATGTCACCTTTGTCTCACTTTTCATGAGCAAGATTGGCCCTCAAGAATCCAGAGACAAGGAGGCAACGCTAAAGCAGTGAACACACACTGGTGGAAGAGGATCTGATCAGGGAATCCATACACAAACTGGACATGTATTAAGTCCAAGATTCCTGACGGAATGAGCCCATGTGTGCTGAGGGAGCTGGCTGATGTCATTGCGAGGCCACTCTTGACTAATCTTTGATTGATCAAGGTTTAATGGGACAAGTGTTCAAAGACAGGGTGAAAGCAGATGTCACTGCTGTCTTCAAGAAGTGCAAGGAGGACTTGGGGAACTACAAGCCAATCAGCCATACCTCCATTCCTGGGAAAGTGATGAAACAGCTAATCCTGGAAACCATTTCCAGGCAGACGAAGGACAAGAATACCATCAGGAGTAGTCACTGCATGGCTTCACCAAGGGGAAATCACAGTTGACCAACTTGATAAGCTTGTGTAATAAAATGACTGCTAGATGAGTGAATGCTGTCTACCTGGACTTGAGGAAAGCTGTCAACACTGTCTCCCATAAGATCCTCACATACAAGCTGTTGATGTATAGGCTGGATGAGCAGACAGTGAGGTGGACTGGAAACTGTAAAAAAGTCAGGGCCCAGAGAGTGGTAATCAGAAGCACAAAGTCCGGATGAAGGCCAGTAACTAGCAAAGTACCCAGGGATCCATAGTGGGTCTGATCCTGTTTGACATCTTCATTAACAACCTTAGTGATGAGGCAGAGTGTACCGTGGGATATTCTAGTGGACATTAAGTTGAACATGAGCCAACCACATGCTCTTGCTGCAAACGTGGCTAATGGTACCCTGAGCTGCATTAGAACCATGTTGCCAGCAGGGCTGAAGGAGGTGATCCTTCTCCTCTTCTCAGCGCTTGTGAGGCCACACATGGAGTGCTGGGTGCAGCTCTGGGCTCCCCAGTGCAGGATTACACAGACATACTGGAGAGTCCAAAGGGCTACAAAGATGATGAAGAGACTGGAGCATCTGTCCTGTGAGGAAAGGCTGAGAGCCGGGACTGTTCAGTCTGGAGAAGAAATGGTTCAACGATGATTTCATCAATACATATAAACACCTGAGGGGAGGTTGCAAAGAGGATGTATAGCCAATAGGACAGAACAGTGCTCTTCTCAGTGGTGTCCAGCGGCAGGACCAGAACCAATACATACAAACCAAAACACATGAGATTTCATCTGAACATCAAGAAACACTTTTTTTTTTACTGTGACAATGACTGAGCCCTTGCAGCAGCTGCCCCAGAAGGCTGTCGGCAAAAAGCGGTCTGGACACTGTGCTATGCAATTGGCCCTAGGTGGCCCTGCTTGAGGAGGAAAAAATGGATCAGATGACCTCCAGGCATCCCTTCCAACCTCAACCATTCTGTGACTCTGCAAATAACCACTGCACATCTTTCAAAATTTTAAGTTAACAAAGGCAGGGCTCTTTAGAACACCAGCCTACCCAGACAGCAAAGCAAACACTTTTAGCCTTGTAGACCTGAGTATTAAAAGCTATGATTACGAGCTTGCGAAGGCGTACCACTGATGCTGGTCATCTCTGACTACATACCAACAGTACAGCATATGTTCTCAGTTGTAACTGAAGGTTCAACTTGAAGGCGATGGAGATTATTATTTCTCAAATTGGTATTAGGATCCAAATCCTCTAGATGGGAGTTGCAACACATTTGCATCTTGCGGACATCCACAAGAGTTGATGAGACATATACCACTGAACAGCAAACCAAGGCCCTGAAGAAGTATTTTCTTTAATTTTCATCAAGAAAAAACAGAACCAACCATCAAACTGTTTGTTCTGGATGCTTCCTCTGTGCTTTTGTAGAGCTAAATCAGAACAAAGAAAATATTACCAACTGTAATTATATTTTTGCCTGCCTCTTTCCTTATCCTACAACAAAGACTACTGTAGGAGGCAAAAAAGGTGAGCAACATAACGAATCAGCTGGATGCAGGATTTATTTCTTTTCCTTTCTGCATCAGATATTTTGGCTTAAAATATCCAACTGTCAAAGCAAATTTCATTCCTCACACATGAGATAATTTTCCTGGTTATGAGTCTTCCTCCGAGGAGGACCAATCTTTCCACATTTCTATCTGCTTCTGCTGACTTGATGCACAGTGCATCTTTTCTAATTAGATTAATGTTTCAGAGTCAATGAATCATGAGAAGCAAAGTGCTTTTAGGAGAGAGCACATTGCAAATGCTACAGGGGACAGTGGAAGCAATTTCTGAGGAGCACACATGCTACTTATAAAAGAAGTTACAGTTCCCAAGTCTTCTGCTAACTTTGGTCTCATGAAATAATACTATTCCATGTGGCTGACAACTCAGTATAATAGAACAACTTGATGCAACAGGCTTCTACATGGGGTTTAGAAAACCACTAAACTAGTATTTGAGACACATATTAAAGAGCTTCAGTCCATGAGATTGATAGTGTCACTTTCAAATGGCTTCACTGAAGTGGGACTCTGTGGAGGACTCTTTGCACTCAGTGCTGGCATGGTCAAGACTTTCCGGCGGATTCCAACAGTGGCCTTTTTATGGTCATGTCTGAGACTGCGGATTGTGCTGTTTATGGCAGCAACACATGCCTTCCAATCATATCCAGTTTCCTTTAGATCAAAGGATGGATAATTCTCTTGAAGAAAGTCTAAAAATAATCAAGTATATAATAGTGAGTTATGAATCATTTATGGAAGCTATATACTCTTTTATTGATGTAATCAAGCCATAACAAGTGCATGCTACCAAAACAGGATAGCTAGGCATATTATAAAGCTTGAAAAGCAAAGCTAGAGAGCAGATATTCCCTCCCTCCCCTTCTTTTTTTGATTTGAAAAAGGGTAACAAAAGGTCTAAAAATAAAAGCAAAATATGCAAAGAAGCATGTAAACATGTATGTGGGCTTGATCCCTTTCAAGTGCTGAATAATTTCAGCTTCTAATGTGGTCAACCAGGGCAAAGAAATCGCAGGCTCCATTTCAAAATGATCATTATTCAGCAGGACCAATTTCTCCTTCAGAGATCTCCAACAACTACAGTTACTAAAATGAAACACAGTAATTCAACATAACACAGCTTTAGAGGAACAGTGACAGAAAAACTGCAAGAACTTCTTCCTTACCATACTGCAACAAGATCAGCAAACAGACACTTCAGTTTGGTAGTAATGGGATACATAAGGTAAGACTACAGCACCTTTCTCCCCCCTCAACAAGTAAAATGTGTAGCTTTTAAAACAGGTTTATTATTTTTTAATTATTGAGGAGTGATTGTCTTTCTGAGCTTAGCTGAATTACACATTTTCTTCAAGCAAGCCTTTAAAAGATAAAAATAAGTACCAAAAGGAAATCTTAGCTATAATTTCAAATCAAATGCTATACCATTTCTACTTCTCTGATTAACATCTAGATTTACCTTAACAGAATGAAAGGTATAGCTAGTGGATATTATGCCAGTTTTGTTCTTCCATTGCTGTCTCATATACTAGCAAGTAAAAATCTAATATAGTATCATTGTTTACAGGTGACATTTTAACTTGCAGCATGGGTCTGAAGGAAGAAAATAAAGACAAAGACTTGTGCTCTTGCAGTTTACTCTGCTCCAGCGGAGGCAAAGGGGAAAGCAAGAGCACCTTGGGTTCTTTTATTCCCAGGCTGCTCCTGTAATAAACTATGCTGAAAAAGGACACACAAGCTGTTGGCTGAAGCAGAAGCTGGGCTGTCGTCCCTTCCATCCCCAGCAGTGAATTCAATAAAATGCTTGGCTTCAGAGCTACAACACGCAACAGGAATTCCTTATATCAGGCCTACAGAACCATTGTACATGGCCCACAGAACAGTTTTTAAATTATTCCTTTTCTGTCATAGAAATTGACAAATTGTAGGGACTACAGTAAAGCTATGTAGGGACCCTTCCTGCTCAGCAGGGATACATTCAGGCCATGTTATAATATTAGGGAAAACAGGACCAGGGGACTGCCCTGTGGCCCCACAGCCAAGTGACATGGCACGGCTGCAACCACGATACAGAGGACTTTGTCTCTCTTCTGGTCTGGAGCCTACATGGTGTTCCTGCGGCCCTACGACACACTTTGTTTCATGGCATCTTGGGCTTAAGAAGCATTCAAAAGATGCAAGCATGTGTATATCTGGAGATGCTTAAAGTGGCAAAGCTTCCCAGGCTAGTGGTGAAGGAATATGCACAGTCTGGGAAAGCTCACTCTTATGTATTGCCTTGCCATATAGGGAATAGTTTCTGGCATGCTCTATCCCTCAAGCCATACCCCCATACCAACCCAGAGAGTGAGAGCCCCAGCCACATTTTATTCAGCAGTACTGCTGTGCCCTCAGAAGCAATCTTGCCACACCTGCAGAGCTGTTAGGCTGCGCTGTCCAGATCTTAATGACCCTTTCAACCTCCCTGTGTTCCAGACATGGAGGAGAAGCACTTTCAAGATTTGTTAGGAGATGCATGTTGCAAAAAAGTGTGATGAATCATAGAAAATCTCAAGTCAGAAGGGACCCATAAGGATCACGCAGTCCAACTCCCTTCTCCTCACAGCGCTACCTAAAACTAAATTTTATGACCAAGACTGCTGTCCAGACAAGCATAACTAGTCAAATATGCAACCTTACTAACTTAGTGATCACTATCCCATAGTGATACCATGAGGAAACAGGAGGAAGTAAAAGCCTACATCAAGCCAGTGCTGTTGGGAAATGTTGAAAGCACTCCACTATTACGCTACCTATTACCTGGGATCCAACACAGCAAATAACATCCCCCAAGAAAAACTTAAAGAATGCATGTATTTTATCTTTAGATTTCTCACAGAAAAAAGATGACTTTTACAATTAAAATATGACAACACATAAAATTAAAGGTGGAAAAATTTCAATATTGCATAACCAAACCTTTTCAAGTATGTTGAACTCACTGAGATACTGTTATAGCCACAGAGGGTATGGCCACCAAAAACCTCCTAATCCTTCCCCCTACCACCATTTATGGTGGCCATGCTTAAATCTTACCAGATAATACCAAGTTTTCTTCCGCATGATAACCTATACACCCTTCTCTACTATAACTTCACGTTCCTCCTCACTTGCTATGTAACTGCTATGCTAATTGTACTTGTCACATTCCTGCTGTCTTTATCCAGCCTTGCAGGAGGGACCAAATGAGACTAACAGAATACTCCCACTCAGGTGGGAGGGAGCATGGATCGGTGTTCCAGAAGTGCTAATGCTGAAGCCAGAACAATGCAGAAGGCAAAACATCTGCTACTACTCCGACCACAACATACCCTCCCTCTGCTTCTGGAATAGCATTTGCAAATAGGGTGAATAATACCAATTTCCTGAAGACATCCTGGACATATGTAAGCTGAGGAAACTGTGAAACTGTTCATGTTCATCCAGTGGCACAGGCTACTACATGTTATTTTAAAAGACACACTTCAGTAAAAAATTATTATTCAGAGAGCTCAGACTGGTCTAGTTCAAAATGCTGCCTGTTCAGTTGGAAGCAGTCTGTATCCCAGCTGCAGCTCCTAAACAACTGATTTGCCGAGACCTTTTCTCTCTGTGGAGCCTTTGAGGTGAATAGGGACAGCCAACCTCTGATCCCTCACAAGGGCAACGCACTTGAATCCTTTCCTTTCCAGTCAAAGGCATTCAGCCTGTGAAGGACCTCAGGAGGTCTGTACTCCAAGCTTCTGCCCAAAGCACAGACAACTCAAAGGTCAAACCAGATTGCTCCGGGCTTTGTTCACTGAGGTGTGGAAAAACGATAGATTGGCACAACCTCATGGAGCAACGTGCTCCAGTGCTGGACTGTCTGTCCTCATAGGGAACAGGAGTCTGCTCATATTCAGTCTGAACCTCTCATTTCCACTTATGCTTGTGGTTTCTTACCTCCCACATTCAATGCTGCTAACAGCTTGACTCTAGAAGGAGTCTGCTGAGAAGACAGACAGTGGCAGGCTGCTACTAAGCCCCTTAGAACCTTCTCTTTTCTAAACTAAGTAAACCCAGATTCCTCACTGGACAAGTGCTCTAGTTTCATGCCCCTTATGGTGGCCTTCCAGCTTTATCAGTATCTCTTTCTTGAACTAGAGGACCCAAAACATGACACTGTAATCCAAATGCAAACTCATGAGTGCTAAACACAGGGCAAACTTTCCCTTGATTGCCTGGCTGTGTACCTGTTACTAATGTCAAATGCATACTTGGTGGGTGTTCTCCATTTTGTCTAAGGCATAAAGACGTTAAACAGGTCAGGTAAAAACATGCTGACTATTCCCAACCACCATTACGCAAAGGCCTGAGAAACCTTCATAGAATCATAGAACAGTTAGGGCTGGAAAGGACCTTAAGATCATTTAGTTTCAACCCCTCTGCCATGAGCAGGGACACCTCCCACTAAACCATGCCATCCAAGGCTATGTCCAACCTGGCCTTGAACACCACCAGGGATAGAGCATTCACAACTTCCCTGGGCAACCCATTCCAGGGCCTCGCCACCCTCACAGTAAAGAATTTCTTCCTCATATCCAATCTAAACTTCCCCTGTTTAAGTTTGAACCCGTTACCCCTTGTCCTCTCACTACAGTCCCTCATGAAGAGACCCTCCCCAGCATCGCTATAGGCCCCCTTCAGGTATTGGAAGGCTGCTATGAGGTCTCCACGCAGCCTTCTCTTCTCCAGGCTGAACAGCCCCAACTTTCTCAGCCTATCTTCATACGAGAGGTGCTCCAGTCCCCTGATCATCCTCGTGGCCCTCCTCTGGACTTGTTCTAACAGTTCCATGTCCTTTTTATGCTGAGGACATCAGAACTGCACACAATGCTCCAAGTGAGGTCTCACGAGAGCAGAGTAGAGGGGCAGGATCACCTCCCTCGACCTGCTGGTCACGCTCCTTTTGATGCAGCCCAGGATACGGTTGGCCTTCTGGGCTGCAAGCGCACACTGCCGGCTCATGTTCATTTTCTCATCGATCAACACCCCCAAGTCCTTCTCTGCAGGGCTGCTCTGAATCTCTTCCCTGCCCAACCTGTAGCTGTGCCTGGGATTGCTCTGACCCAGGTGCAGGACCTTGCACTTGTCATGGTTAAACTTCATTAGGTTGGCATCAGCCCACCTCACAAGCGTGTCAAGGTCCCTCTGGATGGCATTCCTTCCCTCCAGCGTATCAACAGAACCACACAGCTTGGTGTCATTGGCAAACTTGCTGAGGGCGCACTCTATCCCACTGTCCATGTCACTCACAAAGATGTTGAACAAGACCGGTCCCAACACCGATCCCTGGGGGACACCACTCGTTACTGGCCTCCAGCTGGACACTGAGCCATTGAGCACAACTCCTTGCGTGCGGCCATCCAGCCAGTTCTTTATCCACCAAGTGGTCCATCTATCAAATTGATGTCTCTCCAACTTAGAGAGAAGGATGTCATGTGAGACAGTGTCAAAGGCTTTACACAAGTCCAGGTAGATGACATCAACTGCTCTACCCCTGTCCATCAGTTCCAGAACGCTATCAATAGAAGGCCACCAAACTGGTCAGGCAGGATTTCCCCTTAGTGAAGCCATGGTGAAGACTAAGGTAGAGGAGACACTGAACACCTCTGCCCAATCTGACTCTGCTGTCACTAAGTTACCTACCCCATTCAGCACCTGGCCCACGTACTCCTTGCTCGATCTTTATGATTAGTGTTGTGGTAGAAGCTGCCCTTGACATTCCTTGCAAGTATCAACTCTGGCTGAGCTTTGGCTTTACTGACACCACTCCATCACTCCCAGGCAAAGTTGCAGTCCTGATTTGAAGTAGAACAATTTTCTTCCTATTATCTGGTATAGTGCTGTGATTTGGATTTAGGATGAGAATAATGTTGATAACCCACTGATATCCCGAACAGATATTCCATACTATATGATGTTATCCTCATTGTATAAACTAGGAGAAAAGCTGGCTGGGGACTATTGCTCGGGAACTGGCTGGGCTTCATCCAGCAGGGGATGAACAACTGCTCTGTGCATCACTTGTTTTGTATATTCTAATTATTTTATCATCATTATCATCACTTTCCCTTCTGTTTCTGTCCTACTGTCTATCTCAACCCGCAAATCTTAATTTGCTACACCAATACTCTCCTGTATCCCACTGCAGAGTGACGCACTTGAGGTGAGCAAGAGGCTGTGTGGTGTTTTAGACTCCTGCCACAACAGTTGCTAAATTCCGCTTCATTAGCTATCCTTGCTTCTCAGCTCTCTGTACTGCCTTTTCTTTTTTTATTTTTTTTTAAACACTGGGGTTCGGTTGTGGACCCCCTGCTTAGCTAAACTTGTCCCCCATAACTCTACCAGTGTCAGGACAGACTCTCTTGTGCTTGCAGAAAGCTGTCCTTAAATGCCTGCAAACTTTCCTGAGTTTCTCTTCACTTCAGAGCTGTCTCTCACAAGCTCGCCCCTACGAGTTTCCTGAATAAGCCGAAGCCTAGTCTCCTAAGTTACATGGTCTATACTCCCACCCTTTTAAACTCTACCCAGGATCTTGAGGTCCATTATTTCATAGTTTCTACAGACAATGCTGCCACTGATTATCACACCCCAACCCTTTTTGTCGAAAGTGCCATAACCTGCTGTGCATGACCTCTGTTGGCCTACCTAGCCCCTGTATCACAATATTATCCCCAACACCCTCCACAATCCTATAGGACTGCTTCCATCTCTCACTGTGCTGCCCTTCCAAGCAGATGCCAGAGAGACTAAAGTATCATCATACAAACCAGATTTGTGATCCAGAAACTTCCTTGAATTGCTTTAACATAACTCCATCTACTTTCTCTCAACTTGTTCCACTGCTTACACTAATACCTGCGGAACAGTTACACAGACTTATTTCTGAAACTCTGTGGTTTGTTCATAGGATACAAAATCAGTCACTCCTGTCACTTTCTCCACGTTATCATTCGAAAAGAGATTTTCTTACTCACCTCTGAGAGCATTAATTCTGTTGCAGTCCAGTGGGCTCATGCCACGTTCAAGATTACCATATACATTGCTTTTTACCAGCACATCTTCAGTGAACATATGACGAATTAGGTAGCGAGCTGACAACTCTGGCCGAGACTTCCCCTTAGCTACATAAATGACTGAGAAAGGCAACTGAACATTGCGCCATGGACTCCCAAGAAGTTCTAAAAATGATAGAGGAGGGGTAGAGAGATTTTATTTCTCCAATACTAACCATGCTTCAAAGTGGCTGTATTACAGTAAAACTGGGGCACAAAAGTTCTTCCCAAAACTACTGTACTTGCTTGGCAAGACCAGAGTAAAACTGTAACACTACAGCTAATAGTAAAATACAACATGCTGCAGACAAATATACAGGTAGCCAAAAAACCTTCCCTGCTTTTTAGCAACATAACAGCACTTCTGATATACTTTCAGCAGTGCTAGCAATATAACCTGCATTATTAATGATCACTTTCTAAATTGTTTTCATCTCAAAAGAGGAGATGCTATTCCAATTATATAATTAAATAAAAGTTCTGCTGTTTCAATGGTGTTTAGATGCTGGAAGTAGAAACTGAAAAATAGGATCAGTATTTTTAACTACTTCAACCTGACTCTACTAAAAACATTTTAAAAAAATATATAAAACATAGATAGTAACTCATGTCTGTGAGATCGGACTAACAAATCTTGGGTGCAGCAGTAGGTCTGGTAGAGCCCCAAAGTGATTCTAATCAAATACATTATTTCAAAGGTCAACTAATCTCAGCTTAGTTTCCTGTAAACTCTCTAGAGCATCACATGCTGTATGTGGAATTTCTTCCAATGCATTTGTATCTTGTGCATTTTTATCAGAAAAAAGTTATGAAGGCTGCTTTAAGATTTTTATTGTCCTAAACAGTCAGTTTTACAGAAACGTGTGCTTTTCTCCTGAAACTGCAATACCATTCAACAGATATTCTGAGCCAGCTTACTCCATTCAAGTAGAATATCTACGAAAAAAATCCCTCAAAAAACAAAACTCCACCACACCCAACCAAAATCAGGGCAACTATGAAATAATTCTTTAAAAATAATTATTCAGCAAAACTCAACAGACTATCTTACAGATGAACTTTCCAGTCTTAGAGTGGATATGACTTGTGGGACATTGGTAGAGGCCAACCATTAGTTTGCTCTCATGAAGACCTACCATACGTACACCAAGTCACTGCCTTAAAAGTCCCCCAGTTTAGCAAATCCCTATACTACACAATTTCACCTACAGTAGCATCTTCTGCCTCTCACTGACCATTTAAAATGTAACACAAATCCTGAAGATGAACATTTCTTAGTTTACCCATAGGTTCCAAAGACTGTGGTTTCTTGATCGAAGGTGCGTGGAAAGCTTCTGGAAACCTTTCCAATCCCAAATTCTGCAACATGTCAGTTGTGGTCATTTTCTGAGAGTTTTGAGAATTGCCTTCACTATCTTCATTACAATTTAAATCTACACAATGAGATTTATCTGGAGCATCAGTCACTTTTTCCTTCCCTTCAGCAGTCTCCTGAAACATTACATGAGGTTAGCACATACACTGGGACAAGCCTATCAGTTTTCTTAATAGTGCTCCAGTTCATTTCTCATTTAGTATAAATAAGATTTCAGATATTTACAATATAGTTACTCCTGAATTTCAATCATGAAAACCACAGGTGAAACAGATACTAAATATTCAGAGACTTGCACAAAGCTTTTTAGAAGCACAGGTAAATGGGAGTTACAGGTGTTTTGGGAGTCATGTTTCAGACAATATGAAGTTGAAATGCATAGCTGGATATATCTGAAGGAAATCATGTGAAAATGGTGCTGCAGCTACATGTTTAAGCTTGCAATCAAATCTGACACTACTTCTGGGCAACATTTACAGTGCTTTCCTTTTAGCATCCTATGCGTACACATCTCTTAACTGAATGCTGGACACAGGAACAGAAAGATGAAGAGCAAGAGAAAGTGATATGCTTCCAGTATTCCCCATATGGAACTAGTGCTGCAGTCAGTAGGCCTATGCTGAGCAATGCAAAGCAAGAACCCAAGGAATTTCCAATTAGAGCACTCCTATGATGAGAAATTCCAACAATTAACTTGAGAAAGAAGCACTAATTTAGTACTTTATTATCACCTTGAGACAACTTACTGGGTTTATTTTCATTTCAGAGCGTAAACAGCGGATCATAGCATTGACATTTGTGATGCAGGTTTTCCAGTCTTTTCCATGTTCGCTCAAATCATAGTTTGGAAAATTAGTTGCAAGAAATTCTGCATACAAAACAAAATTTTTTAAGCCTTGTGAAAAAAAGTGACACTTAAAAATAATCTCATTTAGAAAGAGAGAAACTTAGACAGAAATGCTTCATGTTTACTGTTCCTTGTTTAGAAGCTTTAGCTTGCCAGCTTTAACTACAGAGAGATAGTAAACTCATGTTTTGAAGCTAAGCAGCACTATGAATTTAACATGTGCAGCGATACTTTTTTGCAGTGTTGTGAATAATGCTTTTATTACTAAGCATTTTCTGGTAGAATTAAGAGGAAAGGGGTGATTTACCATACTAACTTAAAAAAAAAAAAAAAAAAAAAAAAAAGCACCAACAACCCCACCCCCCACTAAAAAAAAAAAACACCAAGAAAACCCAGAAACAAGGTAATGCTGATGGTGCGATTACTTCACATGGCTTAAATAACCTCCCACCTTTTAAACAGGAAGAAGGAGGTGTACGGATTCACACATACGTGCCATGGGATGTTTGTAAAGAAAGGGCTTGACACTGGGAAAAAAACAATAAAAAGATTGTCCTCCCATCTTTCCCATTTCTCAAACAAGAGAAGAGAACAGAACTTAAAAGAAAGAATATTTAAGAATCACCAGTTAATGTTAATCTGAAGTATACCATAACCAAAAACTCACCACAAAATCCATGCCACACAAACACAGAATAAGTTGTAATGAATAATTTAGAAACAGTCGGCATGACTGACAAACATAAAATACACAAAGCTAGGAGAAATCAGAATTGGTTTATCCACACTGGAGAAAAATGAATGCTGAGAATTAAGAAGCAGGAATTTCAAAACCAAAAGACAGTGGAGCAGAGCTGAACATCCACTACTGTCTTTATCAGTTCACTAGTTGCTAGATAATGATTAGTAGAAACATACAGAGAAGGACTCTTGTAAATTAGAAACTTCGTTAAGTATTGAACAAGTAAAGCTGTGCATTCCAAAAGGTAGCAGCATACCTCTCACTGCAGCAATTTTGTTTGGATCCAGTGTTCTGCGCCCTCGTGCACTCACTCCCATAATGCTGCACAACAACGTTTCCTTGGGGAACAAGACACGAACTAAGTAGCGTGCCGCGTATTTCGGTTTAGTCTTTTGCCGAGCTTTCATCAAATAGGTGCCAGGAACTCTTACATTTCTCACTGGGTCACCAACAAATTCTTTTGTAAAACAGGAACATTTAAAGAAGAAATAATAATTAACAACCCCATGCAAGCTGTTAAAAAAGAACATTTTTTCAAACTCTCTCTTGACCTCTGTGGTACTCTGGTCAATGTTTTCTACGACACCTAATTCCACTACGTATTACTTATCTCTGCTCTCACAAAAGCAGCTTTAAACTGGAATGGTAACAAAAATATCTTTCATTTTCATGTTAACCACCAACTAACTGAAATAACACCTAAGAAAATACATCAGACACGTAAGAGTTCAAAATATTCAGACTGGCTTGTTCTACAGAACTGCATGTTTTCAAGACAATGGCCCACGAAGAATGGCATATCCATACATAGTACTGCTAAATCACACACTGTTTACAAATTCGCAGATAGATACCTAAGTATTTCATCTACTATTCACGCAGCTCTTCAGCTGTATGAATTTATTTTTTAGACCAAAAGCAACCAAAGCCTCATAGCTTAGCCTTCTCCGTAACTTGATATTTATACTCGAGAAAGAAATGCGTTAGTTTTTAAAACATGGTGCTATTTTACTATGTGCTTGTTTATTATAACGCAACAATCTACAGAATTTTTCATTTTCTGCGGAATTCAGTATTTTGAAAGAGACCAAACATTGGAGGATGAGAGGATAGAAAGGATTTTGCATAAACAAAATCCTCTACAAGAAGAAAACAATATTTCCTTCAGATGACTCAGGCAAGTTGTTTCCTTAAATGCAAAACATGTATACTGCATGTGCCTCACCTTTACTGGCAATCTCTTTTATCTTTGTAAACATACACATAGCACGCATGCATTACTTGTGACATATACACAGGCTCAAAATAGGTTACATCAAGTGTATTGAGAGAGAAAGAGGGCCTAGTCTTCAAAGAACCCGAAGTATGTACTGTAGCCTGTGGTAGTCTATACAGCTGTACATACACTGCAGAGATTTTTAAGTGATCCCTGGCATGTTAAACATTCCCCTGACCTTTGTTTCAAGCATTTTAAACAGTATTCCATTACAGAAATGCTTGTAAGGCAGCCAGTTCTGCTCCTTTGCTAAATAATGACAGAGATTTCATTAGGTATATTTTTTTTTTATACAAGCAGCAGTATTTTAGCCTTTGTTTCTGAGTATTTATTACAAAGGAACTCACCAAAACTAGGATTGATGGAGACTGAAGACAACGGTAGCTCGTTACTACCATCCACACTCCCAGGTGCATTTCTGTAATTCACCACCATCACATTATTTCCCAGACTGGCCTCAGATGGTGCTGGCATGAATGACGATGCCATTGGTGAAGACGCAACATGGACAGTACTCTCCACAACACTTGCTACAAAATTTGATTGTGCAGAAAGGTCAGGCATCCTTTTGTTTGTTGTGCATGATGAATGCAATGAATGTGCAGAAACTACAGTGGAAAGTGGTGGGCTCTGCCTGTGAACAGGCTGCTGTGATTCAAGCTGAAGACTCTGTTGAACATGTTTTATTGTGGAATTGACATGAACATGGCCATTTTGTAAAGCAACCCTTATGACTGGGCTCTGCCTTCCCTGTCGTGGTGAAGAAAGTTGAAGACTTGGTTCCCTTTCCATGGATTTTTGTACTCTCATTTTTCCTTGGGGCAGATGACTGGAACTTCTGTATGTAAATCCAACTGGTTTCTGCAAATGTGATTCAGAAAACAATTAAAAGGTTATATATTAGACATATCTGGTAATTTTTTTCTTTTGCAAACTAGGAAGACTACATTTTAGTAATTATGCTATTGGCAACAGATTCTTAATTGCAGTATTAATTGTCATGAAGCTAGTACTATTACTTTTTAGCCTTCCCTTTATTTTCTTTTATTCTTGCTTGTAGTACCAACATTAAGAGCTTATCTGGACAGCTTCAACATTTCTCAAGTTGCTTCCACCTGGGGTGCTGGCACAATTGCTGTCTAAAAAGCCAGGGAAATATATAATGAGAAAGGCAGCTTTGTAAAGGCTCTTAAAATGAACTTGATGAAAAAAAGAACAGGCAAAATAACATTTAAAATTTGTCAGCCATTGACCCAGTCTGCTGAATTCTCAAGGGATGTCTCACTGCCATGTTAGCTTCCCTTTAAACAAGAAGGGAAACAATTCACTTTCTCTCCTGGCTGCCTCTTCATTCTTTACTTGCTAGCTCAAATCATTAAACATCAGATCCCATCTGCAATGGAAGATTCGAAAGAGACTAAGACAGACAAAGGGGCTATGTCTTCCAAGGCTTGGGGTACTTTTACTAAGAAACATATGCACCCTAAAGCATGTGTTCTAGTTGAAAATACAAGTCATGGAGCAGGAGCTACCAAATGTAGCTGGCACGCATGGCTTTAGTTTTGTTGTTTCTTTTGTTTTACTTTATGTATCTTTGTTTCGTTTGCATTTATTGTTTACAGAAATCCGATTATATTCCACCCTGGTAGCCATTAAAAATACGACCTAAAGAAAGGCTTATGTGCCAGAAAGTTTATCCATTTCCCAAACTACTGGAGTTGATCTAATGAAAAATGAACAAACAAACAAAAAACCCCAAACCTTTACTATCAACCTTTCCTTATTTATATCCTTAGCCCATCACACATACAAAAATGGTACAGCTATTTACAAAATAAAAAAAATAAAAAAACAACCTACAGCATTCCTGATGGTTTTAAAGAAGAGCCTAAGAAAATGGTTGGCAGGCTCCATTTGCTGGCTTCCCCCTCACACCTTATAGTGATAAAAGGAAAGTCTTCCTCAAAAAAAACCCAGCAGTTCAGGACACTTCTAATCTGAACATTAAAGCAGCTGCCATCCCACATGATCAGAAGGGAGGGTATGAACACAGATGTCACAGGGTCCAAGTGTAGCTGACAAGCCCAGTTTGTTCCCCAGATCTCGTATTTTTGGATGTGTGGACAGCATAAGCTTAAAGTTGTCAACAAAAATGCATTCCCGAATAAAATGTAGCACCCTATACAAGACGCACAAGGGTGTCATCACTTTTACCCACCCTTAAAGCAAATGGCCATATAGCTATCTTGCCATCTCCTGACCGCAGAATCACCTCTGCCACATTAAAAACTTTGCAATATTGTAGATGAAGAAAGGTCATTATGGATTTTATGACCTTCTTCAAAAATCATCTGTTATGTTTTCCTTTAAAAGAGCATAGTTATAAGTACTGATGTTCTGTCTCCTTAGTTAAAAATGGATTGATCATATAGGAACAAAATGGATAGCGTACACTTAATGTCAAACTTTCTTTAAAAAATTGGTGGAAAAAAAAAAGCATCTTATTAAAAGAATACAATTCTATACCATAATGAATATGATACCTCACTGCTGAGATCTAAAAATTGAATCAGCCTGTGCGAGTGATGCACAAACTCTCTTCTAACCGCAGACACCAGGCACAGCTACAGGCTGGGCAGAGAAGAGACTCAGAGCAGCCCTGCAGAGAAGGACTTCGGGGTGTTGGTCGACAAAAAAATGAACATGAGCCAGCAGCGTGAGCTTGCAGCCCAGAAGGCCAACCTTATCCTGGGCTGCATCAAAAGGAGTGTGACCAGCAGGTCGAGGGAGGTGCTCCTGCCCCTCTACTCTGCTCTCGTGAGACCTCACTTGGAGTACTGTGTGCAGTTCTGATGTCCTCAACATAAAAAGGACATGGAACTGTTGGAACAAGTGCAGAGGAGGGCCACGAGGATGATCAGGGGACTGGAGCACCTCCCGTATGAAGATAGGCTGAGAAAATTGGGGCTGTTCAGCCTGGAGAAGAGAAGGCTGCACGGAGACCTCACAGCAGCCTTCCAATACCTGAAGGGGGCCTATAGGGATGCTGGAGAGGGACTCTTCATGAGGGACTGTAGTGAGAGGACAAGGGGTAACAGGTTCAGACTTAAACAGGGGAAATTTAGATTGGATATGAGGAAGAAATTCTTTACTGTGAGGGTGGTGCGGCACTGGAATGGGTTGCCCACGGAAGCTGTGAATGCTTCATCCCTGGCGGCGTTCAAGGCGGGGCTTGACATAGACTTGGACAGCATGGTTTAGTGGGAGGTGTCCCTGCTCATGGCAGGGGGGTTGGAACTCGATGATCTTAAGGTCCTTTCCAACCCTTACTATTCTATGATTTTATGATTCTATGATACAGCAACACCACCAATCTACCCAAGTTTCAGATGTAACCTACAGAATTCATTTCTGTTCAATACAAATAGAATTTTATGGCATCCTGAATTTGATGGGTGCCACTCAGTGACCACTAGTCAATAATAACACAAGCGACTGAAGCTGGCATACAGTAAGAAATCTAGAATAATTTAACTGAAATGGATTTTAAGTCTACTACTTTGCTATTAATTTTAATCTTAGTGAGAGGATTTTTTTTTAAATAAGCATTAGAGGAACTGAGAGAATGAAAGTAAATAAAAAGGCCTTAGGTTTTTAATACTCACAGGTTTGAGCAACAGTGGCTTTACACGAGTATGCTGCATTTCGGAGACCTTTCGATGAAGCAGGTCAAATTTTTTATCCAAGTTCTGAATTGCATCATACATGGCCTGACAACACACACAAGCGTTAGGACAGCATTGTTTCACAAGAACCCAATTTAAATCTGAATAAATCAAGAAAGTTGAATTAAGAACAAAAGTCTTTCCCAAAAACTAGGTAAGATCTTTAGGTAATATATGCATTCTGTAAGCATATTAAAGATCAATTTAGGTACAAAATCCAAATACCAGTAGTAAATATCACAATAAAAAGAACTCTCAGAGAAGTTTACTCTTGTGACTTTAATGTGGCTGACACTTATATGTTGCTCTTCCTGCTTCCAGCAGATGTTTTGTTTGTACCTATTCGGTACATTTTGTTTTACATTGAAAAGATACTGACAAGTTCTAAGGCAAGTCAGCTATAACATAAAGTCACGATAAGCTTCCAAGTACACAGGTAGAAGGCTTATAGGCAGAAAACTGAAATGGATTTCTACATCACCAATGGGAAATAGATTTAGAAAAATACAATTTGTAAACTAAAAATCCTAACTGGAATTGTGTGTGTCCAGTAATGTCAAAGACAACAAGAAGGGCTTCCATAAGTTCATAGGTGACAAAAGAAAGGCTAGGAAAAATGTGGTCCCACTGTGATATGAGGTGGGGGACCTGGTGACAGAGGACACAGATAAGAATGAGGGATCCAGTGCTATCTTTGCCTCACTCTTTATGAGCAAGATTGGCTCTTAGGCCAAGGAGATGGACTGGAAACTGAACAGACAGCCAGGCCCAGAAAGTGGTCATCAGCAGCATAAAGTCTAGATGAAGGCCAGTAACTAGCAGAGTACACCAGGAGTCAATACTGGGTCTGATTCTGTTTAACATCTTCACTAATGATCTGTATGATGCGCAGAGCATACCCTCAGCAAGTTTACAGATGACATCAGACCCGCAAGAGCGGCTCATACACCAGGGGGCCGTGCTGCCATCCAGATAGATGTCAATAGGCAGGAAAAATGGACTGACAGAAACACCATGAAGGTCAACAAGTGGAAGTGCAAAGCCCCACACCTAGGGAGGAACAACCCCAGACACCAGGACGCGCTGGGGGCCATCTAGCTGGAAAGCAGCTTGGCAGAAAAGGACCTGGGATCTCTTAGTGGTTACCAAGTTGAATACGAGCACCCTTGCCACAAAGGTGACTAATGGTACCCTGGGCTGCATTAGGCAAAATATCGCCAGCAGGTCAAGGGAACCAATCATTTCCCTCTTCTCAGCACTGGTGAAGCTACAATTGGAGTGTTGGGTCTAGGCCTGAGCTCCCCAATACAACAGAGATGTGCACATACTGAACAAAGCCCAGTGAAGGGCCACAAAGATGATGGGCTAGAACACCTCTCCTGTGAGGAGAGGTTGAGACAGCAAGGACTGTTCAGACTGCAAAAGAGAAAGCTCAGGGGGATCTCATCAATGTATAGAAACACCTGAAGGGAGGGTGCAAAGAGGATGGAGTCAGGATCCTCTCTTCCAGTGGTCCCCAGTGGCAGGACCAGAGGCAATGGGCACCAACTGAAACACAGGAGGTTCCAGGTTCCCTCTGAACATCAGGAAATACTTTTTCACTGTGAGGGTGACTGAGCACTGTCACAGGTTGCCCAGGGAAGTCGTGGAGACTCCCTTCTTGGAGATATTCAAAAGCCACCAGAACATGCTTCTGGGTAACCATCTCTAGGTGGCCCTGCCTGAGCATGGGGTTTGGACAAGATAGTCGGCAGAGGTCCCATCCAACCTCAACCATACTGTGATTCTATGAAGATGAGATGTAAATGGTGTACACAGAAATCAACTCAGCAATGCCTTTCAGAACAAACATGGCATTGAAATCAACTGCATACACATTTTTCATAATCACAGAATGAAAAATAAAAAACTTGGAAAAAAAACCTACTTATTTATTGAAAGTGTCAGATCTTCAGTCAATCCCTAAGGTGAAGCTTTCTTTCAGATGTTAAGAATTCGTGTTGCCTTACTAAAGCAATTGGACACACACTTTTAAAAAGTATTATTGTGAAGGCCCAAGTTTTCAGACATAAAAACCAGGTAAGACAAAGCATTCAAAGTCCATCAGTTATTACTATACGTTATTGTATAATATAGAAAGTTCCTTCTTCAATGTTTCCAGGATTTAGCAACTCAAACACAATGCTTACACAGCAATTTAGACATACATTCTGTGCCATAAGAGTGTAAAGGAATTAGATAAGAGAGTATCAATCTGATACTGAAAGGACACTGACAACTTGAAAATACCAATCGCATACATGTCATCAGCCATTTCTGCAAAAAACACACAAGGACATTATAAACACATGAGTTACAAAGAGAAAACGTGTCTTCAACTAACCAAAGCAATATCTTTTGTTGATCTACACCATAACTAGATAAATTTTTAAAAATACATATGGATATGAAAAAAAAATTGCTAGATGAATATGTAGTAGACAAATTGAAAATAATTTGAAATTCTATCAAAACCAACAGTTAGGTTTCAATACAATAGCTACTTTTTTTAAAAAATAATTATCCTCAGACAAAAGAAGCTATGAGTTTTTCCAAAATTTATAAATATCCCAAGCACTAAAGTCCTTAAATTGGTATGGACAGTACAGGCATTATTAAAAGGCTTCATGTAGCTGTAGAGCAGACTTACTGGGAGGAGGGCATAACGGTGGGGTGAAGGAGATGGAAATGGCCTAGTAGGCATCAAAAGAGGCTACAGCTTCTCATTAGCACTACTTGCTGCAGCACATGTTCCCAGACTAGCAGTAATAATACAAGTCACACAATCTGCTTAAGGAGACTTGCAAGACATTAATACTTGGCTACAAGCCACTGACAAATTATTCTCCCTAAAGCCTGGTCTAAGTATCTTTCACTTTATAGAGTATTATGACTCCATAGTAACAGAATTCCTCACCTGAATAAATATGGGATGCTTTGAATTTTTGGTGCAGTCATTTTCAATCTTGCCAACTATCGTTTCAGAAGTCAAAAGCGAAGAACTCACCAAAACACCACTACCAGGATTTTGGCATGCTTTTGGCAAGCCTCATGTACTTTCAAAAATTGGGTATGTATGACAGTCAGATCTTTCCCATTACCATGAACTCCTTCCAATAATCACTAGGCTTTACAATTTGTATTGAAGCTTAACATTTGAACAGTATCCTTGCTAGCTATGATGTAAAAACTTCAGAAAATGCAAAGTAGATTTTTTTTTTTCATTGAGAATACTGAGCAGGCAGCTAACAAATGAACAACCAGCAAGGATGAAGTCACAGGTTATTGACTGTAGAATGCAAATCTTCTTGAAATTCAACTAAAATGGTTTAAATGCCATTTTGGAGATAAAGAAATAAAAAAAAAATACCTGGCAATAACTGAGGACCTCCATTAGAGTTTTCTGCTGATCTCCAGTGTAGGAAGCTTCAGTGTAGGAAGCTTCAGATACAATGCTCCCCTTTTTCATTAAAATAATAAAAAAAGAGAGTGTAAGCTAGTAGTATATACAGTCTTAGGATATCACATTAAGCCATTAAAACCCTTCAAACCTCACACATTATTTAAGTCTACTCCAAAACATGCATCCCCAAAGCAGCATTTCAAAGTCAGTCAAAATTAACTTACACATTCATAGTCTGGTTCATACTCATAAATGACACTGTCACTATCTTCATATTCTCCTTCCCTTGTTCTCATCTGGGAAATAACATAAAGAACTTTCAATGTTTTGAACAATGAAAGAATTGAAAACATCAGCTCCAGAGAGAACCTTCTAGGAATCCAATTTGGACACTTTCAGTTGTAGCTATACTCCCTCCCTGGATACAAAAGGGTCTAAGAAAGTGAGATTTAACACAGTCATCTCATTTATGTGCCTGTGGTTAGGTCATAACATACATAAACCTCTTGTAAATTTATGTAACAGTATGTATTTTTATTTGGTTATTCTATAGCCAGAACTTTCTCACCTATGTATGTTCTATATAGCCAGTCTTATGTAATTATAAGACTCCTTACAGACAGTTACACTAATTTAAATAAAACAATTTCAAAACAAAAAGTGTATTTATTTCAATGGGTATAACTTCTATGCAGAAGCTGTAAAAATGTGCAAAAGGCGTAATTTTTTACCGCCTGAAAGCTGCTTTGACACAGGAATCAACAGTGCCACCACCTGGACAATTCTGACATTTTTCTTCTACCGGATGGGAGCAGTTCCTCTCCACCATACATCATGCTTTTGAAGTCGTCTTGTTGTAGGTTTTTTGTTTGCTTGTTTGTTTATGTGGTTTTTAACTAAGTCACATTTAATGGGGTCTTATTTTTAAAAGGGAAGGTTGGTGATACGGGGTGTTGCTTTTCTTTGTTTCACAACAAGCAAAATTAAAGAGCAACACTGACTTTTGGAATTTAAGAATTATACCTTAGTGATGTGAACTAAGCTTCACACTACCTCAAGTTAGAACTATGTAGTCTGTCTTTGGAGAGACGGAGGCAAAGCCTTATTGAACATAAAGTTTCAACTCTTACCGTAAATTCTACAAAGAGATTTTTACTGAGAAAGTAAGAGCATCTACATGGGAAATCAGTACAAGTTGTACTCTGTTGTACACTAGTTGTTGTTACACACATACAACATCCAGCAAAACAAGGTTTTACTCTTGCTAGAAGCTTCCATGCACTACATGGATATCCCACCCCCACTTTTTCACTGGAATATCAGTAAACGAGCATACAAAAGTAAAGGAAAAATTATACGCCCAATGACTTTGAAACCAGCCTCAAAACAAAGGGCTACTGTTTTGGGAAACATACCACATTCTGTCCCACTAGAGTAGGGGCAAGTCGTTTTCTTTTATTACGTGAAAACACAAAATTCGTTTTCTCAGGGCTGTGACCATTTCCTCTCTGCATACTTGCAGAATGGCTCATATGTGATGTTAATCGTTCAGCTAGCACTGATAAGCCTTGGCTTCCTGAAAAAATGGAGAGAAAGCAAAGCATATCAGAGGGCTTCCCATTGCATTAAACATTTCACTATAAAAAAGCATGCAGCCACCTTATTTATCGTTTTTACTTTCTAACTGCTTAGCTATTTTAAATTTGTTTACTAGCATATTATTAAACACTTACTAAATCCTATTTATTTAGCGCCAAAATCATAAACTTAATATTCTTTCCTCCAAACTCTCTCCAGCCTCTGTTTCATTTGCCTTGCTTTTCACTGCTGATTCCCTGTTCTCATTTCCATGCCCAATTTCACAAAGTCACAAAATTCAAAACTGCAACAAGACCAGTTAACTGAAATTCAGGCGATACCCCCACAATGTAAAACACAGTTCCCATTTGTTTAGTCCTCAGCTGCCCACTCCCTTCAATTATGGGGTCTCTCTCATCTTTGCCACTGAAACACTTTGCAACAAAATGAGACCTGCTCCAGGTATCTCCTCTGTTGAGTCAGTCTAGTCAGGCACTACCACACCCAAGCTACCCACAAGTGGTACACAAAATGCCTCCACCTCTTATGTGTGGGACTGGCACACAGTTAAAAAGCTCTCCTAATTCTCCTGAAGCCAGGACCTATCTTTTGAAGAACATTAAAGGATCTTCACGGTTAAGGGAAAAGTTGTGTCTCTACTGCCAATTCTGCCTGTCCGTCATTTACAGGTTTCTACCTCAAACTTTCCAGAAAAGGCTCTTTTTTAAAAGAAATAAAAACTTCAGAAGGGAAGGGGAAAAAAAAAAAAAAAAAGAAAAAGTAATTACTTCCCCTTGAGTTCTATGTATTTTAGCTATAGACAGGCCAAACACTATACAGATAACAAGATATATATATAAGAGAAGATATTAACGGACAAATAAAGCTGAAGAAGCTGAACAAGACCTTGGAAAGTTTGAAAGAACTAAGGAAAAAAAATTAGCTGGCATAAAAAGGCAACACCAAATTTCCACCATACTATCTGCTGTGAAAGAGCTTTCTGGAGCTTAAGCTAAGCTGAAAAGGTATGGTGGGGAGTTTTGTGGATACCTACAAAAGTTTTTTTCCAAGTAAAAGGGGCTGTATGAGAAGAAGTTACAAGGGTGCTTCTTACTGCTTCTGCAAAATAATGGAACTTATTTTGTGGCCCAACTGGAACGTAGAACTAATACTCTAAAAGCAAAGAAGAGAAAAAAATCCAATGGTACGAGGACAAGCTAAGAGAAATACCGGAAAGCAAAGACAATCACTTTACTTTTAGGCGCTCAAAAAGGAAAGGCCTGGGGCAGGCCAGAAAACTAGAAATACATTCAGATTCATTAAAAAAAAAAATAAAAATAAAATTATTTGCATGAAGAGCCCAGACAAATGTTGTGGCAGAGCTGACGGATGCTATCTAGGCAAGACCTGCGTTAGTTTTAGATTAGCGCAGTTAACGTTATTTTGAAATCACAATCAATAACTCAGCAATAAAAATACATATGCAGTTAATATTAATATTTATTCTCTTAGGTGAAGATCAAAACCTACCTACTCTCCCACCCAGCTTGAGAGTTTCCCAGATCACCTCATCCCTCTGTCTTCACCACACAGACCTAGCATTCATCTCCTGGCACTAAGCGCCCCCAGAACTGAGCCTGAGAGATGGTAGCACCCTGAGGGATCAATAGCAATACAGGCAAGAGGACACATTGAAAGCAGAAGGGATGCAGGGCAGCAGGATTAACTCACAGGCACAATGTAGTCCCTCAAACGTCAGATACTTTCTGCAGACAAACCAGAACGCTACTTTACCTGGAGAAACATCAGCTCCCTGGTTTAATTATATTTTAAACATATGTTAAACTAATCATATTTCTGATTAGCTTCCCAAACTTAGATTTAGACACAAATATGACCTAAAAGAAGAGTGACAGCAAAAGTGATACTGAGTTTGTGGGCATAAATGGCTAAGTAAAAACACAATGGAAGCGTTCTGCAGCTGGCTTGCTCTGCCAGGTCAGTATCTGTAGGCAAGAATGTATGAGACAAAAGTCAAAGAAACCAGTTTGGACAGACAGAACCAGATCTGAAGAAAAGGTACTGCTTGACAAGTCACTGACCTCAGATGGCTGAATAAAACAATGAGCGAAATGCTGTTCAAAGAGTTAAGTTAAACAGTTATATTCAAGATAAACTTATGCCACGTTTTAGTCATACATGCCACTATACTCAATTTTAACTAGACAATTCCAAATGCTAACGATCAACAACAGGAGCTGCAAGCCCGAAGTTGACAAAATCATCTTTTACCTTTTAAAAAACAATCATATCCACTCATGATTCTTCTGTTGATACGGAAATAATCATTCCTGCCCTGAAACCAAGACCAGCAACTGCCTATGACAGTTTCTCAGGAGGGATTATTTTTTTTATTATTTTTTTTAAAAGACTCAAAACCCAAAGTAAACCATCCTCCTCCCCAAAATATGCTTTCAGACATAAATGTACAAAAAATTATAGCATACCCTACTGTCAAGTAAAAGACTAAAAAAGATTAAAAGTTCTCAGAAGCATCTAACAACACTAGGAAACTGAAATGTAACTTGACTCTGCTGAAGAGAAATACTGATGAGATTCTCTATAAAATAAACTGGCCAAACAAAAATGCCAGTAAGGGCCATCACTTAGTTACAGTCATTTTCCTTGCAAACTTGGTAATACTGCTACTGGACTTACTAAATGCTCATAACGGCTATGATTAATTTTTGTCTGGGCCGATAGAGAACTGGGTAAGATTCATGAGAGACTTTGATCTTGCATGTTAAAATAAATGCAGTGAATTAAAGACAAACACCAAAAGCTACTTACAGCTAGTAATTTATCACCTTAAACAACCATCTTACTACCACCGCCCATCAGTACTCCCAGTGCTCCACTGAACTGCACTGGCCAGTTCACCTAAAAACCTCATTTTCTGGGTTAGGTTCTTCCATGACATTTATTTTCCAATTTGCTTGCTAATTCATTCCTAGCTATACTTATTTATAATTAAATTAAAAAATGTCTTGTAAAACTGTAATATTTCAATGGGTTCACTATTAATAAAGGCCTCTAAAGTAGTAACTAAAAAGGTCCCTCTTTTTAAATGCATTGCCAATCAGTTTCTATAAGGTAGCTTTCTAATAAAACACATTTTAAGAATAAGGGTAATACAGTAAGCATTCAAGACAGCAGCACTGTCAATACAGTATTAAAACTAGCCACTATTAATTATAATAAAAATGAACAGTAATTACCACAGGCAAGTTGAGCCATATGGTGAACACCGTTTACTTCAGAGTTTTGTTCCATTGACACACAGCTTTGTGTGGACAGTCCATTTTCTCCATTGTCAATAATCACTGCTTCCACATCATCTTCAACATTTACAGGTACATAATCTATCAGCATATGTAGAAAGAGAAACAGGTAAGCCTAGACACCCTCTGCATATCAGGTGACAGCTATAGTGCTTGTATCTGGTCTAGCATTATCTGAATTGTACCACTGGCTAATTTTAACCCAGTTTCACTTTAGCATCTAAATGCAGTCACTTTCAAACACAAGCACTGAGGTTTCAACATGCACTAGAAGGGAAACAGCTTGCTGTTACTCAGTTGACAGAATCCATGAAATTACTCAGTACTCAACTCTTCCTAACAAATCTTAACTGCAGAATTGGTATTCTGATCAAACCAAATACCAGCTCCCAGTAAGACACTGTTCAGAAACACTGAATGGCAAATCTTCACTACCAAATTCTTTTCAATTAAACATATCACATCAAGGAAAAAAAACAAACCCTGGTTTCAGAATAACTGTATTATAGCTATTAGCGCTAGATCTGGTGGTTTTGGGAGGGTAGGGCAGGAAGTAGAATTTGTTCTTGATTAAACAAATTAATGGAAGGAACCACACTGTGAACCACTGAAGTCAGGAAATAAAACGTAAATTCAGCCGGTGCACATGCATAATGACACACTAACTATATGAACGCATGTTGTATTTTCCACAGGATCTCTACCCTGTTCAGGGCACAGCATGGACTAAGCTCCAGGAATGAATCAGGGCTGCATGACTATAATAGTGGTCTGGTTCTTTACTCTTACACAAACAATTCACGTCAAATCCTGTCCTGTGCTTCTGTTCCAATTTCTTGAAAGACCAAAAGGTGGGAAAGAAGCTGAAATCCATAGGTCATAAAAGTCTTCCTTTTGGCCATTACTCCCATCTAATCCAGAAGAAACAATTCAGCAGGGTTTGGATTTGGCTGTCATCAGACTACGAAAGACTTCACCAAATTGAGGGTCTGTTCAGAAACATCAATCAATTGCCATGCAGTCAGTAGCTATGTTTACAGTAGTAAATGAAGCCAAAAAGCTAGTTGGGGCATAGCTGCCCCGCAAAAAGGAGTTTAGCTGTTAGGACTGTGAGCTGGCATATACTGCTTAGGCCCAGAGAACAGCTCTTGGCCGATTTTTATTAGCTGTATAGAAGTAAGCAAGAGGACTACTCATAAACTTAATTTAGGTGCAGCTTTTAACACTTCAGTGATGTTCACTGACTGAAATTCAATGCAGGCTAACATGAACTATTCGTATGTGTTGAATTATTTAACTTCCTCACAGGCACAAACTTTTTTGTTGACATTTATCTAGTATTCTACCTACACTGGGAGGCAGTTAACACAGTCAAGAAAAGTGCAACTAATGAAGCAGGCAAGAATGGAATCCTCTCTGCCAATTTCCCCAATAGAGTACTGTATAGCCTGGCAAATGCCCTACTTACAGTTGGGCTGCTGCTGCCCTGCAATCATCTTTCTATCCCTAACTAGAGAAAGTGACACAAGTTTGCTGACAATACAAAACTGGGAGGAGTGCTGTGCCATCATTCAGGAGGATCTAGACAGGCTGGAGGGATGGGCAGAGGAGAACCTTTTGATATTCCACAGAAGCAGGTGGAGGGTCCTGCACCTGGGGAGGAATAACCTCAGTCACCAGGACAGGATGGATGCTGTCCTGCTGGAAAGGAGCTCTGTAGACAAGGACCTGGGGTCCTGGTGGACAGGTTGTCGATGGGTCAGCAGCAATGTGCCCTTGTGGTCAAGAAGGCAAATGGTATCCTGGGCTACATTAGGAAGAGCACTGCCAGCAAGTTGAGGTAGGTAATCCTCCCTCTCTGCTCAGTCCTGGTGAGACCTCACCTGGAGTGCTGTGTCCAGTCCTGGGCTCCCCAGCACAAGAGAGACATGGAGCTCCTCGCGTAAGTCCAGCAAAGGGCTACCAGAATGATTAAGGGTCTGGAGCATCTCTGTTATGAGGAAAGGTTGAGGGACCTGGGCCACTTCAGCCTATAGAAGAGAAGACTCAAGGTGGGAATCTGATGAATGTGTATAAGTATCCGAAGGGAGGCTGTCAGGAGGATGGGCCAGACTCTCTCAGTCATGCCAGCCAATGGGCCATGAGGCAATGGACATAAAGTAAAACACAGGAAGTTACACTTGAACATGAGGAAGAACTTCTTTACTGCGACGGTGACTGAGCATTAGAATACACTGCCCAGAGAGTTCGTGAGTCTCCTTCCCTGGAGATAATTCAAGAGCCACAGTCCTGAAAAATGTGCTCTAGGTGACCCTGCTTGAGTAGGAAGGTCAGACTAGATGACCTCAAGTGGTCCCTTCCACCCTCAAGTACTCTGTGAAATTGTACATTACCCGTGCAACCCTACAATGCACAGAATTTCCCTGTATATTCATGCTCTTCACCACAAATCTCATGCCTCCCTTTGGCCCACAGGAAATAAGGCAGGCAAATCAAGCTTAGTTGACCAGCAACTATGCCACTCAAATCTACAGCACAGAGAGCAACAGGTACAAAAAGGGAAAATTCTGTGGAACCAGCATGTAGCAAAGACAAAGCAGCTCCATCTGGACCAGAGAAAGGTTAATATGATCAGAAATCAGGACAGTTTCTACATTCTACAGCTAGTTGATACTGAAAGCAAAGCTCACTCTTCCACACCCTCCCCCACCCTCCCTTAAATAAGTTTCAGTATCAGAGTATCAATAGTACAGCGGACTCGGAGCAGAAAGTGTCACCAAACCCTGTAGCTAGAGCAGCTTTCAGCAGGAGAGTAAACACATGAAACAGAAGATACAGAAAATGCCTCACTTTCAAAACATAGCTAATTAATTACAACACATTTCTACAATGATGTAGGGGCAATGCAGCAGCATGCACTAGTCTCTCCTCTAAGATGTTGCCCACAATCTTCCTCATCCCAAGGGCTTTTATCCTCCATCACCCACTGCTCAACATGGCTGCTTTCACACAGGGAAATAAAATTAGTCCTTCTTCAGAATGGCACTTTTACACAGACAGTCAGGAAGTTCTGAGATTAGAATACATGACCCATTTCCATGAAGATTCATCAACATGACTGGTGACTTCAACAATAAGGAAATCTGCTCCAAGAAACACAGACCCACTTGGTTTATACTAAGTACGTTGTCCTTTTCCTAATGTATTCTATCTGCCTTGCCTCTAAAGTCAGTAAACAAATGTAAATGTCTTTGTGGTAGACTGGTTACATTCATTAAAAAAAAAACAACCTGCTCAAAAGTATTTTGTTTAGAAGGACTTGACAACAAATAATGGGTAGTTTAAAAAAAGGTGTGTGGGGCAGAAGTAGTTATCATGTCATAGTCCTTTACGTATCTTATTCAGGCAAGGTGAAACAATTCTTCATGTCACAACTGAAGTGATTCTTACATGTGAGGACAACTTCGTTCACTCAACTGCAATCTTCACACACCTTCAGAAACTTACGGCAAAAGAATAAAAGAATTCCAGCTATTCACTTATAATCTTCAAGAAACTGCAACATAGGCTTGCAAGCAATTACGAGTACTTCTCTTGCTTCTCAGAAGCGTTAACAATATGGAGCAATACCATATACATGGCACCAAACAATATTGAATACCTATCTGTCTTTCAGGTAGAAAGCACAAATTGCCAGATTATGTGATTAATTTGTGGTCCTGAAAAAAAAAAAAAAAAAAACAAAAATAATAAATAAATGAAGCCATCAAGATTATTTTTCACATGAGACTTGAATGAAGATGTAACTGCACTTCTTGTGCCAAGTCAGCAATTTCACTGCATTAACTCCACTGACACAAAAAATATAATGACATAGATATTTAGAAGTTTCTAGTTAGTCTTGACAGAAAATTATAAATTAAAGAAGTGTGATTAAGAAAATATTTTAGGCTTACATATTTCAAAGAAGGCTTTTACCATGAAGTGAATTACACATTTAGTACGCAGAACTTACTAAGTACGCTGGTTTATCAAGTCATTGGAACAATTCATCAGTGTAAGAGAATGCTTAATTTCTGTTTGAAAACTGAATTGACAATGATCTAAAATCAGAAAACTTCACCAAACTAATTGCTCTCTCAGACTCAATGCATGCTCTGGGTTGTATGGTATAGACTACAACTTATGATTTTCAGTAAGACAGTAGGATGTGTTGTACATGCATAAAATGTATAAACGTACATGCAGAAAAACACATTGCACAGAAAGATAGTTGGAGACAGACAGTACTGTGAAATGACCAAATCAGAAAACCAAGATTGAAGGTGCTCTTTTTAACTTAAAAGCTGTTATGTTCATCATTTAGAATTCTTTCATCAGGAATTCTTCTTTGCTTCTTTCTACACAAAATCATCAGGCAGCAGTTATTTATAGGAAATTAAAAGCACTTACTGAGCTTTCAAGCAACTTGAGCCCAGCTTTCATAATGATTTACATGCAGAAACATCCAACTGTGTGTCTAACTAACCCTGCATCAGAAGTTACATTACTATATTAAGCTGCTTTTATGCACCAAAGTAAACCCAAGCACTATACAGAATTTATTACCAATAACCAATGGAGAAATGTATTTAAAAGTAATTATGACTTCAAAATTTTCTCTCTTCTTTGGAAACTCCTTCATTTGATCAACCTACTCCAGCAACCAAATGACTGCTTATCTTTTTACCGCTGCTCAGTCACCTTTCCCCCAATGGTATAGTAGTATAGGTACTGGTGAAAAGAGCTAAAAACAGATGAAAAATGCAAAACATAAGAATGAAAGACAAACAGAATCAGACTGAAACATACATAAAATTCAGAGGTGCATGGACAAGCCACCAAAATAATTTGGAGATGGAAAGGCATTGATATTAAAAATCCAGAAACAGTAGAAACAAGCAAACAAAACCCAAAATGCTCACAAAACCAAAGTGCAAAACATGAACTTTTTCAGAGTTAAAAAGAAAACAAAAATAAATGCCAAAAAAATCCTCTGTAGCAACTACGAATTACATACCAAAGCTAATGAAGCAAAGCAACCCTAACCAACCACACAAAAAAACCCACCTAGGAACTAACCTGGGTTTTAACTAAGTTACAAATGGCAACTTGGCTAGCATTAACTTGGACCACAAGTAGGTCCTACTTTATTTATGGCCTGACACTCATGCTAGCATACACAAAAAAAAAAAGAACACAAGAGAACACAGAGATGTCAGTGTCATGATGCCTTTCAAAGCTAGTATCATTCCATCCCAGCTTCAAGTAATCATTTGCATATTATCTCAGTCTCACTGCAGACATAACTTAAGAGTTTAAAGCACATCTCAGCATACTATGATAACCAAACCTATGAGCAAAGAAATACAATGGGATCTAATGCAACAGCTGAGGTCTGAAGAGAAACTGACAGACTTGTCTTTCCCCAGGTATGTTACTAATTAAATACACAACATATTCCTGAGGGATAAGGAAGGACTCGTACGGAGTCAGATGTCACCTAATCAATGCTCTTGCTTATTGCAGAAACAGAAACATAGGTAACCATGAGGTATGGAATGTTAAAGGCAGGTGGCTAAGAGAGCTGAAACCACTAAATAGAATTAAATCCTATCCCAACCTCTACTGCCGAGTTCCTGGGGGCTGCTAGCCAAATCACAAAAACTAAGTCAAACTTTCCAAAGAAATACAGAGCTTTTTCTTCATTTTCTAAGAGTTCAGTTAAACACGTTATTTCTGCAAATGTGATCTCAATACTCCTGGGTGCAACAGGCAGTCATGGAAGCTATGCGTAAAACAAGCTAGATTTCATAATGACACTTGAGTACTGCACTCAGAAAAATGTGGTACCATCCACCTCAAGTTGTGTCCTTGAATTTAGCATGTTTCTGAGAATTTTGTCATTAATCTAGATATGTTGTAGCAGATCAGAAACACCAGAATACTCTGCCAGAGATAAAATGCTTATTAACAGCCTGTAAACACTGCAACAATAGTTAATTTAGAATGCTGTAGTCAGAATTTGCATAACTGAAGTCTGCAACAGATTAAGACAATGGGATCATATACTGAGCAAATGCAAACCAATTACTATGGTGAGGAGCAGAGTAATGAAACCAGATTACCTGTGGCATGATGTCTCATCTGGATTACTAAAATGCTAATGAGATCAAAATTCAAGGTAAAACAAGCATCAGAAAGAGGTCTCCGTTTAGTAAGATTTGAACTCATATTGCACCTTGTGACTGAGGAATACTATTAATGGCACATCTTTTCCGATGCTGAGTAATTTAGAACAGTATTAATATTTCTTAGGATTACTTACACACAAAGCCAATCAGGAGACCAAAAAAAAATCAGGACAAAGGAGAAGGCACGGACACCCAATGCATTACCCTGTACATTTGCTTAGTCTGTAGTATATCAGCATTGCTATGCTCCTACCCTCCTACATCTTAATCCTACCTGTTTACTTCATGCTGACACTTGTATTGTTGCACAGTGAACTGGCTGAAACTTAACCACAACAAAAATAAAACTTTTTTTTTTTTAGCTAGAAAAGCTCCTTGAACCATGAAATCACACAAGGAAATTGGGCATCTGAGCAAGAGACAAGTGGAACCTCTTGAGATGATAGAGTCCCGTGACAGCAACAAGCTAAATGAGCTTAAATTGATGTGAAGCTGTGTAAACATTACTCCTTGGAACGGCAGGCTGGAGCATGCAGCTGACAGAAGTACCTGGTTTGAGCCTAAGCAAGTTAAACTCTCAAGATACAGAAGTTGCACTATGCATTATGTCTCTGACTGGAAAGATCATTGTGTCAGGCATCACAGTTTAGGAGCATTGCCCATCTCTGCTGGTACTCAGGTTTTGTAGCAAAGTAACTGCAGCACCCGGGGACCTGCCAGGGCCGAGACACCGCTGCTCCACAGCCAAGTCTTCACAGCGTTTTACCTCTACACTCACCATCAGAAGACTTAAGGAACGCGAAGGCTTCCCCCACCGCGCACCACGCAACTGCCGCTGCCACTCTCGGGCCCTACACTGCGCGATAACCAAACTGCGGCAGGGCCACGTTACTTCTCCCGGACAGTAATTTCCCTGCGGGACTCCCGCTTCCAGCTCCCCCGCGGCACAGCCACGCACGGCCCCCCTCAGCCCTTGGCTTCGCTGCCGGAGGCTCAGCGCTGCAGGGCTCCACGGCAACACGCCCTCCGAGGGACGGGAAAACCCGAAGCCTTTGGGACACACCCAGCGGGGCGACAACAACGGCTCCCGCCAGCGAGAACCTTCCCGGCACCGCGCGGAAACCGTTAACCGCTACGGGTTCCGTTACTCCCACCCCGCACAGCATCCCAAGCCCCCACCACAATCGCCGCCGCCGCCGCCACGACGCGGCGGTGATAGGCAGCAGCGATAGCCAATGGCGGTGGTGCACCGCGCCGGAACCGGCGAATAGCGGCGGGCGCAGTGGGCGTGGCTCGGCCGGCTAGGCAGCGAGCGCTGCGGCTGCTGCGAAGGATGAGGGAGCTTTCTGCGCTCCGCATCTCGTCTGCCTTCCGTCGGCGGGAGCCGACAGCATTACCATCGGCGGACATAGCTTGCTGGGGCACCAGAGCACGGCGTCCTCCTCAAAGCGGGTAGGGCGACGGAGCGAGCCGGGGATCCGGCACAGGCAGGTGTGGCCGGAATGCGGTGTTGGAAACGGAAGCAGCTTCTCCGACGTGAGCGACAGACTGTTTTGAACCAGTGCGGCTGCGCGCTAGGCACGGTGGCGCGCCTGGCAAACGGGAGCCCTGGGGCCGGAGGCGGTGCCGCCCGCCCGCCCTCCCGCGCCGCCGCCCGCCCGCCCTCCCGCGCCGCCGCCCGCCCGCCCTCCCGCGCCGCCGCCCGCCCGCCTTCCCGCCCTCCCGCGCCGCCGCCCGCCCGCCCTCCCGCGCCGCCGCCTTCTCCCCGGTGCCGGAGGTGCGATGCCGGGGCCGGTTGTCGCCTTATGGACAGTTCCCCAGGTTTCTCTGCGCTGCTCTCGTTTCCGTGGCGCTGCCACGCTCCGTGCTTGCCCAGGCCTGGCTGAGGGCAGGGAGCTCAGTTTCATGCAGGCTTCTCTATCCTTAGGAGGATGGAGGGCTGGCGGGCTGCTTTCCGAGTCTCTGTGGCAGGACACGTCTGTGGGTAGCTTAATTGTGCCCTCCTCGATTTTCAGAGTGCAGAGCCTCGTGTGTGCCATCCATGGGTCCAGGTTTCAGCATACAGTAATGTCTGTTTATCTTACCCTGCCATGAGGTTCAGTTTGGGTTCTTCGCAAGCTGCGTGTGATGAGAGAAATCCAGTTGCAGAGGAGTAGTAACAGCTGCAAAAGGTTGGCCTCACAGAACTGTACAGAGTTGGGTTGATACCAGATGCTTAATAAACTGCATTGTTAGTAGCTTACCTCTAAGAATGATTTATTTGTTAATAGTTCGGTAATACACATTTTTGTATGTTCTGCTAAATTCTCTATCAAGTGCCAGCAAAGCGTTTGTTTAAAGGAGAAACTCAAGATGAAAGTACTTCCACAGGATGGATGAGCCGACTGGCAGCAAAACTAAGCGCTAACTGGGTGAAAAGTAATTCCTATTGTGACCACCAACTCACTGACCAGTTACACAAGAAACCCCCTGAACCAAAGAGAAGTAGGCATTGATCCTATGGACTGATTAACATAAGAAGTTGCTTAACAAATAGGAAACTGTGTAGTAAGTAATGAAAGAGTTATGTAGCTCGTAACCAATGAGGGCTGATGTCTTTGCTTGATGAGATGTATAAAGAGTGTAAATCTTTGACAGTTGGGGAACCAGGCATTGCTCCCTATTTTGCTCAAGCTAGAATAAAAGAATAGAAATACCTATAGTTTGCACTCTGTTGAAGGGCATGGAAGAGAGAATGTCTGCAACTTGTATGTGGACAGAAGAGGGAATCAGAAGCAGCAATAGGAATTACAGCAGGTAATGATCCTGCATACGGGGCATTTTGGCGACCCACATGGAACATCTACAGTCCCTTGCCCAGATTGACTAACCACTTCAGGCAGAGGTATTTGGCTGGGTGAATTCTGACCTTTTGATTGTGGGCTTTGTACAACCAGCCCTGAAACCTGGATGACCAGCGATTCAGTAGTGCAACACTTAGAAAATTACATGAGATAAAACAAGGAAAGAATCTCCTTCAGTCTTCCATGAAAGACTCCGTGAAGTGGTTTGTAAGGGAAATGATTTGGACCCTGAGAGTGAAAGAAGTAGAATGTTATTTAAACTGCTTTTATTGGTGGAATGGTGATTTCACAGCTAACGTCTAGTGCCTACAAAGTATATAGTAACAGAGACAAGGCAGAGGAAAAATAGAAAAAGAGCCAGGCCAAATTCTAAGCCTTGTTGTTAGCTGCTTTAACTTGTGGACAAGGCCGAGGAAGGGGAAATGAGTGTCTGAGGATGGAGAGGACTGAGAGGATGAGGACATGGTGAAATACCTCTCTGAGCTGACCAACGTACTTATTGCAGGTGGGAAAGGCATTGGAAGAGAGAATATCCACAACTTGTAAGTGAGCAGAAAAGGGAGTTGGAAGAAGCCCAGTCAGCAACTCAGCCAAACAGCCCTTGCTCAATTCCCCCCGCTTTGTCCCCCCTGTTCCCGGAGGGATGGGGAAGAGAATCAAAAGAATGTAACTCCTACGGGCTGAGATAAGAACAGTCCCGTAACTAAGGTATAACACAAACCACTACTGCTACCACCGGTAATAATAATTATGTTAAGGGAAACAACAAGGGAAGAGAATACAACCGCTCCCCACCTGCTGACCAATACCCAGCCTGACCTGAGCAGTGATCTAACCCTTCCGGGTAAATGCCCCCAGTTAATATAGTGGGCATGACGTGCTGTGGTATGGAATACCTATTTGGCTAGTTTGGGTCAGGTGTCCTGTCTCTGCTTCCTCCTGGCTTCCCCTCCTCCCTGGCAGAGCATGAAACTCAGAAAGTCCTTGGTCAGACTAAACATTACTGGGAATAATTAAAAACATTGGTGTTTTTTGTCAACCCTTCGAGCCCCATGTTGGGCGCCAAAAGTAGAACTGTCGTGGTTTAAGCCCAGTTGACAACTCAGCCATGCTGCCCTCGCTCACTCCCCCCACCCCCCCCTTCCTCCCTCCTGCTCCTGGAAATATGGGGAGGAGAATCAAAAGAATGTAACTAACTCCTATGGGCTGAGATAAGAACAGTCCAGTAACTAAGGTATAACACAAACCACTGCTGCTACCACCAATAATAATAATGATAAGGGAAACAACAAGGTAAGAGAATACAACCACTGAGCACCTGCCAACTGATTCCCAGCCCAACCTGAGCAGAGATCTAGCCCTTTCGGGTAAATGCCCCCAGTTAATATAGTGGGCATGATGTGCTGTGGTATGGAATACCTCTTTGGCTAGTTTGGGTCAGGTGTCCTGTCTCTGCTTCCTCCCAGCTTCCCCTCCTCCCTGGCAGAGCATGAGACTCAGAAAGTCCTTGGTCAGACTAAACGTTATTGAGCAGCAACTAAAAACATTGGTGTTATCAGCTCTGTTCCCAGCCTGAAAGTCAAAACCACAGCACTGCAGCAGCTACTAAGAATGAGAAAAATGACTGCTACTGCTGAACCCAGGACAAAGTAGCAGGAGTTATGTCAGAACTCAGTTTTGATGGAAGGGGACTGGAGCCGATCCTCTGGTTCCAATTGAGCTCTGGAATGAAGTGATAGATTTCTTGATAGACACTGGAGTTACTCGTTCTGTAGTTACTAGTTACAAGGGACCGTTAAGTAAATGTTGGTGCAAGAGGGAGGGAATTCCACAGGCAGTTTTTGCAGCCAATGGAATTTACAGCTGGGGATGTGAGATAACTACTCTTGGACAAGATCTAAGTTGGAAGTTGAATGAACAATTAACTTTTTCTGAGGGCTCTATCCAGTTGCATATCCCTCCAGAAAATGCAAGGAGACTCCAAATATGCTTATGCACTGAAGAAAATAAGCAAAAAAAGTGGATCAGGTTAAAAAAAAAAAAAAAACAACAAGCAAAACCCAAACCAGTACAATAGACTCTTCCTTGAAATTTGGACTGTTACAAGAATGTCAGTTGGAATTTAACATTCAAATCCTCCTGGTTGGAATATAGGTTCATACATGACTTAGGAGAAGTTAATGCTCAGACAGCTGATGCACTCCAGGTAGTCCAAAGTCCCTATACTCTCTTCACCTCAATACCAGAGGCTAATGAATGTTTTACAGTGCTGGATCTAAAAGATACTACCTTTTGTATACCAGTGGCTGAACAGAGTCAACTTTGCCTTTGAATAGGATAATCTGACTACTGGATGAAAGATGCAGCTGTGCTGGACCATCTTTCCTCAGGGATTCAAGATTAGCCTCACAATATTTGGTAATATTTTGGCAAAAGAATTGGAACGATGGCATTGTGAATATGAAACTATTTCAATGTTGCAATGTATCACGTATGTGATACATTGATTGGATTCGATAGAAAGAGTGTTTGGAGAGAACTATAAACCTACTCTTTTTTTTTTTTTTTGCCTAGCAGGTTACTGAGTTTCTAGAAAAAAGGTTCAAATTGGAAAAAGGGAAGTCCACTATATGGGCTTTGAGATAATGAGAGGACAGAGAAAGCTGGATTCTGATAGGATAGAGGTGATACACATTATTGCTGTTCCCACCTCAAAGAAATTTGAGGTTGTTCAGCCTGGAGAAGAGAAGGCTGTGTGGTGACCTCATAGCAGCCTTCCAGTATCTGAAGGGGGGCTATAGGGATGCTGGGGAGGGACTCTTCATCAGGAACTGTAGTGATAGGACAAGGGGCAATGAGTTCAAACTTAAACAGGGAAGACTTAGGTTGGATATATGGAAGAAATTCTTTACTGTGAAAGTAGTGAGGCACTGGAACAGGCTGCCCAAGGAAGTTGTGAGTGCTTCATCCCTGGCAGTGTTCAAGGCCAGGTTGGATGGGGCTTTGAGCAACCTGGTCTAGTGGAAGGTGTCCCTGTCCATGGGTGGGGGTTGGAACTAGGTGATCTTACAGTCCTTTCCAATCCAAACCATTCTACAGTTCTGGGAAACAATTGCAAGGGTTTCTAGGGATGGCTGAATAGTATTGGCTCTGGATTCTAAATTTTGGCTTGATAGCTAGACCTTTATATGCTGCTTCAAAAGGACCAGAAGCAGTGTAGAATGAACTGTAGGATGCTGAAAAGCTCTTGATGGAATTAAGAAAAAATGAACGGAGTGCCTGTGTCAGGACTCCCAAATTTTCAGAAACTGTTCCAATTGTATGTGCATGAAAGACAACAAATAGCATTGGGAGTGCTTACACAGAAGTTAAGAAGCTGGAAGAGATACTTCTCCCAGTGGGATATTTCTCAGTATGATACTTCTCCCAGCAAGTGGAGGAAGCAAGCAAAGGGTGACCTGCTTGTTTGAGAGCAGTAGCTGCAACCATAACTCTGATCGAAGAGTCTTGAAAACTGGCAGTGGGCCAAACCCTTATTGTGTATGTACCTCATACTAGAAAATAATGGACATTACTGGATTTCTTCAAGTCAATTAGCTCAGTACAAACAGTGCTGCTGGAGGAAGATGACACTCATTTAAATCTACTCTTAACCTGGCCTTGGGAACTGGAGGATTATGCTTACTCCAGCAGGCTGGATTGTTTAGATGAACAGTTATGAGACAGAAACTTTTTACTGATGGAAGCAGTTACATGTCAGATGGAAAATGAAAGGCTGCATATGCAGTGGTAACCAACAGAACTATTGGAAAGCAAATAATTACCTAGCAGTAATTCTGCCCAGAAGGCTGAATTGAATTAATAGCCTTCACTCAAGCCATGGAATTAAGGAAAGAGCCAAAACTTAAACAGACTCAAGACATGCCTTTGGAGTAGTTCATGCACATGGAGTGATTTGGAAGGGAGAGGACTTCTAACTTCACAGGGAACCTCAGTGAAATACAGAACTGAAATTATGAGACTATTGCAAGTGGTTCTTCAACCAAAGGAGGTTTTAATAATACATTTTAAAGTGCATCAGAAAGGAAAAACAGATATTATAAAAGGAAACTGAAGAGCAGATCAAGCAGCTGAAGTAGCTGCATTAAGAGGACCAAGCTTTGAAATAGCATCAGTCCTGAAACCTGGTGCAGCAAATGGAGCGAGTGTGGGTATGTGAGTGAGTGTGCGAACCCTAGTGAAGGCCAAGCTGGACTGTATAGCCAGTCAGTGCAGTGGCCTGGGAGCCACTCTAAAGGTGAGGCCATGGGACAGATGGTGAGTTGCGGGAACCAGGAGAGTCTTGGTCAGCTCCGCATGCTTGGGGAGGCAGTGGGCTGAGGTGGTTTGCACCAGCAACTGCAGTGGTGCTGTGGCCTCAGGGACTTGTATGTGCCAGCAACTGGGCAGACTGAGTCAATGGTTCCTTTGTTGAAATCTGATTTACATAGTCTTGTGGGGACATGGTATTTGGAGGAGCTAAAAGAAGACAGACATTTAAGTAGGGCTAACAGGAGTACAGTAGATGTGAATCTAAATTGAATGATTTGATACACTAGAGGCGGTAAGACCTCTGTTCTGAGTTACAGCATGCTGTTGTAAAAAGTTTTGTCTTGAATATGTAAAGTGGCTGGCATTCCTCTATATTTCTACAAATATTGTTTTAGTGGCTTACTAGCCATCCAGAGGGCAGGGTGGAAAACTGAAGAAAGTGGAGGTCGGCAGGAGTTGTTACAGGGAGAGGAGTCAGCTAATAGTTAATGTGTTTGAATGCAGAATCACAGTTTCAGGAGTGAGAAAACTTGATCTACAAATAATTATTTTTCTTGGATCAGTTTTCACAGGAAATTTCTAGAAATTAATTTGTTAACCATCTTTCCTCGTACTCACAGTTATCTGATCCAATAAAATAAAAATACAAGTTTACCTGCTTTAGCTGTTCCTGTAACGTCTTCATTTCAGGTTTGAAACTTGGTATTTTGTACTGTTGGACATTTCAAATGACAAATGCAGTTGTAGTTTAACTCCAGTTACATGCTGGTCTTCACAGATCTCAAACCTTGACTTGTGCATTAAGTTGAGGAAAGTAACAGAAATTATAGCCGAAATTTCTATTCTCAGGATTTGTTTGATGGTTCAGCTGGCTTGGCAAAGTGAAATGCACAGAGACAGATCACAGCCACGGAGTAATATGGTTTGGCATCAGTACTTGAGGGTATGGTCTATATTTCATTCACTTTTCTTTGAGACAGCTCTCAAATTATCTACCAAACCCAAGAAAACAGTTAAAGTGTGAAGTGCAGTCCAGAGGATTCATTTTCGAGGCTCTACTATTCTTAAATAGTCATAAAATGATTTGTTTTCATTACCCATAACAAAGAAACTATGTAAAGGGTGCCCAGTTGCTACTAAGTAAGCCTTTACTGAATAGCAAAAGGAAGTATTTTTTAAAAGGAGAACATTAAATGATGAAGACTAAATACTAGCAAAAATGTAATGGTCCTGTACCAGCCTTATAAGTACATAAATAAAATGTGACTGCTTAGGAGCTGAATGTCGTGTTCCTACAGATTTTGAATGTCCTTTACTCATAACAATGGTTTTATCTGATTTATTTTTTTTCAGCTTCAAAGGCTTGTAATAGAACTAAGCCACCTGACCTAGATTCAATATGGGTTGTTAACAGACTGGCCAAGCCATAGGTTCAGTCATGTTACTTAGTTTTCTCAGTCTCAGTGAAAACCATAGTGTGAATTTCCACAGGAAACTCATTGGGTGATTGCTTATTTTGTAGATGCATGTGTTTTGAGTGATATATAAAGAATGCAGCCTAAAGTTAAATCAAAACTATTGCAAACCATTATTAGAGGGCAAGGGTTCTGTTATTTGTACAGGTGCCGTCAGCAAAAAGGATTATTTTTCTGACTAATTAGTACCTCGCTGTTAGGGTGAATTAGCCTATGAGCTGATCAAGAAATGGAATTTCCTTGGCCTTGATTACTCTTTCCAGACTGAGGGAGCAGTTCCTGCCTCTGTTCGTACCTCAAATGAGGATGCCAATGCAATAGTAAGAAGTATTTGTGTCAGAGCTCAATAATCTTAAGAAAAAAGAAATAAAACAAAAAATTAACAGCTACCTATTCAGAGTGGAAGTGCACAGAATTTAGCACTCCTCTCCATGACGCTGTCACTGCCATCGCTGGTTTGCAAGCTTTTAGTTTGTCTTCTAAGAAAATAGTAAACTTAACTGAGAATGTCAACAGCTGTTATAGGATAAATTGCTTTTAACATTCAGAGTTGTTTTCCGATTTTCCAACTCTGGGGAAGTTAAATGGCAATGCAAGTGAATAATGGGAAAGCCCGTATCTAGCTGCTTACCTATTGTCCTGACTGTGAGCCTATGTTGGAGGATATGTATTTCTTCTGAATAGATTTCTTCAGTTTTCTCTTTGGGGAATACCAATGATACATTCCAGTTTCATTGGTATGTTGAATATGAACGTATGTTCATATTGATATGTTCAATATTGGAATACCAATGATACCAATGACACCTCTTCCATTCACACTAAAGAAATTAAAGATATCTATCTTCAGTCAGCAGAACCAGGTAACTTGCATCCAAGAAGTTAGGAGAAATATCCTTTTGAAGAATCCTTATAACCAATAACGCTGTGCACTGGAAAAGTTTTAGGAGAACGCTAATGTGCCAATAGTTAAAAATAGAAAAAGGATAAGTTGGGTAATTAAAAACCTGTCAGCCTGACTTTAATCCCAGGAAACTATCAGAACAGTTAATACGTGCCTCTGTCATCACATAGAGAATTAAAGGAGGGAGATATCATGAATGCAACCAAAAATAGGTTTATGGAAAAGAAAGTCTGTCAAGTGCGTGCCCATAGAAATATGAGTAGAAATCAGTACTGGGATTGCAGCCAGAACTCAGCTGCCCTCTTCCCAGGAAAGCCGCTTGCTTCAGGGCCTGGTGAGCTCCCAGATCAAAACAAATGGCGCTGAACCCCTTTCCTTCTCTTGCCCCTTGGCTGCCCAGTCTGGGAGGTGCTACTGTTTTCACAGGTGTCCCCACCCTTGCCACTAACACTCCCTGAGTGCCCCCACATGCTGTGCATACCTCTGGGACTGCAGGGACCTGAGGGACTGTCAGCCTGCGTCTGCACAACTGGCTCTTCTAAATGCCTTATCTTACAGGTGTGATAATGGAAGTATCCCTCACCAAGAAGACTGGCCCTCTCACAGGCTGAGATGAAAACCGTGACATTATAACATCAGTCCTGCCCGTTGCTGCCCTTTGCTAGGACAGCCTGATGGCTGGAGACCTGAGGAAATAGTTGAGGATCAGCCCCTAGCTCTGCCCTCCCTGTGGGGACAGCCTGGTAGCTGCCTATGGAATGTACCTCCTGCCCTGCCATGGTAAAGGGTAAGGAGACAATGCATGGCTGCAATCTGGTGATCAGAGGATCCCTTGCTTCCCAGACCGTATCTGTGTTATGCAGAACATCAGATGTGACCAGCAGTGCTCCTGAGAGCAGGCCCTAACACTCAGTACTTGGAATGAATGCCTGTGCTAGTCTGCTCTCTGAAATGGGACTTCTGTTGTGGATCAGTGCCTCTGTTCCAGATAAAAGCTCCAGCAAGATACAGAGATTAAGATATGCCTCCTGCTTGCTGGCTCAAGGAGGACCCCACCAGGCTGTGTATGTAGCTTGAGCTGCCAAGTCTCCCAGAACACCATGGGAAGATTTGTTGGGTGGTGGTTGAATTCCACCCAGGGAAGAAGGTGTCAAAGTTTTCAATGTGGCATCTAAGTTTTAACACCCATGTGCTTTATTGTCCTTTAACCCCCACTTCCCCAAACCCATAACTCTTCCGATGTATAGTTATATACATTCCTTATATATATCTACATAGCATGGTGGGATGCTTTGCTGAGAAATAGCACAGTACAGCCTGAGGAAAGCTTGTGTATACAGTGATACTTCTTATAGTATTGAGTTTATATAATCACTGGATGGGCCTTGCAGTTTTATGCCATGAACACATACCCAAAGGCTGAAGCCTGGATGTCACAAAGACTAACAAAAGTCACTGACTTCACGTGTTGTAAATAGTTACAATGATTTCATCTTATATGCATATATAGAAGTACTGGGTATATTTTATGTAGTCTAATGTTTTATCTTTTCTTTCACTAAGCATAAAAATAACACATAGGCATACAGCTCTTCCTACAGGTCTTGCTTATGTGTATTTCTGAATTGGGAAAGGCACACAGCACAACAGGAAATGATCTACATAATCATTAACTGCTTGACGATCTGGTTAGAACAAATTTAATGCACACTGCTTCCCACTTGGAGACTACTCAAAGACTACACCCATCGGGGCAATCTTCACATCCTTGCAAAGCCTGATTGCAGATAGCCCAGCAGCATTCCCCAAAGCTGATCTTTCCCACATGCTCTAAGGCACCAGATGTGCACAGTTCAGCTTTTTTTTTCCATATGCATTTGTTTGAAAACCAAGTACAGTGTTGCAAAGCTACTGACAAAATGGCATGAAACCAAAGTTTCATGACGTGCATCTTCCCCTTCCCTTTTCCTGCAGATATGAAATTTTTGAAGACACGTGCAGAAGTTATCATTTAAACATTTAGCTTCCTTGTCCTCATTTCCCAGCCTCCTGATAACCGAACCCTTTTAAAATAATGTTTGCACTTCTAAGTTTGTGTTCATAATTTATGCCTTTTGCCCATGGCTTCCTTTATCTGATAAAGTTCAGTAACTGAATTCTCTATGCGTTGGGTCTGATTTGTTTTGTTTTCCTGCTGAAAATAAAGTAATCGTCTATCCACTATTTTCCATCCCAGCTTCCTTTCTCTTACCTTGCAAAACACTTAGGCAAATTCAGCAGTCTTTATATTGTGGCAAAATTATACTTGATGGCAAAATTCCACTTAAAGTCAATGACACTTTAGATACAGATTTCCCCTTACTCAGTTTATGAAAAATAAGTTAGAGAAACCATGATTAAATGGCTTGAAATGTGTAATATGCTGAGGCTTACCTTTGGAAATATCGTCCTTGTAGCCTGTAGATTAGACTTCACATCTCATTACAAGAAAGTAAAGAGAAGGAGTGATTTAATTGCAGTCACGTTTATTTGCAGTTTCTATACACACTTTCTAGGTAATCAAACTTTTCCAACACATTTTTTGAGAGGGGTTCACAATGAAACTGTCACTGTTTTTACTAAAAATAAATACAAGACTTAAAGTGTTGCACAGCTCTAAAATATACAAAGGCTTGGATTTAATGTAAACTTTGAAAACATTTTACAAAAGAAACCATCTTTGCAACAATTTAAAAAGTTCATATTTACAAATATTACAAAAATACAAAATGGATGCAAGTCCATAAACCATTGTCTTTTCTGCCAGCATGAACTGGTGCTAGTACCAAAATAGTTACACTGTAACCTTCTTATTTGTTTTTTTTTTTAATTCTTTAAGTCATAACCTACAGTATTTCTCTATCTGCCACCATTGCAGCAAATGCACTCAATCACTGACCTTTGGCAAAAGCAAATATATGCTTTATTTGCTACAACTATTCCACGTCCTCTATGCTGCCAAAAAAAAAAAAAAAGAAAATAAAAGGAGGGGGAAATGTTATTTTTCAGAACACACAGCTGTTTAACTTCAGAAATTACTTCCATAACATCAGTGCAAACAACGGAATAGTAGGTTGAAATGATGGTCTGGTGGTTACCTGATACATGCACTGTACCCTGACTCCAGAGGTGAGTGATGTCCTCTTTGCTCTACAGCTTGTCTCCAGTGCCTTAATGGCACTCCTGCAGCGCTACAGGGGTCCCTGCCACTTGTTCTTCCTCCGACTCCCACATTTGTTATGAACTCTAGGGTTTAGAATCTCTATTTGGGTTTCAATCTGCTAAATATAAACTAGGAAATTAAACAAAAGTAGAACTATATTTTAGTAGGACTGCTCTGTGGCCATTTTGTACATAAAGTATTGCCTCACTATTCTGGTAAAAAAAAATATTAGTGTATATTTATTTATGATCTCTATGAAATTATTGATTGGAAGGTATTCTGTATTCTTTTTACAGATTGGAAGCTGTATTCTCTTCACAGTTTTGAATGACTATTTAATTCAGGAGTATTAAACATGTTTTAAAAGTGCTCCTGATAAAATTTTGACTGAAAATAACCAAAGATGACAACCTAAGGATTTTCTACCCAATACCTAAGCTTCCTTTACTCATGTTCTCCAGAAACTGGTTTGTTATATGCTAAACGTTCCCTCTTAAAACATTCTCATTCATTCACTTCACTTAAGTTCACACATATTTCCCTGATTAAGCTACTAATGTGATTAGTAAGCTACTAAGTTTCCAAAACCTTGCTCCCATTACCTTTTTGAAAACTATTCTGGACTTCTGGATTATTTAGACTTCCTAATTTCTCAGCCCTTCAGCTGATGGACCACTCCTCTTCCCAACACACATACCACATACACAACAACTCTACCTTGCACACTGAACACAACCAGACTGCACAGGAGGACAGTAGGAAACCCTGAATGATATAGTTCTTGTGATAAGCACTAGGCAAAATCAGATGTGAACCTTCTGGGGAATAACATTCAGGATTTGTTAAACCATTCTGACTTACTCAGACTCTTTAAAATCCTAACAGTTTCAGGTAGAACCTTCCTCTTTAAAACACACTCTGCCCACTTTTAAAAACTCTCAGCTTTATGCATAACATGATTAAAAGAAAAAAAAAAAAGGTAAAAACTGATTTCACACATCCTGCTTCCCTATAATTTACTTATGCTTAAAGCCAGCATTTAGTTGATTTTTTTAGTATCAAAGTATGCTCTTTCTGCTATCCTACTCAACCTGTCCTACAGCACACCACAATCCTCCTCACACTGTTTTCTATGCACTAACCTTTCCTCTATTCCAAACCTATCCTACGGTAACCAACACCAACTGCATCAATTTTGGACAAAGGGGCCTTGTTCTCCAAGTAGCATGGATGGGGCTCCATTGATGGAAACTGTGGTGGCCCAAAGGAGAATCAGACCTGTTGCTTTTATTCTGTTTAAAAATTAAAAGCATAAAGCAACTTACTGGTTAAGTTTTAAAAGTACACGTTCTTGTGGTTTTAAGATGAGAAAATTCAAGTAACTTCAAGTAATTCAGCTTTTATTTCCCTGCCTTCTTTTGTATCAAAGCAGCTGCTTTGATTTATCTCCTTTCCCACCCCACCCCAGCCCCCCACCCTGTTTCATGTTTCTGGTAAATCCAGACAAGATCCCAATTGTATTTGGCTGGCACAATGAACCAGAGCTTTCCCCTTCCCAGCTCAGCGATGAATATAAATAATGCATACACATACCTACTTCCCAGCTACGTTTTCACAGTGTCATTTTTGTAAATATTTAGGTAGCATGAATCTCATCAGCACAAAGAGAAAGCTTCACTGAAAACTCATTGCAGATATTTACTGATAAATCGAAAGCGCTTCTTGCATGCTTATAATTTGTTTCCTTTACGAACCAGAAACTACCGTGTTTAAAGATTATAGTTACCAGATTATGACTGTGTTATGTATCCCAGTAGCCTAATAGGAATATGAAAGTTAAGTACCATTTCTTCTCACATCTATCCTCTCTGAAGTGATCCCTGCGAGAATAAAGGACCAGGGGAGGCTGTGGGATGGGACCTTTGGGGCTTTGCATCAGACATGACTTTGTTCTGTCAGCAGCACGCTCTCCTTCCCCACCAATCCTCATGGTAACCCTCCCAGCTCTGCTTTCCAGTTAGCTTTTTTGGAGCTGCCTTAGAAAGACAAATGGGTACTGTAATCCCATCGCAGTCAGCCTTTCAATTTCTTTAACTAAGGTGGATAATTCCTCCTTTCCACTGCTCAATGTCGTTCTTCAGGCTTGTTGCTCTGAAAGTGGTTATCGGTGGCCACGTGAACTTTTTATGTTTGATATGAAAATGGTATTCACAGAATACAGTTATTACATTTGATTCCTTTTGTCTTCTATAAACAAAGTTGTTATGCAGTAAATCATTTGCCACATCTACTTTTTGATAATTCTATTTACAATTTTTTATCAAAAATATGGTATTTACATATGTTTTGTTAATTTCTTCTAAATTTTGTTTCAGCTCATTTTAGTGTAGAAAAATACCAATCCTCAAGAGCATTTCTTTTTTTTCCTTTTTTTTTTTTTTCTCCCTAGGGAAGCACTACAGTGAGGGATTTTTTTCTAGATGGGCACCTTCTATGAAAACAAAAAACAAGCCAAAGTCACTTTTAACTCTATGGAAAGTGTATAGCCTTGAAATCTACAGTGACAACAGAAATGAGAGTGGGATAAACCAAAGGAAGCCAAAAGAAAACAGAACAGACATAGCATATCTTCCTCCTTTTAGAAAATGTAATGTAATAAATAGCTACAGCTGTAGTCCTCTGTTTCCCCACCCTCTTACGAACACAAACATATTTAAGCATCGATATTGCCCTGCGATTTTTTTTCTGTTCTTGTTTCTGACTACTACAGCACTGACCTCTTATACTCACACCCTTACAGACCCCAGGTGGTGTCGGCAGCCTGGCCTTGGTGCCGTGCTGCCTACGTTGAGCTCTGAGAAGACCGATCGTCATGGGGACTCCCGTCTGAGTTCTCCGTCTCTCCTTCGGAGATGGCCTGCATCGGTGTGTTGTACAGCCTGCAGCGCACACTGTACCGGCTGCTGCTGGCTGCTGGAGGTGCACGCGAGCGCCCCACTCGGGAAGATGCCGACATGGGAAAGCTCTTGGAGGAGAATCCTTCTGCGTTGACCCTGGGGGAGCAGGGGGAGAGTGGGGACAATGCATCGGGGCTCACCGCAGAGGGAGACTCCTCCAGGCTTTGGGGGACATCTGCTGTCAGCTCTCCGGGAGACTTGGGCAAAATAGGACTTTTCAGAATTTCCGTGGCAGACATCCTGTAGCTGGAGTCGGATCGGCTGCCCTTTTTAAGGAGCAATAGTTTAAACTCCTCATTGGATGTATTGGACTTTTTGGCATTCCTGTATATGAGCCCAGGGGACCTCTGGCTGCTAATGGGAGTGCTCACACTGCCAGCTGGTGGCACACTGCTGAGAGGCAGCGTGCTGCTGGAGGGGGGCTGGCTGCTATTCCCAGATGAAGCTCTCAATCTGTTTCTTACAGAAAGGTCTCCAGAATCCTTTCGCCCAAGAACTTTCCTTTTTGATCTGTAAAATCAAAATAACAATGCATGCAGAGTATTAGCATAACCTACTCAATATCAAAAATCTGTAATTTCAGTTGTGTTCACAAATTTTAGCTGAATACAAAATACTCTAAGCTTTCAACTTTATGAATGATGCTTTCTCATCATTCTCACTACAGTGACTCACTCAGCAGAACAGAGCTGGTAGGCAGAAGACAGGAAACACTGGATATTTTTCTTTGGAGACACGTTTGTGAGAATGGCCTGATGTTGTTCTCTGTTAAGCATCCTACACATGACATGAAGATACTTGGAGTGCATACCAGACCATAATAAAGCATTTTTTTAAAAGCTGCCTTTTAGAAAACTAGACTAAATAAACTAAAAGAAGATCGTTTCAGGACAAGACTTCAACATGGAATAACCATCCTGGAGCAATCATTAATGGGCAACTATGCAGGGCTGCATGTTACCATTTCCCATTACTGCAAGGTTAGGTCACCTGTGAATGACTGCGAACAGATCCTCGGTAGTGCGGGGTTTGTTTGGAGACACAAAGACATCCTCAGTGTCAGCCTGCAACTCCTCGCTCAGTGGAGACGTGATGGACTCGTCACTTGGAGAAGACTCTTAAACAAGAGAAGAGGCCACACTATGAGTCAGATTCCGCCACACTTTGCAACAGCACCACCAATGCAAGGTACCAGCTCAGCTCACAACTGTGTGATCAATGCCACCATATAGACTTTATCCTCTAATCTAAACGTGTAGTTTGCATGCTGTGCCCACAAACACAGCACAGATAGGGACTGAATCCAGGATCTCCCATTTACCATACAGCTTCTCTGTACCCAGGGTTAGTGCTTCTCCCTTTTCCCTTTTCAGCTGAAATGCAGCACAAGGGGGGAAATAAACATCAAAGAAATACACTGAATACACTGAAAAGGCATAAAGTATCTTCAGGTTGGCTGGCCAGCTAACAGATCAGGGGGAGGCTGTGCTTAAACCTACAGAGGCAAGCCAATTTGCAACTCCAGCCTGCTCTTCAACTCCACTAATTGGGTATAAGCAGAAAGAGTTCACAACTGACCTTTCGGTGAAGGCTTGTCCACACCGGCTGCCATCTCGTCCACCCTGCCATCCTCAGAGGCACTTTTGGTTGGGATACCTGATGCAGTATCATTTTCCTGCTTACAACACACTTCACTGAGTGAATTCACTGCTGCCATCTCTGCTTCACAGCTGATATTCCCAGGCACATGTTGGCTTATATCGGGTTGGTGCTTAAGCTGATCGCTGATGGCCATTCCCTCGGCCTGAGCCAGGCCTTCACCCACAGGCCTAGCTTCCAGCCTCGCCTCACTTCCTGCAGAGAGCTCTTGTTGAGCCTGCACTTGCTGAAGGTCATGCTCTGTTTCTGCTCCCTGGCCAGGCTTCTTCATATCATCATCACCTGTGGAGACAGCTGAGCCCTTTTGAAACCCGTCCACAGAGATGGCACACATCTGATTCAGAGTGCTTTGTGGCGAGCGCTCAGCGTCCGGGTGTGCTTGGTCCTTCACGGGTTTGAGTTCAAACAGGCTTGTGCTTGCTGAAGATACAGCTTCTCGCTCACAGCTATTCTGCCCGCTGAAAGAGGAGCTTTTCTCAAAAGGTGGCTTTCCGGGGCCCTCTTCTGCTGATGAAGTGTCAATGTACAACATCATGGACTCCTCCGTGGAGTACTGGCGCGATACTGGTTTCTTAGCTAACAGTGGCCTCATTTTGCCTGGAGAAATATCAGTTGCCATCAAGGTGGTCTCCTGTATGCAGAGCAGGTCTGGGGCACTGCCTTTCTGTTTTCCTCCTTCAGGCTTGTTGACTGCCCGGAGGTGGACAGACTTGAGAACGGAAGGCGTGATGGCAAGGGCAGAGGGAGGGCTGGGATGCAGGGCTTCCCCGATCGCGCTCTGCTTGCTGTGGCTGAAGGTATGCAGCTGGTGCCTGTGAGCGAAGGGCTTGCTCAAGACATTGTGAAGAGCACTTAGGTCGAGGTGAGTAGGAGGTATAATAGGAAGTTCGAGGTCTTTGGTCACCGAGGCAGTGCTGTCTTTTGAGAGCGGCTGCTGCAGCGATGACTTCCTCTCTGGTACTTTTGGCTTCCTCTTGCTCCCCCCTGGAGACAAGGGTCCCGAGAAGAAAGCAGTTGGAAAAGAGGAGGTGGGTGTCTCTGACTGGCTGGAGTACCCGCTGGAGGGTGAGGCTAACCCTGCCAGCTTCTCAGGGGAGGCCAGTTTAAACTCGTTATCAACGGAGGGGAGGGATGGGGTGGTAGCTCGTGACCCGGACTGGGATGTCTGGGATTCAGAGCTCTCTGGTGACTTGATGCACTCTATGACTGTAGTACCCGTAGCAGTGCTCGAATTGGACAAGGACCTGTAAGGATCACTGGATTTCAAGTCGTTTAGAAGCCAGAGGTCTGCATAGTGAGGTTGTTCAGCACCTTCGTCTTTAAAGGAGGGGATATCAGCTGTGCCGAATGGAGTGTCCTTTAACCCGCTGTCACCCTGGTTTGCCCAGGGGAGCTCCTGCTTGGCTGGCAGGTTAGGGCCTTCCACTCGGGAAGGTGTGTTTGAAAATTCAAGGGGCAGCTTCATCTCCCTGGCAGTATGAGAGACGTGCTGCCCACTGCCGATCTTTGGTTCTTTCTTGTCAGAAAGGTCAGTGGTGTCCTCCGATTTCCTCAAAGATGAGCTGCGTTTTGGTGGGGCTGGCTTTGCCTTTGGTTTCTTCAGCGAGATGCTCTGCCGTCCCTGCCTCCTGTGGCTCACACATTCCTGCCAGGCGCAGTCAGCCAGGCTGGAGGTCACGCTCCCAGTCTGGCCACTCTCAGAGCCTGGGGCTGCATAGTTGCAAATATAACTTTTATTACCCTTGAGACCGCAGTCAAAGTGCATGGAGGTATAGTATCCTTCAGTATCCACAGAAAAGTGTGAGCTAGTGTCTGCCTTGTCAGAGGGGCTCTTTTCAAGGAAGCTGTCATAGGTGGCCATGCTGGTGAAGCTGGGGCATCCCAGGCTGTCTGCCTTCGGGCGCTCGGGACTGAAGTCCTGGCGACAAGAGGCGTCGTGGTGATGGTGCAGGTAGTTCCATTCACTGTCGCTCGTGTTGCTGTTGTTGGGGTCATCCAGTAAATCCACCACCGTGGAGGTGAAGGAGCTCGCCCTGTGGCCCCTAACCTTGTCCACCTGATCACCAAACTGCTCCGTGAGGAAGACGCTGGAGTCCTCATTGGCATTAGGAGCAGTGTTGAGCGACAGCTCAGAGTCACAGTGTGAAGAACCTGTCAGTGGAGGAGAGGCAGCAGGAGGAATGGTTTCAGATGTCTGGGAGGGACATGTGGAGCTGCTCCCACTCCAGTTGCCACTGGAGGACTGGTGGTCATCTTTCTGGTCCATGTGGCTGCTGAGCAGGACTCCTGCCGTGGAGAAAGAGTGAATAGGGCTCCCGAAAGTGTCTGAGTTGGACGAAATCTCACAGCTGCCCGAATCAGCCATCCTTGACAGCCGTGATCTCCCCCTCTCGCCGATGCTGTGTTCAGGGCTGTGCAGGTGCTGAGGACAAGTTAAACCAATGGGCTGGCACTCTTGTGAACCCTGCTTGCTCAAGACCTCCTTCCCTTTTTTCAGGATCCTTTCCTGGCCAGCTAGGAAGATTTCTGCTTCATACCCTGCACTCTTGGTGGTGGCATCCTGATGGCCCTCACCGGCCCTGGCACCCTCACGAGGAAGGCTCCGTGAGCGGATGCGATTGCTTACAGCAGCAGCGAAGACAGCATCCCCATTGTCCGCCAGCACCAAGATGTTGCCAGCAGAGTGGGAGAGGGAAGTGACAACGCTCTGTCCCCTCTGAGCACGGATCCGCCGCCGAGAGGGAGCAGCTATCAGGATTTCTTCTGTCTGGCACTCTGAGTCCCGGGTCCCCGACCTCCTGTTGCTGGAGCCAGAGAAGTCCGGGTTTGCGTGCACAATCACATTGCGCTCTCTCGCCACTGGTGACTCGTCTGAATCTAGGACACACGGAAAGCTGGGTGAGTGGGAGACAGATCCACTTTTCCTATCGCGAGACGACCCGCAGGGCAACCCAAGGAGCATTATCTGCTGTATTCTTTCTTTATTAATCTTGCTGAGCACTGGACCAAATTGAACTTGGCTATGAAGAGTATATAAAGCAGACCTCATCCCAGGGAGGTGGAGGAAATTCACCTAGTTCTGCAATGTGATCTCTGCTCTCCTATTTCTGCAATGTGATCTCACAAAGAGCTGATCTTGCTGTGGTAAATATTAAGATAAATATTAAGTTTTCAGCTTTTGTCACTCTATTTCAACTAGTTAAAGACAGTTGTCAGGAGTGGCTGCCGGAAAAAATCTCCGTGAGATTCTAAAAGTAATTCTATTTTGACTACCTGTCTGTTCAGAATTTCCATTATCTGCTTCTTTATTACCAAGAATATTTGCAAGGCAACAGGATCTTTCTTTCATAGGTTCTCTGGTTGCTTATTCCCTATGATAAACACATTCATTCTGCTTCCCATCAAGTTTCACAGCAATGGACCGAGATACCAGAGCCATCTTCAGGTGCAAGTGGACATTAAGAAATAGTGATCCCATTAGGTTTGTTTTGGGTTAATACCAACTTTGAACTGGATTTTCCCTCAACAGAGCTGCTCCTAATTTACCTGGCACAAGAGGTGAAGTAAGACACTCGATTTCAAGCAAATATCCAAGGTAATAAAGAATGAAAGGAAGGAATTGAGGATGAGTGTAATAAGTAAAAGGAACATTTAGCAAAGTTTCCCACAGGGTCCCAGCAGCTGTCTCTAACACGGATATCCAAGTGCTCATCTGAGTGAGTTATCTGTCTGTTGTGACAGCTCATCATCACTTTGCTGAGCAACATCTGTCAGTTCTTTACCTTAAGATCCCCTCAAGCAAGAAAAAACTTTCACTTAATCTAGTTACTTTTTAAGCACATAACTATGGGTTCATAACAGAAATAACATGGAAAAATAAAAGAACTGATTAACATTTACACGATAAGAGCTGAACACGTACATCTATATTACTCAGTAAGGCCCCTGGTCCGTCAAGGCCATATGGAGTAATATAGCTTTGCTTAGTGTAGTAAATAAAAAAACAAACCACATAATTCCCAAACTCCATAAGCATTTCAAGATTTTGTTTCTTTGGAAGGATGGCTACCAGATCATATCAATTTAAGTTGGTTAGAAAGCTATCTATGGAAGATTTGTATTTATACTACACCTATTTCTTGTTGCACTCTTCTGGGGATGCCAGAGATGGTTTTCCTCCTCCTCAACTTTCGTCTCCGCTGTAGTACAGATTGTGAATGAACAAGAGAGCAGCGTATACTAGCCTCTCTGTCAAAACCAACTCCTGCAACCCATAAATAGGTCTCATTAGCCTTTAGAAATAGTAAACAAATTTTCATGGCTGGAACACAGTGGAGGTATGTGAGCTTGGATTAAGCCTGTGAATAAACATAAGGGAGCCCTTATGTAGCTCTTATGTAAATTATATCACAGTATATCACAGTTTTACATCTAATTCCAGCTCCCCCTCAGCAGCCTGGTCTGCCAAAAATAACAGAAGGCATAAAAAAAAAGAAAAAAAAAGGAAAACAAAAAGAAAATCAGAAAGAAAAATAGAGTTGAGAGCTCTTGGTAACCGTGCATCTTTCTTACAGCTATTTATCCATCTGTCATAGGGACAATGACAGTAACTTGTCTGCAAAGCGTAATCTGTTCAGCTATAGCCTGACTTATTTTAAGCAACTAAGCATAAGAAAACAATTTAAGGTTTTAATGCCATATTGCAGTAGCTGGGCACTTCTTAGGAGACCAATATGCCAAGGGGGCTAGCATTTTAAAAAGGAGGGAGACAGCTAAAATGGGGCCGAGCCCCTGTGCAAGTTTAGAGAGCATTCTTCATGACAGTGACACATGGCCAAGGGTGACGTAAAGAGGCAGCTGCTGTTTATTTGCATACATCAGGAAGTGGCTTGATTTTCGCAAGTGCTCAGCACACAGTGGGGTGTGTGGGAGTCCACTCTGGGAATCAGCTGATGCAGCCAATCAAGATCCTCAGTTTGGATTTAGGAGCCCAAGTTCACAGGCACATTTATTTATGACCACAGCCATACAGAATAGGCCAGAATTCCTCATTTTCTTTATGTTTCCGTGGCATTAGCACAAGGAATTGTTTTTCACTTTGTTTTTTACACAGCGTTGTCAAAACAGAATTAAAAGGAGGCCCACCAGAAAATGAGCACCAATCTGCACAATTGGCTTTTTGCACAACTGTACACTCACGCTCTCTAAAGTTGACATGGGACAGGCTGGAAAAAATGTGCCAGGTCCGTAAAAACACTTAACATAAGGATCGCTGGTACAGTGGTTTGTAATCTTAAGAAAAATGAACAAACTAAACCAAACGGAAGGAAAGAAAAATCCTGATAAGAAGCTCTATTTTAATAGCGTATAATTATAGAAAACATAATTATACACAGACATACACGTACATATTACATTACATAACAATGTAAAACATTAAAAAGTAACTTTCTTGTAAAAGTTCTTCTTGAAATCTACTACAGTGAAATAGAGGCTTCAGACAGATGTCCTGTAACCACCAATGCCCCTGGAATAAGCAGAGGAAGAACTTTCTTTAATATGGAACAAAAGTGCTGTAAACTCCAACAACAGTCATTTTCAAAAAAGTGATCATTTCTCAGGGTTGCGAGAAGCTTAAAAAACAATCAAACAAAACCAAAACAAAACAGAGAACCGAAAGCAAACTCTTTGAAATGAAAAAATCAATCAGCATCACTGCTGGTTTTCCAGCAACTGTGAGTTAGCCAAACATGCTCTATGTGCCAGATGCACAGGGGTAATCTCCAAGAGGCAAGTGGAAGAGGGTATATTCTCCCCGTGACGCGTACAAATTATTCCCATTAGTGCTAATGAGAATGATACACATAAACAACCAGAAGATTACATACCATTCTTGATCTGTAAAACTGATCAGTGGAAATTTGGTTCCAATGTATGGCAGGTGGAGTCTAGGCAAAAATGTCTATTACTGGAAAAGTTAACATTGGTCCCAGACCTAACTCTCCTCTGAACTGCATCAGGTGACGTTAGCCACATTAGAAAGCCTACACCAGTAAGGGTTCTATATTGAATCTAGAAAGGGCATCAATTTAACACCATCTACCTCATGGAAACATGCCACACTATCTATGACTTTCCATGGGCATTAAACAGTGGTGGTGCCCAAGCTGCAACATCAACCAGCTGGCTCCCAACCTCCAGCCTGGCAGGGTCTATGCAAGCTCTGACAGCCAGTCACCTCTCCTCCTGCGGAATCCCAGCCAACCAGAAGCACCATCCTGGTGGCGGTGACACCGCTCCTGGCTGCCACCTCCCCAGGTAGGCAGAGCCTGTGGCACAGTGCAGAGGGGACACCCCTCTGCTGCTGGGGTGGAGGGGAACAGGGACTGTGTTGCCATCACCAGGAGGATTTATACAGCTGATGGTGGTGCTGATGGGCACTTGTCACTGTGACACTGTAGGACAGACGTGCTTCAAGCCCAAAAGCCCAGATCCCCTCAGGTGGGGGCTGAAGCTGCACTGTGGGCATACCCTCCCCAGCTCCATGGTGAACCCTGCAGCCTGTCTTGCAGGAAGGTTGGGCACCACTGGTAGACACAGGGAATGGGGTGTGAGGGGCTGTGACTTCTCCCCCAAACCCCCAGATACCGGGAAAATAGAACTAAATACAGATATTTTCTCTGGGAAATGAAGGCTAACTGAATGCTGCTTCCTTTTTTTTCTCATTGCTTATATTCAAGTCTATAACCATGAAAGTCATCCCACTTTATGCTCTTACATTAATCAACACTTGGTGCAAAATATTATTGAGGAAAACTCAGATCAACTTTATGTTTACCATAGCCCTCTGGAAGGAGAGAAAGAGAAAAAGAAAGAGAAAAACAGCCTGATTTTTGATTCTGGAAATAAGTCATCTATCACATTTAGCAAGTAAAATAGCTGCTAATTCTTTAAACAAATTGTCCTTCAAATAAATCTAGTCAAATGTATCCAAACATTATAAAAGAAAATGCCATTACTATACCTTCAGCATAGCTGCATGTAAAGAGATCGCAGAGCGATGGTTTGCATGCTACACAGTCACGCCTCACATGTTTTAAGCACTGCAAATAGTAGCCTACATTCTCTAGTTTTTCTTCTCCTGCTACACATGATAATCATATGATTAAATTCGGTGGCTTTCTGCATGATTTCAGTCAGCTTCATTGAGAAAGTTATTTGAGGTCTTTGTAAATATAGACTGTAGGTTATGTACACAACAAAAGTGCATTGTTTATACAGGGAACCAGTGTTACATTATACTCTATAACATGACTACAAAAATATGGACCAAATTAATCCTAGATGCGGCTTCAGCAACTCCAGTGGTCACGCATGAGGGATGAATTTAGCCCACTGACTTCCAGAAACTAAATCCTCAAGGTAGGGTCTTTGCCCCAGACTGCACAATTGTGTGAGTTCAAAGAAATTAAACAAAATAAGTACTTGACCTCCCTCGAACCATGCAATAAATACAAGAAGAAATAGAAGAGATTTGTACCAGTGACATTGATGGGGATAATGCAAGAAGAAATCACTTGGGCATCTTGTTTCATTTTCTCCTCTGGAGTTGGGAGAGGTAGTGCTTTACTCCAATTGGTTTGTTTATCCAGTGTAGAAGGGATATTGTGTATTGGATTTTTCGGCCTCTGCCCTAACATGACATCTGTATCTTCGTCCTCTGGTGGATGGGACTGCAAATGAATACATTCAAAATCAGTGTTCCCACTCAGGCACACAAAGCTAATTTTGAAAGAAAGCAGACACACAGATCAGAAATCAATTACAGGGATGCAAGGAGGAATTGTTCTAGGTAAGTCACAAAGCCCAAGCTATTCTCCAATGGAAAAGTAACAACCTGCTAATAGGAGAAAAATACCTCAACATACTGGAACTCAGGATATTTACAGGACATTTACAGGACATCTCCTCCCTCAGAAGGGGCACATCCTGCATCCAGGGGTAGCCATTGCAAACATGCCCTCGATTACCATCAGCACTAGACACATGGGCCTTCATTTGCATCCACAACCTTTTGAAGACCCAAGTCTGATGATAACGAGTGTGGACTGGTTCCATAGAACCATTCATTTGAGGACAAGCATCAGAAAGCCCAAAGTTTTAACGGAGATACCTCTGTACTTCAGAAAAACATTTGCATTTCATTTTTACAAACTCAGACCATGAGCAGACCAAAGTTACAGCCACCCAGCAGCTGTTTGTGGGAAGCAGCAGGCATTAACAGTACCAGGGCAGGGGGACAGTGGACAAAGAGAAGAGTAGCCACCATCAGAAGAAATTCAGAGGGTTATTTAGAAACCACGCACATTTTTATAGCATGATATGGGAAGTGCTAGATATGGAAGATAAAGAAACAGAGAGAAAAGTAAACAGAGAGAAAAGTAAACTGCATAGAAGAAACAGAGATGGTTTGTTTTCTTTTAGAAGAAATAACAAATCCCCCAACACCACCATGTCCTTCAAAGACACTATCATTTCATCTAAACTAATCATCAGAAATAAACTAAGCACAATTTCATGTGGTGCTGGCTACCAGCTCGGGTTTGGGGGCCTCTTTGTTTGCAAAAAAAGTTTCTGTTTAAATTTGAAGGGATGAAGGGGATAAACACTTACCTTTCTCTGCCTAATTTCCCTCCCTCTTTCCACTAATACATTCTTCTATAAGCTGTGATAACTCTTTGAGCAGCCCAGGACGTCCATCTGCCCCTCAGATTTTAAAAATGAAGCACAATTCCTTTCAGGCCAGCTTTCTCTTCAGCCCTGAATTCCCAGCTGCTTAACTACCAGCCTTCCCCCTCACGCCTGCTGTTTACACTTCATTTGCCAGTTTTAGTTTTGGTAGCAAACATGGTGAAGATAAAATATTACTCCCCAGCCCCTTGGCAGGGCACTGAGGAGGTGGGTGTTGAACACCGCAGGATCACGCCCGGGCTGCCATTGTACTTCTGTCATTCCTCCGCCCAGGCTCCTCACAAATCCTGGCGGAATTAACCATCTCAGGCTTGCCAAACAGCATTTACGCCCCGGCCCCAAAAGCATTTAAGATCTTAACTCGGCAGCTACTATTTAAACTGTTGGAGGACACTTACTTACCTCGCCAGCATCACCTCCTGCAGCACCCCCAGACCTGAGACAACGCACGCTTCCTCCTCCTCCTCCCGCCCGCAGAAAACCCCCTTTTCCCACGTAGGATTTCAGTCAAACATCACAGCCTTCTTTCTGCCTGCAGCTTTTGTGCCGAACCTCGGCAGACGTGAATAGCTCATATAAACTTCAAGCACAAAAGACTTTGTTTCCTAGGTAACTTCCCCCCCCCAAAAGTTCGTCGCATGCATGCAAAAAAACCAACCCTTGCACACACGCATGGATGCATGGACACACACACACACACACACACATACACACACTTAGGCTGCATTTGTTGCCAGTCCCTCCCCTGGATGGCAATGATGTACTGGACAAAGCAGGCAAAGTAACCCTGGCTGCCAGAGCTCCTCCTCTCCAAACAGTGGCATCACCACAGGACCAGAGAATAAATACCCACTGTCATGCTGGCATTGCCCGAATAATTTCTTACCATACATAAAAGAAAAAAAAAAAAAAGGGGGGGCAGTTTGGCAAAAACATCACAAAAGAATGAAATATAATTGCTAATGCTATTGAGTCTGTCCCGATTCAGGCCTTCTAAAGGTGGCGATAGGAGGAGATGGCCCTTGTGGCCATAAGCCCCTGAAACCCATACAAGGTTAAGAATGAAAGAAGGGGGAAATAAAGAAAAGATTATTATTGTGTCTTACTGACAGGAGAAAAACAGAAAAGGCTTCTTTTAGCACAGCAAAGTTAGTAAGTGAAAAGCAAGCAAGAGGAAGGGTTAGGATCTGGAAGGGAGTAGAGTGAGACAGGGCTGTTAATTGAGGATTGCTTGTTTTTCCAGTACCTTTCTACTCCAGGGGGTCATGTGGCAACACTCAATTGGGGAGGGCGAGCGGGTGCTGTTAAACTATAAACATGAAATGTAAAAAAACAAAACAAAACAAAAATAAATTCAAATTAAAAACATACTCAAGACGTTTCTGGTAAAAGCACATCAGTTTTGTCCGGATAAATTAGCATCAGGGGCAGAACAAGCTGAGATTTCCTCCCTGTTTCCTATGGCTGGGTTTGTTCCCCAGAACAGATCACTTCTCTACGAAATGCAGCTCAAGCAACTGTGGCCATAGAGTGGTTTGGATCCCTGTGAAGTCTGTGCTGATTTTGCCTACTCAGACTAAAGAAAACTGCAGTGAAATTGGTTTAAACTCCTTGTACGGGCATGCTTAAATTGTCCTAAGAATGTCTTGTATTGATTTGTTAACTCAAACTGTGTACTGCCTGGAGCTGAAGCAGTGCAGGGTACATATCCAATTACATTATAAATGATCTATTTCATAATATAAGGGAATTTTTTTTGCATGACGTATGGAAGCAATGGATATAAATAATGCTGCTCCTGAGGGTGATATATCAAATACATTGATTGTTAAGGTTTTCTGACGTTATCATTACATCTCTAAGATTGCAATCATTGTGTCAGGGTGACAATGGCAAATTGGCTTTTTGTTACTTTTTATAATGCTTGAAAGGACAAACAGTGATGCCCACAACACCCTGGGGTTCACTGAATCCCTGAACCTCCAAAATCCTCTTCTGGCAGAAAGTCTGTTGCAATGTCCTGTTTTCACAACCAAAGCATGAAGGATTACTTCGTTTGAAATAGGAAATAAGAAAAAAAAAGGGGGGGATAAAGAAAACAGGTCTGTTGATCACACTGGAAGGCTCTAGCACATATTTCTCGTCGGGATTCATTATATCCACTTGCATTAGTTAGCAGACTTGTCAAATAAAAGCCTTTGAACATTTTTCCTCTCAGCATTGTCAGTACCACTGTGATAGATGAACCACAAACGTCAGTTAAAAAGACTGCATTTTATGGTCCTCCTGTCGAAAAAAAACGCTGTGGTGAGTCTCAAAAGGCCCGATTCTCTGTCTTGTCCAACGCTTCTCCTAGACATCTCCTGCTTTGCCCCGGTCCCTTGTGCAGAACTAAAACCATGGGAAGCCTCCAGATGAGCTGCCCATAAGCCTTACTGGAGAGATGAGTGGGGAAATCGAAAGAGGACTGTTGCCAGTTAACGTTTCCAGCAGGTTAATTTCTACCCAGGTCAGTGCAAACAATTCTTCTAAGCTGGGAAAAGTCCTTATCACAGGAAAAACACCACTGCTCATGAAACAAAGGCTATGGAGATACTGAATGCCTCAATCAGTTCAGCCTACTCTTTAGATACCCAAGGATGATTTCAGTCTGGGTCCTCCAGCTGATTTTCCTGTCACCTGCCTTGAGCAGTTTGACTGCAGTTAATGTGATCAGGACTTGAACTGAAATTCAGCTTCCCCATGGGGAAGATCAGAGCATCTCCAGGGAGGGTCCAAACAGTGGGAGACAAATGCTGCTGAGGTGACAAGAGTTCAGGAGATGAAAATCTTTGCAATGTCTCACAAAGGCCTATCTATGATGGTTCTAGTCAGCGCACATGGAGAAGAGCATGTGAGGGATCTTCCACACCAAGCTCCAAGCATGGCTACATGCAGAAGCCACTCAGGGCCAAATCTCCCCAGGAAAAACAGTGGAACTTCGACTTTAGCCTAGGAGAGAATAGTGTGGGCTACAGCCAACACAAGCAATTTCTGGCTATCCGTTTGTCTGTCCTCTTGGTGCAGGGCTTTCCTACCTCTCCCGCGTGCGGCTCTGCCTGATGCCTCCAAGAAACACCCATCCAGTTAAATGTACCCCTAGCCACCATTTTATATGCCAAAGTCTCAGATCCCCGTTTGAGCATGGCAGGACAAACTTCCTAGGTAGGTTCCTACCATGAAGAGACAGGACAAGAGCAGAGGTGATCAGAAAAAATTCAGCTCCTGCTGTCATGCCGCTGCTCCTGTAAAAGCCGCTGCTACCTCACCAAAGGGTCTCAAGGTGACCTACTGCCCATTCCTGTGTGATGCCCATGGTGGGGCAGCCAAGGAATGCTGGGGTACAGCAGTAGACTCAGTATTTCGACATCTCCACGCTGGGGAAGGGAGAGAGCTGCCATTCTCCAAATTTTCTCATTCACTCAGAAGACCAGAATATCTCTAAATGTCCTGAGCAAACACATAATTAAGCAAGAAATTATTATTATATACCCAAGGCTGTTCTGGTCTGATGGGCAAATCTGCAGGAAGGCAGTTTTCAAAGTGAATTTCTTTTGTGTGGGTGTGCTTGGCAAACAGCAATGGTGATAATCAATCTGTTAAATACAAAGCCAGAGTACTTTAAATAGGCATTTTTCTTTAATGGGCTAAGATTGCTTTGAAACCAAACTGGTGAGTAATTGTTCAAATAGGGATTTATTCTGCAATCACTGACAAATGTGAGCATCTTTATTTTCTGAGCTACCCCATCAACTTCACTTGCAGAGGTTTCTGTGCACTACAACAAAAAAGTCACATGTCCAAGTCTGACCTAGTCGACAAGGCTTCCCCTATAGAGAAAGTGGCATTGTTGCAGAGCAATTCGGCTCTCCTTCATTCAGCATTTAACTCTGGGTGAGATGAAGCACCTCTGAACACTCTTCCCACGAATTTTAGGAAGAGCTTAGTGTTACTTGCAGGTACAGTAACAGGACAAATATGTCACTTCAGCCCCTCTTCTGTTTTCCATCACCCAGTGCCTTGAGTTGCCACTGTTGTTTGGGATCTTCAAGATTTAAGGGAAGACTAGTGCAAGAAGTATCAGTTGCATTAAAGGCATGTACCTAGTCTGCCTTACCTATGGTGACAGCATTACAGGAGATACCTGGGCTTTCACTGTAAGTGCACAGGGCATACTGAACACAGTGCAATGACAGAAGGAAAACATAAACCCAAGAATAAAAACTAGTTTTTCTCCAGATAATTAAAGTTGTCTTGAGAATGCTAAAGCCTTGTCAAGAGTATTTATCCTCAACATGTTTATTTATCCTCAACGTGCCTCAAATTTAGGCACGGCTGAGTTGACTCCTTACCCCTCAGCTGTGTTTGACCATGTAGGCAAGGTGTTGCCTCAAAGGAAATCTGAGTGGCTGAGTCCCAGCCCCCAGCAGCATAGGGACAGTGCCAATACAGCCTTGATGAGGGCAGAGGATGGCTAGCAGCACAGCAGTATTGTCCAAAGGATTATTTTTGACTCCTGCCACCTAAAATCTGTAGCTAACACAAAGCATAACGGATCAATGTTATTTCTGACTTCAGGCTTCTATAGCACCAGGTGGGGGAAATCTCCTTCCCAGGATGACATTAGGAATAAAGTGGGTGAGATCCACCCAAGCAGAGCATCTGCATTTAGCTTCAGGCTCTGCAAGCTTCATATATGGTCCATTTTCAGCAGCGAACAGAACATACATACAGGATGCTTTCACATTATGTGGCAAAAATAATATGTATATATTAACAGTACCTTCTGACTTTGTGTTTGAAAGCAATTGTACGTGTACTGGAAAGGTAACATGCAGAATAAGTGTGAACTAGTGTTTAATCCCACATTCATGAGTCGAGTACTGACTCCTTCTGCAGCTCCGTGTGAAACCTCCGTGTCTTCCTTTCTCTGGCTGTAAAACCGAAAGCTTGCTGCTTCATTAACTCACATGAGTTATGGAAAATGGTATTGATTTACATGTTGGAAAAATTAAACATCTGGGAAAAGGAGAAGAAATACTAATAAAAAGTTAGGAGCTTTCAGGATTTTCAGAGCACAATTGACTATTTGACTATTTAATTAGGAATTAACATTTGTACCTATACAGCAGTTTTCTTACACAGTCAACTGATGCTAAAAAGAAGATAATGGGAATATTTCTGAACATGTTATTTCTGCCGTAAAACACAATCCTGCTCACCTGCCTGCTCCCAATGTTTATGTTTCCATATGTTTAATTCTGCTCAAGTTTTTGTTATATCTGCTTCTGGGTGTTTTCTCTTTTGGAGCATCACAAATGCGATCTGTTAAAGTACTGACAATCCTTTAATGATTAATGTACTGCTCCAATGTTTTGACAAGGTAAAGACAAAATGAAGACATGTTTTCTGACAGAAGTCATACCACACATGGCATTCTATCAGACAAAGGTACAAAATAATCATCCCACAATACAGGGTATCTGGTATTAGGCTCATGGCACAAAGTGCAATACATACATACATATATATTAATTCATTCTGATGGATAATGCCAGAAAGGTTTTATTTCAAACAGCTACAGGCAGGATTTGCACACAGAAAGTGTGGAGCCCAACTTGTACCTTAACTCAGTTATTTTATTTGAGGCTTTGTGTGTCTTCAGCACAAAACTGTGTGAAAGTCAGTACATTCAGTTGTGCTTCCCTTTGCTGTACAAAGCATCCTAAAGCAGACCACAGAGAATATTTTTTAACTGGCATGGAGTGAAATAAAATTACCCAATGCATTATTTTCTCTTCACATTTGCTGTAGCTGAGGTCTCAGGGACAGGCAAAGCCGGGCTGGAAAACAACCTCCTCCTTCTTGTCCCTTAGATTTCTGCTCAGATTAGAACTGTGAGAAAAACTGACACTGAACTTTGTGCAATTGTGAGTGTGAATTTCCAAATACTGAGTTCCTTGCTTCATCTCCTTTGCTTTATTGTAACAGCTGTGCCATGAGAGGTTTGAGAAAGCGCGGTCCCATGACATTCTGAACTTGAACACTTGAGATTTTGGAGCCTGGCCAGATGGACTTGGAAAAACCAGAGAAATAAAACACTATTTACAAAATGAAAAAGAAGTCTGAAATGCAGTTAGAATGACACAGCATCTTCACACTCAGCAACTGGCCTCAGCAGTGCTACAGGCAGGGTTGTCATGGGAACACATGTAAGGAACATTTCCCTCATTTTATCAAGTCCATAACTTCCCCATACTCTCCTCAGATTATCTGAGGTTTGTTTCATTTTGTTGTGTTGTTTTTTTTTTTTTCCATTGGCAAAAATGCCTGAATGAACGATACTTGTGAATGTGTTCGGTTGTATGGTTCTTTTGTGTAGAGAGTGAATAAGTATGCCAGAGTTTTTCAGCTTTAAAAGTTAATGACTGAGATGGATAAGAAAGTAAAATCATGTCTGCAAAACCAGGAGGAGTATGGAGAAAGGGAATGCAGAAGCAGTGCTTACTGCTTCTCACAGTCTACGAACTAGAAATGAGGCATCAGGTTTGAAATGGACAAAAGGTACATTTTCATACAGATTGCTAAATTGTTACAGGATGCTGTTGAGTCCAAAGGTATAAATTTGCTAAAAAAAAAAAAAAATTAGATTAAGCAAGTCTCAGAATCAAGGCAGAGAGGCTCCTCGGTGGTTATTATTCTGTGTCTGACCTCTGGCTCAGGAGCTCTGCTCTGTAACCAATTTCTGTATGAAACTGGAAGGATAAATCATGGGACGATAAACTGCATAAACCATGCCCTGTTGTTATACTGCTTCCTGAAGGATCCCTTCTAACCTCTGGGCTAAGTGGACCTCTCATCAGACAAATCAGGGCAGTTCCTCTAACAACAGTAGACTATAAAGCTAACTTCAAACTTGTTTTCTCTGGGACACAAAAGATCCTATATAATTTCTAGTTCTCTACTTCTTCTCCATGAAAAAATGGTCTTGTGATGGAACAGTCTAAAATGTTTCTCCAGACCCATTTATACTCCAGACCCATTTAGACACTTTGTGCTTGAATTCATTTGGTCTTTCTTGGAATGTGTGGGACTGGCATAGAATCATAGAATCATAGAATAGTTAGGGTTGGAAAGGACCTCAAGATCATCGAGTTCCAACCCCCCTGCCATGGGCAGGGACACCTCCCACTAAACCATGCCATCCAAGGCTATGTCCAACCCCACCTTGAACGCCTCCAGGGATGAAGCATCCACAACCTCCCTGGGCAACCCATTCCAGGGCCTCTTCTTCCTTGTAAAGATAGTTGTGCATAAAATGGATCTTCATCTCTTGTGGTTGATTTTCTCTAGCACAATATACAAGATCTTTGGAAGAGCTCATAGCCACCTAATTGGTAGCAATAAAAATAGCTGTCAAAAGGCACAAATATGGAAGCTTTGGCTGGCCTTAGGCACAGGTGACCTGTTTTTCAGTAGCTTTCAGCAGTGATAGTTCTCACAGGTCACACAGTGGAAATCTGAACATTTCTCAAAATCGAGCCATTTATTTCAGTACCTTAATGTATGCATTTAACTTAGTCTGGAGAAGTCAGATCCTGTAACTTTTAAAAATTTCCCAGCTTCTCATTGATCCCCAATTTGAAAGAAACAACCCCTTCCCTAATTCATAAGAAACACAGAAAGGGGCTTTTATTGTCGTTTAGTACTGCTTTCACCAGCACATTCCCAGTGCATCAGAAAAGTGGTATACATGATGGACTACTATGCCATGGATACAAATTCTTGTGGGATTTAACATCTTTAGCTCATTTATGAATGCAACAGGACTGGAATCAGATATCAAACATTACCAACAGTCCCTGAAGTAGATATGAATTTGCAGATGTCAAAAAGCTTATGCCAAAAAGGGCAAGCTAGCCAATAACAGCATTCTCAACTTTCTCTCTTAATGGCATCAAGTCATGAATGCTTGCACAATATCAATTAGCTGTTCATTGTTGCAGTGTCCTGTCAAAATCTCTTAACATTCTGCCAGACAGAGCATTCATGTGCACCTTATCTTACCTTATTTTCCCTGATTTTTAGAGTTGCCCCATGAACAAGGAGTGCTCTCAGAAATAGGTCAAAGCACTTTGAAGTACCCTGGCCTTGGTGTATTTGCAATTACCAAAGCAGAATATTGCCAGATGCCTTGAAATCAACAGGACTTCAGCCTCCAGCAGCTACTTTTTCCTTAGGGGAACACTGAACCTGGTCAGATTCCAAAAAAAGGTCAAATATGGGTGGCACAAAGCTTAACATTTTTCTTCTTGAAAAGAAAAAGGTGGACTTGCTGATAAAGCCAAGACATCTGCATTCGGCATGACTTAATTTTGCCAACTAATACAGGACTCAGAGGGTTGCTCACTATTTATTACTATTTCATGCTCTACAGATGGAAGTAATGTCTAAAACACACTGGTGGTTTTCCAAACACAACAAAGATTCAAGTCTTTCACCACTGAGTATACAATTTCAAAAGGCATACCTTGTTCCCCATCTGATACTAAGGGAACTTTGTGTCCAATATACTGTCCAAACTATTATCTGTAGCTAGTTCCGATCCACAAGACATGGGGTCACCTCTCCTCTACCTTTCAGTGACCCTACAACAGCACTTAGCTTTGATGATGACTTAGAAAGAAAAAACAGGAAAGGCTGTTTCTCCTTTCTGTCTTCCAGTTGTTTCCTGTGCTTTTCTTTTCTATTCCTTAACATCACGATATCTTCCTTCAGTTGAATCATAAGGTCTGCAAACTTAATCAGTTCAAAGACTGCAGTGATGGTGATGCTTTCCTTGAAATTATGCAGATAAGCAGCCAAAAAGCCAGAATAGTCAAACTAATCAAAACGTTACCATTCATTTCATGCTTTCAAATGAGAAACAAAACTCTTCTTATGGACTGGCTAGCTGACATCTTGGTCCCTGGACAAGTGCTTTACACTGTGACACACTTACCACTACAGGATTCCAAATGGTTAATATAATGGATTAGGCTAAATATACTTGCATTTTTAAGGTAAGTAAGTGCAATTCATAGCTACATACTTATAGTATGCTCATGGGGATAGCATCTCTGTAGATGCCAATATCCATGCAGCTGCAGATGCAGGACAGATCTATCCCTACACTGAGGGCTGGCATTAAGACTTGACTTAAAAGTCAAATCCAGGTCTGACCTGTGGAGTTTAAACTGGTTTGAGGAATGCAATGGCTACTGTGGCACTTTCATAGGTCAAACACTCAGAGCCACAGAGGTACCAAATTCCTGAAACCAGTGAGAATTATGGACCCAGTCAGAGTTAAATTTGTGGATCTGGTGTATTTCCTTTAACGATGATAAACACCATACTGTCCACCCCAATTTGATTTCAAAATAGTGCAGCAGTGGCAGGTCAGCACAGACATACAGGACATACAAGACCGGCTCTTCAGCTGGAGCTCCCATTTGGCTGGCTGCAAGGACATATGTGACATGAAGCATCTGAAAAAAATGTATGGAGATGGATAGTGTAGGACAGGACTGTTGCCCATATACACATGGGAAGTGATGTTCCTTGTAGCTGAAGAAGTGCTGCTGAGGCTATCTGCACACATGAGCCTCAAGGCAGCACTCAAAGACCTTGAGTTCTTGGCTCCTGGCAATGCTAATGCTAAGGCTGAAATTACAGCACTTTCTGAAATTACAGGAGGGTTCTGGAAGTGCTACCTGAAGCAGGAGAGAAGAATGTGAATCACTGTGAGGAGAAGTGTGAGAACGTGCTGGCCACAGGAGAAATATAAAAGGTTTCTCAATGGAAATGTCCATCCTGGGGCTGGCTGCTGTAAGCTGTAACTTTGTTATGCTGCCAACAGTCAGCTATGTTGTACCTGCACAGGCTTGGGTAGGGGCACTTGTGAAGCACTCTCTGGCACATTTAGGTCCCATAATGCAAATAATGTGTTTGTGTATGATAGCTGTAGTGAAAGACTTACTGGTAGCAAGTGTCGGTCCTTTATCGCGTGCCTCTTTTGACTGCAGATTGCAGGGAAGGGAGGAAAGGGGGGAGCCACCACAGCAATGGAGCCTTGCACTTTTTGCTCTCTCTTATCACCTCGGCTTCGGCGTTCTGTTTTGGGTGAGAAAGGAGACATGAGCCTTTCTGACTGTTAAAAACATATATAACAGCACAACAAAGACACAAACAGGACATGGACTTCAAAGATAAAGGTCCTCCTCTTCCACACTGACCAGTATCTATGATCCCTGTTGCAACTGAAGGAGGCAAGCACTTATTGGACATCCAAGTCCCTGGAAGAATAATGTTCATATAATACACCCCTGCGTGTGCACTGGATCTAAATTGACCCCAGATGGCATTTATACACTCTTTCCCAAGTGACAAAGGAGCAACCTTCTAGGCACTTGGGACCCAAGTCCTGGTTCCCAATGGGAACTTGCAGCTCCTGATGCCTTGAAACATTAAGAAGTGGTAATGCTTGCACTCTACTCATATAAAATACACCCCTCTGAGGGGAAAGAAGGAAACATAGCCCTGGGTAGGGTTTCCTTCCCTGGCTGCAGGGGTGTGCTGGGTCCTGAGAATTAGCTGGGCATTATAAAGGTTGTTACAGCGGCAGCTCTGTGTCCCAGCATGAAGGAGATCATCCTGGAAAAGTCAAAATGTCTCTTGGCCCACAGAAGCCTTCCTTCACTGTGGGCTTACAACATGCAGCCCTTTTCCAGCATGAGTCCCAAGTCTCTGAAACCTTTCAAGTGAATGGGAGAATGATCATGGACTTCCCATCTCTAACTTTAAGTGACAGTTAGATAATTACTGCCTGCAAGGAGTGCTTCTGAAAGGAGATGACAGATTTACTGGATAGCTATGATCCAGGCAACCATGTTTGCTGCTAGCATTGCTGTTTTCTAATCTAATGTTTAATTTTAATTGTGTATAAAGGGATAAAGAGAGAATTAAATTCTGATAGAATAAATAACTGAGACACAATGAACACTTTTAGGGGAAATTTCAGATTATATTTTCACTCCAGTATATGCAGTTATTTGCAAAATAAAATAAATCAGCAAGCGACAAACTACCTGCACAGCTACCATTAAACGTGGAGGATGGGAAACTGCCAAAACTGGGATTTGTAACCTAAAAATGATGAGGCATTTTCTGACAGCTGCCTTCCCGTGCTGCCGTCGGGATTGCTCCTGCCCACAAGGTGGCAGGCAGAGATCAGCCTGGTCCTGGGACAACTGCAAAGCAGAGCCGCTAAAGAGCAGAAAAGCCAACTTCTGCTCTACTGTAACACTGCTGTCATTGCAATTCAGCTGTATCGCTCTCTGCAGTGCTATGAAGATGTACTGCACCCACAGTGTGTTCCTGAGCTAAAATCTGCGGAGAGGGTCAAATGTGGTAATTAATTGGAACATTTTATCCAGCTAGCAGATGCGTTGCAGATCCAAGTAATCGATTATTATTATAACCTGGTAACAATAATAAATGAGCAAGGCAATGATAGCTGTTGGTGCAAAACACTTCCAACACAGGATGCTGCTGCTGAACATTTTGAGGGTGACCTGCATGGATTTTCTCCTTCCTTATGGCACAGAAGAAAGACTTGTTTGCTTACTTTTACTTGCTTCCTGGTAAGGATTTTCCCTTGGTTTGGTTCCCAATGAAAACTGACCTTTCCCCATCTTTTACCTTCCCTATAGTGTGCTGCTATAGGACCATCCAGACATTTGCACCTAGCAAATTCCCTTCATGGCAGGGATCCAGGAGCCTCGTTATGACCTCGATTGCTCCTGCTTCCTTCCTGCGTGGCATGATTTGGTTTTGAGGCTACAGGTCTCCAGTCTGTTAGGCAACATCAGGTTGTGTTCCCTGGACTGGGGAGGAGACACCTGCCTGACCCTTCCAAGTTGTTCAGGGCATCACCTGGCTTTCAGTTGCCACCCTTGAAGGATGCAGGTCTCCCCTAGTGCAGACAACTTAGTCTCTGTGGAGACTCTAATACCATGGCGCTCCAGTTTCAGCCCTTGGGAAGTTAAATCTTATCTGTCCTGGAGCTGAGACATTAACATCTATTTAGTGAAGGGAGACAAGATGGCCTTATTGAAACAGTACCCCCATCCTTTTGGGGTCAGTGCATGGATTTGCTCACACGATTACACTTTCATAGGAAACATATAAACCGAGACTGTAAAACGGAAAAGCAGAAAGTCCTTTTCAGCTCTCCTCTAGTAATCATAAACAAGCTGAAGAGGGCAAAAGCCTTTTTACTGCTAGAGTTACATCTTCAGCTTTATTTCTTAGGCTGAGTACCTCAATCTCAGTGGAGACCAGTGCCCACAGCCCAGTGGCTGTGCCTGAGCACCCTGCTGCTGCCTGGAGGGGATTGTGGAGAGGTGTCACGAGCGTGGAGCCAGAGTGTGTGCAAGCACCTACCTCTGCGCAAGGCCCGCAGATGCTGCTTGGCGTGGTGGTGCAGCTCCTCCACGCAAGGTGGTCTGGTGGAGGGGAGGAAGATGTTTCTTTGCTGATGCCAAGGTGCTTGGTAATAGACACTCAGTTTGCTCTCTGCATCCAGGTTGGAGACAGCTGTAGGATAAAAATGGAGTGCAAGGTAAGACTCCTAGCCTCTCTTACATCAACCTAGCTAAAAGGAAAAGGCTCTCGCTTAGAACAGCATTGACAAGAACAAGGACTGGGGATGTTACAGCACCTCTCCTCCCACCAAATAACAGTGACCGTTATCTTCTTTGTGTTTCCATACCACATTACACAACTCAGCATTTAGACAATGTGCTTTTGCCAGATTGCAAATGGCTCTATTGAGGCAAGGAGGTGCAATGGTACTGTATTGGTCTTAAATATATGGGCTAAAGGAATAATAATTTTATAGATAGCAAAATGAAGGCACAAAGAAGCTATGCAACCTTCCCACAGTGACATTTTGAGCAAGGGCAGAGGGAGGAATGGGTCTTTCATTTACTGATTCTCCTGCCAATATGCTCTTTCACTACATCACGTTGCACATGACTGATTTCTGACACAGGTTGCTAGCTCATTCTCTTCCAGCACACAATGATTGAGATTAACTGTCCGCCATGCTGAGTGACTTTAACTGTCACTTATCAAAAGATGTTGCCTTAATAGACAGGTACTTGTAAAGGACAGGAACACTTCAACTCCTCTACAGAGAAATCCCAGAAGTCTGCCTCTGAAACTTACATGAACCAAGTCCACTAAAGGTTTGACAGAATTTCTCAGCAGAGATGTGTCCAACCTCAGCATACGCAGTAGTTAGCTTTCCAAGCACCAAAGCAGGAAATGTGGGTCATACCAGCACTCTTCCCTGGCAAGATGCACGGAGCAGGCTTGTCCCATCTGTGCTCAGCAGCCCACCTAATGAAGCACAGTGGGAGGCCACGCCAAAGAAAGGGGTTTACAGCAGGATGTCCACAGCAGTATGTTGCCTCCAGCCAAGGAACTATCACATTTTGTGGCTCTCATATCTTTTCCATGCACTCACACCCTCCGGCCTGCAGGAGCAGTTGCCGTTTCTCAAGGAGGAGTCAGTGCAACCTATCAGAGAGCTGCCCTCTGTTGGAGATGCTTTACTCTTCTTTAATGCAAAACAACATTCACTTGGGCTGAAGGCATACCAGTGCTTTGTATTGAGAAAGGAACTGGGAAAGTACAGTAGGAGAAGAAGAAGGAGGAAGCAGACACAAGAGGAGATACTTAGGAACCATGCTGCCATGTGCAGCATGCTGACAGATTTTATCAGTTTCTTTGCTGAAAAAACCCATTCACAAAACTTTGTGGGTGTCATGATGGAAGTAGTGATATAATATGGTGATAGACCTGCTGAAGATCAGGTTCTCAGAGCACCACCAAAGGGAACCTGAACTCTGTGTCCAGTTGGCAGCCTTGCCTTGCTGCTCAGTGGATTTTTGCAGGTGAGGTTTCACTCAGTTTACAGCACGTTCGCAGTGCTGCTCCATACAACTGGTCATGGCTTTACTGCAAGGAACGGCACCAGGGTGAAGAAAAAAATAACTGAAAGTGCAGGGGAGTTGTAGGGTGTTTGTTCATCATGAGGATTTACTGATTAAATTACTGACATTGTAATAGCATTACGTTGCCAAATCACAAGCAGAGCTTTTGATGGCTTGTCTGTCTCACAACTGCATTAGGTAAGTGATTTCACTAGCACTATGTCTATTTTACAGACTGGGTACTGAGACACACAGCAACTTGTCCCGATCCTGTTCTGAGCCACACTGCCTCGTTGGAAGAGCAGGACGAAAATCTGTGATAGTAATGACACTGCACCCATTCTTTCTGTCACTGAGGATATGTGATATTCATGATCACAAATTGTACCCTGGAGGCTAATGAAACAGCAGGCACAAGCAGTTCCTTCCTACTTCCAGAAAAAAAATCTGTCTAGACTGAAGCTCCAGTGGCTGCCTTTGACAGAGGCTCAGGGAGTGAGTGGAAAGTCTTACCTACTCATGAAATGTTCAGGCATTTCATTGGACTAGAATAGATTTCCCTGCAAAATTTAACTGGTAGGAAGCTCTTCTGGCTTTGGCAGCAGTGTTTTACAAATAAGAAGACTAGGAGTTGGGTTAATATACTTCGTGTAAGACTTACAAATGAAACCAAACTAATACAATTCTGCTACACACTTGCTGTTGTAGACACACACTGCTGTTTGCAGATAAAATAGCATGACCTCTTAGCCATCCAACAAAACTCCCTTAGCCAGCAAACCTGGCAGAGCTGTGCATAGTGCTGTACCAGAAGAAAAATAAAGCACAAACACATTGCTTATCTTCAAATGATAGGACACTAAGAAGCTTACGGTGCCCTTTGCCATGGCTCCAGCCAGCTTGCATCCATATCTTCTTGCCTTTCTCTGCAGGAGCTCTGATTTGCCATGTCAGGGAATATGCCCCACTGACACCAAGAAAACAGAAATGTTGTAGAATACACACTGAACTGATCAGTCCTTTAAAATACTTAAAAGCTGGAGTGGATTTTCTGGGAGGTCCAGAACAGAAACTTAAAGAGCTGGCAAAAGTTCTGTGAGGGATGAATGTTCTCAGCCTACAGTGGGGGAGAAGCTCAGAGGGAAGGAGAAGCACTGAGTAGGGCAGAGGACAATGCTAGCCTAAGGACAAATAAGTATAAACTCACCATGAAAGCAATTAGGCTGGATGTTTGAAGAACAGCATCCCAACCTCAGAGCAGCAAAGCTGTAGAAAAGCCTCCTGGAAAGGGGAAGAAGGAGGAAAAAGCTAACCAGTAAGCGAGAGAGCCTGTACCCTTTCTGAAGGGGATTGCCAGAAGTGACTGCCTACTGAAAGAGGGACCTGCTTCCATTTCATTCCCTGCACACTGTCCTTTGCAGATGTCCTTCCATATCCTTTACACATTGCCTATGCTCCTGCAACAGCATCTTGCTTGGCCCTCGCTGTTCGGGCATGGGCCCTGGGGAGCTGGGCACCATCGCTGAGAGCTGAAGACAGAGGCTACAACTAAAAAGCTTCTGCTAAAAGATAAAAGCCAACCCTGTGGTAGGGTAATTCAGCAGTCAAATACCACTGGGCTGAGGTCTAGAAGACCTGTGCAGTCAAAGATTCACCACATGTTTCTGCTAAGAACCTCGGTTAAATATTAACACTCCCTATGCCTCCGTTCTGTAAAATAGGAATAAAGTATCTCTTTCAGCCAGCACTTCCTTTTACTCAGTCTTTTACACTGCAGGCTGTTTTTACAATGCCAAGCCTGTGCGTGGCTGTAGCCCCTCAGCATCATCATAATACGCATAATAAATAAAGCAATACAGAAACTGTAAAGCCACAGTCTTTAAATCATTAACAGCTGGACAGCACAGTGAATGAGAAAAAAAGCCTGTACAGATGCAGGGAATGCTGCATTTCAGGCATCAGATATAGATTGCTAATGTATTTTTAGTGGGTGCTTTGATCAATTGAGAATATACAAGTGAATCATACAAACTACCATGTTCATTTCACTCCTGAGTTAAAGTAATTGTGTGGGGGGTTTTTTTGTCTTGTGGGATGACAAAATGACAAAAGACCGTTTAAATGGATTCTCTATTACATTCTGTGGATCCATTAACGTTGGCTGGTTTCCTGACAACCAATGTCAAACAGATATACACTAATGGCTATTCTCATGCGAAGATTTTTGAAGGTTTCCAAATAGCTGTTTTGTCAAAGTTGACCATATTTATCACTTACAGACCCTTCTCAGCTTCACATCTTCTCATTCACTCTCCCTCCCTCCTTCAGCAAAGCAGAAAAAGGATCCTCCCGTAGCAGAGCTGGATGCTTGAAGGTTGTGCGGCTTTAGTGCACTCAGGCGTGGTTGTTCTAATAATAACACCACAAAGGCCAAGCAAGGAAGATTTCTGCTCTATTTGTTTGATAGATCCAGGGGGTTCCCCCTCTCCAACTCCGTCTGCTTCTCTAGATGCTTGTCTTCCCCCCAGCTCCTTCTCCACTTCTTACTGTTTCTTTCTGTATTATAATTACTATCAGGTGCTGGGGCAGGGGGAGAGGAGGCGGTATGTGTAGGGTAGGTAGGTGGGTGAGGGAAGATTATTTCCTATGTTTCACTGTTCAAAGAGAAAATACAATTTGGCGTAAAGTGTGAAAAAGCGTGCAGCCTGGAGGGGATTTGAGTGGCAAGCAAGGAAGGTGCCTACATGCTGAGGGACTGAACCCAGAGCTGTCATGCCCTGCGCTCCTGCTCAAGCAAACCCAAACCTGCAGCTGTTGAATGCTTATTAAAGTATTTGAATTCCAAAAGACAAATAAACACAATTAAAAAGGATCAGACTAGTGAATAAGCCTATTCCAGGGCCCAATTACACTCATGAGAGGCTCTAATGACACAGGCCCTTTGCAGGAGCTGCAAAGAGCTGGGGGTTGCACACCCAGCAAATCTTCACCACTCCTCCCTGCATGGGTGTGGGATGCTCTCGAAGGCTGCTATGGCCAGCAGCACCATGCCAGGCCCTGCTTGGGAAGCTCTTCTTTTCCACTGTCAAGGTAGCTGGCCTGTTCTTTTAGCAAATTACATTTTTTTCCAGGCATGTCAGGTAAAAATGGAGACATTTTTCTTGTGATTCAATGTTGTAATAAAGCTGTATGTTCACCCAGCTTTGCATAAATAGGCATATACCAGCAGCAGAGTTCAACCTGATCAAACTTCCATACCTCCTGCTCAGGTCAGCAGTGAGTTACTACCTGCTAAATTCATGTGAAAATATCACAAGAGAATTAATTCTGAGAAAGACCAGATTATCTCACAGACTGGGCAGTCTGGCAACACGTCCAACTTCATCATGCATTTTAGTGCATAAATGTTGCATTGAGGCAAGTGCTGAGTCTGATGTGAATTTTATTTATAGCCCGGAATGTCTCTAATGTATGCTCCCCCAAGTACTCGTGCGTCCACTATAACACCCAGGGGCCTTAAGCCTACAAGGCCGGTAAAAATCTACAGTCACTTCTCTGCTGTACATGTCCCACATGCATCAGCAAGCTCAGTTCTTCCAAGCGGCTCCCTCTGCGGCTGTTGCTTCACAGTGATGGCACAGAGGGTGCCAGGACTTACTCAGCAGGGACACAGGAGCCTGGAGCTCCTCGGAGGTGGGACAATTGCTGTTTTCTACAATCCTGCTTCCTCCCAAGCATGCATGCACCCAGACATTTCCCCCCAGTTTTGACCTATTTGCCAACGGCAAACCTCACCAACTGGAAGCACAAATAGCTGTTTGGATGATCTACCTTCCTGTCCCATCTTTATTAAAGGATTGAAAAATGACCATGCAAAGAGAGTGTGTTGGCGGGGCTGCTGTTGCTTGCAAATAAGGCACCTGGCTCTTCATCATTTCCATCACTCACCTGAGCAATGGCAACCTCACCACAATTTCATCAGCTACCTACAGTGACTACCACCTACAAGCATGGACATGCACACAGTTTCCCTCACACCTCTAGATGAAAAGTACCAAATGACTGGAGCCAGAAATTCAGACGTACCCTGGTGCCCTTGAGAGCCCTGGTCACCCGGGCAGGGCGAAGATGCCCTTTCCCCACCAAGGGGAAGAAACAACTTCTGTCCATGTCAGCACCAGAGCAACACCTGAGTGGTGGCTTTCTCTTCCGAAGCCCTTTTGCTGTGGGGCACATCCAGTGGTGGGAAGAGGACAGATACTGTGGCCTCTTGGCACAGTGCGTGCTGCTGAGGACTGTGCCTGTGCTTCCCTGTCTTCCTCTCCCCTGCGCAGCTGTGTGCAGTCCAGCTCCCCCAGGAGATGTGAGAGCTGAGGCAGGTCCTACATAGGCCTTAACAGAGCTTTCTAAGCGTGCTTCTCACATAAGACCCTTCTTGGTCACATCTTTTGTTCCTGCTTTCCGGGTGTACTCTGAAGTTCATGAGGGCGCTGTTCATTGCAGACATTTCCTTTTCACACCTCACAGCACCCACTGTCACAGAGCTGTGCGTGACTGATGCCCCATTTTGGGTCATTTGCTCCTTGGTTACTTCTCTCTGGGAGCCCATGCTGGAAAACATGGCTTGTATTGCCTTTGAACATCACTATTTCTTATTATTGCTATTATCACAGCAGAAACACAGATGATTTCTGAGGATTTTCTGCCCTGTGTAACTGGAGTCCAGTATGGATGTGAGGAGCCAACTCCAGTGGCACAGGCCGTGAGACATAGCTAGGGCAGCCGGTCTGGTCCTGAAGCCTGGATCACATCTGTCCTGCCACTGGCATTCATGTGTGCAAATCAAAGCCATCATGACTGCATCTACACAGGCTGCAGCTGCCCTCCAGACAAACAGGAGAAGAGACATGACAAAACCAGTTAAGTCTTTAGCTATGTATGTGTGGGCAACAACATGAGCACAATTATTATTCTGCTCTGCACTCATGGATGGACAATTCAGCAAATTTTTCAAACTCAAGCAAAAAGGCAGAAGCTTCACCGACAGCAGAAACTGTTGAGAAAGACCATGATCTTTTATGCTCTTTGTGCTGTTTTATTTCTTGCCAATAAAGTGAAACTTCACACATTTCAACCATGGTTTCTCAGCGCATCCCTGTCACATTTTTCTGCCTCCCATTATGCCACACATACAAATAACAGCTATTCAGGAGAAAAACGGTCAAGTGGACAAAAAACCATCTGTATTTGCTGTTCAGTTCTCTGGAAAGTTAAAATACTGGAAAACATATGATTTGGATGTCATTTCCATGTGCAGATCCTTGAATTTTGCAATTACCTGGTATTCAGCTGACTGGCACAAAACCAGACATAATTCAAGAGAGCTGGGAAGTGTATAGTTTTTATACACGTAAGAAGATTAGGTTGTTAAGCAATATGCACTTCTGTGAAGAGTACCACGTGCTAATCCCATTCTTGGCTTTGCTGCTTTCAGTCACTGCTGGTGGTGTTTGAACATATTTTTAACTGCTTTTTCTAACTCTGTCAGATAAGTTAGGGCAGCCAGAATGGGACTTGATAATTCAAAGTATTTCAAAGCTGTCACTGCAGGATAGACAATAACATCTCCAAAATACAAAGCATTTTATATGTTCAAGCGTTCATTCTTGTGAAGTTTTCTCTAGCCAACGATTTCTTCCTTTTCTTTTATTCCTGTTTTATTCCTGTTTTACATGGCCTTCAAGAGTGCCCTGCAGGGCAATCGTAAAACAGACAGACAACATGGGAGCCCTGCCTGGCAAGCTTGAGGTTGCTGTTAGGTTGACTATCCTGCAGAAATACTCATTTCATACTCATTTCAGTTTGCTACCATGCTCCATGAGAAAACAAAAAGCTAACTACAAGCTAACCAAAAAGCCAGTGAAAAAGTGATGGCATAAACAGTGTTAAAGAAAAAACACAAACCAAACTAGTTTAAAGTTACTGGACCTAATGGTAAGAATGGAATGACATCACACACACACACATGTAACATGTTTGTGCACACACACACTAGACAGCACGTAACTGAAATCAGTGCCTCAAGAGAGCCCTTTCAATCCTGCATGCTTAATTAGTTGAAAGCACTTCTTTCAATTAGATGTACTTTCAGCACTTGCCAACACAGATTTCTTCCCATGCTGACCCTTCGCGTTACTCCCACTCTCGATGTGCAGCAAGATAAAGTCTCTTATCTCGGGCGGTTTAGTGTGTAGTGTGCAGTCTCCATAAAACACTTTGCAAGAATGTTTTTGATACCCTTTGCAATTCTCTCTCTCTCTCTCTCACTGCTCCTCTATTTTTTTCCTGTATTGACTCAGCCCAAACCACTAATAAGCTTGCCCAAGTTGCTCCAGCAGGTCCCCATAATGCTCTCCCTTTTATCAGAGAGAAGTGTTCTTCTCTGATAGCAACATCACTGTGATGTAGTTCTCAGATCAGTCACCCTGATTTCACATACTAGCACCCAAGTTTTACAAAATTCACTTACTATTCTACCTGCCTTGGTAAACGCTTAACTTCAGAATGTTCCAAAAAATACACCCTCACTTCCCCAGCTTATAGACATTTTTGTGATAGGTTAAACAGTGTTCTGGCGCAGTTTTACCGTATCTTGGGTATTCTCGTACTCCAAACATTCAATTGCCCTGCATATTTCTATCGGAACATTTGCACCTAAAGTGGTCATTTTCCAGTAATAGCTGGGGATCCTCCTCTCGCATTGGAGCACCTATTTCCACATCAGCATCCATAATACAAGCAACCTCTCTATGACTGTGAACACACAGACCACCTGTAAAAGACTGTGAGCCTTGAAAAAGCATGCTGGAAGACGACTTGACACAGAATACGCTGTGTTTGCCATATCAGAAGATTCAGATTACTTATTCCAAGTACAGCAAATACATTTCTGTTTTCCCTTAAATCTTCATAAACCACAACCTTCCATCAAAGCTCTAAGAGTTAGTCTCCATCAATCTCCATACCTTCTCCCTTTGGCTCTCAGAAGCGGCATTTAGCATCAATTATGCCAGCAGTGCTGTGATACATGTACCTGTCTCCTGGATGGCAGGTTGAGGGCATCAACTTATTCTCTGCAGGGTATCAGAAGGCCATCAGTAGGTGACAGCTTTTTTTGTTCAGTGCTGACCTGTCCTTCATTCAAGCTGATAACCTGCATGAAAAAATGCCCCATATCCCCACTGCTTCATCTTGTTAGTCCCTGATGTGTCTCCCAACAAGTAGCCATTGTTTTGGAAGGGCAACACATATGCTATAGTGGAAAACCACTGTGAAATGTGAAAACCAAAACCAAATCAAAGACACAGGTTACATTTTATCCCTAGTCTAAAAGTATTTGGGATGTTTTTCTGGCTCTAGTTTGACCCTCTTGCCTTCAGCAAACTGCATGGGGAAGCCAGTATCTGAGGTTGGAGGCTGCTCCCAAGTGAAAAACAAGACTGAAGAGTTTACACAGAAAATGAACAAGATGGGCCCCTCTTCCCTTCCACTGGCACCACAAGTAGGCTGAGAAATCAAATGCCCAAAAGTGAGGAACAACAAGCCATGTGTTAAGAGTAGAGGTGGTGTCTCGTATTTCACACTTCTTCCTCCCCATGGTCTTTTTCAGTGTGCTTGGCTAGGTGCCCTGAATCCCACTTGACTTCAAGTTGAGGGAAGTAGCAACAGTTTCTTCCAATTATATTTAGTAAGCACTATGCTACTATTGCTACACATGTTCTTTTGAATTACTCACAGACATCTGGGAGAAGACAGAAAGTCAATCATCTCGGAGGGACCAATGGCAACTCTATTTTCTTCCACTGGGGAAACATTCTTCCTGCTCCTGCAGCTCCATCAGTCCTTTCCTGTAGAGGGACTCAGAGACCTGGCTCTGTCTCAGGCCAATAATTGCTCTTGAGCTCATGCATATCTCAGGAAGCTTCCTCCCCATAACGGTAAGCCAACATATTTCTTGCGGCAGGCAACAAAAATCACATGCATAACTCCGCAAGGTTACTCCTGAGCCACCCTTATGGTGGCTGGGCACAGGGATGCAGTTAAAGATAAAACCACTTCACTGTGTAGCTCCTCTGGGTCTTTTCAAGAAAATTCTTCCCCAGCCTCAGTTAATATTCAAGTCCTCCATCACCAGACCTCTCAGATATTCATTTTGGCCCTGGCCTCCCAAGTGTTTTAGTTGAAGCCCAGTTTCAGACAACAGGCTGTGAACTGGGCTTGCAGAGCACCAAACCCATGGAGGGGCTCTGGGCCAGGAGAAGAGTCCTATTTCAACACTGTCAAGCAATATCCCTCTCCAGTACCACTTCTGACAAGAGCTGTATGTAAAACATTAGAGCAAATGGGGCTATAAGGGTTTAGAGAGCCACGCCAAGAAGCCAGCTAGGAAGAAGTAACATGGCTCGCTGACCTGCTATGTTTCACTTGTTGAAACAACATTGAACACAGTCCTTTTTGTTCCGTAAGGGGAAGGTGAGCCACCTGAAAATACAGATTTCCGCTCCCTCCCCTTCTGTATTTTCTCAAAGGAATTGGTTTTAATGAAGAAACATGCTTGGGGTGGATTCGTGTTGGCCTTGCAAGTCCCCTCCACCCTGTCCTGCACTGCCAAGGACATGTCCCAGCACCACTCCCCACTGGGGCTCCAGCCTCTCTCCTCCAGGCTTTTGGGGCTCGAAATTAGCCCTTAATCTGTAAAGCAAAGATGCATTATGATATATGAACAGAACTGTATTTCTTACAGTACTTTCTATACACATGTATACAAAGCCACTGAGATATACTGGATTACTTTTTAAAAGGAATCCATCCAGATAGCATTTGGTAACTGGCTGTCTCTGTCAGTGATATTGCATACCTAGACTGTGGGATGAATAACTTACTTATGTCAAGATAAGTTACTTTCTCACTGTTATTATTATCTGAATAACATATTCTCAGCTTGCTCACCTTAGGCATTATTATTTTTTTCGGCAGAGTTGCACTGCATTTTTTTTCTACTATATTTCAGATACTTGCTTACCTAAAATGGTTCACAAGCCTCAAATGGGAAATGCTAGCTTGCAAATTTAATTGAGCGATAAGCATTGTTACCTGTATCCCCATGTACATCCCTGCAAAAGATGCAAACCTGTTACCATGCCAGCTATCGAGGCCCTACAAGTCATGCTAGCCCACTAACCCCCACTTTGAATATAGGCACCACACCCAATGACAACTAGCGCATAAAATGCAGCATGAAAACATTTACTTCTTGTAAAGTGTCATAAGGTGTTAATAAAGACCATAACATAGACTATCCTTTATTGTTATGGCTAGTATGGCTTTATGAGTCAAAACCATATCCTATTGTTTGTACTCACATTTATATTGTTAAGTCATATCCTATTGTTTGTACTCACATTTATATTTTTAAGTCACACACTTATGCAGAAAACCTAATTGAGTTCTTATGGGGTTTCTGAAAAACCACAACTGCTGAAGAGCTACAGGGTTTGTCAGATGTCGCAGGGGGGTGGACCACTCTCTGTCGAGATTTGTTATCCAGAACAAAACAGCAAATAGCAAATTCTTGAACATTTGTAACTCATCCGCCTTTGCGTGCATGTTGGACTGAGTACAAGGTGGTTTTCAACACAATGGCTTTAGCACAGCAAATTCACACAGTGGCAAACAACTGCTGGCTTTACATTCATATAAAATCACTACCTTTTAACTGTGGGCAAGCATTTATTGTGACCATGTACTGAGTACTGCACATGAAGAAGAAAACTTGAAGGCTGGGTGAAACGGGTACATTTTCACTTCAGCCAGCCAAAACCAGAATGTCAGGTGTCAATACCTACTGGTAACTATCAGAAATACACCATGGAATGGTGCTGACTGCAACACTGGGCAGGAAGCCTTCAAACTCTCCATTGGAAGCAGTGATGAAAATGAAATAAACTGCAGGAAATAAGCTGCAGGGGAAAAAATCCACAGGAAAAGAAATTAAACCAGGAAACACTTTCAGGAAAGAAAAAAGGAAAGGAAAAAAGGAAAGAGGGGAGAAGGATATCATCATTAAAATGACCATGCAGAAAGTGTAAGTAAAAAATGGGGCCGTTGAGTAGCAGTGTTTGACCTTAATATATCATGTATTGAGTGGAATGGTGAATCAAGGGAGACTGCACTCCTGGGACTCTAGGATTTGTTCATCAGGAGCAAAGTTGACAACATTTCCAAACAAAAAGAAGCAGGCAACAGCACGTAATCACAAAAGTAACTTCCCCCAGGGGAGATTTGTCTCCTTGGAGAATTTCTCTAGCTAATAGATAGACTCCTCACTGATTCTGAGTACAAATGAGCCTCAGAGAGCTCTGAAAAGTCCTCTAGCAGAGCCTGCCCCCTTCTGTCCACTGTGAAAGGACCATGAGAAGATGGACTGTGCTGAGCCACCATGCCCCAGCAGCACCAGGCACCAAGAGGACAGATGCTGCCTTTACAGGTTAGCAGGATTGACTACTTGAAAACAAACAGTCTGCAAAGCTATGGGTTGGTATTTGCTGAATATATTTAATGGCAAAGTAAAAAACCAAATTTGGGTCACAACCAAGGAAGCTAGCAAGGTATAAGGTGACTTTTAACTCAAAAGGTGAAGCATTGCCTGGGAAACTGAACAAATACACTAATCTTTATGAGCACCTCTCGTATGAAGATAGGCTGAGAAAATTGGGTCTGTTCAGCCTGGAGAAGAGAAGGCTGCGTGGAGACCTCATAGCAGCCTTCCAATACCTGAAGGGGGCCTATAGGGATGCTGGGGAGGGACTCTTCATTAGGGACTGTGGTGAGAGGACAAGGGGTGATGGGTTTAAACTTAAACAGGGGAGGTTTAGATTGGATATGAGGAAGAAATTCTTTACTGTAAGGGTGGTGGGGCCCTGGAATGGGTTGCCCAGGGAGGTTGTGGATGCTTCATCCCTGGTGGCGTTCAAGGTGGGGTTGGACATAGCCTTGGATGGCATGGTTTAGTGTGAGGTGTCCCTGCCCATGGCAGGGGGGTTGGAACTCGATGATCTTGAGGTCCTTTCCAACCCTTACTATTCTATGATTCTATGAGGGGGGTAAACACACTCAGAAATGTGGCACAGTAAGCCAGACCAGTGTCAAATTTTGCTGTCCTTGCTCTGTCCTTTCTGAATTGTGGCTCTTCCTGACTTTTCTGGACCCTTCGGCTACACTGGAATATCAGGTCTGGCCCTAATCACCTCCCTCCCACTACACTGCCTTCGCCTCTCTGCGTCTTTCTTTCTGTGTGGATTTTCCAAGTGGTGTTAAAAAAAGAAGCGCTGGAAGAGGTGCCAGACTGCTCTAGAGGCTGAGATGCTACACATGCTGAATGGTGAAAGGCAGACGACACCCACAGATACACTGCCGCCCTGATCTGGCAGGATGCTGTCTGGGGGGAGGTGGCAAACAATCAATCCTCACATCTTATCATCTCCTATAGCATCTGCCAGCACGGGGGGAGGGGGAGCCACTCCAGCCAACTATTTTTATAGCATGGATATTGTTTGCAAAGTTGAAGACATTTTATATACAAATACAGATCAGTTCACAGCCATCTGCTTTTTTTCTATGTAGTGTCTAAAGTATCGTAAGGGTGTTACAGAGCATATGAAAACAAGCTCTTACCTCTGCTGCTGAGCTTAAGATGAAAAAAAAAAAGGGGAAAAGAAGAAGAAAATATAGGAGTTGGTATGCAATGAGACAGCCTTTTCCAATGACGGCTGCCTAGGCTGCTTTTGTTCGAGACAATCTGGCCTGATGGGTGGATGTGCTGGCACATCCCTCACTCTGGCCTGGGCCAAGTCACCTCCTGGCCTTCACAGCCATCTCTTGTCCTCCCATGGACCTCTTAGCCTTTTCTACATTCTTTTACTTTTGTGTCTTAACGGCAGAAGTCATCCTCTACACTAAGCATTTGCACATACAATAATAGACCCTGTGCCAATCCAGTAATACTTCATTGGTAGGTTTGTTTAGTGTTATATTCTTCCAGATAAAAGTAGGCTTGCTTATTCCCTGCCAGAACATGTTCTGAACCTTTGCAAATGAGCTGTGGTTTTTATTGCCTGGGCTGCAGCTTTGGACCTACAGGCTTTTGCAGCACAACCAAACTCCACCATTGACAAGCAGCTCAGAAATGCTGGCCTGGATAAGTAATGGATGGTTCATCATTCAGAATTAACTTGCCACGGTCAGTGAATAAAAAAGCAGCAGCCTGGTGTCCTGGTTTATTCCCACCAGAGCTCAGACCCACATGGCGTGGAAAGATGCACAAATTCACTATCATCTGCCAGATTCATTATCACTTGAGGTTTTGTAACTACTGCATTTAAATCACATCTAATTCTGATAAATCGAGATTGCTTCCCTGACTTGCCAGTTTGATAATTTCATCTTCATGCTTGTTCACATTAGTAAGAATTGATTTCCTGTGGGATGCAGTATGTCTTCGCATAGTGAGTGAGGGTTTGGTCTGCTTGGCAATATTTCTGTCACACAGTTATTTTGGAAGTTCAGGTATTGGCATACTTAACATGCCTTGATTTTCTCAAAGGAAAAGAAAACAGATCCTATGCAACAGCACAAAAGAAAAAGTATCTAAAAAGTGCAGCTGCTACTCATGAAAATGTCAAAGATGAATTCAAGAGAGATTCATTTTGGTTATCTTTTTTCCCTTCTATTAGAGTCCTGATTCCTTTTGTCTGCAATATTTGTACAATAGAAATACTCCAAATATTGCAATGCTTCCTCACTCTACAAGGGCCAGAGCAGCCTCTCCACAGTTAGTATAACTCTCCCTATTTTCTGCAAACATTTACACATACTTCTAGGATGGAAAAGCTACAACACAACTTCAGCATGTCAGAAAAAAAATCCTAAACTTTGTGCATTCTTGTTTTAACCTACAAAACGATTAATTTTGCAGGTACTTCTACAGGACAAGTGGAATAATTTTCAAGCCTTTACGAAATTCCAGTTCTATCACTACTGAAGTTACAGCCACAGCCATGGATATTTAAGACTAAGGGAATTATTTGCTAAAGCTATAACTAGAAGATACTCATCTTCCTTCCCTTTTGATGCCCTTCTATCTATGGTCACTCAGTGAGTTTAAGATGATGTTGTTCCAGAAGTACTGCAGCTAGAACAAAGCAATAATAACCAAAGTGCCACACGCCACTCACAGAAATAAGCCTTGAAGCAGGGTCATAGGCAGAAAACACTTTCTCACCCCATTCAAGAGCCACTGAAACAGATATATGCCCAGAGCTGAAGTAATACCTAAGGTAAATTTTTGTATTCAGAAATTCTTTTTCTGGGGGCCAAACACAAATAAATTTGTTGCCTACCACAGAAAGCACAGCTTTGCAACAGTGCCATCAGTGTCTAGTCTGTGAAGATTCATTCATCCCAGCAGGGAGAAAAATGCCTCTTCCTCCAGACAATTCCATACTCAGCCCAGACCCTACTGTGAGGCAAAGGCCCATTGAACCACAGCTCTCAATTTTCCAGACCTGCCTTTCAGCTGCTGTCATCCCCAGCTGTGTCATTGGAGGCACAGATCATCAGGTAATTAATCCATGTGATGAAACCAGGGAGACTTGGGGCTAGCTGTTCATTAGGTACACATCTCAGCAGTACCTAACATTTGCAGTCAGATGCCTACACAGTCTAACACTGGTTTTACCATTCCAGCTGATGACGACCAGTTTTATTCTGATTTTGTATTAGTAATCTTCCATTTGGACTAGATGATCATGGTAGGTAGGTCACTTCCAATTTAAAATATCCTATCCTATCCTATCCTATCCTATCCTATCCTATCCTATCCTATCCTATCCTATCCTATCCTATCCTAATCCTATCCTATCCTCTTTACCAGCATGACACAGAATGGTCATGTTTCATGCTTCTGTTTTCATATCTAAGCTCAAAGTCATAGCATCTCCCAGCCTGACAATCCACCTGAATGCAGGAACTCTACATATAGGTGTTGGGAGGTCTTGAGGTGTTCAAGGCAGTATATTGTGCACACAAGCTAATTTAGGTCCAGCTGGGGTCATTTTCTGCTCTCAAATGATTAAGGTTCTTTGTGTTTTAATGCAACGAAATGACTTTTGTCTTTCTACAAGACATTATACTGGCAAAGTAGCTGCAGCCATGCTGACAGAACTGCATTTTAGCAGTTAACCTACTCCTCACACTCCCACATTCATCAAAAAGACATGTTATACTGATAAATTATAGTAATGGCTTTGGCTGGCACAGTTATACTGGTTAAAGATCACACACCTTTCAGAGCCTTGTCCCACACCTCTGCACAAGCACAAATAAGCAGTGAAGAAAATGAGCTTCAGTACCTTCATTCAGACATATTATGGGAAACACAGCCTTTTAGGTTCAGATTACATGAAAGAGATAAAAGTGTGGGATACCGCAGTTTTTATTCGTAGCCTCGTTGACTGCAACTTTCCCCCTCTTGATCTTTCCCCACTTGACCTACTGAGTAAATACTTCTTCTGCCCAGGAAGCATGAATTTCCACTGAGCAAAGCTGAAACCCTTTTCCTGGGGTCACAAACTACCCTGCAGTTGTCTGAGATTGGCATCACGTGTTCATGCACTTTACAGAAGGAGAAAGAAAGCACATTACTGCTTGTGCAGGTTGAATTTAAGGAGACTAGGCGGCTACCACTTAAGCACTACACACCTCATGTTTAAAACGCTTTTCAAGCTGTAACACAAGGGGTTCAGTCATTTGTCTTGCATTGCAGCTGCAGCATCTCCAATGGACTCTACCTCCCCAAAATGCTCATTAACCTGAGCCTCCTGAATCACATCTGCTTGACTTGCTATTCAAACTGCACAGCTTTAAGTCAGTGCCCTTTTTTACAGATCATGATAGAACATCTTGAGAACAAAAATTTACTCACCAAAAACCTGGGAGGAATTCAGCTCAGCAGGGAAATAAAACCATTCATTTTGATGCAACTGACATGCCACCAGAACTCTTTTTTAGATTGTTATGACATGTTCACTGTTTCATAGTTAATTGAAAAAAGAAGTAAGTACAGAATTGTTCTGATACGTAGTAAAAAGACAACCATGTGATACAGTTAAGTCCCTAAACCTCTGCTGAACAAGGTATAATAATTATTGAGGGGCTGGCTTAACAGTTGGAGTTAGACATCTGGGAAAAAAAAAGGCTTTGGTAAGGGGGTGCTGAGAGGGAGCCTGGGACAAATGAAGTGCAAGGGAAAATAGATCCTTCCCTTACTGTCCTCCCTTACTGTACCTGTATCTCAAGCAGGTAGTCTGGAGCAGAGCTGTAGCAAGGTGATAACACAAATGACTCATTGGCCTTGCTGCTGGCCAGTTGCACAGCAGAAACGTTAGGAGAGAGGCATGGGATATTGGCTGGGTAGGGACATGGCTTGGGCTGCAGCATGCCAGGAGAGCCAGAGACGAACCTCTCGGAGGTCCAAGTGCTACTGCAGCACTGGCAGTAAATAATACCTTGTCAGCAGGCCACATTATTGAATAGCAATAACTTTCCATAATAACTAATTAGTGTCACATACAGACCAGACACTTATAAGAGAGAAAGTGCTATAGCTCTTCTTCCTTTATTGAATTGCAGCACTGAGGCTGAGCTTTACTCATCTCCTGGGCTGGCACAAGAAAGTACCCACACATGAGCCACACACAACCATCCTTTTGGCAGCTGTGTGTTGAATCAAGCCATTTGTCATCTCCTCCAGCTCTATGGTGCCGTTATTTCTGTGGCCATCTTGCCTGGACAGCAAGCTCTGGGGTATTTGGTTATCCCATGCTCATCCCTGAGACATCCTCTAGCTTCCACTGCCCAGTGGGGACCCAGCTCTGTGAAAGAAGGCTTCCAGCAGCACCCACCTTGGGCAATGGAAAAGGCTTACTCTTTCCACAAAGTCTCCTTGGCATCCCTGAGGCTGTGGGAAACCTCGGGCAAGTTTTATTTTGGTGGGCTTAATAACGTGGGCATGGTCAGCACTCTATTCCCCCCCCTTCCTTTACATCAAATGGGGACATATGTGTGTCTCTAGATGTTGCGCATGTCACCTTTTCATTCATAAAAGGCAGCCTGTATCTTTAATCATCACTTTGCCAGAATAATAGCAAAGAAAAAGCACTTGATTGTGTGGGTTATCAGACACTATTGGAAAAGTCTAGATAAGAATGCTGAAAACCCTTGGCTTATTAGTATTCCACATGCAAACGCTTCCCCATAATCCAGAGTCATCTGTATCCCGGCAACCCTTAAAATTTCATTGTCACTGAATTGCCAGATCTTTATCAAAATATAATTACAGCCTTAATTTGGATGATAAATTTTGATTGCCTGTGCTGTGCCAAAAAAAAAAAAAACAACACCAAAAAAATCAGGTACACGAGAGCTGAGGTACAACGGTGAGACGTGAATCTGCATATTCTGACATTGGTGCGTCACCTTTCCTCTTATCAGAAGTTGGGCTCTGATAGCTAGCAGTGAGGTTATGTAGGGGTAAATAGACACAGACATGAAAAAACAGTCTTCTAATGCCAACAAATGAAATTTGCACTAAAATCAGGGAGGAATTTAAAATATGCAGCTGCATATGACAATTATCACTATTATGAAGATTATACACTATTATCATTATGAGGTGAATGATGTGCATCATGGCTGTGAAAACCTGGAAGAAAACACCAGTCCTTCCTGAAACAAGAGGAGGTTGTGCAGAACTCACCTTTTCCCCCACTGCGTTTTTTCCCTCTCCAAACACTGGCAGAAAACAGCCCAGCGTTTTATAGTTATATTCAGAGGGTTCTCAAAATGCAAGGGCCATAAAATGGCTTCAGATTTCAGCAAATTGTTCTAGTGTTCATCTTAAACCTTACTGACAGCTTTTAAAAGTGCTCTTAATGACAGCTTTTGTGGTTGATTCATTCCAGTATGATCTTTCTGGCATTAAGAGGTTGTCTGTTACGAGGCTGGAGGAAAGGGGTGCCATTTTTCACCAATGATAGTAGGGTCCTGTATACAGGCTACCATCACCTAAACACCTTGTGTCTGCACACTTCAAAGGGCACAAAATAGCTGCTCCTTCAGTTATGTGCTTATGTGACCCAGCATCTTTTATTCCTCAAAACGACTGAAAATATTAGGATTGATGCACGTATCACAACAGACCAGAATCATCCGTCCTTACTGTGCACTGTTATAGTGATGCATTATACTTGACCCCACACCAATCTGCAGCAGATGTAGAATCAACCTCTACATATAATCATGTGAGGATACAGTTGGAAATTCCATTACTTGAATTCAACATTATTACCAAAGACATGCTGCTGGCTGGGGATGTACTCTTCTACCTTGCAAGATTTGACGTGATTATGAAGAGTCTTCCAAACTTAAACATGTAGCCTAAAAAAAGTATCTCAGAGGAATACAACCACTGTCTGTTCTACCAACAGAGCCCAAAGGAGAGGAGACGGCCCAGTAGACAAGCTGTGGAGGTTACCTAGTTTCTGATAGCAGTCCAAACCCACTTCAGTTTTACCCTGATGAAATGCCAGGAGGGAGAGATAATTACTTGGATGACAATGGCATAAATGCAATTAGACACTTGACCTTAGTGTTTCTTGGTCACATGCATAGACTTTGCTCACTGCTAAATTTGGGTCTGGGAAGTTCTAATTCCCCTGCCTGCCATGAGTTATTTGCATTTGCTCTGCAAGCCCTGATGAGGATCCTTTCCTAGGACAGATGTGATCTCATCCCTAGAAACTGAGTTCTTCACCCCCTCTGGGACCTTTGCATACCCAGCCTCAGTCCTCTTTGTTATCTACTTCTGTAACTTTGATCATCATTGCCCACATCATAAAATACCTCTTTGACACATCTGTTAATGCAAATTCACTCCCATGGAGCTTATGTTATTCTCCCCTGAGAAGACCATGCAAGGTGAGAACAACTAGAACAGTAAGTAGATTCTACCACATAAGCATACAGAAGGATTACACTGTGGATTGAAAGTCATACTGTGTCAGAGTTACAGTATGAAAAATGTGCTTCCTTGTGGGTAGTGGTCAACTACATCATCCAAGTGAAGTCTGTCTCCTTCATAATCCACTGCCCCTGCCCTCTCCCAGAGACCACTCCAAACCAAGTGCTGTTTTGATTGGTGTCTGGTGTAAGCAAACACAATTGACAGCTAATAAGGCCCAAAGCTCACTGAGTCCACAACCTTTGCAGTCTCTTCCATGCACTGGTTCCCATTCCCTAACAATCATGTCCATCACTTACATATCAGTAATGCTTTTCCTGACAGGAACAGCAGAAAGTTTTACAGCTGAATGGGCTTAGGCAATGAACCAGTCTTGTTCCCTTGGTGGTAGGACCTCAACGGGGCTAAGTCATACTGCAGTAGAAATGGAGGGCAGGAGGGAACCATGAGTGAACTGTCTGGTCCATGACTTTTCCAATCCTGAAGCACAGCTAAAATGATACAAACAGCAAATGAGGCAACCATCCCCAGACACATAAGATGCTTTCTATAGTAATTTTTGACTGATGTGTGACTGAACCTGTTCTAAAAATGCCAAAATGCAAAGCCAAGCATAATTCCACTGCTCTGAAGTGGACTGAGCATTTCTAGTCAACCTCGAATTTATTCGTACTTCCTCTCAAAAAGCCTAAATGGATATCCCATAAGCTCCATGGGATGCCTGTCCCTGTGCTTTATCTCTTTGCACTTGTAAAGGTCTTCCTAACCTTCCCTGCTGCAAAGTCAGCTGGTTCCTAAGGGGGAAGGCTGCAGAAGCGGGCACACCAGCTGCAGTCACATGCAGCTCCCCTCTTCTTTGGGTAGTGGACTCCGTCTCTAGTGCTGTGAATTTGCAACTTCTCACCTTAGATGACTTGAGCTGAATCAAAGAAGCCAGAACTAGTGATCTGGAATACTCCAGGCAAGGGGCAGGGGAAATATTTAAGCCCCCAAAGGAGGAAGATGAACCAGTGCTTACTCCAGATGCACAGTTCTTTGCTCTCCCTTTTGAAATGCATTAATTTCCTACTGGTGAAGGGTGCCACGCTAAAATCAGAGGAAAACAAATTTGCCTATCCACAGGAGCAGATTCAGTCTAGTGCTAGAGATGGAAAACTTCCATATGCCATGGTGACTAGCTCAGTACAGCTTGTTATCCATTCCCTACACATGCCAGGCACGCTGCCCCCATATAAGCACTATCAATGAAGGCAAGCATACATCTGGATGAAAAACACGCTGATAGAAGCATGCCATTTTTAAAGCTTGGCTTTTGGCTCTGAGTTACATATTCCAACACTAAGTTACATATTCCAACAACGCTAATGTTGGGAGGACTGGCAGAAGAAAGAAGTTAGCAGATTTGCTCTCCCTCTGCACCATGGTGTGTTGCAGGGGGAAGAGTTCAAAATGGCCCCTGTGATGGCTGCCAGCATCTTCATGACAACTGGTAAAAGAGAGTTTTATTCCTCCCCGATACTCTTCAGGGAGAGCTTTCTCAAGGGGAGCAACAGATTCCTCAAGCCTTCACCAGCAGCAGGTACCTCCTGAAGGAATATTTCATATTCAGAAGGTGTCACAATGTTTCCATTTCTATTCTGCCTCTGATTATCAAGCCTAAATCTCCTGTCTTTGAGCTTATAGTTGCCATGATAGGCTACAGCACAAACTAAGTGGCTATCACATGCATGTCCCAAGTTCCTAGTAAGCAAAACTGAGGTCTGGCTTCCTCAGCTACCTATCTTGGATGTTCTCCTGGGTGAGAAGGCAAGCAAGTCTCACCACTGGCAAACAGGAGCCCAGAGAGGAAGGAATGTTATGAGCCTTCCACAGCAACCAGACTCTCAGCATTACAGCCTCTGCCTTTGCACCAAGCAGCATCACAACAACCATGAACCCAAACTATGCCAGTTACACCAGTAGCTGAATAGTTGGAAATATAAACTGGGGATGCTCTTCCCCACCTGCCATTTTGGCTAAGCCACTTTACCCTCAATGGACCTGCCTTGACAACCTTATTTATCTAAAACCAGCTCGTCTGCTTCTGCCTATTCCAGGAACTGGCAAGCAGCATAACCCTGTGTGCTGCTGACTGCCCATGTCGCAGCCAGGCAGCCCTCTGATCTCTGTGAAAGACAGCCACAGGGCAAGTGCAGTGGAGGGTGCGGCACACAAGTGGTTAATGCATGTCATGAATAAACATACATGTACATACTGTCCAAACAGACAGAATCTCTTATGTTGATATTTTCCATTCAGTTCCACTAGAATTAAAATGCTCGTAATAGAAACCTGGCAATCAAAAGCAAAGAAATAGTCACCAAAGCAAGATTCATTTCTATCTATATAGTTGATCAGAAGTCTTTCTGCCTCTTACAAGCAACACCAAATACCATCCATTACAGCAACAAATGCCAGCCAAGTCCCTTTCTTTCCACCTGTGATTTTAGAAGTACATTTCCTGTGCAGAAAGCTGTGTGCTTGGCAACCTCTGCATCTCCCCTCCTGACGAGTAGCAGAAACGCTGCATGCTAAACTCTCTCCTGTAATGACATGGATTCCCACACCAGAGAAAAATTCTCAAACTACCCAGGCAAAACTTCCAATAACCTGTAAGGTATTTAACAAACCGGAGGCAAAAGCTAAAGTCAAACCCTCAAAGCATACAGAAAAGAGAGGAAAAAAGTAAAAAATTATAAACAAAAAAAAAAATGCCCTCTGCTTGACCCAAAATAACAGAACAGTTCTGCATAGGAAAGAAAATGAATTACCATTGTGGAGACCCTCAGTCATTTAGAGTCTCCAGTGAAGGCTGAGAGCCATTCTGAGACTGCAGGTCTTTCCTCTAACTTCACTCCCCGGCTCTGCAAGGAACTGGTTAAAGATGACATCACTGTTCATACTACCCTCCTCCCTCTCCCCATTCACTTGCTAAAAAAGCTGAGGCTGCTCCTCTCCCCCTGCATTGGCTCCAGATTTGGTCCTCACTCCTCGCCAAGTTCCCGGTCTGCAGCTGACTGTGCGGGTCGGTGTCAGTGTGGGACGGAGGATGCGTCTCTATGCACTCTTACAGCATCCCTGCTGGCACCCGCTTGAGAAATAAAACAGCCTTTCCCTTAAGAAATCAGAAGAGTCTAACCTCGCGATGTATAATGCATTACACAGCCAGCTCCGTTTACAGAAGGCAAGCAGTCTTCCTCTTTCAAGCAGGAGGGAGAGCGAGACCCTCCTAGGGGCTCTGTCTTTTGCCTCGGCTCATAGGAGAGGACCCTCTCCGTGGTTTGCTGCATCCTCCTTGCGTTAGGACTGCAATCTATCTTTTTTCTTTTTTTTTTTTATTCCCTCCCCCTGAGTGTGACATCATCAGACACAACTCCACTTCTGTAATAAAAAAGGATCCCAAGCAGAGCTACCTGGGACGAGGTCATCTGGAGGATCTTGCTTCTTACAAAATTCTCTGCTCCCACAGTATCATCTGGATTTAATAACCCTGTGCCTGCTGCAGACCAGGATGGCCAGCTGCTGGGCTGAGATCAGTCTCGTTTCTACCCCAGCATCTCAGCTCCACAGCATCAACAGGGAGCAGATACTTCTGGAGCGCTCCCCTGGTACCCACGATTCACTTTGCAGCTCCATTTGCTTCCCTCCCCTAACTGCTGGGAAGGATGCTGCAGCAAAATCCCTCGGCCAGCTCTCCTGGCTGCTACAAAGCAGCCAGGCTGCAAGCGCCCAGCGCACAGGCTCCCAGTGCTCCTTAACTCTCCGAAGCTCCTCAGCCTAAGCATCACTGAGCCTGCCAAAAACACTGGCATCCCCGACTGACAGCTGCAGGAGCCAGCAGCTCAGGGGCAGCCCCAGCATAGGGCCTATTTGTTGCCAAGGGCACCCACCGCCTTTTTTTCGCTACCTGTGTTTTGTCTCCTCGGGTAGTGCTGAGGCTTGTGCGGAGCACTGCCCATCCTCAAGGTGCCCAGCAGGCACCAGGGTGGCTGGTGTGTGCCCCACTACTGCTGTGGGATGAGAGGCGGATGGTGGCTCCTGGGCTCCGCAGCCTCCCTTGCACACTCCCATGCTCATGGTGGCAGCCAGCAGCAGTGGCAGCCACAGCACTGGCAGGAGACAGGAGTGTGTACGTGCATATGTGTAACATATGCTTTCCTATACCTACTATATAGACACAGAACTACATGCAAATATAAACACAGACGCGCATTCTTGATCTCTTACAGCTACCAGCAATGCCACAGACATATCAAATATTGCACACGTAACAGGATCGATGGGATAAGGCTGCATTTGCAAACATGCTCAGAATCGTTTGTGTGCTACCTGTCTATACAGCCTGCACAAAAATATAACGCTGCTGCGCTGATTACAGCTGAGTGTTTGACATAGGGCTGTAAAAGCTTCACAGAACTCAATACAAACTCCTCTGAAAGGTATAGCGGTATGTCACACATGTCATATAACAAATGGTACTTCTCTGCATGGTAGAAATGTCTTGGGGGGGGGGGGGGGGGATGAGGACAGGGGATGGCACTGTAAAAGTCTTTCAGCAATTACAGAATCATAGAATAGTTTGGGCTGGAAGTGACCAAACCTGCTGCAATGAGTAGGGACATCTTCAACTAGGTCAAGTTGCCCAGAACCTCATCCAGTCTAGGCTTGATTGTCTCCAGTAATGGTGCATCCACCACCTCTCAGGGCAACCTGTTCCAGTGTTTTACCATCCTCATTGTAAAACATTTCTTCCTCACATCCAGTCTAAATCTCTCCTCTTTTAGTTTAAAGCCATTACCCATCATCCTGTCGCAACAGGCCCTGCTAAAAAGTCTTTCCCTACCTTTCTTATAGCCCCCTTTTAAGGACCGAAAGGCTGCAATAAGGTGTCTCCAGTCTTCTTTTCTCCAGGATGAACAACACCAACTCTCTTCACCTTTTCTCATATGCTCCATCCCTCTGATCATTCCTGTGGCCCTCCTCTGGACCCTCTCCAACACGTCCATACTTTCCTGTACTGAAACCCCCAGCAAGCAGCCCTCTGAATTTGGAACACGCCGGTACATCAGGTCCCAGAGAAAACCCCTGCCAGAGACAGGGAGCAAGTGGCAAGTTGAAGGAAGTCAGTAAAAATCCTGCCTCAGTGTTCATTCATAACTTCCTCCTCCTCCTCTCCTTCTTCAGAGCTGTGTTTTGCATGTGGGCTGGTAACACATTTGTATCAAACACCAGAGCCCTCCTGAATGAGCCAGAGTTAAAAACCTGGCATCTCCTGACAGCTGTACACTCAGCAAAGAGCAGGTGGTGTAAACCAGGGGCAGGATTTCCACTAAAGAATCTCCCCCTCTTACAACAAATGCATGGTCCTGCAGGTTCTTATCTCCAAGCCACAGCAGGCATGAGACTCTGGCACAAGCAGGTAAGAGCCTAAGACTAAGGTGGGATGACTGTGGTGGATAGGGATGTGGGACCATCTTCGGAGCTCCACCAACGCGAACCTTCACATAAATACAGAAGAGAGTATCCTGTGCCACCACTCATTAATCAAACCTCAGTTTTCTCACTGCTCTGATAGGGATACTACAGACACTAACAAAGACGGATCCTACGTACATGTAGCAGCAACACTAACATCTCTGGAGTAACATCAATTATACATCATACACTAGTCCAAAAGAGAAAAAAGCAGAAAGTATGCCAATTCACCACATGAATCTCCATATTCCCCTTCTAAATGGAACAAGTGTTTAACCCAGCTTCTTAAGGAAAAAAGGTCAACCTGCTGCCTGTCCCCTGCATCCCAGCCTAATTTCTGAGTTCCCTGTCCAAATTTGCCAGAATAATTTGATTATGTTCTATATAATTAAGTTCCTATGAATTTCAGGTGGCAAAAATTAACAAATCAGTACTATTCTCACTGAGGAGCAGCCAGGGAAATTTCAACTATTGCATGTTCCACTGGGAACTGACTGGCTGGCTGGCTCTGTGTTAGCAGTAGTCCCCTTGCCCTGGGATCAGGAAGAATGTCCTGTGGTTTTTCGGAGAAGGAAGAGAGCGTTTCAGAGAATAAAGGAGAAGTTGACAAATGCACCTTAAGTCTTTATTTCTTGGTTAATGGGACAATTTGTTTAGTGTTTCTGTTTTCTCTTCCTAGATCTGCTCCTCATGCGTCTTATCAACACCTTGGAACTAAAATGCATAGGTATTTTATCCCCTGATGAAACCTTTGGACATGCCCTTCTCATTTTACTTTGGTTCTCCTAAGCAATGGCATTGTTTTAATCAGCAGCCAGACTGCCAGCTGGTTATAACAGTTCCTAAACCCAAAAAGTTTCATGCTGGTTCCCGGTCATGAGATGTTATTGTAGGAAAGCAAACAAACCCATTCCTGTAAGAAAGACCAGGCAAACTAAGTGCAGGATTGGGGGGTGGAAAGAACCCAACCTAAATAAATGAGGGCTGAAACTACATCCACAGCTCCCAAAACTCACAATCAAAGAGGTAGAAATGCTTCCAGACAGAAAGAAGAGGAGCTTGCCCATCATTCCCATCACTTCCCCCCTACTATACTGACATTAACTAACAGTTTCACTTGGCAAACACAGATTGTTTCAAGTATTTGGGTGACTGAGTTGAAGATCAGAGCTCAAATAAAAGAGCATCAAGTAGCACCCCTGCCTCAGTGTATGCATTTCAGTGTACCTTGGGGTATCTCCAAAGTAAATGGGGTAGAATATGCTCCATATTGTACGAATTCTCCACTTGCTTTAGCAAATGCACCTCATTCAGCATTTCCACTATCTTCTTTAATCTAGCACTATGCCTCCCACGAGCACAGTTTAACAAATGTATTATATCATACAAATGGGTGTTTCCCATTTTGAGAATCATTCAGAGGTGAGCTGAGTCCCAATCTACTTCTCTGCTTTGACCAGTCTTCAAATGCAACCAAGTCTGTTTAACAGATACGAAGAAGGCAGCAGATGAATGTCAGACATCTACATCCTCTGCTATTTCTGTAACGTTACAGAGTGTACTGAAAGGAAGAACTCAAAGTCCTCTTCTTTAATGACGTCCCTGCAATTTTTTAAAAAATCTAAATTTCGGTACTCTGTCATTTTGACCCAAACTGTTACAAAGCAAATCAAGGTCAGGGCTGTCTGTCACTTTCCCAAATTACTCCTGAGTAAAGACTGCCCTCAGCCAAATAGTGTTAGTCTAAATAGGAACTCAGCCTCTCCTGTTTCATTATCCCAGGGAGGTTTTCATTTCAAAGCTGACTTGGACTACATAAAAGTTAGCTTTTAAGCAGGAGCAATGTGAATATTCCTCCCTCCCCTCTATTCTACCTTCTCAAGGAAAGAAAGGAAAAATAAGACCCAGTTCCAATTCTGCTGACCTGGCACAAGAGGAGGCAGCAGAACAGTGGGGTATTCCTCTCGGAGGAAATCTTAGTGACAATTTTCCATTGACTATTTTTCTTCCTGTTCCACCTGACTTTCATGGTACCCATGGTACAACTGGAGCAGCTCCAGCCTGCTGCTCCCATTTCAGAGGAGCTGGCTGTCCTCAGCAGGGGCAGCTTCAAGCATCCCACCATTTGGCAAGCGATGACAACTCTACTGACCCTGCATATCCTTACTGGGAAAATCCTTCTTACTCAGTCAGGCCCTCATAAACAGACACACCCCAGCAAGGTGCAGCTGGAAAATGAGAAATGGAGACCCTGGTGGCTGAGGTGGAGAGATCCTCCTTGGGGGCTTCCTGCTCTGCCCCAGGCTGCCCAACCGTGATGGATCCAGGGGACAGGTCCCAAGCAAAGGCCACCAGAGCTACATCTGCTGGTGCCTTGTTTATAAAAGGCCAGGTCCTAAATATGCTGCAAGTAGCGGCAGCTACAAATTATCAAGGTACTTGCTGGTGAAAATTATTACAGGTTTCTGCTCTTCTTACTACTGTGATTACAGGGTGCTGCTCAGCTGCACACACACACCATACAAGCAGCTTGTAGCCTCATTTCCTACAGAAACAAGTGGGATGGGATCACACAGCCTGCTGCCTGCATGGCTGCTCCTTTTCCCCCTCCCCAGCCACCATGGCCCTCCTGGACAGCCTGAGCCAGATCCACACAGGGTAGGTGATACCAGGGTGCAAAATAACAACTCAGAAAATTTATTTTTCTCACAGATCGAAGACAGGATGTGGTTTTCCACATCACCCTCACCTAGTGAAAACTGTATTCCCCCAGGTCTAGAACAGTCCAGTGACCATAACAATCTAGAGCACAGGAGACACAGATGCAAATTCTCCTCTCCTTGGAAGAATCTGATGCTGTATTTCACACCTACAAGAACAGTGCGTCATCCACTGTGCAATACGCTACTGTGGCATTGTTTTTCAACACTGATCCTAGTTTGTTTTGAAGTCTCATCAACTGAGAGGAAGTAAAACTTTCTACTCACTAGGACATTAAGTTTCTTTCTCCTAGTTTAACTAGTACATCAGGCTATGAAATGGAATCTGGACTGCCATTGAACTGATAATCAAAACTTGAAACTGAATCTTGAGTCCTTCCCTCGGTGACAGGGTTTTACCTGTTTACTATTCCCACTATCCCACTGAATTTCCATGCCACCCCAGGGTGACAGGGTGTTCAACCCTCACTTTGGGAGATTATGATGTGGTTTACAAGTCTTATAATGATAAAAGATGTTGTAGAAGTACTGAGTTATTTGTCTATCACCATAAGCTGAATGGAAGTGGTTTTTAAATAGGAATTGTATAAATATTTTGGATTCATAATGTAATTTTAACTCACAACTTGTTACTTAAAAGACTTGGATATGCAGCTCCATCCATTTCTGTGTAATCCAGTAATGCCTCAACTGCAATCCTACTTGGGTAGCAGCTCCAAAATAAGGATTGCAGAAAAAGGTCCTCTCACCGACCCCTCTTTTGCCCAGCAGTGCATCATTTGCTTCATTTGTCTGAAGCCTTTGCTTAGCCAAAGGTAATTGTGCTCGGGTTCTTCTTAGAAGAGCCAAGCCCTGAGTTATGTGAGCTTCATATTGTAACTATATTATGTTTATTGCCTCTCACTAGTGTTTCCAGCCTTCCGCATGCTTTTTCACAAGATTTTCTTCTTGTTTATTTCAGCAGAACTACTGACTGTGTCATAAATATTGATGTTTGACTTACTATATTTTGCTTTTAGCCTGGCAACTCTGTATTTCTGCTTGCCAGGGCTTTGCTTTTCATATGCAGTTGTTATAACACATATTAATAACTGCTTGGAAAGACTGTAAGGATTTTTAACATGAATAGAAATACAAGTCACATTCAAGTAACCCACTGCTTAAAATAGTAACCATGTCATTGTCCTAGCACAACCTGTATCTGAAACACCTGTAAATCACCCAGCAACAACTAACCTATTCTGACCTGCTAAAACAAAGCAGAACTGCAACAATCCTGTGGTATTTACCATGTGCTTTGCAGCAGGCTCTACCCACGAATCCAAATAACAATCTAGGGAGCTATCACTGAGTACTGATTGCATTGCTACAAGTCATCATTACTTATCTAATAATTAATACTACTTGATGGAAAAGGATTGAGGAGACTGATTTTCAGTGCTGCCTTCTTGCTTTGATACTGAGTTAAACCCTGAAGATATATCCAGTGAATTTTACTGACAAATTACATTCATCATCTATGTGCCTGTCTTGTCAGGAGTCTGAGATGTAATACATATTAAAACACTACACGTGATTTTCCTTTTTGAGCACTTAGCACATACCACTCTTACATACTGTGCTTGATTTCCAAAATCCAAAACAATGCATTTAGTGACCCCCAGGGAGAAGCCAAGCTATGGGATTAGTGACCTCTATAAGCAGTGACCACAAAAACAAGAATCCAATGGGAATTATCCCCAACTGAGTTTGCCATCTGCTGCCCCAGGAGAACCACCCCAATTCCTTTCAACATACGCAGAATTTAAGACAATCATGGGAATTCTATATTTATTCTTCCATATCCGTTTGTTTTATCCGTTAGCTATGAAGGAGCAGATCATCATTTGCCCTGTGAGCTAAGAGTGCTATATTTGTGCTACAACTGGAAAAGCACCAGCCGGCGGCAGTGGGGCTAAGCCATCCATCTGGAGCTTGTGGCTCTTCTGCAGAGGATGAGGAGGTGGCCGAAGGAGTGAGAGTGGACACAGTTGTGCAAAGGTGGGGGAGAAAAGAGCCTGGAAAGGATACATCCAATCCCAATTTCTCAGTCTTATTGCAGTTTACTGTATGTTTCTAAAAGCTATGTCTGCTACACAATTTCCCTTCCAGACTGAAAGCGGGAGGAAGAAAGCACCTAAGCATGTGTCTTTGACTAAGGGGCAAGGTGTCTCTTCTGACAAGATCTGACTTCCTGTTGCTTTTAGCTAAAAAATAACTTAAAAGCTCAGCGTCTGTGCTTGCCTTGGTGATGGTGCAAGGGGAGAAAAGTGGTATTTCATTCCTGTCCTCACTGCTACTCTGGGAAAACAAAGAGAGCGATATACATAATCCAATGTTGAACTGATTTCACGTGCTGCTCCTAACAGCCACAGAGGAAGGAGAAAAAGGAGAAAACCTTGAGCCTTCATGTCCTGGAAACAAATGGCTGCTTTTTTTTAGAGATGAGCAGCCTTAAGACAGACTCTTTCATAGGAAAGGGAGATAGTCTGTGACAAAGCTTCTTCCATAAGAGGCCACAGCGGTCACCTCCATCTGGAGATGGTGCAGTGGTGAAATCCTGTCCCAGCCAGAGATGATGTCCCAGCGATCAAGATGCCTGGATGAATCTGGGCAAGGCCAAGGCTGTGGACACCCCAAGTGCCTTCTATATATTAAACATTTGAATCAGCGCTAATATGCTCTGTCAAGAAGACAGCAGGCTATTTGGGCAGGCTGGTGACAGGTAGATGTGTGCAACAGCAGTGGCAGGGCTGTAGTATAAGCAGCAGTGGTAATCCTCTTTGTGGATCAATCTTTAAAAAGCAAAATAAAACCCAAAGGTTTACACAGAGCCATGTGACACCATGACAACATGCGAGGGAATGTCATCATGCAACTGTTTTCCCTGACTTTCATTAGACAGCCCTGAATTTTGTGGAAATATTGACAGGCCAAGGGAAAAACCCAAGCGCCCTTTAATTTTGCAGATGGAAAAAATAATGCCTTGTACAGAGCATGATAGCTTAATGGTCTTCTTTGTCCCTTTTCATCAAGGACCAGCTCCCAGAGGCAGTAGCCAGGATAAATCACACGTCAAATGCAAGGAACCAGAAAGGTAGAGGGATTTTATGATTAAATATGTACAAATGAGAGTGGAAGTGGGGGGAGAATGTACATAAAGTACATGAAGCAAATGGTGCAGAAGAGACAGATACAGTGATACGGAACTGCCTGATGTGAAACTGAAACCCAGGCTGCTGGGGAGGCATGACCTGCCTCATTTACTCACCACGGTCTACAACTGGAAGTCATCCCAACAATTTATCTCAATTCCTTACTCAACTACATTGCTATTCGCTAGGAAAATATTTTCTCCCTGCTAGCATCTATGAGACCTGGCTAAACTCCTATTCATAGTAAATCTGGGGCTAATTTTATTAAAGTCTTTTCCTGGTTGTTGCACTCTTGAAAAATGTTGTGCCAGCAGCTACATAGATAGTATTACTCATACAGACCTAGTGCCTTTTGATTTGGTATTGGAAACAGTGACTGAAGCTGGTTAGACAAATGCGGTTAGGCTTTGCTGGTTGTAACTGAGCAGGGCTACAGGCAGCCTAGCTGCTTTTCTGTTTCTATCCTTCCTCTATTTGCAAACACGCCCATGCGCAGCCACTTTGGCTGACTTAATATGGGTCAATACCTGTCCAGGATGGAGACCCACCGAGCCAAGCAAGTCTTTGGCATGGTGTCTACTCTACTCTGCAAGGTTATTGCAAAGCATCCACGAGGTAGGAGTGCAAGATACCATGAATGGGAATTAAAAAAGGTGAAATCATTTCTCTCTGACAGCATTTAAGATCTGCTTCCCTGGCCCTTTGAAATATGCCTCTCAGTAAAGCTCCCTGTTCAAACAAAACCAGTGCACTGTACAGTGGATTGGTCACAGGCATCTTTGTTCTGCACCCACACAAGATTGGAAGTGACACATCACTTCCACTGCAGGCCAGACATCAAGCAGAGTTGCGTCCCCACTCACAGTTTATTTAAAGCCGTAGCTGGGTTTTTAGGGATCAAAGAGAAGGGGGTATAGGAAAGGGATGCTGTTCAGGGGAAGACTGGGAACAAAACAGTACATTTTAGTCATACACATCTTTCCTTAATATTTGCTTTTGAAACTGCTGAAATATAACGTGGCAACAAAGTTATGTAAAGTACAAGTCACCAAGTGGTGGCCTGTGAAGCTTTCTCAGTTTATTAGTGCTTCCGCTCTCTGCAGTACCTGTCATAAAGATAAGGGATTAGACTGATGTCAATCAGTGCCATCCCACTAAAGGCCACCACAGCAGGAAGCCAGGCTCACAGGGCTTTGCAAGCTGAGGGTACAAAGCACCTCTGGGATACAAAGCATGCTGTCAGCATCTGAGACCTGGGATGGGATTTTTGGAAAGGGCATGTACATTTTTTTGATCATAACCTGGACTCTCATTCAAAGGAATCCCATCTGCAGAGCCAGAAACAGGGCTCCGCAAACGGCCAGGCTCTCCAGAACCAGCAGCTTGCCCCTCCCCAGCTTGGTAGGTCTGTGTTTGTTACAACCAGCTGGATGCCTCAGCCCTCTCCCCCTCCCTGTAACTGGGTTTCAAGTTTACAAGTATTGCAAATGAGTTCATTTCCCCTCATTAACTCTCACAAGTAGTCGCTGCTTCTCTGAACTCTATTTCTCTGCCCCCAAATCCCTTGGGAGCTGCTGGGGCTGAAAAAGCCCTTTTCAACAGGCACAGTTTCGGACAGCCGCCCAAACGAAAAGAACGAAGGGGGTCTCATTAGACCGGACATGGCACTCATAGAACGGATGGGGAGAGGGATTAAATCAATGGAGAGACTTATAAAGCAGAAATCTGAGCAGCTTCATTTTTTCAGATAATTGTTTTCAGCAGGTTTCTCATTCAATACAAGCTTTGGCCAAAGTGGTATTACAAACTATTGATCTCATGCTTCCAAATTCAGTTTATTCCCCTCTCTCCATCCCAGGCCCCCAATTTTCTTGCTTCTGTCAGCAACCCACTAAGTCCTCAAACTGACAGCTGAGATACCAGGCCCTCCCCACTGTCAGGTATCGCTCCAAACATGCAGCACAGCGATCTTTTGATCCTAGAAAGCCCTGCACTAAACAGCCAGTTTGAAAACCTTACTGCTGCACTCACTGCACACCAGATGAACTTTCAGGCTGTCTCACTGAGACTTCCATCAGGTCTTATGCCACGCGTGAGGCTGCTTTCCTAAACCCCACCTCCCTCTGTACTTTCTTTCAACCCAGGGTTTCTCTCCCTCTCATTCTGTCTCATATGATTTTCATACTGAAGGCTCACAGGGACATTTTCTCAAGCAGCAGAACAAACAGCCCAAGGCCGCCACACAGTCAGGGCGAGACTTGGCACAAGGATATTAAAACAGTATGTGCATTTCCTTCCAAAACCCAGCACTGAAGACTTAATAACACTGAAGGCTGAAACAAAAATACAGAAAGTATAATAAGGTTAGGTGAAAGGATTTTGACCCCTTCTCTGTACATGACATACGCTGTGGAGAAGCATTTGTCATCCACTGCGAAACTTCCCGTAATGACCCTTGGCTAGTCAAATTATTTCAAAATGAGCAAAGCAAAAATAAATCCAACCAAACCCACCATATGGATATGTTCATTCTTGAAAGAGGGCACGTTCCAGTGATCAAAATGCTGGATAGCACGCGAAGAGGTCTGGGCTTGGGTCCCAGCTCTTACAGAGGCTTTATATATGATCTTGAGGAAACCACTAAGGACGGGGTTTAGTTGCTTAAACAACAGTGTCCAGTACCATTTGAGATGCTCTAGGGTATCCAACGTATCTGTATGGGGCTAGTCAACACAAAATAGGACCCTGGGGCAGCAGCTGGAGGCAGGAAGGATTTAGACACCTGTACTGCATCCTATACTGCTGAATGTCTACTAGACATGTTTCATGATGCCTTCCACACCTTACAGCTTCTACGCTAATGCACCCATTACCAGTCTCTCCCGAACCCTCCAGCAAAACTCTGTGTTCACTGGCCCAGGGTACAGCTTGCACCAGCCGGTGCAGGTGGGAACACCCTGTACCCTGCAGCCCAAAGCCAGGGATAGCAGGCAGCTGCACTCCATCTCCCTCAAGGGCAGTGCTGCCCACAGGGTTCGCTCAGGAATCACACTGGGATTGGAGTCACCATGCCGGCAGGTCTGCATTGGTCTCCCAGTCTCTCCTATACAATACCTCTGGAGAAGTCCATGGGCCACTTTATATAGTCCAATACAGTTAATTCCTCATGACAGAGAGAGCCTCCACGCTCCCCTACACACTCAAGAAAAGTTGGCATATCTGTCCATGGGTGTCTTTACAGTGTTGAGCATACAACCCCCTCCAAAAACATCAAGCCTTCATTCCTTTAGCTCTTTTTCAAGCCCAGCAAGGCACGCATGCATGGGTGCCACTGGCCCCCCAGCTGCCGCAGGTTGGGCGGCAGTGCTCTTGCTTCTTGACGAGGCCAGGACCTGCTATCATCTCCTGCAGCCACGGGCCAGCTCTTCGACTGTATACTCCAAGCAGGCTTTACAGCACAGTTGCATTTTGAAATTCATCACCCAAGCCCAAATTGCTGTTGAGTCTTTCAGAGACAGAAAACTTTTGGCAGTTGCAGTTGCTGGTGGCCAGAGGCCATTCCCAGTCAGTATAGCACAGACAGGGCGTTGGCTCTCACAGTGATTTACTGTGCACTCAAAACGTAAATCAGTTTCCTCCTGACTACCTGTGGGTGTAATCATGTAAGAAGAGGAATGAAGCATTTCCATGGAGTACTCCTTTCTCCCAGTTTGCAAAAAACATTTGTTTCCTTCATCTTATCTATGTCTGACATTGGCACTTCACTTGTGCTGTTGAGAAATTGTGACCGGGTTTCAGAGTCCAGCCCAAACCCAGGGACACTCCTGCACACTCCTCTATTTCTGTGCTTCTACCTTACCATGAGGTGCACATGAGTACCACTTCCTTCTCTGACAGTTTTGCAGGAGTAAGGAACGTAGGCATAAGCACTTGGGATGTCCATCCACAGCCACCTCCTCCCAGGTCTGATGTTGCTACTGCCCCACGCTTCACCCGCAGGCTCAGGCCAAACTGTGCGTCCCCACCTTAGTGGAGTGGAAGCTCTCCCAAATGAGGGACTGTAAGAGGCATCCAAAGGCCAGACACAAAAATTTCAACAGGGAAGAGGATGACTCCATTCCTCATTTACTGCTCATTTATGAGAGTGAGCACAGATCTGCCAGAGGCAAAACTGAGTGCACAACTAGCACACACTGGCTGAAATGCCAGGCACGAACACAGAGACAGGCATCCGGCTTCCTATTCTGCACCTAGCATTAAAAAATCTCCAGAGGCGACTGTGTACGGGGTAGGAAAACTGCCTCAAAGCCCCAAAGGGTAAGAGGAGTGCATCTGGGCATCCTGCTGCACAAGGATGGCTATGAAGTGGAGATCTTCATCCATGCTGCCTTTTTTCTTGGACACCAGCAGAGCAAAGCAGTCCTCCTTTCACCCTGCCCATGCCCTGCCAGGGGCTGCACAGGCAGCACAACCGCTGCCCTGCTACCCTGACTGCATTAATACAAAATCCACCGTTACACCAGCTGCTACTAGCTTTCTGCTGTCCAACAACAACCAGGGTAGTTGGCAACGGCAGAGTAAAATCTCAGATCAACTGTTTTTGAGGGACTTCGATAGAGGCCAACAAAAGCAAGGACGTTCAAAGCTCTCAGCTAAGCATCGCAAGAGGTCTCGGTGGAGTGTCACATGACGAGAAACAGATTTGCTGCATTACAAAGTAATGTCAAAGGGCTGTGCTGGAGCTTTAGCTGATGGCAAGTCTGAATTTCTTTGCACTCGCTGGCTTGAGCCAGACAGAGGACCCTGCAGCTTTCTGTTTCACAGGCTGCCCATCTTTTTTCTTCATTTCATTGATCAAATTCTGACAGCTCTCTTACGTGTCTTATCTTACTCCAGGCTGCCCCCACTGTTTCTGCCATGGGGATGACTTAAGCAGAACTACTGGAAGAGTACGGCATCTCTTGTTATGATTAAGGGATGGTCTACAGATCAAATTGTACCAATTAACATAAAGATGCATTATTAAATGGTGCAGACTGTTTATATTAAACTGAAATGCAGTTCTTGCTTGCTTTGGAGCAAATTGATTTCAAAAGCCTTTTTTAATATGAGGCATTTGATGAGCACATGGTATTTCTCTCTGGCCATTTTGTGTAGTTTCCCATGAGGACTCTCTATTCCATAACAAAAATAGATTTATACAAGAAGCACAATGTTCGTCATTTCTTAAATCCCTATTTGTTCTGGAAGGCAGTTCACAAAGGCAGCTACTCCAGAGTGGCTATCATCAGAGTGTGTCTGCATTTGCAATACATCAGTTCCACTTCCCCAGGAAGACAGAGCATATACCATTCCTGCTGAACCCAAAATAAGCTGCTAAAGAAAAATAGCCCCGTCTGTCTGTCACAGGGTCTGCGTCCCTTTAATATAATTGTTTTACAATTTCGCCTTTATTTTAGCTGAGAATGTATTTTTGACATACACAAAGACATAGAATTGAGTTCAGTTGAACCAAGAAAGTCCCTGCTATACAAAACAAAATTGGCTTTGCAGACTGTTTCTAATTAAGGGTGCACCCACAACAGGCTTGCAATGACACAGCAAGTAATACCTGCAGAGATACTCCAGTGTGTGTGCTACCATGCAAATACTCATCCACATGGTAAGTGGTGGCACCTATAACTCAGGGAAAGCCATTAAAAGAGGAAAGTTTTAAGCTGAGGTGAATTAAGACCACTGAACACAGAGATGGGGGGAGGTGGCTCTGCTGACGGTGGGGAACCTGGTAACTTACCATAATTAAACTGTATCTGAATCTCCCCAAAATCCTGTTTTGTTTTCTTTTGTTTTTTCCTGAGTGAAAACATGTCTAAGTTTTATATTCCAGGTCTGTGGAGACCCTGGACATTTCTAGCAGGTGTTGCACACCATTACACCAACAGACCAGAGAGATTACTTTTGCAACACAAACCCATTAATACAGCAAGAATATCTGGAAGAGGACATTGCTTTCTTGAGCTACAGAACGTTGCTACCTTTGGGAAAATTGTAGCATAATGCCAAAATACTGGATACATAATTAGAAGGTACTTGCTTGCTCTCAATCAATAATTAATAGGGACCCAAATATGTGATGATTTCTGGAAAGAAGGTACCAACAAAGCTAGATTACATTTTATAAGGCTTCATTTGCACAAACGTAGCACTTGATTTCATAAACCTGTCAAGCAGCAGTTCTGTATGGACTACAGTGAAATGTTGCAGAGTGCCACTGGGAGGTGTCACTATATAGCAATATCATCAGGCCAAAGGAAAGAGCTGTGCTGAATACAGCAGAAGGCACATGCGTTATGTCCAGGGAACTATAAAAAGGGGTGTATGATTAAGTCATCAACACTTGAATGCCTGAGATTTTTGTCATTGGGTGCCATCCACCCACTGACAGTGTTTTAAGATGACCAACCCTGGACGCAGGGTAAAGTGATATGTTACTGGCCTCCCTTTTAATCTGTTAGCATTTGCTAGCAGTACAGTCGCACGTGCATGCACACACACACACAGAGCCCCCAAAGGCTTACATATTAGTGTAATCTTTACTAGGCATTGACAGATTTGACACTAATGAGGTTTAGCAACAAAACCAAACCCTATCCTACCGACCCTTCAAGTTACGGAAGAAAGTGCTGAAAGAGCTAACTGTCTAGCTAAACACATCAAGCCTCGTCCTGCTACTCCCTCTCTAGCCCTCTTTCCTACATCTACTGCCCTCTGAGCATTTAGCTGGATCTCCCTTATGAAAGTGATAATGCATCTGATGCAAAAAATGTTTGACTGAATCTGCATATTGCCTGGGGTCTTATTCATTTATTGATTTAATTTGGTGTTCAGTTTAAAACCAGAAATAATCCTGCCCAGTCTGCATGTGTTTTTCTGCAGGGAGCAGACAAATAGACCTATTTCTCCACGGCAGCAGAACCGAACAAATCAGAAAGGGTTTGCAACCTTCTCCTGCAGATTTTATCACCAAACCAATTAGGTGATATCAGTGCTGTCATTTAAAAAAATAACAGAGACCCCCACCCTGCTCCCACTGATGTTTGCTAGGAGAGGAGGAAAAATAAATAGAAGTGTTATCAGCCAGCTGTGAAGGATGGCTGAGTTTCAGATAAGGTTATTACAAGAACTGCCCCATCTTTCTCCACTGTCCCACAAAACCATCTGTAGTTGGTTAGCACTGTTTGACAAACGGCAAACATCCACCCATTAACCAAGAGTCCTGGGGAGGAGGCATAGAGCCAGTTGAAAGCTCAGCATTACCCAGCTCCCTGCTCTTGCCCCACAGCCCGCTAGCTGTCAGGGCAGGGCTCTGGGTCCTTCATGAGTCCCCCACTCGTGTAAGTCTCTTGGCCATGTGCAAACAAAACCTAAAATCGTAAAAATGAAATACTTAGGCAGGCTTGCCCACTCACAGAAAGCAAGGACAAACACTGCAAAGCCTGAGCGCTGTGTAAATCAGGTTTGATAAGAAGTACCTGTTACTGAAAGTTTTACTGCATTCTTTGGCTCTGGAAATGGAAAAAAAGAAGGGAGGAGGCATACTTAAAATGAGGTGCAACTCTGTGCGGGAAAGCGACCTCTGTTCAGCAGGAGTTTGGGGAAAACATCCTCCCTCCACCAGCAGCACCCATGAGGAAACCCAGGGAGAAAACGGGCTCTACTTGCACTCCTCAGCCCGCAGCAGCTCAGGGCTATAGCTGCATGCTCTGCTATGCCTTCAGCAAAGCTCCCTGTTGCACAGTGGGCTGCTTTGTCCTCCATGGCACCCACTGAGTCCCAGCCAGCAAGGCAGCAGACCCAGCCTCTGCGTAGCATTCTCATTGCCTTTCCAGGCATACAGATGGCCCAGCTTCAGGACCCTGTCCTCCTAATCTCCCCATGGCCCAGCTGGGTGGCAAATAGGAGTGGGGAGCAGTAATCCCCCAGCTCCTGCTGGCCATCGTGTGAGTGGGTTAACGCTTTCCTGCCTGGAGGAAGCTCAGTTTCCTTACTTTGCTTTTGTTCTGTCTTAACAGCAAAGACATCAGGAAACATTCCTGCCGTGGTTGGGAGAGGAGGAAATGTTCAAGAAACAACCTGGCCAGCAAAGGAAAAAGGAATTGCAACTGGTAAAATCGCTAGAAAGAAAAAGGAAAATAAATCCCACAGATGTGATTAAAACCAGCCATTTCTTGCCATCAGACACAGAGCATCTCCTGCCCAAGCGCAGCGGCTGCAACTCACTGCACGTCAGGCAATTCCCAATTACAGCAGACACATGCCGCCCTCCTGGCCGGGTCAAGGCCAGAAGAAGCTGACCCCAAGTGGCACTGCTCACAAGGCTTAGCACTGTAATGACAGGCATGGAAAATGCAGCAAAGAGGGACAAATGATCAGTATCTCTCTGCAATACTTCCTTAGGTTTTCTGAAAACTTGTCAGCTGTGTACTTCCAGCCTTTTAGTTTCTGATCCCCACATACAGAGGTGACGCTCTGTAGTACAGGAAGGAGGAATAGTAATTTTCAGCAAAGGAGCAATCCCTACCCCAAACCCGCTGGCTGTTTAATAGGCTGCTCCCTCACCTAATGGTACCTCTGATGTTAATATTGCTGCGCAGCAGAGAGAAATGTGCTCCAGCAGCATTCCTATTTTCATCTTCTGTGGGTGCACATTTGTTCTCTTAAAAGTACTTTTTAATAATAATAATGAAAAAAAAGTCCTGCCTACCTCTTCTGGTTCACTGCATTTATAACAGTAACTGGGTTATGAGACATGGAAACTAAGAAAGAGAAAAGGCGGGAAAGGAGATTTAGGGAGAGATTTCAAAGATTTGAAAGTAACAACGGTGATGGCAAAATGAGAAATTTGCTCCTCTGCCTAGGGAAACAGAAAGGCTGTGATTAATGCTCGAGCTCCCTGGTCAGGTTACCCACCTCAGCAATTACAAGAAGAGCTGAGCAGCGCAGCTCGAGTTCAGAAGGGGAGCTGAAGCATAGCAGAGGCTCTTTGATGCATTAAGACAGCCCAAGTCAACAGCAGGTCTGGCTGTAAGGGAGGCAGCAGCCTTGGAGAATGTGACCTACATAGGGGCTTCAGTCTCCCAAGCAGCAGCGAGGGGAATCAGCAGCTTATGTAGCCACAGACATTTCCTAAAATACTTAGAACTGTGGTACTTGCCTGATGCTCCATCCCTTCCCTTTGTGTGTAAGTCCTGGCACCAGGATGGAGCAGACAACAAAATAACACACCAAATATTTCTGTGGGGTTTTATCAAGGTATGACTTACAAATGAGGGTTTTCATTAAAAGAAAAAAGGTAAATTAATCCATATATTTATTCAAATCCTCTCTCTGATCCCAAGTCAGGCACAAAGCAATGTTTCCTTCCCAAGACAGCAATTTTTCCACAGAAATAAGCTCACAAATGGAAGGAAAAGGTACTTTACATTTTATTTTCTCTAGGAAGTAATAATAAATTTTAAAGGGGAGATATAACTCCAGCCCTGTTTTTCCCTTTAAGTGACCCCAAGCTGCACAGGAGAAATATTTGCTCTCAGTGCTTGAACAAACCTCAGTGAATTAAGTTTTTGTTGTTAATGGCACGGCTGCTGTTTATCTGCGCAGAATCAAACCAGATGTGGAAAATAACGGAGGGTTCGGTGGCTCAGCAGCTGGCCCTTCAAGCTCGAGGAAGAAGCCCATTGCCTGAAGGTGGTCAAGGTCAAAAGAGCCCTAGAGCCTTCGAGATGGCTGGGTTTGTCTGCAATAGCCATTGGTGCCCAGCAGGTTCCCAGTGACGGGTGGGGCTGAGAAATGGGAGCCCAGAGCAGGCTTCAGAGGGAGATGGGTGCTTTGGCACCTCTATGTCCTCCTTGGGTGCATCCAGCTCTGAGCCTATGACATCATTGAGCATAAATTACAGTTTTAAAATCTATAGTTTCCCTGCAATCCCAGAGAAAATAACGTGTCTGACCCAGTAAGGTCAGTTGTTAAGAGCTTTTCTTCTGCCATCAGAAAATTCTCCCAGACTAGAAAGATTCAGTGCCTGGAGAGCACTAACGTGGATGTGCTGGGGTGCCCCACAGCATGAAGGTGCTCAGGTGTCTGAGCTGGGCTCCTTGGCCAGGCTGCTCTCTCCATGCTGCACAGAACGAGGGTCTCACTAACAAACAGGGGGAACACCAGTACTCCCAGCAAGATGCACAACCATGCAGTTCCCGTATGGCCTGCAGTGGTGTTTCCAACTTCTGGCTGGAGATGTGTGTCAGAAGGGCTTATACTAAACCGTGTAATTTCCTAAAACAAATTATGTGTTCTGGGCAGCCATCAAAAATGCAGAAAATGGAGGGTGGTATTTCCATGCAGTATCTCTGCAGCTGCTAAGTAGTTTCCACTGGAGTCAGCCTTGCTAGGCTTTTATGTGGCTGAGATAAGGGAGATATACACTCCAGTGAGGGACCAACACTATCATATGCACCGGGGAGGCAAGGGCAGCAAAGTTACACTGTGCTCCATCTGATAAGGCCGTACTGATGATCTTGCACAACTGAATAAACACCCTGTTGATCTAGTCATATTCATCAGACTATACAAGTTAGCACTAAAAAATGCAGGTGGATTAAATATTGCTTCAGCACTGCAAGAAAAGCACATGCAGGTGTTAAGCAGCTTTGCATGGGACTGTCTCTGTACATATGGAAGAGCTGCTGACATAAAATCAGGTTGCCTTTGTAACGCCACACACAGATCTCCTTCTCTATCCTCCCTGGAGAAATCAGGATGTGAAGAAGCAAAGCTTTCTTCCCTTCTTGATGTTTCCTAACTAGGCCAGATCACTTTGGAGGATGGCCAAAAGTTAATTTAATATTCACTGCTGACCTGTTTTATTCCTCTGAGGTTTCAGTAAAAAGTTGGGTGAAAGCCTTTTCCTCTGTTTGTCTGAAAGTGCACCACTGTTAATGCCAATCCCTGAAGCACAGTCTGCAGTGCACACATAAATGATTTATTCAGAGCTACCGCTACACACTTGCCCCATTAATGCACTCCTGCAGAAACTTGCTAGCTGCTGCTCACGTAATGTTCACTGGCATGAGAGGAAAAATAGTAGTAAGAATAAACTGCTTCCTTTTTATTTTAACACCCTTCTTCATGTCTCTTCAGAGTCATGAAAGAGATTTGGAAAACAGGTAAGAAATACCGAACTCCCAGCTCTCCTCCAGCTGACTGCATATCACCATGCTGCTTAGACAGGAGATTATGCGGCTGTGTAATCTGCAATGCAAAGCTGAAACCCTCCTGCTAACCATCAGTACCTGTCTGCAGTACAAAGGTGCTGTCCTGGCTACTGGAAGTAGGAGGAGAAAGGGAGGAAACGGCAGAGGCAGAAGATATTCTTTTTCTTTAATGGGCCATGAAAATCCAAGACAAAGTCCAATAAAGAGTGAAATGAATTTGAAGCTAGTGAAAATGGTGGTTTTCCTTATTTGCAGGTGGGGGGCATTGTGGTCAGGTGTTGCTAGTCATGCTGATCACAGCTGCGCCTAAAGAAGCAATTTTTGAACTGAATTAGGAATTTACAAATGCCAAACTCACATGTGCATGTGTTCACATGCAGGATCACTGCAGCAGATTCTGCTACACAGACAGACAGACATGACTGGTGGCCATCAGTCCACAATAGCCCTGCCGACTTTGGAAATTAACCTAAATATCAAGAATATGCTACATGCCATTAAACCGCTTCACTTCCCTTTTCTACAATATGAGTTGTGAGTGTTCAGCTCCTTCTCAGACTTGGCTATGGTGGGGAATATATTTCTGTGCTCGCTGCTACGTGTTCAGATACCTAATTTATGTTACTGGTGACATGGACATTGAATTTAAATTAATGATTCTGGATTTGGTCTTTCTTCAGTGGAGGGATGAACTGCTGTGCTGTAAACGCTAATGTCCCAACCAGCAGTGGTCATTAAAGACCGTGATATGTCTCACAAAATGAGTACTGGTCTTTTGGTTCAAATCAAGCCACCTTAGAAGAACATGCCCTTCTCTTTTTAATTGGAAAAACTATGCTGAAGTTCAGGAACATGGTGTTTTCAATAAACCCTGGTACCTATGTTAAACACCTGCACTGATACTTCTTTCTTGATGGCCTTTCAGACACAGCAGTGCTAGGCAGTGGATCACATTGGATGAAATCTGCTGCAGAAGGTGACCTGTCATGCAGAATTTGGTGCTCGCAAAACTGTATCAGAGGCAGATTTTCAAATAGACGGGAAAGGCATGCTGAAAGGTCCTGACAGATGCTTTACAGAATACAAATATATATGCATACCTATGGATAAATTCCTCTCAAAGGAAGCGAAGATATTCAGCTACTCATGATTTCAGTGACGTTTAGGTGACATTACAGCACTACTAAAAACTCCTACCCATGGGACTAAAATACCCCCTTAGGACTAAACCCTGTTGAAAACTTCCCTCAGACGGTGAAATTCAACTTATCTAACACCAGCTGTCAGAAAGTGCCTGACCTAATCCAGTTGTCAAGAGTCCTCTGAGTCACCAGGGACAGGCACTCCTGGAGGGTAATTCCCATGGCTTACTTTGGACACCTCCATCATGGTGGAGCAACCACCCAGCTGCAAGCATCCACTGCTCTGCCCTGACACCAGAGCAAGCCTGGAGCACCCTACACCAGATAACTCACTTTTAGGGGCTGCTATTAGACAAAATGAATCCCAGCCTTAGAAATTAGCTGTAGTCTCTTCCTCTTTCTCCGTGTTCCCTGGCAGAGATTCCTGTTGAGAAAGCCCTCAAATACTCAAGTCCTCAATTTAGGCTGCAGGCAGGGAAGTGTCTGTTCCCACACCACTAGCACCATTCCTCCTCTTTCTCCCAAATCCATTTCACTCATCAAAAGATGAATTCAAGCAGAGAGATTCAATAACCAGAGCAAGTAGCCATGCAGCATCATTCTGAAGAAACTTTAAGCTTTTCGGAGGGTCTTTTCCTTGCAGTAAATAAATAAATAAACTTGCAAGGCTTTCTTTATTTTTTTTTTCCCCAGAAAAAATGAAACTGAAAACTGATGATTTGTCTGTTTTTTCCTTCTTATGAGACTAACCTTGACCCTGCATGCCAAACACCACTTACCAGACAGCGCCCCTGCTATCTGCATGAGCTCTGGTCCTTGCGTGAGGGCTCCCAGCGAACATGGCCTCAGCAGCTAACTCACTGCTGACACAGAGCCCAGCTCTCCTTTGATTTACAACCTGCTTACTCTGCTCTGATACAAACATCCTGCAGCCCAGCATTATTGAATAACTCGTAGGATCTGTCTCCTGTGATTCCCATCAAAAACACCTGACCTAAAAGATTTTCATAGCTCGTAAATCCCAGGTTTTATCCATACTTCTCAAGTGATGTTGAGCAAGATGTCTGCACCTATGGGAGCTTTTTTGAAAACTTTCCTCAGCAAAAAATGTTTTTTGAAAGGAATAAGTATTTTTTTCTGATTTCCAAATGAATACCATCACTTTGGAGGCACGCTAAAGGGAACACTGTTTTGTTTCCGCTGGAAAAAAACCCAAAAGAATCCTCATTAATAAAGACATTTTGCTTTATTTAAAAATTTCCACGGATCAAAAACTAATTAAAAGTCTCTTATGTCATCATTACGTAATGTTTAATTAAGCACAAAATCCTGCTTTACTAGAAAAGCAGCTATCTATATATTTTGGCCAAAAAAAGAGAAAAAAAAAAAAAAGAGGACATTTCAACAAGTACAAAGCCAAAGCAAGAAGCTGCAGGCGCACAATGGGCTTTTTTTCTGACGGTGGAAATGTTTCCCTTTAAATATCAAACAGTGAATTAACTTCTTAGGGTGAATAGTTCAAGCGATGAAGGCACGTTGGATAAGAAAGCAGAGGACAGAGAATCATGCATGCACATGTTAACCGCAAATCATCTCATGTAGCGTGACTTATTTATACTGTACATCAATAAAATAACAACTTTCAACCCACTTAGTGACTTTTTGTGTAGGGACAGAAACCGAGCACACCTAAGTAGGCAAAGAATATTCAGGTTAAATGTACAAATTATTCATATCTTGTAGTTATTTTGGAGTTAGAAGGGTTGGGGGAGGAAAGGGGAAGAAGCAGAATGTACTTCAAATAGCATTATTTATCATTTCCTGACTAAATATAGCATGTGTCTCAGGAAAAGATTGACTTCGGCTTTCCAGTCAGTAGCAAAAGGAATTAACCCATGCCAGGTTTGGCATACACTGGTAAATCCTTCAAATATGATCCACACCTTGAAGTCCAAGCTGAGCTGCTGGAACTGGATTTGAGGAGAAACGTTACCCTTTGGATGACAGCTTGACTTGAAAAAATACTATTTTCTCTTAACACTTGCTAAACTCTGAGCATGGTGGGATCTTTGTGGTACGGGAGGATGTCCCACTGTCTTCAAGCATCAGCCAGCTGCAAGCAGGAAAGCCACACCCAAATTTGCCAAGAAAACTAGACCTGGATGATCACTCAGTCAGTAAGTCCAAACAAAAGTGAACCTCCAAGCTCCAAGAGACCCAGACGCAGAGCAGCACAAGGCCCAGGAAAGAACCTGGCATTTTCTGAAGCTGTGAGGCCCTGCATTTGGTGTAAATCCCGGATTTCCCCATTTCCATGATGGTGTCTGACCTTTGCCTTGCCTGGCTCCGCAGTCTGAGTGGACAAAGTTGGCAGTGCTGTTCACAGGAAGGATTAAGCAGGAGCACTATTTCAGTATTACATTCCAGCACTTACCTCAAAAGCTGTGCAAATGTGCAAAATAATATGTTCCATTAAGTGATGAAAATGCACATGAAAATTGAAATAATGACCCCTTTGGAAAAGCAACAAATATTTCACCAAGCAATTGCACACTTGCATTTGCACTTCTAACACCGGACTTATTTTACAGCCCTCAGAATTGACTCCATCATTTACATTTCATCAGCTATAGCACGCTAGGGTACTATAAACATAATCCAAATGAAGCTGCCAGCTCAACTTCCAGAAAGCAAAAACCCTCCACTGAACCCAAGCCCTGCTCCAAGGAATACAAAGAACAATCATGGGGTCTGCTGCTCACAGGGGTAGAGGAGGGCTTCTGCCTCCTGCTGGAGACATCACCCATTTCCAAGGATTTAGGGATGGGCTGTTGCAAAGGTTGCAGTATGGGGATTGATGTCTCTGTGCTGTAAAGAGACAGGCAGACTTCTTGACTGCCTCAGCTGAGGATACTTATCTCATTTTAATCCCAAATTTATTCCTGGCCCCAGAAATCACTGCAGTTATCCCACATGTGTTATTACGAGTTATATACATCAAGTATGCTGAAACGAAAGCCTAAGGCACCAGGCAATGTTCTTCCCAGTGCAAAAGTTGCTCCCATGTTATCTGAAATAATTTGTATGTCTGGTTTTCTGTCTTCTCTTCGTTACCTCTTTGCCCATCAGTGCCGTCCATGTTTGCATTGTGATAACTTGACAGATACACAAACGAGTAGCAAAAAAAGGTCTTGAGTATTTATAGTCTTCCTGTTGTTCTGCTGTTACATTATCTGGTCTGCTTGCCTGGAGTAAAAGGAGGCAAGGAAGCCTGGATGCCTCTGCTAATCCTAACATGTTATCAAGCTTTTCTTCTAACTCACCGGTTCAAATGCAAAGTCTTCTGTGACCCCCCCCCCCATCCTTACTTGCTCCAGCTGCCTTGAAGAGCTCCTGAAATGCCGTTAACTCTTACGAAACACATACCTGCTTCAGCAGAAACCCTGTTTCAGTGTGACTTCCAGCCACAGCCCAGAGGCTGGGCACTGAACAGGCATCTGGGCTGCCTTGCTTCTAGATAAGGCAGTGGTTATCACATGCGTAGGGCACATGAGCCCTCAGAGAGCTTCCTCTTGGGCTCTGTGTTATCAAGTGGTGCAGGGCAATGGGAGCTGGTCTGCAGAACGAAACATTGCGGAGGACCTCATGTCCATAGAACCTGCCCCAGCTCTTGCCTACCCCGTAGGCTGAGTGACTGCTAACACAAATGCACTGGGTGTCCTCCTGGGACACATCTTCTGGTTTGGTTTCACGCGGCAGGTGAGCTGCTGTGCCTGGCAGGGCTCCATGCCACAAAGCAAATGCAAAAGGAGATCATGGGCAGTACCTTCCTGGACCGACATCTGGCATCTAGGATGTGGGTTGGGGAGGAGTGGAGGACTTTGCTGCCCCCCATGCAGCCCACCCCATTACCTCCTCCCTGCCAAGCACAGAGCTTGAAGGGAGACTACCAGGGCATGCAGCATTTCTACAGCTGAACACTCACCAAATGTAGGCCATACACATGGTGGGCAAGAGCCAGCAGGTTTCATCACTGCTGCTGCAACTGCAGCTCTGCCTGTCTGCCAGAGTGAAGGCAGCTGGCTCCTATCCACCTCCCAAATTTCACATGGATTCACAGTCATGTATACACGGATGCCGCTGCTATCCAAAATACAGCTATAAATAGCATGCAGGCTATGGCAAGTGTGGCCATAAATAGCAGAGAAAATGGGTCAAACTGTGACTCACGCATATATGGCCATGCAGTGTTTTGTCCATTGAGCCTGAAGCTGCTCTGGTATTTTCAGTAGAGTAAACCAGAGATGGTACTAGCCTAAGAGGCTCTACATACACTGATTTCGTTGTTTGATGCAAAATGCACCAACAATTTTATCTTCACTATTCCTTTTGGAGATTATTGCACAGCACAGGAAAAATCAGGATGTTTTTCCCTTTGAGGAGTTGCTGGCAACTACCGTGAGTAATTCTCCTGCCTTAGTCTTTACATGTTCTACAGGCGCAGACTATTGCATTTCCCCCTTGGCTATGGCACTACCAAGCAAGCCAGGTTTAATTCTTGCAAAGCACAACTGACAGTCTAGAGCCCTTCCAGCTCCATCTTTGTTGCCCTTTACTGAACTCTAGCCAAATTACCTCTATTTTTTTGGCAACCAGTAGATCAGAACCAACCCTAAAATTCCAGTTTCAGATCCAGTCTCATGGAGACAAGAATTACTGTATCCTTCCCTGGGACCTGAAGTTTCTCCATAACGTCTTATGTTTTAAAACCTTCTTTGAAGCCAGTCAGTGAAGCCCTGCTCACCTTCCCACATGCTTCTTTAGCACAACTGTGTTCCACTTCAAAACATCAAAACCATGTTTCATGTTTCTCCCTAGAGCTTTAACTTGTGTTTTAACAAGTCAAATCTCACTTTGTTATTTTCTGCACATTTTTCCAACCCGGCGAGGCCTGCCTGCCTTCCTGCTCATGGTTCTCGCTGGCTTTTCTGGTTCTTCCCAAAACAGTTTTACCTCCAAATTCCTTGACTGGTGTTTGAGAAAGTAGCCTTCCTAATAGTAACTAGGAAGAGAAAAGAAAAGAAAAGAGAAGAGAAGAGAAGAGAAGAGAAGAGAAGAGAAGAGAAGAGAAGAGAAGAGAAGAGAAGAGAAGAGAAGAGAAGAGAAGAGAAGAGAAAAGAGAAGAGAAAAGAGAAGAAGAGGAAGAGACAAGGAAGAGAATGCAATAAGCCAGCAAAGCAAGTTGCATAGCCAGTCCAAAGTGGCAAACTGCCATCTGTGTGAGTACTAACCAGACACAGAAAAACGCAAACACGAAAGGACTTATTTTTTTGCCTAAAGAAACAAATTAGTTGAAGATCTCAAAACAAATGGTAATGTCTCTGCTTTTCCCTATAGCTGGCATTATTCACTGATCTTTCAGGGAAATTAAAGCACGGAGATTTAAAGGGATTTGCTCACGTCAACACGAGAAAAAAATGATCAAATAGAGATGTCCTGATTTTTGTTCTGCAAAAGCAAAACCTCATGTCATATATAGCTATATATATAGTTTGGTTCTAGACTGGTATCAGCGTTCTCAAGAGCATACTCCAGTTTGATGAATTTCAGCTAAATGTTCAGGAAAATGAATATCTATGTAACATCAGCAATAGAGAACCACAATCAAACTCAGTTTGGCTTCAGAGGCAAGATTTCACTTGCAATGTCTCATCTTATTTCAAGTGATTTCATTTCTCTTTCTAATTGCTCTCTAGTTACACAATCCCCCCTCGTGGTATGGTACTGAGTTCTTAGCAAGCGCTTAATTAACAAAACCAAAAATTATCATCTTTCTTCCTTCTCAGATTGCTAGTGAAATAGCTTCATTGACATATTTTCTACAAATTACCCGTTTCTGGTTGGCTGTGCCTGAGAGTAATGAGATGAGTAACTGCAAAGAACATGTAGCAAAGCTAAAGAAAAGGAATGAGTTTCCAATTTTATTTTAACCCTCTACCCTCAGACATTTCTTTTTATGCAAGGAACTAAGAGCAAATAATTTAGTTCTGGTTACTGGCGCTTGACTTAAGCACAATCTCTCACAAGGTGCATGGTGTATTTCAAAACAATGTAGCCAGTTAAAAAACAAACAAACAAAGCCAACTACAAAGGAAGGTGGACTTCATTCTCTCTGGAAAAAATAATCAAGAAGAATGACAGTAAGAGATGATTAATATTCCAGATGGTAGCATGGTCTGTAATTAAAACATGACATGCCAAAAGATTATAGCCAAACAAGAAGCCTGCCCTCATCCGCTTCTTAGTATTACTAATTGTACAGTTATTAGGCCAAACAGTGGCTTTTTCTCATTATACTAATTCCTTTATTTGCTGTAGAGCTCCTGTTTTAAAGCCGCAGGCACCAGAAAACCACTTTATGCCATGAATAACCCAGCAGAGGAAGAGAGGAGCACTTGTGAGTGACGGGGACAGGGACGCATGAACGGAAGAAGCATATGGCATGAAGGAGCCCCTTGTCACTTTTCCCTTCAAATCTCTTTCTCATAGCCCCCAAGCCATGCTTGGCCAAAAGTTCTTCTCTTGATCTCTCCCACTCCAGAGGTTGCTTCTTTATGAAGAAGGGGGTCGTGGATGCCAAGTGTCTGGGGGGAAACCCAGCCCAAGTTCTTGTAGGGAAGCTCCTCCTGTGAAGAGCGTATTGTCCCAGAGGTGCAAACCCAAGGGGCTTGCAGTGCCAAAAGAGCTCCTGTCATTGGAAAGCCTGTACCCCACCATGCTGGTTGTCTTCTGTAGTGTTTCACTGTATTACTGAATCGGGTCCTGTTGATTCTCAGAGCTTGCAATCCTGGAGCAAGCTCTCCCACAAAAATGCACCAGAGTCCCCCATCCACTGCACAGCAACATAAAGCTGAACATTTCCACTCCATCAAGGCAAGCCTGACCCCACACAGATGAACTAACTGGGTCCAGCTTGCTAAACATCCTTCCTGTATCTGTACAGATGCACACTCAGGTTTTCAACAGGCGTCATATGCATAAGATGAAGGATGTGGGGCAGTTTGTCCACGTGGATAACATGCATACTATTTGAATACCCACTAAAAACATTTCTCCACTGAAACTCGGCAGTTTTTAACTGCAAATACATGCTGTACTTAACCTAAACAGAGCTAAAAGAGAATGTGAAGAACTGGATGTCTTTCAAAGTCCCAACAGACCAGCTTTTCAAATCTCAGACCACCCTTCATCTGATTATTTGTGGGCCTAATGAAGTAATTGCAGAGTGGTGGCCTGATTTCCTCAAATCAAGTGTCAACAGTCACTGATCTCCAGGAGTTTACACAGCTTGGTAGCACAGTGACTCTGCAGCATGGGGCCCATACATGTTTTTCATATTAGGGAGCAGATGGAAGCTGTAATTCCCTCTGGAGCAGAGGGATGCCTTTCAGCAAACAGTGACAGATGACATGCTCATTTCTGGAAATGTTTCCACTTCTATCCAACAGATCAATGGGCTATGATGGAGAAGTAGCTGAAACAGTTAGACACAGTAAGACAGAACACTGCAGAAGGAATGGGGAAATATGACAACCATCTCATAACCTGCGAGTCTCTGTGTATCTGGTGCTCAGCACAGGAACTAACCTCTCTGTAATGCCAGTATATTGGGTTATGGTGCCCAGGCAAAGAGCTCTACAAAGCCACTTTTAGAAATGGAGACCACATTAGCACTGACAGCATCTTGCTATTTCTGAATAAATACTCCATTTTTCACTAGCTGGGCTTTACAGATGCTCTAACCTTTCTGTACAGAAGACAATGCAGCCACTATGGTGGCAGTATGGCTGTGGTCTCTTTGCAAGTTTGCCTGTGTTCAGGAGGTACAGAGTGCTTTTTCTTGAAGTCACAGGTTTTACAGTCCTGCCTGCAGCAGGGTGAAGCAGCCTGCCAGCTATCTAAGTGAAGTAAGCTGCAAAATACAAACCATGGTTACTCTTCTGAAATGAAAATACCTAGGCTTGCTCTCGTTCAGCCCTCTTTCAGGCATGCCTGTTTGTTATGCCAGCAAGGCAGCCACTGGGGAAGTCAAGGGGCACAGGGGGCTTCAAGCATCCTCTGAGCTTGACAAGGCGACTCTCATGAAGAAAATGTTCAGGACTTTTTAATTCAGCCTTTACAACGCAGTACCCACAAAGAGCATTCCCCCATCCTGCTTCCCCTTACTCCTAGCAAGGAGCCTACCCTCAGGAAAATACACAGGTACGACTTAGAAGAACATAAAGTAGAAAAGGGAGAAAACCTGGAAGTCTATGAAAATACAGAATATGTGGCTTACAGCGGCACCTTACACTGCTATATGTTTTTAAAAGGTGTACAGATTTGTTTCTCTTTCATGACACTGATAATATACATTCCCAGACTCCAAGGGGCTGCTTAAAATCCCACCTACTGTATAACCTGGATATTTCCAGCACCCTGAGTTTTCTGGAGTATTAATTTTAGTGCTCATGCACACCTACTTAGCCCATTTCTAAGCTATGCAAAATCCCTCTGGCAAACTCTGCCACTGCCTCAGCTCTGACCTACATCTTCTTGGTTGCCTAATTCAGATCTCCTGCCCAAAGATTACCTGTCAAAGCATAGATGCCAATCTATATGCTGAGGTGCAGCCAAGCGCTCTGTGACAGATCAAGCTCCTGTTCCCAGAGGTGAAAGGCCATCAGCTGTGAGAGCTGTCTTTCCTTCCTCTCTCCTGACTGACAACCGTCAGCAACCAGCCCTCTAATTCACGCTGCACCACAGGAACTAAATAAACAACTACATTAGGCAATTACTGCAATAAATGCCTTCTTTCTTCCCTCATTTCCACTACTAATTTGTTGTTGGAGGCAAAAGACCACCTTGTTGGAGTGGCTTAATTTTTTTAATTGAAAAATAACCACCTCACTGACATTTGGGTTCTGGTACATGTTTAAAAATCCATTTAAGGGAACATAAAGTCAGATGGGCTGTAATGTAATGCAAATTTGGAAGTCTGCTTTTAATTCTGTTGAGCTTTTGCCAAGCTCAGGCATCCTCTATGGCAAACAAAAAATCCTCTCCGATGAAGCCAAACTGTGTGGGTTTTTTTATCCTACTGTTACCCAATTTTTATCCTCAAACACTTGAACTTTGAAATTGAGCTTGCCCAGTGTTCTTAAGCACATAAGACTTTGCTGCTGGGGCCAGTCCATCCTGCCCAGTGGTGAGTGCAAGGAAGGGAACCTGCGATCTCAGATGTGCCATTTAACTATGCCCAGCTATATGCTGTGCATTTAGACAGAGATTTGCCTTTTACACATAGGTAGATCTTTTCCATGAACGGCATTATCTGATTATAAGGCCCAGACCTGATTTGGTTCAACAAATTTCACTGGAAGCTGGAAAATTAAATACTCCTGGCAGTCAAAGGCAAAATAACTCAGTAAGCTGACAACACATTCAAAATTAATTCTGATTTTTAGAAGAGATATCTTTTCTCAAGTTTGAATTTCCGACCAACCTGACTTTTTTTAAACATGCAGCTCACTATTTATTGAGCAATATTAGAGGTGTGAAAAACTACTGAATGCTGTTGAAACAATTGAAACATTCAGATACATGAGGAAAGTGTGATGTGGTACTGATATATTTAGTGTGAAAACAGATTCATATCGAAGTAGATGTCTACAGCTAAAAAGTCAAAATCTACAAATTTACACTCAGTTCTCTTCAGTCATTTGTGTGTGCATCACAGTGCATGTATTTTACTTATATTTAATATATGTATAATTTCTCATTGTAAAAGTTTGTTTAGCTGTTTTCTCATATGTGTTGAGATATATGTGGAACCGAGGGTCGACTACCCCCTGTTTCACAACCATTTCTACTCATGCCACCCTGAGCTGCAGAGCATTAGCATGCTCCTTGCTTGGCATCCTGAAGGAAAGGCAGCTCTGAAATGAGGTGCAATGTGGTGTGCCCGAGAGGCACAGCTCCAATGCAGTGCCATGAGCTACCCGTGGCAGTTTCAACACCTCCTGCTCCTATAACAGGCTGCTGTTACCATAGCAAGGAGTGTCAATAAGAAGAACAAAGCTGCAAACCAAACTGTTGTTACAGAAGAGAAAAGGACAGGGAAGAGACACATGTTTAAAAACTTGTGTCATATGGCCATGGATCTGTAGGATTGTCAGTCACATCTGCAAAGTCTGCATGGCCTCCCTCCAAAACACTACCCTACATAAGCAGATGAGTATTCACATGAACATGCAAGCCCTGTCTTTGCCTCCCGTTGCAATTTCCTCTTAGCGTTTTCCGCTGAGCTTGGTATATAGTATGTGCACATGTGGGCACACGGTAAGTTATTCAAGGGAAAAAGCAATCCTAGGAGCAGACAGAGATTTAAAAGTCTCCAGTTTTGAAAGGCATCATGGCAAGAGCAGGTGGTTTCACTCACACAGACAGTAGCTAATTGTAGGATTGGTTCTGGCCTACAGACTCTCTTTTTTATAGTTGTCCATAAAGTCTTTGACTGTTCTCTGTAGTTAGTGACCGCATGCACAAAGAGGTCTTTCATTAGAAGTACTTTATAGGAAGCCAGGGCACCGAGTAAATGACACCTTAATGTTCCCTTTCAAAGCGGGAGTGGTTTGACAATGATGATTGTCAGTGTACCACCATGCATTCCTCCTGCCCGTCGTCCTCCTGCTTGCAATTAAGCTTACAAATGTCTAATATTTAGCTAGCGTTCAAAACCCTGGCAGTAAGTGTTTAGGAGTTACTTTGGGAAGATCCAAGGGAAGAGCTTTGTTTGAAGAGCATGGCTGAAATTGCATGTTACAGCAAGTGCTCATCAACCACTCCACCGCCAAGAGAGGCATGTGAACCTAGCGCCTCCAAGGACCAAGACCTGTAGCTGTGCAGTGGGCAGGCAGGAAAACCCAGCAAGGATTCAGAGGTCTAGTTCATTTTCAGGGCAAAAAATACCCTTTTGCTTCTGGAAAGTCCAATGGGAATTTCTGTGTTTATCCTTAAGTTTGATGCTGGTTTAAACTGGAGGGAGGCACAAGTCAGCTCCGACTATAGATCTGTGCGCCCACCTGCAATATCAACATCCATGACTTTGTAGCCCAAAGGAGATGGTGCTATTCATTCCTGTTTAATTGACTACTGCAGCTTCCTGCATTAGAGATTTCTGGGTCTTTGGTCATTAAATGCAAAGCAAAGAGAGAAACAGAAACAGCAACTGTCACAAGATCCTATTTTTTCCATTAACTGTGTGCAATAAACTGAACTGTCTTACTGACAGTTGATGGTGGAGAAGTTACAGGCATTATAGCTGAAAGCATCAGTAGGTATGAAACTGAGCATTGCTAAAGCCTACAAATTCCATATGAATTCAAATTAGAACATTAAGTGATAGCATGTTAAGTGGCAAAGGAAAACGTCCCATTTCTGAAAGAAGAGGGTTTTCTTCCCCATATGATCTGCTTCCCTCTGGAAGGGAATTTCTGTTTACCCACATTAATTGGGACAGTTATGTTTCAGTGAGCCAATTCTATTTTTATAAGGCACTGTACTTTTCAGAGACTTCATATAAAAATCCATCTTCTTGGGGGAGAAGAAACAAAGGATTGTATGAAAAACAAGTCAAGAACAACAAAGATTGCACTCATTGAGTCATGTGCAAGGTATGTTTGCAACAGCAGACCAAATATACCTCAGTATTTTCATCATTACTCAATTTTAGCTCTTCTGATATTTTACAAAATACTTTTGACAGTGCAGATTATTAATGGGGATTTTATGTACCCAGCCTTGTTTGAATGATGTGACTACAAATGCCTGAAAATGAAAAAGAAAAAGAAAAAAAAAAGAAAAAGAGAAAAAGCCCACAAGTGAATACTAAGTAAATATTGAAGTGAATACTAAATAAACATATTTAGAACTATTGAAAAAGTAGGTAATTCTTCATCCCTCCTATAGATTTTAATTGAATTCTATTTAACTGTAATACAGGCTGACAGAAATGTGATACATTTTTAAGCTAGTTTTGGGGGGGAAGTGGTGGTGGTGGGGTTTTGAGATTGCAAAATTAGCATTCACAAAGCCAGACAGCCAGGTGTTTTGTCTGTAAGAGATAAGCATCTCATCTCTCTCCCAGTTTTGTTTGACAGATGAGCACTATCCCATCATTTTTGAGGCATATCAGCCAAATTGAGATCTTCCAGCTGCACCCTTTGGAGCAGATCAGTAAAATGGTGGATGGGAAGTATACATTAGCTGTCTAAAGCATGGTTGGAGATACTTATATTTAGGAAAAGATAGCTACAAATGTATGACACAGATCATCCTAAGTAAGAGTTGGGCTGTAGTCACATGGACTATTTCCTGTATCAGCAAAGCCAGCTTAGGAAACTCTTGCTTTCCTTTGTTTTCCCTCATGGTCTCAGCAACATATATTAGGCTTTTTTGACACCTTGCAAAGGCAATAGTCTTTCCTCTGGAAATCCTGTCCTTTCCACTCACCACAGAGGGAGCCCAGGTGACCAGCCTGCGACAAGGAGTCAAAGCGCCAGACATTTGAAACAGGTAGAGATAAACCCTCAGAGGAGAGAGCAAATGCTGAGGCTGTGCTCTGTTAGGCTATGAACTTCTGGTGGGTTCTTCCAGGTAAGCTAGTGTTGTACCTTTCAGGCATTCAGCACTAAGTCCAGACTCTGACCTGAGCTTTATTACTTCTAGCAGAAGCCAGGTGCCACCACTCCTCACTTCCTCACAAAAGCTTTAGCTCTGCTCAGGACCTGGCAAGTAGGTGGGAAATCTAGGAAATCTCTGGTCTGAACTCTAATTTGAGTTTCAGTGAGCAACAACAATGGTCCTATAAGGTATTTGTGCTCCTAGGCCCATCTACAAACCGCAGGAGACAACGCTGTCAGAGTCCAGAGGACAGAACTGTGTGTGACCTAAGTCCACGAGAGACTGGCTCATGATTGCACTAGGACCAGGTTTTAACTGGGCTTCTGTCATGACATAACCAGACCCTATTATAGAATCATAGAATCACAGAATAGTTAGGGTTGGAAAGGACCTTAAGATCATCTAGTTCCAACCACCCTGCCATGGGCAGGGACACCTCCCACTAAACCATGCCACCCAAGGCTCTATCCAACCTGGCCTTGAACACCACCAGGGATGGAGCATTCACAACTTCCCTGGGCTTATAACCCTCCGAAGGTCACCTTTGTCCTGCTGAAGATATCCTGGTGCTGCAGCCAGGAGAGGGCAGGATGCTCTCATTCTGCCCTCATTTGCACAGACTCAGCACTGCTCTCCAGTATGTCCCATTCCTCGGTCTCACACTTCATCACTGTCAGGATGTTCCTCAGGGCCCTTTTTTTCTATCTTATCATTTCTCCCCAAGCCTTGCCTGAAATCTTTATCCTTACACCTCTTGACACATCTGAATCACCATATTATTGTCAGACATTCTGGGCATGCAGAATCCAGCAACTTGTGCCACATTCCTGTAAAGTAACGCGTTTTCCATGTCTTGCTTTGACAACTTGGCACTGGGCAACTGAAGTCTGGTTTTGAAAGCGCTAAAAAAATTGCTCTTTTTGTTGTGAAAATCAGGATTAAGCTGCTCTTCTATGCTAGGAACGTGTAGGGTTTCCTGGAGGGAGTTGGAAACTCACTCCTTCAAGGCTATTTTTAGAGCATCAAAGACAAGTTCCATAAACATGTACTAAATAGATATTTTTCCCTCCTCCCCCAAAAAAGCAGTGTTTTTTTGGAAAGCAGTGCTTTTTAGCACATTTGATCCCTTCTTTTTTTCTGAGTTGGTGCTTCCTTGCTGTTTGAACTTCAACCACAAAAATGAAGAGATGGTTGGTAGCGACAAGTTCTCCATCACCTCTCCACCTTTTTTCTCTCTGCCCTTTGATGGCAAATACACTCCTCTTGCATTTTCAAAGGATATTCCAGGTCTGGGCATCAGGCCTTCGTTCTTCTGGGTTATTTTTGACAGTCTGCTCCTTTCTGGGAACATGCACAAAAGACAGTTGACGACTGGCGACAGCAGAAGCAGCTGTACTGCTCTACTAATAACCTATTGAGCAAGGGGAACTGTGAAACACAGGACACGAGGCTGATGTATTTGACAAGCTGGTTGGACTTTCTTCTCAAGTAATCAATGGCTGCAAGGGGAATCCTGTCTCCTCCTCCTTCCCCACATCAAAGCTGTATTAAATAAATGTCCCAGGAAAGATCTGGAGCTGGCCACAAACATCTCTGCTACTCATGGACTGATGTTCCAAATCTCACTTTTCAGGGAGAGTGCATACAGAGCTGTTCTATTTGCTTTTTCTTGGGGGATATTTCAAAATTAGTCTCCAGGCAGCAGCAAAAGCCGTAGCACATTATGCTGGCCTCACACTTGATGAATCCTGTAAAACAGCCAAGTGGTTTGTCTAAAAACCATTTTGGAACTAGAGGCACCCAGCAGTGCATGCAGCTTAGAAAAGGACTATTTTCCTAACAAGCTTTCCCACAGTGCCTTTGTATAACCATGGATCTCCTTCGGTAACTTTGTCTCCTTCATATTGCCATTCTCCCCTGATGTTACAGGCTTAACAGGGCATCCTTGAATACCTCAGAACTTGATGACACACAGGATAAAGCACCTTCATGCCATTTGCTGGTAATTTTCTTCATCACACAAGCTATTTGCTTGACCAGCTGGGTGTGCTTCCCTCCAACATCTGCAGTGTGATCCTGCTGATACAGGGCACTGAATCACACATTTCATAAGGGCAATTTCTGCTTTTGCAACTGGCCCAAGCTCTTAGAAGGCTGCTGGTTACGTCTACAATGACGAGTCATATAGTGTGGAAACTCTCTTCTGATTAAATATTCCAGTCTGGACGTTTCCATTCTAAACTAACCTGCTAACATTAGGAATGAAAGGTGAACCACTTCTCCTAAGAGCATAAGAGACCTTATGAGTATGTCTGTGAATAGAAGGTTTTGGAAGTTGGTCATCTTCACATCTATAGTTTCAGTTTAAACAGGTGATGACTGAAAGAGTGAAAAATAGTGGTCAGTGAATATAAAAATAAATAGAGATAACATGGTGAAAAGGAGAAACAGATCTTAGAAATGTTCACTAAAATTTTAGTGTCGTTAGGAGTTGGGGGCACAGGTAGGATTCAGTAAGACAGGTGGTGCAATAGTTTGTTATGGATGTGTTGACTTTGGTTACTAACTGTTATATGAACACAGTTTCATTTTGGCCAGTATTAACATCCCCATGGTGCCACGTGGAAGACCAGAGCTTTGACTGCGAGCACTTGCCTAGAATTTCTGGAAAGTTCCTTCTGAAGATCTGGTAGTCAAACTTTTTCACATAGCTGCAAGGCATATGCAAGTTAAGAAGTCTGCAGACAGCGGGGGGCAGGGTGAGTTACTCTGCCTGGGCAGAAAATGCTGTCGTACCATTCATGGAACAAGCTTCTGTACTCTCAGTCTCCTCCTTATTATTGATGAGGAACCAAATGGCAGCAAGCTGTACAGCAGTACTTTGGAAGCACCTTGACGTAAAGATACACGAGGGCAGCAGGAGGGCTGTTCTTAATGACTACATTGGTTTTGCAACTTTTTCTGTCTACTAGTTAAATAGTGAGTTAAAAATAATGCAAGGCTTGGGTTTGTTTGGGGTTTGTTTGGGGTTTTTGTGGGTTTTTTAAATGCACATCCTATGCTGGTATTTCTTTTCCTTTTAACACTTCTGCCTCAACTTTTGGCAACACCTGGATTACATATTCAATTTGCTTTTTATCTCATCAGCTTGTAAACTTTGAACAACTGACATGCTCCATCAAAGGAAGAGAAAAACCAAAACAAGAACCCTATTAACCTCTGTTACCCACATAAACTAATTAACTCTAACCCCTCCCCAATGATCCCTGGAGAGGAGAACTGCTTTTATTAGCTTCCTGCTCTTTTTCACCCCTTTTCTCTGCGGCTGCTTGCCTTGCTTGTGAAGAGCAAGGCACTGATGTGCCCTCATCTATGGCTGCCCTCGTAGCCCCAAGGGCTCTGCAAGCATCAGGCTGCTGCGATATGCTGAGCCCACGTCCCTGCTTGGCCACAGTGTCCTTCAGGTGTCTGAGGGAAGGGGGAGAGGCTGCTTTTCACTACAGCTTTTTGTCACACCTGGTTGTTCAGCCCACAGTCAAGGGTGGTGACCCTTAGCTTCTGACCTTGGATTACATTTCAGGTTTTAAATGGGCTTCCCGTCTGCTGATTAAAGCTTGTTTGTTCAAAGCAAAAGGATTAAAAAGAGTAATTATAATCCTGCTAATTTAGGTGATTCTTCATGCTAAACCATGCCTGCATGCATAGACATCTGTGAGCACACGTGCCTGGGACATTTTTTGCATGCGTTTGTTTGAAACCTGTGCCAGCAGTGAGGGAGACAAAGATTATTAATTGGCTGCTGTTAGTCCTCTCTGTGCCATATATATGTCAACATGCATCACTGTTTTTCCTTAAGAACTAACTAAAAGCAGTGAGGAATTTCAGCATGCTAAGCTCTGGTTTCTGAATTATTATTCAACAAGTAACATGACACAAAAGGTGAGAGGAACTGTGGCTTTTCTGTCCAGGTCCACATAGCTTTTTGGTCATCTCTTTAATCAAGCTGAGCTGGAATTACACATTTCCAATGCACTGTTTACTGAAGACAGATACTGATCATGTGGAAGCAAATAACATGGATTAGTATCTACTGTAGGTACTGCATGAAGGTGAAGGGGGTCTCAGCAAGAGTCCAACAAAACAGAAGGCAGCAAGTAGGGGGAACTCTATTATACACTTGCAGAAGAGATTGCCAATAGTAGGTCTGGGACTGTAACCATCACAATTGGCATTACACAGAACAAGTGGTCAATTCAGAGCTCAAATCAAGAGGGAGATACAGGGCTCTTGGCAACCCTCTCTCAGTTATCTTGCATTGTGGAAGGTGTCAGATGGACAGTCCTGGAAACTGAGCTCCTCTCTGCAACTGGACAGGGCAGGCAGCCCAACACAGACCCAGATAAAACCTGGAGGGGCTTTGAACTCAATCCTGACTTGATCCAAATGTGCTTGAGGGACTGACTCCTCAACACACTTCATCGCCTGGGCCAGGAGAGTTGCTTGGATTGGGTTCTGGTGAAGCCCCAGGTGAGCCAATAGCCGGACCACAGTCTATGGTCCCTCTCCAGTGAACACTTACAGTGCACCTATGGAACATAGAGAGGGCTCAGGTGGCCATGGCTAAGCACAGGATCCGGTCAACCTTATTCTTACAATGTCAACCATAAAGATACTGATTTCTCTAAAATATCCAGCTAGCACACTTTGAGGGACAATAGGTATTATGCTGTTTTTTTCCCCTGATAAGTACTACAGATGCAGACAGGCATCTATGCATGCTCTACTGTGCCCACGGGGCTTTGCTTCTGGTTTTATTGCCTTCCCATTACCAACTAAGCTGCACTGCTACAGAAACTGCCTTGCCTTCTTTTCTATAGGGATGGCTCATGTTTATTTCATCCAGGGTGTATGGTACTTCAGTATTACCACTTAAGTAGCTAAAAAAATAAGGAATTAATCTGATGTGCAGGCATTATAGAAGTGGGCCACATTACAGAGTGTCTAGCTTTGATGTGCCGTCATGGCTACAGCAAGTCTCTACCCGCTCCATCTGTGTTGATAAATTTGACCACTTTTCTTCTGTGGATGCAAACCAGATCCAAATTCAGGCAGTCTCCCCAGCTCATGTGAAAGCATCCCTTGGAAAAATAACTGCCAGCCCATTCTCCTCTTCACTTTATTTCTTTCTTGTCTGGGACCAGCCCCATGGTGCTCAGCCCGCTGCTCACCAGAGATGCTGCGAGAGGGAGCTGGGTGACAACCAGAGTGGTGTTACCACATAGAATAACCCCACTGTTCCCCATGGTGCCTGTGGGCATGAGGCTCAGCATGCTGATGGTGCCAGGGTCCAGTCAAAGCAGCCCCTCTCCCATCTCCACAGTGGTCTCTTGCAACACATGGGCTTTTCTAGCTTAAGCCCACAAAATGCATGTCTCCATCTTTTTCTCCTCACTCCAGCTCCATGGCAGAGTGTAGCAGCAGCAGCAAAATTCAGGCAGAAGATTAGAAATGCTAAAAATTTCAGAGCTCCCTCCCCTTCCTCCTCTTTGGGAAACTGCTTTCAATCACTTTATGTACTGAAAACAAACATGAAAGGAAAAACCCTCCTCTGCCTTCAGTTGTCAGAGCAAAAAACTAGAATTCCCTGAGCTCTTTTCAGAAGTGCTAATATTCTCCCCTAGGCCTTCATTATATCGTACTCAGATCTGCAGTCCTCTGCACACAGACAAGGAGGGAACAGCCTTAAAAAGTTGGGCCACTTTATTTATTTGTTTGTTTGTTTGTTAAAAATAGAACCAAAAATTTGCCAGCACCAGTGAACAGCAGGTCAGAGAGTGGGATAAAAAGGGAGGCTTTAGTTCCAGTGGTAATCAAATGGGCAATGTTCGGTCAGTGTGACCGGAGACCCTGGCCCAGCCCGGAGAGAATATGGCCTATGTGTGACTGGGTCTTCTTCCTCTATCCTGGCACTTGCATGGCTCATGGCAACTGAGTTATGTTTCTGTAGGTGTCCAGTTCTCCTCCCCTTGCTCCTAGCAGGGATTTCAAACTACTTCTGCCTGCTGTGACTGAGCAAAATGTGTTCCCGGTTCCTTGTGCAAGACGCCCAGTGCAGAAATTTCCTGGCTGTTCTCCCTGCAAACCATTTTGATTTTGCCAGTGGCTCTTCTGCTTCTAGGCTCAGGAATAGTATTTGAAATTTGAAATTGAAATTTGTTCTAAGGAACAAACAGTCTTACAAGAAAATTCCAATTTGGGGCCATTTGTGATATTCTTAAAATCTGGGCAAACTCACAAATCATCACTAAATTTCCCATCAGACAAAAAGGAATTACTTTTGATTTGATCAAAATCCTTTCTCATTTCAGCAACAGTAGAAATGCTTTGTTCAGGCTGCATTATCTTATATCACATTACTTTAGAAAAATGCTCCTGCTGAAAGGAAAGTTATTTCCAACAGGAAAACGAAGCCATTCAGTAAGATGAAGATTAGAATCAAATTTTTCAAATTTACTGGAACACTTCAAATTTATTCTATCCAATAAAATTAAATTGCAGTTAACAAATTTGGGGGAGACTTCAATTTTTAGGAAATCAGCACTTGCATCTGGAAAAAAATATACTGGGAAATTTCCGTGAGTACAGGGCCAGCTTCATCCCACAGTTATGGATCTTATTCTCTTGCTCATACAGTTACAGATCTCATTCTTTTGCTCATCTCCTTTTTCATCTATTTGTAGTTTGAATGAATCCAGTCTAAGCTTAACTAAAGTATAACCTGAGACAGAAAAGAGAAACACATTCAACATAAATGCTCTTTTCTCCTCAATGAACAGTTTTGACAGCCATGATGAAAGCATAATATACATACGCAACTACTGTAGATAATGGGTTTGAAAAAAGAAATTATCTTCTGTGTTTCTTAAGCTTTCGCAATGTTCGTGGTTTCACTTGTACTGAGCATCTCACCTAACACCACTGTCCCTGCGCTGGCATCGTGCAAGAAATAAACGTGCTCTGTTGCACAGTATCAGTTTGCATTCATAGCAAAGGGAGTTGTGAATCTCAGCTGTGGACAAAGGACTTGGAAATCCAACCTCAGACTTCAGAGAGCCCCCTTTTTACCAACTTGTGAATAAATTTTGGGGCCTATGTTGGGCCTTTACTGATGTAGCTCATGAAACCTCAGTGGGAAGATGCTAGCTTCTGCTGCCTGAGCATCCAGATTAATATCACACTACAACTACTCCTAGTGAAAGGAAATAAAGGTTCAAAGCTAGGCTGAGCTTTACAGTGACAGCTGAGAGCACCCTGGCAGCGCCTCTGGCAAGTGGAGCCCTGGGAGGCGGAAGACCTCTGCCTGGGTTCCAGTGCTGGGGCTCTGTATGCGCACTTGGGCCAGCCTTCCTGGAGGGTTTTGAAGACCAAAACACAGGATAGATCAACCCAAAAGCCAACCAAGAAACAGTCAATGGGACAAGCAGCCACAGGGTGAAATTCCTCACTGATTCTCATCTCCTGTCACCCACTTACGAGCCTCTGTACTTTCTTCTAGCATATTACAATCACATGTATTGACTAACAGTGGGACTGCACTAGCAGCACACTTACTCCTGGAATAACTCCAGCACAGAAATGACATTTATAACACACTGCCAGCAGCCATCCACATCAGCCCCCTCAATTTTTAGATCACAGTTTACATCAGATAGAGCTTTTTTGTCTCTCACTTTATTCACACTGCCTAAGGAAGAGAGAGAAAAGGGGGGAGAAAAGTTCTAAAACACTACTGTATTCAGTCTCTTTAAAAAAAAAAACACCACAGTGAAGCACCATTCTAGATGGGTTTCTCAAGCACCCTGGGAAGACATTAACTCTACCATACCATTGCAAGCATATGATGTGTATGGAAATGAAAATTCATTTAGATTTCACTTGCTACCCCGGGACATCTTTTGGCTTTCTCCAAAGTTATGGGAGTTAGATGAGTCTAAAACGTCAGCGTCAACACTACAGCACTGGGAACAGAGACAGCAGTATGTGAATTGCTGGCCTGATATTAGCCAAAGTTTGCAAACAAGACACACCATAGGACATAAACCTACATTCATAGCTAGAACCTGCATCAGGGCAAAACCAGAGTTTTCCAAGCACATAGCATCTTTCAAATGCCTCTACGAGCCCTGTAGGTAAAAATTAGATCAACTGCTTCAGTGTGCTATATAAATGCTAGAATAATAAAGTAGAAGCCTATGCTTAGGATGAACCTTCCACTCTTACAAGTTGAAAGTATTTTTAGTGTCGTGTCTCTTGAATCAGTTGGTTGTGACAGTGCTGGAAAGCACTGGTTAATTCCCCAGATTCCATTCCAGATTCCATCCCGAAGGTCTGAGCCATTTGTCCACTGTCTGTGGCCCTGGATTTGAGTGGTTTAGTATGCATTACCTTAGTTTTTCTATGGCTCCACATGTATTAGAAAGTGTTAGGATAAACAAACTACTTTGACAGCTGGTATCTTGAGTACTACTTGCTGCTGAGCATCTAATATGAATGCCAAGTTTATCCATTTACATCACTGGAATAATACTGAGAAAATCAACAATGTAGTCAAGATACAGCCATGCCATTCATATGGAAGCTGTAGTTCAGCTAGAAGCTGAACATGGCATCCCCCAGGCTGTTTTCCAAGGCCAAAGAATTTTTAACCATCATTACAGCACTGAATGCATGCCATGCAACACATGTAATATGCCCCTGCTAACCCTCTCTTTTCTTTATACTAGAGACAAAAATCTCTCTGAAGCTGAACAAATAACGAACTATATTGCCTTCTGATCTATGTTATGCCACGAATATTAACCCTCCATCCTCAGAATATATTCAAGCCATGTGTCATCGATAAAACAACCTGTTTTTTTAAAGGCTACTCTTTGGCATGCCACCTACCTAGAGAAATTGCCTCAAATGATCCTCGAGTACTGATTATGGTTTTTTCACTGTCCTGTTAGATCAGTTCTGGCTGAAGACTACTCTCAGCTAGTCTCTTCAGTGGTGATTAAGTTTGCTCTTGTAGCTGAGATACAACAGAGGTAAGGCTCACAAGAAGAAGTAATTTCTTTTCATAGAGGGAGGCCAGGTCCAGACTGAAGTGAATGGTCAATTAGGGCAACAGAGGGCTTGCAAAAGTGAAACAGCCCCAGTCCTTCTACTGACATTGCTCACACCAGAGCCCTGGCAAGGCAGGGTGGCTGCTGCTTCAGAAAAGCGATAGGCAAACAGGTAAGAGAAAGCAACAACTCTGCTGTCACTGGTGGAGTTGCTGCTTTCAGCCCTTCAGGCTCCATTGGGGTAGCAGATCTGCAGGTCTCTCCATCTCAATTCATCACACAGCTTTGGCCCTGTTTTTCCACAAGCCTTTGCTTTTGAAGCAGCAAAAATCATTTTTGCCTGTGCTGCTGAGCAGCTTGAAACACCAATGTTAATTAGTCCCATAGACCAGATTTAGGAAAAATGGACAAGCTTTCAGGCACTCAAGTGCTTCTTATTTGATTAAGCTATTTTCTGCAAGTAGAACACATTCAAATAACAGAATAGCCTTTAAAATGGGCAACAAATCCAATTAACTGACAGGATCTGAAAGGATAGGGTGAGGAAGGGGAGATAAGGCAAAGTAATAAATTGTGTAAAACTGAAAAAAAAAGCTCTGCATAAAATGAGATGGATTTTGGGTGTTTCTCAGCATGAAAGGAGTGATGCAGCAACAGGAATAGTTGCTCTTCAAGTTATGATCTGCTCAGTAAAAGCACTGCCTGATACTTGTTTAACAGGTACCAACGGCAAAGTATGGCTGCCCAGTGGGTTCCCAACCATTCAAATTTAGAGGGGTTTATACCATCAAGGGTGGAAGAGGCTGAAGCTGGATCTCAAATTCAGTCATGTCTGACAAACCACCCAAATGTGCTGTCACATCTCTGCTGGTAGGTGCGGGTAGCATTGCTAAGGACTCGCTAAAATGAAGCTGTATAAATACTGCTTCAAATGCTGGTTAAGCAAGGTCAGTGTAGGGTAAGCTAGAGTGCAACGAGCATAGACACCCTGACTGAAACAACAACTCACTTTTTTACTGTACATAGTACGCAGCTTGCTACTCAAACGTAAAGGTCAGAAGACGTGATTGATACTCTTCAAGGATGCCACGAAGGAAAAGAGGCTGTGCTCTTAACCACAGCACCACAGGCCCAGCGAGGTTTAATTTTCCTGAGGCTGAGGGTAAGATAACTGTGATGCATCCAGCTGGCAAGGCTGTCAGAGAATTTCCCCAAGGCACAGTCTGAGCCTACAGACTCCACTGGGCAAGATAAACAGATGTACCAAGCACATAGTGAGATCTCCATGAGTACACTAATCACGCTTTACACCGTGTCTAGAAACAATCCTACTAAGGTTTGTTGCATGGATGTGATGACCTAGATACTTGCAAGCAATACAGTAGAAGGCAGCAACATTATTCTTCTAGTTACTGGCAGGATGCCACAGCCCTATGAAATCACCGGGTGCCAGGTATGATAAATGAGCCCAGCTCTTTACTGTTAGGTGTAGCCTTAGTAGGGCAAGGGAGGAAGTACAGTGAAATGGGACAGACTCAGGGGAAATACTAAAGCAAACTTCTCAGCATATCTTCATGTCCCCTTATGCCAAAATCTCCTTCATTCTTCAGTATCCTTCTCTTCTCCACTGCCAACTACCAGCAGGGATAAAATAATCAGGTTTATCTGATAAATATTATTGGCAGGAACACCTGTTTGGAAGTACACCTTTTCAGCAAGGCTAATTGACCTTCTAGGAATGAGTGCTTTTTAAAAGGAAGATTTAAATCTGATGCTAAAATTGAAATTAAAATAATTCATCTTTTATAATCTCTTAGCATGACAGCAGTTAGGAAAACAACAGGGTCAGCAGTTGTCTCCATGCTGAAAAATTCACATTTCCTGTTCTCTACTTTGCTTTTTACCTTCCATGTACCTGATAACTCTGCTCAGGGTTTGCTGAAGACAGATTATTCATCTGAAAGTTGTAAACCCTTAATTAATGCTAACAGACACCCAAGAGGATCCCATCATAATTAGTGTGGCTCTGTTAAAATACTGGAGAAAATAAGACTGCTCTACATATAGGCTGCTGTACCATCAGACAGACAAGCAAACTGCAAAACTACCTAAAAGCAGCACAGGGCTGCATCCTGTTCCATTTCCATTTATGTCACTCTACTGATGCTACCATGAGATACAGTGGTGTAAGCACCATAATTCAGTGATGAATCTGTTTTAGTTAAGGTTCTAATTTAGTTAGGCTCTAGGCCCTGAGAAGGCTGTTCCTCAACCACCCCAACCATTCTAGTGTGTCTAACATTAACTCTAGCAACACACTACTGGACCAGAGCAGCATCACCACAAATACAACCTGGGTTGTTCGGAGCCAATGTTGCACTTCTGCTTGTCATTGATCTGCCTTTTGCTCATTAAAAGCAGTGATGAAACTCATTCCAGTTTCCACAGAATAAAATCCAGCCAGCCTATGGCATGTGGCTAAAAAGCCACAACTAGTTGTCAGTATCTATTAGGGCTGCACAGTAGCTGTATGTAGGCAGAAATAGATTAAATTTTATTTTATGATACAAGCACTATGTAAAGTAATATTTCCTAACAACTCAATGGGCTCCCCCTTCAGTTCTGCTGCTCAGGGAATAGTCAAATCAGCACACTGAAGAGGCCTGCCTGGACATTATACACCCATGAGTGAGTTAGATATGCTCATATTTTGTAAGGAATTCGGAACACCAGGAAAAAGGCCATTCAGCATCCCAAGAGAGCCAGCACATTCAGGAAGATTAAACACAGCAATGATAGACAGCTCCAATGAGTATTTTTAAATGGCACCTCGCCATGTGAATGTTGAAGTGCGGATTTTATTAACTAACTTTTAGTTAATTTCCTGTCCAGTGGGATTCAACAATCAAGAGACTTCTCTTTTCATGAGAGTTAAAATACTGCAGTGGAAAATCCTCGGTAAGCATATTCCCACTGTGTCTTTTAACAGTGTCAAACAGCGTGAGGGAGAAAAAAAAATAGAAAAAAATAAATAAATAAAGCACACTCTTGAAGTCATGTCAACCTCTGACGTTGTTCCTGAATCCTCGTTAAATACTGTGGCTGAAATCCTCACCCTCTTGGCAGCAAAAGGAAAGCTCTGCATGGACTCCTGGAGCCCAGACTCCACTTACACTCAGTAATACTTCTACTTCCCTACCCTATCCTTCCTGCTTTTCTTGCTTTCTCTGTCTGCCTCTGCCCTCCCTTTTAGCTCATGCATTAGTGTAATTCCAAATCAAAAATTAAAGACACTAAATCCATACAAACCTCAGAGCTAAAAAACTGTGTCCAAGCCTCATTGTTCATTCTTCTGCCTTGCTTCAATTCCCCTGGGTTCTTGCTTTTGTGGTTTCTAGCTCTCCACGTGAGGGATCATTTATGCCAAAAGTGCCAATTATTAGGAACAGTACACCTGCCCTATTGGAAAGAGGTGAAGAACTAGATAACCTGTAAGCAAGTGCCCAAATGCAGTGCAGGACTTAGGAGGCAGCTGAGCTTTACCTGGTCTGTGGGCGGAAGTTCAGTTTCAAAGGAAGAATGCTGCAGTTGTCTCATTCTCAGCCCTGCAGGAAAGATCAGCTTTCAGATCAAACAGCAGTTAAGGGGTCTTTCAGTTAAGGGGTCTCTCTTACTGGGCAAAGATAAACCTCCCATTTTTCTTACCAGAAGAACACAAGCAGTGGTTCAGCATTTGGATGACTTTACATGTACGTTCAGTTCTATGTTTGGGCTGATCCTTCCCTAACTCCTTATGGCAAGTAACAAGGAGCAATTGAAGACTGTTACTTGACTCCACATGATATAACAGAAGAAATAAAAGGACCTGAGCTAGAGAGAAAGAGAACATTTCTAAATGCTTTGTCAAGTCCAGACACCAAAGAGAAACTGAGGCAATTTGGCTTCTGTTAACCACTTCAGAATCAGAGTCAATCCTTTCCCTAGTACATATGTATCTACCTACCTAAGTATATATAGCATATGTTATAGAAAATATATATATATACATAGTATACACGTTAAACTACTCACATATTCTTAAATAAAAATAAGACCCTACAATAATAAGAGATCCAAGCATCAAACTTGTAAGGTTTTTTATTACCAAGAGCGAGGAGAAATATTTTTTTAGGAAATGAAAGTCACAAAGGGTCACAAAGGCTGTGCCTGTCTCATTTTTGTTTCTCTTCAGTTACATACACTGCACAGCCCGTGGTGGTTATCTGACAGTGAGATTCTTCAAGTCCTGTGCACCACAATGCTGAGTTTGAAGGACCAATGCTACAAACAGCATGGCTTCAATTCATCTTTGTTTTACTAATGCCTTGTGTCTATTTTTACAGCCAATTTGAGCATTCCTTGCTCTACAATAGTGACATAGTTTTAATTTCCAGCAGTCAGACTCCTAGGAACATTGCTCCCCAGCAACCAGCATTTTGACCTCTGCATTTTTGGATGCTTATAACCTCTTAGAAACTGAAATATAACCCCCCCCCCCCCAAACTCAAAAGGACATTTGTCTGCAGAAGGAAAAACTTATGCAATGTCTTTGGCTGCTCTCTCTCTTCTTGTCTCCTAACACATCTAAAAGAGATGCTGTCCTCTCTGGGTGTGTCTACATTATTGTTTTAGCTCACACAGCAAATCTCCCAACCATTTTCACTGGTCAGACTTACAGACACATCACGCTGTTGGAGATTATGAATCAGATTCTATTTTTACCTTGCAATTTAACTGGAAGATGTGCCCCAAGAGTGCATTTTGTGTTCTTCAACCACTAATGGACATGCAGCTCCCTGGTACCAAACTAGAGTTAGTTTATAATAAAATCACCAAATTTATACGGTGTGAACATCAGTCCTCAACACTGTCTGGTCTTCTCCTTTTGAAATGTGCTACTTGATAATGTAGACACAGCCTCTGAAACTAGTCTCTAACTTTCTGTATGGCTTCCTCAGGTAGGGTCTGCTGAGCCACTGCTGGGCAGCACCCCCAGTGCTCCATCCATAGGTCCAGTGCGCAAAGCTGCCAGCATGTGGAAAGACTGGATGGCCCCTTCCCTTCACCTTCCTTCACACTCCATTCCTGGTTAATCTGCCTCTCAAATCATAGCCCTTAAATATGACTTAATGGAAAGAGAGATTGGTGGAGTCCTCATCCTTGGAAATATTCAAAAGCCATCTGGACACAGTCTTGGCAATTGGCTCTAGGTGGCCCTGTTTGAGCAGGGAGGATAGGACCTCTGGAGGTCTATTCTAACCTCAACCATTCTGTGGTCCTCTGATATCCATTCTTTCCAACTGTACCGTAAAATCTGAAATACATAGCTCACACAGCACCAGGGAACATGATGGCAAAGTTTGAGGGCGACCAGGGCTGGTAGAGGAACCTACCATAACCATCACAAAAGGATGCTTCTAATCCTAGGAGTAGCGCTAGGCTTGCTCTTCTACAGCTGAAAACATTTTCCCTGAAGTGGAACATCTCCCAAGTCATAGAAATGCCATTTCCATGGAGACATGGAGTCCAGGGATCTCTCTAGCAGAAAATCAAGTATTGCAGCCACTGGCAAGCGGGGTGACCCCCTGCCTAGAGCTGGGCAGAAGCCTGTGCCAGCTCATGCTTCAGCTACTGTGCTGCCTGGGGGGAAGCCAGGAGGGACAGTTGCACTTACCTTCCCCATTGCTAATGCTACCAAAAGTGTGTCGGGAAACGGTACTGTAAAAGTATATGCACAGCAGGGTACTGAGGGGAAAATTCAGATTAATTAGACCATAGACAAAGAAGAATGGTGAGCCATTTATTCAGGGTCAGCATTTTTGAGGAAGGGAAAACAAAACAGTTTTGTTTATGGTTCAGAAGAACACAATGTAAAACTTATTTGAGGTTTGAGGCAAAATATCTTCTAAATTCACAAAAGGATTTTCACTGAAGTTAAATAAATTTTTTAAAGACAAAAAGAAAATGCAGGCTTAAACACTGCAGAAAACCCATAATTTTGACTATGTACAGTAACAAGTGCTGGACTGGCAATATCCTCTAGCCAACTCTTTTTGTCAGAATTCATCATAAGAAGTGTTTCAGACGGCCTCCCTGCAGCTTTACAAAGCCTTCAACAGAAGCTGCCTTTTGTGAACTGTGTAACCCATAGGACAGCAAAGCACTGCTGAAGGAGCCTGACTTATCAGTCACACACTGATATTTGGATATCACAAGACAGAACTCTCCAATGGCTCAAAAGTAATACAGGGGAAATAAAGGTTATTTAAATATATGGAGAAACAGCAGAAGTGGTATCTGAACTATGTGTTATAAATAAAAAAAATACAGAAATAAAGCGCATCTTACCACATGCTTTCATGTGATGACTTTTACCTCCAACTATAAAGTTTTGGTTGGGTTTATTGCATGTAGTCAAGAACCTTCAGTTGGATTTTCAAGTGTATCATGATATAGCCAAGGCCTTCAGAGTGTTTTATTTACTAATTAAGTGGATACTGGTAGGCTGAGTGCCAGTCTGTGCCATTACACAATTACATTAAAAGGTCTGGATGATGTAGAACTTGCATCACCCATTTGGGGTTTTAACAGGCCATTTCACTTTCTTTGCTAGTGTTGGGTTATTACAGTAGGTGCTGTCATTAGCGTTCAGTCAGCCAGAGCTGAATTTGCAGCCAGTTCCACACAAGCATGTGCTGTTGAGTATTAATTAGGGAAGTGCTGAGCGTACCATGTGACCCATTTTACTCTGCTCTGCAATTACCATCTTTACAAAAGTGCCTTCTGAGGACCCGAACACAAGTTAATCTTCTGGGGGAAAACAGTAAAAGAAACAATCAGGAAAACATTTCAAATGGGATTTAAGATAACACTGCCTAAACCTGAAGGATCTCTTGTCTATGCAATCGCTTTCAGGATACCAGCATAATACCATGTCTTTTGTTTCTGGCATAAAAATTCCATCAGAATACATTGCCTTTCATGTTTGCGTCTTTCTTCCCACATTTTGGAAGCCACAAAATCTGACCCAGCATGTCTGCGTGCCTTATTATAGCATGACATTACCCTTGTGGCTGTAATTTGAAAGAGAAAACTTGTCACTCCCAGCCAGATACCTACTGCACACATAACATTTGGTCTGTCAATTGTTCAAAGACCTACTGAGAGCCAACTATCTGAAGCTTCTCCAGAAGGAACTTTTTTTCCACTGTGCGTGTGCTGCCCTGATTTCAGCGGGAGAGAAGTGGCCTTCAGATGACTTCCAGTGATGTGCTTTTCCCATCTCACTAAAGGGCAGACTCAGTGAGTTCACAGCCCGCTTTCCTCCTGCATTTGGTATCTCTCATGTGGCTGGGACAGACCTAGGTGTTAGGACACTGCAGGCTCAGGGATTCCATCTACACTTAAGTCTGGTTGGAATGGAACCTACAAACAACCAGATTTCTCTTAACAAGCTCTTCTGTGAAACTGACTTTTAAAGGTAATTTTCTATCAATGATGAGGGAAAATGGTGAGGATCAGCTCATGTAAGCATTACAATCTGGCATCTGTTCAAATAAGATCAAACATTTTGAAGTTCGCTTCTTGTTGAAGTCTCTATCAACTCCTGAAATTACTGGCAGCTGCTTAATGCCTTCTGGCACTCTCACTTTCAGCCGCAAGCATACAATATCCTTGGGGTTTTCATGGGAATTGCTTCTTTCTAGTACACTCACAGGACTACTATCTTTTACCCAAATGAGGAATACTGTGTGATGAACTTCTTCCTCAGATTCAGCTGAAATCATTAAGCAATAGTTGAACATAAACCCAATGCTTAAATCTGAAAGTTAAATAATCTAGCTCAAGATTTCTGTGGCAGTTTGGTGCAAATTAGGTTGGCTCCCGGTTTTATAAAAGCTGGCTCAATTCCTAGATTTTGCAGACACCTGTTAGCAGCCCTTAGCCACATCTTTGGATTTTACTTCTAATACAATGGCATTACTCCAAAAAAAAATTCTCCAGCAGGTAACACAGATGGGCAATCAGCACCTACCAACCAGATCAGTGTGAATACTGTGTGTGATAACAGCTAGAATGAGGATTCACTATGTTTATCTGACATGCTATTCTAGCTGACATATCAATTTAGTTAATCTGACATTCAGCTAACATTTCCTGCACAACAGCTGTTTGCAGCAGGGATACTCAAATGGCAGAAAGCCTGTCCAGAAGAGCCAGGTGGCAAGTGAGTGTCATATAATCACATAGCATGGTTTGGGTTGGCAGCGACCTTTAAAGATCACCCAGTCTAACCCCTTGCCATGGGGGGGTCACTTAGACATTACAGAGGTAGCACAATGTTCCCCAAATTCCTGCAGAAAATTTGCATTTGTCACTGCTTCCCTTCTCTCTGAGGAGTAGCTGCAGTTAGTCCCCACAATCCCAGCCATGAAAGCAGCATTAGCATGGGCAGAGCTATAATGATCGCGATGCCTTTCAGACCCAGCAGAACTAACCAGAGGACTTAAAGTCAATTGTCTTGGGATTAGAAAAAGTATGGAGCAGCCTTGGTGAACAGCCACACAGTGAAATATAAGTCCCCTGTTTCTTGAGAAGATCTTACTGATGTCCAGTGATCTGCAGGAACGAGATCACAAAAAATGGTATTCCACCTGTGTAAAATTCTTCTTGAACCTCAAATTGTTTACAGATGTCCATTAAGCCTCACCCCCCCCTCCTCTGATGTTTGCTGTATGCCAATTTTGCAGATGCCCCAGATGAGACATCTACAGGTAACTACTAGCTGGGGAACAGTACGTAAGAGGAAGAATCCTGATTTCAAATCACTCTAGTCACTGCGATATTCCTTTCCCTAGAAAACCTTAAAATTTGAGCCATACAGAGGTCAGAAACATAAATTAACAGACTCATTATTACTTCTAGGCATAGCTCCCAAGAAAAGCAACAGGAAAAAAATCTGGCATTCCTTTCCCACTCTCTACACACCCTGGAACCTGCCGGAAACATCTTACTGAACTTAATGGAGTCAATACTCTGCAGTATCAATTATGACCGTCAAAGCTGTGTTGTCATTAATTACAGCAGATTTTTGTGATGTTCAGTTGTGTGCCTAAGAAGAGGGACTTTTACAGATCAATCTAACTCTGATACAATGATACTCTGTGGTCTCTTACATACTCCAGGTGTTACCAAAAAACAGGTAATGACCAAATAATAAATTATCTAGATTGGGAGTAGGAAAACTATGGCTGTGGAGCAGCTCCCACACCAACACTGTATCACATGATTGGCCATGAGTCTATTGATGGTATTGGGGTTACTCAGTAATACAAGTCCCTTGCTATGACCAGCTTGAACTGATGTCTCCAAGTCTTCAGCAAAAGTGTGGGATGATGTCTGATGTGTTGCATTTGCTTTGAGGGTCTTTAGCAATAATATTCATTCCCCTCCAGGCAGATGTTTGTAGATCCGTTCAATGAATATGTCTTTAAGGCAATTTGTTAGTAGCCTGATTTTCATAAACTGCAGCAAACAAGAAAGGCATCAAAGAAGAAAGACTTTGAATATTCCAGATGTCTTTCTGAACCTGAGCAATGACTACTGCCACACATGGACTGCTTCAAAATGTTTTATCCATACTTCATCTTCTCTGGGTTCTCCTGTTACCCCTCTCCCTTTAAACCACTTTCCTTTTCTTTTGGAGAAATACTCTATTAGGTTAACTTTTAGAGATTTGGGGCACCAACAGCTATTGCAGACCTGGAATTTTGGATGTTAGGCCCTACATTGTTATGATGATTCATAGAAATATAGCTGAAGACAGTCTACCAAGCCTTCTGTTCAGCTCACCACTACTACAGCAGTGTTCCCACTAATAAATTAACTCATGATTTCCATAATCCATTGACAAACTGTCCCATAGGACTCAGAAAGATATCTAAGTGTAGCATTTTAAACCTACACACATATATATTAGTATCACAAAATATATATCCTGCAAATTGTGAGATTTACCAAACAGTAATCAGTCTAGATACCAAACAGTCTAGATACTGCATTCCCTGGTTTGGGTGCTAAGAGTGTTAAGAGAAGGCTTTTTCTCAGTATGAAAAATCTCTGTGGTAGTTAGACCAAAATTTTCTGAAGAAATGTACCTGAATACAAAAATGAGCTTGAATTCCCAGCCGGTATCTCAACTCAAGCTACATCATAATACCATCAGTGAAGTAAAGCAAGGATGTGCAGTGGCTGAAGGGGACATTTCTAAGGACATCAGCAAAGCTGATATTCAAATGGAATGGTCCTTACTCCCATGGCAACCACATTTTTTCTCTTTTGAAGAAAGGAAGTTATCACCCTGAATGTTCTGCCTAGAAAAAATTCTTCTAACCTCATCCAAGGGGCATACAAGCCAATGGAAAGCTTCTTCTATCAGTCAACTGGTCTTCTAATTTATAGATATTTGTCAATATACATTAATTTGTTTATGAAAGACGGTGCTCACAGCTTTGTAGCGGTTATTTCCAGTTTTCAACCTATCAGAAATAACAAATTAAAAAGAAACGTCTTCATCACCCGCCATTCTCGTATTTTAAACAAAAACTTACCTGTGCATGTGGTTAAAATACCATCCATCTATGGACAGGGTATGCCCTATTTTGTAAAATAGCTTGTCTCAGTGACAACAGCTGTAATAAAAAAATGAAATGTTCCAGGATAAAAGCATTTCCATCAATGCTCTTCTGTTTAAAATGAATGAATGGATAAATAAATAAATAATTGTGTCATTTCTCTTGTTCTTTCTCTTGCTCTTGCTCTCTCATATCCAGCTGCTAATTTGGGTTTCCCAGCAGGCCTTCAACAGAGAAAGCCAAAACTAGGGGGTAGGTCCTCAGCCACTGAATGTTGTTAAGGGCTCTGCTGAAGTCACTGAAGCTGTGACAATTTACACCAGCTAAAGATCTGCCTGCAGTCAATTGTTGTCCTTCCTTCTCCACCATGCCTCCGAAGTCTTATATATCTTGTATGGTAATTCACTCCATATTATTAGGAATACAAGAGAACAGGAGGGAAGTTCCCTAGATTAAATGTTTGCTGTCCAAGGCTTGCATAAAAACCCACAAAACTGTGGGCAATCAAAATGCGCCACATGAAAATGATGATGGAAAGCACCAGTGAACAAACTGGGTTTTTGCCAACAAAGCCTGTCTCTAAGGGACATATTATTGTAGGTTTTCTTAGAAAATAAAAACAAAATACTGGCTGTTGCTTTTATTATTATTATTAATAATAATAATAATAATAAACATTGTCCTATTTTCTTGTATTCTGCTTTTTCTCTTCTCTCGATAAATTCTTCCCCTCTCTCTACATCCCCATACATTCAAATGGAAGATGGTACATTAGCAACCATGCCAAGTACAACTGAAGAAGTATGTAGGTGCACAGTGTAGGCTATCGAATGAATGAGAGGAATGCCTCATTTTTTCCTTGTGGATCATCTGGTTAGCGCTGAAACAGAGCTGATACTCTGTATCAGAAGTCCCTCTCAGGCAAAGCAGGTTATAAAGTCACCAGCCAGTGTATCAAACCACAGTGCATTCAGCCATCCATGGGCAGACCAGCTGAGAGGCCTGCACTGCTCCAGCATAGGTCCCATATGAATTGCAAGGCAGAGACAGTACTGTGCAAACATGGCTACCTGCTTGCAGGTTTGGGCCAGCATCAAGTGGGACCTAACCCAAACCAGCCACTGTCTTGTAAATAGTGCGTCTCAGAATAATTCCCCAAGCTATGGTAATGTGATGTCTGCATGCTGGGGTGAGATAATGGCAAGCTCCATTTGACTCACCATCTGCAATTGCAAGCAGGCAGGCAGGCAGGCAGGCAGGAAGGAAGGAAGGGGGAAAGGGAAAGAAGGGAAAAGGGAAAGGGAAAGGGAAAGGGAAAGGGAAAGGGAAAGGAAAAGGAAAAGGAAAAGGAAAAGGAAAAGGAAAAGGAAAAGGAAAAGGAAAAGGAAAAGGAAAAAGGAAACAGAAAAGGAAAAGGAAAAGGAAAAGGAAAAGGAAAAGGAAAAGGAAAAGGAAAAGGAAAAGGAAAAGGAAAAGGAAAAGGAAAGGAACACTCTCCCTAGCAGAGTTCATCCCACCTATTTCAGGATGGGCTGGCTCACTCTTCAGAGGTACTGACCTTTCTTCACTGTCTCTAGAGGACATCTTAGATACTTTTAGACAGCTAAGAAAAATGAAATTATTTCCACCCAGGGGTCAAAACTGGTTCCTTCCAATTTTGCAATTTGACAGATAGAATTAATCAGTGGAACAAACTGACTCAAGATAATATTAGAGAAAAGCGATTAATAGGAGGCAAGACAAGATAAAGAAATCCAAGTTCTCTGTTGATGGAGTGAAATTTATAGTTACTATCTGTTATTAGAAGAACATTACATTTCTACAAAGAAAGCTTTGTATTCCAGTTCATGAAGTACAGAAAACCTGTCGATTGTGCCCAAAATGCCAGCCTAGTAATTTCCAGTCTAGTAGTTCTGACAGTCTTAACGAACATGCTCAGCAAAAAACAAGGACTGGAATTTGGAGATAGCTATATTAGGTGGACTAACACGCTCTTTGAGAAAGACTGTGAAGGACCTGCCCTAAAGATTCTTAGCCATTCTGTGCTAGTCCTTCCTCACTTTTTTAAGCATGAAATTCACTTACATATTCTAAAAAACTAAAAAAAAAAAAAAAAAAAGGGAGGGGGTGAAGCAGGAATTGCCATTCTAATGTACAAGGATATTTACATAACCAGGGCAAAGCCCTGCATTTTAAAAATGCCCTAAATACATATTTATACGAGGGAGTGCAATGATTCCAAAGAGGTCAGAAATATGCATTTTAAGCATAACTAACTACATATTTACACAACCAAGACAATAATCCCTACTAAGGATTTTTATATTTTCCACATTGCCACATTACAAAACTGAACTGTTATTAATCCATACAACCCTACATTAACTCCTAGATACTGCACGTCCTTAGGGCGTTGCAGCACTTCAGTGTAACAAGCGTATACTGAAGTCTAGAAATTTCCTCATGGGGAAATGAGGGGTTCCCTCTCTGGGTTTTGCTCAATTATAGAATCATAGAATAGTTAGGGTTGGAAAGGACCTCAAGATCATCTACTTCCAACCCCCCTGCCATGGGCAGGGACACCTCCCACTAAACCATGCCATCCAAGGCTATGTCCAACCCCACCTTGAACACCGCCAGGGATGGAGCATTCACAGCTTCCCTGGGCAACCCATTCCAGTGCCTTACCACCCTTACAGTAAAAAATTTCTTCCTCATATCCAATCTAAACCTCCCCTGTTGAAGTTTGAACCCATTACCCCTTGTCCTCTCACCACAGTCCCTAATGAAGAGTCCCTCCCCAGCATCCCTGTAGGCCCCCTTCAGATACTGGAAGGCTGCTATGAGGTCTCCACGCAGCCTTCTCTTCTGCAGGCTGAACAGCCCCAATTTTCTTAGCCTATCTTCATACGGGAGGTGCTCCAGTCCCCTGATCGTCCTTGTGGCCCTCCTCTGCACTTGTTCTAACAGTTCCATGTCCTATTTATGTTGAGGACACCAGAACTGCACACAGTACTCCAAGTGAGGTCTCACGAGAGCAGAATAGAGGGGCAGGATCACCTCCCTCAACCTGCTGGTCACGCTCCTTTTGATGCAGCCCAGGATACAGTTGGCTTTCTGGGCTGCAAGCGCACACTGCCGGCTCACGTTCATTTTTTCAACAACCCACACCCCCAAGTCCTTCTACACAGGGCTTCTCTAATCTCTTCCCTGCCCAACCTGTAGCTGTGCCTGGCATTGCTCCGACCCAGGTGGAGGACCTTGCACTTGTCATGGTTAAACTTCATCAGGTTGGCATCAGCCCACCTCACAAGCGTGTCAAGGTCCCTCTGGATGGCATTCCTTCCCTCCAGTGTATCAACCGAACCACACAGCTTGGTGTCATTGGCAAACTTGCTGAGGGCGCACTCAATCCCACTGTCCATGTCATCCACGAAGATGCTGAACAAGACCGGTCCCAACACCGATCCCTGGGGGACACCACTCGTTACTGGTCTCCAGCTGGACACTGAGCCACTGAGCACTACTCTTTGCGTGCGGCCATCCAGCCAGTTCTTTATCCACCGAGTGGTCCACCTATCAAATTGATGTCTCTCCAACTTAGAGAGAAGGATGTCATGTGAGACAGTGTCAAAGGCTTTACACAAGTCCAGGTAGATGACATCAACTGCTCTGCCCCTGTCCATCAGTTCCGTAGCTCCTTCATAGAAGGCCACCAGATTGGTCAGGCAGGACTTCCCCTTAGTGAAGCCATGCTGGCTGTCACCAACCATCTTGTTGGTTTTCATGTGCCTTAGCATGCCTTCCAGGAGAATCCGCTCCAGGATTTTGCCTGGCACAGAGGTGAGACTGACTGCTCTGTAATTCCCCAGCTCGTCCATTTTCCCCTTCTTGAGAATTGGGGTTATATTTCCCTTTTTCCAGTCATCGGGAACTTCACCTGACTGCCATGATTTTTCAAATATGATGGACAGTGGCTTAGCAACTTCATTTGCCAGCTCCTTCAGGACCCGTGGATGGATTTCATCCGGTCCCATGGACTTGTATACATTCAGGTTCCTAAGGTGGTCCCGAACAAGATCCTCCCCCACAGTGGGCCCAGGGTCCCCACCCTCACCGTCCCCGCGTCTGCCTTCCAAGATGTGCATGGTCAGAGCATTTGCCGGTGAAGACTGAGGCAAAGAAGTCATTAAGAACCTCAGCCTTCTCCAAATCCAGGGTAGCCAGTTCTCCCGATAGCTTCTGGAGAGGGCCCACGGTGTCCCTAACCTGTCTTTTATTGGCAATGTACCTATAAAATCCCTTCCTGTTATCCTTAACATCCCTAGCCAAGTTTAATTCTAAGTGGGCCTTAGCTTTCCTAACCTGGTCCCTAGCTTCCCGGACAACATCCCTGTATTCTCCCCAGGCCGCCTGACCTTGCTTCCACCTTTTATAAGCCTCTTCTTTCCTTTGAATTTTGCTCAGCAGCTCCTTATCCATCCAAGGAGGTCTCCTGGCCCTCCTGCTGAACTTCCTTCTAGTTGGGATGCATCGCTCCTGAGCCTGCAGCAGGTGATCCTTGAATATCAACCAACAGTCTTGGGCCCCCCTGCCCTCTAGGGCTGTATCCCATGGAACCTTACTGAGCAGGTTCCTGAAGAGGCCAAAGTCTGCTCTCTTGAAGTCCAGGGCAGTGAGCTTGCTGCACGCTCTTCTCACTGTCCTGAGGATCTCAAACTCAACCATCTCATGATCGCTGCAATCAAGGCTGCCCTGGAGCATCACATTCCCAACCAGCCCTTCCCTGTTGGTGAGGACGAGGTCAAGCGTGGCACCTCTCCTTGTCGGCTCCTCTATTACTTGCAGAAGGAAGTTGTCTTCCACGCAATCGAGGAACCTTCTGGATTGCTTGTGCTGGGCCGTACCATCCCTCCAACAGATATCAGGGTGGTTGAAGTCTCCCATGAGAACAAGGGCCTGCAAGCGTGAGGCTGCTCCTATCTGCCTATGGAGCGCTTCGTCCAGCAAGTCCCCTTGGTCAGGCGGTCTGTAACAGATCCCCATAATAATATCACCCATCGCTGTTCTCCCTTTAACCCTGACCCACAAACTCTCTGTCTACTGCTCACCTGTCCCCAGACAGAGTTCCATACTCTCTAGCCTATCCCTAACATAAATAGCAACTCCCCCTCCCCGTCTGCCGGGCCTGTCTTTCCTAAAGAGCCGGTAACCTTCCATTCCAACACACCAGTCATAGGTGCCATCCCACCATGTTTCTGTGATGCCTATGATATCATACCCCCGTAGATGTGCACACATCTCTAATTCCTCTTGTTTGTTCCCCATACTACGGGCATTTGTGTAGAGGCATTTGAGCCGAGATCTGCTCTTCCTCCCCACAGGACAACACCTCTTCCCCAAAGTGTCAAACCCCTGAAGGCAGCCAAATACAGAGCTTGGAGTGGTGTGGAAGGACAAACATCCATCACCAAAAGTACTGGCTGCCTTTAAATTCACGTTACCCCTTTTCTCCACCACTTCCAGCACTACCCCATCAGCAGAACCTGAATTCCCTCCAACAGCACACCCAGCAGCGCACCTGCCATCTGGTACATGTGCTTCATCCTCCCCCTTACCTGCTGTGGAAGTAGAAAGCTGTGCATGCAGTCAAGTACTTTGGTACGGTTTTGTTTTGGGGGATTATTCGCATTTTCAGATTTTCAGTTTCTACATGAAGACAGGCCTCGTGGGGAAACCCTTACATTAGACTGCACGTGGACAAACCTTGGACAGGCAAGTGGAGGAGTCAGTGGTCTGAAGGAAGAAGCCCAGACAACTAGTTGTGTCATTGCTCTTGGGAACAGTCAACAGCCTTGTATCAGTCACGTCTGTGATGTTTTTACAGCACCTTTGTTTGCTGACTGAACTTTATTAAGCATTTGTTTTGCCTCAGCTGCCTTCTTCTGCTCTTGTTCTCAGGCTCCTCAAAATACTTCTCTGAGGCTCTGATCTCACCTCTAAGAAACTTAGGAGAACTTCTGGAAAAAAAAATCCAGCTCTGACACATCCATCTTGCTCTTGTTCCCTTTATTCTCCTTCACACATTCTGCTATTTTACCAGGTCCGGTTCAACAAGCCCTATCTCCACCGATAGCAGCTTTAATCAGCTGGGAATCCAGTATCAAAAAAAAGACCAAACATGGTCAGAGAAATCACCTCAATGGTATTGCCTCTTCAGCATCTCCAGCCACTGCCAGGGTATAGGAGGACATCGGGGACACCAAACAAATTCACATTCTATACCCAAAAGAACTATCACATGATAATAAATAGCATCGCAGGCCACTGGACCATGAAGAAGAGAACACTGCTGAAACTACTGATAGATTTTAAACAGGTTTGCCTCCTTCTCTTTTCCTTCCTGGAAAAACAAGGAGTCTGGCTCTCAGCATAATCTATGCTACCTGACAGTCAAACATTTTCACAAACAGTTGTGGTAATTTCTTACCCAAATTAAACATACAATAGTATTCACACACAAAACCACATGCATGCACACACATCATTTGAAGAAGGCTCCAAAGTAAGGCTATCCTTGACCATTGCATGCAGACATGAAAGCTGTTGCATACTCCCCTTACAAATTTTTCTCTCCGCCACAGACCCAATGGCCTGAGCGCAGCCAATATACAGACATCAGAATGGAGTCAGCACAGAAAATAACAAGTCTCAGTGGGGTCATCAAAGGAAGAAATCCATCAAGAAGAAAGTTAGGCAACCAACACAAGTAGACTGAAAAAGCGGTTGTGTTTTCAATGGCATACGTTTCTTGGGCCATAAAGCTGACATTAGGACTGTACACTTGCATTCCAACCCGACACATTTATTGGAGAAGTAGAAAGCTAATGTTGACCTCTTAACAATTGCTGTCCATTGTAAATCACTGCAAGACCTCCCTTGAAGCATATTGCCTCCCATTTATCTCACAGGCATCAAGGAACTCTCTTCCCTCTTTAACTTATTGTTTGCCCATTGAATCAAAACATTGTCTTGTGGAGAGAGGACTGGTTCACAAAAGTTGGAGTGGAAGACAGACCACTCCAATATAAGGTTCAAAATGGGGTTGGAGGATATACATGACTTGATCCCAATTTGTCATGTGTTTGTTGCAAAGATTTGACTTTGTTTTATTTTCCTTTCTGGAAAAAAATGGTGCTCCTAAGGTTTGTCAGTGCCCCAGGAAAGAAAGTACTATAGAAACCAGCAGCTCTTCAGAATAGGGTACATGCACAGATTTGCTCCTCTTTGAAATGAATGGAGATTAACAGTTTCTGATGAGTTGCTCAGATACAATTTTTCCTGCAGAGTAAATATAGGATTAGAATGGCAGAATTTAATGCTATAACTATAATTTTCAACAATCTGGCTTATGCTGAAAAATTGCAAGAGTGTTTTTTTTTGTTTTGTTTTGTTTCGTTTTTTACCTAAAAGCATCCCTTATAATTCCTTTATTATTCAGCAGAAGATGAACTGAGAAACAATTACCATGGCACATAGGAATAAAAGTTTGTAGATGAGATATTTCTATTCACTTTCCCATCATCTGGACTCTGAGGACTTGGTCAGATGTGTCCTCTGCTAAACTCACTCCTTCTGTGGTCAGCATTCTTTTCTCCTACTGACAAAGAGCAAAAGTGTCCCATTTAGTCACACGGTAGGAAAGAACAATAGCAAAAAAGCAGCAGTAAAGTTTCTGTGGAAGAACACAGCATTCACAATTTGTACTTCACCCATGCGGGATAGGGTACAGCTCTACAGTGTCACCCCCGTTCATATAATAATAATAATAATAATAAGTCAAGAGCTGTGGTATACGCGTAGTCTGAGGGCCTCGAGTCAGGCATATGCTTCAGCATCTGTCTGTGCCGAGGTGCTGTGGCCAGACTGAGAGATGAAGCAGCCGCCCAAGAGAGCGTGCACTGGTGCAGGGGAGGGGTACCCACAGATGCGGTCTTGATTTACTCACAGACTGCATATAAGCCAGATATTTTTATGTTCTGTTATTAATGTTAACCACAAAACTAGAAGGGTTCTGCACAGCTAGTAAAGACAGCAGTGTGAAATCTAGGAGGGCCAAGCCACTACAGAAATGTGAAGCTGTAGAAAAAGTTAATACATTTTAGAGGAAACAGGCTTATTGTTTCCAAGGGACCTGGGGATCTCCATGTGCATAGCTCACACGCCTGTCCAAAGCGGGCTTTGGACAGACTTCAAGGGAAATCTGCGGCTCTCTCTGTCTCCACTGCCAGAAGTTTAATGGTGTCGTGCAGCAAAGCGCTTGCCGTTGAATAACAGAGGGGTGGAAAACTAGATCAGATACACGCATGACTCTGGGAAAATGCACTGCAATTCAGGAAAGCCTCCCATCATTTTGATAAAGCAATCCTCCTTTCGAAAACCAGTTTCAAATCTGTTCTATCCATAGTGGACAGGCAACAAGCTGGGCTCTCAGACCTGTCACACATAGCACAGTGCTACCATGCCATGAAAACAGAATTCCCCATAAAATCCAGACCTTCTCACAGAATGAGTTTAAAACCAATCAAGGAAGAAAGATGTTTCTACCCCTTGAAATTATTTAGGAAACTAAGAACATTAAAGGAGTAAGTTGATAATATTTGTGCTCTCATGGGTAAGCAATATTAGCCTCAAGAAAACACACTAAGTCTGAAACCTAATGTGAATTACCTGCGCTAGGCCCTGCTTGCCTCATATCCTAACCCTAACCCTAACCCTCAACTTTTCCAGTTTCCAACTTCTCTCACACCCAAAAAGTATTCCGTTGCAACAACCAAGAAGGTAGTTGTGGAAAGGGAAGAAGAAATGAAGAGGCCTGGTCAGAGGTGTCCAAAGTCAAGGCATACCCATATTTCCCTGCTCACACTGTGGGCCCTGGTTACTCTTTTTACGGACACTCTGATGCTGTGCGCACTTGTCCTTCATTTTTAAGACTAACACTTCTATGTTCCATTGGATGTATTTGTCTGAAAAATGAATTATAAGTTTAGGAGCACATGGAAACAGCATGGATCTTCAGAAACTACATTATCAAGAAAAGAGGAAAAGAATCTAACACTTAATCTTAGCAAATGAAAAATAAAATGTAAGCAGGAAAGAAGCCTATGCTTTTCAGATATTAAAAAGTGAGAAAAGCAACGATTAAAAAAGAAATTGTAACTAATTTTCCTATTATTCATGCAATACAGCTGAATAAAAAGTTGTTTAAAAAAGGTCTTTTAAATCACTTACAATGAACACAGCTAAAAGGTTTATTTTTATCTTTCTGGTTTTAGAGAAAAGTTGGTTTTCTGACCAGAACAATTATGCTTCTAATGGGGAATAAAGGGAATTGGCTACCTACAGATACACACACCAGTGATGCTGGAGTCACTACACAGCATTCTGCTACTTAAATTGGTTTCATCTGTGAATTTTATTTCTCCACACAATGTATGTACTTTTTTATTAGAGGCTCCCATTGCCCTGTGGAGTTAATACTTAGCTTTACAAGAGAAAGCTTTCTGTTTTAAGAAAAAAAAAAATAGACACTACAAGAAGTAAAATAGAGGTTATAGTTTACAGCTATTGAAAAAAAAAAAAAAACCCAGAAAAAAGTAACATAAAAACCTGGATTAAACACTGACTTTGCTGTTGCTGCCAATGGGAAATGCTGTTGCATGCAATTATCTGTGCTATGTTCATCTCATGATCTGTGCTATGTTGAAAACCCACCAGTATCAGCTGTTGCCAGAAACAAGGAAGCAGATCACACGCACGACTCACTGTCACAGTTCTTGTATCTCTAGAAGATTTTATTCCACTGGCATGATATTGAAAACTTCTTACACAGTGTCTATCCAGGAGGACTGCATTTTAATTATCCCTCAGAAGGCTGGCTGGAAGTTGGGTGTCTCAGTGGTTTTGCTTGCTTTCTTAACATCGCATTATTGCTCAAGGCTGCACAGATCTCTTTGTAATAACTGAAAGGAACTAAACTGTGGAAACATTATCTCTTGGAAAAGTGAAACCAAATCAAGATTTGGATTCAGGATGGCTTAGGAGAATGAATACTTATTGATGGTCTTCACATCTTCTGAGGCTCCATTTTATTGACTTCCCCAACACTTTTCTGTTGCTTTTTCATTAGTAAAAAACCTCATTTTGGGTATAAACCCAGGGCACTGTTGAAGCACATATTCTTGCAGTATCCATTCTCACCAGTGTTATAGCATATGAAGAAGAAATGGTGAATGAACAGAAGAGAGGGACAGTACAGAGACACCAAATCTTCCCAGGCACCTAAAGGGAAGTAAGCTATCACAATGAGATTGTCAAAGAACTGATCACACAGCTTTATTCCTATTCCTGTGTCAAAGAAGAGACTCAATTGCTCCTCAAGTAGCAAGGGTGTAGCAGAAGCAATAAGAAGGTAGTGAGGTAGGACCACCTGCCCTGGAGTCAGCTTTGACTTGGCTTTTGCAAATCATGAGCTGCAGAAGGACTTTCTCTTTTATACTGAACACGTTCCCAAAATGAAAATAAGACTTTCCAATAGGTCTTTATAATTCATAGGCTTGAGCAATTCTGTGCTGGTAGGACTCTGAGGGGAGCAGAAAGCAGTGAGTGACAACCAAGAACAGAGTTAGCCATGGTAATCATAAGGGCATGTCAAAGGTCTCAGCTTTTTCATGTGGTGAGAGCATAACCTTAATTTTGCAAAAAATATGTTCCTGTTCCTCACAATTGTAAAGGAAAGAATTACAAGTAAGACAAAGAGTAGTTGTCTGCCTCCACCTGTAAGAAGCCTGCAAGAAATTGTTACATCAGGTGTAAGCAGTCCCTTCTCATATTAACCTCAACCACAGCAAACATGTGTGTATAGCAAGGAAGCTGGACCATAAAAGTGCTATGTGAGATACATGGAAGGTTCCCAATGCCTTAATTAACCTGTGACTTTAGACAGCAGTTTAAATGCAGCTTCTCCGGCTCAGCTTACAGTGTTTCAGCATGAATCTACTGTAGTAGATTGCTCTAACACCAGTAAACCACAAGACTTAAGTTTCTGAGCTGTCAATTATGTAATTTGTATTAAAACTACATTAACTTAAAAACTAATTTGAAAACAAACAGCTCAGATAACACTAACTTTGATATGTTACAGCTTTTTAGAAAAGAGAGAGAAAACAAAAGTGTACTGTGCACAGTTGGAGGTTCTACAGGATCCCAAAACAGGATCCCATGGTGCCTTTTAAAGCAAATTGTTAAATCAGGACTATGCATGTCACTACAGAGCTGTCAGATGATACGGTTCCCGAGTTTCAACATTCTCTCTCTCTTTTGCACACAAGTATGTACACAAATACTCCCACAGATTCAACAGAGCTCCTGCATACACCTCTGCCAATCCCTTGCCTACGTATGTATGACTTCTACTAGAACTGGCACAAGTACAGTGAGAAAAATAATGTATTTCTGTCTGTGCCATAATCCATACAGTGGTGCTTTCTACCACTGCCATTTGTTGTTTATGAAAAATTTGGTTTATGCAAAACAATTGGGAATATTGAAAAATGAGAGGGGATAGAACATCAGGAACAAATATATTTTTTGATGACCCTCTGGAAAAATAACATTTAGAATAAAGAACAACACCACTCTCCATTCTGAACTCAAATGAGTCCATTTAGGCATTTGAAATAATAGGCTATAGTTAATTACTAGTACAATTTGCTAATTAAACTATCATAAGCTTAGACTAGGAAAGAAAAAAAAAAAAACAGAAAAAAACACAACACAAACACAAGGGTGTAGGAAAAGAAAAACACACCGCAAAAGAACATTGGGGAAGGGCTGGGGTGCAGGCAAGCCGAGCTCCTCAAATGAAATCCCCTCACCATTCAGCAGTCTCTCACCACCCTCATGGCCCTGATTTCTCTCTGAGGTTCTCTACCAGCTTTTGCTCTCAACTCACTCTGCAACATCAGAAAAATTTCCATTTTCTGCCAATGAGGGAAACTGATCACCAAATTCAGGGTCTTGTCTGATATGCTGTCTTTGGTTCAGCACAAAGCATTGTGGGCATTTTTTAAAGCAAGAATAAGAGTCATCCAAGGTATTTTTAGCCTCCTAGGAGGATGCAAAATGTCTTTCAACACATCAGGTCAGAGGAAGGCTTGTCTTGCTAATGAGATGCTGCATAAGAGTACCCATGGCCTGAGCTAAGCCCCTTTGTCCCCCAACCTATGGGGATCACTGTCAACCAGTAAGGCAAAAAAACCCTTCTCCCAGTCTTGAGAGATGTCATTTTTAATACTTTTGGAAAATAGTTAAGAGATTACGGTACATATGTCTCAAAAGACACTGCTTCATGAGGCCCTGTAATGATGTAAAAACATAAAATAATTTTTAAAACTTTGACATCTTCCCCTCAAAGGACAAATGTCCGTATGGGTAAAACAGCGCTCTAAATATTGTGGGGAGCAGAACAACAAAAGAAAGGGAGATCAGGAAAATGGCACCTGTACCCTGACCATTTCTTGCCAAAACTTGGTCTCATTCCTCACTCATGGGGTGGGCTCCATCAAGGTGGGGGCATCAGGGAGTGGGATGAAACAGTAAAGGACCCATGCAACAGGGCAGCAGCAGCAGGCAGGAACTCAGGCAATACATGGAAAAGCAAACCCAGCATACTCTAGACAATCCCTGGTTTTTGTTCTTACAAGTTTCCTGAGGAGGTGAGAGAATGTCATCTTTGAAGAAGATTAAGGGTTAAGATTAAGGGAAACTGTTAGAAATGGTGCAGACTTCAAATGAAGAGCATGAGGAGACCTCACTTGAAGACATCTGCTCTGGATTTGTGCAACCTAGCTGTCACAGTGCAAGATAAGGAAAATCAACACTGCCTCATCTCTGACCACAAAGACCTTAATTTCTCAATGGCACTCCAGAAATAATTCTTCATCCTCATTCAGGTCTGAGTCTTCATTTTTTTCACATAATTTCCAGCTCCTCAGAGAACCTTGTCTTTTCAAATCCCTCCCTTTTTCATGAGGATTCTCTCTCCCTTCTTGTGGTTTTGAAGGCATTCAAATCCAGATACCAAGCACGGTGGTTTGAAAGGTTACTTTCCTGTTTGACTGATCATTCTTGATCCATTATCTTCCCAGCACTGCCCAGTGCAATAGCAGTAACATTTGTCAAAAGTGGGAAAACAGATGACAAAGCAAAACATAGATTTATCTATCTGTAGGTCTATTATATAGATTTACTACAATGCAAAATAACTACCAGTATAATACGCTTCCAAACAAATCTAATACGGACATAAAATACACACCCACACATACCCTTCCTTTCTTCTATGGGGCCGTTGGATGGACTGTAGCTGGGCAAAAAAAAAAAGCTTTTCCTGTGTGCAGTTTCCACAAAGTTCAACCAGTAGAGCAGTGGGGGGGATATGAGTAGTTCTGGCCAAAACAATGGGCATGACTAGGGCAGGGAGTGTTGACAGCCTCATTGCCACAAAACAGATCCCATCAAAATACACTGGCCTCCTGCAGAGGAGACCTTGTCTCTGAAATGATAGACACTTGACATCTTCTGCCGCCTTTGAGCATCTGAAGAAACAGTCAGCAACTGACTGCAGGCCCTGTTTTGTGAACTGGGGGTTTATGTCTAAATTCATCCAACCTAACGTTAGACATCCACTTCAGGGGCTGAGGTGAGAAGCACAGTCATGTCGCTCCCTTCTGCAGCTGGATATGAGGCACTTCAAGAAAGCACCTCAGGTCTTACTCCAAGGGTGATCGCACCGCTCATACGGGACCTCATGTCAGTTGGGACTAACCCAGGCCTTAATTAACAAATCTCTTTGTGTAGCAGTACTTTTTGAAGCTGAAAGGACTGGGAAGTCCTGGATGGGGAAATTGCATCTCTTCACTCACCTAAACAGGAATGTCCAGGGTGCAAAAGGGCTACAGTAAATCTGTCTTTTTTTGTTCCTTGGTTTATTCTTCTTGGCTACAGTCTGCATTTCTTGGAAAATTCCTCCATCCCTCTGCTGGCGGATCAGTTTTACACTTGTCACACATGTGCTGCTTTAGCAGCAGAATAACTTAGTTTTCCCCACAAAGCACTACGTGCTACAGAATAAACATTTCTGACTTTTCTTAAGCAGTAAAGTCTCTTATTCAACCTATTTAATAGTTTAAGTGATTGTTTTGTATTGAAAAAAAATAAGAATGTTTTCCTTCACAATCTCTCTCTCACTCTTTTTTAATCTGATGTTTCAATGGTTTAAAGATCAGGGAAGTGGTTATTTTTGACATAATATTTAGAAAGACAATCTTGCAATGGTATTCTCTACCGAGGAGGTACTCAAATGAACAGAGCTTATAAATGATTAATATAACAGCAGTGAGATAACCCTGACAAGTACATCTGGTGTTTGTTAACTGAAGATTATTTCTTTTAAAGTTTTAATTGGGCCATGTTAATTGGATGCTTTCATTCAGTAGACATATTTCATATCACAAAGTTAAGCCAGGTTTTGTTCAGTAAAACTGTAAACATGCAATTAATTACAGAAAAACATGGACCCCTCCTGACACTTGGAACACACGAACCCTGAAAGTAATTTTCATGGTGTTTTACTCCCTAAAATCAAGCAGACTCACATGACTGAGGTCTTTTATAATGTTCTGTAAACTGAGTGATGTCTCTGTAATTATCTTAAGCCTGCACAGCACCTGTCAAGAGCCCTTCTTGGTACAAATACCTTGTGTACTTCAGCAGGTGTGTCTCCATGAGAAAAAGCTAGAAGAACAGGGCTGTGACAGCCCTAGGTTTCCCTTGCCTCTTGGAGCAGAAGATAGAGTTGCCTGCATAAAGGAAGGCAGCAGCTCTGCTTTTGCGTCAAGAGGGTCTGAGCCACTCAGGAATGGCTCTGCCAGTGTTTATCAGTAATCTTTGCTCATAGCACTGTGATCAAAGCCAAGAGGGTGTTAACACACAGAGGCCAAGAGAAAATGTACTACCATGTCACCTAGGTTATCCAGAGTAAAACTGGAAACCCCTTTCAAAAAATACTGCCAAAAAGTCTACACAAGCCCCTTCTGCTTGGCAGCTCAGCTCATTAACAGCATGGGGACTGGGTCACTGCCAGTCCCCTCTTCCCTGGAAATAATGGGTAAATAGGAGAGCTTCCCATCTACTATGGTACATTTTCATTGTCTTGAGTTTCAGCTTTTTAACTTTTTCTCCCTTCCTCTCTCCCTCCCCTTCCTTCCCTCCCTTCCTCCCTTCCTTACTTTCTCCCTCCCTTCCTTACTTTCTCCCTCCCTTCCTTACTTTCTCCCTCCCTTCCTTACTTTCTCCCTCCCTTCCTTACTTTCTCCCTCCCTTCCTTCCTTCCTTGCACCACTCTCTCACCTTCTCCTCCCCCCCCTTTCTCCTTCTATCTTTCCAAAATTAGCTAAGACTATTGCATAACAAATACAAAGGCCATTACAATAGAACCACTCACTCATCCTTACCTATGGAAGCTTTCCAGAGCTCTGTACAAGTTCCTTTCACAATGAGAGCACACAGTGTTGTGAAATAAGATAAGAAACCACAAGAACAATGTTATTTATGAGAACAGCTTCAACTTCTGTTTTAGAATAAGAAGAGGTCTTCATCTATAGCTATGATGTAGAACTACATAAAATACGTGCATATTGTACTGAGGTACACACTGTCAGCACAGACCAGAACACTGTCATTTTCTGGTACACTGAAATTATGATCGTACAGAAGTACCTAGTGCATTGTGTAGGTGTGATAATACTTCTACATGATTGGCTACACAGCTATATGGAGAATAACTATATGTTGTCAATTTTCGTTACTGGTAGCCGTAAAGCTCATTTGCACTGAATTAATTCAGTTGTTCCTGTTACAGATTCATGCCAGCAGGAGTTATGATTGATTAAAAGTAGTTCCAGCCATGATCTCCTTGACGTGTGTCAGAGGTCTGCAGCTGCGTGCCCATGTAAATTAGAGTACTACAATTTGCCCTTCATTAGCCATCAGGTTTTGGTTTGAAATGCCCCCGAGGAAACTATGACCTACTCTATGATCTGTAGAAAACACACTTTACTCATATAGGCCCAGTTCAGGGCAGTGTTAAGCACAAGCCTTGTTTTAAGTTAGTGGATACACTGACTTGTTTCAGCACAACTACTCATGAACTGAAAGCCGTGCTCCTGCACATACTTGCTGAAGGCAGAGCTAAAAGCTGGATCAGCCTGAGAAACCAAATACATTCTCTATGATCACTTTTGGACATCCAAAGGCTTTTTTTTCACATTTTAACTTGGACAAAAAGACAAATTACAGACATTTTCAAGGGACTAAAATCCATAACTACTTCATTCTTAATACACAACATGTCTTCCAGATTTCCAGCAACAGCCAAGCTAACTGCTTGAGCACTAAGGACCTTGGGGAGTCACAGCTCTCTGGCAGTAACGTGGTGGAAACCCCACTAAGACTATGGATGTAGGACTCCCAGATCATGAACTGGGTGGGAAACAGAAAGGCTCAGAGCCCTTAGAGACCTGGTTGAAGAGCTAGGTCTGACAACAAGGCTCCCTCCACAATGACGATGAAGAAGCCAGAGGAACCAGCTGACTTGGGAGTCTTGAAACCATGAGGTCCACTTCCAGGGTATGCAGTGGGGATTTTCTGGAGCTGAGGACCCCAAAAGCCCCTGTACTCCCCACTTTGTTGCCATCTTCCAGACAGAATTCTAAGTTACCGTGCAGGTGAGCTGGCAGCAAGCCTATGAGGTTTCTGAGAAAACCTGACTGGCAGGAAAGTTTTGAAACCTGCCTGACAGACAAGGTCACATCGGAGCTTAAGGGAGAGAGGGCGACTGGCACAAAATCAGCTGCAAGGAGCATGTTTCCGTGTGATGTTTTACATCTGAAAAAAATCACCTTATTCTAAGAAAAAACATTCTTCTGGAAAATTTCCATCACCTCAACTTAAATGGCTATCATCTGCCATAGCCTTGCCTTCAGACTTACAGAACTGGATCACTGTTTACTTGCTGCAGAAAGTCTTAACTGGAGTAATTTCTGCAGCAGATTGTTTCTCCAAGCAAGCTTCATTTGGCCACGGAAAATGATATAGTATGTAGCTCTTCCACTGTGCATGCTACATCAGATCAGAAATATGATAAAAGGAGAATATTCCCATAACACAAAATACTTTCTCTTGAAAACAAAATCTGTGGGATACCTGGGTTATACAAGTTATCCTACAGCTATCAAATAACTGAGTGGCGGCAGCCCTGAGACTCCACTCCATTACCTAGACCTTCCTTTTCCTCCACTAAGTTCGGCATGAAGAGCTCACCTTACCAGATTGTAGTGGTTAAGAAATACCATTGGAAAGAAATTTGCCATCCAAACGCTAATAGGCTTTCAGCCACTTCAAAGCTGTCCACTTCAAACAGTTTTAATTCTTTTCAGTCACTGTCTCCCTGCCAAAGTCAAGTCAAATAGTTAAGAAGTCATTAGAAAAGCCTTCAGATATGAAACCCATGCCTCAAAGTCCAGCTCTTCTGCAGCCTCTCATGAAAGACAGGGATGATACTTTGGCATCGTTTCAGCCCGTTGGCCTACCTGAAATGCAACTACAGAATCAGCCTGACTCATCTGCTTTGCTTGGCTGCATCCTCAGCCACTGGAAGAGGCTTTCTCTCAGAAAGCAAACAAGCAAGCACCAGTAGAGCAGCAGCCATAGCTTCTGTGCTGGCGACTGAATGACAAACCAGTTGCTTCAGCAGACCTGCTGCAACAAAGTCCTGCCAAATTGTTAACATCTTCAGGGACACTGCTATGCGCTAGGCTTGCGCAAAAGCCTTGGTGATCAGTGGCAAGTTCAGTCCCAGCCAGCTCTCCATGCCGTGAGTCAGCTCTCACCCCTAGGCCAAAAAATGTGTATTGGTTCATGATTGCTCTTGATGTGGGGTCCAGCCATTTCCCTGCCAAGAGAAATATTTGGCTTGTTTCTGACTGGAGCCCTGAGTGCAAACACTTACACCTACAGCGTGGGAGAAGAGCGAAGCCATGCCCCAGGCAAAGCAGGGAGTGAACCAACCTGACAGCACAAAAGCACCCAGTGAAATGTATTCTGATTTTTGGCCCATCTTCTCCAGCAAGCTTATCTTGTGTTGCCACACAAGCTGTAACTCATGCCAGCGCTCAAAATTTTCACACTTCTAGGCTTGCTCTAAACAGAGTCAGGCATCCTGATGGCAGCAACCCCTGTTCCGGCAGTGCCACCATGCACATCACACTCCCTGGATATCCCACAACTGTGACATGCCAGCCCCACCTGTACCAGTGACAGCTGGCACCCACACTGCTGCCACTCTCATGGCTGCCAAATAGAAGGGGGCCCTTTCCTCTTCTGTGGTGAAACATGGCATTTGCTGCTGATGTGTACCATCCTCTCACTGAGCCACACCTCAGCAAACAGAACAGGGGTGTGCGAAGTAAATCTTGTCTAAAACACGCAGCCTTACGTGATTATACAGAGAAAGTCCATTGGAAACTGTCTACCAGATCCTTTTACTAAGCCCATTTGCATCCTAAGGCAGGCTGTCATCAAACTTGGCATTGCAAAGCAGAAACTGGCAACGACCAAAGACAAGAAGCATTTGCCTGCTGCAAGTATTTCCTCAACACATCACCCCATTTTGCATTGCAGCACAGCAGCAAACAATTATATCGAGCAACCAAAAATTGCTCAAATTACATATATTTACCCCTACAGTAAGTCAGAATGAGAGTTGATTCACTCATCACTCCAAAGAAACTGGATGGAGTGACTAATGCGAAAATGATCATAATTTTCCCTGCCCTTAATTTTGAAACTGAATTAAAAAACATACAATCTGATGATGGCAAAAGATGGGTTGTAAATATTTTGATATGGCAGCATAAAAAAGGAGACTGAGTGTTAAAAGCCACCACAGCAAGAAGCAGGAAGATGCTCTTACTGTACTTGCAATTTTCACACGTATTGTGCAGCATGAGGAAGATACTGTCAAAATAGAAGAAATTTGGTAAATAGCGAAATGAGCCAGGGCTAGAAAAGTGCTTGAGTAAAACGACCATGAGAACTACAATTGCTGCTTCAGAAATGGTGAGAAGATATATCTTCAAATTGCATGTGCTGTAAAGTGTGAGCAAAAAAATAGGCTGCACCACAAGGAGCGGACACAGAAATTGCTCTCTGCAACCTTACTTTGCAGTCTGAGTCAGGCAAGAGCTTTTGGAGACAAGCAAATAAATGCTTCCAAAGAAAAACACCGAGGAGAGATGAAGTCAGTACAAACAACCTGACATCCCAGGCCATATCCCACAGGGCAGGGATGACACAGCCAGAGGACACGGTTGTCCCTAATCTTCTGGGAGATGAAAAGCTGGTGAGATGTGGTGAGAGGGGCAGAGGGACTGTCGCTTGCTTTTTACCTGCTCTGTTAAATCAAGATATTGGCTCGTCCAGCACAGTGTCTGTGACCAAGAGCAATAAATCAGTGAGAGGAGAGCATGGACCACTTGCATATACTGCAGCAGTACAGGGCCCTGCTAGGGCCCCACCAGCCATGTTTCAGCTCCCCTCCCTTGCCTTGTGTTGCAACAGCAATGCAGGAGGGGTGGTTGTGGAGAAAAGTGGGAGCCCCAAGGCAGGGGTGTGCAGCTGGTCACTGGGGCTGCTACACAGCATTTTTGGGCAAGAAATACACTTTGCACAGAGAAGCAGCCATGGAGAATGGAGAGGAGGCAGGAAGGATGGAGTTTGCTCCTGCTATCTGGCAGCTTAGTCATGGGCTGCACGATAAGGATCCATCCCCCAGGTTTTGAGGATCCATTACTAGACTCTGGGAAGAACTAAAACACCCTCCCTCCTCCACAAATATCCACACGCTTCTATTGGCAGATTTGGAAGAGGCTGGTTGAAAACGTCCTTCATGTGGAGCCACAGGTACTCACCATCACCTCAGCACCACTCTCTGTGAGCAGTGGACATTTTTCAGGATTTATTGATGTCCATAAATGCTAGGAACAGATGCTCACAGTGAGCATTTTGCCCTGAGGAACAGTACAGCATGTAGCAACCCTTGTCCCAGATCAGGACACTGTGATGATAACTTCTATCGGACCAACAAATGTATACCAATGGTGTAACACCACAGAATCATAGGATAGTTAGGGTTAGAAAGGACCTTGAGATCATCTATTTCCAACCCCCTTGTCATAGGCAGGGATGCCTCACCCTCGACCTTGCCATCCACGCCTCTGTCCAACCTGGCCTTGAAGATGTGAAAGTCATCAGCCATATGCCCTAGCTCTGGATTATTGTACTGCTTTGGAGGGGCCCTGGGAGACAACACAAGGTTTCTGTCTTTCAGATGACTCTGTTTTTCCAAGCAACGCAGAGGAACAGCTACAGCCAGCACGTGGCTGGGATCATGTGTTTGCAGAGCTCTTTAAAGGCTTAATGTCATCCTGACCTGTAGAGAGCCTGATATTTCAATGCCAACTGCATTAAGTGTACCTGTGTTTCAGATAGACCCCCAGACAATCTTTTTTTGTGTGGTCTAATTTAAGGGGAAAACATCTGGTTGCTAACGATGCTGTTGTCATTGGAAACATAATTAAGACTTTTGTTTTCATAAACTAAAAATAATGGTGAGTGCTGTTCAACAGCCTGAAATCTTTATGCTGTATGTATAGCAGCCATGATTTTTCTAACGAGATGGCTGTTTGAAGTGTGTTTATGTGTCTATAAAGGGAGCTAAATAGCATGTACTGATGTTAACTGCAGAGCTGACAAGTTGTTCTACCCTGTTATTACATTGCCCCCCTCCACGTGATCAAAATTTGTAAGCTATCCAAAAAGTTGTTTTGTTTGCTTTTAAACAGACTTCCCTCAGGGGGAGAAAGCTCACTGAGATCTGCAACTAAACTTGAGACACAGCTCATCAAAATGGGGTGCTTTCTTGTGGCCTGCTTTTTGGCCTTGAAGTGGCTCTTGGCATCCTGGCAGTGAAGCAGATGAGATAAAAAATGCAACACCTAAAACCTATTATCTACAAAATCCCATACTGATTGCCACCTACTTCCAAGAGCCAAAATCAGTTCTTTATCCAGTCCTCAAAGAAGGACAGGAAAGGGTTGGAGAGGCCTGGAGTTTTTAAAGGCCATCACCAGCTGAAAAACAATACAAATAAAGGGTTTAGCTCAAGCTCGGTTCCAAACTCCCTACAAAATGGTCTCCTGACACTGCAGCAACACCATGGCTGCAAGAACTCAGCTGACACCTACAGATCTTGAAAAGAAAGTAGATGGTGACAGCAGGGGCAATGCACGTAGGTTTCTGGACCCACAGACAGACTAGGACTGGGGAGCGACAGTTTGCTCATGGCCAACTGCCTCTATGGCTGAGAGTCAGATGAAGAGCATGATCACACCCAAAAATCTACTCGAATTCAACACTCATGAGTGTCATTCTGCAACTGGGAGAGGGCAAATGGACCAGCAGACAGGGATGGCAGTACTGCCAACATCAGCATAATTATGCTAATGGAAAACTTGGGATTAGGAAGCAGTGTAGATTGTGTTTCATCTGCATGCTGAAGAGCTGCAACATACATGGGACACACTTCCATGCTGAAAGCTGAATGTCTCACCATGTCACATAAATACATAAACTGGAGCATTCAGACATTTGTCAAATATCCAAGGTTTGCAACAGTATCCCAGCTGGACATGATGGGCTCAGTCCACCAAAGAAAAGGAATTTTTAGTTCATTAGTAGGCAGCTACAGGAAGAGCTACTTAGAAGAACTACTGTGTTCCAGCAGTTCCATGTCCTTCTTATGTTGAGGACACTAGAACTGCACACAATACTTCAAGTGAGGTCTCACGAGAGCAGAGTAGAGGGGTAGGATCACCTCCCTCGACCTGCTGGTCACACTCCTTTTGATGCAGCCCAGGATACGGTTGGCTTTCTGGGCTGCAAGCGCACACTGCAGGCTCATGTTCATTTTCTCATCGACCAACATCCCCAAGTCCTTCTCCTCAGGGCTGCTCTGAATCTCTTCTCTGCCCAACCTGTAGCTGTGCCTGGCATTGCTCCGACACAGGTGGAGGACCTTGCACTTGGCATGGTTCAACTTCATCAGGTTGGCATCAGCCCACTTCACAAGCGTGTCAAGGTCCCTCTGGATGGCATTCCTTCCCTCCAGAGTATCAACCGAACCACACAGCTTGGTGTCATCGGCAAACTATCTTACTTTGAGAAGGGTTTGTGAAACAAAACCCACCCCAATCCTATGCTCACAAAAATATCTTTTTTTCCGACAGACTGCAATAACATCAATGTGTCCTGATTTTGGCTCCCAAAAATATCTGCCTGCTGTAAAGGTGGCAGAACAAGACAGGTCATCCCCATGTTCAAACTGACGCACAGACATTTTTTTTTAAACACTACATTTTATATAATTGTAACCAATTGTATAAACACCTAACCTTTGTCTCCTCCTAAATTTGAGTTGAAGCTCATGCTCCCCGTCACAGAAGGGGACACTCCCATTTTCCTCTCACCACCAGTGTATGACAAGAGCTTACTAAAACTGGCAGCTCTGGGAGTACTGTACTGGTGACCTAGACTTTAAGGTCCTGTCAGCTAATGAGACAGCCACTTCTCTGTATAGCACACCCCTCTTTTAGCTGTGCCCCGACCTCCATTCCCCCATGTTGGGAGCTGACAGAGACCCACATGAAGGCTTTTGCAGTCTAAGTCCACACACTGTTTTCAGAACTTCACAGGGCATCTTCACAGTGGCTCTGGTGAGTAGCAACCATGTTCATGCTGGTGTGAAAAGAAGAATGGGGGAGAATGAAACTATTCAGAATAATGTGATTTTAAAGATAAATGATAAAGGGCAAACCCCACTTTTTTTCGTTTTCGGTTTGCAATTTGTCAGCTACTCTTCTTCCAAGACAAAGGATGACCACCAGGTTAAAAAATCATGTTGGGTCTACTCTCTCTTCCTGTTAGAATGAATTCAGTCACTGAAACTCAATCACCAGTCATCCCACTGCTGGGGATGGGGAACCTGTTAATAACTTTGCAAATGACATTTTGTTTCAAAAATCAGACCCTAAGTAATTCACAAGATTGGCCTGAACAATTCATAACATATCAGGATATTTTTTTGTTTAGCTTCTATTTTTTTTTAGACACCGGGGGATGCATTTTCCAACAATTCCCTGCAACTCCAAGTGTCTAAAATTTAGAAGAAATCTTTCATAGCCATTTACATTAGAAGGAACAGAGGTTAAATACAGTTAATTCCAAATAAAAACACCTAGCAGTGTTGCATATAGTTGTGGCAAAATGTGTAAGTTCAGGACCAGGACTCTGCCCACATGTAACCTACAGATTTTATTCGATTAGCTGTCACACATCACTTTATATCAAACAGCTTGTTTGACTATATTTATGGTCACAAATGGTCACCTCTGCATCAGACACTCCAGGCCTTGGCTGTTAGAAGTGTGAACACGTGCCTACTCATACTCCAATTATTTTCTTAAAGCACCAGTGGTATATTTGAAAGAGAACAAAATGGTTTTAACTTTCTTGGTTGCAGGGAAAAGCTTACACCCGATAAAGCTAAGAAGTCTGAAAGAAAATGGTTTTATGAAATGTATATAATAACCATGGTAAATTTCTGGTCCTTGAATGACAGGTATTGGCAAAACTGATGCAGCCAATTTGCTGCCAAGAATTCTGACTCCAATGATGAGCTTCATGAAACACCTATGGCCATCAAAGGATGAAGTGATAAATAAATTTTCTTCTTAATACCCACCGTGCACTTTCTATGAGATTCTGCTCTCCAGTTCTCCATTGGCAAAGAAAATCCACTGTGTTTAGAACACCACAGTGAGTGCTGAAAATAATGAGAGAAACTCTTGCAGCATGTCTTGAACTTGTCTATGTGGAGTTGCAGATGTGGGAAGAGAGGACATGTGGTTGGTGCAGCGGGTGTGCCCAACAATAGGGATACAAAAACACATGCAGGAGCAGTCCTGGGGAGCCTGTGCCACAGCACCCCAGCATGTCCATGATGGGTGCAGACAGTGATCCACATGCCAGCCATGCCCTCAGCCCAAAGCCCAGGTAGGCAGGCCAAAGGCAGAGCTCTGCACCTCAGCTCCAATGTTCAGCACTCTCCCCAGTTTCTACAAAGCCATGGCATGTTTGATGTCACATTGACCAGATGCAGTCCATCAAAACACCATGTGCTCAGCTCAGCAAGAAGCATGCAGGACCAGAACTTTGCGTTTCTTTGCATGCCACTTACTTTGGGGCTGCCACTCAGATTCCCAGGAACTAAGGAGGGGGTGACACACACTTTAGTCAGCCAACGACCAACCACTGCAGAGAGGATCTTGTCTGGTTTTAAGGAGTGCACTAATGAACACCCTTCTCCAGAAACCAGTCAATAGTAGCAGTGGTTTTCAAGGCTTTTGCCTTTCTGTACAAAACTGAAGTTGTTACACATTGTTCCCTCACAGCGGAGTTTGCATGAAAGCTTTTATGGACTGGCTGTTCATCAAAATGGTAGGGGAAGAACAGGGAGGAGCCATGAAAAATACTCATTTCTAATAAATCTGAGATTGTTTCACAGCCCTGAAGCAGACTCATGTTGTTTTTGGCAAGCACAACATAAAACATAACACTGAGTCTGCGACTCATGAGCAGTTTCCTGCATGGGCTGTGGATTTGCTTTGTCTTCTGTTATTATTATTGTTATTACATGGATGTTGTGGAAAAGAGCATAGGTGCATGCAGGGGGGTGAAGCGGGAAAAAGTTAATCTGTTGTGTCATCACTCTTTTAATCCAAAGCACAGAAACTCAGGCTTTTACAGTGTGAGGTCTGATAATGATAGTACAGCACCACCTGAACAAACAGTGTGTAGGGCAGAGTATACCACAGTGAGTGGGAAGCAAGCGGTCCTCCACCTACACTCCCCTCCTGCTCTGAGAAAACTATCTGTGTGAAAAAGGGAATGTGGTGAACACCACAGCATCCATCCCATCAGCTGGGCCAGGGCACACAGGCGAGCCCAGCATATAATCAAAAGGCTTCCACTCAAGCTCCCCTTTTGGAGACAAGCACAAGTCTGAAGAGGAATGAGCCTGTTCAAAGTGTTTAGTGTTTTCCTTGCATCAGTGTTTACCAAAAAAAGGTCAGCAGCAATAATGTTTCTATAACAACTAGCACTAGAAGGAGAATGACCTCAGCTTCGGCCATGGAAAGACTGGGTTAGAAAATACTCAAATGGAGAGATACCCTTAAATCACATGAGTCTGAGGAAATTCATCCAAAAGTACATAGTGAAGTAACAAATGCAATAAGTAACAGGCATGTTAATAGTCATCTCTGAGAACTTGTAGACGGCTGAAGGTCCAGAGGCTGGAAAAGCGTAAGCATTAATCTTTGCTTTAGAAGGGAGAGGAAAGCAGGAGCAAAAAAGCACTAAGTAACACCATGCCAGAGGAGGCTGCCCATGCTCCAGAGGACAGGAATACAATTCAAGTTGGAAAAACAGTCTGAAAATAACATACTATAACTCAGGTTGGGTAAGGGAAAGCTTCTACGTGAAGACTGTAAGAATTGCCTGCACTAGTACACGATAGAGAACCATTGGACCTGCAGCAGTTGCACAGGAGGGCAATCTGTGGGTTACAGCAGAGCATGGAGGCACTTGTGTTGCCTGACTTAACCCAGGTCTGCTAGCTGATACAGGAAAGGAGACTTCGAACAGGGCAGAGATGCTCTTCCATGCACACAAGGAGTCAAGTATGGGAGGAGAACACCAGCGAGGGAAGGTGGCTAAACTCACCTAGCCTCTGAGCCCAAGCGGCACTCAAAGATGGACAAAAAGCCTGGGGAAGAAATGAGACAATAAACTGAGGATTATGGCCAGTGGTAAGATGAACTCTGAAGCCTGGTGCGTTGCACTGTGTCCTTTCTCTACTCAGTTCTTTCATGACCATGTAGCCCAAAGGACTATCTCATTTCATCTCTCTCCAGGATGGATGAACAAAACAGACAGGAAATTCAGTAAGCCCAGTGCAAGCTAAACAAGATGCGTATTAAAATTATCAGTCCATCACTGGGTTGTTTAAATTAAATACTTCTTTAAGTGATCCATCCTTTAGTTATTTCAATCTACACAGTATACTTCTCAGGGCAAATCTTTGAATTGGCCAGAAAAGTGTGCTTTATGCATTTATATATCTCTATGCTATCAGTGACCTCACTAGTGGCATCATTGTCCAGACACATCATCAAATCAATACATTCAGGGATTTGGGGCTTATTTGTTTGGAAAGAGAAGGAGACAACAGCAGACCAGAAATTAAGAAAACACAGTGCTTTAAAGGCTTCCATGGGTGGGTTTTGTCTGAGATGAAGGACTGAAGAATTAGCAGTTAGAAGAGAAATCTTGGAGGAGCAGCTGTGCCATGTCATGGCAGAGTAGCTGCTGCAGACATCTCTGCAGCACTGGCTGAGAAACAGCCTGCAATTCAGGACTCTACATAAGGGGCTCTGCACCATTTATCATTCATGATGATGTGCCTGACATGTTAACACGAACAGAAGCAGCCACTTCATAAAGAGAGACTACTGTAACCCTGAGACTCTTCCCAGTAAATCTCTGCACTGTACATTAGCCCACTATAAAAAGCTGGGGTTTTACAGGAGTCACCAAGCATTCTCTCTCTGACTGCTAAGCTCCTCATTACTCATCTTAGTTAAGAGGGGAAGAGAGGCAATACTGAGCCAATGTGGGTGAAAAGAAGTGATCTTTACTTAAAGAAAAATAACCAAGCCACCACTCCTTCTTTAACTCAGACATTATACAAGTGAGAAGTGAGTGCTTCTTTCGCAGACAGCTAAAGGTTGAAATACATAATACTGTCTCTGGGTCACCCCACTTGACCCCACAAGTTACCCCACTTGTTTCAGGTCACCATGCCCTGAAACACGACCACTAGTAGAAAAGGGTCTGGATTTGTAGAAAAGCTCCATAGGGATTCTGTAGTTTGATGTGAAGCTCACAGATCTAAGGAGCTGGGCAAGCAGCATCACAGAATTTGAGAAACCAGGTAGAAAACCCCCACAATTTTGGTATGAAAACCAAAAGTAGTTGAAGGGACAGAAGTTTCTAAGGGTTTAATAGAACACAGAGAGAGCATAAAGTGTGGAAGTTCTTTAGATGAGTCACAAAATTAGGCAACACAGAAAAATAAGCTGATACCTGCAGGCATATGGGGCTAAAGGTGCACTGAACTCAGAGTCTGGAACTCCCCTTGGTGCAAACTCCAGTGGTTTCACTAACCCAACAGAGATCCTTAGGTAACTGTGTCTCACTTCCTGTGCACCACAGGACAAGGAAAGCCACACAAAAGTCCTTAGGCTTAGGTTGCCAAGGTACACCTAGAAATAAAACCAAATCAGACCCCTAACTGTGTCTCTTACCCTCTTCCACATCAAACACAAGACCTCTCACTACTGTTGAAAATGCAGGAATGCTTTGCTCCTTTTTTTTTTTGTTTCACTGATCTATGACACAACATGAAATCAGGTATTTGTAGCATCAATCCAGAAGTTATAAAATTATCTCTTCTATTTTTGACATTGCACCTGGATAATCATCTCCCCACCACAGAATTTCTCTAACAGATATGACCATGCCAGCAGCCATGTTACTACCCTCAAGTTATAGAATCATAGAATCAACTAGGTTAGAAAAGACCTTTAAGATTATCAAGACCAGCCATTACCCCAGGACTGCCAAGACTACCACTAAACCATATCACTGAACACCTCATCTACATGGTTTATGAACACATCCAGTCATACTTTTTTATCTTGTATTTTGCATATGGGTATGGATTTCCTTTAAAGGTGTAAGGGCTTTTTTTATTTGGCGGGAATGAAGCTTTTCCTGTCTTCTCTCCAAAATCTGAGGGAAATCTTCTAAGCTTTTTTTTTTTTCCCCAACATATTTTCTGTGCCAAAAGATGAAAGCAATAGCCATGACTCAACAAGGCATTGAAGAACATGCCTAACTTTAAATACATTATTAGATCGACTGATTCCATTAGAATGAATTTTGCATTCATGGCTGATCATCTACACCTTGACAACCCAAGGCTAAGAGGCTTATTATGATGTGTACCAAGTATGTGCAGACAAGTGCAGATGTACATGAGCTCCCTACAGCCAGAGACATGAAACAAGAGTCAGACATTTTTGTGATCCAGTATCTGTTAATCAGCTCATTCCTGAAGATTTATTTTTCTCTTACACAGGAAAAAATCTGCAAGACCTTGCAAACTGCTCATAGCTGAAAAGAATAAAAGCATGTCCCTGTGGCACATTTTTCCCTCATCCAAGCCTTATTTAACTCAAATATGTGTGAGGCAACAGCCAACAGTGCAGTCCTCCTGAACGCTACTTATAGACTTGAGATTTTTTCCCTTTAGTTTCTTGATGATTATGGAAGCTTATCTATGCATGGTCCCGCTTCTTCCACAGAAACTGCTGGCTGTATCCTGCAGCCTATTTTGGTTACAGTAACAGCTGCTCTTCTCCTCCCTGCTTCCCCAACCTCTTCTAAACTGCAGGGAGGTGCCTGCGGTATACTGGTTCTCCCAGCACTCAGAAACTGCTTCCAGTGCCACTGAGTATCATGTCTAAAATCTATCCATAAAGAGAAGGAGAAAATGGAATGGAATAAAACAAGCAAGAAACAAAAAATGCTGTTAGTGATGCTGTTTAATTCGATCCTCTCAGGAAGTGTCCTACCCTAGAAAATAAACCAAACCAAAACAACCCAACCCAGCGAAAGAAAACATTCATCATTCCCCAGATAAGATCACAAAACGAGGAGGAAGCTAGGCTGTTCCTCAGGTCACGAGCTGCAGTCAGCTGGGAGGAGTGAGGCACCAGTTAACAATATGGAGGCAGGTTTCCAGGAGGACAGGCGTACGTACAGTGGGGCTGAGCTGACCGCTGTTTGCCTTTGCACTGAAAGCAGTGCTGGGGGCAGCTGTGAGTCCTGGCACCATGTCCTCTGCACCCAGGACCTCCCCCAGGACTCCCTCCTGCACCCCTCCACAGCACACTCATCCGTGCGAGTGACAACTTATGCTCAAGAGGCTCTCCCATCTTCACAGACCCCAACTTTGTGGGTTATAGGTCTGTTTCAGGCCTGAGGGCAAATCTAGGGAGAAGGCCTATTTTTCCCATTTTTCTTGCCCTTCTCCTCTGCTTTTTGGGGACTTCGAGAAAGAGCGTCCCTCCTTTCAAGGGGAAGCCAGCAAAGAAAATGATACCATCTCGATTGACAGGATTTGAAAGAGTCTTGGCTAAGAGACAGCAGCAGAGAGGAGGAGAAGAGAAAATGGCTGTGCCCCTGGTTTTATAGCTTGTGCTAATCTGTGGAAATTCCTGTGAGGCTGAGCAGTGAATTAGAAACATCTTGTCCACTGCACGCTTTCCAAATGCTCACATGGGAATAACAGCTAAAGTAAAGAGGTGAAGAAACTGCAGCAAGAAACCTAACTAAAACTGCCCCAGCTGAGTATGAAAATTATCCTTTCCTCTCCACTTCTCACTCAGATGCTGGTTCCAACAGGATCTGGAAACATTATGGTCTTACAATTTTGAAGGAAATTGTTCCATTGTGGCCTAGAACACTCCAGGAGCAAGTTCAGTGGCTGGGTGTCACATCTGCTGTTAGCTGAGCGGCAGAAGATTATCTTCCCAGTGAAAATACACTTGTCAGAGTTTTAAATGCCAAGCTCACAGCCACTTACCCTCCTTTCCTAAAAGATGTATCAATTTGAAAAATGGCATGGTGTGCTGAGAAATGACCCCCTGATCCCACTCCGGTGATGGGCTATGTTTTATGGGTGAATTGTCCTTGAACATGCAACTAGCACTATCCTCTGTGAAAGGAAAGAGACTGCCTTGAAAACTAGCATTAAACATTCAAAAGTGCTCAGTACTACTGTTCTGTTTCCATTTATTCATTTCCCTGCTCTTCTTCTGACTTGTGCATGTCCATGCATGGAGTCGGCAAACTGCAGGATAGAGTCTGTTGTAGTAACAGAATCAGCGCTCACCTTCCTCTCAACTACAGAGGAGATGGTACATCTTTTACTATTCTTTACCCTAAAGCTACCAGAACAAACACACCCACCCACTGTCTCTAAACAGGGCCCAAAAAGTGGTATGTAATCATATATACTGGAACTAAGTGCTCCAGGGGCAAATAAACAATCTGATGCATGGCAACCTGGAAAGGAGCTGAAATGAAAAAGGACATTTAATGCTAACTTCTGGGATTTTTCCCCCTTATTGGGGTTGGCTTGTACTTCTCATGTCCCTGGGAGAAGTAGCTGTGCACCCTGAAGATAAGCCGTAGTGACAGACCTACACACGGTGCATATTCCCAAATCTTCGCAACATCACGTGAGCTTTGAGGTGCAGAAAACATCTCTCTGAATTTCCTCAAGTTCTTTTGTAACCAGCAAAAGAAGAGAAATCTGGGGACAGAGTTACTGAGTTTCATGCGCTACAAACTATAGGACTCATTGACATGGAGTTACAGTGAGAGATTTGATTACCGTCTATCTCTTTTCCTTCAAGTCATCCCAATGTATTGTACCCAGATCATCTACTTAACGTCCCAAAATCAAAATGCTATTAAGTCACAGAAACACATAAATAGCAATGACCGATCTATCAAACACTTTCATGGCTAAAACATGCCATAACTGGAAAATATGTCTGTGACCTATATTTCAACCAGTAAATGCATTAATCCTTTGTGGCTTAAAACGCCCAGGTATTCAGACCTATGCAGAGCTATCATTTTACTATTCCTATGATGACATCTGACCTAATGTTTCTGAGCTCTAACCCTAGCCATAATCTGAAATACATCTTCAAGCTGAGGCCATGGTGACCAGCACCACGGGTTGCCCAGATGTGAAAGCTGTGCAAATAACCATATTAGTGCAGTGCTGTGCTTCACCTGGCATGAGATTTGCAACCCAAGTTTCCCTGGACCTATAGACTTTGCAGGTCTCTGAACCCTAAACATAACCATAACCTGAATGGCATCTTGGAACTGACGCTGAGGTCACCAGCAGAGTTAATGGCCAGGAAGAGAAAGGTGTCCAATGTTGGTGCAGTGCCATGTTCACCTTGGCATACCTTTTCCAGCTGCAATATCCCTGGACATGTACCTTAATCTAAATGCCATCTTCCAGCAGAGGCTGATATCCCTAGCACCATAGATGTCCCAAATGAGAAACATGTCTAAGTACTGATGTTGGTGCAGCACCGTACTCATCTTGGCATGACTTTTGCAGCCCCCGTGTCTATGGATCTGTAGGGTTTGTGACTCTCTGGACCCTAACCCTAACCATAACCCTAACCTCTATGACACCATAATACCAAGACTGGTCTCCAGAACAGTCAGAGTTCCAGAAGGGAAAGGTGTGTAAGGAGCAATGCTGATGCAGTGCCGTACTCATCCTGGCATGCTTTTAGCAGCCCCAATGTCTCTGGACATGTAGGCTTTGTGGCTTTCTGAACCTTAACGCTATCCTGAACGACATCTGGAACTGATTCTCACATATCCAGGCCCAGGGGTGTCCCACATGAGAGAGGTGTGCAAGGACCAATGTTGGTGCAGTGCCATACACATTTTGGCACGCCTTTTGCTGCATCAGTGTATTTAGATCTGCAGGCTTTGTGGCTCTCTGAACCCTAACCATTACCTTATCCTCTATGACACCATAAAACTGAGGCTCATCTCCCAAATACAGTCGGCGTTCCTCATGAGAAAGGTGTGTGAGGAGTAACACTGATGCAGTGCCGCACTCATCTTGGCATGCCTTTTACAGCCCCTGTATCCCTGGACTTCAGGGCTTCGTGGTTCTCTGAACCCTATACCTAACGCTAACCTTAAACTTTATTGCACTGTGAAACTGAGGCTGTGGGTCCAGCACAGTCAGGTTTCCAGATGAGAGAGGTGTGCAAGGAGCAATGTTGATGCAGTGCTGTGCTCCACCTGGTGTACTAGGTGTGCTCCACACCCAGTATCTCTGGAACGTTAGGCTATGCGGCTTACTGAACCCCAACCCTAATGCTAAACCTATGACACCATAATACTGAGGCGGAGGTTTCCAGCACTGTGTTCCAGATGAGAAAGATATGAAAGGACCAGTGTGGGTGAAGTGCAATACTCTTCTTGGTATGGCTTTTGCAGCCCGAGCGTCTCTGGATCTGTAGGCTAATGTGGATCTCTGAACCCTCTGGCTGGATGGCCGCATGTAAAGAGTTGTGGTCAATGGCTCAATGTCCAGCTGGAGACCAGTAACGAGTGATGTCCCTCAGGGATCGGTGGTGGGACCAGTCTTGTTCAACATCTTTGTGGGTGACATGGACAGTGAGATTGAGTGTGCTCTCAGCAAGTTTGATGATGACATCAAGCTGTGTTGTTCAGTTGATACGCTGGAGGGAAGGAATGCCATCCAGAGGGACCTTGACACACTTGTGAGGTGGGCTGATGCCAACCTGATGAAGTTTAACCATGACAAGTGCAAGGTCCTACACCTGTGTTGGAGCAATGCCAGGCACAGCTACAGGGTGGGCAGAGAAGAGATTCAGAGCAGCCCTGCAGAGAAGGACTTGGGGGTGTGGGTTGATGAAAAAATGAACATGAGCCAGCAGTGTGCGCTTGCAGCCCAGAAAGCCAACCGTATTCTGGGCTGCATCAAAAGGAGCATGACCTCGAGGGAGGTGATCCTACCCCTCTATTCTGCTCTTGTGAGACCTCATTTGGAGTACTGTGTGCAATTCTGGTGCCCTCAACATAAAAAGGACATGGAACTGTTGGAACAAGTGCAGAGGAGGCCCATGAGGATGATCAGGGGACTGGAGCACCTCCTGTATGAAGACAGGCTGAGAAAGTTGGAGCTGTTCAGCCTGGAGAAGAGAAGGCTGCATGGAGATCTCATAGCAGCCTTCCAGTATCTGAAGAGGGGCTGTAGGGATGCTGGGGAGGGACTCTTCATGAGGGACTGTAGTGATAGGACAAGGAGTAACGGGTTCAAACTTAAACAGGGAAAGTTTAGATTGGATATGAGGAAGAAACTGTGAGGGTGGTGCAGCACTGGAATGGGTTGCCCAGGGAAGTTGTGAATGCTCCATCACTGGTGGTGTTCAAAAGCCAGGCTGGACAGTGCCTTGGGTGACATGGTTTAGTGTGAGGTGTGAGGTGTCCCTGCCCATGGCAGGGGGGTTGGAACTGGATGATCTTAAGGTCCTTTCCAACCCTAAGTATTCTATAATTCTACTTGTCTTGGCATGCCTTTTACAGTCCCAGTGTCTCTGGACCTGTAGGCTTTGTGGCTCTCTGAACCCTAAACCTAATGCTAAACCTAATCATTCTGGCACCGTGATACTGAGGCTGTGGGCTCCAGCACAGTTTTCCAAATGAGAAAGGTGTGCAAGAAGCAATGTTGATGCAGTGCTGTGCTGCCCCTGGCATGATGTTTTCAGAACCTGTGTCCCTGCAACTTTAGGCTTTGTGGCTCTCTTAACACTAATCCTATTGCTAGCCCTAACTTCTATAAGATCGTAATACTGACACCGTCCAGCACAGTCGGTGTTCCAGATGAGAAAGGTGTGCAAAGACCAGTGTTGTTGCAGTGCCGTACTCCTCATGCTCATTGCAGCCCAGTGTCTCTGGAACTTTAGGCTTTGTGGCTTCCTGAACCCTAACCCTAACCTTAACTGTAAACCAAACCCTAACCCTAAACTTAAGCCTACCTTAATGGAAACTTGGAGTAGGGGATGATGTCCCCAGTATCACAGGTTGCCGAAGACAAAGACGTCCAAAGACCAATGTTGCTGCAGCACCATACCCATCTTGGCATGCCTTTTACACCCCCAGTATCCCTGAACTTGTGGCCTTTCTGGCTCTCTGAACACTAAACCTAATGCTAACCCTAATCTTTATGGCACTGTGATACTGAGGCTGTGGGCTCGCTCACAGTCGGTTTAACAGATGAGAAAGGCGCGCAAGGAGCAATGCTGGTGCAGTGCTGTGCTCCCCCTGGCATGATGTTTTTACTCCTGTGTACCTGCAGCTTTGTGGCCCTCTGAAAGCTAATCCAAAAGCTAACCCTAACCTCTACAACACCGTAATGCTGAGGTTGTGATCTCTGGCACAGTTGGTGTTCGAGATGAGATAGTTGTGCAAGGACCAATGTTGGCGCCTTGCCGTATTCGTCTTGGCATGCCTTCTGCAGCCTGAATGTATCTAGATATTTAGGCTTTACGGCTTTCTGAACCCTAACTCTAACCTTAACCCTAAACTCAATGACACCATAATAGTGAGGATGTATTTTCCAGTACAGTTGGTGTTCCAGACCAGAAAGGTGCGTGAGGAGCAATGTTATAGCAGTGCCATACTCGTCTTAGCATGCCTTTAAGAGTCCCAATGTCTCTGGACCTGTAGGCTTTGTGTCATTCTGAAGCCTAAACCTAACCCTAAACTTTACGACACCATAATACTGAAGCCTCAGGACAGTGGGTGTCCCTCATGAGAAAGATGTGTAAGGGCCAGTGTTGCTGCAGTGCTGTACTCATCTTGGCATGCCTTTTGCAGCCCCAGTGTAGGCTTTGTGGGTCTCTGAACCCTAGCCCTAAACTTAACCCTAACCTTAACACTAACACTAACCCTATCTCAATGGCATCTTGAAGCTGAGGCTGATGTCTACAGCAGCACTGGATGCAAGGAGCAATATGTCCAAAGACCAAAGTTGGTGCAGTGCCATACTCTATTTGACACGTCTTTTACAGGCCCATTATCCCTGAAATTGTAGGCTTCGTTGCCGTCTGAACCCTAACCTGGGGCATCTTGCAGCTGAGGTTGAGGTACCCAGCACCACAGGTGGACAATGAGAAAGGTGTCCAATGGTCACTCTTGTTGCAGTCTCATACTAACCTGTGCATAATACTTGAAGCCCCAGTATCCCTTGACTTGTGGGCTTTGTGGCTCTCTGAACCCTAACCATAATCTTTAAGGCAGCACAACACTGAGGCTGCGGGCTCCAGCACTGTCATTTTTTCATACGAGAAAGGTGTGTAAGCAGCAATGTTGATACAGTGCTGTGCTCCCCCGGCATGACTTTTCTAGCCCCAGTGTCCCTGGAACTTTAGGCTTTGTGGCTCCATGAACCTTAACCTTAATCTTTGTCTGATAGTCATTACAGCAGCAGGCAGGTTAAATTAAGCAGTATCATTTTGAATGTGGGAATACAGTAATTTTTTTCTGCTGATTCCTAAATTTATACATCCCATCAGGTTTTCATGACTAGCCTATTCAATTCCATGACAAAGGCAAATAGCCTTTTTCTCAAGCCTCAATATCAAGCTCCAATTGCTTGTGTTTTGAAATTTCACAATTACAATGCTTAGTCATCTTTCATAACCTCAATTCTGTGTTGAAAGATGCAGTGGAGCACCAATAAACTTCTATTTCTGCAGTTAAAATTTTATTGCATAACCCATTCCAATTTTCATAAGATTTTTGCTCATAAATTTCTGCAATCCATTTCATCATTGATATGTGTGCACAGAGGGAGAGAGTTGGCAGACAGTAATTTTTATGCTCAGTCCTGTGTAAATGAAACCTAAAATTCAAACTGACTTTGTAGATGCAAGCTGTGAGATTCACATTATAGTTGAAAATGTGTATGCAGAGATACATGAGATGGTGTAGGTGTGAAACTATGGTGCACCACTGGACATGCATTTTGAATTTTTATTTTCTTTAATTTTTCTTAAGAGTGTAATTAAAGTTTATGTCTATTTCCATTCTTTCTTTGACAAATTACAATTCCACCAAATTAAATTGCGTGCGTGAATATTCATCTCAGTTTCTTTCACACATTACAATATCAAAGCCTGTTTCTGAAGAGAAAGAAATCCAAAAATGCCTCAAAACACCTCTCAACCAATAGGAATTTAAAATGCTCATGAGGTCAAACTCTCATGGCTGTAAGTACAACAGATATTGGGTGCCTGCTTCCTACTAATAGTGATTTAAGAAAACCAGGTGCAGGGAGACTGAGGCAAAATCTATTCTCATGGTTATAAAAAGGTTTCCTTTACAATGCGGCAGACACCTGCCACAATACACTCAATGGAACAAACTCCCTTCTCATCCACATTCATGAAATCCACTCGATTTCAAATGGGGATCAGGGGAGCAAGTCTTGTTTGCCAACTGTAAACTGCAAGTCAGTCAATACAACAGTAAACAGACAAAATGGAAGATTCCCTAATATGAACATGTTTTTAATGGATTAAAAGTTGCAACATATCTCCTGGCTACAGTTTCTGTGAACGGACTGAACATGCCAAGAGAAAACATCTTCCACTAACAGGGCAGGCCTCATCCAGCCTCAGTACCTGTGACTGGAACTCTTGCCAGCACCATAACTATGCCAAACAAATGGATGGATTACTGACCATGCTATGATGACACAAAACAGCCTTCCCTAAGTGTTCTCCCTAAGGCTTAATGCTGAGTTGAGGCCAGACCCCCGTTTCAATGATGAAATGTTAGTAAATGAGCTTGCACCTGCAGTGAAGAGGTTGCACATCTGAGAACGCTCCCCACTGCCTGTTTTCACTCTGTGTCTATGCCAGACCAAAATATACTCTGTTCTCTTCCCTCCCTGCTCCTAACAGAGACTTTAATAAAAAACAATGGAGCTTAGTCTACATGCAATGATTTATGAAAATACAAATCCGAGTAAAAAATCAAAGCCGGAGTAACTCCACAGAGGAGCTCAACTAACTGCAGGGTTTCTGTGAAGTCATGTCTCATGAGCAAGAAGACTTCACAACCAAAAATCAGTCCACCAAATTTGCACAATGAATACCGTTCCTAACTCTGAACAAGAATGAGATGAGACTGTCTTCCACTTCTTCCTAATTCCCTCTGTTCTCCCTTTGTCTAAAGGAGCCCAGCCAGCTGTCAGCAGTATTTCTTTGGCAATTCTGTAGTGAGCTCACAATGACAGCTAAAAACAGTCATAAACAGCTTAATACTGGTCCTAATTTGCCAAGTCTTAGAGTGAGTGATAAGGCTGTGCTCAGCCTTCTTCCCATGTTCAGGCTGCTAGGATGCTCAGCAACAGAAATGGAAGCAGCATTTTTTATCACTTCTATCTGCCTTTTTCCCCTCTTTATCTTTCAAGCAAGAACACACTGTTCTCCAAAAAAGCAGAAGTAACTACTCCAGTTTATTTAGGGTGACTTCACCATCCAGAAAGACGGTCTTTAATGCTATATTTAGTGCCAATTCTAAGTTCTCAAACTGGATTTTCCTTGTAAACCTTGGTAGCTGAAGTAAAGCAGAATGTACTTCAGAAGCAGAATAAGATCTGCCCATACAACACCATTCAGATACCTTCAGTTTCTCCCCTGCCTTTTCATCTCTTTTAACAACACAGCATTGTAGAGTGAATATTATGTCATAATGTGAAGTCTTTATAAGTAAGAAACTTTAATGGAAGTTATTGGCAGTATGCCCAAGCAGGCAGAGGTTTCTGGGCTCAGACTCTGAAACCTCATTTGACCGTTAAACACCACACCATGTCAAAGTCACATTAACACCTTTGACTCTGGAGACCAGACATACTCAGTTGAAATGAGCAGAGTGTATCAATCAGTTGAGATGCCCTCCTTCTTCCCAACCTAATAGCTGTTAAACTCTTGGTGACACAAGAGGCTTGGAAGCCTACTGCGGAGCTCTTGGCATCTTATTAAAGAGAACTAGGAAGAGGTCTAAAGAAAGATCTTTGTTTGGTATGATCGTCAGGGAAATTATATGGGCACATTACAAGCCTTTACTTGTTTTATAGAGGTAGATGGACCTTCCCATGATGTGCAGCTTTAGAGAGTAGCCTTTGCCTTACTGCTGAGATCAGTTATCTCAAAATAACTATCATTCCATTTATCAGATCATCTTGGACTAGAGTCACTGATAAGAACTTGTCCAAGCTGTCATAAACATATCTGGTGAAACAGCACACAGCCCAAGCATCCTTCTGGCCAAGTTCCCTCTCCTTGACATGACTACCATTTGAACTTGTGGGGAGCCAGCAAATCACAGAGGAGACCTTGGGCAAGAGACAAACTACATCTTATATTTTTCCACTGACACTTGCACAGTCTCAGTGCAGGATCTCACCTTCTGGTACCGTTGTTTTTGTAAAACTCTAATACCCTGGTTTTTGTCTTCAAAGACAAGATGGTTTAACTCTGACATCCAGATGCAGGTTTTGAGATCCCCTGTAAGCTGTTTCTGCCTGCAGAAATGATTGTCAGCCTTTGCTCTATGAGACCATCACCAGCTCAGCTCCTGAACACAGCCCGACAGCAATGTCTGGTTCTCCTGGCACAGGCATTTTCAGTGAATCTCTGGGAAACTAAAGTGTGCCAGGCTGGGTTTAGCATACTTGCCACCAGTTCAACCACTGCATTGTCAGCACCTGCTGCTTTAAAAGAGTAACCTTTTTTAATTCCTCTGAAACTTGTACCTCTGAAATACCAACTTCCCTGGAAACACTTTCTTTCACTTGCTTCTCTGAAAGGGGTAAAATTACTTCAACAAGTATTTCTCTGTAAGAGATGAAAACCAGAGATCAGTGGGATCTCTAGGGCAATACTTGGTACCTTTTCTATACTGAATTGTGATACGTAATTTTGATTTGGGCCTTTCTGGAATTACAAAGTTATTTGTGTTCTTTGATACAGTAAGGAGTAAAAAAATAAATCAAATCATTCAAGAGAATACAAGTAAGGACTTACCTGTACAAAAATGTAATACGTATAACAGTTCCCAGATATCACATCTGAAATACGCATATGTGCATACACTCTACATATTATACACACATTTACAAATACACACATTTTCCCAGTTATCCTAGTAGAAGTGATAAAAGCCATAGGGATGTAGCAGTATAAAATCTCACAGTTCTGTTGGGATAAGATTTCTTAAGCTAAGCTCTGGAACAGGAAAACTACTAGGAACTGGGGATTTGTGAACCTACCTTATAAGAGGAGGCTAGAAGAATTCAGCTTGCAAAATGAAGGCTGGGGGATTATATAGGTGAGATTATATTTAATCTCTTAAATTCATTGTGGAGATAAAAGCCAAAACCACAGGCAGGCTATAGAAGTTGGTTCAAGAATAAATTATTATAAACTGGTCAAAATTAATCCTGGCCAGAAATTAGAACCCCCCTAAGTTTTAGAGTAGTGAAATCCTGGGAAGGCTCCAAAGCAACTCAGAAGACTTCCTACTTTGTTGCTATTTCACTTAAAATCATGTCCTGGCTAGGCATGGCTGACCCTTCCACTGGTAGAGTTAAAACCCTGGTAACATGTATGACTTACTCCATCACCAGGGCAGGAAAAGATACCTTGGTGTCTTCAAACAGAACTATTTTGTTCCCTGAGGAAGAAGCATGTTTATGCATGGCTGGGCTGGCCAGAGAATGCGGCACCCCTCAGTTGTGCTTGGTAACTTGCTGCTTCAACCAGGCAGCCATGCTGGGGCCTTGCCCTGGCACCTTGCTTACAGGTCTCTGCCCCAGACCCTTACGGTTTGCCTGCAAGAGGTTCAGATTTGCTCCCCACAGGTACCCCATGCTTAGCTTGCAGTGACCATGGCCACTCGGAGCAGCAAGAAACCACTCACTCTAACTGCAAAGATGCCTTCTCCAACCAACACTGCTCATTCACAAATACTATTTTACTCTTAGAACAAAATCCCCAATTTCTCACAAGCCAAAGCCTGTTCATGGAGGCACAGGATTTGCTTCAGAGCAAATGGTGAAGGAGAATCTAGCAATTTCTTTGGGACCCTGTTACCCAGCAAAAACCTGCTCAGCTCATCACTAAATCTACAGAGCTGGCTGGGGCAGGTACGAAGGCAATGCCAGCCCCTATTGAGTTTTGACCCTTTTGATGCCGAGAGTCAGCAGGGAGAGCCTGCTTTCATTCTCCCTAAAATGAAGGCCTCGTCCTTTCTCTCAGGGGACCAAAGACGCTGCTAAGCGCTGGCCCAGGCGCATTGTCCTGCCCTCTCCTTTCAGCAATGTGCTGGCAGCAGCTTTACTTTTGTTTTCACGGCTGATCCCTCCATCTGCACAGAGGCTGGGCCCATTCAACGGCTGTGTACCCGTCTCCTGCTGCTCTGGCCACAGCCCCAGCATGGCTATTGTCTCTGGAAAAGCGGTCAGTCTCCCCAAACAAAGTCCCCAGAGCTGGGTAAATCTTTCTGACATCAGCCCCACAGCAAAGGCAGATGAACTTGGACTTTTCCCCCAGTCATGCTCTTTAGGACTTGTTCAGTGTTGCTGACCTCGTGTCAAATCATCACTGAAATAAAGAGCATCCTCACCCCAATGAGCACTTAAACACCCCTCCCAACACATGCTGGGACCCAACAAGAGGCTGGCAGAGCTCAAAAGTTGCTGAGACCTTCAGAGCTGTCTCAGCTTGAAAATGAACAGACAGCAATGCAGGAAAAGCCCTACTGTCATGTAAGGGTTACATTCCCAGTGCACCAGATGATTTCCACGTACTAATATTTCTGCAGTGATTCCACACTATCTTTACCCCAACATACACCGGAGACAGAAGGCACTGCATGCTGCATACCTGCAAATCACAACATTTGATAACTGATCTGCAACACTTCTGTGCATCCCTGTGTTCTCTGCAAAGACAGATCAGAGCACAGCCATACACCCTCAGTATGCTAATCCTTCAGTCTTCTCATCAATATGGAAGCATGTAATGGAAAAAAAGGTCTCATTTGCAGACTGCAGCTCTTTTAATGATAAGAAGATTTAAAAATGTAAAGAAAGGAGAGATTAAAAGTTTTGACTGTCCAAAGGGATCTGGTTTTCACTTGAGCAGAGAGAAGAAAAGCACTGAAAGAAGACACAGGAAAGACTTATTTTATATTACAGACACCTACTTAGACTTTTTCTGTTCTTGACTGGGAATTTTTGTGAACTTCCACTACAATGTGATGTAGGGTACCTACTTATTATACAGGACCTACTGTGCCAGTCATGTACAAATATATAATATTCACCTTGCCACTGATATGGAATTGAAAATTGAGGAAAAGAGTGGCTTTTACAGTGAGAAACAAGAATTTCAGCCAAAATTTGATAAGCATTAGTTCATTGTGGAGATAGTAACAGCACCTGCCCTTACACAAAAATGTATAATAGACATTTACATGTACAACACAGTTTTGATGGAGAGACATTAGGCTGTATCTCCCCCATCAAAAGTTCCATGCATGGCTCAGGACAAGTCATTTATCTTTGCCACGCACAGACCCCTCACCATGTCCAGGATCTCTGAGAGATGAAAAACCTTAAGAGCAGCAACACATCTGAAGGCTCGCCGGAGACACGGATCACTCACAGGTCTCAGAAAGAAGACAAGTCCTGAGGATCACCCACAGCTAGAGAAGTTTAACTAGCACTTGAACAAACCATCATATCTATTAAAGCCACTTACTTCCAAACAAATCCTCCAGACTCTGAAATATGTTCTAAATCTATTTCTACAAAAGGTCCATGAGATCTTCCCCAACAACTGACACAGTCACCCAGGAACAACTCCAGGATGCCTCTGCCATTGAAGGCTACCAGATCTGATACTACTAGTTGAGGGAACTGTGGAAGACCCATACTCCCATTTCTCGTGCAGACACAGCCTCACTTCAAATTTCAAACTGCCTACTGTGGCTGGAGAGATTATATATTTTTCTGCTATGTGCATTTCATGACTGATGGCAAAAGCATGAGATAAATGAGGTTCTGAAGAGCCCAGGGGTCCACTTTTGCATATAATACATTAAAAACTTTTAAGTGAAAGAAAGCAGTCATCAGGCTGGATCTTAAAGAGGAAAGAAAGAAAGAGGAGGTTTATTAAATCAGACATATTCAAAACTAGCAAGTGTCAAGACTACCAAGTTCATAAATACAGTTTTGTATGGTTTACCTAGACGCTATCATCTCGCACTGTAGTCACTGAGATTGTGATGATGCTGTTCAGACACATTTGAGAGTCTGTGATCGAGATCTAGGTAATATTCTCCAAATTAGGAGAAAGAAAAAAAAGATGTTACGAAAGCCCTCATGGGCCCAGTAATGTACTCAGTACAAGTACACCAGTCACAAAAGCCTCTCCAAGCTGGTGACAATAATAACTCGAGAATTCCAAGTACCTCATATTTACAAAGTGACAGCTTTCAAAAAAGAAACTCAGAGACCTCCAGGGACAGAGAATAGTCTGAAATATTTCCTCAATTAGCAAATTTAGCTTTTCTCTGGCTTCCTCTTGATTTAGCCAATGTAAACTTTCCCTTTACTGCTATTTTTTCCCCTGGAGAGCATCATGCCTTACGACAGAAAGATGAAATCCCACGATTCCAACTGCCAATGTGTTTGGCATCTTTTTTGAGAGGGGCATTTTTAGAATCATAGATGCACTTAGGTTGGAAAAGACCTGTAAGATCATAGAGTCTAACCATTAACCCAGCACTGCCAAGTCCACTACTAAACTATGTCCCTAAGTGCTGTATCTACCTGTCTTTTAAGTACCTCCAGAGATGGTGACTTCACCACTTCCCTGAGCAGCCTGTTCCAATGTTTTATAACCCTTTCAGTGCATGAAACTTCCTACAAAATGGTGACTTTGGGCCATTAGTATATCAAGCATTTTTCATTTTTTTTTCTACAGACAGTTCACCTTTGGGTCCCTTGGGATTTTAATGCTGCTTAAAGGCTTCAAAGAATATTAGCACTTTCAGCATTACTTACACGTGTGATTTGTTTTCATCCTCCGTAAAGATGAGAGAGAACTTTGAGTGTTTTCTCTCTGCCTGACAAATGTTAACAATGGGTATTTGCATAAGAAAGGCTCATGATTTATATTTTGATTTTCAATCTATAGACAAGATAAGCCTAACCAGAGATTATTTTGGGAAGATAAACATTTATCCCATTTTTCTTTTGACAAGCTGAAAACCACAAAAATTCAGAATATATTAAAAGGGAGGATGCAGCCTTCCCACAGTGAATTTATAGACTACTTTATCAGAGCTGGCCTTCACATTTCCTCCCCTCCTCCCCGTTTCTGTGCAGAAAATCTGTAGAGCAAGGACCTTGTGCTCTTCTTCTTTTTATTATTTTTTTTAAAGCTCTTAGCACTTGGTGGTGGTGTCTGAATAATTAATCATAGTACATTTGTATGTGGTTAAGCAGGCAGAACTGTTTGTACCAGAAAATAACAACATGGACACGCACAGATACCATGCACACACTTTTGAGAGACTGTCTGGCTAATGACGGCAGAAAAGGCCTATGTGTTCAGTACTGGTTTTTTAGAAGGAATAAACGTCTTAGCACTCAAATCCCTTTATGTGACACTACCATAAACCCACAGAAGAGTTCAGAGTCAACAAGAAAAAAAAACAAGTTACAGGCAGGTTGATCTATTTTTTGTTCTCCAACCTTTCCCCTGACAAAAATAATTTTGCAAGCCTTTTCCACCTATTTAAGAGATGCTCTCAGCAGATAAGGTGAGCACAGTACCTATGTGCCTCTCCAAATCCTCACTCATCTTTCTTACTAATCATACCTGAGATTCAGCTGGCTGGTCATGCCCAGCATTCATTCTGCATGTCTTACTGAGTCTTTGTGGAAACCACAGTTTCAAAGCCATTGTTCCTCTTGGTGTTTTTCAGCTGCTGCAGCATTTTTCCTGTGCCCACATCCTTTACCTGCAGGGCTTTTCCTAGTAATTGTGATTTATGCTTCTCTGTCGCACAGCATTTTTAACTGTGGGATTTTGCCCTACCTCATTCCAAACGTTTGGTTCCTAACTTCATCAGTTATAACCAGTGTGCTGGCATCTCACCCAGCTCTTCATCTGACTGCCAGACTACTTACTCACTTGATCTGGCACACAATGCTCCCACATCCTGCACTGTCTTTAGGATATAAACAACCACTCATTGGAGCATCCCTTATTTCTCCTCCCACTTTGATCTCTGCACCCCAGTGTGAAGCTGATACTTGAGCCACTATTCCCTTGGGTGTAGTGTTACAAATCCACTCTCTGCCACCTTCTCTATGTGCCACAGTAGTTTTATCAAGGTTGCCTGGTAGGGCATGCCTCAGCAAGTATCACGGGGTATACACGAGATCTGGAGTGATCTGTGGCTCCCATACAGCCTGTGTGCTCTCGCTCCTTGGCACAGGAGGGAACAGGAAAGGATGGTGCATGCTCTGGTTGTGCCCTGACATGGAGTTTCGACATGGCTGTGGCATGCACCTAGGCACAGACTCTGGGAAACTCTCCTGGGTTCAGCAGCACGGGCATTGCTTTGGACAGGCTGTCATTGCATTTCATAGCTGCTCTGCTTGAAAACACAAGACACTGAAGCTTATTAAATGCCTATGAAAAACATGCCACCAAGAGTGGCATTCCTTACTGGCTGCCAGGACGAACAAAACCAAGTCATTACATTAACATTTATATCCCCCAAGCGTGTTAGACATTGGCAAAGGGTGACCCTGGGGAAGGGGAGGAGGGGCTGGAGAAGCAGACAAGAGGGAGAAGAGAAATCTTTCCTTACATACAGAAATAAAAGTAAAGTCTCAACCAGACCTTGACATGTTGTCCTTTCTGTGAGCTTCTCCAGCCTGTGTTTACCAAGAACATTGCAAAAATCACTCCAATTACTACACACTTGAGTAGAAGGTTTTCACTGGCACATAAACACGCGTATGCCAGAGATGCCAGACTCACACCTTTCCATACTAATGTAGTTCTCAAATGTGCATATCACTGCTGATGAGGGGACGAGCAGTGCATGTGAGATGAACACAGGCTCTTGCAGCACAGCTCTTCAGCTTCTCTGCCTGAAAAAAACGTAGTCTGTGGGGTACACTCCAGTAACTCAAGTGTCTGGGTAGCTCTTCCTGCCCTTCTCTTGCTATGACTTTGAATGTTCTTGCTTGCTCTGCTTTTGACTCTCTTCTCCCTTCCCCAGCCAGAGAAGCATAATCCACTGATACCCAGATGTTTTACAGCACCTGCCAGCCTTTGTCTGTATCATGCACTGGAAGAACAGCTGTTGTCTATTCTCACTCCCTTGACAAGCAATGCCTTTTGCTTTTCCTTTTGCTGAGCATTTGCAAGTTGGAGGACCCCCCTGCAGGCTGCCTATGTGTTAAGTGCTGTGGACCCAAGGATGCATGACCCTGCTGAGCAGCAGGCATCCTGCTCTGTACCTGCTCTGACTATTGTGGAGCTGGGTGGATTCCTCTAGGACTCTCTAAAAGGTTGGCAACCAACCTGAGAAGAGATAACAGATCAAATTAAGTTCTTAAGTGGACTGTTACGTTAATTGGGTTACAACACAGGAGAAAAGAAAGCCAAAGGCAAACAAAAAAACAACCTGAAATCTATCAGGCACAATCCTCCAGAATGGACAAAGAGATTTGGAAAATCTGCAAAGGTACAAACATGTAAGAGGGTAAGAAGGTGCGGGATCTCATTCCAACCTTCTCGATCCCCCTTAATGTCTCCTTACACTTACTGTTTGACTCATAGCAAAAAAAAAAAAAAAAAAAAGAGAAAATAAAAAAAACAGAAACAGGAAAAAAAAAGAAAAGAAAAAAAGTCTGTTTTGTGGGATTTCATCTTTTCATTTCTATAAAAATCATTGCTACTAAAGCTGAAAAATTTCTTCATATGAGGACTTTATCCTGAAGCAGAGGTACCTTTGAAAGAAAAAAACCCTCATCTATGAAGGTAGGATGTGATTCAGTGAAAAACTATCAGATAGAACTAATCCTTCCATAAAGTCTAGCTGGCTATTGCTTTACTATTTTGGAGAAATGCAGAGCTAGAGAACTAAAAATTTATGATGTTTTCATATAAGTGGCTGTGAATCAGTAATATCTTGCAAGCCTTAGAAAATTCTTCCCCTGTCTATACAAGTAAATTCCTAGAAGAGCAGCTGCGCACAATTATTTTTTGGAAACTTGGAAATGAGGGACAGATTTAACCCATTGAATTTTAACAGCCTATTGGAGGCATTTCATAGGAGTCCATCAGAAACCTGAATCTCTGTCACGGTGGCGTTGTGAGGTGGAGCCCAATGATGGAGTCCATGCCGACCTCCTTCTTCACCCATGCTCTGCAGGGAAGCACTACAAGTCAGGTCAGATCAACACCCTCAAAGACCTTTCGAGTAGTCAGTCTTGGCAAAGGAGAAAAATGCAACAGCTCCACCAAAAGCAACCAGCTATCCTCCAGGTGAACACCACATACATCCTGAGCATGCATGGTGTGATTTAGCCAAATACGAGCATCGTTACTAAATCCTATTTATGTAAATATGCGGTGTTACTTGCATATAACTTTGCAACAACAGGTCTCTCCCTCCACAGCCTACCCCCTGTAATAAAGTTCATTTTAATACTAAACAATATGAACAGCCTAGTCCTTCCTCCAGAAGGTACTTCACATGTCAGAGCACTTCATCTACTTGTTACCAGCAAGCACAGGCCCTTTTAGTACAAGAAAAATACTTTGGCAATAAAAAAGCAACAGGCAGCAGCTACAGACGTATTATTTAATAGTGACTTTAGAGTCACCTTTTGCAAGGTAAAATAAATAAATCCTTAGTGCAAAGCCAACATAGCAAAGAATTCTGAGCTTTCCCATCTGCAACACCAGAGCAAGACTTGAGTAGGAATGGGGCTCTACAAAAGGAAGTGGCTGATAGATACAAAAGAGCATCACACACAGAATGAAAGTAGTTAGTGCATGAACTAGCAACAGAGGGAAAATGTGGGGATTTATTTGACAATCCTTTCTACAACACCTCAGCAACCTGATAAGTGGTAGGGACTTTCCTATGGAAACGAAAAAGAAGGAGCTGAGTGTGACTTATTTTTTGAAGATCACGTGGAACTGAATCTCTTTTCCTTGATGCTGCCAAAGCCCCATTATGAAAAAAAAAACTACGTGGAAAAGCAGCAGCTCTCTGCGCAGTGCTACACAGACTCACGCACCCACTCACTCATCACTGACTTAAAAACTCTAAACTTGTCTCCGTAAGGATCCTGCAGGGATCAGTCTGTATGCTGTAGGGAAGGTGGTCACACTTTTTCTTGGAAACCAGCTGGCCAGCTCCCCATTTACGGCTACGGCTGCAGCAAGAGGAACAACAGCCATGGCCAAATATGGAGCCAGGCTGAGGTTGCTGAAACTATTTCTTTCATTGGACCCAAGCCACCGATTCTGTTTTTTTACTGCATGTTGCGTTCAACTATCCCAGATGTAAAAAGGCACAGAGATGCAGTAACACCTATGCCTTCCCTTCAAAACATTTCCTCTGGAAGCATTGCACAGCCTAATTAAATAATGACATTTGCAACAGGAATAATAATGCAAAATTAGAGCAGCATTTCAGCTTACATCATAGCCCTCCTTGACAAGCAGCCCAGAGTAGTTGACAGTATGCAGAACATCATGCTGTGCCAGAAGACCTGAGGTGCTCAGAAAAATAAAAACCATCCTCAGTTTGTGCTGCAGTGGAGGAAACAGGCAAGGAGCTCTCCAAGGAGTCCCATACAAAGCACTCCATCACCTGAACTGCGTGCCAAGCCACCTGCCTGCCTTCCTGCCTTCCACAGGTGAGAGCACCAGGCAGTGTGTGTACTTAAAGGCAATAGCACTGATGAGAAATAAACACAAAGCAGGGATGCTCAGAGACTCACAGATCACCACCAAGCCATTATTCAGCTCTTGTGCAGCTCAGCACCAGTCCCTGGCTAGACACTGAGCACTGAGGTTGAGCTGGGGCAACAAGGGGCTCACGGCACTGATGGGCACTGGGTACATAAGGGGTCTACAGAAAACATTCTTAGCCAGACTTGTCAGGCACACTGCGGGAACCGTTCAATAGTGAATTATATGAAGCCCTGGAAGCAAAATGCAGCAACTAAAACCAGCCGAACTCATGCAGAGATAACTTGGCCTATAGGTATAATACCTACCAATCCTTTAGTTCTAAAATCATCCCGAGGGAGGAAATTAAAAGCAAACAAGGAGACAAAATAGCAGTATCTCTTCATCAAACAAGGGAAACAAAGAGAGCAAGAGGCCACAAATTCAGTTTCTTTTCCTTGGCCCTACTTCTCAAAGACATTGTTTTGCTCTGCTCCATCCCTGCCTCTGCTCTGCCTGGGCTGGCACAATCATTTGCTCAGCTCTGCAGTGAGCCAGACCAGGGGAACTAATCCAGGCCATAACTAATCTAGCAAATATGAATTACAGGACAGAGAGGGGAATGCAGAGCCAGGGCAGTGGGAAGGGCAAAATCAGCTTCCTCAGCAGCAGTTCCTCCAGGGGTCAGCTTACCCGTTTACAACAATGGTGTTAGAGTCTGTACCAGCAAACACAGCTGCCATCATAGCAGGAAAAACAGTTAATGTGTCCACAGGCACACAGAGACTTTACACTCAGCTCCTCAGATGCTTCCTAGCAGTAGAGTCAAGAAAGCACGGAGCTCAGCATATACAGCAGAGCCTGCTTGACAAGGTGGGTAAACATTCAAGCAGTTAGCTCCATGCTGATGCAGCTACACAGTCAGTCATGATTTAATGCCAGCTCCAGTGCGTTTGCATCCATCATAGTTGGCACAGAGAATTAAGCTCTGCAAGTACAGGTCAAGATCTACAGCTGGTCCAGTTTCTTCATATTTAAATTGATGTTCCAAATGCAAAAAAGCAGCAGGAATTTTAACATTGTTGTGGTTTTTTTTTTTTCCCATTTCTGCCATTTGCAAGTGGCCTTGAAGAACACTGAAAGTAGCAGTCTCCCCAAAATCAGACACTAGATATTATGTCCTTGTATCAGCCTTTGACCTTCCTAACTAGGCACCTCTGATTTAAAACAGCATTCATCCATGGTATAACCATGTTGGCTACTGAAGAATTACAGCAGAAATAAGGTAGACCCACCCTTAATTACAAATCGCGGCATTTCCTTCGCTCTACAGCCTGCCAGCTCAGCTCTAAGCCACTGCACTGCTTTCACCAAATGCAGGGCTGAACCCGTAGTTGGCAGAAACCAGACCAAACTGGGGGCTGCTAATGAGAACCAACTTGCTATGGTTTCTTGGAAGCGATTGCATTGTCAAGGCAGATCCAACCAAGCACTCTTCAGCCACTGGAATGCACTATCCCTCGCCTTGGCACACTTTCTGCACCTGGGAGAGGCAAGAGATACTGGCATCACACTGGGCTGGCTCCACATCAGCAGAAAATGCCCTGGAGCTAATATTCAGTTGCCCTGATGGAGTGTATTTAAGACCCTTATGTGCAGGAAGGAAGGAAGGAAGGGAATTAGAAAAATTAATTTCCTGGTAATTAGTTTGCAACATATTGTAAGTAAATGATAGTTAATCCTAAATTAAATGCTACAGAGTAGAAGGGAATAGAGAGTGAGAAAGACAAATACACACCATGGTTGGCAGTTAGCTCACAAGTGTACAAGGCTCTCTCTGCAGTTTCAATGAAAGTAACAAACAATGCCATGGCAGGGGTGGATCCCATGTTCCTAGGATCTCAGAGGATGGTTCAATTCCACTATCAATTACACCACCAGAAACTTCAAATAACTCCCTTTACATCTGTGAAAATGAGATCAAAACCACACCTAAGGTCCCCACTCCATAATGCTTGCTGTGCACTGTTGACGGTTAAAATGATGAGCAAACACATCAAACCCCAGGGAAAGAGGGAAAAAAAATAAAGGTGACCAAACAGCAGGAATAGAGGGTGGGGAAGAAGAAACACTCTTAGAAGAGCAATTATAGCTTCCCTTTCGTGTTTCTTTCTTTGTGTTTAGTGGTGACCAAGGGTGTTTTGCTTTTAAAAGCCAGGTGTGGCAACAGGAATGAGGAGAATCTGAGCACAGACTGATGGGAGTTTCAGAGACAAAAGGAATTAACTGACTTTGCTCCAACAGCTTTTAATGATACTCAGTTCAGGCTAGTCTCCTGACTTCCCAGGGTTGATGATACCAGTCTTTGACTGGCAGGAAAGCCCGTGGGTGCTGTCCTACCCTGTCACTCAGACAAAGCTCTTCTTTACTATGCTTCTTTTTAGATACTGTACAAAGAGAACTGGCATTACTATAGCTTGCTCCTGAAAAAATCTGCTAAGCCTGAAAACATAAACCTAGAGGTTGATCTGTACTTCTATTTTGAATCAGGCAGTCTCCTTCGGCAGATACGAACTTTCCTAACCTCAACCAGTGGAGTTCTGCTCTATCAATAAATATCAAAGAGCCTGTGTGCACTGATGTCTCAGGCACATGACAGAAAATTGGTGCAAAATTCACCTTGCATATGCACGTGTACACAAATCTTGTGTACAATGATGAGATGACACTTCGTCAGGGACTGTAGCGATAGGACAAAGGGTGATGGGCTTAAACTTAAACAGGGGAAGTTCAGGTTAGATATAAGAAAGTTCTTTACTGTGAGGGTGGTGAGGCACTGGAACAGGTTGCCTAAAAGAGTGGTAAATGCTCCAATCCCTGGCAGTGCCCAAGGCTAGGTTGGACAGAGCTTTGGCTGACATGGTCTAGTGTGAGGCAGCCCTGCCCACGGCAGGGTGGTTGGAATAGATGATGTTAAGGTCCTTTCCAACTCAAACCATTCTATAATTCTATGATTTGCATGCACATATGCATATGTGCGACTAGGTTCAAATTTAGTTTTGGACAATACCTTAACACTTCAGACTGATCAGTAAAATAGCCACAATCAGAAAGTGCCAGCCACTGAGACTAAGTTAGAAATGAAAAATATGCCCACCATCATAACTCCTGGGTTATGATGCTGGGACTTCACTAGCTGTCAGATGTCATGCAGGAATGGGCCAGAAATCCTCTGAAATGAATAAGGAATGAAGCCAGTGGGGAGGGCAACATTTTGCTTTTGCTGCTGGTCAGGACACTCTCCTTCCACTCTGTTTTAGAGCAACCAGGAACTCACCCATGAGGGCTCTTTGTAAAGTGGTGCTGTATAAATGCAAACACAATTTACCTTCTGCACTACATAAATCAGCAGGAAGATGAAAAGCAAACCTCCATATTGCCCTCCACATAGAGACCCCCATTCACAGGGGTGCTCCTCAAGAGTCCCAGAACCTGACAAAATGTTTCTACTGCATGGTACTTCTGGAAGTGCAGTTGAAGAAAAATGAAGGCTCTTGGTGAATTCATAATCAACTCCAGACTGCCGCATAAGGAGGGCTGCAGAATTCAGCATTGCTTTACCAATATGCTGACTAATAGCCTTGATTAAAATCCTAGAGTGCTTTTTGAAGCACACAGGAGCATTAATTTCAGTTCAGTTAATTACCTATGCCTAAAGAAATGCCACTTGCAGCTTCAGCCACGCCTGAAATTCTTTACCTTCCTTCTTAAGAAACGGCGCTGTATACAAACACACAGCTGCCCCATCTCCCTGGGATCCAAGGTCTTCTCTTCCCTTCCCACTTCACTCAGGAAGTAGGATGATGCCTAGATCCTTGACTTTAGATCCACAGATGAAAGATGTGATACAAGGGCAAAAGATATGTGCTGCCTCCATGACCTGATTTTGTCCTTTTCCATTTATCAGATGTTGGGGTTTGTAGCTTATGGCTGTTTAGAGCTTCTTTTGTAAGCATTGCATTTTTAAATGGGAACTCTCGACTGCGCTGCAGTGGCAGCTGCCATTTTGCATTCATGTGCAGAGAGCGAGCCAGCGAAGGAGCTCTGAAGAAGAATACACATTATTTCTTTTTTTCTCCTTGTTTTGCTGTTTCATTTAAACATAAAATAAAGGTCACCCTGACTGAAAGGACAGAATTGCTCCATGGAAACATATAATGAATGCACTGGATGTAGAAGGGGCAAACGTCCTTTAAGCAAAAACACAATTCAAATTACATTTAAACAAAAAGAAAAAAGTTTTTTCATCCTCAGACAGCTTCTTTTTGTGACTAGTATGGTTCAAGGCTTCAGGAATTAGGAACTCGTGAGCTACCGCAATTGCGGCAAAGAAAATATTTCCACTGCACAGGAGCTGCTTTCCCCTCCAAACTTCCCTAGTCGCTAAGTGAAGAATTTCAGGAAATAATAGAGCTGTAAAATTTGGGAGAAAAAGATTACTTTTGCACATTGTTTGACCTGTTTCATGTGCTGCTCAAACCTGAAATAATTAAGCATCCCCATTATCCCTATGAGGCTTACTCCTGTGAGGCTTATCCTTATTTGAAGGCTATGGCACTTGTAGAGAGGATATTAAACAGAGCAAAAGTGAAGCCAATGGCAGAAAGAACTCCTGAGAGCTCCTGAATCCCAGCCTAGTGCCTCTTGCCTCACATATGAGCTGACCTAAAGAAGTCATTTGGCCATTTCATGATTTCTGCCAGGCAAGCTTTGCAGGAGAAGGGTGCAGCTGCCCACAGATGCACAATGCTGCTCCTCCGATGAGTAAATGACACCCTGCAGTCCACTTCCAGCAGCTCTTCTTTGCATTGCCACATAGGGAAAACAAAGACTTTATTCAGCAAGATACAGATGAACCTTATACCATAAAAAGGGAAAAACCCCATACCACTTACAAGGGCCTGTAGTGATAGGACAAGGGGGAACAGTTTTAAACTGAAAGAGAGTAGATTTAGATTAGACATTAAAAATAAATTCTTCACTATGAGGGTCATGAGACACTGGCACAGGCTGCCCAGAACAGCTTTAGATGCCCCATCCCTGGCAGTGTTCCAGGCCAGGATGGACAGGGCTTTGAGCAACCTGGTCTAGTGGGATGTGTCCCTGCCTCTGGCAGGGGTATTGGAACTAGGTGAGCTTTAAGGTCCCTTCCAACCCAAACCATTCTATGATAAAACTAGCAAATCCCTGTTGGCAAAAACCAGGCTTGCAATGCCCAAGCTGTTTGCAGTGTGGTTTCTTTACTAGCCTTCCCCATCTCATCCGCTCCAAAGACATTTCCAACTAAGCAGCAACTGCTTGTTATGAATCAGGAAATGTTGGTGTCACACAAATTGTGGAATCTGCAACTTCACTGGGTGCAAATGCAGCAACATGTCGTTGCAGGCCTGGGGCCACTTACAGGTTGCAGGATACATTTAAAAATCTGGTGTATATGCACACTGAGTAGGAAAGCAAACCCCAAAGCTGACAAGCACAGCCAAAAATTGCCCTAGATTTTGGAGAAGCCCATTATTTCTATGATTACCAAACTTGTCAGATCACATCTAAGCATTTTTATGCAAAATTTGAGTATTCACTCAACACATTATGACAGATCTTTCAAAAGGAGATGTGCAAAGACAAGAAAAGGAAGGAAGTTAAAACAAATAGGAGTTTCAGATCATAGTAAGACACATGGAGAAGAAAGATACATCCCAATTGGAAAGAGGTTTTGGAGAACGATAATAGTAACAGTTAAGGCCCATCTCTACATTACTACCACTTTGGGGGCAAATAATTTAAATCTGCCTTATCAGCTGCATATAATGTTCCACATTTTTCTCCATTGGTGTATTCTGAGGATTAGTGTTTGTAAGATTGATTTTCCATAAATATACTGCAGTATCTATACACTCAGAATATAATCCAATTAATACAATCATGCATACACATAGCAAATGATTGGAAATTTCAAAACACATAGACTACGCAGCATTGTCTGCCCTTCACTTGCACTTCAAGCAAGAATGGAAGCAATTTTAAAATCTCAATTAAAAAATAGTTTGGAAAGTTGTCTTGAAGAGATCTTAATTTATGTTCTGCCTTTTGAAATGTTAGGATTCCCATCTTCCATATTTCTGTACAACCAGGAGGATTAACAGATGCAGCTGGAACCTGAGACTGAGAACTATGTCAGGAATTTGAAATAAATCGTTAATCTCCAACAACTCTGGAAAAGGCTGAACTCAAGTGACAATCCTCATTTATCTCATTTTAAATACATGTCACTCCCAGACCCCCAACTGCGTTTGTGCAGACCCAATAATCCCTCATAGGTGATTTCCCTAGTGAAAATGCAACATGCAGCAGACACTAAATGCAAGTTGTGTTGTCCAAAGCGTTGTCAGCAGCAGTGAGCTGCTGGCAAGCACTGAGGTCAGGGTTACCAACCACCCCACACCACCTCTTTCCCTGTCATTGCCTCACCACAATACTGAGAGAGAAAAAAATGCAGTCACACGAATTTCCTAAAACTAATTTTCGGAGGGGAAACAGGAAAAGGTCCCTGCAGATGCTGCCACAAACCAGGATGCTCTCCTGCTGGGGCTCTGCCTTCCTAAAGGCTTCATAATCCAGACTGGGTTTTTTAGTGCATAGCAGCTTCAAGTCTGCAAGCACTTGCTGCGGGGTGGATGCTCAGTAGGTTGCTCTGCTGGAGACAGCCCCCTCCTTACTTGCTGGCACCAGCAATTTAGGCAGGGCATCTCACTGCAGAAACATTAAATTTGGACCAGCTTTGGTAGCTCATGGAAGCTTTCAGCTTTTGTAGTTTTCAGCTTTTTGCCCCAAGAAGCAGGAGTGTGCTGCCAGCCAGGCTGCAGGGAGACCCTTGGATGGGTCCTTGCCCTTGTGCTGCAGCGCCCAAAAAGCTCATGCCAGCACCCCAGCTTGGTGCCAATGGACGGCTGAGGTCAGCGAGGCTATGAAAACATGCAGCAGCAGAAAGTCCATTCCTCTGTGTTTCTTATGCCCCCTTTGTAGGCCCATTATACTCATCATCCTCTGCTTCAAGAGTGATGTGTAAATTACACAGTTATTACAAGCTCTGCTCCCATTTTCCACTGAGTCAATGTGTACAATTGAAAAAAAAAACAACCAACCAAAAATAGGTAGGACCAGATCAGGACTGTACATGCCACCAGCTGCGGAAGCTGTCTTTTCAATATAGGCAATCTGTAAGCAGCAGTGAGCAGGTATTTTGGGGGATGTGTAAGCAGCAGTGAGCAGGTATTTTGGGGGATGTGGAGAATGCATAGCCTGCACTCAGAGTTTCTCACGCCAACACAAAATATAGTGTTACTACTTCAAGAACAGCTTGGGAGACAGCCCTCCTTTACCTCCATCCCTGCAAACGGTACTAACAGGAACATGTTACTCAGTGCTTCCTTCAGATTCACTCAATGTAAGCAGTACAAAACCTACCTACTGACTCACTGATGGGAATATTAAATTCTTCAGCATCCTCTCAAGCCCTTAACTCTGCATCTGTCTGAAAGCATGAATGAAGATTCACTCTGCCTTCTTTGCAAACTGCTCTTTTTCTCTCTTTTTATTTTTTCCTTCGTTGCCTACAATTTCTCCCAGTGTCTCCGTTAGTCAAAAGCACTTTTTCCTTTTGAGGGGAGTGTTAGGAAACTACTACTGCTGCTATGGAATCTGCAGGCTCCTTCACTGCTCCACCTGCAGCTCCACTTTTCTTTTCCTGGGAAGAGCAACATCTACACATCTATGTGCTAGTGTACAGCAACCCTCGCCATTTTAGCTACAGTATCTCCTGCTTTGCTGAAAGTTACCTGACTGCAAGAGCCCCTGTTTTGATTTAAAACTGAGAATTTTTCTACCTAATTTCATTGTAGATTAATACAAAAGACTTGAAACATTTCAAACTCCTTTGAGATTTTAATAATAATAATAATAATATAAACAGATCTCAGGTGATTTGGGCACGACTTCTTAATATCTGGGGCTGACAGCAGAGTGGAATAGCTGTCTGCATGTTGTCTCCATACCAAGACAAGCATTCCTGCAGGCCCCATCAGCCAGAGAGCTCAGCATCACGACAATTACAACAATTACAACTTTCTCGTGAAATCAAGAACTGAACAGAGGTACAGAGAGATTTAAATAGCACCTAATGAATCATGTGAGAAAGGTAGAGCCAAGCTGTGAAACATCCTTCTCTTCTTGGCTCCCAGCCTAGGGGCTCAATCTTACTCTAACAGTCTTTCACAGATTATCTAGCAGCAGAGCATATAAATCTCCTTTTATTTCAAAGCAGTAGGTAATCAATACCCTAAATAAGACAAAAACACGTCTCTCTTTAGGAAATTGTTTTCTTGATAGAAGACAGAGAATAAATATTCCTAATAGGTACCCACTTGCTTTTAAATAATAATGGCACCAGCTCAGTAATGTGTGATGCCTCGATTACAGCCCCATTGTGCTATGAGATGTACAAGCAGGTCAAATTGTTTCAAGCTATTCTTGTGATAATTTCTGAAAATAAAGAACACAACATGGGAAACCATCAAAATGCTGAATGTGAAACCTCCTGTAATCCTGTCAGACATCTTGAGCTGAGAAATCCCCATGATTTCCCCATGAAAAAATGGAGAAAACTGCTGTGACAGGAAGTCCTTAATACAAAAAATAAAATAAAATAAAATAAAATAAAATAAAATAAAATAAAATAAAATAAAATAAAATAAAATAAAATAAAATAAAATAAAAGCACTGAAAACTGATTTGCATTAATTCTTGTTTCCTGGGTTGCAAGGATGAAAGGCAGCAAAGAAACGTCATTGATGAGGTAATGCCCTCTTTTGATAATGCACACACACACATACACACACAGACACTTGCCCTTTTCCTACGTACTATAAAGTCCCTCGGCTTTGATTTTCATAAGTAATCAGTCACATCTAGCCATAAATTAACATGATTAATTCTGAACAGCAATCCACTACTTTAAATTTGCCCACTGGCAGTTACACAGACAGATATTTTCAGTGTTTTTTTAATATAATTTTGCAAAAATGAAACCATCTCTCATCTGTCAGGGTCTGAGATATGAGTGAACCATGTTTTGTGCCAGCAATCTCCAACGCTGTGAGATAGTGTTTCCCAGGTCACAAGAAAAAAAAGTTTAGAATGTGACAACAGACTGGATTTCCAAACCTCCTTTGATTTTCTTGCTAATTACACAGACACTCTGACCCTCTTTACTTTCTCCAAAGATAGCTCTGCATCCCCACTGCATACAGTAAGAGAGGTAGTTTTCAACACTGCACAGCTATGTACAGCCTTTAACATGGCTCCAAAGTTCCTGGACGCTTAAAATACAGCCGCAGCTCATGGTTCAGCTATTGTTATTATGAGAACTAACAGAAATTTTTGGAAAACAACTACGCAGAAAACTGGGTTTCTGCTTAAGGAATACATTTGAATAAACTCCTGTTTTTTATTGAAAAAGATATCAGTGCACTAAATCCCACAGAGTACAGGTGTCAAGTGCTGTTGCAGTGAACCTGGGGAACTATTTCCATGTGTTGCTCATGCTCTTGCATTGGGGTCATGTCCTGCACCCCTCACAATCCCAAATTAGGTCCCTGTCTGGGACGAGCTGTGTCCCTTCACCACAGTGGAGCCATCGGTTGGACCAGGCTAAGGAGAAAAGTGGAAGCCTGAAGCATCTATTAACTATAAAACACAAAGTGCCCTGGCAGTGTACCAGAAGCAATATATTTAGGTGTTAGAGAAAAATGCTTCATCAAAACCTCACAGACTTCATATGGGAAAAAAAAAATCCCCCCATTTGTGGGTCCAATTACCATCATGAGAAGCTCATGTGATAACAGTACCAGTGCCAGGGGAAAAGCAAATAGGAGGACCTGCTCTCTGCCTGGGGGAGTTTGTGATCTAAGCATTTCACCACAGTCTGCCAAAGTAATATGCAAAGGTATGGTAAGAAAGATGTAAGCAAATACTTCCAATTTGTATATCTGAAATATTATTATGAAGTGCTGACTCCTCTCATCCAGTGCCTCTCGGCTGCATAATTCTATGTAGAAAACAGGATTAAAGAGTGTCTTCAGGGCCAGGGAAAGACCTTACTTACAGATCAACTGCAGATTTCACATCTAAAGTGTGTTTGGCAAGAAAAAATTAAAAATCTGCAGGCAACATGAGCAGTATTGGTGGACCAAATGAACCAGAGGCCAGTGCAGAAGAGAAGCATACACACAGGAGTAAACCAGTAAGGGGATAAAGCAGCTAGAGCATGAATGGTTAAAACAGAAGGAGCCATTCAAGTAGGTGGCAACCTGGCTATAAGAGAGGGAGATTAAAGGAGCTCTGTTGTGGAAGAATAGGGGTAGGTTTGGCAGAGATGGGTAAGTTCTGAAGGGAAGATGGGAGCCTGGCAAAAGCTTCTACTGCAGGTGGTTTGAGACACAAGAGCAGGAAGAGCTGAAGGTGATCAAGGGCTTTTGGCTTCAGGGTCAAGCTGATGGAGAAGCAGGATATACGTACAGCCCCGTGTTTCCAAAATAGGTACCTCTGTTCAAGCCTCACTGCAAAACTACTTCCTGCTTTCCAAACCAAGCTCAGACAACCTTGGCCTCTTTTTAAACACCACGTGAGCTTCAGTTTACAGTGTTGACGTTTGAGCAGTTGTGTTTGGATTGTAAGGTGATAGGAGGCCATTGCTGTATACTCCCTATTGCTGTAGTCCTTGCAACTCTAGCAAAAACACCAGAGCTTTTCTTTTTCCCCATGGAACGCTTGCTGTTAAATTCTACCCCCTGCAATGGCTTTACAGTCAGAAGGTGCTGTGGGTTACTGGGATCAGATCTACAAATGATCCTCCTCCTGCCCTCCTGACAGGTCTCCCGCCTAAAGACTTATCAATCTCTAGCGCCTGTGACAGACAGGAACCACATGGCAAGGCAGTGGAGAGCAGCACTGCTGGGTCTCCCGGACAGCAAACATCACAGGTTGGTGGGCAGGAGGTCGAGGAAGAAACCTCTGCATTCCAGTGCAGAGATGTTCCAGGAGCACATCCAGCAGCCCTGACCTCAAAGTCAAGGAAAAAGAGAGAAAATTGTAGCAGCTTTGTTCAATGAGAGACTCTTGAATTAAGAATGCAAGAGAGCCTTGGGTCTACCCTAGCAATGGACAGGTCCAACTTTATCATCAGATCTGGACAGCCTACAGCAAAAGAGAAGCTGATATTTTACAGTGGGATCTTCTAACTCCCGTGTCAATCCACATGTGCAGTTACATAGTTCAAAGGAGGAGAATAAACACAGGCACCTTCAGAGAGCAACAAAATGAAACCACCACCACGAAAAACCTGTCCCATGAGCAACTTGGTCCTTTTCCACTCGCAGCCCTGCTCCCTGAGGAAGGAAGTACCAAACAGCTCAGTTGGAGCAACCAGACCATATCACAGCTTTCTCTTCCATGGCTGAATTCAGGTCACGCCTCTACGATCATTAATCCTGGCTCTTTGCTCTCAGTACACATTTGATCTGGATCAGCCCAGGGCACATAATCACATTTAAGATGAATTAACTAGAAAACATGATACGGAGTTTATGCTGGCCTCATGCCAGCTGTGGGAGGATGAACGACACTCGATCCCACAGAAAGCCTGCCAGTACAAAGTTCCCCCAGTGCTGTTTTTGGAACAAATGTGGACCAGCAGAGCCACATCAGTTGCCTGGAACCAGCGCTGTGCACAAACCGGTTTCTGCATTTTTGATGCAGTTACTCTTAAGTCAAAGGCAGACTGACTAAGTCTGACTTGATTAGGAAGCCAGGATAATTACACTTACTCTTAGCCAAATCACATTTCAGAACTTACAGGAGAGGTGGCCCACAAGTTAGGAGGATCAAAATTCACTTAGGGTGGGGTAAACAAACACATGGTGCCTTCTTAGCTTTGTCTCCTTCCTTGCTCAGTCTCCTCAGGGCACGTCCTACAGTTCTCCAGTACTAGAACGAGCAAAGCCACACTTTAACTCCTCCCTCTGCATTTTGGAAACAAACTGTCTTACCCTTTTGGATGCATAAAAGAAAACTAGAAAACTATCTCTTGACACAGAGGTAATTTAACCCATGATTCTACAGTTGAGTTTCTGCACCATCAAACTAAATATGGGAGGAGGAGGAGGTGGTATGAGAGACCTCCTATCCAGTACTTGCTAATTCATTGCACCAAAACAGTCACCGTCAGCTACTATTTCTGCCTGAAAACATGTTTCCAAAACACCTGCTGTGCATGCCAGTGATAACCATTTTAAAATATCGTATATTGTATGACTTTAATGAAGCTCAACATAGTAGTTAGCTCAAGCATAGAAAATTGGCAAGTGTTCGAAGTGGAGCACGTATCTAGACAGACGACACAATGCACTGTTTTCCTGCTAATGTCTGGGTGACAAAATCTACACATGCTATTCCAACATATGTTGAATATGAGGTTTTCTGAAACAACCACTGCATGAGCTATCTTTTACTAGATGCAATTAAATTGTACTCAGACCTCTTGGATTGGATCCCTAACAGATAATTAGGAGGAGAAACCTGAAGTTCTAGAAAATAAAAACCATAGGTGCTTCAAATGGGAAAGCTCACAGAAGTGAGATGGTTTGAGCCGGGCCCTGAACAGTAATTCTGCGGTTCTCCTTGTGGCAATGAAGGGAACTAATGGAAGAGAAAGGTGAGAGACAGCCTGGCTCATCTCCTGGCCTCCTGCTTTGCCTTGGCCTTTGCCTTAGTTTTCTTTACCCTAGCAGGATAAATCATTTCCATCCTTCATCTTAAACCACATAATTATTTTATTTCTAAGATGTGATAACATTTCATTATTCCTGACAGTTGTAAAAGAAAGCTTTCAAGGACCTTGGTGAAACATCTTCTGTTCTAGCCTAGATGATTCATGAGATAATCTGTTCTTAATATATACAGTCCTAAGCCTGTAGTGCTTAAGTTTTAGATCAGCACAATATTCATTCCTTGCTGTGACTCAGTGGAGGCTCCAAGAGATGGTGGAGGGGAAAAAAGAAAAGTATTTTTATAGCAGGTTATTTTTATTAGAAAATAGTGTGTTGCATAAAAACAGCCTTATTGAATTGAGGTGTTCAAAGCAATTCCTGCAGAGTAAGATTATAGTGAGCAGAGTGCAGGTGAGAAGGTCAGAACTGCAAACTAGATGCAATTTATTCCAGTGGTGCAGAAACCTAGGAATGTACTCCAAGGTAATCACAAACATATGTGATACAAGCATCTCACATGCATAGATGTACATCCCACCACACAAGTCCTGAGCAGTATTCAAAGGCAGTAATGACAACAGCTGTCAGTTTACAGTTTAGTATAGTAAACTAACAGTTTACAGTTTAGTATGGTATAGTAAAACTCTCAGTCTCCTCACAAAACTGTACGTAATAGATGACGCTCAGTACAAAAGATAAGAACTTCATAGCTAAAGAGACTAACTCATCATATACTTAAATAAATAAACACATTTACAGAGAAAAAAGAAGCATTTTTAGCTTTATAGAAAAAAGAATGCATTTCAGTGTGTTCATTTGAATCCATAGTAAACCCCAGGACACAAAGGAGATCAGCTTGAAAATAAACCCCAGGTGGCACATTAAGTATACATAGGTGAAACAATACAATGCAGTAGAAGTAAACAGGTATGGTGATTAAATCCAATGAAAAGGGGAAGATAAGCCATCTGTAAGCTGCCCAGGGGAAACAATGTATGAGATCATACTGAAATTTTAGCTGTTTGGATGCATGGAAGCCAGGTGAAGCATTTCTGCAGAAAGAATGATCTCACATTCATTAAAAACTGAGCTCTCACTGTCCAGTTGCTACCTGCTCCAAGCTCATCTCGGAATAACACTGCCCACTACAGATCTGGGCAGGGGAACGTGCAATGAGGGAGTCTCATTAAAACAGAGTTCATTTGCAGTGCTTTGAGAACAGAGGGGATGAGAATGTGGAGAGCAAGAGAGAGAGAGAGCAAGGGCAGTACACTGTCAAGTCACCAACCCACATTGTGCAGCCTTGTATTTAGCATGAAGACTACACCGCTCTGTATGCAAAACGAAACTGTCCACCAGCAACTCTTTTGACCAGTGGTTTTAAAAAAAAAATGTAGACAGCTGGAAAAAACCACATTTATATCTACTGAATTCTCAGTAGCTACCCAAAATCAAAGGAAATGAAGATGGGAGGAACTGGGAAAGGAGGGGTTTCTCCTTTATTCTGGGAAAATAGGTTTTTGTCCATAATTCTGCAGCTCATTCTATATATTTTCTGAGTGACATGTTCTTGTCCAGACTAAGTTCATGGTTTGTCATCTCTTGTCATGCTTAGCCTTCCATTTTTCCAGTGGAAGTTGGATGTGCAAGTCTTGCCAGCATAGATGGCATTCCTGTTAGCAAAAGACTGCACAGACTACATTCTCTCCACTGGCATTTTATCACATTAAAATAGCCATGAGTCAAAGAAATACAAGAGTTATGTTAACAAAAATTTCTACTAACCTATATTTTCCCCTGCTTTAAAAAAAAAGGCAAACAAAAAGAATGCAGATGCAAGTATCGACACAGCAGAAAAAGACCCAAGGAAACCTAATACCTGGTAGGTTTCTTGAAAAAGCAACCCCTGTCTCTGAAGAGCATCTGTAGTACAGCATGTCAGTCAGAAACTGGAATTTCCTGCAATTAATCAATTTAATAAAAATAATTTGACAGCCTTCCTTCAAATGCTGCACATGGTTTGGTTGCATTTCTGTTTCTGGATCTTTTGATCATTCAAGGAAGAAAACTGACTGGCTAGACTTGCTTTACTGAAAATGAAAGATGAACTGGGAAGCTCATTTATTTTTGTTGGAGAAAGAAACAAAGACAGACAAACTGACCAACCAGCCATATCGGGCCACTGGCCAAACTAATTATTTGTGTATTGCCAGTCATTTCAGTCCACATTTGTTCCTCTAACAAAGCTAAGCAGCCCACTCATACAGTTATTTGCCTAACAATGATGAGGCAATACAAATTCTTCTGGATTGTTTTCAAACAAATTTTGAATATAATTTAATATTCTGTTAATTTTTATAAAGAATGAGTTAGATGCTTTCAGGCCTCCACACTTCCTAACACCTACTAAACAACCAGAATGAATCTGGCTTGCAACAGAGAACATCTTCACAGCTGATGGAAACAAAATTTGGCTTTTCTGGCTTGCAGCTGGAGAGGAAAGGGATTTCTTCTACAAATTATGCTTCAGATGTTCCACTGACCAAAACAGAACCACACAGCAAGCGCAAGTAGGGGAAGACTGAAGAACAGGACAAGATCCTATCAGACACAAGTGGAGGGCTTGCACTTGATTTATGGTCTCACAGCTTGAGAACATATCCCACTAGTGCCGCTGCTACAGTAACAAACCAGACTGGCATGCAGGTTTGTGGTAATAATACTTGTTGAAAGTTTTCTCAGTTGCGTATTCATGCTTCTGTCTCTTTTCTTTCTCCTTTTTTCTTTTTGGCATATCTCTAAAGGAGATCATTATATGAAAGCAAAAAATGCAAAACTGGAGGGAAAAAAAAAAGTCTGTAAAGGCTTTACAAGATAAACTCATAAAACTCCGCAGTTACTTCACAAAGATTACGGACCAAAATGTTAAGGGTTGTCTGGGCACACCCTATGTATTTCAGATGTCCTTTGGGCTATAAAGAGCCTGACCTGGAGGTACAGTCATCCCAAACTTTTAGAAATATTGGCAGCTTTCTAGTTGAAGCAGCAGTAAATGGGAACTGAGGGAAAAAGAAGACGACTTGGTTTACTTAAGGCAAAGTTCATCGTTTGGCATCAGTGACTCAAACCCTTACATACCCACTCTTTTAAATGCTATGAACAGCCCCTGCTCATAGAATCATAGAATAGTTAGGGTTGGAAAGGACCTTAAGATCATCTAGTTCCAACCCGCCTACCATAGGCAGGGACACCTCCCACTAAACCATGCCATCCAAGGCTATGTCCAATCCGGCCTTGAACACCGCCAGGGATAGAGCATTCACGACTTCCCTCAGCAACCCATTCCAGTGCCTCACCACCCTCACAGTAAAGAATTTCTTCCTCATATCCAATCTAAACTTCCCCTGTTGAAGTTTGAACCCGTTACCCCTTGTCCTCTCACTACAGTCCCTCATGAAGATTCCATCCCCAGCATCCCTATAGGCCCCCTTCCCATATCGGAAGGCTGCTATGAGGTCTCCATGCAGCCTTCTCTTCTCTGGGCTGAACAGACCCAACTTTCTCAGCCTATCTTCATTTGGGAGGTGCTCCAGTCCCCTGATCATTCTCGTGGCCCTCCTCTGGACTTGTTCCAACACTTCCATGCCCTTCTTATGTTGAGGACACCAGAATTGCACACAATACTCCAAGTGAGGTCTCACAAGAGCAGAGTAGAGGGGTAGGATCACCTCCCTCGACCTGCTGGTCACGCTCCTTTTGATGCAGCCCAGGATATGGTTGGCTTTGTGGGCTGCGAGCGCACACTGAAGCTGGATCATGTTCATTTTCTCATCGACCAACATCCCCAAGTCCTTCTACACAGGGCTGCTCTAAATCCTTCTCTGCCCAACCTGCAGCTGTGCCTGGCATTGCTCTGACTCAGGTGTAGGACCTTGCACTTGGCATGGTTAAACTTCATAGGGTTGGCATTAGCCCACCTCACAAGTGTGTCAAGGTCCCTCTGGATGGCATTCCTTCCCTTCAGCATATCAACCGAATCACACAGCTTGGTGTCATCGGCAAACTTGCTGAGGGCGCACTCAATCCCACTGTCCATGTCACCCACAAAGATATTGAACAAGACCGGTCCCAACACTGATCCCTGGGGGACACCACTCGTTACTGGTCTCCAGCTGGACACTGAGCCACTGAGCACAACTCTTTGCGTGCGGCCATCCAGCCAGTTCTTTATCCACCGAGTGGTCCACCTATCAAATTGATGTCTCTCCAACTTAGAGAGAAGGATGTCATGTGAGACAGTGTCAAAGGCTTTGCACAAGTCCAGGTAGATGACATCAACTGCTCTACCGCTGTCCATCCATTCCTTAGCCCCATCATAGAAGGCCACCAGATTGGTCAGGCAGGATTTCCCCTTAGTGAAGCCATGCTGGCTGTCACCAAGCACCTGTTGTTTTTCATGTGCCTCAGCATGCCTTCCAGGAGAATCTGCTCCAAGATTTTGCCAGGGACAGAGGTGAGACTGCATGCAGTGAAATCAACAGCAAAACTCCCACCACCTGCATACATAAAGTTATCTGTGTGCTTTTTCTACTGTGTAGGCAAAGATTAAATCCCATTTATCATACTGACCCATAGACTGAAAAGAGTCTGCTGTTTGGCCTTCATTCAACAAATCCCCTTATCCAGAGATAATCTCCTGTACTTGATGTCAATATGCTCACTGCTGATCTAAGACCTTCAAAATACCCCTTAATTATCACAACATTAAGGGTATGGAGGTTAATTAAAAAGCAAATGAAGACACTCCATAAAGGTTATTCCACCTACTCTGACCTGTAAAGGCATGAGACACTTTTGCTTTGGGTATTTAAAAAACAAGGAAAGTGACTTAGTTAAATATTATCAAGGCCTTGTTAAAAATAGAGCATTTAGCACTTACACATTCTGGTATGCTTTTGTTTCTAATGGAGATAAAATGGGGCTGTTTTAATCTCATATTTCAAAAAGAGCCATGAATTGGGGAATTAGCTGAATGAAAAATGGCACTTGTCTTTACTTACATGTTGTAAAATACGTATTTTCTTTTTTTTCTTTTACAAGATGAGATAATCGATCTGACACTTTATTCTTTCATTTCTATTCTGTTTCTGTTGAGCCACAAGGAAGAACAAGACCCCTCCACACCTACTCAAACTTATTATCTTTCTTGGCACTGATGTCTTACCCAGAGCAATAAGCTGAGAAATGTGAATCTTTGACTCACTGAAAAAGGTGAATAGAGACCCATGCAGCTGATCTTTGGTTCAGTTCTTTCACAGAGACCACCAGCCTAACACTCCAATAGTGTGTAAAAACACCCAAAAACCACCTTTCATGGACTGCAGATCATTAGCACATAAGAGATGTAAGAAATGGCATGGCTTTCTGGAACAGGAGAAAATAAAAATCTCCAATCTGGCATACAGAAGAGTGAAGACCCGTCACATACAGGACAATTTACCTTCTTCATCAAGAAGAAATACAGCCTCTGCACTGCAGCTTGTTTCTTTAACGCCAAAAAAAAAAAAAGGTACAAACACTATTCCTACCATCATAGCTGCTACAATTCAAATGAGCCATCCACCAACACATCTCCTTGAAGAAAACCCAAGGCACTGCATCTTGGTGAAGGAGATCTAGCCATTTTTTTCAAGCTTTTCCCCCTTTTGTAAATAACAGTAGCTGCAATGTTGTTCCATTTCGAGTACATCAGTTTTGCACTTACTTTGTCTGGCAAAGCACCAAGGTATTCTCTCAGTTATAAAAACTTGTCATGCCTCTAAGATACCGGCTAGCTTGGAAAAGTGAATATGGTCTAAGTGTCCATTAACTGCCAGACCCCATTAAGAAGACTGAACAAGAGTGGTGATAAAAAGGCAAGTAAGATACTACACTAACATACCCTGAGTCTGGCAGAAATTTTTAAAGCTAAAAGTGGCACTCTAGCTTCTTTCACTACCCCCAGAAGAGGTCAAGAGCCAAACCAGGAAATTATAGAGCAGTAGGATTAACATCTGGCACAGGAAACCTTTAAGGGATGTGACATGACAGCACCTGTAAAGCCAGTTTGATTACGAACAGCCAGCATGCATTTAGACACAGGCGGTCATGCTTAACTAACCTGCTGGATATCTTTGAAGATAATGCTGCCGTGGCAGATAAGAAAAACATGACAGGTGCTGTATAGCACACTGAGGTTAGATTTTTCGAACAAAGTCCAGCATCAGAGATGACTAATGGAGACAAATCAAAAGTTATGAATTCTAAAGTAAAAGGATGGAACAATGGCTGTGGAACAAGAGATTAACCCAGATATTGGATGGGAGCTTTATATTAGAAAATAGGTATTGAGTGGGGGGGGTCAGATTTAAAAGGGTTATCCCATCCCACTTTGCCCCAAACACTGCTTTCCATGTCAGCATCTTTGAGATAAAACATCCTCATGACATAGGCTACATTTGATTAGGGCTATTACACTGCAGCAGTGTTGAACAGTGGCCTTTAGAGTCACCTTTGGTTCACAGTACCAAGTTTGTACTTGTACACTTATGTTAATACAGAAACACTGACAAGAATATCTTCACACGTGTTCTAGCTCTTGTGTTAGGAAATAAATCTAGGCTGAGCACAGTCAATGCGGAAGAATTTGGTTCACTCAGCAAATGCAGCTCAACACAAAAAGCACAAAATAAATTAATTTCTGAGAAAGGAATCAGGCAAAGCTGTGTATGCTAAGTACCGTAACGACACGGCACTTTGTAGAGGTAAAGGATTTTAAGGGTTATAGTGGAAAAACCATAATTAAAGTCACCAATACACGGCAGAACATCAGAGAAAAGGAAATAAAATGCTATACAAACTTGTGTTAGTAGAGATACAGCAGTAACAACTAGAAATCAATGGCTGGTTCTGGAGATGGAGGCTTAACAGATGCTCTGTATTAGTCACTGTATCACAGCGAGAATATTATTGCCTCAGAGGGTGAAGAGCAGGGCAACAAAAAAGTGAAAACAGATCTTGGCTCTTACTGGGCCTTAAATTACTAGGTGGGTGAAATAAGAGCATGCTATGTTTATTCTCATTGGAAAAAAGAATTCTTTGATGTGACCTAGCAGAAGATCTTCAAAATCATGAAAGGGGGTGATCAGTATAACCCCTACCAAGCCAGGGTGGAGAAGCAGTGGAAAGGAAGGCAATGGATGTCAAAATAGGCTGCAAGCATTTCAAATAAAACAACTGGGAGTAAACAAGGAAATTGTCAGGCAGAAATTTTTTAGCTGAAGGTAAAAAACATGTGGAATAAGTTACTAGGAGAGGCAGCTGCAACAAAGGCTGTACATGAGCTCTAAAGACACCTGGACTTGTTTCAAGAGAAGAGAGAGATTCAGGGACTTTGTGAAAACCAGAAAGTTGGGATTAAGGTGCACTGTAAAACAGCAGGTATGCTGAGCCAAGTGAGGGTGCCTGCAATCATGTGTACTGTCACACACTGTAAAGCAAAATTTCCCATGTTGCTGCCATACCTTTCACCCTGGAGCCACTGTTCAGAGAAGTATTTCCACATGTAAACCTTCCCTCCTGTAGCTTCTTTTGACCGAAGTATTTAAACACAGAAGAATTCTTCTCCCAAATACCTCAAGGCTAGAGATAGCTCAAGGCTGTAACAAAGGCAGAAATGAGCTGCAGGAGTGCCACTGAATCCCACCAGCAATGACCTCCTCAAGCACATGCTATGCCTGCTGCTGCTGCTGTATTTGTCGCACAGCACTGTGAAGCATCGGCTGAGGTGCAGGAAGAAAGGGGAGACCAGAAACAACCCTCTGCTCAAGTTTCAGGGGGAACTTCCCAGGTCCTCAACCTTTCCAGCCCTGAAATGGTCACACAGTTGAAGAGCCAGGTTTCCTGCAACCCCAGAATTGCCTCAACCCCAGGTTGCCACACACATGGCTTAGAAGTCCTAATGGTGGGGGAGTGTAGGACTCCCCGCTGCTGGGGGTCCATTGCATAGACCCTAACAGCTGTCCATTCCCCTGTCTTTTTCACTGAATTTTGGCTTAAAATATAGAAGGGAAAAAAAAATGCAGGGCATGTCCAGTCTAGAAAGATACTTAATCACAATTCCCATCCCGAGGCCAGGACCTGACCAATTCACCAAGGTAGCTGTAGCTGCCCCATCCCTGGAAGCGTTCAGGGCCAGGTTGAACAGAGCCTCGAACAACGTGGTCTAGTGGTCTAGTGGAAGGTGTCCCTGCCCATATCAGGGGGTTGGAACTAGATGATTCTTTAAAAGGGTCCTTTAAAACCCTAACCATTCAATGATTCTAACGCCACCTTGGGCATTAGTCCAAGAGTAAGTTCCCTGCAATACCAACAGCTATGTGATGCAGTCTGGACCAGAACCATGTCAAGGAAAGCAGGTTAATTAGAAGTGGGTAAATAAGGATCTTAACTCCTCATTTAAATTCAATCCTTACTCTAGAATAGCCACCTCAGATTCAGCTTCAATTCTGTTAAGAGAAAAAAAATAGTGCTCCCTGGTTTAGAAATTTACACCCACCAGTATAGCTTCAAGTTCTTTCTTGTAGATCAGATAAAGCAGAAATCAGGTGACTGTTTTGGAAATGTTTCTGTGATTCTAATAGGGAATTCGCCACAATGGAAATATTTTCACCACTTCATTTTTATAATTGACATTAGTTACAGGAACATGTAACCCTGAGACTGCAATGGGTTTTTCTCTTCTGATATTTCTTCTTCTATTACCTGACACCTTGATTTCTTACTCATTCAATGATCATTATTTCCTAGCATTCATTTCATTTTAATATGTTTTTTTAAAAAAGCAAATATTAAAGCTGTTCAGAAAGTGTCAAAAAGCAACATGAGTATTGCAACTGCATACAAGAGGAAGAATAAAGTAGATGAAGAAACTGTCCTGTCAAACATGAGCATCCTGTCCCAGCTGCAGTGACAATATCAGAGGATATAGAGGAAGGATTTATTAGAAGGCACAAGGTAAAAAAAATAAGTGCTTTATGAAGTATATGTTTTATAAATGTGCTTTTATAAAATGTGAATATAACTCCTTTGGACACAGTTTAGCCATGATGCTCCTCCTGATGTTTATACCCCTCAGCAAGCACTGAATCCAAACAACCACTTGTTGAAAGCCCAGTCAGTATTCTCCTTCCCCCTGCAAACCAGAGCTGTATCTCCCAGCTTGCTTTCCTCAGGGTGTCTGCAGTATTTCTCTCCAGGAGACCTTCTGTATAATTCATGTCAATTGTGAAAGTCCACTGAGGCTTTGTAGTTTGCAAATCTTGGGCAAAGGATTCCTTCTACTTCCTGATCACATACTGCATTCCTGAAAAAGCCTTTAATTGGCTCTAGTCATCATGCCATCACTGACAAGGATAACAAATGGAGACCTCTGGGAAAGTTAATATTATTAGGCAGGGTGTGAAAACAGTTAACGCTATTTGGGGTAACGATGGACCACATTCCCCGCAGGTGTAAATGGAGTTTTGACCATTTATGGGAAGAGGGAATTAGGCTCTTGGAGCATGCTGTCAACCCTGCCAGCCTCCTCCACGTATGCTCCAGAGTTCACTATGGCAACCTTGACAAAGATCATCTTTATTTAGAAACGTAGGCATGTCCCTTCCAAACCCATTCATTCTTTCATTAGAAAGCTCACATCTGGGTAATATTACTGAGATGATCAGATTAAATACCCATGACTCCAGCTGCCTACAGAAGACAACTGGCATTACTCAGGCCAAGAGACAACCATTAAGGAAACTGAATGATGGACTATGTCTCATACTTTTTTGCTCAAATATGTTGCTCTGGACTTAGAAATTTCTAGTAAAAATATGCATTTTGCATTTGTTCCTTGTTTGCAGCAAATTTTCTTCATGTCCAAGATTTACTTAGGATATGTCTTTTGACTGCAAGGACTGGGATATTAATTGCAGTTTTCCTCTTTCAATTATCCACTGATAAATTATCTTGATAATCACGATGACTATGTTGTACTTTGCACAAGTAGGTGTAGCTTGTGAAGTGCTCCTCCTGCTTTTCTAGAAGTCATTCTGGAAGAGAAACAGGAAGCATATCTCCAGTTTAAGCTACTGAGCAAAAAGAAGGACGTATAAATGACAGAAATATTGTAAAACGAAGTGAGAAAGATTAAGACAAAAACCATATAGGTGGGTCACCATCAATTATACCCTAGGCTACTCTTGACAAACTCCTGATGACCTGAAACCTTTAAACAGTTTGATAAATATTGCTGTGAGACAGGTGCCCAGGCTGGAATCTACAATAATCAGAGAGTGTCCTTTGCACAATTTCCATCAACAGCAAGCGCTTATTTCCAAATATGCAAAAGTATAAATGCACATGCATACATACATACATATACATATATAGTTCCAAACTATGAATCTATTTTGAGAAACAGGAAGAACAAAGTTTATTGTTCCATACTGGCACACCAACCAGCAGAGAAACACAGAAACACATCATCTACTTCACATGGCAGGAGCACGTGAAGCCAACTGGTTGTGATAGGAATAGGAACAAGAAAGGAGCCTGCTGAAAGGCAGCATGCGGCTGGGAGGCTTCCCTTTCCCACCAGTCTCCATATCGTCTGGTCCCAGCACAGTGAAGCTTACACAAGTATTTTTTTCCCCTCTAAAGCAGCCGCTACAGCTTCATCGCAAAGGAAATAAAGACGGAGTGAATTAGTATTACCTCAGTGTACAGCAGAGCATTGAGAAGGTGGGAAGAGCTATGGTTACAATGAACTGCCTGCATCAAATTTTTTGCTTCCCTACTGTAAGTGTCTATAAAAAAGCTCTGAATTCCTTTTAAAGAAAATAAACATGAAGCCCAGAAAACAGTCTATTTTTGCCTAGATGCATGCGCAGACTGATGGCCAAGGACAGCAGTGACAGCAAAAGCCTTATCGAAGTTTTTTAAAAAACAGTAAGAAAAAAAAAAAACCAAACCAAACCAAAACACAAACAAACATATCCCAAGATAGATGCTTAACTGAACCCACTGTGACACGGTATCCAAGTTCCCATCCTTTCCCAGTTCCTTCGCTGCTTATTTGGCACTTGACTATGGTCTTGCCAGTCCACCCAGCAGAGCCACAAGGGATGTGCTTTCCCACTCCTCTGAGCAGGGCTGGGGAAAAAGGTAAGAGAAAAAGAAAGCTGGAGCCTCCAAGCCACCCTGTTCCCTTGCAAGTCAGCAAGCAGTGAAGGCAGAAGCAGACAAGATGGAGCCATTCCCTCTTGCCCCCCTCTCCAGCATGCTACCCCAAGAGCTGTCTGGCCATGGGACAGGGAGCAGACACTGCACTTGGTGACACAATGTTCTCCCTTCTCCACCTGACCCACCACAGTGCACAGGAGCAGGAGGGCTGAAGACGCCTTCAGCTGCTAGTACCCTGCTGAGACTGTGCCTCCTGGGGTGGGAAACAGCCCCTTGTGAACAGGGAGCCGTCAGAGTTTTCAAGGCAGAAACCTTGTATGGCAACTAAGGCACAAGCACTATAAATAATTAATGTCGATAGAGGAATTGCAAGGGAAATGTTCCGTTACAGCAAATCAGCACCTATGTCCCTCATGAAAAGAGTGCATGAAAAATATCTCCCTTATTTCTTAATGGGAACAACAAAAAAGTACATTTAATTTCACTAAAGCAGTAAACCAAGCATAAGTATTCTCTACTCATCTTCATAGTTAGCATTTTACAGAATGATCAGTGCCAGCACATCTCCTTTTCCTGCATGTCCCAAGAGACAGTTTAAGGAACATTTTAAAATGAACATTTCTTCATTCATACACAGAATGAACATTCCAGTGCTGCTGTACAAATGCTGTGATGCCAAGAAACGACCACATGGCTCTCTTATTCAGGCTGTTTTTTTAAATGGGAAACAATTTTATCCTGAAGTGTCTGCTTTTGGCTGACAATTCTCAATTTTCAGAAAAATCCACCAAAGATATTCTGGCATCCAGAAAGTGAAACAGTTCAGTTCTGAGCTAAAATCTGAAGTTTTCCATTTGGAAAGACTGACAGATATTGTTTGAATGTTATGGTCCAAAATAAACTTTCATCTTCCCTTCAACAAGACATTGTTTGGTCTTGACTCTAGCTTTAAACCAGTTCCCTCCCTTCTCTTTCACCAGAGCAGCCCATGATTATTTGTCTAAGTGCTTCAGTCTCTTTCCATGACCCATGCTCTCTGCCTAACATATGCAGGTTTGAAATGCAGCAACACCATGATGCAGGCCATGATACATCATGGGGATGCAAGGAGAGCCTGGTCAACAGGATGGAAAACATGGGAGAGAAGATAAGCCATCACCAGAAAAGGCAGCACGACAACATTACACAAGTAATTGTTCCAATTTTCCTGATGGAAGCTGCTTTTATTCCTTGGGGAGTGTGTGTGTGTGTGTGTGTGTGTGTGTTAAGGAGCAGTTTTCTTTGCCCTATTCCCTCTCTCCAAATTACATCACCTCAGCCCAGAAAACAAAGGTATTTAGCTGATTAGTGGAAGTTGAACATACAGGTATTTTTGGACAGCTGGGCCTGTACCCTTTAAGCTCGGTTGCAGTGCTCCCATTTACACATATCATATCATGTTGCACAGTAATGGGTTAGGGAAGGGATTTCCAGAAGTCCCTGAGAAACCAGTTTAGTCCTGAAGGCAAAGAAGCTGAATAAATTCACGTTAACTCAGACCATAGTAATTGTATTAAAACCAAGAACCTAGTTAAGAAACAGTTAAGACACAATTTAGGCTTTCTTGACAAAGCTGCTTCTAGATTTCTATGGTGTTTGTACACTTCTGCTTTGTTATTTCACCTGGACTTGTGTAAAGCCTTTGACACTGTCTCCCATGACATCCTTCTCTCTAAGTTGGAGAGACATCAATTTGATAGGTGGACCACTCGGTGGATAAAGAACTGGCTGGATGGCCGCACGCAAAGAGTTGTGCTCAGTGGCTCAGTGTCCAGCTGGAGACCAGTAACGAGTGGTGTCCCCCAGGGATCGGTGTTGGGACCGGTCTTGTTCAACATCTTTGTGGGTGACATGGACAGTGGGATTGAGTGCGCCCTCAGCAAGTTTGACGATGACACCAAGCTGTGTGGTTCGGTTGATACTTTGGAGGGAAGGAATGCCATCCAGAGGGACCTTGACATGCTTGTGAGGTGGGCTGATGCCAACCTGATGAAGTTTAACCATGCTAAGTGCAAGGTCCTACACCTGGGTCGGAGCAATGCCAGGCACAGCTACAGGTTGGGCGGGGAGGAGATTCAGAGCAGCCCTGAGGAGAAGGACTTGGGGGTGTGGGTTGATGAAAAAATGAACATGAGCTGGCAGTGTGCACTTGCAGCCCAGAAAGCCAACCGTATTCTGGGCTGCATCAAAAGGAGCGTGACCAGCAGGTCAAGGGAGGTGATCCTGCCCCTTTACTCTGCTCTCGTGAGACCTCACTTGGAGTATTGTGTGCAGTTCTGGTGTCCTCAACATAAAAAGGACATGGAACTGTTAGAACAAGTCCAGAGGAGGGCCACGAGGATGATCAGGGGACTGGAGCACCTCTCGTATGAAGATAGGCTGAGAAAATTGGGTCTGTTCAGCCTGGAGAAGAGAAGGCTGCGTGGAGACCTCATAGCAGCCTTCCAATACCTGAAGGGGGCCTATAGGGATGCTGGGGAGGGACTCTTCATTAGGGACTGTGGTGAGAGGACAAGGGGTAATGGGTTTAAACTTAAACAGGGGAGGTTTAGATTGGATCTGAGGAAGAAATTCTTTACTGTGAGGGTGGTGGGGCCCTGGAATGGGTTGCCCAGGGAGGTTGTGAATGCTTCATCCCTGGCGGCATTCAAGGTGGGGTTGGACATAGCCTTGGATGGCATGGTTTAGTGGGAAGTGTCCCTGCCCATGGCAGGGGGGTTGGAACTCGATGATCTTGAGGTCCTTTCCAACCCTTACTATTCTATGATTCTATGATTCTCTCCTTCCTCCAAAGGAGACCAGAAGCTGCAAATGACTGAGGAGGTTAATCCAGAAAACAAGAGACCAAATCTGCCAGCCAAAGTGACCTAAGTGTTCCAAGGAAGTTACAGTTCATACAGCTCATGCACTGGCTCAGCTGTCATTGGATTCATCCAGAGGGAAGCTTGACAAGCCAAAACGGCAATGTCTGGAGAACAAGGAAAGCTCAGTGTCCCCTTCCTCCTCTTTCTCCACTTGTGTTAGGCCTGCTCATTATATCTGCTGGTGGCAATTAGTTTCACTAGCTGCCACCGTACACATTTATGGAGGCAGGCACTACACCAACACTGTGGGAGCAGCTCTCCCTGCCATTTAGAGCAGGCTCTATGGCTTGGGATTGTATAAATGGGTAAGACAGACCCTGCTGGGGGAAAATGCAGAGAGATGAACCAGCTTGTCCCAAAATCATGGGGTAAATCCACAGCTTGGCCAGACCTAGGATACCAGTCTGCATTTCCTAATGCCCTGATCAAGACAGGGCTGCACTCCCAGAAAGAAGAGTGTGGAGAGCGCAAGTGTTTCACGTGACTGTGTACTCCCTTCCCTGCCAAACCACCTCCTGTCTTCATTATGGCCTTCTCCCATCCCAACTCCTAACCCAGATGTGCCATAAGCTCTAGGCTGGCATCATGGGACCTGGGCACTGTGGTACACACAGGAAGTCAAGGCAGGTCCCCAAACCACTCTCTGGTAGGGTCACTGGCAGCCACTCCAAGGTTAACACAAAGCCACATTCTCATTTTGTTTCCTTGGTCAGGTTTTCTGACTTGATTGAAACCTGGGCTCATTTGGAAGACATTAGGATTTCGGGTGGAGGCATGCAGAGAGATTTACCTTTTCATTTTAAACCTCTAGAAGCCAGAGAGATGAGATTTTCCCACCCCTTTACTTCCCTACATAGTTAAAGTGCTTTATAATGACTTTTGCAAAGCCAGCTTTGCTTGCAACACGCAGGTTTCCTCCCTTGGCCGCTTCAACACACAGAGGAGTTACAGCCCTGCACCTTCTTTCCGCCCTGATGGCTGTAACATATGGCAGCCACTAGCCATGCGGGAGCGGGGCAGCTGGAGATGGAGAGATGGAGAGATACGCTGCACTGCCTGTGCCATGGGCCATGAAAAGCGGGTCAAAACCCAGCCGTCACGCACCGCCCATCTGTGCCATGCTGAGGAGAGAGATGCATGAGGCTTCCAGGGCCAACAGGTGTTGCTGTCTTAGTGGACTGTGACATCAGTGCGTTTCACAGGCTTTATTTCACAATACTATAAAAGAAGTAGAAGATGGGGCTAGAAAGGAGGACAGAAAAACCATAAGCCATCTTTTATTTACACTGAGAAAAACAATGAGAAGACTAGAGGGGAGGATCCAGCCTTCCTGAAAGACATGCCTTAACTCCTAGGGGAGACAGGGATGACCTGCCCTAGAAACACCCACTTCTTTCCAATGAATAGGCAAGCAGCCTCAGAGGACTCCTCTACTATCTGCCTAAAATAGAGGTGGATGGGTTGATGCCACTCTCACACACTCCTTCCAAGCATCCACTACAAAAGGTCTTTAGTCATTAATCCTGCACCAAGAAGTGCCACGTCTCACTGCATGAATGTAGACTGAAGATAGCATAAGGCACATACCTGTGTTGGCTGAAGTAAGACTGCATGAATAACACCAGCTCTGTCACTTTATGCACATATTCTGCAACCTTAATTGGGTTGGGTTTTTTTTTTTTTCTTTCAATAAAGACATTTGTAGTTTTGTGCTTCCCAGAGTTTGGGGTTTTTTTTGTTTTGTTTTGTTTTGCGTGCAGAAGGTATTTAATAATCGATGCCAGAAAGGAGCCTCTACCTAGTAAATCAATGGAATTTTTATTTCTTTTTTCCCCCCCATTCACAGAAAACCTCACTTTCATGCTGATCAAACCAGAAGAGGCAGAGGAGACTAGAGAATGCTTTGGTTTTCAGCAGACCCCTCCCCAGCAGGAGAACAGAAACTTCCCAACCAGCTTCACTTAGGGTAGCTGTAAAAAGCAGATCTCATGTAAAAGCTCAAAGCCTAGTTGGAGAGGAGGTGACTTTGCTGTCAGGGAGCAGTGACATGGGGCTGAAGTGGTGATACACAGTGAAATTACCACATGGAGAAGAGTGAGATTTCCCGCAGGCCAGCACTGAATTTTTGCAGCCTGGTGTAGCAGGGGTTGTAGAGCTGTTCAGATAGCCGAAGGGGCATACGTACATGCGATTAGTATCTTGTACTATATCTCAATACATATTTTCCTTTAGAAAGCAGATGCTTGTACAGTTTCCAAGGTTTTTTATTTATTCTGTAGGTTTTCTGGGGTGGCAGAAAGGGAACAATTTATTTGTTTTTAAACATCATGCTTCCTCTCTCTGAGTAAAGCTGGTGATATTTATGACACTCAGTGCTCTACAGGTATTTAGCAGCTTTATGCAGTGCAAGAGGCTAGTGAATAATTTGCACGTTATTATGGTTAAGCTGCTTCAAACTCCATCACTGGTTGAACCCCTGGTGAGACTTTAACCTCTAAAGTGATAAAGTTTTAAAGCAAGTAATTACTTGTGCTGCAGGGAAAAAAATAGAGAAGAAATCACAAATCCATCTTATTTGTTTGTCAGATATTGGTACTCTGCTTCATTTCATAGACATTATGTTTTCAAAAAGTAAAACAAATAAAGCAGAGTGCAGTGAATGCCAAGGTCCTACAAGAGATCAATATAAAAAGACCGGTCTAGAACAGACTGTGTATTAAGGCTATACACAAAACATTTGTTGACCTCCCTCTCGAACCCTGTGTTTTGGTAGCCACCTAACTTAATTTGTTTAGCTTGAAAGTAAGCAGTGTAATCAGTAAGTAATCAGACTCTTTAGCCACCATAAATGCATGACAGTAGAAGAAAGCATCGACATTACTTATTTTTGACAGAAATTGTAGTGTCAAGAAGACAACATGCCCCATCTCTGGAAGAGTTCAAGGTCAGGTTGAATGTGGCTTTGAGCCCTGGTGTTCCTGCCCATAGCAGGAGCATTAGAACTAGATGATCTTTAAGGTCCCTTCCAACCCAAACCAGTCTGTGACTCTCTGAAATCACACACACAAAACAAAATTCAGGAAGGCAACAGAGTAACATTTGTACTGACTAGCGTTTTAACCCAAAGGTGACAGCAAAGGAGAGAATGTACCTATCTTAAAGTCAAAGGTTACCTGGTAGGAGATGGGGAAAGGACTGTAAGACAGTGGACAGCATTGAAAAGATTCAAGCAGACAGGAAAAAGGACTCTCTTTTTCATCCCCTAAAGAGCCAGCATGTGCAGCAATTTTTACGATGCAGACTAAAGGCTCTCCTTTACTTCACGGAGTTTGAAGGAAGGTAAGAAAGAGCCAAAGAAATGGAGCTTCTCTAGCAGCTATCAGTGCGAGCGTTAAGTACGCCAGGGTGCCTTTCAAGAGCCACAGCACTGATATCCAAGCATTAATTCATCTTTGCCACATTGCAGAGAGCCAGTGGCGTCTCAGCAGATTCCGACTTTACCTTAGAAATGCCCAGTGGAGCAGCTGCACTCCAGAGACTATCTCGCTTGCAAGTCCCCGAGCTGTCAGTCTGCAGCACATCATCCTAGCCATCTGAATAGGAGGCCAGCAAAATGGGGAAGGCTCAGGGTGACCTGCCCAATAACATTTTCTGCAGATTGGAAATCCCAGTCAAATCTCATCCAGTCCCATCGTAACCTCCCACAATCAAGCCTGACAAGGAAAGCCAACTGCAGAATGCATTTCAAGCCTTACCTGATCTCCCAAGAGTAGCTCTACATGCTTGAAGCATTTTGATGGGCCTCCTGAAATGCTTGCCTAGCTGAAGTGACCTACAAATACCAATTTACACCACACCCTTTATTTTATTTGCCTTATGTTTGGAGCCCAAGTGCTGTATTTAAAGTTGGGGGGCCTCAAAACAGGACAAGTCAGGAAGAGGAGGTGGACAAAGGAAGAGCAGAAAAGCTGGGATAGCTACCAATCTATGGTAGGGTAATTATTATCATTTAAAGGGTACATTGATAAATATGTTATGATGGGGACTATTAATCATCTATAAAGGCACTTCCAGAGTAGAATTGTCTTTACTCGTTCTCGATCTATGAACCTAAAAGAAAGGATAGGAAAGAATCAATTAGCAAAACTCTTCTCTGAGCTGTACGGCCGATCCTGGCTCCACCACTGCACAGTCCCACATGTGTGTGGCAACACAGGGAGCAGAATGCTTTGTACACAGATCTGATCCTTAGCACGTTTTTTGCTGTTAATAATAAAGTAAGAGTTATTTAAGGACATTAGAAGAGGCAAATCAAGCAAAAATCTGGGCTCAGGTTCTCAGACACTGGGAATAGGTGCAGCTTCAGTGATACTAGTCAAGTTACACTGATTTATTCCTACTAAAGGTCTAGTCCATTAAATATTAATACCATCCTTGGGTTTTACTTTCTCTCACTAGGTTCAGGGACATACTCTTAAAAAATAAAACCTTCTTCCTCACTGTCAAGCATCCATGTTTGAATTCAGTGGCAAAGGAGCAGCAGAAAACGTCCATTTTTCAAACACGCTTTTACCATAGTGTGTGCAAAAATAAAAATGTAAAGCTGTATATGTATCTATAGAGAGATTAAAAACATCCATATATGTGGCATATGATATATATATGGCATATACCACACACATACCATATATATTTGCATGCACAAACACACACACATCTGGAACATACACAGGCCTGCATGTTTGTATGTAGACACTCACTGAACAGATGACGGGAGAGAGGTCAAAGAGAAGTCTTCACGCAGTTCAGACTTTCAGGCACGAACCACCCAGGCACCAGGATAAATGTCTCTCAGTAACCTTGTGGAACAGAAAATGTTCCTTTCTGTAGGGTCAGCTGTTGCAGAGCACTCAGGCAGGCATTTCCAGCCCTTCCGCATCCTTCAGTAAGGTTTCCAAGCAAACAGTTCTCTGCTAAGCCCTCTGAATTTTCAGAGCTCCTTCAGTAAGGCCTCACAGGTCTCATACCATCATATTTTATATGACTTCTCCATAAGCAACAAGAGCAGGGAGCCACAGCAGCTCTCTCACTTCAGCAGCAGCAGGTACACCTGAGCAGGTACACTGGTGGATGACCACAGCCCATCCTGCCCCAGCCCCACTGGAGTCCAGGTCACACTTTTTGCTGGTGCCACCATCACCACCACTGGTCTGCACGTCCCTCCACAGGGGAGCTAAGCAAGGACTGATGAAAGCACATGAGCAATATGGGGGTTAGCCATAAGCACAGGACCTCATCTGAACCCCAGGAGAGAAACTCTTCTCAAGAAGGATCTACACTCAATGATTAATTTGTGCCTTCTAGCCCATTGTGCTAACATGGCAAACTACGTTTATTCGTGCATTGTCAGCTGTTTTGAAAGGCAAGCAGCAATTACAACCTGAGGAATTGCTTTCCAACTGTTAAATCTGTTCTAGGAGAAGCAACACAGGCTGGGTGTAATGTAGGGTCCCTGTGATGTGTACCTTTCACATGCATAGAATGGAGTCTTCCAGCACATGTACAGAAGTCCATTCCTTGGAGCAAGAGAAAGACAGCTCCTGCATGCTTCCCTCCCCCTGAGTTACACACAACTTTAGGCATCCTCATGCTGTAGCACCCCAGTGCAGCAGTGCTTGTGATGAAAAACGGAAATTAACGCAAGGCAGTCATATACAAGGTACCTAAACATAGACCCACATTGGAGTAGCTTTCATGCTTAAGATTAAAGGCTTTGCCCTATCAACATTTCAGACAATACATAATTTTAATTTTTCAGCAGGAAATGAGAAGATCTGTTGCATCTTTCTTCCCAGAGGCCTGCTCCAAACAGCAGCAAAGCTGGCCTAGCTTGGGCAAACCCAGCTTCCCAAGCATGCTCTTCTATCTCCCTCACAGCAAAGAGGTGGGAAGTAGTACCAAAAGGAGTGCCAAAGTCTGCCTTTCCCTTTGTGAAATGTCAGCACTCATTGATCACTAAATCACTTCAACAGCTTATTAAGCAGATGTCACAGAGAGTTACTACCAGTCTCCTATTAATTTAAAAATACTAATGGTTTTTTTTAGAGTGCAATTTCCTTCTGAATGAAAAATGCTCCCTGTGTTAAAATGTGAACACTTTGGACCCCACTAGCCAGTGTGCAAGACTGTTGATAATGCAACGCATACATATAGTAGAAATGTTATCACTGCAGGATGTTTTTAAGGTTGCTCCATAGCTTTGTTGTCTTTTTTTCTTTATCATTTCAAAGGATCCCCTCCATTTGGTTTTTCCACTTGCAGACAAACTGACATTCTCCTGATATATATTATTCACAGGTTCATGTCAATACCAGCATAAGCAGAACCTATCAGTCACTTCTCTGATGATAACGGTAAATAAATAATGCACACTTTAAACTTTCAAAGCACTGAATAAATATCAGTTTGTTTTCACAACATCCCTTTAAGCGTTGAGGTAAGTAGTTTAACCATTTCACTAGTCACCAGCTCAGATTCAGCTTAGGACCCATATGAATCAATCTGTGTATTACCTATAAAAGATGCACATTCTTACACATAACCTGTATACACAGGGCTGATAAAAGCATATTTTACCCCCAAAAACTGAAACTGATGCCAACTATTTCTCATTTTAGGAGAAAGCCAGGAAACATTTCCATACCTGAACTGCCACACAGCATTGCCAGGCTGCGCTGCCCTTCCCTTTGTATACTGAAAGCTTCTGCTTCCACACAAACACAGAGGAGATGGGAGACACCACTGTCTGACTTTTCCTAGTGCCCTCTTTCCTGCAAGTCATGAGGCTGGAACAGTGGCTACACATCTTTGTGGCACCTGCAGACAAATGTGCTGCGCCACTGCCCCATGCGGGGACAGAACATGCCTGGTGCAGGCAGGTACATGCCCTGGGCACAATATGAAATACAGGAGAGAAAAAAAAAGGCTTTTTTAAAAAAGGGTGCTCAAACACTGGCACAAATTGTCCGGAGAGCTTGTGGAGTCTCCACCATTCAAGATACTCAAAACCCAACTGGACATGCCCCTAATAAACCTGCTGCAACTGTCTGTGCCCTGAGCAGGGGTTGAGCTAGATACTCTCCAGAGACGCCCTCTTGCCTCAACTGTTCTGTCTTTTGCATTCTGGAACTGGGATCCGTCATTTGTACTGCTCCCTTCTTATGAAGAATAAATACCAATGTTTGAGGACACCAAAGCATTTCACTGCCTTCCGTGGGTACAGCTAGCAACGTCATGCCCGTGGCTAGAGATGTCATCAACTACCCACTCCTGCAACAAATGCTACAGGGAGCCAGACACATGAAACGAAAAACATACACGGAGGACCAAACTGAGACATCTGATTCCAATATACCATGCAAGGAGGGGATGGGTGTTCTCTGTGTTTTGAAGCCTTTCAGTTCTAAAATAAAACTACTGCTCTCCAACGAAAGCCTGGGATTAAGTATCAAACTTCTTTCTGGGTTGGTTTTCTTTTTTTTTTTTTAGTTTTCTTTTCCTTCAACAGCTACTAGCCAGACTTAGTAGCATCTTTCTCCCACAGTTTTCCTTTATAGATATAAAAGCTTCCTGCCCATTACATCTTTGGTTATTTCACAACCCATTGATTATTGTGCCTGTCCAGACAGCAGAACAGCAGCAAATAAGCAAGCCAACTAAGATAAGGCTAGATTTTTGCCCTGGAAAGCTGCAGCCCTGTGCTGTCTCCCCTACTTCCCCTATCTTCTTTCATCCCTAGAGACATTTCCAATAGCAGATAAATCAGCACTTTGAATTCTTCTTCTGATGTTGTAACAAGCTGGCAACTAGCATGACATGTTGTAAAGGGACACATGTGAATATCTAAGCCAGAAATAATGAGATTTCTCTCTCATATTCAGTGTGAAATGAGAGGCAAACGACATCACTGATGAAAACAGAGGAGCGCAAGAGGAGGTGTGGGAAAGGGAGGTAGAAAGAGCGGATATCTAATCCATTTTGCTTACTGTGATGGATTTCAGAAGAAAAACTGTGTCACAGGCAGCACCCGGGGAAACACAGACTCAGAGGGATGGGACAGTCGCAGAACACAGTGTTTCAAATCCAGGCAGATTCCAAAGACCCTATATCCCAAGGACATGTCCCCCATGGCCAGGCACTGTTGTTCGTTGTAGCCAAATGAACCAGCCTTTCAAGTGAAAACATAAGAGACAAAGGGAGGAAACAAAAGAGAAAGGGGATAAAATGTCCTAGGAAATCAATTAATGCAAAAGTCTGCTTCAGTTTATAGACAGCACTGGTAATTGCTGCGTGTGTTACCCGCGATGAATAGGGGCTGGTTACCGTTGCACAGCTCATCCTTCTTGGCCCGGCTGGGAACTAGCAGACCGCTGATCTCCACTGAAAGTCTTTAATTATTGTTAAATTAATCAGGGCAGGGTGTCAACTCTGGGTTCATGCTTAATTGTCCTATTTTCTCACAGCCTCAGACTCCCACCTTCCTTCCCTTATCCTCCCACCCCCTTCCCCAGCCCCTGCACATGCACCATTTTTAGACTGGTCTAACACTGGACCCTGTTTATACAGCATTGAGACACACAAAGATTTTTGAGATCCTGCATTTCCACTACTTCGGGACTTGACCTCTTTGAAGGCCACAATGTAACACAAACCTTTGGAAGGCAGAACTCCAGACTTACTTAAAACCACAAGACATGGGGTAGATTATTTTACCACCAGTGAGAAGTCAGAGATATTGCTCTTGATGTTACTACTTACTACTGTGTGTACAACCACTTCCCAGTCCTGATCTCACTCTCTGGGGTGATAGAGGACAAGAGGCATCACCATCTTAAGCCTCTTCATTTATATTAGGGATCACTCCCCTGAACAGCTTTTTGCCTAAACCCAGCATAAGCAAAGTAAGAATCCATTTCTCTTTTTAGTGTTCAGAGGAGAGGTCAAGAGCCTGTCAGTAGTTAAAGATGACTTCCACATCTTTGGAAGACTCCTTCCCAAAGTCTGAAGTCCTTAGTTTCTCTCTTTCCTGTCTCCCCAAAATGCCAAAGGATTAGTGGGACTGGACTAAGATATTCCATGCAACTTTCATGATATTAAACCACAGGTACGTAAAAGATTACAGCTAAGAGAAAGAGACTGTACTCCATGAATAGAAAAGGTAGGACAAGAAGTAACAGGATCAATTAAGGAATAACTGAGCTGTAGCAGAAGCCATCTAGGTTAAATATGAGAAGAAAAAAGCAGAAAGAAAAGGAAATGACTTGAATAAATTTCATGGGTAGACTGGGGGGTGTCTCTCACCAGGTATTTTTTTAGGAAGCAGATAGACAAAAAGTTGTTAGGAATGACGCAGACATGGCCTGAAGACATTGGGGTGGTTTGTAAAACTTCTTTTAGTCCTACACCGGAGAATCAGACTGAGCTAAGGATAGGGTAATTGCAGATGAGCAAGGCAGCAGCAGGGATTTTGAGGACCTGCTCAAAAAAAAAAAAAAACAACCCAAAAATAACCAAAATCCTGCAGCGACGAATGCAGTACTCAAGGTTTGGCTCTGTAGAAGTCTGAAAATCACCCCCATCCACACTTCAGTGTGAGTCTAGTCTTTACATACAACATAAAGGTGATTGAATTTTCCTTGATTCTTATAATGCAAATATATAATTTACAGCGAAGTCTAGGAAAAAGGTGCATTAAATTGAGCAGTTTATTAATCAAAAAGCATAACCCTCCCAGAAGCCAAAGTTCACTGCTTTCCATCACTATGCAGAAAAAGTTAGTTACTTCTATAATGCAACCTGCACAACACAATCACACTGCTCCCTTTTCTCACCCAACTGAAATTATCTACATGGCAAGGCACCCAGGGAAAGGTCTGAAAATCAAAGCTGTGCACAGCCAGCATAAGCAGTATTTCACTATTCCTTTTTAGCATAGTTTAAAGAAGACTTTGTAGAGATTGCTCTGAAAGTTCCTTCACCGTTTATAGGTCATTAACAGGTGAGGCACTTTACTGTTTAGAAGAATATATTATCAAAAGATGCCCAGTCCAAGTGATCTAATGCATCTAACACTGTGGAGCTGCTTGCAAAGAACTTGGCCATGTGTCTGAGAGCATGAGAAAGACTTGAACTCCGAAATCTGAGGTAGGTTCCTTAGTCATTCATTGCTTCACATTCCCATATAACTTCTTTATTTTTGGCTTCTTACTGATACATGAAAAGCTTTCAATCTGCTGGAATTAGGCTGTGTAAGAGTATTTCTTAGCATAATTACATTTGATAAAAAGCCACTTTAGATAAAATGCACTTGTATCACTACATTGATTCTTTTTTACTTTGTAAAAATGGAGACGAATTAACAAGTCTTTAATAATCTAGAAAAAGGCATCTAGTGTGCTATTGGCACTCCCATATTTGCTTGGCTCAGTTTAACATTCATTTGGGTGACATAATTTACACATTTTTATTTGCATTAGAATGGCAATTTAGAATCATTGTGCAATCCCAGCAGTATGTATTGCACTGCACAGCTCTGATCTCCCTGCTGTTCTCCAAGAGTAAGGAATCTAACACCAACACAAGTGCTGGAATAGTTTATGTCCATCGCTGGCAGCGTTCAAGGCCAGGTTGGAGAGAGCCTTGGGTGGCATGGTTTAGTGGGAGATGTCCCTGCCCATGGCAGGGGGGTTAGAACTCGATGATCTTAAGGTCCTTTCCAACCCTAACTACTCTGTGATTCTATGTAACTGACTGTTTTCAGCTTCTGACACCTTATTTTGGGAGGGCTGGGTTAAGGAAGGCTGTGGAAAAGAGAAGGACAAAATGAAAAAGAGGAATGATAATGAGATTCAATCCCTCAAAAGAAAATATGTTACTTTTTATGTGAAGCAGCAGAGTTTATTAGTTAAAAATGGTCTTTATAAGATACATTTCAAGTCAACCAGATCCTTCTTCCTCTGAAGGGCAGATATGGAATGATCTGCCTCAGAGATGAATGCATTGGGGTCCCACCATGGTAGACATGTAGCAGGCAGTCCCACAGCACTGTCTCATCTTTTTTCTTTCAAATCCAGAGTCACAAATTCCTTCTTTCCTATTGTATCTTCAGTCCCCAAACTGCTCTAGACTCAGCAGCCAGACAATTCCTGAGCTTCAACTGCCTCATTATCTTGGATTATTTTTGTCCTAAAGAAGATGGGCTCCCATTGAAATAGCATTACCTATATAATAACAGTAGCTCCCTCACATGTGTGCATTGCATATACTAATATACTATTGTCTATACTAATCTTTTCAGCAACACTATATGTCTCACCAAGAACAGCATTCGTTGAAGGGTATCTAATCTTCTTTTCTTTCTTTATTCCATATTCTAAAAGATCCTTCTATTTCACAGATAGCTGTAGCCAAGATACTATTGATTATATTTTATCTGTGTGAAACTTGTGTAACAAAATCACTGGGTTTCTTCCTATCAGGAAAGAATGAGAGGACAGAGTGGGTAAAACCAATTCTGGGCACAGTGCAAACCAAATCAGGACAAGACTCATGAGTTTGCTGGCACTTATTATTCTGCTTTTCTTGTCCATTGTATGCACCACACTCTTATTTCTGAAAAAAATGTTCTTACAGTCTTTTTCTGAGTTTGTTTATCCCTGGGGCTAGTATTTTGTAGTGGGATTTAACTCTGCCAATAGAAGAGTCAGCTAGACAGTGTGTTAACCAATACTCATGCTCCCATGCTTTATTCCCAGCTGCCTCTTTACACTAGCAATTCCTATGTTCTTGTTAAAGAATTGGGGGTGGGGAAGATGCGAGAAGGAAGAACAAGTTACACATATTGGTTTCCCCAGATGAGAAGGTAAAAGATGGTTAAACTTCTCCCAAATGGATAATTTCTTAATTATCTGTATAGATTTTCTGTCTGTCTTGTTATTGCTACCATTGCATCTCATTAGGAGTTGTTTAGCTTCAGACAGTCTCACAATTGTTGCTTCTAGATGCTTTTGAAAATTACTAAAATTTGTTTGTTACTTGTGTTAAAAAAGGCTTGAATCACGAGCTTTTCCAACAAATGTTTACCAAGCATTACAGAATTCATAATGAAATATCCCTCTGTAACACTTGGTGCCTTATTTTTTATTAGCAATGGTTGTTTTTTTCAATAATCTAAAGTATAATAACCCTACCAAATAGTTAAATACAAAGTAGAGCTCTTAAGAATTAATTATAGTTAGCCTAGAGTACCAGAAGTAGGATTTCATTAATCTGAGTAGTACGTTATTACAGTTTATACATAACAAAACATAGCTATTGGATGCTGAAGGTTATTACTTGAAGCCTAAGCAGAATCTTTCCTGAAACAAGATGACAGTCTTGGTTGATCTTCCAGGATTATGTGTCACATCTTGCCATAAACAGGTTAGACCAGGTATACCCAGAAGGGAGGTCAAATAAAAATAAATAAATAAATAATAATAATAATAAAAAAGGCTTTTCTGCTCCCAAGAGACAAAATGTGCCTCAGCAGCCTTGGATTTGGAGAGTACAAAACAAGAGGCATGAAAATGCCCTCTTCTGGCACCACTTCTCTGAAGTTGAGCTTGAAAAGGTGACCAGAGGGTCTCCACTGCCTTCTTTAAAGCTAGCAGCACTTGTTAGCAGGGCACAAGGTAACAACAGGTAACACTGTAGACGACTCCAAACTCCTCTTTGGGCCCAAGACGAATATGAATAGCCCTACCGTGAAGTGCCTGAAGGGCTACAACCCTACACCTTTCAATGAGGTGAGTGAAGTTATTTGTCACATTAGAGCATCACTTCTTCCCTGAGAGTTCCATGCCCATTTTAGTTTATTAAAAAAAAATTAAAATAAATCCTTAACACACTAGAAGGATTTAGCAATGGTATCATTCTTCTCTATTTTCAGCCTGCTTTGCTTGTGGACTTTACAACAAGAACCCGTGACCAGCCTTTTTGACTGCATGACAGAAGGTGCGTACTCTCCACAGGCTCTACAATAGGATGCTTTCCAGAAATAGCAGCAGCAAATCTGAAAGCAAAAGGCCCCCAGGAAGATGAGTAATGCAGAGAGTAAAGGGAGTGATCTCTGTGGCACAGGGCCCAAACTGCAACTCTTTATGAAGATCAACAGAGTTTGAATGTTACTGAGCCTGAATGGAGAATGCGTCTATGTATGAAAAAGGCGCCTGCCTATCACTCATCACTGTCCCTCAGGAAGGAACTCAGTCATTGGGCTGTCGTCTCTGCTGTGGATTTTGGTGTCAAACCACATCAGCCTGAAAACTGTATTTCTCTAGGCTAGCACTGACGTTTGTAGTTCAGAAGAAAGACGGCATGCCTGATTCATCCTATTTTATGCCACAGCAGTTCCACAGAAGTCGGTGGAGCCACACCAGCATGTACCCAGAAAAGGTCTGGCTCAGCAGTCAGGAAGTACCAGGTTATCTCCTAGACAGCTTCTTGGGAAGTGGAGCTCCTGCAGGGTTTGTGTTCCCACTTCATGAGCAAAATGGTGCCCTGAGAGTCTTTGCATAGGATTATTTTGAAAGATTGAGTGTGGGAAGTACAAGCTCAGAAAAAAAAATTTCATGTAGCTATCCTATGCAGGAAAAAATATGACTGCATTTACTTTACATCACAGCATTGTTCCATAGCCACTGCATTTTGGTTGTGGTGTAGCCTCTTCAAACAGCATGTCCTGGAAATCATTTCCAGTGCTGCTTCTCAGGTTAATATTTTTAATTACTAAGATAAGTACTTTGAAATCAGCCCTGTTGTGATCCCCTGTGAGGCTTGCCCAGGTGACCTCCAGAGGTCCTTTCCAAGCTATAGTTTTCTGTGAATTTAAGATTCTGAGATTATTTACTTCTGGTGCTGCTTATTCTGCCAAAGGTTTGTTTCAAACCAGAACCTAATCAAGCTCTCCCTGCTGTAACCCTCTTATCACAAAGCGCTCAGTTTCTAGCAGCTAACAGACTACTAACTAGAGTACATTACTGCAAGATCATTTCTAGCCCTACTCATCTACACCCAATCTGCTTTTACCATTTACATTTCTTTGTGTAAGGGAGTCCCTTGCAATTTCTCTTTACCTAGATATCCCTTACACCTGAGAAGAAACTGCGATTTTCCAGACTGCCTTCATTCGTTCCCCCAGCGCTTCCATATGGCTTTAACATCTCACCACTGCTGTTATCTCATGGTAAATGAGGAGGACCTGATGGCAGCCATAACACTGAAACAACACTCGTTTTGTTTGAAATAAACACACTTACACACTCTCAGGGCCAGATACATGGCAGTATCTCCTGCTCCATACAGTGCATATGCCTATACACACCACATACATGTAAAGTGTGTGTAAGCAGCATTCTTTCTCAGGAAAAGCCGGTCTAAGCCCCAAACCGACACCCTGTTCCTCTCTGGATAGACCGTTACAGACAAATTACAAATGTGAACGTGCTACATCATTCATGTTTTTCTTTGTGTTTCTAAGGATTTTTTTACAGGATGTACCAAAAGTGCTTCTGTCAGTATCCATCTCCTTACCACCACAGCAAACACCAAAGTAACAGAGCAGGTACACATTTATTGGTTGAGAATGTCAGGAACAAGGGTCTAAAAACAGGCTTCACCACTCCACTAGTACCAGCTGGCTGGCACAAGTTTCTCCAGTTACTTCCCTATCCTCTCACCTCTACTACCCATATTCATTTTAGCAGTGCAAACACCCTGGTGCTCTCCAGATGAGTGGCCTCTGCCTAGCGGAATTGCTGGAGTATACCAGTTAATGCCAGCTGGTAAGCCCATCAGTCACTATTTAAAAGATGTTCCAGTTTTGCAGCATATAAATTATCCTTGACACCTACTGCAGCTGTACCTCCACTTTTCCTGCACATGCAGCTGCACTTGATGGGAGTTAATAACTGCAGGCAGCAAGAGAAGGACACTGCTTTCAGGAAAAATTGTGAGGAAGAGCTTTCTGGGGACACAAATATGTTCCTTGCAGTGCAGAATTTTGAAATTAGCTGAAAGTCAAGTACTCCAAAACACTTATTTGTGCATCCCTTTGATCTTTGGCTCCCAGCCCTGTGGCTTGTTGGATGTGACATCTTTACTTCTCCTCCTTGCTTTGTGTAGGAGTTTTATTTCCAGGCATCAGAGTGCTGAGGGATATCACTAGAAGGTAGCATTTGTGTAGCCCTTATCCTAATTAGCTGTGTTTCCACATGTCCTTTAATTCACCCAACTAATCCTAGTGATAGTGTGACCTTTATCTTTTACCTCCTTTATCACATTTAGCAAATGAACTAGCTCCCATAACCCAGGCCAACCATTACAAATAATCAGCCAGGACTGAACTCGATAGTTTTTCTCTGCAAGACCAAAATACCTTTGCTTTGCCAAATTCAAAGCAGAGCTACAAGCTAAGAGTCAGCTTGTAATGTATTTGTAACAAATATTTTATGCAAATTCTGGCACTGCTTTTTTTAATTTAATATCCTATCAGATATTCATCTGTTATTCCAGGCTCTAAATAACTCGACTATCAAATAATATTCTGCAAATATTTGCCACAAACAATTGCATTATGTTTGAATGGATTCTAATATAAAAGCAAGCTGGAAGAAAGAAGCCATGTCATGGCTGGAGACATCACTTTTGTTTGGACTGTGAAATCAAACCTAGCCTGTGCGAAAAAGATACAGCGTCAGGTCAGGAGACTCTCCTCTATTTTGCTTTAGTACACAAACAGTCTAGATGGTATCAGCAAACAAACAGGGCAGTATTAAGCACAAGAAAGGAATATTTCTATGCTTAAGCCCTGAGCAGAAAGAAAGCCAAGATGGCAGAAAACTCATCAATCTGCAACTTGGGCAATATCTGGTTCACCTAAAGAGTGGAGCCCAGATCTCTCCTTGGGGTAAGGTACATCATCAGCTAAGGGGACAGTCAAAAGCCATGTGAGGTGCTAAGATATGCAACCAAACTGCAGGTATCCCCTTGATATGAACAGGACATAGAGTCAACAGGAGCTGCCATACCTCAGCAGAGACTTACTGGGCTTGCTACCAGCAGGCTTTGGAGAGCAGCCACAGACAGAGGTTGCCTTTCCCCACAAGCCCTCCAGCCTGGAGGGTGCTCCCTTAGTACGGAACAGACCTGGGGCCAGGCTCACTTCACAGATGCTTGTATTTGCCCCGCCGGCTACATATATGCTAGATTTTTTCCCTTTAGCAAACTGAAAGAGCAAAACCAACCAAAACCTCAAAAGCAACCTTCCTCTATATATTTGCACAACAAACTCAGCAATCCACAGTGGCACTAAACAAGGCGTCGTCAATAGGATCAAAGCACACAGAGACCCCCCTGCCAACAGCTACTAGCTTGCCTGGCACGGCCTTCGCAACAGGCATCCTCTGCTCCAGCACAGCCAGCTGAAAACAAGGTCCATTGTGTCTTTCCAGTGACCCATTCTGTTTGTTGAAAGCCGAAACAGGGCAAGTAGCTTTCCTGTTGGCATCCCAGCCCACTTTTCGGCTGCATGCCTCGTTCTCCCCTCCTCCCCTGAACCAACCAGCTCATTTAAACAGCCAACAGCATTCATTTGGATTTATCATGCAGTTAGAGCCTGAATCCAGACCCAAGCTGGCAGGATCAGTGGAGGACCAGCATCGTCCTATTCAGCTACACATAACCTACTTGTCATCCTTTTGGGAACCAGTGACTCAGACATAACTTTATTGAGGCCTGGCAGCTGGTGGGACCAGACGAGACATACAAAGAGCATAATGCCAGCACCCACAGCGCCCTGGAGCATGCAGAAGAAAACCTGCCTGCAGCCCTAACTCAAGCCCTGGCATAATTAGAACAACATTACCATTCTTAACACCAGATTTTCACATCCTGCAAACCCAGACTTTCTGTGAGTGTTTTGTTTCACCAATTTACTGTGCCTGAAAGTCAGTGGATCATAAAAGAGAAGAACAAGTTCTCTTCCTTTTTTTATGTGACTGCTATTAACAAAACCACTGGAGCCTACCTTTGGGGCTGTGCATATGGTGAATGCTTGACTGTAGCCTTGCCAGCTACCAGGGAGACAACAAATCAAAGTATGAGTTTACTCTTTTGCAAGGCTCCAGACATGATCTTTCTTCAGATGCTCTATCTAAAGGGGACAACTTCAATAAATCTTACATGTTATGGCCAATCTTTCCCTCTTGGGCCACAGTTTCACAGGAGCCCAATGGGCAATCTGTTCTGCCCATTCTTTCTCCTCCTTGCCCAGTGCCTGCTCCTACCCGCTGCAGTGCCATTCTAGTCCTGATTCAACTGGTTCTGCAGGCTTGCTCAGCCAAGACCAACAAGCTCATCTGGTTGGCTGAAGGGAAGAAAGGAAAATAGTAAGTCACTCTAACAAGAAACCAATTGCAGCCTGTTTGCCTCTACACAGCAGTGATTTCTTCAGACTACCTGCACCTTCCTGAAGAGCCACCCCTCACATAAGCACTACAACATCCTTTAAATGCCATGCAGACAGCATGTCCCTCTGGTAATTTGCATATGCTTTAGATAGGAATGCAGCTCCTCTATCTTCTCGGTTACCAAAGATCCAACCAGTACCAAACTACAATGCCTGTGTTTCTTCATAAATACAGAACAAAACCTCACCATTACAAATACAAATAGAAGTAAGGGAAGATGAAATATTTTCAGGGCAGTTGCAGGACAGAAACTAAACATATCTTCCTCCCTTTTCCTTCCCAGGATGCAAGATGATGCTGTTACTACATCCCCAGGCCTATTCACACAAGAATGCAGCCAACGCATGCCCCATTCACCTGAGGCAATGCCCACTCCTGGTCTAAGCAACTCCAGCAGCTGATCCCCCTTCTCCTCACATCACTGCTCACTGTCTTAACCCATCCCCCAGCTTCAATTTTTGTCTGCTCTTGTAGAGGGAATAACTCCTGCGGTTGTCTCAGCAGCTGCTCGTTGCTTTCCCAAGCAGCAGCAAGAGCTAAATTGACCTAATTCCTGCTTGTTTCCCTGCCACCCACAGAATCTGAAATAGCAGCAGTGAAAACTGCCAAGGCACTCGTCAGAAGCAGCTCTGCTGCAGCGCGGGACCAGCTCACGTTCGCTTCATTCTCTGCAGGTCCCACAGGGTTAGAAACTTTTTAGACTGCAAGTTTTGAAACCTGCAAAAGCAGCGGACAAATATTGCAGACAGCTCCTTAGGCAGCCTCAAGGACAAGTGGATTTTCTTGTACCCTACGGCACATCCTCAGCAGCATTCTTTATACTGTAAGCATCTGTCCTGGGCTCATTCTTTTCAGATGTAGTTTGCGTTTGCAGGCAGGTTTGCACTGTTAGGATGATTTTCTTTTTTTTTTTTTTTTCTTCTTTGAATGAAAAGTGGGTCAGTCTTAATCATCACTTCAGCAAGAACGGGACTTAACCCTGTACATGTATTCTGTAGTGAGATTAGCTGTCACCTGCCGGCAACTTGTTACTGCATCATCAGGAGCAACCTCCCTTTGCTAAAGTCATAGAATCACAGAATCATAGAATAGTTAGGGTTGGAAAGGACCTCAAGAAGTCGCACAGACCCAGATAAAAAAAATAAATAATCATTGAAAAAAAATCATTCTTTCCTTCTCATGGGAACACACTGCCACTCTGCCAAGTGCACAACAGCCCCCCAAACTTAACAGGCTACAAAGCGAGTGGGAACGGGAACATTTATGGTAATTAGTGTGTGGAGAGGGAGCCAAAGATACGTTAAGATCTGATACGGCATATGGGATCTGATGGCATGTCATTAGAGGTAGAAAGCAACCCTTCCCGGGGTAGCTATTCAGCTGCTTATTAAGGCTTTCTGTTCAAACTTTCAAGTGCACAGGCTGAAATTTTCCATGCCATAATTGCTACTATTCTGGTAATTAAAGCTTGCGATAATGCGGAGACACAAGGGCATTTCCTAACTTCTGACTGTGTGCCTCTGCAGACTTACTCTACTTTTTTTTCTAGCAGCAGCTGAAGGAAGAGGAAGGCTCAGGTCTCTAAGCCTGAACATGAATAAGGCTGGCATCCAAGTTCTCCCAAATTTGACAGGCAACATTCTACATCAGACAGGGATGTAAACTTTACCAGAATGTATTTTCTGCCCCTTGCATCTGCACTGGTTGTTATTGCTCTTGAGACTCAGCACAGTCTCAAATTTAAGTAGAATTCCTGTATCAGCCAGACATGAGACATCTCAAAAAATAACAGTGGTCAATCACTCTCCAAATCATCCTTCTTCCCATACCTTTGGCAAGGGAAGCTGTTACCAACAGAAAAAGGCTGATAACTTATCATAATGGGAAACAACATCCTTTTGGACTCTAACTGAATCAAATGGCACCATTACCTAGGCCTGCAAATATCTGCAGGATAGTGAGAAGGCTTCATCCTAACTAAACCTTGAGTCATTCATATTTCAATATTATTTGAAGCTTCTGCAGATATCTTGCCCACTTCCCTACTCCAGCCCTAATCAGCACAACAACCAACAAATGTCATTCACTTAAAGCCTGCCAAAGCTTCAAGTAAGAAATTCTGGCACTGCTTAGACTCTTAGGAAACCTCAGAGCCAAGCAGCCCGTATAATAACTATGAAAATTGTATTATTAGCTTCTAAACAGAAGCAGCATGACATTCAGCAAAGGAAATATGCAGACTGTCAGAAGCACTGAGAGAAGGTGTCAGCTACAAATTAATGGCTATTTAAACATACTATTTCTTCCAAAGTGTTTAAAATGAGATTTTTAGCTCTGATGGCAGAAAAGGTGGTGGTGGTGTGTCGAGTCCCACATCAGCATGCGATTTCTCCCAGCTGCTGCTGCCAGCATTTCAAAGCTATCGATTAGTACCATTTAGAGACTCCCATGGGGAAAGGAAGCCTCAGGAGAAACAAAAAGAGATTTTATTCCTTTCTCCTTGGTTTAGTTGAGGCAGAGGCATTCACTTGTGTCTCTGCTGACAAACACACATGATTAAAGAAATGAAGGCAGAGCAACAGAGATTGACTTGTTAGCACAGACGGACAACTTGAACACAAATCTAGCTGATGGACTCCAATTCGTTGAGAAACTCGATTTACAACTAGTTAACTAAATTTTGTCTCAACTAGCAGTACAATGTGGCTTCCACATCCTAAAACTCAGGGCATCACAGATTTCCAAAGAGCAGTGTAAAAGCAGAAAGGCCCTTGCAGTCTGAGATTTTTACTGCTGTTCCCATTTTGTCCATTTAAAATTTACCACCTTGAAGAAGCAAAGCCTCTGATATGAGACAGCCTGGCAAAGTTAATTGGAAAAGCTAAAAGCCAAGCCAGTGGAAGGCAGAAATATCTGTGTTTTCCAAAAGAGGCACTGTCTTAGCTGCCATGCCAGCTTTTTTTTGTGGGGTGGGTATGTGTGAAGAGGCATGTGCTAACCATTGCTAGCGTAGATGGAATTAATCCCTTACATGCTGCCATTGAAGATATTTGGGGACTAGAGGCTGGTATTACTAAGCGAAAATACTACTGAAATTTCTTCATAGCACCTGTAAAGAAAGAGAGCAAGTGTGGTACACACTGGTACCACACTGCCCACAGGTGAAGAAGGGACCATTGGTTTTAATCTGTCCTAAGAGCTGTCTGCTGAATCTACTGCAAACTTACTGATGGAGACTTGTAGGTCCAAGGTAAACAACTTGACACACCCAGCCACAAGAGTGGGTTGGCATAGTCAGTGCTTGGCATGGCACAAAATACTTGTATTTCATGTCAGCATTTATTGAAAAATCTTCCTGCAGGTCCCTAAGTCTTGGAAGATGGAGGTTAAGAGCATTCAAGGAGGTGGGGCATGCAAAGCTTCAGAGGAGTTAGGTTGGTTTCAGAGCATCCTACCACATGGGTCTCATTGCAGCCACAGCTCGTGTGCCTGCAGGACCAGGCTACCAATGACACATACCTGAGACTTACCTGATCCTGGTTCCCATGTACCTGCTGGCTGGTTCACAGGAAGCTGGCAGAAAATAGGGCAGGTTTCAGATCACGCACTGCAAAGAAAGTTTTCTCACAGATCTGCCTGGTGTCTCTCAAAACCATGTCATAACCAACTCAGTTTCACAGACTTGTCTGATTTCAAGTTAGCATTGTCTGATGGAAAAAATGCTGCATCAGAATTTGCACAACCGACATCTCTGAATATAAAATGATGAAGGCCTTTCCCTGAGTCCACCCTGCCCTAGGGTAGGCTATCTGCAAAGTCTGGGCTACTGCACACATTTCTCAGTGATCTTCTGAGTCTGAAACCCAATGTCAACTTCAAAATATCAGCCTTTTTAAGCCATTTCTACGCAAAGATCTTTTGTACTTATGGCACAGCTCCTTTACCTGCTCAGAACTGATAAAACATCACAGTATTGGTGCATCCCCAATTACAAAGCTAAACCGAAAAAACAAAACCACACCATATGAACTCGATGCTATCCAGTGCCAGTGCCAAACAGCAGCAATTCTAGCATAGTTACTCCTCTTTTCAGCAAATTACATCTTTCCACAAAGTCACACAAACCTCTCGCATCAATCTCAGACTTTTGCTAAATGTCAGTCCATGCAGAACTTGTGTGCTGGGAATAACTGAGCTGATGAAAGGACGCAATGGGCTAAAAGAAGAGGGCCCAGGGATGAAAGGGGAGGCAAACACAGCCAGACTGCACTGGCAAGCACCCCAGCAAGAAATCACACCATGGAAGTTAGAAAGGGAGTTTAAATTAGAGGAGGTACTGTTATTCTTAAGGTTTGTAATCAAAAGCCTGTGGTTCCACTTAGGAAAGCAAAGACGCCTGACCAATATGCTATTACCAGCTTTTTGGCAAGCAAAGTCATTTAGAACCACCAGGCTGCCTCTCCTGCACTCAAGTATTTGTTTTTACGTATAAACCTTCTCAGACTCTATAGCTTTTGGAACAAACTCCAGCCACACTTGCAGAGGGCAAAGTCCATATCAGATGGATCATCAAGCAGAACAAAGTGTTATTACTTTCTCAGAGCTGCTATTCAGTCACACCCCTCACATTATTTCTGTGAAAATGAGGGAGTGATTTCAGTTATCTATGGAAAGAAAAAGAGATTGACAATAGGAGATGAGTTACTGGTTTGTTTAATTTTTAACCTTCAAGAATAAGGCTTATGGTAAAGCTCCTCAGAATAAAGCAAAGCACCTTCCACTTGATTGTGGTCTTCTACCTGCCAACCACTGGAATGCGTCTGGGAGCACTGCAGTGCTGTACAGGTTGCTGTGTGTCAAAGGTCTTTGGTTATACTACAGCAGAAACAAGGAGTGTGGTGGTATTGACAAAGACTAGCACTCGCCTAGGGAGAACTGGCACTTGTAAAGTCAGGCTCCTGCTCTGCATCAGCCACAGGAAGACCACTTCTCACTCTGTCTCTCTTTCCATCCCATTGTGTCTTGATCTCCAATGACTTGAGTCCCTTGGGTGATCAGAAAGTAAGCTCCCTTTCAAGTTTCATGCTTCCACACTCTCAGCCCAATGCAAAACTGCTCGTGTTCAGCAGAAAGTGCCCTCTGCTTTTTCTTTCATGCTTATTTAAAGCTCCACTTCATTATATTTACTGGTATTTTGACTTCAATAAATAATAATTGTACGCTTCTTGGAGGTTCTAGGCATCTTAATGCATAATTAATCATACAACCAAACCCCATGAGCCTTCAAATCATCATTAGAAAGAAAATCTTCCAGCCAACTACCGTGGGGAAAAAAAAATAAAAAAAATTAAAAATAAATGGAGAGATCCTTTCTTTCCTTTAATTGGTCTGGGGAAGCACAGCCACAGCTCTCTCAAACGGGTGTCTTCTGTACCGTACCCGCACATCTGGGCTCACACCAAACCAGAGAAATAAATTCCAGAGATGCTCCGCACCCATGGAGGCACATCCTGCCAGCACCAGTCTTTCTGTGGCAGTCAGTCATGGGCAACAAAGCTGCTGTTAACTGATATGCATGGAAGTGTAAGAGTAGGGCTTTAGATGTACTTTAACTCTTTGTCCACCCAACACTTCCTTAAATCGTGAAAGAAACTCAGCCTCATTTCCTATACAGTGAATGTCAGCCTTGATTACAGCTGGAGAGTCAGCATGTATCCCTAAAAACAGCAGAAGATTGCTTCCGGTCTAAACAATAATATGAATCGCACTCTAACCTAATGAGCCCCAGGGCCACAGGTTGTGGGTTTTCTCCCGCCTCAGCAGAGCTCCAGGTTTGCTCTGCCTGCATGTACTGTGGTAGCTCAGGACTTGGGGCAAGCTTAGAGTACTTGAACCTTTCTGCCAGCCCACATAAGAAAAGAGGAAGTACAGCTGTCTGGGAGCAGCAGCATAACATCTCCAACGGCTGTGGAGCACGTGGTCTGGCTGCCCATATGTCACTTCGAACCCAGCCACAGCCACTGGTGGTTCCCCATAACATAAGACATGGTGCAAAGATCTGCAAGCTCTGGTTTTCCCAGCAGGTAAGAGTAGATAGCTCAAAAGACAGCTTACTTCCTTTGTATTCTTTCAATTCTTCAGTTTTCACTGCTGCTACTCAATGAAGTAAGCTCTAATATGTGATGTATTGCTGGCAGGGCAGAAGGAGCAAATAGCTAGCTTATTTGTTTTAGGAGTAAGCAATAAAAAAGTGCAGCCTACTGTATTATGCCCATGAACTTTATCCTTCTGACTAACACACAGGGTCCAAGAAAAATTTCCTGCTCCAAGTCTGCGACCTGGGACTGGAGCCCAAAGACTCCCAAGAAGCTCCAGCAGCCAGTAAGCAGCTGCATGCCCGAGGGAACGGCTAACCTGGCAGTGGTTTCCCTTACACAAAACCCTCATTGCTTTAACAAGGTTGCCTGGAAGTGGCTTGAACAGCAGAAAATGGAATGCTGCTCCGATCAAGTGACGCATAGAAAGATGGAGGGAGGTCTTAAGATACTCTTTGGAAAGGATTACAAAGCCGAGCATATTGTTCCAGGAAATGTTTACAGACTGGAATAGAGGAAGTTTTGACTTTCATTGGCTTGTTCTGTTGCAACACGGCATGTTTACCAAAAATCCATAAAGAGAGGGAAAAGAAAAACTCCCTTCTGAAGAAGAGCTGGGCAGGAGGCAAAAGGAATGCAGCTCTGCCAGTGGGAACTCTGCTTTAAAGAGCCAGCCAAGTGGAGAAAATGAACTCCATCCTGGCTCCACAAGGCATGCTTGTACCTCAGCCTCACAAACGTCTCAAAAAAGAACAAAACACAGAATAAATGAGAAGAGACCAGAGCACAAGGAGCATACTTTCACTGCAGTTTTTAGGGCCATACCTGCCACATACCACTTTCTTTAAAGACACCAAAGAGGACAGCACTCCTCTTCGGAGATGTTAGTGCTGTCTGGAAGATGAAGCAGTTAGAGGGAGACTAGATTTGCAGTTGTGGTAGTTTTTTTGTTTTGTTTATACAGATTGAACACATTCACAACAACCAACAGACAGAGCAGGGCTTCACAGATGCTTCTGTGGAAGTGCTCAAGAAAATCATGTCATATTTTAGATCAGTGGTTCTGAATTTTTTTACAGCTGAGATTCCTTTGAGAAAATGGGCAGTGAACTGTGCCCTTCTGTTTAGTCCTTCAATTGCTGCATTTTCATTCAGTTCCTGAGCTAGTGCCATTTCATTCCTCTAATCCACTCGGGACATCTCCTCCTGTCCCCTATCAAGAGAATGCAAGATCCTTCCTTTTGCAGCCACTGGGGCTTTGGCAGCAGCACTGCCCCAGAGGCAAAGCTTATGCTTCTCTCTGACCTTGCAGAGGTGCCAGGTACCAGGGCTGTGAGACAGCCGCACATGAGCAGTTACACCCCCCGAACAAGCTCTTGCTCTCCAAATAAATGTTCTCCCACTAAGAAATAACTGCAAGAAAGAGAGGCCTCTGGAGGACCTGCGTGAAAATAGCCCAGCAGAAAGTAAGGGCTAAGAGAAAAGGACCAGTGTCCCTCAAATTGCACTGCCCCACTGCCCCCCATGCTCTGAGGCCTCCCAGCACCTCCTCTTTTTCTACCACCCATAAGCTTGTTGGGAGGGAGGAGAGGAATGAAAACAAAGTCTCATCATAAGCCATGACAGCAGAGGTCAACCCAATACCCATCAAAGGTGAAATGATGTTAATCTGGAATGACAAAAAGGAGCCTGATCCAGGAGTGAAAGAAAGCTTGAGAAGGAGGTGAGCATTTCACTCCTGAAGATGTGTGCCAGAAGACAATAGAAGATTAAAAAGTCACCTTTTTCATCCTTAGCTCTTTTTGCAAACCATGTATATTCATTTTCTTGCACTGCAGGAAGTTAATGAGGGGTAAAAGAAAGGTACTTTGTTCTGCAAACCATTTTTTTTTTAAGAACAGAATCCCCTTGGATGTCAACACTACTCTAACCTGTGGACCCCTAAGTGGTACCTTTCGCTTTGGAAATGAAGAAGCCCTGCAGTTTGGTGTCTCAGACATTTTGAAATCCTGACCTATTTGACAAGATATTAGTCGAAAAGCAGTGCCAAAATGTGTGAATTAATAGGACTCATATGTAACTGCTTCATAATAACCACTTATTTAATCCCGCGTAGCTAAATTGTACAACAAAAGAATTAGCCAGTGACATCTACTTAGGAAATATGATCCAATTGATACTACAATTTCTTTTTAACTGCTGAACTGCTTTTGACACGTATAAAAATGTGGTTTCAATCAGACCAAATTGCACCACAGAAAAAAAAAAAAAAGCCTTGTAGAGAAGCCCAGACCTGTGGGCTTTAAACAATGCGCTGAAGTGAAGAACAATCACAACGGGAGTGAGACTGGGAGCAAGGGGGGAAGAAATAAGTGGTCCCTCATTCGTTATTACCAGCCATGAGATGACACAGACCTGTCACCTTCTATTATCAATCTCCCTTAGTCCTGGACTTGCAACAAAATATGTACTGCCAGGCAGATCTATAACAGAAGGGACAGTCAAATTCCCCTTGCTTTTCTCCTCTTGATTGACTTCATTTACATTAACTCCTCAGCAAACAGTAATAGCTAATGGAGCAAGACTGTTACAGTCCTGGTTCAGTGCCACTGGCTAACTGGGAACACTAAAAGGATATTCAGAAACACAGACCAGAATGATAGCAACTGAGAAGGTAGCTTTAGCAGATTAAAAAAAAAAAAATAAAAAAGAAAGAAAAAAGAAAATACCCCCCCCACACTACAAAGCTCTCCCTACCAGAGCTACTGCAGTCTAACATTTTTACGAAGAAATCCCACTGCCCACAGCTGATCTGGTGTTCTGTATATCTGAATGGGAGCTCGACCCACCAAGCACAGTAATTGTCTTGGCTCAGGCAAGACACAGCCCCTAAACAGCATCCCACCTGCAGTTTTAATACAGTGTTTCATTAAACTGAATTATCTTTGTGCAAAATGTATAGATTAGCTCCCGGGCTAGCTCATATTCGTAAGGACACACAAGCACCAGCAAAGCCAATCGCATTTGATCCCATGCAGGGATCAACTGCAAAGCTAACAGTGCCTTCACAGACTGATCGAGAGTAATACATCCCCCGCGCGTAGAAAAGTCAAAGAGGAAGGGCCAGAAAGAACATAGTATGTGGTGTGTGTGCATCCATCCTCATATTTGTATGCCTGCGTACCTACCCTCTGACTATGCTTGCAGATGACACATATGGCTGTGATTTCTGCAGGCATACAAAGTGTATAAAAATCACAAAGGCTATGGCAGTCCATGGGAAATAGGGCCACTTCAGCTTTAGAGCTGAACATAGTGTAACAGCCTCAAGACATAGGCTGCCATGTTTGCTCAAACAGGTTCGAACTTGTTTTGCAGGTTCTGGCATCACTGCTCTTCCTCCTGGAGCTGTCCTGATGGGTGCTGAGCTCAACACCTGCAGCCTTTGAGGAAAGCTGTCCCTGTACCATCCTCAGGGTACAGCTACATGGCAGTTTACACATATGCCTCAGCAAGATCTATGCTGGACAAGCTCATGTCTTCATAGTACTCTGGTCACAGCATCAGGGTGCTCAGGTGAAGCTGTGCACTACAGTACCTGGGCAGCCTTTTCAGGCTGTTTTTCAGGCTGCAAAACTGAGTTGTGGCAGGCAGACAGCTATCGATAGCAATATGGCTAAAGACTTGGCTGTATTTCAGTATAGTCCCAGCAGACCCTGCAGACCACAGGAGGCGCTTTCCTCCTCCTCCATCCAAGTTAGAAGGTGAAGCAGTTAGCACTCAGCTACCCAGCCTACCAAACATTAACTTTCCCAACCATGTCAGGGCCCAAAAGAGATTTGTTAAAACAAAACAAAAAAAAAAAAAAAAAAAAAACAAACAAAAAAAAGAAGTAACAAACTGCTGCTTTCAAAAAGCTTCAAGTTTCTTGGCTATTTCCTCTCAAAGGTCACACAGAGCAGGTTTTAAGATTCAAAGAACTGTTTTTCTTTCAGGATACTGCCTACCAGCTTCCCAGCTGAAGGAGGTTGGATAGACATGAGTGGGCTTCTTTGATTTGCTTTCTGAAATATTCGTTCCCACGTATCTAAGTCAAACATTAACAGTAATGCCTTACTCTGGGAGCCCATAACAAGAAGGGGGATGTGCAGATTTAGAAGAGTCAGCTTTTATAACAAGACAAATATGGCAACGCCAGCCGTATCTCAGAGAGATCTTCACCTCTGTGCAAAAGAAGTCCCAGGTCACCCACTTCTGTACTACCTAAAAGCAAAGAACAATTTCTTTGTTACTTTCATCTGTTTCTTTAGTGCTACTGCTCTTTATTCATATGCCCTCCACTGGCCATGTCGATATGCTAAGCTGTTCTGAGAAGACGGACACCTTGCCAGTTAGGATAACAAAGCTTTAACCAGAGAAAGGATGTTCACAGACATCAGCACAGTCCAAATCCAGCCCCATCTCTCCAGGGAAAAAAAAAAAACAAAAGGCAGGAGAATTGATGATTCACTGATTTCTGCCCTAAGAGTCAAATGTTTCCTCCATGCTCACGGATTGCAGAGGACAAACCTGAGGAAACCCCACAGCTCACGCAGCAGGAAAGGTTGGGGCTGGGGCACATCTCCTCTGCAGGTACAATGGTACACAAGGGGGAAAGAGGATCTGTAGCTGGACATGCCACACCAGCTGCTGAGACCAAGCTCACTGTACCATGTCAGTTTCACGGAGCAAAGCCAACATATTAATAGCTAGAGAGAAAAAAATCCCAGTTAGATGTTTGCCAAAGCACTTACGAGAAGTAGGATCTATTCCAACAAAGGTTATTCCACAATAGTTCAGCCTCGGAGCAGATTGATAATCGATTATCTGGTGAACTGCAACACCATAGGGACAATCTCTCTGTTTCTGTACATAGTTACTAAAGGCTCTGAAATGGTTGGTGAAGTGATACTGATGTTAACCTTGCAACAGCACCACAGAGCAATAAATACAGAGCAGGAATATTAGCCACTATTCCCAAAGGAGCACAAAAGGATGAAGAACTGATATTTATTCACATTTATTTTGGGTAAGCTAAAAGCAAATACAAATTTCAAGCATGGTCCTCAGCTGCACCTCATCATTTCATAGAATCGTAGAATAGTTAGGGTTGGAAAGGACCTTAAGATCACCTGGTTCCAACCCCCCTGCCATGGGCAGGGACACCTCACACTAAATCATGCCATCCAAGGCTCTGTCCAACCTGGCCTTGAACACCGCCAGCGATGGAGCATTCTCAGCTTCCCTGGGCAGCCCATTCCAGGGCCTCACCACCCTCACAGTAAAGGATTTCTTCCTCAGATCCAATCTAAACTTCCCCTGTTTAAGTTTGAACCGATTACCCCTTGTCCTATCACTACAGTCCCTCATGAAGAGTCCCTCCCCAGCATCCCTATAGGCCCCCTTCAGGTATTGGAAGGCTGCTATGAGGTCTCCACGCAGCCTTCTCTTCTGCAGGCTGAACAGCCCCAATTTTCTCAGCCTATCTTCATACGAGAGGTGCTCCAGTCCCCTGATCATCCTCATGGCCCTCCTCTGCACTTGTTCCAACACTTCCATGTCCTTTTTATGTTGAGGACACCAGAACTGCACACAATACTCCAAGTGAGGTCTCACGAGAGCAGAGTAGAGGGGCAGGATCACCTCCCTCAACCTGCTGGTCACGCTCCTTTTGATGCAGCCCAGGATATGGTTGGCTTCTAACTTTACTCATTACAAAACCCCAAATACAGTATACTGAGCTTAGAGCTTGCATTTGAAATCCACTGGTCATTGTGTTAAGATCCGAAATGCTAGCAGAACCTCATGTATGCTTTTATTTATCAATTTACACATTTCAAACATATCATAATGCTTGAGGTCCACAAATAATGTAGGGGAATTCCTTCTCTGCTCAAAAGAGTACAACAGACCACCACCAAATCCTGCAATAGCTTCCTTGAGAAAAGGCAGAGTATAAATTATTTGTATGCATTTAAATGCTTGTTGTCATGGTTCAGTCCTTCAACAGTTATCTTCCCATGGATAAGCCTGTTTATGGGAGAGGCCCTCTCCTATTGCTTTCAGCCACATGTCACCTTACTGCAGTTACCAGACGCCCTTCTTGCTCTTCCCTACTCCATCCTGAAAGGTAAACAACTCCCTCACTTGCTTCAGGCAAAAATCAGCTGGCTAGTTTAAATAACTTGGTGGTTCAAGCTAAACTAGTCCCTTTGGGCTTTAATTCCTCTAAGGCTTGTTCTATCCAAAGTTTACATAATGGCTTGACTACTTCAGCTGGAGGTGTGATGTTATACCTGCAAAATTAAAGTGGTAGCACAGATGCAGTTACGCTGATACAAAGTATTTCACAACACAGTAATTTATTTCTCCTTTGTGCTGTGAGTACCTGTAGCAGTGGAAACACCTTTGCACTACCACTAGAACATGGCCATTCACTCCATGTGAACCTCATGAATTTCAACAAGGCCAAGTGCAAGGTCTGGCACCTGGATCTGGGCAGCCCTCAGTATCAACACAGGCTGGGGAACGAAGGGATTAAGAGCAGCCCTGTGGAGAAGGACTTTGGGGTACTGGTGGATAAAACACTGAACATGAGCCGGCAGTGTGCACTCACAACCCAGAAAGCCAACTGGATGCTGGGCTGAATCAAAAGGAATATGACCAGCAGGTCAAGGGAGGTTATTCTCTTCCTATGCTCTGCTCTGGTGAGACCCTACCTGGAGTGCTATGTTCAGCTCTGGGGTGTCCAACACAAGAGGGATGTGGACCTGCTGCAGCAAGTCCAGAGAAGGGCCATGAAAATGATCAGAGGGCTGGAGCGCTCCTTCTGTGAAGACAGGCTGAGAGAGTTGGGAGTTGTTCAGCCTGCAGAAGAGAAGGCTCCGGAGAGACCTTATTGCAGCCTTTCAGTACTTAAAGAGGGCTTGTAAGAAAAATAGGGGTAAACATTGAGCAGGTCCTGTTGCGACAAGACAAAGGGTAATGTTTTTAAACTAAAAGAGTGTGGATTTAGACTAGGTATAAGAAAGAAATTTTTTACAATTAGGATGATGAGGCACTGGAACAGACTGCCCAAAGAGATGGCAGATGCCTCATCTCAGGAAACATTCAAGGCCAGGCTGAACAGGGCTCAGAGCAACCAGGTCTAGTTGAAGATGTCCCTGCTTATTGCAGAGGGGTTGGACTATATGACTCTAAAGGTCCCTTCCAACCCAAACTATCCTATGATTCCATACCAAAGCCATTTTAAGATTGGATAAGTAGGAACTTTTTAAGAAGGAACTTTAAAACAAAAATAATTAAAGCACTTTGTAAAAAAACACAACACCCAAAAAAAAATCCACACCCTGCAAGCAGTCTTGTCCAGATATTGTCTGCCTTGGCCCTTTCTTACCAACTCCCATTCTGTATTGCAGTCCCTGTGTAACTCAGCAGCTTCTTAAAATGCTCTCTCATGTGCAGCTGCAGCTGTCACACAGCTGGCAAGGCAAAGGTGGTGATAAGCACAGGCAGCAGGAGCCCTCACTTTGATGGCCTCCACCCCCTCCTCTGAAGCAACAGGACCACATCCCCAGGGTTGTATTCAATGTAGCCTGCCTTTCTCACTTTCCCGTGTGCCAAGCAGGCACCCTTTCAAACCCCTCAGCATAAACACAGCCAGTGTGAGAATGAAGGGGTAGAGAGCAGGGAAACTTCAATAAGCAATTTGAAGACACATGTGAGCACATGCTGTTTGGACCAAAGAGAACATGGTTTCTGTAAGCACGGCGTGTGCACATACAACAAAATGAGAGCAAATCTCTCTGTCAAGAGCAGTGCTAGAGATGCTTGCCTATCAGGAGGCATGAGAGCAGCTCAGAAGGACACATTTTAATGGGGTGAGAAGATACTAATGCACCATTTCAATTCCGGCATCCCCACCATGGCTGCCAGAAAGGAGCTGCCAGATGTGACTGTGGGGAATGCACATAAATTATGATTTATTTTGCCGATTATCCAGACAAGACCACCCATCCATTTCATTGGAGGCTTTACAGCCACCACGAGTTACTTGGAAAGTAAAGTTACACATCCTAAACCATCCAGTCTGGCTTTTAGATTTCACAGTTTTTAATTTAGATTCTCTTGATTAATCCTTCAATCTTCCTTTCCTGCTGTGCTGGAAACTGTAATATACCATGGGCAGAAAAGAGAAATGGGGGAAGGAAGGAAGGGAAAAAGCACAACAAAAGTACAAAAGCGATCATGTCAGCCTGAGCAGGCAACAACAAGAACATGAAATGTCAGCAGTAAAAGCAGAGGCCAAAGAGACTGGCAGAGCAGAAGAACCAGCAGCGGAATCCACTGATTTTCAGCAGAAGATAATCTTTAAAACAACATATCAATTTAAGGCATTTTCAAAAAATACTCCTTTGTACAGAGAGTAACACAATCCTCCAAACACAGGTGAAGAACGTCATCTCCACTCAAGCTATAGCATATAGTTACTCTCAGCTTTTCCACAAAAGATAGAAAGGGAAGCTGAAGCGAACTGGCCAAATATTGCCAGTGAGCAGTACCTCCACCCTGCCACCTTTTAACTATTGGCAAGGAAAAGAACACCCAACAGAATACTGCAGATTTTATCAAAATTATTTTTATACATATGTAACATTAAAAAAAGAATAAATTTCAAATTTTATAGTGGTAGAGACCACAATACTAACCAAACTGGCCACCCTCCACAAAAGCCCAGTAACCACATACAGCAACTTTATTAATTGCATACGGTGTTTTTCTTAGAGCCCAAGTTCCTGGAGTCAGGTGCTTGAGTGGAAGCTAAGATTATCATTTCAGTGAAAGGAAAGGAAAAGAGGAATTGAAAATTCCTCATAGTTGTGGAGAAGCATTCATAGATGAGCAAAAGTATCAAAGTAGAGAGATTTTAAAATAAAACAAATGCATTACTATGTTTAATATCTATTTGATAGTTAAAATAAATGTCAGTGTTTTAAGACTAGATTTTGGCTTTTGTGGATGTTGCAACTCACTTCAAGTAGACTAATAAGGTCAAACACAATGAATCTGTTTCTCTGGACTTCTTGTCAACTTGACATTTCACAACAACCTGTACCAGTCTTCAGTTTCAGTATCTGGACTCTCTGAATTAAAAGGAAACAGCAAGAGCCAATGCTCTATTCATCACTTCTCCTTACAGATTCTCAGATAAGGAATCACTCTAAATAAGTATAGGGATGCTGGGGAGGGACTCTTCATTAGGAACTGTAGTGATAGGACAAGGAGTAGCAGGTTCAAACTTAAACAGGGGAAGTTTAGATTGGATATGAGAAAGAAATTCTTTACTGTAAGGGTGGTGAGGCACTGGAATGGGTTGCCCAGGGAAGTTGTGAATGCTTCATCGCTGGTGGTGTTCAAGGCCAGGTTGGACAGAGCCTTGGGTGGCATGGTTTAGTGGGGGGTGTCCCTGCCCCTGGCAGGGCAGCTGGCACTAGATGATCTTAAGGTCCTTTACAACCCTAACTATTCTATGATTTTCTGCAAATAGTCGAGAGAAGATAAAGAAGAAAGATGGGTTGTCTAAAAAAATTACCTGAGAGTACAAAGTGAAAAAACTGGCATTGCTTAATTTGAAGAAGAGAGGGTATGTAGGACAACAGTCTTCAAAAATATAAAGTATGCCACAGAGAAAAGTCAATTTCCCATGTTCATGATGAACAGGCTTACATCACTGAGATTAGAATTCCTGTTGGATAGCTGGAGACACTGTCTAATGATAAAAATAGCAAAGTCCTGGAACAGGCTGACCACAAAATCTTCAATACTGGAGGCTTTTCAACATACATTAAACAAACACCTGCTGAGAATGACATTGGTACAGTTGATCCACCTAAGGGCGAGGAGATGGATAGCATGATCCTTTGAGGTGCCCTCCAGCCTAAGCTGTCTATGACTGCATGAATTTTAATGGTTAGACTTGATGACCTTAAAGGTCTTTTCCAACCTAAATGATTCTATGATTCTGTGATTTTATGAATTGTTTATTATACTGAAACTACTTACATTTTAGAAACTCTGTGTTCTACTCTGCCATAGAATATGAAATACTCTCTGAAACAAGTTAGTTTGTGAAAGAACTTCACAAAAAATTTATTCTTAGTTTCTGTCTTTAAACTGTAGCAACAATATTTACTCCCTGGTCTCATTCCTGTAGCAAAGTAAAAGGCCTACAGAGCATTCCTCTTCATAAGCAAAAGCTTAAAATGACTACTCTCTTCTTCCCTAATCTTTTGTGGACATCCTACTTGCTCTCCCCTCAGATGCTCTTCATCTTCACAGAAGTTATGCTACAAGGGAAACCTTCCCCTTAGTTTCATTTCCACCTCTCTGATATTCTGTAATAGAAAAAGTATGTCACACTTGCATACGTAGCTGACCTTCCCTGCACCTCACACCTGAGGACTGATGAAACCTCTTACTAAAACAGTTTCTCTAGATTTTGCTTGCATGGATGTGAAAGAGTAAAATACATCATCCAGGCAGTGGCAAATGAAATTTCAGAATGGGAAAATGCCACAAACTCATGCCACTTCCAAGGAGACAGCCAGGAAATGCCGCAATATTCAAACCCAGACAGTGATCTGCAATCATGACTTGGCCTAGTACATAGGAGCATTTGCCAAGAGTAGCATGAATTGGTGGCACGATGCAGCAAAACCCCTCAAAGCTTGCCAAGTCTCTGTTTAGAGGATCACCCTTCTCCTCCCCAAAACCTAACAAGTAAATGAATCTGAAAACTTCTCTTATTCATAAGTTCAGCCCAGCTCCGAAACATTACAGGAAGCATACTGCAGTTTTTCCTCACTCTTCCATTAAGAAAGAAATGGAGGACACAATGAATTCTCTACACCATGACACACTGGTATAGGCAAATTGTGTTCTCAGAAGTGCCACCTTTCTTCTAAACACACTTATGCTAACCAGTAAGGGAGAGGATGCTCCTGGACAATGGGTCAGACCCAGCCCCACCATCCCAGGCAAAGTTCTCATGGGATCAAAAAGTGGCCAACAAGACTGCTATCAAAACTTGTGTGGCATAAAGGGCCAAGGGATCAAAAAGGAAGGATGTTTGGAGAAAAATAGCTGTTTAACATAAGTAAGAAGATGAAGAGCAAGAAGGTGAAGCTGCTGTATTCCCCATCAGTGTTGTGAAATGGTAAATGCCTGCACAAGTGGCTGCATGGTACTTAGCTGCCTATTGGGTTTAAACCATGACAGAAATCTTAGTCTGGAAGCAAACAGTTTGAAAGAGAGTACTTAGAGGTAACAAAAATATGGTATGATACGCAAGGGACCTCCCAACCATTTAGGATTACTTCTCACTGTTCATCAGTAATGTGTTTCACTTACAGCAAAAAAAATTTTTGAATACAGTTATCTTTATTGTAGGGCTCTTGAATAGTTAGGTACACAGCAGAACGAACGAAGATGTTTAAGCAAATCAGGTGAGCAGAAACTGTTCTAGTGGTTTTTAATTGTTATTAAAGACTTCTGCATCCTACTGCAATTGGCACATCTGATACCTCTGAGGCAGTTGCTGCACTTTGGAGGACAGTATATTTTGGACAAGTGGCCTCTCGAGGGAATATTGAAACAACAGCTCTATTGTGTCAAAGGCACCACACTGATCAGATAAACCTTAACAGTTTCAAAGAAATCATTGTATTTTTAGGTTGCCAAAGCATGCACTAACAGGGTACCTCAACAGGGTGGGCCTTTTTTGGCTCCAACTTTTAGATAGCCCCAAGGAAGAAAGTTCTTGTGTCCCATGGCCTAACTTACTAATAATCCCTCTGGGTTCTCTCTTTATGAAAACCTTCAAGCGGTTTTTCATGTCATCCCCATGCACAACAGCAAAAAATGCTACAAGTTGCACAATAAGGCAAAGCAAAGACAAGCCTCCTCTCTTCCATGACCCTTTTCAGCAGATTTGCTGTCTGCAAAATTGGGGGAAGGTAGGAGGGTTGCTCTTTCACCTTGCTCTTGTTTTGCCCCAGGCCTCCCATAAGCTACCAACAAATATCAGATTGCTGGCTCAGTTGGAGCAACTACGAAACAAGAGATAAGTATTACTTACACAGGAACTGTAAACCTATCATCAAAATGCCTATAATTGCAGTAGAAACCAGCTGCCCAAAATGTGGAGGTCTCAGCTGAGTTTTGCCCACAGCCACAGGGTTCTTGTTTTTCATCTCCCTTCCCCCTCTGCACTTGTTCAAAGAGAAGACAAATCCACCTTTAGTTCAATTAGTGGGGGACCCATTTCCTCTGATAGTGTATGTCTCCAAGTTAGACAGCAGCCATTTGCCAATTAACTACAAAAAGACAAGTACAAAATCCTAGATTATGAAAGGCTTTCCAAGGTGATGCCTCTGGTACAAGCCTTGCCTCCCTACCTATTTCTACAGATAGTGCAAAGTGCTTCATCTCTCTCGCTTTGCTCTCTAATTTGGCTTATCTAAGGTCTACACGTGCTCATAAGGAGCTTTTTATCAGAAGCCAGTGTATGCATATAAAAAAGCAGACATAAGCTACATTTTCCCCAATATTGCCTCATTGCACTGGCCCTCTCCCCATACTCTACCTTGCTTTTTTGCACTCAATGGTGACCTAAACTGTTCAGCTATAAGAGCTGGACAAGTATTTCCAGCAACTCATAAAAGCCAAAGTCAGGCAACAGCCCCTGTGCTTTGGTATGTCAGAAGTGCTTGATTTCAGCAGCACATCAGCCCACCTACAAGTAACAAGGAGTCATTTTTCATATACCTGCACAGAAAGGATAAATGGAGGTTCATGCCTGATAAAGCAGCCATCTCAGCCTGTGATTGAGTCATGACAGCTTCCTCAACCATGGTATTAAGTAATTCCATTTCTCTGCCTCTCTTTCCTCTGCATTTTCATTTTACATTTCGAGCTCCAGGCTTTATTATTTTTTGTTTCTTTAGCTATTATAAAAACTATGGATCATTTGTACCTCTTGAAATCCTCAGTGCCAGGTACAGTTTGTCCTGATCAATGTTGACTAAGTAAATGACAGACTATGAATCAAAAGGGTTAATTAAAGAGGACAGAGAACCCAAGGGCTGCAAAGGTGGCAACTGGTCAGATGAAAACTAAATCTCCAGGTTTACAAACATGGAGGGAAACTTGCAACAAACAGTTGGTTTATGCCCAACTTAGATAAAGGGCTAGCAGGTTATCAGCCCTATTAGTGAGTCAAGTTTCACCTCCACTCGTCTGAAGAAAAGACAACATCATTCCAAGCCAATGCATCACTCTTTGTGCTGTTTAAAGCAACCACAGACTGAAAGGACTGTAGTGCAGGTAAGCAAAGAGCAGAAAGCCACCTAGAAACAGTCAACATCCTCATAACATACTGTGTGCATCCATCATATGGCAAGATAAGAAATGAAAAAGCAACTTCCTGTGCTTGTGAACAAAAATAGACATTTGAGTTCAGTTATTACAGCTGTAGTATTCACCCACTCTCAGCTCTGTGCTTTTTTTTCCATACCACCCACAACACTTGGAACAGCTTCCAGTTTCCTTTTTACCTAATGCCCTAAATCTCCAAAGAACCTATTTTCCCCTTGAAGCCTTCCTACACCTGCCAGATTTGGCCTAGTGACTTCACACTATTTCATGGCCAAATTGTTGTCCTGGTGCTGGCAATCTACTTGGAATAGGGCTGTATTTCCTTCAGTGTTTGTAAAGCGCTATGTACATTTATGCAGTGTCAGATGTAATGGGAATCTGAGAATGACTCCCCGCATTATATGCCATCATATAGCATGCGCTCTCTAGATTTCATTACAAAGAACCCTAATCCTCACACAGTCATGCCTAAATCTGTCTGCTGCTACAGCTATGACACCAGCACAGCGATGAAGCAGCTGTGTGTTGGAAGCCCAAAACAATGCAGCAAGCTTCTTTTTGTTCAGCATGCATTTTGGCTGCCTCACTCTAATGTTACTTGCAGTAAAGCAAATAATTCATGGTCTCAAATATATATATATATGTTAATTTTGCTGTTAATGTTATTATTAATGTTTAATTAGTCTTTGCTCTAAAGATGAAAAACAGTGAAGCACATAAGTTAGGCTCCTGCAATTACAGTGATTGCACTCACAAAACCAGCTAATTGCACTTGCAAATTACAACTTAGCTATTTGCACATGTACTTACGCGGTCTGCAGGCACCACCATGATAACTGTGTAGGGAGCCTGGAAAAAAAACTAGGCTGAATTACAGTAATTCTGTGGACCATTCTTGGGTCTTTATTTCACTTCCTACACCCTACGATTTTCTGATTCTGTTCCCATGGCACAAGGGTTTTCAGATAATCGCATCCCATGATGCATGTGACACCTGGCCTTCACTCTCTGCTTGCAACATGCAACCATTCCCTAGTGTTGTGGTGGCCCAAAAGCTATGTGTGGGCTGAACAAGTTAGGTGAAGCACAAAACAAAGCTCTTGGACACATCCTCCGCAAAAATTCGTATCTTGGGCTGTCTGTTGCAATATGGTCTTTCTGGCATACCTGTTCATGCTTTCAAATCCTACATGGAGTGTTAAGAAACCCCACCATATATGCTTTAGGAAGGTGGTGACACTGACGTAGCTTTACCTCTTACCTCTCCAAACATCCTATGCCCTCAGGAGAGAACTAAGCATGTGTACTGGTGCACAGGTAGCACATCAAATTGCGCAGAGCTCCCTGTCATTTCTATCTGGCAGCACTCAAACCCTGTCACACTGTTGCAGCAACGCAGAAAGGTCTAGACACATCAGCAGCCTCCCTGAAGTAGTGCTGAAAGTCTGCAGTGTCCCTGTGCCACAGTTCACTCATATTTGACCACCTATTTGACAGGTCTTTCATGTAAGTGTTAATAGTTGTTAATTTCTCCTGATGATTCCCTATGAAATGCACATGAATTGGATGTCTGAAGGTAACAGCAACACAAGGCTCCTCACAAGGTTGGAACACAAGGAACCTCACAAAGGTGATCAAGAATCTTTTTTACTCATGACCAGATTTCAATACATCTATTTTCCAGCAGTGATGCTGTCTAACGGCAGCAAGGCCCCTGAATCCTTTCCCCTCCCCCTCACAAAATCAAACATTTGCTTGTTTTCCTAATCTTGCTACAGACAGCCATCACAGGTCACACAAAGAAATGAGGACAAGATATTAAAATCAATCTGCCCCACATATTCATTTAAACAGAGGGAAAAAAACAATGCCACAGAGCAGAACTGCAGGACTGGAATAAAAACCAATAAAATGCCCCTTCTCTAGTTTCTCTGAAGGTCTTTCTTGAGTTCTATTCCCAGCAGCACTCCTTAGATGCCTTGGCTTGCCTGCAGAAATACTTGATATTTCTGTAGTGCAAATCAAAGTGAATTAAACATTAAAGCACTGTGATAGCACATCAGGTCTGCTATAGGAATGAAACTGGATAACATGGCACTGAAGTTTATGAAGCAGTGGACTGGTCTTCTCTTCTCCCCTCCCCCTCCTCCCTCAGACGTATTTGGTTATTTATTAATTCATTCATGCATCCTTCTCAGTGCAAAGCAATTTCTTCCAGTATAACTCTCAAGTTATACTGGTCTGGCACTTCGAATTTTCTGCATACTGCATGACACAGTTACATATACACAAGCTATGGGACACGCTGCATTCTGATGTGTCCTTGCAAGCAGTGCTTTCCCATATTCCCTCATTAAAAGGCAGGACATTAACTGAAGTATCCCAAACGCTCCTCAGAAGAGGAATCCCTCTTCCTTTAATGGAAGACGGAGGGGTGGTGCATAAACACCCACTGCCTAAACACCATTACCACCAATCTTCTTCCATCACAGGGTATAAAAAGCATCAAAGAGATGTCTTATTCAGAGGTGAGACCCGGGAGCATCTTGCACTGACTCCCATTCTCTTATCTGACCCACAGAGGGGCTGGCAAACTCACTGGAGACAGCAAACCGCTTTCTGCAGTCAGCTTTCCGCTCCAGTCCTTCCCCTCCCTCTGGAACATATGCACTCCCTGCTTGCTTTCTCTTGGCCAGCTCAGCAAGATTAAAAAACGAGAGAGAAGCCAAGGACTTGTGAACACCAAGGGGAGCAGGCACTTGCACAGGTACCAAAGGGTTTATAGAAACCAACTCCACATTCAAACATAAGGAAGAAGAGTTTGGCATGCACACAACCACAACAAAAGCTGGAGCTTAAGGAAAGAAATGAAAGAAGTAATTCAGAAGAGCACACCAGAGAGCCAGCAAAAAGAATTAATTCTTAAGGGCAGCTAGAGGGAGATACTCCAGCCAAAGCCTTGACTTCCATATAGTAGAAATCTGTACTTCAAATTAAGCCCAGAGGAAGTTTATCCACTGGAGTTGAATAATGAAACCATCATTCAAAATGATTTTATGTAACTTTTGTGGTTGGTTTGTTGCTTGGTATTTTTTTGTTTGTTATTTTCTTTTTTAAGACAGAAGCTGCAAGACAGTTTAAAGTTCAACTGCATTAAGGTTCATGAGGGCTAGGTCATCTGAGAAGCTCCGATTCCCTCTGGGAGGATTCTGCCTCCCCTCCCACACATTTCTGTTTCCCTCTCTCGTCATGTCACATCCATGGCTATCAAGCCCTGACCAGCAAGAGCTGAGCAGGTGAACATGATTCAGATTCCATCTTTATTCTCTTTAGAAATATTTGTCAGGTTCTTTAAAAATACTTTTGATTAATTATTATGCCAGACAAAAAGTTCAAAGCCTCCTTCAGCACTGATAAACCCATTCCTTGTCCTGCTTTCAAATATCAATATCACAGCTAACTTTAATTCAGAATGATGATTTTGCATAACCAGAGATTGCTCTAAATCTCCATTATGCTCCTCCCACCAATGAAAGGAAAAGATGCAACATGTATGCCGCTGAACACCTCAGCCAAATACCATTTGGTCATGTTCCTGAAGAGAGTGCAGAGTACTCATACATAGATCCCCACTGCCACTAGCATCAGGCCTAAAATATACTATTTTAACACATGAGCACATTGGAAAGGAGAGGTGGGGAGGACATACAAACATCCCGGGTCACTGTTTCTTTTCATTTCAACAGATAAACATACACAACTGCACAGGCAGCAAGCCAGAAACCTCATACATAACCTTGTTCAGAAACCGGTGGATAAGATTCCTTTTTAATCTTAATTATTACTTCATAGTAATATAATAATTACTTTGTAATAATATAATAATTATTACTTTGAGGAGAAAGTATTGTGGAGAGCTAGCATTGAGGAAAGAGCATGAAATGTGTTGAAGTAGCTATACTAATATGAAGACAGGATGACATATCTTAAGTTCATCTATTCTCTTTCAAATATTCTGCATGCATTCTCCCTCCATCTTCAATTTCCTTTGAGAGCACAGCCACAGCAAGTACTGCACTATCAATTATTTGTTAAAAACCTTGGCTTCTTCTGCTCTGTTTTCTGACTATAAACATGAATATTGCCTAGTCAAGAGGAATGGGTACATCATTGATTCAAACAAGTGCTTCTTTGATTGATAAGCATCTTAAATGGCCTTCACTGGCTACTTACTTTGATTTACATTAAGTACCTGAACTACTCACTAATGTCACAGGCCCTTTGACATAGGTATTAGCCAGAATCTAAGAAAATACTGTCCCTCACCTAGGAGTTTCATAATTGAAATACCCATGAATAGTAGAGCTACAAAGAGGTGAACAAGCCTGCTTGTGACCACAGAGCAGGCTACTAGCCAGGCACAAAACATAATCTGTATCTCCTGCCTCTCAACAGAGATGGTGGCATCTTGCCACATTGCTGCAAGCTCTGCAACAGCTTTCACCCATACTGCTAGGGATTTGGGTTCATCTAGTGAGGCTGGCTCTTCTCCACTTCATATGAGAAGCTGGAGATCTATTAAATACTCTCTTACTATTTCTTTCTCCCTCCCTCCCACTGCTTCACATTATCGCTCAAGAAAGGTTCTGCAACTAACAAAACAAAACAAAAAAAAACACACAGAAAAAAACCACCACTATATAGAAAAAGTGTATGCATAGAAATTTGAGGAGACCCTGTTTGAGACTGTATCTTACCCATCTAGGTATTTAACTATTTAACTTTGGGTTCTTTCAGTGTTCTGTCTCTAAATTAAGGCTTTTATTGACAGAAAATGTTTGGCTTTTTTTCCCCTTAAAATAAATTCTGAGGAAAGGGTGTATATTCCTCTGGCAAACTGCTGATTTAGAGAGTAACAAGGGGATAATAATAACCTGACACCATCATCTCTGAAGAAAAACGATAAAAAAGGAAGTAGCTCCATTCCCCAAGACACCAATGTGTGCAGTGTGGCTAGTCTCCTCTTTTCACCTCTGTAATCATTGCCCTTCTCAGCAGAGTAAAGGACATGAATTTTTACTAAGCACATATCAAAAAGCCCCTGGATGTCCTACCCTCCTGAAGGGCAGCAGCTCCCTGCACACAGGAAACTTCTGCCGAAGCTCAGTTCCAGCTGTAAGTTTATGTGCCATTTATATGCCTGCACAAGGACTTAGCTCTTTTTTAACCCTAAGGGAGCACAATATTGCATTCTTCTTCCCTTCCGCTGCTAGCATCCTAACCTGCCACATTAGGCTCATATAATACCTGGCTACTTTCATTTGCAGCAGTTATACTTTGATGAATGTTATAGCACATGCAGTTGAACAGAACTAGACAGAACTATACCTTTTCTATAACATCATATACTTCCATAGACCAAAACACTCCATATGTAAACAGTGGAAAGCACCAAGAACAATTCAGGCCCACCTTTATCTCAAATAGGATCTGTTTTGCAGTGTAGCTGTCGCATAAGTTTGAGGGTAAGATTTCTTACCCTGTTTACTTTCAGGAATTAGCCAGCTATAAGGAATTTCATATACTGGGAAAATCTAGCTTAACATTGGACCACATGAAAGCATCGGCTCAATAATAGCAAAGGCCACATTTTGCTGTTAGTCGTTCAGATACTCAGTGCAGAGGGACAGAAACATCAGAAGCCACATTTAAATTGCCCTCCAGAGAATACTCCCCAAATTTGCTATTTAGCAACAGCATAACTGTGACAGGTACACAAAGCATGCTCCATATTACAGTATTACATGAGCTAATGGAAATTATTTGCAGGAGTGGTGGTGGAACTGCTTGTATCATTGACACAGTCTTTGTCACCATGGGTTCCAAATGCTGCAACTTGCATTAAAAAAAAACAAAACCATAAAGAGCACTAGATACACAGGGACCACTATGGCAGGGTTTTCTGACTACACTGAGAATCAGGAAATACTTCAGTAGGGATGAATCTGTGAGAGAATGGAGGGAGAGTTTTAAATTTTATGCAGACACTTTTCAGGGATGCAGACCTTTTCAAAGCACATTTCTAGCCTTCCATTATCAAAAACCTCTTAAAATATTCCGACATTATTAGATCAAGCATTTCCCTACAAAGCCCAGTGAATGAGGTATGGCATTTCAGCTGCCTGAAAGACATGACTATGGAGTGAAGCCTAGGGGAGGAGAAGAGACTTTAAGCTTTACTGACATATACTCCATATAAAAGGCATGCTAGGCAGACTTTTTGGGTCAGCGGTAATCAGCAAGAACATTAAAGCCTAGCTGTACTGTAACTGTGGAAAAAAAGTCTCTTTTATTCTCTAATAGCAAAAGGAGCCACAACGGCTGTGGTGAGCAGCCAAGTGAGGGCCACTTACTCTCCAGCCCTGTCCTACTGAAGCCAACGGTGCTACAGCAACTACGCCAGTGAGTGAAGTCAGCCTGCCAGAGCCTCAAGACACCAGCATGCTCCTAAGCTATGTAGGTACACTCTGGTTTTGCACCACCTGGTTAGGAGACATCTGAAGCAGAGATGGATCTAATGACAAACGTTCCTTCTCACCAAAAGCATGACAGTGAACATAAAAAGGCACTGATGATCGATACTGAACAAACACGCCATCAACTCGCTGACTCGCTCACTAAGGAAAGCTGTTGCATTCATAAAGTGCTTGGTGTCTCTGAAATCAGCTGGCAAGAGGCTCGCATCCCCTGCTCAGGTTTTTATTCTTTTCTCTTTGCTCTGTTTGAAATACTTCAGCTGTTAAAAGCAAGACTGACTTGTGGACTGTCAAGCCATTCAAATCCCAGATTTCACTTCCCGTTAAAACGGCACAATGATAAGAAGCAGGATCTTATTTTACCCCAAAAGAGATTTTCCATCAAATTAACCATTCACGCTATGAGCAATTAAAGAAACTGAAATCAATATATAGCACTTGGATAGATATTGCACTTCAGCACATGTAAATAGGTTCCAGTGTTAGATGTTCTATTGTTTGAACAGGATTTCAATTACCTCATGATTAACTGGCAACCTTACTTGGATGACATAAGGCTCTTTCCCAAATTTAAAACATGTAACTTTAAAATGAGCTTCATTCCTTCAAAGTAGATCCCAAATAACTAGACACAGCCTCTTCAGAGATTGTTCTTAGGTGTAGCTGGCTTAAAGAAGGTTTACATCTCTGAAATTCTCATTAAGAAACAAAACCAGAACTTCTTTCAGCAACACACATCTTTGAAAAGAGTGTGGATACTCCTTCCTCCAGCATAGCTCCCTCTGATGCCTGTCTGCCTCATCACTCAGTGCTACCATAGTCAAAGCAACTTTGATTTTAAAGATTATTGACAGCAACAGTCTCAGGAGGAGAATCAGGAGAAAACTTCATGAAGTTTCCTCCCTTGTGAAAAAACTATTTAACCTTCCATCACATGGTGAGGATTTGCATCCACCGAGTACCCAAACAATCTGGTACTAAACCCTGCAAATACCTTGCAAGACCACCTTGTATGTAGAGTCAACACGAGTCTCTCCCAGAGCTATATGACAGGATGATGATGCAGGTGTGGATATTTGCCTGCTTGTCTCACAGTCTTCATGATGGGCAGAGCTACTTTTAGGAGGGAAGCAAGGAAACAGTCACCTCGCACTTAGTGTGTGGGGAAACATCCAGGCAGACACACACAGCTAAGGAATGCAGTAAATAATTCAATACGAAAAACAGAGGCCTGGGATTTAGCATGTACCTGGAACTCCCACAACTCAAATTCTAATAGCACAGGCTCAAAATACAGAAAAGGATAATGGAAAATAACAGGAGTGAAATCCAATGATTTCCCTCAATGAAAACATTTCCTAACTTTTAAGGAATGATAAAATGGCTTATATGTAGTGCAGTTAATTAGCACCTTTCCTCTGTTCTTGGAGCCAGAAAGACTGTACACTATCACAAAAACATTACAGGTTTCATTTTCTGTGTATTGTGAGCATTGCTATGGAAGACTGAGTTCACCTTTCCATTCTGGAAGTGCTCTGTGTTTTGGGAACCTATCAGCTGGCATTTGTTACCTGCCAGGACCTTCCAGGTATCAAGCATATCACGCTGCTTCTTGAGCAAGTAAAGAGACTCTTGTTGGCATAGAAGCAAATGAGCAGCTTTCCCAGGAGCATTTTTACAGGACACCAGCTCAATATTTAAATAAATAAATAAAAATAAGGCAAGGAGTATGTATGATGAACAGCTGGAGAATGTTAAACATATTTTACTTCAGGTTTGGCAGGGTTTAGTAAATCATGATTTAATCACACTCCCAGGCCATCACTGTTAAGCGAACTCTGGAAATGCTCAGTAAGACATAAAGAAAGGATAAACAGAAGAATGGAAAAGACATTTTACCAGGAAGGACACAGTCATTTATTATTTAGCTTTGGAGGGAAACAAATGTGGAGAAGTGTCAGAAAAGAGACATGAGAAAAGATATTAAAGAACACCATGTCAACTTCCTCCCTCAATCATGGGCATGCTTCAGCTGCAAACTTGGCTTGGACCTCTGGGTGGGTGTCGCCACCCCACACGCATGCAGGCACACACACACAGAGCTCTAGGCTCCAGAATGCTTTAATGTGAACTGCCCATTCCTGACTGCAATAAGACTTCCATGTCAGGAAACACTGCCAGCTTTTTCAATCAACTGCAGTGCATAAACCCAAATAAATTCAAATTAGTTCCATGCAAGTTTTGATGAATACTGTCATATGCTTTACTGAAGATTAAGGGACAAGTCACTGAAAGCTGTGAAACTGACTCAGTGACATAAGGTTTAGCTGTCTAAGTATTGCATTTACCTTATTCAAGCAATTTTAATAGTTGTTATAACTAAGACAATGCTCTGATTTATTCTTTATTAACACCACTCGCTCATTTTTTGTGGTTTGATTATGTCCTAGAAGACAGAGATTTATAGGTTCTGGGCCAAATTCAGAAGCAAGGCTTGTAAAACTGATCTAGATTATACTTGAGTAAATTATATTCTACAAGATCTTCTTAACTCCAAAAGAAATGGGAAACCAAAATGTTAAACTAGAGGTCGAAGTGACTGTGACACGCTGCACAAGCCCCACCATCTTCTGCCCTCCTATTAAATTGCATGAGCGAGCCAAAGAATACAAATTCCATACAAGGTCCAACCAACAGTCTGCTCAGCACCCTGTTTCCAGTCCTTTAACCAGGCTTCTAGAATAGAGGACATCATATCACATGGGAGTGCAAGACAGCATAGGAGCTTGCTCCATTCACTCCACATGCATCTGATGTGGTGCACATCCAAAAAAATTAACAACGGCACCAGCAGTTAGCCAAGGCAGTGTACAAGAACATGCCATGACTTCTCCAGAGCACCCGATTTCCAGTAATGCCCCCCTCTGGGATTTCCTGGAGCAGAGTAGATGTTCCTGTATTTATCAGCACCCAGTAGATCTACCTTCCATTAGTGGATCCAATTGCTTCAGATTCCATGTATCTTTTTAGTATCCCAGAAGTTGAGGTGAGGAGCCCTCTAGTTGGTTAGGACCCACCTCACATAATTTCGAACTTAATAATTTGCTGATGTGCTCTTATGTCCCCAACATCTCTCTACCGTACCCAATTCTTCTGGTTTCTTTAGTGACTAACTATAGTAAATGAGGGTTCCAGTCAGCTGCTTAACAGTGTAAATTTTACATGGCTTTAAGTTTACATTTCTTCTTTAAATATATTTTTCAGCATTACTTTACCAAAAAATAGCATAAAAATTACTAATTAATTTTCAGAACCCTTTTTTTCCACACACCTACCTCTGACTTTTCTCCCTGTGATGTAAACATTTTAAGACTTTGCTGCTTTCTATTTTTCATGTCTCAGGTTTTATGAGAACTTCACAAAAATTTTGGAGTTTTCAGTAGTAAAATTTCCACTCTATTTGTTCAATTGGTTTTTCCCCACTTACTACGTACCTTTCCATTCTTTGCGAAATCTCTGCTTCCAAACTGCGCTGACTTAAGTGACGGAAGAAAACCTCACCTAGTGTCTTTTCATTCTTTCCTCTGCCCTGAAACAAACTCCTCTCCTTTGCTTAATCACATTCACGTTATAATTAAGAATAAAGCTATACAAAATTTTACGATACTGAGAAGTTTGCCAAGCATTCTGTTTTAAAGGATAGTGTGACACGAAGTGAAAACCATCAGTTCTTACAAACACAGTGAAAACTCCTAGCAAGAAGCTAAATCGTCTTCAATTAGTTTTAGAAAATGCTCATGCACAGCTGCTTAATTGCTGCGAATGGTTTGCCCAGAAAGACAATTCTAAAAATCCAAAGAAGTGAAAGCTGGAGGGTTACCTTACCTGCATGAGAATGACATTCTTTCAAGCTTACTCTTATTGAACATCTAGACTTCACAACTTCTAAAGCAAAATGCCACAGCTGGCAGAAGACAAGTAAGGCACTCAAAGAGGTCCATGCAAGCATATTAATCGTGGCTGCAGGCGGGCCATGTTTTGAAATTCGGATACTTGAGACTTAAATATAAGGAGCTCACAAGTCAGTTGTGATTGACTTGCACATTAGCAGTGTAATAAAAATGGCACATTTGCAGAATATTATCTCGTTTGCTCCATGGAAATGCAGGTTTCTAAAAATGAACAATCAAATGAACAATTTTAACACACACTAAATTTTTCCTGTCTTGGGATTACTTTTCCTGAGTCAGATTCCTGAACTGGTGGGATTCTGGAAGGAAGGTATTAAAGACTGTGGTGAAAGTTAATCCTTTTCACTAAAGCACGTTTTGAAGGCTGCTGCCAGCCACTGAGATATAGGACAACACATACCATCTTTTCAAAAGGGAAAACTGAGGAAAAGCATAATAAAAAAAGGGAAAGCCAGAAACAGCAGCCTCTCTGTTAATCACATTTTGGACAGCAGTGGCAACCAGATTGAAACACAGTCTTCATTCAGATTCAAATCAATTTTTCACTTCAAAACCTTATACTTCAGAAATCAGTGTGCTTATATATTGTCAGGACCTAAATATGACGCTTCCTGCCATTGTGAGCACTAAGCAAATGGCTTCAGTTCAGATATATAAGCCGAGACATCATGTACTGAAGCCTTTCCTCCTTTGGCTTGTAGCAGCTGCAGGAGCCCCAGGACAGACAAAATTACTTCAAAAGGCAGCTATATTCCCACTCCATACAAAGCTGGGTACCAGAAGCCCACACCACCCAAGGGTAACGATGGCCCTTGTGGGACCACTCCTTAAATCCTCCAATGTTGGCAATGGCCAAAACAGTGTCCCTGCTAAAATCAATGGCAAAACCCCTGTGGAAACCAGGGAGGCCCGGCATCATGGGGGATGGCTGGTGGGAGCCAAGACAACAGTGCCATCACTTCAGCCAGGACAGAAACAGTGAGAGACACCACACACACAAAAAAAAAATAACAAAACAAACAAACAAACCAAAAAAGCAAACAAACCAACAAAACCAGCAACAAACAACAACAAAACGACCCACGAGAAAACAACCAACACAAAAGGAGGATTTTGCTGTGAGGTCTTACAAGAACAGAAAACTCCTTAAAAGAGTGATAAATATAATTTGCAGCTTTTATCTAAGCATTAGCTCAAAGTATTTCCTCCTTTTCTAATTAAAATAGGGATTTGAGTGCCAGAACAATGATCTCTAGTCAAAGACTCTCACAAACGGAGGGATCACACCAACTCATTTCCTACTCAAACAATGAAATCAAACCAAGGTTTGGGAGACCAGCATTTGTTGGTATTATTTGAGCTGGCACCACATGCGCTCTGCAGTACTTTGATGTGGCTGCCTTAGGCAGCTCATAACAGGAGTAATAATATTGTAAAATGTAAACAATCCCAGTTAGTAGTTTGGGAAAGGAGAAGGGAAAAAAAAAAAAACCCAAATGAAACAGAGCCCCTGCTTCTGCAGCAAGAACCAGCTACACTGCCTTCTCCATTTGAGGGAACTGGTAAAATCAACCCCAAAATCTTAATAGTGCCACATCTCTGCTCCTGAATGTGATCAAAGAGAAGACTGGTACCAGCAAGAGATCCTCTGAGCCAGGCGCTGTAGGCCTGGGTCAGCCACAGCCATGGGGCACATGTCCCTGGGGATGGGGACAGGTTGAGGCCAGGCTAGGATGTGGGTTCATGGGGAGCTCAGTAAGGTCTACGGCTGGGCAGGGCAGGGCTGTGGGGAGCTGGAGACTGGCCCTGCTGTAGCATTACTGGGGCAAGGGCTGACATGAGGTCCGGGACCATGGACAGGGTGGGTGAGCCCCAGAGGACTGGGCAAGGACAGGCAGGGCTGGGTCTGCCCTCATGGCCCAGATGCTGTGACTGTGCATATTAAATCCAAGACAAACACAGTCATACCCCAGAGTCACCCCCCATGTCCCCCTGACTGGCAGTTAAAGGTCCCTCCTAATGACATGGCAGCTATTAAAACTTTAAATTGCCAATGAAAGTGATAATCCTGAAACAAATTTAAGTGCTGAGAAAACAGTGTACACATTCCCATAAACCCCTGACACATAAATGATTTTTAAACTAATTTACTGCTTTTCAAGTGTATGGTGCAATGAAAGTGAAAAAAGTGGGCACTGGAAAGAGCAGCAAAGCATACTTAATGGCGGACAAACCTACACATCCTATGCAGTATGACCAGACAGGCACCCCTCCTTTTAAAAACGAAAAGCAGAACAGACATGCTGACCACTTAGGAGTACCACTATTTTCCTGATTCTGCACCAGTTCCCTTTTCCCTCCTCTTATCTTCATCGCATTTCTTCCTTCCATTTCCATCTTGATTCAGTGCCTTTTGAAATCAGAGGCTTCCTGCTACTGCTTTTACTGGCCTTCGGTTGGACTCAACAGCACTGAAGACCCTACCATTAGAAGCAAACCCCATAAAGTAAGGAATTTCCAGCGTGAGGTGTGGCATGCATAGAAAGCTATGGCTAGCAATGCTTGGAGGCAAGGCCTGCCATAGTTGAGTTGAACCAGGAAGTGGAATAGAATAACTAAAATCACAGAAATCACCATTTAGCAAGGGAAGACATAGCCTAGTTTTGAGAAGGGATGGTAAAACTGATTGCTTTAATAACTGCAGTCCTGCCAGAGACAAAGAAAAAAAGTCACAAAAGTAGAATAAAGTTAATGTCAATGCTAAGAAGCCGTTCCAATGCTTTGTAACTAAATCCAAAACAGTTATTGTTCTTCTACTATCAGTTGCTATGCTAAAAGCCTTTTGTGTTCTAAAGCCTGAAGCCAAGCTCATAAGTTTTAAGATTCATTAGATCAAAAGAAACAGTTTACAGAAAAAACAGACAGACTTAAGGACATACCCAAACATACCTATTTACGGATCTAATCCTTAAGGCATTGATTGTCTGTACACGGACAATGGTATTGATGGTGCTGCTCCAACTCCCTTATTAAAACACATTCAGATAGAGACCTAAACACTGAGAGTTGTGTTTTCTAGAGGTATATTTATAACTACCAAAACCAGACAGTATTTCTCACCTCCTTTATAACATTATTTCCAGACAGATGATATGCATGATATGAAATACTGGTCATAAAATATTCAATCTCCAAATCATAAAATGAAAAGTAGTTTTAGGTAACTCTATTCAGTAGCTTAAGAGTTTACAACCTTTAAAGAAGAGTGTTTGGAGAGGGAAAGAGAGGGATGGGGGGGGGGGGAAAATGACTCCTTAGCATTTTTTCAGATTCTTTCCATTTAGAAATTACAATGTCTAAGCACTGTCATGAACACAGGTCAATTTTGAAAGAAAAATATCTCATATCTCAACTAATTTTTACTGTTATTCTTTTATAATTTTTCACTTTTGTTACAAAAATAGATGGTACTATCACTGCCAGGTATCACTACCACTTCCAGATTAAACAGCCAACTCTACCAAAATGTCTATAAAAACAGAGAAAAAAACCCAATGGAAGTACACAGTGAATGCAGCAGCAAAAAATCCTTTGAATAGGATGGAAACTGCCTCTTCACTGCGCTGACAGAAAACATAGCAATATGTCTATCAGAAAGTCCTCTAGACAGACAACCCACCATTTATTTATGTTTTGGATCTATTTTAAAATGCTGAGATCAGTTCCAAGTAAATTCACCTTAAAAGGGAGACCATATGCTAATCTCTGTCCATTATTGCCAAGTCCAAGTATTCAAAGATCAGTAGTTACATGCCCTTGGCTCCTAAAACACAGTGTTCATACATACCAGTTAGACAGAAGTACCAAGACTGTGAGTGTTGTTTTTCAAATGGTAGTTTACTGTTTTCAATTTATCTTCAGGGCTGTGAACCTCTGGAGTTCAAAATGCTAGTGTTTACAAACAGACAAGCTAGTAACTTACTTCTTTTTAAACAGGGAGAGCTGATCCTCAGATGAACATGCAACTCTAGTTTTTGGCAGCCTAAGATGGTCAATAAAATCACAGAAGCTGGCAATACTGTTCACACCATCAGCAAGCCATGTGCCAAGGCCAACAGTCCATCTATCATTTTACGAAGTCCCCCTCCATCAATGCTTTTCCAACAGCTACCAACAACATCTCTCCAACAGACCAGCCTATGCTAGTACAAAACTAAAAAGATTAACAAAATAGCTGTTAATTGCATTCAGGGACAACAACATTGTAACAAATAAGATGAGAATGAAATGCTTTGGCTTCATTTGCATACTTAGCACAGTGTGCATGACACACTGCATTTCTCCCATATGAAGCTTTCGCTTAAACATAATGAGGCCTTACAGAGTACCCTTGGCTTCCACATTTTGCTCATTCTCATTTTCCTGAGGCCACAACCTATTCCTAGACTACTCACTTTTTCCCATCATGCACTGACAAAGGGTCAAAAAACAATTGAACTGTCATTTCAATGCAGAGGAGGCAAGTGGGATTACATGCTTCTCTTTTACTGCAAAACAATCTCTCTTAATGCTTCAGTGTTTTGAGCACAAAAAAGTTTCTCTGCTTGCAAAAGAAAACAAACATACAAAAAAACTCAGAGGGAGCTCAGACTATAGGCACAGAGATCTTTGGGAATGTGCCACAGCTTGTGGAGTGGCCATTCTGGTTTGCTGTGCCTGCCCAACAACAGCAGAATTCTCAAGCACCCTCTTTCCCAGCAAGTGGAAAAGTCGTGGGTGATGTCACGGAAAAGGAGACACATCGAAAAGCCTACATGACTTGTCGGGAGAGGTGTCCCAGCCCTTGGCATAGGTCTGCCATTTAGCAGACCTGCCTCTCATTAGAAGTCTTGTCTTAGGTGGCTTAACCTCAGCTGCATCACCGCAAACCCCTTCCACCAGACCCAACCGCTTCCAGTACCTATGATTGGTCACAGGTTGCTACTGAAATATAGAATCACAGAATAGTTAGGGTTGGAAAGGACCTTAAGATCATCTAGTTCCAACCCCCTGCCATGGGCAGGGACACCTCACACTAAACCATGCCATCCAAGGCTCTGTCCAACCTGGCCTTGAACACCACCAGGGATGGAGCATTCACAACTTCCCTGGGCAACCCATTCCAGAGCCTCACCACCCTCACAGTAAAGAACTTCCTCATTATATCCAATTTAAACTTCCCCTGTTCAAGTTTTAAACCATTACCCTTTGTATATAAAACCATAACCATGTTAGTCTTTAAGAAGAAATGTCATCCAAAGGGACCAGCTTCCAGAAAAAAAGGCAACCCACGCCAAATATATACTGTGCTAAAAGGTTGCTGCATTTTCCAAACACCACAGAAGCTCAGCTCAAGTCCCCATGCTTGTTATCATGCTCCAAAACTGCCCATCAACCTTCATCAGCTATGAAAATTTGGAGACATTATTCTCACTCCTCTACCACTGCCACATGCAGCCTAACAACCTCTGAAGCAAAGTTACCCATTGAGGGCAAGTTGGCAAACACCTCTTTCTGAAAGGTCCTCGCATGTGTCTAGTGTCATCAAAATGAGAAATCCACAGATGCTGGTGACTGTCTGCCAATTGGCGGCTATTCTGCCATGGGACATGTGGTCTCATAATGGAATTCTGGCCATTCAGGCTCTAGGCAAGCAATCCCAAGCTGCGTAGTTGGAACACTAACATCACTAATATCACTTTGCCTCTACGCAAAGTCAGTTCAGAGAGGCCCGCTGCAGCATCTCCCAAAACGTTCCAAAAGGCAGGTCACACTTAAGGAAATCCCCAGCAGGACTAGAACCCCGCTTTATCAGTTCTGTATCAACACGGGGACAAGAACACAACTGTGAAAAAGTTTATCCTCCCAGTGTGAATATCTTCTTTTATTTTGTGGTAGCTTAAGTGGGGTGAAAGAAGGGTAATTCTGCAGTACAGGTATATGCTAAGCCAAGTCTACAAGCGCTAAAGCATTTTTATCTCCAAATCATTCATTCCACAAAATTTTGGTTTTCCACACACTTACAGCGAAGGTTATTTGTTTGAGCTCAGTTGTTTTGTTTTGGTTTTAATATGAAAAATGCAAAATTGAGAAACTGAAGCCTTTTATATGAAATAAAGTATCCTGCACTGTTTTAGTTTTCTCACTGATATTCATGTGGGTTCCTCACAGCATGTTTGTCAAACATTGCCCTTTATATTAAGAATTTGGCAAAGATGATAAAATGCAAACCCAGGTGCTGTAAAGCCATAGTCACAGTATAAATTTACATTTATATCACTTAATGTAATTAATATAGAGGACAGCAACAGTAGGGTGTGTATATGCTGTTTTCTTCCATTGCTGAAATTGTAGCAAGAGCCCAGGATTTTGAATGTCCGAGTGTAAAGATGTAAACATTAACTCCTTTGATACAATTGGGGGGAGGCTTGCGCTTACTAAGACGTAAAATGAAGCAAGCATCCCAGTTTCTGAAGAAAATAAAGGTAACACTGTTCCCAAGCTCAGTGCCACTGATTAGCAGAATACACCCTCATTTACTGTTACTGTATAGCCTAGACATACAAAAGCAAGTTCCAAAATTAGTGTCCTTTGTTATAAGGAAACAGTATACATTCATGTCAGAAGGGAGGGGAGAAAAGGAGGGGTGGGGGAAGGTACTTTTTCAATATAAAAGAAGCTACTGTGTCTCAGTGGCTCTCTGCAGACGGGTTCTGTAGGTGGCCATTCAAACAACAAAATAAGTTCAAGGGTTCAAAACAGATTTCTGCTGCTTAATATCCAGAAATCTGCATTTTTAAACTCAGTCTCCCTGCTGTGCAATTATGTATGAATTTTAAGACTAGACGTTTTCTTACAAGAGACTGTGCTGTGCAAGTGGGAGACAAAATCAGGTCACTCAATCATGAGAAGTAAATTTCCTCTCACCAGCCATTGTACTCCAGAGAGACAAAGAGGGTAAGGCAGATTTTATTCCCTTCTCAGACTAGTCCAATTTCTATTCATTTCCTTTGGATTTTTTTTAATACCCCTCCCCTTTCCCTTCGGACCTGGGGACTAACATGGGAACCTCATTAAACTTTAAGCAGCACCATGTAAAGACCAACACTGTGTTGAGACTTCACTGAAAGAAAAGACCAGACAAGGCTGCCTCTGTAAAATATACAACTCCTGTTTCAAACAAGGCACCTGTCCTCTCTGAGACTTCTGTGTCTACTCCAATCTCCTTCTCTTATTCGCCTTCGAACACTTAGAGTTGTTTCTTTCCTCTGAGACATTTTATATATCCACTGAGAGTGCTCACACTGGTCCATGCATATTGCAGGTCATGCTATTCCAGAGCAAAAAGCAGAGGGAAGAACAGACTAATCCAAATTGCTGTGCTTTGCCCGATTTGTCACCTTAGGACCTCTCAAACTGTCAGCAGAAATTCCTCCAATTTCACCATGCCTTTGCACAGGCAAGAGAAACCACAGCAGCAAAGCCAGATTCACTGTGCATCCTCACCCAACCGTTACACTGTGACAAATGCGCACACACAAGAACAGGAATATTTTGCAGCTCTGCAGAGAGGAAAAGCAATCTGGTGTTGGGCCAGAATTCAGCACTAGTGAATATCTCTGACATGAAATTTCTATTGCTAAAACCAGCTGATTTATCATACGCTTTCACAGAGAAACCAGTAATTACGGTTAAAAGGCTTCTGGCAGAAAAACGTGGCAAAGAAAGCATCAAGCCTAAACCATACCACTACGTGTGGTTTTCATTTGCTCACAAACATTATCTTCTGTATGATCATGAACACAAAACGGTGTTCGGAAGAGCCAACCTCCTTGGGAGGAAACTGGGAAGAAATCACCTCCTTGACTACTTTGAAGGCAGTTACTCTCAAAACCACTAGCAATAATTGCTTCTATAGGAAAGATATGACCCATACCCATCAGCTTTATTTATCTACGGCAGTTCTGCTCTGTGAACAGTTCTGTTACACAAAATTCAGGGTTACAGCACAATTTGTGTTACAGCACAAACTGAGGGTGTGCTGTCACTGTTTCACACAGGTTGGCTCTTCCAGGCATACTAAGCAGCGCTTTATGCGCTTTATATGCATACATTTTTTAACTTCTGTATTTAAAATAAGTACAATCAGACTTTTCTACTTACTAGACATTTAAAAAAAAAATCTGTTTTCAGTGACCAAATGTCAACAGCAACTATATCTTGTTAATCAAAGCCTATTTGCAAAAGAAACTGACGCTGTACACTGGAAATTACACAGCTCACTCTGTTTAGTTCCAACACAAGTTCCAGAACGAGGCAGCTACAACACAAGCCTAGGGTTTGCTCTTCCTTTCCATATACAATATACTGTATTAGATCAAAAAGGAAAAACAAACCTGAAAATGTGCTCCCCTGCTCTTCCAATTCTCCAACACAGGCCAGAGTTTCAACCCTGACCCAGTGTAGTACTGAGGAGCTGTGGACTAATCCATGGTTAGTGATTCAAGCAAGAAAATCAGTCACTGGATCACAGTAGTACCCTTTATCTGCAAGTAAGAAAAAACCTGGGTTCTGCCCTTTCTTTCTATATGCAATAAAACACACTGGCTGCAAAGAATCACGAAAGAGAAATTGAAATGTGTGAATAAATCTAATAATTGAAGATATTATAATTTAAATATATGGATGGATAGATACTTAACATGCATGTACATAAATATGGATGTTAGAAATTACAGCTAAGTTAGCCATAGTCAAAATGTGTTAAAGACCACAGTCTGATAAGCTGCATGCTTCCATAGCTCTCCAGCTCTTTGCCTTGCTGGGGTCACAAGGCTGCATTTTGTGAGAGTGGAGAAAGCAAAGGGAAAGCAAATTTTGAGAACAACCTTTTTTTCTTAGCCTGATTCGCCACTTTTCTGTCTGAAAGAGGCACCAGTGCATGGTCCACTGGTGACCATGTAGACCATGTAGTTTCTTGGTGACCAAGAAACTTTTTCTTCAAGTTTCTTCCCTATTTATGGAGAAATTATTTTTCTTCATGCACATGACAGGTATCACAGACTATGTTCAGAGGGGAGAGAGATTTCAGCTAGCCACAGAGGAGCTATTAAACATCTGTGCATGACTTCTTCTAAAGTGGTCTCCTGAAAAAAGAGCAAACCCCAATACTACAGGCCCAACTGCTGCTTTTTCAGCAAATGTCACTCCAAAGATAGCTGGGAGCATAACAACTTCTTGAAACCTTCATCCTCCAAGCACTTAGCAAGTCTCATTTTTCTTTGAATGAATTTCAAGGTCTCATCCCCATCAAAGCACACTGGGCAGCTTTTCCATCAGCCCATTTTTGTAAGAAAATGAAAGTTACTTGCCAACTACATATCAGTCTTTTCCTGTGTGATATGCCTTACTCTTGTGAACTCAGTGGTCCCCCCAGCAGTGGGGGGTTGTTATGGTTTAACCCCATAGGTCAGATGCAGGCATGGCATCCTAAAAAGTTAAGCTCTGCCAAAACTATACTAGTCTGGGGACTGTAGCACAAACATGCATCTCCAGACACAGAATCAACAACATACTAACTGTGATGGAACCAGCACTGCAAAAGCCAGAGGGAGGGAAAGGCTGAAGGATGAGGAAAGCATCAGCTGTCCTAGTGGCAGCTAGGAAATAGTAAAAGGAGGTGAGAAATTGGACACAGCCAAGGCCCAGGACACACTCAAAGGTCTTTCACATGAGGCACGTGACTGAAAAAAGATTGGGAACTACTAGATGGAAAAATAAAAAGTAAGTCCAGCATAAGGAGGTCAGATGATAAATCCCTCCAGATGGGACCCGTGCACCACTGTTCTTTCTGTCCAATCTCCTATTACAAAGGACTGAAGCCACAAAACTGCTCTCGGATCCCACACATCTATAGTGAACTAGCTCCTCTTTGAATTCGATTCCAGCAGGTATTAAAAGCAAGAGATTTCTCTTTCAGCTCTTGTTAGTATTTTCATTCCATTTTGGAATTTGTCTATTATTTTCATCTTTTGATTTAGAAATGTTAATAAGGATTGATGGTCTCTGGTCTCCCTGAGGAAAAACAGGTGAGGTGATAGCACGAGTTGGATTATATCATCCCAATAAATCTTCCTTTCAAAACAAACACAGCTTTCTCTTCTTGCAAAACACTCCTCTTTAAAGACTGCACTTTGTTTTTTAATAAAGAAAAAAGTCTTTCAACTGTCTTAATGATTAGCAAATGAATATGGCAGCTAACCAAGACGTTCAGGCCTGTAGCTTTAGTCACTTAGCAGATTAATACATATAAATGAAGGATTCTGTAGTCTTCACTTACAATGGCTGAAGTCATCAGGATTCAACGGCACAATGAAGAAAGGCTGCAGTACGGAGTCCGGAGCGAAGGGGAGGACAGAGAGAGAAACTGAGGAGAAAGGAGCTCCCAGAACACATACACATAAGGACACTGCTGTCTGCAGCCTCCTTTGAGTGGTGAACGATACAGAGAAATAAGAGTTTCAGAAACAGCTTATAAAAATAATTTGTGGCACGAAAAGATCTACAGATGGGAAGGGACTGAAGAGGTATGATGTATTTAACACAGATATAAGGGCACATGAAAGAGGTACACAAAGTAATGAACAGCACAGAAGAAGAACTCTGGGATTCTTTAAACATCCAGCTTTGTAATGCAAGAAGAATTGGGTATGCAAAGAAATGAAACCAATTCCAGCAAGTTCCCAGGCAATGCACAGGTAACCTGCAGAACTGCTGGTCACATTTCATCACTGAGGCCAAGAATTTAGGAAGAATTTAAAAAAATAAAAAAAATTAAAAAATCGACACATACACGCTGCTCAATCAATAGTAGCAGGTGAAATGACAACATATAGAGTGAAAAAATCAACATGTAAGGAACCGATGCTTCAAGGGACCCGTCAAAGCCAAGCCTTCTTTCTTTAGGATAAAGCTTCATGTGTGGGCAGCTGTTACTACTTTTTACTACAGTACTTCCTACACTTTGCTTGAATCATCCACTACCAGCCGCAACTTCTCTGATCAAAACTGTTTTCCTGAGTACATTGAGGACTGCCATGGGGCTCATGGTAGTCTTTATCCGCCCTGAGCCCTCTCCCTGTCCTACTCAGCCTGCAGAAGCCCAGACCTGAGATGCTGCCACAACTGTTACAGGAGGAACACCAACATTGCAATGCAGTTGTTTCCATGCCCCTGGAACACCTCCACAGAGGCACTTCATTCCTTCGCCTGTAGCAGCAAGGCTGAATGCAGCATTCCAAACTGGCTGCCACCCTCAGGCATTTTCACAGCTACAGGAGATGGTGTGTACACACCCTCCTCCTTCATGTTTTCTTAACAGCTGACAAAATGGGGAAGCTAATGTAAGTCTCCATCCACAGGCCACAGCTGTGGAGTCCTCCTCAAGCTGTAGAAGCCCTCCAGTAGCAGTCTGGATCCACACAGGGCCAGTGATCTGGGCTCATTTCCACAGCTGAAGAGAAAACCAGGTTCTCTACAGGGAATGGGCGGAGGATTCAATCCTGCAACACATCAGCACTGGGAGAACAGGGGACAAGAAGGGGCACCCTCGGCACAACTCAGGCCCTTAGCAATGGGATTGTTCTTGCCTCCAGAGGGCAAAGAAATGTAACTGGAAACAAGGCAGCTTGCTGCGACTGCTCCACATGCCGGCCACTTCTAGTGAGCTCCCTTGGAGAAAGAAAGACAAAAAACCCAACCCAGAAGTGATTCATGAGGGCGTGAAGCTTTGTCGGCCTGAATAATGAACTAACGGTTGGCCTTGCTGACAGCCCCGCGTCCTTTCACAATCTCATCAGTCCACGCTTTGTTCCCAGGCCCCGCTCAGCCATCAGCTGGGGGAGTTCATCTGTCTCAGCAGCATGCGGTAATGATAGCAAGGGTTAAATGCCACTTACATGGAGGTACAAAAGGCCGGTATAATTTCATATGAGGCCAGGCAGCTGGTTTGTATAATTCCAGTTTTCACAGAGTGTTTTCTTTCCAGTGTGTCCCCTTAAAAAAAAAAAAAAAAAGCTTTTCCCCATGAGTTAATTCTTTCACTGCAGAAGGCCAGCACAGCTCCAATTATCAGTGAGACAACCCAAAGCTGAGTTTGCTGTCAAACTCAGACCCAGGGTAAGGCTTCAAGAGAAAAACTCTTATAAAAGTCCTTACCATGAAATCATATAAGGACAAGGTACAGAGTTTGTTTTGTGTTTATCTTGGGGGGGGGGGGGGGGGGGGGTGTCCCCCAAAGTCCTTACCACTCTGTTTCTCAAGAGTTTCAAGATAAGAACATCTGTTTTTAAATAATCTTAGGGCTGCTTTGGAGTTCATACAATGTACAATGACACAATCAGCTGCTTTTTATTAACTTATTTGTTTGTGCAACAGCATTGGTGAATGTTGATCCATTCATCAGTGCACATCAAGCAACTGGTGCAGATCCAGTAGCAGAAGTGTCCAGTGTTTGCCAATTCCGGTACATCAGCACTAACCAGTAGCTGAATCATGCTTGCCTTGCCGGAGCAGGAGCTCATTGAGGTCAAACACGCACAGAGTTGCTTACTGAATCCTTTCCTACACATTTTAACTGCTAAAAAGCGACCTGAAAACTTAAGTCAACAGCAAGACATTCAAAGCGCAGCTGAATCCTCCCTTCCCTTACTCCCTCATCTCCAAGATTCTCCCAAATCATGGAAAAATGCCCTTTTCCAGGGATACCCCTGCAATATGAGTACAGGATGGAGCTGATCCATGTGGACTCCTGTAAACAGGATTTTTATGCTATCATGCACAGCTTCGTGAAGCTTTGAAATAACCATCCTAGAAGCTCTTGGGACTTCTCACAGAGTATGAGCTGTCTCTGGCTGCCAAAAAGCTGACAGGAGGGGGCACAGCAAATCAAGGTCCTAATGTGGTAACATGCTGTGTGCCCCTCACTACTCACTCAGCTCACTACTTGAAGCCTTTGGTACATGACCCTCCTGTTGAGAAGGGAGAGAGGTGGGGAGGGATACTGAGGGTCACTATCCAGTCCACGGTACAACGGGGCATGAGCAACACTGAGACCCACAGGTGCAGGTGTGCCACAGTAGCTCTCAAAACTGAACAGTTTCATCATTTCAACAATGAGCATGTTACCACAAAAGGAGAAAGACCCTTTACGGCACCCTACTAAAGGCAAGTGCGGCCTGTCTTCTCTGCAAGTCTTCCCAATGTCTCCAAGCTGCGGAATTGGTGCCTATCCTCTTAGAGAATAAATGAAAAAACATGGTTCTTGAATCTTTTACTCATGGCACCTCAAGCTCTTAAATGCTTCAAAGACTGGGTTTTAAAGGGGTGCACAAAAGAATTAGAAAATCCCATAGAGTCCAATCTGATTTCTTTAGCTATATACTCTGCAACTACCCGTTTGACAGTGCTATCCTATCTGATCTGGTTTTGGCTCTTTGCAGTGACTGTATGTGAACAAGCTACTTGGCTGCTGTGAAGACACTGAGCATGACAGAGACAGGGGGTGTTTCAGTGAAAGGCAGGTCTCAATTTGTCCTATAGTGCCCAATGATCTTACAAGCACAGATTAAAAGCAGTTTTGAAATGCCTGGACAAAAGTACTATTGCTATCCCTGCTGGAAACAAAAGCACCTTGTAATCATGCCATAAACTGATGAGTTTTACAACAAGCCTTCTGCTCTACCAATCTTCTACTGTAAATGCAAGAATGGGGTTCTCCACCTCCACTGAAATGAACAAAGCCATAGATCTGCGTTTAAAAGGTAAGGGGGGATCTAATTACACTTCACAAGCCACCTGCAAACCTTGAGTAAACTACTATTTAATGGAATCATTCTTCTGTAATTTTCTTTAAAGAAAGATACTGACTCATTATGGTTTCTTTGATCCTTCCCAACACAAGCAGCTATATGAAGAAAGCAATTTTCCTTCTCTGGGTCCTCCCCTGTTTGTTTCCTGTAGTGTCAGCCTGCTCCAGCAAGCAGTCCCCACTTGTGCATTAATACTGTTTATCCTGCCTGCAATCTTTTCTAAAGACACAGCAGTTCTGATTAAATACAATTGGTGCTACTCATGAGGTAGGTCTACTGTCATGAATGGGTAAGCCAAAATTATTTCTAATGTCTACTCAGGCACAGCAAAGAACTACCATGACAAGACACTGCTTGTGACACACACATCAGCCTTTACTAGCATTTGGGAAAGGGTTGATTCCTAATACACCCTGCTCTGGACACACTCCCTCAGGAATTCCAATCAAACTTAATGTTCCCCCAAACCCTTTTATGCTAGCGCATCTCTTTCTTGACATACTTTATACTTATATGATCATTTAAACAATATTCTGCAGGTGAATTATACCTACACTGCGCCTACCATGCTCATGAAATTCAGAGGAAAAGGAAATATTAGTTTAATAATGCACTAAGGTGATAGTAACAAAAGCAAAGCTACAGCTTTCCATAACATTAGATTTACTATATTAAGCTTTTAATACTGCAAAAGATTAACAGTGACAGATTCTGTTGTAGACTAGCAAAAGCTATTGCAATTCTTGCAACTTTCACATTAATCACATTTAAACATGCTGCTAACAGATGGGCATCATGGAGCGCTAGGGCTCTCACAAGCCAGTACTAACAAAAAGCATGTCTAGGAGATCATGTGGCTTATACAGTTCAGAAAGATTGTATATGCAGGCACTTTATTATTGATTTTGTTGTATGTTATCTATGATTATTAGAAAAGATCAAGTTAAAGAGATGCCAGTCTTCAGCACACATAAGTGGGAAGGGAAAAGGATGGGGGCAGAAAGAATCAAAACAAGACCACCCACACAAAGTTCCTCTAAGTTCACATTTCACACGCATGATCATGGTTTTTCCACTACACAGGAAAAGCCTTAGATTCTGTACTGCAAGTTCTCCTCCGACACTACTACACACACAAACCTTTTCCCAAGGCCCAGACACAAGCCCAAGCTATGGAAAACGAACTGCCAAACACTAGCCTGACTGGAGAGAGAATAACAACCTGTCCTCCAATTTCACTGGAGCAGATGTAGAGCTCAAGTAGCCCTTTCTGACTGGATTTGGGAGAGCACCTGAAGAAAACCACAGCATTAGCACTTGGCAGACAGATAGAACATATCAGATATTTATTAAATTTCCCAGCACCATTTTTAATTAAACAAAGTCCCAAGGTACAACCTGTATATGACTGTAATTAACCAGGACGCATTGTCTGTAATGTAAGTAAGCTCAATCTCCTCTATGAGCCAGGCCTCAAAAGGAATACTGGCAACTGCAAATGTAGCCCAACCTAAGCTTAGTCCTCACAGGGCAAGAGCTGCAGTTCCCTGTAACAAGAAATGCTGCTTGCTGAAGGAGGACTGGAGAATCCCACCTGGGAATACTGCCTTCATCAGGAAGAACCACACAGAACCTGGAAGCATTTGTCCATGAAAGACAGAAGCATTCTTGATACAGAAGTCTCTCAGCATTGCAAATTGCTTGTCATTGACAAAGCAGGCCTGTGTATGTGGGGTACCTGTACAGCATCCATCACCACCCAACCCAGCTCATAGAATCATAGAATAGTTTGGGTTGGAAAGGACCTTAAGATCGTTTAGTTCCAATCCCCCTGCCAGGGGCAGGGACACCTCACACTAAATCATGCCATCCAAGGCTATGTCCAATCCGGCCTTGAACACCACCAGGGATAGAGCATTCAGGACTTCCCTCAGCAACCCATTCCAGTGCCTCACCACCCTCACAGTAAAGAATTTCTTCCTCATATCCAATCTAAACTTCCCCTGTTTAAGTTTGAACCCGTTACTCCTTGTCCTCTCACCACAGTCCCTCATGAAGATTCCATCCCCAGCATCCCTATAGGCCCCCTTCCCATATTGGAAGGCTGCTATGAGGTCTCCACGCAGCCTTCTCTTCTCCAGGATGAACAGCCCCAACTTTCTCAGCCTATCTTCATATGGGAGGTGCTCCAGTCCCCCAATCATCCTTGTGGCCCTCCTCTGCACTTGTTCCAACAATTCCATGTCACAGAATCACAGAATCACAGAATAGTAAGGGCTGGAAAGGACCTCAAGATCATCGAGTTCCAACCCCCCCGCCATGGGCAGGGACACCTCCCACTAAACCATGCCATCCAAGGCTATGTCCAACCCCACCTTGAACGCCGCCAGGGATGAAGCATTCACAACTTCCCTGGGCAACCCATTCCAGGGCCCCACCACCCTCACAGTATAGAACTTCTTCCTCAGATCCAATCTAAACCTCCCCTGTTTAAGTTTAAACCCATTACCCCTTGTCCTCTCACCACAGTCCCTAATGAAGAGTCCCTCCCCAGCATCCCTATAGGCCCCCTTCAGGTATTGGAAGGCTGCTATGAGGTCTCCACGCAGCCTTCTCTTCTCCAGGCTGAACAGCCCCAATTTTCTCAGCCTATCTTCATACGAGAGGTGCTCCAGTCCCCTGATCATCTTCGTGGCCCTCCTCTGGACTTGTTCTAACACTTCCATGTCCTTTTTATGTTGAGGACACCAGAACTGCACACAATACTCCAAGTGAGGTCTCACGAGAGCAGAGTAGAGGGGCAGGATCACCTCCCTCGACCTGCTGGTCACACTCCTTTTGATGCAGCCCAGGATACGGTTGGCCTTCTGGGCTGCAAGCGCACACTGCCGGCTCATGTTCATTTTTTCATCAACCCACACCCCCAAGTCCTTCTCCGCAGGGCTGCTCTCAATCTCCTCCCCGCCCAACCTGTAGCTGTGCCTGGCATTGCTCCGACCCAGGTGGAGGACTTTGCACTTAGCATGGTTGAACTTCATCAGGTTGGCATCAGCCCACCTCACAAGCGTGTCAAGGTCCCTCTGGATGGCATTCCTTCCCTCCAATGTATCAACCGAACCACACAGCTTGGTGTCATCGGCAAACTTGCTGAGGGCGCACTCAATCCCACTGTCCATGTCACCCACAAAGATGTCCTTTTTATGTTGAGGACACCAGAACTGCACTCCAAGTGAGGTCTCACGAGAGCAGAGTAGAGGGGCAGGAGCACCTCCTTCAACCTGCTGGTCACACTCCTTTTGATGCAGCCCAGGATATGGTTGGCTTTCTGGGCTGCAAGCGCACACTGCAGGCTCATGTTCATCTTCTCATCGAACAACACCCCCAAGTCCTTCTACACAGGGCTGCTCTGAATCTCTTCCCTGCCCAACCTGTAGCTGTGCCTGGCATTGCTCTGACTCAGGTGTAGGACCTTGCACTTGGCATGGTTAAACTTCATCAGGTTGGCATCAGCCCACCTCACAAGCATGTCAAGGTCCCTCTGGATGGCATTCCTTCCCTCCAAAGTATCAACCAAACCACACAGCTTGGTGTCATTGGCAAACTTGCTGAGGGCACACTCAATCCCACTGTCTATGTCACCGATAAAGATGTTGAACAAGACCGGTCCCAACACCAACCCCTGAGGGACACCACTCGTTAGTGGTCTCCAGCTGGACATTGAGCCACTGAGCACAACTCTTTGCTTGCGGCCATCCAGCCAGTTCTTTATCCACCGAGTGGTCCACCTATCAAATTGATGTCTCTCCAATTTAGAGACAAGGATGTCATGGGAGACAGTGTCAAAGGCTTTACACAAGTCCAGGTAGATGACATCAACTGCTCTACCGCTGTCCATCCATTCCGTAGCCCCCTCATAGAAGGCCACCAGATTGGTCAGGCAGGATTTCCCCTTAGTGAAGCCATGCTGGCTGTCACCAACCACCTTGTTGTTTTTCATGTGCCTCAGCATGCCTTCCAGGAGAATCTGCACCAAGATTTTGCCAGGCACAGAGGTGAGACTGACTGGTCTGTAGTTCCCCGGCTCATCCATTTTCCCCTACTTGAAAATGGGGGTTATATTTCCCTTTTTCCAGTCATCGGGAACTTCATCTGACTGCCATGATTTTTCAAATACGATGGACAGTGGCTTAGCAACTTCATTTGCCAGCTCCTTCAGGACCCGTGGATGGATTTCATCAGGTCCCATGGATTTGTATACATTCAGGTTCCTCAGATGGTCTCGAACCAGATCCTCTCCTACAGTGGGCCCAGGGTCTTCATTCTCACTGTCCCTGCGTCTGCCTTCCAAGACTTGGGTGGTGTGGTCAGAGCATTTGCCGGTGAAGACTGAGGCAAAGAAGTCATTAAGAACCTCAGCCTTCTCTAAATCCAGGGTAGCCAGTTCTCCCGGTAACTTCTGGAGAGGGCCCACGCTGTCCCTAGCCTGCCTTTTATTTACAATGTACCTGTAGAATCCCTTCCTGTTATCCTGCTTGCGTGATACCACCTCTGAGAAGATGGCTGTCACCTTGCCACAGAGCTGAGGATCAGAGGCCTACAGAGCCCATGGTACTACCCACTCTTCACACCATGACATCTACAGAAGGGACTCCTGCAATCACGTGATGGAGAAACTTTTTCTGCCTGACCATGAGAAAAGGACTCACCTTTCAATGGGATGGACAGCCTGAAGTTCAGCTTGCTAAAACTTAGTGATCTGAACTGCACTAACAACTTCTGCCCAAGCCCCCATGAGAAGTCAGCAGATTAATCCAGGTCTCTTAAACACTGGTAGTTTAGCCATTAGGCCCTCCTCCTCCCCCTCAGCTCCAGTGTGCAGAACTGAACATCCTCAGCCCACTCAAGAGGGACTCAGCACCTGCATGGGCCTGTATCTCTTCTACACATCTACCAGCCATTTACAGGTAACAGCTGAGTTTACCTAAAAGCTACCTGCTACGTTTTCTTGTAATAGTGCACAAATGGTACACACATGGCCCATAAACCGAACAAATACTGTCATTTCTGTAGCATTTTCCAAACCATTGAGAGGCCAACCACCCTGCTGGACCAGGTCCAGGCAGGATTACCTCTGAAGGAGGTGAGGTTTCACAGCTACAGCCCATCAGGAGTTTCTTCCAAACCCATGATACACAATGGTCACTCAGGATGGAAGACAAACTCCTTTCTGGACACTTAGATGGTAATTCAATCTCTAAGCTAACACCTATACTGTAAGATTTATTCCAAGGGCTGCCATGGTATTGAAAACATTTCACAGGCTCCATCCCTCCAGCCTGGCCAAGTGCAGCTGCCTGCGAGCAGGTTTCAGCGGTACTCAGCCTGTAGCACCCTGATCTAACACATCATTGTGCCCACGAGCCACATAGAGGAATCCAGTGCTGTCCCACGATGGAAAACTTCCCTGGCAATGAAACAGGAGACCCTGGACTCTGAATACCCACCTGAAGTGGCTCTTCTCGAGGCTGCTCCAAGGATAACATATACTCTCTTTTTTTTTTCTATCATCTCCCCACTAAGCATACACAACATCATCCACAGTAACATCCCCTCCCTTCCCACTGCCGGCTCCTCTCCCATACATTGATACCATCCTGCTGGAGGCTGCACAGCATGCAGGCAGGGCAGTACAAGCTGCCCACCAACATTATGCATGGGAACGCATTGCCTTGGAAAGCACTTAGGTTGCAAAGAGGAAGCAGAGGAGAAACCTCAGCTGCTCTGAGATTTGCTTTGCATCCCTAAAGCTGCTAAGCAGCATGTCAAGGAAGGGGAGAAGAAGTAGAGGTAGAAGACACAATTCACTTGCTATAAATGGCACATGAAAGCAGGAAGGAAAAGGGCTGCAGGATGTCAGACAGCCCTCTAGCATGGTTTTCTGGTCAGTGTGAAACCAGGCTCCTCAGAATCCAAACTCATGAGAGCTGCAGAGCCACATTGCAGCGTCTACATTCCGGTATCCGCAATGTGCTTGGCCAGGACTGTGCCGGCATGAGGTTGCAGAGAGCAGGGGTTCATGCGGCACTCCCAACCGACCATCACAACTCTGAAACACAACAGAAAAAAAGGCTATACAGATTAGACAGAAAAAATCAGGTAGCCCTACAAGGTTACAAAACATTCCTGTAATGCTGCTGTGTTACAGTTACAGCTGAACCCAGGACAAGGGCTGTCAGGACACATAGTAGACAGAGCTCTGTATTATGCAGAAGAAAATATTATTGTTATGCAATTTAACATCTTCCTACCCAAGCAAAATGACCTGAAAGAAAAACAAGAACTACTTTGGCACAGCACATGTATCTTGGACAAAGAAATATTGAAATATTGGCCAAAGTTTGACTCAACCAGCTCCAGCCTTCAATACTAGAACACTTAATTGTGCTATCCATCACTCAGGTCTAGGGCTCTGTCCATCTGGTTCATGCCACTAGAATCAAGAAACTACAGAAGAGCAGACTGCAGCAAACAAGGTCAGTATGTGCCAACTTCTGTAAAGACATATTTAACAAGCCCAAGGTTTGACTGTCACAAAAGGGAACAAAGGCAGGGAACATATCTCTTTGCAATAAAAAATACAACACATTTCTTCAGTGAATCTGCAAACTGCACGGCAGACTTGCACCACTTTACCTTTCACTCACCAATCTGCCTTCTTGGAAGAATTAATTTCATGAACTAGGCTGAGGTTTCCTACAGTTAGATTTTATTTTTCAACTCTCTTTCAACAGCAGGGTCAATTCATTCAAAAGCAAAGGCTTTACTCTTACAAGTACAACCAAACAGCATAATACCCACACCCCAAAGCAAGATGTACCTAATAACTGGAGAAACAGGATCACCCACTACATCCAGTAGAAGAGTTTTCATCACTACCATCACAACAAGATCAATGCCAAACTGATCTTCCTCTGTGAGAGGGAGGGGGATAGGAAGGAAGGGAAATCAAACACAAGTTGTTTTAGGATGAAGACAGAAAGTCAAAACAAGGAAAGATCAAGAGATATCAATTACTTTCAGTTTTTGCGTTTGTAATGAGAGCTATAGAACTGAATATTTGCTCTCCTGTTTGACCAGGTTACTGCTAACACATCTGTAAAGTTCTTTACCCCTTTATTAAGCTTTTTTAACCTCAGTGACCAAGGTTTAGGAGGTTATCTTGTCCAATCTTTCCACTGGTCCTCCTCCTTTATCTAGATATGTGATTATGCATATGTATAGATACACAAAACATTGTTGTTCTAGTGACATACAATTTTTGAGGAAGACAATGCTATCCAAGCCTATTCTATTTCAACTATTGTTTATAAAGGTCTACACAAAATTGAGCGCACATATTTTATGGTCACACAACCTTTTAGTCTCACAGTCCAAGGTGCTGCTTATCAGGTCAAATCTATAGCCAAATGGGAAACAAAATTCCAGAAAGGAAATAAATAATCACCCTGAGATATTTTGCAACTCCCTCTCATTTCCTTTAACGAATTACCTTTCTGCTGAGTTCTCATTCACTCATATACAGATCCCGGACACCCCAAACAGAGGTGCTCATTTCCATAGCCTACCTGTAGGCACATGATTTTATGGTTGGATCTGATACGGAATTGCCCTGTAAATTTTGCATGTATTCACAAAGGTCACTAAAAAAGTTTACAGTGCAAATAGGTAAATACCCTGGGTTGTAATTTATTCAAGGTGCCAAGGGGAACACTGAGAACAGGTCCAACAGCTCTGCTTCAGCCTCTCTCCTCCTCCTCTGTCAGACATGGGAGGTCAACTTCATCTGCAGTCAATCTGTGGTCAAGGCTGCCATCCTAACTCACTTCCCAAGCACTCCAACTAGCTTCCTTCAAACAGATCTGGTTCAGTGCACTGTAGTGCATGGTGCATGTGATTGCATCACACAACACGCCCATCTTTCCACAGCCCTGATGCCTCGTTGTGCAGAGATGGATTGCATGGCTAGCTTATAACAGGTATATTGCTGCCTGGGTAGCCCCATGCCCCAGGCAGTGGCCCAGCACCATAGCCCTGTTCTGGGTATGTCAGCTGGCCCAGGAATGAGCAAGAATGAAACTGGAGATATCTGCACCCAGACTAGTGTTTCTTTGTCACTATGGCTTGGAAAAGGAGAGCTTGCAGGCTCTGGGCACTGATTCATACAGGCTAATAGCAATAGAGAATTAACAGTAAATCTTCAGGTGACCTGCCAAGCCTCCATTAGGAGGATTTTGTCCAAAACACAGCTTATCCAACCTCTATTTGGGCACCAAGGCTGAATCAAGCCTGTGGCAGCCGTAATGGAAGCCAAAAAATATTGCTGAAGTCATGAAGTAATGATACTTATTTTAGGCTATTAGCACAGTAATGACAAGTTGATTGCCACAAAATATTCTTCAGCTAGAGTGCAATTTGAAAGTAAAGGGACTTACACCAGTGATTTTAATGTGTCAGGCACAATGAATGCATTTACAACATCTATTAAAAGCAGGTTATGTTTGCAGGAGGGGGTTAATTAAATCTTACCAAGTTATCACTAGTTTATTAAATGAGCAAGACAGCATCACATAGAAGATAACCAATGGAGAATAAACCACAGACATAAAAATTAATACTGTTCATTCTCACAATGAGCAGTGTTTGTCATTAAACCATAGGTAAAAGTGTAGCTGCATCCAGCCCCTGTGAAACTGTCATGAAAAGAGGAGCAAAGGATAGGATGGCCCAAAACAAAAGTCACCTAAGGCATAAGTTCCTTTAAAAAAAAAAAAAAAGACTGAAAAAAAAAAAAAAAAAAAGATAAAATGTAGGAGAAATAATCAGTAATTCTAGAGGGGAAGGAGGAATACACACAAGCAGCGGAACTAATGAAGCCTGGTTTTCTCCAGGCTTTCATGTCATGCAAAGGACTGACTTTCACGTTGAAGAAAATGTGAGCTCCAACTGGAACACTTCTATTTTATTGTGCTGGAACATTTATATGGGTTCCTTCCCCATATTCCTTCCCCAGGAATCATTTTCTTGCGTCTAATGAAGAAAAAGCCCTTCCTTCAAATGAAGCAGGAATAGTTTGCTCTCTCCTTGAACTGGCAGCCTCTTTTATGATTTCTACTCTGTGGCAACATAGTTGAAATTGTAGCTGAATAACAGATATAAAATTTCCGAATGGCTGGTGTGAGGTGCACAGGCATGTCCACTGCTTCCCCTGCTGTAGACTCACAGAGTGTGCTATTCCTTAATAGCTGTTTCAAAAAGAAACCAAGTTTAAAATGGTGTTGTCAGAATAATCCATCCTATGGGGGAGATTTAGCTTTGGTGTTCTAACTGTATGAAAGACTTCAGGCAATTTGCTGCAGAGACCAAGACTTCAGGTTTCCACAGCAATAGTTGTTACAGCCAGAGTCGATACGGGAGGGTAGGTGGGATCTCTTCAGAACGCTGAGATAGCAGCCTCTGTGATGTTCAACTGCTGGGGTATAGGAAAGCCAGGGGAGCTGAGTTTAGCACAGCTCAAAGCAGCAGAAACTGTGCTGTGCAGCCATAAGGGGGTTTGGATAAGTATGAGAAATTCGTCCCTCAAAAAAACAAGGAGGGAAAAAACCCAAAAGATGCTTGCATTCGAAACTTGGACTGCGCAGGGCTATATAGCTTCCAGGGTAAGAGCTGGGCAGATGGAAGTCAGTGATCAATCCATGATATATGCTTTTCTTTTTGAGAAATGAATTAATATACATCTCCTGACTATCCTCCTGTACACAACGCTTCACCGAAAACTGCTTCACCAAGAAAAGACCATGCCTATACCAACAACTGTCCCTCTTTTTCCTATAAGTGAATAAACAAACCTTACAGGGAGGAAAAATGGAGCTGGGTAGCACCTGCTCTTTGGACCCACTCTCATTTGCATGCCAAGTCTTTAATCATAATGAATCTCTCATTACACTTAAAATTGAATCACTCCTTATCACATCTCACCAAACAGTGAATGCAGAGAAAGCTGTGTACCATCTTAAAAAGAAGTTGGCCTCTGACCATCACAGCAGGTTAGTGCTGCCTATCCTGAGCTTCATCATCAATGAAATCCAATTTCTTCAATCAGCAGCAGTCACAGACCATCTGAAGAGAACAATGTGTGGTAATACCTTTCTTTCTTTTTTTTTGGGGGGGGTGAGGGGGAAGAGGAAATAGGCAAAATAGAGCATGCACAGAAAGCCCAGTTTTATCTTTAAAGTGATCCAGAGCCTGTGGACACAGGAATTTTTCAATGCACCCTGCATATTTCATTTCTAAAATGGTCCCATTCCGCAGCCACTGATGCACACATCTTCATGGAGAAGGATTAGCACTTTTCCCCCCCCTCACTTGCCCTCTGTCCAGGCCAACTTAAAGGTCTTTTCAAACACTGTCAAGCTAACAAAAAAACTTTGAGAAGGCAGGGGGAAAAGCTGGAGAGGCCTGAACAAGCCATGCATATTTATAGCACAAACACACCGCCCTATGCTCATTCTCCTTAATCACATGCACACGCTAGCAAGACGGCGCCTCCAGACTTTCTCAGGGACTTGGTCCGAGCAACTATAGTTCAAAGTCCAACTGCCTCGGCAGCTGAAAAGAAAGAAAACCACGATGGCTTTGAGAGAATTACAGTGATCATACAAAAAAAAAAAAAAAAAAAAAAAAAAAAAAAAAAAGTAAAAAAAATGCCTCTGCTGGGGCTTAACGTGGCAATGCCACACAGCACTCATTGAATCCAGCAGCATTTCAAGCACACAGCTACTGGTGTAATTAGACCACAGGCTTAATTAGGTTCCCATCACTATTGCTTTCTTCCAGCCTTCAGCCAAGAAGGTATAAGAAAAGATTGTCCAATACAGATACTGCAATTTAAAGTCTTGAGTTAAGAACACAGTGGGTGTATACCTACTAAAAAATCTACCCTAAAAACATGCCAGTTGTTAACTAAGCAGTGCATTAGAAGCAGTTAGATATAATGAGAATGTAAACGGAAAGTATTCTAGGGAGATATTTCAACTAAAAACAGCACACACTGTATGCTATCTTTTATTCTAATCATGCTCTAAGCCCTGCCTTTTTGAACTTTTTATAAATTCTGCTATCTCCCTTTGCAGTTACTTACATATTGGTATATAAATTCAAAGACAAGAAGCAATTAGAAATGAAGAGAAGACTCCCTCTCTTGATGCTAATACATCAAAGGAAGTGAAAAAACCTTCCCCCCACATATACACTGAGTAACACAGAAAGTTTCTGCTCTTCACAGCCTAATAGCTCAAGTAGTTCCAATTGAGAGTTTGATGTCAGCCTTCGATTACATGGAGATGCCAACTGATTGGAAAGAGCAGCTTTTGAAAATCCAGCTCTCTGATTCAGAAGACCACACAACCCTGCAACAACATTTTTAAGATACATGTGTATTATTCACATCAGCTGGTCGTATTTTTTTCCTCACTTTAGGCATCACAACATTGCTTTAAAGAGTTCCCTGAGGGTCTCTGCTTGATTTGGGCACAGCATGTCTAGGCATGTGTGAAGGAAATGTGTCACCTTCAGAGCTGTTTTAAACAGCCGGTACTTCCCTTCCCTCCTAAATCTCTTTGGCTATCCAGTTTAGAGAGAGGAACAGCCAGGTGCTGCCTTTAAACAGCCATGCTTAACATGCCTGCTTTTGCCAGAATGGAGAAGGAGCGGCTGGGACTGGCTCATGTCAAGGAGCAGTAAGGGCTGGCTTCCTCTCTTTTCTCCCCACCTTTGCATATCCCTGCCAGAGCAGCCATAATCTGAAAAAAATGAAATTGAAATTGAAGCCATGGAACAGGTAAACCTACATAAGAAATGTCAACAAAATGTGATTCCACTGATCCAGAAGAGCAGCTGAGTGGCACTGTTACACTGGATATTTATATTTGCTTCCTGCAAGTCCTTCCCTCAGTCCAAGGACATTTGAGAACTATGAAAGAGTTTTTTTGGAAACACTCCAGGCCCTTCATCTTTCATAAAGGGAAACTACCATCTTTTATGCATTGTGAATCAACAGGCGAATGACCTCCCCATACCCTCAGTAAATTATCTGCCTACTTATTTCTTAATCTCCAGATCTCTCCTCCATCAGCAAGTGGAACTAACCAAAAATAGGAATAACTCCATAGATTTCACTGAAAACACTCATGTTTTCATATGAACACATACATTAAATTATAAAGGCTTTTAAATAGAAGCATGGAATTTTAAAGGGGCTGTGGGAAGTATTTCTGCTAAACCATAAGATCTACAGTAGGTCTGTCTCTTTTGGGCCTGACTCTACCTTCTCTGCAGTTTTATTTCTGTGTAAAGGAGACCTAATTGGTCTTAAAGGAGTTAAGCCATGCGCACCAGGATTTCTAATAAACATACTGGGAGCCTCTTGCTTGGCTCTTGAGTATGAGACAGAGAGAAGTTCCACTAATAATTACAATATTACGCAGCTATATAGCTGCAGTGAGGTAGCAGCCTAGCTTTGAATATTTTGGGGTAACAGGCCTTTTGGCTGGCAGGCTCTCCATCCAGCAACAAAATCCCCAAACAGTTCAAACCTGTCACATCAGTTTAAACCCTGTTTGTGGAATGAAAAGCAAGTAACTACAGAACAGGCAAAAGCCTTCTATGCTGCACTGATGGAAGTCCAAGTTAATGAGATTCAGAAAAACTCCTGAAGTTTTACATTTAACTCCCATGCATAGCAGGGAATGGCTTTGGAGGAAAACCACTGCTGTCTGCTTTTCATCTGTTACCAGGCTATGCCAGATAAAGGCTAGTGAGTCTACCTGAGCACTGTGCTCTCAGAGCCTTTCCACGGAGTCTCACTGACCTCAGTAGGACAAAAGAGTTTACTCTCTGCTTTTATCTGCAGAGGCCAGAGTCTGCTTTATACAAGCCAACATGACTGAAGGTGACAGGCCCAACTTCCAAAGCATTACATCCCTGCCAAAGCCACCTGACAAATTCCATCCCATTACCTTCTATCAGGTACTAAATGGATGAGAAAAAAAATCCTCAAGCCCAGCCTCTGAATAGATGCCTTCTCCTGTAAAAGGTCTTCTATTGCCATTCAGTAAACAAAGATAAGGAATCTTTCTCTTAAATGACAGCACTTTAGCTAATGGTGCCCTAGCTAAAGTTAGGAAAGGTGGGGATGGGATCCTTAAGGGAGCAGGTTTTTCTTCCTCCATTCCTTTGTTGCTCTAACAGCAGTAAAGGTAAGCTGGAAAGCCACACTTTGTCCTCTTGCTCTTTTCGACTCTGCTAACTTGCCATCGACTCTCCGCATTTATAAACCAAGCACAGAAGAAATTCTCCAGCTTTCCCACACCCACAACTTGGGTTATTTGCATTCATGGGCAAATCAGAATCAAGTGCACCAGAGAGGCGAGTTCTCTAACTCGACTGAGTCCACAGCAACCAGCACACCACCGAAAAAAATACACCTGGCAAGTAAAGCCAAAGGCCTCTCTCCTTTTCCAGAAGGACAAGCAAAGGGGATGTGTCATTCCATTTGGGCAGGTGCAGGTCACAAAGCGGAAGGCAATGGATTATTATATCTAGCATACAACTCTGCTTCTCTTTGGAGATTTTATTCTGCACCCAACAGGGTACAAAAGGAGCTCTGAATGCATCCTTGTGGCTCATGTGCCCCAGGCTACATTAGTGTGTACCTCTAGAAGTGTAACTACCCTTATGCTTAGATATGCTTACACATGATAAAACACTATAATACAAAGTTAAGCAAAGCTAAAAATATCTTCTGATTTGTCTCCAGCAGTATCGGAGATACTTTTATGCAAACACATCTGACTCATGGAGGTCCACAGTTGTGTCTCAGCACAACAGAAAATCAGTACAATGAAAATCCTCTAGGATTTTGTGAAGCTGGGATAAAGTGTAACTACCCAACTTGCACTTGCTTCTTTTTCCTTTCAAGATGACACCCACTCTTAAAGTCTTATGTACCTGCCTGAAGATCTGAAGATCTCTGCAAGGATACTCACCCACAGTTAGCCTGGGATGGCCTTAGAATGTAACCATATCCTGAGATGGAAGCATTAAAGTTTCTATATTCCATTTAAGCAGCAATTGAGACTTCAGCACGTTAAGACAAGGAGAGGCATTATCTGATGAGCTTTGGGTCCAACATATGTTTTGTGAAAATGGCAGGATTGTGGCAGAAGGCACATAAAAGCCTTACAATTGATTAAACATTTCCCTGCAGTGCTCAAAACTCAAACAACAGAGCATTACATCAGTGTATTAAAAAAAAAATAAATAAATAAAATAAAATGAAATAAAATCCTTCCTAAAAAGCACAATGAAAGAGACTAAAAACAAGAGTGAAACTACCCAGGCTGTCCTCAGTAACCAACTTCAATCAAACAGAATAAATTAATGCAGAGCCTACAATTATAAAGAAGCAGTTTACAGCTGACTCTTTATCTCAATACTGACACTTCAGGAAAGAAGAAAAACCTACAGAGGAGCTCGCTGCAGAGATCTAGGGGCCTCTGAAGAGCAAAGTAACACAGGAGATCCCACACTTCTAAGCGGTTGTATCACTAACTGCAACCACATAGGAAATCAGGAATGGAAAACTGAAGCAATGAAAATACAGCCGGCAGCCACTGGAAACGATGCTTTTAGAAAGATTGGCTACTGGTAACACATTGATGCTTTCAGAAAAAAAGCCTGGAATGTGTGGAATTCTCTGGGATGCCAGGGTGCAAAGAGGATCTCATTAACTAGGGCTTTCAATATCTGCTGCCCAGTCATTACCGGTTATTCAGAAAGCAAGATGTCTTACATCATCAGTTTCTGAAAAGTACAATATTCCACTTAGACTGACAGATCTCTAGTCCCCTACACTGAGACGTCACCTTTCCAAACAGTTACAGAGGCACCAAGTCCCAAGTCTGCACACAAATCCAGCATTTCTTCTACATTTCTGTATTATCCAGATAATCAAGCATCTAATAATAAAAGTGGGCAGTACCAAACTACTCAGTGCTCTTGCTGGTAATAAGGAAACTCTAAGCAACAGCCAGACTGACAACAATCATGCTATTCCCACATGGTTCTGCTTTAGAAGCAGACCCTAGAGCTGCTCATGATGAAAAGCAGTGAAGTACTTAAAGTAGCAGAAGGGCAAAGTAGTTAGTTCAGGAGCTGAGCAGGAAAACATTTCTCACCCTTGTTTCTCTTCCAGTCAGAGGGTGGGAAAGGATTCATATTTGCATGATGCTAGCTGGCCAGGGGCTTATAAGAAAGATAAAAAGACAAGCAGCATCTGGGAAGGCAGGGGCAAGGGACCTCTAGTTTTTGAAGATGACCTGCTTGCAACTGCTCAGAATCAGTCCTTTATTGTGCCTAACGAGACTTTCTGACCACACTTTCTGAACTGTGGGAAAAACAAAAGAGCAACACATAGGTAAACACCTTTACCAGTAGATCAGCAGAGGAGTTCAAGTACTTTTCTTAAAGCAAAGCATACACAGCCTTGCAAATGTTCACCACTTCAATAGAAGCAGAGCTGAGACTGTTAAGGCCTCACAAAAATGACAGCAGTAGCAATAAGCCTTACTAGAAAAATGGTGGGTTTAATTAATTTCCATTTTCTGTTAATATTCCTTGAACACAACATAGCTGTTTAATTTGAATACAACAATACGTTATTTTCAGTATAAGATAAAACATTATTATGCAAAATTCTATGATATGCTGTTTTCAAGAGAGCTCCGTTCCTGCTCTCCTTCCCCTTGGTACCATCTCCACAATCGCCAAGGAATGGCATCCTGGGCAAGGAATGGGGGTAGAGAAGCCCCTCCAACCACTGGCTCCAGTAGCTCCTGAGATAGCATTAGCCCATTATTTCCTTTTCCTCACCCAGCCTGTGCCTCCACAAAAGAATCTTGGAATTCAGCTGGCTTACAAGGCACAGAGAAAAAGACCTTCCAATGTCACAGCTCAGTATCTAGGGCATGTCTGGTAGCATTATTCTCAAATCGCTGTGCTGCGCTTGGTGTTAGAACATCAAGAATGCCAAGATAGCCTAGCAGTTTTAAACTGAGTACTCAAAAATGTGTTGGTTGGCTGCACTGTCGTGGTGCTAACATACCAGTACATGAGTCTCAGTCACTGTGCCAAGCAGCCCAGCAACTCCAGACTCCTGGTATGCAACAAGTTCAGTGTGACCACTACAATCATGCCATGGGTGCAGTGACTGCATGCCTGTCACCAACTTATTCCTTGTGGTGAAAGTCCAAACCTCCAGCCAGTTCCGAGTTATTCTTAGATGTGTCATTCAGGCTGGACAGCCAGAAGACAGGAGGCCACCTCATCATTCCCATGTTTACCACAGGAGGTAGAAGGCAGGATGCCTTAATGTGATGCTGGTAAGGTCCTGGCCAAACCTGACACCACCTGCAATTGTTCTCTTGGTTTCAGAAAAACAATTGGGTGCAGTGACTTAAGTGTAATGCTGTCAGGAGTGAACTGTGTAGGTACCTCATGCTTAAAACAAACATTAGCATAGTCTTGCCAAAAGTAATAGAAACCTCGTGTAGTGGGAGGTGTCACTGCCTATGGCAGGGGGCTGGAACTGGATGATCTTAAAGTCCTTTCCAATCCTAACTGTTCTATGATTCTATAATTCTATAAAAGAGAAAGTACATTATCATTATACAGTACAGCACGGATGGCCAGTTTCCTGCCAGGCAGTTTCATCTGGCCCTTGGGAACACTGAATAGTCTGGAGGCCAAAGGGAGGTGTTGCTGTGGCTGTGTATGGCTCTGGGGGATGTGAGGAGATGCATAGAATGATGCTGTTCAGCTCAGGTCCCATTTGAGATGTTCGGGTGTAGCACTATGCAAATACAGCTGTGCTGGTCCAGCATTGGATGGGGAATAAAAGCAGCCACAGCATGAAAAGAAGTTGCCCGCGTGTGCACACTGCGTCTGTACAGAGACTTTCACCTTTAAAGCACATGTAGCACGGCACTGCATGAAGGGAAGAAATGAGGGCTGGGTGATGCGCCTGCCAGCAGCTGTATAGCTGGAGGCAGGGCGCACACCTCCTGGAGGATGAGTAGTGGCAAAGCCCGGTAATGTAAAGGAACCCGCGGCTGGCCACACCGAGGGACATCTGCAGATCTACCAGTAGGATTGCACTGTACATTGTACCATATAAAAGGGGAAAGAGGAACAGCAGGAGGGCATGGGGAAGATCATGACCAAAAGTCTCTCCCCTCCTGATAAAGGATGTAAAAGAAAACAGAAAAACACCAAAGAAGCAGATTCTGCATTTATCATCACAGGGATAAAGCCAGACTCTCTAATTAAGCACATAACTGTGCTGCAATATTAAGGTTTTGAACTGTCATTTGAAAACAAACTGCCCTGCACAATCAAGAAAGAAAAAAGCATACAGATTAGAAAGCCTAAGCTTTGCTCTCGCTTACATTAGTCTATACCCACAGTTAACTCAGCTCAAAAGACTTATAGATGAGAATGTGATACAAGGAGTTTCATTTCCTCAGACAGTTCCCTCAATTACATCGGCCAAGCCTCAGTCTCCAATCACAGCTCAGCACTCCACTCTGATCACACACACATCTTGAAACCACAGAAAGCCTCCCTCACTCTTATCTACAGCTGATGTATATTAATTTATCACCAGCAAAGTCATTCTACAGCTGCCGAGGACGTAGTTTAAACACCACTGAATACTTAAGGCTTGATTCTGTTAATCAGTACAGCTTCACTGGTACTAGAAGAGTTACTTGTATTCTGCACCACACCAAAAGGGAGGAAACCCAGAGCACCATTTTTTAAACGGCATGTTCATTAAAAACCATCTAGAAGAGGGCATGCTCTCATTTACTCCAGTGCAAATTCACTTCACTCTACTCATCATAAATACTCAGGATTTAAAGGGGAACAGCAGAAGCCAAAAGCTAAGCCAAATTCCCCTTTGAAGCCATTGCTTTTCCTAAACCAGGTATTAAGATGACAGGATTAACACCGATCTCTGCTATTCCAGACTTCCAATCCACAGCCCTACCTATCAAAAGAAAAAAACCCAAACAAACCCCACATATCCACAAGCGGTTAGGAAGCATATGCACCAGTGAGACTACAAAATCCTGACACTGCTGCGAACACGAGCCATACTCAGCAGAAATCAGCAGCTGTTAGGACTACGGAGCCTGTCACCGCTTTTATAGTTTGGGTGGAGAAGAAGCAGCATTCAAGCGCTTACTGATCATAACACGAGTCGCACATTGTCTCGATCTTTTCCTCCCCCCACCCCACCCCGGCTCTTCAGGGCCACTCTTTAAGCAGAAATAAGTCATTAACCAAACTTCCTTACTTTATGGTCCCCGAAAGTTGGCTAACGACGAACCAGGTTTATTATTTTTATTTAAGTGCTTAAAATTTCGATCGGTAAGTCAGAGACACTTCTAAAGCGAAGACACGGCAGAGCAAAGGGGAGAAAATCCAGAGACGCCCGGGGAGAGGGGATTACCCCCATCCCCTCCAAGCCGCGGGGCCCCGCGGACAGACGTCGGCCCCCGCTCCGGCCAAACCCTCCGCTGCAGAAGATGCGCCCCGAGAGCCCCGCCAGCCAGCTTCTTATGTAAGACACAAACCACTGACATCATCTCTCCCGCCGGCATCGCCGCGGCGCCCAGCAGCACCCACCGACCCGGCCCGACCCGTCACAGCACAGCTCCTTCTCACGCTGCCGCCCGGGCTCCCTTCGCACTGGCTCAGACCCCAAACTTCGCACGGCTGGTTATCGGGGAGAAGCTTACCCAGGCGGCCGAGCTGCGAGCGCCCCATCCCGCAGAACGCCCCATCCCGCGGTACTTACGCACTGCCTCCTGCTTGGGGTCGAGTCCGCGCACAGCTCCCTGGAGCCCAGCGATCCGGCCGTGCAGCGCTCGGACGCGACGGTGGGTGCCCTGGATGTCAGCCTCGACCTCCTGGAAGAGGGTGCAGGCGTGCCGGGCTACGTCGGAGAGTTGCCTGAGGATCCGTGACAGGGCCACGTTACTGACCGAGCAGAGGTCCAGCACCATCAGCACCGCCGCCGCCTCCCTCTCCCCGCCGCCGGCCGCCTCCGCGCCCTCGCCCGCCGTCCCTTGCTCCTCCGGCAGCGGGTCCCGTGGCGGCGGCGGCTCCGCGCCCCAGCTCTCCTCCAGCACGGAGGCAGCGGGCTGCCGCCGGCACAGCCGCTGCGGCTCTACGATCCGCTTGGCGAAGGGCATTGCCGACCCCTCGGCCGGGGCTCTCCCGGACTCCCACGGGTACTGGTAAGGATCGCTGCCCTTCTCCTCTTCTTCTTCTTCGCCGCCGCTTCTTGCCCCGCCGCCGTCACTCACAGGCGGCCGCCGGCGGGCAGCTCATTGCCTCGCTCCCTCCCTGCACGGGGCTCCGGGGCTGGGGAGCCGCCGCCGTGCCGCCGAGCATCCGCCGCCTCTGCTGCTGCTGCTGTTGCTGCTGCCGCTGCCGCTGCTGCTGTTGCCGTTGCCGCCGCCGGGAGCCGGGGCGCATCCGCGCCACCTCGCTCGGTCTCTCTCACGCCGTCCCGTTCCGCCGGCGGGTGTGAAGGGGCGGCCCGAAAACCCGGAGAGAGGAATCCTGCAGCCGCGAGGAGGAGCGAACCTCCGAGCCTCTGCCTGGGGAGAGCGGCGGGGCGGGGGCCGGGGCCGTGCCGAGCCGCAGCCGCCGCGAGGAGGCGCTGCAGGGCCCAGCCGCACCGGGGAGAGGAAGGGATGGCGGTCCCGGTGCGCGGACAGCGAGGGGCACTGGTTGGGGGACTCTGCCGGCAGAGGAGCTGCCTCTTAGAACGAAGCCCAGCCCGGCCCAGCCCGTGTCGCCTTCAGTGGGAGCACCCCTCAGGTGCGAAGAAGATGCTGAGAGAGGCAAAGGGGAATCCAAGTCAGGAGGCTCGACAGCTGAGGGCGGCAGGTGCCTGTCTGCTGGCGTCACCTCTCTGGGCACGGCGGAGGATAGGACATCCTCCAAAGTTAGGTAGGTGCACTTGGGCACCTGGATTCTTGGATGGTGTCAGGGGAGAATGGGTTCCAGTCAGCCATGGAGGGCTGCTTCTGACAAAAGACAGCTGAGCTTGATACATACACTCCTGAAAGGTGAACATGAGCGGGCATAAAATATGAACGTCAGCTGTAAATTATTGGTGGTAAATATGCAGAGTGAATATGACAGACCAAGTTACTGTAAAAGGAGAGCCAGGTGGCGGCCAATGCAGGCATTCCACAGGTTGGAAACGTTAGCTGAAGTTTGCTCACTTGGCCTTAACTTGTCACCCTTAAACACGTGTCATGATGCAGTCTGTCATTACACGACTACATACAGGCAGCTTTCAATTACCTCTGGTCAAACAGTCTAAGCTGCAAATATCTGTACTGGATAAAGCATTGCTGTTGCATGCACACTCCAGGCTCTATGGGCAGGGTGACCGGCTCCTGGGACAAGCTTAGGTCCAGACGGCAGATACAGTTGCATTCACATTGCTCAAAGCCTGAGCTAATAAACCTTTCTGGCCCCTCTGTTGGCTTTTGGCCTGGACAGTTCACGTGCCTTCACACTGTGAACCTGGGAAGGGGAGCACATCACAGTGCAGAGTTAGCACGACTGTTTAGCTCAAGTTTCTAACTGAGCTTGAATTGGGCAGCCAAGGCCCTGTACCCAGAGCCAGAGGAGGGCAAAGAGCCTGCCCCTGTCTGTTCCAGTCTCAGCACCACCAGCCCACACCTACTTGGGGGGCTGAAGTCTGGGTGCAACCCAATGGGAGTGGGCAGGGACATGAGAGCTGCTGCAGACCTGAAGAGTGCTCAAGCAGTACTAAAATTACTACTGAGGCATTTGTACCCCATCCTCCCAAGTTTCTTATGCAGCAGGGTGGCTTTTAGCCCTGGTAATAGAGCATGGGCTGTACTGCTCTTCCTGCCCATGGGAGTCATGGCATGTTATTTATAAGCCACTGAAAGGTATTGTATTATTTCACTCATAGGTTCATAGAGGGGGAGGGAGTGGTTAAGTTTTAACCCTCCCAGCCGTTCAGACTGGTGTGGGGTCACAAGAAACTGACCACAGGAGTCAAAACTGTTGGAAGTAGCATTATAGCACTCACCAGGCAGGGGCAGAAGCTCTCTCTGAGGAAAGCAGCTCAGGCACTCCTCCTGCCTCGCTCTTGGGCACTTGATGAGCCCCTGGATTGCACCAGTCATAACAGGTCAAAGCTGCAAGAGGCAGGATTTTAAATTGTGCCTTACTGCAGCCTCCCAGTTACATGCAAAGTCTGACCAGGTTGGGTGAGACAGGAGCTATCCAGCTCTCTTCCTTCCCTTGCAAATAATACCTCAGTTCCTGCAACATATCCCTACTCATCCTCATCAAAGCCACCAAAAGCCAGTGCTTGCTCTTCCTTTACTTTTCCCAGTCTTTTGTTACTACTCCACATTACTGTAGACTCCATGGTCTCTCTCTTTGTCCCAGGTTTGGGAAGGTACAGCTCACCTTAGGGTGACTGTACTAGTCCCGTGAAAATTGTGTGACTTCAGTATGCAGCAGCATGAGACAAGCACAGTCCCAAAGCCACACGAGTCAACTTGTTTGAAGGAGATGGGTCCTGCCAAGTCTAATCATCTCCACCATCGGGAGCATATTTTCATTTCGGAGGTCTCGTTGCATTTCTGTCCTTCCTTCCATGACTGTAGGTGTTACCATTTTATTTTGGTTTTCCTTGTAAACAGAACAGACTCCATACATAGCCTGGGTGTGGAACACTGGCACTTTCCACCAGGCAGGTGGAGACCATATCTCAGTTTCCTTTGGTCAGCATATAGCTCCTACCATTGCAGGTGCTAGGCAGTCAGGTCATACCTCACCCCAGTTACATACTCACTATGTGTTTTCTACCAGTAGTACTCAGTGGTGCAAACCCAAATTCAGCAGCTTCTCAGATAGCCCCTAGATTGCTCTTGGTGTGTCTGTTCAATAGCAGGTGTAGTAAGTGGGTAGCATTCCTAAAGGTTAACTTCAGCCTCATGGGACAGGTACCTGGAGGCTCTCCCTGTAACCGAAGGAGAGGGAAGAAAACCTTTCATGGGGGATTTCGAATGCTTAACCTTGGGCCTCAGTTTCGAAGTGCCCCTCAGAGGATCCTGTCCTTCTGCACTGACTGCAGGGAAGACCAGGGAGGTTAGCTTCCCTGGGCTGAAGTTAAACTTCAGGAGTATTCACTGGGGTATCAACTTGTGAACATATCAGTCTGGACCAACCTTCCATATCACTAGATTTTAAGAAGCACTTACAGACCCTGAAGATTGAGACATGTCAGAAAGAATACTAGTTGTGAACAGAGATAAGTATGTAAAATGGTCCCATATGTATCTATTTATGGTGGGAAAAGCCTCCTGTTGGCCTGTACTGCTTTCTTGCACATGTATTACCTGTGTTGGTTGCCATAAATACAGGTTGGGATGTTTCTGTGGATGACATTGGCTTTCACCTGTGGCAGTGAAAGTCTGCACAATGGTTTGCTTTAGACACATATAGGGTGGGACTGTAAGAGTGGGCAAAAAGGGTAAAAGAAATGTTCTGCTTCATTTCTCACTGGTGGTGCTGGTGGTAGGCAGGCACCTGGATATAACCCGCAGTTGCTGCTGTGCAGCTTCCCATCCTCATACCAGAGCTATACTCATCCGCTGCTTGCTCATCCACTTGCTGCTGATACCCTTGCTGAGGTGTAATTTTATAGCAACACCAACTAGGGAATGTTCATGCTGATGGAGGCAGAGGGCAGGGCCACTGGCAGATGAGAAGAAATCTGGTTCCCTGCTTCAATGAGCTGCAGGAAGCAGGGAGGTGTGATTAGTCAGTCTCACCCAGTTTGACAGGGCTGCTTTGGCCTGTTGCAGTATGTCTTGTTCTGCAGTGCCAGAAAGGGAGGAGAGGCTGATGAGTGCTGTAGGCTATTGTCATTTCCTCTGCTTTCCACAGCTGTCAGGAGGGTGTCTTTAGGCATTGTATTAATGAAGTTGTGGCCTTTTGACCATAATGTGACATCTGTCATCACCTGTGGTAGCCCCCCACTAAGTATACCGCTCATTCATTCTCTGCAACGATGTGAGAGCATTACCAAACCTGTACCCATTCAGGTTAGCAAAAAGCATCTTTGTTGGGAAACTCCCTTCTGGGTTTAGCTGCCATGCTGCACTTAGACCTGACAGCGATGTTTGCTGATCACACCAAGGTCACATTAAAGGTAAAAGCCTGTAAGGCAGGAAAGTAGCATAGTCAGGGCAGTTCACTGCAAGTCTAGACCTGCTCAATTAGGACTCTCAGTCCTGCTGGTTTGTTCCAGCAGGAACATGTTAAAATCATGTCCAAAACATGGGACATTAGGATTTCAGCTGGAAAATACTTTTGCTGAAGAGGGTCCCTGTGTTTGAGTGGCTTAGGCAAAAGGCTGGTAGTTCAGCTTTTGACAATATGTCCTATGTTCCCTAAAACACTCTTCTGTTAAGGACATGGAGATGATTTCCTCCTTAAGCGGGATCTGACCTTTGAAGGCTTTGTTCATCCTTGTGAGCTCTCACAATACTTACTGCACTGTTGCTACCTGTTTGCCATCACCAATAGTGCTGTGCAGTCTGAATTTTCTCTTGTCCCCCAGGCCTGGGCATCCTTTTTCCCTACTTTTTCCTTCTTCTTTGAGAAGAATTTTACAGTTCTCAGTCAAGCTGTTTCCTAACCTTCCTCACACCTCCTGCTGAGGACGCATACAGGCATCAGAGCAACGAGTGTTTCTCTACATTAATCTCTCTTTCCTGTCCAACTGCATTTCCTCAGGCACTCGTATGCTGTCACCAGCTCAAACTGATCCAGCTCGCTACTATTCTTTCTGATAGTTGTTAATATTTGTATTACCATAAACCTTTTCACTCTCAAACTATGATCCCACTGTTTCAGTCATTGGTTTAAGTGGGGAAAATGTAGGGCCTGCAGGGATGTGTGTGCCTGTAGCAAAAGGAATTGGACTCCACATGGTGCTGCAAATCATATAAGGCAGGCAAAACAGAATCAAAAACCCGTAAACTAACTCCCTTTCTCCAAACTCTCGTAATTATAGTTTTTATAGAGTTTATTTGTAATCAGAGTAGGGATGACATCTCAAACTGAAGAGTGATTATGAAATTGACACTTCCTTTAAAATATGCCTAAAGTCAAGTCTGACATGCTAATTGAATTTTATTAGTAAGAAATGCCTGTTTTAATAAGGAAACTTCCTTATCTCTCTGGCAAGTTTATGTTGGGTGCACACCTACTGAATGTTTTCATCACTACTACCTGGCATTGCCCGTCAGAAAAAAGTCCTCATTGGAGCATCTCTCTGAACAGCAAATGCTGTAATTTCATTTGATATTGGTATCAGTTTCACATTCATACATCCCATTCATACATACCACCAGCACTGGAAGACGTCAAGTAAGAAAACAGGAAGGCTGTTTAAATACCACTATCTTTAAAGACTTTAAAAATACTAGTGGTTAAGAATGTGCAGTAAATCAAAGACCAAATCAAAATAAAGTTGGGAGCTGCTTGCAAACTTCCATAAAAAACATTTAAAAGTTTTAAGTGCTTTAATTTGTATAAGTATCCACACTTGATCTTAGAGAACACTGATTCTTGGTTTGTCATCTCAGAAGAAGGGAGTTATGCAGAGGACATTTGAGGTGCCTTTCCTAGACTCTGTACCAGAAAAGAACACAGCAGAGTAACCACACCAGCTCCAAGCTGGACTTCAGGGAAGCTGGCTCTGCCATGTGGGCTGGGCTGCTGTGTGTTAGGAAAGGGCAGAAGGCTTCTTCTTCAGAAGACAAAGCTCTCAGACTGAAATCAAGCTCTATTTTATACAGGAGACCTCTGCTGGGGCAAAATTGACAGTGACCTCGGATGGAGTACAATGAAGCCTGTCTGCAGCCTATGCAGAGGAGTGGTTAATTCGACCTCTACTGTCCCAAGTGGGGACATTCAGGATGACAGGAAGTTAACAAGGGTGGTTATATCTTAAGAAACCATGATAAAAGAAGGGGCAGACAAAAATAAACCATGTTCTTTACAAAGAAATAAAATCCACTCAAGGGAAACAGAAGGGATGTAGATGTTTCGCTTCCAGTTCGAGATCCATCCACCCTCTTTGTTGCTCTGACTTTTTAATTGCACTTAATTTGATAGCAGTGGGGGTTTAATCTGCGCGTTGTGGGTATTTTCACTGTTCTCTTTAATTTTTCCTGCTGGTGTCAGGTGGTTTGTGCGCATGAAGCCTAATCTGCAGTCTTGATTCAGGACTCAGCTAACCTCAGCTGACATTTTGCCCGTATCAAGACATTGGAAGCAACAGTAGTGTAGAGAAAGGAAATTTATTGGGAACAGAAGGTTAAAACCCCATCATCCACAGATGATCATTTGTTCAATATTAACAACATGCGCTTTTACACATTCCAAAATAATTTGGCACATGCTGATTGCACGGTGAATGTGTGCTAACTCTTTATCATACAGCCTAAATGTGGAAGTAATTTCAAGTTTCTGTATTCTGATGTCAACCCAGATCGCAGTTCATGTCACCAAATTGAGGCCAGTAAAATGTCACTTCCACCCCTTATGCTTATGGTGAGGAGCTGAAGAAGGATCTACCGTGGGGACGGCCAGGTCACTGGCCTTCCCACTGCTTTTTCCAGAGGGGAGAACTTCAGTTTGGTTGGGTGGGTGTTCACCTTGCCTGTACCTTCCTGTGTTGTTGCACGGCCCTATGCCACTCAGCCTTGGATGCTGCTTGGAGTGCTGAGCACACTGAGCAAGCTTGCTTTGCATTTCTGAGAGAGGAGGGTAGGTCCACGCCTCAGGTTTCCTTGCAGCACCTCATGCCAGCCATACCACAGCTGTTTTAGGCAAGATCCTACCACTGGGCTTTACTGATGTGGATTCCAGCAGAGAAAGAGTGAGAGTGAATCAGACTGGTTTCACCTTTCTGGGCTTGTGAGGGAGACAGCATTATGGTATTTCAAGCTCTGGCCCACAGTATTTAGGCCATATGCCAGCTCAGAGTGGCAGAGGTTTAATTTATCAGAAAGCACATGCTCATGGTGTTCAAAACAGAAAAAAAAGAAGGAGCAAATCAGGTTCAAAGACCACTGGAGAAAGTAAATGTGAAAGCTCATGCTACCCGGCACGTACTCGTTCCAGCTGTATGATTTTCATTATGAATAAAAGTTTGTCTGCCAGGAGTAACTCTTTGATTTTGAAAGAAATCAAAATAACAAAAGATAAATAATTACTTAGTAGGTGGGCTAATTCCTTCTTCCATGTCTTTGTCCACAATGGAGACAAAAAGAGTAGCTTTATGCTCAGTGGCTTGGCAGTGCTTCCAACCCTCTACCAACAGCAGGGAAAGGCATCTAAACATTAATATTTTAATTCTTACCATAAAGCAGTGAAATCCAGCTCCTACCCTTGAGCAGGCTGAATAGTTCCGTCACATGGCAGAACCGGTGCCGGAAGCAGAGCCAGTGGCCCAGTTTTTAAGAAGAAGCTTCATCTGACATAAGTTCAGTTGGAGACCACTTGTGGTCTCATCATGGCCAGTCAAATCAGCTTCCTGTTTTGTTTAACTAACAAGTAATACTTTAAGTGCTCTGAAAATGCACCATAATAGGAAAAGTCTGACAAAGTGATTACCGTTTCAAAGGAAAGCAAAGTTTATAGAAGCATAATTAGTCATCTGTTCTTAAACCAGAAAAATATGGCAGAGAAACTGAAAAGGTATCTTTGGGGTTTTAGAGAGGTACAGAAACATGTTAAGTAATGGAATGCCATTAAAGTCTGCATTTATTTTAAGGGTAAACAGAACCATTATACAGTTACCCACCTTTATTTCAACTCTTTCTGTTTTCTGCCTAATAGGCTCTTTTCCTTGTGTACAGAAAAACCCAGCCCTATCCTGTTTACAGTTGAGCTCCAATGTACTTGAAATTATTACTTCAGATTTTGTACATTAAGTCTGTCTGCTGGCAAGAGGAAAACCCTCTCATATTATCTAATTATGGCTTCAAGAAGCAGTAATGAAGAAGTTGCACAGGCTGGGGCCTGTTCTCTCTTCTCTGGAGGCATCGACAGAAAGTCTGTGGTTGTGGTCACACAGAAACAGGGGAGAAGGCTGGGGCTGCCAGGCACAACAGTGTGCAGAGAGAAGTTTAGCATTCAAGAGCACAAACATGGAGTCAGGTCCACATTCCTGATGCAGGATTGTAGCCTTGATAAATGAGGCTGAGACCCCCATCAATGTCTCCTTTCCCGTCCACTCTTGTAGCTTCAGATGGGATGTGTCTCAGAGGTGGCCTGGTTGGGTTGGGAATGGAGCTCTCCATACTTTGGAGAGCTAAGGTGTGCAGCTGTGCCAGCGCAACCGCAGCACGTGCCTACAAGCATATTCCTGGCAGTGGGCTGCGATCCAGTGTGAGGAGCTGCTGCCCTACTTTGGGAAAGTCATGTCTGGCTGGTGGTAAGACTCGGGTATATATTCCCTGGAATCAAATGAGCTGCCTATACCAATGTAAAATAAGGAAAAGTCAGTGAAGACTCATGCTGGACAAACCAGAATATGCACTTACAGGAAGGACTGAAGCATGGTGTGAAGATTACTGAGTTTGCTAGTGTAGCATCAGCAGCAATTTAGCTGTAAGGCCCACTGTAAAAGCCTAGCATAAAAGTCATAGCTGAGCTCCATGCTGCCATTTCTGATGTGTTACAGATTCCAAAGCTTAGCTTAGGTGCTAATTTTGTAAACACTGTTGAAACCATGGCATGGGCATGCATGTAGTCATACAGAGTAGTGCAGAGAATAGGATATCAAGGAGAATCAGAAGAAATTCCACTGGTAGCTGGCCTACATGAAGAAAAACAAGATCCAAACTCAGATATGAGTTAATTGGAATTTTCTTCTACATCTCGTTAACTTCTGGGATAGGGAATCCAGCAAAGCTGTGATTTATTTGCCAGAGATGCACCCAAAGGATACTGCATAACTTGGTGTCCTGGCATTCTGAAAGTTATTTGCAATAATGAATTTTTGATGTTCTTTGGAGAAAAGTGAGTGCATATTCCCTTCCCCCAACCAAATTAAAAAAAAAAAAAAAAAAAAAAAAAGAATTAGAAAATAAATTGCAGGGTAATATTCAAAGGTTCATTAAAAGCAGCCACGGAAAAGAGATTAGAGAGACTTCAAAGACTCACAATACTGGTTAAGAATTATCTCTCCTTTTCAAAGAGAGTGTTATTAGCTAATCCTTGAAATTTGGGTTTTGGCAGATGACACAGTATTTCCTGCAGGTGCAAAAACAAGCCAGCATTAAAAGAGTTTTGGTAATGCACAGAAAACTTCCCAACTAGACTTATGGTTCCATCTCTTCAAGCCAGCCTGAGTGAACTCTCTGATCCCTCATACACGTACTGAAATGTAACAGCATTTCTGGATACTCTACCCTACAAGTTGCACATCTCTTTTACTGAGAAAGCAAGTCTGTTAAGGTAATTTATTTTTTTTAAGAGGATAAATTATGATGATGATGATCAATGCCTCATCAGCAATATCAGTAGAACTAATAGAAGGTCCCTTGTGTGCTTTTCTGTCTGCTTTATCTATAGCTAATCCCAACTCCTCTGTTAGTTGCAAGTTATCAAAAGAGACCAGAACAGCCACATCTGTCTCAAGACATTTGTTAAGATGAGATCCTTTGGCTTTGATTTAAAACCTGTCTGTCTCACAATGGCAATTTTCCCACTGAGACTTCTACCTAAAATTTGGCCCAAAAGATGCCCAAAGCTATGTCTTACCATTTCCATGGCAACCAATTGCTTAAAGTTAAATAACTGGGCTAAAGATACCCTTAATAATTAGCAACCTGAAAAGGAGAACCTGAATTCAAAGAGATGATGGAGTAGCAACAAAATTTGCAAGGAAACTTATTCCAATTTTCTAGCAATCCAAACAGTGCTGTTGCTAGATATTTCCAGACCTACTCTGAACAATGTTGCTTATAAATTCAATGCAGAGGTGCTCAGGTGTATGAAATTCAAACCATACACAACTGAAGTTCATGTCTTATAGAAAAGAAGCCACAGGAACTCATTAAGTCTATCATTAATGATGCAGACCCATGTGTGTGTATGTCAGGAGACATAAATGTTACAGAGACACAGTAAAACTTACCACTTTACTGACTACGTTGGACCTGTCCTGAAGAAAATATTTTGAAGTGTTCTTGAGATCTTCAATAACTTATACAGGCACTTGTATTAGCTTGTAACAGACAGCTTCTCGTATTCCTCACATGTTCATTCTCTGAAGTGTACTTTTTCCCATATACAGCATCAGATAGATATACAATGTGGGTACCTAATATCACAAAATTGACATGGTTGCAATAGCTGTTGAGCCACCTGCATATCTACCGCAAAAGAGCCACAAGATACCACATCAAAAAGTTAAGCTCGATCAAAAATGAGTATTTTTTTGTCTCAGATCTCATGTCAGTCTGCAATGAACAGAGAGGTGAAGAGACAAGAAACATATTTTGGCCAGGGTGACTTGTCTGTTTTGATTCAATATCTAGAGTAACTAGATATTTTCCAATACTTAGTTTTGTTAGAATCCTCTGAACTAGCTGGAAGAGCTGGCACAGGAGGTGGAGTATGGCTGATGACATCAAAAGCAATTAATGCTGCATTATAAAACAGGCATCACCAACATTATACAACTGTGTGTCAAAAAAAACACCAAACAAAACAACCCAAAACCCAAATTAAACTCAGGCACAAGCCCACTTACGACCACAATTAAGCGATTGCACAAGTGCCTTCATTTTCAAAAGCTTCTCTAAGTGGCCCTTATTATTCTAATTTTATTGACATTTGTGCAGATGTGTCAAAATGCCTGCTGAAGAGTTTAATCCGATATAATACTGTTCAGAGAACAAGAGGGCTCAGGAGATTTAATTATTTTTTTTTTTTTGTTAAAAGAGAGATTTAAAATTACTTGGGTGTTACAGAGTATTTATTGCTCAAATTAAAATAACCCAGAAGTTAGTAAGTGAAATAAATGTTTCTGGAAATAAAAAAGCTATGTCTTGAATGCAGGGCATTTAAGCAGAGCTGTGTAACTTATTATAGCTCTCATTTCTTTTGCACAGATTCTTTTCCCTGCAGGTGACAATAGAATGATGTTGGGTGTACTGCAGGACCTGCTCCCCCCCAGCCAACACAGACTCTTCTCTGTAGGCAGAGGCCCTTTATGTAGGTGGGGTAAGTAGTGGGGAGAGAGGTTGCAGAAAAAGCACAATTTGGAGGATTCTCTGACCCTAACATGAGCTTTTTAACTGTGATTATAAATGTAAGAAAGGTATCTAGAACCTCCATGCTTGCTCTTTACTCAATGTTATGGGTTAGTGAGTTGTTCATCTTGCTAAGACCAGAATTGTCCTCTAAAAATGCCTGTATCTACCCCTCATTTATAAAGGCACTGTCTATCTAGATTGGACATCTCAGTTACAAACCAGCACCAAGAGTCAGGTGGAATGAATCTGGGCCTCAAAATCAGAATATGCTCTCAATATATTTCAGCACCTTCTGTATTAGATCAGCAATATCAGGGTTCCCAGTCAACTTCCTGGAGTCTATTGCTGTTCTCATCTTGAAAGGCAGAGAAACAATGACCTCTGGAAGATTTTGAGAGAGCATGAGGTATGTGGGGGAAAACACCAGAAAACAAGAGTGGCCACTGAATTATAAAAGCCACAGTGGTTATAAAGCACCTCGCTGACTTCACCGAAGATAGGCAGGTACAAACAGTGAGTAAGAAAATCAGTTTACAGGAGGTGGTACTGAATCATCATGGATGATTGCTGCTGCATGGAAGCTTTTTTGAAGGCAGTATGACATCTACCTGACAAGAGTAGATTCCTGTTCATGAGCCAGAATAGCAGTTCAATTGGATACTCTACCTACAAGACTGACGTCAACACCACTATCCCAGACCATTGTACTTGAAGGATTGGCTAAGTGTTTGATGTGGATTTCTCCATGGCTGCTATAGTGACTGTTACCAATTTTAGTTTCCAAATAATGTGTGCTTTACTAAAATATTCTGGCATATTTGGGAATATCTACTCTTTTGGACCTATCTTGACAGCAGCCAGGGCTGTACAGGCGAATAAAAATGTTCCGAGTACCTGAATAAGAGCCAAAAGCAGAACCCTCTGGTTCTTTACAGTATAGCCCATACTACCTACATTAGACCCCCTTCTGTGCAGTGGCAATGAAGCTGCAGTGAAGCTGTTGATTGAAGAATGTGTCAGGACACTGTTCAAATGGGTGATGCAGGACCCAAAATATTTAAGATTACTCTACTTTTGGAATGGTATCTAATCCTTTACTCAAAAAAAAAGTTTTGATAATCAATGAAGAGGAAGGAGAAGCACAAGGAAAGAAGTATATTTTTCAAACTCGTTCCTACAACTTTACCTACATTTGTTACTATTTTAACATTGTCACAATGCTTAAAATCTTACCACAGGCAAAATGTCTAAACAATATTGTTTCCACTTCAAAACTAGGCACAGCAATCCAGTCTTGTGAGTCTGCCTTGACAAGCATACAACTCTGAGCATTGTAAAGTAAAATCAAATTGAAGTGGGAATTCAAAAAAATCCATGTGCCGAGCACATTAAAAATTCACTGCAACATCACTGTTCAAGTATTAGGTCTTAGGTTACACTAAATGAGTTACTAAAGCACAGATTGTTCTTGAGAGCTACTTATCTTGCTCTCCATAATTAATTTAATACCTTCAATGAGAACAAAGGTTAAGGCTTACTTTCTAGTGGGGGTCACTGTTCAAGAATAGCCTCTAATTCTTTTTCTACGGAAGTTCAAACACATCCTAAAAACTCCAGGCATAATCCATACAGCTCATGCTAATGTATTGAAATTTGATTGGAGCAGTTCACATCAGCTGTCAAAGTGAATCCTATGCAAAGGTGAAATGTGTGGACTATAGGAAGTGAATTATCAGGTAATTAACACTCTATATGCATAATAAAGAAGTGAGACAAAAGATGGGAGGGCGGAGAGATGTTTTGACCTTAAATGAGGCTTGGCCAGAATGCTGTGGTCATGAAATAAGGAATTAAGAAGGTCAGCTAGCAGCCTGCCTTCCTTCCTGCCAGGATGGCATTTAGAAACCTTAATGTCCTGGCTATTACATTTCATGGCTGCGAAGCCATGTTTGACTTTACTTTCAGTAGAAATGGAAAAGTAGAGGAGCTCCGAGGTTCAGTTTGGAGGGGTCTCCACACTCAACCACAGTGGTGTTGACCAAAGGAATAATGTCAAAGGGAAGGGTTTAGGAAATACGCTGTGCATTTCAACACACACCAGTCTCCTTCTTCCCCAGCCTTCCTGGGATTAAGGTTTTCCCCGCAAGAGCCTAATGCAGCTGTGAAGTGAGAAGCCAGTGCCCATGTTTGGATTGGCATAAACTGAAGTGTGCATGGGGCTACACCCATGTATCGATGTCATATGACATGGCTCTGATGACTTCAGTGGCATCAGGACCTTCATCCCAAATGACTGTCTGTGTCATTAAACCCTTGATATTAGGTGTTTGTAGCCAGCCACAAACACTGGAGGGGAAGTGCTACATCCCAGGTAGCTTAGTGGATGTGTTGTTTAATAATGCTGAGCAATAAATAAAATTGGTATTCTTGTATTTCTATATAGCTAGGCCGGTTTTGTATACCAGCAGACTGGCCCACTGACTCTGCTTTGATAACATTAATGTAGGCATGCATCCTCACAAGTGTCACTTCAGCTCTGAATTTCACCTCTTAAAAGATAGTTGCTACTATTCACTGTTAGTATCAGGTTTCTTACTGAACTTGCTTTAATGCTTCCATTTTGGACTGAAAACTCACATAAAACTGAAAACACCCCTTTAGAGCAGCACTACTGTTATGTTGTTTCTCAACAGCATGACCTTTATACCTGGTTGTATTCAGATTAAAAACTTACCACTCCTTGCTACCAGAGGACAGCAGCAGCAGGCCTCGGATCATAGGGGACAGGTATGCAGGCAGCCCTTATGCACAGACATGAGGAAGAGTGGAACAGGCTGCCCAAGGAAGTTGTGGCTGCCCCACCCCTGCCAGTGTTCAATGTCAGGTTGGATCGGGCCTCGAGCAATCCGGTCTAGTGGGAGGTGTCCCTGCCCATGTCAGAGGGTTGGAACTAGACAATCTGAAGGTCTTTCCGACCCTAACCATTCTATGACCCTGTGATTCTGTGACCCTATGACATCTACTCTTAAAGGCAAGGTTCAGATCTTTTGCTCCTAAAAATTGGAGTGGCACCACTGGAGCTCTGCTATTTTTAATTACTAACATCCAGCTCAGAAACTTTCATTCTACAAAATGGGGAGCTGGCAGTTCTCCCCTCCACCCAGCGCTGGGAGGGAAGAAAGGAGGTATTTGAGTAGTAGTTCCAAACATAAAGATGTAAATCCCCGCCCAAAGGGATTATGAACTTCATCTTTTTATGGTTCAAGGAGCAGCCTCTATTACTGTTAATAATCCGTACTAAAATTTCACTAGGAATAGGTTAAAAAGTCTGTTGGTTTAAGGGAGCACATACTCAGTGCCTCAAATAGTTCTACCAAAGTTCAGCGGAGTCAGAGACATCCGAAATGCAGACATGGCATTTCCTACCTACTACAAAAGTTTTGTGTATTTTTCAGTCAGTATTTGTCAAAGTCAGCAACTCCATGGTGCAGAGACAAGAAACCTGGAGAGCAGGAGAAATGCAGTTCATTTGTTCTTGAGCTGGGACTGAGCTCTGCTTTCTGCACCATGCTGGTTTGGACATGTCCGCACATGGGGCATGCCTCCATCTGGTACCTGAGGAGAAGACTCTTTATTAGCCACACACACAAGAGAGATCAGGAATTCTGGAAAACATTGAGACATCTTTAAGAAATTTCATCACTCTGAGAAATTAACTCTAAGAAATGGAGAGTCAGACTTCAAACTGTCATGTTTAGAAATTGAGACTTTGTTTAAGAAGAAAACTGCTGGCAAAGATCATCCAAAACCTAAGTATGTTCGTGTAGCTGTAAGCCTCATGCTTTGTTTAATGCTCACAATCTCAGCATCTTTGCAACTGCAGAATACTAGTTCTTTCACTTCTGTGCATACCTGTGTCCTTTCATGTCGTCGAACCTCCTTTCTCCATTGCGTCTGACTAAGAATTGAAGTGTGTCAGCCAATGTTGACCTGTAGTTAAATACTCTTGGTACAAAAGGGAACATTATTTATAATACAAAGTATTTCACTGGAGGACTTGGGTGTGGTGTAAGCAGATGTATATGAGAAAGACAAAAGAAAATGTTCTTTCTACCTCACCTGAACAGATGTACACATATGACTTCATGATGTGCTTCTGTTGCACTCTGTTACAAAATGAAAGTTGAACTTTTCGTTGTGCTCCAATTTTAGCATCATCTCCACAGATAATATAGAGCATTTCACAGACTTTTTGAGGACATCTTTTTTTTTCCCCCATAATGTTTATGGAAAAAGAAATTTGTCACACTACCTTGCAAAAGGCAGTTGCTTTTTTGACCGGATGCCAAACTGAAATTCAGACATGGATGGCCAGAAATAAGATTTATTTAAATCCTACTAATCCTGTGCTGTTGATTGGTACAAGGCACCATTACAGCTGGGTAAGCTTCCCAGGCTTATCATCTGATTCTGTTTGGAGTCACGAGATCACTCTGGATTCTCAGTTTTTCCCTTGTAAAGGGCAGTGCTGCTGCTTCGTTCCATTTTCTGCTATAAACAATAATGAGCGAAGGAAATCATGGACCTTTGCCAGCAAATGCAGAAAACTCAAGTCAGGTGGTTTGCTGATCCTGGTGATATGCTGTACCAGTGAGAGTAGAATGAGAAGATGTGGGCCTGTCCTCAGAGAGGTTAGGAGTCTGCCTGGTTAATTAGAAGGCCTTCTTGTACTGACATTGACTAAACTACAAGCCATCATCAGAGGCTGAATTCATACTTACAGAGTCGTAGAATCATAGAATCATTTTGTTGGAAATGACCTTTAAGATCATCAAGTCTAACCATTAACCCAGCACTGCCAAGTACAACTAAGCCATGTCACTGAGTGTCAAATCCACACATCTTTCAAATACCGCCAGGGATAGTGCCCACTTCCCTGGGCATCCTGTTCTGATACTTGACAACTCTTTCAGTAGAAATATTTTTCCTAATATCCAATCTAAACCACCCCTGGTGCAACTTGAGGCCATTTCCTTTGGTCCTGTTGCTTGTTACTTGGGAGAAGAGACTGACACCCAGCTCGCTACAACCTCCTATCAGGTAGTTGTACAGAGTGACAAGGTCTCTCCTGAGCCTCCTTTTCTCCAGGCTGAACAACCCCAGTTCCTTCAGCCACTCCTCATGAGACTTGTGCTCGAGATCTTTCACCAGCTTTGTTGCCCTTCTCTGGACATGCTCCAGCACAGCAATGTCTTTCTCGCAGTAAGGGGCCCAAAACTGTGCAGTTTTCAAGGTTAGGTCTCACCAGAGCTGAGTACCAGGGCATGATCACTTCCCTACGTCCTCTGGCCACACTAGTTCTGATGCAGGCCAGGATGCTGTTGGCCTTCTTGGCCACCTGGGCACAAGCTGGTTCATATTCAGTTGGCTGTTGTCCAATATCCCCAACTCCTTTTCCCCTGAGCAGCTTTCCAGCCACTCTTTCCCAGGCCTGTGGCATTGCATGGGGTTGTTGTGACCCCAGTGCAGTACCCAGAATTGAGCCTTATTGAAACTCATACCATTGGCCACAGATCATCACTCCAGCCTGTCCAGATCCCTCTGTAGAGACTTCTTACCCTCAAGCAGACTGACACTCCCATCCAGCTTGATTGTCATCTGAAAACTTGCTGAAGAATGCACTCTATCCTCTCGTTCAGATCATGGATAAAGAGAGCAAACAGATCTGGCTGCAGTACTTAGCCCTGTGGAGCACCACTTGTGACTGGCTGCCAACTAGATCTAATTCCATTCACCACCTCTCTTTGGCCCTGATCATCCAGTCAGTTTTTTACCCAGTGAAGTATACACCCATCCAAGCCATGAGCAACCAGTTTCTCCAGGAGAATGCAGTGGGAAATAATGTCAAAGTCTTTACTAAAGTTTAGGTAGGCAACATCCACAGACTTTCCCTCATCCACTAAGTGTGCTATCTTCTCGTAGAAAGAGATCAGGTTAGTTAATCAGGACCTGCCTTTTATAAATCCATGGTGACTGGGCCTTATCACCTGATTGTCCTGTGTGTGCTGTGTAATGGCACTCAAAATGATCTGCTCTAAAACCTTCCCAGCACTGAGATCAGCCTGTAGTTCCCCATATTCTCCTTCTGGCCCTTCTGGTAGATAGGCATACTTCCTTCAGGAAGGCTTGGCTTTATGTTGCCTAGGAGAAGAAGGTGAGACACAAGGCTCCCACAGCATTTTCCAACGAATTCATAAACCACTGGGGAGCTGGAAGGAGTCTCAATAGGACATTTCTCTTCCACTTGAAGGCAGACAACAGACTTCCATATGTCTGTGGAGGTTGTGAATGCTTCATCCCTGGCGGCATTCAAGGTGGGGTTGGACATAGCCTTGGATGGCATGGTTTAGTGGGAGGTGTCCCTGCCCATGGCAGGGGGGTTGGAACTCGATGATCTTGAGGTCCTTTCCAACCCTTACTATTCTATGATTCTATGATTCTATGATTACAAGGTTGAAAACCACTCAAGACATGAAACACTGACCCAGTTCCATTAGCAGCAGTGACCTGTGCACCCACAGAGAGGTACGGTACTGAAAACCTGAATACTCACACTACCTAGCTGAAGAAAGAGTAGGACCTTTACAGTAGGGTTGTCCTTTGACTAAAAAATCTGCTTCATTTACTTTTTTTTTAAATATACTGATTGCATCGTGTGTTCCAACTTGACAAAGCTACCTCAGAGTCCAAAATAACATATTTGGCTTGCTTTATACCTCACTGGGATATTATCTGTGTATCTGCTGTCTGCATTCAAGATCCTCTGGAAAAATTCCTGCCCTTGAAGCTTATCTAGTTGTAGGGTAGTTAGAAGGACACAGATTCCAATATATCCAATGTAGACTATGTTTCAGTGTTATCAAGCAAACATTATCATGCCAATAACGCAATTTGAGTTGAAATAAGAAGATACATATTCAGTTTTAGGCTTAACTAAATCTAGTGGCATGTAGATAAAACTTGAAAGGACAGTGGATGAGTAACAAAAAGCTTCTGAGTTGTAGTTTCACCTAGAAATGTGAAAATTTGAAAGATATGAGAACAGCTGAGTTATGTTGATTTTCACTTTAAGATATTTTCAAGGATTCACCTCAGAGGGGTTTTGAGGACTGTGACTGTCCTTTTTAGTGTGTTCATGGCACCCCTGCAATGAAGTCTGCTCTATTTCTGGGGCTTATAGGTGCTATGGTAATACAGATAATAGCAATGGATGCAATGGGTGGAGTTGCATCCCAACTAGAAGGAAGTGCTGCAGGAGGTCCAGGAAACCTCCATGGATGGATAAGGACCTGCTGAGGAAAATTCAGAGGAAACAAGAGGCTTATAAAAGGTGGAAGCAAGGTCAGGCGGCCTGGGAAGAATACAGGGATGTTGTCTGGGAAGCTGCGGACCAGGTTAGGAAAGCTAAGGCCCAGTAAGAATTAAACTTGGCTAAGGATGTTAAAGATAACAGGAAGGGATTCTATAGGTACATAGCGAATAAAAGACAGGTTAGGGACAATGCGGGCACTCTCCAGAAGCTATCGAAAGAACTGGCTACCCTGGATTTAGGGAAGGCTGAGGTTCTTAATGACTTCTTTGCCTCAGTCTTTACCGGCAAACGCTCTGACCACACCACCCAAGTCTAAGAAGGCAGACACAGGGACTGTGAGAATGAAGACCTTATGCCCACTGTAGGAGAGGATCTGGTTCGAGACCATCTTAGGAGCATGAATGTATACAAGTCCATGGGACCTGATGAAATCCATCCACGGGTCCTGAAGGAGATGGAAAATGAAGTTGCTAAGCCACTGTCCATCATATTTGGACAGTCAGGTGAAGTTCCCAATGACTGGAAAAGGGAAATATAATCCCCATTTTCAAGAAGGGGAAAATGGATGAGCCGGGGAATTACAGACCAGTCAGTCTCACCTCTGTGCCTGGCAAAATCTTGGAGCAGATTCTCCTGGAAGGCATGCTGAGGCACATGAAAAACAACAAGGTGCTTGGTGACACCCAGCATGGCTTCACTAAGGGGAAATCCTGCCTGACCAATCTGGTGGCCTTCTATGATGGGGCTATGGAACTGACAGACAGGGGTAGAGCAGTTGATGTCATCTACTTGGACTTGTGCAAAGCGTTCAACTCTGTCCCACACAACATCCTTGTCTCTAAGTTGGAGAGACATCAATTTGATAGGTGGACCACTCGGTGGATAAAGAACTGGCCGGATGGCCGCACACAAAGAGTTGTGCTCAATGGCTCAATGTCCAGCTCTAGATCAGTAATTAGTGGTGTCCCTCAGGGGTTGGTGTTGGGACCGGTCTTGTTCAACATCTTTGTTGGTGACATGGACAGTGGGATTGAGTGCACCCTCAGCAAGTTTGACGATGACACCAAGCTGAGTGGTTCGGTTGATAAGTTGGAGGGAAGGAATGCCATCCAGAGGGACCTTGACACGCTTGTGAGGTGGACTGATGCCAACCTGATGAAGTTTAACCATGAAAAGTGCAAGGTCCTACACCTGGGTCGAAGCAATGCCAGGCACAGCTACAGGTTGGGCAGGGAAGAGATTCAGAGCAGCCCTGCGGAGAAGGACTTGTGGGTGTTGGTCAATGAGAAAATGAACATGAGCCGACAGTGTGCACTTGCAGCCCAGAAAGTCAACCGTATCCTGGGCTACATCAAAAGGAGCATGACCAGCAGGTCAAGGGAGGTGATCCTGCCCCTCTACTCTGCTCTCGTGAGACCTCACTTGGAGTATTGTGTGCAGTTCTGGTGTCCTCAACATAAAAAGGACATGGAAGTGTTGGAACAAGTGCAGAGGAGGGCCACGAGGATGATCAGGGGACTGGAGCACCTCCCATATGAAGATAGGCTGAGAAAGTTGGGGCTGTTCATCCTGGAGAAGAGAAGGCTGCATGGAGACCTCATAGCAGCCTTCCAGTATCTGAAGGGGGCCTATAGGGATGCTGGGGATGGAATCTTCATGAGGGACTGTAGTGATAGGACAAGGGGTAATGGGTTCAGACTTAAACAGGGGAAGTTTAGATTGGATCTGAGGAAGAAATTCTTTACTGTGAGGGTGGTGGGGCCCTGGAATGGGTTGCCCAGGGAAGTTGTGAATGCTTCATCACTGGCGGTGTTCAAGGCCAGGTTAGACAGAGCCTTGGATGGCATGGTTTAGTGTGAGGTGTCCCTGCCCATTGCAGGGGGGTTGGAACTAGATGATCTGAAGGTCCTTTCCAACCATAACTATTCTATGATTCTATGATTCTACGATGCGATTAATTTGTTAACATTTCCCTGTAGTCTCACACAGAAGCTGAACAACATGGAAATGTAAACCATATAATAAATGTATGTTGTTGATCCATCTCAGCCCTAAAATGTCATCCATCCTTTATACCAAACATCTTCAAACATCTTAAAGTGGAGCCTCTTCTATCAGTGCACAGTGCATTCTTCAGACCACGAAGCCCTTCCAAATATAATAAAGCATGCCATGCCACTGTTGCCAAGGCAGAAATTAAGAGCTGCATAACCAAGGTAAAGTGCGGTACTTGTGGGATGTGTAACATTGATCAGCATCTTTATTTACTGGTCTCCAGCCTATCCAGCTCTTGTCACTTCTCAGAAGAATTTTTAAGGGTATTGATTTACAGAAGTATTATTTGCAAATAACAGTACAAATATATTATTTGCAAAACTATTAGCTTAGGCACTGAAAGATGGCTGGCTGTCCTCTCGCCAGTCCTGCCTCCCAGAGGTAGGATGATAAACCCCACCTCTGGAATGTGCTACCTGGCAGATATGTCAAATGGAAGCAAACACGTGAAAAACAGCAGGGGTTTAGGATGCAGCAGGAGGTAGAAATGCCTGCATCTGTGAGAAGCTGCTTGGGGGAAAACAAAAGAAAGTGGTATCCTGGTCTGTATATCTCAGTTCTCCAAATGTGGTAGATATCTCCAGTGCAGGGAGAAGGTTCCTCAGAGATTGGCAGCCTGTATCTACTTGTAGGCCTGACTCTGTACTGCTAAAAAAAGTGGAAATCTCTGCACTGGTAGGTACTAAGCTATTCCAGTGGTAGGCACTGGATAGTGTTGAAAAGAGTGTCTTTTAGCTGCTGTGATTAACAGAGCAGCAACGATTTTCACTCCTAAGAGACTGCCTTATTCTGGAAAAGACAATCTCCTAATACCCTTTGTTGCAAGAGTATTGTGCTTGCAAGGAATTATGACATTGGGATCAGGGAATTGCTCCAGCAAGTTGAATGAACTTTAAAATTTGTTCTCCTAACCACCTTAGAACTCATTCTGCTGTTGGAAGGTTGGCATTTCTGCATTTCTTCCCATCAAGACATGGGCAGCTTAGAGATCCCTCTGACTGTCATAGCTTCTTGACTTCTGATTATGTACAGCTTATGCTTCTGATTATATATAGCTTATACTTCTGACAGTTCACATAAATGGTCTTATTTAAAGCAGACCTGATGATCTCTTAATGCTTTTCTAGGCTAAGGTTTCAAAAGAGTTTTCTCTTTAATTTAGTTTATGGCAGCACTGTATTTCACAGCTGGTTTTAATGTATTTTTGGAGACTATATGGAATCCATACTTGAGTTACAAGGTATGTATATCAGATGGAGCCATAGCCACCATTCCCTGGCAAAACTGTTAGATCAAATGAGCTGAATCTCCTCTACTTTATTGCCTAATTAATTCTTGAACGATCACTGAATTGCACGAGTGGGAAACCTGCCAACTTTAGTTACACTCTGTATTGGGTTATGTCAGAAAGGATTGGAAAGTGCTGGTTTTCTTTAATCTGGGTTCACAGAAGTAAACTTCTAGGTAGGTGGGCAAGAGGTTTTTTGCCTGCTTGCACAATTGAATAGCAAGAGGAAGCAGTTCTTCAGCCAAGGGTCAAAGTCTCCAGGGAGGAGCAGATCCCACAGGGAGCAGGACCGTGAAAATGCTCACATTTCTCAGTGCTAGCTTGCTGCTAAACAGGATGGACTTGACTGTCTGCAGCCAAGTCTTCCTTGGATGACTAGATATTTCATTGGTTTTGCAAGCAATGCCATAAATCGAAGAGCAGATTAGGTGAAGAGGCAAGTCGTGGGCTGCTGAAGATGGAGTCATAGCACAGAAAAATTTTCAAGAAACAATGTTTTAGGAAGAACACTGTTACTGGTAGGGTGATGTTAGACACTAGACTATCAGTGAAAAATTCCTTGTATTTTCCTGGACCAGCAATTTCCCTATTCTGAGGCTTTATCCTGGTTTTAAGTATAGGAAGACTCTTCAGGCATTTGGCCACATGACAGGTTTATTGCTCACATACTTGCTGCAGAAAAAATAAAACCTACCTATTCTACAGCCAAGGGCCTTCAGGAGCCACTGTCACACCACTCAGTGCGCACAGATGGAGTCCTCACTTCCACACTGCTTTTCTGGGCCATGCTGATCTACAGTTGGTAGCCCAGAGGCAGCCTTGGTTGTAGGTGCTCTGGACAGAGCTGCAGCGGAGCTACTGAAGTGCTGGGCAGGGATGAGTAGAATGGCTGCTTTCATCTTTGCTGTCTCTACAAGACAGCCTTGGTACCAGAAGTTGCATGATGCAAGTAGCAGAGTTGCCTCTAACAGTGCCAACAGCTGAAGTACCAGTCAAGGAGAGCATACAAGCCTGCCCACTTTCCCTTCATATTCCCAGCATCTGCAGCTCATGTATTTACTATGCCAGAGCATACATCCCAGCCTCCTGTCTTTAGCATTTGTGTATATAACTGCTGTCCATGAATTCACCCAATTTGTCTAAGGCAATAGGGTGGAAATGTTGTTGGCAAGGATACTGGTTTATAAGATGTTGTAGATGTTGTGGCTATGCTTATTCCTGTAATGAAAGATGCAGTTGGAACCTTATGAATGAATATCACCACTTTCACTTAACATGTAAACTCAGGTCAGACCTCACTGTGGGTTTAACTGAGGTCAATGACACAACCTGTTTGTTTGAATGAGTGGAATAAAATGCCCAGAGGCTAATAGAAAACCCAATATCTGAAACTTAGGGGCTGTTTTACATTCTGATGGCAGGCAATCAGCTTTGAACTGCTATCCTGGGCATTATGGAGCTGTTCTTTTCCAGCAGACTGAAGCTCCTGGATAGGAGTCAGCTGGAGGTGTGGGAGCTCAGCACTGAGGTGAAGACCAGCAGCAGACGGGAGGCAAAGTCTCTGTAACAGTACTCCGGCAGACTTTGTTCTTCTGTTGAGATGCTTACTGGCTCACAACTGATCTTCCTCCACGTATTACCATCCTCTTCCCCTGCGCTTGTCACTTATCACGCCAGCATCACTCCTATGCTATGCAATGAAGATTTGATGTGATCTCCTCAGAAGTAATGTGGAGTTTCTCTGCATGCATGGAAACATCCCACCTGGAAGACTGGTGTTCAGAGGGTGTGCAGGCAATTCCTTCCTCCCTGTATCTTGGCTCACGTCTGCAATAGCTCCCTCGGAGCCACTTTACCTTAAAAGCTGTCTCTGATGGGCCACCAAAGAAAGCAAACTTAGGCAACTAGCAAAACTCCTGCAACAAGCCCCACTGTCTTTCCTGGAACAAAAACCTTCATGAAAACACCCGGAATGTAACAGCACAGCGCGCCTGAACACACTCTAGCTGAGTTAGACCCCAGCCAAGTAAATGGGAAGGATAACGCGGAACAGCACCACCTCATGCTGTTTACCATTACTACAACAACAAGCGCCTCCAGTAGATTTTCACTGCGCTCGCCTCTACATGACTTTTACAATCCAGGAAAAGCCTTGAGAAAAACAAACCTGTGTCTAAATAAGAGTCTGTTGGCCACACAGGGGTTTGTATTTCCACTGGTTACGTTACCCAGGGTTTGCAAATCAAAAAAATGTTGAAAACCATTATCCTATTTAAACTGTATTTAACTTGTGGAAAACCAGAGCTACCCCAAAAGCCTCTCTGGCATTCAGGGGATGGGTGGTTATGGAGAAGGAAGACTATCTCAGTGGTGCTTTTCTATCTTAGCCTCTCCAAAGGCCAGAGGGAGGACAAGGCTGAGCTCCACATGAGAGAGGGAGCCCACAGAAAGGTGGATGCTCTCCAGAGTATTTTTGCCTGTGAGACTGCTGTCCATGGGAGCTCATGGTGACAACATGAGCAGAAACGTGTTTGATCTTTCACTGTCGTCATAGGAGAAGCTCTTTGTACAGTAGATCTAAGGAATGCTGGAGACACCTATTTCCCCTCAGTGTTTAATGTACAAAATGAAGGGGATTAGTTCGTTCTTGTTGAAATATTGACTCATCAGCAATTGCCACGAGAGCAAAACACTGACTCTTCCGTATTTTGGAGTGCCATTGTGAAGTCTTTGCACAGAACTAATCCAGACAAAGACAACATTGAATTAAATACAAAATCATCTGTTTCTTTTCTTATTACATATGTTTGAAAGTCCTAGGAAACAACCATGCCCCTTGGAAAAGAAAATAAATTAATATGAGACTATTCATAAAAATAATGTAAATTATATTAATTTAAAAATCTGCTTTTCATGTTGAATTCATTTGTCCATATTTCCAGAGCACTCAATAACTTCTCAGTTCTTTTAACACTGCATCTACTAAGTTGTGGATAATTTATCCTTGGAGAAAGGATTAAGGAGTCCCAGTCAGAACCAGAGTCCAGAAGGTGAGGGAGAAATGGCCAGGGAGGGTGGCTGAGAGTTGCAAAGTGAGGCAATGTCAATACCCCTATCCCGGGTGCAGGGGACACCCTGGCCTGCCATGGTCTCCCCATGTTACCTGCAGTAAAACAGGGTCCAGGGAGGCAGGCATATTGTGACACAGCAGAGTGAGGAGGCATTGCTGCAGTGGGCAGGGCTGCCAGCTGTGCAGGCCACCCCTGCCTCTAGCTCCCACAAACAACTCAAGCCACCCCCTCTTTCTGCACAGCTACAGGCACTGGCACAGCTGTCTCATGCCAGCACCACTGATGGAGGTGGCCAGTAATCCCAGTAAACACAGTCCTCTGTGATTTGTGTTATGATAAGCCCCCTTGAACGGAACTGCACAATAGTGCTGTAAGTGAGCTGGCACACAAGGGAAGCTTTCATTCTGGCAACATTTATTTGGTTTGGCTGCAAAGCTCTCTCATATGCCTGCAACGCTATAGCCTTCTTCGATAGATACAGATCAGTGTTTGTGTGCTCAGCACCTTTGCTTGCATCTGAATTTTTTCCAAACCAATAAAGTTGCGCAGATCAGGCTGGTATATCTGAAGCTCACAAACTTGCTCTTTTCCTCTCCTACCTGTAATAGCTGGCCAGTGATCAGTCTGCTTGTTAGCAAGGGTGGACCAAAAAGAAAGCTAAAAATAAAAAGCACTATTAACTCAAAACCTAGCCTCCAGGCACATAATTCAGGGATTATCATCTCTAAGAAAAGCTGCTTGCTGTACAATACATGTGTTTGTATTTCATATGGCGTGCCATCTCCTGCACATTCATTCTAAGGAGTTCAATGCAGCAGAAACTGATACTTAATATTTTAATAACCTTTACCTGTGAGCCCCTAGCCTCACTACTGTGTAAATGAAGAGACCAAGGGGAAAAAAACTCTTTTGGAGGAAATATGAATTAGTTGTGCAGCTTGCTCAAAATTATTGCAGACTTTCAGCACTTTCTTGAAGATAGGTTTGGTTCCTTGGGCTTGTTCGTACAGAGCCACCTGGAGATATAAAGCTCAGCAGATGAACACTCCGTAGCATCTTTTCTACCATACACAACCCTGCAATGTCACCACAGACTTTAACACTCATAGTGGCACTGAGCTGTGGGGATTTTGTTTACTCTGTAACTACTTTTTCACCCACTAATGACCAGCCTCAAGACTTAAAATGCAAGTGAGAGGACCACCATACTCTGAAAAAGCTGTATGTCTTTTAATTCCCTTTAAGAAGGATCCCAGATCAGACCTGTGTCTCCTCACCCTCCTTTCATGTTCTAGCTAGCAAGAAATTCAGCCAGAGCTTTGCAGCCCCATGGAGACCATGTAAACAAGGAGACAGTCATACAAGCAACAGCCACCAGCCCTGGAGGACAGTCTTAGACCCTTGGAAGAAAGGAGTTTGTTTTTCCAGGGTTCTGTAGACTCTCAGAACCATCCTGTGTCACCTCCTGGGGAAGGAAGTGCAGCAGCTCTCCATGCCAACTTCTCCTTAAGAGCTGTATAGCAGGAAGAGGATTTGTTTTCCTCGCTCTGGGTCAGTGGTAAAAGATGCTACAAAGAGGAGCAGGAAGCAGAAGCTGGGTGGAGCAAACGAAGTAAGTCCTTCCCTAGTGTCACAAGCACTCTGCCAGGTGAGTTTCAGGAATTTACACATTCACATTTCTCTTTTCAGGCTCTGCAGATGGCCATATGGAGATTATGGAGACTACCACACCACATCCACAGGGCTGCAGCTAATGAGCCACCCACTGAGCACAACTGGTTGTCAGCTCAGGCCCTCCCTATGCATCATTAATGTTTTGTGCCATTACAAGGCCTGAGTACCCTCACAGGGAGTTTGGTAGGCATAAAAAAAAATAAAATATATTCAGAATATTAAAAAAAAAAAAAAATCACAATCTTCTTACCAGTGACATAACATGCAACCTCTACAGCTCCACACATTTGAGAGCTGATGGTGCTCAGCGGGCACATACCCAGCACTCCAGGTACTCTCCCTGCTTCAGGAAGAAAAGATGCAAGAAGTACGGTTCCCATTAGCCGGATAACCCTGGAGGACCACACAAGCACATTCCTCTCCATCCCCTCTAGTAAAAAGAGGCCTCCAGCCTTTCACTGTGTCAGCACAAAGAGTAATTCACATGCATATGAATGCATTTGGCTAATCATAGTGTAGGGATAATTCTCTGTATATAATTACATGCTGTACCAGGCAGTTAACACTGCAGGGATGTTAAGGTCTGCTTAGATGTAGGAAGGGGGGGTGGAAGGTTATTATGAAACCTTCACAGGGCAAACGGGCAGTTTCAGGCCTGCTGGTATATTTTGCATGGACATTGAGCCAAAATCTATGTCTAACTCAGTGCAGCCCCAATTAAAACCAAAAATAGCTGTTGCTGGTTAGAGTCAATTTAAACTCTATCACCTTACCTCTGTCAAAAACTTATGTCTATGCATGGGGATCCCCATCATACTGAGAGCCCAAGATGCCTGGCTTGTTGGATTATTAATAGGTCAAGCCCTATGCGCTATGTTCAGTACCTCAGTTTCAGAAGTTCTGAGCAGCTGCATATCTCATAGATGACAAGGGATTAGCAAGGTCTTAGTATCCCCAAATATCATGACAGCTTTGTCTGGGGTTGAGACTTTTCCAAAATCTGTGAGGGGAAGAGAAATATAGAACCCTTTGAATAGAAATAAAATATTATAAACCTGAAAAACAAACATTTTTTTCCCTGTTTTTTAAATATATCAAGAAAAGTTCAATCGAAAATTGAAAAAGAAAAGTAGAGCAACATCCTTGAATTGATGACTTGAATTAAGTCAGGCAGAAGGTTCACAACACTGGGGACACAAGATACAGGAAAATTCAGAACTATCAGCAATTCAACAGCAAGAGATATCCAAGAGGTCACAAAACATGAGGCTGGTTTCCAAAGCCCAGGAGTTGGGCTAGGAAATTATGAGAAGAATTAAAAGAATAGAAACTTCTAGTTTCTGAGCCTGGAGAGGACACACCAGCCTTCTTTTGTTCTATTTTATGTTTCTACTTTTGTTCTGTTTTTTACTCTGCTGTCAACACAACTAGAAGCTTAATTCATACAAGTCAAGTCTGAAATTATTGAACAATTAGTCGGCTTTCTAAGGCACAGCAAATATTAATAGGCTCATGAGAAAGTCTTATGAACTGGCAAGGCTGAATCAGGAACCCCTAGTGTCAGAGCAAACCCAAACAGAGACAACATGAATTGCTGACTGAAGCCAGGGCAAATCTCCCTATAAATCCTGCATGAGCCAGTGATTCTCTGTGTGACCTTTGGCAAATCGTTTGGTCTTGGTTTGTTCCTCTGCCTACTCAGCTGGAAAACTGGGTTAAAGAAGAAAAAGATGAAGCAGGAGCTGATGGAAAACCAGATGCCGAGCATGAGCTAAGTCTTTCCAGGTAAATAAATTATTTTTGAATAATTGTGATAATACAAAATGTTCAGTATATCTCATATTTTACTTTATGTATTTACTGCTGGACCCAAGCCCATGTACCCTAAGAGGATGAATATGATGATGACAGTTGAGAGAAGGTATCTGGTGCCAAATCTATAGGGAAAGCCATCAATCCTTGCAGAGAATATTGCCTTGCCAAACACAATACTGTGATAACAGCAAATCCCACCCAGATTTCCAGCCCAGCTCGCAGCTGAAGCCAAGGCCAAGCCCAAATGGTTTTCTCCTACACAGAAAGGGAAAAGGAAGCTACTGTGAGGCCCAGGAAAAGCCCTGATCTGGTCTCTATGGGGCTGGGGAGCCTCACAGGGACCTCAAGGCAAGGTCTCCTATTGGGTTGGTATGGCTCCTGGGAAGTGCTCCCATGGTTTCTGCCAGATGACAGACGACTTTCACTAAATCGCTCCTCGCTCCAAAATAACTGACTGGATAACATTCCAGAGACACACTGCAGAAGTCATTCATTTCAGCTAGTTTTGGGGAGAGGTTGGTGACATATTTCAGAAGCAAGGGGGAAAAGGATGGTTGGTTTAGGGGTTTAGGTTAGGGGTTTTTTTCATAGCTTTGATTTACTGCCAAAGTTCACTTACTAGCATTTATTTACTGCTGTTGGCAGGCTGAGCATACACAGTGTCTAACAGATTTATCTGTAATACTGCTGGGTGGTCACTATTCTTGTGCTGTAAGATTGACTGTAAAGACTCCTAAGGCATTTGGTACTGGGAAGTTTAAGCTATTTAAGTAAAATAATACGTTTTTCTCCATGGCCCCATCCATTTATGCTAGGGAAGTCAGGGTCTGTTAACAAACTGGTGGTGCACCTCCTCAAGCCCTGGGCAGGGGCAGGGGCTATCACAGTGCAGAGTAAGCTTGTGTTCTTCATTAGCTCTTTCTCCAGGCTCAGCAAGGCAATGCGGTGCTGAAAATATTGAAAACCTGCCTTTCTGCTCCCTTTTTTCTTATGGGAACACCACGGCTATGGGCTGTAAATGTTTCACTCTCATGGATTTCCAGACCTACTGGCTCTATTTAGCCAGCAGTGAACATACAATAATTCGCTGGCGTGGAAACTCATATCTAAGTCCTCAAAAGGATCTAATTCTTCTAAATCTAAATGCTGTTGATTTCTCTTAGTTTGATTTGGAGGTTGGCACAAAAATCCCTCCTGGGGTCTGTGCTTAAAAGCCAATGACCAGTGAGACAAGTCTAGTTAACTTTTTAACTGCTCTGATCTGAACTGAGTTTTTCTTCTTTCCCTGCCGCAGCGGTGACTGTGGGAAATGTTCACAGAAAGCACCAAGTTGGCACTAATCCAGCACATGTCTCTGGTTGGGTATCACGAGTCAGTGATTTGAGCTGGGAGAGAAATTGCTGGCTCCCACCTCTTATGGCCATCCAGCTATCACCAACAGCTATGAAGTGGAAACACAAGGCTTTCAGTGCCCTCAGCTTCTCTTTGATCCATGAACAACACCTGCAAAGCAGCAGTGAGTATTTTCATAGAGGGAGCTCCACTGGCTTTGCAACCTTGTGGCACAGCCTTTATGGCCATGGTAGTACCTGCCCAGTGGCAAGACACGGGCTACTGGAAACTCTGTGTGTGCTCATACATGTGGTACCAGGGATGAGTTTCACCAGAAAGGAGTGGTTAATGGGAGTCAGGTTCCCTGGCAGGGTATGGTGATCAAACTTAGCAGATACGTGCCACAGAGTTAGAGTACTGGTAACTATCGTACTTATAGTTCGTAGGGTGACGAGGAAACTTCACTATATAGAATGTTTTTATACTGATACATTTTATGGGTTTGCACTGACTGAGAGTGAACTTACTCGCCAATTCAAATAGTTTAATGAAGCTGTCAGGGCTTTGCCAGTTTAGGAACATAGGGTGCCATTTTTCTAGGGTATAGATTGCTGGCTGGGATTTCTTTTTATAGTTCAATGACCCGGTTTTGGCATCAGCATCACCTTCTCATTTCCTTACAACTGAGTGGGCAATAACAAGAGCTTAGACACACAGGGACTGCTGCTAAAGTCACAGACACATGCAGCAAGCAGAAGCTGCACAGTAGAGCGGCTGCACTTCAGACAGCAAATAACCCCTTTCTGTGTTTCTAATGCTCCAGCTACAGTACAAAAAGGTCAAGTGCCAGGTAAAGCCTGCAGAAATGTCCCCTTGCAGTTTTTCTTTCTGCTCTGACCCTATGTTACACAATGCTTGCACAGCAGCCTGTTAAGGAGATTTTCATTCAGGGGTCCTCAAATTGCTCAGTGCCCAGATAGCCCAGGGCCATCCAGGACCTGCGAGCTCTGGCTGTGAGGCTGGGATAGAAGTGTTTCCTGCCCTTGCTCAAGGTGGCAGAAGGTTGTTAGTAAGCACGATGACCTGTTTCCTCTTCTGCTGAACAAGCTACCCAGTACTATTTCTTATTCTCTTCCCATAACTGCCTTTTCCAGGGATTTCTCCTGGTTTCTCCACTCCTGTTCCTCTGTAGTAGCAGCACCTCTGCAAATTGGGTCCTTCTCTTTTGCCTCACCTCTGCAGTGGTTTCCTACCTCAGTCTGCAGCCCTTGCATCTGTCCCAAAGGAGAAGAGGGCTTGCTCACCAGCCCTGCTGGTTTCTTTCTCCATCAGCAAGGCACACCTGCCTACTTTGAGGAGGTTTGGTAAGCTAATCCTTCTCCTCCACAGCTGTCAGGCCAAGACCAAGGTGATAAGATGAAGGTTAACATACATGCATACCCCCTTTTTTCTTTTTTTATACAAATACGCTAAACTTTTACTACATTTCAATGCCTAAGAACCCATCCCTTGAAGGCACAGCATGGGCAAGAAGGTGGGAAGGCAGCAAAGAACTGAAGCAAATGTCCTTTAACTAGCCCTACCTTTTCCAGGCTGGTGCAGCCCTGGGTTACAAAAGCTTTTTGGAGACCCCTCAGCAGGAAAGTGAGGCAAGATGTCCAGTGGGCAGGAAAAGTCCCTCAGCAGACACAAGGACTTGGTAGCTTCTGACTTTTTGGCCCATGGAAGGCCCTCCCTGGTCCATTCCAGGGGCTGTGGGAGCAAATCTTTCCTCTCCCCCTGACTACGCAAATTTTCTACTGTGGGACAAGATTTACAAGCATTACCTCTTAAAGGCGGGAGGGACTTGCTAAGCCCTATGAAAACCCTGGCAGTCCACCTTATGCCTTAATGCCTTAATTTATGGCCAGAGACTAGCTCATCCCAGACCGTCAGAGAAGAACTGTTGAAAAGCATCCCAGGGGCAGCCTCTTCTTTAACACGTTACCATTATCTCCCCATTTTCCTGGTCAGCGCTGTCCAATCCAGACCCCATGAGTCCCTCCTCCTTTGGCAACTTTGGACATAAAGGTTCAACTGGCTGTACCATATCAGGGTCAGGGTGGATAATCAATGACGGAAATGGAAAAAAAATAAAGCTAGCAGAAAGCAGTAGGGGTTTCTCTTTGTTTTCGCTTTAATTAGAAAAATGACATTATTTGATAGTTTCATGGTTGCATCTTGCATCAGTTTTACTGAAAGTTTGGAATGAATGAGGGTTAGAGTGTGTGGTTCATGATAACCACTGAATATTCAACAACATTAATGCCAGCACAGCTGACATTATAATGGTAAAGCTACCAGTTCTCACCAGAACAATAAGTAATTTTTCTGAAGTGAGTTTGTAAATTCAACACATGGTTAAGTTTCACTCTCTGCCTTTGAGCACAGTAGTTGGTAAGAAACGCATATCAGAAAGTAGGGAAGAGAGAATACAACTCTGCAGCAGCTCAACTCCATTTTCCTTTTCTTCTTCTTCCTTTTTTCTTTTTTCAGTAAAAGGGATGGATATTTTTCACAAGCAGAAAGTTGCCATTGTGATTTTTTTTAACAGAAAAGTCTTTTTGCTTCTCTCAGCAAAACTGGAGCATTCTTGTCTGTAAAAATGTCACATTTTCACCTGGGGCATATTTATGAAAATTAAAACTTTGCTTCTTGTTGTAAATCTTTGTAAATTTCCATGAATTTGCCTTAGGTGAAAATGTGACATTTTTACAGAGAGGAATGTACCATTCTCCTCGGCAAATGAGTATTTTCCTAAAGAAGTAGGAGTTCTATTTTAAAAGCTGTTTTCAATTACATTTCTTAGAGCTACAAAAGGATAGTTTAATGCACCTATAAATCCCATTCCTTTCCTATTTCTCCATGAACAGGAGCTTCTCAGTTATATTGACGGTATTATTTTTATTGTCATTATATTCAGAATCCTTAATCATGGATCAGGACCCCTTTGTGCTAGGCACTATATAAAGAGAGAACATAAGGCTCGTTCTTGCTTCAGAGAGCCAAGCCCCCATGGCAAGAGGCAACAGCATGGGGGAGCGTATGGAAACAAGACAACAGATTATCGGCAGAAGAGGTTTAGAAGTTGGAGTACCGCAACCACTTTGCCTCGTGCCGGGAGAGCGGAGTTACCACCTATCAAATTGCACAATCTTTGAATTCAAGCTGAGGATCAGGGACAGACCTGGAAGGATCTTGCTTAGCTGCAGCAGCCAGAAAAAGAGGAGGTGAAATGCCATTAATGCAATATTCTCCATTTGTCCTGCTGTCAGTCAGATAACAGCTTGCTTATATATGAAGATGGGACTGATATAAAACACCAGGACAGAGCACCAGAAAGCAGAAAAGGATTCAGGGGTAACTGTGGAGTGAGAAGCCAACAATGCAGAAACTGCAAGCATTGCACTGGGGTACAGCACCAGGCGCACCATTTGTAAGCTGTTTGACATACCTTTTGTCTATTTAGCCTGCTATAGCCTCAGCTGGAACATTTTGTTCAGTTTTAAGCACATACTATTTTTTTTCAGGTGAACAAAAAAAAGCTATGCCCCAAATCCAGTTCTTCAGAGCAGCAAAATCAGAGATCTACAAAACATGATATATAAAGTAAGACTGAAGGAAATGGGCTTGTTTAGTCTAGGAAAGACAAGACTGAAGGGAGACAATAACAGCCTTCAAATACATGGTCATAGGATGGGAAATAATGGGCTTTGGTAGTCACAAAAGAGATTCAAGATAAACAAGAAGACATTTCTAATAGTAAGGATGTTCAAGCAGTAGATAGATTGGCTGGGGAAGCTGTTACATCTCCATCATTTTTTGTTTGTTTTTGAATAAGAGCTTAGGCAAACCTCTGTTGTGAACAGCTTAGGTACAAGCCAATCCTGCTCTTGGGCAGGGAAGGGTTCAGATCTCTGTTTAGTCATCGAGGTGATCTGACCCACACCAACCACCCTGCCAGAGCTGCTTTGCCTGTGGGGCACAGAAAATCCCAATGGGATTGAGCAGGGGCATGGGTGAGAAACTTTGAGACGTGCTGGGCAAGATCATCTCTCACAATCCTTTCAAAAGTGTTTTGAAAGATTTATGCATGCAGAGTGTGGCATATCCTGTGGCATGTATTATCGCTAGGGGCCTTCAGCGTGTATGTATGCTGGAGTTTAAGGAAGTTATAAGTGACTATGAGTGCTTCAAAGTTTGGTGCAATCTACAGCTTTTGGGGAACATGGTGGGCATCCGCCCTTTGGAAGCCAAGGAAAAAGCTTTCAGACTTTTAGAAAGCTTGCTTCTCTTGGGCACCCAGAGTTACACATCTCTGCAAATTCCAAGGCACCTCTGCTCCACAACCTTTTCCAGACCATTTTGGGGCAAGATTTAATCAGTATTCATAAAAAGAGATGATTGCTTTGAGAGAGAGCAGTGAAATGGGAAGCAGGAAATGTGGTTACATACACTGATGAGAAGTACAACCAGTGAGACTTGAGTACAACACTGAATCAAATCATAAAAGTGCACAAAGAAGAGATTCTGGAGACACACAGTGTAGCCGGAGCTTGTGCTCTCCCAAAATTTGTTCTGTGGTTTGGCGATTTGGGTCAGACCACACAGATCAGAGGGAATTCGAAATGACTAGAGTGGGAAGTGGGGAGACCCACACCACAGCAAGCGAAACCCTAGAATGTTTGTAGTAAATGCCTCAGTCTTACCCACATAAAATCATTTTCAAGTGATACAGGAGGGAGAGACAATGGCTACCACTCAGTGGATAAAGAACTGGCTGGACGGCCGCACACAAAGAGTTGTGCTCAATGGCTCAATGTCCAGCTGGAGACCAGTAACGAGTGGTGTCCCCCAGGGATCGGTGTTGGGGCAGGTCTTGTTCAACATCTTTGTGGGTGACATGGACAGTGGGATTGAGCGCGCCCTCAGCAAGTTTGCCTATGACACCAAGCTGAGTGGTTCGGTTGATACATTGGAGGGAAAGAATGCCATCCAGAGGGACCTTGACACACTTGTGAGGTGGGCTGATGACAACCTGATGACGTTTAACCATGACAAATGCAAGGTCCTCCACCTGGGTCGGAGCAATCCCAGGCATAGCTACAGGTTGGGCAGAGAAGAGATTCAGAGCTGTCCTGTGGAGAAGGACTTGTGGGTGTTGGTCAATGAGAAAATGAACATGAGCCTGCAGTGTGTGCTTGCAGCCCAGAAAGTCAACCGTATCCTGGGCTGCATCAAAAGGAGCGTGACCAGCCGGTCGAGGGAGGTGATCCTGCCCCTCTACTCTGCTCTTGTAAGACCTCACTTGGAGTATTGTGTGCAGTTCTGGTGTCCTCAACATAAAAAGGACATGGAACTGTTAGAACAAGTGCAGAGGAGGGCCACAAGGACGATCAGGGGACTGGAGCACCTCCTGTATGAAGATAGGCTGAGAAAGTTGGGGCTGTTCAGCCTGGAGAAGAGAAGGCTGCATGGAGACCTCATAGCAGCCTTCCAGTATCTGAAGGGGGCCTATAGGGATGCTGGGGAGGGACACTTCATAAGAGACTGTAGTGGTAGGACAAGGGGTAATGGGTTCAAACTTAAACAGGGAAGTTTAGATTGGATCTGAGGAAGAAATTCTTTACTGTGAGGGTGGTGAGGCACTGGAATGGGTTGCCCAGGGAAGTTGTGAATGCTTCATCCCTGGCGGAGTTCAAGGCCAGGTTGGACAGAGCTTTGGATGGCATGATTTAGTGTGAGGTGTCCCTGCCCATTGCAGGGGGGTTGGAACTCGATGATCTTAAGGTCCTTTCCAACCCTAACTATTCTATGATTCTATGATTCAGTGGTAGTAGGTGCTGCTGTACAGCTTTGGAAAAGGCATGTCAGGTATTGAAGGCATGAGCAGATGAAAAAGATTACCCAAGTATTCTGCAGCTTTCTTCTGTGATGCATAGCTTGTCCTGCAAATGGAGAAGAAGCTCATCCACTGTTACTGGGGTAGGACCTCACATGAGGGCAAGTACCAGGCTGAAAGTCATGCTGTAAGAGGTAGTCATTGAGCCTTCTGACACCTTGTTTATTTCCTATAGTACAGTGGAGTATTTAGCTCTACAGTGCTTGTTTTTTTCTCTTTGAGTATTATGACTTGACACATGAAGACTTTGGTCCTTGGAAAGACACACTGTGGCTTTATGATTCAGCACAGAGAAAGGATGGTCAAGAGACATGTTGCGGCACAGAAAACACTTTGGTTCTTGCTCTGCCATTCCTGCTGCCATCTGCATCTGCAGCTTGCTGTGAAGGCAGTTGAAAGCAGTAACTCATTGGCATCACACTGATACAAAAATGCCTGCTCAACCATCCTGGCGTCACAGATGCATGTGTGTCTTCACATGCCTCCTGCTAATGCCACAGGATTTGCCCTAGACCAGTCTTGGAGAGTAAAAGCGATGATCTCCATAGCAAAAGAGAACATCTGGAGGACATACATTCAACACCTCAGCCCCTCATCTGTAACTACCATGCGTGTCTGCCCAGAGAAACAAATTGTAAGAACCAGTCATACAGCCAAAACCCAAAAATATCCTAAGCCATGTAAGATCTGTCCAATGTCAGGAAGATGATGCACATGGGAGCTTTCCCTGATGGTGCCTTTCTGTCTAGCACCAGCATAGCTATGGTGACAGACAGGACAACCAGAGAAACATAAATGTAGGCAACAGCAGGGAACTTTCAGAAAGCACCCCAACACAGGGACCATACACCCAGCAACCAAAGCAAAGGCATGTGAAGCTGCACTGTGGATGCTGTCAGGTAGATTAGAAACGGGTGGAAGATTTATCTCTGCATACGCAGACTGCCTGAGTTTTCTTCCAAGATTTTCAGGGGAAGTAAAGTTCTCTACCTCTGAGGGAAAGGAATAATTCCTACAAGATACGTGTTTTGTGCTTGAGCTCCCTTCTTTCACATAAAGGACAGCTCTTTTTTTCCTTTTCCAGGAAATAATCTTTTTTTTTTATTCCCTTTTTTTTTTAATTATTCTTTTTTATTTTGGGGGTGGAGGGCAGTGCAGACCAGAAGTGACCAGGATAATACTTGTTCAGTGGTAAAAAGTGGTTCCTACAGGAAATATTTTTGCTGCTCCTGCTTCTCAACCTTGTGAAATGCCTGGAAAGCCCGGATAGATGCACCAAAGGTACACATACGCACATGGGAGAGGGAGGTGAGTGGAAAGCAGGCAAAAGATGATAATAAATTTTTTTTGGAGAAAGAGTTTGACAGGAAACCACTCTGGAAGTCAGGTCGCCTGTGGAGACTGATTCATTTCAGCTTGAAGCACAAATGTGGTTGCTAGCCTAATCTCCACAAAGCCACAGAGAACTTCCAGTCAAGAGTTCATTAAGCTTTGACAAACTATATGCGCCGGGCTGTGAGTGCTTGCCAGGCTCCCGTGAGACATGGAAAGCATTAAATACGCAGGCAAATATCTTAGAAGGGAAGGCATCCTTTCCTCATGTATTTCCACATCAAGCATTTTTGAAAGATTTATTCAGCATAGCTTGTTTATTTCCAAGATGCCGTGTAGCTTCCAGGAACAGCTCTGACCTTGGCTAAGGGTGGGAAATCAAGGAACTCAGCTCTAAAAACATCCTTCCCAAGCTGCTCTCAAGCTGGGTGGCGCAGTTTTTAGCAGGAACTTCCCAGTTGAGTGCCCATGTGGATGGGGAAAAAACAAATAAAAAAGGGAAACCCCCCATACTTCTATTCAGCAGCTCAGCCTTCACAAGGTGTTACTGTGTTTCCTTCCCTGGGAAGTGCCTAGGGAATTAAGAACCTGTTTTCTCCAGGAGTACCTGCTCCAGTTGTTTCTAATGATCTATTTTCACTTCCCCTTTAAGCAAGCTAATTCACTTCATGCAGTCAAAGCAAAAAACACCAGCCAAATTAGATCATATTTATCAGCATAAGGTAAAATAGTAGTGGTTTTATTTTTCTGAACATTTTTATCTCAATGGCACAATTTGGAGCAAGTCCAAACACTCAGAAATTCTGTAAATTTGCTTTTAAGAGCCCAGTAGGGGGTTTTCATGGAAAGCGCTCCAGTATATGAAAGAGTTTCTGAACAGCAAAGTCCATTTACTACAAGATCTAACGTGATATTTTGAAGCGTGATTTGGGGAGGTCTGTGTTTCTGGCTGCTACTTCCCACCATTATGTTTTCATTAAAAATGCAGGAAAGTTTTCTTTTAAAAAAAATTATTACTTTAAATAGCAAAACAACCGAGCCTTTAATAGGATTGTTGCTCTAGCTTCAAGGACTTTAAACTTGTGGGGAGCAAAACATCTGTTATTACAGCTACTGGCAGCCCTTGGAAAAACAGACAAGTTATTTCTTTGGGCCTGAAGCAGGTATCATCAAAGCCCAATTCTGCTTAGTCCTAGAAAGCATGCTAAACTTTTATTCTGATGAAAAATTATCACCCCAGGCCCCACTATGAACTCCTGTGGACTTCTATTAGAGTGCTGTGCTTTTAAAAGCTAATAAATCCTCCTTTCTTAGGCTCTGGTATAACCCGGCAAGCTTGCCTAACTGCTGAAGTATCCTCAGCCAGTTGCATGTCAACATGAAGCTGGAGAAGCACCAACACTCTCACATGAGCAGGAAGAGCTTTTCCAGTGGTTAAGCACCATGCAAAAGCCACGTTCACCCCTGTGCTGCCACACCATGCTCCTTTCTTGGCTTCCCACAGCTTTGCAGCCTGCCATGCAGGTTGGACCCAAACCAGAGTGGTGGACATCTCGTAAATCCAGTCCTACTTGTGCCATACATAAAATCAGGCAACCAAGTGATACAGACATCCTGGAAATGTCCCACTGGAGAAAAGGCTTTGCAGCCTCTGCTCAGCAAAACCACAAATGCCCTGTGTCCCTCGACTGGGGCTCAGTCCCCACACAGCACCAAAGGATTCAAAGCTCAGAAAGCTGTAGGAAAGTGTCCTTTATGAGCCTTGCTGGTCTTGGGAGCACAGTGCCTTCCTATGCCTATACCATGGGACTCTAACTGGGAATTACTCCATTAGAGACTGTGATTTGCGATGTAAAACTGTACTTGGTTTTCAAGTCTGGTGTTCACACCACCATCCAAGCAGCACAGCCTTTTTTGTGGCTCCACTGCTGCACCCCTGCAGGAGAGCACTTGCACAGGACATGGCCCCCACAGTTTTCAAGTGGTTTTGGGCTGGAAACCAGTGGATCATCACACTGTTGGTGAGATACGAAGGGATGTGTAGTCTTCTTAAGAACAATACAAAATAATGTCTTTCCATGTTTTTTTTTTCCTTTATGCGTACATAAAAAGTATCAATTATTTTACATTTAGAAGAGCTGGGGTTTGGGGGTTTCTTACTAAATTGAGAATTTAATTATGTTTTTTAAAAAGTTGTTGCTTCAAATAGTAGAATAGCAAATGGAGTCACTGCAGTTGGGGAGCAGGAACAGTAGTCTTCAGGCAGCGCATGGCAAAAACCATCACAGGTTTGCCTCAGTCTTGAGCATCACCTCTCTCCAACTGTCACCAGCTCTGGAAGGGGAAGGAGAAGAGATACAACTTGTCATTCAAAAACTATTTTTCACTCAAAAAAATACCCATAAGTATTAGTATCTTCAGCTACCAAAACAAAATTTATCTAATCAATAGCTTACCTAAATTTCATTGGCAACAAATGCATATTAAAAATATAAAATATTTAGCAAATAGCTTCTTCTTCCCTTGTGATGTTTTAGCTGGGTATGTTGACCTATCATTGCACACAGCTGAGAAAAAGCTGGGCTATCCACTTGCATTGATGGCTGAGAATATTGCTGAAGTGTCAACTTCCCTTCCAGAAGTTCATAAGAAAAAGGAGATTGCCTACAACTTCTTTCCCTGTCACCATGCAAAAAGAACCCTTCAGAAATCCTCCAGTACTCAGGCCCTGTTCCGTAGCACCTCAGATACATGTGCTGACAATGCACAGCCTTCAGAGGCTGTGCACTGTGGCTTTTTTTGGGACAAGTGCGAAAGGGTGCCTGGTCCCATCAAGCAAGGAGAGGTTTATCATAGAATCATAGAATCACAGAATACTTTGGGTTGGAAGGGACCTTCAAAGGTCATCTGGTTCAACCCCTCTGCAATGAGTAGGGACATCTTCAACTAGATCAGGTTGCTCAGAACCACATCCAGCCTGGCCTTGAATGTCCCCAGGGGTGGCACATCCACCACCTCTCTGAGCAACCTGTGTCAATATTTTAGCACCCTCATTGTAAGACATTTCTTCCTCATGTCCAGCCTGAATCACCCCTCTTTTAGTTTAAAGCCCTCATCCTATTGCAACAGGCCCTGCTAAAGAGTCTCTCCCCATCTTTCTTATAGGCCCCTTTAAAGTACTGAAAGGCCATTTCACTCATCCTCCAACCAGGGAGCCACTGGGTCCGTCCTACCTCTTGCTGCATGGGCTTGCTCTTCACCTTGCAGTGGGTTTAGCATGTGGCTGAGGAGTTTCTAGCAATGTGTGCTGGGGTATTGAGCCCAGGAGCAGCGTAGCTACTAGAGATGATAGCCAGCTCTGCCACACCAAGGGCCAGCATGGCTACTTGCCAGGATCATAAGCAAAGCAGTTAATTTGCATCTAAATTACTTAGGATTTTAATCAGAGATTAATAAACAAAGGTTCCAGTAATTATACAGATCACAGCAATAGTGCTTCAGACAACACTGTGGCCAACATCATCTGCTCTTGGGGCTGTAGAGAAATACAACTGGAAAAGAAAAACCTGCTGCTCTGCTGGAACTGACTTCTCCACACACTCCACCAATGGCAGGACCCCCCACTAGACCACAGGGAAGATGGGGAGCACTGCCTGTACCTGGGTGTCTCTGCTGGGTTCCTGGCAGGCAGGATGCCATCACTGCCTGAATGAAGAGCTCGGGCCTGAATCCTCTCCTCCTTCTTCTCCCCCTCATCCTCCTCTTCCTCATCAGGAGCTGCCCTGCTTCAGCACAGCCCTGGCAGTCTTGGGCTGCCATCCAGACCCCCTGAATTGCCACACTTGGACCCCCCAGCATGAGGTGACCCTACTAAACAGCCCCCCACCATAGCAACAACCTTCACTGCTTCTTTGTAGCACATCAAGTAAAAAGCCTGATGAATCAGTCTTTACTGGCAGAGGATCTCTGCCTATGCTGTGCCTTTGGCAGCTGGAGAGGCCCTGATGCGAGGCATTCACAGACAGGGCACCAGCTAGGGAGGGTGGAAGAGAGGAAACCGGCTCTCCTCCACAAATGCTTCATGCTGAAATAACATTATGGCTGAGGGAGGTGTATACTTCTCCATATTAGCCTTAAACCACAGATTTGCCAGTGGGTTGGTCCTCTTGATGTCCCCCTTATACTCTGTGGCGTTTTTGTCTTCATGCATGCATATGCTTCAGTTTGGATAACAAGCAAAAATAAAATTAGAGATTGGACTCCAAGTTCTTACAGTAATCTCAACCACTCAGCTTTATGCTGCTATAGTTAGTCACATAAAAATAGAGGATTTTGAGTCAATACTGCCTAGAAACTGCAGTTGCAAATAAGCAAAAGGAAAATGGATATATCTCTTTACCTAAAGAAATACAAGACCAAAAAATTCCCTGAGCACATAGATGTTCTTCACAGCCACATCAGCACACTTAACAGAGTGAGGACTAGAGAGACCCCCTTATACAATAAATTAGCAGCTCACTTGTCCCTGTTTAAGGAGTCACATCCCTTGACACTGCTGAAGAAAAAACCTGCTTTAACAGGAAGGTACTGGAACACACCACTAGCACGAAGGACTTGCATGTTTTACAGAGAAACTTGAATTGATCTGGGCTTTAAGTTTCACTTCCCTCAGCAATGCAAGGCAAGAGCAGGCACAGCAAGACTATTTTAGCTTTTTTTTTGTTAGTGGATTGCAAACAGAAGCTCAATAGCTTAACAGTTTAGCACAGCTGGTGATATTCAGCTTCAATGACTAAATATGCCTGAAAGATGTCGTAGCACACTTGGAGGATTTTACGTTTATTCTGCCCAAAGACTTGCTTTAACACTGTTTGTCACTGCAGGCAATTGGCCCTGCTCAATCTCTGCATTCAGCAAAGAAAGACTCCAGATTTTTCTGGTCAGGAGTAAAAGAGAGCGTGGTTTTCAGTTCATCTTGGTGGTAGCTTTCAAGATTTCTTTTCTAAGAAAAAGAAAGCAAATGAGTTCACAGCTGCTTCTGAGAAGGCCTTCATGCAGGTACAGATTCACAGAGATAAGCAGAGTTGTGGACAGGAGAGAAGAAAAATAATTACTGTAAGAGATTTGCAGCTACTCTCTCCCATTAGGAAGTCCCTGTACATCTCTGGCCGCATAATACACAATTCTTCTTCCCTCCTCACTTCTCCTGACCTGTTGGAGTTATACCTGTCCTTACCTGCAACAAGCGCCTGCAACCAGCACTGCCTTTTACCTCTGAGATGTTTCTGTTTGAGCTAGCACCTCCTGGCCTAGTCCCAACCTCCTCATCCTCCTGGGGCACTGGAGGGTGGGTGGCCCTTCCTCATCAGCACTCACTGCCCCACACTGAGCGCATTGTGGGTTCTGGCTCATACACAGATGACAATTGCTCTTAGTTCAGGTTACTCCACTGAGGGAAAATCTCATTCATCTTCCTCACTTCAACATGCTCAAGATAATGTGCAAGCACCCTATCAAAACCTTCCTCTAGATAATCCTGTGTAGCCTTGTGGGATGCCGGGTGGAAATAGATGGATGAGATGAGTGGAAAAGAGCAGCCAGGACCTCTGTAGTAGCTGATAGGGCTGCTGCCTGATACAGTTGTGCACAAGGACACAGATTTGTGTCTCTTTCTCACTGCTGAAGACAAAACTCAGTGAAAAGACCCATACCGCCTCCTCTGAAAATTTTTCCAGGTTATAAAATCTCCCCAAAATTCAGGTTGGAAGAGGTCCCTACTCAGAGCAAGTCCAATTAGAAAAAGTTGCTCAGAGTCCTGTCCAGTTCAGTTTTGAGGGTGCCCAAACTCAAAAAAGCACGATGCCTCTGGGCAGCCTGTTCCAGTGCTCAGCCACCTTCTCTGTGGCATTTTTTATTTGTATCTGATCAAAATTTCTCTCGCTGAAATCCGTGTCCCTGTTCTCCAAGAGAAGCCTGGCTCCACACTCCTCCATTCAGTAGCAGCAGACAGCAAATCAATTCCTCTCTTTGTGGCTTATTTTCCAGGATAAACAAATCCTGCTCCGTCAGCCCTTGTTCATACAAGAAGTGCTGTTTTCATCAGTACCTACCTTCATGGCCCTCTGCTAAGGTCTCCCCAGTGACACCTCCCTTAGAATGGGGTTGAAAACTGGAGACACAGTTTCTCCAACGCAGTCTCTCCGTTGCTGGCCCCAGGAGTGCCAATGCCTCCATGGTAAGGGATCTCACCACCCTGTGCCTGAAAAGGATGCTTGGGCAAGGCGAAGACTCTGTTGAAGCCAATGGAGATGTCCCTGGCACTGGGAGGCAGCCTCCAGTAGATCAAGAAAAGTAATTATCTCCATTTACTCTTTCCTTGTTAGACCACATCTGGAGTGCTGTGTCTAGGGGTCTGTGATTCAGGGAAGTTATTGATGACTCAAAAAGAACTCAGCAGAGGACTACCCAGCTGGAGCACCTTGCCCTGTGAGGAGATGCTGGGAGATGTGGGGTTTGTTCAGCCTGGAGAAGAAACAGCTTCAGGGAGACCTTCTAGTACCTACAAGGAGGTTATTGAGGAGATGGAACGTTTCAGTGAGATGCACAAGAGAGAACAAAATAGTAGTCTGGACAGGCAGAAGCAAGTGCCATCATCTCCCAGAAGATTCAATGTGTGCCAGCAATGGGCCTGACACCACTGGAGGGCCTGACACCACTGGAGGGCCTGAGGAAAGGAGAGCCTTCAGCTGCCACTGGGACTCCTTTTACACATGCTGGCATCAAGGGTTGTTGACTTGGTTTTTTTTTACAGCAGAGTGGGGGCCATTAGGATCCTTGTGGCCAGGAAGAGGAGAGAGGTGCACCTGCCTCCTCATGCAATGAGTGGCTCCATGGGCACTGAGGAGTTCAGGATCTTTGGCATCACCCTGTACTTACTCTCATCCATGACCGCCAGACAGGGGTGCCATCTGATGAGATGAATGCCCTAATTGCAGACACCATGGTCTGTCTCAACCTTAAGTCTAGTGTAAGCCAAGCAGGCTCCTTCTTGGGGATCAGGAGAAGCATGACTCTTATGGGAGTGGGATCTGAAAAGGGGGCAGGAAGAACAGTCTACAACAAGCTCCTGTGCTGTCCCCAGGAGTGCTACACTGAATGCATCAGCAGCATATCCCTAACCTGTATCTTGATTGGCTTTCAGCTCTTTTGTCCACCTCCATCACAGAGAGAAATGACAGACTGGAAAATTTCCTGCATCCTGACTGTAAAAATAGAGTCAAAGTAGGACATTTCCTCTACTTCAGGGCTCATTCTTTGTTACTGAAGCACATCATGTAGCAGTTTGCAATTAAAACCATCATCATCATGGAAGGCCGTACCACAATAGCTTTGTAGTCAATTATTTGATTTATAATTAAACATGCAGAATTTCAGCTTACTGACTAGAAAGTAGGACAAGTACTTTCTGTTCGCCTGGTTCTAAAAAAATTAATTAAAAAAAGGCAGGAATCCAGGCTGTGTTTTCTATATCATAGATAATTTCTCTCCTCCAGCATGGGCTGTCTAGACAATGAGCAGGTTAGAACAAGGTAAGTTTTGGGATGCAAATTTTAAGTATTGCCATAGCAACAATTAGAACCCCCCCAAACCCAAGCAGCTGGTGGCTATCAAAGCTCCTTAGCCATCTGGGAAGGGAAGCTGGGTAAGACACAGAGAGTACTGCAACATGTGGGCTGGGTTGGCACGATCCTTCCATGTGATGACATTCTCCTCAGTTCATCAACTCTTTTGTAAGCTGATACAGCACAGTAACATTGCACAGTGAGCCAGTCCTTTGAATTGACCCTGAGGACATCAATTTCCAGCTACTTTTTCACTCACACATCCATGCCATGTTGTACATCCCTTCCTTCCTTCCCCACCTCCCTCTCAGATGCTGAGAAAGATTTAAAGGTGGCTCCAGAGGACACACTTCCATATTTGTCAGCTCTAAAATAAATGACAGGACGAAGAAAAGACCAGATATGTGACTGTTCCCAATCTGGCTGGCGCACTGAACTTGACTTTGTTTAAACCTCCAAATCCCAGTGGTTCTGGGGCCAGCCAAATACATGTGGGGCTGTACAGTCTCTTCTAAGTACATCAGGTGCATCTCTGTGGTCAGGCCTTGCAGTTCTTTCAGCTGGCTTTCAGGTTTTATGCACATACAGTGATACACAGCCTATTGCATTGGCATCCGGTACACAGCATGCAGTGTGCTAGTGCTAAAACCAGTTTTTACCCAGCTGATGAGTAGAACACTACCGGATGCTGCCAATTCATGCTGTCTTCTCTGAGAAGTGGTAAGCATTATCTTGAAGGCTGTGACACTTTCCTAACCACTTCACACAATTAGTCTTGAGGGCCTTTTAAAAAAAATTCTATAAAATGTGCTCTCCACTGCTCTTCTGTACACATTAGATTACGTTTTTATCTGCCACAGCTTTGAAAGAGGCCACTAGAAACTCACAGACTCTCTGCCTCCACTGGGCACACCAGGAGGCTTATGATGGCCATCAGCTTCCAGTTCCTCCAGGATTTCCATGCTCATGTAATGAGAATGAATGCTGAGCCACAGCTCATTGTCCAAGATCCCAAATATCTGCCTGTGGGAAAGAGGTTTTGTGTATCCATACAACTTTCTCTAAAACATACTTTCATGTGAATACAGTTTGATTTGTGCTCAAGACTTGGGGCTTTTTCTACTCACAAGCACCATGTGGAGGGCCTATAGCATAACTGGAGCAGGAGAAAGACTTCAGGTTGTGAGTGGCCAAACATGCTGTCCTGGGTTCAGCAGCAGCAGTCATTTTTCTATTTCTTAGTAGCTGGTGCAGTGCTGTGGTTTCAACTTTCAGCCTGGGAACAGTGCTGATAACACCAATGGTTTTAGTTGCTGCTCAGTAATGTTTACTCTGACCAAGGACTTTCTGAGTCTCATGCTCTGCCAGGGAGGAGGGGAAGCCGGGAGGAAGCAGAGACAGAACACCTGACCCAAACTGACCAAAGAGGTATTCCATACCACAGCATGTCATGCCCACTATATAAACTGGGGGCAGTTACCCAGAAGGGTTAGATCACTGCTCGGGTCAGGCTGGGTATCGGTCGGTGGGTGATGAGCGTTGTATTCTCTTCCCTTTTTATTTCCCTTATCATTATTATTATTGGTGGTAGCAGCAGTGGTTTGTGTTATACCTTAGTTACTGGACTGTTCTTATCTCAATCCTTGGGAGTTACATTCTTTTGATTCTCCTCCCCATCCCTCCAGGAGCAGCGAGGAGGAAGGGGGGGTGGAGTGAGCGAGGGCTGTTTGGTACTGAGTTGCCGACTGGGCTTAAACCATGACAGTTCTTTTTGGAAAAGCAGCACAAGCAGACCGAGGGGAGGAGCCAGAACTCGCTTGACACTGCTCACTCACTGCGTGTTTATTATAACATCTAACTTTATATCAAAAGAACTTCTAATTAAAAGAAAACCGCAAATAGCTGTCTTTTTAAAGTAGCAGGTCATCTGGTACTCAGTGAAGACCTGTGTCCTTTGAGATGCTGTACACTCCTGAGTAATGGAAAATGAGAAGGCACTAAAAGGAAAATGCACAGAATTTCTATATTTTCCTATAATAATGCTGAGAACAAGAAATTTTTGCTGGGCTGGTGTAGCTGCTGTGCTTGGAGCTGGAGGACCTTCACTGTCTGTTGCAGTCTGAGTTTGAGTAGCTGCTGTACTTGTCACTGGGGCTGGTGTAGCTGCTGTTCTTGGAGCTGGAGTAGCTGCGTTGTCTGTTGCTTTGCCCTCAGATCCAGGGACATTTTTTTCCCTTTGAAGGTGCTGGATGATGTTGAACACGGCTCTGTGAGCATAGGCCAAGCCCCAGCACGTTGCCATGATTTGTCCATCTCTGGTATGACGAGAATGACAACACACCTCATCTAAGTGTAAACACATGTACCTGATGCATTTGCATACCTGGGGAGCAGACTTAGCTACCTATATAGACAAAATTATCATTACCTTCCCCATACTCTGGCTTTTGAACATCTCTATTACTTACCCTTGAAAAACATTCACTTTTAGGGTCATGATATGACAGTAAAATAAGACCTCAGTAATGAATATGTGACTTTTCCACCCCTTAACTGTAGAAAAGGGGCTTTACTTGGTGATTTGTACATTGAGGCATTTGTATGCCCACTTGCTACTCTGCCTTTAAACAGTGATGGTGAACTGTTGCTCTTTATAGACAAAACTAACATTGGGCTATCAAAAGAACCTACATGCTTGCATGCAATATTTCAGGAAAGTGAAGCAATAATGCTTCCCAGTGAATCGTTTTGGGAGCCAGGTTTCAGTTTGACCAGTAACAAGTACACCTCAGTGCAGAAGTAGCTCCTTTCTTACCACCAGCCTAATCCAAGCATAGTTTCCAAAAGCTTGGATTATTTTGGGTATCATAGGGGTTACTCATGCAGAAGAGGCAGATTTCTATCTTGAGAAGGTTGTAAGAATTGGCTGTATACCTCACAAAGGTTCAGTGAAGCTCAGAGGTGATCAGCTTATGGGTCAGGTTGCACGACTGGAAAATCAGTGACATTTAATAAATGCCAAAGAAGAAATACTCTTTTTGCGTGTCAGTTGCAATTAGCACAACACTAAAAATATTCAGCATGGTTAAAATTTTCATACAAAAAAAGTAAACATGCACAGAGTAGAAATGACTGGGTTTAAATGCAAGAAAAAGGAAAAAAGCAGAAATCGCCATGTAAAAAAAAATACATTTCACTTGATGCATTCTTCATGCTGAAGCCCCATTCCTGAGCAGACAGTCAGCAGTGGATTTTCCCCCTGTTTTTGTGTGGAGTACACAAGAATACATGCTCCAAAACCACAAAGATCTAATGTTAGAGTTCTAAATAAGGGTTATGTCCAGTATTACTGCATCCACCAGTGAGATCAATTGTTATAAATAAGATTAAGACCATTTAACTATATTTTCCTTACTTTGTCATCCAGCCATTTTTTCCCAAATTAACTTTTCAGCTGCACAGGGCAGCAGTTTAAGTATGAGGCAACCAACTGGGATTTTTGTATGACTAAATGTTTTCCCCTTGGGCCTGGGAAATGTTTGCATCAGCTGTTGCCAAATCATGTCTGCCTCCCAGCTAGTACAAGGCCATGGCCTTTTGCTGGGAAGGGGGAGATGTTCTTAGCACACTAAATTGGGCATGAGGTGGCTCAGAGTGTCATGGAAAACTCTTCTTCCTCCCAAACCACTGTGTGGGACTAACATTGTACCAAGTACAGCTATTTACCTCTTTATAGTGGAAAACACTATTTTCCCGTGCAAGCCCAAGTCAGCATGCAGTGACGGGAGCTACAAAATGCAAGGCTGCTTTGCTAAGCAGCTTTAGGGAGCTTCAGCTTGAGGTGGAGTCCAGGTCTTCTCCATGGGCCTCTCCCTTGTGCTTCCTGGTGAGATGGGAGCATCCTTTTATTTTTCAATTACCCAGAGCACCAGCAGAGAGCAGATACCCCTGTCTAGGCTTCAGCCTCTGGAAGGAGATCGCTGGCACATCTGAACTACAGGGAAGATCATCATACTTAGGGCACACATTCCATCCAGGTGATAGAACTTCCACCCAGCACTGCAGTATCACATCAGCACACTGTGGGGACCATCTTATGCGCATCTATCCAAGCAGCAAGCATGTGGGGTTTACTGGCATACATTTGATGTGACAAAAAGTCAGAAAGAGTTTGGAGTTCACCTCCCAGCAGTGCAAGAATCTTGCTCTCAGTGAATCCCCCCATGCTTCGTTCAGCCACCACCAAATCTTGCAGTCAACAGCCTGGAAATATATTGGCAGGACAGAGCAGAGGTGCCCACTGTGGCCAGTGATTCCGAATGCTACTAGCCACCATCATTGTACTGCTCTTCTCCTCCCCCATGTACCACCACACTTCTCCCTCACTGGCCTTAGGCTATTTTGTTTGGTAGACAGACTGGAATATTTTCTGTTGTTCTTTCTCGTTAACACCCCAGCTCTCCAGTGAAACACTGCGAGGTTGCCATTCATCTCACTTGCCATTTCACCAGCTGTAACCTGAATCCATGACGGCTGGCAAGTACTGAATGGTTCCGTTTTGCCCGTTCGCTCTCCTGTGATCGTAATTTCTCATATGTGGATGGCAGTTGCCTCCTCTGTGGTTTCCCATGCATATCTTTAATACAAGAGCTAATTGCAGACAACCTTTATATGGGACAGCCTAAGAAGGCAGTAAGTGGTAGCTGACTTCTCCCCAAAGCTACATATGTATTTTCTTTTCTCCGGCCAGTGTGTATGAATCATTTCCCATAGCCAGGTGTCTGAGTCTTACCCAGTGTGGCCTGGCTCTCCCCAGCAAGCCAGTGTTCTCATTTAAAATCTGAGAAACAATTTGTCTCTGAAAGCATGTAGAAAGTCCAAGTAGTTCTCATTGGTAATTTGCACCAAAAAATGGTTGTCTTTTTTCCACAAAGCTTTCCAGGTCTCATTACTGGAACTTCATTTCTAACAACCACACTGTCGAACATAGACTGGCATATTAAATATGAAAACAAGTGCAGCAAGTGTCAAAATCCAGTCCCTGTTGCCAAGCCTCACACCTTGCCTTTTCATTATGTTCATTCACTTGCAAAATTCACTTGCTTATTTGTGAGGAGTGTGAGAGCCATTAAAGACCATTAGAAAGAGGATCTGCTGAAACTGAGGAAGAAAAGCTTAAGCTTCTGCACAGAAGAGAGGGAGGGGAACTTCTGCATGTTGGTTTAAGGGCTGCATAATTAGGACTGTGCATACTACTGGGAGAACAGAACTCACCTGGAATACAAGCTTGTGGTCCAGAACCAGCCTCATCCTGGAAACGCTGGTGTCCACCATGTGGTTTCTCAGCCATGGTAATTAAACCTGCAGACTTGAAAGCACAGTGAAAGCAGAGAAAAAATTTGTGGGAAGGAAAAGCCACTTACATTGTGTTATCACTCGGTGGAGGTAGTGAAGGATTTAGGCTGATTACACACGCTACACCTAATCTTTCATTCCCCAGCACCTACCTCTCTCAGGGGCTCTCGTCAGATAATGAAGAGTGACACACGGTGTGAAGTGTCAGGCCTATCTAATCAACGCTGTCATCGCCACTGTCACAAGGGAGCACTATGGGAGATAAATTTAAGCCTGACTGGTGTTTAGAAGGATTTGGAGGCTGTTTGTTGCTATTTTAATGCAGATTCTCTAACAAAGAGGCTGGAGGAGAAATGCTGAGTAACTGATCATGAGAAACAATTTCAGCTAATTAGTGTTTCTGGCCCATATTGGAAGAATATGCATTTTTTTTTCTGCATGGGTGATTTTAAATCTTACAAGCCTTAGTCTGACGTAGAGGACTTGCTGTAACTACCAGACTTAGCATCTCACTACCTGTTTTTGGGACCTGCTTTATCTCTTTTCATGCAGTTACCCCAAATAATCTTTGGTTTTTCAAAAGTTAGATATAAACTCCATTTCATGGCACCATCTGAGCTCACATGGACAACTGTACATAAAACAAATGCATGAGTGGGCAATTTTTTCTTTCCAGGACTGAAGTTTCAGTTTGATTCTTCCAAGAGATTATTATAAATAACTGTGGGAAAATGAAAAGAAAAATGCTTGCAGAGTCCTTTCATAATACTTGCACTGAGAAATATAATACAAGGAAAATAATTCTCCTTTTGTCTCTATTTTCTTGCATAATCCTTGGTGTTAAAGCTGTGATTGTATCTCTAAGCCTCTTTCTTAACAATTGCCAGCCATCTTTGCACAGATAATAACCTCAGACCTGATCATGCAGAGGTTTGCACCCATGTTTGAAGTTCTGTACTGTGAACAGCCTCCTTGACTTAGAAGAAATGCTCCTCGTACAGAAAAGTTGAACCCATGAAGTCCTAAAGGGGGACTGGAAGTCAGCACCTCTCAAGTGGTCTCATCCAGCTCAGCCCTAAATAATCTGTGCAGAAACCTCCTTGGTGCCTGACATTTGCAGAGTTCTACCCCCACAAAAACAAATAGCGCAATTTTGGCCTCAATCTGTGGTAATTTTAGATTAAAAGTTAAAACAATGTTTTCATATTTATTTTTCCTGAGCCAATGAAAGGAGCGTGTGACTGTCTATGGTGCTAACATTCATTAGCATCTTGGAACATACACAGCCTTTGCTCTGTTTGAAATGAGTGCAATTATTGTTTATAGGACTGAGAAGTGGAATCCTTGGAAGCTAAACTCTCCAGCCCACAATATCCTCCACGTGTGTCTGTAGGACATGGTGGTGCAGCAGCTATTCAGCAGTCCCTGTTGTGGGTTGCAGTGGGGTCACCCTGCAAATGGCTGGGCCAGATGTGGGGCACTCACCACAGTAGGAATATTATATCCATCTTCACCCTACTGGGTGACTTGCATACAAGGCCTTCTTAAGTTCAAGATGTGAGATGTCACCCTGTGATCAGTGTTACATCAGAGAGTAGCAAAACACCCGTCTTTAAGTCAGGTATGCTTTCCTACAGCAGACAAACAAGGGTACCAGTAAATCTCAAGCTTGAACTGCAGATTTTCCTGTAAGCAAATGAAGCATGTGCAGACAATGCAGACTGTGGACCAAATGGGCTAATCTGCTCTGGGGCCAATAACCACACAGCTTCTGCAGCTGCATGTCTGAAGGTCTGAAGACTTTTTTCTGTAGAGGCAGAAAATCAAACCATATTCTTGGAGTAATGAAGTCTGTTGGTTGACCACAGTGGAGGTTTGAAGCCCTTTTCATCATCCCAATTCTCACCTGCAGCATTCAGATTATGATTCTGGATGGCAAAACCCTACTGTTGGGCTAAGGTCCACATCTCTCTTTAACTGATCACACGTTTTGAGAGGTAATATCTTATTTTGTTTCAGAAGAGGAAAACATAGAATGATTTGTGTTTTCTGGATGTGTGATTTTTAAAGAAATATTCATACATAGCCATTTTTGGTAAATCTAGTACAACAGAAATTTTGCATAAAAACATCATGCAAGCTCTGGTCCCACTCACCCCAGTCAGAGACTTCAATGATTGAAGACGAAACACTCATCACCAGCTGAAGACCAACACGTGGATTTTGGTGTATTTCTTCAAAGAAATAAATGACAATCAGATTACAATAATTGCACCCTGTAAGGCTCATAAACAGCTTCTCAGTCCCTCTTTTGAGAGAAAACAAAAGCAGAGCTGTTGCCAGCAGACTTACACTCCCCATGCAGGGATCCCTACACCCACAGGGAAATCCTAAATGCTCCAGATGCCAAAATACTTCTAAATAGCAGCTTTATAAGATAGGCTTGCTCTTCTGCCTTGTGACTGAGGTATGATCTTAACTATCCAGAAATAATTGTTACATCATAAAGACTCTTCTGCATGCCGTGGAGAGGTGGATGACACCACATACACTGCCACTACTCTTCTCTCATCAGCTGGGAGTCAAAACATGTGCCGAATCCCACAGGGCTTACAGCACTGCAGGAGGCACAGCACCATGAGCCAGTAGCTGTGCACTGGCAGCAAAGGACCACCTAAGAAATGGGCAGCCTATTCTTATGCAGATGATCCCAGCAATAACTGAGGAAGGGGAAAAAAGAATAAATTCAGATTAGTATTAAATAAACTCATTTTCAAAGTTCAATACAATTTGTTTGTTGGTCTCTCGGTCAACTTTATTCAAGGCCTGAAGTTCAAGCATCTACTTTGCTACTTGTTTCACATCTTTCTGTTGGAAGTAAACCCGAACTAGAGCTATAGGTAGGATTGTTGAAATAAGACATCGTATGACTGAACTATATCCAAACACATTCAAGCTTTAGCAAATCCAGGTTTCTTTATGTTCCCTGCGGCTTTAGGCCCAGCTCCACTTTTATTGTCCTTCTTCACTATTTTTCCAGCATGACTTGACATAACCATGGATTTCTGGTTATTTTCACATTTGGGCTATGATGTCGTAGTTTATCTCCACTTGTTGGTTTGCAGGTAGTAATTACAGTTTAACAAAAGTCACCAAATACATATCTTAATGAAAAACAGCTCTGTATTTTTCAGAGTTTATCCTCTGAATCAGATTAGACAATCAGGCGAGAATTTCTGGTATGCTGTGTGAATTGTGAGCTATGTCTTGTTCCATGCCCACATCTCTACGGACAGAATTGAATTTGGGAAAAATTTGGTCCATAGCATATCCTCAAAGAGGAAGAAAATTCATTTAAGATAGAATCCATGTTTATTTGTAAATGGAGAGGTCACCAGATGGGGAAGACCAATCACTGTGGCGGCCAGGACTGACTAAGCGCTCTCCTCAAATACACTCTTCAGAGCAAAGAAATCATCCCTGCAACCAACCTGTTAAGAACCTGTAAGCTGAAATCTGTGCATGAGATCCCTTCACCAGACTTTTAAGGCAACCAAGCATCACTGCTTACAGCTGGGTCTCTCCCTCCCCCACCCCCCTTTTGTTTTGTTATTTCTGTAAGTTCAGCCAAGAGACTTGAGTGGGCAAAGAATGTGAGCAGTTGCTTTGGACAGGAGGAAATCTGTAGGTTGCTTTCCAGCTATGGGGTAGAAATAGATGATAGCGGCACCAGTCGTATCTGGTACAAAACAAAGTAATTCTCATCAAGTAGAAATATTAAAGCTGTTCCCCTCGACAAAGAAGGAACTGCACCTGCACAGTCTTAGGCAGAAGGAGTAGCATGATTCCCTGCCCAGGGAATCCAGGTCCAGGCGTCCAAAGAGAAAAACTCAGAAAAATAATTAAAGTGGATGTTAGCACACTAATTTTAAAGTCTATCACAGATTGTAGCTGTGTAGACAGGTAAACTGAGAAAGAGGCAGGAGACCTTGGGAATAGCATTGCTCTATCAGGAGAGTCTTCCCATGTTTGAGGACATAATCACAGTATATTTCAGGTGACCCCACCGAACTACCACGTTTTAATCCTTCCCAATGGTAAATGAACAGACTGAAATGGATGCTGTACTTGGGCTCATGTCCATGGAGGCCACTAATTCTTGTGATTAAAAATAATAACATGTGGTCTAGCCAGGCAGCTCACTGGATCACAATACATAAGGAATAGGTTCAGACCATTTTTATACTGATTGCTTCCTAAGAAGGAATGTCTCACCCTACAGGGTCTGGGGTGAAAATCAACAAAGTGACTTGTTGACTACCACAAACAATGTATGCCCTGAAGCCCTTAGATAGAGCACCACAGAAACCTACAAGCCCCCATTACCAGTGAGTTTAAATCTGCACCCTTTTAGGGTTACCTTTATACCCCTCTTCAGAGCTGAATATCTGTCACCCTTCTAAAATTCCTAGACCCTGTGCTCCCTTACTCTATCTCCAGAATAACTCCACCTGCATGCCTCATGTGAATTTGTGGGATATAATCTGTCCCAAATTCAGATAGTTTGTGCTGCTGAAAATGACCATGTTTTACAGCACAGCTTATGTATTACAGCAAAGGGTCACTTTTGGGGAACCATCCCCAAAATACTGGATATCTGCTTTTAATTCTGTCCTCAGACAGTCTGAGCGAATCAAATTCATTCTTATCTTGAGATGGACCGTGCAGGAGAGGATAGCTCTTCTCATTGAATAGAATTAGAAATTTATTTGGCCAGAGGAAAGAGGATCCAGCACTGCTTCAAAAATTCTCTGTAAATTTCATTTAAAAAATCTCGATGGTGCAGCACTTACATTTTCCTCTCTTCCTCGCCTAATTAATGTTTACTGATTACATGCAAAGCAGAATAGCTACAAGCTGCCCTGGTGTTGCCACACATCTTCTTTCAATACGAAACCTGGTTTTGGTCTTCCTTACCTAAATGTTCCCACAGCGCAAGTGGGCTCACATCTTATAATGCCCCAGAGACACCAGGATCAGAAGGAAAACATGGGCAAGTATTCAAGGTACCAACTGAAGCAAATGCTGGTTTTCATGTTTACTAATTCAACAGTTACATTTTGCCAGATGATTTAGCAATGTTTTCACATTAAAATCTTTATCTAATCTTGCTTAGCATGCTGGCTTTTGAGAACCCCTTGTAAGGCACTGACCCTCCTTACATACGTTGTAGAAAACCTAATGTCTCACCACGATGTCCCTCATGTGATGCTAACCATTGGCCCTGGTGAAAAGTTTTATCCTCCCTACCATCCCTCTCTTGCTATCCAGACTTTTAGAGTTTCAGCAGTCAACACATCAAAGACCGAAGGATATACATGTAAGTCAATGGGATCCCCTGCGACTTCCTGCAGTGGTCTGCGCTTCATGCACATGCTCCTGAAGACGCCTGCACTTTAGTTTGTATGCTGGGCTTGGAAGGGGTGACCCATGCGCAAGAAGTGCCGGTTTCCTCCATTAACTGAAGCCTGGTGTGGCTGGCTTGCACCAGTGTGGGCTTAGTCTTTATTCATCTTCGGTCAGCTGGATTACACGCATGACACCTAAGTTAGGCATCTAGCCACTAATCTCTTCACCTACACCAGTGGAACATCAGTGAAGTGTCCCATTAACTCCAGCTGGCATAACCATGTATGCCAAAGTAGACATGAAGAAATTCTTGCAGGTCTTGGGAAGCTAAAGCAATGTGGTCTGATGACTGCTCAGATCTCCTGTTGAATTCAAAGGAGCTGCAGGTTCTCAGCACTTCAGAAAATCAGTTTGTGTCAGACTTTTTTAACAGAATGATGTCGTGCTGCACTTAAAAATAAACATTTCCCCCCCACCCCCTCTCTGTGTCCCATTTTAACTTATCTTTTTCCACTGGATTTTATCCATAGCTTTCTTGGTATGAGCAAAGGAAACAAAATGCCTTAGTTTTAATTAGAAAGTAATTTTTCAATCTACAATGTAATTGAGGTTTTGCAACCCAGAAAAATGTTGCAAAGCCTGTTATTCTTAGTTATAAAATAAATACGCAAGTTATGTCACCATGCTCTTCATAAATATCTTCCAGCTGTTCTTTTTATTAAAGAAAAATATGAATTCTTCTGTATTACCCTGAGTTTAAAGTAGCTCAAATGTTTGGTCTACCAAATGTGACAATGTCCCTTTAAGTTCTCTGGTTTTTGTGGAAGATCTAGCCCTGGGGTTTTTGGCTTAGCCACAGTACTTGTCAAACCCCTTCAGACTCTCTTACTGGAACGGCTGATGCTGAGTGAGGGGTTTTTATTTATTTATTTATTTTCCCCCAGAATGACCTCATTTCCCGCTCCAATTTCATAAGAAAATGTGATTGCGTCAGAATTTTCCTTTAGAGAGAATTTTCATTTTACGTATCTGACAGATTTTCAATTTCATGCTTTGATTTGAAGTTTCTGTGATTCTTTTTCTCTTATGTTTTAATCTGACAGCCTGGGAGGCTAGGGAGACCTATTATCAAATGGTTAAAGCAAAAGGTTTTAGGCAGGAGATCAGGGTCCTATTTCTGGTCTAATGTCCAGCCTTGCTATGTAATTTTAGCGATATGAATATGTGTGTGTGCATGTCTGTGTCTCTTTGTGTCTCTATGTGTATTTTGCTGTGTCTCGTCCTATAAATATATAAATAGACATTTAAATAGACATCTATATGCATAAAAGGAAGTAATGCTTACCCACCCTATTTCTATTAATGCTTTTGAGTATTTTAAGCTTCTTGGCTGTGGAAGAAAAAAAAGACATTAAGGCATGTGAGCATTATGGTATCAGTTAGCATGTTCTTTTCAGCAGTTGGATTTTGACATATTTAAAACTAAGGCTGCATTTGCCAAAGTTTTGCATGCCTGCACATTCACGCAATATCCTAAACACACTATTACTTCAGTGAACAGGTAGGGAGGGCTTCAGGCTGCATAGATAAAAACATATGATTTCTTCCTGCAGCTTCGGCTTCTGATGAGGTGGTTCCTAAATCAAGTTTAGGCTCCCTGGACTGAGAGACATCTCCAAGAGAGGCTGCAGCCACTGCTGAATAGGTGTTTCAGACGGCATGGGAATATTGCCACAGAAGTTTCCTGTTCACCCAGTGGAGGGAAATTTAGGTTCCTAGAGTTTATCCCCTTGAAGACTCTTGAAGGCATGCACTTCTCCGTAGGGAAATGAGGTTGTTACTTTAAAAAGACTACTTGATCAGGTGCCAAAAATGTAGATGTAAGCTACATGCTTCTGTTGGCTAGGTACCTAAACTACATGCTTCTGTTGGCTAGATCCCTATCATAGAGCTGTGAATATCTGGCTGTAGATCTTCAAAAGTCCTTCATCTGATCCTCATCTGGTGGCTATTAATATTCTTATTTTTCTGTGTTCATAGGTGAGGAATTCCTCACTAAGAAAAGCTATCTGAATTTTTAATTTAAAAAAGAGGACAGTTAAAAATGCATTACAGATATAACTGTTGAACTCTGAAAACACTGCTCCATGAAAAGCAATTATCAGCACTCCCAGCCAGGCTCAGAAGCTCAGCGCTTGCAGGCTGTGCCATGTATTTGTAATTGAGCCCAATGCTTTCCTCTTCCAGCTGTCAGACAGAACTGGGAAGGGAACCTGGAAAGCCACAATTTTGCTTTCACAGTTCAACTATTTTCTCATTCATGAATTAGATAGGAACTATGGGACTATTTACAACTTGGTTATTATCTGAAATGTGATCTGTGTAATTGGTCATATCATTCATATTTATTCTCTCTCAGGCCAAACAATTCCAAGACCATAAAAGAGGTTTCAGTCTTGTCCCACCAGCCTTGCCAGTGAGACTCCTCAGGTGATCACTATCAGATGTGTTCTCACATGATTTTCATTTTACAGATTTATTTTCTGGCAAAAGAAAAAGATAGGAAAATTCAGCTATTTCAATGTTGGTGGAAAGCACATAAAAGGAGATCTGATACTATAAATTTGTTTTGTGTTCAAATAGCGGTTTTTATCAGCATTTGTTCATTCAAAGGTGTTCCGTATCCTGCTCATGCAGAGCTGATCAGATCTGATGAATGATCTGTTTTGTTTTCATTCATATTCATTTGAAGGAGAATAATAAGAGTGTAAGGAGAAACGTGGCTCTTCCATCTCTGGCTAAATACACCAAGAACAAAAGTTTGGAGCATGGGAGAGACTGGTTCAAGTACTGTCAGGACCTCAGAGCCAAAGGAGGTCATTCTTGGTCTTACAGAGGGACAGCAATCTCTTGTTTGTGTGTTTACATGGCATCTGGTACAAGGGGCTAGAGCATAAGGGCAAATGGTACCCTGTGAGAGTAATACTCCTTAGTGAAAGGCACTGCATCTAGAAAGGGATATAAGCTGAGAGGGAAATAAATTTGGAGAAGGGTGTAAAAAACATCAATTAACAGAAAAATGCACACTGTTTTAAGGCAAAAAATGCCATGTGATGAAGACAACCTGCAGTTTCAATAATATTCTTCCTTAAAAACAAAGATTTTTAAAAGAGGCTGCAACACTGGTAACCTGTTGTTAGTATTGTTTTCTCTGTCTACTAGGGAGGGAGCAGATCCAGCAGCATCTTCAGCTCTTGGCAGGGATGCAGAGCAATGGCAGAAGGAGAGCAGTGGCATGATCAAGGTCCCTGGGGAGAACTTCTTACCTCTTAGTTAAAGTAAGGAAGTTTACCTTCAGCTGGGGAGGTGGAAGCTATCTTGCTCTTGCCAAATTTCATGTGGGATAAGGGTACAAAAGTAGGTAGTTATTGGGAGCACACATATCTCATGGTTTTTTACAGTAGCTTATTGCACCATAACTTCCTGAATAATGTGCTACATACGTTAAAAGACTTAATTATGCTATTTTCCTTGAAATCTAGTCTTTTTCTGGTTTCGGTTGGTTTAGGAGAAGTGTGGGGAGGCAGCAAGCAGGGATGGGCTTGCAGTGGGAGAGAGTTGTATGTGTCTGGTATTTTTAAGGAGTTATTTTATATTGCAACCTTTTTACCAGCCAGCTATTCTTACTTCTCACTGAGTTCGAAAGGCCAGCTAAGTTGTGTGTGAAGAATTCCTTCCAGAGATACTGCCATTCCCCAAGCCTTGACATGCTCCTCACATCAAAAGGCCTGGGTGCTCAGTGTTTGAACAGCACTGCTCACTGCAAGGGACACCCTTTCCCTCCCAGAGACATGACCTATTTAGTCTCGTATGGCATAGGGAACCCTTACAAGCCTTTTCCCCTCCTGGCAATGCAGTTAAAATGTATCAGTCTCTGGTAAGATCTCAACATCACACAGAAAGAAAACAGCAGCCTTTCAGTTAGAGGAACGGCAGATCAACCAGCCCACTTTTCATTTCCCTTCCAGTTCATTCCCTATCCTTCCTCATCACTACCTAAGACTTGATGTCTTTGCTTGTGGAAGGAGTTTACTGGGTTGGCTCCTTAAAAAATGCGTGTCTTCCAGGGAGGTCTGGAATCCCAGCCCAGACTTGTTCCTCTGCAGCAGGAAATTCTGCAGATAAAACACTGGGTCTATTGCAATACCAAGGACAGACATCGTCTAGGTGCTATTAGTTTCAGGGTCAGAGTTATTTTAAGAATCACAGAAATGCTACTCCATTGAAGAGTGTTGGAATACTGTGAGTACAGCTGCCCATGGACAACTCATTATCCTTCTGGGTAAGAGCAGTAACACCTAGTGTTCACCATGAGTAAGCAGGGTGTTTGCTTTGAGGAAGCCATGTGCCCTCTCTCTATGGTCAGTGGAAAGATGGTCATGTGGAAGGACAAGATCCCCCTTGTGCTCCATGGAGGGACTTGGAATGGGACTGCCACAGCAGTGCTCTTATGATGGGATATTAAGGCTAGATACTCTGACCCTGAGAGGTGTGCAGAGATATGTGGGAGTATTAGGTTTGCCATAATGAGGCTGGTGGACAGTCCCTGAAGATGCTAGGGCAGACTGTCCTGCTTGAAGTGGCCAGCATTCCTTTTCATGCTGGAAGGGGTCCCAGTATAAGTCACTGTGTGAGCAGTCTGGATGATGAGGGGACTGGGCCCTGACAGCAAACTGGGAAGGGATGTGATTTTGATTTGATAGCTCAAAGGCACCTCAAGTTGTTGGAATGAATCATAGTTTGGAGGCACTCGTGGGTCCAGACGCAATAAAGAGCCGAGACAGCCAGGCAGAGCTGTACACCCTGCTTTCAGACGATTACAACTACATGAGAGGAGCCCCACTGGTATCTCAATGCTTTCCAGCCTCCACAGGTCTGATTTCTCCCCTCTTTTACTGTGTCTGCTGGGAACCAAGCCAAAGCCACACAGAGCTGGATCTGCTCCTGATGTTCCTCATGTTCCCACTGTTCATCTCCAGGGCTTTGGGTTGGCCCTTCGAGGAGCTGAGGCTAGCAGGGAAATCTGGAGCTTGATCAGCTTTCTAAAGGGAGGAGTTTGGATTTAGGGAGTTGTTTCAATCCCATCTCCACCAGTATTTGCTAAAATAATAAAAACTCATTTCTTCCATTAGCTTGACTTGCATTTGCTATGTTGGTGGTCTCTTTTTCCCCCTTTCTTAAGATCTTTCCTTATAAATTTAATCAAATCAAGTTTCCTAGATTTGCTGAGTGATTCCCTACATTTCCTGACCACCCTCTTTTATATCTGCTTTACCTGTCTGCCTCTATTCCTTGCTGTCCTGTAAGGATATTTAATGCACCCCCTAAACTCACCCAGCCACAGTACTTGAGTGTTTCCTTCACAAGCACTGTAATAGTCTGAAGTAGACTTCACTATTTGATGGAGTAAAGCCAGAGGGTGTCCCTCCACTGCTTCAATGGAAAAATCCCTTTTCCTAACACCCAGCTCTGATTTACAGCTCCTGCCCTACGTAACCAGCAGCTCCCCATCACTTATCCCCTCTCTCAAGGTGGCTGGTGTCCAGACAGTGGCTCATCATGTCTGTCTTGAGGTAGCCTACAAATTAGGAAACTCGTTGTGTCATGCTGATGTATGGTGTTGGAGGTGGGAAACGATGGCTTCTGTTCACCCCAAGCCCAGGTGTTGGTGTGCTTGCCATTTGGAGGTAGGGATGCAGACCCCCAGCACCCAGGGCTTGCTCTCCAGAAAGGTTTGTGCTCCTTCTGCTCCCTTCCTGAATAACCATGATCTACCTTTCTCCATCCTTTTACTTCTCTCCGCCTGAATGCACTTTCTTGACCTTGCAGGAATGTAAGTGCATACTAACCAGAGGGGATAGCTAAAACATGTCAGCTTGTACATAATACCATGCGAAGGCACTTACCTGAGACACTGGGGCATGAAGACTACAGTATGCTGCTGGGGAGCAGAGAAATTTATTGGTGGCTTTAGGTCTGACAACCTTTGATAGCTATCAGAGTGGCAGGGAATAGAGGCAGAGACAGATCTGTGCTTCGTCCCTGCCTTAACTACCAGGACTGTATTGTTCAACTATTAACTTCTCATGTAGAGCCTCCCTCCTCCAAAAGCTGCAGTTATTACAGGGGGAAATATCTTTCTGCCCTTTCCTTGTTTCCTTTAAAGAAATCCCCACACAAGTTATATATCCTGGGGAGCGCTTGTTCTGTTTAGGAAACCTCTGCACAAGAGGGTAAAAAGTGTCAGAGCAAACCAGCAGCTGTTTTTTGGTTTTCCTTGTTTCATTGTGTTCCAGCTGACCAGCTGCATGCTTTCTTTTTCATGCCTTCATTGTTGTTTTTACTGTCAGTAGTTTTACTGCTTCATTTCCACTTGGACATTTCTTGCAGGTGTACCTCTGATGGTAAATCAAGGCTACCCCTATCTCTTTGATCTAGGTCTTCAAATAATGAAACTGAGCGCTTGTCTTTCTCTTTTGTGCAGGTGGCTATATACTTTGCCAACTCTAATGAGTCCAGTCTCACGACACTGAAGAGACAAACTGTGAGTAACTATTGCCCCCATTTAAAGGAAGGTGCAGAGAGGCTTCCCTGGCACGGCAAGGGAAGGCAGCAGTGCTGCCAGAGCAGCATGCCCAGGTCTGACTGCCAGCACAGGCTTTCTACACGGATCTCCCCCTACTTTGATAATAACAAAGAGAGAGAGATAGCAAGCCCTGGCAGGTGTCATTGCTCCTTTGTAGATGAAAACACTGGTCATATAATGAGAATACATCATGAAAAAACATGTTTCATCTTTAAAATGCTTTTAAAAAAATAGTTCTATAACTTCCCAAGTACATACTTAGCCCTGCGATCATCTCTCAGGCTTACTGCAACTGCTTATCTGCAGTGCTCTCTTATTAATTACTCCCAGAGCTCAGGACATTTTTCTCCTAGGAATAAAGTATATGTGTAAGAGACAGTGGGAACAAGCAATAAAAGAGAAAGGGCTACGACATCTCCCTCTTAAAAATTCACCACTTGCACTGCACCCAGTCTGCTGTGGAGCATAGCTTGCGGAGCATCCTGATGAACAGGAGATAGCAGCTTCACAGTTAGGGACACAAGAGGCCTAAAAGGGCTAACCTATCAAAAGCTGTAGGACAAACCACCAGGAGAAGTAGCTGGGTTGCTGGCAAGGAATAGGTCATTTTGGTGCAGCAGTTCAACCTTGCCCACTAAAAGGCAGGCTCGTAAGAGCCCTGCTGAGAAGTGACACAGGTTCTTAGAGATCACACAGTATAGCAACTGTTCAAATGCAGATTGTTTCAGATGCACTGCTGACATGTTTTTCCATACCCTCCAGAATCCATAATTCCATATCTAAGAAATGAAAGGTTGTATACTTCTTGTTATGGTGTGACCTGTGCCAGGACACAGCTTAACACACAGCTGTGCTTTCAGCAAGAGGGTATGGTTTCACAAGGCACCTTGTGTTGAATTAGTAACTCCCGGCTTTGCTGCTTTAGTGGCCTGAATTAGCTTATCTTGCAATCAGACAAGTGCCAGCTCTGGTGCAAGGACAGTCAGGGAGGTGGGGAGTGTGTGGTATGGGCTGGCATCTAGAGGTGGGTAAAGAGGGGATGCAGGAATGGAGGAGAACGGGCTATCCCCTTCTGTAGCAGAAGCTAGCTACTAATTCAGCTCATCCATAACAAAGCCCTTACTGACCAGAGGGAGATCAGATGGCGACAGTGTCTGGGCAGCTGAGTCACTTCTACAGCTGCAGAGTGAAAGCTGCTGGAGGCTCTTATGCAAGCTTGATGCTTCAGGCCACCGTGGTGAGACCTCAAACAGCAACTGCAAGAGAGGTGTCAGCTTGGAAGCCTCATTACTCAGGAGAAAGCAGAGGCAGCTCTGCTATCAAGCTCCCGCAATAGTATTAGTATTAGACTAGTATCATACTCCCACAACAAGGGGTGCAAGTTTTAATGGGTACACCATAAAAAGCAGGCAAAGATAAGGGAAAGAAAATACATATTTGTGCTCCAAGTTGGTTCAATAAAGTAATAAATATTTAATGAATGATGCCTGCAAAGCAAAATCATCAGGATCATGGGAAGGCAGGAGAAAAACTGAAGGCTGTGCAATTCCTAAGCTGGGTCTGAGGAGGGGAAGGTAGAGGGAGGAGCTGGTCAGAGATTCCTACTGACTTCCGTCTCTAGAGTGGCTCATAAAACCCCACATAGCTCAAATTATTTCATTCCCAGACACACATTATATAGACAAACCTGTTATTAATGGGAAACTTTCCTGATAGGAAAGGCAGTATGAGGTTGATCTTGTTCTTGCCATACGTCTTCTGAAATGACAGCTAAAGATTGCTGAATTGCCGCTCAGTGCTAGGCAGCAGTTACTGACTAAGGAGATTTTTTTATTGAGAAAATGATTATACTCCTTTCTGTGATAATAAAATTCTTCATGACACGCATTAAAAGTGCTAAGACTTCCCAGGTAGCCACTGTGCCCTGCTGGGAACATGGTGTTCTGGTGCTCAGGTGAGCCCCAAAAACGTGTAGAGCCTGTATATTTTCAAAATCTTTGCAATTCTCCCTTAAGAACTTGTGATTTGAATAAGCCCAGGAGTGTCCTGATGCTTCTGAGCTGATCCTTGTGCTGCTAATCTTTGCTCCACTATTTTTAGTTTGAAAATCTGCCTGCTTTTCAATTACATATTTGCTCAGAGACAGCTTATTTATCTGGTCCAGGAGCAGCTGCTATTTGCCTTAATATGTCGGTCTGAGCCTTACAAATAAATGCCTTCTGATCAAAACAAGCTTCAGTTCCCCTTATTGTTTGCTCCCTGCTGTGGGATGCCCCTATTGGGGCACGCAACCACTCATCATTTGGGGTACTGCAGGAAGAGGGCACAGCTCAGCCCCCTTCTCACCCCCTGCCCTGCACCTTTGCTGCTCACTGTTATCATAATAAATAAATAGTAGCCTTTATGGTTTCAAATACTTAGAGTATGTGCTCCTACAGTAAAGCATGAATGCATTGCCAGTGTACAGCAGGGCCCCTGCTCACGACTGCAGAAGATCCCTGTGGCACCTCCTGCAAAGCCAGGGAAGGTGCCATGTAGCAGCTACAAGGTGGGTTTTGCCACATGTTCACTCAAAGGTAGGCACACAGCTGAGGCCAAAGAGTCTTGTAGGTCCAGACCCACTCAAACTCACATTTCTGCAGCTGGGCAACGAACTGCAGCAAGGACAAAAATTGTAATTAGCTTCCAAATCTGTTTTACTTCCATTCACCTTAAATAGCTGAGACCTAAACACCCATGGGTGAAGACTGGTGGGTGCAGGAGCCAGGCTGCTTTGTCCTGGCCACCCAGCCCCATGGGTATTTTGGTGGCTGCCCTGGACCCACTTCTGCTCCCAGATGGAACAAAAACCTCCTCAAGACCAATGAGCTACCCTGCTGCTACAGCCCTAAGGGAGGGAGCAGAAAATAGTAGGGGATATGAGCTAGGGATGGGAATAAGGATGTCTGTTCTCCTTTTCACCATCAGAAGTGCTCCCGGTCCAAGAAACAAAACTTTATTGCAGTTAAACCTTTATTACCTTCAATAGTTCGGAGGGATTCAGAGCTGCCTTCTGCATTTGAAGCAAGGGCTCCCCAGGCTGCAGCCACCTCTGAGGACTGTGCCCCGTCTCATTGCAGTGGGGTTGGACTAGATGACCTTTGAAGGCCCATTCCAACCCAGATTATTCTATGGTTCTTTGATTCTATGACTGGGAAAGGTCAACCTTGGCAGTCCCACTTGTTGAACCAGCATGTGAGCCGCCAGTGCTGGATGCCATCTGTGTTGCCACTGCAGAGCAAGACTGCCATTTTGCAGTGAAAACAACATTTCTTTATACAGGCAGGAAAGTTTCACCTTGACTCTAAAGTAGGACAACTCACACAATGTTTGCTGGGGGAAATACAGTGGCAACAAACCTGCGATGGCAAAGAGGTGGGCTGGACACTTTCTGCCCCAGTCTACAATTCTATAAAAGTAAGGAAATCTCACTCAGGGTCACATCTGAGCATCTCTGTGGATATTCACAAATCTGTCAGGTTTTGCTCAACAAACTGCTCTGAGTTGTTTGGCAGAGACAGTTCAAACCCATCCTCCTCCTCGGGTGAAGGACCTGAGAAGCAGCAGACTGGCGGGGGAAGCGTATTTCAGCTACAGTGCAGCAGTTTGAGTTTCACGCTCCCATGCCAACTGTGTGGGCTTGCACTTTTGGGAAGTAGGGCTGCCCCGAGGAAGAAAGAGAGGTTTATCTGAGCTGGCGCTGTGAACAGCACTTGGCTGCTATAGCTGCCACTTTCCTTTAAGGCCAACATGAGCTCAATGTGCTTTACACAACTGCAGATGCTGTGGGCTTTGCAAAAAGCCAACAATTGCTGACAATATATCAATGGATAAGCCCAAACCCCGGCTATTCCCTGAACTTTGAACACTCAACTCTATGGAAGTGCCAAATGTTATTTATACAGGTAGAATTCCAATTCTGAATATTCTTACTACTGAAGTCTTGCTTAAAAGTGTATCCAAATAGCCAGTTTAAACACCTCGGTAATTTGTTTCATTTGGGTTTCTTTTGGGTTTCTTTCTTTCACATTGTGACTCAACAACCTGGCAGCAAAAGGCTTCTGTTATTATACAGGGCAGTGTATTTAAAGAAATTGGACCCAATTATGTTGGTTATGGTGATCTTGCTGAATTACCTCTTCCAGCAAGAAATGACGTAGCCAAGATAATTCCTGGGTGATAAGTATCTCTCATTTCCTTCAAAATCACAAGTGTCTTCTGCCCAGAGAAGACTGGCCAGAGCAGCAGAATGGTGAGGCCAGTGAACTGGCTCCATACTCTGAGCCAGCAGCCTGCTGTGCCCCTTGGTGGGCTGCCTTGGGCACCTGCCCATCTAGGATGCCAAATGCACCCCTCTCCATGGGTCTCATGGTGCCAGGAGGGTTATGCAGCCAGGGCTCACACCCCACTGAGGTCTGACCTGACTGCCAGGCTGGCTGCAGCCTCTGGGAGCCTCAGTTTCCCACCTGGTGAAGCAGAGGAAATAGAACTTGGTTCACTGTCAAGACTGCTGGGTATTCAGGTATTACAGCAACAGAAGATTCAGGAGCAAATTATATATTGAGATATATTTGGCCGGCTGAGGCATTATGAAGATAGGCTGAGAAAGTTACGGCTGTTCAGCCTGGAGAAGAGAAGGCTGCATGGAGATCTCATAGCAGCCTTCAATATCTGAAGGGGGCCTATAGGGATGAAGGGGAGGGACTCCTCATGAGGGACTGTAGTGAGAGGACAAGGGGTAACGGGTTCAAACTTAAACAAGGGAAGTTTAGATTGGATATGAGGAAGGAATTCTTTACTGTAAGGGTGGTGAGGCCCTGGAATGGGTTCAGAGAACCTGGGTGACCCCAGATATGATAGAGGTTTGTAGAAATGGGTGTGTGTTTTTGAAGAGCATGGAGGCGGCTGGAATAGTTGGTTTTGTTACTTGATCCCATAATCCTATCTCAGGATTCATTTCTCTCTTTGGGAAGGATTCTCACTGTAGGAGAACCTGTGAGCTACTGAAGAAGAGAATTAGAAGAGGTCAACTCAACCTCGCCTCCCAGGCTCCCAAAATATCCAACCAGTTTCCAGGAGGTCACTGACATCAGGAAGGTTAGTCTTTGATGGGAGGAAGAAATGAGGACCATGAGAAATGATGCTGTCAAACAGGACACTTCAATATTAATCAGGATCATTAATCAGACAAAGAAAACAACGGGAAGGTAGAGAGCTGCAGAGGACTCTCCTAAGGGGAGGGTGCACAGTGGCAGGGCTGCACTCGGTGCTTCCTGGTGGAGGTCCTCCTGCAGCAGGGGCTGAGCTGCGGGACGCTGTCAGTAGCTGAACTGGGCTGCTTGCTCCAGGCCCAGACTGTGCAGAGGCTTCAAGCATCCATCATAGCGCATGCAGAAAAGGAGGAGGGCAGTAATCCAGGGAGCTGGGAGCTAGTAACAAAACCACAAACGAAACAAAATAAATAGGAAGGTGGCAATTAAAAGCAAGGGACTTCCTCCAAAATTTGACTTCCCCACCCAGAACTGCTTCGCAGCTCTGCGGGGGGCTGATGAGGAAACAACCACCACAGCAAATTAATGTCCTGCTGATGCACCAGTAAAGAGGATCACTACTGGTGCCTCCAGGAGAAAGGCAGGGGGTCATAGTAGGGGGTGACTCTACTCTGAAGGGCACAGAGGCACTGGAAAGGGTTGCTCAAGGACATTGTGAATGCTCCATCCCTGGCAGTGTTCAAGGTTGGACGGAATCCTGGCTGACACGGTTTAGTGTGAGGTGTCCCTTCCCATGGCAGGGGGTTGGAACTGGATGAGCTTAAGGTGCTTTCCAGCCTGAACTATTCTATGATTCCATGATAAAATGACTGAACACCTTGTGTCAGGAAACCCTGCCGAAGGTACCTACAGTTCACACAGGTAACTACTGACAGTTTATCAGGATTAGCAGGAAATGAGCAGGTGAACTGGGAGGTGGCTGTGGGCTGTTTTCTCAGGCAAGCTGAGATAAATGGAAAATGTCAGAGAAAAGCATCAAAAATGTGCTAAAAAAAACAAAACTTGGGCATCCTTTCAATAGGAATGACTGTAGAAAAGAGCTTTTAAAAATCCCTAGTGACCTTTGGAGATACCTGAATCAAGAGCAACAGGGTGCTGAGGGCAGGTGGTAGGGCAAGATAGGTATTTGCCGACTGGCCGAGGGAAAGGGAATAGTAATGAGCCTGCTGAAGATTATAAAACTGACTTCACTGTCCATATCTATCCATGCAAACCAAAAGCCTTTTGCTCTCAAAGTCTCTCTGATTCAAAAAGTGCCCCATACTGAACGGGCAGAATGGAAAGAGCTAAAGTGACAAGCCACTTTTGGGAAAGACCAAATTTATCTATTTAAAAAAAAACCAAAAACTTATTTAGAAATGATCTGTAGTTGCACCTATTGAGGATTTTTCTAATACTTTCAAATAGTAATGGTTTGCATTTTTGGAAGAAACGGCATCAATTATCTTTTATTTAAATTTGAAAACAAAATGGAGCTTTCACAGTCCTTCAGTCAGCAGGAAATCAAGGAGGATTAAGCAGGGTGCAGTTCATTTCTCAGTTTTGCCCATATGGCCTTTTTCTTTTTTTCCCTAGAAGGTTATGGCCTCTCATCTTGAGCTGACATTACACACCAAATGGTGCTGAAAGCTAGGCTAGCATTTGTGGCAGCAGCTACTTCTCAATTAAATCCCCATGTTTACCTTGAAAAATGTCAATTACCCTCCAGTCTCAATACCCAGACCTTGCAGCATTGGTTAATGACAATGTCTACCAGCTGCACCAAAAGCATCATTGAGCAACATTCTTCCAGGAGAGGCGACTTGGACAGCGGTGGAAACCTGTGCACCTCCTTTTCTTATGGGAGCCACACTCAGAAGCTAAGGATTGGATGGGGGGATCTATTTTAGGTCTGGAAACACCTGAACTCCTAGAGCCTCACTGAGAAGGGAAAGTTACTGGAGGTGATAACAGCCTAACTGAGGCTCTTGCTGAAGTCTGCTGTCATCTAGAGTTTAGAATTGAAGTGGGGATTTGGCCCTCTGCCTCAAGAGGGTTGTACGATCAAACTGTATTTTCCAGCAAGTCCCCTAAGGTCAGCAGAGCTCCAGTGTAAGAGCTGAGGAACTTGTCAGATAGCTCACTGAAGTGGAAAAAAAAACCTAAAACAAACAAAAAGGTATTTTAATAAATAAAATACAAACCAGAGTAATAAAATAAGCATGGGAGATTCAGTGTTATTTGTTTTCATATTAATTTTATGCTGCCCCACAAGTTCAATATACCACAGCTTTTTATATTAAGAAAACATGTGCAGCATGGAAAGTATTAAGGAAGTGTTGTAGAGGTTGAGTTAGAGGAGGGTCATTTCTTTTGGCTGTCTGAGAAGCTGTCTGGAGCGAAGGAATGTGCGTGTCAGCTGATTAAGACCACAGAAGTGATTAGCATGGGAACCGTTAATAACGCTGCATGTCAATGCACATCTTTAGGTTAAGGAGTTAATTGCCTCTCTCAAAACTGTGGTTTCAAGACTTCTGTAGACCTGTGAAGGAAACCCAGTGGCAGTTTGTTCTGAGTCCACATTTTTCAATATTCACTTCCCAAACACAAAGGCTGGATATGTCTCCTTAATAATTCCTGCTGAGCAGTTCAGTGTTGAGGTAAATGGCTAATTCTGTGAAGAACCAGGTCAACTGCCTGAGTGTTTACCCGTCACCTCCCTTGTTTGCTACAACTTTCTGTTTCCAGGGCAGCTTTTTCCTTGATTTATGAAGTGCGCTTCTCTGGATGTTAAAGTGCGTGTGCAACACAGCACCTTTCACCAAAGTGCTGATGTGCAGCGTCCCTTTCAAAATGCGCTCTCCACCCCTGGGAAGAAGCACTTGACATTCCTTCCATTAAGTTGTCTTCTTCCCACCCCTTACCTCTAAGCCTGGAGGAAGAAATATGGTCCGAATAGATTGAGATTTTATAGACTGAAGGAAGAGAAAGACTTCTTGTTGAAAATGCTTCAGTGTCTTCATTTCATCTACATGTGAGAAGCTGGAGCACATCTGCTTGGCAGCGCTGCCTGAACCCACCCTGGGGGCGGATGGCTGCCTTCCAGCCTGGTGAGTACTGCCTGGAGAGCTGTCCTGGGGGCCTGGGTGCCCCCAGCATCCTGTTTCTTGCCTGGACCCCAGGGCTGCCTTTGCCAAACCCCAGGCCACTGCTCTTCGCCTGAAATACTGAAGTGTCACCCCATGAGAAAACTAGGTGGTCTTTTGCAAGAGGAGGTTCCACACCGTTTCCAGCTTTCAGAGATCATCTGGAGTTGTCCCCTGCTGGATCGTGGAAATCAGGGATGAGACACAGGCACTTTTCAGACAAGAAGTACCCACACAAGGCGACTACTGTCCCTACCTACTGTCCCCCACTGGAGCTGCTGGGAGGATTGCACTATACTAACCTAAACTTGGGATCCTCAGGTACTGCTTACTGTGCTGCAATCCATAAGCAAATTAAACCCAACAGAAGCCCCAGCTGAAGAGAGGAAAAACAGGTATTTGTTCATGTCAGCTGCTCAGCTCACATTTTGCTCAGCAACCTGTACACAGAAAGACAGCAGTCGATTCATGATAGATATGATCCATAATCAAGTGGATCTTTTCCTATCGATAACATGCAGGCACAGTCAATCCTACCTTCACCAAGGCCAGCTGATTCAGGCTGAAGCCCTACTCTCAGCCATCCTTGAGTAAATTACTTTCCCCTCTAGCTTTAGGGTCACAAACACTGACCCACGCCGCTGCACCGGTTCACCGGCTGGGAAACAATAGAAGCAGGGCAAGCTTACAAGCTCTGCCGTACCTGGAGAGAATCAGTCTTTTCAGATGACAGATGCTGGGAGGGACCGCCATGATTGCAGACGCTTTGTGTCCCTGCCAGCACAACCACAGGTTCTTGCAAGGGTCAGGCACCAGCAGGTTTAAACAATAGGCAAGGTCCTTTGTGACTTCAGCTGAATCTTTAACCTGAGGAGAGCAGCTTTGGTTTGCACAAGCACCTACAGATTCAGATGCTTATTTCAGTATTTATTCTTTTTAACAGCTGGGCTTGTCTTCTCTAGATATGAGTTTTTTTGAGGTATTCTGCATTTAATTATCAGCTGGGATGAAAAGCTTGCAAGCACAGCTGTTATTGCAACATTTCAGCGCTTTGACTTTCAGGCCCAGATGGAATGAACTGCGCAGAAATGAGAAACCAAGAGTAAAGCAAACTTTCTCAAACTTTCAAAACAATTTGATGTGAGAAACAGGCTGGGATGGATTAAGCAGACATGGAGCCGAGGGTGATGAGTCATGGTGCTACACTGATGTGACACCATGCCGTGGTTATTCTGCAGCAATGCCAAGGGAAAGGGCTCTTCCACAATGGGTGGCTCGGAGCCCTGGCCTGCCAAAAATCTCCCTGCAGGGCTGAGTGAGGATTTGGCTCTGCCCTTATTTGGTCAAATAGCCTTAATTCTTTTCATGGATGGAGCTCATCACAGATAATGACGTTATTTGCAGAAGAAAGTATTTGGCTATTGAGTGTAGACTTAGGGGACAGTACAGGCTCCTTGGCTCGGTTGCTGAAGCAATGCTATGGCTGTCACTGCAGGCAGATATATGCATGTGTGTATACCTGTGTCTACCTGTGGCCCCCACAGTGCCCAAAAGCTTGGACCCACTCTAACAAGGTGACTGCAAATTACAAGCATGTGCTCAGATGCAGCTTCTCCTTTTGCTTGCTGCTGAACACAGTTTCGTGACCTTAGAAGGTTTAAAAACTTTTGTCTGGGGAAGAGAGCTAAAAGGTGTCCCTGCCCATAGCAGGGGGGTTGGAACTAGATGATCTTAAGGTCCTTTCCAACCCTGACTGTTCTATGATCCTTTGAAATAGGATGGACACTTGCCTCACAGGCCTCCTCATTTACATACCCTTGACATTACCTTTCAAAAATGAGAGGAGCACTCAGGACTGTGAGAGTGCAGTTTGGGTCCCTCCATATGGCTGGGGTGTCCCGCACACTTACCATGGCAGAGGTCGCCTCTACGGCAAAGAGATGTGCCTCCATTCACAGCCCAGGACAACAGCTTTTGTTTCACATGCAAAGCTCACAGCCAGGATATTTCTCTTTCATGCTCATCTTTTCATTAGCCCTGTCCACTGGATTGCTGCCCCAGCCAGCTGTTGGCTGCTAGGTCTGGATTTGAAAGCCAGCAGTGAAGGTTGTGTCGATAGGTTTGGTGCCATCCTCTACCTGCAGTGAACTTGTCCCAGGCATTCCCAATTTGTGTTAGTATTTCAGGACCAGGGGGGCATCCCTTTCCTACCCCTTCCTTCAGACTCCTGCCCAGCTGGTGCCTGCCTGTCCTCATGATGGGGCAGGACCCTCCTCTCTGGCAGCACATTCAACCTCCCTTTGGCAGAGGGAAGTGCCCTGGGCCAATGCAGGGAGGCTGGTGATGGGGCTCACCTCCCCTCATGCCAACCAGTTAAAAACCAGGCATCTATTTAAAGTCTCCATTTGTGGCAGCCCTGCTCCTCACATGTCCACCACCAATACCTTGTTTCCCACCGCTTCTGCCTTTTGCCAGCACAAATGGCCTCACAGCAAGCCAAAGGAAGAAATCTGTTGGTGTTGAAAAGAAACATTTTTCGCCAGGTTTGCATTAATTCATTTCTCTCCCTTGATTTATGTGGCACAGGGCTCACAGGGCATTGCCAGGGTGGGAAGGAGGAGCTGTGGGGCTGGGAAGGCAGGAGGGCAGCGCTGCCACAAGGTAGTTCAAGGAGCAAGTGTGAGGTGCTGGGAGCCCTCTGGTGCTCACCAGCCTTCCGATGATCTTTCTTCTCTGGGGACAGGTGTCTGAGACCCAGACTGTCACCTGCAGTGTCAGTGGCAAATAATCAAACACCACAACAGTAGAGACAGACTCAAGCACTTTTTCCTCTTAGAATTAATCAGATTATTTCCTCGGGGTAATATTTTATTAATGTAACTGTAACCCATTCCATTAATACCTTTATTTACAAGTGGCTGCCTGTCATGGGCTGCCTGTCAGTGTACTGCTGTACACTGGACAGAATGCTTGCTGAGGAGGCTCAGCATCTCCTCCTGTCAGCAGCACCAGTAAAGGTTTTCTAGTTGTCTTGACGCTAATGCTGAATGAAGTCCAGCTTTCTCTTGTTTCCTGGTCAGGTGGCTGCAGAGAAGTGAAAGGATGTCCTGGCTCCTTCTGTGGGGCTGAAGAATCAGTCCATAAGCTTAAAGGAGTGGATTTCTGTGAAGGCAGGGTTTCAGACAGCTTTGTGGAGCTCTCCCTGTTGCCTGTGCAAGAAAATAATCTCTTTGGCTGGCTCATCCCATATTAGCTTCCTGATTCATCCCTCAGACTCTTGAGCCATGGCCATGCATACTTCATTTCACTGAGCCTTGTTGCACCTGCCACATACATGTTATTAGGTTGCTGCTGATTAAATAATCCAATCTCTCTGAAAGGACAGTCCTCGAAAAAGTAGGTTATGTGGTGAGGGCAATCCTGTTTGCCTCAAGGAAGGCTGGTGGTACTGGCCAGCGCTGTTGGGCTGAGTGAGATTTTTGATGGAGAAAGAATTGTAGTAACAGGCTGGCTTTGTCAGAAACACCGGCTGTGATTTCTGTGCCCCAGAGTGTTTTCAGAACAAAGATGACTGCTCTCCTGCCTCTCCAGGGCACAGAAACAAGAATTCTCCTTCTTAGATTTTTCCTGTGGGAACTCAGCTAAATAATTATATAGGCTGATGCCTGAACATGAAATACATGCAGGGTACAATACATAAGCAAAATACAGCAAGGGATGTCTTCTAATTTCTTTTACAAAGCTGGATAGAGTGGTTAATACAGATGTGATGTTCCGCTTTCTAACAGGACAATACTGACCTTGTATTACTCACAGAATCACAGTCTGGTTGAGTTTGGAAGGGACCTCTGGAGATCACCTGGTCCAAACCCCATACTCAAACAGGGCTACCTACAGCTGGTTGCCCTGGACCATGGTCAGATGGCTTTTTATTATCTCCAAAGATGAAGACTTTATAACCTTCCTGGGCAACCTGTGTCAGCGCTCGGTCACCCTCACAGTAAAATGTGTTTCCCGATGTTCAGGGGGAACCTCCTCTTTCAGGTTGTGCGCTTTGCCTCTAGTTCTGCCACTGGGCACCTCATAATCCCAAACACTGGAAATTGTCTCTGAGAAGGAAGCCTTGGTGCTAGGGGAAAATATAGCTCATGTGCATTTAGTCCTTTGTGGCAGGCCCTTGGATGTCACAACCACTGAACCCTCCACCAGCAGAAAGACCTTTAGAAGAGAAGTTGGAAACACTTTGATTTATAGCAGCAGGAACTCCACATCCAGGCAAGTCAGTCCGGCAGCTTTCATGCTCTGCAGTTGGTACCAGAGACAGGGCAGGTTTGAGTAAAATACAGGCCGTTTTGACACTTCTGATTTAGAATAAATAGAAACAGGGCAAAATAATGACACATTCATTGAAATTCTCTTATTTATTTTGGAGAATGAAAAGAATAATACCAAAGCTGTTTGTTTGAAGGGTTTTTTTTAGATGGCTATTACTTACACATTAGACACAATGCTTTAGGAGAGCAGCAATGCTGTTACGTGTGTATCAACAGTTGGTCAGCAATGCTGCCTATTTGCTCTGAGTATTGACAGTGTTTCTTAAAGCTCCAGCTGCTGGAAGCAAGGGATTAAAAAAGAAAACCAAAAAAAGCTTAGCTGCTTTAATTCTGAAAAGATCCGTGGCCAAGCATTAAAAAGGTGCCCTGGACAGAGGCAGGAGCCAGAAGTCGCGGTAAACAAACTCCCCATTTTGTTTTTAGTTCTTGCTGGTTTTAAGCCCACCCTGTGATTTTGAAAGCTGGATTCATAAATTTCAGTCACTGGGGCTTGTAACACCTTGGCCAACGCAACACAGGGAAAGCAAAACCAAAGCCTTTTAGATTAAGTTGTTTTCCCTGCTAATTTCTTAAGTCCCTAAAGAACTTCTAAAATTTAGTTTATTTTTACCACTTGTGATGCGTATTGACTTTTGCATTTCACTCAACTTGGACAATGGAAACAAATCAGCCTTTTTGAGTACTGTGGCTTCTTTAAATTACTGCTTTAAGCCTTCCACACCTGCCTACAGCAAACTTACACACGCAGTGAGCAAATTCACATTCCCCTATATATCACCTACTTCCCGTTGTATTAAAAGATGCTTAATGAAACTATTGCTGCAAAGTAACAGCTACTAACACATACATCTAGGTTGAGGATTAACATAAATAACTTGTGCCCTTCTAACAGATGAGAGGATTATATGGTATCCTATTGTGTAGGCAGTAAATAATCAACCTGATTTCTTTCAGACAAAAGTTAATTTGAGGCCTGAATTATTACTTCTTCCCTAATGATAAGACAGCTGCATACACCAAAATGCACAGCGATGTCTGACCACAAAAATGAGAGCAACTCTCAAAAGGCTTTAGAAAATTTAAAGAGGATCAATAAACACTCCTATTTGAGGGAAACAAAAATTAAGTTACTTCTAATTTTATTAGAACTAATTTTGATATCTCACTCCTCTCCTGCCTTTGATCCCACTTCTTGAGACTAAATAGATTAGACTGCTAATGAGACACCTCAGGATGTAAAATTACCTGCAGAGTTGTCCTTCTCCCTGGGAGCTCCCCAAGCCCAGGCTCACAGCCACCATTACCATAAGCTGCAAAGCAACTCCTGAGCTTGGGATCTGCATTCTCAGGAGATGCACACAGCAATGCTGTTATCTGAGGGAGCAGAAATCAAAGCACACAAGGGTTAGGGTTAGGTTTCCTCTCCAGCTCATGCGGAGACTTTTCCATGCAGTTCTCTGAGAAACGCATGGTTACAGATTAGCTGCTATGGGGCAGGCTGGCTCACACCTGCCTCTGATGGCTTAGCAAAACAAATTATTACTTTAAAATGATGCCTCAGGTTTGATGCAAGCATCGAGAAAAGAGAGAGACAGAGATTCACACCTTCTTTTACTGACTTGTACAGTTGTTTACAAATTCTCAATCCACCAGGATGATCCTATCCTTCCAGGTGCCAGCTCATGTTGTCAGGGATGCCAGATAGAGGGGAGAGGCGGGAAGTATAAAATCCTGAGTCACTGCTTCAGAAATGAGGTGACAACAGACTGGCTTTAGTTTTGGCTACCCTATTCCAAAAAAACCCAAAACCCAACCCCCCCCCAAAAAAAAAAAAAACAAAAAACAAACAAAAAAACAACCCAAAAACCAAAACCACACAACGAAAAAGCAGCAAAACGAAGGAGAGAAGTCCCAGAGAGAAGCAGCAAAACCAACTAGAGACAAAGAAATGTCTGGAAAAAGACAGCAGAACAGATGTGAGTTCCTCTGTCTATACTGGAGAAAAATTGCACAGGAAATGATAAAAGAAACCCACATATAGAATAATGAATGGGAAATGGAAAAGTAAAGCAGAAACTTCTGTAAATATGTTTGTATACAGATTATATTGCTGAGTGTGTATTACAGGTATTCCTCTGTCTCGATTTATAGGAGAGAAATCGCTGTGGTCAAAAGTGAAGCAGATGCTGGCCTTGAGCAGACCGAAGCAATCCATGCTTCGGCTCCCAGAGATGGCAGGAGAAAAGCCAGCATGTTAGCCAAGGCAGTGGTCATCCAAAGTCTATTTGCTGAACTTTTTTTGCCAACTTTGAGGTTCTTCCTTTTCCTGTAGCACTTTCTGGCACTGCCCAATGTCGGAGTGACATCCTGGATGAGATGGGCCAACATGGAGCAACAGCTCCACATGTTCTGCATTAGTGTTGCTATTGGCCTCAGATATTATTTCTGAAACTTTTCCCAGACTCTGCCAAACACCCTCAGGTTTCTGTGCTCAGTTTCAACCGAGTGCAGGTTTCCATGGACTGCTTTGATATCCAGCTTGCAAAGCTGCAAGGATCACAGAATGGTTTGGGTTGGAAGGGACCTTTAGAGATCATCTAGTTCCAACCCCCCTGCCATGGGCAGGGACACCTTCCACTAGATCGGGTTGCTCCAAGCCCAATCCAGCCTGGCCTTGAACACTGCCAGGGATGGGGGCAGACACAGCTTTCCTGGGCCCAGCTGTTACATCATAAAATGGCCCCTGAGTTTCATCACCTGCAGCTAAAGCCACCTCCAGAATCAACCAAACCAGAACAAAGTAAACCCAGAGTAAACCCAGCCACATATTTGTACATGAGAGCAAAATCATTCTGAGTCCCCAGGTTATGGGCTGGAACAAAGACCAGCTAGTAAGCACCTGCACTCTGCTCAGCCTTTCCAGTTTGTGCAAACCCAAGCAATCGCAGGGTGCCAGACAAATTCAAAACAAGGCAAAGAATCAAACTAAAGGGAAGAGTAAGGATGTACGGCTGAGGACCCAATCTGTTAAAAATATGCACTAAGCTAAGTTAGCTTCATAACTAAGGTGGGGGAAATCAAACTGCATTTTTATTCCTTAAATTAGAGCTTTCCCAGGGTGGTAAGACCCAGAGCACGAGGAAGGTGCTAGTCCTATTGCCTACCACACTTGACAGAAGCACTGTTATGTGCTTACTCTTGCTTTGACATAGCTCCATGGGCACTTAATGGTCAGCGCTAACTGGAGCATGATATACATAAGGATAAACATACAGGCTTAAAAATATGGGTTATCGTTTGCACTAATGTGGGTGATTAAACGGGTTGGGGTGAAACATGAAGGCCAGTTCCACATCAGAGCACCCTAAAAGACCTGGGATGCCTGGATCAAAGTTCCCAATTGAGGTTTTTTGCAGTAACAAAGAAAACACAGCCCTGAAGAGGCACCTTCTGAGTAACACGATCATCCAGGTATTTGGAGAGCAATCAAAGCGACTTTTGTTTCTTTGCCATGCAGTATGGTACTAAGCACTGGAAGAATACTTCTTCCTAAAGAGGGCTCTTTAAATTCCAGGGGACATTTTGGCTAATAGCTTCAAGTGACTGATGCTTCTGGCAGTACTGTTTGCTTTGACATCCAAGCTGAGACACCCAAATGGGAGTTGCTTTTCTGATGGTGGAGAATGATGCCTCCCAACATGCCCCCCAGGAGAGCTAATTGCATTGGAAGTGCACACCTCCATCACCTAAGGTGATTACTCTGACAGGAAATTGCTGTAAGGACTCATTAATGAAACAGGAAGACAATTATTTCTCATTGAGTATACAGCGTCCTTTAGGAACAGCACAGAGCAATGAAACAAGACCCGGGTGAGATCATGTGCTGGCTTTTTCCTCTCAGATAAGAGGGTGAAAACCATAGTAAACAATGCATGCTCTGTATCTGGCTGCTGAACACCAGTATCACTGGTTTAACACACCCTAAACCTGTGACAGACAGCATGAACTACTGAATTCCTTAAGTGACCTTGGGAGAGAATAGCTCATGTATCAAGTGGCAACCCTACATCCAAGCCTCCTGGTAGCGAGCAAAGCTTTTTTAAGCAGGGTATTCTTTTGTGCGGGGTGAAGCAAGGTGATACAGGTATACCGCCTCCCTGCTACCTCAGAAGCACAGTTACTTTCCTTGAGTCACCTTTTCCCTCCCTTGTGGTCCCACCAGAGCTGACACACTGCCTCCTTCTCTGCTTTCCTCCTTGCTGAGCTCTGCGTGCCATTTGTTGTCATGTAACGGGGCTGCACACGCTACCACTGCTCCTTTACTGCTCTTCTCCATGGCAAGAAGGGCCTGTGGCAGAGACCTTATCCATGTGTTTGCCAACTGTTACATCCAAATTTCATTGAAGACAACAGCACAGTGGTGAATAATTTGCCTATATGAACTACAAGGGAAGTAAAAAAATGACAGAAGTAAAAAAATGACATTTGTTGTGCAAGCAGCCTCACTAAGGGAAAAATCCCCTCTTCCTCCCTTCTTCCCTTTCTCCTTCCCTCCCTCCAGTAAAAAAAGCAGACTAGATGTAATACATAGCCTCGGCGTTGTCTAGCCCATCACATTTCTGATACGTAAAGCATCCTCAAAATATCCATGGGTAAGACATTCTTCCTACCCCGTGCTATTTAACAATCAATAAACTTAAAACAATTCAGTATTTAATTGGGAATACTGATTAGGCATTTAGCAGGGGAACCTCTGGGACACAGCCACACATGTGCCCAAAACACTGGGCACTGAGGGAATACATGAGAGACTGCTGCAAGCTGACCTTACATACCCAAGGCCTCCTGCTTCAAGGAGCGTTTGTTTGGGGGCACACAGTGCAGAAGGGGCTGGTGTGGGAGGTAGCAATGATACCATCAGGCGAAAGAGCTTTCACTCAGCTACAGATTACGGATACCCATGGGGTTTGTTCACTCACTCAGTAATTTTCCTTTATTCTGCTCTGCCGCAGAAGCAACCCAACTAAGCAGGAATGAAGCACTGTAACCTTAAAACCAGCAGAAGGATAAAAAAGGACTTCCGAAGCTTCTGTTTCTTTTCTTTCCCACTTAGACATTAAGAACTTTTTTTCCTAGGGCAGGAAGCTGGATCTTTTAATTTTTAAGAAGAGTATTTGGAACATAAATTTAAATATGGAGACCGAATCTAGATTTGCATGAAGGCACCCCAGAGTACCATCTAATTGCAAAAACTAAGAATGGAGGAGCCATCTAAATCCATCCCATTACAGATGCGGAACAGTTCTCTATAGGATATTTAGGAGTTTTTAATGCCTTGGCCTTGTGCCTCACATGCACCAGAGACATACTTTTAGGCCAATAAAACATCCATTGTCATGGCTTAATGCTGTAGGAATTAATTTATCACTAATTATTTCCTCTTCTAAAGCCCTGCTCTTTGGATAACAATTCTTAAAAATCACACTAGTCGAAGAACAGAAGCACACTGTCCCCTCCAGCTCCCTGCCCATGAAGGACAGCTATTCAAATGTTCCTCTTTTCCCAGTTTAATTTCAGCTCTTGCAGTTGACAAGGGGCCAGAAACACTGACCACAGGGGGTGCTGGGGAGAACGGCTTTAGTCCTCTTTCTGCTCCTGCCTGGGTATCCCCAGACCAAGGGTCTGCTGGAAGCCGGGAAAGGCTTTGCCTGCATGGCTGTACCACCCACGTTAGAAAAGGGTGTGCCTCTTTGGGCTTCGTCGCGAAGCTAAGTCTGAATGAAGACAAAGCGAGGCCTGAGAAAGTAAAGGTGAAGTGTTGACTTAACTGAAGTCTAAGGAAATATGATTTCACTTTAAATAAGTCTCTGTCTCTCTCACTTGCACACAATCCCAATGTAAGTGATTTCATCTTTCATAGCTGAAGGTCAGCCATTTCAATGGTGTATTTTTTCCACAGCGAGTCACAGTTCCTGCTCTCCTGGCAGATTTGCACAATCAACATACTAAATAAGCCACAAAAGCAAGGGAATTTGAAGTTATTGGACGCTTTTATTTTAATGTAGCACCCAGCTCTGTATCACATACATTTTCCAAAATTAGATGGGCATAGTAGAGAACACTATGCATTTTGCAGCTTACCACGTGGACAGTCCGCAGCTGTGAAAACAAATTGCTTAAATCTGGTTATCTACTTTATTAGTTAAAATTCAAATATATACTAGCCTCAGGGTATTTCTTCTGTTTAGATTAACAGTGATAATGCTTGCAATATGATTTTTTGTATATAAAAAAAATCAGTAACAGAGTAAAACATAATGCACATATTCATAGCACATTACCATGAAGATAACTGAAAAAAGCTTGAAAATACATCATCTCTTCTCAAAGGTACTACATCACTTCATTTTTTTTCCTGAAAAAATACTTCCACTCTTTAGTCAATAAAATATGTGGCTTCATGAGCCTGTGTATTTTCTTGTCAAGAACCGTGTGTGCTGAAGGCCAAAGGGCTGATGGTCCTGGAAAATGGACACCCCTCATTACCTGACTCGCAACTTTCACAGGCACTCTTTCATCCTGATCTGGAAGTTCAACTGAGAGGAAAGCAGCTTATACACCACCAAAAGGCAATCTTCCTATCATGCCCATCCTAAATGCTTCCTGGGAAGGGTTCCAAGTCCCGGCCATCCCACTTGGGTCATTTTACTGTGCAAGTTGTCACCACCCCATGCTGGTTAGCTCAGGCAGTATAAAGCTGGGACTGTATGGATGATAGCCAAACCAAGTTCCCCTCTCCAATGTGGATACAGAATTCCCAGCAGCAAAACTATTGCCACACATGTGAAAACAGTGTGGAGATAATCTTTTGAGTTAAAAAGGATATTCACCAACTTACCAGTAACAGACCTGAATCCACTAATCATTGACATTTTGATATGTCACTAAACTCTCTGGAAGACAGAACTGAGAGCTGTCTGGAAAGAGGTGGTAATGTTTCCACTGCATCCTACTATAAAATTAATAACTAGGAGAAGGACATTGATCATTAAGGATTAATATCTGTTCACAGGTAATTTGTTTAAAGGAATGCCTCTGAAATGAATGGAAGCTCCCTGCCTTGCTTAATTACCAGGTCATTATTTATATTTAAAGGCTCAAATAAAAATGGCTTGATTTACAAAGGCAACCAGTCACTACACTTAGCTGGGCATTTTTCTTTTTTCACCATGGAATTACCATGTACTGAAACAAATATTTCATGGAAAGATACCAGGTGATACGAACATTAACAGATCCATAAAGAAATACCTCATCAAAAGGAAGACAAGTGAATGCACACTTACACATACACTGAGGAAGACCCTTATCTGTTCTGCCTAGTCTTGTCCTGCAGATAAAAATATTTAATTATCCAAACCAGAAGAGCTGCAGTAAATTGAAGATTTAGAAGGGGCCCCAAGTTCATGGTCAGCGCATCCTCTCAGATGCAGGGAAGCTGTGCTCCAGCTCATGCTCCCACTTATCCTCTCTTGCTGGGCATATTTTGTCCTGCAGAAGTACCTACAGAAATCAGGAAGTTATAGGAGTTGAGACTTCACTTGTGGGAAGCTGCTCTCATTCCTTGGTCAGGGAGATCCTAGATGCTGTCCTGGGTTAGGCATGCCAGGGGGTTTGAAGTTAATTAATCTCCTATAGCTCAAGAAAGTCCTCTGAACAGTGGCAAACTGCTTCTGAAGTTCTCCCTTTCTGAGCAGATGGTGTGTTTGGGTCTAGGAGCATCTCCCATCCAGCATTTCAGAAAGTAAAGGTTTCTGCAAGAAATGACCATTTTGCTGTACCCACATTTTTCCAAAGGAAAAATATTTTTTGAGAGAATCTGTGAAACTGGATTCATACGTGAATTTTGACCAGCCAGGGTCTGCTCATGGTAGCCATGAGTGTGGCTGCATGGAGCAATTGCCAGAAGCACTGTCTATAGCTTCATAGTGCATTCCTTTCCCTCTCAAAATGCTACTAGCCTCCCAAAACCAGTCACAGTTTCTCATTTTGCATGGGTTATCATGAATGCTTAAGTACCGAGACAGACAGAAGAGTTAACTTCCTGCATCGTATGTGTAACCCACTAACATTTCTCCTTGAATATTGTGCTTTACTCTCTCTGTGAAGTAGTATATGATCATCATAGCCAACATTTCATCAAAGAGAATACAAATCAGCTCACTCTAGGCCTTGAAGCTGAGTGGGACATTTGAATGCAAAAATGCAGGAATATCTAAAATTATCAATGTATTAAGTCCTGTGGTAGAATAACAACTGAGCAAATATTTCAGTCTTGTCTAACCAGGTATCCTAACTTCCAGTGGTAAAAAAACCTTAAGCCCCTGTATTATTTGAAGGAAGACATTTGAAAAAGACATATAAAGCAGACTTTTCCACTCTTCCTTTGAACAGCATCTATTCCATGAATAACACAAGTGAAATAAATCGGGGATTATTCTAAAGGATGTCCCTATGAAACATAAGAAAGTTCTTCACTGCCTTAAAAATGCAAGGTGCACAGCTCTTTGTAACAATGGAAAAGCTTTCCTTAAAAAATCACCCATAAAAGAAAAAACAAACATGCCATATGTTTTTTTCCTATTGAATAGTAGGGGCTTTTTAACCAAATGACAATGTAAGAGCTAGAAAGCAAACAGAGCAAGTGCTTAACCTCATTAAAGACTCAGGAATCAAGCATAACCAGCAGGTCAAAGGAGGTGATCCTGCCCCTCTGCTCTTGTGAGACCTCACTTCAAGTACTGTGCGCAGTTCGGATGTCCACAACATAAAAAGGACATGGAACTGTTGGAACAAGTGCAGAGGAGGGCCACGAGGATGATCAGGGGACTGGAGCACCTCCCGTATGAAGATAGGCTGAGAAAGTTGGGTCTGTTCAGCCTGGAGAAGAGAAGGCTGCGTGGAGACCTCATAACAGCCTTCCAGTATCTGAAGGGGGGCTATGAGGATGCTGGGGATGGACTCTTCATTAGGGACTGTGGTGAGAGGACAAGGGGTAATGGGTTCAGACTTAAACAGGGGAAGTTTAGGTTAGATATATAGAAGAAGTTCTTTACTGTGAGGATAGTGAGGCACTGGAATGGGTTGCCCAGGGAAGTTGTGAATACTCCACCACTGGCGGTATTTGAGGCCAGGCTGGATGGAGCCTTGGGTGGCATGGTTTAGTGGGAGGTGTCCCTGCCCATAGCAGGGTGTTGGAACTAGATGACCTTAAGGTCCTTTCCAACCCTAACTATTCTATGATTCTATGACTGTTATGAAGATACAAAATAAATGATAACTTCTGAACAGTACCACTACTGATAAGAGGATAGCAGCTCTTTTGCAGCTTCCCAGAAAAGTCTGCAGTTCTCACATTCTGTCATAGACCATGAATGACTGTCTGAACCCAGGTATGCAACAGCTGCACAGAAGTCCCAAATCCAGAGAAATGGTTGTTGCTTGTCGACATAGCGATGTTTAGTTGAATCAAACCCAACATATGACAAAAACAGATTTTCAGTAACAATTCTGCAAATGCTTATTTTCACCTTCAAACTTCTGGATCCATGTCCCACATCCGTATCGCTTTCAGCAAGAGTAAGCTGTTTCCTCATCACTTTAAACATTCCCATTGATGTCTGTGTTATCTCTCAACAAACCATTTAGCTGCTCTGTAGTCCTCTGATATCCCTCTGCAGCCATTCTGTGATATACCCTGAAGGAAGGCTACCCAGTTACTTCAAACCCACTTCTCATTCCCCTCAGCCCCAGAGCCATCCTGTTGCTTTCTCCCTACATCTTCACACCAGCAACAGTAAAAACCTTTGCCATCATTTCTGCATGGCAAACTTGTACACTTAAATCAGGTCAGTGAACAACAGGACACGAAACACCTGCAGCATCACATTTAAGATGGATAACAGGTAAATGACATTCTTTTCCATTGAAGCACACATCATATCCATGGTGGAAGCAGGGCTGACATTGTTATGTCTGAAGTCACTCCATCTAAGAGTACTGAGCCAGCTTCCATTGCCAGAACTGAGACCGAAGCCAAGGACCACTGCATCCATGGAAAAATCCCCATGATTCTATGGCTTGGGATTCAGTTTGCCCTGGATCAGCTTGAAAAATAATCATTGCTTCTTCATTTAGAAAATAGATGGGCATTTTCAGCTTCACCCTATCAGTAGCATCTCCAGCGAGGTGCAAAGGAACCTTAATGAAATCCTGCTGTAGAAGGCAATTATTTCCATCACACATTTTATAACCTCATGTATAGCACTTTTGCTATCTTTCTTCTTTTGGAAATACAGTTCTTGTACACATCCTTAGAACAGATCAGCAGCTATTAAGACAAAGCAGACTAATACAAATGTACATACAATAGCTTTTATAAAATGCCCCGAATGCATTTTTAACCTCTTGTTAGAAATACAGTTGGTTTAAAAAAAAAAAAAAAAAAAAAGGCTATAAATCAGTGATCTCTGACATGCTGGAAGCACGCAGAGACACTGGCAGTTGCAAGCAATGATCAAACACGAGTGGAGACGAAACAGTTATAGCTCAAAACCCACTTTCTTTTTGTAATTACCAAAATAATTATATTTTTGTATTTTTCACTGTTCTCTCATATGATTTGAACTTACAAAATACAAGTTCTCTAACATTAAAATACATCCATGATTGTATAATAAACAGTACTAAGAAAATAATTATCTGACATGTGATTGCAGATAAAGACTCTATGTCTAGTGAATTTTATTCCTGTGGCATATTAAACTCACAGGAACTCTACCATGATACAATCCTACAGGAATCAGTAGCATCCAATAGTCCACCTCAGAGAATGAGTTTTAAATGTAAGCAAGAATCCAGGAACGCTGTACCTCTTAATGACTGGGGCAGGAGGTGCTCACAGAACATGTATAAGTCAGGAATTCTTTACATAAATAAAATACTCTCCAGTTATTCATTTCAGTGATAAATTGCATTTACATGTTAGACTGGGAAGAGGAAGGAAAAAAGACAAAGCATCCCTCTGCTGAGAAACATCCAGCAGTCAGATATTTATTTTCTGTACCTTCTTCACCTGCGAAGGCAATTGTGTGGCATGGGGTGAAGGGAGACCCAACAAGCCGGTCCTCCCCACAATCACCAGCTTGGCAGAAACCCTGCTCAGCCCCACCATGCTCCTCTTCTTGCAAGGCTGCTAGGACACGTGTTCTGTTTTTGCTGCTGCACGGCAGTGCGGGAAGTCACAAGACTGTGACAGGACGTAGCTGCTCCAGCTGCGTTTCCAAGGCAATTCGTTCCTTGTGAACCTCCTGCAGGACAGAGAGATGTGCTTTAACTTCTGGGATGCTCACATGCCCCACCTTAATCCAGTGAAAAGCAGCCAGGCAAACCACTGGCACTGACTGGAGGCTTCAGGCTCTGCTGTGAAGTAATTCTCCTTGTGGTCTCAAAACACTGTACCACTGCCACACAACCACACTGCACAACCATCTAGTGCCTCCTCCTTACAGTAGAGCAATACTTGTTTGGGCAATCATGGAGAGGAACACTCATCCAATACCTTGGGATGAAGGGAAGTGGGCCACAAATGGCTATTTTTACAGAAGAAAATCAGGTTATCTTGAAATCACATTTCCCTCAAAACTGCTTCCTGAGAATTTCTGGTTGACACAACTCATCTCTTTCCTTCTGGAAATGAATGAGGCAGCCTTTCTAAGACAACACAGGTTTTGCAATCTACCTCTTTGACAGTTGCGGCAGGAAGATCATCCGCCTCAGTCAGAAACTAACTGTGAAGGCTTTGGGAATCAGTGATTTTTGGGAAAGCCTTTCCTGGTCTCGAGGCTGGCCCTGCACTGAGGGATATTCATAAAAACAGCAAAGCTCTGCTCCATCAGAAACCTTCCAGGCAATACGACTTCAAGGACAAATTCAGTTTTCTGCTCTCATGTGAACTTAAGCAAATCTCTGTCTTTCTGTGCCTCTTCTACGCTGCTGTAAAATACAGGTAACAGCATTGGCCTGCTTTGTGAAGGTCAGAGAGTTTAAGCATACTGAAGATAGTGCATGGAAGCAAATAAGATCTGAGCAGAGGAATGACAGCAATGTGCTGTCATTAAAAGCTTTAATCTCCATGCTTATTTCAATTGCTGTCCTATATTTTGCTATGAGTTCAGTACAAAGCATCTACTCTGCTTCTTTCTCAGGAGATCCCTAAAAAGCAGTTAAAAATTATATTAAATAAAGTTGAAGATGCAATCAAACTTTCACACTGACTGAACTGGGGGTTCACCTCCCTTTCCAATCAAGTGCTCACTCACAATATACAAGGAAGAAAAAGCTGTAGCTGATCAAAAACTAAAGTCTGTATTAGCATTGAACTAAGACAACAGAAAAATAAGAACTGATATTTGAAAGAATACAGCCCCTTGTGCACTGTGTTCAGCTCTGGGGCCCACAACATAAGAAGGATGTGGACCTGTTGGAGTGAAACCAGAGCAGGGCCACAAAGATGACTGGAGGGCTGGAGCACCTCTCCTGTGAAGTCAGGCTGAGAGAGCTGGGGTTGTTCAGCCTGGAGAAGAGAAGACTCAGGGGAGACCTTAGAGCAGCTTCCAGGGCCTAAAGGATGCTGGAGAGGGACTTTTTACAAGGACATGTAGGGACAGGACAAGGGGGAATGGCTTTAAACTGAAAGAGGGTAGATTTTTATTAGATATTAAGAAGATGTTCTTCACTATGAGGGTGAGACACTGGCACAGGCTGCCCAGAGAAGCTGTGGCTGCCCCATCACTGGCAGTGCTCAAGATCAGCTTGAATGGGGCTTGGAGCAACCTGCTCTAGTGGAAGGTATCCCTGCCCATGGCAGAGGGGTTGGAACTAGAAGATCTTAAGGCCCTTTCCAACCCTAACTATTCTATGATTTGATGTTAAAACAGAAATAAGCAGACATTAAATATCAGTATTAGATGTTCACGTAAAGCACAGTTTAGGTAGTCCACATAAACCCAGTGCCTAACTCCAGGAGCCAGTTACGCAGCACAGCTGATCAGAAGACAAGAACGCTACACTTGAGTTGCTCTCCAGCAGTAGCTGACTCCATCACATTATCAAGTATTTCAGAAAGATGAAGTTCGCCCTTTCAACTTACTCTAACTGTCAGTGGAGCTGCAGGCCCATAGGCTGTAACTTTTCCCAGAAGGCCTCATCCAACCCACTCATACAGCATACTTATTCCCTTCCAGAAAGCAGAAAGTAACACAGCAGGTCTCATCTGAAAGGATGAACAAGATTCTCTGCTGGAGTTGACACATAACTGATTGTAGAGAGCTTTGTCACCAATTTGCAATGCGTTCCTTACCTTCAGCTGCTGCTGGAGCTCACTGTTCAACCTGGCAAGCACAGCATTGGCTTCTTTGTTTTTTCGTATAGCGGTCTGAATAGCCCTTTTCTGCTTGGAAGACTGTCTGCCAGACAGATAAATACAAAACGTGTCAATTAAGAGCCTCGATAGTGGCAGATGCTAGAAGATCAGCCATCCATTTTTGCATGTCTGTACTCTATACACATTGGACTACAGCTCTAGACACACTGGACTACACTTCAAAGACACGGTACAAACTACAGATTTAAGAGAAGAAAAATGTAGCACTGAAATGAATCAGGTACACTATTTGAAAGCAAAATGGTCACACTTGTTAACCTGAATGACAGAAACATTTCAGGCTGTCTCAATTATTTCAAAATCACTGCATTCTGATTCAACTTTAAGAATAATCCCTCCATAGCCATGCTTACTGTAGCATCTTTGCATTAGCTGCTTTCAGACACTTGTAGAGCTTAAAGATTCAGGAGTGGTTAACAGAAAATACAAAAATTATTCTATTCATCTGCATAAAAATACTGTCTCAGATTTTTGGGGGCACTGCTGATTCTCACGTTTCTTTACTTCAAAATTAATGTTTCTTTCATTCAAATCTGTCCACCAAAAACATCTGATATCACGAACAGGAACAGGCAGATGGCTTATAGATCTTCCTCCTCTATTTTGCTGCTTAAATAAAAGATTTCTCTCCTATTATTATTACTTTCTAACCCACGGTAACTGATCCAGAGGAAATTAGTTAGGCAGATGGGTACAAAAAGAGACAGCTCTATACATAAGGACCAACCTATCCCAACAAACAGAGGTAGTAACAGCAAAAAGGAAAGAAAACACAGAAGATACTGGCTGCATATCCAGGCTTTTTCCCAGGTAGACTATTTTGAAGTTCTGCATGAGGCACCAAGACCTCCTGAATGACAAATCTGATTTAAAACAGAAGCCCTATTTAAATATGGTCCACAGTCCCCATTAGCTCTTCTCTCAACAGAGCTGATGGTACTGATCTCTGCAACAGAATCTGTTTCACAGCACAGACAGGTCTTTCTGCTGTTATCTTCAGTGAACTGTCAGTTTCTTGCTTCACTATTTTGCTTCAAACTATTCTCTATAGGCTATAAGGCAATAAGTGATAGGAAAAACAATTAAAAGTAGGGCAATATATGTCCGTGGTCATCTAAACATTTTAGGAAAGATATAGTGAAAGCAGGATTAAACTGAGGTGTGAACAATGCTATTATCTTTCTTTGAACAACTACATAATATGCACTCCCTAAGCACAAAATAGCACTTTAAGAGCATTCTAGGAGTCTTATTACTTATTCCAATCTCCAATTACGCAGCACAGATTCAGTCTACTGATAAACAGTTTGCTAAGAGCTGCTCAACTGATTTGGGCAGCTTAGTTTTGTTTCAAGCAATCAGATGCCTTTACAAGCTTTCGGTGAAGATGGGCTATAATGTTTGCACACTTTCAGTTGAGGGAGATGCATAGACCCAATAGGGCCTCAAATGCCTTCATTTACCATTTGTACAGCCCCTTCTCCACTGCCATTAAATAAATATATAGTGAAATACCTACAAGTCTTTGTTGCTGACATCTTCAACAGCTATATTTATGAGAGCAAACAACACATGCTGGGGTTGGCAATCACTGTTTATCACAAGTGGTCTATGGCTCAGCTCATACCAGTGGCGAGCTCATTTCCAATCTGCCTTGCAATGAAGAAATATCACAAAGATATGACCAACATCAAGCATTTCATGACTCAGTTTCCTGGACATTTCTCTGGTTCCATCTGTCCATATGAATGAGGAAATTTCAGAAGATATGTGCAAGGAAAAACCATACATCCACAGATCTAAAAGAGGTTGTGTGAGAGATGCTGGTTGAACAGCTAGGTTTGCTCTTCAGCCATGTCTACCACATACAGAGGTAAAACACCTTTGAAGAGGCTATCAATCAAGTATTTCCAACTTAAACAGTCACCACAGACTTAGTCTGCGTTTGAGAAGACACATGTAGATGTCAGAGATCTGCATCTTGTGAAGCATTCTCAAAACCAGAACTGTTAAGCACAAAATCATGCGAAGAGCAAACCCGGCCACATCAGATCTCATGGTGCAGTTTGATGAGCTTGGTACAGGTTTTTACTTTTGGACTGGGAGGTGAGGCTTGACTGCTGGCACAGAAGTCACATTTATAGTGGGAGAAAGCTCAGGGGTCTCCAGCCCCTGTGCCTCTGCCCGGAGCTTCCTGCGGGTTGGTTTTGAGGGCGGCTGAGCAAGAACAACCTCCTGCAAGGAAGAAACACAGCAACATTAAGTCAGGCCATATGTGTCCCATCATTAGGCTGGGGAATACTTGTGACACAGAAATTGTTGACAGCTGGCCTAAGGTTTCATAATTTAAAGAGGTACAGAGCTTAATTCAGATTTGGTAATAGCCTCTCAGGTTTCTGACTTTGAAAAAGGAACAATAACTCCTGCAACCCTTTAATGAATGAAATGATTATACTGGTGTTTTGTCTTCAACTAGATGACAGGCTTTTCAGAACTGGATTGTATAGCTCTGTGTGCAACTTATTACCTCACCCATACAGCATGGAGACCCTGCCATCTCCCCTCCTCTCTTACATGAAACAACACTGAAAATAGCTTAGGAAGACAAATGTATAAAATTACCCATGCAAAATTAACACGTTGGAAGTGTAGAAGGGCAGTTATTTTTCTTGATAAGTTACATCAAAGAAATAGTCTGGTTTCCAGGTAAAAGAAAGTGTCTTGGATTTTTAACGATTCAGTAGTAAGAAGTGTTTTCATTATTTTAAACTAAGACATCCTTTCTTTCGCAATGAGAAGCAGTTTTAATGCCTTATATCTGTTCTAAATCTTAAATATAAATATATCCTTTCCAGTGCATTCTATTATTAGTGCTTTTTTACAAGGAACATAACTATTACTGCCCCATTTCATGAATGAGAAAGCTAAGACTTAAAAGGATGAAGTGACTTGACAAAGGTGTCAGTCACAGACCAGAGACCAAATTTTATTATCACTTCAACAGTGCACATTTTACTGGGCCAGACTTTCTTCCTTACATATGTTAATTTAAAAAAAAAAAAAAAGAAAAGAAAAAAGGAAGCATTTAATGACTTAGCAATCATAAGGGGGAAAAACAACAAAAAAAACAACACTGCAGTAAGCAGCCTCACTCAGCAGAAGAGACTACTATGAGTGATACAGAATGAAACCAACATAAGACCATCAATAATGAGTATTAGAGGGATTACAATTATTACAGGAAGTAGAAATATAAGGAAACAAGGGATTTCAACATTAAAAACCAGTTCTGCCATTACTGGAAAAATCTAAAAATACTATTAGATCTTTTGATCAGGATGTCAGCATACCAGCACTGCACAGATCTCAGAGAATATAATACTTCAAATCCTACGCATATGTGCGGCTCCTGCAAACACACCACGTATGGCAAGTGAGGAACTTGCATATGCCTTCTACAACTATACACTGGCTAGATGCCAAATACGTTATCCCAGTCTATCATAAACTGCCAAAAACCTAATAAAAACCATAGCATAAGTCCCTCATCCATTTCAAATGTATTATTGGAAGAGATACCTGAAAGATCCAATACCTAAAAGCAGAATCCTCCACAAGGGCTCTTTGGCTGGCTGCTGTTGCACCAGCCTATGGAAGGTGGGTCAGCACTGAGCCAACAACCTGCCTCCTGAGCCTCACAGCCTGGGGCTTCTCTGTATTTATGGATCCAGATGGGGCGAGGGCAAGCATGAAGTAGGTGGACGACAAGTATTTTATTTCCCCAGCATGGCTGCAAAGCAAGGCAAGGAAGAAGCAGGGCCAGGCTAAAAGCAGCATGCAGTGAGCACAAACGGATCAAGGATGCTGCTCAGAAAGCCCTATCATAGATAGGAAATTACACTGGGCATTTGCCTGTGCTCCCCATTAGGGTAAGAAGTGTGATAACTCCCCCTGGTCAAAGTACATACTACATACAGCACCTGCCAATAGTTCTTGGTTGGGCTGAGCAAAGGTCTTGCAGGTGCTTCCTGGCTGCCAGAGAGGGGAGGATCTGAAGGCAGATCTGTCAAAACCTGTTCTGCTTGGGACTGGAACATTCCTCCTGGGTGGAAGGAGGCAGTGGGATTGTGCCAAGAGTGGGAAAATGCTCACAGACCACTCTATCCCTAAGCAAGGGCCTCTGAAGAGTGCCACTGCAATTTATACAAATGTTATGTTCATACAAAAACATATTAGAAACTGCACATCTTGAGCAAATCTCACCCAGTCTATGCACATTTAGTGGCAGATCCTGACCTCTGGCAAACAGGTGTGTTTACATCAAACCCAAATCCTCAGTAACTGGAAGCAAGAAGTGCATTACAAGCGAGACTGGGGTCGAGCACAATCAAACTCTTTATTTTCTTCCCTAAAGCTCCACAAGTCCCTATTGATTTGAAACAAATGGCAAGTTGCTTCTCTTAAAGCACGTGCATCAGTGTGTATGTAACGAGAACTTTCTTAATGATTTATCTGAGCTGATGTCACACGCGGACCCAGCTCTCCCTAGCACCTTGACCTCCAGAGAAGGTAAACATGTAAAATTTGTAACCCCAACCCTCTGTTTAATTGCTTTAAAACTTAAAATAACCACATTTGTTGATGAAGACAAACCACTCCACAATGGTACAATGTGTGCAGGTCTCACCTTTTTTGCTGAACTGTTTTCTTCTGCCTGCACCGGAGGTCTATTCATCTGAGGATGTAATTCAACCTCAGATGGTTGCTCTGTCTGCAACAACAAATCAGTCATTGCTACACCCAGAAAATGACTAGCAGTCACATACAATAAAGTCAATGAAAAGAAACATTATACACAAAAGAAAAGTTACTTTAACAATTCAGCAGCAGGGGAAATGGATTTAGGGTGACAGCTGAATGGGTGACATATATTTTGCAGATTTTTAATGAAATGGTTTTCTTGTATTTTATAGTGCTAGGAAAACAAGAGAAAAGTTTTTATGTGAAAAAACATGTCTTTGTAAATGACTTAATACCCAGAATTTTTTCCAGAGTTACCCTTATGGTCTACATAATCAGAGAAGAAGAGGTAGATAAAAGCTAGAAAGATCTCAGATGTGCCCTTTCACCTTATTATCTCCTGACAGTGATGAAAATTCATTGGAGTAAGCCTCTGCCTTTGAAGTTTGCAATTCTAGAGTGAGAAAGTCGGAGTTATACCAAAAATCCCAGGAAAGTTTCTGAAAACACAAGTCATAAAAGAAGCCAATTAAGTTTTCCCTCCTTCCTTCTCACCCTTCAAACAGAAACTGAGCTGAATGCTCACCACACAGGTCTACACTTCTGCAAAACAGAATATGCTCCCACTAGCATATCTGACCGAGCAGCAAATTAAAGCACAGGGTTAATCCCTTGCTTTGCCTCTCCTGAAATCTTTCCACATCTTTCCATGTCCTTCACCAGGACAGGGCACAGCACATAAGCTAAGGGAGGGTGGCAGGATTTGGAGCTGCCTGCCCCTGGGTGTGCAGCAGCAAATATATAAACACAGTGCAGCTGTTTTCTGTCCAGAAGGGATGAGTTGGCTCTCCAAGAGGGGGAAGGCAGGCAGGAGTAAGTGGCTGAGGGCACCCAGCACTGGCAGACTTCTCCTCTTTCCCAACTTCTGCCAAGTTGGAGCCAAACTGACAGCACCTCCAGGCAACCCGCTGTACTGCTCCCTCCTCAAAAAAGGCACATTCCTACAGAGGTGGAAGCCTGCATTTAAAACCAAGTTCAAGGTAAAGCACAAACTTCTAAGGGGCCAAGATTAGCCAGGGCATAACCATAAGACAAACAAAAATGACAGAAAGCACAGAATTTGGAGTACTTAAACAGGAGTAAGAACTGTACAGTAAGATGCAGAGGAAACATGGTTCTGTCAGGTTACTGCTGTTCTCCAACCATATGGCATTGAACATGTGCACAGAGGGAGATTTGAGATCTTTAAGACACATATGTAATTCCTTGGGAGAGGAGTAAAAAGGTTTTGGCCGACAAGATTTCTCTCTCCCCTTTTTAAGTATGCTATATCTGTAGTGTTGTGTGATGATTAGAAAAATAAAACCTCACCCTGTAATTTTCCAATATTTTAATATTAGTATCCTAAATATTTGTGGATTTTAATAACTATTGGATACTGAGATTTGAATTCTGGAAAGCTTTTCATGGGTTGAAGTAGTGCTTCTGTAACTAGATTTCTGGTACAAACAGGACAGTGAAATGGAAAAAGCAATCTTTTTTTTCTGCCTACAAAATCAAAGACCTTCAAAAGTCCATTTAATGCAACAGAGCATTTCTTTATCAGCAAGGTGAATAGCCCACAATCTCCCCAATTTCTACATCCACTTTTTATGTATTTGAAAGAAATGAAGGCTCTAAGCACTGTAACATTAGCCCGACAAACTCCACAGGGCTTTCATGAATGATTTGGGGATAGGAAAGCTCAAATACCCAACAGAGCCACACAATAAATTTGGGCCCAAACAACATTGCTTTGACAAGTCATTCATTTAGGGACAACAAGAGTAAACACAGTCTTTCAGAGAGCCACATAATATACATATTATAAACTCCTCATGGCACAGCTTTGCTGTACAACACAGAGCAATAACAGAGGAATATGAGAACCAGCTCTTAATGACACTTTTTGGACAAGGAGCACTAGATACCCCCCTAACCTGGGCAGGTGGGCAGTTTCTGGTGCTCATGCCCTTGTGAGAATCTACACTACACCTTGCATGAAAAACAAGAATATATGAACTTATTCCACAGAATTAAAACAATGGAGACCAACACCATGTTATCTGCATATAGACAAAATGCAGTTTTTCAAGAACCAATATGTTCAAACAGTGTAGAAGTAACTAAATACCATGGCACTCTACAGTATCAATTGCAAACAAGCCGGAAAATTGAAATGACGGTAAGGTAAAGGACCTAGAGAAGGAAAACAAAACCAAAAACAACTCACAAACTTTTGCAAGAATATCCACGTTCTTCCCCCTCCTTTTTTATTTTTTTATTCTTTTCTATGGTCTCATTGCAGGAGAATACTGCTTTAAACTAAAGGGAATTGAAAAGGGGGAGGGGGGGAGGGAGGTAAACGTTACGCGGAAGCAAATACAAATCAGAGAGCTGATGGCAAAAACGGCAAGATTCCAAAATTTCCAACAGCTTGACATCACTGTTCCTACTGCTGCAAGACATGTCTTCTCACTAGCTGAGTGCTGTGATGTGGCTGTCAGCCTAACAGCTGTGGCAACCACTGTGCTGCAGGGCTGCGGTAGGCGCTGCCAGGACATGAGGATGGCAAAGCTCAGCAGCCAGCCGGGCAGGGGATGGCTGGACCAGGCAGGTGGCAAAAATAAATAAATAGTTCATTAAAAAAAAAAAAAAAAAAAAAAAAAAAAGGAAAATAACCCCAAAAAACAACGAGTTCTGGTGACGCAGCTCATGCATAATGAATAAAACCAAATGACGGCCATGTCCCTAAAGTGCCACCTAGTGGCATGTGCGACAGGCCATTTCTGAGCTCTCTGATAAGGAGAGAATACGAAAAAAATTATTCATTATTCTGCATTATTCAGAGTCTGCAGACTGAGCCTGGTCGGCAAGGGGGGCAGACAGCTGGGCTGGACACAGTTAAGCCTCTGCTCTTCGGAGTTTCCTTTCCTTGTTATGCAGAGGCCAGGTCTACACATTAATGATCTGCTATTAAGAGCTACAAGTTCTCATGAAAAATCTCCATTCTTTGGTATGACATGCCTGAAGATAGACAGGCGTTTAACCCAGGCAAAAATCTTTTGACTGCAACACACATCAATGCAAAAAAGGTCTGCTCTTTCAGCTAACCCAACAAGTCCTCCAGCCAAGGCCTTAGAAGCTTTACAAGTAAGTTTGCAAGTTGATGTCTCCCCACATTAGCCCCACACAGATTTTTAAAGGAAAAACAGCTCCTGCTTTTAATTTTGGTAGAGATTCTTCACAGATTGCCTTTCCTTCACTGATTTGGATGTGGGATGAAAACAAGTCCCTGTAGTCTTCTGGTCATGAATACAGTGAGACTGGCTAAAGGATATTCCAGTCTGATCTCCTGCAGTAGAGTCTAAGGAAAAGGTAATCCATCAGGAGCAGCTGAATTGGGTTCCCTTCAGTTCTGCAGTGTTCTTATACCATGCTTAGTATAGTATATCTGAGCAACTCCTTTCTCATTCAGAAACTCAGCAATGAACTGCCTCCTTCCATCACAGCAATGTCTTATAATTTTCTCACATCTCTGAAGCTTCTCATCATTATGTTAGAGTTTAAAAACCTTCACCACTGGTTTATAAAACTGAAAGGTTATACAGTATGCTGTATGGTCTTCTGAAGGAAGATTCAGTTATAGCAGTGTAAAAGTGCTTCAATGGAAGTTTCTCACTCATGTCTACAGAACTGAGCAATCTACTGGTATAGGAAGTGCTGCTGTCCTGGCAGGTATGGCTGGGTCCATATCCAAGGTTTGTGGTAGATGGGTAAAGAATATCTTGCTCATGTGCACTATCAGCAGGGCAAAAAAGTCTGCAGACCAGGCCTAAGAGTATCTTAATTTTAGGAAGAGCAAGGGACCACAGAAAAGAGCAAGACAGTGTCCTATCCCAAACCTCTTGAAGATCTTCTCTTTGCAAAGACGTAAGTCCAGTTATTAACAGGAAGTATCTCCTTTTCCCCCACTGCAGTCTTGTATTTTCTAAGAATAACCATACCCTCCTCATTCTTCCAGGCAGAAGATAAAACTAGCCAACAAAGTTTCTGTACATCTGCTATGGCCGGACACCAACCTGTGACATACAGCCAATAGCAAGCATTATAGGAGATAAATCCTCATCATTAAGGAGAGCATGAGGAAATCACAAATGCTCGTTATTTCATCGCATGACCTTTGACCAGCTATTCATAATCCCCTCACTGCTCCATGTGACGATACTTAACAGTACCTTTTTAAAAGAATATGTAAGTTTCATTTAAGCACTAAGTGCTTTGAAAGCCTCAGATGAGAGATTTTCATAACTGTAAGAGAGCACATGACCTTAACAACTGGTTCTCCACTTACATTTCCAGTTCTTCTGCTTTGCAATGCTGGATTATATGTAGATTTCACATACACTTTTCAAGACAATCTGTCAGTGATCTTCCAGCACAGACGCTACATGGAGCTTTCATGTTTCTGTTACCCAAGAGCCTTTTCTCAAGAGGCGAAGTACACATTCAATCTTTCCCCCAATTCAATCTTGCCCACACTTATGCTGCAGGCCAACTTTACACATGGAAATAGTCCCATAGTAGTCAATGGTACGACTCACAGAAAGGAAATTATCCCTGTGCATTCACTGGAATAGCCTATAATCATTACCTATACAGTGCCACTGCTTAGCTTTGCAAAAGAAGTACTGAGAACAGCTTATCTGCAAGAAAAAGGAGTATACTAAATATAGTTAATGCTCAGTATGTGCCCACTGCAATCTTCTATCATCTCTACACAAGTTCATTTATGAGGTATTTTGCTCCTTTCTAAACATTCATATTTTTGCACTACATGACTAAGAAGTCAAGATGTCTCAATTCCAGTTTCTGTGAGTCTTGTGCATCCCACACTGAATCATCAATTCTTTTTATTGCTTGTTTCAGAAACTGAAAATGGGAAGATGGAAAGAAAACCCATAGGGATGCAAATGCACCAAGCTGCCAGGGTCTTAGTGTGCTGTCTGCTTTCCCAGCGCTGTGGAGCCCTGAAGTTTTGATAAGCTTTTTCTTTCCTCGAGCTATCTGAGGGCTGGTGATAAGATTGAGGAAAGAGGTAGTAAATACAAACAAATTGCTGCAAAGTACAGCCCATTTGCAGGGAAAGAACAGGACCCAGATGGAAGCATTAACAATCTGTTTTAATACTCTGCTTCTACAAAACCAGATTAACGTAAGCTAGAAAGGGGTACGTGCATTTCACTTGAGATGCGGGCATTGGATTCTTAGCTTTTGTTGTAACAACAAATGTAATAATTTTTGAATTTGGCTTCACAACACATTTTAATTAAGGTACTCGCCCTTCTACTCTCCCAGAAACCTCTTCAGAATGGATTTTATGGCATCCATCAACTATTCCCCAAATTCAATTTTAACTGTGCTACTTTTCACCACTTCTTAAACTATAATTTATATTGTCTGGCTGGTATAGATTTAATATATAATTTTCATGAGAGGAAGATAATCCACTTGTACCATATTAAAGTGGCAGATGGCAAAATCTTTCATGTTACAGAAGACTTTCAGTTCTATTACAGTTACAGGCTTCTTCAGTACTTGCTGCACTGATTATACTACATATGATATTCTGCAGCCAAGACCGTGGAGATGATCAAAAAACTCTCCCTCTTCTTGCACAGTGGTTGTAAATGAAGATAAGAAAGCATTCATTTGGTTTACTATAAAATGGTTGTCCAGTAGAATACCACCATGTATACAAAACAGCATGCTGCCAAAAGCAAATTCTTTGCACTTCTTTTTGTTTTGTAATTTTTATTTCTATTACAAAAAAGTTCCTTCCTGTAAAACTCCAGGTGTCCTGCCAGTACTTGAAATTCCTCACATAATTTTACAGAGCAAGACAGTGCCTTAGCTGGATGAATATTTTCTCCAAACAACCTCGTAACTGAGAGAGCTGGGCTTCTTCAGCCTGGAGAACAGAAGGTTCAGGGGGGACCTCAGTGCAGCCTTCCAATACCTAAAGGGGCCTACAAGAAAGCTGGAGAGGGACTTTTCACGAAAGCATGCAGTGATAGGAAAGGGGAGAATGGCGTTAAGCTGAAAGAGGGGAGATACAGATTAGATAGGAGGAAGAAATTCTTTACTATGAGGGTGGTGAGGCACTGGCACAGGTTGCTCAGAGAAGCTGCGGCTGCCCCATCCCTGGCAGCGTTCAAGGCCAGATTGGATGGGACTTTGAGCAACCTGCTCTAGCGGAAGGTGTCCCTGTCCACAGCATGGCAGTTGGAACTAGATGATCTCTAAAGTCCCTTCCAATCCAAACCTATGATTCTGTGGTAACAGAGACAAGCAAGCCCTGCCTCATCCTCCATGTATCTCAGCTTTACACAGACATTGGTGGTGGGGAAGCAGCCAGACCAGCTCTCAGCACGGAGCCTACAGGTGGCCTCTCAGGAGGCCATGAGGTCCCAGCAGGACAAACAGGAGCCCATCCCCACCTCTCGGCCTCAGTGCTGCAGATCAGCATGGGCATACGCAATCAAAAGTGACAGACCCAGACCGAGCATACCCCATGCTTGTGGCTCTCTGTGGATTCAGCAGAACTTGGAGCCATGTTAGTGAAGACAACTTTTTGAACTGGGTCCCAGTTTCCACTTGCAATTATGGATGATGAATGGCCAAAAAGCTTCATGGAATTTTGAAGTATCAAGTAACATTTGGAGAGCAGAACATTCAATTTGTTAAAAAGAATAATATCTTTGCTTTCCAAAAACACCAGGTGCCTGCGACCGGGCAGGGAGACCCACCCATTATCCCTCACAGCACTTGGTTTCCATGATGACTTCACCAAATCCATAACATGTAATGGTAATGATCACCACTAAACTGACAGCCTAATTCTGAGCTCATGTAACGCAGTCAGATTTTAATCTTCAGAGCTGCACTGTACTCAGGATACCTCAAGTTGATAATGTTAACAGCTGCCTACCTACTTCACTCCACTTGAATGCTTTGCCTTCACCTGTAATTTTTTCAGTGCCTGTCAAAACTGCCAGCACAGAACCAGTGGGAAAACCAGGTCCCAAAGTCTCCAGAAATAAAAGTCCAGCACAAACCAGTGTGAATTTACAAAATCAACAGGCTTAAAATTTAAAGTCTGGGAAAAGAGACTAGGAACGTAAGTTTTTTCAGCCAAGATACACAGGGGTTTTTTCCAGTCGCACTGTTTTCAAATCCCCTTATACAGCACAGGCAGGTCTGAAGATACGCCTTCATTACTGCACAGGAAGGTAGTGAAATAGAGTGATTCAAATAAAGGAATGATGATCTAATTGGGAATGTTGCAGATAGTGAGCTGATGTTGGATAAAATCCTAAAGTTATATTTGCTTTTCAGTGTTCATCCATAATTCCTATTGACATAAATATGCTACTAAATCTACCACAGTAAGCAGCTGTGGTAAACAACTCCTGTAGGCTTAAAAGCCAACAGTAATAAAGTATTATTTTGTTTTCCATTAAAAAAAGTAACAACAGAGGCTTAAATGAGATATGTGTACACATTTGATTCCAGTGGAATGTTCTTCATGAGCACCCAAATTTATTTCCTATCTGGAATCTGTGTCACTGCAAATCAGCTACATAGCTATTGCCTTCCTATTGTGATTCTTACCGCCTCCAAGTTACACAAATTACATTCTATGTACAGCCCTGGATCTGCACAAAAGTTTGGGGGCCACCTTTATGCCATTTCTCCTTGATGACTTCAGTTTACTATTAAGTTAGGAACATGGGATCAAGAAAAATTACCCGAGCCCCTGAATCCAGTCCTCTACAAGCTCAGAGGAAAAAAACAGTAGGTATTCCGACAAGCTACAGGTTATCTGTGCTGCATACCATCACTCAGGCTCAGGGGATGATACAAAACTCCCTAAAAACTTTTTATAAGTCCCCAAAATTAAAAAAGAGTGGAAAAGTCATAACTATAGCATGCAACGGGAAATGAGTTAAACCATTGCCACTGTCCAAAGTCTGTACAACAGCTTGCAGCATGTTAAATATTTATGGTCCAAAGAAATAGGGAAACTAATGGAGAGAAAATTATCCTTAAATCCAAGCAGCTACTGCAGACTTGGTAAGTGTGAGATGTGCTATTAGGGATTACAGAAGGTGTCAGTGAAGTTACACAGGCATGTACACAGTAATAAAACACTTCAAAATGACTTATTATCCCAAACAAAACTCTAGTCTTTGCATAAACCTGTTTCCATACATAATCTTTCCAAGTGCCCTTATAGGATTTAGACAAATCTTGAATGACTTACTTTTCTTAATAGGAAAGCAACATGAACTGACAATACTAATAAAGCATTCCATACTGCATTTGACAATATCTTACTGGAAGCACCATATGGGCTAGAATTGGGGTTAAAAGACCATAAATTGGAAATAATGGGGTATCCACATTATAGAAACTTGTCTTTTGCCCATCTTTATGTATTTAATTTATTTACAATCACCATAAGGACCTGAGACAAAAGTACCACTGCATCAGAGAAATGTCTGGTGAAAGCTCTGAGGAAAACTTGGGCACAGTTTGTGGACTGCTACAAAGCTGATACAATGCTGACTTTAGCAATGGAGAAAAATCCCAAGGAGATGGAGCTACCATAGCCTTTTAAAGGCCACCAAGAAGAGGAAAAAAAAATGCAAAGTTAATCCAACTCTAAAACCCATCTTACAGGTAAGAAGAGATGCAGCCACATCTGTAAAGGTGTCTACCCACCAGAGGTGTGGAGTGGCACAGCCTGACCACCCAGCAACCCAGCACACAGAAGCCATCCCCACTGCTACTTCCTCATAAACCAGCCATGTCCTCACAGGATCCCAAGATTTGAGCCTCACACTGTAAGCCCAGGCACCCACTGAGCTCTGGAGTCAAGGGCACAGCAGTATTAGCTCCAAGATTTACCCTGTGTTATGCTCACCCAGTGATACAGTCCTCTTCCCTCATTCAGCTGACTGTACTATGGAGGCAGAGTTGGACACAGACATAATTTAAGCAGTTTGTAATGTGACTAGAGACATTTGGCACACTCTGAATAAGCAGTGTTTCAGTAACTTACCAAGCCTGATTACCTTGGAGGTTCTGACAGGAAAAATAATGTTTTCCTAAAGGTTGAAGCAAATTCCACTAAAACCAACAGCAATCCAGGACCAAAGTCAAGATGCCATTTCTATGTTGCTATTGATTAAGCTCACAGAAGGACTTCTGCTCCACTGAAATGTAATACCTATGCCTTCGTACCTCTCTTTCGCACACTTTGGCCTTTACATCCCACAAGGCCTTTAATCTCACTCTAAAGAGCCAACTGGTTCAAGCTGCTTCCCAGCCATCCATAGAAAACTGCAGTCTCCAGAAGAAATTATTTCCCTCTCCTCCTCCTCCATCAACTGATTTCCAAAGCTGAGCCAAAATAATCACACCAGGAGCACACTTCTATGGTGCACAGCCACCTGAAATGTATGTGGGATTCGCTTCATTTACAGGCTACATTTGTCATTCACAGTGCTTAACTGCAGGCATACAGCAAACTGATATGGCAATAAAATAGGATTTTCAATAACACTGCTGAAAAATAAGTTAAACCAGAAATTTAAGAAGACTTTGGTAAACTCTGAAATAGGAAAAGTTGAAGGTACAATTTCAGCATCATGGCTTTTCTTCAATTCTTGATCCTGCCTCAGTTTTGAAAACAGATTCCTCCCTCCAACTTCTTCATGCTCTTTAAATCTAGGGCCCCACTGGACTAATGTAATCCATATGCTCACTCTTGCTTACATCCTATCCATAAGGGTCAGTTCAGCTGAATTATAACCCCATCACACATACGTCCTTACTGTCTGTTACTTTTATCACAGAAAGGCACGCTTGGAGAAAAAATAAGCAATGTGACGAGCATGGCTTTTTATGCTTTCAAGAACCAGTTTAATGTACATTTTTGCTAGATGTCAGAACAAGAATATTTTATGAGATATTTGATATCTTTAAAAATAATCAGAAATAAACTGAATAAATGTAAGTGATGCATGTAAGCTAAGCATCAGCTATATATTCATTACTGAGTAGGCACAGAAGTCACTCTTTTTTTTCTTTTCTTTCATAAACCAGGTATTTGTATTGGAGAGGACTGGATCAAGAATTTCACATAAGAATCTTCTTGTGTGTATCAGTTAAAAAAGGGCCTATATTCTGTAAGGCCCAGTGCAGGATGAGCAGCTGGTTCAGTATTTTCTGGCAAGGAAGCTGCTGGACATGCATAAATAAACTAACGCCTCTCCTCACTGCCCTGCTAAGGAAACACAAATCCATCTTAGAACAAGAAAACTAACAAGTAGCAGAACCTTGCTTGAAAACAGTGGCTTTACTCCCCCAAGAACAGGATCTGTTATATTCACTGCTTTTCCCAATAGCAGCAAGAGGGCTTGCACTGCACGGAGTTGGTGTGCTGCAGCAAGTCCAAACAGTGGCAAGAGGGCTGGTGTGGGTTGCAGCAACAGCTGCTGTAGGCACAAGGCAGGGAGGCAGTGAGCCTGCTGTGGGATCAGGAGAAGCCAAAGGGAAACACTGTTCTCTGGAAAGTATTAGAGAAAGCAGGAATGTGATGGGTGAAACAAACAGCATGTGGTGTTAGCAGTATTGCTAGGGCCATACCAACCTGGGGGAAGCATGCAAGCTCACAACAGAACACTCTACAGTCCTCAAGGTAGAAACTAGCTGCACTCAGATGCTAAAAAAGGTGGTGGAGAGGAAAAGAGCAACCAGCTGCTGGTGGAGCTCAGGATGACAACGAGCCTTTTATCATCTCTATTGTAAGCGCTGTGCCATAGGAGTTCAACAGCAGACTCTTAAGAGCAGATCCAAAACTCAAGTGACGAATATTTCTGGCCAGTGGACAGTGTCTCACTAAGTTTTTATATGTAATAGGCAGTTGGCTCCCCTATGGCCTTGTTTTCTATTATTACACTTCACCTAAGGAAGTAATACATGAAGCATACTTCTGCTGAAGACTTAAGACAGCCAACAACATAAAAAGAACAAGATATTGATCCTCCATCATTTTCTAAAACCTGAAGAAGAATCTGGATGCAGATGCACATGATTTCGTCAATTTGCATTGTACTGCGGTTGTGTGATGTTCTAAAAGCAAACAAACAGAACCTCATCCAAAAGCAAACCAAAAGCACACCACTAATGGTTTGAAACTTGGTAACATCACCGACATTGCATTCACTTCCTTTCAGCATTACTTTTTAAACCCATGAGTGAAATAAACTCTTAGATGCTGCAGCTCCCTCAGCAGATGCCCTCTGAGCAGCTGAAGCTTGAGAACCAAATAGCAGGTATCAAGCCCATGCCTTTCGGGCACAAAACTCTTATTAGTAGACTAGCATTAGTGCCCTTTAATTTACAGTTTTGTGTAGTGGGTGCATGTCAGCTGCACTACAAAGAGATGTAATTAGTGTGTAATTTGACACAGTAACACAACGGGCTAGACAGATCAATGAAGAAAGACACATACGGAACTGCAGAGCAGACTTGAAGATGTGCATTAACTTGGAAGCAAGAATAACTGCCATACCCAACTCAACTTGTGCTAAACACTGCAACAGTAACTTAAGTAAGTGAATAACACACAAAGTATTATTTGTCCTTTGTCCATACCTGAGACACAGAAGGTCGAGGGGGCAGTGCAGGCGGTGGTGGGGGCAGCCAGCCAGACCTCACAGCTGAACAGTAAGACAAGAAGAAAAAAAAAATAAAAATAAACCCCACGTTAATTCTAAATAAAACCAGAATTAATTTCCATGCTAATTCCTAGTGAAGAGGCCATATTCAACATTTTAATAACGGAAACCGAAGTTTATTGAGCAAAACCTTGTTTGAAATGATTTCCTGAGTAGCTGAATGAGTAGTGACTTAATTGCTGCAAAAACCCACAATGTTATGGTAAAACAGCAGAGATGGAAGGCAGTAAGCCACAAAAGCTGTCACTAAAGCAATCCAATTCTAGTTAAAAAAAAAAACAAACAGAAATGTCATCCACTTGTCCTTGGGACTTTGCTCTTTGCCATTAACAGGGTTTTTTTTAAAGTGATGCTTTAGCATTCACTCCAGATAAAATACACTATGTGTCACAGTGCAGGCTTAGAAAGAAAACATCTGCCACGGAATTAACAGGATAAAAGCTTAAATGAAGCAAAAAGAAATCCATTTCTTTGGCTTGATGCTTTGTATTTGCATGTTATCGCTTACTGGAGATGTTTTAGAGGAAGGTGAAGTAAGGAGAGGAAGACATCCTAATGGTTAGTTCAGGCTCTAACATAACGCAATGTCAGTTTTTAATTTGAGCCAGCACAAAGGGAGGGCAATAATCATGGAGGTCCAGCCACAATGTCTCTGAGTTTCTGTAAAATACCTAAAACCCACAATGGGAAAAAACTACAGGACACATGATGGGTTCCAAAGGCATCGGAAGACAGGACGCTAACACAGAGACACCAACCAGGAGTCCTTAGATGGGTTACCCTCCCCAGGCTCCTGTCGCACTGAGGGCTCTGCACTTATGTGATTATTTGCATAGCAAAAAACCCCAACAATATTAAACCTAGAAATGCCTTTGTCCTGCATTCAGCAGTAGCAGTCGTTTTTCCCCTTCTTAGTAGCTGGTGCAGTGCTGTGTTTTTAACTTTCAGCCTGGGAACAGTGCTGATAACGCTGATGTTTTTAGCTACTGCTTAGTAATATTTAGCCTGACCGAGGACTTTCTGAGCCTCATGTTCTGCCAGGGAGGAGGGGAAGACAGGAGGAAGCAGAGACAGGACACCGGACCCAAACTGACTAAAGAGGTATTTCCATACCTTTTACCACAGTAATGTGAAGCCAGTAATTACATATATACACTTTTTATTTTTATGCATATTTTAAAAAGCCACAAAGACCATTATGAACCTTGTAAATGGCTTATCCATTTATATATTTTACACATGAAGTCTAAAAATGTCTACATAGTTGAAAATATGAACACAAAACATATTAACCATTAAGGACAGCAGTGTCAGAGTAAAAATATGTGGGTGAAAACAGTGATAAGAGTCAGATTGATTATATACAGCTCCAAAGAGACTTATATCAGAGTTTTTATACACTTTCCATATATTCATCTCTTAAATCATAATGAGACCTAATATCACTGATCATCTTTTGAATCAAAATGAAGCCTATTATTACTGTATGCAATGCCAAAGACAATTAAAACCCAACTTAGCTTAAGCAAGGGAGCCATTAACACACCTACAGGTGTAAGAGATTTGAAAAAACATGGTCATTAGGATCCTCTGTCTTGCATTTACTTAGCTCTGTTTTAAGACCACTGCCATAGCAGCATGATGTCATCACTACTTTTCCATCTCTTCTGTGCAACTGATCTTAATAAAAGAACAGTGGAGTAAGAAAACTTCCTTTCCTTTAGTCTGAGTGTCAAGTTATTATTTACTTTATCTGAGCACTGGCAACACCAGCTAGTAACAACATCTGAAAACACCATCCAATTCAAACACCAGCACTCCGTATGTCCAGCAGCCACATGCCAGAATAGCCAATTAGTAGGTTTGCTCAATATGGCATCTTCAGGAAACCTTGATGGAGCTGTGCTGTGACACCCCATGGAGAATACCTTTGTGCACTTTACCCTCCAACCATCACCAGTGATTACCACTGTGAGGGTTTCATCTCTGCTTTCCAAACAGCTCTGATGTCATGGGGGAACACAAATCATGCACACTTTCTAACGAGCCCACAGCTTCCCAAACATGGAGTTATGGAGTAGAACATTGCTGCCAGAAGCATGGGAGTCCCTGGGAAGTGGCACATGGTGTGGGGATCAGAGGTGCTGAGGGCAGACACTGGCCTCACCAGCTCCCTTGTCCCTTCTGAATATACAGAGTCCCCTCCAGGGCCCCACCATTTTTGGATTTGCTGGTTTACTCTCTGGCAGGACCTCAAAAGCTTCACTGCAAGCGCTGCATCCATTGAGAACTTGCTACAACTTCAGCTCTAGAGGATGCAGCACTTACTGTCCTCGCTCCCTGATTCTTCAAAACCAGCAGTATACCTAGGAAAGCAGCAGTGTAGTCTTTACGCACAAAGCCACTGGGCTTGCTGGAAAAGCATCTCCTTAAGTAGCTGCACACACTGTGAAACTCCACAAGGCTCCTGAGATTTGGCCCACCAAATTTCAGAAGTAATTTTTCCATCAGATGGTCAAATTAAAAATTAATAGAAGAAAAATAAACATAAACCACAGAACCCCCAAAACCTGCTTCTTCAGCTTCCAAAATACAGCATAAATGAATTTAGTTTAGCATTAAAGTTAGATGTTTGCACCACGTGCATTTGACCCAGTTTCCTCTTTTTAATCCTGCAGAATCTAACTTAAGCTACTCATGAAATATTCATAAAATTCCTGCTGTTGCAGAATATCTTTGGCCCGTTGTTAGAAGGAAATCATACTTATGGGAGCACAAACGCTAAACACAAGTTACTTGACTTTGAGGACTCATAAAAACTTATAAAAAACATCCCTTTTTTTCCCTACAGGGCAATGAAACAAAAAAATTAATGACAAGTGCTGCACGCTTCAGCCTTCTCTAGTGCTATTACCCTACAAGAGGACACTATTACCAGATACTCATAGATTTTTATGTGTATTAGCAGGTGACTTGTACTGTTAGGCTGTTCCAGAATACCTTCCTCCTTCCTTGCTGGGAGACTGCCCCTTGCACAGATAAGCTCTTGCTGTTAAGAGACAGCATGTTAGCTCTGAAAGCCAATACTAACACGGGAGGGAGGTCTATTTTTAAAATGAAGGTACACTGTGACTGAGCAGCAAACAGCCAAATGTCCTGTTTCAGGTGCAAACCCCAGAGCCTGGATAAGCTGCATGCCTCTGCTCTTGGAAAACAAGCCTTCCCAGGCTGTGCAAAAGCAAAGGGAGCTGGAGGGAGCACAATGAGCCTCCCACAGGTTGCCCTGTAAGTGAGCAGTTCACTGGCATTCAAACCAAGGTGAGCCACATAAAACAAATCTCAGAGACAGCACTGTAGAAAGGCCATACAGGTACCAGTAGAATAGATTTAAGCATATCCAGCATCCATATCACATGTATTCCTGTAAATGAGAGCATTTTCATGCACTAGTTACTCCCACAAAGATAGCAATAAGGCTTTTGGTTCAAAAATCACGGCTCTTTACTTAGCATGTTTACACTTTAAGGCAGATTATCTGCATGGAAAGCTTCCAGGACCATTTTTCTGCCCAATTTTGGCAATCACAAAGGTCTGATAGCACTAACAGGACATCACACTAGATAAAAAAAAAAAGAAACAGGTTTCTCCTATCTGAAGCTAGATTAATACTTTAAAACAAACACCAGGCTGTAATTGTACACTCTAAGAACAGGCCATGCCATGCTATCTGGCCATGCTGCTCTGCCTCCAGATACCCTGGCAGACAACAATCTAAGAAGAGGAGACCAGGGAAAACATAAAATTACCATAGTCCAGTCAAACCTATGGAATGCAGGTCTTCAGCTCACCAGGCACAGCAGCAGGGGAGGATGCTAAAATGAGGGTGGAACAAATCTGAGCCTTTGGGATCCTTCAGAGAAACCAGTAAGAGCAACATGCTGCACCTCTCTCACCCAATGATAGTTACTTGTCCTCTTGTTTCTCATTGTTGAGGAAAACTGCCATAATACACTAATTTTCTGTATGTGTGCTGGGTTTTAAGTTTAATTAATACTGTAACAGCAGCATATAAAACTTCCTAAATAATTTCCATGTTTGTATTTCATTTTCCTTCTCTGCAGTTGTCTTCCTTCTTGGTTTTATACGTATACCAACCTTACCCTGGGTATCACCTCAGATAAATTAAAACTTTAGATGAAAAAAATGTATAGTCCTTCTTTTCATCTGAATTGAATATGTAACATAAGCAGTGTCCCGAAGAAGGACTGTTTTCCTAGGTCAAGGGCCATTTCTGTACCTTGCTAGCTAAAGTGAAACTTTACCACCTACCAAAGGAGGCTGACTTCATCTCACTTCAAAACCCTATACACTTTTCACCCTATAATTGAAAGGGCACCTCGAGTTTGGTCACTTCTTATTTCAGTCACCATTCCCAAACAGAGGGAAAGGTCTTCATTTCTCAGTTGACACAAAGAGTGCAGCCCTAAGCAAACCCATCCTGAATCCAGCTTCTTGCTTCTGTTCTGCTTCATCACCACAAACACCACCTCTTCCGCAACTGGGTGGGGATCATCCAGGGACTTAAACTGTAAGAAAACTCTGATAGGGTTCCTCAGTAGAGTCTAGAATGCCAGGTTGGAAGGAACCTGAAGGATCATTTGGCCCAATGTTTCTTGACAAAAGCATGATCTAGACTAGATGTCTTAGCAGTCTGTCTAGCTGATGTGCTTGCTATTTTTCAAGTGGATGCTAAAGCACTGTTGTTCAAGTGAAGGCTTGTTGCACAGCAGATTTACATCAGTTTATGCTGCTTCAGAATGTTTAGCTCCCAGATCAGGCTTAACAAGACCAACCAATTAATTTTATCAGGAAGCAAAGATCAGCAATAGTGAAAACAGTGCAAAAACTATACTCCAACAGAATTAATTATTCTTCAGCTCCTAAAACTACATAAGGCTTCAGTTCCTTAGGTAGTTTGGGAAGATGGCATTTTCAACGTTCCACTCTGACATTACTTTGGAGAGTTTTTTGAGATGCTCTTCCTGCTTCTGTTTACCTCCATCTTACCAAACTTCTAGCTCACACAAACTGGTACTTGGCTATTCCATAATACTGACACTGTTCTTTGCACTCCTTCATTTATTTACATTCCCAACAACAGCATTAGTAAGGTGATTGTGAAATAGCTGTTTTTCAAGTGATACGAGTCATTAATTCTCACTACTATGTCTGCAAAAAGTTGCAACATGAGACATTTCAAAGCTGTAGCCAGGAATGCAAATTTGATGAAGAATTCGCGTAAGGTGGTTGTGAAATATCTATTTATCGATAATTCTTACCAACATCTCCTCAGAAGGTCATAGCAATGCAAGAAAAGATTTTCTAATCCTGATACTCCTTTTTTTTTTATCAGGTTTGTAAAAAGACTGAAGAAAGCATTGTCAGCACCAGAATAACCTCTCTTCTTACAGTTAGTTTTGGGAACCTGCTCAGCAGCAAAGCTTTGTGCATCACAGCAAACGATGTGACACACCTGATGTCACAGACACACTCGTTACAGGTGTGTTTCATGCACTAATCATACAGAACATTATTCATACCTCAACTGCCTGGAAAATTATCCAAGTACTTTCCAAGTAATTAGAAAGAGATATAACCAGACCTTAAGCAACTAATGCTTCTGCACAGTGAACTCACAGGTATGACTTCATTTTAGGGCACTGGTGTGCTTATATATTTGATGGGTCACTTTCTAATCAAACAAGCAAGATCACCATTGGGGTGGGGTTTTATGTCTTTTTTTAATGCCCTATCGATGAAATTCAGCATGTTTTAAGTAAAATCTGCAAACGGGGTATTTTTTTTAAACACTTCTTTTGTTTGTTTGTTTTGCTTTGTTTTGTTTTTTTAATCATATGACCACAACATCTGTATTTTTAACTTCCTGTCCCTCATTTTCTCTAAACCATTTCATTTTCTAGTTACTGTTTTCTCTACCCCCTTCATTTCCTGTGTGTTTCTATCTGGACACTGTTTCCCCCCTCTGCTTCCAACCCTTAAAGTAAGTTATTCATGATTTTGTTCCCTCTCACTTCATGTTTAGCTTCATTCTCCACCCATAGTGAGGCACAGTCCCTCCATCTACCTCCCACACATCCATCAGAGCTTCTCACCTCTGGAGATCCCAGTGGGAGTGCTGGAGACTCCAAGACTTGCACCTGTGACCATTTTCAACATAGATCAACTCGGAGCAGGCACAGAGGAGCCAGGAAGAGCAGCAAACTACCACCCTCTTCCAGTGCCACCTATGGCTCAGGCACTTCGGGAGGACATCTGCATCTCCAGTGTCTCCCCTGCAAGGGAGGTAACTTGCCCCCCTGTCCCACATGAGAAATACCAGGTATGATGGATATTTTTTCAAGGAACAGAGTATTTCTCAAGGAACCCACATAGAGTCATGAAATTAAGTCAGTGGGGCTGGCAGGGGGAGTCAAGAACATTTCAACCTTAACAATTTTCAATATAAAAGAGGTTTTGGATTAAAATTTCATTTTTTAAACAACCTGGAACAGAATGAAAACAGACTGATAACCATTCCTCAATCCTACGAAGAGCTACAATTAGAAATATGAAAAAAAATAATAATTCTAAAGAAGTTCCACTTACACAAACTGCCAAGAAACATTTACACTTAAAAGCTGCTGAGATTTACCCCAGTTTGCACACAAGTACTCTCTGGACTCAGCCCTCAGGGATTCACATAAAAATTTAAAAAACTGAAAACACAGAAATATGTTATCCCATCAGATTCCTATCATGTAATAACCATTCATCCATTTATGCCCTCACTATTTTCTCCAGTCTACTCAATCTTAATTATGTCTTTGTCCAGTTGGGCAAAGAAATAAGTCACATAGTTGTAAACACATAAATCCTTCATAAAAAATTCCAAAAGGCTGAGAAGCGTAAGAATCCTCCATTCAAACCAGAGGGAAGACATTCAGATTTTATCCAGAGTAAGCTCAGTTCAGTGATCACGTATATTGCGAAGGGCAACAGGACTAGAAGGAAACAGCAGCTCCAGTAATAGATCAGGAGCTGAGTCCCAAAAGAAAACACTGTATGCTTCAAATTTAATTTAATTTAAATTGCAGTTGTTGTTGCAACCCTTACAACTGAAGATATTAAACTGACTCTGCATTCTTAACTCAATGAAGCTGACAACATCAGAGCTCTTGTACACCCTGCAAATGACATTCAGTGAAATGGCATGTTTTGCTGATGGTATTTGCCGTTATTGCTATTCTAAAATAAAGGTCTTTCAGACTTATCTTCCTAATTTATTGTTTTGGTCTGATTAATACATACAACGTGGTAACATGCAAGACAGCACAGCACTACAACATGAGTAAAATCCAGCCCCATTACCCAAGAAAATAGCTGGAGTTTACTAAATCAAGACCAATATAGATCTGCCCAGGGAAGTGGTTCAGTTACCATTCCTGGAGGTATTTGAGACATGCAGATACATGTTTTAGTGGTGGACTTGGCAGTGCTAGGTTAATGGCTGGATTTGATGACTCAGTTTTTTCCGACCGAAACGATTCTGAATTCAATTGGGAAAAACAATTGCTGAAAAACAATTACTGAATTCAATTCACTATCACCTACATTCATCACAAAAAAGGACACTTCTGTTCTAGGTTCCCCTTGTCACTTTTGAACCGAAAAGTTAGTTGAGAAACCTGTATTTATAGTAACACAGACAACATAAACCCCTGCATAAACCATTAAAAGGTTGCCTTCAGTAACTAAGACTTGCAGATAGCTAACCTCAATAGATACAGATATTTCCTAGCAAATACAATTAAGCTTTAAAAAATACAGAAGTTAATGCAGTAATCATACTTATCTAGGTTAGGCTTGGCAGGTTTTTCAGCACCCAGTCCATTTGCCCAAAAGGTAAAGTCACCCGCATTTGGCTCACTAAGCTAAAAGTATGATGTAGCTGAAAAAAAGATTGCTGAAGCCATCTGGAAACAGTATCAGGGTAACTATTTGGACCAGTATGTATTAAGAAGCATATGACAATGGCGAAACAACCATTTTAATTCTGCAAATCCTCTTTCCTACACAATTACAGAACTGTTCTATTTGATATGTGGACTGAAAATTCAGGAATACATAAAATTTGTCTGTGATTAGGCAAATACGAAAAAAAAGACATCTCAACACCGCTATTCAGAAATCACACATTTTGCAAATAAAACCCACCAAGCCTGTCCATTTGAGGAAAAGTTGTGTTAACTGAATAAAGTAATGAAGGCTTGATGAACTAAACTAAGTAACTAAGAGTCATCTTCAGAGGTATGAAAAAGAGGATAAAATGTGATGCTGAATGAGAGCCTTCCTCTAGCACTAACAAAAATGAAAGCATGCAGAAGAAGTTTGTACTGACTGAGCCTTCTGAGAAAAAAAACACTTTAAACTGTGGAGGAAAAGTGTATATTAAGAAATACAGAAGTGATGTGGGGACACATTTACATCACAGGAATGATGATGCACACCAATAAATCCGTTCTCTTGTTACTTTTCTGTGGACACATTTAGAATAGAGGGAATGTGTTCTTGTTTGGCAGCCATCGCTAGCCCAGCAAGAGATAAGTAGAGGTTACAGGTCTGACTGTAGTTAGGAAAACATCTGTAACAGAAAACACTGCACTCACAATAAAATGCTAGCTGTGTTTCCCCCTTACCAAGTGTGGTACTTAACACCTTACATTTTAAAAGGGAGAAAAAGTCCAAACATACTAGCCCCACCTTGCTGGCTGAAATCAGCACCCCCAAAGGAGCAAGTCCAGGTTATAGTATTTGCTCGCAAGACAACGTTAGAAACAGGGCCTGCATTCCACACGTTCTTCACTGCAGGGACAGCCACAGCAGGAGGCAAGTTTCAAAAGCAAATGAGTGCTGAAAACCTTCAGTCAAGAATTCATTTGTAAATAGTTATATGGCTGTTTTGATGAATTACACAGAGATACTCAGTCTGCTCCCATACCAACTACACTGCTTATGACAATTTGTTGTTTCATCAAAGCAAAATCTCTTTTCCAAACAAGTATCCTTTGTTCAACAGAACTGCTAATTAAAAGATGTTATGCAATTAAGAAATGAAACTAAATGGGAAATAAAATGTATTTCAGAGGCACCTCTATCAATCTAACAAGGCCCAGACTGCTGTCTCTGCCTATAATCGCCAAGAAATAAATCCTTTAGTAGTTGTCATGCACAGAAAATGTAACTGAGCAAAACACCAGAAGACAGCAGATGCGTTTTGGGGTTTTAATACTTAAGCCGAGTCTTGCCCCAGTCCCAGAGTTACCGCAAGGCAGATCCTAGCTTACAGCTGCTGCTGAGGGTGAAAGGCGGCTGCACGAGCACCAGGCTCTGAACTGTGCCAATTTTGCCTCCCTCAATACCTGCCCCATCACCCAGATCACAGGACAGATGAAAGGGAGCACAAGAAGCCCCAGAGAGCAACTAATTCTGCAAACAACCAATGCGAACAGTGCAGGAAAGCTTTGAGGGCCACAGGCTCCCAGGTCTCACTCTTGGTTCCCAGAGTAAGACTAGAAGGTGGGCTAGAGAAGAAAAGATGCTGTAAAGCAGGTCATGTATGCATTTAAACTGACATTTTTGTTTCTACTTAAAACCTGCTGCTGTCTCTCCAGGAATGCGTAAAACCTAGCCAAGTATTTTGTTAATATGTACACAGGCCAAATGCCAGAGATCGTACATTCAACAAAAAGAAATACTCTGAGAATCTAGTACTGAATTTTTCTCAGATGCTATCACAAAGACTACATGATTAAAAAAAAACAACAAAAAAACCCATAAAATCAAAGAGATTTCTGTTTCTTAACATCTCTTAACAGAAATTCCCATATGGACATTCCAGAAGGTGGGGTCTTTCAGTAAGGTCTCATATTTTTTTCACATTTTTCCTGAGTAACACTAGCTAAGGTGTCCCAGAAGAGAGCAGCTATGGAGTATGAATGAAGGCACCTCCTTCAAGTGCACTTACATCCCAATTCAACAATTCCGAAGCACAGTTTCTGTGAGTAATGCGTTGCTGGACGTCCCAGCCATCACAAATAAATGTTCTGTGTTCATACTTGCCAGGAGAGAGGCATCATAAGATGGTGGCAAACATGATACAGCAACAATAAATAAAACCAAACAAAAATACCCTCCCAAAGAAACAGTGCATGCAACAAGAATCTGCCACAGCCTTTGGCTGGACTTACTTGAAGAAAAGAGGTTTTTCTTTTTCTGCCCTTTAAAAATGGAATAGACAAAAAATGCTTCAAACCACTGATGGCTTTACAATTGAAGAACTGATACCTATGGATCAACATGACCAACCAGGAACTGAAAATAAAACTCCTAAAATCAGATTTATCTTTGAACAGGAATTAGCAGGACAAAAACTCATGTACCAAAATGGGATTATTCTAATCATGTTGGATATGCTCCGAAAAATATTTAAATGGTGGATTTTACAGTCTGGTTTTCTCTACTGACACTAGACAATACAGTGGTGCTAGAAGGGATGGTCATCACTGCTATTTTTTCTTGTTCGGCTGTGACAGTGAGACTATTTTTGAAAACCTAGAAAGGAAGGAAAGCATAAAGCCAAAATTCAGTTGAGAGTACATTGGGACAGAAAGTAATCAACTGACCTGCGGATAGAAACACATCAGGTTTGATATTTACACCAGGCTGTATGATCCCAATAGCCAAGAACTGTAAATGGTACATTGCCACCACATGATCTGTATCGCAAATCTGTATCTTCTGATGGCAGATGGAAACTATTCTATTTTTTGTACTGTCAGCAGAAGTAAGAATACAGCTTGTTATTATACAAATGCATGCAATTTACTTCACACAAACACACTTCCTTTTTGGCAAGGCAGTTAGTGCTTAATCTATGTTTCCTTCAAACTGCCTTTTTTAGGAAGTGCAAAGTGCACCTTAGTAAAGATATCGGCTCTGAAACAATGACCACTCCCTGAGGAAGAACTGTCCCGAGGTGAAAAAGGTATCTGAAAGTGACGAGACTGGAATTTCTAACTGAGAAGCAAAATCAGTACGGAAAATGATGAGAAAAAAGTGAAATGATCAAAACAAGGGAAGTGGAAGAAAAGAAAGCAGCCATATAAAACCCCATTATCAATAGGATGTTATAGAACAGCTATTCAGGGCTTAGTGACAGGAAAGAACGTGCATATGTTTCTGCAAATAGGACTTCCAATGCTGACATTTTACTTCAAAACAGAGCAAAGTAAATACTCCATGGTACCTCGGCACACTGGGATGGATTGATTTAATCCCCTCCTGACAACTCACATTTCTTTGAACTGGAACCCTTCTTCGGGGTGGGCTACAAATTGTTTAACAAGTTCTTCCTTAAATCCTCCAAGGCTACAAATTCCTCCTTATCTTTCACAACGAGTATTTACATTTTTGACACAAAATAGAACAGCTCCATTAGAGGAAGATAACCACCACAAATATTTAGCATTGCCATCAGGGAACATTCAAGAGAGCAAAAAAAATTACAAGCTAACACCCTGAAAGCACAGGAAGAAGCTGAGCCTCTGGGAGGTCTTCCACATTTCTGCGATCTGGTAGCACATTATACTTCTGGTTTGTCAACCTAGAGCCAATTTTTGTTCCAACTATAAACAGTCATAAATTTCAACCTACTATGATGAACAGTCTTAGGGTGACCAAAGCACTTTTTTTGCAAGCAATCAACTGCCTCTCCTTACTTAATTGTCCCATTTCCTGTGAGGAAACCCTCCAAAAAGTATTGATAAGACGAGTCATCCTTTTCTGCACTTACTATAACACTGTCAGCCTGTTTCTGTTGCCCTGAAAAAAATGTTATGTTAGTTCAGAAGTAATGGTAGCTTTCAAAATAATCCATTTCAAAAGTAAGATGGTAATTTTCATTCACAGAATTACTTCTTCAAGAATTTATATTCTCTTTTCATTTGTGTTCCAAGAGAAACTTAAATCCAAGTTTACTTCCTTCCAATTATACTTTTTATCTGGATTCTGACAGTATTTACTGACTTAGAAAATGTGTCCTTGGCTCTGTCTGGGGTTTTATTTTGATATATAAATGAAATCAAGATTGGAGGCGATAGATCCCTCAACACGAACCACAGTCAAAGATCAGGAATTGCTTCTCTGTGAAAGGCAGGGGGAGGAAAGAAATAAATAAAAACAAATAAAAGTAGTTTATTTGTTATTCCTGAGCACAGGACTCCTGCTCCTCAGAGCAGGACTCTTCAATTCTCTCTGGTGTTTGCACAAAAAAGGCCCATACAGCAAGAGGTGAAACTCTTCTCCAACAACCACACAAGAGAGCGCAGTTAAAACATTCCTTGACACAGTCAAACGTTAGCTTTCTTCTGAAGCATAAACATGACAGTGTTTAACCTAGCCTTTGAGCCGGATGATTGGTCTGCACCACATACAGCTCTGGTCTGGTTCAAGGACACTGCTGAAGCACAGCTTGATGACGGCTACCCTGAGCAGAAAGCTCCTCTTTCCACTGCTCCCTGTGCAAGGCAAGAGGAACACTCAAACACTAACATGCTGGAAAGCCATTTTCTTTCAGTGCACTCCAGCTACTATTCTACATCTTCTTTCTCTCCCCTCAATATGCACCCACGTCAAAAGAAATTACCCTTTCTTTTTACTTAAAGAATGGTTTCTGACTGTCCCCATGCACACGGCAGACTTTAACATAAAAAACGTTTGCTCACTTTTCTCCCAGTTTAAACACTAAGGGTTTTCTTCCAGCTTCTGAACCACAAAAAAAGTAATAATGAAAATCAAATACATTGTAGTTACTGATGAGAGTTGTCTAAATAGCCAGACTAGTTATAAACAGTCAGTGATGACAGACTACCATATGTTAAGCTTCCCATTATCGTGCCAGAAAACATTATAATCACCTTAATTATAGCAATAGTGATTTTTTTCCCCTCAATGGCAATGTAATGCGAGAAAGTGCAACTACTTCTGCTCTGTAGCATATTAATGTCTATAGCAAAGGCAAGCATATGCACATACTGTCAAGCACTTTTGCAAACAGATCAAGTTGCCAAGTATGTAACTAACCTAAATAGCCTCAAAATGGGAAAGAAAGCAAACATTACCTTGTGTGTTTTGTTGAAATACTTTGTTCAGATCCAAAGAGGAAGCTCTGGAATGTGATTTCTGTGGCCTTGGAGGTGGAGTAGGGGGCTCTTCTCCCTTTTTCATAGCATCTTCTATTGATGTACTAGAGTAAGACCTAAGGAAAAACAGAGGGCGCGAAAGGCAGAAAATTATTTCATTTCAGAAATTAATTTTAAACAACTACAGTGAATAGTACCTAAAAATACACTGAGCAGAACTCATGTTCATGGTGGAAATTCCTTGCCCTAATGACTAGAAGCTCCCACTTGTACCAAGACACTTGTAATTTGGCAACAGAGGGACCTACACATCTGGAGAAAGGACCGAGCCATGCTTACAGGGATAGTATTATTCAAGGCTTTCTGTGGCACAGCTTCAGGCCTTCTTACCTAACTTTAACTGTCAACAGGATAATTATAGCGACTACTTTGAATAAACCTGAGTAAAATTCCCCCTGCCACTTGGAGTTTCTGCTGCCTTTCCCAACTGTGAGGATAGTGTTTCTACATGTATACCTTCAGCCTACCTCTTGCAAGTATACATTTTGTCATTTACAATATTCTAATATTTAAAATAAATTTTTACTTAAGACACCAAATTCCACAAAATCCAGAAAGACAAAATGGCTCCAAAGTGACCAAAACTGATAAAATACATGGCTCAGTACCTCTTTCCAGGCCTTCCCACATCACATCAATCCCAATGCAGTACATTTGCTAGGAATTTTGATTTTGCTGAATAGCGTCCAATATTTTTCAGCTGTTGTAGTTACCATTTTTTCTGCGAGACTGAGAGCTTTGTTCAAAATGAGCATTGACAATGTGAGATGTTACACTTACTGTAACACATTGTGCATGCCAGGCAAGACCAAAAACACATCTGAGTAAAACAGAAATAACTCTCACTAATGGGAAATGGATCTTTTTATTTTTGCCAAACAGGCTGTTGTTAGAAAACAGCTCTTCAGCAGGACAGACATTTGGCAATGTTCATCCTATGTTTCTGATATAAACTTAGTAAGTACAGGAGTGAAAGACATTATTGCTTCAAATTCTACATGCAACATAAAAACCTCTACTGATAATGAATTTTGTCTTGGTAGAGTTTTGAGTTCCACAGCCTTATCAAATCAAACCTAACTAAACCCCCCTGAAATAAATGGAAAAGTTTTCAATCAGGATCTTAAGGTTTTATACTTCTACTTTCCATATTATGCAGTGTGTGTTTTCTTTGCATTAAAATTGTGCAACTTGACAGTTTGAGATTCTTAAATTTTTTTCAAAAGATCAAGTAAGATAGCAGCTACCAGGCAAAAATATGCCAACCCAACAGTGCCAACACAGAGCCCTGTGACAGTGAATCATTGCTTGCACCAGGCAGAACCCGCATGTAGAAGTTAGTTAAGAGTCAACAGCCTAAGAATCTACACAGCTTAGGCTACAAAGCCATGAATCTCTCCAAAGCTGAGAGCTGTAACAGACTCAAATTGTAGCTTCTGGTGGTCAGGCACACCTGAAGACAGAGACCCTCAAGTCTATAGAGTCCTCCAGGCTATGCCAGACAAGTGCAGCAAAAGGTCTGAGTTCGAGGATGTGCTCAGGAACCTTTAGTCTCAAGTTCTACATTGAAGCAGTGACACATAGTCAGATGTGAGACAAATGTGAGACAGTAGTCACATTCAAGTGCCTTTTTTCCAATTTGTTTAAGCATTTGCTATTTTATACATTTTTGCATAAAATACTTTTTTAAACCTATTTTTTTTCATACTTGCAATTTATGAGTCTCTAACACAGCACAGAAATTTGTAACAGTACAAAAACTAGAAAGCTTTGGCTAGCAAGAGAAAAAAACACACAAGGCAGTTCAGCCTGCCTGGGTGTAGATCCTAAGAAGAGAGCATTTCAATCTTCCTCCATCATGCTTATAGCCGATTCTGTCTTACTAGCAGGCTTTGTAAGGAGCGAGCTCCTGATTATACTCTCATTAACTGAGGAAACAAAAGAATAAAAAATGAAGCCCTCTAGTTAGCACCTAAACCAAAATTTTAAATGCACCATATGGCTACATATGGGAATGGTGAACTCAAAACCCAACACATAATCCATTTATACACAGTATTTTCTGGTATAGGCTTCTCTTTTAAACTTTCAAGTATCCAACTTCAGCATACGCCATTTCTAGCACACAACAGTGTAAGCTTATTAGCCCTTCCATTACACACCAACTAGCCATAGTCAAGTACATGCACACCAATGAAAGGATTCACTCACCTACATCCAAGAGCTGAGCTACTATTGCTGTTTCGATGGAAGCATGCAGTCTCCCTCCATATGCAACCACTGTGTAGGTTTCACAGCACAAACTTGCTAAAAATGTTCTCTGTGATGGGGTGATCCCCACTGTCCCTCCCCAACGCCCCTGGGGCTGGGCTGGAGGCAGTCACCACCCTGACAAGGGAGCGGGGCTGGGCAGAGAGGCAAAAGCCCTATTGCCTTATGACCAGAGACTACAGGACCCAAGGGCAGTACTTATGTAGGGTCTGTAGTTACAGACCCCTCCTGGTAAATCTGACTGGTCTAAGCTGTACTTTCAGCACACCACCAATAAAATAAAACAAAAACAAACAAACAAACAAAAGTCAAAAAAGTTACACCAGTTCTTATGCCTTGCGTCTAATACCAGAGGAACGTGTCTTGCCCTAAAATAGAAATGAAAGCAGTACCTGGATCGTGGTCTGGCTTTAAGTGCATTAGATTCCTGAGCAGCTGGAATAGAAAAGAGAATCATTCAAACATAATATTTAAAATAGCATTTTAGCTGCAGAATCAGTGTTCGTTAAAAATGAGAGTGCTGCAAATGTGGATGTGAGAGTGTTCTCGTCTCACATGAGCAATTTTTGCTTCTCCTTCCCCTTTGTTTTTGTAGTGTGTGGATGTCCTAAGAATTCAAAAGCCCACATGTGGTCAGAGCTTCACCTTTTAATTTGGTTACCAGACACAGGTAAAGCAATAGGTCTGACAGCTCTGACTTGTGCTCCTGGACACAGTTGTGACAAAGCAACATAATGAATAGCATAAACTTTCCACAGAAAACATCTTACTCCTAGCTAGATATCTATCATTGTTCTGCTTCCCAAAGCACAAAGTTTAATGTCCTTCCTAAATACTTCAACTAAATAGTATAAACGTACATCTTGTCATCCATAAAAAAATTAACACATCAGGTTGAGACTACTTTGACCTTGGGAAGGAAAGATACTTGAAGGTAGAAAGCTTTACAGGCTAAGTGTTGATAAAACACATTTCTATCAATGTAAAGATCAGTTTCTTTTATTTGAATGAATTCCAAACATGCTGCCATACACAGGTTTCACATAATAGGAAAACAACAGTGCTGATTATCTTCTCTGCGTAATTCCTTGAGGCTGTTCCTTAGTTTACATTGTCTTTTTGTGACTTTTACTAACATCAGATCATTTTGAGAAAAAGTATCTGTGATTGCTTTCACATTCAGCTCACTGCGATATCCTCAAAGTACTACAGTAACATCAATGATCCCAATGCAGATACAAAGTGAGTCCTTGTACTTTTCCTATTATTCTCCCAATCAAGTTACAACACTTAAAGAGAAGCAAACAGGTTGGAGAAAAAAAAACAAACCAACCCCATAATTCTCAGAGTTGCAGTCTTCAGATATATGCCTACTTCCAAGTCAGATGCTTATCACCAGCTACTATACAGCACTACCTGAAATACAGCATATCCTTCAAAACACGGAGCAGAAGCTACCCATGGTAGCCTCCGGCAAATACTGACTTTTTAATAGCTTGCATTGTACTACTGCATAGACCCTCCACAGGAGGCTTTAAGCTCACAGAGGACAAGCAGCAGCATATGGCACACGTACAGCCACACAGTTTCTTCATAACAGAAACCGCTTTTAAGGGCACGCACTGCTAGTTGGTGCTTTCGATGGAATAAACCCAAATGCAGCTGGCAGTGACATAAAAGACCACTTATAAACCAAGTTCTAGTAGATTACTGTCACCACCAAACTGGCGCACAGTCATTCCAGATGTCCGTGCAACAAACTCTTCCTGGCAACTAAAGGAGGGAAAGGGAATTATTATTGAAATATGCAGTGGTGATAATACTCCTCTCTGTCAAACTCCCAGAATACAACTTCAGACACCGCTTCCCTACAGCCATATGACCCAATTTTTCCAATGCTGAAATTGCTGATTATTTAATTACATGCACAATTATTAAATATATGCCACTTAGAAATAGGAAGCATAAATCCTTTACAAGCTAAGCGCTGGTTAAGAACCTTCAAGTTTTCCTTCTTTCATGGAGATAGTAATTCTCTTCATACTTCTTTTAGAAAGCCTTTCCTTTAAAAACCTGAGGGTAGAACTGACATTCTAAGTCTCCAAGGACATCTTGTTGAGGTAAACAGGAAAGCACACAAGGAAAAGAGAATCCCAGAATGACTACTAATAAAAAATGATAGCAATAGAACACTACTGCCAAGGATTTGCTTTTAAGCTTTTGAAAAATCAGGACCTCCAAGGCTACAATAAGCAATACCCAGACTTAGCTTCACCTTTCAAAAGTAGGAGTATACTATAAAAAAAATATTGTAAAGCAAGTAGTTCATTATTAGGACATACAAATCACTGTGGCAGGATTTCCATAAATGTGCAGTTACTTTGGTACATAGTCTGTGCGGACTTTGTGTTTGATTTATTCACATACATGACATAATCATTCAAGATGACACAAAGCTATTCCGTTCATGAGTCTTCCATATTTCTACAGCTATGCATACATAAGCCTAACTTACAGGGAATCGATAAAACGTTAAAGCTGTTGAGAAAATTAATTACATTTATTATTTAGAAGTTTGTACGATTCCTGGAGTAGTAGAGCCTGATGAATTGAACAGCTTGGTCTGCTATAATTAAAGTCATAGACGATCATGAACTCTTATTTATTCATCCACAGGAAAGTGAAGGTTCCAGTTTTGGGTGTGTAACTGCTCCCACACCCCTCTTCCAATGAAACTTCATTTTAACATTTCAAAGGATGATGATTCAGTACTTTCATCTGTAGCCTAATATGTTACACTCAGCTGGTGCCACCTTGTTGTACAGGCTGAAGATCTGATGGGAAATTGTACCATAAAAGGTACAAATATGCCACATGGCTAAGAAAAAAAAGAAAAATCCCAAAGAATTCCCACTAGTCTAAATCCCCTCCACTGACCCAACTCTTAGTGGTGGCCTAGGCAGAAAGGTACAATCTAAACTCCTGCAAATTTGGACCTCAACCCTTTAATAGTATAAGGCCAACAATGATCTTGCACTTAGGACCTTAAATAAACTGGCCAGATATTTGGGAGATGATGAGCATACAAAGATTTTACTGATTTCAGACTTCTAGTCCTCCAGATGGCAAAGAAAACTCTCCCATAATGAAGCATGACAGTATCATCTTTGCATAAATTACATACTTTATATAAACAGTCCAAATGATTAACCAAAGGAGGATGTAAAATTTCATCCCAACTGAGTTTTCATCCTGAAGGTTAATGATCACAATGACCTTTCAGAACGGTAACCAATTCTGAAATAGCCCCTCAATTACTGTGCTGTATCTGGCCCATTGGATGGATAAACATTTTTACTCTTAACATAAACTGCATCACGTAGCCTGTGAATGTGCTTGCTCAAACCCTCAATATGCAGGATGCCAAGGGCGAAACCCCTACAGTGATGGAAGTCATGATGACGGGGTGAGACTCTGCCACCACCTCCACTGGTGCAGAAACACAGCAACACTGCTGGAGGAGCACACCAGCATTGGGATGGCCTCCCTGACTAGGAAATAAAGGACATGGGGAAAAGAAGTTGGTGGCAAAGGAGACGTTCAGGTGATAGTAGGGTTTGGTTGTTGTTTTTTTTTCCTTAAGTGAATCTAAAATGGAATTGCTAAACTGAAAATAAAACTCCCCAGGGTGCTCTGGGTATAACTGTGGAGGGAAGGAGAACAGAACTGAAAGTCTTAACAACCACTCTCCTCTCCTCCTGAGAAGGAAGCATAAGAGTGTGTGTGTGAAGGAGAAGCAGCAATCATTTGAGAATAGGAGCTGAAGATAACAAATCTGGCAGCTGCCAAGTGTTTGGGAAGAAGCCAGGAAAAAAAAAAAGAGTTGGGAAATGAGGCATGCAGCTGTTGAGCAGTCATGAAGAAATCGAACTGTAAGACAAAACTGCTGTGACAGACATGTGGGGTCAGTTTTCTTAATCAAGGGTATCTTTACAAGTAAAAACATTTATGCAAAGGAAAAAGAAAGCAAGTCCATATTTTAGCTTGACTGGGAGCAGGGAGGGTTTATGAACACTCTTACCACTCTAGGAGAGATTAACAATGACAAAGGCAAGGGAGGTCTGATGAACTGAACTGAATGCACTTGAAGTTTCTTGAGCAACTAAGTAATTCTGTCATATGCTGTTCCAAAAATAACATTTTCCAGTATGACAGGAACAAGGAGTGCATGTTGGAGTTGGAGAAAGAAAAATCAGGGACAGTTTCAACATAGAAACACCCCCTCCAAATCAAAAGCCTGCATCAGTGCTGTAAATGCCTCAAGGTCGGTGTTACCCTTAAACTCCTTGACAGAAAATAGGAATGCTCAGTTCTCACAAAAAAACCCCAGACCATCTCAGAATGGTTACTGAAACACTGCATCGTTATTCTGCACTTTAGAAGAAGTTTACTAAGTAAGTATGACATTCATGCTCTTGCATATTCTTTGTAGCACAGAAAAGCTTCAGCCTCCTTAAAAATACTAAGTTATAAATATTTCCCACATGTGAAAAACACAAAGCAAGCAAGAAAGCCTCTGACATACTGAAGTAGTATTCAATATTTATCTTGCATATAGTAGTCATTCTGAAGTAGAAGATAATTTCAGCAATAAAATAGTATAAAAGCAAAATTATCTTAATAAAATTAATCAAATTACACTAATTTAGGCTGTGATGTAAAAGTATTTGATCAAAATTCTAATAGAAGTAACGCATGGAATATTTTTCTTCTTACCTGTTTTCACAGTCAAGTGCTGAAATTCCTTTGGTATCGTTTTGAGAGCAGTGTTTACTTTAAGAGCTTAATGAAAAAAGCAAAACAATGAGAATTACTTTCAGTATGTGCAGGTAAATTCTACAGGTATCAGCTCTGAGAAAGGAGCATCTAAACCAGTATTAGAACATCTAACAGCACCAAACGTATTTGAAAAGTAGCCAAATACCCTCAGAACATCCAAGCACTTAAAAAAGTAATATTTTTAAGAGTATGAAAGTCAAGAACAGAAAGGCCTATGCCCAAGCATCCAAATAATCTCAAATTTTGAGAATTTGGGGGTTTGAGTGCCTAAAAATCAAGGAGGATTTCTGTTTTAGAGATGGAACACTCTCACAAAGACAGAAGCTGGTGACACTTGGCAGAGCCGGGCCTCATCTCTCCCAGGTGACAAGCCTGGAAAAGCAAGGCATGTGAGGGACTGGCTGCTCCTGGAAACTCACCAGCCTGCCCCAGGGAATCTCACAGGGCATCAAGAGAGCTGGGGTCAAAGTTTAGGAAATCCCAATCTTTGTGCTTATTCCTCTTCCACTGATGCCTACACACCCTTTTTTAATTACTTTACTCAGGTGTCCTTAATTCACTATGGCATATTTTAATGCACTGTAACCCACAGTATTATAAATGACCCCTTGGACTGAAGTCCCTCATCTCCATCTGCCTTTCTCAAATAAAACACATGGGAAAAGTCTGGTTCTTGTGATGCAATTCTATTTACATTATCTTCCACATTTAGCTATATTATAACCTGACAGAGTGGAGCTAATTTACGTGTACAGTTTTGAAAACGCAGAAGAATTTGCTCCTACAGTCCTGAACCACAGGTCCTTGACTTCTGGTCAGGGGAGCAATCTGCTCTTACATTTGTCAGAATAGCAATAAATGGTAGAACAAGAGTACTTGTTCTTTGCCTGAAAAGGCAGGAATCTGTGTCACAGATACAGCAAATCTTCAGCCCTGAAGGACTGCATGTACCAAAACAGGTTCTCATCTAACTTAACATGTCAGCTACGAAAAACAAAGCAGTTCTTCACCTAAACAGGGAAGAAAAAAATTTCCTTTAATAAAAAGTAAGCCTTCCCTAGACACTTCAAGGCAAAAACCTTCAAGGTTCCAAGTCCTGCTCTGGTTCATTATGAATTTTACAACAAAACAAACCTTGTCAACAAAACATTACTTTCTTTAAATACCTTGACTTGTCAAAATGTTTTACAAACACCTGTCAACTCTGACAACCCTTCTTTGTACCAGGGACACTGGGACTCTGACAAACTCTGTCACACTTGAATGTGGAGGTGATTTAGGAATGTGGACTACCTAGTCTCAAGCTCTGATGCAATGTGGACAGCTGGGAGGTCAAGATTTTATTTGTCTGTTTTTTTTTTTTAATTTAATATATAATCCACAGTTCCGAGAATCAGGCAACAAAATACCCACAACTGTTTTGTTTGCACAACTGAGGGACAGCAAGTAAGAACCTGAAGCACTGGCTAAAGGGAATGTAAAATTGAATGAATTCATTGCGTGATGATCCACTGACAATTCTGTAGGTGCTGGAAGCTACTGAGTAGAATAAGATCACTTCAATTTCACATGGCTTGTGGCTGATGGATTTTAAGTGAAGTAAATGAATCAAGTATATTCAATCCAGTTTGTCCAAAACTCTAGTTTTGCAAGAAAATATAGGTTGGTTTGTTTTTTTTTTTGGGTTTGTTTTTTGGGTTTTTTGTTTGTTTGTTTGTTTTGTTTGGGGTTTGGTTTTTTTTGTTTGGGTTTTTGTTTGTTTGTGGGTTGTTTTGTTTGTTTGTTTTTTTAATAGGAATAAAAACTAACTTTTAGGTGTTGCTATTTCCTGCAAAAGGGGGAATCCAAGATTTGTCATTCTTACAAAATTCCTGATAACAACAATTACAACTTTGTTAAAATAAAAAGTGCAGCATTAACTGCCTTCAGACTAGACTTATTTTAGAAGGCGCATTTCATATCATTCTTATATGATAAAACCAATTTTGAAGCAAACCCATTCATTCATCTTCAACTCTGCTGCTACCAATAAATTGCCTCCTTAACCTACAGCAACATATAGCCATCTTAGAAACAAAACATACCATTGCTTCTATCAGCAAATACACATCTAATTACTAAAACCACACCAAACTTAATCCTTAATGGGGAAAAAATATATTTATTAGAATACCTTCTTTGTCATCTTTCTTTCCATCTTGTAACAGGGCAGAGTTATCAGGTACCTCTTCAGCTGTTGTCTTCTTAAAGAAAGAAGATCTACTTATTATACTGATTGGTAGAGCTCACACATTTCCACAGTCAAATATTTAAGAACACAGGTTAACACAAATAAAGGTGATAATCTCTCTGGCACCACGATTTGCTTTGTCAGACTGAAGAAGCATACAGGACCTACAGAAAAACCATATAACTCTTCTTTTTAAAGTACAGCAGTCCCATACCTGAAATTAGTTAAAAAAGACTTCCAGAATGAATTACAAGGTGTTAAGGACTATATGCAAGAAGAAACTTCTCCCAACAGAGAAATGTCATTCTGTGTTTTCTCCTTGGATGTCACATCCATGTTAAGGTTGAGGAAGCCTTCTCTAGCCCCTTCCCAAAAGCCAGTCTCCCTAGCAAAAACTTCAGAACTCAATAGTTCTGCATTTAATGCCTTCCAGGCTGAGGTGGCCAATCCTTCAACTACTCTTTTCTTTCAACATGCAGTCATTGAGATGGGAAAAACAAATTTCATTAGCATGTCTGTTGAAGGCCCATTCAGGCCTCTGACTGAAAATGGGGAAAAAATGGGGAACTTCTCCCCAGTCTTATTCCTTAATTTTTCTTTATTTCAGCAGTGGCATATAGGCATTTGTTGTTCTTGTAACTTCTGCTGCCTAGCTCACAAAATGGAACCAGGAACAAATTCTACCTGCATTATCTCTAAGAACAAGGACATACTCTGCAACCAAAACAGCCATAAAGCAAACATCATAAACCTCAAGCTTCTCTAAATATTAAATAAATATGATGCTGGTTTTGTTCTCAGGGAAGAGGTTGGGCCTAAAAAAAAATTGCGATTTTGTAGACATTAAAAAACAAAAAACAAAATCTCAAGTCAGTAATCCAAGAAGGCCGAGTCCAGAGTAAAGGTCTATGAGACCTGTTTTATGAAGTTGCATTTGGGATTACCTAATGCTTCTGAGGAAGCAACATAGCAAAAATATGGCTTGAGGACTCTGAAAATGTATGAACAAAACAGTTCACATCCACGACTAGCCCTGACACGCTAAAGAGTGTCAGACTAAAGGCCTAATTCAGTAAATGCTTGAATCAACGGAATGACTCTCACAACTTTCAGTGAACTGTGAGAATGACATTTCTGAGGAAGTTTAGAGCAACCCCCCCAGTCGTTAAATGCATATAGTGTGAAATCTTGTGTTTTATCTTTAAGCTTTTGGCAATGAGAAAGCTTGTGGAAAAGAGCCAAAAGAATGGAGGAAAAAAAAAAATTAAATGAAGGAAAAAACCAAAACAAACCAAACAACAACAAAAAACAAACAAACAAACAAAAAAAAGGACCAGAACCAGAGTGGGAGACAAAAACTTGAGAAAAAACAAATGGGAAGACAAAACCACCTTGGTCAAGAAAAAGCAGTCACCCTTGTCATTCCTGAGCATAACATTAGAAGTCTGCGTGTTTTGTGAGTTTAATGAAGCCTAGCATTCAGGTGACCTTTCTCCGGCCATTATATTCTTTATAAATGCATTCAAGAACTATTCTTATTGAACTACAGCACTGTAGTGCAGCAATCACAGTAAAAATGGTCTTCTGAAATGAAATGAAACTGAATCTGTCTTCTGAATGGATGATAGGTGAAAAGAAACATGGAGATAATGGATAACTGATTGCATTGATAATATAATATTTTTTTATGAAGTGATCAAGTATCTAAATTATATTTCTCCAAGTAGCCAAGCTACAAATTAAATTCCAGCAGGGAATTACTGCACTTAACACAATGGGAGATTAATTACTGATCTTCCAAATCATACTCATTCTGTGTGTTAATTCTGAACACAAAAGTATCATTTGAACAGAACAAAGAAATTAAGTTGAGTCATTCTCAAAACAGTTTTGAGAGAAGATCTTGTAGTCCATTAATCTTGGATAACAAGGAGCAAAATAACAAGGCCCTGAAACAAAGAATTTTGTTCCGTATGTCTAGGGCCCAGACAGCGAAGAAATGGAACAAACCTAGTTAAACAGTTGTGAGACAGCCAGGAACTACTGTCTGTGCTTAGCCAGTAGGCAGTCATACTGCAGGTACTTCATTTTCAACCTAGCCACAAAGCCCCCTGATTTTGCAGAACATCCCGCCACCCTGCAGAACCTAGGAATGGAACAGAAAATCCAGCTATTCCCCCAAGAACATTATCTGACTGCAAGGGCAGCACAGTAATCTACAAATTATTGGCAGTCACGGTGGGAATGTCTCAGGAGAGCTCAGAGATAAGGCAGAGGAGGTCTGAAAGCTTAACTATTGAAACCTGAATTAAATATTAAACATAAAATGGGATTTGTTGCTTGGTTTTTTTTTTTTACATTTTGTGCTGTATACCTTCTACATCTATTTAATTATTGCTATAATATTCCTACTATTATCATCTCCACTGCAGCAGGAAAATTCAGAAATCAAAAAACCATACAATTTAATTTCTCAGGAAATCATCTCCTTCTAGATTTATCCTTACTCTGTACATACATCTAAGGACCACAAACAAGAGAAAGCCTAAAAACCAGACATTTAATAAGATTACAAAATTTTATTGGTTAGGTTACTGAAATGATATTTTATTTCTTAGAAACACAAGATAACTCTGAAAGCAAGATTTCTGAGCCTTCTGAAATGTATAAAAGAACATTCTAATCTTACAGCCCTGTGCTACTAAAGAGCAAATTTCCTCACAACTCTGCAATAGCCAAAGACCAATTTGCATATATAGGCAGTCACTTGTGAAGGCAGTATCCTAACAAAAAAATAGCTCCCTAGGCCACAGAGATACTGAAGCAGATCCTGAACTCAAGAAGTTACATAAACTGAAGCTTTATAATTATTACAAAAAAAGATGTATAATTATATGTTTAGATCTATTTTAATATAATTTAATCATAAATTATATTTACATCTTTTTAACTTGTAAGCAGCATTGGAAGGGCCCATTCTTGCAGTCAGTCTGCCATTTGGTCAACTACCTTAAGTACTAAACCCATAAATCCCACCGTGTATATATTCAGAGTAGCAATATCCAGGTACAACTCACTGGCCATGGTTAGTTCAGCTATACCGGATCTTTGAAGTTTCAAGTTTTAACCTCAGTAATAAACTCTTCTCAATATAGTTTTGCTTGCAACAGTCTTCCATTATAAGGCTGGTATCTGTTGTGATATTGCTGTGGTGGATCCACATTCTTCCCTCAAAACACTCCTCTCAGCTCCTTACAATTATTACCTAGACCCTTGCATGGTAGCTCCTTAACTATGAAAAGGCTGGATATTAAAATGGAGACTGAATCACTTAGAACAGAACTATACCTGTTCATACTGTACAAAATCTGGAATAGTTTCAGCCTCCAAAGAAGCAAAGTACAAGAAATCAGGACAAGCTAACACAATTTCTTCTCATCACCAAAACTGGGGGAGCAAGTGTGCAAATGGAGCATTCACTGTAAATGGAAGAAACACTCAAGCTACATGGTCAGGAGTGCCTGACTAGAACAAAGTCTGTGCCTGAAGCCTCACATTTTGGACCAATTCCAATTCAGGAGGTGTTTCACCTGAGTGCTATCCTTGTGCTACACCGCTGCTCCAGCAGCATGGGCCCTGTCCCTCACCACTGACTCCCAATGACAGAGGACCAAAGGCAGCCCCACAGAACACAAACAGGTAAAGTGTATTTCTCTGCAGGCTCCAACATCGCACAAGGCTGGAGTCCCCTGATGACTACTGCGAACCCTGTTACGTGCGAGTATCTTTTAAAAAGCGCATCAACCTTTTCCACACACTTCAGAAATTGTTGAGAGGGGTTCAAGACGGCTTAATGGGAAACTTAGAGACTCCTAAAGCCCCCTCAGACACTTGCAGATCTGATGCTACATATACCACAGTCACTGTGAAGCTGACCTATTCCTCTGCACTCTGCAAGGGAACTGCTCTGCTCATGCCTCCTTACCTCTGACCGACTGAAGTCCCGAGTCTGCTGACTGCCTGGTAACGGCTCAGAATAAGAATCAAATAGTGTGCAGTCACGCATGGGCTTCAAAGAAGCTGCAAGGGAAGGAAAAAGAGGGGGGGGGGAGAGATATGCCAAGTCTTTGGTTAATACACACTTCTTAAGAATGTGTTCCAGTATTATTTGCTCTTCATTTCTATGTATCGCTACTGACCTGTACACCACAGACGACAAACACCATGAAAAAAATCTGTCTTGTATTTCGAGTAAATCAATGTCATGAAAGGGTCAGCAGGTATTTCTGTTGCAGACGTAATTGTGAAATTTGGGAGAAGTGATGCTTAGCAAACATTAACTGCCAAACAACTAGTTATTTGGATTTTTCCTCCTCACAATCCAGTATCAAGTTAGCTGGCCTCACAGTTTATACTTTGTTGTCCTAGGAATGTTGAAGGTACTCACCAAACCCTCTACTCCAATTTTTTGACATGCTCAATACTGGAAAGTATAGTAGAATCTACATTATACATTAAAATTGAAGCAAAAAGCAAAAGACACCAAACACTAGATGCTGCAGTATATAGTATCTTTACCTGAATGACACTAAGAGGGGAAAACCAATAAAAAGGGGTGAGGGGAAATCAACTCTAACTTCTCACGGGAATATTCACAAGAACCTCATTTCTACTGCACTAGCTGGAAGGGACCCGAAAGATCATCTAGTTCCAAGCCCCCTGCCACCTACAGGGACACCTTCCACTAGACCACATTGCTCAAAGCCCCTTGAAGCCTGGCCTTGGACACTTCCAAGGATGAGGCAGCCACAGCTTCTCTCAGCAATCTGTTCCAGTGTCTCATCACCCCCACAGTGAAGAACATCTTCCTAATATCTAGTCTAAATCCACCCTCTTTTAGTTAAAGCCATTCCCCCTTGTCCTACCTCTACAGGCCCTTGTGAAACATCCCTCTCCAGCTATATTAGAAGCCCCCTTTAGGTACTGGAAGGATGCTCTAAGGTCCCCCCAGAGCCTTCTCCACACTAAACAGCTCCAACTTTCTCAGCCTCTCTTTATAGCAGAGGTGCTCCAGTCCTCTGATCATCTTTGTGGCCTCCTCTGGAGGTGTTCCAACAGCTCCATGTCTCCCTTGTGCTGGGGACCTCAGAGCTGGACACAGTACCACAGGTGGGGTCTCACAAATGCAGAATAGAGGGGGAGAATCACCCCCCTCAACTTGCTGGTCACACTCATTTTTTGATGCAGCTCACCATACGCTTGGCTTTCTGAGCTGCAAATGCACATTGCCAGGTCATGCTGAGCTCTTCAACATGAAATATACTGAAAGGCAGAATAATCAGTTTGCACATCAAATTTCTAGTTTCTGACTAGAATCTAATTTTCCTGCATAAATTAAGCTCTTGCAATCTTTCTTAACTTACAATACAGTGGGTTACACACAGGGCAAATGGCTTTACAGATTCTCTAAATTAGTTTAAAATAAAAATTTTCAGAAAAGGAGGTGGTGGGTCAGATTTTTAATGGAGCTGTGCCAGGACAGCACTGGAACCTGCACTTGTAGTTTACAGAACAAGCCATAAAACTAGCAAGATTAAACTATTCTTAAATGCTCTGTCTTTTGCTCCAAGTCACTTTATTTGAAGCTTTAGTACTCTTATCAGATGCAAATATTTCACGTGAACCACATTCTGCCTCATTCTGAAACTAAAACAATAACCTAATGAAAAACAGTTTCTAGTAATCCTCACTGGGGTTATTATGAAAACTTGAAAACAATTTCTTGACATTTTAGGACTTTACACAAGTGTATGAGGTACCTGCTTACTTATCACTACTTTAATTTCAGAATTTGATACAAACAGGCTCTATGCTACTCATGGTGTTAGTGTGTTGAGATGCTGTTCTTTTTATTAATGTAAGCCTTTCAAACAACAGATTTCTCAATCCTGACTAGGTAGAAGAACAAGCACGAGATATTTTCAGTTCCTCAAGCTAATCAGAATTAGCATATTAGCTGAGGAATATAAAGTGTCCACAATAACCAGTCCTCTCACCTCTTTCACATACATCAGCTTGAAATGCTTGGCTGTGTACAACACCATGAAACAATCATCCAAAAAAGTTAAGACCCCAGTGCTGAAAGGGAGAAATTAGGGAAAAGGAGGACTCCTCCAGGCAACAACCACAGCTTGCCATGCTTTTCCTCCCATTGACATTATGATTCCCTACAACCAGAGATAATTATTTCCATTGCAGTTTTACCCAAAAAGGCTTGATGTGAAGACACACTTACAAGAACCTGCTTACAAGCTCATTATCATGAGGCGTGAGAGTAGCGAACAAAGTGGTGATCCTGGAGGGAAAAGGCTAGCTGTAATTATGAAAAGGGAATGTAATTAGAGAGACTAAAAGAGATGAAGACTTGGAAGTGCAGGTTTTAGAGGAGCTTCTCACTTTGGATATGAAGATAGTGAATTATAAGGAACATGACTCCACCAGAAATTACTAACCAAATCTGATACAGGGTGAACATTTAATTTTCCTAACTGCAGCTTGATTAGCTCTTTTCCTGTCTTTTAATATATTCAGTGTCATCAAATTCAATGGAGATTTTATTAGGTCTTAAATATTATCCCTTAGCACTGTAATTATCATCTGTGATTAATCCTCCTTGCCCTAGTAAGTCATGCACATTTTTTAGATGGAACAGTACGTACTTCAATGCTCATTTATAATTAAAGGAGACATAACTGAAGAGAACAAATGAAGGGGCAGGTCTCTTATTGCACATTCTTACTGAGGTATGTTATATTTTTGATTAATTCACCCCTGTACTACACAAATTGTTGTTATCTCCCCATCATTACTGTAAATTGCTTATAGAAGAATCTGTGGATTACATAAAATAAATTGCAAAAGAAAAAAACAAATCAACCTTTGATATAACCAGTAACTGCATCTAACAAAATATATTGGCATACTAAGTTCTAAAGCAGTCCAGTCTTGTTTTCAACGCATTTTCAAGAGACAGATACTTAAGGGAAAAAAATCATCAGAAGAGTTACTGGATTATCTTTGCTACAGGTATCATCTGCCATTTTAGCTATAATGACACCTGAAGCACACTTGAGCAAAGAGGCAGATATCAAGAAGCAGGTAACTGCTATACTTTGCATCGCTATTTTTTGCTTTTATACATTCCTTTTACAGCAACATTAAAAACGTATGCATTAGAAAACATCTGGAGAGCCATCCTACCTGCAGGATGGAAAATGAAACCTGTCTTACAGTCACACTGGGTTCCCAAGATGGCAACAGGAACATGACCTGCGGCAGAGACGTTACCTGCTTGGAGGTACTCTGGCAGCAGCGTTTCCGGCAGTGTCTCGGGCAGCTGGTAACCATTCTTCCTTGCAACCACAAGGTGGAAAGCGGCACAAAACTCCGGGAGTGTCAGCGCCCCATCACAATCCACATCGCTCAACTCCCTGCAGATACAAGAGACACGTTTCCTAAGCCATTACCTCAGGGAAATGTACATGTCACATGGGAGACAGGAATGCAACTTTGAGAGGGAATATTTTAATACAAGATGAGCATCTCTGTCATTTGCACTTGATTCTTTGTCTCATGAAGATGAAGCGAGTTAACTTATTGGGGCCTTTCAGTTCTTAAAAAAAGCCTATTAGAAAGATGTGGCAAAACTTTTCAGCAGGGCCTGTTGTGACAGAACAGGGGGTAATAGTTTTAAAATAAAAGAGGGGAGATTCAGGCTGGATGTGAGGAAAAACTACTTCACAATGAGGATGGTAAAATACTGGAACAGGCAGCCCAGAGAAGCTGTGGCTGCCCCAGTCCCGGCAGTGTTCAAGACCAGGTTGGATGTGGTCCTGAGCAACCTGATCTAGTTGAAGATATCCCTGCTCATTGGAGGGGGGTTGGACTAGGTGACCTTTGAAGGTCCCTTCCAAACCATTCTATGGTTCTATAGTGACTTGTCACATTTTGCTTTTTTAATTAAGTAATTTTTTTCTTATGTATCATACCACACAATATGATGGTATGCATATTTTAGAACATGAAACACGTATCTTGTATTTCCAAGGGTGAAATTAACTTTCCAAAGGTTGGAAGCACTTTTGGCCAATCCATGCAGGATCTTAAACCAGTTCAAGCAGAGAAGGTTACAAACGGACTTCAGCAATGGTTAGTTAGCACCCCTGACTAGCCTCAAGAAAAGAGTTAATGATCTTTACGAGTTTAAATGTTATTGTTAACTTCCCACTAAAGCAGTTCTAATTCTAGGTTTCTTCTTAAACACTAAAACCACTCTTCATAAATTCAAGAATTCAATCTTATAAATAAGTATTTGCAAAGAACTGAGTAATATTTTATCATGAGGGCATGGACTAAAGCAAATAAACATACAACTTCCTACTCTTTGAAAGTAATGAGATTTTTTCAAGCTGTTAAGCTTAGAGTGATGAAGACTGAAACCTCCCATGTGTTTAACACAGCAACATGACCTGATAAATCACATCACAAAATTATAATTATCTACTAGAAAGGAATACTTTTCTTTAAATTTTGCACAGAGAACAACTTGTGTCAGCAATAAAAAAACCCAAAGTGTTTTGTTAACACATTGGGTTAATCCATTCTTCTTGAGTATTCTTAAATTTAAATTCCAACATTCACTTCCTCCAACACTACGTTTCTTCAGCTTTTTGGGTTTTGATTATTTTTATTTTCCTACTGAGAATCCACTTTGAAAAGATTCCAGACATATTCTTTGACCCCAACAGATGTTAAAGCTCTTGCAAGCTTTTCTTCTCATCTCTCTTTATAAAAGCATCTATAAATTCTACCACCATTTCTGATCAATGTTTAAAACTGTTCTTCCTATCTGAGATGCAAGGATGTCACTGAATTACAAAGCACCATGTTGTTTATTGTCAGATTTTATCATGTACAGTTCCATCTGCAATCATTTCTAAATAAAAATTAGAAATTTTAGTTCTAATTAAAAGTGTACTGGTTCATTAGAAAAGCACTGATTAATTATGTAGCAGTACTTACTAAAAATTAGGCATTAATTAGGCCTTCTCTGACAAAACACAGCCAGAAATATAAAACCAACAACACATCTAAAACATTCCAGAGGTGCTTCTCCTCTGTGCCATTTAATGAAAAAATGTCACTTCATGGAGCTAATGATGCTGCTTAAGAATAGCTCTCAGTTATATATCTCTTCAAACCTTCCCAGTCCTGCTGAGTAGGTGAACATCTCCCCAGAAAACAAGCGTGTCAGGAAGATCAATGAGCACCCTGCTGCTTGGGCCTGAAAGTGATTCTGGAGATAAGAGCAATAATCATAATTGAAGACACTTTTCAGAGTTTAACAAGAACTCTGGAATTAAGCATATTTCATCAAAAAAAAAAAAAAAGGATACAAGGATACACATCCCCAACACTTATTACAGTACTTACCAGATGTGAGAAAGCTCTGGGATGGGCAGTTTTGATTTTGTGAAGAAATTCTTTGCCACAGAACCTGTTGGGAAACCGTGCCTTATCAACCATTGGAAATCACTTCTCCAATTATTTACATTTGACCAGAGCTGCCATGCCAGAAGCAGCTGGTTACTTTACATCCAAGAGACGGTCAGATTAACTTAATGCTACTATGGCTGTTGGACCATTTGTTTCTTGCTGAATAAGTGACAGAGAAAGCCAGACAGAGCTGTTGACCTCATTTCCCCGCTCCCTCCATATGGGAAAAAACGAAGGAAGAAAAACATGCTTTAGTACTAGTGATTATAACCAGCATAATTACTATGTCACTAATGATGAAATAACAGACACAAACAGCTCTACTTCACTCAGAAGCCATGTGTGTGGTAGTACAGCGCTTTAGCATCTACACTGCTCTCCCGAGAAGCTGCTTCAACCATGACTTTTCCCTACACGCTCAGATTTCTGGGGGAAGGGGAACAAGGAGATTCAGCTACCACAGAGCTACTGTCCTGCTGCAGGCATTCTCATTCATCCTGCCACAATAGTCCTTCTCATTACTCTCCTAGCTAACACATTTGCTCCTTCACCATCCCATATGCGTAGGCTATCAGGGTTATCTGGAAGCCCTAGCTGGATACAGGCTCTTAAAAAACATAAGGCAACACGAAGCACAGACTTCCAGATCTATACTCCTTTTGCCCTTGGGCATTCAGGTCAGATCACCCACTGCAGTACATAAGAAGAGCTGTCACGGAAACATGTACAAGATTTGCCTAGCGCAGCATGTCGTCTCCAACACCGGATACCAAGAGAGGAGTATTTAACCACGAAGAAGCCATGTAATAACAACGTACCTCCAGAATATCCCCCACCCTCTGACCACCTGCAATTCAGGAACTTTCTCAACAAGGGGTAGCACTTAAATAACTTATGACAGATTTCTTCAATCAGAGATAACTCAAATCACTTTCTGAACCTCAACAAACCTCTAGTGTCCATAACACGCTGCAGCAAGGATTTCTACAGCTTAATTATTTTAGGATGCTGTGAAAGCTCAAATTTACCATTTATAAACAGTAATTTTAGACGGGCAAGGACTGCCTGAGCACCTTGCTCAACATAAAGGAAAATGCACAACTACCTGAGAGGCTGTATATGCACAGATATGCATGCATATGCAGTTCCAGACATATAATAAGCCTGTGAGGAAATACAATGTTGTTGGACAACCATTTTCTCTTTCAAGAAGATTATATGAAGGAGTCTTAACTGAGGCAAAGAACTGGTGAAGCACTAATTTCCATCAGCAACAAGCTATTTAAATTTTTGCCTGGATCCAAGCCTCCTGAACCCTAGTAATCCAGCAGGGCTCAGTAAAAATGCCTCAGTTTACAAACTGTGATGTCTTCCTTATCAAACCGAAGCATGAAAGGTACTGCCTGTAACCACAGTGACTCTCATCCTCCTATTCAGGATGGAAAGGTAATCTGATGCTGTTAATAATACTTATAGCATGCGTGTGCTATCCAGGATTTGCTTCCAATCACCTAAAGATCAAAATCTCAGTCTGCGGAGCCATAAACACTCAGGCTTGGCCACACATGACAGTTAACCGCATGCTTCACTTTTATCACACAAACACTGCCACATTTCTGCTGGGAAAGCAAGCACAACCCTAAGCTCAATATATATCCTAAGTTTTCCAGCTCAATACCCTGAGTTTTTCAGCTCAATATACACTGCAGATGAGATCCACAAATACAGTGGATGAAATACAGAGAGCTCACTTTAATTTTTCTGAATTGCCAACACTTCTCCTTTAGATACATTTTTTTCTAAAATGAGGACATTTAAGAAAAAACATAACAGCCACAGTATTGGTTTGCTCTTTGAGCTGTCTGCCACAACCAACTTTTTCTCATAAACTCACTCCAGACAAAAAAAAAAAAAAAAAAAAAAATCATTAATTTATCTATTTAACACTTCTCACTTCTCAGGCAGGTCCCTCTGTTTGACATGCATGGTGTTTGGTAGAAATTACCTGAAACAAAGGAGTTCAGGTCAGGCTGCAGGGACCTGAACTGATTGATATAGTAGTCACGCTGCTCCTCCGTTATCCTCCAAGGATCATCTGAATAGTGGGTGCTGCTGTCCTGCTGCTCCCGCTCTGCTGAAAGAGACTGAAGGGAGGGACATTGGTACCAGCCACCAGTGGCGGGGTAGAACAGGCACTGGGCATCCCAAGAAACCACACTCACTATGTTCTGTTAGGGAGTGATTTACATTTAAAATACGTATTTTAAAAAGATGTGAAGCAGAAACAGCCACACAGATTACTGTCTCACTACTTTTCCAATAAAGCTGAGGCTAATGTTAGGTATCTTTACCCAATTAAAGGAAGTTTTACATGACCCAAGCTAAAAGAAAAAAGGAATCTTACAACTGCTGACTGCAAAAAAGGAAAGTGCATGTCAAAATTTTTTACCTTTGGATTCATTTTAGGGGTTCATTTTGGCTGCAATGAATTACAACCCTGAACTGCACACTGAACACCTGAAACGGATGGAAACAGTAAAGGACCTAAAGCTGTATTTATGCAGCACAGTGCATGAAAACTTAGCTTTGCTAAGGAAGTATATATTTAGTTATTATAGATCTACACCGCTTCTGGACCTTCTGCGTGCCCTGAATAACTCAAGCACACATTACACCAAGCCAGGGAGACTTGCAAAACTCTTGAGACCTCCTCAACCCTCTGTCACTTCCTACAGTTTAGGTGAAAAAATCCTATTTCAGGAAGAAGAATATTCTGGATGAAAAGGACACTTTATCCATTTATGTCTTTGTTTTCTGATTGACTTGTCTAAGGGAGGTCTGTATGTTTGGTAGGTTGAGTGGCAGTGCCTAGAAGAAGGCTGCTGGTACAGTTACTACCTTTGTTAAACAGGAATGACTTAATAGTCAAGATTTAGGCCTGGATGACAGTGCTTTTAAAGAGAAAGGGCAAGAATGAACAATAGCCAGACTCCAAACAGCTCCGAAACCCTCTCTCTGACACACCTGTCCATTTCCTAAGAATCAAACACAAAACACTTGTTCTGAAATATATCAAAAGATCCCCAAAACAGGCAACATCATAAAGCTTTAAACTAATTTTCATTTCAAAGCGCTACACGAATGCACTCACTTTCCTTTCAAGGTAGCACAAATTATGCGACATTACCTATACATCTTTTCCTGAGGCTCAAGTGACATTTTAATATGGGTGTTGGGGGCTAAGCACTTGGGAAAAGGCACAGAGTCTCTGAGCCTTACTTATTTATGAAAAGCTAATCCTTAGGGTAAACTACCTGTTTGCATAATACATGCACAAGAGGTACGCGGGAACATTGGAAAGATCTGCTTTTGCAACCAGCAGGAAAACATAAGACCCACCTCATACAACCAAAAATATGGGCAGAAATTCATTTATTCTATTTGCAATGTGATTTAACCAACTGGGGTGAAAAAACAATACACAGAATATTAGGCCATAAATTCTGTGCAAGTGTTACAGACAACATTCTAAATCAAGAAGGAATCTCTGTGAAACCTCATAGGTTTTAAATGAGAATTTTTACTTCTGCTAGGGTAACCTCAATTTTATTTTTTTTTTACTTTTTAACTGAAGATTCTTAGTATAGTTTTCCTATCTATGCTATTTGATACTACTTCTACTTAGCTTCGGCAATTTAATTAATTGGATTATTTATTTTCATTCCTCCTTCTCCATCAGCTTTTTATGTTCTTTTTCATGTACTAAAAAAGCATGTTTCAGCCTCTACTTTAAAAACACCAGGAAGAACACTTCTTACTTCTGCTGTGAGAATTTTTCTGCCCTTTTTTTCTTTCTCTATTGTTTTATTAGTAGTACAACTACAGATAAACACATAACTCATTACCCGACTTGGAGTTGAGCAGGTGAGTGCAGGTTTGGTTCCGTAATTCCCTGACAACAGTCCATCTTGCTGGTGAGTAGAGTGTCTGACTTCATAAGGAGCTACAGACATTTAAAAATGAAGCACATAAATACAATAAAAATAAAAAGATAATCAAAAAGATTCTACTAGGGTAAAGGCAATCATTAAATACCACAAGGTCAAGAATCTGCCTGGTGAACCTAGTATCAAAATCCATTTTGTATTCTGCAAGAATATTCCAGCCACATACTTGTCTTTCATGTTACATCATTCTTTAGACATTACTGATAGAAACTATCAGTTACATATTACTAGATAACAAAAATCATTGTTCACCACGTTAAAATATGTATTTATATAGCCTGTTTATATATGTATATGTTTTATATATGTATAGCCACATATAGCACAAGAATGCACTACAAATAAGAAGAAATTATTCAATGGAGCCGCAAAAAATATGCTTTGACAATGTTATCAGTTAGTAAATCACTATTTTTTATGTACTCTTCTTTCCCCCTTCCCTAATTCCTATTGAAAAATCAAAACACATTTTGCATTATTTGGAGCAAAGTTAGTAAATAAAAGTAACAATCGCTTCTTTTCTTGCTAAAATAAGTCCCTTACATTCCACTGCAGAAAATACAGTAAGTGGTGGCATAACAACACATTTAGGAACAATGTTTTAAAAACAGGTCAAGTACGCAAACAAAAAGGCAACCCACTCATAGACCCTTACAGATCCGAGAACTTCTGCTGCCAGCTTATTTAAAACTTGCAGACAGAACTTAAAAGACCCATAATGAAAAGCGAGACAAAGAAATCTTAAAATAAGTTCAGACCTTAAAAATTATTCCCCTAACCCCCTTGGTTTTTCTAAGTGTTCTTATCCTGTATTGGCATCTATTTTTATTCCTGTACAAGCAACTTCTAATTTAAGGAAAAAAAAACGAGATGGAAGTTGTGAAACATACAGATGCCCTTGGAGAGGAGATTTAAACACAAGGCCACACTGCTCTGTGTTTGCTGGCAAGAAAAGCATCCAAAACTATCAAGAAAAAAGTACAGTCACGGTTGCAGCGCAAAGGGCTGCCCTTGAAGACACACCACTCAACTTCATGGTCAGACTTGCAGTGCAGACCAGCCGACCCGTGTCAGGGCTGTGGCACCTCCTGTGCATACACTAACACGCTGGCTTCCAGAACTATCTTTTCAAGTGATCTTCAAAAAACTGGAAGAGTCCTCATCTTAAAGGCCAGGAAGAACCAGTAGGTCACCTAGCCTGGCACTTGGCACAGCATGGGCCCTAAAATGTGACCCACTTACTGCCACTGAGAATACATTTGGCTGAAGTATCCCCAGTGGGATTAGAATAGGCGAACTTCCTTTTCTGGAATACAGGACAAATTCTCTTTCTGGAAAATAACCATAGTGTTCTATACCTGTAGGATTTTTTCATCTTAAAAATTCAAGCTGTCCAATAACTAATTTTAGAAGAAATTGACAGCTTAGATTGGATGCCTCTACTCACTTTGCACAGCCACTAACCCCATGAGTTATGTTTGCAACCAAATTCAGGGGGGAGGAAGGGGAGAGGGGAGGAACAAATATAAAAACCCCAACACCCAAAATGCCCCCGTAGCACTGATCAATCTGGGACTGAGTCCTAGAAAACAGCAGAGGAGGCACAATCAGCTGCTCCTGATGGCCACCTCCTGCCCAGCTCTTCAGGGCATGGGCTATCAGCTACATGTCTTCTTCACTGGAGCAGCAATGAACTGTACAAGAAGACCACCTCACTAGTATCGCTTAGTTCAAAAGTCAAACATCACTGTTTTGATCAGTTATGCCAAAGGCAGGGTGAGGAAAAATCCCATCACTGGACAAACAGCAGTTTACCTAATCAGCAAATGAATGCCTGTGACTCAGTACTGGTATGATCTTCACAGGAAGGCCACTTGACACAGTCTTATCATGGCTGTATGGAGTTTCAAAATGAAACAGCTCTGTATTTTCACTCATTTGTAAACAAGGGCAACAGCTAAAAGGACTAGTACCACACTCACTCTTCACTCACTGCAAACACACTAACTGAAGGCAGGAGGAATGAGGGAAGGACGACGTACACAAATGCCTACTATTGCCAGCATCTTGGTCACCAGATGCTGAAATCAGGAGAGCGCAAGAACGTTACTAAGGCTTTAGAAATTCCTGTTACTAATAAAACTGGCTCCTGCCCACTACCTTCTTACCAAAATCAGAATGTTTTGCCACCTACTCTAATGGCAGTGAGATCAAGGACAAAGCCTTATTTTTGACTGTTTTGCCCACATGACACTGTGGGACTGCTTTTATAGGTCATGTTTTAGTGTTATTTCTGTTATAAAACCAAAGAGACCAGAGAGATTATTATCCTGCCTGGCAAAGGAAGGCTCACTACCAATCTGAAAACTAATATAGTGGCTACTGAAATCAAGAGATTTTCTAATAAAACCAAAGGCACCATGCATTCTGGAAACAGTCACAAGCACCCTGTCACTGTGATACACTGCACACAGTCTTGTCATAGATTAGCTATTCGCATCTGTCTGTGAGCCCTGATATATAAATCTAACTGACTTACCAGATCATGAATAGGAAGACAGGATTGAACAATCAAAATAAAGTTGATTAAATAATTTTTCAAAATACAGGTCTAATTAAATTTTTAAATCATTACACTGACTGTCAGTTGCATTTGAAATTTGATGCTTCTGAGAAAGAAAAAAAAAGAATTGAAAACAATGTGCGCATCCCAATTTTTATCCTACCTCCGTGCTGCTGCTCCAGACCACTTCTTGATTTACCATATCCATAACTTAGGGGTATTCTCTGGTAAGTAGATGGAGAAGCAGGAGGTGAGCAGATTGGAGACACTGGAGGAGATCTGGGTTCCTATTTTAAAAACACATCCAACACAAAAAGCAATTCTGAGACCAAAAAACCACCAAGTAATCCTGCACAGTTATCCAAACACATAGAGCAGGACAGACAAAGAAGCCGCAAATACTGCAGCTCCTTCAGGCCCTTTATTTCCAAGAAAAACCTCCTGAGAAAGCAAAAGACAGATTTTGGTATTGAGCCTTCTAGAGGTAAAGCATGGCAATGCCATAGCAGAGCTTTGCAATGAACAGCTTAAGATATTTTGCTTCCAAAGATGCCTTAAGAAGTACACTTAGAAGGCTTAATGTGAGTGGGTATCTTTGAATTTACATAACACAGTGTGAATGCATTCTTTGTGGGAGAGCATTTTCCATATAAAAACTTATCAAAATTAAAATAAATCTCTTCAATCAGTATTTTAAGCACTCTGTAGATTTGTAGGTGTTACTGGGTAACTATCCTAAAGCTTTCTCTTTCCCTTGACATACAGAGATTGTTTAGGAGGAGGATGTGATCCTGAAACAGTTTTACTGAGTAAGAAGGAAAATACAGCACAACAAAGATAACCTAGATGGAGCCAGGGGTTTGAAGGCAGTGTTCCGCTTCAGCGTCAGTACATGCAGGAAGATAAACATACATGCTCTTCTTCCTCGTTCTGTTATTCTCACCATCTTGTCATCAGCTCATTCCTGTTGGTTGACCTCAGGCTGGGAATGCTGCTACTCACACTGGCATACTGTGTGATAAATGCGTGTGCACATTACAGGAAGATAAAGTGCCTGCCACCAGGCACTTACAACATTACCTGATACAGTACCAGAGAAGAAGGTGTCAGCCCTAGGGAAAATTATGCAAATCAAGGTTGCACTGTGAAGCTGCTTGTATCTGAGTAAGTGCTCTCAACTCTACTAAGTACAGGTAATACAAATCTCCCTTAGAGAGATTTATTAAATTGGCTACTCAGAATAAAGAATGCTGGGACAATGTTTCACCAAAGACAAAGAGAAGCAGATTTACGATGGACCACTCCTGCAGGAAGCCAGAATGGAAGAAAACCTGGTGGTCTTATCCCACCCAGGAATAGCTGCTCATGATTCAACAACTGTTCTCCAGCTGAATATTTCTGTAGTGACTAAATATCATACTGGTCATGAGAAATTGCTTGCTTTCATTCTCTTTCACAGACAGGTTTCTGTTTGCTGCTCCTCCCTTAGGCCTCTCCAAGAAACAGTGCTGGACTACTTAGGAGGACAACACTGAAAGAACTTGCACAGAATATTACAGCTCTGACAGCTTTATACAAGCTCATATAGAGAAATTCCCTTCAGGGATGCAACTGGGATGCATCAAAAACAGCACAGCCCAATGGGGATTATTTGCATGACATGAGTTCATCTCCTGTCTAGTATTGCAAAACTGAGTAAGCCCATGTGAGTGTAATCATTTACAGGATTGGACCCAGAAGGAGAATGTGTAATGACATACTGGCCTGAAGGAGACAAGCCTGTTACCTGTTTGTCCCCTTCATCTGTTCTTTTGTAGGAATTTTTTTCCAAAGTTGCATGTGGAACCTGAAACTTAACTCCATGGAGCTCTGCTGGAGTCCCGTAACGTGCTTCACTGTCATTTTTCAGCGCCATAAACCGTGGCAGGGGCAATTCTTCATTAAAAGAGAGAAAAATTCAGCTGAGACTACAGCACATTAAAAGTACTTTAAGCAGCACCGTCTTGTAAAACCAATGAAAAGTTTATCTGCAAAAGACTATTATTTATATTTTGTAACATTTGTAAGAGTGGAACTCCTGTGATTATTTTGTATCTTAATAAAAATGTGAATGTTATACAAAGCTGCATTCACTAGCTTAATATATAATCTCTCCATGCAAAGAGAAAGAAACAAGCCTTGTGCACATTATTAAAGCAAGTGGCAAACTCATTTCCTGTCTTCAAAACGTTGTCTGTAATGAAAAGAATGGTTTCCCACAGTAACCGTGGGACTGATGAATTAATTAGTCAGGATCACAGTATCCTCAACACTGCCATCATAAAAGGAACAAATTCAAAATGGTAGGGTTCAGAGATCATGCCAAGGCCTGGTGAAATGACAGTGTCAAAAGGTCCCATGTCGCATCTGCTCTGCAGAGCAGCAGGCAGACACTTTGTCACCCTTTAAGACAATCCATGATTAATTTGAAGAAACACCATTTATTTTTGTGCGCAGCCACCCTGAAAGACCAGTACAGTTCAAATTAACAGAATGCTCAAAACCTAGCAAAGCCAGACGTTACTCCTGTGATAATTTACACCTACAGCTATTACCAGGAAGAAAAAACTCAATTTGGGCTGGAACATGTAACTCACCCCACTCTAAAGGCACTCATATATTTCAAGAGAAAATGAAATTAGCACTGGAAGCATTTCAGTAACAGTAAGCAAGCAGGATATCAATGCAAGGACTGCAAGTACCGTTCTTCACTCAAGTATGCGGATTATTTGCACTCCCCACTTGGAGTACCATGTGCAATACTGGTATCCTCAACATAAGAAGGACATGGAGCTGTTGGAACAAGTCCAGAGGAGGGCCATGAGGATGATCAGGCGCTGGAGCACCTCCCATATGAAGACAGGCTGAGAAAGTTGGGGCTGTTCAGCCTGGAGAAGAGAAGGCTGCGTGAAGACCTCATAGCAGCCTTCCAGTACCTGAAGGGGTCCTACAAGGATGCCAGAGAGGGACTCTTCCTCAGGGACTTCAGTGATAGGACGGGGGTTAATGGGTTTAAACTTCAGTTTAAGGCAAATTTCAGGTTAAATATAAGGAAGAAGTTCTTTACTGTAAGGGTGATGAGGCACTGGAACAGGCTACCCAAAGAAGTGGTAAATGCTCTATCCCTGGCAGTGTTCAAGGCCAGGTTAGACAGAGCCTTGGGCAACATGGTCTAGGGTGAGGTGTCCCTGCCCATGGCACGGAGGTTGAAACTTAATGATCTTAAGGTCCTTTCCAACCCAAACCATTCTATGATCCTATGCTATATGTGTAAAACACAGTAAATCTCACTTAGTTGATGTTTCTACATTAATTTGTTGGTGGTTTTTAGGGCTGGATTTTCTTTTGGGGTGAGGTTCAAATTAACATCCTTAACAAGGACAGCAATGCCAAGAGAGAGTGCACAAACTGTCTGTAAGAAAAACCGACAGACAAATTTAAGCCACCCTGCTTCACCTCTGGTTTATACTCCCCTTCCAGCCAGGCACTGAGCCATGCCACCTGCATCCGATCCCTTCCACTTGGTCGGGAGACCTGCACCACAGGAGCTCAGTTCACACAGGTCTGCACGTGCCTGCCAGCCTGGCTTCCCCCTCAGATGGAGGCAGAGCAGGGAATCCTTTCACTGTGCCTTGTAACATAGGTGGATTTTACATCTCATTGCCCTTAGCAGGGACAGCAGAGCAGAAACTGTGCTGTGAACAGTGACTCAACTGCAAGGCTATGGTTGTGTCCTGCTTTTCCTACCACCTCTCTTGTCTCGTGGCTGGCTGCATCACTGCCTTCAGCTGGATGGTGGTAAGCACTCTTGCCCAGGGCATGGCCACATGGCATGGTTCAAACATCTGCCTGGGATATGGGAGGTAAGGGTTCAAACCTGCTCAGGCTCAAGACCAAGTGAAAAGCCATGTGTTTTAAAGCCTGAGCCCTGCTAATGCAGGGCATGCTTCAGCAAGGCAGAGCACGCATCACCAACGTAAAAGCAGAGCTCCTGCCATTTAGCTGCTATCAAGGTTTTGCAGCTAAAAGAGACTTGCTTTCTCTCCTCATCGCTTGAGTTTCATAAGCCTCTTTAAGAAGCATTTTTCTCCATTAAAAATAATACATTTAATATTGCTGTCAAGTCACTGGGAAGAACAAAGCTGTTTTAAATTACATCTAATATGCATTTTCATACCTACTGATAGGAAGCATTAGGATTTTGTCACTATTACCTATTTATTTAAGCAGGATTATTTGCTAAAGCATGATGAATGTTGCAAGCTGCCCTGGCACACAGGGACCCCTGACGTGCCCACATCTGCCACAACAAGCCTTCACCCGACTGAGCAATAAGCTCCCATTCTGGACAGCTATCAAGATCAGAGGCTGAAGGTGAGAGAGAAATGCATCCCCAGCACTGATCAGCTGTCATTGATTCCACTCCTTTTGTGATGCTTTTTCTGGAAGAGGATGTCATCTCAGCTTTGCCACACATGTAATTCACCGAAATTTGCTACCAATCACTTAGACAATATGACATTACCTTCTATTCATAGATAGGCTAGAATAAAAAGTTTACCACCACGGAGAGCTGACAAGCATTAAAGAAAGTAAGAAACAAGTGCAGAGTGCTGCAAGCAAAATTTGCTACTTACCATTCTTAATACTCTCAATCCGTACTGGGAACCCTGCCTGAGCTGCTGCAATTAACTTCAAAGCAATATAAAATTGAGCGGGACCAAAATAACCCACACGCTTGGCTCCACAAAGTTCAGTAATCTAAGAGAGAAGAGACACACTGTTGGTTAAACGCATTTCACTCTTCCAGAGAATGTAAACACCTCTACATAAACAAAGAAAAAATATCTTTAAACAATGAAAAATGTTTGTTGTTATTTAAAGATTTCTAATAAACATATTTGTTTCAACTCTGGACATTGCTGTTTGATCTCACTGCCCTTAGTATATATCAGGGACAGGTTGGTAGTGGTTAAGCTCTTTAGAAGCACTGCTAGGCAACACTGCTACTGCAAAACAACTTATGGGTTTTCATACTACATATGATTTTAATAGCAAGTGAAATGATAACTTAAGTACACTGTCCAGTAGAACACTTCCATTGCACAAGCTGTAGTATTCACAGAAAACTGTACTTAATAATAGCCCCTATAATGACAGTTCAGACAATTACTGCAACTGGAACATAAACACAACAGAAGAAATACCTCATTGCAGTGCTTGAGCAGAATACTTTTCTTTATGAAAATTAATATGGTTTCAGCACTGAAGCTTAATTTCTCTATATACACTTCACTGCTTCACTCAGCCACCTCTATGAAGAAAACAGCTCCATATTCACACGCTCAGACAACAGCTAAACAAACAACAGCTACTAGCAGGTTTTAAGTAAAGGCACGAATTCTCCCATCCCTGAAGCTCCCAGATGTTCACAAACCAACTTCAGCTGGGCATTGAGGCTAGAGTGAAACCCCATTCTCCCCAGATGTAAAGGGAAGCCCCATATTGTTTTCCTGAAAATACACCTATTAGCAACATCTCCTGTTTGGTGCGGTGCATTTCCCACATGCGGAAGGGCAGCAAAGATGTGCCAGTCTTTCATGCTATCTGGAAAATCATGTCCCAGGCTACAACAATATGACAGAAACTATTCCCATGTCATGTGTATGAACAAATAGCACACATAAATAATCTATTTTTAAAATTTATTTCTATATGTATATACATACACACAGTGGCAAAATGGCACGTGAAACAATCACTAAAAAAGTTTAAGAACAGTAATTCTTACTAATGAACGAAAATTATCTTCAAGCAAACTCTTCTCTGAATGTGGCTTCTGCTTTGCCTGAATGTGCTCTGCCTTCCTTCTCTTCCTGCAAGATTCAGAGACGCGTCGCTTAATTCTTTGATCACAAGATGCATCAAGCAGCTTTCTTTACTCTTACTGCTTGATGAAAAGGGAGATTGATTCTCTGTATGAGGACAGCTTCGACTAACTGGCGTTATCTGTCATCCCCTTTCCTCAAAATATCTTTTTTCTGAAGTCACTCTGTCTTTTTCTAATTATTTCTTTTTTACACCACCACCCTCCCCCATTGCTGGCCACACTTCTTTTCCAATGGGAACACAGGGCTCTTGGCATGTGCCTGAGATCGATGGTACTGAAGCACGATGAAAAATGGGAGCATGGCAAGGATGAAGAAGCAGGTGGAAGGGAGCTCCTCGGATGAGAACTACACCACATCTGGGGATTGAGAAGAGGTCACACCTCAGTGGATGACACTATCTGGACCCCAGTGCTGCAGAAGGCTCCCTCCCCAGTGCCACAGGGAGCAGCACTGTTCAGCGTAGGGTCCCACTGCACCAGAGGGTCCCTCAACAGCATCCTATTGAGGTCCCAGGGCAGGAGCTGACACCACAGGCAGATGCCTGCTGAGCTGTGGGAGCACAGAATTACAGAATGGTTTGGGGTGGAAGGCATCTTAAAGATCATACAGTTCCAGCTCCCCTGCCATGGGCAGGGACACCTTCTACTAGACCAGGTTGCTCAAAGCCCCGTCCAACCCGCCCTTGAACACTTTCAGGGATGGGGCAGCTACAATTTCCCTAGGAAACCTGTGCAAGGGCCTCACCGCCTTCATAGTGAAGAATTTCTTCCTTGTATCTGATCTATATCTCCCCTCTCTCAGCTTAATGCCATTATTCCTTGCCCTATCACTACATGCTCTTGTAAAAAGTCCCTCTCCAGCTTTCTTGTAGGTCCCTTTAGGTACTGGAAGCTGCTCCAAGGTCTCCCCGGAGCCTTCCCCAGGCTGACACCCAACTCTCTCAGCCTGTCTCAGGTGCGACTGTCTGCCTGTGGCATGGATGAGCTGCTGGGACAGCCCATCACAGTACCTGCAGTGTTTTGGGACAGCTGGGCAGAGCATCAGTACCGTTTCTAAACTCCAAAGCAGGTTCTTTCTCTTTGACCCTGGATGGTCATAATTCACTGTCCTGCTGCCTGCACCTCCCACTCCTGCGTGATCCTTCCCCACCAGGGGCACTGTCTCTACCTGACATAGCAGTGTAGAGCCACGAATCGATTTGGGTTTGACCCAGGACATGAAGCATGCACGACGTCTGTGGCCCAGCTGGCTCCCCATGGGCACAAACTGCCCAGGCACACCAGACCCCACAGCTCTGGGGACACCACCACTGTGGCAGGTACGTGGAAAGCCACCAGCCTGGGGTTTACCGTGCATACCAGGCACACAAATTCATCAACCTGGGGAAAAGAGGTGGAGAAGAGGCACAACCAAGCTGAAATTCAGACTGGGTAGACAGCCCTGTTTTGTTATGGGATGTGTTTGTTAAACAAAGGTCAGTGCTGAATAAGTGAGTTTGCAAAAGCTGGACATCCCCTGCACCCAGGCCCTTCTGTGGGGATTATAGTGCTCAACTCCTGCTTCACCCACAGACAGCGCTGGGATGGCAGCTGCTGTGGCATAAAACCACGCAAAATCCCTGGGTGCACAAGGGTTGTACCTTAGAGTGATATTTCTTCTCTTAAGACTCCTTTCCTGCTATGGCATCCTACGCTTGCTGGCATGGAGCAACAACTTCACAGTGATCTGTGTTTCCTCTCACTGGCTGCTGGAAAGTGAAAACACTAAGCAATAGGGACTTTCACACAGGGATCTGTGATGCTGTCACCTTCCTGAAAAGATACCGAGAGTTAATTTTCCATATCTTTTTCTATACTTAAAAATATTAAGGCTGCTGAATGCCATAAATGCTCTGTTTGCTTCTGATATGGAAATGTGAACATTTCATTCTGATCAAGCAGACTAAAAAAATTTTATCAAGGGTACACCATCTCTCAAAAGCACAGTGCTGTTTCTCAAGCACACTTGCAGCCAAACAACCTGAAACTGCCTCTGTTATCCTGCTCTTTGGTGGCAACAACAGAAATATATTTTGTAGGTGCAAACTCCTCTCTGCTATTTGTACAATTAAATCCTGATCTCTTTCTTAATAGACCAGAGCAAAAGATACAAGCTAACATGAGTAGCCAAAATCATTACCCAATTAATTGCAGGTATTCATATAGATTAATTGCAGGTATAGGCATTTATTCTTACATTTAAAGGTTTCTTGTACATTTAAAGGAGAGGGTCTTGGGTTCATTCCTTCCAGACAGCACACTGTACTACTGTATCAGGACCCTGCTTAGAGCTGCTAACGGCAGCAGCTCCTGTCTCCAGCAAACCCAGAGGTAGGTATCAGATTAGTCTTTATCCAAATTTAATCCCCCAGAACATGCTGCCTGCTCAAATTTCCACAGCAGCTTAGACTGAATACTGCATTATTTTTTTGTTGCCCAGTTTTACCTTTCGCAGGGTCACTGCACACAGCCTCTTGAGGGGCAGATTATATTTAGTGATATGCAATACTGAAATTAAGCTAGTTTGTGCAATATACTATTAAAAGTCTCCAAGATCCATCTGAGTTAGACATTGTATGCAAATGTGATATTTTTTCAAGCTGAAAATAGGCTCTTTTTCTAATAAAACAGAGAGCACTTTGCAACTAAGATACATGAAAATATACCCTGAAATACGGGAGACACATCAGTTCTGATTTCATTCAACTGATGTTTAAAAAAGAATTCTGTTTCTATCCTTTCCTGTTGTCAGTTTGGGTTGCATGCTTTTCAGCAAACTAGCAAGGAAACTAATATTTTCTATTTGTGCGCTGCTAAACAGACACAAATGTAAATCAAGACAAGGGATTTTAATGAAGAACAACTGACAGTCAATATTCATTGCACGTTTTTTTGGTCTTCAGCAGAAAGCTGTAATCCTCCAGTGACAGCTGAATACTGTAGAAAAGTTTAATGAAGAACATGCTGGAAATAATTTTTTGTGATGGCAGGTTACAGATGTTGCTTGCCAAAACTAACTTCAGGATGATAAACAGAATTAGTCAAAAATTGATCTATTCAATGGTCTGTGAGGCAAGAACATGATGCTGAGTGGACCAGAACCAAGTTTAAATTTACTGCAAGGTGTAACTGCTTATATAAAACAATTTCACAGGTCATTTGCCAATTATGGATAAAAGATCATTCCATACAACACGTAAAAATATTTCTCAGAGAAGGATGGAAAGCTGTCATGTCTAATATTGTGTTTGCTCTGGAACAGTCCTGGAACAGCCCCTCTCAGTTCAATGGGATTTCAGCAGGTACCTGTAAAACACACTACCATGCAGCCATAAGAAGGGGAGAAGGAACCAGATCTAGGTGCCTGCACACTTTTCTGACAGGCCAGAAGTTTTTCTATGGTTGTAAAAGTATATACTTTCTCTTCAACAGATTACCAACTTGTCAACATTAAAATTTAAAACGTAGCTATGACCTGTTCGGAAGACTGACTGTTTTACATTACCATTCTCCATGCAAACTTCTAATAAAAAAGCTTTAAATCTTGAGATGCTGGAAGACAAAGCAGATTTTTGTATTTATTATCCACTCACTGCTCTGCTCTATCAGCTGACAGTGAGTGTTATTTTTGTAATTGCTCCTTGAAGACATCCCACATGAAACAGCTTTTCCCAGCACAATCTGACATTGTTCCAGCTCTCCTGAGCACTCTCCAAACAAGTTTCCACTGCAGCCTCCAAAAGCACTGACCTCGCAAACACCCTGGGCAGGTCTAATTTAGATTGTAGGAGCTAAACTTCAGGAAATGAACATGAGCCTAGAGCTGAAGTGTGTTTTCCTTCAGTTGAAAAAGAGGTAAAATCAGAAACAGCTATTCCACAATCCAATGGACAGGCTGAGATGACCATCCTGCAGCCTCAAGAAAAGGTTTCCAGCGGTAAGGCAAAGACAGAGCTGGGATTTTTGCTTTTCATTTATCCACTAACACTGCTATGGCATCCTCTCTATCTAGCTGGCACAGTTTTCCCCTGTTCCGCGCCCCTGTTGCTACCTGCCAAAAAGACAGTCACTGCTTGTCACTTGTGGGCAAGCCCAGCCCAAAGGCACTCGGATCTGTGTAGGCTGTGAGACTGTACATGGAACACCCATGTAAGCTGAATACATATTCAATGCACTTGAAAAGAATCACAGAGTAGTTTGAGTTGGAAGGGACCTACAAAGGTCATTTGGTCCAACACCCCTGGAATGAGCAGGGATAACTTAAACCAGCTCAGGTTGCTCAGAACCACATCCAGCCTAGCCTTGAATGTCTCCAGGGATGACACATCTACCACCTCTTCGGCAACATGTGCCAGTATTTTACCACCCCCATTGTCAAGAATTTTGTCCTCATATCCAGCCTGAATCTCCTCTCTTTCAGTTTAAAACCATTACCCTTTGCCCTATTGCAACATGCCCTGCTAAAAAGTCTCCCCCCATCTTCCTTGCAGGCCTCTTTTAAGAACTGAAAGGCCACATCACTGGCACCTACATTAAAGGACACTTTCTTGTTGTACCTTCCATCTCAGCTCAGCCACAGAAAGCACAACTTTTTTACTTATCCTTGCTCAAGCTATAATGAGGCAGAAAGATTTTCCAATTCATCAACTACCGCTGTGTTTTGAAGAACATGTTGAAAAGCTGCTGCCACAAGTGCCACTTGTGCACACTTCCTCTCACCCAATGCTCTCTGGACGACAACTGGCCTTCAAGCCACAGCTCAGATCTCAACCACAGAGCAACCCCAGGCTCCCTTCTGGATCAACCACCCTCTTAGAACTGTTTCAAAGACAAGTATTTGCAGCAGTGGCTTATCAACAGCAACTTACCAGCAGCTTATCTCGGAGTTGTGTCATGCATCCGACCCATTTCACCTTTTTTTTTTTTTTTTTTTTTTTAAATTTGTGTTTACAGAGTCTTTGTTACAGACAAGTTCTGCTACATTCTTAAACAGGTATTTCTTTCTGAACGGATCATTGTTCAGGTATCAGTAATACTACCTGGCGCCTCTGGCTATGTATCTATCTCTGCATTATTTAAAGCAAAGCAAGAAAAAAGGCATCCTGGACCCAGGAGGATTACTGCCAGGGAAGGTAACAGGAGAAAGAGTTACGTGTCCAGCTGTACTGAGAAGAGGCTCTGCTATGGGTTAGGTTCTTTAGCTCTGTTCCTTCCTATCAGTAGTATTTCTGTAATGATTTATTTTTTCTGTCTTGCCTTTTGAAAACAGATGGTTTATCCATTTCAGACCTTTTTTTTTTTTGCACATCACCTGAAGTACTCACTAAAAATCTAGCTATTTTGAGCAAGCAGGGTTCCAACAGCTAAAACAAAAGGCATTTAGAACAGCATAGCTTAAGGCATGAGACAGCACATACATAGTAAATTTTTAAAGACCTAACTACAAAACGTTCTCACCATTTCAGCTCTGCATGATCGCTTTACACTGAAAACCACCACAGTTTCATATTGCAAGGCATGCTCCTGAGAAACTGCCAAAGCATAGCAACTTCAGTTAACACAGCGGTAAAAGCAGCAGACACCAACCACATCTGTTAGGAAAAAGCCTGCTGGTAGCACTGCCAGGGTTTCCCCAAATTCCCTGCTCTGGCACCACCCAGAACCACTTACATCCACTTGCCACACCTTTCTACATCAAGGGGGAAAGCACTTCAGGAACAGGGAAGCATTCTTCAAGCAGCCCCAAGCAGAATGCTCAATGCCAACACAAAGAACAACAAGGCTTATAATTCAGCACGCACATACGCACAGCCCCAGATAGAATCACATGAAACAAACACCAAAACCATTTTCAAAAAACTCTTGAGTCTCAGAGTGAAGCTTAACAGCAGAAATATTTCATATACTAGAAAAACTCAATTACTGAGCAGAGGTCAAACCCCCCAAAAGTACAAACACAAATGTTTCCAACTCAGCAGAGCCTTGCAAGCAAGCAGGGCAGGAGCAGGGCACTCGTGCTCAGTCAGTGCAAAGGTCTTCCAAGTCCTCTCTCTTGCACAACAGTCAGATGCAGATGCCTATAGAAACTCAAGCACATGAATCATGTGGTACTTGTCTTCAAGTAGGAAGATTGACAATGCCAGCATACCACAAAATATTGAACTGAATTGCACAGGTACCAGGACATGTGAGTCAGCACTGTTAATCAAAATATTTCAATTATTAAGGAGTGTTGGTTAGAAAAATGCTGCCAGGGACTAAAGGCTGCTGATGCACGCTAATATTCATAAGCACTGAAGTATCGCTGAAAGAAATCCCATCTCCTACACTCAACCTTTTGTCTTCAATATGCAAATGTTAATGAATCTTTTATCAGCATGTGACATGGAAAAGATGGACATTTTCATCTAATGTCAATCTTACTGGGAGGTTTAAGAACTACTGAGAAATTCCTGATGGTCTCCACACCAAGTAAACTATTTTCATGATAGCAGTGCCTACAGAATTAGGTCAGAGGTTGTTATATACATTGCTGATACTTCATTCTGTCTTTCCTTTGAAAGAAAAGCCGAGTATCATCTTCACTAAACACATGCCTTTAAGAGTGTGTAAAATGCCTGTGGGGGTGAAACAGAAAGTAAATTGTTTTCAAAACCTCCTTGCCTTTTTCTTCTCGCTATTGGGAAAATGAACGCTCCAAGAATAGCATTCATCCACCTGAAATTGTTCTAGCTGTGCTTCATGTTCACTAGTTTCTATCAAATCCATATAAAAACTCTCTGGGTCAATAAATACAGCTTGTGCCAATAAATCTGTATAGGGTGAAATTTCAATGAAAGTTTGTAACGGAACACAAAAATTAAAAGTCTGAAAACAGACTTTAAACAGCTTACTCCAGATTTTAGAACTCAGCATAAAGACTGCTGAGGTGAGTAGCTCGGGAGAGAACGCCTTCAACACCTGAGCGGGAGGAACCTCAGCGTCCAGGAGCCTCAACTCAGAGCGGCGAGACAGAGCCACCGAGGGAGCCTCAAGTCCTCGACAGGACTTGTCCCGGAGCCGGCAGCTCAGCGGACCCGAGCAGCTGACTCACAGGGGCGGTGCCAGGAGGACCGGCACCAGCCCTGACTGGGTAAAAACCTGCCCCAGGGAGCGCGGCGAACAGGGCGGGTTCGAGTAGGTACCCAGGCAGAGCCGATCAGAGGGGAGGCTGAAGTGCAGAGCCCGGGGTGTAGAGAGTGCCTGCACTGGTCTTGTGAGGTGAAGGTGCGCAATGGGCAGGGCTGCACTCGGTGCTCCCTGGTGGAGGTCCTGCCGCAGCAGGGGCTGAGCTGCGGGACGCTGTCAATAGGCTGAAAGATGTCAGGGAAGCTGAGAGGGAGCAGCACTGCTTGCTCCAGGACCAAACTGTGCAGGGGGCCCAAGCGTCCCCTGTAGCTCATGAAGGAAAGAAGGAGGCTGCTAACCCAGGAAGCTGGGAAACAGTAACAAAAACAACAAAAAACAAACAAACAAAAAAAAAACCAAAAAAAAAAAAAAAAAAAAGGAGGAAGAGGGTAATTAAAAGCAAGGGGCTTCCTCCTAAATCTGATGTCCCCACCCAGAACCACTTTGCTGTCCTGCAGGGGGCTGATGAGGAAACATGGTCGCATCAGGAGCAACCGGCTGATGCGCTGGCAAATAAGATCACTACTGGTGCCACCAGGAAGAAGCGGCGGGTCACAGCAATAGGGGTCTCTACTCTGACAGGTACAGAGGCACCCATCTGCCGGCCTGACCCAGTCTCAAGGGAGGTGTGTTGCCTACCAGGGGCTTGGATCAGAGATGTTGCAGTGTCTGCCTGCTCTAGTCGGTCCCACTGACTATTACCGACTTCTAGTGATCCATGTGGGTGCTACTGATATAGATAGCAGTAGCCCAAAGAACACAAAGAAGGACTACAGAGGTCTGGGAGAGGTGGTTAGCGGCTCTGGAGCTCAGATTGTCTTTTCGTCAATTCTCCAGGATACAGGGCAGGACCTTGAAAAGGCTAGGAGGATTGAGCAGGTTAATAAATGGTTAGAAGGGTGGTGCTATAGTCAGGGGTTTGGGTACCTTGAACATGGGACTCAATTTAGTAGGCCAGGTCTACTGGGGGCTGGTGGAGCTGGTCTGACAAAGAAAGGGAAGAGTGGATTTGGTAGGAGGCTTGCCAGGCTGGTCAAGGATGCTTTAAACTAGATGTGTCTATCCCAGTACACCCAGTCGGTTGGTAGCACCTGTAATAAATGCTTGGAGCAGTGTAGAGATATTCCAGCTGCTCCAGCCAATGAGCCGGCTTCATTTGGAGCTCGGGTCAGATGCCTCTATACAAACGCCTGTAGCATGGGGAACAAATAAGAGGAATTAGAGATGTCTGCCTGTCTACAGGGGTATGATATCATAGGCATCGCAGAAACATGGTGGGATGGCTCCTATGAGTGGAGTGTTGGAATGGAAGGTTACAGGCTCTTTAGGAAAGACAGGCCTGGCAGCTGGGGAGGGGGAGTTGTTATTTATGTTAGGGATAGGGTGGAGAGTATGGAACTCTGTCTGGGGACAGGTGAGCAGTTGACAGAGAGTTTGTGGGTCAGGGTTAAAGGGAGAACAGCGATGGGTGACATTATTGTGGGGATCTGTTACAGACCCCCTGATCAAGAGGACTGTGGAGGAAGCACTCTATAGACAGATAGGAACAGCCTCACGCTCGCAGACCCTTGTTCTCATGGGGGACTTCAACCACCCTGATATCTGTTGGAGGGATGGTACGGCCCGGCACAAGCAATCCAGGAGGTTCCTCGATTGTGTGGAAGACAGAACATATCTAGGGATGTAACACAGAGAAGGTCCAGGACATTACGGGAAGAGAATCCACGCCATCTAACTCCTGCCCACTTTGCAGAGACATTACCCTGAATTCCCTTATCCACGAGCAACTGACACTGCAAGAGTAGCTTGGTGGAGGCAGGATATAACTATCCCACGCTGGAATTTTGACAGGGCTGGCACTAGGCCAACCAAAATACACATCTGCTCCTAAAACTTTCATTTTCTAGGGTCTGAACTGAACGTAGTATGGAAACCTTACTACTAGTGACAGTGAATGGAGAGTTCTTCAGCACAGAAGCTGCAACAGCACCCAGTAGGAATGAAAATACCGGATGATCACAAACATTAAAGGACAACACTATTTTTATGAAGGGACAGATTTTAGGGAAAAGTAGTATATTCTTGTGGTTTTAGCATTTTAGATCACTTCAGCAACGAAGCTGTTAATTATTTCAAGGAATACTTTACACAAGCAGTATATACATTAACACATTTTCATTTTGAGAGTCATTTTCACCGACACAAAATGTGGCAGTCATTTATAAGCTTAAATTAATTACTTAAAATAACATTAACTCAAATGTGTTTCAATATACTTATTTTCTAATATCTATTCAAAACACTGCCTATACATACAAAACTGAAATTAAATGGAACTTGAAAACCAGCCTTAACAACCGAACTTTTGCTGGAAAGGTTTCTGCAATCTGTCCAAGCCTTTTTTATAAATGGAAGAATGGTATCTCCGTTGCTGCAGTTCAGATATGGATTAAAAAACATACCCCGAGTTTAAAATAAATAAATTGAAAATACTGAGATTTCATAATGGAGCATGAAGCCATTTATAATACAGCACTTACCTAGCCTGCTTAAAAACACTTGACTGAATCTTGCAGTTTGTTATTTATACAGAGAATCCTTATCCTACCTTTTGTCAAATCTCAGTCTCTTAACAGCACACCATGGACTGAGAAACCAATTATTCTTCTGGGAAAAAATCTCCACTGGTTTGGACTGAAGTAATTTTTTTTGTTGACGCCAAAATTCAGTTTGAGTATTACTCATACAAAACAAATAAGTATACAGAAAAATCCACTTTATTTATATGCATCATGAAGTGTTAAGACTGGATTTACCTTACCCTCTGAAGAAGCTAACATCAACTCTTTGTTCAACTTACTCTTCAATAAATGAGCTAACTTACAAAGTTCAACATCATTCCATTTTGTTCTCATGTTCAAACATCATCATAAAAAGCGTCAGTGTGAATAACACAGTTTGTGAAAACACCTCCTTACCACCCATAAGGAAGCTCACCAAGCACACCTAAGGACCAAAAAATAACTTGAAATGGCTGAAAGTGACAAGCTTTGAGTTTAATAGTAAGGAGGTAACATCTGTGGACACACTGTAAGGTTTTATGAATAGACAACCAAAATAGCCTCTTAAATTCAGAGACTCTTTGAGCACCTAAGGAAAAAACTGGAAACAGCTACTTGATAAATGGTGAAGTCAAAGTACAGTGAAGAAAATGAGCAGAAAGGCATGTAATCTGCTTTGTGAATGTATAAAAATTAACTGCTATCAGAAGTCTCTTTTGATACTTCTAATGTTGAACTCAAGTGAAGGCTACACAAAATAATGGAACTTTTCAGTCAAATCTTTCTTTTCTCATTCAATGGCAGTGTTTAAAGACCTCACTCTGTCCAAGTACACTGCATTGCTAGGGGTGAATCTTGGAAAACAAAGCTATTTTAACTTGCCTTCACCATTGAGAGGTCAACAGGACTGCCTACAGACAGTACCGCAGTATGCTTCTGCTGCCTCTACAACAGCTGCCTTATTATTTCCACATTTCTTTGCAACTACAAGGAAATACTTCAGGAGTTTCACTCTCAGATGCTATGCCAGGATAACTTTACGATGTGTTCCATTTGTAGGCGTTTTCACAGCTGAAAGCGTACCAAAAGCAACCAAGATCAAACCTTGTGACAATTTCTGTTATCTTTACACACCCATGCAAAAACATTTCTCTACTTATTTTGGAAGATGAACTGCCTTTTCTTCTCAGTGAGTGCACTTTAACTTGTTGATGGGATGCAACCCCTCCAGCCACTATTGCAGTCCTGCTGCACCCAGTCACACATCTCAGCCAAATTAGATGTAAATAAATAATTCATCTCGGATCACAATCAAACAAGGCACCTCACTCATCTCTGATTAAAATCAAACAAGGCACCGCACTCACTACCCCTCTGCACAGGCACAATACACTTGGATGCTGAACCCCACAGGCCATGTTTTAACTCATAGTACCTCTGTGGAATCAAATTGGTTGCAGATGACAAGAGATTAAACACAGAACATACCTGAAGTTGACCACAAAGATTGCAGTAAAACATCTAATGTTTACAGTTTCACATTTCAGTGATAGCTCAAATTATTACAGTACAAGGCCTGTGAGGAAATTAATACTCTTCTAGCTTTTAAGTTTCTGTGTAAACATGGATTTCTGCTGTGTAAGATCTAGTACACAGGATTTTACGCCAAGTAATAAGGTAGCCTGGGAAACTAAAAAGCCACAGGCAGACATGGCTCAGAGTCACTCCAGCCACTGGGAGAGGTCGTAATCAAAATTCTCCACTCAGCCATCATCAGTATTTTACCTCATTTTGGCCAAGCTCTTCTGGTCACGAGCAGCAGTAGCACAGAGGACTGCAAGCATATTGAGCCATCCTTCAGGTTTCCTCCCACAAACTCTTACAAAACCCCTGTCCAAAGCTCAAGAGACACCCACTTCTGCATCCTTCTCTGCCAGTACTGGAGCCCTTCCACAACAACCTCAGCAGCTCAGGGGACAAACAGCAGGGCAGTACCCCAATGTGCCTGTCTGGCTGCCAAACTTCCCCCTCCCTGGGCTCACACTCCTGAGTGAGGGTTTTCAGAGCAGTAGGGAAAGCCCCTCATTTTGTATGTAGGCATGCAAACATAGGGCTGGACAAAGGGTTAAAGCAAATGTTGCTCTAAAAAAAAAAAAAAAAAACAAAAAAAAACAAAACATGCAATTGATTGATTCAGCTCTCCCATGACTTGGGACAAAGGGGGACATAAGCAGGCTCCTGAAGCACCTCCCAGCACTTGCATGCACAAGGCATTCCCAGGGCACAAACGTGTGAAACATGCAAAGACCACACCAAAATACAGTAACCTAAACCCAACAGGAGACTGATATAAAGCAGAGTTGGCCAAAACCATATAGAAGCAAAGTTATTAGCTGCAAGTTTCTGGATTTCACTGAGGAAAGCCTGGTGTATGGATTAAAGCAGGATGGCCTCTCCAATAGAAGACTGTTCATAGCAAGTTTTTTCTACAAGACAAAACTCAAGTTAACACCTCTGCATCTATTTGTTTTCAGGAGGCCTTGGTTCCAGTAAATAAAAAAGCTTTTCTTATACATTAATGCTTAAAGTAATTCATAGAATCGTAGAATAGTTAGGGTTGGAAAGGACCTTAAGATCATCTAGTTCCAACCCCCCTGCCATGGGCAGGAATTAGCATCATTCACCTTGTACCACAAGATTTTTTTAATTTGGGACAGTGCAACGTAGGTGAGTGCTTAAATATTCAGTACAGCAACACCTTTATGTTTGCTTCCATTTCCTTTTCTCCCAAATCTTTAATTGTTTAAGACAACTGTACGACCTAAATATCATGATATGCAAAACCAAATAATACACTACTCACAAAACACAGCTCTCTTGCAAAATCTTATATAGCATTACACAAATAATACATCATTATTCAGCATTAACTTTTAGCAATACAGGTTTAAAGATAAAGCAAACTACTTAGAAAAAAATACCTTTTTTTAAAAAAAAATGCAAACCCACTTATAAAAATCAAAATCTGTACATTAAAAAAAAAGAAAAAGAGAGACCAAGAGTCACACAGAGTGCTTTAAATTATGTCTTTTGCAAAGTCCCAGAGGGAGCAGTTGATGAAACTTGTTTTCCAAGTCTTAGTAGCAGAGTGAAGATCTGTGCAATTTAAAATTAATTGACGTGTTATTAGGAGCATTGACCTCAACTGAAATAGCCATAATTCACTGACAGAGAGGTAAGACTGAAGTGAAATTCTGTAAAATTATTTTCTAACCACCAGGTCAATGGCAATTTGTGTGGAACAGCTGAGGCCGGTTGACTCTGGAAAGACAAAAGTCTCTAATGGCACAGCCTGTTTTTCATCCATCACAGATGCTGCATGATCCATCGCATATCACTGCTGCAGCAATTTCTGCTCAACCTTTCTTTCCCATCCTCAACTAAAGATAACAGTAGCATAATTTGCTCTTGCAAGAGGCTGTCAAAAACTGCCTTGGACTTCTAAGACTTCAACCAAATACTGAAAGTATCTCTAATAGCCCCTTCTCCATACAGGGTATCTGCTGCACTGCACGAGGGAGCTGCACAGACTTGCACAGCTGAGGGGAGCAACCCAATGCCTGAAATTCGCAATAGGTGTGCAAATCCCCATTTAATTTCTAAGTTCTGGCACAACTTTCAACAAACATTTGTGGCTCAAAATAGCAAATTAATAAGGAAGAACTTAACACATTGGGCAAAGACTGCTGATTTATTTGACTCTGAAGAGATGGGTAAAATGGAAAGTGATCTAGGGCTGGTACTGCATACTGATTTCAGATCTCCGAAGGCACTAATGATCATGGCAGGAAACATATACTACTATTTGCAAAGCAAGAAGTGTTCAATGAAATCTTACTGATTCTCGCCTAGCAGCAGAAACCCCACACACTGATTTTAAGAAAGATTTTTCACTCTTTTTTATATAAAATACTACAACTGTTTCCAAAATAATTCCAATGTCTGTGCTTCCTCCTCCTACACATTCACAAGTAACATTTTCCCATTTTTGCACTAAGCAAATAAAAACTTCTGTCCCTGTCTCTCATTTCCACAAGCCAATTTTATAAGAATATGAACATGGGTATTTGTGACCCAGGTCTCATTTCACAAAAGGCAGATGAGCCAGCACTTATCTTTAAGCCTGCAAGAAATCCTCCTGCAATCAAATGGGACAATTCACGAAGCCAGCATCACCCATGTTTGAATAACATCCAAAACCAGGGCAGTAAATCTGCACTTGCCTTAGAAAGACAGCTCTGAGCTTCTCTTCAGAAACCCTGTTGATCTGTATACTCAGTGTCTACAGTCTCCTCTCATAATGGCTATATTAAGCAATTACTTAGCACTGGTCCATTGTTCAAGGAAAAGGAGCTCAGCAGAGACAGCAGAGGGATGCACTGGGAAAGGGTGGCCACGTACTGGTTCTACCCATGGCTGCCACCAAAACACCTTCTCCTGCTCTTGCATATAGTGACATGTGCAAGGAGAGCTCACAATGTATTTGAAACGCTCAAATTATTCAGAGTTTCTCATTTCTTCGGTCTTAACGCAACAACTAACATGCTTCTTTTAATATACCTCCATTATGACGACTAATCACACAGTAGGCAAAGTATTTAAAAACATTAGCTGTGAGGCTTTTATGACTCTTTCACAGGACTTTCTGGAGTTAATCTAGAAAAAACAAAAAGACATCTGTACACATTACTATATATTAAAATAAAAAGGATTTGTAAAAGACTGTAACATGCAGCTTTTCTAAATATCTCTTAATTTTTAACATTACTTTGCTCCAGTATTGAAAATTAAGCCTATGTACCAGGACAGTGAATGAACAATTTAGCAATCATTTTTCCTTTCAATTACTTTATTTTCTTCCTTGTTCTTTAATACTGGGAAGCTTCACAACTAGGCAGAAGTCTTTAGGCAAATTATTGCTTAATGTAAATGAAAGCTAGATACCAAAAAACCAAGCTTGAATTGCATGCCAATTCATGTCTTAAAGGCAGCCTCTCTTCCTTCTTCTAACCCTCTGCCTTACACTTTGCACAATGCCTGCACTAAATGAAACAGGAATCCTGCAGAGCAAATAGTTTATCTTGCAATTAAACCCTACAATGCATTCACAAAAGGGGGCCAAAGTGCAAAAGCTTTATTAAAAGCAAAACCACAGAAGACTTTTAATAAATCTATATTTTAGTAAGCACATACTCTTTGTATGACCGAGCTAGAAATTCTTTTCTTCTCTAACAGCTGTACAATTCAAAAGCTTCTCTGAGATTCACATTAAACAGCCCCATGAAAATTCACCAGGAAAGCTCATGGGCTGAAAACCCCAAGTTTTTTAACTGCTTTGTTAGTTTGAAGCCTAACTGAGAATAAGCAAAAGCAGTAGTACTTCACAAATATATACTCTTGCCCCTATTTTCCTTGCCTAAACTACTTAAACTCCTGAGAGTGCAGGAACCGCCTTAAGCTTTTAATTCCATCAGTGCTTTTGCACAGGAATCTGTTGGCTTAGTAGACTTACAACAAGCACTTTGTTAAGCATTAGAAGCAAGATGCAAGGAAAGTCCTATCCCGAACAGTCCCCTCCACTCTGGTCCCACCTAACAAATGGTGCCCTACCTACCTGGCTGCTGCTCAACAAGGGCGCTGCTACAGAAAGTGCCTTCAACTTGGGGTGAAGTTTTATTTTACCATGGGAAGTTATATTTCAGATGTTCTGAAACTACAACAGCAGCTTACAGAAAGCAAGTTTAAATAGAAAAATATTTATATAAGACAGAACAGACATTATTGCTACATTTCGTCCCTTGAAATCTTTCAACTGTGGCTTAGTTTAATTTTCCTGTTGAAACTAGGTCAAAACACAGGAGTATTTTTTCCACTTGTGTGACTACTTAAATTGAGATTGCATTTCATCACTGGTTTTGGGGTAGGCTGAGGGGAGGAAAGAAGGGAAGAAGAGTTAAGATATTGTTGTTCGGGGTTTTTTTGCCTTACAAGTGCCTGTGGCTTGCATAGGAACTCCTGTTATGAAATGCTAGTTTTACGCTTCTCTCCTGTATGACCCATCCCTTGAGTAACCAGAAAAGTTCCTCCATCCATGATCTGCTTCCACCATAGCTATAGGCTCACTGTTGGGCACAAACAGGAGTTTTGTCTGTCTTCAACTTCTTCACCATGCTAGCTTTCTAAGAAAATTATTCTACAACACATGCACAAAGCATTTTCAGGCTCTAGAAACAACAACAGTTTCAAGCAGAAAAAAATCTCAATGCTTCTACCCATAAGCACTTTTTCTTCTGTAAACAAACCACGGTATACATATTTCATAACATTGCCCATCTGAAAGACTCAAATTTCATAGAAAATCTCACATCAAGGTAAAATTATTTTTACAATAATCTGTGCTATGATGTTAGTTCTGGATTAAAACAACTTGCCTGCTCCAACTAGCAACGAGACAATGAAATACAGCCTTGTGCATCACACAGTTAAAAACAAAACAAACAAAAAAACAACAAAAACAACAACAACAACAAGAGTTTCTAATTCTCTGAAAAGTTTCTGGTGAGTACAAAGTCCTGAAGTACTGGGGACGGAGGGAGCTTTTTCTCAACATGTATCACAGAATCACAGAATGGTTTGGGTTGGAAAGGACCATAATATCACCTAGTTCCAAGTCCTTTGCCATGGCCAGGGACACCTTCCACTAGACCAGGTTGCATGGCAGATAGACTGCATAAACTCACTACAACTTCGAAACCACATTTGCAATTGGTGTCACAAATAATTCTGAATCTCTGCATGGTACATACCTTACTAGCTCAAAGGAGGTGTTTACTACTGACAGATAAAATATAGCTTTGAGGAACTGTATGCCTGTACATTCAGGTGATCTTCAGATACATACAAAACCAGGATGATTTTAATTCTGACTAATGATGACAAATTGTGCTACCTTCTTCTCACAAATAAACAGAGAAATATATCAATCTGCTGCTTACTTTTATCTTCCTATGCAAACCAGAGTGGAAAAAAATGTGACAACTGTAAGTGTTCCATTAAAGAGCAAAATCATGCAAAATACCACAAAAATAATATTAATGCTTTGAGAACAGCAATTAAAAAAAATATTGTTCAGAAAAATAACTCTGATTCCTTAAAATCGACCTGCCCTTTTAGAAACCTATTTGTTTACCTGTACTTTTCATCCTTCCGTATTCAGAATGTGGAAAACCCTTTGCTCACAAGTCATGCAAAAATGATCCAATTAAATACAGTTTATAATAGAAAATATTTGCATTTTGTACCTTTCTTTTTAATGTCACAATATTTGGGCACCACACCCTTGGGTCTCTTTGTTTTCAAATCCCTCAGAACTGCTTTCATAATAATAATTCACACAACACTGAAAATCTTTGGCACCATACTTCAATGTCAAAAGGAATTAACTCAAACTGAAAAAATACAAAACCTTTTGTCCCTTTAAATAAGAAATTTTAATGAGATATATATAATTGTATGTATTGCACATCAAGAGTACAAATTTAATTCAGATTGCACAAGAATACCATATTTCTATTTTTTCACAGCCTGCTAAAAAAGCTGGAGGGATTTCTACTGAGTATTAACCCTAAAAGTCTTGACACTCCCCAACAGGAAATTGAATTTCTACAAAAACCTTGGGAAGGATTCAACTTGGATTCCTGCACAAGGTACTTACAGCCTCTTTATGTCCAAACATACAACACAGCCCACAGATGAGAGCGCAGCATATAAAAAACAACACATTGAACAAGCTGGCGCCAAACAAAACTGTTGAGAATGGAAGTCCCACGGGAGCAGAGTGGAAGGTATCAAAACACACTATTCAAGAGTTTAATATTTTTTTCTATGTCTTTATAAAGCATCCTCTAATGAAATACTTTTCACGGTAACTGCTGCTCTTCTATACATTTTGACAGGCATGTAAGATGGCAACCCTCCAACCTATCTTACCACCATGAGCTTCATGTATGGTTTGTTTTTCAAGGAATGAATAAGAAACATTTCCTACTCAACAAGACGTTTACTGTGAGTTCACTCCCTTAGAGAGGAGCTAGGTTTGGAAGGGTTTGTGTGTTTTTTTTTGTTGGTGGGGTTTTTTATTAAACATTGGTGCCAGGATTTCCAGCAAAGGCCCTCCGAAAACTGGCGTGTGGTAACAGGCCTTCTCTTCTGGTCCATAACCAAGGTTGGTTTCAAAGCCAAAAGCATACATGACCACAAATGGAAACCACTAGCAGTAGGAACTATCATCTTTCTAAAACTGTGATTTTAAGGAAAAAAAGGAAACAAAAAAACCAAAAAAACAACAAAAAACAACCAAAACACAAAAACACAACCCAAAAACCAATCCCAAACACTGGCAAACACACTACGCCGTACAGTCCACCATTTTAATTTTAATCAATAGGAGCTCTAACTTCAAGCCTGCCTTTGTGGAAACTAAGATGGTTTTATGGACATCAAAATCTCCATGAATTCGTTACAGATTAGCTCACTGGGATGAGGGGATGGTGTTGAGGCAGGCAATGACCCCTGGGCACAATTCACCAATGGCCAGTGAAGTTCCTGCAGTCAGTCAGTACCTTTTGGCTGCCCTGGGGCAAGCAGCATCATCAGGGCACACAGCAGACCCATCACCAGGTGGCACAGTCCTCTCCATAGGGAGGGCCTCTCTAGGCACTGTAGTTCCCCAGGGACCCTTGAAACTTACCGGCGTGCCTCAGGCGCAAGGGAGTCCCTGCTCAAAGCCCAAAGGAGCTGAAGAATCATGCCCATGTGGCCTTTATTCTTATGTCTGATGTGACCACTTGTACTGTTGTCTATCTTACCAGATAATGCTCCCTCAAGATTCTTAAAGAAAAAAATTTTCTGCTTTCATTTTCGCAAGACTTGCTGCAGAAATGCTCAAATGTGTAAATAACAGTTTGTAACACTGAACTAAAAGGAGGCCCGATAACAGTTGGCTTGAAAAGGGAGAGGAATAATCTGTTCTTCATATGCTCTACAGACAGACCATAAACACAAGGCTTAAAAGCAACCTTCTTAAATCTAAAGATAAGGCAGCTGAAGAGTACATTGCCTATAAAAGTTACAGAGGTAACACCAGGGATTAACAAATTTCTCAAGAATAACACAGAAATGGGATTTTGCTGCAGACAGGAGAGGGTGCCTAAGGATGGTGTGTCCTTTCTATAGCTGTAGATAACCCAGCCTCCTATAAAGCTAAGGCTGATGTGATCACACCCCACCAAACTCTCCCCAGTACTTTTCACAGCCCATTAGCTTTGGCATCCATTTGGTTTGAAAGAAGGGCAGAGGTGTCAAGAGAAATGCATTTCCCAGCCTCAGATTTTCATGGATTTTAGCGGAATTGCTGACGCATCCATCAGGTAGCTAGCCAGGGTACGGGCTGTTTCTGATCCAGTTAATGTTCATGTTGCCGCTGGCCCATGAAAAGTGCTATGCAGTGCTGATGCTCCCATTTGCCTTTCCCCTATGAAAAAGGCAGCGTTCAAGGCTAGGAGCGAGAGAAGGAAGGCACCTTTGAGGCAACTCTTAGGACATGAGTCATAAGTACTATAAGACAAAACCATGCCTCTGGGTCCCTACCTCAGTTGCTGCTTCATGAGAAAACTACAGAAACATCATTTATTTTCAGTCATATCTAACATCTACAAAAACCTCAGACATACTTTTGGTGATTATTGTTGAGCATTGTTTATAAACATTTCACAGCTACAGGCTGGGCAGAGAAGAGATTCAGAGCAGCCCTGTGAAGAAGGACGTGGAGGTTTTGGTTGAAGAGAAACTGAATATGAGCCAGCTTCAGTGTGCGCTCGCAGCCCACAAAGCCAACCGTATCCTGGGCTGCATCAAAAGGAGCGTGACCAGCAGGTCGAGGGAGGTGATCCTGCCCCTTTACTCTGCTCTCGTGAGACCTCACTTGAAGTATTGTGTGCAGTTCTGGTGTCCCCAACACAAAAAGGACATGGAAGTGTTGGAACAAGTCCAGAGGAGGGCCACGAGGATGATCAGGGGACTGGAGCACCTCCCATATGAAGAGAGGCTGAGAAAGTTGGGTCTGTTCAGCCTGGAGAAGAGAAGGCTGCATGGAGACCTCATAGCAGCCTTCCAGGATCTGAAGGGGGCCTATAGGGATGCTGGGGAGGGACTCTTCATCAGGGACTGTAGTGATAGGACAAGGGGTAATGGGTTCAAACTTCAACAGGGGAGATTTAGGTTAGATATAAGGAAGAAGTTCTTTACTAAGAGAGTGGTGAGGCACTGGAACAGGCTGTCCAAGAAATCTGCGAATGCTCCACCTGTGGCGGTGTTCAAGGCCAGGCTGGCCAGGCTCTGAGCAACCTGGTTTAGTGTGAGGTATCCCTGCCCATGGCAGGGGAATTTGAACTAGATAATCTTAAGGTCCTTTTCAACCCTGACCATTCTATGATTATCCTTCCTTTTACTCCCTGTCACACCCTGAAAAGTAAAAATGACAGTCAAAATCCCATCTCACTCTTACTGATGATCAAACCTTACTCACTGTTAGTACTGCCACTCTTCCTGATGATCAACCCTCTGGAATGGTGCTCTTCCCCACCTATTTCTTGCTCTGCAAGTAGCACAGTCAGTAACAAAGAGCAGAGAAATGTTCAGATCTAGCTGACTAGGGCTGGAGGGATGAAGAGTATACGGTCTGTTGCTCAATATCCTGCTTCTCAGCAGATGCTCAGCTATGGCGTTTTCAGCACATGCATGAAGTTCTCTCTAGACTTGGCAAGCTGATTAAACACAAGCATACAGGACTCACGTCCTGTGAAATTATTTTGCATTCCAAATAGTCTTTCAAAAAAAACATGTCACAAACATTTTGTATAGCTTAAGACCTCAAACACATTTCTAACGTCAAAAGGTACATGGTCAAGCAAAGTTTGGCTCATAATTAGATAAAGTTCTCCAAGGTTCAGTATCGGCAGAAATGCTTCTGCAATGAGATGAATGATGGAATTTGTTATTTTTAAATTCCACTGGAAATAGTTGTGCAGTTTTTTGTACAAGAAAGTATTCCCCTGCAATGTTTATACTTAAACATTTCTGTAAGGAAAGTTTGAAAACAAGGCAAATTTTCCTTCCAAGTTGAGAAAAACAGACAGCAGAGACATAGTAAGAAACTAAGGGAAATCTATTGCCCATTTTTACTCATAATAATAGCCACTGAAATTTTTAAAGTATACATAAAAACCTGTAAATACTTTCCAAAGGTTACATGATCCTCTTAATTAAGAATGAAACAGATTTAATGAGATATAGCTATGACAAGATAAATATTTTTTGCTAGGACATAACCTTGCTGTAAAGGGGAATCAGGCAGGCAGGGGAATCTCCTGCACATCAGCGCAGCAACGGCAGCTCCTGCACCACAAACAGTGAAACTTCCTGAAGGGAAACCAATGCTGAATTATCTAAACTTGTTAAACATGGCTGAAGAAATTAATGCCTCCTTTCACAAACAAATGAGGAATGAGCAAACAGCAATGAAGTTGGGTACTTAATTTACAAGCAGCTATCAGTTGTGACGTGCTGAGATGCCACACTGTGTGCAAGGGGCTTGCCTGCTGCTTATGCCAAGTATAATCCACCTGTTCATCTGAAACCCCAACCTGAGACGAGACATCTCATGAGATCACAGGGAACCTGAACCTAAGTATAACTAGGGTAAGAAAAAGGAATAGGCATGTCCTCTCCAGCTCCCAGACAGACAGACAGCAGTCACAAAGCCTGGAAACACTAAGACAAAGTACTGGCACCAAAGGAGCAAAAATAGTACCGGCACATTGCCTTCAGCTTCCCAGGGAGTTAGAGGGAATTTATAGGACAAAGCCCAGCAGTGATCATACAATCACAGAATAGTTTGGGTTGGAAGGGACCTTCAAAGGTCATCTGGTCCAACCCCCCTGCCATGAGCAGGGACATCTTCAGTGAGACCAGGTTGCTCAGAACCACATCCAGCCTCGCCTTGAATGTCTCTAGGGATGGTGCATCCATCACCTCTCTGCGCCAGTGTTTTACCACCCTCATGAACTTCACAGTAGCGTATTGACCATTTGGCAGCACACTGCAGTTTGTAATCGGTGTCATATTTTGTGCCTCTGCACAAGTGTTTCACACCACATCCAAGGCAGAAAATACACTTTGGAAGTAACACAGAGATGCAACAAATTTGGGCTGCATGCGAACAAGACTCCTGGCAAGCTCTTAGGGGACTACAGTAAGCCTCTCAATGGCAATGGCATATTTACTAGCCATATGAATAAGAATCCATCTTCAGTGTATCGGTGTCAAAGTACTTCCATTTTTCTTAATGCCAAAAAACTAGGGAAACCAAAGGGGCGATAGGATTCTGCTGTAGTTTCAAGGACATTTTCTCACAGTAATCCATTTTTGCAAGACATGCAATTATAAAAAAAAAAAAAAAAAAAAAAAAGAAAGAAAAAAAAGCCCTAAGTAAAGTTGACAAAAAGAGCAAGAACACATCCCTTCCGCTTCTCTTCCCACTATTTATTTATTTCCTGGCAGATGCAGAGAAGCGCTGAACCAGCAGCTCTCTTGGCTGGTGGAAGTAACCAGCTGGAAGCAAAGGGAACAAAGAGCAGTGCAGGTGGAGCCGCGTGGGAAGAGATGGGGGATGCAAACAGAGGCACAGAAATAGTGATATTGAGCAGACACGGAGAGACTCCCCTTCCTCTCCACTCACTACCACAGTAACTTTTAAAATGCTATTCTACAGCCATGTTCTATCTCCTGCCCACACCACTGTTTAGAATCATCGAATTATTGAGGTTGGAAAAGATCTGTAAGATCATCAAGTCCAACCACTAACCTAGCACTGCCAAGTCCACCACTAAACCATGTCCATAAGTGCCACATCTACATGTCTGTTAAATACCTTCAGGGATGGCAACTCCATCACTTCCCTGGGCAGCCTACATCAGCTCTATTAACTTGCCCATGAGCAGCAGAACTGACAAGTCCCAACTTTCACTGGACCTCTAACTTCAAGTGACACTCTTCTACTGATTCTTTAATGTTCAACAAGGGCTGAGTTCACCCAGGAACTTTTTTCTCAGCAGGAAAATTAACAGGGTTGTCCTTTACCAAATAACTTGGGTCTTTGATACAACTCCCATGAACTTTTCAAAGTCTCTCGATTTTCTTGAAATTTTGGTGAAACAGTTAAATTCAGAAGTTACTACTGGGCTGAATTAAAAGCATCATTGCACAAGCTTCATTTCTTTTGAAAACCAGGCCAAAAAGAACCCAACCCACGACATGGGAAATTGACAAATTTTAGATTACATTAAGAAAGATGATGTGGAATAAGCAGTATCAAACGAGATCACCTCATTTTTGTGCTCATTTTTGATCTGAAACCACATGGCTATGTAGGAAATGGCAAGACTTTAAAGGAATATAAGCTCATGTTTAGCCATATAATGAAAACCAAAAGACCGTTAGCTAGCTGGTCATTCCCAGCAGAAGATGAAAGCTTGTGTTGCGTAAAGAGCAGGGTGACAAGTTAAGCAAGCCCCTAACAGAGAATCAGAGGAAGAATGTCTTCCCTGTAGTGTATGTTACACATTCAGAAACTCAAACATGTCTTCAGCCATTTGACCCTTTAATGGTTAATTAGACTGATGGATGTTCACACAAGGATATAACTAGCTTTCATACTCTGTTTGCAAGCTGCGTAATAAATGAGCTACTACTGCCATGGAGGGGTAAACTTAGCATTCTTATTGCTAATGAGTCCTTCTAACATTACATTTGTAGCTGTTCTCCCAGACAGGCCACAAGAAAAGACTATGACAACAGAGTGAAACATATAATAACAAGGTATTAAAAGGACGGACAGGCAAACTTCTAACAGAACAGAAGCATCAACAGCAAAACAAACATTTTGTATTTCAGGGGACATTCAAGTGTCATTTTAGGTTAAAGTTTTTTTAAGCAGTAAGTTTGGGAAATGGTTCACTATGTCAATGTGTATTAGCTTAGGATCCAAATTCACCTTTCCTTGGAACTACACAACTCCAGTACACTCTTTTGTTACAAAACTATAGCCCTTACATCATCTTACAGCAATGGTGAACTGGTTTTGAAACTGCCTAATGACCTTCTACAAATTAAAACTGCTGTACAATGTTGCTTGCAAGACATGTTGCCTTGCAGTAGCCACCAGTGTGCAAAGCAAGATTTCAAGTATTTAGAGTTGGCCCAAATAATCTTACTGCTCCACAGTTCTTCCGTGTGCTCTGCAGAGTCGCATACAAACCACAGCACTCAACTAGACAGTGCTGTGGAAACTGCAGAAATGCTCTTCTGGGAAAATGACAATTTCACCATAGGACAGTCCTGCAACTATGTATTACCACAATGTTCCATATGGAAGGGAATCAGGAACACAGAAAACTAGGTAGCATTGTTCATCCACTTCTTTAAATGTATTTCACATCTACAGCCCCTGACCATTGGTCCTCTGTTTTCATTAAAATACCAAACACTCAGTTTTTGAAACTTAACTTACCCTGAGTGACCCAGTTATTGGAAGTATTACCGGCCTGTCTCAGTATTAATTTGGTTGTTACTATTATTGGCACTTAGATTTTACCAAGTAATTTAAACTATATAGTGGGGAGAAAAGGGAAGAGGAGATTCACCAACTTATCCCCTACTTTTTGCACTTTTGGATGTTTCCCCTACTCAGAGATACTGACCATCTGAACAGAAGACCATCAGTCCAATCCCAGAGTGCCTTATTTTATTGCAGGGCTTAAATTTAGTAGTTATACTAAAATAAAGTGCCTTGGTAGACTTAATGCTTTACCTCTTGCACACTCCCCCTGAAATCAAATACATGCATGGCGAATAACGCAGTCTAAAAACAGCTAATGAGTATTTCCAAAGGAAAAAATATTCCTTTGGAGAATATCCTCATCAAGGACAGCCCTGATTTAGATTAGATCGAATAAAAGATATAATTACTGTAATATAGCTTGGGGGGAGGGGCAGCAGAGAGAGAAGGAAAATAAAGGGACTGATAACATGATGTAAACAGCATCAAGAATGATTTTCGTGCTGACATCAGCACTGCCCAGTGCTGCTCTTTCTTGTCCTGAAACAGTATTTGCTCTGGCCAGTGAACCCAGGACCTGCCACTCTATGAGGTGCCAGGTGCTGTAACATCATCACCCCCTGGCTCCCCATCCTGGTTCCTTTCTCTCACAATGCTCAAAACATGTTTTGAGAGGCATGACTTCACAGTATTACTGGAATAACAACTCAGTGCTGTTTTTAAAAAAGTCCACAGTTAAGCAAGTATAGCAGTAGGTTACAAGTGCAAAAAACCCCAACCATACTATTCATTGTATGCAGACCTCCATCACATACCACATGTAAAAAACAGAAGGCTGAGGTTCCCAATTTCTAACTTTAGTGGCATCTCATGATAAACTCAACCTAAAAACCAGACGAGATTTGGGCTCTGTAGTTTTGTTTGGGTTTTTTTGTTTTGGGGAGGTTTTGGGGTTGTTGCTGTTGACAGGCTTTTCGTAAGACCACTCAAGGGCTCTGTAGGAAGCTTCAGGTACCAGCATAATTTTAAACCTTACATTATCCCTTTTTTAAAGGGCACCAGGTTCTAGCCTGTTTCACCTTCTGTCTGCAGCAGACATTTGTATTTATAACCTTCTCATCACCATGCTACCTAAAGCATCTAATAAAATCAGAAACAAGCAGCTTCCTGGTTCCTGCCTTTTATTACTCAACAATAGAGAACAGCAGTTAACAACATATTTATTTTTGCCTTCTGATCTTCTCCCAAACCAGATATCTCCCAGTACACACACTGGCCGACTCCTTCGAGCTTCTTTTCCAATCTGTTTCGCAGCCACTGCTTGTAATGAGATTCACTACTGCCCTGTTTCTACTACCTCCCAGCTCCCTCATCCTCATGCAAGGTCTCCACTTGTCTTAGATTCTTAAAGGGAAACTAGCGTTAGCCTATCTGTTCTTTATGCTTCCTATCGGCTCCATAAGGGATCCCATGTAAGCACCAGAAGCACAAAAAGCTACTGAGAGGCCTGAATGTCAGTTACCAAACCCAGAAAGGAACCCAGCCAGTAACCTAGAAGTCAGCTGACAATAACCTACAGAAACATGCTATTGCTTGGGAATAGCCTTCTATTCAGTTTCTCCCTCTTACTCTGTTTAAGAAGAAAAATACTGTATTCTGTGTCCAAAGAAATATTTCCAGGACCCCTTTTTACCATTAATACTAAATTCAGAATTTACAGAAGAGAAGAACAGACAGTCAGGACATACAGGACATCTCCACATAGCTAAATAAGAAAAGACTTCTAGCAGCTACAATTATCTAGGTCTTTCACAACTTCCAACAATGATAGAAAAAACCCTCATTCTTCAGAGGTTTAAACATTTGCTTCTCAATTCTCAGAATGAGAATCAATTATAGACAACTGTGCACGGCAGATCTGACACTTGGTGTCTCCCAGCCCTCATTCTGAAAGAGGTGGCAGAAAGTGCTACAAGGTGCTAAAAATGACAGGAGACAGTATCCAAGAAGGGATGAACACCACACACAAAGTCTGACAAATCCAGCTAGATGGCAGCCACCAGATCTAGTCATCTTGAACTAGACTAATGGAAAATACTGCAAAATCTTGAGTATCTTCCTGAGGAAGAAAAAACCAACCAACCAAACAACAAAAAAAACCACCAAAAGAACACCCCACAAACAAAAAAACATGACACACCCTAAAATTACCACCATTTCATGCAGCTTGCTTGCACCTTATGTGCTGAAATGTGTCGTGCAGCCGGTGAGAACCTACTTGCTTGCATCTAAACCAAGTGCTTGTCCTCAATTCAGCTAAAGAGCACAGGACTTCAAAGAAGCAACATCAGACAGTCCAAACCAACATCGTCTCCACTGCCCATGCACACTATGTCAGCATGGTATAGCACATTTTACATCACAACTTATATTTGCGTTTCTGTCTGTACATACTGAAGGAAAAGCAGCCTAAGGCTATTAAAACAAAGTTGTTCCTAAAGACAGCAATTATGCAGAGGCGGGAAAGAAAAATAAATAAACAAAACCACACATAAATCACACTATTGAGTTCATTTCGCCTCCCTTCACATTTATTTTTTTTTTGGCACTTGAAACCTCAGAGTACATCACATTTTACTGCTCCGCTGCTGTTACTGTTGGTAACAAAATAATTCTGACTGTATTTGTTAGCCCATAGCAGTCACCCTGTTTTGCAAATGATTAGACACATTGTTTTATTCTAAAAGACCATCATCTTGGCTTCCATAGGACATTGCTTCGTAAATTATGCCAAAAATAAATAATGCATGAAACGCGAAACGTTACCTATGCCAAAGCTGATCTAATGTTTCTTGATGTGGAAAGCGAGACATTAAGAAGAAGAAATGATTTTTTAAAAAGTAAATTCATTTGAAAGACTCATGCCAAAAAACACTTGAATTTTACAATAATAATAATAGTAATAATAAAGTAATGCTACAGACATTTGCTATTGAAAGTAGAATTCGGTTCATGACTCATACTGCAGTGAGCAAGCAGACACCACAGATTATGTTCAGACATCTTAAATTCAAGCTCAGCCAAGTGTTTTCCATTAGCCAACTCTAAATTTTCAGTGCCACTAAGCCAGTGGGAATTACAAAGTCTAAATATAGCGTTTTCAAGTATGGCCCTACTCAAAGGAGTAGCTCCCCACCACCTCCTGTCAGAAAGGAAGACCTACTGAGGTACACATTCAGACTGCAGGACTATGTAGATGCGAGGGTAAGATACTAGAAGAACCATTTGCAGATTTTTTGGATGGGGTATTACTGCTCAGGGGAGTTAAAAACCAGGAAGGCCACTGAATAAGTCTCCCAGGTCCAAGAGACTATTTAACAGGCAGCATGTAACCATACGACAGTGTTAAGCAGACCTAGTCCCAACAGGAGAGCACCCACCACACACCACAGGCACGCTCTGCATAGGGCACCACTTGTCAGAAGTAGCTTCTTCAATACTCCTTTCCAAATGTACCATCCAGTCTAAAACAGCTGCCAGCATGAAGCAACCCAACCTTAATGTTTGCAAGGCAGATCCATGGGAGAAATAAACATTATTAAATAAACTATTTAAAACATTATTTAAGTCCAAAGATATAAGACCCTAATTTCCTATTTTTTAGATAAAGATCTGTCTCAGCAGTTGAATCGTTAAAGGTCATCATTAAAATAAGATTTATTTTTTTTAAATAGATATGTTAACATTTTTATTTCTGCCAGCAAATAACATTTCAAACCATATTTAAGCAACTAGACATTTTAAATTTTATTTCATAGGAAATTTGCCCCATTATCAGCTCTAATAAGATATACACCTACGTATGTAAGTACATGTGATACATGCAAAGTTAAATTTAGAGGAAAACTGGAATTCATTTAAAAATACACAGACCATCTACATCTGCTAGGAAACAAAAACCACACATTTCTTATGTATACAAACATTTGGAAGTTTATAAAAAATGTTTTGTCTATTAAACAGACTGGTAAATAAACTACATATAATTTGCAGCTAGTAATTTAGATGATTATTTCTGGTCACTGTGTCCTAGAAGATCACAAAACTACTGGCTCTCCTCCAACCACATCCTTCCACCTCATCATTGTGTCTAAACTACAGCAAGAAGAAAAAAAGAATAGGGGAAAAAAAAACAAAACAACAGTTCTTCCTGACAGAGCTCTAAATTTTAGGCAGTGGTCACTAAATAATGCTCCTCAATACACTGAGAAAAGGAAAATATTCCCTTTGTTCAGGAAGAGTGGACTTCTATTTGCCCATTTGGCTTTCTACTCCAGCAACTTGTTCTAGTTAATTATCCACTAACTGAGCTGTTCAATGGTTTGACTGTCTTCAAAAGTAGCTCATTAATTTTTTATTTCACCATACTGTTGGTGTGTTTAGATGTTAATACATCAAAGAGTCTTGCTTTACAAATACTGTATCAAATGTCTCTCTTGATTCATAATATTTTAAATTTAAATAGATTATTTATCCTGATTCCTTGTCACAGAAATGCTCATTCCATCTTTCATGAATGTATCTTGGCTAAATTTTTCAGCTCAAATGAATTCATGTTCTCAGAGTTTATACCAACAGCCCTGTGTGGTAGGTGCTTCTGGTAGGTGTCTGTGCTAGATTCACCCACTGAAACAGGTAAATCCCACGTATAACATCTCCTTTGCAAAACAGATTGTGAACATCAACCAATCTGCATATAAACATCACGATACTGACAGCATATTGCTTTAGATACATGCATAAGTAAAAAAGGTTTTTCTCAACTGTTTGCTGAACCCACTGCATGTATGGAAGTACCATGACAAACCCAATTATTTTTAAAAAACAGTAATAATAAACATTCATCATCATCCCAGCTTCATTGCAGCAAACTCTTATGGCAAAAGTTACTGGGCTTCATCCAGTCCTTTTTCCTCTTGAGTTATTTTAAATCACTGGCACAGCAAAGCATTATTTCATTGGAAAATAAAATAATTCATTTGTACTTGGTTGTTATGAGTGCTAATTATTGAAGGCTGCAGGCCCTGAGCAGGCTAATTCTGACCATCCCGCTGAATGCCTGTGACAAGCAGGCGTAGGAGTTTCTGGTTTTACAGTGTGATTTGAAGCACCTTTCTTTTTTTAACAGACAATACCACTGTGATTTTTACCTTTGGATTTTGCATGTTTCTGCTTACATAAACACAGATTTCATTGTGCCTCTACAACAGCAATGACAGTTTGGGGGACTGTGGCCAGAAGTACTGATAGGATGATACTGAAATATCAGTTTTCCTTTCTTTTCCTCTACTGAGGTACAACAGAGTGAATTTTATCTTCTATAAAGTAGACAGACTTTCCTCACTCAAAAAGCTCCTATTTTAACTAGCACAGTTCTTGCTCTTTTCTGCCTAGTTGAGGCAAACAGTTAATACCACCCCAGCTATTAAGCAGGTAATAATTAATGCGTACGGAAATAAAAATTAAAAAATATAGATAAGCCAATCCTTAGTGGCACTTTTCCAAAAAAATAACAACTTGACAATTTGTTTTTTTAATCTAGTCATACTTCTGCTTTTTTGAACACGAAGATACAACGTAGAGTTGTAACTATAGAGACAAGTCACGATAAACACAAATTGACTCACAAAGACAAGATCACTGGTCTGTGTTCCCTATTCACACAGAGCTGGAAGGAGAGTCCCAGCGAAAAAAAATGCAGCATTTGTGCAGTTCCAGCATCACACAATTAGTATTTGTCATCCTCAGAGCTCAAAACAACAGTGTGTTCATTTGCAGGGGAAAGAATGCGGTTTTGGGTATCTGTGCTGATATAGCACAAGTCCGCAGATCAGAATAAAGTTTATACAACTGGGAATTAAAGATACCATCAGACAACCAAGTGAGAGTAAGTCAGAAAACTAATAAAAAAAGATAAGCATTTCAGTGTAAATCTTGAGTCCAACCCTGCTCCCTAATTTCTTAAGGCAAAATCTCTAGAGACCACAGTACTACCAACAAACAGTAAAACTATCACAAGGTAGCTCTCCTTTTCCGATCAGTGCACAATGACTCTGCAAAGCACCCTTTTATCTTAAATGCATGCAGACATCAGCACCATTGGTACCTGGCACCCATAACAAAGGCACTTTGGGGTCCTGGACTCCAGGAGCAAAGGCTGGACTCAAAATGGGGTCACAAATTGGTTGCCCAAAGTAAGACAAGGCAAACCAGCCAACATCAACACCTGTGGCACAGCAGTTCGTGTACTGACATCCCAATATGCTCAGGAAGCATAATCCAACTGATTCCTCCAAGGAAAACACCAGAAATCCCAGGGAGGGTTTGCCCTTGTGGGCATGCAAACCTGCTGTTGTCATCTACTGATGGCCATCAGTAGTGCCTCCTGCCCAGAGATGCAGCTACTTCTCCCTTCTTACTTCTACTGCTACAGCACCTCTGACAGCCTTCTCCTCTCACAAGCAGCATTACCGATACTGACCTATGTAACAGAGTATACTGTGAGATTGCCTTTACCTCAGCAATATCTCTGTGGCTCTGGTGAGTTCAAGACACTAATTTTTTCAGGATTTTTCTTTGCATAAATTCAGTTCTTTTTCCCTTTATTAGGGGCCAAACCATAGGGAGCACCATCTTCAACTTGACCAACATGGGTAAATATTAATCCAGCTGATGCTGATGAGTTTCTTCTATTTCTCACAGACTGCATAACCTCATGGCACATGACTAACCTGCTCCTTCCTCCTTTGACTTAAATATTGTTAAAAATAAATAAATAAAATAAAAGCAAAACTAAAACCAATCCTAGCATAGATCTTTCAGATCTGCCTGTAAGAGATAACAGGCATTTTACAGAGTTACCTTAAAAGCCCCTGATGATGAAAGGTGAAAGATCTGCCATAGGCTTTGTGCAAGTCTAAATAAAATCTGAATGGTTCTGCCCTTAACCACGCTATATGGCTAGTCGAACACTTTCAGCACACGGGGGAGGTATGATTATACAGTCCGCAAAAACCATGCTGTCCTGTCCCTGTCATGCCCTTCTCCACCCTGCAAAGTGTCTGACATTTTTCATTTTAGTGCTAATTTCATCCATTTTTCCAGAACTGAAGTAACTCTTGACAAGTTCCTCCTTTGATCCCATCAGGAAAGTTAAATAGGTACAATTTCTGCCGTACTCTACTGTCCAGCAGAATAGCTGGATTTAATGAGCCTGGGTGTAATGAATCTGTGTTCAATCACTCATTCTTAGCAAGACCCAGGACTCTCGGGTGCACACCATCTGCTCCTACTGACCTGGCCGCAGCCTGGAACTTTTCCATTTATTCCAGCATTTCCGCTTCTGGCACATGCTCTGACATTCCCTACCTGTTCACTGTTACATAGCCTGTTTCACCTAAATAACCTCTTGGATGAACTAAACTAACCTTTAAACCAATCAAAATCCTTGCCTGTTTGCTGCCTGGGAGCACACATCCCTGTTTTTTCCCATAGGAATTGACATATTGAACAGCAGTTCTCCAGCCAGGACGCACCCACATGATTTTTGTCTAGATGGCAAACCCTGCCATTATCATTAACGAAGATGGAAGATTTCCCATGATGGTTATGAGCATCTGGCTATAAGGAAAGGCTCACTCTTTCTTACAGATTTATTTCACTTATTACACAAGTACAAACTGAAGTACAGTGGCACTAAATCCTAGTTCTAAAAGCATACTGATCTGTAAAATTGTTTCTCAATTAACACCTTGAGAATAAAAAGCTGTAAACTGCATATTGCATACTAACGCTCCACAGCAGCTCCTTGTCACAGCCCAGACAAGAGCCAAGGAATGGTGTAAAGCACCTTCTGGACTGTGCAGGCTCTGCTTAGCAGAAACCCAGAACTGGTTTCCAGTCCAAATATCCCCATTTCTGACACAGCAAAATTCAGCATGACCATTTCTCAGTCGGTCAGTAGGGATGCCTGTATATAACCATCAATTGCGACACGCAAGGATTTAAAAAGCATTAAAAAAGGCAAAAAAAACTTCTATGGTCAACAATTATTTCAATATCTTAACGCACAAGAGCTGCCTCTGCCCAAAATGGGTGTTCCCTGTAATAAGCAGAAAACATCTACCATGCACCTTTGTGCCTGGTTCCCATAATTGTTAGAATGGTGGGGTTCTTTAAACAGAAACTATTAGACTGCATGTTGGGACGACTATGAAAGACAAAATATCAGCAAATATCTCAAACAACTTTGTGGGGGTTTCCCCCTGTAAAAACCTCCACATTTCCATTTTTCTTCCCCTCCCCCCAATACATTATGTTAATTCTTTTTTACTTAAATTCCATTAAATATTAGTAAGAACAACTGACAGCAGTGGGTTCTGAGGACAGGCACTGTAGCCATAGAGCAGAAAGTCTATGATCAATGCCATATAAACAAGAGGTAGAGGGCACTAAGAAGGAAGACAAAAATCCCCAGATCCCACTGGCCTTATTTTCTGAATATTCCTGAAGCCAATTACAGGGCTATTTTCCAGTAACGTTCTCCTCACAGCATAAATATACCTGGAAATACTCTAAAACAGTAAAAGCCAACAAAAGCATTAAAGAAAACCCCCAAATCCTCAGGCTTAATTCACACATTACTATAAAATGATCCCCAAAACACACTGTGATAATAATATGATAATAAATTTTACTTAAATGATAAGGTAAGGAAGTACAAAGCAAAAATAAGAGCTTTTTTCCATACTTCTTTGGAAAATGAAATTACTAATACCAAAGCCACACAAATTGACTAGTAAGTCTTTAACAAGTTTCTTAAATACACCTTCTTATTTGAAAGTAAATGCCCTCTCCTTCCTCTTTGCAAAAGACCTACTCCTGGTGCTAGATCTGCATGAAAACTGCACTTTCACCACCCCATTCACCTGCAAGACCAAGGCCCAAGTGTGGCTTAAAATGAAGTAGTACTACAGTACTTGCTAACATTTTTGATTTTACAGATCTGGTAAACAACGCAAGTAAGAGAAGGAAAACATCCTTGAAATATCATAATTTTCATTCATGATCACCTGTATAATGTGAATTTATATAAGTCATTACGAGATGACCTGACAGCTATCAGGAAAGCAGGAGGGGAGGTTGGTACCCTCAGGCAGTACCCAGGTAGAAGTATATTTCAGCTCAATTTCAATGTAACTCTTTTCTGCTTGATAAATAAAGAGCTCCTTAAGAACAGAATTCCTGTAAGCAAAACTTCCAAAGAGCAGGAATACCCTACGTCTGTTTAGTTTATTGTCAGAAGTATACGCAGCTATGGTGCGTTAGTCAAATCGCTAACCCACAGGTGGGGAATACCGCAAGTCCAGCTTGCGGTACATCCGTCACTGGAAACTGGATGACACAAGCCTTCGTGCCCGCTGACCGAGCTCCTCCTCACAGTTAAGGAGAGTTGCGTCTCCCTAACACTGTTGGGGACCACTTCTGGGCCCCTTCTGCCCTGATGGCATGAGACCCTCTTACTTCAAACCTAAATGCATTTGCTCTCAAGAACAGGCATGTAAACACTGCAACATCATTTCACCTACAGCATTTCTGTCACTTAACACATAAAGAAAAGTACCAGTGTTAAGGCAGGAACTGGACGCACCACATGTCTTTTACACATCTGAGAACACAGCTGTCTCTCTGTGAGATTCGGGGGCCCTGCTGAAGAAAGCCGTGCCATCACCGACCGTGTCCGCACACCGCGCTCCGCACAGGCTGCGCGGAACCCCGTGCCGCGGCACGGACACCAACACCCGGGAGGAGGCAAGGAACGCGGCTGCAGAACACCAGCAGCACGGACAGCCTGCCTGACAAGATAGCGGGCACGAAGCAGCCCCGCCGCCGCGCTGAGAGGACGTGCCCCGCTCCCGCAGCGCTCCGCTCCGCGTCCGCACCCACCGCCGCGGACAGAGCCCCGCAGAGGCTCAGGGGCATCGCGCAGCCCCTAACTTTGGAGCAGAAGCAGCACCCCTCCCTCAGGGCTGAGGGAGCAAGTCCGCTCCCGTCCCCCCCTCCCCGCACCCCGCAAGTTCGGGGCGAGCCGGCCGCCCCCCGACCCACCTGGTGCAGCGTGTCCGGGGGCAGCTGTGAGGCCCGGAACAGCTCGCCCACACTGCTGCCCCCGGCGGCCGCATCGGGGGGCGGGCAGCACCGCGAGAAGAGCTCGGAGTAGCGCTGCTGCTCGCTCTCGCTCAGCGGCAGGAGCAGACCCCCGGTGCCGGCGGCGGTAGTGGTAGTGGTGGCGGTGGCAGCGGCAGCAGCAGCGGGCCCCCCCGCTGGCCCCTGCTCCATGGCGGGGCGGCGCACGCAGAGCCGCGCGGCGGGGCAGCGGGGGGAACGGGGCGGGAGGTGCGGCGGGAAGGAGGCGGTGCCGCGCTGCGGTGGGGAAGGTGGAGCCCCCGCCCCCCTCCGGTGAGCGCCTCGCAATGCCCCAACTCCGCCGTGCGCCAGCCCCCGCCGCCGGCTCCGCCTCGGCCCGCCGCTCCGCCCCGCACCCGGCGGTCCCGCCTGCGGACCCTGGTGGCGGCGGCGCCGCTTGGGTCTGTTGCAGTCAACGGGGCCGTCGGCCGGCGCCTTTTTATCCGCTTTCTTTTGTTTTAGCTGGTTGCATTCCGGGGAGACCTTGCAGCAGCTTCCAGTGCCTAAAGGGGCCTACAAGAAAGCTGGAGAGGGACTTTCTACAAGGGCATGTAGCGATAGGACAAGAGGGCATGGCGTTAAACTGAAAGAGGGGAGATTTAAATTAGATTTTAGGAAGAAGCTCTTCTCTGCGAGTGTAATGAGGCACTGCACAGACACTGGCACAGGTTGCCCAGAGAAGCTGTGGCTGCCCCATCCCTGGAAGTGTTCAAGGCCAGGTTGGATGGGGCTTGGAGCAACTTGCTGTAGTGGGAGGTGGCCCTGCCCATGGCAGGGGGTGGAACTAGGTGATTTTTAGGGTCCCGTCCAACCCAAACCAGTCTGTGATTCTTGTGATTAATCTTAAATGTGTCCTGTGTTTCGCACCAGGATGGGCCCACAGGAGTCCTGCGCCACCACCACTACCACCAAGCAGGTGCAGAGGCATTGGAACCCCTCATGCAGCTGGGTGGCTCATCTCACCCATCTCATGCCACCACTGCACGGTGCCCATCTTTGCCATACCCCTCCTAGCCCTCAAGGGATTCCCACCCCATTGCGGTGCCCATGCTTGTGGAGCTTGGCAGCACTTGGTTTTCCTTCCTGAGATGATGGGAATGTTTCCAAAAGTACTGCCTGCTGCTGAAAGTACAGCAGTGACTCTGCAATAAGCATCACACCTGAATTGAGGCCTAATAGGTCAGGCATGGCAGTTACCAGAGAAGCGTCTCACCATGTTCTCTACAGTTTGTGCTTTGACATTAAGGGCAGAGAGGCCCTTGTTATGGAGGCAAGATTCCAACAGTCCTCTGCCAGCAGTGACACTGCAAATGTCACTCTCCTTGGGGGTTGAACACCACCTTGGAATTTAGGCAGGTCATCACCCCGGGTGGGAGATGGGGCTGGGGATGTCTGTGGCTCCCATGCTGGTTTTCACAGCTTTTTGACCAGGAAGTTCTTTGTGGCATTTCAAGAGTAACATAATTTTCTATTAATCCTCTTGAGAAGGCTCTGCAGAGCAGAGTTCTTCTCCTGGAGAGTCCTAAGATGTTGGATGTTGCTAGCCTTTCTCTGTCAGGTACAGGATACTGGTCAGAGGAAACGGTACCAGGCCATGGGGAGATGATGTCAGGCTTTGCCTAGCGCCTTATTTAACTGTATGACTCTTATGACAACAGAATATTTCCAAGCTAGCTTTTGGCAGAACACTCTCCTACAGCTCGTCCTGAACAAGAGAGATGTTACACTGACAAGCAAAGGAAAATACTGTCAGCAATTTGTACTAATAGTGCATTTTCCTGTGTCTGAAGATTGTCATTGGTAACTGACCAGCTCAATACTTGTGACGCTCGTGTCTCATCACAAAAAACTCCCTGCTCCAACACCCTATCAGACAGTTCGACTTTTGTTGATGTCTCGGGCTCAGGTTTTTTAAGCGTTTCTAAGGTGGACCAAGGCAGGAAGATACGGGAAACACCCACTGTCCCAGAACACAATAGTCTGTCCTACCAGCCACACCTCTTACTGCAAACACTGCTGCTTTTTTTTTACCTATAGACAATTTTCTCTTCTGGCTTGACCTGTAAAACTTGCATTCCTCTCTTGATATATCCCATTCTCATCAGAAACGTCACAGTAGCTGTGTTCAAAAACAGTCCACCCCACCATTGTAAACTCCAATCTGTCATCTCCAATACACTAAAGAATTGAACTCCCCCCATGAGCTGAGGGAGACAGCAGGACCCTTATTTCTGCAAAAGAAATGTGAGCTTATAGGTGTAATAGGTGTGAGCCGAACACCTCGTGGGCATGAGCACCCCTTTGGGGAATACAGGGGGATGCTCAGGTGCCTGCCACCTCTGCAGCCAACCCCACTCATCTACTCTGCTGAGCCCAACACTTAGGGGGAGCTTTATCCCACCCTGGGTGCCAGAGCCACTTTCTGTATGGTCCAGTGCGCTTTGTGCAATGGCACTGATGGTCCTCACATGCTTTAAAGTTCTTGTTAGAATGCCCTTCGAACAGACTGAGAGGCACTTTGTGATAACAGAAGCCATACAATTATCATAGGAAGAGAGATTCAACTTTCCTGTTTACAGGGAAGTTGTGATGTCATTACAGGTTATAAAACTTCCCTATAACTAAGAAATGCTATGTACCAGTAAATCAAAACAATTCAAGTGTTTATTGTTTGCTGGGAAAAAAATGAAGCCAGTAATGTAAACTGGATTGAAATCTGACTTATCAAACTACGGTTTAGATCTGTGTGTGGTCCTCCTTTCCTGCTTCCCTCCCCACCCAACCAGTAATGCAATGACTTGCTCCAAATGCAGCCAGCAGCAGCCTGCAAACAATTGTATGTTTGTGTGTGGGAGGGAGACCGAAGTCATAGTAAAAAATACTACTTCCAAAGAAGCGCTAGTAGGAATAGGAGTAATGTGCATGATAGGTATATCCAAAATCATCAGTGTAAATTGTCACGTATAATATGGCATAGAATACATAATTCCCAGTAAAAAAATCCCTCCCAATATTTTAATATATAGGGGATCCTGGGAACTATTTTTATTTAAGCAGTATAACTAAAGACCGGTCACTCAAATCTGCATGCTACTTCATTAGTCTTATGGTTTAGATCACGTCAAACTTGCCCTGATCTGAAAGGCATGAGATCTGGCAGGCAGCTGCTGCCCATTGACAGTGAAAATTCCCCACATATCACCAAGTGTGGCTTTGGAAAAAAATCCAAATGGTTGGCTGAAAAACTGTGATTTAGCTTTTCCAAAATCAATTTGAACTAATCTCTCCTGTTGTTCCTAATACCAACTCTTTTTATTTACTCTCTGCAAAATGAAAGGAGGTTTTGATGACAAGCAACTGGTGGGGCAGGTTTCCCAGCCATGGCATCAGGCATGCTTGGAGTGTAATAGGCAAGCTTGTAGTTTCATGTATTGATTCAGCATTTGAATACTGTTATTATTATTGGCCTTGTTGCTTGCATGAAGATATTCCATGTCTAAGAAGAACAGGAAAAATTGTTAATTAACTGTAAAATTTGATTCCTTGTTTTCCAGCTTGTTAATACCTCTAATGCATGAAAAACCCCTATGAAACAGGAACTGTTTCCAGCTCTGACCAATTCATGGTTTTCAAAATTAGACGGCATCATAGGTGAAAACTGCCTCCTCTGAGCAGATTGTGGAGGATGCAGCTCCTGATAGTTTTTTCTGTAAACATTTAAGTACATAGTAGAGAATAGAAGCTGGTGTCATAAAATATTTGACAACTCTGTTTTTCGGGTGGGGAGGGAAGCAGGACCACACACAAATCTAAACCATACTTACAGAAGTCAAATTTCTGTTCAGTTTACATAACTGACATTATTTTTTTCTAGCAAACAATAATTACTTGAATTGCTCTGATTTACAGGAATTTATTGTTCCTTAGTTCTGGGGAAGTTTTGTGACATAATAATATCACACCTAATTGTGTTCAGAAGAGTCTTTTTACAAAGTCCTTTTACAAAGATTTATAGATGTAGTGTGAGCTTTAGTGGCATAAGGCTAAGCCCCTGCACACATCTGTGTAAAGGCAAGGCCAGTAACAGTATACTGCTTTTTAGGTAACTTTCCAGGAACGTGCAGCCTCATTCACATTAATTTTCATCAAAGCCCCTGGCAGTTTATTTCTTTTTAAATGATGGCTCCACATGACATAAATAAAATAAATAAAATAAATAAAATAAAATAAAATAAAATTAGATTGATATTTGGTTTTAGTTTTAATTTCAAAAGATTATCCACTTACTTTCACATTCCATAGATGCAGAAGGTCACTCAACAAACCAAGCATTAGAGTATGGTTTCTCTATCATTTATACTTTAACTTAGGAAATTTACAAAGCTTTCAGCAACTAACCAGATACCCAGTTTCAATCAGAATACACCCAGCTTTACCATATTGCAGGGCAGTGGTTCCTAAAAGTCATATAGTCAGCACACTCGAAAGCCTGAACCCAGAAATGGTGCCGGGGGCTGATTTACATGCTCTTGGAAGTCACACACAGAAAAAAACCAAAACCTTAAAACTAACTAACTAAATAAATAAACAAATAAATAGAAAAAGGGACCTATTGTCTTCTCCCATAGACACAAGATAAAAGATCTTGCAATACATTTTGGAAGCTAACTGTATTCTTGTGGAAAAGCAGGGGAATGCACATTAGGAAGAAGGGGCTATTGCAACAGCATAAATTTAATTAATTAAAGAAAATTTCATAGTGCTTGGTGAGGTGGCTAATGTTCCATCACTTGTTTCTTTGACGAACTGTTACTGGCAACCACACTCTTAAGTGAAAAATAATCACAGAAAGGCACAGAGACATTAATCATCGCAGCGAAGCCATTAATGCAAAGCAGAGTGCATATTTTCCATTTGAAGAAATTGCAATTAAGTGAAAAATCACTGCACATTCACTCTTTCTTGTGTCCTTCAGCTAATTTGTGTCTTTCTTAAAATTTTTGCCTTCAGACTTGGAAAACAGTTCTAAGAAGCATTCTGATGTGATAACCTGATGACCATGAAGGGCTTTCAATGCTGCTACTACAGTCTCATGCTTCACATGCAGTTTTGACCTAAGTAAGTTCCCTAAAGGGAATTTGCAGGCAGGCAAATACTATGCCCTTATGCCATTTTCCTAGTTACATTTTAACACAGCAAATAGTCCACCTTGTCCTCTAGCTAATTCATGAAATCTGTATAAACCACAAACAAATCAGCTGCAGTACTATACAGCTCCTGCTGTCAGCAGACAGTGGAAATACATCAGCAATAAATTCTATTTATGACTGATTTTTCCAGACCAAACCCAGCTACACCAATGTCACTGCAATTGCAGAAAGTACCCAGACAGGCATTTTCTGCAGGAACGTGCACTGTGCCATAAACCTTGTAACCTGCACTTGACAAATCATTAAGCATCAATTTGGGAAGGGCTGTACTTTCACTGCACTGCTTGTTATGCAAAAGCAGCTGTATCTGCAGCCTGGCCTCCACTGTGGTAGCAACCTCCAACTTGCAGGTATCACATACAAAGATGAAGAAACACATAGATGGCCCATACCTTTCAGCAGGCAGAGCTGCATCTCCCTCATCTGCAGCACCATGCCATGACCTCTCTACCTCTTCGTAACCTCTCTCACGACGTGGGGTTTGTTTGGAGCTGGGCAGGGTGATGGAACAAGCGCTCAGGCAGCAGGGATAGGCTGGGTTGCAGTCACTATACTACTGTGGCATAGAGGTTTTCCCTTCTCCCACCCCTCCAAGCTCCCGACAGATACTTCAGATATCGCTTTTAAAGAAAAGAAACCTCAGAGACCTGGATAGTGTTCATTTGAATCGGACATTGTTTATCAGCAGCACAGAAGAAGGTCTTCCCATTTTCTAGTAAAGACGTCCTATAGCAGGGACAGCTTCTGACCGTCAGAGCCCCTGAAGCCAAATAGGAGACTGCACAGATAAAACAGACTACAGCTGGGCTCTCACTGTTATGTTATTGAGGCAACATCATGTTAATTATTATATAAAATCTTGTTATTTTAGTCACATATGTTTTCATTGCCACTACTGACTAGCAAAATCTAAATATTGTTAGAATAGTATTTGCTTTGTCATTTACATATGTTCTTCATTCTTTCCCCCACTGTAAGAACTCCAGGCAGTTGACAGCTGACATATTAATATTCAATATAGAGATTAGATAATAAGTCTCATCATAGTGGAGAAAGAAGGTGCATATAAGGAGGGTAAATTACAGTCTTGTGATTGAGAAGTTTATCTTAGAAAGGCTCAGAAAAATTTGGTACTGCTGTTACCTTTGCTACATTTCCCATGCAAGTCTGCAGACCCTTTCTTAGTAGCACAGAGAAAATGTCTTCTAATCGTTCAGCAGACTTTTGAGATACTTCCAGTCTCTTGTGAGATACGGGCAATTGTTGGCTTTTAGATTCTCTCAAAGGGTGATGGGGAGAAAATAAAGTCAGTGTAGGACTAGCAATCAGGAGATTATTCCTGACTGACTTTGGAACCACTTCAGGTGTGATGATGGTGACTAATAGGAAATAAGCTAGTGAAATGCAGGATTTAATTACATGGTTCAGAAGGTACTTAAGTTTTCTGTACAGACAAGAAGACTCCACAATACAGCTCAGTTCAGAGATCCCATGCAGGAGCCAGACCCACTAGACTGCAAATCAGAGTGGTACTCCTGCCCATTCCTAAGCTGGCAAGTTCAGGTGAAGGCTAGTGGCTGAACTACCCTTCTTGAGTTCAAGCTACCATCTGTGAATGGCACTTGGCTAGGTTGTGGTGAGATACCAGCTCTTTGGTGCTAGCTTCAGGATTTCCAGTGTTGCTTAGCGGAGTGTCACACAGATGTGCATCAGGAGTAATTTGCACATGAGAGAAGCTTTCCATGGAGGAGCATGGGAACACAACACCTGCAAGGAAAGCTCTAGATGTAAGAATGATCAGTGGCACAGGAAAAAGGAGAGATTAGGTTTTAGATGTATCTTTTAAATAAAAGCAGAAAAAAACATCTCCCAGGCTGCATATGCCCTATTTCATCTCCCTCCTTTGAGTGATCCTACTGTTCCCTGCCCTGGCTTTGAGTGACATGGGACCTTTCCTACCATCCCTCTCTCATCCTCCTTGCCAGTGACTTACGACTGTGTTCTGTATCTTCTCATTCTGGACCTCACCCAACAAGGTACCTTTCCCTTCTCTTCCTTCTCTTTGCAAGTGCTAGAGGACTTTCTTCTGTCAGAGGATACAGTCCTTTAGATCAGAAAAACCTGCTTCTGTGCCCAAGTGCATCATTTGGAGTCTATGGCTGATGCCACTCTTGAATATTCAGTTTTAAACTACAGCAATTTAGTAACACTGGAGACCAGCTGAGGCAGGCAGACAGGCAAAGAAATGAAGAAAAGGGGAGAAAGAAAGAGAAAGAGGGAAGGAGAGAAGGAGAGAAAGAAAGAAAGGTGTTTCAGAGCTCTGCCTTTCCCCCAGGTTAGCTGTACATGAAATGGTACTGAGTGGGAAGCTACCTAGATCCAGCCATTTCCCTGTCTACTGTCTCGGTCAGAGCATAGCAGTGAAGAGCTTATGTCTGCCTGCATGGGTCTGTCTGGAGGTATCCCATGTTTCCCCTTGTCACGCAGCACTACTGAACAAAGCAATAGACAGAGTCCTTCCTGTTACTCCTCTGGGCGTGGTACATCAACAGCGCCTGGCCCTAATATTAGAAAAACAGTTAGGGTTGAGCCACAGGATGTGTAGCTACTCTCCTGTGCTTGGTCGGTTGGATGATTTTCCAAGTATTTCCTACAGCACCGCTCCAATGCTGCTCATAACTGATATTGCAGTCCCCCTGTTTGGGTGCAAGAGCACTGGAGTGAAACTCAGGATTAGCCTGTCCTAAAAATGCACAGCTAGAGACAAAAGGTTTGACAAAAGATTGCCATTCTAGATTAAAACTCCTAGGGACGACTGGTGGTTTTGCTTTTGTACAAACTGATTAAACAGTGTCCATGTTGTGTAGCCTTGCGGAAGCAGTAAAGAGATCAGATGAAGCCACAAAAGAACCATTTCGAAGTAGGATGGCTGAAAAGCAAAGCCATCACTACTAGGATCCCTGTGTTCATAGTGAATTTTTGAACAGTTGTATTTTTGAACACTGTTGTACTTTCCACATAGTTTCAATAATATACATTTGTCAAGTCTTCTCTAAAACTCTGGATAGCTTAAGGGAGGAACATTTCCAGTGTATTGATTAAAATTTTATGAGCATACTTACTTGCAATGTAATTGATGGGTGGATGAAATTGCCAAGCCATTATCCATCATATTTGAGAAGCTGTGGCAGTCTGATGAAGTTCCCACTGACTGGAAAAAGGGAATCATAGCCTACATTTTTACAAAGGGAAAAAAGAAAGATCCAGGGAACTACAGGCCAGTCAGTCTCACCTTGCTGACCAGCAAGAAAATGGAGCAGATTGTCCTGGAAACTGTGTAAGGCACATGGACAATAAGGAGGTGATTGTGACAGCCAGCATGGCTTCATTAGGGGCAAATCATGCCTGACAAATTTGGTGGCCTTCTATGACGGGGTGACAGTGTTGGTGGATAAGGGAAGAGCAACTGATGACATCGACTTGGACTTGTGCAAAGCATTTGACACCGTCCCTCAAGGCGTCCTTTTCTCTAAACTGGAAAGACATGAATTGAGTGGATAGACTACGTGGTGGGTAAGGAACTGGGTGGATGACTGTACTCAAAGAGTTGTGGTCAATGGCTCAATATCCAAGTGGAGAACAGTGACGAGTGGTGTTACTCAGAGATCGGTATTGGGACTAGTACTGTTTAATGTCTTTGTCAGCAACAGTGGGATTAAGTGCACTCTCAGCGAGTTTGCTAACAACATCAAGCTACATGCTGTGGTTGACAACACTGGAAGGACCTTGACAGGCTCAAGAGGTGAGACTGTGCAAACCTCATGAAGTTCAACAAGGCCAAGTGCAAGGTACTGCACTTGGGCTGGGGCAATCCCAAGCGCAAAATCAGGATGGGCAGAGACTGGGCTGAGAGCAGTCCTGAGGAGAAGGACTTGGGGGTGTTGGTTGATGGGAAGTTCAACACGAGCCAATAATGTGCGCTTGCAGCCCAGAAAGCCAACCGAAATCCTGGGGGCTGGTCAAAAGGAGCTTGACCAGCAGGTGCAGGGAGGTGATTCTCCCCTTCTACTCTGTTCCCCTGAGACCCTACCTGCAGTACTGCATCCTGCTCTGGGGCCCCCAACCCAAGTGGGAGGTGGACCTGATAGAGCGAGTCCAGAGGAGGTCACAAAGATGACCAGAGGGCTGGAGCACCTCTGCTATGGTGACAGGCTGAGAGAGTTGGGGCTGTTCAGCCTGGAGAAGAGAAGGCTCCGGGGAGACCTTAGAGCAGCCTTCCAATACCTAAAGAGACCTACAAAAAATCTGGAGAAGGACTTTTTCTAAGAGCAGCTAGTGATAGGACAATAAAAAATGGTCTTAAACTGAAAAAGGGTAGATTTAGATCAGATACTAGGAAGAAATTCTTCATTGTGACTGTGGTGAGGCCCTGGCACAAGTTGCCCAGAGAAGCTGTGGCTGCCTCATCCCTGGAAGTGTTCCAGATCAGGTTGGATGGGTCTTTGAGCAACCTGCTCTAGTGGGAGGTGTCCCTACCCATGGTGGGGTGGTTGGAACTGGATGATCTTTAGGGTGTCTTCCCTCCCAAACCCACCCAAAGTTCTATGTTTCTGTGATTTGAAGGAATAAGAATTGCTTAGAGAGATCCTGGAACTTGTTTTGGTTTGGTTGCTAATTTATTTTGCTTTTGGTCACGCAAGGTAAACAAGATACATTTGTAATAACTCTATATCCTAATGCAAGTATGGAAGAATGTATTCATTTCTAGAAAAGCTTGTGCTTTTGTCATATGTGTATGTAATTATGCAATATTACATAATTACATTATATTACATATTATATAAGAAATATGTAATATTTATTATCTTGCAATATTGGGATAAAACAATACGAAGAATTTAATAAATTATGAAGATTTACAGTCAAAACCAGAGAATGGCTATAGTGAGTTTTGGGGTGAATTTTACTGTGGTTTGTAGCATAACTGTGTCTTTATTGTGCTAACTTTTGCTACGTAAATACAGACAGGTAATCCCATACCTTGAGGGCCAGATCTCTTTGTATTTGCTTCAGTTTAAAATCCATTAAATAACACTGAATTTACACAGGGTCACCCAATTGCAAAGTTAAGCGTGTGCAGGATAATGCCCTAAAAATTTACTGTAAGATAGATAGCACTGTAAAGATTTGCAGCAAATGAGCATGCCAGGTGAGGCCTGATCTGAAACACTAAAATACAATTTTCCATTTTAGTGAATTTTTATTGAAGCTTTAATGGAGGAGTGCATCCTGAGCAGGCATCTAAATGAAAAGTCATCATCTAAAAAGTCAAAAAACTTCCCCAGTTATAAGAAATGCTATGGAAAGAAAATCAAATGCAAAGATAAAAGAAAGTTAAAAAGAATAGCTGAGCAGGATGACTGGGTATGAGTTTTGCAAATTCCTTCGAGATTTAAAGAATATGCAGGAATTTTAAAAATATGTAGGCATTTTTCAGTTTTCAGGCAAATAGATTTCTCCTAAGTTATCCTCATTAAGAACATTTAAGCAAGAGGAGCAAAGTTGCTGGAATTGCACGGTAATTTCAGAGATGCTTGAAATCTGCAGTACAAAACCAGTCTCTGAGAAATGCAGTGAACAGATGTTCAGAGGCAGTCTTCTGCTTGGAGTACTTATAAATCAAAGCCATATGACAAGCGTTGTAGCTGGTGATGTTTGCAAGACAGCAGATTCTCTTTTGTGGATTTTTTTTTGTGTCAGCTCTAGTAATTCTTGATGAGCTTATAGATTCAGAAAAATCCTAATATCTTATCCTGAGAGAGCTCAGCAGAGTTATGCAAATGGAAAGTAATTTAGTTATCAGAATTCCTAATTAAAAACTAATAAAATAAAAAAAGTGAGTTTCTGAAATGAGGTTTTCCCACATTCCTCTCTTGTCCGGATATGTGGGTGCCCACAAGGAGCTGAAGGGACTGCACTGACTGTCCCCAGTGAGAGCACTACTTTAGTTTGTCTCTACCTTCACAACACAGGCAGAAAGCCTTAGTCAAAAAGGTTGTTCTTTTCCAAAGACTTGAAGATATTGGTGTCACCTTTTACTTGGTGAAGTCACTCAAGCCATGGCACAGGGATCTCATAACACCATTACTGAAACTTTTTCTTTATCCTTGGTAGAGCCATCATTTTTTTTCCTTTTTCCTTGCTTTCTTCAGTCCAATGATTACTGATGGAAAAGAATCAGCCTATTGATCCCTCTGCCCTTTCCCAAGACCTGCCCTACAAACTGGGCGTTGCTCAAATTCAAGAAACACTCTCTTGTACCTTCTTCTGACCACCTGTGAAATTTAGCATCACATAGAGAAAAAAAGCACTATAGCTGCCATAGCAGCTATTAGCCAAATATTGTGTTATAAGTTAAAGCTGAGAAAAATCTTCAAAGGAAGAAATTAGCATCCAGTTGGCAAGGCAGCTATATAAAACCAGATACCAATCTCAGCAGCACCAGAATTAATTAGGAGTAATTGCAATCTACTTCTGCACTGAAGATAGTAATCTATTTCTGATTATGTATCTTTCTTATCTTTATGTTTGAGCCTTTAAGATTATGATCACATTTTTCAATGTTGCTTTGGTTGATAATTGAAGATGGTATCTGAGGAAAATGCCACTGTATTAGGACAATTCTAGATAAAACATTGTACACAAAAATAAATACTGAGGTTTAAAAAATAAAGCATCCCAAAATTAGCAAATGTCACAAGTAAGATAGCCTACACAATGTTACTTCTGTCCTGTAATGGGAACAAAGGCTGACAAAAAAAAATGCAAAAATGAATTATTTAATATTCAGCTATATTTGCTAAATAATGAAGGAATGTAGCAGATCATAGAATCATAGAATCATAGAATAGTTAGGGTTGGAAAGGACCTTAAGATCATCTAGTTCCAATCCCCCTGCCATGGGCAGGGACACCTCCCACTAAACCATGCCATCCAAGGCTATGTCCAACCCCACCTTGAACACCGCCAGGGATGGAACATTGACAACTTCCCTCAGCAACCCATTCCAGGGCCTCACCATCCTCACAGTAAAAAACTTCCCCCTTATATCTAACCTAAATCTCCCCTCTTTAAGTTTGAACCCATTATCCCTTGTCCTGTCACTACAGTCCCTCATGAAGATTCCATCCCCAGCATGCCTATAGGCCCCCTTCAGATACTGGAAGGCTGCTATGAGGTCTCCACGCAGCCTTCTCTTCTCCAGGCTGAACAGACCCAACTTTCTCAGCCTGTCTTCATATGGGAGGTGCTCCAGTCCCCTGATCATCCTCGTGACCCTCCTCTGGACTTGTTCCAACACTTTCGTGTCCTTCTTATGTTGAGGACACCAGAACTGCACACAATACTCCAAGTGAGGTCTCACAAGAGCAGAGTAGAGGGTCAGGATCACCTCCCTCGACCGGCTGGTCACGCTCCTTTTGATGCAGCCCAGGGTATGGTTGGCTTTCTGGGCTGCAAGCGCACGCTGCTGGTTCATGTTCATTTTCTCATTGACCAACACCCCCAAGTCCTTCTCTGCAGGGCTGCTCTGAATCTCTTCTCTGCCCAACCTGTAGCTGTGCCTGGCATTGCTCTGACCCAGGTGTAGGACCTTGCATTCATCATGGTTAAACTTCATCAGGTTGGCATCAGCCCACCTCACAAGTGTGTCAAGGTCCCTCTGGATGGCATTCCTTCCCTCCAGCATATCAACTGAACCACTCAGCTTGGTGTCACTGGCAAACAGATTACCTGCTATGTAGTAGACTGTAAAAATATGCATAGACACAGAGATGCACTTTCTATATGATTAAATGATTATGAGAAAATACTTCACAATAAGGTTATAAAGAAGAGGTGAAATTATAAATCATGGTAACTTGTCTTTTAAACCAGAACTTTTCTCCACAAGGTTGAAGGACGGAGTTGGTAAAGGGCAAAAGCTTGCAGCACACCTGCTCTCACAAGCCTCCAGAGTGCTTTAGTAAGTTTAGCAAGCTGCTCCTAAGTAGTCTACTCTGGCTTCTAACGACATGGTAATTTTTTACCAATGTTTCTAAATATAGCTTACTTTTACTTCCACAATGCTAAAATACCAGCAAGAAAAAAGAAAATCATATTTTCTTTTGCAGTGTCTGTGCAAATTTAAATAACCATAGCCAGTGAAGTAAGAATAAGGCCCACAGTCGCTGCAGTGTATTCTATTCTGTAATTGAATCAGCCTATGTGGATCTTGGCTCTGAAATAAGATGAAATGCAAAGACTGTTGTACTCGTGTATAGCTATGCTAGCTGTATTGGTTTCCTCGGGATACAGATCAACATATTGTGGTAAGTGACAGTTAGTCTGTAATGAAATACCTCACAGTAAAGAACATCATATGTTAAAGAAATGGGAATATAGATGGGTGAAAAAGCTCAGCTGCTCCATTTTTCAATACTGCTCAAGACATTAATTGCAGAAAATGAGGCACCTAAAAATATCTGGATATTGATTTCCTCACAGTGCTGATGTTATCAGTTATGCTCGTTTCTCTCCAGTGTATGTTTGCCCTGTTTTGCTGGTCTTTTACTTCTGCCTCTTGACAGCAGAAGCTGAGGATGTTGCTGTCTCCTAGTATTAGTTGGTAAACATGCTTTTCAAAGCAACAGCTGCACTTCCACAAAACCCTTTAATTTTCTTTTACAATTTTACAGTGAGCTAAAGCAGCCGGAGTGCTTTGGAGATAAAGGAGCTCATGAATAATTCACTTTACACCTTTAACTGAAGTATGGCTGTCTTCTTTAAATAAAAATGCCTCCTGTCAAGGGCAGTGAGAGGGTTTTGGGAGGAAGGCAAAGCTATTTCCACTTGAGACCGCAGATAATCACAGTTGGTGGCAAGGTGGAAATCAATGTTGGTATCATTTTGCAACTTTTTTATCATTACCCTTTAAATCATTTCTATGTAAAAATCACTGGAAAACAATGCAAAGGTGAAAAACTTCAGCAGGTATGTAGGTTATAAATGCTTATGGCCAGCAAAAAGGCAGATTATGTGTTTTTACACAGATGGCTGAATTCACATTCTGTAGTGTATCAGGTGTTTTATCCATTTCCTAGCATGAGGTGGTGCTGGATGCCCTCCTGAGTGCCACTGAAGGGTTCCTGAGGGGGCCCTGCCAGTGGGCTGGGCTTCCCCTCAGAGCTGGCTCAGCAGGTCTGGTGCAGCTCCAGAGCTGTTTGTTGTCATCACCCGCCTGAGCAGGGCATTGTTAGGATCCAGCCAGATCCTTGGCATTCTTGTTCCCTGCAAGGCAGAGCATAAGCTGCTGGTGTTTGTTGTCCTTGTTGCTGTCTCACTGGCAACACTGTAAGAGATGCCACTCTGGTTAACTGCTGCAGAGCAAGAGTGCCAATCCAGATGTGGCAAGCACAGGATGAGAATGGAAATGCAGAGTCTTTCTCTGGAAATAGAAGAAGGTTACAGGGATCTGAAATGAGATAAGAGTCTCCTGCTCTCCTCCAAAATACCTGCTTGCTCAGATGCGTAAATGGGTTTCAGCTCTCAAGCAAGTCAGCTCATACAGCACAAAAATTTTACTGCTGGTGGGTGTAAGGGAGCAGGCAAATTTAATATATTGCACAGATAGAAAAGCTGGGACAGAGCCCACAGCAAAGAATGGTCCTGAAGTGCCAGCAGAAGAGGCACAGCCCTTCAGCTGGGGTCTGCCAAAAGAGAGAACTGGAGGAAGCCATGTCAAGGTATTTATGAAGAAATGAAAAAGTTTTAGGGAGCTGACTGGGAAGTAACAGTGATTTACCTTCTTCCAACAGGGGAACCTGCAAATGAGTGTGGAGTAAAACAGGGTGAGAACCTACAGGCTAGTTCTTCTGAGGAACTCTGTGTGTGGACAATGACTACTACAGAATTATGAATGCCTTGCTAATGTTGTATTATTCACCCAGAGAGCTGGATGTACTAATGAAGAAACAAGCACTTTTATTCCATACATAGTTTGAGAATAATCCTCTGCCAATAGAGTCCCCTGGAGAGAGGATACAAAATTCTCACTAACAAATAGTTTCTGATTGCCAGTCAGCTCTGATGAACGCATAGACAGCGTGACCACTAAAGTCCCTGAGTAAAATAGAGTATGTGCCTGTACTGCAGTCAGTATGTGACTGCAGTTTGCAGGGGCAGTCTGCTATGAACTTCTGGGCAGGTGATTTGGAGAAAGATGTTGCAGCAGTTCAGTGTGGCCAGCTACAGACTTTTAGCTGGATTCTTAACTGGGCTTTGCAGCCTCTAGTGACCTCAATGGCAACACCATCCATAGTCTCTCTAGCTGCCCTCAATCTAGCTTCAGTATCTCTACTTAAGTTATAGTTTATGTCTTTGCCTTCAGGGCAGAGATGGCATGAGCTATGTGACCTGACCATGCTTCCACAGTTGGTGAAGGAAAGGTGAATATTGAGACTATAGCACCACTAAAAATAGCCCACTGTGTACGTTTTCTCTTTTCCACCCTTGATGGTGCATATTGCGCGTAGTCCAAATGGCTGCAGCCTTCAATACAAAGCTACTGTATTGAAAAGAGTCTTAAAAGGCGTCTGTAAGAAAGATGGGGAGAGAATTTTTAGCAGGGCCTGTTGCTACAGGACAAGGGGCAATAGTTTGAAACTAAAAGAGGGGAGATTCAGGCTGGATGTGAGGAAAAAATTCTACAATGATGGTGGTAAAATGACAGCACAGGTTGCCCAGAGAGGGGGGGGATGTGTCATCCCTGGAGACATTCAAGGCCAGGCTGGATGTGGTTCTGAGCAACATGATCTCATTAAGGATGTCCTTGCTCATTGCAGGGAGGTTGGACCAGATGATCTTTGAAGGTCCCTTCCAACTCAAACTATTTTATGATTCTGTGATTCTACCTCAGCTAGATAGAAGAAGCATAGCTATTCACACTGGGCAGATTTTGGCCAGCTTTAATGATAGCTTTTCTACAGGCAGGCACTTTTTGATGACAGTGTATCACTTCTATTTTGAGTCAGCTCAAGTCTGGTGCACTGTAAAGAATTTTGCTCACAGTGATTCAGCTGCAGTGCTGTTAGCAGCTTTAGCATCAGCAGTGCTGCCATCAGAAACCTCAGGAGCAAGAATAACTGACATGATATTGAAAGTAATGCAAAGCCGTTGACAAATACAGCTCTTATTACCACTGACTGTGCTAAGCCAGGATGGAAAACTTCCCGCAGCTTCCTTGGTACAAGCATGAGTGCAAAGTCATTCCAGACTGTCTGGTTGAAGCAGAGAATGCTATGGGAGGCTGCTAAGTGATGCTGCCTGGCAATGTTCCCACACTAAAAATTCAGTGGAAGATAACTGCTATATTTTGGGGATGAGTTCTCTTCCTCAGTTTTCTGTGGATTTTATGCAGTGCATATATAATGCTGAACGGGAAGTATAGCACCTCTTTTTTTCACTTAAGCTCAAAAATTCATTGGTCTGGTGCCTATTTGTTGGTGAATGTTTCTGCTTCTAGCTACGTTTCTGTGAAGGTGTTTGATGGCCTTAGCATGCTATCAATTAGAATGCATTAAATCCAGGGGAAGTCACATTTACTCATTCTTTTACCTCTCATTGAGAATGACTGAATTTATGGGACAAAAAAATAGCACCCATTAAATTTTGGAATCAGTGAACTTCTAGCCTTGCATTCTTCACACAGATTTTCTAACTTAACATTTTGAAAGCCACATTTCAAGGCAAAAATCAAATCTTATCTTCTTTTCAGTACAGTGGAAAAGCCAAACTTCTCTTAAACTGTTTCCAAGTGACTAAAGGCTATACTTCTGGAACAGATTCAAGTGAGCAGCCTGTCTATTCTGAACACCCTTATCAGCACTTCCAGGGGGTTTTTAACAGATGACAAAAAGCTGTGGTACAGCAATTACTGTCATTACAGACTAGAATTCCAAGGCTTGTGTGATTTTTTATTTAAGAAATAAAATGCCAAACCTTCCTCCCCTCCCTGCCCAGCCCCAGTTATCTTTTCCAAACATCTTACACGTAATGTTTAAGTGTTCCTAAGCCAATATCATATGAAATCTGGAAGCTCAGCATCAATTGCCTTTCACAGTAATTTGGGTTCTGTTACTAGACCAGTAGATTTCACATCAAACTGGCTGATGGACCATTTTACTTTACTGTTTCAACAGGGGAAAATGTGGAAAATGTGGTTGTGTTCACCTCTGGCAAAAGGACAAAAGCAAAGAGTGGGTCAATAACAATTTGTATCATTGCATTTATTTCTTTACTGAATGTGTATCTAAGACCTAAACTACAATTCTGCAAAACCAAAAGGAATAAATGCAGTTAAACTCTGCAGCTGATCACTGTTAAGTTACTGTACCATTTTCTTAAGTGCTCTGTAATTTTAGTGACTACTAACTCTTTGCAAGCCACTTTAATAAACCTAATCAAATAAAGTAATCATTTGTAAGAGTCATCAAAGAAATACTACTCCCTTTGGATATACAGTCCTTTATTACTTGGATAAATGTGTTTGCTGAAGACAGAGCTCCACCAGACCGATTCAAGCCAGGACAACAAATTCCATATTCCAGATGACAAAATATTATCCATCAAAGAAAAAAGAAAAATTTTCATAGAACTAGAATGGTTTGGGTTGGAGGGGACCTTAAAGCTCATCCAGTCCCAACACCCCTCCCACAGGCAAGGGCACCTAACACAGCATCAGGCTGCTCAAAGCTCTGTCCAGCCTGCCCTTGAACACTGACAGGGATGGGGCAGCCACAGCTCCTCTGGGCAACCTGTGCCAGTGCCTCACCACAGTCACAGTTAAGAACTTCTTTCTTATATCTGGTCTAAACCTACCCTCTTTCAGTTTAAAACCATTTCCATTTGTCCTGTCAGTACGTGCCCTTGTAAAAAGCCACTCTCCAGAGTAATAATTATTTACGTTCAAATGATGTTCTTGAGGTAATGCACTGGAGAGAAACTCTGGCGTGAAGCACAAGGGTTTCTGGGGCCATACCCCCAGATCCTCAATACTCAAGTACGCTTAAATGTACAGCAAGCTTCTTTACAGTGAATGGTGGAAAAACTTTTTAGCCATTACAGTGTATAAAGCCATGTAACAGAAATACTAGTATTGGCCTGGATGGAAAAGTGCATACAAAAGCACCAGAAGAAACAATGGAGCAAAGCAGCAAAGCTGTATCATAGTGGAACAGCCGTTCCTCTTCCTGTTATCTCAGCAATAAGACAGTCTGTAATCATAACAATGTGTGAGATGAAGAAGCAAACAGAATGGGCAGCAACCTTGTTGAAGAATTATAAAGGATAAAATAAACAAGGTTGTAAGGCAAAAAGATTGCCCCATAACAACTGTTGACTCCTAAAGACTATAAAAAACTGTCCAAACCCTATTTTTTTCCTCCGGTGGAAAGAAACACATGATATATAATGAGGACTTGAAAACTATTTGTTGTGTTGCCATCCATATGACATAGAGGTGATCGTGGCAAAACTGCTCACGGACTGTGTATCTCTTCTTTGAGTAATACTGTGTTATGGATTTAAGTAATGGGTTTGTTCCCTTGAGCAGAATGGCTCAGAAATTCTGATTCTTTCTCACAACACCTCATTCAGCAATTTCAAATGTGGGTAATCATAGACGAATGGAGGTTTTCCAATGTAAACAGCAAGACAAACTTAATTGTTTTGAAAGTGAAATCCGATAAATTTGCATGGAAATACATGGCATGATTGCTTATGCAGAGTAAGAGTTGGCTCTGGTAACTCTGGTGGTCCCTTGCAAATCAATATTCTGAATCACTGTGACCAGTTCAGATGATTCTGTCATACAGCTGTGTATGGCAAAATGGCTGTACAGATAGCTGAGGACATGAATTCCTGTGATCTTTATGCTTTGCCTTCTTCTAGGTCAGACCATGTGAGTTAAAAATTTCTGTACAACTAGAGATAACCATTCTTGGGCAAACAGGAATTCACAGGCAATATTCACAGAATCATAGAATCATAGAATAGTTATGGTTGGAAAGGACCTTAAGATCATCTAGTTCCAACCCCCCTGCCATGGGCAGGGACACCTCACACTAAACCATGCCACCCAAGGCTATGTCCAACCTGGCCTTGAACACCGCCAGGGATGGAGCATTCACATCTTCCCTGGGCAACCCATTCCAGGGCCCCACCACCCTCACAGTAAAGAATTTCTTCCTCATATCCAGTCTAAACTTCCCCTGTTTAAGTTTGAATCCGTTACCCCTTGTCCTCTCATTACAGTCCCTCATGAAGATTCCACCCCCAGCATCCCTATAGACCCCCTTCAGATACTGGAAGGCTGCTATGAGGTCTCCACGCAGCCTTCTCTTCTCCAGGCTGAACAGCCCCAATTTTCTCAGCCTGTCTTCATATGGGAGGTGCTCCAGTCCCCTGATCATCCTCGTGGCCCTTCTCTGGACTTGTTCCAACAGTTCCATGTCCTTTTTATGTTGAGGACACCAGAACTGCACACAATACTCCAAGAGAGGTCTCACGAGAGCAGATAAAAGGGGCAGGATCACCTCCCTCGACCTGCTGGTCACACTCCTTTTGATGCAGCCCAGGATACGGTTGGCTTTCTGGGCTGCGAGCGCACACTGAAGCCAGCTCATGTTCATTTTCTCATCGACCAACATCCCCAAGTCCTTCTTCGCAGGGCTGCTCTGAATCTCTTCCCTGCCCAACCTGTAGTTGTTGTAGTTGTAGTTGTAGTTGCACCAATGTGCCTGGCATTGCTCCAAACCAGGTGTAGGACCTTGCACTTGTCATGGTTAAACTTCATCAGGTTGGCATCAGCCCACCTCACAAGCGTGTCAAGGTCCCTCTGGATGGCATTCCTTCCCTCCAATGTATCAAGCGAACCACACAGCTTGGTGTCATCGGCAAACTTGCTGAGGGCGCACTCAATCCCACTGTCCATGTCACCCACAAAGATGTTGAACAAGACCGGTCCCAACACTGATCCCTGGGGGACACCACTCATTACTGGTCTCCAGCTGGACACTGAGCCACTGAGCACTACTCTTTGCGTGTGGCCATCCAGCCAGTTCTTTACCCACCGAGTGGTCCACCTATCAAATTGATGTCTCTCCAATTTAGAGACAAGGATGTCATGTGGGACAGTGTTGAACACTTTGCACAAGCCCAGGTAGATGACATCAACTGCTCTACCGCTGTCCATCCATTCCTTAGCCCCTTCATAGAAGGTCACCAGATTGGTCAGGCAGGATTTCCCCTTAGTGAAGCCATGCTGGCTGTCACCAAGCACCTTGTTGGTTTTCATGTGCCTTAGCATGCCTTCCAGGAGAATCCGCTCCAAGATTTTGCCAGGCACAGAGGTGAGACTGACTGGTCTGTAATTCCCTGGCTCATCCATTTTCCCCTTCTTAAAAATGGGGGTTGTATTTCCCTTTTTCCAGTCGTCAGGAACTTCACCTGACTGCCATGATTTTTCAAATACGATGGACAGTGGCTTAGCAACTTCATTTGCCAGCTCCTTCAAAAGTAAAGTAATATCCAGAAGAGTCTGGTTAGAGGGGGTGCAGCCACTTTGTGTCACTCAGGGGACCAGAATAGACTGACACGACATTGTCACAGTGGCAATTCTGGTGATACTGTTACTGATGGAAGCCATTATGCTCTATATTTAATATGAAAAGATTGCACTGGATTTTGCTCATGGAAAGGATAAATTTCACATTTTTATGCTTTTTTTTTCCATGTAATTTGTCTGTGCTTTGTCAAAACAAGGCGTTACTTCATCTGCAAGTCCCTAAGTAAAAGAACACCCCTTAAAATCTAATTAAAGGTGCAGAAGGACAGAAAGTCCCTGGATGTACCTGAACCCCCTTGCCAGAACCAGGGAGGGTTACAAACTGTAACTTGGGACATCATGAGAAACTACATCTTTTAGCTATGGGAGCTGTGTTGCTTCTGCATTTCTTTGCTTGTTCTTTTTTGGGAAAAAACTGCCAATATTGGTGAAAATCAATGTGCATACACACACAAACCCCCAGATATTTCATATCTTTAAAAAAATCTAAAAATACACCCAATTGCTCACTTCCACAAAACTCCACAACACTTGCTGGTGTAAGGCTTAGTCAGGTATATCTTTACCCAGCTGCAGGCACAGATTTATTCTGAGTGCTTCTAGCCTTTACTTTCCCATGAAAAAATTAGTTTGCAGCATGCTGTAACGCCTGGGTGTATTTCAGCATTATTCTATGCAATAAACCAAAGGCTAGTTGCTATGCAGTGTATTTACTAACATTTGTGAAGAGTCTTCCCTGTTTCTTTGCTCTTAGCTCAGCAGCAACAAGAGTGCCAAAAAGAGTTTGGGGTCTTTCTCTTTTAACACAAATTCTGTCTGCTAGTTAGGATTTCTTCAGTAATCAGACATGACTCTGTGAGGAGGGGTCTGGTCCAAGATCCATTGAAAATCTGTGCCTTATGCGGAAAGATTGCCTAGTAGGCATTATCAAGGTCCTGCTGCATTCTAAACACAAAGAAATGCGAATCCTGAATAGTATTGCACCTTCCTGTATGGCATCAACTCCCAAACTAGCTTGCTGCCCAGCACTTGCAAGCCTTTGGTGGCAGCAGCAGATTGCTTGCTTTCCTCTGAGACAGTAGCTGCTATAGCACTTCTTCAGGCTTCCTGCAAGCTGCTATCATCCCAGAAAAAAAGGGGCAAGCTCATGGCTGAGAAAAAATGACATTGTGGCATACTGCCACATGCTGCCCTAACCCACTTGGAACAGACCTTTACACAGGCTTAAATTTGTATTGTTATATGAACACCACACTTGATGCCATTATTGGTTGCTCAGAGAAATAATTCTCAAATATAATGCATTTTGAAGATTCTATTCTATTAAAATAGGGGGGTTCATGTTCATAGCACATTTTTAAAGTCCTTTTAAGAATGAATTACAAGTGTGACCTGGCACTTGTAACATGCATTTTAGTATTCTTCTATCCCTTCTTAGGAGGAGGGCTCTGTGCTTTTAAGTTTAGCAACATTTTTTTTTTTTGCTATTAAGTTTCCATGCAATACTTATTTATATTGTACTGCAAAGGCTTTGTTGAATAAATGTGCCTGGCATTTGTGGTGACAGGTCATGAAATTTATTGTCCTTCATTCTTGTAGGAGTTGAGTCCCAGTGAAACTGGGATTCTTCTGTGACCACCCTCTCTGACCATCATCTCACACATATATAAGCCTGAAGACACAGAACTACAGGAGAGGCTGTGGATGGTTGTACCAGTCCAAGTAAAGTCTAAGGTCAAAAATAGGCTTCACCTCTCTGGGGCCCTCCTTATCTCTGTGGATGATTGTGAGAATGTGCTATGTTTCCCCTTAACAACTTCAGGTAAATTCTTCCCTCCCCTCTCCGTGAGTATGGAGATAGGGCAATGTTGCCACACTTCTGCCCACCACCTCACCTCTGTGCTCCACGTTACCAGAATGTTTCTCTTCTGAGCTCTTTTGTAGGATCTGAAAATGTACTAGGCCTTAACAAACACACAAAAGATCAACAGTATACTGCCCCTAGATATTTCCATTGCAGAGCCAAATAAGTGGGGAGGAGAGACTGACAAATGACTCTATGGTCACATATGGGAAAGAGGGAAAAGTGTTTCCAAATGTTCTGTTAAAATCTGTAACATATTTTTTAAAATTCTCACATTTTAAGTCAAAATCCCCTAAGAGAGAATATCTGACCTTCACTACCTTTAACTGTTTGTTTCCATATATGCCACTGCCAAAATGCTGAGTAAGCATTTGAGATTTACCTTTAATATGCCATTTTAGCTGACAAGATGCTTCCTGTGAATCTTAAAACTTTGTCCTGAAATAGGTGCAATTTCACCGCAAATACTAAGCATAGGATATGCTGCTATCTGAGCAAATGCCACTGAGGCATTACAGATGATAGGATATCAGCATACATAAGAAATATAAGCAAAGAGCGCCTGAAAGTCTATCAAAAAAGCTGTATTCCTTCAAAAAAATAAAAAAGAAACAAGCTAAATTATTTCTATAATAGCAAGTAGCACCATGCAATAGCAGTGGATCTGTAGAGTAAAGCAATTGGTTTTGAGAACCTTGACTTCATGCTAAATATATTAGTGTGTGTGGTTAATTATTTTATAGTATTTCTTGCCTGGTTCTGTATGCTTGACCCCCTCATTGGCAGATGGAACATATTTCTGATTCAGTTTGACTCGAAAAGAACCCCGTTCACGTGCTCTGTGACCAGTCTGCAGTGTAAACCAATGTGCACTAAGTGGAGACAATTAGGTTGGCTTCAAAAGTTCACTTCTGGTCCAAACTAAAACGCTAATGTTAACCTCAGAAGACTCAATCACGGCTGTGGAGCAACTCCTTTGGGAGATAAACTAAATTGACAAAAAAAAAAATCTGAAAAGTTACCTCCCCCTTTTGCCCCTACTTGCTTGTTTCACCTGAGCACTGCTCTCCCATAAGCATTCACAAAGTCATTTTGTGTCTCTTTCAAACTCTCTTTCTATATTATCTCTCCTACCAGGCAGGTTGCAACCATGAGAACTGTCTGTTTTGCCCATCAAAAATTGTCTCTGTGCAGAGTCCCATTTTCCTGTATCCAACTGTTTTATTCTCAAAATCTAAGAGTAAAACAGATCTTCAGGCCAATAACCGACATCTTCCTATGGTGTCTGTAGAGTGCTGACAGAATCAGGCACTGACCTGTGACTGCAGTAAGCAGATGTAATGGTTACACACAACTAATAACAAAGCCATCCTGGCATCCAATATACTGCATCTGCGTCACTCTTCCAAAAAAGGAACCAGGTTATTCACACCCTCCTTAACTTTCCATGTGCATGGGTTTTTAAAGTCAGAGTAGCCAAAAATGACTTCTCACACAAAAATATGTTATTATGGAGTCTGTACTTGTCCTAAGCTGCAGCAAAAAAGAAGATCCTTCTTAAGAAAGAAGGCAGAGGTGTTATTTTGAGAGTCCTTCCTTTACTGTTCCCCCAATGTACCTCACAGCAGAGATTAAATGAAAACACAAAACAATAGAGCCAAATGTTCGCATTCCAGGCATGTAGCTAGAAATCTGAGCTAGGATTAGCAGCGAGCAGTTCTGATTCCCTAAATCACTTTGGCCAAGTTGCTTAGGCCCTGTTTACATTAGATTTCCAGTTGTACGGAGAAATAGTTCAAATATGAAAGCTTAGATTTCTATAAAGCCCCTAGTGTTAGGGATTTCCTCAGTTGATGGATGCTCAGTCTCAGACACTTTTTAAAGAGGCTTTCTGCAGTATCTCAAATCACAAGATGCTTTTAAAATTCAGGTTTTATTTAATTTGATCCAGTTGTGCTGCCTCTCAGCAAAGCAGCAGTTTTGTTAAAACCTTCTTCCTTTCAGAAACCTCTTTGAAGAATATTTTAAATGCATGTCAAATAAACTCTCAGTGGTGTCCCATAATACTGGCAGTCCCTGTACTCATATTTAGCTCAGTTGTTTCCCACTGAAGTCCTAGTTATGTACCACATTTATACAAGTAACTAAGTAGAAATTTTAAAGCTTTCCTCCCATGCCAGCAAAGGAAAGCATGTGAATAGAGTTTTCCCCTTCTTTCTTAGTTTCGTCATCTGCAGAAGACAGACTAGTGGCAGAGAGATACGACTATACTAGCTGGCTGCTCAGAGAACTGGACACTCCAGATTAGCAATAAAAAGCTAATGCTCTCGATTTGCATGATTTGTGGTGCAATCTCACAATTGGTGCAAACTAATCTGCAACCAGATGAATGGAGCTGTCCCTGCTCTTGCCCTCAGCCATGTGCCCCCCATCATGCCAGGTTTAAGACCAGGAAGACATGCAGTGAGTATATTCAACTTGGTCATCTGGCTGAAAACCTTCTCTGCTGAAAAAAAATAAATCAACTAGGCTGGGAACCTGATTCAGCTCCCCACTGACCACAGGAATGTTAGCACTGACACAAGGGCAGGGGGACTAGAGTGGCTAGCAAGAGGGAGGAGTAGGTCTTCTCCTGTTGGTAGCATTATGAACTTAGACTCGCATATGCTGTTCATAAAAACATACTCTGAAATGCATTGCAAAATGGCATTAACAGCATGAGGGACTTCAAACTGGCCCAAAGGGAATGTAAGACAGATTACTAATTGCAGAACATGTACAAGTACAGTTCTGACCTGACACACCAGTGCTGCTATCTTTCTTTTCTCCCATTTCTGAACACATGCCTTTGCAGCCTCAACTGCAGACACCACTGTGACTAGCTAGCATATACAGCAGCTGGGTACTCCTAAGACACTTGGGGACCCACCAGTTTTAGAACTGACTGCAGAAATGTAAGCAGGCACCAGCCTGGTATCAGCAGATCTTCTATCCGCCTGTTCCTTCTTCCCTTACATGATGTCCCTGACACACGGTGAATCCATAGTTAATTTGGTCCTAGCCTTTGCCTCCCAAAGGAAAAAGCTGTACACCCATCTGACATAACACCTATCCATTACCATATACTCTGTGCAGTACTGTAGTTCTCAGTATTCACAACACTTGGAAAGAAGAAGCATATAAAATTCAAGATAGCTAGAGCTTCCAAAGGCAGCTCTGGAGTGTTCTGCCATGATGACAGAGTAAATCAAACAAAATGAACAAAAATCTTCATTACCACAGAAACTGATCAGTGAGCTAAAACAGCCTGGCAGAGTTCCTGTCTCGGTGGATTCACCTCTGAGATCTCCAGAACCTTGAAGATAATGCTGTTACTAATTGTTTCGAGTCTCAAAAGAGTAAGAGTGAAGAACAAAGAAAGAAACCATATGGCGACCTCAGAGAAGTCTCTGAAAGAGAAGGCCAGGCAGCTCAGGTGGAGCGAGATTAGAAGGCAAGAGCAGAGATCACTTTCCCTCACTGAATACTTCCAGAGGCTTTAAAGCCCTGGAGGAGAAGATGAAGAAGAAATGGATTATCTCCCTTTCACCTTCCTTGGCACAGAATGCTTAGACTTCACTGTGCTTCACAATGCTTCAGCACATCATTGGGAGCAGTAGTTTGCCTCAACTCCTTTCCACATAACTGAAAACAGCAGCTTCTGGATTACAGGCTCCTCTGATTCCTGTGACCCAGACACAGGAGTGGAACTACCCCATTCCCACTCCCCAAGATTCTGTTCTGAGATCACAAGGAGGGAGGCCAGGGCAGCAAGCAATGAGGAACTCCACTGAGCCAAATGCTGGAAGCTTCAGAAGTCAAATGTCTTCTTCCATTTTATTGAAATTCCCCCTGCTGGCAATCATGTAAGCATTCATACTTTTTAGAAAATAGATTGTTTGTTGTGCAAATTTGCATGTCTGTTACTTCTATCAAAAAGCCAAAGGATTTTAAGTGGAGCAAAATATTCCCTGCCGTTTCTTTTAATATCCCTACAGGTCTGCAAACTCCACATATGGGCAATAATCCGTCCAGGCCAGCAGGCTGCAGAACTATAGCAGGCTATATAATGAAAGCACATTTGACATCCTCTTGGAAATGTTTAGCATGCAAACCAGCACATATTGCAGCACTGTTTCATAAGATGGCCTGTTAAAAACTACTCACATATTCCCCTGCTCCTCAATAATTCCACCAGTTCCACTAATCTGAGCAAAATTAATAAAAGTGTACCAAGCCAGTTACATAAATGTTCATATTAATGTCTCAATTTGTCTGCCTTCTATATGGAATTATTGAAAATAAGCATAGAAAATGCTAAGCAAATGCTGCAGAGCACAGAAACAGCCCTGCCAGCCTAGGTGTTGAGGGAACGCTGCTGTGCCCATGGCAAGCAACAAAAAAGCGTTCAGCAGGGTTGGGTTTATTAGTTTGGGCTTAGTGTTTTGGGAGACGAAGGGAGGGGCTTGTTACATCAAAACGAGCTTCATTTGTACATTCCAACGTAAACATATTCTACATCAAAGATAAACCACTGCCTATTCCTGAATACTGAAGGAAGGCAGAAGGCTGCTATAAGATTACTTCTCATTTGCAGCACAAATCTACAGTACAATCAGTACAATCTACAATGGTTAGCTGAAAGCATCACAGTGCTGGTTATCCAAAACAAGTGGATCATAAGTTCCCACTACAGCACCCGAATAGCGGAAACAATGCCACCTCTAAAGTGCAAGAGGAGTATTTGTCTACAATGCTGGATATAACCTGTGTGAGTCATGCCTTCCCCTAAGCACTGACTACAAATGTACTTTAGTCCTTGCAAAGTATCATTTGCACATGGCTATGCAGCATACATATGTTGAACATCAGGATAAAACACAGCCAAGCCGATTTAGAAGTGAACTGCCAGCGACAAGCTGTCATAAGACAAATCCCAAACTGCATGTCGCACAGAACAAGAAAGTCCAAGATGATGCTACACTGCTACAGCTCCAGGTTTTCCATGACAGCAGGGTATTGGTTAGGTGTGATTTATACTGGGGAGATAATAATTGCTGTGTAAATACAAACAAAAATTGGATGAGCAGTGGAGAAAATAAACACGGATGCATTTCAAGAAATTGTGAATGGATGCTTGCATCAATTAAACCGAGGTGTGCTTTTCCAACCTGCCTGTTTGATGAAAAGGATGCTTTATTCCAAACAAGCTGCTGAGACTATGGAATGACAGCAAATATATTAGAGAACAACAAATGCTGAGGCTGCTACTTTACTTTTTCAATAGGCAATTCTGAGGTTTGTGCAAACTTAATTTTACTTAAACAATTTTCTGACTGAGATGGTCATTCCTAGTAATACCTACACCTACTTGCTGAATTGTGCTATGAACATCCATCAGCTCTGCATAATGTATGAGACAGAAGCATTGGCAAGCCAGCTAATTCTTCGCAGGGTAATAAATCAGCATACATGTCTTCAAGCTGAAAATTAACAAGTGCTTATAATTCTTCATAAGTATATCTGGCGCTTTGAAGCACGATGCAGCACATACAATTGAGGATGCAGGAGACAGATTTTTTTTACTGAAATGAAAATGCAGTATTTCATGCTTAGGTTTGAAAGAAGTATAGCTTAATAAAATAAAGCTTACAATTCAAGTCACTCTTTTACTTCAAAACTAATTTATTGCACATTTTACACATCCTGCAAGTGATGAACAATGGCCTTGGATAATTACTTTCCTTACAAAGTGTGGGAATCAAAGGAAATGTTTTAGATGTGTGGTCACAGATATCATCATGCTGATGAATTGCAAATAACCAGCCTGAGAGCTGATGATGTGCCTTCTTTGATAGCTGTACTGTTTATAAATTCTCTTTTCCAGGACGAGAAAAGCACTTAATAATAGGATTTTTGGTGCATGGATTTAAATTAAAAGAAAGTGTGGCTGTGTGCAAGTATAGTTGCTAACAAGGAGAAGAGAACTGTGATGGTCACTTACCAGCTATTTTGACATCTATTCATGACAGGTTTTGTCCACCACAGCTAATACTAGTCCTGACAGCCTATTAAGACACCAACTCAATTTTCAGATCCTACACAGAGTACAAAAATTCATGGAGCAATCCCTCTCTTCACTTATAAGTCAACCAAGCCCTACATGACATCACTGGAGGATAATTCTGTGTATCGTTTTCCAAAACTAATTCATACTTCCCCCATCATTTTCCAGGTAAGCTGTGGCAGCAGATACCGTTCACAGCAAAAGCTACGAGCAGCATCCCACCCAAACGCTCACACAGACTTGATCTTTCGAAGGGCCATATAATCACTCTTCAGTGAGAGCTACCTGAGGTCATTTGAAACCTGACAGAGATTTTCCTTTATCCAGTATCTGAAGTTTAAATGATGCATGCTCTGTAACAACACACAGACTCTGAAAGGTTCAGTCTTTACCCTCCAACATTTTAGGAAGGCTTCAGCACTTTGTAGGAGTAGACATGTACTTGGCAGCAAATACCAAAACAATTAGCATGCGTTGCCAAAGGCAAGATGGTAATGCATCTGATATGATCAAGGCTCTGTGTCTGTGTTAACATACTCGCTCCTGAACTCCTGTGTCACAGATTATTTTGCAGCTTCCAATTAATTTAACAAGACTCTCATTTTGAACAAGCCGCGCATTGCTTTAATTCCCATTTGTGCAGGTTTAAGAAGAAGATTCATAACAGTTATTTAACTTCACCAAAAATATTTTTTCAACACTCTGCCCAGAAGAGCAATGGTTCACTAGGAAAGGCTTCCTGTTTGAGGACCTGGGTGCCGACCTCAGCCTTCTGCTCTCATTCCTGTGCTACAGCCTTTGGCTGCCATTACCAGCCTCTCACTCTCCAGCCTCTCCTCAACATAAACATTTGCCATAACTGGATTCTTTGTTTGCAAAACTGGAGTCCAGACCATAGAAGGCTCAGGCCATGAAGAGTGTCCTCACAGAGGGAAATTAAAAACACTGGCTCTTATCAGCTTCATGTTTCACTCTCTCTCTTGCCACTATCTCTAGCGGAGCATGGTGAGCTCCCCTACAGAGCTAATTTCCTCCCCTTCTGGGACTTGAGGCATATGTGCTTTAGTGATATGAGATTCCTCTCCCTGAGTTTAATACTGAAGCAAGAATTCATCTTAAGACTGTAAGTCACAACATGGTAGGAAAACCCACGCAACTCAGAGGCAAAAAAGTTCCTTTGCATCTTTAAGGGGATTTGAGAATCTAACCTGATTCCTGCCTCTATTCCCATTACAGGCTGTTACCTGTGGCAAGCGCCGTTTGTTTAAGCTGAACACAAAGCAGTTACATTAAATGGTCTTTTGGTAGTGATACCTGAACAAGAGAACAGGCTGGGCAAGCATGGCGGTAAAGCTGTATGTTTGATTTGTATGTGACTGCTTAAATGAAGCTTTCACTCGCCACAGTATACCACTGACACTATTAGACAAAAACAGAATGTAGAAGGCTGATTTTACGTGGCTTTATGAGATATTATGTGGATTCTGCATCTCTGGGAAGTGTTCAAGGCCAGGCTGGACGAGGCTTCAAGCAACCTGTTCTAGTGGAAGGTGTCCCTGTTCATGGCAGGGGGGTTTGAACTGGATCATCTTTAAGGCCCCTTAAACCCAAACCGTTCTGTGATTCTATGACTGAGGGTTCAACAATGCAATGCAGTGCCATACCCTGACTGCAACTAACAGTTGAAACATTAATTTCCTCTAGAAAATTAAGCAACATTCTGCTATCTTCAGCACCATTGCAGAGAAACTGCAACTATTTACCTGTGTTCTCTATAGCCTTTTTACCTTCAGATTTCTCGTTGAAAAGCGGGACTAATACCTAAGTATTTAATACCATTCAGGGCTTATTAGCTCGCACACTACAGGTACCTCAGCAGCACTGCTTTACCTACAGCACTCCCTCGCGGCCACAGCCGGCCAGGCCCGCATGCTTTCCCCCAACCCGCAATCCCGCGCCTGTGCGGCCGCCTGCCTCTTCGTCGTCCTCCTACTCTGTCCTCCTACTCTTTCCTCCTACTCCTCCTAGCCTTTTCTCCGCTCCGCCCCGTAAACCCGGAGCCGCAACTCGGACGCACAGCGTCAGCGTCCCCGGGGCCGAGCCTGGGGGCCTTCAGGGAAAGGAGAGGAGAACCCCACGAAACCACCGCTCCCTTCCCGCCCCCCCACCGGCACTTCCAGGGGCACAGCTCACGCACGCTCCCACCGATCAGGACAGCCCCGCCCCACGCGCGCGCGCACACGCACGCTCGCTGTCCTCCAGCCGTTCTATTGGCTGTCGAGGTGGGCGGTGGTGCCGCCGGGCGCGCGGGTGGCGCATGCGCAGTGGTGTGAGGCGCGGGTTGGAATCCGGGTGTCCCGCGCGTGGCGGGGCCCTTACCGGTGGGGTACGGCTCTTCTGCCCCCTTCAGCGACGTTAACCCGCCGCTTCCCGCCCTGCGTCATACCCAAAATGGCGAGCAAAGAAGGTAGGAGACTCCCGCTCCCCGTGGAGACCCTCCGGGCTTCCTCTCCAAGGAGCTTCCGACGTGGTGGTAGTGAGTGGGCCGTTGTTCCCGGCGGCCTCCCCTCCGGAATCCAGTCTTCTACCCCGTCCCCGCCCTGGTGTGGCCGCGGCCCCTGTCAGCGGGCTCTTCTCCCCGTCTTCGCGCCGCTGTTTGGCGGTGGAAGGCGCCGAGCGCCTGGTTCATCTCTCTTTCCTACCCGCAGTGCTGGAGGACACGGTGGAGGAGCGCGTAATTAGCGAGGAGTACAAGATCTGGAAGAAAAACACCCCCTTCTTGTACGATCTGGTGATGACACATGCGCTGGAGTGGCCCAGCCTCACCGTGCAGTGGTTGCCTGATGTGACCAGGTGAGAGAAAGCGGAGAGAGGCCTGGAAGGCGCCAGGAAGGCACAGGGCTTAGCTGCTGATTTGCTCAAGTTTGCGAAGCAGGAGGAGCTGAGGCTCTGTGCAATTGCTTGTTCCACTGCTCTGTTAACCATGCCTGCTAGGTAATTTAAGGATAAAGACCACACAAGATGAGAATAATTTGTGTTAGGCTCCTCCTTGTGAGCTTGTAACACTTTATTTTGCTTGTTTGGGTATGCAGAAGCTATGCGGGAAAAAGTTACAAGCTGATCCTTTACCAAAGCTTAGCATAGCAGAAGATGTTGTGAGGCATGAGGAGAGAAAGCTTTCTCCATTTATTGTTATGAGCCGTAACACTTTCCTGTAGTTACTGCTGATCAGAGAAATCTATGTATTAAATCAGCTTTTTCTTGAAGCCTGCTTTTTATCATGTGCACTATAGATTACTGTTCTGTAAAAACTATAGTATGTGTCTTTTTTTGTTTAAGTCTGGACTTATTTAAGAGGATACTGTTCTAAGATTGGTGCTTCACATCGTGGTTCTGTCCCTGGCTTGCTGATAACTTCACATATTTTAATTTTCTCGTTCTTCCACCTCCCCCTAAAAAATATGGTCTCACTGGTTAATTTCTTACAGAATAGTGAAGGTGGGGATAGACTCTGTTCATATGCCAGCTATTTTGATTGTTGCAGTAACCACTCAGTGCTCCATTGAGGTAGTGGACAAAGACCAGGTCCCTCATGTTGTAAAGTGGATACAGCTATGTTTTAAAGTACCTTGTGCGTAAAGTTTGTGCAATAATCAGAGGATGGTTTCTTTCCTCTTTAAAAATTCCACCTTACAAGTGTAAGGTTGTAGTTGGTGGTTAGGTGGTCTCTTCATTTAGTATACCAGAATGTTTGGGGAAAATGTTGAGAGATGTGAGCTAGCTAGTTGCGGTATGGAGAAAATGAACTTGGGATTTGAGGGTGTGGAGTCCTTATGAGGAACACTTCTGCTTGCCTCGTATTTTGCAGATTGACTTAATATTCAGTTTAAAACCTGGTATTTCCAATAATATCTCCAGTGTCAAAATGTATATGCCATTAAAGGCAAGGACTGTCTCTTTGTATGGCACCTGACATGATGGGACATCTGTTCCTGATGCAAGTAAGTGTGTGTGCATTGTGTATTTCATTTCATTTCATATTTTTCTTTCCCCCTAAACATGTATGATGATGCATTGAAAGTGGCGTAGTAATAATACCTACAGTGGTATATGATTGCCTGAGTGATTGCTGTTTGTTTGGATTCAGACATGTGATGAGTTTGCTGCTTTCAAGAATGCAGAAGCTACTTTGTTTTGACTGTTCACACTTTTTCCTTTCAGCGATAAATAACGCTGTCCATCCAACCTTTCACGTATTACTAAATGTTGCAGTTAACCACCAGAAGAGAAATTTCTAATTAGCTAGGATTTGTACAGTTTAAAAATGAGCTTCTGAAATAAAATAACAACTGGTAAAAGCTTCTAGGAGAAGTAACTAAAATAGGTTGCCATTTGTCCTCAATATTTGTTTTATAAAAAGTGGTACTGATTGTTTTCTAAAGCAATACTGTGTGACTGCCTTGGGAATTAAAGGCAGAAGTAGTTATTAGTGTCACCTTAACTGTATATAAATTGTTAATTGTCCCTTTCAAGCCTTAGTGGCAATGTTTACTGGCTCACTCTTGCCTTGCTGGTTGTATCTTTGGCTTGCTTAAGTTAGGGTCAAGTTCAATTTATTGCACAAGTCTCTTGCAGCAAAAGAAAGAATCTCTTACCTGAGTCTCTCTTTCCTAGCTCTCTGAAGAAGTTTGGACCCTGAGTGATATTAATGCTAGCCATCAAACTTCCAACACTGAGCATGTAATTTTATTCCATGCATTTATTATTTTAAACAGGCCAGAAGGAAAGGATTATGCTCTACACTGGCTGGTTTTGGGAACACACACATCTGATGAGCAGAACCACCTGGTTGTTGCGAGAGTCCAGATTCCCAATGATGATCAGTTTGATACTGCGCAGTATGACAGTGAGAAAGGAGGTGGGCATGCATGAGTTATCAGATGATGTTTCTTGGAGTGGGGAAGATGGCATGAAATGCTGTTTCAGCTGTTTAAAATGGTTGGTGTGATAAACTGACCTTCTTCTGACAAATGTAGAGTTTGGAGGCTTTGGATCCGTGACTGGCAAAATTGAAACAGAGGTTAAAATTAATCATGAAGGTGAAGTGAACCGTGCTCGTTACATGCCACAGAACCCCTGCATCATTGCTACAAAAACACCGTCTGCGGATGTGTTGGTATTTGACTACACTAAACATCCTTCAAAGTCAGGTGGGTCACACTTCTTGAAGTTAGGCAAAATGCCTCTTGTCATTGAGAGGTAAACTTGTATTTGACTGTTATTAGGAGAAGAGGCGATGGGCTCTGTAACCCGAATGAGAGGGACCATATCTTTGGAGACTTTAACTGCTTGGTTACGCTAAATGTCATAAGAGAATCTGATACAAGCAGCAACAGAAACAAAGTTCTTGGATGATAATAATGCTCTCGGGGATCGACGTGTAAGGCGAAGCTAAATGGAAAGCATTTTCTCTCTTTCAGACCCAAGTGGAGAGTGTAATCCTGACCTTAGATTAAGAGGGCACCAGAAGGAAGGCTATGGCTTATCCTGGAACTCAAATTTGAGTGGACATCTTCTCAGCGCATCAGATGATCATGTAAAACCCACATCTTTTATTCTGGTTAAAAACAAACACAGCAACCAACCCCTCTTAATTTATGCTGTAATAGATCCTTGGAGAAAAACTGGGTTAGTGTAGCTGTATATTGTTATGGTAGGAAGTTCTCACATATTGTAATAATATTTATAAAGGCTGTTAGTTGACTTTAGGCTGTAATCAATAACCGATTTTTGTAATGTTCTTAATGAGGTAAGAACAGAATATTTTTATAGTTGTCTGCTGGAAGAAATTGTTGTATAGCAGCCTTTTAAACTGGCTTGGGTCTTAGACCATGAATTAGTAAGAGTGTCAAAGATAATTGAGCTAATAGCTTATAGATATCTTTGTGGGCTTTAAAAGTGTAAATTGCTTTTGTGACCTTATAAATAATCCTTGTGCCTTGAATTCACACAAAACTGGTGAAGAACTTGGCTCACTTCTCACTTTTGGCTTATTAAGTGTTCCTTTTCAAAGACAAGGAACTGTTTCAGGAATGTCATCTCTGTTTATATGGAACATGTGATTATTTGTTTTTTTGAAAGATAATACAGTCACAGTCCATGTAACAATAGAATGTCTCTTTTACAGACTGTGTGTTTATGGGATATAAGTGCTGGACCAAAAGAAGGCAAAATTGTTGATGCAAAAGCAATCTTTACTGGGCACTCTGCAGTGGTTGAGGATGTGGCATGGCATTTGCTCCATGAATCTCTGTTTGGATCTGTGGCAGATGATCAAAAGCTCATGATGTAAGTTGGGGTTAAGCAGTTTCTGGATGATGCTTGCTGTCAGTGAGCCAATCCAGAGCACTTGGGGGGAAAAAATCTGAATTCTGGAATGACTTCATTTAGCTCTTCAGTGCAGTAATGCTGTAGAATCACTGAAATCTGCATGTCATTTAATGTGTTTGCACCATTTGAAAATAAGATGTGATATATGTGTCAGCTTCCTGGTACCAACTGCTCGTGTATAGCAGACACAAAATACTGAAAGGTTATGGAATAAAAAATGTAGCTTCAGACTAAGGCTGAGTAATAATGTAGTCTCTTAAACTAATGTGTAGTGAAAAAGAACCTCGTGAAAACTTATATTTGTTCACTCTTGCTCTCTCCTCCCTGCCCCTCGCCCTTACCCAAATCCTTCATTGCAACAGCTGGGACACAAGATCTAATACCACATCCAAGCCAAGTCATTCTGTAGATGCTCATACAGCCGAGGTCAACTGTCTGTCCTTCAATCCTTACAGCGAGTTCATTCTAGCAACTGGTTCTGCTGACAAGGTTTTTACTTGTGTATACTTTAAATTCATGAGTATTCTAGATGACAGCTCTATAGTCGTTATAGTAAAACCAATTTCTTGTTTCCTTTCCCAGACAGTGGCTCTGTGGGATCTTCGAAACTTAAAATTGAAACTCCATTCTTTTGAGTCTCATAAAGATGAAATTTTTCAGGTGGGTAAACTTTCCTCAAAAGCTGTAAGCAAAAGTACAAGAGGACTGACACGAACTCTGAAGCAGGTAGTCAACAACTGACTGCTAAAAAGATACTGGGGTTTGCAGGTGCTGTCAGTACAGGTAGAAGTTTTTTCTAAAATGTCTTTCTATAGGGAGGACTTGGTTTAAATCTGGTATTGTAAACTCTGCTTATTTAGTAGGTGCAAGTAACAGTGAATTTAAGACAATTAAATTTCATGATAGCGTACATCTGTAACAGTGAAGTAACGTTGGCTATTCAACTTGAGAAATCTTAAAGACTTTAAAGCACTCTGTTGGCGCTATAGGATATTTTTGTTCTGGAAAGAAATGATTTATTCAGTATAGTTATTGAAAATTAGTGGCCAGGTACCTGGTGATGGTCATTCAGGATATGCTTTAGAAATCAGTAACTGCTCCAGTCAACCTGTTTTCTTTCAACAGGTTCATTGGTCTCCTCATAATGAAACAATTCTTGCATCCAGTGGTACTGATCGTCGGCTTAATGTATGGGATCTAAGGTGAAGAGCAATTCCTTTCTTTCAGCATATATGAACAGATGGTAAAAAGGCTGCAGATATGCTTTATTTGGTGGACTTGATTTGTGCTGTTCTCCAACCTGCCTTGCTTGCCTATCTTGTAGCTGGTCTTGCAGGTATACAGTAGAAGGAGCGCAATACTTAAAATGTTACTTCTCTGTGAGGTTTTCTTGTTGATGAGTTGTTTTCTGTTGTCTTTGGTGGAAAATGATTTCTGCCTCCGTGTGCTTCACAAGTTAGATTTTCTTTCAGTACTGATAATGCCAAACAGCTGATGACTTATGCCTGAGGCTTATAGTTATTTGACAGTGAGAAAAAACAATAGCAAAAGCAAATACTGGAGAAACAGGCTAGGAACTGTCAAGTTAAACTGATGTAGGATGCAATTTTATTTATTAATAAAAAGTATAAACTATTTTCTTACAGTAAAATTGGTGAAGAGCAGTCTGCAGAGGATGCAGAAGATGGGCCTCCTGAGCTGCTGGTACGCTGTTCTTCAGGTTGCAGTCTGCTGACATGTTGTGTGGCAGTAGGATGCATTATGACTGTGCTACTAAATCTGCAGCAGTTCATAAATCTTTCCACCTTCCTGGTTTTCAGTCCATTACTCTAACTTGCAGTAGTCTTCCTCTGTTCCATTTGGGATGGATTTTGATTTTTTTCAAAGCTGTCCTGGACATGATTTGCACATACTCATTGCTGAACGTATTTACAGTTTGGCCATGTGCTTGTTAGTACTTTGTTATAACTAAATGCCTGTAAAGCCAAGGGCTCCAATTGTTTATCTTGAAATAGACCAGTTAGGTTCCCCATAGCTAGCCTTACTGATGTAGAGAGTACAAAGACTTGTGTTTTGGTTTGCTTCCTTAGGAAACAAATAATTAAAAATGCTTACAGTTTGATTTCCCCATTTCCTCTGTAACTGTGTAAGTGCTCATGTAATTAGATGAGGTAATGGATATATGGCTGGATTTCATAGCCCAACCTTACGTGAAGTAGCACCATTCTGAGGGTGTTAGTCAGTTGTTGCTATAATATAAACTGTTGTCTTAACCACACTCTCAGCAATTGTATTGGCATCACACACCTTTGTCTGTGTTGTGAATCTCTAGTAGCAGGTTTTTGTTCTTCTTATAGTCATTAGCGTGACATTTAGCTTCTGAATCTTGGGGTTTAACAGATTTCTCTCTGAAGAAGCATGTGGCTTTTTTTTTTTCCAGTTTATTCATGGAGGACACACTGCCAAAATTTCGGACTTCAGTTGGAATCCTAATGAGCCTTGGGTGATCTGTTCTGTATCGGAAGACAACATAATGCAGATATGGCAAATGGTGAGTGTCACAGCAGCTCCAGAGTTGCTCCGATGCTTGCTGGATAAGTGAAACTGAAATGGCTTGTTCTTCTTAGGACAGCCTGTGCCTTCAGTGACTGAAAGTAGCCTTTCCCCTCTACTTCCTACACTGTTTGATTGGAAAGTAAGAGTTTCAAAAGAAAACAGACTAAGCCAAAACCTGAATAAATACAGCTGCTGCTAATTCTTGACTCCCAAGTCCTAGGTACTAGTTTAAAATAAATGTGGCAGTTGCAAACTTATATCCAATACTAGCCAAGACCTGTTCTTACCCCAGCTTCCCACGTGCTCACTGTGAAGCAAGATGCCATTTACCTCTCCAGTTAGTTCATGTTATTTTACATTACAGGAGTTTGATCAGTTATCTTACAAATGTAGAATAAAGTCATTTGGGAATAATCTAAGTTAAAAAAATAAGTAACAGACTTCAATATACATCATGGGTCAGGCTTCCAGTTTTTACACCTGTTCTTTAACTTGTTTTGTGTGTTCAGACTGAGGTTGAAACAAGTCCGAGTAAAATGTCTGTTGTAAGGCTAACGGTTAAATGGCGAATGCTTCTGCTGCTGAAATAAAACAGTGCCGGAAGACAGCTGCTGAAGTCTGGCCCCTGTGTGCACATCTTTAATTTGGCTGCCCCAAAGAAAAGGCAGGGAGAAGGTCTCTTTAAGGCAGGAGTGATGTCTATGCTGCCTTGCTATTACCAAGTTTTTTCTGTATAAAGTGTAGAAGACTGTTTAAAACCCGTTGTGTTTACCACTTTTAATATCTTGTGTCTTTAGGCAGAAAACATTTACAATGATGAAGAACCAGATATAGCAGCAGCCGAACTGGAGGGTCAAGGAACATAATTTTTCTTCCTTAGGAAGTACCGGTTGTTACATAGTAATGTAATTTGACTACTGTATACATGGGGGAGGGGGAAAGAAAACAAAACCAACCCAAGCACTGGGCAGAAGCATTGCATCTGATCGGGAATATTCTTCATTTGGCACAAAAACTTTGTATAGTCAAGTTGTCATGGGCTACCCTTGGTTATTTGGGCACTTGGAGCTATTGTATACTGTACAGCAATTAGCTTTTAGGGAAAATAAGGATGACTTAATACCTGTGTCAATATATTTTTAAACAGACTTGTGGGTTCTTGTAAATAAAACAGTCAAATCCTCGTCCCACACACAAAGTGCAATGAAGAAATAGTTTTTATTAATATGTAGAAAGAGCTTTTCACTTTTACACAACACTTTTGGATTGGCTTTGCATAAATAAAATTTATTAAATAAAATGTTTGGTGTGTTTAATGTCCATTGGCACACAGTGAATGCCATCTCGCCTGAATATAATTGAATTTCTGCATGGATATAGAGATCTGTAGTTTTTTATAACTTAGCCCACAGTTAAGGGTCTGGAGAGATGAGAGTTGTCTTGATGTGAAAAACTTGGAAATTTGAATCCTTTACAAACAGAACGAGCATAGAAAGAGGTTTGGGGACTACATGGAGATGACCTACAAGAGACCTGTAAGCCTCGGCTCTTGAGCAGAGTCAAGTAACTGTAGTGAGTTGGGTTTTGGGTGGGTTTTTGTTGTGGTTTCTTTTGGGTGGTGGTGGAAGTTCTGTCCTCTAACATTTTCTTGTCTTAGGCGCTGAGATGGTGATGTCTTGTCAGTGGACTCAGTTGGGTCCTGCCTGTGTTCAGTTAGAGCCCTCCTGTAGCTTTGTTTTGGTTAAAACAATGTGAGGCCATCGGGCAGGTGTCTAAAATACGTTAATATCTGAACAAATACAAGACAAACATATAATTTGCTTCCAAAGCTGGGGCTGGCTGAAAAGCTGGAGAATTTGGATCATGTAGAAGTAAAATATCTTCATGTTTATTCTGGTTATGACAAGTTGTGGATCACCTTGGCATCTATCAGACAGACAAGTCTTAAGTCAGTGTCTAACTTGAGTTTAAATTAAAGCTTTTAGTTACTTAAGACAGGCCTTGATTAAATTAATTGTTGTCTTTCGTGATCTTTCTGCTCAAGCCGAAAGAAATAGAAGACTTTGACACTGAAAATGTGATTTTTGATGTTGAAAATATTTCTTCCCTTTTACTTGAATTTTAACCAGACTCTAGGCTGCTGAGCTCAAGCTGCTTGTGCTGGTTTGGGCTGGGATGGAGTCTGCTTCATGGTGCTGTGTTTTGGGTTTATGCCTAGAATGGTGCTAGTAACGCACCTGTGTTGTGGCGAGGGCTGGGCAGTGCATGCACACCACAGGGCAGGGAAGAGGCAGTGTGTGACAGCTGACCTGAGCTGAGGGGATGCTCCTTACCCTGAGTCCTGCTTGGCAGCAGAACTGGGACGGAGGAAGGAGAAGGGAGCATGTCATGGTGAGCACTGCTTGGAAGCTGGCAGGGCACTGGCCTGCTTCTGTCAGGGGCCAATGGTAATTATGACAAGGGCGCGAATTTTTTTCTGGAGAGAATTGAGTATAGGTGCAGGGTACTGGTATTGGGGTATTGGAACGTTCAGTGGAAGTTAGCTCTTTCTGGGCAGTGGTAGTGGTTGTGAGCTGGGACTTGACTATAAACATCCTGAGGGGCAAAATCAGTTCAGGATTTTGTTCCTCAGGAGGGACCTTGCCTGTATGTCACAGAAAGAACCAACCTCTTTCCGGCACACGTTCTCCTTAGGTTATCTACAGCAGATGGTCCCTAGGCCAGTGCTGTGAGGGGTTGGTGATGAAGCCATGGAGCGAAGGTAGTGGGAGCTTTCCGTTTTAGCTAGGGGCCATTCAGCTGAGAGAATCCACATCTGTTGACAAAGTCTTGCAATGTGTGAGCAGGCCAGCAGTTTTCTTCACCTCACAGGAAGGGCTCCACAGTGACTTCTAAGGGGAACTTGGGCTGCTCTGGATGCTAATTTAATTTGCAAGTGACAGCAAATGATATGTGTTAAACATACTGAGCTCAGAGATGGGTTTGGGTCAGGTCCCTTTAACATGCATTCTGACATATGCAGCTCTTGGAAAAGTAGGAAATTAAAAGGTCAGTGGCCTGGCTGCTACTGGAAAAACAAAAGTGTTTCCCAGAGAGCACAGTGGTGGCTGTTCCAGGCCCAGAGCGGCTGTGGGCTCTACACAACTCCTCCCACTGCTGGTTCTCTTCAGGGCTGGGTTCAAGGAGCTCTGCGGCTGCTTTGCACCCGCACGTGCAGTGCGGTTCCTCCCTGTAGTTGGTGATTTCAGCTTTGTGTGTCTGTTACAATTGGGGTGGTTTGCTTACATCTTCTTACTGCCTTGCCTCACTAACTAAATGGGAGTGGGAAAAATGGGTGAGCAAGTAACTGCAGCTCTTTGCTCTCCTTCAGCTACTTGTTCTTTATTTTCCTGCCTGCTGTTACAGGGAAACACACACCCCCCCCATGCTGTAGGCCCTGAGTCATCATGCATAGACATGTCTCTTTGCACACCATTGTCCAGAATGGTTCCTCTAAACTTGATGCAGGTAGGTGCAGAAAGCATCCAAATGTTCCCATGGAAGGCTGAGATGCTGTTGGAGTTCAGCAGGCAGGCGGCAGCTGGAGAGGATGTACTGGGCAGTATGAAAGATCAGTGCTGCTGAAGGACAGCTCAGCTGCTGTCTGGTTAACCATGCTTTGGTCTAGCTGGTGTTCATGGGTGTAAAAACACTACAGTGCCGTGTCTGGGAAGTGGAGATGAATGCATTTGCTGAGTGTGGTTTTGTTTTGACTAACAGAGGTGTAGAGGGGACTTTGGGTCTGCTGCTGAGTGGCCCGAGACAGCCCCTGCAGCTGCTGTGCCAGCAGCTCCTGTTCACGGCTGTCCTACTTGCCAGAAACATCTGTCCCACTGGCTCCAGAAACATCTCAGTGTCCCCTCGGGAAGCTGGAGGCTCGGTGTTTGAGGCCCACATGATGCCCTTGTAACTTCAGCTTCTCTGAATTCATTCTTGTCAGAAAAGGGGTCTCTTGTATAAGGCAGAACACGGCCAACAGTGCAGTTGTGTCTGGCAAACCCTGGACAGATTGCTGCTTGTTCACTCACAAAGGCCTAAAGGCATTCTGTTTTTTTAATTACCTTGTTCTGCATCCTGGTTAACTGGATAAAACCAAATCAGATGGATACTGCAAAAGTATAGTGGCATACTGTCCAGAGCAATTTTAGTGCTGATTGAATGCTATTGTACAGGTGCATCTGCCTTTTAAAATAACAAGATGTGGCTGTCAGTGTTCCTGGCTTCCTTCACTGAACTGCCAGGAGCTGTGAGCCGGAGCTTTATGCCTTGTCACTGTTGGTGGATAGCTTCAGTGTCCCACCAAGCCCTGCCGCTTCCCTACAGAGCATGGAGGCCTCAGCTAGCCAGGGCTCACAGCTGCACTCAGTATCCGTGTTCATACAGCTGAAAGGTGGCAGGATGGGATAATTTATTATGGAGCAAAATGAGAGTATAATTTCCTTATCTTTAATGTAGTTCAAAGTACTGCAGTAAATGCACCCTCTATACTGCTTTCTGCTCCCCGAGTCTGAATTCTGTTTCACAACTGTCCTGGGTTCAGTTGTACGAGTTATTTTTCTCCTTCCTATTAGCTGGTGCAGTGCTGTGTTTTGGCTTTAGTCTGAGAACAATGCTGATAACACACTGATGGTTTTAGTTGTTGCAAAGTAATGCTTACCCCAATCAAGGACCTTTCAATCTCACGCTCTGCCAGTGAGGAGGGGCACAAGAAGCTGGGAGGAAGCAGAGACAGGACACCTGACCTGTACTAGCCAAAGGGGTATTCCATACCACAGCATGTCATGCCCAGTATATAAACTGGGGGGGGTCATGCGGAAGGCTCAGATCACTACTTGGGTCAGGCTGGGTATCGTTTGGTGGGTGGTGATCAAGTGTATTGTCCATCACTTGTGTTTATTGGTTTCTTTTCCTTTTCCCCTTTTAGTTTTATATTCTCTCCCCTTGTTATTTCCCTTATCATTATTGTTGGTGGTAGCAGCAGTGGTTTGTGTTATACCTTGGTCACTGGGCTGTTCTTATCTCAACCTATGGGAGTTACATTCTTTTGATTCTCCTCCCCATTCTGCCAGAAGCAGGGAAGAGGGTGGGGGGAGAAGAGGGGAGCAAGCAGCTGCATGGTTCTGAGTTACTGGCTGGGCTTAAACCACAACGACAACAATGCGCGTGCACACAGAGTCCTTCAGTTGTGGCAGCCTTGCATAAGCCTGGTTTCGGTACCTCTGGGACAGCTGGTCCTGCAGCCAGGTTGTAGGGCCAGTATGTAAGAATCAGCCTGCATCTTGTTGACTTAAACCAACCATTTTGTTACTGAGTGAGAATGTGCTGCTGGGACCATTGGGACTTTGAATTTGCAAGTCTTTTTCTTTAAATATGTTTTGTTATTGTCAAGCAGAATACTTGTGAAACTTTGGAGAGTTGTCATATTTAAGCCTATGTTGAGTGCCTTAAGATTTTGGTTTGAATATTGGGTGACCTCCATAGGAAGTAGATACCACTTATATACTGCTGCTAGTAGTAAATACAATGGAATTTGAAGTAAAAAATAATCTGGACAATGGCAACAACAAGTTATTTATTTATTGCATTTAACAACAATAACTTTGGGTGTACTTACACAGTACTTTGAGCATACTTAATTCAGTAAGTTATTCCTGCAGGCCGGTATGTTCTGGGGAGAGGAAAAACCAGCAGGTTTTCCACCTATAGGACTCTCTTTTAAAGGGAACTATATGCAGAGTTTTGAGACCTACCTCTTTTGTATTAGCTGATTCCAGAAGTGCAGGCATAACAAACACTAGAGAAGGTAATTTAAAGTGAAAAATTGACAATTTAGGGTGACTTCCTCATTTGCGCTCAACACATATGTATCTGATGCAATAGTTGAGTTTTAAGGGTGTCTTCTCTCTCTGATTTCAACCTGCACCAAGGAATTCTAAATTCCTTCATCTTTGTACCGAACTATAATATGAATGACAGTGGAATTACAAACTACATTTTAAACCTATTTTATTTCAACAGAACCTGTGCTTTTTGAAGTTGAATGACAAAATCTTCAGCTATGCTATCTCCTCGGACCACTTGAGCATTTTAGAAGAGGGGTGGGTAGCTGGAGAGCAGCACGCTTCCAGCGCTGCAGTGTACTCTGCTGGTTCATCACTATAAAGACAAGGCACATTACTGGTGTGCATCACAATTTTCTTTTTTCCCACTCTTCTTCTCTAAGAACCTTTGAATGCAAACTTGAAAACTAGAATTGTCTCTGTGAGGAGCTGCAAAGGGTTGAGTTACTTACTGATAAGGAAATATTTTAGAAGACTGATACCTATACAACAACAAAGCTGAGCGAGTAACATTCCTTCATTTTCTTCTCATAGAATCAGAGTAGTTCGGGGTGGAAGGGATCTTAAAGATCATTCAGTTCCAGCCCCCTGCCATGGCTGGGGACACCTTCCACTAGAGCAGGTTGCTCCAAGCCCCATCCAACCTGGCCTTGGACACTGCCAGTGATGGGGCAGCCACAGCTTCTCTGGGCAACCTGTGCCAGTGCCTCACCACCCTCATAGTGAAAAACTTCTAATGTCTAATCTAAATCTGCCCTCTTTCAGTTTAAAGCCATTTGCCCTTGTCCTATCACTGCATGCCCTTGTGAAATGTCCCTCTCCAGATTTCTTGTAGGCCCCTTTAAGTACTGGAAGCTGCTCTAAAGTTTCCCTGAAGTCTTCTCTTCTCCAGGCTGAACAAGCCCACCTCTCTCAGCCTGTCTCCACAGGAGAGATGCTCCAGCCCTCTGGTGATCTTCATGGCCTCCTCTGGGCTCACTCCAATTGTTTTCAGTGAGACAAGCAATTTCAGGGTTTTTCCTTTATTGTGAGCAAAGAACTGCATTTACTTTTTATTGCAGCATGCAATACAGTGTCAACTGTTTGATCCCAGGCAATTTTTGATACACAGCCCTGTGGTTATGCCCTTACTCATACTATGCTTTATTACTGGTGTGCACACTGTATCTTTTCACTTCAGCACTGAAATAGCGGAACAAAGTGCACTTTGTTGGCTGTGTAAACTCTCTACAGAGAACAAGTGCTTAGTCAACTCCTGCTTTGACCTTTTGCTTTCCAGCCACTAAGAAGCCCATTGTGGTAGATTCTTCTTCATTCTCTCAACATCACCTTCTGTCCTGTGAATTTCAAACCCAGAGCTTCCCCCAGTCCAGGCATGGCCCAATACGGGTAACAAATGCTGACCTGATGTTTGGGAGCTGTGTAACTACTCTTCCCCTTTATTAAAAGGCAATGATTCTCTGCTTCAAACTTCAAGCCTGCATAAAAGACATATGCCAGATAAAAGGCTTAAGGAGAAGTCAGTAACCTCCTGGCAGGAAAGAGCAGAAGCACAATCAAAGCCAGCAAAAGCTCTGATGAGCAGGATTTATAAGACAGGCAACATGATCAAGAATAAATGGCTTTATATGAATACTGGTGGTAGGGAAAAAGACACCCAACCAACCCACCAAATCACATGGCTTAAGTAGCAGTAACATATCTTGGACTTGGCAGAACTGAGGTAGTTATTTTGACTCTTGACACCAAGGCAAAAACCTGGTGGAAGTGACAGTGAACTGCATCAGCATAGAGTATCTCTTACACAGCTGTAGTTAGAATAAAGTTCAAAAGGACTTGAATGAGGACTGGAACTCATCTCCTCAGCTTGAACAAACAGGGTATTTAGATTTTTAGATGCTGTAAGAAATTACTTCCATGAGTCAGAGCTTTAGGAGCAATATTCTTGGCAAAGTCCTGAATTATGCAGGCAACGTGCTTCAGGAGTCAACTACCACAGTCCACACAACACCCCCCCCCCCAGATACGTGTTTGAGCAAGAAATCCAAAATAACCTGCAACCTCAAAGCTAGAAGATAACAGTTTAAAAGGAAATAAAGTCTTTACAGGTAGCACCATATTCTTAAATCACTCAGGTTCCAGGCTAAATGGGGTGCCAGAGTCAGCAAGGTCAGTAACAAGTAGCATAGTTAGATGAGGCTGAGTTAGGCTGATGCAAGAAAATATACCCTTCTTTCACAAAGACATGTCTGAACAAGACCCAAAAGGTGGATGATCAAAATTTAAACGTAAAAAAAAATAATAGAAAAAAATTCGGGAAGGTAAAAAGTACCTCTGAGGAATAACTAACTAAAGGTGCAGGCGCAAACACAAGTATCTTGTTAAAGAACACCAAACACACTTGCCCGCCTGCTAGGGAGGCGATACCCCAGCAGCTGGACTGAAAGGCTGGGAATGCAGCTGGTGAAAGAGGTTCTCATGTTGAAGCTACTCTTCACAGGAAGAGTTGAGTACAGCTCACATGTATAGGTGTGTGTACATGAACAGAAGAGACCTGGCACCTAATAAAAAGGCAAATTTCCCAGCTATTAACTGTGATGTATAACCAAATTTATCTCCACGAAAAGCTTTCAAATCTGACCAGTTTTCATTAGGAATTTAGGGAGACTGGGGAGATCCATGGCACTACTAACAGTAGATTGGAATTCTTCATCAGTATGCACCATAACAAAGGACAGAAATAGTACAGATGGGCATAGAGAAGCTGTGGCTGCCCCATCCCTGGTGGTGTTCAAGGCCAGGCTGGACAGGGCTTGGAGAAACCTGGTCTAGTGGAAGGTGTCCCGGCCCGTGGCAGGGGGTTGGAACTGGGTGGTCTTTAAGGTCCTTTCCAAACCAGTCTATGATTCTACAATTCTATACAGTGGCAGAAGCAGTGCCTTTTGTGGAGACAAGTCTCAGATGCGAGGGAGTATTTGGAACAGCAAACAAGTACAGCAAGGACTGCAGTGCAGACCAGGCAATGCACTTGGATTTTCAATACTTGGCACAGCTCTAGACAAGGCTCAGGGGTAGAACCGACACTGTTTGAAGATACCCATTTTATAAAAGCTGAGAAATTTAATTTAAATAAACCCTCTTCCCCTGCACCCCCATCTTAGAAGTGTCACAGGGAACATCACAGTCTATTGTAAAGCAATCCTATCTGCTACTGAGAAGAAAAGTATATGTAAAGGAAAACTGAACCCCAAAAATGTTCTCATAAAAGTTAGGGGAAGTTGCCAAATGTTAGGGAATATGTCAAGGTGGCAAACAGAGCACTCAGCATCATTAGGAAACTGGGAGGGAACTGTGCATTAGTAGCAAACAGGACCCCACGCCACATGACAGAATGGGAGGCACCCGATGACATTACCAGCCAGCCTGATTTTTAACACAGAACCCCGTATTTCCCATACTGCAGCAGTTGAACCACGGTAGGTAAATTTTTGGGGACAGAAGACAGAAATCAAAGCAAGCAGCCGCAGGCCCAGCAGAGCACCTGCCCCCTATCTTGCTTCCTGTACTCAGCTTGTGCAGTTTCCTCCGGCAACACACCATTCACCAACACAACCCTGTGGCAGCACCTTCTCAGGGCATTGCACTTGAACAATACACTTCAACTCACATTTCACATCTTTTAATTTTCATTTTTGATTTTTTTTGCAAACAAATACAATGAGCTCAGTAGATCCAGTCAGAAGACATGAATACGATGTTAAAGAAAAACTCAGAGTCCAATATATTAAGCATACTTATTTACTTAATCTATACAGAACTGAGTAGATAAAATTTCAGATTCACATTAGTGAAAAATCTCTACAAAATGTTCTTGAAAAGCAAAACCAAGACTGCCTGTTCATTTATCATTTTTCCTCATGAAAGCAGACATGGGTTGTAAAAATAAAGCAGTGTGTTTAGCACAAACTAGATTTCTGCATCACTTTTTTCACAGTTATTTCCATCTACAGTCCAAAGAGGTAGATTTTCTGCAACACCTGAGAATTGAACTGTAACGTAACCAGGTGTAATGAAAGGAAGGACAAAACATTAGAGATACAGCCCTAACTTACTTGTGTACGTATACACACATTTGGGTCTTGAATCACATCCCATTTAGCTTTCTGCAGCTTAATCGTGGTGAAACTGTCATTTGGGCCCCAGAGTTTTGACAATTAGACAGACTTATTTCTGGCCACATCAGTTTAACAGCCCAGGTTAAACAGTTTATGGTAGTGGGAGAAAGGCATTCAGACAAGTTGACTTAAAAACCCTCCTGGAGCCCATTTGGCTGCAGACTGGCAGTGCAATAGCCTGCTGTATGGCAGATCAGTTAGAGTGCTGAGCTTATCCTTAGATGAATTTGTGTTTTTTAATTTTTATTTATTTTTTTTAGCAACATTCTCTAAGCAATGCATGGAACTATTGACTGGTTTCAGGAAGCGACGGATAGCTCACCTTGGCCAGATAAGTCGATATGATATGGGTGTATGTTAAGGGTAGTGAAGAGAAAAGGGTATCCCCATTTTAAAAGCCTTTCATCACTTGGGGTGTTCTGCTTCATTCACATATGAAGTCGATAACAAATATATTTGTATTGCTGTTCTATACATCTGTCGTGTCTCTAAAAGCCCTTTAAAATATTCTTGCACCCGGGTGCAAAAAATCACTCTTGCCTCCATATAGAACAAGCACTATAGAAAGAATTGTTAAAGATACAAATGTCCAAATAACAGACTGCAAAAATAGAAAACTGTACGTCCTACCTTGCCAAGGGTATGATGCATCAGACACAAAGTTGTTCACTTTTCCTCAGGAAAATTACTTCATGCTTAGTGTTAGCTGAAAACCAGTTCTCACAACTACTGTTGTTTTTTAAAAACAGTCTGATTCTGTAAAGCGACTAATTTGAAAAGCGAGTCTGAAATACTTCTTTCCAGGGTTTTTTTTATGCCATATGGTTAGCATGATTAACACTTCAAAGCTCCTAGTCTAATGCAACTGACTGCTCACTGCTGCTACCTTCTTTTCATTCCCGCATTGTGCTTGGACCACAAACACAAACCTTGCACAAGTCTAGAAGAAAGATGGCCAGCGTCCCATTTGCTCCACCATTTAAGAAATGTCAGTTTTGCACAGTTCCTCTTAGTGGTATGAGCTAAAACACATCTTTTAGGCCTTACATAACCTTACTCTACAATATCTCAAGGTACATTACTACAGCAAAAGGATCAGGAGCTCAGTGCAGCCTGAACATTCAAGTAATTTAGCCACTAAATGGTCACGGGCAATGAGGGTGGGAAGCTCATTGAGAGATGTGCTGGATTCAGAAAACCTCTCCCAAGTAAGTGCAAAGAACCTTAAGTACCAGAAAAGGCTACACATGTTCGTATTTCCTAAAATGACAGCAACGAAAACTAGAAAGTAAATACATGGCAACTAAAGTTACAGGTAGCTTGCAGTTATTCACACATTGCCTTGGCAGAAGTTAAATGCTGGTCCTAGTTTCTTTCAGGAACAGAAGTCAAAATGTGGCTATCAGTTTTTCTAGGAAATTTTTTTTATGGTTAACAAGGGAGCTTCTCTTGTGGTATGTTAAGAGTAAGAACTTGAAGTACCATCTTTACCAGATAACCTAACTGGGAAGGCACTCCGCCAACTGGTACAGCTTTTGAGGTTGAGCGTGCAAGAGATTCCATGTTGTACTTCAAGAAAAGTATTTGAATCTACATGTTCAGTTAACCAGTACATGCTTAACTTAAATACATTGCATACAAAGCTGTTAGAGAAAGCCTATATGCCACAGACTCATGTTTTCCATGCCTTCAGCAGTAAATGTCTATTGTCCAGCCTTTCAGATAATGCAGATTTGTCTAGACAGCAATGGATTCCTCTAGTCAGGATAACCATGTGATGGCCGCACTGCAGCTAAGAGGGAAGAACATGACCAACAGCCGTGGAATAGGCTACACAACGGCAAAATCCCACTCGGTAACAGCGCTGTGCATTTTTTCACGTATTTATATTTAACACGTTCACAGATAGAGCAAATAGCCCAAACCAGCCTTTACAACACAACCCTGAGAAGTCTGCACAAAGTTGTACACCCTGTTTCACCAGCTGCAAATTGACGTATTTCAAAGCTGTTCTTTCATACCACAAAGTACGTAGAAGCCTTTAAACATCTTTTACTATATCCTGGACCTTTAGTTTTCCATTTGTATATATGAAAACATAGTAGAGGGGAAAGCTGACATTTTTTTACTGGCCATTAGACATCCTAATGCAGATAAATTTATTGGGAAAAATCGGTATTCTTTAGTATATTGAGTGGCGAATCAATGAACAAAACCAGAATGCTATTATTTAAACCAAGAAGTGACCTGCTGTCACTGTTTTCCCCAGAACGATGTTATATCTGTACACGGTCTTCCATGACAGTGATTTGTGTTGTGGGGAGGAAACGCACATGCATCCTTTTATGGAAAAATATTTTCTTTTAAAAAAATGAGGCAGATGTGCAACACAGTTGTGGAAAATTTATAGTTTAAGCTATTTAAAGCTGCTATGCAGCTTCCTGTACCACGTAAGTCCAGTAGTTCTAAGAAAATACAGATATGGTAGAAAAAGTAAGAAAATTTTCACCACAAAACCAAATAGTTACCACCAACAGAGAAAGTTATACACAAAATATATCTCTCAATACAGTGTTTACACTTCGTTTTAGTCTACAGATTCAGTGCCAGGAACAGGACTTGTTGAGACAGTCTTTGCGGAATTATTTGCCACAAGTGATTCCACATCAGGTTGGATTCCTGGTTCCGTGTCGGTGGGAGTTCCCAGCTCCTCGTGGGAATTGAGTGTGCAGGACTGCAACACCTGCACAGCTAGATCCACGTCTGCTTCTCTGAGAGAAACCTGCTCCTTCAGGACTTCCACCTTCTCATTCAGCTCATTCCTCTCTGTTTGAAGAGCCCTGCATAGCTTTTCCAAGCGCTCCAGTTTTATTTGAAAGCCCTTGTATTCTTTATCTCTTACTGTTTTCTGAAGGACGAAAGACAAAAAGCTCTGTGATCACACCGATTTTTTTTTTGGTTGGTTGGTTTTTTTCCTTAAGTTAAAAGACTGACTACTATTTAATCCTGAATATTAAGTTCTAATTAATAGAGTAGGTCAAATTCCAGAGCAAGTTTCCTGAGAATGCCTGACCACTACAGATGGCTTGTCTAAGCTGGAGTGGCAACACACACCTTTAGCAACAAGCAATGATACCTATATAACAGCATAATGCTAACTGTGAGGGCTGAGTAGCAGTAAAAGTCCTGATACAAGGCATTTACAACCCAAATAATGGAGCAGAAAGGCAAAAATGGGGGAAATCTGCAATCCAAAATCCAGGTCAGCAGGTACCATAGTCCTGGCTCTCTTAACTAGCTCCTTAAAAGAACAGAGAAAGATAAGCAGTGCTATAGCAAACCTATAGGACTTAGCATGGCCTAGCAAGATCATATGTCATATACTTAAACTAGACCTTAGAGAGTGCAGACAGAACTGTATGCCTATGGTTTCTGTGAAAACTGTTTTAGCTCCTCTTTTACTAGACTACAATTAGGTAGGTAATGGCACCTCATGACCTCAAAAGCAGAAGCACTGTAAAAAAGTAACTGATTCCTTACACATGTGTTATTTCCTTCATGTCTGTCCTGGATATTTAAAATTTATTTCTATCACAGCACTGACTGAACTTTGCTCGGCGTATTAAACTACAGTAAATTTATTCAGCTTGCATGATTTTATACACATGATCCCACCAATTAAACAGTAAGCAAGAAAAGATGAGGCTGATTTTGTCATGAGTTTAGATTTATAAATCAGCTTTTGGTTTTTCATGTCTAAGACCACCAGTACCATTTACAGAATAGAAACCATACAGCAGACAAACCAAGAGGCACCTCCTGTGCAGTATATTCAGTTCTCTAAAACTGAGAAATTGTATGAAGTTCTCCAGGACACAGACTCTAGTTTAGCCATACTACTGCTTAAATGGTAGTTACCTCTTCAGCCATTTGCAGAAGAGCCTTGTTGTTGTTTTCCCATTTTGTACGCCACACTATGGTTTCCTTTTCCAGTTTCTTAATCTTCTTTGTCATCTGCAAGAGACAAATAGAAGACTTAATTTTGTGGCTTGTGTTGCAATGTAGGCAGTTTGACATGAGTAATATGACTTCTTATTGTTACCTTCCAAGTTCAGTTTGAACAAGTCATTTTACAGGGAAGTCTTTCTGCTCAAAATCAACCCCGCAAATACAAATTCTGCATGCAAAGCAAACAAGACTGATCCTTAGAAGAAGCAGACTAGCAGCTTTCAAGTACAACTAATAAAGGGCTCCAGGGAAAGAAGTTTTAAAAAAGCACAGCCAAGAAGACTGAGAAGTATTTTATGCCTTAAATAAAACACTCAAATTAGGATTTAGGTATTATGTAAGTGTGTTAAAAACCATTAAAAAACCTCCAAAACCATTTCTCTTCCATAATATGACAAATTTTAAGCCCTACCTTATGTTCTAAATTAACTGCCAAAATATTTCACGTATTTTCAGAAGGCAAACACTGTTATAAAATCTAAAATGCATCCCAGTAACAGCATGCATGTTATATTACTTCTTATGAAACCAGGTAATCCTGTAAGTACCTTCTCCATTTCTTGCCTGAAGGTTGTAAAGAGTTCATTACTTTTTGCCATGGTGGTCTGGAATTCTTCAAACTTATCCATGTAAAGAGAAAGCTGTTGGAAAAAGAGGCAGGAACATCAATCCGAACAGCTGCATACAAATACAAAAATATAGTACTAGGCAAAATTAAACTCAAAATATTAGAGGATTAAAATCTTTTTTTATACTATCCCATGATTTCCATTTGAGAAGCATGCAGAACTTGTCTGAAAACCTGCTACTGAAATTGAATATAAAGGAGAGTTTTGTGATTATAGAACAGCAATATATTCTTAAGTAGAAAGAGTATTATGCCTAATAAAATGTTTGAAGACATCACAGTTCATCCCTATCTCATTTTTGCCTCCCTACTAAAAAAAATAATAAAATCTGGATATATACAGGAAATTCAGTACATGGTTAGTGAAATCATACTCAGAAAGCCTCTCCATAAGCAGCCAAAGGTAACAAACAAGGCTGGGACAAAATAAATACTATAGAAATTAAATCTTCTTCACTCTAGAAAAGGTGCTTTACAGAATCTCTCAGGTAAGAGATTCTCATGGCAGCCTAAGCTGGTTGGACTTGGACCAGATTCCCTGGAAGGCATACAAACACACATGAAAAACAACAAGGTGCTTGGTGACAGCCAGCATGGCTTCACTAAGGGGAAATCCTGCCTGACCAATCTGGTGACCTTCTATGACGGAGCTACGGAACTGATGGACAGGGGTAGAGCCGTTGATGTCATCTACCTGGGCTTGTGCAAAGCGTTCAACACTGTCCCACATGACATCCTTCTCTCTAAATTGGAGAGACATCAATTTGATAGGTGGACCACTCGGTGGATAAAGAACTGGCTGGATGGCCGCATGCAAAGAGTAGTGCTCAATGGCTCAGTGTCCAGCTGGAGACCAGTAACAAGTGGTGTCCCCCAGGGATCAGTGTTGGGGCCGGTCTTGTTCAACATCTTCGTCGGTGAGATGGACAGTGGGATTGAGGGCACCCTCAGCAAGTTTGCCGATGACACCAAGCTGTGTGGTTCAGTTGATATGCTGGAGAGAAGGAATGCCATCCAGAGGGACCTTGACACGCTTGTGAGGTGGGCTGATGCCAACCTGATGAAGTTGAACCATGCCAAGTGCAAGGTCCTACACCTGGGTCGGAGCAATCCCAGGCACAGCTACAGGTTGGGCAGGGAAGAGATTCAGAGCAGCCCTGCAGAGAAGGACTTGGGGGTGTGGGTTGATGAAAAAATGAACATGAGCCGGCAGCGTGTGCCTGCAGCCCAGAAAGCCAACCGTATCCTGGGCTGCATCAAAAGGAGTGTGACCAGCAGGTCGAGGGAGGTGCTCCTGCCCCTTTACTCTGCTCTCGTGAGACCTCACTTGGAGTATTGTGTGCAGTTCTGGTGTCCTCAACATAAAAAGGACATGGAAGTGTTGGAACAAGTCCAGAGGAGGGCCACGAGGATGATCAGGGGACTGGAGCACCTCCCGTATGAAGAAAGGATAAGAAATTTGGGGCTGTTTAGCCTGGAGAAGAGAAGGCTGCATGAAGACCTCATAGCAGCCTTCCAATACCTGAAGGGGGCCTATAGGGATGCTGGGGAGGGACTCTTCATTAGGGACTGTAGTGAGAGGACAAGGGGTGATGGGTTCAAACTTAAACAGGGGAAGTTGAGATTGGATATGAGGAAGAAATTCTTTACTGTAAGGGTAGTGAGGCACTGGAATGGGTTGGCTGCCCAGGGAAGTTATGAATGCTCCATCCGTAGCAGTGTTCAAGGCTGGGTTGGACACAGCCTTGGGTGGCGTGGTTTAGTGGGAGGTGTCCCTGCCCATGGCAGGGGGGTTGGAACTAGATGATCTTAAGGTCCTTTCCAACCCTAACTATTCTATGATTCTAAATATGATTCATTCCAGAAATCAAACGCACATTCACAATTATGAAATCTGCCCACTAAGCAAAAAGAATGGGTAGAGAATACTGACAAGGAATTCATTTAACAGTGAAAAGGCTTACGTTTTAACAAGTGAGGAATATTAATCTACAATGACAGAAGATTTTCTTGCCCTACATCACAAGGCCAATATTCAAGAAGGAACTGAAAAATATACTCATTAACGTAACCTGTTTTTAAAAAAAAAAAAAAAAAAAGAAAACCAAACCCCATATGGTTCTCATTAAAACAATCTATAATATCAGTGTGTGATTTGATGTTCTAAGAATACATGACCACCTTCCTAGTCCAACTGAAGAATAATCAGTTCTCTCAATTCTTACACTGAGGGTTAAAGGACAATACCGTTCAGAACACAAATATTCTACTTTGCTCTAGTATTAGACGCAACTTCATAACAGGAATTAGCTTGGCTTGTCAACAGTACGTGATGACTCTGCCGTCATTGTAACTGAACCTTCTAGCTCATCTTATGCTACAGAAGAATCTGTCAGCCTCAGGAAACCACAAACTATACACATTGTTACCATTAAAATGCATAACAAAAAGGCAGCAGTGTTTTGAATAAAGGGTAATCAACTAAAAGAAAAAAAATATCATAAAAGACCAAGCATGGCAAAAAACTACTTGGGATAATTCGGATATTAATGTATTGAAGTTCAATGGAGAGGTATGCATATGATTACATTTCACTGCACAAATAAGCACACACTTTAAACAGAACTGTTGGAGAGCCTGGAAAAGAATTAGGTACAGTAAGTATAGAAAAAGGAATGAAACAGAGCTTGCAAGGAGACTTAATACAAAGCCTCACAAAACTGAAGCAGTATGAGGTATACAATAAAAGCAATAGCTACTGCTTCTCAGATGCTATGTATGTATGTGCTGAACCAACCATTTCCCTCTGCCTTACGTGCTGAGCTTGCATTTGGACAACAACTGCAGGTGATCCAGAACCAAAGTGCGAAAACTGGAGGCTATTTCTCCACTCACAGAGAGGATTTTGCTGTAGCATTTATAACAAGAAAACAATCCTAAGACAGCACGTCTTTGTGGATAGAGACACTCAGGTTACTAAATCTGAGTAACTACAGAGATAAACGTGACATTGCTTGCTCCCAATCCTCTATAACAGGAGGAGATGGAAACAGTAAGGAACAAATTCTAAAACCTGCCTGGGTAAAAATCCCCACCCAACTCTCTATAGTTACAAGGGCTTCTCTGGTCCTGAAAAGCTATATATATCTATATCTATCTCTGTGTATCTATCTATACACACACATATATATGTATATAATTTTCCATATACATGTATATAGTTGCATATAAACATATATATACACGCATGCGTATGTACATTTTATGTGTGTGTGTATATATATATACACACACACATACGTATATAAAAACACATTAAAACCAAACATGATTCATTCCAGCAAAATAAAATTGTGGATGAGAAAACAACAGTTTCAGAGAAGCCAAGGAATGGTGAAGTAGCCACCACAATGAATAGATTCTTAAACTTTCACATATTCTGGTCTTTGTAATACTAACACTATTAGAATCATAGAATAGTTAGGGTTGGAAAGGACCTCAAGATCATTGAGTTCCAACCCCCCTGCCATGGGCAGGGACACCTCCCACTAAACCATGCCATGCAAGGCTATGTCCAACCCCACCTGAAACGCCGCCAGGGATGAAGCATTCACAACTTCCTTGGGCAACCCATTCCAGGGCCTCACCACCCTTACAGTAAAGGGTTAGTTAAAAAGTATACTAATTCCAGCAATTCAATGTTTAGCACCTCCCAGTTACAGTACTCTCCAGAAGCATTAAACAGCAAGTACAAAAATGTCTTTACAACTTCTATGTCACACTTCACTACTGAAGAGTTAACTACTGGAAATTAAAGACAATTAAAAAACACCAAATAATTTTCACAAGTAGTGTATACCATCTGAATGATATACATCTGCATGAACGATAACACGTAGTTTTTCTGTATGTTGCATTATGTTCACTACAATCACAAATATTTTGGTGTTTTGTTTTTAGAAGAAGTGTATTGAAGAGCACTCCATTAAAAAAAAAAAAAAAAAAACCAAAAAAACACACTAAAAAATACCTGCTGCTTCAGCTGAGCTTCCTGCTGCTTCATCTGTTCACATTTGTGTCTGGACTCAGTAGCTTCTTTTAGCAACTAAAAAAAACCAAAACAACCAAACAATGCAAAAAGCCTTATAATGAAGAAAGTACTCCTATGAATGGCTTCATTGATGATGAAAAAGGAACAAACATTAACATCACCTAATGGCCATTCAACCGTGTTTTCTCGCATGGACTTTTCATTACTATACTTTCACATATACAAATTAAACCATGTGCTGGCATGCAGCATTTTTTATTGAGACATTTTTCTAATTGGTAGCATGAGTCAACATTTCTACTTCTGCAGCAAGTTTGAACTGCTAAATTTCTGAGTAGTTCATTAACAAACTGTATGCAATTTATAACTGTTTTGTAACCTAATTTATTTTCTACCTGCATTTCTCCAGTCACTAATATTGCCTTTACAGTCTAGTTCAAACCAGTTTTGCTTCAACTTGACACCATTTTATAGGTTCATCTTTGAAAAGATTTTCATCAGCATATGATTCCAAAATTATGTTTTAAAAATATAGAACAACCCCACACTGGATGATCATTTTAAGATAATAGAGGAAAAGCAAGGCTTTGTCTAGAAGTTACAGATACATAATGAACATTGGAAAAAAAACAAAACAACGAAACCCAAAACAAACCACCACTTCACCTAAGTATTATTTTTTTAATTTGAAGCAAACTTCTTGGAAGACTGCAAGTAAATTGCTGATTATGAACATACAAATAAAACATCAGCCATAGTTTTGGAGACAGACAAAAGAGCACGTTTTATTCTGCACTTGTTATTTCTTATAGCATAAAATCAGAAGTTACAACCCCTAACCACAAGAGTACCTTTGGTGTTTCACCTCAAGACGTTTCCCAGTCAAAGAAAATCTATATAATATCCAGCCCATTTGCTGAGAAAATGCAAACAATTACATTACTTGCCTGTAAATATGGACATTAATATTGAAGGTATTACACATACACAAAACTTAAATCTCAGTCTCGCTGTTGAAATCTACCTAGCTTTCAAAAGACATTGCCTCAATTTGCTGTATCTGTTTCAAATAATGAAAAATATGGTTTGGTGGGTTTTGTTATTTATCTTTACAAAGAATTCACTTACAAACTCCCTTTCTCGCTGATGTTTTTCCTCCGCTTCTTTAATAAGTTGGGTAGTTTGCTGAAGTTTGGCATCCACAAGTTGCTGCTGCAGTTCTTTATGTTTGAACACTTTATCAATATGCTAAAGAAAGGAAATCGTATCAGTCAGATATAAACAGTGAACGGGTCAATTAAGGTAAATGCACATGTTTCAGGAAATGCATATTGTTTAGAAGTTTCATGCAAAAGAAACAGAGGCAAAGACTGTTTTACACACCTTTTCTCCTCTATGTCCATGCACTGTAACTATGCTTTTTCTGTCTTTCACAGAAGCCAGATACATATTGTATTAAACTGGTAAAATGCTGTAAGTCACTTCACACCAAACATTCAAAAGTCCTGTAACAAGTAGTCTACACCCTTTCTTCTAAAGTTGGTGTGTTATCTCTAATCCTTACTGTAGTTGTTACTTCTAGAAGCTCTGGTCCTCATTGTTAAAAAAGCTCAAAACGAGCAAAGTTTGCAACAACAGCTTATTTAGCTAATGAAATCCCACAAATCACTGAATTTTGCAGTCTTACATACATCTGTAAGTAGCATGAGACATCTTTCTACCTTTTCTCTTCCCCACATTATCTCATGAAGGTGGAAACTAGTCTATAGAAAGCTTTCTAACTGTCCCAGGTTTAAAACCAACCAACCTCCCCATCCCCAAGAAAAAAACCCACAACTGAATAACTACATTCCAAATCTCCTCTGCCAATTAAAAACTAGCAAACTAATCTTAGCTGTAGAACTCCTTGAAGGTCAGTTCTCTCTTTGACATGAATTGCCTGTTTTCCACTACTGTAGTTTAGACTGGCTAGCTTACATGCCTGTGCCAATTAAAGCTAGCTCAGTTAGTCTGATAATACAGTCATTTCCATGTCACTGGTCCAAATATATTCTTAAAGCATGACTCTGTGCCAAAAGCAGCTACATACACAAAGCAGCTTCCCAAAAAACCCCAACCTTAATGAACCAAAGACAGAGAATAATTCTTATGCTAGTAAATGTATAGTTTAGAAGAACTTCAAACACATATTTATGTCAGAAATAACCTTTGGAAGCCATTTAGTTCACTGAAATCCCAGTCAGCTTCAATGTCTGATCAGGTTGCTCACATCTGACCCAGCTGAGTTCTGAATAACTCTAAGGACAGAGATTTTCTAATCTCTAGACTACTTATTTCTGTTTGACCACTTTCACCATGACAGATTTTTTCAATGTATCTTAAATTTAGACATGCAAAACAAGACAGAAAAGGCAGATAGTGGGCTTAACAGCTACTTAATTTTTCACGGTAGTGAAGTAAAAGGAATAATTTATATATATGATGGCTATAAAATATTACAGGGTTTTGTCCCCTATAAATTATTATCTGATCTTTACAGTCAAGGAACTAACAGTATCCCATCAGAAGCATAATATAAGCACCTCTTCTCGCAGTGCATACTGCTCAATGAGTTTCTTCAGTTTTTCCCCCAGTTCAATATTTTCCTGACGGAGCTTGGCATTATGTATACCATGCTGTTCCAGTTGAGCCTGAATTTCATTCAGCGTAATCTGGAAGTGTGCAGTTGCTTCTTTCCGTCTTTCTTCTTCCTCACGTGCTTGCTGCATGTTTTCTTCCTTTTATGAGAGAATATCAATGTGTTCAAGCTAAACCATGGACCTTTTTCATATTTTTGAGTCAGAAACAATGGTAGTAGTACACTTCTGTACAGTTTCAAGTTCTAGAGTACTAGAGTTAATATAAGCCATAATCATAGTATGTTGTGCTGACTACCCGTATGAAGTGCGTACATACAGAAATTCCAGAACATCTAAAGAATCTTGTCTGTACCACTCTGAACATTACACAGAGGCTGGTATTACAAGATGCTACATGAATACCTTTGCAAGTGTAAGAACTACCCAGATGTTAAAACCAGCACTGATTTCCTACAGTGATCACAGATAAGAATATCTTGGCTCTCTTCCATTATACTCCCATCCATTATATTCTGACAGAATTAAGCCTTTTTTGATACCATGCCATTTCATCCTGCTGTTATATTTCAGTTGTGCTATTTTTTTCCTAGCAGTCATCAGCACTGCTCCCAAAACCAAATATGCCAAAATTACATACTGCGCGTAGTAAGAGGGGAAAAAAGATTAGCAAGTTGAACTCTACCTACATTTACCTTAAAATCAGAGACACGTCACATGACACTCTTCTTCTGAAGGTACAGATAACAAGCAAAGTGATAAGTAAAAAGCAGCAGCCTTGATTTTAAGCGGTAGCCAATAAAGTCAGATTTCTACCACCACTGGCACTGTAATTTATATAAACTAACCTTCAAAGTCTTGTTATGACGCTGAAGCTCCCGGCAGAGAGATTCCAGTTTGCTACGTGCCAAAATGGCCTTGCTATGCTCACTCTGCAAGTGGACTTTCTCCTTCACAACTTGTGCTTGCTTCTTCTGCAGTATCTTCATCTGCTTTTGAACATTTCGACTCTCCTCCAACTAACATTAGAGAGTATATTTATTAAATAAACATAGGTAAAACAATCTTAATTCTTCTAGATGAGCAGACTGAACAAACTTTTACACATTTCAGATCAAAGAAAGCAAAATAATTTCATTAAGACCCCCAAGTTGACACTTAAAAACAAACTTCCATCTTCCTACAGACAATTCTAAATGTGTAAGGACAGAAGATGGAAATATACAAATTCCAACTTAGCCTTTGAGGATCAGGGACCATGGGCCTGCTGACCATGGGCCATTAACCTGCATTCAGCTACAGGGTTAGAACTAGCCCTGAAAAAGGATGTGGCAGATACAACTAAAAACCAACTGAATCTGGCTTTTCAACAGGTCACAATGTTTTTTACTCTTATCTGCAAGGTACACACAGCTGTTTATTCAACAGGTCTCTCTCTAGTATCAGTAACAGAAATCCACAGAAATGTGTGCACAGTTCTTTCTTGTCAGCAGGAGCTCCTACCAAAGGAAGCAGTAATTGATACGAGTTTGTAAAATGCTAAGGTGTTTCAGAATGGAACAGATACAACAAGCAGCCCTGACAAATCAAGTACTATTAAAGCTGCACAGCTCAGAATTTGATGACTTAAAGAGTTCTGTAGTCTCAACCATTTGATGCAAATTTTTTGTTGTACCTCTTTAGGCTGTTTAGACTGTAAATGTCAGTGTTAAACTACGTACATGGTGCTGACTTAAAAATATATTCTATGAATATCCAGTGAATAGAAGTTTCTTGCATTAACATCTAGTTGAAAGTAAGTTCCATTACACAGGATTTTTGGGCTCCTCAGGAAACCATATTATTTAGTCTGTTCTGTTGTAAAGAAGGTAACAATGTTAAGTGTAACACTGCTCCATATTAGATAGTGCCTCAGCCTCGGGACACCACAGGAAAAGAAGGCTGGCAACAAGGAACATCACCATGACAGAATAATACTACAGTGCTGTTTTTCTGAAAGCTCAAAATAATGCTGAAGCACAGAAGAAAGAATAAATACAACTAAGCACCTCCATGACAACAGCACAGAAGAAAGAATAAATACAATTAAGCACCTCCATGACAACAGTAAATTAAATGTATATTTAATGTAGTTTGGAGAAAAGGAATGTTAAGGGAATATTTTGATATTCAAACATAAAAAGCCCTTTTCTTGAGTGGCCAGAAAAAAAAAAACACTTCAAGCAGCTGTGCTATTTGCACACCTATGAAACTTCAGGCCTGTAAAAGTATGCCAGCGTGAGACCTATCACCATGGATGCAAACCTTCCTGCATCACAAATTGATCTCCTGATAGATTCCAAATTAGGAAAAAAAAAAAAAATAATTGTGGAAGATCTTTTGCCAGGAGAGAGGCATTCCTACCTTTATTGTACAGTCCTTTTCATGAGACACCACTGAAAAACCTGACAGTGAGCTTTAAAGATGATGAATCTTTAAAAAAAGAAAAAAAGCATTGTAGGTGCACTGTCATAAACAGTTCAAACCTCTGCTGGCATTAAAGCTGACACCTGCGCCAGTGGTTCATCACCACTATCATGAAGAAAAGAATGCATCTTAAAAGGAACACAACCTAAACTTTCTGAGGGAAACAGAGCACCTCTAAGATTCATTCAGCTAAAACAGCTATTGCTACACCCGGACAACCTCTCACCCAAAGTCCCAACAGTTCTGAGCATCCTGGGGAAAGCAACTGGTTTTCCAGGAAGGCGACTAACTACAGACTGTGAATGTTTATGCTACCTATGGACTACAGATCCTCCCCTGGGAGGGGAAAAACAATGTGAACATGTTTCTCTCCTGACTGCCTTCAACAAGAAGGCTCAAAATTCAGATGGTGCAGACCATTTTTTTTCTGCAGAAGCACGGAATTCATGCGAACCTAGCCCCTCACGAAGGCCATCATCATCACTGTGACATGGGAGTTGTTCGCTCAAATAGAAAAGGCATCACATGCACAAGCAACTGCTCATAAGAACTGATTTACTGCATTTTCACAATATCAAAGCTAATTTTTAGGTGGGCTCCTCATCCTTGAGTTGCACTATGAAAGTATTATTTTACCTCTTTTAAATGAAAGTGACTTCTTATAGTACCTGCTAGTTTTGAAGGAAATTAACTCGTGAACAAGAACATGCATGTGAGAGAGCAGAGTAAAATGTAACAGATCTCCAAGGAGGATTTAGGACTTCCTAAACAGAACTAATCTAAGTCTATTCTTAAGTAATTAGTATTGCCTTTGTGAATAAAAAGACTATCTGCTAGCTCATCCTCAAAGCTCTGGAGACATCCTCAACCTCAAAGGAAAAATAAATTTATTTCAGAAGAGCTATGTTCCATTTGGTGCAGCCATTATGTCATTTTCAAAACCACCTTAGTATATAATACACCTGACATCTGCAGAAGGAAAAAATCTCGTGCGTTTGTCAAACTCCTCAGTTATCTCATTTTATGTTCATTTTGTAACTGCAAATACAGTGGGAAAGCATGCACACAGTATTTCTAGTCTTTCCATTCTTGTCTGTTCCTGTCTCAAGATGAACAAGTCAAGCATTTTTGTCTCCAGGGTCATTCTGAAAAGTGAACTCATGAGTCATGTGTGTGTGTGTCCCCAGTTTTGTGATCATTTAATTTAGAAAATAAATTATAATTTCTCCTACTAGGGGTAGGAATGCACTTTATGATAAATCACTGCTAACATTTTGACTTCTTGGTTTGTTAATGAAGAAATGTTACTTTTCTATCCATTCTTTTGCATAATCAGAAAGCACAAAGCAAAATTAAACCTAAACCTAACTTCCCCTGCCCCCCAAAAATCACTGAAGAGTTAAGTGTAACTTAAACTTCTTCCAAATTTCATTATCCCATTATGTTCTTTCCCTTTATCCTAAAGGGTATAAATTATAAAATGCTAGCACAAAAGCATTATCGACAGACAAAAACTATGAAAATAATTACTCCCCAAAGAAGCTCTAAGCTTCTCTGTTAATCCTAATGCTATGCTTCAACACCAAGTTATCAAAAAGTTATCATAACTTATTTTTTCTTTGGATTCAGGCAGTCATGTAGAAACAAAATGACTGCATGCAAGTTTGGCTGAAGCAATACCCACAATAAGCCTGAGCTTGCTTTTTCTTCCCTACCAACACTGTGAAATATTCAAAGTTGTTACTGTCCTGTATTAGAAGTTCTTGCATTCCACAGTTAATATTAACACATGAATAACTCTTGCTATCTTTACAAATTACCTACCAGATCAGCATACTTCTTGCACAAAGCTGCCAGCTTTTCCTCTGGTGTAGAAAGTGTGTTCAAGGCTTGCATTAATAACAATACTTCTTTTCCTACGAATTGGATGAAAACCACCATATTAAGAAAAAAAAAAAGTACCAGAAAAGAGCCTATCTCTAGAAGTAAAATACAGATCCATGAGAAATTAGCATGAATTAAGTTGTTCTCTGGTTTGATAGCTGCATAATCCTAACAAATGACAAATGGGAAGCCATCACAGTAAGAATTTGTCTTGCCTATGTGACATTACATAACTTGGATAAAGTTGCAAAAAGTAAAAGTTACTTCAACCTTAAAACCACAAAAATGTTTTTATATACGTATTTTAATAGCACTGATAAAAAGAAAAATCTAAAAGAACAAAATTTAAAAGGTTAAGTTTTTGCTAATAAAGGATATTCACACAAGTGTTTTTAATAAGGTTCTGGAATTTAAATATCAGCAGTGCTTTGGTAGCATTGAACACCACAATCCCAAATTTAAAACTTAATTCAATATCCAGAAAGTTAAAAAAGCTGATTAGTAATTATCACATTATTATTATTGTTGTTATTAAAGTTCCTTTTAAAATAGCATTACCAGCTGAAGGATTCTTACATATGCATTAAGAATTGTCTTTTCTAAGCAGAAGTGCACATTTTCTCAGAACATCTTGTTAAAGATGACAAGTTTTGGCTACAGAGTAAACCTGAGACAAAGACAGAGCAAATGCATAGCTATTTTATAAAATATTAAAGCCATTTAAAAATCAAAATGCTGAAGAGAACATACCCAAAGTTTTCTCCTTGTGTTTTTCACTCTCTGGATCTTGCTGGCCATCAGGTGGATCAGTACGGGCTTCTCTCCCAGGAGTTTCCTCACGAGACTCTTGAGAGCAGCATGTGGGCCCCAGGTGCTTTCTGTTCTTTGTGATATACTCAGCTTCTTCCAATGAATCTGTGTCTTCCAGGCCACAACAGTTGGACTGTGCATGCTGCAGTGGTGCGCCAGACAGTTCATCGCACTTGCCCTTCACCAGCTGATCCTGGTTATTCATTCCCATCTCCTGAGAAACAACTTCTTCCATTGCACCAACAACCGACTTCAGAAGTGAAAGGAAGAAGTAAACAATCAATCAACTATGCTTAAAATGAAAACTTTCACCTTTCTTTTGCATGCACAAGTAAAAGTAAACTCCCATCCTTATTCAAGCTGATATTCAATGTTGTTAAGTCAGGTATATAAGTAACCGTAGACAGAATGAGCCTAAAGAGTGATGAAGAAAACGGCATACAAATGTCCAAAATACTAAGTACTCTTTCACAAAACAAATTTGATACCTTGCAATTACAAAAATGTTTGTACTCTAGAAATAAAAGTTCCCATGGAAATTTGTTCTTAAAGCTCCAAAACTAACTGGCTACCATCTCAGCACACAGTCTTAAATGCAAACACTCCTCCTGTCATAGTTCTTAAAATCTCACAAGTCAGCATTAAGTATACCAAACCTAAAACTCACCAAGAGTTTAACTAGCTTTATGTATTGTTATCTGAAAAATAAGGTACATAAATTGAGACAGGAGGACATTATTAAAACCACCTTTATTACATATTGGTTCCAGAAAAGTGGAAGACACCAGTTCTAAAATAACCCACTATATACTGCAAGAAAGAGGGGGAGGCAAGGAGGGAATTAACCTACTAGGAAGTCTAAAGAAATACACAGAAATACACAGATAAAACACCTAGGGTAGGAGTTCAAACTACCTCTATCAGCATGCCAAATAGGAGCGTCAGGTCATGACTGGAGAATATCTGTTCTTTTAACAAGAATGATAAACACAACTGGAAGCACATCCATTTTTGAAATATTAAAATTTACATCTATGAAGTCATCAAAAAAAGTAAGTATTAACTGGCTTCAGATTTGGAGTCCTACTGCCTATGATTTTTAACAATACATTATTTCTGCTCAATTAAACAACTTTCTCTCCAAAGATTTCCTGAACACCCAAAGGTTTAATCATTCAACCAAGAAGTTAAACATCACCAGTTGTTTTAGAACTGTAGTGATACGTGCAGTATTTTGGAGCAGAACACCTGATAATACCACTCTATATATTACTGAGCAGCTACCAGACTTCTCTCTTAACCACCAGGACAACATTCTCAATTTTTATATATATTCAAGGCTGACAAAAGAAATCCAAGGGTGTGTGGTTGGGTGTTTTTTTGTTTTGTTACAGTATAGAGGATGGGATTCCAGACAGTACTTGGGGGTGGTATTTTTTTGCTGTCCATTTGCAATCCTACTATACAACACGCATCCATGGGTGAAAGTATAATAAGCAGAGCTGAACTCACTTCACTGCCAAAGTGATCATTCTAATCGATTTGTTTCCAGTGAACGGAAAGTAAGTTTTCTTAAAGTCACAAGAAACTGTAAAAGCAGGACCCATTTATATGCAGAATTTCATTGTTTAAGCACAAATTTGTTTCATATTATATTTTTAATATTATGAATGTGCTAATTCCTGGACTTTGTACTGGGTTTTGTATTCTGCACAGATGTACTCCTTTCCCCTTCAAAAGCAATTAGCCAACATCAAAAGAACGCAGCCAACACTAATAATATATTGTGAGATATATTTCAACTCCAAATTTGCCCAGCGTGTTTCAAAGAGTTATTTAAAAATCATTAAACAAATGTGTGTTAATATTGTAAAAAAATTTATGACAGCTTAGCTGTTCTCTACATGTAAATAAAGTCCCTCGTTTCAGACCTTATCTCAAGACAGAAACATTCTTCAGAATGATGGAATTTATACAGTATCTTTCATGAATGACAGTAAGTTTTTTAACAGCAAGTAATCTGCATACACATTTAGGAGCAACTTTTGACTTATAAACGAAGATTCACTTTCACAGCTTTTTACAAGTGTGGAAGTGATGCATGTGGTTCATGGGGAAAAAAAAAAAGAAAAAACAAACCCCAAAAAGCACTGCCAATTTTATTCTCCAGTAATGCAAGACAAAATACTTGCTAAATGCCTGCAAAGGTAATGCAGTAATACAACTGCTGTAAAAAATAACCAAGCCCAAGATTTAACAGTTGACTTTTCAGAGCTGTAAGATGCATGTTTTTTCCTGTCTAGTCTTAAACTGTGGGGCTTCCATTGGCATGGGAAAGGCTTACTCCTCCCAAGTTTAGGGTCACACAGAATCACAGAATCACAGAATAGTAAGGGCTGGAAAGGACCTCAAGATCATCGAGTTCCAACCCCCCCGCCATGGGCAGGGACACCTCCCACTAAACCATGCCATCCAAGGCTATGTCCAACCCCACCTTGAACGCTGCCAGGGATGAAGCATTCACAACCTCCCTGGGCAACCCATTCCAGGGCCCCACCACCCTCACAGTAAAGAATTTCTTCCTCAGATCCAATCTAAACCTCCCCTGTTTAAGTTGAAACCCATTACCCCTTGTCCTCTCACCACAGTCCCTAAGGATGCTGGGGAGGGACTCTTCCTTATAGGCCCCCTTCAGGTATTGGAAGGCTGCTATGAGGTCTCCACGCAGCCTTCTCTTCTCCAGGCTGAACAGCCCCAACTTTCTCAGCCTATCTTCATGCGAGAGGTGCTCCAGTCCCCTGATCATCCTCGTGGCCCTCCTCTGGACTTGTTCCAACACTTCCATGTCCTTTTTATGTTGAGGACACCAGAACTGCACGCAATACTCCAAGTGAGGTCTCACGAGAGCAGAGTAGAGGGGCAGGATCACCTCCCTCAACCTGCTGGTCACACTCCTTTTGATGCAGCCCAGAATACGGTTGGCTTTCTGGGCTGCAAGCGCACACTGCCGGCTCATGTTCATTTTTTCATCAACCCACACCCCCAAGTCCTTCTCTGCAGGGCTGCTCTCAATCTCCTCCCCGCCCAACCTGTAGCTGTGCCTGGCATTGCTCCGACCCAGGTGGAGGACTTTGCATTTAGCATGCTTGAACTTCATCAGGTTGGCATCAGCCCACCTCACAAGGGTGTCAAGGTCCCTCTGGATGGCATTCCTTCCCTCCAATGTATCAACCGAACCACACAGTTTGGTGTCATCGGCAAACTTGCTGAGGGGTCAGCTAAACAAACAAGATTCTTCTTAAAAAAGGACAAGAAATGTGAAAACAACAGAGCTTGCTTATCCTTTTCATAGATATCAATGTTCGAAGACAGGGCACAGATCTCCAAAAATCATGATTCATACAGAAGCCAAAGATATGACGTCACATTAGACTGACAGAGACAGGAAAGATCAGAGGTACCAGATCACAATGTGATACCAGAGCAGAATTGCAGTACCAACACAACAGCTGAAACTTTCATTTTTTCTATTACATAGAACATGAACTTCCAGTTCAGATACTTATAGTTAAGAAGCCTGGCAAAAGGTAGGGAAAGTCTGCCCTAAACTCAAAAATTTCTGGTTTGGCACAGTATTTCCAGACCTTCTGAAATCCATAAACAGACTCCCATAAACTTTTGAAAGCAGAGCACAAAACTGCCAGGAACTTCAACAGGCAGCTGAGAAGGCTGCCTGGCTCCGTTTGTGGTTACACATTGAACAGCAGCAGCTCTCTTGCTATCACTTCATTCCCCTTTTTCATACCCGCCTCTGTTGTGCTAGCCACAACATTCATGCAGCTTGTTCTAACAGTTCATAGCCAGACTGGTACCTCAGTCCCGCACACTGCACAGTGATAGGCAATCCTGCCAAACAGGAGTGCTAGCACGATGGTTGGAAGGAAGCCAAAGAATGAGAGTCACTATAAAAAGTCAATGTAATCACAGCCAGAGCACAAGGAACTAAACAAAAAGTACCAGTTAAATAGTTAACACTGACTACTGAGGAACCAGAACATTGTCAGCAAGATGACGTTCATGAGAAGCACTGCTTCAAATTTAAACAACCCAGAATTTTTCACTGGTTTTCGTCTGATAAAATTCTGCCATTTCTGGGAAAAAACCCACAAAAAACAAACAAACAAACAAACCCCATAAAAACCCCACCCCAACAACAAACAAAAAACCAGAACAACTACTGGTAGGGGCATATATGTGACCAGTAAGAGACAAAATGCCCACTTCTGCTAGCAATCCATCATAGTAACCTCAACTCTTGTCAATTCAGAGCTGTCAATTAGCATGCATATTCCACAGCACCTGGAAGTTTCACAGAGTGAACACCACCACCTCATTAATTCAGCAGGGCTTTTGTAGCAGTCAAATTAGGTGTCAGTCCAATTCTGTAATGACAATAACAACCTCTTAACTTTGAGTATTCTCCATCCTTTGTCAAAAAACCCACAAGGTTTTTCAGAACTTCATGCTCATTCTCTGAAATCTCACAGAGCAGGCAGAAATAACCTACCAGAATACTGAACTGAAGAAAGAGATTTATGTACAAGCATCTTGTATTTCTCAAATATCTTTGAAAATAATAGCCATAGTGAAAAAAATGACAGAATTTGACAACCTTCTTTTGGTTTTCCAGTGAAAATGGAAGAAATACAAGCTTAGTGACAAGCAAACATGCTCCCTGCAAAACCAAAGCTCACTGTGGCAGTAGAGAGATTTTGTAACAATATCAAATATTTTCAGCTTAAATACAATTAAAAAAATTGGTGACCACGGGCTACAATACTGTATTTAAAGAATTGGTTCTACCAGCAGCTAGAGCAACCCTGATAACATACCAAAACCAACTTAAAAACCCTAGTTAAATTCTATCAAGTTGTGGTCTCTAAGTTCTAGCAAAACTAACAGTAGTGGCACAACATAAATACATTAGAATTTTAGAAACTTAGATTAGAAAGTGGTTTTAAAGAGAGAAGTCTGCTATTGCCTGACAGGGGCCACAAACACTAACAGCTAGATGACTTCCCAATTATGACTAACCAAGAGTTTTTCCCCTTAGCTGTCACTTTAGATATTAACACATAACCAGAAGTCCGAACAGCCTTCCAACACTCAGTACTATTCTTAAACACTTTACTATAGGTAGTTCAGATTTGATCTGTATAAAGCTTCAAGCTGGAGTGCAGCAATAATAAATGTCACACAGAGAATGTTAAGTACTAAACCATTCTGTATCACTGAAATTGCCCTCCTGTGCCTCCCCTTACTAAGACAGTAGTTAGAACAATCCCAACTATTACCTCTATCTTTTCAAATGGGTGCTCATCAGACTAGTGAACTTCCCAGTTCAACATTCCAGCCAGAACACAGCACTTCCAACAGCACATTATATAATAGTGCTGATTCAGTACTGACTGAATAGAAACAAAACCATCCCGCCAAAGACCTTCTACTGAAATCACCGCTGCCTTTTCTAGTTGCTACCATGCTTCCTCAGCTTCCAGCTGGCTTCCAACCTGCTGCTTCTAACCAGCTTTAATGATAGGAGGCCTATAATCTGACAGGCCAGAATTAAGACTGCTATGTACCTAGAAAGATGTCCAGTGAGAGACAAAGTATGTTGCACAGGTAACTTGTGACTTTTTTAGATCACAAAATTGTTTACGAAAATTCAAAACTCTACCATTACAAAACAGGATACTTGCCATTTACCTAGCTGTTAAACCAGCTATTAAAAGATGCTGACACTTCTGAAATAGTGTATCATCTTCAAGCTATTTAAGACAGAGTCATAAGTCAAACAACTTAAGGATGCCCTGTAGGTAAATTACTGGTAACATCGCCCCTGCTCATCCCCAAGTTTTCGTTCAGTCTTTTGCTATGTTCTCTCAACTTGTACCTAGATCAAAAAAGGTGCGCAACAAGAAAACTCTCAGTACCTAAAAGGCGAGAGTACAAGAGAGGTATCCTATTTATGTAACTGGCTATGATCACAAGAGTCTAAGCCAACTTCAAACAGTTCTGCTTCAGTAGTGTGCACTGCTTGTAAGGACAAAACGGACACTTTGGCAGAACTTTCCTTACCATGCCAAAAAGTATAAGTAAGACTTATTTTTTTATTCTTACCTACAAGAGCCCATAACACACAGTAACAGTGCTACCTGACATATACTGTACTTATCATTGCCACTACATGTTCTCAACTACCTATATTTTGTACTCCTGTGCATACACATACTCAATCTTCTCCTGAAAACTCTGTATCTCTTATTGAAAATAAAACCATACAAAGTAGCTACACCCACATACTTTTTCTCCTATATGCTAGGAAGTTACCCTAACTGAAAAAAAAGTACTGGCATTAATCTGTCAAAACATCTCCTGCAGTGACCATAGTAGCAGATGGCCTGCACTGTGAGAAGACTTTTACAACCTTAGCCTTCAGAACTGCTAATACTTTCAAATAATATCCTGGAAGCCTCAGAACAAATATATGTACACAAAACAGATCTTCACAACTGTAAGACAACCTAAATATATAAGCAAATATGTAATCATTGCTCAGCATCAGGCTCAAGAAAAGTCCATTTAAATAACAAAATTCAGCTGACTACATCCTCACACCTACCACACATGTAACTGGGCACAAAAACCTTATAACCCTTACCCTGACCAACTGTATTCAAACAAACAGAACCAAAAACCACCTGTAACAGCAAGAAGTATGTAATTTCTCATAAATGTTTATGGTTCATAGCAAATGTTACGCTTCCTGCATCCCAGTAATTTACTTTTACCTGCTAACACAGGAAAACTTATTTTGAAAATGTTTGTGTGATATACTTCTCCTCAATACAGATATTCAAGAAGAGCTCATTTAACCTAACTATTGCGCTAAAAGAACGGTCATTCTTGGTAGCAACGTTAGTTATGTCTTCTCCACAAAAACTAGTATTTTGGGATGTCACAGAATTTGGGTTTGAATTCTGCAGCAGGTGCACCTTCATCTACTGGTCTAGACACAATAACTCAGGTGCTTGTGGCCATAAAACCAGCTTATTAAGGCTATTTCTCCATGCAATAAATACTTCCCTATACTGTGTTCACTGACCTGGATGATCATGCAGCCTAATTATACCTTTCTGAAAACGTGGTGGCCTCGTGGTGGCCAAGTGCCTTCCCTACCGAACTACAATCTTATTGTGAGATCAGAAAGTCACTTCAAACAAACATTTCACCTTGTTCTATCATTACATTAAAAATTATGTTCTATGTGCTCATTTACCTACTTTCAAAATACTGGACTGAGGCACCTACAGTACTGCTCATCATTAGTTCCAAAGCATTGCAAGCTTGGAAGTAAGTCCCAACACAGCAGGAGGATGATTAAGAAATACCTACTGTGGAAATCTGTATTTTATCTTTATAAAAGTCAATACAAGGTCAATGTTAACAGGCCACTATTAACACTGCTGGCCTTACATCTAAGAGTAAGTCTCTAATATTGTTTCAAACACATTCTTACATGACCTTTGCTTCTGGTCCTTATTTTTCTGTTACCCCTTCCATGCTTCTTGCTGTGACTTTCATCAACCTCATGACGCAGAAGAGATTCCTGATTTTAAAAATAGTGTTATTTACCTCAAGCAACCTCAAATGAAAGAAAAAAAAAAATGTTTTCTTCTGTATATTTTTTATCTGTGCTCTGAAAAAAGTAATTAAAACCATCTCTTCCCTGCTTTCCCTTAAGACATTGAAAATAATTCCTGTAATTCAAGGGGGAAAAAAAAAACCAAAAAACACTGGAAGAACCCGAAGTTTAAATGGAAACTTTCAGGGCACTTACACACAGGGCAAAGTGCTGCACAATTCACCAGTCCTTTTTTAATGCAAGGGGCTGAGACAGGTGCTAATTAAGAAAATATTTAATATAGCATGAATCACTTCCACCAATGAGGCTTCACTTCCTCTTCACTATAAACCTAATAGTTTTCTAGTCATCCACATTACATTTCTGGAAAAAGCAGGGTAGACAAGTTCCGAATTCATAATGCAAACAGGTCACAAAGAACCTAAAAATAAAGAAACTCCCCTGTACCAAGGCAGGGGGAGGGATGCTGCAAGAGACTGCTGATGGATTTTCAACTCACAAAAAAAAAAAAAAAAAGGTAAAAAAAAAAAAAAAAGTAAAATTTGTTTAATATTCCCTGTCATGTTTCACCTTTTTAAAATGCTCAATTCGTTCGACTGCAGGCATACGAACTAGTGTGGAGATGCTGGTTTGTTCGTGTCTTTTGGATTTTATTTGTATTTTGTTTTTAATCGTTAGTATCTGCTTTTGTCGCAGATCCTAAAGTTATTTACAAGCCACTTCCCAGTAAGGAGCTTCAAAAAAACATGCAGCAACAAGAGATGGCTTTTCTTTGAGGAAAAGCTAGCTCCAGAGCCTCCTAAATCTCTCTCCAAGAGCCAAAATAAACAGCCACCACCACCAAGTTACTATTTATGGGTCGTTTTTATCCTTTGTAGCACAGAAGAAAGTTCCCACAAAAAAAAGCCACTTGGATTTATGTAAGGACAGAGGGTGCGATACCGAAGTGGCACATGAGATTACCGTGGCAGTTCTGTCACATCAGGCAGCGTGCTCGTGATCTCACGGCTCAACTACAGCACGTTTTAAGTCTTTGCTGTTCACTGCACACATATTTTAGGTTTTTCCTACATGGACAGGCAACAAGACATTACTGTAAAGCCACCGAGAACACCGTCGCTTTTGGTGGCGTGTCGGTAGAGGAAAGAAAATGAGAGAAAGAACCATTTTTTACCTATTTCGAAAGATAAGGAAGCACTCCCCCCCCCACACACACCGCGCGGCATGCAGGCAGAGCCGCCGCTCTAGCAAGCCTGCCCCGCACCTCAGCCACACGGCCCGCACCGGTGAGCGCCAAGTGCCAGCACGGCGCCTGGCACTTCTACCCAGCGGGACCACCGAGGGGGAACGACAGCAGACGGGCAAATGCCTCCCAGACCCCGGCCCGCACCCGCCCCCCCCCCAACCGGGCCCTGCCACGTGCCGCCCTCCCCCCCCACCCCCAAAGGCCCGCCGCGCGCTCGAGGCAGGGACCGCCCCTTGACCCCCCGGGAGGGGGACTTGGAGAGCGGCTGGAGCCATCCTCCCCGGCCGGGGAGATGCGATCGCGGGTCCCCAGGAGAATGCCGATCCTCAGACACACAAGCGCGGCTGCAGCGACGCGGGTCCAGTCCCGTAGGAAGCGGAGAAGAGCTTGGCCCTCCCCGTGCCAGGCCCCCGAAAGTCATGGAAGCGGCGGGGGCACGGCCTGCCCCAGCCCCAAGCGCTTGCAGAGCGCCGAGGCCGCGTGGGGACGGGGAAGGCGGGGAGCGAGGCACCACAAGCCGCCGGGTGGGGAGCGGGAGCGCCCTCCCACCGTGCCCGGCTGCGCGCTGCCTCACCTCCGGGCCGCCGCTCGCTGCGACCGTCACCTCCACCGTCTCCTCCTCTCCGCTGTGGCTCTGGCTCTGGCGCCGGCTGCGTCCCTGCGCGCTGCTGCCGCTGCCACCGCTGCTGCTGCCTCCTCCGCGCGCTGCCTCCGCTCCGCGCGTCGCCATGATGTGACGGCAGCATCCAAACAAGCTGCGGACAGCCGAGGCACACCGGAAGCTCTCCCTGCCTGCCCGCCCCTTGTCCCTGCGGCAGCCAATCGCCGAGCGGTCCCCCTCCTCACGTGAGAGATCACCGCCCTCCCTGCCTGCTGCTCCCCCGGGAGCCGGCGGGAGCAGGCGGGGGTCTCACGGGAGCAGGGGACTGCGCTTTCCGGGGTGCACCGCGCGTCTTCCCCGGTCCTACAGCATGCCGGGAGTTGTAGTCTGCTCTGCCGCGGGGGGCGCCGGGAGGTGGAGTCCCGCCGGCGCGGGCCGGGGGCGGGGCCGCCGGCGCCCGGTGGTGTCAGCGGCCGGTCAGCGGGGGGCGTTTTGTCCGCTCCGCCTTCCTCGTGGCCATTGGTGCCTTTGCCGTGGCTTGGGAGACGCGGAGAGCTCAGCGGCGCCGCCGTGACGGGGAGCCGGGCGTGGGATGGGTCCGCAGGCCGCCTGTGGGTGAGGCGGCAGCCGCGGGGATGCTGCTCCTGAGGGAAAACTGGGCTGGGAAGAGAGGTTTCGCCAGGAATTGCTTTGTGCAGGTGTGGCCGAGGCCGGGACTGTGGACAGAGCACTCGTCAGGCCACACCTGGAATACTGTGTGCAGTTTTCATCCCTACCATACAAAAAATGATGTGGAGAGGATCCAGAGAAGGGCCACAAAGATGATCAAAGGGCTGGGAAGCCTGGCTTATGAGGAAAGGCTGAGAGAGCTGGGTTTGTTAAGCCTTGAGAAAAGAAGGCTTGGGGAAGACCATATCACCATGTTCCAGTATTTAAAGAAGATGGAGACTCTGTTTTTACAAGGAGTCATATAGAGAAGATAAGGAGTAATGGGCACAAGTTACTCGTGGGGGGATTACATTTGGACACAAAAGGAAAATTTTTCACAATGAGATCTATCAGCCATTGGAATAATCTCCACAGGGAAGTGGTGCATTCCCCAACATTGGACACTTGTAAGATCTGGCTAAACAGGATGCTGGGATATCTACTCTAGATCATGCTTTGCTAGAAAGGCTGGACCAGATGACATCCATGATATCCCTTCTGACCAGGGATTCGATGATTCTGATTCCTTAGGCCAGCACAGACTGGGGAGCCACCTGGAGTGAGGCAGAAGCCCTTCTGGTGAATGTAGCCATGTTCTGGTGCACCCCAAACCTCAGCCAGGCCTTCCCCTCATCACAAGGTTCCAGCAATTGGAATGGCTGCTGTGGGCTTAAGGATTGCTTCTGTGGAAGGAAGGTTGACATCACATGCTGGAGGGAAGAATGAAGCTGCTGAGGCATGCATGCAACGCTTTGAACCCACTACTGGTTTCCTGGGTGCGTGTGGATCTTGGTCTTCTGCTGGACTGCGCACTAGTATGTGCAAGCACACATCCTGGAAATACAGATGTTCCCACTTGCCAAGGAAATAAACTTAACCTCTATAATACAAGGGGAACCTTGATGTTCTTTTATAGAGTTACTGAATAAAAGTACCACTCTAAACCTCCTTAAGCACTTACTGCTTTAGAGAATAGGTGGAGTGGATATTTGTGTTGAGTAAAGTAGCTTCTGTGAGGCGGCACCTGCTTGAATTGTTTTGGCCTTACAGTCTAAATCTATGCTTCCCAGATCCATTCAATTGATAATTTCAAGATGAAAAATAATTTTATGTTTTTGGGTATTATCCCAATCTTTAGATGGAGGTTTTCTCCCCTAGAATAACACTTGTTGTTTTACAAACATGCATAATATTGGTACAATTCTTGGAAAAAGAAAAAAGGGTCCTTCTTCTTCCCCAGCAGAATTTTGATGCTTTAGGATTTTGGCTACACATCCCTTCTGTTTGAGAGTATCAAGAGATCCATGCAAATATGCTCCAGTTGATCCCAGGATGGCTCATGCAATCCATAAATAGGGCTTTAAGATTGCTTTTAATTTCTCAAAAGCATTATTGGAACATTTATATGTGTAGTAAAACATAAATTAACTCTTGCATTCTCCTTCCCCTCCCCCTGACAGGCACTTTCTGGAATAGAAAGAAGATTAATTACAAGTATGAGCTACTTCGAGAGAAAACAGAATAAAGACCCACAGAGTTCCTGATGGCTGTAAGCCTTTACTGTAATAAAATTCATTGTAAGGCCTATTTTGGTGAATTTGGGTGCCAGAGAAGTTAGCACACGTCGTGCATTAGAAGGAGGCACAAGGCCATTCTGTCAAGGGGGACAAAGATTTCATCAAAAACTACCAGATGTTAAGAGAATTTATTTCCAATAGTAATTATTTTCACAGTTGAACTGGCAGGGGTTTTTCTGCTGAGTCTGTGACACAGATTGATTATAATTATTTTATGAAGAAAGATACTGCTTCCTACTAAGTCAGTTTTTACAGAAGTTTAGGGGGTTTTGAGAGTAGCTGATACTGGCTTAGTGAGGGAAGTACCACTGGCTTCCAAACTCTGTCACAGATCCCTGATGCACCGGTTGCTCGCTGTGCTGTTGTCCTCAGAACACCACAAATGTGAAACTGAATGAAAAAAAACAAAACTTCTAGTATTGTAGATTGCATTTATGGTTCTCTTCCTGTGTCTTTTTGAGTTATTTTGTGAACTGTTTTCTCTCAGAAAATGCTCAGAATTCTCTCAGAATTTCTGTCAGAAATGTTGACATGCACTTGCCAGCAAAGTGCATGTCAACAGTACTGAAAATTCATATTCCACTCTTGCAGGTAAATACATGTACTGACAGGAGGCTGAGGACTTATTTGCAGTTGTGCTCTGCCCATGACCTTGTGGAGATTGCTCGTGCGAGGGAGGAACAGTCATGGACTATGTACTAGGAGCAGCCAAGTAAATGTTCCACCCAAATAGCTGTTGCCAAGAAGCCACTTAATTATTGGGCATTAGAAGTAGCGCTCTTATGTTTTGACAGGCAAGAAGCTAATATCTTAGAAAAAATAGGGGGAGGTTTATTATTATTTAGAGTAAAACTAAGCATCCTTTGGTAAGAATCTTTAGTCATTGACTTTCTGTATTTTCAGGGTAACCTAGCTTTATGAACTACATCCAAGTTATGTGGTTATTACCATACTTAAGAGTAGTCTTAACTTTGTGAACCCTCTCAACTACTTCACTGCTCTCACTGGGGCGGGCACTCCTAGGCAACTTAGTGAAAAATGAATTGCTTTGTTATTTTTTTAGAAACACATCAGTAGGGTGACAACTAGAACAAGATGTTTAAAACTCTAAACAAAGACAATCGAGAAGCTGTGAAATAAAGACAGTATTTCTTTTCTTACAGCATTGTTACAACATGCAGTGCAGTCAGGAAACCATTGAAGTGCAGCACCAAATTTAATTTTGTCCTCTTCTCATGATTACTATGATAATGGCTTTGACAGGAGTTTTCAAGAAACTCTGGACTACCAGAATTGTTGTTGGAACACTCCCCCCTGGTACTCAGTTGGAACCATAATTCTTTCAATGTTACTTTTCACAGAATGACCAACCAAAAATGAAGGCAGAGGGAAACAGAAAAATACAAACCAACCAAAACCCTAACCCAAATCACCACTCTTGTACTTCACAGGATCAGTGATGGCTACTGGGCAAATTGCCTGGGACCCAGTGTGGACAATATGGCAAACATGTACTGGCTGAACATGCAGCCAGAAATAAAATCAAACAAGGTGTTGGTGTACATGTGGAACGGGATGAGGAGTAATAGCAAAAATGAAAACAGCATGTGTCAGCTGGGTGGTGTCTTCTCCTATGTGGTGTTGCACATCACACCTCCCTCTCATAAAATGAACTCCAAAGGCAAAAGGGCTCTGAGAAAGCTGTTAGAAATTACTGGGTGTATGGGAAAATGCCATCATTAAAATATGACAGGAATGAAAAGTCTGAAATTAATTCCTTGATTCAGGAAAGTAATGTGTGGGACATGATGGAAAAAAAGTAAAGTTGGGTTGTTTTGTTTTCCATGTCGCACAAAGTTCAGCTGAATTACAAAGTGGCACATTTGAAACCAATAAGAAAAGATTTTTCCACTTCCCACATTAAGAAATTAATTACCTCACACCACCAATGAAGTAATGAACTAGATTAAAAAAGGAACTGGACATTTGTATGGTTAAGAATGATAGCCAGTTACAGGTTTGTGCAGATGTACTTTGAAAGAGAATTTGGATGAGATGCCAGCCACCAGGGTCTGAAGCAAGCCGGGGCTCACTGTGAGGCAGTCAGTCAGTCTGGGACTCCAATGAACCTTGCACTGCTTACCCTTGCCCTGCTTGTGTCCATGTTTACACCAGCCAGGACTGGAGGCAGAACACCCAAACCAGAGATTGTGCTTGCTATTGTGAGTTAAATCTGCCAGTGATCATCCTCTGGCATCTGGGCCAAGGGGATGCAGACTGTTCCTTACAATAATCCTTGATGCGCAGCCTCCAAAGCTGGGTTGCACACCAGCTCTACTGGGAATAACTCAGTGGCAAGAAGCCAATGAAGAGATTGCTAGGTGGCTCAGGGAAACATTTTTAGGGCTTTTACTAACTATTTATAGGCATTCAGATTTCAACACGTGCTCAGACGCATCAGTCGACTAGTACATCTGCAGCCAGAGAGACTTGAAGTGAGTCTTGTAACAATGTTCCTCCACCAGAAAGATCCTACCAGTATTTTGGCCTGGTAGGCAATGGTTTCTGCTCTTTCATTCACATGCCTACTAATTCTTTGACACCACATCCACATTAAACGTCTGAGGAGGCTCCTCTCCACCCCAGTAATACTCTTACAGCAGCACTTTTTATCCATACAACACACAATGGGCTTGAAAGTCTTGTTACATGATACAGGATGCAAGGCGGTGATGATACAGCAAAAGAAAAACTGTTTGATGTTTAAATTGCAGACATCAAAGTCATGAAAGGGCATATGGCCAGCATTAAAATGTTTCTGAAGTGAGACAAGAAGCTGGGTGTAATCAGTCTATTCTCTGGCCATTATTTGACTGTGAGGCAAATTGGCCCATTTCTCCTTGGGAAGGCTAGGAAATGCAGAAAAGCAGGAGCTGTGTCTGCTTCCAAAACCTTCACATTTGAGTATGGAAGCTATAGCTAAGAGAACAAATAAATAAATAAGTGCAAAATAAGGTATTGTGCATGTGTACAAGTAAACAACCACAGATTAAATAGGATTTTTGTTAGAGCATTGTATATCAAATCATGCATCAAATCTTTTATTTTTCTAGTTTTACATATAGCCCTTAACTAATTGCACTTCTATCTTCCCCTACTTCGTCAGAATCACAGAGCTAAAATAACCTTTCTGCCTGTTAAGTTTTGGATTAAGCATACCTCCCCAAATGTATCTGGAGAGGTTTGTCATAGCTTCATGAATCCCTGAATTAGCAGATGAAAACGTTCCCAACCTGTACCAGAATGAAAACCAGGCTTTTAAGAAATAAAGCAAGTGATTCATTCTTCCAGATAATTCCTACAGAGCACAGTCTCATTAAAAATGATACAGTGACAAACTAATGATTATTATTTTGGTTGCTCCTCCTCTCATGATGGTATCTAGTTGAAAGTGACAGCTGAAAAGGAAAAGTACATTGTGATTTTTTGAATATATTTAGACACTAATAGATGTAGGTTTCTATTTATATATGTGCATGGTCTTCATATGTATACATAGAGAACCAATACTGCGCTGTACTGAGAAGAAAATGAAGTCGTACATGTCTTCTGCTATTCTTGTAGGAATTGCTTTCTGAAATAATTAACTTCAGTATAATACAAAGAAAATATAGCAAGAAATTAATTCACTGTTACTTACCATTTTATTTAAAAAAATTGGAACACTGATCTGAAAAAAAACTCAAAACAACTCAATCCCCTAACATTTAAAGCAACAGAAAAAAGCACTGAAAATTAGTAGTTTGGAACAAAAATCTACTAGTGGATAACATGATTTAAGGCTAGGCTGCTGTACTGTTGTTGTTATATATGTATAATTCAGCACTTACTGAGCTGTATAGTATCAGGCCAGACAATACATCTTCTGAACCTTGGCTAAATCAAAAGGTAGGCCATTATCTGTGTGGTTCTCAGCACGGCAGTCATTCAACCAGACTCTAGGTACAGCACATGGACTGAGGACCCGGTGGGGCTGCTGTCGCTTGGCAGTATGCCGGTAAGTAACCAGGCACGCTTTGTTCCCTTTTATGTAAGGCCTATTGCAAAGTAAAAGTCAATATATGAGTAGCCAACAGTTCAAGGATGCATCTCATGGTCAGGTGATACACTCCTGTACAAAGGGTTATTCTTTTAAAATCTCAAATGCATGAGGTTAAAATTGACATTCTGTGCTTCAGTACTACAGGCAAAGCCCCACAAAATAAACACCAAGATAAGCATACATCGAGGAGAAAAAACATAGCTTTTTGACCCAACTGAAGTGATAAACTCAAAATTTACTGAAATAATTCAGGAAATTGAAAGCTTTGGTTAACTTTGTTTAGAGAACGGCTGTAAATGAACAAGTAAAAATCACAGAATGGTTTGGGTTGGACAGGGCCTTAAAGATTATCTAGTTCTATCCCCCTGCCATGGGCAGGGGCACCTTCTACAAAACATAGGGGAATGTTTTACTACGCTTCTTTGATTGCAGGATTTTATGATGTTTCTTCTTGTTCCTCCTCCAAACAAATTAGTGAATCAAAAAATTCTATACACTGTATTCTGAACTAATACCAACTGGACTAGTAAACTGAAATAGTTGAAGAGGATGCTTCGGTGCACAGATTAACTGGAGATGGTGTTTCAGAAGAAAGTTGTTAGTACTGTTCCAAGCTAACCTAATGATTCCTGGGAAATCTTTTCCCTATTTCTCTTCTCCAAAGTCTGCAAGTTTAGCTTCTTCTAAGAAGACTTGCCAACAATCTTTTTGTTTGTTTGCTTTTCCTCAGTTTTTTTAAAAACTACATTTTTAGTTAAATTGTCTCCACAGGTTGGTGTTATTTAACACCCATTCTTGGTTTCCTTTGGCTTTGTCTTTGATTTTTAGCAGCTGCACCATCCCAGTGCTTGGAACGATGTTGTTAAGAAAACACCAGCATGCATGCTTATGAGATATATATTATGACACATTTGGGCTACAAATGCCTACAAAATTCACCGTGAACATGAAGAGGTCTACCTGAGTTCATCTCATGCGACAAGTGGAATGCAGACACTTTTCCTTTTCCCATGCAGAATAAAAACTGCAAGGCACTCTTAGTACTAACCGAAATGGAAGGAAAGGACAGCCCTGAAAACTGCAGGAGTACATTAAACTAACTAGCTTTCCAGGTTAAAACCAGATATGTCGATTTCAAAGTATTAATACAATTTTGGTAAGACTTTAAATATCAGAGCTCAAGTTAGATTCAGCTTTCCTACATTATTGTCTTTTTAAAGGCAAATTTAAATGGTTGTTTGTTTTTTTGTTTGCTCGCGGTGGTTTGGTTTTTTTTTTTTTTGTTTGCATACTTGCTTTTCACAAGACTTGGAAAACAAAGGTTTTATATGTAGGAGGAGCCAACATTTATGAGAGATGGAGTTTGAGATCTATAACCATCATATATGCTATGCTCACATGAAAAGAAAGGTGAAGCTTGATATACAGACCCCATGCATATCATCCTGTCATGTATCTGAAATCACTAGCAGTTATCAGGCTGGTTTTTAAGGAAGTAGACATTTCGAACAATTATTTTGAGCTTTTAGTCATCCAGAGAAGATTGGCCACTAGAAGGACAGAACTACTCATCTTTTTAGAAGGTGTTGTGTCAAACTGTACATAGACAGATCCTAAAGTCTCCAGTTTAAATCTGTGAGCAGTTGTATTTGTCAAGTGTAAACATTAAGCTTTGAATAGTTTGATTTTTATGAGCGTAACAGATTCAATTTTTGCAGCCTTTAATTAATCCCAGATATTAAAAGCTCCTAAAGTACTTATTTAGCATTACTTGCATCTGTTAACTAAAAGTGAAAAACACTATAAAAAACAAAAACTGTGCTCAAGATAATTTGTAGTTGAGAAAGTGAATGGTAATATAGAAACTAATTGGAGAAGCCAAATGGATGCAGGTTTAAATCAATTCATTTCCGTAATGAGAAATACAGGAGGGCTTTCCATCCAAGTTGCTAACAAAGACAATTTTAAATAGTCCTTTTTTACAGCAATAGCAATTAAACCTACTTAGCACTTTTCAGTTCCCATGGGATGAATATTGACTGAATAGTTACAGCTGAGGCTGAATAACTTCAGCCTCTTTACTAAGTTTCCTGTAGAATTCTGTCATTAAGACAGAGCTTACTGTATGTAACATACCTATATAATTCAACTGGGCTTAATGGCTCCTATCTACTTAATTTTATCCACTTTTGCTTCATATTTGGAATTGCATATTTTGTCACATATGTTTATGAAACAGATGACAAATAGAACATAATATTTTCATTTATACACAAAGATACCAACTTAATGGTAAAGCTACAGGAAACATCCAGATGTCTAAGAAGAATCAAAAACTCTTTTAAAGAAAACTTTTCTATTTAAATTCCATGTCTTATACATGGTGACAAAAGTGTATTTTTGAAGCCTGTCCAAATCTCAAGCATGTTTGTCTCTCACTCTGCCCTCCTCCAAGCAAATGAGCCAATTTTATACATATCTACAGTATTTAATAAAGATGCCCAAACCAGTCACATTTTTTACAGAAATGTTTCAGCACTTAAAATAAAGAGAAATAATTTGTTCTCACTCAGACAGCAAAATTAAATGGAAACATAACAATCTTGTGAAGAAAGAATGCATTAAACCGTATCTCTCTGTGGGGAAAGGCAACATCTTAATATTACGATTTAACAAAAACAACAGCTTAATTCAAGCAGTTAAGAACTTTGTTCTTATTTAAATGCTTAAATGTTTGCCAGTTAATCAAACCTGGTTGATAATTAATCAGTACTTCTTTTGGAGTCTGATTTAGTATTTTGTTTAACAAAATATCAGAAGTTATACAAATAAGGTTTTCTATAAACTCTTTGGCTGCATACACTAAGGAAGTTAAATACACATGAAAGCTATGAGCTACAAGTACCTTAAAAATAGTACACATTTACAGATTATACAGGGATCAGAGTGCAAAGGTGAGGAAAGAGTTATTATCAAGGTCTAAGTTACTTACAACATCCATTTTTTACATCCAAAACACAAGGCTGCAGGCAAAAAGTTCGAGATTCTTAGCTTTAGAAATCTCTGCAGAGCTTCTTGACCACTTAAGATGGCCACAAACTAAACTGCTGCTTCATGTAATGTTATCGCTTTTAATTATGACATATAACCTGCTATGTCTGTCTCCTCTTTCTTTTTTTTTCTTTTGAAGAATGTAGTTCAGAAACTGCTCAGAAAGAACAGAAATACTGGTTGTATTCCCATATGGAATTATAACAATTTTAGATTCTTTTCTTTGGAAGATATTTCATAAGCAAAATATGAAAGCAGAAATCCACATCGGTCCTCAGAAAAAGCTTAGTGTTGTGGTCATTTTGTGAAAATGCTTAATTTTCTTCTTGCAGCATTTCTTCTATTTCTTTATCCCAGTTTTCATCACGCTTTTCTGATTCTGTTACCACCTCATACTCCTGAAGCTCTTGTTGCAACTCCTTTTCCCAGTCAGCAGTTTCTTCTACAAAAGATAAATGTGTAAGAATTAACTTGATAATATAGCATGTAGCTTCTTTACATAAAATTAGGTGAATTTGAATTTGCACTTTTTCCTTAAAACCTAAAGAAACTTCAAGACCAGACATTTCATCATCTTATTGACCACAAACACGAATTAATTACCATACAAGTCTCTATTCCTATGTGTGTACTATAACAAAGATACAAAAAAGTAAATAGGTGGCTTAGTTGAAACAGGCATCCCTTTGCAAGCTCATTTCCTACAGTCTTTCAGTTTAATGTCAACCAAATCTCCCTTTGTACTTTTAAATCCCCAGCAAAAATTTAATGAAGTTTGTAAGTTTGTTGGATATACTCTTATGGAGTCAAACAAAACAAAACCAAAACCTCAAACCCAAGATCAAATACTATGGATAATTTAGAATAAGAAGCAGGTACTCTTTTTGCTGACATTTGTAGCTAGGCAGTCTCATTTAATCAGTGTTAAGGATAATCATATTTCACACTTCAGGGCAAAAAATGAGTCAGAAAGCATTCCTGTGTTGTTAATCTGTTTTAATTATCTCTACCTATCATATGGAAGAGTATGGGGGAGGAGATGGGTGTTTGATGTGTTACATGTTGGTTAGTACTTCAGCCTAGATATGAAGGTACATAATTCCATAGTCCAAGTCGCTATGGCCAGCTGAGATTTTTCCAACGTGCTGCACATTAATGACTTACTGAAACACTTCCATCAAAAAGCTAGATGCAAAGAACTGATACTACTTATTAGAATTCTTCAAGTTTGGCTATGTATTGGAAAAAAACCCCACAACTTCAGATAACAAGGATTCAGCAACATGAAAAACATATTTTAGGATGAATTCTGAAAATTATATTATGATAAGCATTACACAAACAAGTGTCTTCACAGTAAGCTGTTCATTGCGTATGGCCAGAGCTACATTATCACAGCTTGGTTTCATGCTTTTTACACTGATATTAGTTCTTCTGAATTATTTTAAGTATAAGCCCCATTGTATTTCTTCTCATAATTTTCAAAGGTATTTCTTAAATTTTAACTTTTCCAAATGCGTGAAAAACATTGTACAGCAGAGGCATCTGCAAGCTCATAGTCTGGTGCAAATATTGCCTTTTTAGCTGGTGTAACAAGAACAAAACATTGCCTGACTTTCAAATACTGTACTTCACCTCCAGAATGTCAATTAAAGAAATCAAAGAAAGAAAAATTTGTACACATGAAGACCTATGAAAGAGAAGGGAGGGATAGGAGGAGGTAGACAGAAAGAAAGATATTCTGCTGTCTGTTTCATAAAAGAGCCACTTTAAGAAGGCTCTTTGGATATAAATTCCTCACAGCTAGCATTTTGTATAAGACATGGCTCAACTGTGGTGAGAATTAGTGTTAATGTATTGCAGGTCATGTCACTCGCTTTGAAACAGTAAAAAAAAAAAAAAAATAAAATCTACTTTCCTAAATTGAATTAAATTATTTATTACATCAACCTGTCTTAGGATTTCTGTATTTAAGACACTGAACATAATAATAGCTTTACCTTCTACTACTGAAGTCTCTTCTTTGTTTTTGTCTAGCACCAGTTGTTCCATTTCTTTTCTTAGGTCTTCCTGATTCAGATTACAGGCATCAAAGGCATCGCTCACAAATTCTGATACACCTGGACTTGTGGAAATCTCTTCCTCATCCTGCAGTAAGACAATTTTGTAAAAGCTTATGCAAAAAGGGGGAAAAAAATGCCACCAATGCATGCTTCCATTTATGTGACTGACTGCCTTTTAGATAGTTAGCAAAAAAAGCAAAGCAAATGCATTACTTTCAAAGAAAAAAAGCCCACAAAGAAAAATAGTTGTAAAAGTATTTTTGTACAGAGAGAGATGTTAGATAGTTGTACTGAAAATTATCTGCTTTTCATCCTAGGCTCCTTTCTGTGTTCTCCTAACTTTAATTCTGCTTCTGCAATCTTCAGGAACTATAATAAAACAGTACCTACGACTAAATTTTGACTACAATTTAGTACAGTTCTCTATTCTCTACATGCAAGATTGAGAAAATTGTTCTTTGTAAATCTTTCTAGCTTAATTTAGTCCACTGCATATTACCTGCAAATGAACTCACAGCTCTGCTTCTGCCAAGAGTGTTTGCTGGCACTGATTTTACAATTCAGAAATGAACAAGGGTCATTATGTATCTAATTTAAAGGTTTTTGCAGTATCAAGCAAAACTCTTCTTGCCCTTACAATAAAATAATGTTGCTATTACACTGTGTTGTTTAGATTTCCTATACTTAAGCCTGACATCTGCTGAAGAGTTGGACAGAACACGGATCATGAATATATTTTTATGAAGGCATTCCTCATGGCTAAATACAGTGCAAACCTACTCAAAATGTTTTGGAAATATCACTTTTCAGAGTGAAAACATGTCTTATTATAATGTGCAGGATACTACTGAAAGTATTACTTAGATAAACTACTGTTTCCTCTTTTGAAAAGGAGTTTAAAGTGTATGCACTAAAAATTAGTATCACAGCAGAACAGCAGCAGGTTAGGACTGTCAGATATTATATTACTATGGCTTCATAGCACAACTTGTTCAAACTCCCCATTACCTGTAAGTAAGAGTTTCACATACTAAATATCAGATAAAATATAACAGAATCTTTACCTCTTGAGATTTTATTTGAGGTTTTATTGTAACAGGTGGTGTTTTTGGCCGTACTGTTTCTATTAAGGGAGAAAAAAAAATAAGGTAGACTACATTTAAATATTTAAAGATCTAATTTAATCTGCATACCTATTAAACATACAAGAAAATATTTTCTTAAGTTTTAAGGAATCCTGGTGGTTAAATGCTGAATTCAGCCATAGATAAAACATTTGCAACAACAAAATGGAAGAGAAACCATTTTCTGTTCTTAATTAAGACAAATTTAGCAAACCATTTCCTCATTATGACTCTAACGGTAAATCACAGGAACCCCCTGCCCCTCAAAACCATCCAGAGAACTAGGTAAATAGGAACAGTTGGGAATCTCAAAGAATGCTTTCTTTCAGGTAGACCACTTACAGATTGCATCACACGTCACAAGATCTTCAAAGTTACAAACACGTAGACCTGGCTGGGTACTACCACTGACATGAGCACTAGTTAGCTCTTTGGTATACCAGACTACGTCTGTATGCAGACCCCTAAATGCACACAAGAAGAGTATTCCTCAGCCTTACCTTCTTTCACATCGTCAAAGAAGTCACCAAAAAAAAAAAAAAAAAACCCTAGAAGTGGATCCCAGTTTCCTAAGAAAACTCACTGTGCATTCTGTATATAATAGCATGGTGCTAGGAAGACAAGGATTCTCTAAAAGCAAGGACAGATCTTTTTCTTGGCAGGTAAAGGAACACCCAAGCTTTTTTCCTCATGCAACTAGCAGGGTAGAGGAGACACAATAAAAAGCCAGGTGGCTGCAAGAACAATTAACATACAGGGAAGGTTGTGGTAGTGATGGAGTGCTTGCTTAGCAGTTCGATTTGTTTAAACATGCAAAGCTGCTCTGAGCTTGCAGCTCTGCTAACTGCCATGTGCCCAGGCAGACCCTTCGTGCTAACTCAGCAATTTCTGAAGGGGACATTATTTTTTTATGTTTTATTTTTAGAATTAAGGTCAGTTCTAATTAAAATAACACCTTAATTCGTAGATTTGATTGCTTATACAGCTCATCTACTCAATGCCCACTGTTGTTTTATCCTCTCTTCCTTCCCTTTGTCTTCCCAGTCTTCAGAGGACCTGTTACTGCACCCAGCTCCACCAAGAGACTCCAGCACTCCTAGTTCAGGGAGGCTGTAGAACATGGCACTCTTTGCTGTTCAGCACCAAGTGCCCAAAGCACCATGCAAGAGAGGCGCTTCAGACTCCATCTGCTGCTCTCATGCAAAAGTGGCACAGCAGCTCTGCACTGGGCCACGCACCAGTCTGATATGACTAACATACCATCAGTCCTCTGCTGGATCTACCAGCCTGGCATCGTCTCCTCCACTGCTGATGTGCTCTCTACCCCTGAGGTAACTCCACTGCAAAATAAACAGTTACTAATACCTGGAGAAGGACTAGAACTTTACATTTTGTTATAGATCTTACACAGTCTCTATACTAAGATCCATATGTCCCTTCTTCTTTCCTTTCACATCAACCATACTAATTTTACTTTGTGAAAACAGCAGGTAAGGAGGTGACAGAGATAAAAATAGAAGGCAATTAATTCTATTTTATAGACAGTCAGCTTTAAGAAGAAACTCTTAACATTATGAAGAGTTACCAACAGGCAATTATTGGTTAACCTCCAGTTAGGGAACTGAACCTTCGAAAAGGTTCTTTAAATCAAAAATAACACTAATGATTCAGACCTTCCCAAGTCTACACAATTTTCAAATCAAACAAAACACGCTCTTACTACAGTCTGGTAAATGTCTCTCTGCCATTACAAAATATACAGTCATTAGGACAGTAAATCTATCTGCATATCCTGTACTGGTCTTCTGAATTTTATAACATCTGTAAGAGGTCAAAAGATCATGCTGCTTTTTTTTTTTTTTATTGCGATGAAGGTATGTTTTGTTTTCAGTCACAATGGTAATTTTACTATTATCCAGCAACTTTATCTTCAACTGGCAATTCCCAAGGGTTTGGCTCACTCAAAGACAACAGTTTTGTTGTTCAATAGGGTCAGCTGCCATCTCTTCTGTAGAGTTGAGCCACTTCAAGTAAAGCAGCTAGTTTAGCAAATGTGAGCACTGTGCTGTTCAAAAACGAACACAAAACCCAAACAAACAAAAACCCCACAAATAAACCAAACCAAACAAGCAAACAAACAAATAAAAAAGGTTATGCTGCTCTAGGAACTTACAGTTTAAGACTGCCCATTTAATTACATATTTAGCTTACATAAAGGAATCTCTCAGCACTGTAATTAATGATAGAGTAACTTTGATTTGACCTGCCAGTCAGCCACAGCAGTGGCAGCTTGCTTTTCTTTTCCAAAATTGGTTTACTAAAGTGATGATATGCAGAAACAGAAATAAAATTAAAAGCTCAGTGGAAATGGGAAGCAAACTAATAACAAACAGACTTCAGTCTTATAAAAAGCAGTCAAGAACGTATCTTCTGGCAGAATTTATGTTTCTAATCTTTCCAAATGCAACCTTTTCCTCTATACAAAGGACTAAATGAAAGGATTTGACACTCAAAAACGTATTGTGAGGCACTACAGAAACCAGAGGAGAAGACAATCACTACTTTTAATAGTCTATAATATAATCCTATCAGTTGGTGTAATTAAAAAACCCAGAGGTACGGAAATAAAAACAAACAAACAAAAAAAAAAAAAAAACACACAAAAAAAACCAAACCAAAACAAAAAAACCTCACAAGATTAAAAAAAACAAACAAGCGAAGAAATTCAAGAAGGAAAGAAAATTCATAAATGCATTTAGATGCCATTTAGGCACAAAAGTTTATGAAATTATGAGAATTCTACAATTTGTTGAATTGATACCACCTGTATAGGGTAACAGTGAACACAATTTGCCCACAGAAAATGGCAAAAATGGGAGCTGAATATGGTGGGAGTGTACAAGTGACGTGACCAGGGAACTAGGAAATGAGCCCAAATACAGTCTGCACTGAAAAGTAAAGACAAAAGCTTTCTATTATGATTAAAGAGTTAGTGTAGGACATTTAAGGGTAGCTCTTTTACATGAGGGATAAAAATTAAGTCTCAGCTTCCATAACTGATTAGTTATTTCTCCACATATATCATATTTTCTCTATCGCTCCTCTGTTTCTGTGGTGAGAAAAAGAACATGGTTACAAAACTATGAGAACAGTAAGAAAAATCATTATCATGTATTTCTCAACTTTTTTTAAACCTGCATATATTTTAAATAAAAGGTACAGAAGAAAACCCCCGAACACAAGTCCTGTACAACTTTGCTTAAAGCAGTCTTTTGAAGTACAATAAGCAAAAAAATTACATCATTATAGTAAATGTCTAAGTCATTTTGGGCTATTTGTATGCTGTCTTTCTCAACCTTCTCAGGGAGGGAACCCTGCTCCCAGTAGCACACTGCTGTGTGCTGGCAACAGTTACTCTCTTCAAAGGCTAGCATCCTCTCAAGCACACATGGCATGTGGTCACTTGCCAGAGATTCGCCTAGATCTCTGTGTTCCATGTAATACGATCACGAGGCCATGTTTTTTGTAAGCTTACAAAGCCTGAAATAGCATGAGTAGTGTTTCTGTGATTGACAGCATGCTGCTCCACATGGGGACATGTTGCCATGTTTGACTGTATAAAGCCCATTGGGACAGCAGACAATTTTCTTGGATAAAAGAAGTCAGAATTGGTGCTTCTTGGTCTACAGTAGATTCTGGAGTGACCTGTCCTGCCACCATTGCTTGGAATATTACTTTTTGCATTCTAGATAGGGATCTTGCCTCAAGAAGAAAAACACCAATATGAAAAGATATATTAGAAAGGAGGAAAAAAAGTGAAATTAATAGTGATCAGTTTGCTGTCAGTCAGGCCAGCAGTGTCAACTGGACTTAAGCATTAGCTATTTCATGGACGATGACAAATTTTTGATGTAGGGGATACAAGAATCTGTTCCAAGATGCAGCAAAGGCTTTCTCCTTCTGCCTAATGCCTACCCAACCTGCCAAGATTCTCCAGGTATGTAACCAGGGGTGGTGAGCATACCTAGCTTAAGCAAAGATTTAATAAGCTACTAGTTACTTTTTGTGTCTTTGCCAGTAACTGCTTTCTATTCTTTAAGCTGCATATACTCTTGCTTGCAGAATTTGTTTACATGCAGGTAAGATGCCAAGTGGTTCTTAAGAGGGTCAGTAAAAATCATCTGTATAAACTGATAATTGTAACTGAAGACACTTACGTTGAAGTGGCTTTTCCATCTCAAGGTTGAATCCCAGGTAGCCTCCTGGTCTCTATCTTCCTCCGCTTCTATAATACACTGTGGAACTTTCTACATCCTGCAATCATCTCTGCCTCCACCACCACAGTAATTCTACCCCTGTATCACTCATTAACTTCTGTTTGGCCTAAGGTCTAAGCAAAAGCTAAGAGCAAACCATGTGCCAGCTGGCTAGGTTGGCTAGTACCTGTCATCTTACTAGGTGAACCAAAGTTACCTCCTACTACTTTTTGACAAGTCAAAAAAAGCACACCAGAGACCACTAGGGGTCTTGAACTGCTATAAGCCGTGTATAAAATCTTATCTCTTGAGATTTCCACTCTTCTGACACAGTTGGCTGAAATCAGAAAATGGTTTAAAACCACTAGGAGCCTCCTCTTCCCCAATCTGGACAAACACACCGAGTATGACAAAGGAAGCCCCAATTTAGTAAGAAACCCAGAATTTTTCAATGTCACCTGATGTACACCATCAGTATGCCCGACGCTAACTTAATGAGCTGTCCTAAAACAAATCCTTTCCATACCTTTCAGTTGACTATCCTCTTCCCCGCCTTTGTTCTTTTCTTTTCCTGCTGCTTGCTGTTGAGCTGCAAGTGCAGTGAGTTGTGCAGACTGTTTAATTAGAGATACCCTGTAGAAATAATTTCTCCAGAACACCTCCTCCTTTACGCTACAGTGAACAAACAAATTTTGATTATTACATTTGGAAATATGGTTCCTTTTAACATCTAGCAATGAAACAAAATTAAATTTGCAGAGGGACGAACCAGACACAGGTGCTATTTAAGTAAAAACTAAAAAAAGTTTGTAATATTAACAGAGTTTTTAAAAAAATCTATCATTTTAGAAGTTCTTGATCTCTGACAAGACAGTTACAATTGACTTAAACATATAATAATGTTATGACTTTAGAAAAGCTCAACAGCATGCTGCAATACATAATTTGGAAAAACAGAATAGCATAATATCTCTCTTGTCAAAGTACGTGGGGAGTGAAGTTACCTTCCTGCCCACTCAGGCAAACAGTGACTACTGAGACTAAGAACAGAGGAAAAAATCCTGTTTAGCAATGTAAAATAGGCAAGGACAGCACAACCACAGGCTGAAGACAGAGCATCAGAGACAGATATGATGAAGACCTAGAATATTTAGGACTGACAGTAGCAAATAACAGCAGGGAAGGGGGTAAATAAAATGAGAAGCTCGGAAACTTCATATAAAAGGCGGAGACTTAAGACAGAAAAGCTCATGAAGATGATGTTTTCTTTCCTGTTTCCATCCTTAGACAAGGAGACTAATGTTGGTAACTCCTACTTAACAAGAATGCTGACCTGTGAAACAAGCTTTAGGAGCAGCATCTGGAAGTGGACCAGGAAGGAGAACAGTGCTTGAATAAAGCTGGGATCAAAAAGCCATAGTGGAACAGGCCGTAACTGCTGGGACAAAGGCCTTATGGATCTCTTAGTTAGGTCCACTAGAAGGAATGCAGTTGCAATACACAGCTTTTCCCACTGCCTATCCAAAACCAGTTTTTCTTACTTGCACTGCTACTGTTTCGTGATGCATTCTTTTACAATTTCTCCAGGGGGCCTCTGACTCTCTCTAATAACCTTTTTGGGGTGTCAGCTACACCAACAGATCAAAGCACTTTTGTTGCGGCGTTTACCATGGTGCTGGGAAAAAGATTTTCAATTAATTTAGCACACTGAATATAGAAAAAAAATTAAGGCTTCTCCCATTCGTAAGTCAACAGGTCCTTATTAGTTTGAATGTCTAATGAATCTACTTCTGTTCTTTCCTCCAACTACTAAACCGCAATACACATGCAATATTTCATGCATTTTAAATTAGATCTAAAACACATACAGAGGAAGTACATAAAGAATTGAAGGAAGTGAAAATAACAAGGAGTAATTTGTGAATATATACAGACACATCAGAATCACAAGGATACATAGCTGCAAGGGCTGGAGCACCTCTCTGAAGACAGGCTGAGACAGCTGGGTTGTTCAGCCCGGAGAAGACTTCAGGGAGACCTTAGAGCATCCTTCCAGTAACTAAAGAGTAAAGTAATTACAACAAACCTGGAGGGACTTTTTACAAGGGCATACAGCGATAGGATAAGGAGGAATGACTTTAAACTGAACATAGGTCAATCTAGATTAGATATTCGGAAGACGTTCTGTACTGTGAGGGTGGTGAGAGACTGCACAGGTTGCCCAGAGAAGCTCCATCCCTGGAAGTGTCCAAGGCCAGGCTGGATGAGGCTTTGAGCAACCTGGTCTAGTGGAAGGTGTCCTTGCCTATGGCAGGGGGGTTGGAACTAGATGATCTTTAAGGTCCTCTCCAACCACAACTGTTATATCATTCGACGATAGTAACCAGCAGAAATTACTTACTGTTTGGGAACGAGATCAAACCTCATCCTATTGAGAAGTTCATCTTCCTGTAACATCACCATTGCAACAGGGTACATTTGATCAAAGTCAAAATTAAACTGCACGCCTGCCGGAGGATCCCGCAGAAAATTTCGTTTATCCTTTGAAGAATATATTTATGGTCATTAACTGATATCAGAAAAAGGATATCATATTTCACACACAAGACCAGCAATGGAATCCCCGTTCCCACATAATTGTATCATACCACAAAGCTACAAAGCTTTTGTTATTGGCTTTATTACTGACCCCAGTAATACTGGGGATCTCCTTTGGCTCAAGTTGATCCTTAAAGAACTATTCAGTCTTGTATGATCAGTGCAGTGACAGACACATTAAAACAGGACACTGAAAATACACAATCTAATGCGAGACAAAAAAGAAAATAAAAAATTAAAAGGGAGAAGTTTTAACCTCTCCATTAGGAAAACTTTAAATCTTACAGGAAATTAAATACTCACTGCTGATAAGGCCAGTATTTGTTGTTGAATTGTCTCTTCTTCATTGCTGTCTACCCAGGGAGGTACTGCTGCTTCTGTTATTGAAAGAAGGAAAAGAGTTGCATATGTATTACTTGAACAAAACCCATCTTAAAGTAACATATAATGTAACAAAAATAAGCCATCATTTCATTTGCGTAAACTAAGCACATGGGACATGAGAGAAACCCTAGGAATGAATTTTTGCTTATCAGAGGTAAACTAGCTAACTAAATATATAAATAATTGCCCATTTCTGTTATTGTAGAACTGTGGGATTTTCTTTGCACTGTGCATCACTCAACTTGGTACGTCTTAGTTACTGAAGTAGTGCTGTAAAACTGATTAAGCTGCCTGCAAGCAGAGATATCTAGATTCACTTTAAATGTTTTAACTTTGTCTACATTAAGTTTTAAAAATTATTTGCTACTGTATTAATTTTCTAACACCCAGAACACACCAATTCTTTAATGACGGAGAAAATAAATTATAAATTTGTTATAAATTACAACAAGTTATACACTGAATAAGCATACTTGAGGTCAGTTGCTTTATATATTTCTACAGATACTTCCAAAATAGTTCTATAGGCTATATACAGAGGAAAATAAACTATTGCAGATCTATAGAAACCTACTAATCTCTTCACTGTCAATGCAAATTCAAACTACAGAGACATTATGATGCATCTGTAACAGTTAATTCTTTTGCACTTGAACTAGCACTGCTTATTTGGCTATGCATCTGACATCAGCAAGATCTTTCACGCACAGGATTCCCATCTCATGCTAATGCCTCTTTCAGTAAGCCTTCTGTTAGTCCTTCGTTTGCCAATCTAGCTACATATTTTTGTAAAACTTTCAGAAACATATTAACAGATGACAAAGTTTACTAACAGAGACAAAAAGAAATACAGACAAGTGCAATCACATAAACAATCCTGCAGGAAGAAACCAGGCTAAAATATTAATTGTGGAGAGTATGCAAAATTTTAGAACAATCCATTTAAAACCAGCTCATTTTCAAGATTAACAGTAGAGCCACTAATTACTCAAACTGTAAGAAATTACTGCATCCATGTAACATGTTAAAGGAGATACAAGCCAATGATGAAATGCAACATAAAAAAAAAATGTGTGCTTATTTTAAAGTTTCAAATAGATCCACTGCAGTTAATAGTAAATGGGTGGATAACTCAAAGGATTTAGATCACAGATAATCATAAAGCAAATGATTTATGAGAATGCAAAAAAGCAATTATGCCTTTACTGTAAGCAGAGCAACACCTACAGCAAAACAAATAAATAGTGCAAACCCTAACCCATGTTTTTAATTTCATTATGAAAATGTGACAATTGCTAAAGCTCAAAAGAGAAATAATCAGCATGCCTGTTTTCAATAAATACACAGGCTTAAGATTCAAAACAACAATAAGAAATCAGCTTTGCTAGCACAGTGATCTTTGAGTTAATTTCAGAAAGCTGAATTTGGTTAAAAAAGCAAATCTAAACCAACTGGATAATGGAACACTAACCTCACTTAAAAATGTCATCTTCCTATTCCATAACATACTTAAAGTTCAGCCATAATGTGTTTCATTAAACAGAGCTTTGATAGATTAGGTTTAGATATAGCTTAATTATCCAGCTTCCAGCAAGCTTTAGCGTATGCAATGTTTATGCAAAAAGCATACATTACCCGATTTTTTTGTTTGCTGCTCCTGGACAAATTTTTTCTGTTCCTTCTGAAAATCTCCAATAATTGTCTGAAAAAAAATAATGGAACCACAATCAAAAAAAAAAAATTCACTCCTTTTGTTTCATGTTCGCTCAGAAAGTACTTTCAAATACACTGCAGGATCATGTTCCTATATCCCTGGGGGCCCTTTTATAAGTTAATTAAAAGTATTCTGCATAATTCATACATTGCCCTTTACTGAAACATTTGATTTTGCCTTTAAAAGTCTAAACTATTGCATGCACTTTCAAAATAACATTTAGAGTTTTATCAAGTTCAGGGGACCAAAAAAATAACGGAGGAAAATCCTAGCTTATAATTTAAACATTAGCATACTATGCATATACACTTTATTGCCTTATCGTATCAAATACAGACAACATAGACTGTTTAAGGATACTCTTTGCCTTACGATAAAACTTAGGAATTGCTCAAGAAATATATCCACTGCAATAAATCAGACTTATAAAATTGTTAAGTATTATTTATAGACTGCTTGGCTAAAATAATTTCTCCATTTCTGTTGATCATCAAAAGTTTTCATCAAAAAATTATGTTCAGAAACATCCTGTATTGAATTTGGAATTAAAAATGGAAGACTTATCTCAGAAGTCAGCATGCCAAAATCTAGTAGTAACAGTGCAAATGTTCTGCAGTTGAAAGCAGAGGCAAAGACGCCATGAAGCTAGAAATGAAAACTTAAATAACTCACAAAACACAAAATTTTACACAGTGAGGTCTGTGGCTTAACAAGTTGCCAAAAAGCACACAAGTCTTTAAGCCTGATAAACTGCTGCAATTATTTTCTTCCTTCAACACCACAGCATTTCAGTTTAACACCAGTGAGAGATGCCTTAAAGAAATATTATCACATGCCAGATTTGCCATGTTATAACAATAGCAAGAAAACATATTTTAGATCAAACATCTAGAACTAAAATACCTTATCAATGATACTATCGATTTTTCCTTCTTCTACAGACTTCTTTATTGTCTGTGCTGTTTCAGCAACGGATTCAGATATCTTTTTTGTAGCGGCAGTGGCAAAATTGAAGAGGTAACCTTTCAAAATAAGAAAGACGTAAAAAAAAAAAAAAAAGAAAAAAAAAATCCTTTTACATCCAGTTCTCTTACTAGATTTATTTTCCTTTTTCTAATCATTTGGACACTTACTTGAAAGCTGCTTTCAAAGTCATTTAATACCACTTCTGACCTCCAAAGAACTCCTAAAATCCTATTTATCCTCTTTTAATACATATTCTTTAGTGATGATAATCAAACTGCATGTTCAATCACAAGTTTCTGTAAATCAAACTTTTACACATGAATCTTGTTTACCAAATTCATAGAATCATAGAACAGTTAGGGTTGGAAAGGACCTTAAGATCATCAAGTTCCAACCCCCTGCCATGGGCAGGGACACCTCCCACTAAACCATGCCATCCAAGGCTATGTCCAACCCCACCTTGAACTCCGCCAGGGATGAAGCATTCACAACTTCCCTGTGCAGCCCATTCCAGGGCCTCACCACCCCCACAGTAAAGAATTTCTTCCTCATATCCAATCTAAACTTCCCCTGTCTAAGTTTGAACCCGTTACCCCTTGTCCTATTTAATGGTCCTTGAAATACTGCTTTCCAATGAATGGTCTGAAGCAAAAGAAAGTGTCTTTCCTAATTTCATTTAAGTATTTCAGAGACATTAAGCAGGACAGTAACTTTAACAACAGCATTAAAACAGGGTGGTGATTTTGGTCTTTTTAAGAAAATCAACATACACAATACAGTCTCCTGGAGTAAGACAACAAATGCATGAAACATTTCATTCAAGTAAAATTTGAGATTCCTTGAAAAGCTTTAAGATAGAAGTTTATTCCTGTTGCTTACCCTTTTTCTATTTCGCATTTTCTTCTTTTTAGTCTCCTTGAGAGGCACTATTGCCCTATTGGCTTACTTCTGAATACGTTCAGTGCCAGAACAACAGTAACAAGTATAGGATGAGAAAGCTGCGGCTGTTCAGCCTGGAGAAGAGAAGGCTGCGTGGAGACCTCATAGCAGCCTTCCAATACCTGAAGGGGGCCTATAGGGATGCTGGGGAGGGACTCTTCATTAGGGACTGTAATGAGAGGACAAGGGGTAATGGGTTCAAACTTAAACAGGAGAAGTTTAGATTGGATACGAGGAAGAAATTCTTCACTGTAAGGGTGGTGAGGCACTGGAATGGGTTGCCCAGGGAAGCTGGGAATGCTCCATCGCTGGCGGTGTTAAAGGCAGGGCTGGACAGAGCCTTGGGTGGCATGGTTTAGTGTGAGGTGCCCCTGCCCATGGCAGGGGGGTTGGAACTGGATGATCTTAAGGTCCTTTCCAACCCTAACTATTCTATGATTCTATTTCCAAAGACTAACCAGCATTTCTTTGCATCAGCAGTGCTGAAGTAAAGAAAGGTGTTAGGGAGAGAACTATGTGGCATAGGCAGTTACAAGCAGCAAGATGTATACTACAAACCTTCAGAAACTTTAAATACCAGTTTATTGACAATGGATTTTAAAACAACATGGGTATTATTTCCTCAGGCAATGATACTGTCACAAACACTATTATATTTGAACAGTTGTATTATGACTTCAGATCACAGTTACAGTGTATACAATGATAAAATATTGGTAAGTGCCACTGTAAATATAATAATTGCAGATGGATCTAGATAAGTTGGAGCATTGGGCAATCATCAACAGCATGAATTTTAACAAGTTGAAATGCTGGATTCTACACCAGGAACAGAGTAATACCAGACACAAGTATAAATGGCGAGAGGCTGGAGAGGAGCCCTGCAGAAAGGGACCTGGGGGTGCTGGTTGACAGCTGGCTTAATCTGAGTCAGCAGTGTGCCCTGGCAGCCATGAGGGCAAACTGCATCTGGGGCACTTTACACACAGTATAAGTAGCTGGCCAAGAGAGGCGATTGTCCTGATGTGTTCATCCTGATGTACTCAGGATGTGTAGCCCCACTGGGTGCAGTTCTGGGCTCCACAACTTAAGAAGGATGTGAAGGTCCCCGAGTATGTTCAGAGAAGGGCAAGAAAGCTAGTGTGTAAGGGCTGGAAGGAATGTCCTATGAGGAATGTCTGAAGACTTTGGGGTTGTCTGATTTGGAGAAAAGGAGGCTGAGAGGTGACCTCTCATTGCTCCCTACACCTTCCTGATGAGGAGAAGCAGAAAGATCTGCTGATCTCTTCTCCCTGGTAGTCAGGGACTGGACACTTGAGAATGGTTCAAAGTTGCACCAGGGAGGTTTAGACTGGATATTAGGAAGCATTTCCTTGCTGAGAGGGTGAAGAAAGCCTTGAACAGACTTCCTAGGGAGGTGGTCAATGCCCTTAATAGCACACTTTAACTTTTGGTAAGCCCTGAATTAGTCAAGTAGTTGGACTAGATGTTGAAGAGATCCTGATGAAAGGGACCATCTAGGTCCATTCCAACAGAAACAGTCTATTCTAACTCTATGTTTAGAGGCAGTAATGGTAGATCTAAACTGCATAGTAACCATCAAAAATATTTGAGGCATTGGTAAGAGTGAAAAGCATGTGAGATTATAAGAATGTTTTAGTTATTCCCAAAATTTTACTTTGACCTTTATACAGGGGACTTTTGAAACCCCTCAGTATTTGTTTCAAACAAAACCTCCCAAATGCCTTCTAAAGACCTCACAAAGATTCCACTTTCCTTATGGGTTAGAAATGTAAGAAATAACCCTGAAATGCAAAAAAAATGAGTTATTTTAAAATGCAGCTGTTAGCCACAGGTAGAATATTTCAGAGCATTCATGTCACCTTTTGGAAACCTGACTGTTCTTTCTGGCATATAAAATATTCTCTCATTATGATATCACCTCTGATATAAATACTGAAATATGCAGAGGTCTAGCCAGCCCTTAAGCAAGTTATTTTTATATGTAATTTCAAGTCATAAGCCACAGAAAGGGGGCAACCAAACTTCCTTCAAGTACTTGCTAGCATCTTTCATACCTGTTATCAGGCTTTACAACCCATCATATGCTTCACGTTGTAAAAATACCCACCTATCTTCTGCACTTTAGATATAGACACATTCTATATAGATACATACTATCCCCCTTTTGACAGCAGAGGAAACAGCAGTCTACTGAATTGTTTCCTTCCTACCAGCTTGTATTGCTTGTCTTCTGTATCCTTGTGAACTCTCATATGCAACTCTTTTAGGTGCAAAAGGTGCTGAAGCATTTGCTGTCCATCAATGTTTTGAAATTGTTGGGCAAAGTGGTTTTAGCCGATCCTGGAACCAGTTAGAAAAACAAAATGCTTTTTATTTCCATTAAGGACAAATTTTCTTCCGAACTAAAGTACTTTAAAACTTCAACAAGAGATGGTACTTTGCCTCAGAAAAATACAATTAGTGGTAAACAACACTTCCACTTTCACGTGACCAGGCAACTTTCCCTCCCTCTTACAAATCTATGCCCATATTAAGAGCATTTATCTAGCAATATATCTAGTATTAGTTCACACTGACAAACCCTCCTAACCTTTGCAAGGATGCAAGGGGGGGGGGGGGGGAAGGAAGAAAAGAAAGAAAAAAAGAAAAAGGTATGTAAGGCTTCAGTTTTACCAGTAAAATTCTTTATGTGCTAGGGTAACCTCTCCACACAGCTACATTGGTTGCTAGTCATGCAGATACTTCTAGAGTTATCATGTGTTACAAAAATGACGTGCAAATCTTTATGAAAAAACCTTTTCACCACAATCTTCTCTAGTGTCACAGAATGAATCACTAAATGAAATTCTCACTTCCAGAGCAAATTACGGTCTGGACCTTTCTATGTGTAACAGTCAATACTTACTTTTCCTCTGAAATTCAAAGTCTTTTCTCCATCCTGAATGCTGACTACCAGATTAGGATTGCTTTACAATAACCAGACAAGTATTTGACCAAACTACACACATAAAATGCTGCAGCTTGGACAGCCCAAGGCAAAGCACAGTGAAGAATCATATCAGACTAACCTTTCAGATGAGATTGATCCAGCATTTCAGAGCACCAGTAAAAAAAAAAACACTCTAGCAAGGAGCGTGGAGCTGTACTTTGGATTAATTTTATCTAAAAATCTACCACAGCAAAGCAGAATTCCTACCTGTAGCAAATTCGGGGAGGGGGAGTTGCTATTTATGTTAGGGACAGGCTAGAGAGTATGGAACTCTGTCTGGGGACAGGTGAGCAGTCGACAGAGAGTTTGTGGGTCAGGGTTAAAGGGAGAACAGCGATGGGTGACATTATTATGGGGATCTCTTACAGACCACCTGACCAAGGGGACTTGCTGGACAAAGCGCTCCATAGGCAGATAGGAGCAGCCTCACGCTCGCAGGCCCTTGTTCTCATGGGAGACTTCAACCACCCTGATATCTGTTGGAGGGATGGTACGGCCCGGCACAAGCAATCCAGAAGGTTCCTTGATTGTGTGGAAGACAACTTCCTTCTGCAAGTAATAGAGGAGCCGACAGGGAGAGGTGCCACGCTTGACCTCGTCCTCACCAACAGGGAAGGGCTGGTTGGGAATGTGATGCTCCAGGGCAGCCTTGATTGCAGCGATCATGAGATGGTCGAGTTTGAGATCCTCAGGACAGTGAGAAGAGCGTGCAGCAAGCTCACTGCCCTGGACTTCAAGAGAGCAGACTTTGGCCTCTTCAGGAACCTGCTCAGTAAGGTCCCATGGGATACAGCCCTAGAGGGCAGGGGGGCCCAAGACTGTTGGTTGATATTCAAGGATCACCTGCTGCAGGCTCAGGAGCGATGCATCCCAACTAGAAGGAAGTTTAGCAGGAGGGCCAGGAGACCTCCTTGGATGGATAAGGAGCTGCTGAGCAAAATTCGAAGGAAAAAAGAGGCTTATAAAAGATGGAAGCAAGGTCAGGCGGCCTGGGGAGAATACAGGGATGTTGTCCAGGAAGCTAGGGACCAGGTTAGGAAAGCTAAGGCCATCTTAGAATTAAACTTGGCTAGGGATGTTAAGGATAACAGGAAGGGATTTTATAGGTACATTGCCAATAAAAGACAGGTTAGGGACACCGTGAGCCCTCTCCAGAAGCTATCGGGAGAACTGGCTACCCTGGATTTGGAGAAGGCTGAGGTTCTTAATGACTTCTTTGCCTCAGTCTTTGCCGGCAAATGCTCTGACCACACCACCCAAGTCTTGGAAGGCAGACGCAGGGACGGTGAGAATGAAGACCCTGGGCCCACTGTGGGGGAGGATCTTGTTCGGGACCACCTTAGGAACCTGAATGTATACAAGTCCATGGGACCGGATGAAATCCATCCACGGGTCCTGAAGGAGCTGGCAAATGAAGTTGCTAAGCCACTGTCCATCATATTTGAAAAATCATGGCAGTCAGGTGAAGTTCCCGATGACTGGAAAAAGGGAAATATAACCCCCATTTTTAAGAAGGGGAAAATGGATGAGCCAGGGAATTACAGACCAGTCAGTCTCACCTCTGTGCCTGGCAAAATCTTGGAGCGGATTCTCCCGGAAGGCATGCTGAGGCACATGAAAACCAACAAGGTGCTTGGTGACAGCCAGCATGGCTTCACTAAGGGGAAATCCTGCCTGACCAATCTGGTGACTTTCTACGATGGGGCTACAGAACTGATGGACGGGGGTAGAGCAGTTGATGTCATCAACCTGGACTTGTGTAAAGCTTTTGACACTGTCTCCCATGACATCCTTCTCTCTAACTTGGAGAGACATCAATTTGATAGGTGGACCACTTGGTGGATAAAGAACTGGCTGGATGGCCGCACGCAAAGAGTAGTGCTCAGTGGCTCAATGTCCAGCTGGAGACCAGTAACGAGTGGTGTCCCCCAGGGATCGGTGTTGGGACCGGTCTTGTTCAACATCTTTGTGGGTGACATGGACAGTGGGATTGAGTGCGCCCTCAGCAAGATTGCCGATGACACCAAGCTGTGTGGTTCAGTTGATAGTTTGGAGGGAAGTAATTCCATCCAGAGGGACCTTGACACCCTTGTGAGGTGGGCTGATGCCAACCTGATGAAGTTTAACCTTGACAAGCACAAGGTCCTACACCTGGGTCGGAGCAATCCCAGGCACAGCCACAGGTTGGGCAGGGAGGAGATTCAGAGCAGCCCTGCAGAGAAGGACTTGGGGGTGTGGGTTGATGAGAAAATGAACATGAGCCAGCAGTGTGCGCTTGCAGCCCAGAAAGCCAACCGTATTCTGGGCTGCATCAAAAGGAGTGTGACCAGCACGTCGAGGGAGGTGCTCCTGCCTCTTCACTCTGCTCTCGTGAGACCTCACTTGGAGTATTGTGTGCAGTTCTGGTGTCCTCAACATAAAAAGGATATGGAACTGTTGGAACAAGTCCAGAGGAGGGCCATGAGGATGATCAGGGGACTGAAGCATCTCCCGTATGACGACAGGCTGAGAAAATTGGGGCTGTTCAGCCTGGAGAAGAGAAGGCTGGGTGGAGACCTCATAGCAGCCTTCCAATATCTGAAGGGGGCCTATAGGGATGCTGGGGAGGGACTCTTCATTAGGGACTGCGGTGAGAGGACAAGGGGTAATGGGTTTAAACTTAAACAGGGGAAGTTTAGATTGGATATGAGGAAGAAATTCTTTACTGTGAGGGTGTTGGGGCCCTGGAATGGGTTGCCCAAGGAAGTTGTGAATGCTTCATCCCTGGAGGCGTTCAAGGTGGGGTTGGACATAGCCTTAGATGGCATGGTTTAGTGGGAGTTGTCCCTGCCCATGGCAGGGGGGTTGGAACTTGATGATCTTCAGGTCCTTTCCAACCCTAACTATTCTATGATTCTATGAAATTACAGCCTTGCCTCATTACAGATTAATTCAACAAATCAAACCCCATTCCTTTCCTATAAAAAGGAAAAAAATTACAGAAACTGCACACCAATTTGTGAGGTACATTATATGTGCATGATTTCTCACAATGGGAAATATTGGTTTAGTAACAATTCTGAAAAAGATGATAACTGAAAGGAACATTTGCAGTCACTTACTTGGGTCATATTTTAAACACTGAAGGGTTTTGTTTTGTTTATTTTTTTAATGTATTTTGCTTTGCAGCGAGGCAACATTCCTCGCCAGTGCACAGCACTGCGTGCAATAGAATATTTCTCATTGCCAGTAAGTACTAAAACAAATCTCTGAACACAGAAAAACGATGAAATTAGAGAACTGTGTCACTACCAAACTTCCAGCTTTATCGATTGCATAGGAGTGTTTCATAACTGTGGTAGAGACTACAAATCTGCATGAAAACCTACATCTTGTGAAATACAAGGTAGTTACACATGCCACAGACTGCACTTAGCAGACGTGATTTTAAAGAAGATGAACAACAAATACATGCAAAAACAAAAAATAGAAAACGATAGCAAACATTGACTTTTAAAGCTTTTCACCAAGACAGCTTTCCATACTACTTAACCTAACCTGAATTATCATTTACATCTTAAAAGATATGCTTCAGGGATATTTAAAAAATAATAATAAAAAAAAAATGCCTCTAGGTCCCTTCATAAACTTATGTTCTCTGCTTTCCATCACTGTCCAAGCTACACTGGAATTGCTGCCATCTAGACGAAAAGCAATTTTTCTCTTCATTTGTTGAATTGAGAATAAACATGCTTAACTCTGAAAACATGCTTAACTATCTTAAAACCTATCTGTAATTGTTTAGCACAGCTTAAGCTTTGGTGTAAACGCCAGTAGTAAGTACTAGTAACATCTCTTCTAACTTGTCAGCGTACATAAATCCGGCCTACCTTCCCTCCTCCAATTGCTATACTACTCTCACCACACTGCAGGACCTTACTGCTGCGAATACATAGCGTTTTTTGAAAATAAACCCACAGCAGCACTCCCCGCATGAAGACGCCTGGGCGCGACACCCCTCTCCAACAAGTGAGACCATTCTTTCACTCAAGTTTTCTCTTTGGATCAAGGTCCCCAGCAGCGACGCGTGTGCGAGGGTAAGGAGCCCCACTCCTCACCGCTGCAGCACGGGGACTCTCCACTCGCGGGGCGCAGCCCAGCCGGGTGCGGGTGTGTCCCAGAGCTAGCGGTGCTGGGCCGCCTCCCTCCTGCGCTCCCCAGCGTACAAGGATGGGATACTCACTGCCGAACCCTTTAGCGTGGCTGAGGAGCGCCTCCGAGTCCGGCTGCTCCGAGCCCTGCACGGCCGCCTCCTTATCGACCACCTCCCCTTCTTCTTCTTCTTCCTCCTCCTCCGCAGAGCTACTCTTCTTCTCAGCTGGCAGCAGCTTCTCCTCGCCTACCCGCTCCAGCCCCAACCAGCTGCCCAGGCCCCGCAACATGGCTGAGGAGCGGCAGCCACACTGGGCCGTTAACGGGCACTCCGAGCTCCAAGGGGCGAGCAGCTCCGAATGCGGAAGCGCAGGCCGCTCGCTTCTTCCGCATGCGCCACTTCCGCCGCCGCGCGCGCGCGTGTGTGTGTGGGGGCAGTAGGCGGGGTGGTGGAGCCGGCACGTGAGGAGGGCGGAGCGCTGGTGTTCCGCTTTGGGCTCTCGCACAGCCGCCCTCCTGCCCGGCTCCTCTGGCCGCGGATGCCTTTCCCCGCCTTGACAGGGGTTCCTGTGCGGCGCGGGGCCGGGCGGCGGTAAGAGCCGCTGTCGTGGGGTTTCGCCATCCTCGGTGGGGAGGTGCTGCTTCTCCTCCTAGGGCTCTCTTGAGCTCGGCAGACCCTGGCGGTGATCCCGCGGTGGTTACCTCGCAGAGGGGGCACCTCATCTTGGTGGGGCAGCCATCCGCCTTTAAGACCGCAAAGGTGTCGCGGGGCGGCAAGTCGCAGCCCGGTAACTTACGGTACCCTGGGAGGAGATTGCTACTCTCTTTCCCCGCCCTGCCGCCATCCTCTGCGCCGCCGTCCTGCCGCCCGGCCCGGCCTGGCCTCTGCTCAACGGCAGTCCTCTGAGGGCCCTTCCTGCCCCGCACCTGGCCCAGAGGTAACGGCTGCCCCGAGGCAACGGCCGCCCGGCGCTGACGCAGGGCAGGGTGAGGGCAGCCCCTTTGCCGGGCCCGGCTGCAGCCGGCTCCTCGCTGTGGCGCAGCAGATTTCGGGTGGAGCGCTCCCAAATGCTTGCTGAAGGCTGCAAGTTTCTGTTGATAGGGCTGAACAGAGTAAATCGTGTTCCTTTCCGCTTGTGCTGATTTCCAGTTCCCAGCAAAATGTCTTTTCCCAGTATTCGCTTTTTGTTTTCTCTCCCCAAATTCTGTTTCATTCTCCTTTTACAAGTAGCTTCCCGAACCACCTGGAGTGTTTTGTTTCTATTGCAAATGAGCTATGTGTTTCCTTAAGCTGCTGGGAAGTCGCTGTTCTTGCTAAAATCACAGCGTGCTTTTCACTGTGGTTCTTCTAAGCAAGGTAATAGGGCTTAAGAGTTTTGAAGCAGCATGTGTTCGAGGTTTATACCTGTTGTCGAAATAACTTCTCTTTAAATTCTGGGCTACTAAAATAAATTGAATACTAAAATAGGAGGGGAAAGTTAATTCCTGATGAACCTTTTTTTCCTCAGTTAAATATGTTTGATACCTGTGGTCTTCCTTTTGTCCATGTTAACAAGGAAACAATAATTTAGTAGTTCCTGTTGTCAAGAATGATGACAGTGATGATAGGCATTGTTACATTCTTGAACTCTAAGAGGAGTCTCTCTGGGGATCTAGGCCTTATTTATCTTCAGTATAGTAAGAGGAAGGTTTACAATGTGCATTCACTAGCTGCTGCTTACTGCCAGCAGCTGAAAACCATACTGTGTTAATTTATACTGAGTTCTGTTAGGTCACGTGTTTTTGCATGTTGCTTTGAATGAATTTGGTGCTTGAGTAAGGGAAGATTTTCTTGACTCTAGAATTTTTGCTCTGTGCTGAGCCATGCTGCCACTATGCAAAAATTATGCCACTGATTAGCCTCCACAGCTGCCTGAATGTCATATGAATGCAACTATGAATGAGATACAGCATCCTGTGTCAGTTGGGGTGGAAAAATGGTGGCAAAATGTAGGCTTGTCTGGAAGTCAGATGAAGGAGGAGACCAGCAGGGACAACATCAACAGGAGTTGGCGCGAACAGCAGATTATAGCAACAAGGAAGACGAAGAATTTCTAATTAGGATAGTAATTATCAGAATTTTTAGGGGGTGGTTTCTTCATCTTTTTCTTAATAGTTCTGGATACTTTACCATTCATACTTCTACACAGTGCAAGGTGGCATAGGTGTATTAGCATCTGCTGCATTATTCTCCTCTCAGTCATATGATTTATCTAGTATGATATTTGAATCCCTTATTTCATTGTAGGTCTCTTACGAAGAACCAAATTTTCAAAAGAGGAAGTTTCTGTACCTGAATAGCTGTTGTTGCCAATGCTCGTACTGTTGTAGAGTGATGGGAAAAATGATATAATATCTGATTGAGGCTTCACCACCCATAATTGGCATTAACTGTTATGTTTCCTTTTTTAGGATATGAGGTTTGTTGGGTATTCATAGTTCCCTGCTGTGAAGAATAATTTATTTCATGGTCTGGACAGGGAAACAGAGGCTCTGACAAGCTGGCCATGCTATAGGTCTCAGAGCTGCTTTATCAGGGGCTGCCATTCTGAATGCATGATGAGTGTCATAGGCTTTTCTCCAAATGTGAAACTTAAAATGGATAAAATGTTGTTGTCTAGAACAGCATTAACTGTTCCTCTACATCACAGTCCACAGATACTAAGTGATTCTTTTTTTTCAGAAAAACAAAAATTACGTGGAGAGAGAGAATGGGTAGGCATGTGAAGGAAGGACTCTAGGGTATTATAAATACAGACATTGGGTTTCAGTTTTTCTGTCTTGGTCTCATGTTCTGGTGATCTGTAGGATACTGTAAGACTTTGGGTGAAACAGTTGATACACTGTGGGTTGGAGAAGTGAAAGCTGCTGGAAAAGTGGGGTGGATGGTATAGCCCAATTTTAATGAATTTTTGAAACTGCAGTCACTTTTTAAAGGTAAAGCTACTGGGTAGAGCATGTGAGTGTTCTGGCTAATGTAGCAATGAGCTAAATTCTCAAAACGTGAAGTTATCAACTGCTTTAGAAAAAAAAATCAGGGTGTGATTTGTCTTGCCCGACCTGTGATTCTAAAAGTTAGCTGGCTTTTCCTGTCACAGGAGGGGGATATGGCAGATGAACTGTGTTTCTCTGGCACCTCCATGGGGCAGTGTATCAAAATGATGTCTGGTTTTCCATTGACTGTGGAGTGGATTTATGCTTATGGATTGGTCTATAAGCTGGGAGAGATGAATCCTGCTCTCAGATTCCGAAATAGTAATTTTTGTTGTCTGTTTCCAAAGGTCATTTCAACCTAGATTCTTTGCATACTGAGACTGTGTTCTTTCCTCAAATGAATTGCATTCATCAGATATATGTCTTTGTCATTTTAGATTTTCAACTTGAGAGCTGTGTTCTCTTGCTGATTTTCCCATGAAGTACATCCTGGTAACTGGTGGTGTCATCTCGGGCATTGGCAAAGGGATCATTGCAAGCAGCATTGGCACCATATTGAAATCATGTGGTTTACGTGTCACTGCAATCAAGATTGATCCATACATAAACATAGATGCTGGAACGTTTTCACCATATGAACATGGTATGGAGGGCAGTGCTGTTCTGTTTTGCATAAATATATGTATTCTTAGTAGGGTGGTGTTTGTGGTGTCTTTAAAAAAAACAATAGTAGTAGTTAGTCATTTTATAACCTATTTTGCAGTGCAGATTTCTTCCTTGCTATGTGTTCTCAAGGGCAATGTCTACTCTAAGTAAAGAGAGATTATCTGTTGAAGATACTTTTGAAAGTAGATGCTTCCTTTCTATAAAATCCCATTTTGTTAGGAAAATCCTAGCTGTAGGCCTTGTTCAGTTATTTTCAGTTCAACTTGATAAGAAAAAATAAAAAATTAGAATAGCGGTGTAAAACTTACTTGAAACTGAAGTAGTTAGCAGTTACTTGTGAGTGCTGTTATCGGGGTGTCAGGTGTCAGTGCCTTCTAGTGTAAATGTCTTCATGAGAATTAGATTAAGTTCTCATCTTAGTCCATAAGGATCTAGTCAAAACCGTCAGTGAAGCTTATAGACCCAACTAATGATACCATTAGTTTGTTTGGTTAGTTCTCTAAGCTACCTTGATTGTACTGACTGCATTGCTGATGAGCAACAAGTCAGTCTGTCAACATTTGTAATGTTGACTGTTCCTTCAGCCATCTGGCTTGTTACTTAGACTTTTATTAGAAACGATGTTTTTCAAAGTTCCGAAGTACCTTCAGCCAACAGATGTTTCTAATTCTTTTTGTTAGATTTTTTTCTACCTACTTTTAGTCTAGTCCAAAAGTTTTGGAACTTGAGGTAAACGTATGTATCTCCTTAACTAAAAAAAGACCACTTTGCTTTTTAAGTGGAAGAGCGCAGCACATCAGACCTCTCCCAAAAAGCAAAATCTAACTAATCCAGTGGTCCTGCACTTTCAGAAGCATATCTGGCGCTACTTAGGCAGTTGCCTTTACCTTTGGTGGTAAGACTCCTGTGATGTCTTGAGTTTATGAGGATATACTCCTCCCCCAGATCAGGTACAGAGAAGGGGGGACATTATGGCAAGTAATTCTCACATGATATTCCCCCCCCATTCTGTTCACTTAAGAGTTTCTTAATGTTTGTGAAGTAACACCAGCTTTTTGGGTAGTAAGCAGAAATTCACACATGCCAAAATGGCAAGCCTCTTTTGTTAACATTTTGGCAGAAATATGATTGAGTCACAGGATTTTAATTTAGTGATTTCTAGTTAACAAAAGAGTTTTTTTGTAGTATATTTTTTAGTTCTTCCAAGGCCAGCTTATGAGAAATCTTGGTTGCACTCTGTGTCTATTGGCTTAAATGAGAACTTAGTACGGAGAATGTAGTCAGTGCCTCTGGCATTGTCAGAATCATGTAGTCAGAATCAGGCATAAGTCTTCCACCCTTTTGTAAGCATGGAATCACAGAATCATAGAATAGTTAGGGTTGGAAAGGACCTTAAGGTCATCTAGTTTCAACCACCTGCCATGGGCTGGGACACCTCCCACTAAACCATGCCATCCAAGGCTATGTCCAGCCTGGACTTGAACGCCGCCATGGATGGAACATTCAGAACTTCCCTGTGCAGCCCATTCCAGTGCCTCACCACCCTCACAATAAAGAGCTTCCTCCTTATATCCAATCTAAACTTCCCCTGTTTAAGTTCGAACCCGTTACCCCTTGTCCTCTCACTACAGTCCCTAATGAAGACTTCCTCCCCAGCATCCTTGTAGGCTCCATGTCAGGTATTGGAAGGCTGCTGTGAGGTCTCCACGCAGCCTTCTCTTCTCCAGAACAGCCCCAATTTTCTCAGCCTATCTTCATACGGGAGGTGCTCCAGTCCCCTGATCATCCTCGTGGCGTTTGTTAAACTGTTCATTGGAGTGTTGTGTCTTGACACGATATATATTTCTGTAGTCCACACTGCCTTTCAGGAGGACTCTTTTTTCCTTGTGCACTGGTTCCACAATTTGTTTAACCATTGGTTTATTGAGTCATGGCAAAATATTTTATGTGGTTTTTTTTTTTTTTTTTTTTTCTGAAGAGCTTTCCAGCCTTATGTCAAGATCTAGCAACTTTAGTTCCTTCAGAAGTTGGTTACTTTCAGAATTTAGGGGCTCTTTAGAGGTCTTCAAAAAACCTGAACCTGAAGGATGTTTTTGTTAGATTTTTCGGGATAGGAATGCTTGGTGTGGGCATAGTGAACTAAAGGTACAAGATGAAACAATTGAATAAGAAACAGTGGTCATGCTTGAAGAAGCATTTATATTTAGCCTGACTTTACTCCTGGTCCAAGCCATAATCATTAAAATAGATCTAACCAACAAGAATTTACAGTGAAACACTTTGAACATGCATAATAATTGATGCTTATAAAGGCAGTATTTGGCTCCCATGTGTAAATTGCTGTTTTATTTGTTGCTGATTTATGATTCCTGGAGATTGTTTTCTTCCAGTCAAGGGTAGTATGCTGTTGAAATGCTATTTTAATGTTTTAAGTCACTTAAATATTTTGGCAATATAATTTAAACTTATTTGCAAACTATATGTGACTGAGGGGTAGACTGTAAAAGTAAAGACTTCATATCCAGGTCACACAGAATGACAATGCAGGTTGAGTTGCAGCATGTGCTTTATTGACATGTTGTTGAAATATGTCATTTTAAAAAATATTTCATAAATTTTAAGAGAAGTTTGTGGTGTTCGGCTGTGTGTTTAATAATTCCTCATTATTTTACTGCTTTTCTGTTGGTTTTCTCTTTCTTTCTTCAGGTGAAGTTTTTGTATTGAATGATGGTGGAGAAGTTGACTTAGATCTGGGAAATTATGAGAGATTTTTGGACATCAATCTCTATAAAGACAACAATATCACCACTGGAAAAATATATCAGCATGTCATTAATAAAGAAAGACATGGTGATTACCTGGGGAAAACTGTTCAAGGTGATATTCTTAATTCTGTGGGATACTTGACCATTCAGTCTTTGTTGAAGTGATTAGCTAGAACAAGCTGTTCCTTGCTGCGTCACTTTGCATCACTTTATTCCTTTCTCTTTACCAAGCGCTTTGGGCATATTCCTGTAATGTTTGGCTTCTGGGCTCAAGGAAAAGAGAAATAGAAAAAGGAGCTAGTAATTTCCTTTTGACTTTTTGCTCATTTTCCCCCTTTTGCATGCAAAACCTGGTATGTGGGTCCCAATATATGCTTGCTTTGTTTTTTTTCTTGTAGTTGTTCCACACATCACCGATGCAGTTCAGGAATGGGTAATGAATCAGGCAAAAGTTCCAGTGGATGATGACAGAAAGGAACCACAAATTTGTGTAATTGAGGCAAGTATAGAACCTTTTAGGATATATATTCACAATGAACACAAACAACTATGTTGCTTTCTCCTTGCTACTTACTGTAAAAAAGTCAGACTGAAGTTTTATGGAGAGCAGTGACGCAAAGGCACATTCTGTTTTCTTTGGTTTGGTCTGAAAATGACAGGTGTGGTCTTTATCCCTACAGCTTCTGTTTATTTGACTAAATCCCTTCTAGAACGCTGCTGAAACTAAGTTGCTTAAGAGTTTTTTAACTTAAAAAGTTAAAGCAGCCAGTTATTGTAATGTGGAGTATCTATTCTAAGATGGAGACATGTGACTGAAGCTTTATACTGTTAGTAGTAGTAAGAAAACTTGTGTAAACCTGAAATCTCCTATGGTCTGTAGGACAGCCTAAAACATTCTAGCTTTCCGTATGATGTCAAATGTCCATCTTATTGCTCATGGTGATGTTTAAAGGAATATATTTAAACGCTGTTAAGTCAACTTTCCACTTTTTTGGTGCTATTTTTAAGATCCTTGGAGGCAACTTTATTAATCATTTAACCTGCTGATGTTCTGCACAATGGAAACAATGAGTTCTACCCATTCTTAGTAGGGAATTGAGACAACTGGAGGGAAGGCAGTCAGCAGTTGCTAGTGTTACTGCAGCAGAAAATAGAGAAAAAAGATTGTACCTGAGAATTTGACAAAAGGATGTGGTATATATTTAATGTGACCACCATAATGAAGTGTGATAAACTTTCTGACCCAGGCCACAGAATTGCTTAGTATTCTCACACAGAAGAAGGTGCATTCAATATATTTATTGGTACAGCTGTAGATCTTTTTCTGTGATGTGCACAGTGAGAGTCAAACATTTCATTTAAAACAAATGTAAAAAACACTAAATAAAGGAGTTGCACAAGAATGTTAATAAATGATGGGCTTGTCAGTCATTTAACTTCAAGCTTATTTTTCTGTTTCCTATTTGTAAGATTTTTTTTTTTGTCTGTTTTTTGTGGTGGTTTTTTTTGTTGTTTTTTTTTTTTTTTTTGTTATATCTCCAGCCTGATAAAAATATTTCTCTTCATGATTTTCAGGATGATTTAAATGTTTTCTCTTTGCAAAACCGTGAAGGAGTTAGACTGAGTATGTGCGTCATGTGTAAATGTCATCTGAAGCTTTTCTGCTACTGGGTGAACGCAAATTGCAATTCTATCAAAGGCCACTTGATGGCACAGAGCAATCATGAAATACGGCTGCTTCATAAGACATAGGTGCTAAACACTGCTTTATTCAGTGCTTAGTCTACTTCAGCTCTTTGTGTCTTTGCAAAACATCTAATTTCTGTCTTTATAACAGGGCCTTTGTATTGGGTTTTGGTTTGGTAATGTTGAAAGTCTTGTATGATGTCAAGTGTTACTTTATGTTGTCCATATGGCATTTATTGATGTTGGAAAGTTATGATAATACTGCTGAATGCCTTTTTTTTTGTTGGTCACAACTGTTTATTAATCTGACAGACAGGGAAAAATAAAGGTTTTTTTGTGTCTGTTGCCTGTACAGTTAGTTGCATGCCATCAAAAGCAGCAGATGTAAGCACAATCATTGCAAAGCCTGTTAGGGAAAAAAAAAAAAAAAAAAAACCCAAAAAAACCCACAACAACAACAACAAAAAAAAACCCAACCAAAACCTGAAGTAAAATCCAACAGCAGTCATTTGGTTTCTGCTTAATTTGTGTAAACTCTTTAAAAGCGCATATTCTGAGTAGTTGTCAAGAAACCAAGACGTTAGTTAGAAATACTTGTGGTTCATACCCTTGGCATCTGCTCATTATCAGCTCACATAGTTGACAGGGCTCATTGGACAGGTAGAACTGCCAGAGACTGCCAGGAGCCTGGGATGCAATGCAGGTGACTCCCCGTAGAGGGAGATGTTGCTTTGCTTCTGCCTTATTTGTAAGCTTTTATCGTTCGCTATTGATTACTTGTTTACCACTTCCAAGGCATCGTCAAAGCATGTATTATTCAATAGCACCACTCATCTTCCCAGGGGAAGCTTATGTGTTTGATGTAAAGTGAATATAAAAAAACTGGAAAATTGTTCTGTTTTCCACAGGAAGCAAATACGCAGAATAGATCAAGGCTCTTTGCAGAGTGTGCCTGCGAGTTGCAATGGCCTTTTTTTTTTTTTTTTTTTTTTTTTTTTTAATACAAATATTTCAGAAGACTTGGTAGAGGTAGACTTTTGTTTGGTTGGTTTGTTTTTGCTTTCTGACACTGACATACCTAAGCTTTCTTTTTCAGCTTGGTGGAACTATTGGAGATATTGAAGGAATGCCATTCATTGAAGCATTTAGACAGTTTCAGTTCAAAGCAAAAAAAGAGAACTTCTGTAATATCCATGTTAGTCTAGTACCACAGGTAAGTTATTAAAATTGTTAAAATAGATTTTAATGTGTATTGGGCTTTGTATTTGTTTACTTCTCCCATTAATCTTTTCATGATTGAGGGTTTTAGAGATGCAAATATGAAACCCAGTGACACTGGAGTAAATAAAGGCTTTGATATTTATTGATGTGAGAATCAGTTTTAGTGTTCTGAGTTACTGAAAACCCCTGTTATCAACCCTGATTTATCTAGAAGGCTAAATATAGTTGTACTTTGCACGAGAAGGTGCTGGTACATGATGAGCCCAGTAAGAAAGGCCCTCAGACTCTCTTAGGTATAATTTAAAATTCTGTTTGTTAGAGCTAACACTATAAGGAGAGAATGATATAAATAACTCTACATCCCTTTAGGTGATGGGAGCCCCAGGCCGTGTAGCATTGAATGGCCCTGATGTGCAGTGTGCTGGGCAGACCACATCCGTAGAAGAGATTCTCCCCTTTTGGTCATCTGGACTAATAGATAATTTCATTAGAAGGAAAACAACTGTATCATCTTTATTGTCAAACAGAAAGGATGTTTGACAGAACAGACATCCTTTCTGGAGGACTTCTTTCTGCATTCCTAGATAAAGGGAAGGCCACGCAGGTAATGGAATTGCAGATCTTGAGTGGGAGCTGCCTATTGGCTCCTCTGTTACTAGAGTTGGCTGAGTTTGTCCTGCAGCCAAGGGTTTTGTGCAGCGCAGTGAGCCTCTGTAGATGAACTCTGGTGTGGATCACTAACTCCTTGATGTACAATGGTCTTCTGGTCAAGGCCACTGCAACTTTTTGTGCAGGGCTAAAAGTATTTTTCTATTCTAAACATCTATTCTAAATTTTACTTCACAAGTATGTTTTCTTTTTATTTTAAGTGATAAGTATTCACTGGGGAGATTTTGGTAAGAAAATACTGGTAATGATGATGTAATTGCACCTCGTATGGATAGAGAGAGAATTATTAGCCACCACAGCTTTGGATTGGAGGATTGTTCAGCTATTGGTAGGATTGAGTCTGTGTATTTGAAAATAGAATTACTTACTACTTCTGATAATTTCCAAGAACTGTTACTGAAGGCCATGTGCTGTGTTGGGCATTCTCTGTTTATTAGCAAAATCCAGCTTCCGGAATATTCCTCTTCTACCCCCTGAGTCACTTGCACTGAAACTATTTCTCTGAAAAAAAACCAACAAACCCAAACCCAAACCCCCAACCAAAACCAAACAAAAAAACAAACAAACAAACAAAAAAAACACATGACCTGAACTAGGGTCTTGTGGTTTCTTCACAGAATTTCTTATATAACAGTGGTGCCATTTCTGTTTCTGGCATATTGTGGCTCTGTTTGGATATGTTTACTTCCTTCAAGTATTATTATTTGCAATAGCTTTTCTCTTTTCACCTGTAACTGCTTTGCCAGCTGAGCTTTCAAAATATGTCTTTCCAGCCTAACGCCACTGGTGAACAGAAGACAAAACCAACACAGAACAGTGTTCGAGCACTGAGGGGTCTAGGCTTGTCTCCAGATCTGGTGAGTCAATAAATGGAGATTTTTATTTACATGTCATCTAGAAGTGTCCTTGTGTAACCTGTCTTCAAAGTATAAGCCTTAGTGTCCCATGAAAGACAAAAACTTTAGATGAAACAGAAAATGCATGCTTCACTGCTTCACTAAAGCCACAGGAAATCAAATTACTTTAATTCACTTTAAGTTAACTTAATTCAACTAACTCCTTGTGATATCTTGGGACCGTAGCTCTGTTCTTCTAAAATTCTTTGCAGGGAAGTCATTCTGCACTGCTAAGAAGAATCTAAAGTCTCAGTTCACTTTGTGGGAAGACCTAGAATGCCTCTGGCCTCTAATGTTCTCTCACAAATTTCTTCTTATGTGTAATTAAGAAGAAGCAATCCTACCTTTGAAGTACAGCCTTTAAAAAAATATTCGTGTTTGGAAATGTAAGCATATGGGTGAATCTCCAAAGTAAGATTCCTCAATTTCTGTCACAGAATTGTAGAATAATTTGGGTTAAGAGGGACCTTTAAAGTCATCTTGTCTGCAGTGAGCAGGGATATCTTCAACTAGATCAGGTTGCTCAGAGTCCCGCCCAACCTTAATTTGAATGTTTCCAGGGATGGGACACCTACCACCTCTTTGGGCAACCTGTTGCAGTGTTTTACGATGTCCACTATAAAAAAATTCTTCCTTATATCTAGTCTGAATCTACCCTTTTTAGTTTAAAACCTTTACCTCTTATCCTATCACAACAGGCCCTACTAAAAAGTTGATCCTAATTTTTTTCATAAATCCTCTAAATACTGGAAGGTCACAATAAGGTCTCTGCAGAGCCTTCTCTTCTTCAGGCCTGACAAGCACGACTCAGCCTTTCCTCGCAGGAGAGGTGCTCCAGCCCTTTGATTTTTGTGGCCTCCTCTGGTCTCACTTTAACAGCTCCATGTCTTCATTCCTGTGCTCAGGGCTCCAGAAGTAGACGCAGTATTCTGGGTGAGGTCTCACCAGAGGGGAGTAGAGGGGTAGAATCACTCCCTTTGACGTGCTGCTCACACTTCTTTTAGTGCAGCCCAACATATTGCAGCTTTCTGGGCTGCAAGTGCGCACTGCCGTATCATGTTGAGTTTCTCATCCACCAGTACCCCCAAGTGCTTCTTGGCAAGGCTGCTCTCAATCTCTTCTTGCACCGCATCCTATAGTGAACCTAAAGCTGGCAAGTTACACCTCATGCTAGTTGGCAAACGATCAAAAGCCCAACCCCTTCCATTCTTTCTCCCCAGTGCTTTAGTTAATGAGTATGTGCTTATTCACTGGATGCAGTTTTTGCCTCCCTGGTACTTTTCCTTGGGAGCAGAGAGGAAACACAATTAGAATGCAGCTCCCTGTTGTGATATGTCTGACATGGATGTTAATCTGCTTGGTCAAGTGCTGATAGCAGTGAAGCCAGGGCAGCACAGCTTTAGATGCCAGTAAAACCTCAGTTCAGACTTATGCTCCTGTCTTCTTGAGCTGCAGCTGGTACAGCTGAGACATGCTCTATTTCTAGGTCTGCTTGAGAAACAGAAAAGGGCAATTTGGCTCTTTTGTGTGTGACTGTTTGTTACATCAAAGAATATTTTCCTTACTTGATTCTGGAAGTTGTTGAGCCTTTTCCATTCCCATGAAGTCCACTGGGAGAAAAAGCTTCCTAGCCCTTCTCAGAAATGAAAGAGGAGTGAGAATGGTCAGTGATCCTATATAATATTTATGTCTTCGAAGAAGAAAACTTATTCTTAAAAGAATAGTCACACAATTACATTTTGTGCTGTGCTTTCTGATTTTTTTATTTTTTAATTCTTGCAGTTCAGGTTTATCAAAAAAAGCATGCTTATAACTACAATGTAAGTAGGATGTGTGTACATACAATATATCCTACAATGTATACATACAATATATCCTAGGCTTATATAGGCTTTGTAAGTAGGATATGTGAAAGGATGTCTTGGGTAGCTTCAGATTGTTGTGACCTGGCAACTGTAATCAGCTTGTGTAGTGCAGTGCTGCAATATGTTCCAAGCTTCAGGCCCTAAATTTTCAAAATCCCTCTTCAGGTGCTAATTGCATATGAAAAGTTGCTTGTGATTTTTAAAGCCTTTAAGATAATTGCCAGTGCCTGACTCCCTCCATACTCTTCAAATTAATTTTTAAAAGCCTGCTAAGTGTGTGTAATAAAAGAAAAACAGGTTGATCTAGTCACTTTATCGCATCTTCAGTTCTTGCCTGAGGCTGCTGGTGACCACTAAAGCACTGAGAGATTAAACTCTGAGCACAGCTTTTTTGGCACTGCTATAAAGTTGCTTGAGCACTGCAAGAAGATCTTTAAATGGTTGCTGTCTTGGGCAGGGGCCCAAGGCCAAGACAGCACATGGGGAAGTTCTTAGAACAGCAGGCAGCAGGGCTTCCTTCAAAGAATGTGCTGCCAAGCTGCCTGATCTAAACTTGGCTGGACCTGTTCTTAATACCTGCTGCCTCCCTGTCTGGGCCCAGGCTTCCCTGAGGTGGTGTGCTGGGCCAGCCTTAGCTGTGCATGTACAGGAGTCTTTCTGTTCTCCGTGGAGTGTTCTAAGCACTTAATGAAACCTGCTGTATCCGCCGATACAATGGACACTGTAACTGTTTTGAAGACTGATTATACACTTGTCAGTGCTGCCCTGTTCAACTGGATTGTCACTCATCTTTGTTTCTTTGAGATCTATCTCTGCTACTGTAACCAATTCTCTGTGACTGCGTTAACTTTAAATTTGTCTCAACAAGATGGATGATAGATTTCAAAGTGGATTTAATTGTATGCTCATATTATGAATTATATGTTACTACTATTTGAAGAATTATATCTTCAAACAGTATCCAGTTTTTAAGTTGTGCTTAACTGAATAGAATGTACAAATTGTTTCATAATTATTTTATGATTACTAAAATGTGTGCTGGTTTTCCCTTATACTTGCCATTGGTTTTCTGTTTCTGGAATTTCTTGCAAGGGTAGGGGAAATTAATTAGACTTTGTCAGTATTAGCGTAACTAAGCTGCATTCTGGCAAGGCGATCAAAGATCAGCTGCAAGTTTCTGAACAAAAAAGGGCTTAATGCACTTAGTAGTTGCATTGCCTGGAAAGATGGTGTCATGGTTTAAGCCTCTATAACTCACACAGTCGCTCTCTCACTCACTCCCCCCTGTTTCTTTCCCCAGTCCCGGTGTGATGGGGAGGAGAATCAAAAAATGCAACTCCCACAGGTTGAGATAAGAACAGTTTAGTAACTAAGGTGTAACACAAACCACTACTGCTGCCACCAATAATAATAATAATAAGGCAAATATAAGGAAAGAATACAATTGCTCACCATCCAGCCCGACCAAGCAGCGCACCCCACCACCCTTCCGGATCTCTGCCCTCTGTTTTTACATCCTGGGCATGATGTGCTGTGGTATGGAATACCTCTCTTTGGTCAGTTTGGGTCGGGTGTCCTGTCTCTGCTTCCTCCTGGCTTCTCCTCCTCCCTGGCAGAGCATGAGACTCAGAAAGTCCTTGGTCAGACCAAAACATTACCATGCAGTAACTAAAAACACTGGTGTTATCAGCACTGTTCCCAGGCCCAAAATCAAAAACACAGCGCTGCACCAGCTACCAAGAAGGAGAAAAATGACTGCTACTGCTAAACCCAGGACAGATGGGGAAAATAATGAATGAATCAGGATCATGCTACTTTCTGTTACACTTTCAGGATTCAAAATAGCTTAATGCAGTAGACTGAGTAATCAATAAGCACCCTGATAGAGCAGTTCTGCATTTGCCTGAAGTTACATAATGCAAAAAACCCCACTTTCCAACAAACACCAAATCACGTTTATTTGTTGGTAAAAAATGCCAATATTTTCTAAAATTCCTTAGCAGAATAGCGACACCAGGAACACCCCACCCCCCAAAAAAAAATTATGAAATAGTTTTCTCGTCTTCAGCCTCCTTCATGATATACAAATTAAAAACTACAAAAAGGTGCTGAAGTACTGAAATACTGGAAAACATGCATGTAAGCTAAGTATTATTGCTCAAAATTTATCTGTTCTTTTGATTCATCGTATTATTTGTACTTGTAGAGCTGCTAGACTTTAGGTAGAGAGTATTACAACAGTAACGCAAGAAGGGAGAACATGAGGAAGCAGTACTACAGAGAATACCAAAGATTAATAAAAGTGGGCCAGTATGTGCAGGTGACTGATTTACTTCTGCCTTGCTAGCAGATATTGGTGAGCTATGATACATTGTGGAACTCCAAAAGAGAAGAAGAGGGGAAAAAAAGCACATAAATTTGTTCTGTGCTTCCAAAGGAGTTAATTTCTTCATGAACAGTATCAAGTATTCTATTGGTTTGCCTAGTAAATCCTCAAGTCTTTTGCTTCTGTTACGACAGATTGTCTGTAGAAGTGCAAAACCTATAGAAATGGCAGTGAAGGAAAAGATTTCAATGTTTTGCCATGTGGAGCCTGAGCAGGTCAGTACTTTAATATTTTATTCATTTTTATTTAAATATGTGAGAAAGGATCCAAGTATTTCTGTGAATTTCTGTTTTCAACTTCAGACTGATTCTAGATGATCTTAAGGTCCTTTCCAACCCTATTCTATGATTTATGATTCTATGATTAATATCTAATTGCTTACAATTTTTATCTTGCTGTTATGTACTCTATAACACTTTACAAGTATTGGGAGTTTATATTTTAGATTCTATGTCAAATAGTCATTAACAATTTGAGTGGATGTTAAGTGAAAAGTTAATGAAAGGAATAGATTTTGGGCGCATGGCTAATTCCGGTACATAGTTGTGAAAACTGTGCACTTCTGAAGCTATGGTTGGTTATTGTCCTTAAATCATCCCGGGTGGTTATAATAATGGGTGAACGAAATGTGCTTAAAACTAAGGGGTTGCTTATGTCCATAGATGATCACAGACACATGAAGTATCTTACTGTGATAATATTTAATAGGCTGTTCATGCCCTTTAACATGCTTGGAACATCTCTGTGTAGTTCTGTATATTTTTATAATTAATGTGTGATTTTTACCTTACTAGTTTGTGATTAATTGCTGTTTGAACACTAATTCTGAAAAATGCTCCTTAATATTTATGTGAGTGAGAGCATTTTACTCTTCAATGTACTGGATAATATAAAAGGGATAACAGATGCCAACAGTTATGCTTTGTTTCAAATATATGTCAGTGTTGGCCTGTCTTTCTGCAGATGTGTAAGAAAAACCTTTCTATAGTAAGATTCCAGATGAGCACGTAGAGGGCTATGGGCTATTACCCTGCCACCACTTTTCCTTCCATCTTACTGTCTGTAGAAGACAGCACCCTTGAGCTAGCTTCTGGAAATGCCTTTGTGGTTCCTCTCCACCCAGAGACAGACAGGTGGAAGTTCAATCAAACAACAATGCTGCGTGCTTTCCTGTCAGTATCAGGCTTACACAGTTAGATTCCAACTGCAGTTATGTGACTGGACTGAGTCCAGCGTGCCCCTGAACTTCCCTGAAGAGTTCCCTAGCAGGAAGGGGGCTGTCTTCATGGCACTGTTTTGTTTCTAAATTTCTGTCTTTTAGGGTAGAAGCTCAGCATGTAGTATGCAAAAATATAGAATATTTCCTGTGAAAAATTACTAGCTAAGTCTCTTATGTTACCCTTTTTTTGTTAGGTGATATTTGTCCAAGATGTATCTTCCACTTACCGAGTGCCAATCCTGCTGGAGGAGCAAGGCATCATTAAGTATTTTAAACAGAGGTTAAATTTGCCTGTTGATGACCATCCAAGTGATCTTCTAGTGAGATGGAAGAAAATGGCTGACAGGTATCCTAATTCCTGCTGCTTTTTCTAGAAGTGTTTTAATGCAAGTTAGGATTTTAGGTCTTGCGAAGTCACCAAACTCGACGGGGGACAGTAGCATGTTGCTGATCAGCAGCTGTAAATGATCTGGGTTTAAAAGCTGTCAGTTTTGAGATTTTTAGTTGATGATTTGTGAAGTAAAAGGAAAAGCAAACATTGTTAAAATGTTTTCTTTGTGAAAATCGGTCTAATAACCAAAAAACTTGTTTTTGTCAGATATGAAAGGTTGCTGAAGGTGTGTTCCATAGCTCTCGTTGGCAAGTACACAAAACTAAGTGATTGCTATGCATCTGTTTTCAAGGCTCTGGAACACTCCGCACTGGCAATTAATCACAAACTGGATTTAATGGTGAGGATTTTTTTTGATTTTGCTTTCAGGGATACTTAGAATATACTCTACTGTACTACATGGGAGGCAGTTTTAATTCATGTGGAAATTAGAAGATGCATCATGCAGATAAATGCTAACTAGCCAAGCATCCCATTGTTTCAAGAAGTGTGTACAGATTTAGTAATTTTATTTGGATCTAAACATACTTGAAAGGAATAGTGCGGTACCCCAAAGTGGATCTGATGAAAAATTAGGCTTTGCCTGCACATTTCTATTTACATCAGAGGTAGGTTTTGCTCATGAGACTGCTCATCATGTTAGTGAGCTTAGCTTAAAGTCAGAAGAAAACAGGTAAACTGAAAGCAGTTTAATTTGTTTTTAGAATCCAGTGCCAGAAGCTGTTGCTCTTTATTTTGTTTAATATTCTGGGAGCTATCCATTTTATTTTTAGCAGGATTCTGATACCAGAATTGAGCCGTAAACTTAGTAATTCCTCATATACAGAACTATTTAGGGATGTAATTTGCTTCTTATTGAGAAGAACAGAAAGTTGAACTGCATGTGGGAAAAGCCTACCGCCTTTCTTGCTGGTAGAATTATCATTTTCCATTGCTGAGTTTGTTCCAGAGGTGACAAGCCTGGAAATTCATTTGAAACTATTATGTTGTCTTAATGCTATTAAAAAGTTGCTTTCAGTGGAAGAAAAAACTGTTCTATTGGATGTTTTTTTTTTTATTAGTACATAGATTCAACAGAACTTGAACGTTCTACAGAAGCGGAGAACTCTGTGAAATATCACCAGGCATGGCACAAACTGTGTAAAGCAGAGTAAGTAGCATTGGGTATTCTGTATCCCAAATGTGAACAATGATATTCATTTCACGTGATGAAAAATGCTTCAGTAAATAAGTTTCAGTGCATCCAAACTTCTGTTACTTACATAAAGTGATAGATGTGCATGGTTAGTGACAACCTTCAGACATAGCAAATTATAGTATCAACTTACAGTATCTGCTTTTAATCTCTTTAGAGAAGTCATAGTTATTTGTGTTTTTTTGTTGATTCTTTGTTTTTGATAGCTAGACTTTACAGTGCAGGTCAATTGCCACAGATTTGTCTTTGTCAACATGCATCATAGTGAAAGGTAGTTAGATAAAATCTTAGTAAATGCTGGTAACACTCTGCAAACATCTGTTAAGAATCATTGCCAGGATTTCAGTTTGCATTGTTTGTTGTCAAAGTGCATTTAATTTCTTCAGTATTATTTAGTAGACATTAAGTTTTGGTGTCAAGATAGTGAAAATGTAGCAAGTTTATTTAAACAATAGGTATTTAAGCATTGGGAGCTTCCCTGTGAAGTGTGCAACTGGTCAGATGAGAATTGGGGTGGGTAGATGAGACAAATCTCCAAATTAAGAGTTAAATTCTGTGTATTCTGAATGATCATATAAAACATGCCTTTTGTGCCTTGTGCTTGTTTTGGTACAACTTCAGTAATCTTCAATTTGTATGAACTTCCTTTGCTGACTGGATTCTACATGTTGGTTGCTTTATATATTGGTGTCATTCCAGTGGCATTCTGGTCCCAGGAGGGTTTGGAATTAGGGGAACAGAAGGCAAACTCCGGGCTATCTCCTGGGCAAGAACAAAGAAAAAACCCTTTCTTGGTAAGATCATCAAGAGTCAGAAATTGTTGTGTTTTGGAGGTATATAGCAAGCTAGTTGATTTGATTAAAAAACAAAACAACAACATACACCATGTGGAAGGATCCTGTCTTAGGCAGTATGTGTGCTGTTGTGAATATTTGCCTTGTAGATAATGCCCAGGGTTATAGTCATGTGCTACATTTGCTATATAAAGGAAGGAAGGAAAAGACTATCCCTGCTTCAGAGGTTTTATTTGCTATATTCACATTTATGTGGAGAATCTTAAATCAGCATCATTATAGATATTAATCAGTGTGCAGAAAACTTAGGTGTCTTTGGAAACATTTGCTATATTAAATAATTTTTCTTGCTTTGTGGTATGTTTTATTTTTATTATGGTGAAGTCTAAAGATGCCATCTAGCCTATAAGCTAAGTGCTGTTTAAGAGCCTCTGAAGCTTTGGTCCCTACTCCACATTTCTTGCATTTCTTAAGTGACTACTTGGACTAGTTGCCAAAGCAAAATTTGAATCTGGATATGCCCAGGCTTTCAGCTTCTGTTTGTCTTTACAGTAATTACTGGTAAAATAGATGGGAGGAAAGAAGTTTGAAAAGGCTTAAAGCACTTAATTGTGTCACATTTATTTACAGTGTGGCAAGTTTGAAGAGTTTTTTGCATTGGGCAGGCATTTTTGTTTTAGCTTGTTGGTAAATCTGTGTATATACGCTGGGTACCAGGATTTCTAAGCAGTCAACTTTAAGACAGAGCAGCAAATACTTTCAGTCCTGCTCTTTGTCCTGTTAAATTCTGGGGGTTTTGTTTCCTCTTCTAGGAGTTTGCCTGGGAATGCAATTAGCAGTTGTGGAATTCGCAAGAAACTGTTTGAATTGGGAAGGTGAGCTCAGTGTGCTAGTGTGAATATGATTTGCTTAGAAGAAATTTTATTCTGTATGTAAAATGTATATTTATTATTAGAACTATTGTGTAGATCCTATCATCATTAGGTACTTAGCTCTTCAACATGATCATTTTCAGCTCAGCACTCTGTGCTAACTTTCTGTACAAGGGGATAGGAACTCTTCTTATGCAGATTGCTTGAAATCTGCTTCTTGATCTAGCAAGTGTAAGAGAAAGTGTGCTTATAGTTTACCTCTGTAGTCTCTTTCTGGAGTGTTCAGGTGGTGAAAAGTGAGAAGTGGTTTTCTCACTTGTTTTCATTAGTTTGAGTAGTCAAACCATAGCCATTGCAGTAGCAGTATGAAGAGATTTAGCTCACCAAATAACCTCTGCAACTGACAGCTGGGAGGAAAAAGTTACGGGAAGTAGGAAAGGCAGTGTGTATGACTGAGGTCATATGCTTCCTGTGATTGCTCCAAAGTGGTGCAGTGTGTGTTTAAACATGTAAGATTGTAGCTTAAATGCAGACAATGAAATGCCACAGGTCTGTTATGATGCATTTGTATTGCATGTATAACAATGGAAATGTACTGTGTTTGTTTTGAACGTGTTTCAGATGCTAATTCTACAGAATTTGACCCAGACACAAAAAACCCTGTTGTAAGTACTGATTGTTTTTTTCTTTTCTGCGTAAGTTTTGTGAACATGTATCTTTTGTTAAAAAGGGAATTAGGGCTGTGTAAGATCTATGTATATCGTTACATAGTAGCACATGAAAAGGTGTCTCTTATCCCTATTCAATATTATTTAAAAGGATATTTTCTTCTAATAGTGCCTTGGCTTCACCTTCTCGGTGTGTCATTTGTCTTAGCTTTATGTCTTGTAATTTTTCTAATAGTTTCCTTGCCTGTAGACTGGTGCTGGGAGTAGACAATAATGATTAGGTTGGCTTTACTAGAGAATAAAATGTAAAGAGAAGCTGGAAAGTGTAGCACAAAGCTATTATCAAAGTAGAAATTTATATAGAAAGATAAGGGTTATATGAAAAGCTGTTGAAAAGTTCTTGTGTTTTCTTTATATAAACAGTATAAATAACCACTACATTCCTTCTCCCTTATGAATCTCACAGTCCTCCTTTTAAGAAAAATTTCAGTACTGTAGATATGACAGGGCTGAATCATATGCCAGTGGTAAAACCCTTTTTTTTTTTCCAGGTATCTCCTAGCTCAGGAGATTATGGTATCTCAGGATCATGGTAGTAAAACTTAAAAGTGGTCAGTAAGATAGGGTTTTTAAAGAAATGAAAAAGAACAGAAATACAGGTGAAAAGTAAAGTAGCTTCTTAGTGTCAGATGTAAACATCTGTTCTAGCAATAACTTATGAAGACCTACTGTTCCTGTGTCAGTTTCCTTCAAAAGAGTTTTGTTGGGATTTGTAGGTAAAATTATTTATATATATATATATATGTTTTTTTCCCCACAGCTGCTTAATCTGAAACATTCAAATAGGAGTTTTTAAAAGCACTTGACCTGTTTTTTCAAGGTTGTTTATAAGCTATGTGTGTCATGTTTTAGAGTGTTGTGGTTTAAGCCCAGCTGGTAACTCGGAACCACACTGTCGCTTGCTTGCTCTCCCCCTTCTTCCTCCTGCTCCTGGAGGGATGGGGAGGAAAATCGAAAGAATGTAACTCCCATGGGTTGAGATAAGAGCAGTCCAGTAACTAAGGTATAACACAAAACCACTACTGCTACCATCAGTAATTATAAGGGAAATAACAAAGGGGGAGAATACAACTGCTCACCACCCATGACTGATACCCAGCCTGACCTGAGCAGCAATCTGGGCCTTCCAGGTAACTCCCCCCAGTTTATACACTCGGCATGATGTGCTGTGGTATGGACACCTTTGGCTAGTTTGGCTCAGGCCTGTCTCTGGTCCTGTCTTTGCTTCCTCCCAGCTTTCCTTCCTCCCTGGCAGAGCATGAGACTCAGAAAGCTCTTGATTGGAGGGGCTTTTTAGAGCTGGTTTCATTTAACTTCTCATGACTGCATTTCAGATAGTCACCTCAGGTACCTTTTTGGGATACAGCTAGATAATTGGGGATTGAGTCCCCCTTTGGAACTGGTGGTTTCTCTACATTATTGTAAGGGTTGTTCATAGTAGCTGGCTCTGATGCAGAGCTCCACACTTAGCTGAAGTCAGGAACTTGGATGCTTGTCTGCTGCAGCCCTACTGTCAGTTTCTTCTATTACAGGAATTGTAGTGTGTATTAGTACAGTGTATCTAGGACTAAATTTTTATTCCATAAGTAATTAATGGAGTGATTTGTGATTTGCATTCAGGGGCAAGTAAGGTATATATGTTAAAGAGAACATTATTTGGACATAAAATTAAGAAAATAGTGGAGTGAGTGAATGTGTCGTGGAAAGTTAATGCAGTGTTCACAATCGAAGCAGTATGCTTGCAATATGTATAATGGATTTTCTTCTGTTCTGAGCTGCATTAAGGTTCTGAAATTGGTTATTACCAGTCATATTTCAGCATTTTAATCTGATCTTTGACATCTTGGTTCTGGATGAGGAATGGATGTAAATCATTCCAAAGGGAAAATATGCTCGATCAGTAATTATAACTGCTAATAATTGTAACTGCTAATAGGAAAAATTTGCTCTATCAATAATTATAATTGCTAATAATCTGTCTCAGCAGAGTCCATGTTGTGCTAAAAACAGTTTAGATATTCTGTATACTAACAAGTCAATAAAAACAATCAGAAGAGAGTGGATTAGTGAAGCTTGTGAACTGCTTAAGTGGTGTAGGTGTTTTATTATTCAAGAAAGTTAATTCACTGTATTAGCACTGATAATATCTTGCAATGCTACTATGTTATTCAGCTGCGGGCTAGCTTAGGACTGAAGTTATGCACTTTTCTTTTGGTTCCTGCTCTGTTGGAAACTCAAGTGGGAGAAGAAAGGCACTGATAGTAGTAGTAGTTCTATTTGCTTTTATTTTTAAGAAAAAGGAAAAAAGGCAAAAGTTCAAATACGTAGTTTGGCAGGGGAGCTCAGGGACAGCTGTAAATATGCAGCTACTTTTGCATCTCTTCATTTGCTAAGCATTCAAATACACAGAACTGTACTTACCAAAGCTAATAGTTTTTTCTAAAGTATGGATAAAGTATCTTGGTCTACTTTGCTTCCCTAATGTCTGTGTCTGTGGAAATTTGAACCTTTTTCATTAGAAATAAAAAACTGTGAATGTAAAGTAACCATGTAACTCAGAAGTAGGCTTCCAGAGAAAAAACAGGTGTCTGAAATAATGAAAAACGTTACTGGCAATTTACATAACACAAGTTATTGTACTACGGAGTAGCATTGTCTGCATTAGTTAAAAGTTTTGGGGATTGTAGAAGTCTTTTATGTGGTAAGGCAATCATGATTTGTTCTGTTTTGATTAATAACAAACACACAGCTGAATGTAGAGAGTTGCCTGCAACGCTGAATGTCTGTTTCATTGCAGCTGCTCATTTATTTCTACTGACTATCATTATAACAGTGTTACTCAACCTGGGTTCTGCAAAAGCATCCATGAGTAACTTTATATAGGAGGTGAACGCTATCTAACTTTGTATTGCTTGTTTTGGGGAATATTGGTATCAATTATGTTGTCATGTAAATGGCTAAGTGTTGTACAGTTAAGGTGTAAAACACCTGGGAAGAAATAGTAGTCTCTGCATACAAAAATGGAAGCTAATGACTTAGTAGTGTAAACCAGCCAAAATTGCATCTTTAAAATACTGTAGGGAATAAAATCCTGAAGCTGAATATTTGTGTGATGAAAACTTAAAGGAAATGAGACCTAGAATTTTAATAAGCTGCATTTGACAGATTAGTAGTTGATACTAGATTTTATTTAGGCTTAAACTAGAAATATGAACTTGGAAAGGTGTTGTGGTGTAAGCCTACCCGTAACTCAGAACCATGCAGCCGCTCTCTCAGTCTCCCTCTTCCTTCCCCCTGCTCCTGGAGGGAGGGGGAGGAGAATCAAAAGAATGTAACTCCCACAGGCTGAGATAAGAACAGTCCAGTAACTAAGGTATAGCACAAACCACTGCTGCTACCACCAATAATAATGATGATAAGGGAAATAACAAGGGGAGAGAATGCAACCGCTCACCACCCGCCAACCGATACCCAGCCCGACTGAGCAGTGATCTAACCCTTCTGGGTAACTGGACCCAGTTCATGTAGTGGGCGTGACATGGTGTGGTATGGAATACCTCTTTGGTTAGTTTGGGTCAGGTGTCCTGTCTCTGCTTCCTCCCAGCTTCCCCTCCTCCCTGGCAGAGCATGAGACTCAGAAAGGCCTTGGTCAGAGTAAACATTACCAAGCAGTAACTGAAAACACTGGTGTTATCAGCGCTGTTCCCTGGCTGAAAGTCAAAACCACAGCTGCACCAGCTACTAAGAAGGAGAAAAATGGCTGCTACTGCTGAACCCAGGACAAAGGGGGGGGGGGGGGGGGGGGAACAAACCAAAAATGGTCTCTGGTATGGCAGTTACCTGTAATGTCAGACCATACAACTTACACTACCAAAATACCACCTTAAGGTTTTGGCTTGAATCCCTATTTAACACACATTTGATTTCAGTAGGAAAAATGAGGGTGCATGAGCGCTCATCACAGCCCATCAAATTCTTGATCTCATCTTGGTTGATTATTTCAGGTCATTTTCCCATTGTATATATTCTTAAGCTTTCTGCTTCCTAGCCTTCTGCAAAATAATGATAGGTAAATTTGTTATTGTTCTTTGAGGGAAAATAGCTGTTCAGAAAAGTAATGCATTTGTTTGAGAGTAATGCTTAGTATGAATTTTCTGTTGCAAATGGTAATTTTAAAATTAACTCCTTCAAAGGGAAACTGTATTGTCTGTAAACTGCTAATGAACTGGATTCACTGAATGGCAAATGAATTATTTGTTTTGTTCCATTTCCCTTGTCTTCCTCAACTATTAAGCTTAGATTTATTTTTTTTTGATGAGCCTTTTAAGTATGCTCTTTGTCAATTTTATTGTAACTGCATCTAACTGTTCTAGGAAAATAAAAAGATGACTCTAGAAATAATTCCGATACAATTCTTTTATTTTTCCTCAATTAAAAATCCTCCAAATTTTAATTGTGGCAGTTATTCTTCATGACTTATGCATCTTGAGTAGCATCATGAAACTTCAGAAATTGCATTGGGTAAAAAATGCATTTTCTATGAATTCAAGAAATTGTGCAGAAATAGATTGTGCCAGTAGGTGACACTGTTGTAACATGTTTGTTCCTTTATGTCCACTTTCCCTATTCAGGATGTCAGTAACCTGATTGAAATTTCTGAGGTCGCCTAAGAGATGAAAGGAGTGTGTGTATGTCCTACTCCCGCAAAAGCACCTTTAAATTCTGTGATTTTACTTGTGTGCCTAAAGTAGCTACTGTAGCTTAGTAAGCAGATGTGTGTGGGGTATATTTAGTTTTGAAATCGGAGCTTGTTGTTCATTTAGAATAATTTTTTTTTTTTGATAAATTGGAAAAAGGTAATATTATTATTTACTTTTCTTGCAAGAAGCATAACACTTTTTGACAGCTGAGGGATTTGTGTAAAAGAACAGCCCAGGAGCCTATTAGAACATTCATATCATGTTTAAATATCTTAATTTTTGAGGCTTCCATTTGTGCATCACTGGTGTGGAGTAAGTTATTCCTCATTTCATGGAAGGGAAATTCAGGGGTAGGAACCACTGTAGTATGGGATCTTGAATGCGCTTGATAGGCTTTGCAAGTAAGTTGAGCCTTTAAGTCCTTAAGTAACTCTGAGATCTCACTGATTTATGAGGATAATGAATGATGTTGCTGTTAAAACTCAGTTAAAAATTCCAAGTTCTCCAGTAGGATTAGTGCCTAATCCACTGAATTACTTATCTTCAAAAAATTTCATTATTCTTATCTATCTTCTTGCTCACTAATTTCCTCTTAAATAGTAATGGCCATGAGATGTGTGTGAAAATATGTCACAGGTGCTCGTGCAATGAAAAGGGTAAAACTGCACCAAATAAATGTAATGAATATTTTAATTGCAACAGCAGTCAGTCAGTTCCTTTGTGTGTGTATGTGTGTGTGTGTGTGTGTATACTTCATGTATTCCCATTTACAAGAGTCGTAACACAAACTACATAGTTATGTAAATACAATTTAAAATGAACTTGTAATGTTACAGTTATCATACTTAACATTCTTATGTTGTTATTGGAAATAAGTGCTCTGTTTTAAAAATTTTAACTGTTTGCCTTATGTGTTGTTTATGTGAATGATGAAACTGAACTGGGAGGAGTATTGGATAGTATACACTAGGGGACACTCCTCAAATGGAATGACACATCTTTCCTTTTGTGTGTTTTAGAAACCATTTGATTTGAATTGCTCTAGAGGTCCAAACAATAGCTCAGGTAAAACAAGGTTTGGATTTGTTAAACACTTTTGCAAATGTAGTGTGAAATAGAAGCAGGTAGTTCTGAAGTAATTGTGAGGCAGCTTACCTGGAAAGGGTGGCTAGTGAGTGTGCAGGAAACACAGTACAAGATGTAGTTTGTTATACATCAGATCTTTATTCTGTATGTTTTAAAATCTTAACAAATCTGTGGGTTTAGGTGTACCCATAATGTACACATGTGCCAGGCTCTTCTCCCTCAAAGCAGTGGTGTTCATTCTTGCAGATGCCTTACTGTCCTGTACCAGTTATCTTTTTTATAAGCATCACAAACTCATCAAAGCTGATGCTTCCATCATTATTTTTGTCCAACGATTTAATTATGTTATCAAGTGAGAATGAATCCTGTTTTATTAAAAAAAAAAGAGAGAATGAAATAAATAGATTGCTACAACTATTTTCTTGTAAGGAATGCTGCCAAAAAGTGATGTAATCACTAACAGTCAGTGTTACTTGAAGGTGTTGTACTTACTGGTTTTACTGGTTAAACTAGAAATACAGTGCCTGCTATCCCCTGCCAAAAATGTTAACAAAGATATGGTAACTATTTAGAAATATCAAGTATTACTTGGGTTACTTCAGTCTTGTGTGTAAATTTGGAATTTAGGAAACAGGGCAGGTAGAATAGCTGCAGCATATACAGAATCACCAATAAAAACTATTATGCACACTACTATTGCTTTGTTAGATACTCATTTGGGCCCTGCATATGCTGTTTAATGAAAGTAGTAATGCATTTTTAGGCTTTGGATCAGGATCTGAGAGTGTCTTTTCCTTCCCTTTTGCTCTCTTTACTAGGAATACTGTATTTGCTGTTGAAAAATTCTTGCTAATGTATTAAATTTAGTTCAGCTTATTAGCTCCTTTTATTTGTTGTGTCTGGTAAGAGCACATGTCACATCTTAATGCAGTGAGTGTTCTGGTAACATCCCTGATCAGGCTAGTTAAATAATATAAAGGCAGTTTTGATTTATAATCTGAATTTAAAAAAGTTTTTGTTTCTTCATACTTTATGCCTATGCATGTTTTGTAATGTCCTCTCCTGCTTTTATGTTGATTTATTATGGTGCCATGTATTTCTGCAAACAGTGTAGATGCTTGAAAATGTCTGATACCCAGACAGAAAGCAGCAGTATTGCTTTTTTGAGCTCTTCCATTACTACATATCTGAGAAAATAGGTGTGGTGCTAAATTGTCCACAGCTAGTATAAAACCCATTATACTTCTGAGTTTGCCATCATATTTCCTATTAAATTTTGACAATTAATTTTTGACAGTTTTTAAAAGAAAAAAACCCTTTGTGTTTTATTAGTTTGGTGGGGTTTTGTTTGTTTTAATTGGCCACTTCATGTTAATGAAATTACTAAATTGAATTACTGTAGTTCTCAAAGTACTGGATTTTTGTATTGAGGTGCAATTTTTTTCAGCCCTTTAGCAAAAATTGATTTTGCCAGCTATCCAAAACACAGTATTTAACAATTTGTCTAGGAAAAGAATCTAAATTGGGTCCTAATGCAGTTCAGGATAGGTCTGGCAGAGAATATATATGAAATCAGAACCTATAAATGTTTTTTAATTTATCTTTCCTTTTTTTAAATTATTCCCCCTCTTTTCCACTTGCCAGGAAATGGATATTTCTCTCTCTAGCTTGGTAGCATCTTTTTTCTTTACTTGGCTTCTTCCTGGAAGGGCAAACCTTCTTTTATTTGGTGGTGGTGGGAACTTAATCTAGACAAAAATTAGCTCATGGCTCTTCCTTTTAAATGTGTTCTACCGATGTACTTGGTTTATTTATTTCTCTATATATTTTCTAGATTCAGACTTATTACTTAGACTGAAGCAAAAAATATAAGACTCAGATGCAATATTCAGTGTGCAATTTGGCTTACATAAAAAAAAATCCAAACAAAAGAGCTTCTTAGATTTTTGCATTTTATTCATAGAGCTTTGTTATAAACTCCCTGTGCAGATATCTGTTTGGAGCTGCTGTTCATTAATGTGAGTGGAGTTTTTTGTAAGCCAAGCCTTAAGAATTATTTATAGAGTCAGTGAAACCATTTGGGCACATAATCTGCCTTGCGGTGTCATTGCCTCTATTTCCTTTTTCCTATCCATTTCATAGGAAGTACAGTGAATATAATAATACATTATATAAAAATATGTATGAATATAATAATATCATATAAGAGTGGAACTTACCTTCAGGTACTGTGCAAATTGATTCTGAAGTAGAGTTTTCAGCCCAGCAATGGACAGTGCACTGGTGCTACCCTCCATTAAAGCATACTGGGTAAAATACTTCAGAAGGTTATCATTGAGTAAATGTTCCATGTTTCTCAGATGTTGTCTTGAAGAACTGCAAACAAAGCAGACAGTAACAGTCCTGTGCATCAGAATTTTGAACTGCATCTGAAATCCTGTTTGTTGTTTGTTGTTACTAACCATGTGAAATGATTAATATTTAACCTGGATGAAAAGATTCGGTTTTGGTTTTGTGTTTTTTGCTTTCTTTTTTTTTTTTTTTTTTTTTTTTTTTTTTTTTTTTTGCCCTCCACTGTACTGTATCAACTTCCCAAGGGGGAAAAGAAAAACCAAAACCCAAACCAAAACAACAACAAAAGTTAGGTTCAAAGATTTGAAATACCAGATATGTTTAGGTTGTTCTTACCTGACTCAAAATCCAGAGCTTTCAAATGTATTCTGCGGAACTGAGAGTCTCAGACTGGGACACTCTTTATAGTTGCTTGCATGCTCCACCCTAATTATGAAACTAGCATTTGTCATTGAGTCAGTGCACTAGTTCTGTTGTCTTTTCAATAGTCAAAGGAATAGGATACTTTAGCAGTAGAAATGAGTAATTTCATTTTTTTTTTTTTCTCTGGAATGGTTTGGCATGAGCATCCACTGCTGCAGTTGGCATAGATTTACTTGGTGTTCGTAGGTCATCCTGGAGGGAGAGGTTTCCTCTCTTAAACTTGTGTATTTCACATTTTGTGTACCACACACAAAGAAGCTTGAAAAAGGCTGCTATGGGGATATGTGTAGCATTTGTTGGGGTAATGGACTTTTGGAAAATGGTAAACACAAGTTTGTTTTAAAAAGATCCAATTAAGTAAACATGAAGAAGCTGCTTGCTCTTTGTGTGGGTTGCTAATCACCAATGCCACAGGCACTTCTCCAAATTTTGTGCTGCTGCTTAGCACAGGAGAGTATGAGTTTCCTCTGGGATAAAATTTTGCTTGCTGCTGTTAAGAATCAAAACACTTCATGATGTGAATGGAAAAACACTGAAGCATTAGTGCTCAATGGCTCAATGTCCAGCTGGAGACCAGTAACGAGTGGTGTCCCCCAGGGATCGGTGTTGGGGCCGGTCTTGTTCACCGTCTTCGTGGGTGACATGGACAGTGGGATTGAGGGCACCCTCAGCAAGTTTGCCGATGACACCAAGCTGTGTGGTTCGGTTGATACATTGGAGGGAAGGAATGCCATCCAGAGGGACCTTGACACGCTTGTGAGGTGGGCTGATGCCAACGTGATGAAGTTTAACCATGACAAGTGGAAGGTCCTCCACCTGGGTGGGAGCAATCCCAGGCACAGCTACAGGTTGGGCGGGGAAGAGATTGAGAGCAGCCCTGTGGAGAAGGACTTGGGGGTGTTGGTCGATGAGAAAATGAACATGAGCCTGCAGTGTGCACCTGCAGCCCAGAAAGCCAACCGTATCGTGGGCTGCATCAAAAGGAACGTGACCAGCAGGTCAAGGGAGGTGATCCTGCCCCCTCTACTCTGCTCTTGTGAGACCTCACTTGGAATATTGTGTGCAGTTCTGGTGTCCTTAGCATAAAAAGGACATGGAAGTGTTGGAACAAGTGCAGAGGAGGGCCACGAGGATGATCAGGGGACTGGAGCACCTCCCGTATGAAGATAGGCTGAGAAAGTTGGGGCTGTTTAGCCTGGAGAAGAGAAGGCTGCGTGGAGACCTCATAGCAGCCTTCCAATACCTGAAGGGGGCCCATAGGTATGCTGGGGAGGTACTCTTCATTAGGGGCTGTGGTGATAAGACAAGGGGTAATGGGTTCAAACTTAACCAGGGGAAGTTTAGATTGGATATGAGGAAGGAATTCTTTACTGTAAGGGTGGTGAGGCACTGGAATGGGTTGCCCAGGGAGGTTGTGGATGCTTCATCCCTGGCGGTGTTCAAGGTGGGGTTGAACATAGCCTTGGGTGGCATGGTTTAGTGTGAGGTGTCCCTGCCCATGGCAGGGGGGTTGGAACTCGATGATCTTAAGGTCCTTTCCAACCCTAACTATTCTATGATTCTAAATGGGAAAGGTGAATCTAAGATCCTGAAAAACTGTTCCTTCTTGCGATCATCTTCCTGAGTATTGTGTTTTTCAGGTTCTGAAATAGTGTTCTGTTGGTGGTCTGTGGGTGTTCTTGAGTGATATTCAGCCCGTGGTCAATGCTTCATGACCCAACACTGCTGGTTTTGCAACTGCTGAGCTACTGGTTCTGGCTATGGTTTCTGTATGTGGTTTCTAATCTGCCTGATGTCTGCTGGTGTCTGGTTTTGATGCTTAGCTTCAGGCTCACTTAGTAGATCGTTTACCCTGTGTATCACTTACTGTGAATCAGTCACCATTGTGTCACTTACAACCCTAAGCTAAGATCTTTGGGGATCTGTAGGAGATGGATGGGTTGGAAAGATTTTGGAACTGCAGGTAAATGGGTCCAGGGTTCCATGACAGTTAAGTATGAGGTTTTCTGAGAAGACTAGGCAAGCTTTGCTAAGTGAATCATGTATATGTAGACATAAAGCTAGGAGCTGCTGCTGTTCTCACTAGTGGCATCTCTGATGCTGCCAAGGTATATGGTGGTAGCAATGCAAGCAAGCTTGGGAGTCCTGGTCTAGAATAGATTGTATGGATTAGGTTAAAACACATGCACCAAACCTGGGGCATGAACTCTAATCTCATTCATGACAATGAGATAATCTTAAGTTCCTTTTTCTTCCTTTTCTTTTCACAAACAAAATGAAAACTAAACATCTGTCTCTTTCTCCTTACATCTTGTTTTCCACCTTTGGTAGATGGTAAAATTTTAGTAGCAGTGTATGACCAGTGATCTGCTAAGGCTTTTGCTCCACATCTGCTAATTCTCCTTGCCTACAGGTGCTGCTTGTGATAGCCTCATGATGTTTACTCCTTTATCCCTTTTGGAAGCAGTGTCAGAAAGCTCATGTGCTGATGTGTGTTGTTTACATTATGGTATTTGCAAAACTTTTTAAGTGTTCAAATGACTTGTCTTGTACCGAAAGCGCATCCCTGCCTTCAAGATGTAGTAGTAAGATGCTTAGTAGTATGGAAGAATTGCATTTCAAGGGATCACAACTCAAGGAATTCAATCCATAGCCTTACTAATTTGTTAAGGTTTTGTTAAAGATCACCACCTAATTGCAAAATTGCATGACCAGTTTTACTGAAATATCTTCCCATGGAAGTGCGGTACCAATGTCTGGAAATTTAGGTGACCTGCCTAAGAGTCGTACACCAAATGTGGGGATGAATCCAGTCTCTTCAGATCAGCTTTATTCACAAAGCACTGTAGTCCCTTAAGAGGCTATCTGAATGAGAAACTGACAGAGTTGGGATCTGTAGTTTCATCTCCTGACTCTTTGTCCTCCTCTCTCTTGTTTAGACCACAGTGCCTTCCTCCAGTAATTTGTGTGGCATCTCTGAACTCTGTGTTGGAATCTGCAACAGAACTCAGTTTGACAGGCCCCAGCACACTGTCTTTGCCAGAAGACGTTTTTTGGGACATAAGTGCTCTTCTGCAATAGATATAGTTTGTCCAGCACAACTCAGCAATGGCAGAATGATTATCAAGGTGTAAGGAATTCTGGTCACTAGCCAAGAATTTGAACGTAAGTAGGGAAAGCTAATACCTCACTGTTGCCACTATTAGATGGCATGTAACTGGCAGGTAGCGGCATTTATCAATGCTGAAGTACAAGCTTTGTCTGTGCAAGCTGACTCTCAGTGTAGAAGCCACAGTCCAGCTTTGTTTACAGTGGTTTGCTGCTGTTTCTTGGATGGATGGATATATATCGTTCGTGCAGTTTATGACATAATTCAATTGGGTTTGCCCTGGGCTAGAAAAATCCTGTTAGTAATCACCGTATCCTTTTAGAATTGACATTTTTGTTGTAACTTTGATACAAAGCCATTAGCAAAAAAAGAATTAAGTTGATGATGTTGTGTAAGTCTGTTTAGGGCTGCACATTGCACACGTGTCCCTGTGATGATTGTGTGTTGTTTCAGTGATGGTGTCTGCAATAGTTACTCAAATTGGTTATTGCCGAGTATTACCCTAGTAAACTGGTTTGCTGGTGTATTTGGAGCAAGCAGTTCTAATCACGTTGGAGAGTAAGAGAAAGAATACAAGCTGCAGAGATGACTGAAGTTTGGGCACCGCTGCCAGTGGTAGGAGTGGTGCAGTTTATGGCGTCATGATCACATGGTCTTCATGCACATTTGATGATGGATTTGCTTGTCACATCCTTCCTGCCACCACTGATGGCTAAATGGTGTGTGAATCTATGCCTCTTGTTTACCTTAATGTGCTGGACTAAACTAGGTTGGTCTGCAACTGGATCTCTATGCCATTGACTGATACTGGTGGAAGGGACAAGGCACCTTCCACAGGGGTGTGGCTGTCACTTAAGAGCAGCAACTGTCTCTGTCATCCTGTTTAATCCTTTAGTGATAGGTTAACACCCTAACCCTACAGTATTTTTCCACCTTCTCCAGTGTATTTTGTTGTAGTAGTACTACTGTTACTTGTATGTGAGCACAACTAATTCAAAGCTAGTTGAGGAATTTAGGTCGATTTAGATTAGATAGTAGGAAGAAATTCTTTACTGTGAGGGTTGTGAGACGCTGGAACAGGTTACCCAGAGAAGCTGCATCCCTGGAAGTGTTCAAGGCCAGGTTGGGAGGGGCCTTGATGAACCTGGTCTGGTGGAAGGTGTCCTTGCCCTTGGCAGGGGGGTTGGAACTAGATGGTCTTTATGGTCCCTTCCAATCCAAACCATTCTACGATTCTGTTTCTGTGAATCTCTCTGAGGTTTATGTTACAGCCTGACTGCAGTATAGAAATGTCTATTGTCAGGATGAAGTTTGCTATAATTGAGAATATATATTTGTAGATGTTATGCATTTGGAAAGAAAGAGCAGGAGGCGATTTTGTGCTTATTATTCACCTACTTCTACTTGTATGCTGCTTGTGCATCATTTCTAGCTTCCAGACATCAGCCACTAGATCAAGGCCCTTTGTTAGCTTTGGTTACTTTCTGGAGTGGAAGTGGAGAAAGGTGATGGGACAGTTTAAGTGAATTGGACTGGATTAGGGGTTATGTGGAGCATAAAATTCCTTATTTGATTTGCAAAGGAATCTTACATGGGTGTCAAATAATTTTGATTTGTTACAAGGAAGCAGAGCAGCATTTGTGTAGTACTATTTGTATAGTACCCAGGCACAGCTACAGGTTGGGCAGAGAAGAGATTCAGAGCAGCCCTGCGGAGAAGGACTTGGGGGTGTGGGTTGATGAGAAAATGAACATGAGCCTGCAGTGTGCGCTTGCAGCCCAGAAAGCCAACCGTATCGTGGGCTGCATCAAAAGGAGCGTGACCAGCAGGTCAAGGGAGGTGATCCTGCCCCTCTACTCTACTCTCGTGAGACCTCACTTGGAGTATTGTGTGCAGTTCTGGTGTCCTCAACATAAAAAGGACATGGAAGTGTTGGAACAAGTGCAGAGGAGGGCCACGAGGATGATCAGGGGACTGGAGCACCTCCCGTATGAAGATAGGCTGAGAAAGTTGGGGCTGTTTAGCCTGGAGAAGAGAAGGCTGCATGGAGACCTCATAGCAGCCTTCCAATACCTGAAGGGGGCCTATAGGGATGCTGGGGAGGTACTCTTCATTAGGAGCTGTAGTGATAGGACAAGGGGTAATGGGTTCAAACTTACAAACAGGGGAAGTTTAGATTAGATATAAGGAAGAAATTCTTTACTGTGAGGGTGTTGAGGCACTGGAATGGGTTGCCCAGGGAAGTTGTGAATGCTCCATCGCTGGCAGTGTTCAAGGCTGGGTTGGACATAGCCTTGGGTGGCATGGTTTAGTGGGAGATGTCCCTGCCCATGGCAGGGGGGTTGGAACTAGGTGGTCTTAAGGTCCTTTCCAACCCTACCTGTTCTATGATTCTATGATTCTAATGCTAGCATAAAGAACGTACATGTATCTACACCTGTTGTAAATGCTAGTGCCCACACCGAAGTTAAATATGGGACATGTACAATATTAGATCAGTAGGAATAATTTTTTTAAAATACCTGTACTGTAGTAATTAGCAAATAATGAAAGTAAAGCCGTGGAGATGCAGATGTATGCTGCTACCACCATGTGTATTCATTTTGGGTATAAGGGCTTTGGTGAGTTCTGCAGAGAATTGATTCTGCAGCTGCAGGCATCTTCAGACTTTGACTTTTCAATGTTGCCAGTGCCACGGGTTCTAACTGTTGGGCTAGAAGGAGACGAAGGGCAGATGGAGAGAAAGAATATCCAGTTAACAAATTTTCTGAGAAAGATCAAATAATTATGGCTGAGAAGTTCAGCAAACCACACTACAGCTGTTTTAGAGAACCTGGCATTGCTCTGAGGTATGGAACTGTTAGATGGAAGTTGAGGATGGGTTGTAAAATCCTTTATGTGTCATAAGTGATGCATTACTTATGTTAAAGTTGCCATTGTTTGTAAAACCTCCAGTGGTGATGTATAAAAGTGTTGTCTCATCTCACAAATTAAACTTGAACTATATGGCTTATTCTGACAAGTGTTTCTTCCAGGCCCTCCCTTGTGACATATACCTTAATGAGAGGTTGAAGGTGTCTCTCTAAACAGGACTGGGTGTGGGTGCTACAGGGATAAATGATTTAATATGATGCGTTGTTTGTAGTTGTCTTTAAATTGGTGATGTGTTATTCATTGTAGCTATATGTGTCAGCTTTTGCTGTCATGTACACATCTGGCAGACAAACTTAACATCATTGAAACTCCTTGTGATATAGACATTTTGTGTTACACGAGGTTTTATCCTTCCACTTTCTGAAAATGAAATCAATGAGGAGAGATAGAATCTAGTTCTGTATTTTTTTCTCAAAACATTGTTGCTGCTCTCAACAATGCAAACCTGATGGACTGTTAAAAAGAGGTCTAGAGGTGCATGTAATAAACCACATGGGCACAGCGTGTAGGTGTTGCTCGGCGCTGAGATGCCTAAATCCCTAAGTGTGAACATACTAGTAAGAAACTCCTTTGCTCACTTTTTTTCCTGCCTGGAAATAACTGTAATGTGTTGTCATGCAAGTCCAGGACTACTGTCTGTCAATGTAATAATCCTACTAGTGAGTCAGAAATGACACATGCAGTTGTCTCAGTCCTGTAAGAGCCTAATCCATTATGTATTCTTGCAATTAATTTATTTAATATGATTTGATAGAAAAGGCGTAATATAATGCGGGTTAGTGATGCTTTCTTTTAAAGCATGACTACAACTTGAGATGATATGGTGATGTGATAGGATACTCTTGGTTCTCTTTGTGTGCATGTGGAGAAGATGAGGAGTCTTGAGTTCTGACTTCTCTGTCTAAAACAATTTTGCCTTTTACCTTAAACAGCCGGAGCTGGGAGAATGAGTATTCTGAATTTCTGACCACATGGACCAGCACCCAGTCTTGTGTGGATGTCTTTGTACACTGAGTAGGGACAGTGGGCCCTTGGGACTGTTATAGTGCTTAAGCTCCTTTTATTAGAATTGTGCTGCAACAACGCTCTAGGTCACTGTGACCCTGCTGCAGCTGGGCTGGCCTTGCTGTTGAGGTAGAAGGAAATCATTGAGACAGTGCCACACTACTGAGTAAAAGTGTTTGTGCTAGTTAATGACCACTTGGTTTCCTCCAGGAACAGGTAAGTTTTGGGAAAACAGCAGCAGCGTCCATGAGAGGTGCTCTTAAGGGAGGAAGAATTGGAGGTCATTTTGCAAGGCTTCTTTGATAGCAACCTCTGAATCTCTCTGTTCAATTTCTTCACCTTCAGCACTCCGTAGGAGCACCTAGATCAGCCTTGCTGGCCTGGTCAGACTCAGCAGCACAAAATGCAGGGGCATAAAAATAAATAGAATAGGGGTAAGAACCTTGAAGCTCTCTGTTTTGATTCAAAGATGCCTGTATGCACTGGTTGAGCTCAAGTAATTGCTCATTCTCTGAAGTCTATAAGTGTGCCATGCCATACCACGTAAAATCAGATTATTAGTAATATTCTGGGATATGTTTAATTATCAATGTGAAACATAACAAATGATGTTACGAAGTAACGGCTTTACCTTCAGCATACAAAACCCTCATCTGCTAGCACTTTGATGTGTTGATTTGTAGATATAATAGATATTTGCTAAATTATTTCCAAAAGAAGACTGTCAAAATTATACATTTGGAAGTAATGAGAATGTATATATAAAAAGACTTTGTAATTATTGCATTGTGGCCTAAAAGGTAATGTAGATCTAATTAGCTGTGGCTTCCATTAAAATTATCATTTGGCCTGGCTAATTACAGAGAGCTTACATAGGGATGAGAGATGCTCCTGCCCCTTTACTCTGCTCTCGTGAGACCTCACTTGGAGTATTGTGTGCGGTTCTGGTGTCCTCAACATAAAAAGGACATGGAAGTGTTAGAACAAGTGCAGAGGAGGGCCACGAGGATGATGAGGGGACTGGAGCACCTCTCGTATGAAGATAGGCTGAGAAAATTGGGACTGTTTAGCCTGGAGAAGAGAAGGCTGTGTGGAGACCTCCTAGCAGCCTTCCAATACCTGAAGGGGGCCTATAGGGATGCTGGGGAGGGACTCTTCATTAGGGACTGTGGTGAGAGGACAAGGGGTAATGGGTTTAAACTTAAACAGGGGAGGTTTAGATTGGATCTGAGGAAGAAATTCTTTACTGTGAGGGTGGTGGGGCCCTGGAATGGGTTGCCCAGGGAGGTTGTGAATGCTTAATCCCTGGCGGCGTTCAAGGTGGGGTTGGACATAGCCTTGGATGGCATGGTTTAGTGGGAGGTGTCCCTGCCCATGGCAGGGGGGTTGGAACTCGATGATCTTGAGGTCCTTTCTAACCCTTACTATTCTATGATTCTATGAAACTGTTAAAATTGGTCTTCACTGGTGAGAAGGAAGTCCAACAGTTGCCCAAGAGCCTGGGAAAAGCACTAAAGCCTCAGTATTGCTCCATCTGTAAACTGAAAAATTAATTTTGACGAATCACAGCAGACATGCTGTGTCTGCAGACAGCACAGATTGGCAACCGTTGTTTTATTGCACAGCTTATCTTTGTGCAAAACTTTTTTATCTTGTGGCAGGAAAATATTTTGAATTTTCTGAGAATAATCCATTTTAAGTCAAGATAATTAGAGTTCTTGCAAGGTTTCTGTTGTCTTGCTGATTCTCTTATTGTGAATGTGGAATTGTTACGTGATGATATAAAGACAGTGTACGAATTCTGTAACAGAATTCATACGGGCGGGGGAAAAGATATGTATTTTGGAATAAACTGCCATTTTGAAATTCAGTATCATTAGCACCATTATGTGGTGAATATATTTATATTAGCACCTTTTTACCCAACTTAACTACTTTTTACCTGTGTTTTCTGAGCTGAAACTTAGTGACAAAACACGTTCAACCGTCTCTGTCTCCTTGGGGGTGTTAGAGAGCCAGTACTTAAGCAAACAACTGAAAAATTGTCAAAAAATTCTTTTGTCAGTGAATTTCTGTAGTTTCTTCTTCATTCCACCATGCCCTTGCAAGCTCAGCAAAACCTGAAGTTCAAGTGACAAGTAGCTCTGGGAGGACCTTTATTTGAGATAATGATTTAAAAGGGAAGAACCCTGCTTTCCTTGTAAAACACAGATTGAAATGTTGAAATGTATTTGTGAACTAAGCACCCATATGGTTATATCACAGGTAGGCAATGAATTTGGTTTTTTTCAGTGATTTTTATTGTATCACCTTTAGTTAAGAAAAGCACATGGTGTCATGCTACAGCTCTATCTAGGCCAAAGGCCCTAGAATGCCTCTTGGTCAAGATCAGAGGGGTCTTCTCAAGGGGGGATCTTACAGTAGGCATCTTCTACCAGCCTCCAAAGCAAGATGATAAAGCCAAGAAAGCAAGCTTTAGGCCAGTGGAACCTGGTTCTTATGGGTAACTCCCACTAGCCAGGCATTTGTTGGAAGAACAACGCAGCAGCCTGCATCATCCATCAAGTTCCTGGAATACGTACAGGACTGCTTCCCTCAGACAAACGTTAGATATGCCAACCAGGAGTGAGGCACTGCTGGACTTGCTGCTCAAAAACAAAGAAAACCTGCTTTGTAATAGCTCAGTTAGTGATAACCTTGGCTGCAGTGATCACAATATTGTGGAGTTTGGGATCTGTCTGAGTGTGTTGAAGGTTAGCACTAAGATAAAGGCTTGGGATTTTAGAAGAGCAAACTTCAGCTCACTCAGAGCTCAGCTGGGAGGGACTCCATGAGAAACTTCTGTGGAGTGTGAAGGAGCTGGTGAGTACTGTGAGATTTTCAAGATCACTGTCTTGGAGGCACAAAATGAGTTCATCCCCTTTAAAGCTAAGGGAAGTAGGTGGAGTAAGAAACCCCTTGGCTCAACTGCGAGCTTCCGACTCTGCTCAAAACCAAGAGAGAAGTGTACAAGAGAACTACAAGGGCACTGCTAGGGTATGCCCACTTGCAGTTAGAAAAGCTAAAGCTCAGCTTAAATTGAAATTGGCCAGAGTTGTCAAAAACTACAAGGAAAGGTTCTTCAGGTACTTAAAGAACAAGCAGAAACAAGAGGAAAATAGTAGCCCACTGTTAAGCAGAAAAGGTGAATTAATCACCAGCAATGCTGAAAAGGCAGAGATTCTCAACACTTTATTCAGCTCTGTCTTTATCAGTTCTGCTGGGCCTCAGGGCTGGGGAACAAAAATCCAAGTTGGTGCAAACACAGACCCACCCTCAATGGAGGAAGAGTTGGTATGTGAACTGTTGCAGAAGCTTGACACCTACAAATAGATGGGCCCCAATGATACTCACAGGAAGGTCCTAAGAGAGCTGGCTGATGTTATTGCGAAGTTGCTCTCCGTAGTCTCTTTTATGGTCTGGAGACTGGGGAATGTCCCAGAAAACTGGAAGAAGGCTAATGCCATCCCAGTCTACAAGAAGGGCTGAAAGGAGCATCCAGTTTTACTTCAGTCCTTGGGAAAGTGGTGGAATGAGCCTCCTAGGGGCTATCCCAATTAAAAAGAAGCACATTTGTGGGAAAAGCCAGCGTGAGCCCACCAGTGGCAAATTGTGCTTGGCAAACCTGATCAGCTTCTACGACAAAGTGACCTGCTTGCCCCCAGAAAACACCCATGCAAACAACCTTCCAGAAATTGTGTGTATATATAAAAAAACAGAAAACCACAAAAAAGAACCCCCACAACAAACCCCAACCCCACAACATTTGAAAGAACGAAATAGATTACCTGTATATTGCAGTTCACATATTGAAAACTAAATGAAATCACCTCCAATATTATGAATGTCATCTCCATAGAAGTTTCTCCTAGCTGGGTAACTGACCAAGTTACACTAAGATGCTGGCTTCGTTAGATGCTCACTTTGGAATGTATGAGTTTCAGTATCATTAGCTGCCTTGTTTCTAAAGTGCAGGAACAAGATTGGGCGTCACAGAGGTGGTGGTTCTGCTAAGTTAAACAAGTTGCTTAATCTGCTTTGTTGTTCTCATACCAAGTGGAGGTAATGAAACTTGCCTTTCCAAAATGGCTTGATGCCTGTGTCGTGGTTTAACCTAAGCTGGCAACTAAGTACCATGCAGCTGCTCACTCACTCCCCAGTGGCATGGGAAGGAGAATTGGAAAAGATGGAGAAACCTGTGGGTTGAGATAAGAACAGTTTAATAATTGAAATAAAAATAAAATATACTAATACAATAATAATAATGATAATATGAAATAGAGGAAAGAATAAACCCCATCCCCTGAGAAATGCACAATGCAATTGCTCACTACCCACTGACCAATATACAGCCCATCCCAGAGCAGTGATCAGTGGTTCCTGGCCAACTTCCCCCAGTTTATATACTGGGCATGATGTGCTGTGGTGTAGGATACCCCTTTGGCTAGTTTGGGTCATGTGCCCTGTCTCTGCTCCATCCCGGCTCCATCCGGGCTTCTTGTGCCCCTCCTCACTGGCAGAGCGTGAGAGACTAAAAAGTCCTTGATCAGGGTAAGTGCTACTGAGCAACAACTAAAACATTGGTGTATTATCAGCATTGTTCTCAGACTAAAGCTGTAATACAGCACTGTACCAACTACTAGAAATTAAAACTCTATCCCAGACGAAACCAGGACAACCTTTAAAGAAAAGGTCTGTGCTGCAGCTGAGGACTTCCACTCTTTTTGTAAGAGCCCACGAAGACATCGAGGAGTGAGAATGGAAATTGAATATGTGCCTAAGGGTATGTGGGCAAGAAAAACAGGAGGAATTCAAATCGGTTGCATATTTGGGTTGGAAGGGTGCACTTAATGAGATGTAAGTGGTCTCTTCACTATGTTCTGAATTATGTGATTTTAATTGAAAATAAAAGCAATTAGCCAAAGTTTTAACAAGTGTTCTTCCTCCCTATCAATACAAAGATTCCCCCAAAATTAAGACTTATTTATTAAATGAGGTTTTCTGTATTCTTAATTTTGTATTTGTCTCCCATCCTTGATTTATATGCAATGAAGCTACAGACTGGGCAGAGAAGAGATTCAGAGCAGCCCTGTAGAGAAGGACTTGAGGGTGTTGGTTGATGAGAAAATGAACATGAGCCAGCAGTGTGCGCCTGCAGCCCAGAAAGCCAGCCGCATCCTGGGCTGCATCAAAAGGAGCGTGACCAGCAGGTTGAGGGAGGTGATCCTGCCCCTCTACTCTGCTCTCGTGAGACCTCACTTGGAGTATTGTGTGCAGTTCTGGTGTCCTCAATATAAAAAGGACATGGAAGTGTTGGAACAAGTGCAGAGGAGGGCTACGAGGACGATCAGGGGACTGGAGCACCTCCCGTATGAAGATAGGATGAGAAAGTTGGGGCTGTTCAGCCTGGAGAAGAGAAGGCTGCATGGAGACCTCATAGCAGCCTTCCAATACGTGAAGGGGGCCTATAGTGATGCTGGTGAGGGACTCTTCATTAGGGACTGTAGTGATAGGACAAGGGGTAATGGGTTCAAACTTAACCAGGGGAAGTTTAGATTGGATGTGAGGAAGGAATTCTTTACTGTAAGGGTGGTGAGGCACTGGAATGGGCTGCCCAGGGAAGTTGTGAATGCTCCATCCGTGGCAGTGTTCAAGTCCAGGTTGGACATAGCCTTGGGTGGCATGGTTTAGTGTGAGGTGTCCCTGCCCATGGCAGGGGGGTTGGAACAAGATTATCTTAAGGCACTTTCCAACCCTAACTCTTCTATGATTCTATATGATTCTATGATAAGATTCTGTACTGTGAAGTTAGACACTGAACAACAGACTCCATTTGCAATGGATTCGACAGTTATTCACTGTAGACCTGTGCTTTTTAACTAAACATTCTTTCTCATGCTTTGTGGCTCTTCATTCTGGCATTGGAAACAAACTATTAGAGGTGCAGGTGAAAGATAAAATGATTTTTGTATGGGCACCGTTAAATAACTAATTACTTTGTGAGGTTGTAGCTGTTCTGTGTTTCTTTGTATGAGAACTAGCTGCATACCTCTGTGGTACTGTGCTGGTTGGTGACACAGCCTAGAACTTTTGCTGCATGGCAACTTCTTTTGCTGGTTGCATGGTAAACATTTGTAGCATTTGAATGCATCACTGCATTATCTGTTGAATTGATCTGTGCCTGGCCACCCCCGCTTTTCACAGAGGATGTCTGAATTATGCTGGGTGTGTTCATCTGATGTCATGCTAATTAAATACTTATTTGATTTGTGGTAGCATAAAGGTGACATTACTCTTTAAATGCTGCTTTCTTAGAAACAATATTGGTAAAATATTTTCTGTAAGCTTTCACCCTCTTGTTGCTAAATAAGAAATGATCTGAAGATTCATTTATCCTGCTCTGGCCTTTTTCCTGATGGTTCTCCACATGCGCGCACACATGTTCTCTGCTCCTCTCTTCTTACTTCCTCCCACGTATCTCTTCCTATCTGGTTATATTTTAAAAAAGCGTGTACCATATTTACCTTTAAAATGAGCATGTAGGTTTGCAGTTCTGGTTTTATGATCCATTAACAAACAAGAACTGTGCGCATATGTCTGTACTGTCACATTAACTCTGGATCCCATAGTTGAATACAAGCATCCTAGTGGTGCTCACTGGTGTCTTGCTGGGGGAAGAAGTGATTAACATGTGAGCTCTGCCAGCATAGATTGCATGGATGCAACTGGTAAAGCCACTTATCTTCTAAACAGTTTGAACTTGGCCCTGATACTTATATAAACACAATTAAGGAAAGCAAATTCTAGAGAATTCTTGTTACTTTCTGTTGAAGATGATAGTGTGCTAGAGGGACGATTGCAGGGAGTGCAGAATTAAGTTATGATTTGGACAGTGATGTTTGGCAGACTTTTGGAGGAGGCAGAACAAAGTGAGGAAAGAAGGAGCCTGCTCAGAAGGAAGACATTGTGGTTCCTGCTTGAAATAAAAATTATTTGGATTGTAGGTCATAAGTCTTCCACCAGAATCAAGATTCTTCCAGGCAAGATGATATTTGGCTGGCTGAAGCTTTTCTGTCTGGAAGCAAGGAACTATTAAATGTATTGTAAAGCATGTGACTTAGAGCATCCCTGAAATGACTGACGGTGATAATTGAGGTAATTAATCTGTGCTATAATATTAATATGTATTATTACTTTTGGTTTTCTGAAGCATATAAGATAATGTACTGTTGTTGGATAGACAGTGATGGAAATGCCAAAGCATTTTTCTGCAAGATAATCTAACTGGTTAAAGTTGTATCATTGCAATTATCTCCCTGTGGTCTGGCTTTTTTTTTTTTTTCTTTTTTTAATATAATTTACTGGTTTGTGTTTTGTGTTTTTGTGTTTTTTTGTTTGTTTGTTTGTTTTCCAGAAATCCTCAATTTAAAAGTCAGTGCATTGATTACTGTTGTATGATACCCAGCACTTGCTTTAGTTCTTCCAGCTCTCCAACTGGAATGAGAAATGTTACAATGTATGAGTGGAAAGGATGGTAACAACTCATGGAAATAATCTCCACTACTGCTGTGTTGACTTCATGGGGCAAAGAAAATCCTATTATTCGTTGCTGGAGAGCTTTCCAGAGAATGAAGTGTCCATTTTATATGCCTAATGAGATATCCAGCATCGTCTGATTGTTCTTTTTAATTTAGGAAAAGTTACAGGCATGAATGACCAGACAGGCCAAGGTACTTTTATTGTCTTTGGTATACCATGGAAGACAAATAGAAGTAGTTGAAATTAGTGATTGTGCCAGAGGCTTTTACATAGAAATTCCCTGTTAGAGTATTTCTGTTCTTGGTCCACAAGATTGTCTTTACTAGGATAACTCAATTTAGTAAATTAAGTAGGAGAACCACTAAGTCATGGGGTGGCCAACTTCAGTTTGATTTTGTTATGGGGAGCAGAATGTTACCAGGTAGTAGAGGTGAGGGGACTGGCGTGACATTTAAACAGGAGTTAAACCAAGAGGGAGCGAGAAGGAGGACAATACAAAACTACATATAAAGTATTCCAAGATACCTACATAGTAGATGTGTATCTCAGTTTAAACAGTAAAAGTGATTCTGCTTACCTTCCAGAAACAATTACTTTAGCTTGCTCAGTGTTGTTCCTGAGTCTGTTCCCTTGTGAGATGCTGTTTCAAAATGTAAAAATGAAAACAAAGGAAAGAAGGGGGTAGAAGGGAGGAAGAAATATGACTATACTGTAAATTAGTACTGTGTTAGTATGATACCCTTCATTATCAATGTTTCTTCATTCATCTGTCTTAATTTCTACAAAGTGACAGCTGAAATGTAGTAGTAGAGTTGAAAAGAAAATACACTTCCTCATTAGAACAGATTGCTTCAATTAAAGGCTACAGTGGTTGACATAAGCTGGTCTTTTTGTGTGGTTTTGTAGAATGGACTCAGCTAAGCTGCTTGTTAAAGGAATTAGACTGGTGCAAAATTCTGGCACTGGGAGTAGAGTAACGTTTACTTTCATAGCTCTCTGCAATTCTCTGCAGCTTTAGTGGGATTTTTTTTGCAAAGATATACAACCTGCAAAATACCTTGTAGAAGTTTAATGTGTTTGTACTGCAGTGCCTTCAAAACATTTCAAGATACTTTCTTTTTCTTCCTATTCAGGTGATTGTAATAAAATGCTCACCTATCAGAGATACTATTTAACTCAACTAGTAAAGGATCAGGTTTTAAATTCTGGGGTCCCTTTTGGTATGTGATCAATCAATCATTAAAGCTAATGGTCTGCCACTGATCTTTGGGTATGATATGAAGTATAATGCCCTAACTGTGAAACTGGGCTGCTTCCAACATACCTATAGCACAGAAATCCTCATGGATCTAGTGTCCTTTATTTCAGTTTCATTCATCTAGTCCAGATTCTAAATAAGGCATTTTCTTGTGGCAGTATCAAGCAACGTGATGGTATATTTTTTCCTTCAGTTTACAACCCCTATTTAATGATCTATTAATCAAAAGTACAGTAGCTAAAGCTAGTTGGTGAAATAATTAAACTGCATGAAGTTGTTCATCTCAGTCAAGCATGCATTGTCAGATAATGTAAAAATAATTTATTAGACTGAATCACAGACAATAAAGCAATTTTTCTTAAAACAGAAGTTAAACTACTTTGTGAGTACTTACTTGAAAACTTCCAGAATCTTTTTCAATTTCAAAGTATAGTTTTGTACCATTACCTTACTTTTTTTTTTCCTATTCAAATAGCTGTCCTTTTGGTAGGATGCTTTTTCGTTTCCGACAAATAAAAGAAATAGTCCACAGATGTATTTTATTTCCATTACAACAACTGTTATTCTTTAGGATGTGCACACACAATTTAATAGATTTGTGGCAAACGTGCCCTGATTTGGCAGGCCTGAAAAAGGAGGAGGGCTTACAAAAGTAATTACAAACAAATGGCTGTGGCTTGCTGTTGTGATTTGAAAAAGATTACTCAAAGAAATCTTTAAACTGATCCAGGACCTTTCCAGGGATTTTTTTCTTAGCTCTAAAGTTAGCTGGGAAGTTCTACACCACCACAAAAGTACCGTCCAATTAAAAAGTACCTCCCAGCTAGTATATAAATGAAAATAGGGCAATCTGTCATTTTCTCCTTGCTGCCCACGCCCTTTCTAAACTAAACCACTTAGTTTCTGCATTCCTGATCATCAAGTACCAAATCACCACTGGGCAGAAGTGGAAGATAGACAGGATATCAGGATAGTTGGTGACACCCTTCTATGAGAAGGATCAGAGGTTGAAATCCAGTCAGTTTTACTCACCAGTCTGGAAGTTGTCTGATTATGTTAGGGAAACGGGACGGAAACCAGCTGCTAGTTTTCCTTATCTTCCCTATGAGGATGCTGATTTTTATGGCAGATTAATAGATTTTAAAAAAAAAATAGTAGGATACTGCAGGTTCTGGTACTAAGCATCGCCTAGAAGCAGGTAGCAGAAATTTTTCTCTGTTGAAGGTCTGGAGTAGTGAGCACTTGAAGTAAGCAATCCTTCTGCTTGCTTTCTTTGAAGTAAATAATTTTCCTTCTGCCTTGCGTGCTGAAGGCAGAGATAAGTGATAATGAAATGATTCTTAATGCTAGCTTGTTAATGAAAGAATAATGGTTGCTTGCTTACATGTAACTCAGGGTGGAGGAAGTACAGAACACAGTGGACAGTTTTGAGGATAAAATGTGTGCTGTGCTTTGTCTCTACTAAGGGAGATCTCACATGTCTCCTTGGCTACTTGCATAGCTCAGTTAGTGGGGTTTGTCTGTGGGAAAGTCTTCCATAGCAGTTGCCTGTAGGATGTAATTACCTGAGTCAGGAAGTATCAAACATCTACTGTTTGAACAATCTCAGGCTGTGTTTAATTATCCGTGTCTTGTCTTTGTGGCTGGGGTGTTTGATGATGAGAGCACCAGGCTCTGCCTCCCTCTCTAGCTTCTTCCCTCTGCTTTGGAATGCTCAGAGACACAGACTTACTTCATGCCTTCCTCCCTCTGATGTGCACATGTGGATTTAAGTGAATTAGTAAAGGCAAAATTTCACGTACTGTTAATTTTAGTTGGAGAAGTCTCAAAGGCAGTGACAGAGTTCTGATTTTTTAATAGATGTATGTGGTAGGAAGGGAAGGATTTCTCCTGGCTATAAATGTGCTGATCTTTCTGAAATTTAATTAGTGAGTATTTGGTCATTAATCGTAGTATGAGCTGGACTGGTCCAAAGCCTGAGAACAGCCTTCCACTTTCCTTTAGTTATTCAGGTCTGACAAATCCTGCACTCCCCGGTGTGGCATGACTAGTACTCCAGTGTATTTCTATAGCCAGCACTGCTTGACCAGATTCCTTTTGCTAACACTGACAGTTTGAACATTTCTGCTTGATTAAGTGTTTAAGCTGACTCTGGGACATATGGTTGGAATAACTAGAATGAGTTCTAAAATCTGTTAAGCAATATCTATATAGGCTTTGCATATCAACATCTCCATTAACTTTTTCTGTTCACTGCACTTTGCTTATGAGTAAGCAAGCACTGTTTGAAAAAGAAGTTACACCCTTTGTGAAGTTTTGCTAAGAAAATGTTACAAAACATTCTGCACCAGGATTTCTGCATATTCAGGCACAATCCTTCTTAGAGAGCTTTTAGGCTTTAATTAAATAAATGCTGAAGAGCAGTTACTTAATTCTAAAACAGGAAATAACAAGTCTTTGGAAAAGAGGATTTTCCAAACTGGAAAACATTTGACAGTAACAGGCTGTGGGATTTTTAGAGTTTAAGAAATTTAAGCTGATATTTGTTGGAATATTTGGATACTGTGATGTAGTTTAGTGAAGAAAGTAGAGAACAGGATTTTTCAAGCTGGTTGCACGTATCACCGTATAGCTGCACGAGTCAGCTATAGATGATTTATGCTTTGATCTTATACATGGTGGTGGTAATATTTTTGAAAACAAACATTGCTTCAATCAGAGTAATAGAGCACTTAGTTGTCTGAAATCTGCAAGTGGCTTTATGGCAACAAGTTCCATCCTCAGAGGCTGAGTGCTTCAGATAGGTAGGCAATGATGGGGTTTGCTTGGAACTAGGATATCTTTGGGAAATAAGGGAATAGGGGATTCTGGCAGATATGTGATCCTTTTACCTTCTTTCAGTAGCTGAAAATATTTAAACCTTGGTTTTGGATGGACAGGGAAAGAATGTATTTTTGCTTTACTTGCCAAGTTGGAAGCTGTCAGTACCATACTAAGTATTGCATCTGTCAATTCTTTTCATTAAAATGATTGTACTATTGTTTCTAAAATGTTAGTATAAACATCCCATTTGTAGGTGGCTGGGTCTGTCTATTGATGAGCATGTGAATGAAACAGACGAGATTGAATCTAGCCAGTACTGACAAATCCTGAATGGAAGAGGCAATAAAAGAATGGGTTCCTGTAGTCTGGGTTGAGTCCTTGTCAGTTTGTGTTGTTGTTTGTTTTTTTTTTTTTTTTTTTTATAGCTATGTACAGCAGGGATTAATATCCATCAGTACCTGTCGCTGTATTCCCTGCTCCTGTTTGCTTTCCCTCTGCACATCTCTTGAGTACTGAGTGTCTCAGAGCCTCTTTTCAGTGTTCAATTAATCTTTAGGGTCATGGCTCCTCCTGATGCTTTGATCAGCACTTACATGTGTAGCAATTTATTTCAGCAGTGACGAATCATTTCCTTGGCAGGCGAGGGCAAAGTAAAAAAGCAAAAACCCTAAAAATCTGCTTCCAAAGCTGACTTCCCAATGACTTGTTCAAATCAGGTAATGTTCCTCTCCCTCCCCACCTTTCCTCACCCATCCTTCCCAGACAAAAGCCAAACAGACACCCCTAACATCCCCCTCCCCAGCCCCAGTATCCATAGTGGTATTTTTCAAAATGCATTGTAGGCTGTGAGGCAAAGCAAAGACAAAATTTAATGGTCCAGGGGTGATTGCTAAAATGATAGGTGGTGTATTTTCAGGGCTTTGGTTGCTCCGTATTGAGTGTCTGGGCTTGAGAGGTTTTCTCATTAATTTTTATATGTGTCCTGACAACAATGAAACAACTCAAGCAGTAGATCTCCGAAAGAAAATCAGTAGTTAAAGTCACTATTCATCAGTAGAATGATTTAATACTGATCAGGCTGTTTTATATCTAGGATGCGCTTTGTGTTATGTCAGAGTAATTATTTATTTCATGTTCACTGTCTGCTAAGTGTAATATGTGGTTTCTGTAAAATCGCTGTAGTGCTGGCAGTTTTCAGAGATTTGAGTAAGAAATGCCTTACCTCTTTTTGCATCCTCACTGCTGATGCCTTTTTGTTGCTTGTGGTACCTCTTGTTCTATGCCATTCTCCACTCTTCAAAGAACTATTGCGTAGTGAGAGCTGATTTATTCTGTGGCAGGAAGCATAAGCTCTTTGAAGAATCCATTCAGTTGCACAGTTGTTCAAAATAACTACTGGTTGAAGGTTCATCTTTTATCTGATCAAATGAATTCTGATAAATATGGCAAAATTTTCCATAATTTTCTGTAATGAGTTGCTCTTCTGGTGGTTACTACTGTCCTTGGGGTGTAGGGCAGTGGTGTCACTTTGCTTTCGAAAGCTTCTTGCACAAACTTTGTTACAGAGAAACTCGTAATATGTAAACACTGAGGGTTGTGCTGTGATAGTTGCTGAAGTTGATCAGTCACAGAGCATATCGCAAAGGAAGATCCAGAGTCAGAATAACTTGGAGGTATTACTTCATAAGTAGCTCCTTTCCTCACCTGACTATGAAAAAGTATTTGAAGCATCTATTTTCTCACTTATCATAAACATCAAAATCTTGGGGAAGATGGAGAGCTGGTTTATAATGCACATATTAGTAACAAAATATGAACACATGCAGTAAGCTGATTGATATCAAAACTCAATATTGCTGTCAATTGGCAGAAAATCTGCCACTGGTAGAAATAAGGTTGAACAGTTGTGTCATGTGATGCTTCTTAAAAGACATCTCAAGTAAGACTTAGCAGATGTTAGGGAAGGTTTTGAGGATTGGATTATCTTTCGAATATGTGCTCCTGACCACACTAATTTAACTTCTGAGTCACGGAAATGGGCCTTGTTGGAGATAAAGATTAATTGGGGAAAATTGCCTAACTCTTCCCTGAGAGTCCATTTCTCCAGTGAAATTTTTGTTGGGCTTGCAGCCCCATGTCAGGTTCTGAGAGAGGGTGGCAGAAGCCCTCAGGAGAGCAGATGAAGCTGTGCTTTCACAGTCTGGTTTCATTCCAGGTTTCAATCTCGATTCCAGGATTCCAGTCTAGAGCTGTAGTGGGACTCGTGAGGATCGGTGTTTGTTCTTTGCCTACTGAAAGAAGGAATTGCTGAGAGCATGGCCATAACCTGTTTGAACCAATACGCTGTTTAATTGAACCGGAGACCATGTATTTGCCAACTGGTGATTTTGAGTCTTCCTAGAGGACACATTTAAGCACAATAAATTAGTGAAATCTGCTATGCACTGCATAGACAGGTCCACTTCGTTTGGAGCCAGGTGTTTAAGAGCTGAGCTATGTCTTTCAGGAAGTTACCATCCCACTTATTATATCCCCATGCTTCCTTTTATTTGTGGCATTATGCTTGGATTTGATAGAGAGGATATCTTAGTGCAGCAAATTCTGAAAGATGACAATAGTAGAATCTTTTTTATTTTTTGGGGAGGTGAAGGATGACACCTCAAACACCTGGGGATTACCATGCTTCAGTTAGCAAAATTAGACCAAAGCATCCTGCCCCAAATTTTTAGGAAGAAAAATCTAAAGGTGAGGAATTAAAATCTAAAGGTGAGAAAAATCTAAAGGGACAGTATTTAGGTGCTTGATACACTTTTGGGGATGAGAATGTCTAGTCTTGACTTTAGCCTCCAAACTTAAGAAAACACAAACAAAACCTGTCAACTGTAAATATTTATTAAACAGCTCTTAAAGTGAAATTTTTGTAATTGCAAGAAAAGCAGATACTTGGAAGTACTTGATAGCTGCTTGTTACTACTTCATGTCCGTTTGACAAGAGTCAGGAGCATAACTTTTAAGGTTATCTGTAGTAGGGGTGTAGGCAAATAAATAACCCCTCACAGAGAAATCGTGTTTGGTTTCAGAGGATCAGAGAGTATTTGACACATACACACAGTATGCTGTATACATTTTAACCACTTCTGATGTCCTGGGTTTAGTTTGTGGCCGCTATTTCAGGAAAAAAGTGAAAGTAAATGAAGGCAAATAAAGTAAAAAGCAGACAATTTCATATATTTGAAATAATAGGGTTTCAGTGAATATTTTATTTTTTTTTTTTCTGTATAGTCTTCACCTTCATGATTTGAGAGGTAATTAAGGTATTTGTAAAATCCCACTAGTTTGATCACAACTCCTGTTTGTGACATTTTGTAATGAGTATATAGCTTATAAATAACAGTTTGAAGGTATAAGGTTATACAGAGATAATTGCACAGCTGAAATGCATTGGCACAAGGCCAAAGGCTAAGCGCTTTCCACCATTCCTTCTAAATTGAATAACTTCACTTTATGGGGTGTATCATCAGAAATTGTTTTCATTACTCCCAGAGGGCAAACTAAGGTTAATAAAAATCCAATTCTGTATTACCCATATGTATGAATATTTATATTTTTAGAATCTTTCTTTGTCAGTTACATTCCTCGCTGACTGTCTGCCTGTGAATACATTGGTCATAGTTTCTGCCTATGTGTTTCTACACTTTTAAACTGGTTTACTTCTCTGAGACAGACTTCCTTTAAGTCTGCTTTCTCACATGATTGTGAGACCCAGCAGGATTTTTCAAACTAAGCAAAACTAAATGTGCTCCTTTCACTAAACTGTAATTTCTCACATTCTCACATCATCTGAATCCCACCATCCTGGATTCCACTTGGCCCACATAGCATCCATTTGACTCATCTGTTTCAGTCCTCAAACCCAGTATTTGTATATTCTTTTCTTCATATTTTATGTTAAATAGCATATTCTGCATACAAGGCGAAGTATTTTGTGGATTCTGAGGCAATCTGAGAAACCCTTTAGTAAAGGTGAAACTAAGGAGGAATGTTTTTCAATTTTCTCCCAGTGATAAATTAGTGGTTTAGTGGGAGGTGTCCCTGCCCATGGTGGGGGGTTGGAACTCGATGATCTTGAGGTCCTTTCCAACCCTTACTATTCTATGATTCTATTCTATGATTCTATGACTTACATAACATGAAATGTTGAAGTCACCTCTTTTAGTACTCTGCTTTTACAGCATTAGATTATAGTCTTGTCACAAGTGCCTCCTTTCCACTCCTTTTCCATGCCTTTTTACTCCTCTTCTCCCCACTTCCCAAAAAAGAGGACTTTTGCTGTCTTCATACAACAGCTGTTTCTTCTTTTTAGCGTAAGAAAGAGCATTCTGTATAAAGAACAGTATAGGAAAGGGACTGGTGTACAGAAATATTTACCCAGGATAACCTTTCAGCCTCTATCACTGTGTGGTTCAGGGACTTGCTTTTTCAGAGGTGCTGTCTTTATTACTTGGGGGATTTTTTCATCTATGAATTTATCAGTTTCAAGAAATGTATGTACTGTTATAGAAACAATAGCTTTTGGTAGAATTATCCTATTGCTAATGTTTTGGTATCTGGATTTTTTTTTTTTTTTTTTGTTTAAAAAGATTTTTTCTAGCCCAGAAATTAAATTAAGGAATTAATAACAAATTGCTTTTGTTGGTCATAACATTACATTAAAAAGTTTTACACCAGTTACCTAATACCCTCAGTCTATTACACTCCCAATACTTAGAACAAGGCTTTAGGGAAACCAAAGAGTAGTCATAATTGAGAATGCTTGGAGGAAAAATTAATGTTACCATTTATAAATCTGTGCAACCTGTTATGCAGTTGTTGCTTTTTTTTCTGTGTTGGATGAAGCAGTATTTATACAATTTTTCTCTACAGGTTATTGACATGCCAGAACACAATCCTGGAGATATGGGTGGAACAATGAGACTGGGGAAGAGGAAGACTGTTTTCAAAACACAAAATTCCATTTTAAGTAAGTTACATTTCTGCTCTTGTGACTTGACTTTTGGATAGGAACTCTGTAGCATAGCAAAGCAAAAATGCCAAAGCACATTTTGTTATAGTACTACAACCTCAGGCAAGCATTTGAGTGATAGCTTTCCTGGGCTCATTCATTGTGATCCTGTTCCCATATACGTTTACCCAGGGTTGGAATGTAAAGAAAGAAATGAAAGACATCTAGAAGTCCCCATGAAAAGATCAGTTGGGATCCAACACTTTAAATAAACAGTGAGGAGGAATCTGTTGAGATAACTGAAAAGCAGATAGTGTAAGTCATTATTTTTGGGGGAAGATCAGAACATTCTATTTTCTTTATGAATTGATAGGATGTGTGAACCAGGACTCCTTGTTCTACCCCTGAAGCTTTTTGGTACCCCAGTCTCCTATGCCTTATGCTCTTGACAGACCAAAATATTGCTTTTCATTCTCTAGAGTTGCCAGTATACCTCAGCTTTAAATGTCACCTGACCTCACTGCCATAGTCCTCACTTTATGAAAGATGCATAGAAAGCTCTGGTAATTTACTCAGGAAATCATATTCCTGTTTTTGATGCTTTACAACTTGAATGGGAATAGTTCAGTTTGAAAAGGCAGTTCCTTAAAATTAATGCATATTTGCATTTTTGTAAAATTGCAGTACTATTACTCCACAATTTTTTGAGATCTTGGCAGTCTAGTTCCTGTACCAACCATTGAGTGAGATAGTAGTTCTAATGACACTAAGATAAATTGAGAGCAAAGTTTGAGCCACGACTGTGAGTGAGAGATATGATTAAATTCTGGTTTACTGCATGCTTCTATCTTACTCCTTGTTTCTGTGGAATTCAGAGTGTTCCAGATTAGGCCCAGTGAACTGCAAGAGTCCTTTGGGTAATGAGGTCAGGAAAAAGAGAGGAAAACAATATTCTCTGTCATTGGAGGTATTATGCCAGCTGCCATGCATAATCTATTAAAATGGAACAGATGCTACTAAAAGACTTCCTTTGCTGCACCTATTGTGTACAACCGTTGTAAAACCCTGGAGGGATTTTATGTTGCTTGTTCGTTCAAACTTACTTTATTTTAGGCTTTACAATTTAAATTCGTTTAACTGTGGCCTTTGGACTCTAGTCTACATAAGCTATTTCTGGTCAAGGAATGTTGAATGTGAATCCTGAATAAACTTGAGTAACATAAATGAAAAGAAACTAGTCGTCACTCAGAAAAGCATAAACTTGGAGCGTCCTGTTATATTGTAAATTTGACATTTTTAAATTCCATTAAAGTGTTGTGTTAAAGCAACACATTAGCATTAATTTCTCTTTTGTTGTATATTCAGGGAAACTTTATGGTGATGAAATGTTTGTGGAGGAGCGGCACAGGCATCGATACGAGGTAAGCACTGCTAGTGTAGGTTGTACTCAGAAGTTAAAGCTCAAGCAAATTACGTTTCTCTTGGTAGGCATGATTCTCCTTAAAGCCAGTGGAGAAACATAACCCAAAATTTATTAATAGATAGTATAATTTAGATCAAAAGGAGCCTCTTCAGTCTTCTGGTCCAGCTTCCTGTTTTGAGCTGAGCCAGCTTCAAAATTAGATCAGGCTGCTTAGGATTTTTTTCCATCTAGTTTGAATCTCTCTGAAGAGGAAGATGTTGATCTTTTGACAATCTTTTCCAATGCTTAACCACTTCATTATGATCCCTTTTTTACTTTATATCTAATAGGACATTTCCTTTGGCAGTTTGCCTTCTATTTCTCAGTCTTGTGCCGCGCATCTCTCGGAATAGTCTGGTTCAGTCTTCTTTATACCATTCCATTAAATAGTTGAAGTCAGCAACAAGATCTCTGCCTTCTCTTCTCCAGGCTGAACAAATCCAGCTCATCCAGTCTCTCCTCTATATTCTGCATGTGATCCAACCCCCCTAATCATCCTGTTTGGGTCTCCTAAGGACTTGCAACATTTTGTCAATCTTTCTTGTACTGAGGGGCCTGAAACCAGGCATAGTATTGCAGAGGTGTTCTTGCCAGTGATCAATAGAGAGGAATAATCAGTGTATTGTTTCTGTGGTAGAGAAGTTGCAGTGTCTTAGCAAAATGGTGTTGGAGAGTGATGTAAGAGATTATTTGACTTTCTGTGAAGTATTTGAAAACTAAAGGCTTATAATCCTTAAATGCATTGATCCTTGGCTGATTTGGCTTATTTAACAGCTTAGATTATGTCCGAGTACTGCACATTCTTTCCTATGTGGGTAGACTTCAGGCATCAAATGTAGGTGGACTTCAGGCATCTACAACTTGGAGGCTAATACAGATCACTTGCTTCCTACCATTCAACTCTGTATGCCTTTTGTATAGGTCCACTCCTCTGTTGAGAACATCTCTCTATATTCAAGGTACTGTCATTCGAGGAAATAGGTGAGAGCTGGACTCCTAGAGTTATTTCTGAGGTAGTTCAGAAGTGACCTGACTCCCCCAGTATCTACGGAGGGGCCTGAGCTATGAGGCTTATGCATGCTACAAACTGATTCAGACCATGTTAAGTTTCCCTAAAAAGCTCAGAGGAGAATTTGGTCGTGGTAAAGGTGCTCAGAGTTTGAATAGTAACTGAGTGGTTAGAACATCACCAAGGAAATGAAACGGCTCACTGCAGAGCTCTTCAGTTTGAAGGAGGAGCTGAACCACAGCTTGTGTCATAACCACTGAAATGCAGTGTTCAAAAAGGAGGTAGCCTTTATGCCTACTGTAGTGGGCCATTTGAAAAATGAGAAATGCAAGCTGCTCAGAATCAAGAGGGCAGCAAGCAGAAGAGACCTTGGCTTTAATCTTTTGAATATTATGTAGTAAGTTTTAAAATTACTAATTCACCTCTTATTAAATAAAAATGCCCACTTTTACAAATTTGTACCTAGGAGTTGTTAAAACAAGAAAGCAAAAGTTCCCAACTCTTTTCTCAATCTTTTTTATTCTTGTATGAATACTGAAAACACTACAAATAATCTCTGCTGTTTGTTAAATCCAGAAATAAATAGAATTGCAATTATTATTACTTTGAATATTTCAGGTGAACCCAGAGTTGACTCACTGCTTTGAAGAGAAAGGTTTGAAATTTGTTGGCCATGATACGGAGGGGAACAGGATGGAAATTATTGAACTGGAGAGTGAGTGTCTTATTTGTCTGTAGTACTTTCTAAATCTATTAAAACCATGTAAACTATCAGTTGTTCAGTTCTTAAATGCATATAGGGATAATATTTATCTGTCATAACAACCAAGATCATGTTGGGAAATGCTGCTGACTCCACCTATGTTGCAGTGGGTGAAGATTCACTGTAAGGGTGGTGAGGCCCTGGAATGGGTTGTCCAGGGAATTTGTGAATGCTTCATCCCTGGTGGCATTCAAGGTGGGGTTGGACATAGCCTTGGATGGCATGGTTTAGTGGGAGGTGTCCCTGCCCATGGCAGGGGGATTGGAACTAGATGATCTTAAGGTCCTTTCCAACCCTAACTATTCTATGATTCTATGATTCTATGATTCAGAGGGTGTTAGGAGGCGTCTTACTCTTGTCATGGATTGTGCGTGTATTTGATTATCAGGGAGAGACATGCTCCTTTTCCAAAAGATCCTAATTCTATCTCAGTGGGATTTGGATGAGTAGAATCATAGAGTGATGTAGGTCAGCTAGTCTAGCCCTCTGCTTCAACACAAGGCTACCTTCAAATACAGATCAGGTTGTTGAGAGCTGTATCAGTCAAGTTTTGAGTATCTCCAAGTATGCTGTTTGTTGGATTTCAAACCACTCACCACTAGTCTTTGAACCCAATAGTCCAGCCATTTTTTAACACACTTTGTAGTCTACCCATAGTCCACAGCTTCCAAGTTGGATGCTAGGAAACTATATCAAAATCCTTGCATTGTGAAGTTAGGATAAAGGGAGGATACTGCTCTCCCTTAATCCAAAGACTGATTGTTCCCAAGGTTGTTGTGCCCGATTGACTTCCTGTCCTTCATGTGCCTGGAAATGCCTTGGAGGAGGGTTTGTTTCGTAATCTTGCCATAAACAGAGGTTAGTTTGACTGTCCTGTAGTTCCTTCGATCTTTCTTTTTGTCTTAAAGAAGAGCATGGTGACTGCCTTTTTCCAGTCATCAGAGACCTTTCATGGTCACTTTGGCATTTCAAAGATATAAACCATCTTCACAATGACATTGGCCTGCTCCCTAAAGACCCTCTGATATTCTTACTTAGATCCCAATAACTAATATATGTTCAGTTTACTTCAGTATATGAAATATGTATGCATGCAGTACAGCCGAAGTATAAACCAGTGCTGGAATAAATTACTTGGAGAGGATGTGAAATCTCCATCCTTGCTGGCAGTAACCTTCAAAACTTTACTAGAAAAAGCCATCAGCAACCTGATGTAACTTTGAACTTGACCCTGCTTTGAGCAGAAGGTGAGGCTAGAGACCTCTCAAGATGCCTTCCAATTAATTTGTGTCTCTCTCAGTTGCTGTCTGTTTAGAATTATAGAAAAAAAGTATGAAAACCAAATAAAAGCAAGTTCCTTTCTTTCACAGAAGTGATTCAGATGAGGGTTTGATACTGTAGAAATCTCATAGATTCAGGCTGCTTTACCAAGGAAGAGCTGATGTCTTTTCTAAAAGGTTCTGAAATGAAAAGGAACTACACTGCATATGTTTGGTGTATGCAGCACAGGGTAGCTCTTCAAAACAGTCACTTTAATTTTGCTTGATTCTTTGGTCAACTCCTTGCTTTTAAGTCACTGTTGGCTAAATGACTATCGGCCACCTGAAGATGAAGGTACAAGTTTTTTTTGTTTTCTTATATGTCCTCTAATTGCTGTTGGTTAAGATAAACTCCATGCACGGAAGCATGAATTTATCATAAGAATACGTTATCATCTCCTGGAGTGCTATTTGTGACATGATGCTCCTGAAGATTTATTTTATGTACTCCATGGTATGTTGAAGAACAGCACTTTAATTTAGAACCAGGGTTTGAATACAGACACCTACAAATAGTGTCAAACAACTGCCCCACAGGGAGTAATCTGAGAGCGAAGGGTACATGCGAATTCATGAAATGCTAATTGTCATGATGGGTTTTGCTTACTATGTTCCTGATATATTACCTTTGTTGTGCACGCTGGTGTTGGGAAGCTATTTTGCCTGCCGTGTCTGGAAGAATTTCCATAGAAAGCATCATGAAATAAATCAGGCAAAATTTTTAAATTGCATGTTACTGTGGAAAGAATAAAAGCAGTAAAACCTGGAATTATTTCACAAAGGGCTGCAAGGAGACTGACTACTAAAAAAACCCCAATGATTGTGTGGAGGAGGGTGGGTTGGAGCAGAAACACAGAAATAACAGTATACCAGGTAGCTTAGGCAAAGCTTTTAAGCAAAATATTCCCACAGGAAATATTTGATGCTTTGTCATTGTCTTGTTTTACACCTTTAAAGAACTAAATTGCATGGTAGAGAGAAGGAAGTTATGCGATAAATTTAGGATCCAGATTCTCTGTAAGGCATAGCAGCAGAGGGAAGAGCAGTATTTTTCCACCCCAAACTATTCTATGATTATATATTATCTTTATAGAAGAAAAACAAAGCTTTCTTCTTATCACTTATTATGTACCACACAGAAATTCCTTGATTGGGATTATTTTGGAAATTTTTGAACCAGAAGAGATCTGTGGTTAATTTCATTCTGTGTCCTGGCACTAGAAGTGATTAATGTTATTTCCTTTAAAACAATATTCAGAGAAGGAGCAGGTGCACATCATGGAAGACAGCGAAAACAGTTTTCCTTCCTTCCCTTTTGAAGAAGACAAAAGGAAAGCAGAAGCAGTAGTTAAAAGAATTGATTTGACTGGGAAACAGAGCGCTGAAGGCTTAAGAGAGATGAAGCAGTATGGCTTGTTTATCTTAGCAGGCAGAGTTGAATGATAGTGATAGTCATCCTCAATCGCACAGGCCAAGCAGCAGGAAAGAGCAGCATCATAAGAATTAATGGCAGTATATATAAATTGGCAATAACAAAGATGCCCTGTGAATTACGAAGTTTTCAAAGCAAAACGAAAGAGTATTATAAGAGTTTTCTAGTAGGACAAAAAATACTAGGGGGTGTTATGGCAGAACCTTGACCCTGTGTGCTTGAGACTACATGACGTAACTGCATTCAATAACAGGAGACTGGACTTAATGTCCCAGGAGATGGATTCCAGGCCTAATTATTTGAAGCTTGTTTTCCACAGTTTTCTCTGTATGTTGCTTTCATATCCACCTCTTATTGTGTAAATAGTGGCTGTATGGTGGTGCTTGGTCCTTTAGGAACTATTTTATTTTTTTCCCTCAGATATGTATGGATGCGTGTTTTGAATATACATGCATAAAAATATATTGGAAACCAGACTACTATGAAAATAACATGATAAATGGAGACTTCATGATTGCTTCTCCCTCCCCCCCCCCCCATGTCAGTACAGGTTTATTATTCAGCTTTTAATTACATCATTGTGGATGTTAGGGTTGAATCACAGCATGGTTTTTCCTTAATTTGTCTTACTAATCTTCTGCCTCTGTTGTCAGTTGCTTTTTGTGGAAAAAGTAAAGGTATCCCTGCTGCCTCACCCTTGAATACACACATGCTGATCTGGTTTCTTGAATTCTGTGAAATCTTCAATAGCGGTCGTTTTACTGTCTTCTTCCTGCACCTTAGAATTTTTTTTGACATCTTTCTTGTAGATCACCCATATTTTGTAGGAGTTCAGTTCCACCCAGAGTTTTCCTCAAGACCTATGAAACCTTCACCTCCATACCTTGGACTGTTGCTGGCAGCAACTGGGACACTCAGTGCATACCTGCAACGTGGATGTAAATTGTCTCCAAGGTAATCTTTCCTACTTACTTGCCTGAGGTTTGAAGTCACATTTTTTGGAGGGACTACCCTGTCCTTCAATTCAGGAGTCCATGAAAAGAAAAGAAGTTCTTAATGTATTGATTTACTTGTTCCTGTGCATGCCTGACATAAACCCTGGTAAAAAACTGTCTGTAAGCAGTAAGCACAGTTCCTGACTTCCTCGTTTTCAGAGGCTATTAGGGCTAAAGATGGATCCATACATTATAACCAGAAAGAAGGAAAAAAAACTTTAACAAATTCATGTGAAATTAGTGGCCTCCTGTGTTAACTTTCAGTAACAGTAGTTTCACAGGGAAAGGTATTTGTCAGAAGATCGAGTAATGAAATTAAATTCTTATCTGGTTGTATTTGAATGATGATAGTAACAGAAAACGAAAACACTGATTTTATTTTGCAGTAGCTAAATAATTAATACCATCTAGCAGAGACAGGCCTGAAACAAAGTGGTTGGAGTACTGTTAGACTTACAGAAGGATTTGGATCTAGATCAAAACTGAATGGTTCAGCCAAACTAAAATTATTTGTCCCAGTTCCCTTGGACACAGAGTTTTTGGTTTATTGAACGTAGCAATAGTTTTTAGCCAGTGTTAACTCATTCTTGTTTATTTCAGTGATATCAATAACAGTTATAATTTCGTTACAGTAAGAACAATGAAGAGGTCAGAGGGAAGTTTAGGGTACAATTACAAAAAAGAAAAACAAAAATTAGAAAAGAAAATCACAAGGACTTAGTAAGACAGAACAGATCCAATGTTGACTTACTGCCTTTTCCTCCACACAAAGCACCAAACTTACTAGTTTTATGGGGATGTCTTTTTGTTTTTTTGTATTTTTGAGTTTTTTTGAGCTTCCTTTCTATTAAAATTAGGTCCTTTTCTTAAGCGAGAAATAGAAATTTTGTTCTGGCCAAGCCAGACCAAATCAATCTATTTTGGTACTCTGCTCCTTATGGCTATCAGTTGCCTTTCATAAATGCACTTCTTTGCTCACCATGGCCAATTGTGCAGTGGTGTATGTACATACAGAATTTCTTAATGATCTGGAAACTACAGATTGATTGATACACTCCTATTACCATATCCTGTCATTGGTATTAGTGGTCATTATCTACCTTCTAAAATTTGTGCCAGTGCATTACACAGTTCAAATTTTTGTGGTGCCTGGCATGAAGGAATCATAGAATCATAGAATAGTTAGGGTTGGAAAGGACCTTAAGATCATCCAGTTCCAACCCCCCTGCCATGGGGCAGAGACACCTCTCACTAAACCATGCCACCCACGGCTCTGTCCAACCTGGCCTTGAACATTGCCAGCGATGGAGCATTCACAGCTTCCCTGGGCAGCCCATTCCAGTGCTTCACCAGCCTTACAGTAAAGAATTTCTTCCTCATAGCCAATCTAAACTTCCCCTGTTTGAGTTTGAACACCGTTACCCCTTGTCCTATCACTACAGTCCCTAATGAAGAGTCCCTCCCCAGCATCCCTATAGTCCCCCTTGAGATATTGGAAGGCTGCTATGAGGTCTTCATGCAGCCTTCTCTTCTCCAGGCTGAACAGCTCCAACTTCAAGCTCAGTGATTTTCAGTCTTTTTCTGATGTGAGCACTCCCTGCCTCACAGTTCATCTTGTTTCCCAGGTCCCAATATCCTTCCTCTTATTGCTTCCTCCCATAAGTATACCTATTAATCTCTCTGATATAAAGAAAAATTACTTTTTTTAAATGGGTGATCTGCTTGTGTCCTAATTTAGATTTAAATCCCTTAGCATTACAGCAAATATATTTTCTAACTCTGACTTTAAGTTTCAGCACTTACTGAATGTTCTGCTGTTAGGCTTATTTGAACTAATCAATAAAAAGTATATACCAATCTTTTTCTTCACATTCATAGAATAAACTCCAACTAGTACTTAAACATTTAGGAAAGACAAAATTTAGTACTCCCTAGCTTTATATATAAATACAGATTTTGCCATTTACCTAGTTACTCAGCAGCCAAGCAAATCACTCTGTCCTGAGAAAGAATATTGGAATAGAAAAATATTTTGGGAGTAACAGAGGAGTGTTTTGCAGGGGGGAGCGTTCAGGAGGGAATCTCAGTGGTAATTACAGCACATCCACTCATATTAACATATCCACCTGCTGAGTGGAAAGAATTTCCAATTTAAGCCTTGAAATCCCAGACTGCTAGTGATTTCATTGAGCAGTAAAGCTAAGGCATGTCATAGCAAGACTGAAACAAACCTGAAGAGGGGATTTTCTGCACGCCTCATCCAGCACTGCCTACATGAATTGTGGTCATGCTGTTGACTAGATCGAAGATGTTGCCTGAAAGAGAATTTGTGGAGACCCGCAAGTTGTGCAGACTACGTAAACTAAACTATTAAAAATACTAAAAAGAGAGTTAATGATGGAGTTCTGAGACAAAAGGAAATACATATTTTAGCATGAGGTCCTTAACAGGAAAGCATTACCCCAGAACATTTAACAGCCCCATAATTAGAATGCAGTTTTAGAACACCTGGCACCTGGACAGAAGCCCTAGCTTCTAAGCGAAGTAAACTGTAAAGGTGCATCACACCTCCCAGGAGATTACCCTAAATAAATAAAATGAACAATAATAAATGAATAATTGTGAGGCTTAGTCTGGTAGACAATCTGAGGAGACAATGCTTACACATAGGAACAAGCATACCTACTTTGAGATTGGAATGCATCCTCTCGGTTAAACTTAGTTCCCAGAAGCTTTGGTGTATACAGTGACAGTCAAGAACTGAGGAAAGGGTCAGAGTAACTCAGTGATGAGTTACTACTTAGTTACCTGAATTGGTAGTTAGGCATCTGAGTTGCCTTTGTGGTTTCAGCTTCTTGTGCTTTCTGGCATGAGTATATAACCATCAGACAACGTCATGCACTTCATTTCCTTGTGAATGGTTTTAAATCATGACCTTCCCAAATATTTCCATGGAAATACCGAAATCAACATTTAGTATGGGGCTGAGGATGATGAGAGGCTGCCAGTTTCCATGTTTCATTTATAAGAATAGAGGAGAACCACAGGAGACTATCAGAAAATGTACGGTGCCCACAAATGCACTGTTTTTTAAGAGAAGACAAAAGGTTTTAATAGAAAAGTAGTGAACGAAGAGGGGAACTCTACACGTAATGTTGGCTTGTACTGAATCTTACAGTTTGATTTTAAAAAAGTAATAAAAACTAGCTTATCCTTGGGAACAATGTCATATGGATTGCAAAACCTCTGTTGTACAATAAAACCATGTTGCTGTTCTCCCCCCCACAAGTTAAGCATTAGCAGGCTTTATTTCTTCTCTCATTTTAACGCACGTCTTTATTAACAGCCTGCAAGTGTAGGCCACAGTGCATTAATGATATTTGCAAATGTCATTTAAATAAGAGCTGAAAGCACTATTCAGAACAAAGAAATAACATAAAAATATGTAGGGAATTCAGACACCTGTGCTGAAAGTAATGAAATCAGATGTTTATTTGGAGGAAGAGGGTAACAAGCTAAAGACACTTAATTTAAACACAGATGTCCAGTAGCTGGGAGGAAATGCAGGAAGTGTGAGATATTTCTAGGTGAGAAAGTGTGGGCAACTGACTACTGCCAAAAGAAATTTTTGCATGTCATTAGTGAATATGCTTATGTGCCAATAGGCACCAATCCAATGTCATCTAATCGAAGAGTAGTCTGTTAAGTTTTGGAAAGGTTATTAATAAAAGATTAAATTAAATAAAAGATTAATAAAAGATTTTGAGTTGCATTCAGAGGCAAGGAACAAAAGTGTCCAGAGGTGTGGTGCATAAAGACGCTTGGGAAGATTTGCCCATATAGTGCTTACTGCACTAAAATGGTCTAAGTGCCTCCTTAATCAGCTGTGTAGAGAGGTTTGGGCAAGCAGCTATAAACAGAAAAGGAAGCAGCCTGTGAGACATATTCTCTGGTGTACGAGGGACAAAGAAGGTATGGGCAGGGCTATCTCTTATGTCACCTGTACATTGTCCCCAACCAAAACCACACCTGGCACAGTATCATATTTCTACCATTGTCCAAATCCAGACATTTCAGAGGAAGTGAAGGATATCTTGTGATTTGAAGACTGAAGAGAGCAGCAAGAGAGGCATTGCTCTACAAGATAAGGCAAACCAGGAACGGGGGTGGAGGATGTACTGACAGGGGTAGTGTCCTCACCATCAGGAGTCAGAACCACAGTCACCAAAGAAGGCAGGTGAACTGGTGCCAGTGTCAGTCACCATATCCTACAGACAGTCCAGTGCAGAATTGCAAAGTGGTAAGTCTGAGGTCAGTCCAGGAAGTCCAGTCAGCAAGTGAATACAGAACTACAGAGTTGGGTACAGGCATGCCTGCAACATAGCTCAGGCAAGGATTAGGAGCCAAGGCTCCTGGGCACATCAGTGGAGGCCTAAGTGCAGATGGTCAAGGCAGCTAAGACCTGCTGGGACCCTCAATGGTCTTGCAGAAAACTATAGAAAAAGATTTAAAGGAAGTCCTTTCAACAACAGCAGTACTTAGAGATGAACTTAGTTATGGCAGTTACTTTATCGTTTTAATGTTAGGTGTTTACAGTGAAGACACTTCTGAGCTAGTCACCCCAAGTCTCTTTCTGTGCTTGCTAAGTGAATATGCACTTTCAAGGAGTCAGATAGCTCAAGATAATGGTTAAATGGGTCAGAAGCATTATACCTACCGTACAAGTGCCTGTTTATTGATTGTAAGCAGCTGAAGATGAAGATGTCTAAAGCTGAATGAATTGAACCCCATGCACAAGACTCAGGCAAGGGTTTTTATAACACTCAGATCCATTGTGGCATCTTGGTTGTGATTTTTGTAATGCTAGGTCCTAATAAAACCATTATCCCAGGTCTAGTTACATTAGTGCAGCATTTACTTTAAACAGCCACAGCCTATACTAAATGTAATTATGTTTGTCTTTAATTTGCATTGAGGAAGAAATGCACTTAGCTTGGCTCTTGCCTTTGCACAGAATAGCGTTACTGTAACAATTGTTTAAATTGCTTACATTTCTAGAAAAGGACTTTTTTGTCAATTATATGTTGAAAAAGAATGAAAATAGCCCCTCTGAAACTGTGTCAAATACTTCATTTCTAAAGAACATTGATCTGGATTTTCCAGATAAAACAAATAGAATGTTCAAGGAGTACTCATTTTACAGTTGCCTGTTTCTTAATAAAGACATTGAAAGCAGGTACTTTGGGACTTTTGAGCAGCTGTTTGAGAAATATAGATTTAAAATTGATCTTGAGACTTAATTCTCATGATTCTGCAGGTGAGATAGTTGCTGACATGATGCATTCCAGCTTCATTCCATGTAGCTCCAGCTGTCGGCTGCTTTCCATACCATATCAATAGGATGGTATGGCAATACCATATTGCCATACCATATGGAAATACCTTGCCTCCTTCCATGGTTTGGACTGATGCATAGCAGATGTATAATGATACTGTCAGTAGAACAGAGAGATCTGAAATGGGCATAAATTTGGTACTAATGGAACCTGCGCAGGGGGAAGCTCTTCTTATTGTTTACGTGTTGAGAAGACAGGGATCTGAGGAGAAGTGAACTTCAAAACAAAACCAAACCCCATAATGTAATTTCTGAACAGAGGATATTGTAGATCACTGCAAAGTGAAACGCCAGCTAAGTACTAGTATATATTTCATGTTGTAGTTAACTGCAAAGTGAAATGCCATATAGGTTCTGGTGATTCTTCACTTTGCAGTGGATGTATTTCCATTAGCTACAGGTAAATTAGGTGAAGGATCAAAGTGACCAGAATTCTTCCTCTTGAAGACTGAAGTGACTGACTGGATGCAGTGACACTGCATGCTCTGAGTTTTGTTTTATTTGTCTCTTGGCCACATCTTTATACTCCAGAGCCCATGAAAAAAAGGAAAAGGAAAAAAAAAAAAAGAATATAATTGCTGTGGGCACCTTAGATCTGCTATCTCCTTTCTGTTGGGAGTCCAGTGTTACAAGAATTGTTACAAACAAGTGGGTGTCAGGTTCCTGCCCAAGATAATGACTGGATAATTTGTACACAAAGTGACTAAAACCTTGCTGAAGGAAATGTAAGCCTTTTTATTTTTTTATTATCTTTTTTGTCAGTTCAGGGCTCTGTGTGGAAAAGAATGTCATAAAGGAAAACCTGCACTTGTTTGGTTTACCACCACCACCACTTTCATAGCCAGCACATCTAAGTAAGGTTACATAATACCAGCTGTAAGCACAAAATATCCATTTAGTTTTTGAGTTTAATATCCGTGTGGCAACTCTGTAATTTGGAAGGAGGTACTTTTTATTCGCTTCTTATTTATTCCAAAGAGAGATGATGATTTGTAGTTAGTACCACCCCGAGTTTTTCTTCCGATGACTCATCAGCTGAATACAGTTCATACAGTAAATCTATGAACTGGACATCAGCGCTGGTTTGCAGCTGTAACACGCAAGTGCAAATATGCCAAGATTCATGAGTTCCTGTTTGCTTTGAAGTCCACTGGCAGCATAATTTTTGAAGAAGCTCAGGTTGTCTCAGAGCCAAAATTGTTCTTAGTATGATAACCACAGCTTCTGAGGATGCTTAGAGATACTGTTCAAGAAGCTGAAACTGTGAGACTGACAGTTACCTGAGTCTGAAGCTCAAAAGCTGATCCTTGCCTGAGTATTTCCCCTACCTTTCTTGCCACTGTGGCCTACCTGTTAGAGAGAAAACTGGCTTACACCCAACAGGACAGCTGTAAAGTAGGGGAGAATGCGAGGTGCTACTGCAGAAATCGAAAGCATGATGACAGGATCCTTTCTCTGTGATGTGGAGTCAAATCTTATACTGAATTGGGCAGTGTGGTAGCAGTAACAAAATTGTCCTTGGCTGAGTAAATGTCTTAGCCTCTGTACTAGTGGCTACCAGAGTGACCCTCAGCTTTGGCAAACTGGAAACAGGCCTGAGAAGTTGGGATGGTAAGTCAGTGAAATGATGGAAGCAGCCAGCATTGTGTCACTGCTTCTATGGGCAAATGCCTCTAAAACCTACAGCGTTTGGTGGGGGAGGACCTGTGATGGGAGTGCTGGATGGGGATCAGCGCCTAACTGTCTTTGGGAGGTGAAGCTGGGAAGTTTTCCACTCACCTCATTGGTCCTTGAGCGATTTTCCTTAAGCATCTGCCTCTCATACTGTGTTCTGTACGGAGCTCTGGCATATGTTTTCAGGCTGTGACTGCCCCTGGGCAGGAAAACCAATAAAAAAACACCCAAATTGTGTGAAGACTTTGGGGTTAAACCAGAGGTAGAATATGATTTTGCAGCTCTCTGCAGTCACTGTTCTACCCTCTGTTCTGTGGACGTTTTTTTCTCTCTTGCTGTGATGTGAAAATGCAAAACTGTTTTAATAATAATGAATTTTCATTCCATGTTTCCGTGGGTACTTTCAGAAAGAAGTAAGTACAATGTCAGTGATGTGTTTGTCTGTGTGCATTTGGCATGCTTGATCATACTGTTAATGCTTTCCTCACTTGAGCTATGTAATTGCCTGCCTGCTGGTGAAATGATCAGGTTGAGCGTTTCTCTCTAGCCTGATAAAACACACTCTTGTAAGACCTGCATCAACAGCATGTGTGTCATATGAAGAAAGGGCAGAGTGCTGTAGGAAAAGTCTTAATGTTAGAACAGTTGGAATTTCTGTGTTGTCTTATACAGAATATGGTACAGTGATGTGGTGTAACTGTGGGAAGCTTCCCTAACAGTCAGAGGTAGAAATTAAATGAGATGACTGTTGGTGCCATATCTCCTGTCCCGCTCTATTAAAATGGCTTTTAGGCTTTACCTAATCTTTGATTTTTCTTTTTTCTTTCTTTTTTTTTTTTTTTTTTTTTTTAAAGAAGGGAGCATGAAATTCAGGTTACAAAATTCAGGCTTCATCAGTGCCCAGTAACAAGCATTAGTATAGCTGAGTGCAGTGTGTTCACTGTTCCACTTTGCTGTTCAGATCAAAGATTTCCAGCTGTGGGTTAACGTAGTTCCCCTTGAAACATTACACAGCAGGCAGTCACTGTAGATCAACTGATGATGCTGTGTTGAGGTGGGTCATGGGCTGATTATGTGCTTGATGTCTCAGTAGGAGATCATTCCCAGAGGTGGGGAGAGTGACATGACTGAGATCCTGTTAGCTGGAGAGTGAAGGTGTATGTGCAGTGTCTGGAGTAGAGTTGGTACTGAGGCTGACATGGGTATATCCATGCAAATAAGGTCTGAGATATCCCCACCTGTACTGTTTTAACCATACCCTGTGCTCTGCAGTACCGCAATACTAACCAGAATTACTGCTGCTCAAAGGTACTTGTCAGTTCCCCAGGCTCCCTTTGCTGGCTTCTGATCTTGGGAAATTCAAGTATCTGGAAAAAAGATTGTAGAAGGAAAGTGTAGTAGGTAGAGGTTGAGGCTCGAGGCTCTTCTGAAGAGGTGCACTTAGAGTTAAGATAAACCTGGAGACCCAGTAGACATCACAGCTGACTGTGGATTGTTGGCACTTCTTTCTTTCAGTCACTGCTGTGATTCCTGTTTTTCACTGTTTCCTTGTTCTGGCCACTTACAAAGCAATTACTTGCATGGCAGTTTGTTCTGTGAAAACCAATCTATTACTCTCATGAAACAGCAGAAAGGGATAAAACCTCAGGAAAAAAAAGCTGTCAGGACATTGCGTGGAGCAATAAAAATTATTTATATTCTGATTGGAAGAGCAAGAATTGTAATTTAAGTATAAATGGAAGCATTCTGAATAAATAAAGTTGTCTTAACTTTTACTTTGGTCAAACAATGATTTTTTTTATCACAAAGGAGAAATTCCTTTTAGTCTTGCTCTGAATACTTTCTGTTCTCCATGCTGTTAATCATGGCCTTAGGCACAAAGCACCAGCAAACTGTAGAATGAATGCACAGGAGCCAAGCGAAAAGAAATTGCACATACTGTTTCTCAGGTAAAATACTTTTTTTCATCAGGTCTTAGACTCTAAACTTAAGCCCATTTCTGTAGAGGAAGGCATTCTAAATACCAAAATTGAGCATGAGCTTAAAGTAGGTTTCTGGAAATGGACTGCATTTGAGGAAAGTGTTGGTTATATGCATCATTTGGGTTGGAGGGTTTACAATAAAATATTCGGTTTAGATCCTTCTGACCTGTTTATTGCTTTTTAACAGTGACAGCTACAGTGACCTCAGTGATGACAGCTCTCTAGAAAAAGAGTTCCCTAATTCAGAAAAAGCTGAAATGATTGTATGACAGCACAGAAATGGATGATTCTGTTGAGGTAAGCTGCATCGTTGTGATATTGCTTTGTGACATTTATTTCTTCTAGACTTAAAACACGAGACGCAGTTATCTTGATTCTCCCTTTTGTTTCAAGTCCCATCTGAGAGCTTATGTTTTCTTCCTTGCCTGCAGCACTTAATTGTTTTCTTCTGCTGCTGCTTAACTCTGCATTTGTGATATTAAAGTCTGCTAAGTGTTTTGGGTACAGCTTGTATGTAGGATGCTGTACGAAATCAAGTTGTGTTAGTGTTTGATGATACAATGAAAATACACTTTAAAATGATGTAAGGGTGGTTTTTTTTTGTTATTTCAGTTTTCAGGTTTGGATCACTTTGAGTACACTATGTTGACATGACTTTCTGCATTAATATTTGCTTGTAATTTCATCTGATGCATTGATACATTGAAGACATCCAAGGTTAATACTTGGATTTAATCTGCAGAGCGCAGAGATACAAACCAGTTTTATCAAATCATAGTTTTGTTTGCCATAGGCTTTGCGAAAGCAATATTGGATTGGTTGGTTTTTTTCACCTGTAAACATGGTGACTATAGATTTCCTTTCAGATCTTAATCTTTATTTTCCCCACACAGGTTCATCAGAGTTGTACCTGGTGTTCTACTCTGATACATGTGTGCATTCATGCTTTTCTGTATTTTTGAGCACTTTGTAAGCAGGACACAACTTTTCCCTCTGATTTCATTCCTCTCACATGGTGTAGTCACTAAGCAGCTGTGCCAAACAGATGATAAAGTCTACATATGAATGATACATTTCTGCCTGATGGTCTCCTGATTAAAATACTGGCATGAGATGTGAGAAATTGGAGTTTAGTCTTTAGCTGCAGTATGGATTTCTTCTGTATTTTTAATTTACTTCTTTTTCCTTCTCATGTACCACATTAAAGAAAAATAATACATCTCAAAATCATGAGAGTGAAGAACAGAATATTAAATGATTTAATGACCTAGTGCATGCATATATAGTAATGATGCATGTCACAGAGTGACCGAAAAATAAGTAGTCACAATGTTCCTTTTTGCTCCTGCCCAGATTTTTCTCACCTCCAGACATCACTATGGCCCTGTTTCTTGAGGCCAGCACATAGTAAAGAACAGCCCCTTTAGCTTTGACCTTGGTTTCCTCCATGGATTTTTTGAATGGTAATTCTGTTTACCATTGCAGATGTGACTTTTTCAGTGCTTGGGTGAATGTACTTTTGTGATGCTTTCAAGTAGGTATCAGTAGTTAAGCTGATTTTGTTTGAACATGTTGCTAGTGGATACCAATTGAATTCAAAAGAATTACCCTAGAAAGGATTAAATAACTAATTCCAAATATAAAAGAAGGATACAAGCATTGGCTCGTTTATTTTTATCTCAGGGTTAATCAGAACTGGATACACACATAGTCTATATTTACCTTTGTGGTTTTGCTTAAGCTGTTTGACCTATATGAAATGCATCCACCTGTAGTATTTACCATAGGACTACTTCAAAGTAAGTTAACAGATTTGAGAGAAACTGGCATGAAACAGGCTGAGTTACAGAAGAAATATTTTTAGTCATTATTTTTTCCACTTATTCTTCCTTCCCCTCCCTCTTCTATGTTACAGAAAGTTGAGAACAGTTCAATTCTGAAGAGAAGAAAGTAGAAGAGTAAGCTGCTTGTGATCCTCAGTGTCTCCACCTATCATGTCGCTTTACTGATGACAGTTTCACTCTCTCGTAGCAAAAACTGTTATATATAAATGCTCTTTCTCTTTAAAAATGACAAAATGGATGTGCACCTTAGCTGTTAATCATTACTGATCATGTCCTATGTTTCAGAGTGGTCTCAGGTAAATACGTATTAATTCAGTAGTTCACAACTGTTCTTGATTTGAAGGAAGATTTGATTGTTTTCGTTCGCCTTAGAACAGGAAGATGCTTTGGTTCTTGTGAAGGAGAGGGAATGCACTAAAAAATTTAAGGAAAAGTTGTTTTATCCATGAGCAGTAGAGAACTGTTTTGAGTTTGTTTTGCTATTAAGCTTGTTATATATATATTTTTTTTACTTTTTTGCTCTTCAGTATGTACAAATAAAAAATTGTTGCTGTATTTCAGCTCTTTGTGATTATAAAAGTTGATGTTGGTTACACCTCTTTTCACTTTGCTTTTATAAGTGATTTCACTTTTGAAAAGTTCAAGTTTATTTGCTGTTTCTCCTGGAAGTCTAACAATACTGAACGTAATTGTGATCTACAGAATTACAGTAGTAGAACGCATTTTTGTATTTGTATTTTGTAAGAGAGAAATTAAATACACCTATATGTTAAAATGTAATTTGAACACTTGTGTGGAAATTGTAGAAAAACCAGTCATAAACCTGGAGCATTATCTAGACTCCAGCCATGTAACACTCAGTTGATTTATATAACTGAGTATGAAGGTGAATTAAGGTTCACTCTTGTTTCCTCTCATCCAGTGACCACTCCATGGTCATGGCATTCTTTCCCTGGTAGAAATAAACCAGTTTATTTTAATTAAGAAATCACAAGTTATTCCACTGTATGACAATTACAGGCAGCCTTGCAATACCAAGACTGCAGCCTGAATCACCGACACAGAAAGGGAATGTGAGAGGTGCTGTACCATGTTTAAGGCTGAATGCTATTAGCCCTGTAGCATCATCAGGCTTGTCAAGAAGCTAGACCCGAGCTATGTAACTGATGGGGTACAAATACCTCGGTCAGATTTTCCTACAAAGAGAACTTTGGAATTTTGAGCTTTGTGTTTCATTGGTTTTGGGCAAAATGATTTTTACTTCACCAAAAGGTAAATAGCTGTACAAAAATAAAAAAACACTTATTACAGCTTTGTAAAACAGTAAGATTTAAAGTTTGCATTGCTTTAGAAAATCTCAGGTTACATAGTTTATCTCTTCACTAAAAGATGATTCAATGGTAATAAAATATGAAATGTATTCCTATGGAAGCATTTTTCTAAAGTGGTTTGCGAATGCATGCCTTAGAAATAGCAGGTATTGTCAGAATTGGTGTCATTGTATGTTTTCCCCAATGAGAGACACTGTCTTGTGAAAGATGAAGCATCTCCTAAGATTGTCTGAAATGTGCAAATATATTTTCAAATATATTAAATTGTGTTATTTAGAACTGTTTAGATACTGTGTTAAAGAATCATGGTGCCCACTGTGAACTGTGGTGTCAAGGAGGGAATTTTTCATTTAGTCAGGTGAAGCTGGAAACAGCACCTTCATCTTCTCATCTCCCAGTGCCCTTACCAATCCTCTTGCTAACTGTGTAACATAAAGAAGTATCCTTGGAGACAACCCATTACTATCACAAGGGATCCATCTCCTCTTTGAGCTGACAGAAGCAGCAGCATGCCATTTCCAAAATGGAAAAAGGCAAATGAGCCTTTTCCAGCCAAATCTTGGGCTGCATTAGGAGTGTTGCCAGCAGATCCGGGGAGGTGATCCTATGCCAGAGTGGATAACCCATGTATCTACCTGTTCCTGGGTATGTTCTGTAAGCCTGTACAGTTTACTAGCCTGGACATAGCTGAACTACTCTGTCTGGGAAAACCTGACTGAAGAAATGTTGGGTGTGGGTATTGGGAACTGAGGCTCTGTTGGGTGTTGGGAGGATCTGTTGGGTGTGTTGGAGGATGACATTTAAAATCTATGCCTGCCTTGTCCTGAAAGTGGTCCTGTGCTGATGCCAGCTATGTTCAGGTTTTCCCTCACAGGAAGTTTGGTAGCTTGGTTGAGTTGGACCAGAGTCTGCACTTGTTTGTGAACAAGGGGAGCAGCATCCAAGCTTGGATGTGACTGTGGGGTAGGTATTGCACTTAACTGGTGCTGTGGACAGAGCTGTATCTTACTGAATATCTCTAGTAAAGTGTTGCATCTCATCAGCACAAGCTTCTGTTTCACTGTAAGATTTACAGGTAAAATCCTTTAGCATCTGCTCAACATATGTAACATGTCCTACCTTGAATCCAAGGTTTCTTTCCTTGTTTATTTAGCAGCTTGAGAGATAACCTTCATGTGCGCATGTAATGCCTGCAGAGGTTAAATCTAATAGAGGGGCTTATATCTAAGTTTTCCTGAGACACTGAGGAGGATTTGCCTGGCCACCCAGACTGTTCCTCATCAGGGAATAACTTGTGGAAAGGTGGGCCAGATCCTGCAGTAGCTTGCTGTTTTTCTGAAGCCACTGAAGTGATGCCAGTTCATGTCACACAAAGTGTGACTTCACTAATTTATTGTGGTACTCAAGAGGGCTTGCTGTCACCTGGGGTTCATGGGACTCAAGCATGGTTCTAAATTCCTCTGCAGGCATCTAAGCCCTTGCTTGCCAGGAATACACTGGAGGGTTTGGGCAAAGGGTTGGAAGTAAGGCTGTCTTCTCAACTAGAATTTCTGTGAGCAGGAAGTGCAGCACCAAGCCAAAGGAAGTTTTCAGGAATGAAAAAGCTGATTGGCAGTGATGGCAAGGGGCTTGCTGCTCAAAAGGGTGTGGAGGTGGTTAAGGAAAGAATTAGTGTAAGAGCAACGAGTGACTTGCCAACCTGAGCTGACCTCCTCGTGGGAGCTACATTGCAGTTACTATAGCAATGCAAATGAAAGGTTCTCCCCAAACTCAGGGTGTGTGTCATGATGACAGTAGGGAGTGTAATTACAGCATGCAGGACTTCTGAGTCAGCTTGGCTGCAGCTGACAGTGAGGCCAGATCAGCATGGAAGTGAACAGGAGCTGTGGAAACCTATGTGGGACCGGCTGAAGCTTATTTCCCCCAACTGCACTGTTTGCATATGTGAGGTGACTAAAATTTGCTGAGAAAGGGAGTAAGGTGGATCAAGGCAGGGATCAGAATAATATTGCTCTTGGGAGAGCACACGACCTCCTGCAGCATCCTGGGAAAACTCACTGCAACATGACAGGGATGCAAACAATATAATCCTTTCTGTACCTAGGCCTGAATAACACCTTATCCTTGCAAACAGGCTGGAGGAGGCTCCTTCACTTGGGCGTCTGCATGAGAGTTGTGATATACTTCTGTGCCTCAGCATTACATCCCACATACTGCTCAGTTTTTCCCTGCTAGTGTGGTGAATTGGTAGCTGTTAGCCCTGTGGTAACTTCCAGACAAATTCTTCCTCTTCCCAGTGCACTCCATCCCCACTCTTGACATACTCAGTGCTTAGTTCAAGGATTTCGTTCATTTTCCCAATTAGCATCCTTTATATTTTTGATGGCAATGAGCTTAATGTTTTAGATATTTCTCCCTGTATCAGGTTCTCAGCTCCGTCTAGATTTTTCAGGTGTTCAGCTGTATCTCAACTCTTGACTACCATGTGCTGACAGGGTGAAATGAATTAAGGACTCATCTAAAATGAGGATATGAAAAGAATCCTCATTTTCTGCTGTTTAGGATGTTCATATTTGTGTAATTCCCCTAAAATGATCCAGAATATTTACATAAGCATCTATTAGATATCTAAAGAAAATGTTTATGTTGCCTCATCTGGAAGTTCATTTGGAATAGCAATTCCAGAAATGTTGATTTTCCAGTCTCTGGTTGATTCTCTCACTTTCATCTGTAAGCTGCTTTAAAAAACACCACCACCACCACCAAACCCAAAACAAACCAACGAAACAAAAAACCCAAACCAAGCAATATATGTATTTTAATGTAAATTAACTTTTTGTGGAGCACAGAAGTAAACCAGTTGTGTTGTTCTTTATTCATATACGAGTGAGTCATCTTCAGTACTGTTTGGTTCCTTGCTCTTTAAAATTCCTCATGGATTGCAGGATCTAGCATCCTGGTCTGACCTAGCTGACCTCCTGCTAGAATAATGTCTGTTGAACTGCCTTTCATCTTGTAAAAGATGTGTACTTTAATCTTTACACTTTGATGGTTTGTTTGTATATGAAATATTTTCTCTGCTTGTAACATCCTAGTTCGGTTGAGGAAATTGGTTGCCTTATAGGACTCCTGGCAACATACTTGCACAGATTTGGATCAGAGCCTCAAAAACCAGCTTTTGCCTGAAGTGTAGATAGCGTTCTGTGCTTTAGGAGTGCTCCTGGAAAGGTAAGTCTATCTTTTCCACCTCTATGGGCTCTCTGTTAATAATTTAAGAAATAACAATTTAACAGTTGGAAGTTGCTTGTGAAGTAACAAGTAGCAGTTTGGATAACCTAAGAACTGACTCAAGTCTTGGATTAAAGCAAAATCCAGAACTATATTTAAAAGAATAGTTAAGATAATCTGCTCTGAGTTTCTGCGCAACATAACCTCACCCAATAACAGCTTCAATAAACTCATGATTTCACAGGGTCAGTTTGAGAAATAACAAACTAAAATACTTCCGGTTTCTCTTAGTTTGGATATCACTTTTACTACCTTTGGAACATACTACTCATTGTCTAAGTCTTAATCAGCAATTTGGAGAAAAAGTGCAGTTTTGATGCAAACACTTTCCGTTTACTGCCTGTGACTGCTTCCCACTTCAGTTGTTGTGCTTGAGACCCCAGTTCCTTTTGGAGGAAATAAGACTGAAGATCCATTCCAAATGCTGGTGTGATTCAGTTCTGAGCCCACTGGGGAAACACGCTGCCCTGGTTTCCTGCAATGTTCATCTAATGAGTGTGTGCCAACAGAAGGCTCTCAAACCATCAAGTGTTCCCATGACATCCAAAAAAGGTTTATATCCTATATGGATGTGGTGTTCCCCTTCCTATCTACCTTTTTTTCTCTGAAAGCTTTCTCAAACTTCCATGCAGCCACCTTGCTCTTAGTTGCTGGGGCTGTATTCACACATGAGGCAGGCAGCACAGTGCTTGAGTCACCCTGGATGGCCTGATCTGGTCCTCTATGGGCTTGGTGAGTATCTTACCTGAGTGGTAAGATATTATGCAAGATGCGGCACCACAGTCGTTGTTTTAAAATAGGTGGACCATGCTATTCTAAGCACTCACACAGTGTTAATTTAGCAAAATGTCAATGCTGTATGTGAACAACTCACCACAGGCTCCTTTTATAATCAGCAGAAAAAAAACCAGGTGCTTTTCAGTCATCCTTAGCAGATCAGATGAATCACTCATGGGTATTGCTTCTTTCTTGTCATGAACCTTAAAGAAGAGCCTGGCTCAAATGGCTGAGATATACCTTCCTGATGTGTAGGTGCTGAAGGGGGAATTAGTCCCTACCATCACCTCATTGTTTCTAATCAACTATATTTAACTGGCTCCTTTGTTTTTGAGGGCTCAAATAAGCAGACTCACTCCTGATTAGCCTAAGCTTCCTCAGGGTACAACGTTCCAGTGGGCCTCAAACTATCTCTGTGTTAGTTAAGGCCTCAAATTTAGCAACTCTTCCTTGCCCAAGCCCAGCCAGAACCCTGTACCAGTGTCTCCCCAGTGTGGGTGCTCAGGTAAGTGCTCTCAGAACATCCTTGCTGGGTCCATAACACTCAAGATGCAGCAGCAGAATCTGCTGTTATGTGTTACTATGTAGTGTGCCTCCCTCCCTTGCTGAACAATAATCCATTTCCAAGAGCATTTCCCCGGGATGTAAGAGACATGTCCAGTTTCCTTCTGAGTTTCAGAGGCAGCCAGGCACCCTCTCGTTTGGGGGCTTCCCACTCAACGAAGTTAGTATCATTTCTTGGTGCTGATGTTCATTGCTGTCACAACTTAGGGCAATCTGTAAAAAAAAAAAAATCACTGGTCCTGCCCTGGAAAACCAGAAGTGTATGATTCTGTAGTTGAGGCAACAGGAGGTTGCTTGGGAAAGGAGGGAGGCAGGGAGAGCACCTGAGCCCAGATATTTAGACTGTGTCTGAATTTTAAGTAGTTATTGAGCAAAAGAGAAACAGTCACTGGCAAAGGAGTTAGATCACAGGACTCCTATTTGCTAACCCAGTGGTATAATAAATAGGTTAAAGAACTCCTCCTGCTTTCCCTTTTTGGCCGAGTCAGTCTCAACCCCCATTTCTGTGGTGGCACAGATTTGGCAGGAAGAAATGACAGCACCTCTTGTTTTTCTCTAATGGCTGGAATTTGCTGCATCACTGCTTTCTCCATACAGTTATTATCCCTATTGGTTCATGAGAGCCTGTGCCAGCTTCTGCTTCTGCTAGTGCCAGCCTCAGGCTGGGGAATGCTTATTTTCTTTTCTTCTGCTGAATGTGCTACTCATTCATCTGTCCTACACAGGATTTTAATTGAGTTTATTCCAAAAGGGATAGAAGGAAGCTTGTAAACATGAAAGAAAACTGTTCTCAGCACAGTTCCAATGCAAGCACAACCTGGAAGAGCTTGAACTCCTGTTGACATATGTGCCTAATAATATGCCTTGGTTGAGTCTCAAGGTTTGAGAAATTGAATAGGCATCCAAAATTTTGAACAGTCAAAACACCAACTTCTAAGGCTTGTGGCTGTTTAATGTACTTTCCCTGTGTTTAATCTTCTGAGCATAATGTGTTAAGGTTTGGTCAGTGCTAGTTTATAGTTGAGTATAAAGCAGGTTCCCAATTTAGAGTTATTTTTGTGTACACTGTCTTACTGATAACATCATTATTATTACCAGACTCATATACACAGACTTACAAGGGTACCACTCTTGGGAGCATCTTTCAGTTTTACAGAAGCTTTAAGAAAAGAGGTTTTGGACCAACAAACATTTCTCTCCAACTAATTGAAGATACAAATCTCTCCTGGCTGCGTGAAGTTAGGTAGCGCAGTACTGTGAGCAGGAGAGAGTCAGACCTCCTGAGGGGCATGATTTACGAGATTTGCTACTTGCATAAATAAGTGAATTAGAGATGAGATTATACATGCAATGATATGCTTTTTACTCAGGGTAATGCAGCTCTGTGTTCACTGGGGAACAAAGACATGATTGCTTGTTAAATTGAGAAGTGTGTAGAAGTAGTCCTGTGATTGTTTTAGTTGAGACTTTTGACAGAGGGTTTACTAGGGCAGGTTAGAATAATCTCACAGAATTGATGTGCTTTTATATTTGATGTTGCAGTGAAGCAACTGTAAGTTCAACCAAGAGCCTATCCATAGCTTAAAATACGACTGTGTAAAGTAAAACATCTAGATACAAAAGCAAATGTGTCACTGTCAGTTCTCTGAAACTGCTTTTTCTAAGGTATAGCTTCAACACCTGTTGGTCATCTCTTGTGAAAGGGTAAAAGATTGTTAGCCAGTCTGCTTGCTTTGCTCTTTTAACAGCAAGAAGCCTTAATTTACGTGATTGCTAATTTATGTCATTTTTGTTTCTACTGTCCGGACTTATAAAAATTCCGGTAATATTTACTGCAGTGTACGGCAGCACAAACCTGATGGAAGGAACAGTTTCTGCTTCTGTCTGAGCTAATACCCTGTGCTTTGCTGACTCTTTGACAGATCGGTTAACACTTTGACTGGGAATTAGGGGAAAAGCAAATTTGAAGGCAAATGTAAAATCTTCATGGAATGAAAGGAATTATCTAGAAGAGTTTTGACAAGCTTTTGGGTCGTCTGAAGGAGAGCTTGTGTACCTGCAATTTAGTTAGTTTTTCCCAGTGATATACCTTGATCTAGTAAAAATGACTGCTTCTCCTCACAAATCATGTGTCACTTTACCCTTGGTCCATGGTCTATCGTTGCTGTGGCAACAGTCCTGTAACAATTTAGCAGTATTTTTCTGCTGTATTTCTCTGTCCAGGGTGGTCTGTGATGCTCCGTTACCTGCTTTTTATCCTTTAAAGAGCTAATTAGATTTTAAAGGTTTTTAGGGGCTTAAGGATAAAACTCAGAAATAGACCTAACATCTACCCAGATGGATGTCCTTTGAGAAGCATTGTTGATGAAAAGTATTATGTAAGTATTTGGTGAGGTGCAAAATTAAGGAGAATTATAGTTTCATGCATTATGACCTCAGCTGAGATACATTTTAGGTAACAGCTTTGGAGTCACGTATAGCTCTTCTGGATTTCAATTAGAATTTGTAACTTCAAATACCAAATGAAGTTCACTCATCTGTCTATGTAACTTACATTAATGTGCCCAAAGACAGCATTTGACCCTTTCCTTTCAGCTAAGCTGAAAATGGTAGGGAAAGTTTATGTTAGAGTAGAATTAATAACTTACTTGCTTTGAAGCTAAATTATCATAAAGGATCTTCTACTGCCTACCTACAATTAAAGATTGGTGCATTATGGTGAATCTGGAAATGAAAGTCCAGCTTTGGAGAATGATATTCTATCCATTTAGTAATGCAGAACTGAGGAGCTACCACAGAATAACCATTTCAGTTGCTTGAACAAATATTTAATAATGAGTTTGTTTATTAACACCAGAACATGATCCAGAATTTCCCCTCCCCTCACGAAATGAAATACCACTATTTTCTTCCCAGTTTTAATTTCTTCTGCTAAATTAAAAAAAAAAAAAAAAAGGAAAAAAAAGCTTATTCCAAGTGAGCTTTTAAAAAAATACAGAATCATAGAATAGTTAGGGTTGGAAAGGACCTTAAGATCATCTAGTTCCAGTCCCCCCTGCCATGGGCAGGGACACCTCACACTAAACCATGCCACCCAAGGCTCTGTCAAACACAGCCTTGAATGCCGCCAGGGATGGAGCATTCACAACTTGTCTGGACAACCCATTCCAGTGCCTCACCACCCTCACAGTAAAGAATTTCTTCCTCAGATCCAATCTAAACTTCCCCTGTTTAAGTTTGAACCCGTTGCCCCTTGTCCTCTCACCACAGTCCCTAATGAAGAGTCCCTCCCCAGCATCCCTATAGGCCCCCTTCAGGTATTGGAAGGCTGCTATGAGGTCTCCACGCAGCCTTCTCTTCTCCAGGCTGAACAGCCCCAACTTTCTCAGCCTATCTCCATTCAGGAGGCGCTCCAGTCCCCTGATTCTCCTCGTGGCCCTTCTCTGGACTTGTTCCAACAGTTCCATGTCCTTTTTGTGTTGAGGACACCAGAACTGCACACAATACTCCAAGTGAGGTCTCACAAGAGCAGAGTGAAGAGGCAGGATCACCTCCCTTGACCTGCTGGTCACGCTCCTTTTGATGCAGCCCAGGATACGGTTGGCTTTCTGGGCTGCAAGTGCACACTGCCGGCTCATGTTCATTTTCTCATTGACCAACACCCCCAAGTCCTTTCCCACAGGGCTGCTCTCAATCTCCTCCCCGCCCAACCTGTGGCTGTGCCTGGCATTGCTCTAACCCAGGTGTAGGACCTTGCACTTGTCATGGTTGAACTTCATCAGGTTGGCATCAGCCCACCTCACAAGGGTGTCAAGGTCCCTCTGGATGGCATTCCTTCCCTCCAACTTATCAACTGAACCACACAGCTTGGTGTCATCGGCAAACTTGCTGAGGGTGCCCTCAATCCCACTGTCCATGTCACCCACAAAGATGTTGAACAAGACCGGTCCCAACACCGATCCCTGAGGGACACCACTCATTACTGGTCTCCAGCTGGACATTGAGCCATTGAGCACTACTCTTTGCGTGCGGCCATCCAGCCAGTTCTTTATCCACCGAGTGGTCCACCTATCAAATTGATGTCTCTCCAACTTAGAGAGAAGGATGTCATGCGAGACAGTGTCAAAAGCTTTACACAAGTCCAGGTAGATGACATCAACTGCTCTGCCCCTGTCCATCAGTTCCGTAGCCCCTTCATAGAAGGTCACCAGATTGGTCAGGCAGGATTTCCCCTTAGTGAAGCCATGCTGGCTGTCACCAAGCACCTTGTTGGTTTTCATGTGCCTCAGCATGCCTTCCAGGAGAATCTGCTCCAAGATTTTGCCAGGCACAGAGGTGAGACTGACTGGTCTGTAATTCCCTGGGTCATCCATTTTCCCCTTCTTAAAAATGGGGGTTATATTTCCCTTTTTCCAGTCATCGGGAACTTCACCTGACTGCCATGATTTTTCAAATATGATGGACAGTGGCTTAGCAACTTCATTTGCCAGCTCCTTCAGGACCCGTGGATGGATTTCATCCGGTCCCATGGACTTGTATACATTCAGGTTCCTAAGGTGGTCCCGAACAAGATCCTCCCCCACAGTGGGCCCAGGGTCTTCATTCTCACCGTCCCCGTGTCTGCCTTCCAAGACTTGGGGGGTGTGGTCAGAGCATTTGCCGGTAAATACTGAGGCAAAGAAGTCATTAAGAACCTCAGCCTTCTCCACATCCAGGGTAGCCAGTTCTGCTGAGAGCTTTCAGAGAGGGCCCACAGTGTCCCTAGCCTTTCTTTTATTTGCAATGTACCTATAGAATCCCTTCGTGTTATCCTTAACATCCCTAGCTAAGTTTAATTCTAAGATGGCCTTAGCTTTCCTAACCTGGTCCCTAGCTTCCCGGACAACATCCCTGTATTCTTCCCAATTCACCTGATCTTGCTTCCACCTTTTATAAGCCTCTTTTTTCCTTCGAATTTTGCTCAGCAGCTCCTTATCCATCCAAGGAGGTCTCCTGGCCCTCCTGCTAAACTTCCTTCTAGTTGGGACGCATCACTCCTGAGCTTGTAGCAGGTGATCCTTGAATATCAACCAACAGTCTTGGGCCCCTCTGCCCTCTAGGGCTGTATCCCATGGAACCTTACTGAGCAGGTTCCTGAAGAGGCCAAAGTCTGCTCTCTTGAAGTCCAGGGCAGTGAGCTTGCTGCACGCTCTTCTCACTGTCCTGAGGATCTCGAATTCGGTTATGTGTGCTAGTCATTTTCTTTGTAGGGGAATTTCTTACTAGGCGTAACCTGGAACATTATTGCTTTCACACAGTCTGATTGTCTTTGCTACCAACAGGTTTGGGGTTTTTTTTGCCATTTATTTTAGGAGACTTCTGTTTGAAAATAAAATATATTCTGCTGCTCTTTTAGATGCTGATTTCTTTAGTTATCTAGAGATAGGCAATATAATGACAAATTGTTCTGAATTTTCCCTGTACTGTGTGTTGCTGCCTCTAAGCCATATTTTGGCATCAGATTACTTCCCACATCCAAGGAGAGTAGAATCTCATTCTTGCTTAATTGAAATAAAAGTGCCGTGGAAACTGTGGGAAGGTCTTTCCTATATATAAAATCCTAACCTTGTTGAATCCAAATACTGGGTAAATCTGCTCCACAGTTCCCTTGATCTACTTCTGGTGTAATCATCATTAAGTACAGTGTCTTCCACATGGAAGCAGTGGGGATTCTACCCCATAAAGATCATAAAGATCCCCCATTCTGTCTGTTTTAAACTTAGAAAGCTGAGAGCTAACCATCTCAGACCAGATACATTTCACATGTTAGGATCTGATGGCTGGCTACAGTTCTGCTTTGGACATAGCTAGGTATTTTTAGAGTTTGACCTGAAAACCAAGTCCTTAAAAGATAGAATGGCTTATTAGTACAACACAGTGTTATCTAATCAGATATTTATATGCAAGAATGAAGCAAGAATAAAAGTTGCATGTATGTATTCTCTCTTGCAGTAAGCAACAGGGAGAGCAAAGAAGGAATAGAAAGGTATAACCTGCTAGGATACCTCACTAGTACATTTTCTTCTGCTGCTTGAGGACAATGGGTCTAATAAATGTTGCAACAGATGGGGTGTTATTTTTATTTGTCCCAAGAGTTTTCAACAGCCATGGAAAGATGTGTATTCTGGGACGGTGTGCCCTGTTTGAGCATCCTTGCTGCCATCAGAGATGAGGAAGTAAGCCCCAGAACAGTCGCCTGTAACTCCAGGGCAGAAGAGCTCCTGCTGAGGCTTGCTCTGGTAGCACTGCAGGTCAGCCCAGCCTGCACCGAGCTCATGCACTTGCTTGGCTCCATGGTGCTTTTTTGTCAGTAATAACTGCTTTTTAGCTAGTTATTTCTAGCCTGTTTCCACAAAGTTTGGAGGAGCATTTCTGACACCCTTGTTTCTTTCTTGCACTTGATTGACAGTTTCCCCAAAGTCATGAGAAGTTCACTGTCAGACTAGGGAAGAGAGCTGGGAAAAAATTGTGTGGTCACAGAAGTCTCTTTTTATTATGAAACAGGACAGAAATTATTCTTAGCATTCTATTGTTTTTTACCATCCCAAATCTCTTATTATGATCACAGCCTTATGGCATGTTGGTGTGACAAAGCTGTTGCCATAAAGACCTTATTATCTGTTTTAACAAGATAGACACCAGAGACAAACAATTCTGAAGTGTTTAATAAATCACTTTAGAAACAATTATGTTTTCAGGATTGAAGTCCAGAAGCTGCCTGCTGTCGAGTATGCTCATAGTCATTTCCATTTAGTGCAGATTTAAAAATCCAAATATTGAATTTGGTTATGTGCAACATATTTGCGAGAATAGGACATTAAAGATACATCTGCAAGTGCTAGTCTACCCTATGTAAAACTATATCCCAAAGCCCAAATTACCATGTAATGTTACTTAACAATGCAATGAGCTGTAAAATAGACAGTTTTTATGCAGCTGAGCCCTCAAGCTTATTCTCACTTCTAAGACACTGCTTCCTTGCTGTGGAAACAAACAAGTGAGTAATATACATTACTTTCTTTAGTGTTCTTTATGGCACAATCATTTTTGACCAGGGAGGACAATGAGATAATCTAAATGATATAGATCACTTGTTTTCTTCCCTAGTAGGAAAGATAATGAATGGCTTTGTTTTGATGGCTTTATTGCCTGCAAGATAATGAAACATCCCAGCATGGATTTCATTAGACTTTCTCTAGTCTCGCTATGATACACCCATTAAGAGGCCAGATCTCCTCTTTGATCTAAATGGAACCAGACATTTCAGAGTTTAGCACACTGTGAAAATCTGGGCAGGGGTGTTACCAAAACAGTTCCTGGGTCTTTAGATCAAGGCTAACGTTGGCTGTGAGAGACACAGAAGTACTAATGCAGCTTATCAAAGTGAAATAGATCATGATGCTTGTAGGTATGAGGCTGTGAGAGCTTGGACATTTGAACTTCCTCATTATTCACAGGGTTCAGGGTTAGAGAATGTGTGCTGCTTAAAATACTCCAAATACTCATACTGGTTTCATTTGCGGCCTCCCAGGGGGTGATGAAGATCATAGGACTGTCTTTTCACCAGCAAACCAGTCCTATGGAGAGAGTCAGCTTCAAGACAGCTGCAAGGAAAGACTTCTTAAGGTGTTAACTGGGAAGCAATTTTACAACCTGGGGCACGAAATGATAAGGCTGTAAGGACTGGAGGGAACTGAGATATACGAGCCCCATGAGGTATTTTTCTGTTAAAACATCCTGTTCCTGTTATGAACAGCTGCACATTTTATTCCTACAAGAATGTCTACAAATAATGCGTGTTGGAATAAAACCAGGAAGACACATTGTATGAAAACAAGAATATCATCCATTTGATCCTTACGTGAATAAGAGATTTTTATTTTTTTTTTTTTTGCAATTGTTCATGGGGAAAAAAGCCTAACACGTTTCTGAGGTTTAGTATATGCCTTTTGGATGCAAGGGAGCAGGAGCCAGATAAGGCCACAGAGATAAGCTGCAGCAACTAAGTTAAAAAAAGAGATGACGGCTGTTCTATAGCCAGAGTTCTAGCATTTCTTGTCATGTCTGCAGTAGATAATTGCCAGCTCTTATCAGTGATTATTTTCTTGTATCACAGTTTATAAAAATGTCCCAAATAAAAAATTGGCAGCAACTCTCTAAAGGTTATTAGTACTTAAAACTTCTTGCTGCAGTGTCCTTAAGGGAGGCACATTTCAGTCTCTAAAGCCAGATGTGCCTGCCAAAAGAAGGGGATCACAGGTGAGATGCCTACCTGGGCTTTTGCCTCCCAAGTTTCCTTCTTCTCCATGGAAAAACTTATGTGTGGGGTTCCTGGCCAGAATTGACCACTGCACTATTGGCAACATGAAATACTGTGACTTGAGAGTAAGAGAGGTGAGTTTCTGTCCTTCTCTCCTTCTCCTTGTACTTGTCTGAAACGGGATTAGTCTTTTGCTGTGGCTGGAACCACAGTGACAGCTTTCTAAAAGTAGCTGGGGAATGGTCCTTGTGCCATGGTTTTTCCACAAAATATGAGTCAGTTCAAAAGTTGCCCTGAAAAAATCAGGACATCTGATAACTAGCATAGATTGAAACAAGATTTCAGGTTCTCAATCTATTTTGTGAAGAAAGAATTGGAATCCTAGGCATTTCCAGTTGTCTCATAGCTCCTTTCCCACTAGCATAGATGGGAAGCTGAAGAAAGATGACTTAATACTTACAAGGCCACCCTGTCTGTCTCCACGACTGCTATAGACAAGTAGCAGTCATATCGGTAGCTCTGTCTGATAAAGCAAAATAGCAGAAATGTCAGGCTGGGCTGCTGGGTGATTTCATCAGTCGCAGCTCTACACGTCTGGTTCAGTACTCCACAATGACATATGCTTTTTAAGAATACGGAAGCCAAGTTATTTTGAGATGAAAGTCAGAGAGAGATTTGCCCATCCACATGCCAGATTAAAATCCTTTACCTGTGTGTGGCCTTTTTTGTCAAAGCCATGAAAATCGATGTAAATTTTTTTACAAAGTGTAGCCTAATACTTGTTTGAATTGCCTTTGTTTTCCTTCATGCCTTTTCAGAATTCACAGGGGAGGAGATACAAGGAATAGACCAGCCTCCTCCCATGACAGATAAACACTGTAGGAAACCCTCATATGATTAAAGAGCAGAAATTACTTTGCTCATCTGTAGGTATAGCACCCTGCCAACACCTCCAATCCAAATGTTTGTCAACTGCTGAAATACAGCAGCATCTGGGCTGTCCTCACTTCTCTCTTTTTTTTTTTTTTTCAGCATTATGTGGGCTAAATTCTGGCAACAAACAGATGCTCTGGGACATAAACTTTGTGCTAAGCATTTGCACAGCATGAATTTAGGCTAGAGACAGACGATTCCTGCTGGAAGATGTGTGATGATTTCAGACGTGATTGCCCCCTCAGGTGGAGGAAATGTGAGGTCTCTTTGCCTCAGGGCAAAGCAAGGCAAGGTAGGTTAAACTGCCTTACAGTGAATATTAAATCAACCTAGCAGCTGACACAGGACTGATTAAGAACTCCAACAATCTGTTCTCCTGATTCGCATGGAGGAGTGTTCACCTTCACCAGGGAAGTGATAACATATGGATTGACAGTCATTTCTACAGTGCACATCCGACTGTGGTTAGATTAGCCTCAGAAGCCCAAACCTAAGGAGGTGAGTAGAAAGTTTCTGGAGGCAGTCGTTGGAAGATTGAATTTCTCAGAGAAGAAACGAAAAAGCCTAAGCCCAAACCCACAGAAAATCAGATAATAAAATATTCAGTTTAATTTCTTCCATGGTGGCCTGGAAAGGTGATTAGAACAGAATATCAGAGTCTGCTTTGACAGCTACCCCCAAGTGCACTGGGACTCAAACAGGTTAGGAGAGAATTCCCTTAGGTATCCTGGTGACAGTTATTTATGTCTCTGTTGTGTGGTTGGATAACACTTGGTTACCTCTTGTGTGGTGGGCCAGAAATAGTCAGCACACCTGCAAGAAGAGCAAGAGGATTAATAACAGTGAATGTGTTAATTTTGCCTTACTGTCTTTTTAATAATTATTGATTAGGATAATAAATTAGGATTAGAATAATCAGTAGAATTATAATCAATAATAATAATAATCAATAGAATTAGAATAATCAATGAATAATCAATAAACTTTGCTTTTATAAGAAATATTTGTCTGTTTTCTATCAGGGTAGTATTCTCTCCTGCCTGGTGATGAGCCATACCCTCAAGTTCCTTCCATTTCTCCTTCCTCCCCTCATCCTGGCTTTCCTCATCACGCTGAATTGACACCTCTTGGACTGTAGTGAAGGTTCCGTCTGCACGCAGGGAGCTTTCTTCCGCTGAAAACCGCCTTGGGCGGACACAATATGCGTGAGGGCCTCCATAGTGTGGAGCAGTTAGGCCACTGCCTGGGTGCTTGTCTAAATGTATAATCGTAGAATAGTTTGGGTTGGAAGGGACCTTTAAGGGTCATCTAGTCCAGCCTCCGTGCAATGAGCAGGAACACATTCCACTAGACCAGGATGCTCAGAGCCCCATCCAACCTGGCCTTATATGTTTCCAGCAATGAGGCATCCACCAACTCTCTGGGCAATTTGTTCCAGTGTTTCACCACCCTTATTCTAAAAAATTCTTCCTAATATCTAGTCTAAATCTCCCTCTTCTAGTTTAAAACCGTTACCCTTTGTCCTGTCACAACAGGCCCTGCTAAAAAGTCTGACCTCATCTTTCTTATAAGCTCCCTTTAAACACTAAAAGGCTGCAATAAGGTCTCCCCTAAACCTTCTCTTCTTCAATCTGAACAAGCCCAACTCTCTCAGTCTGTCTCTGTAGAAGAGGTGCTCCAGCCCTCTAATGATTTTTGTGGCCTTCTCTGGACTCACTCCAACAGGTCCTTTTTGTTTTGGGAGCCCCAGAGCTGAACACAGTACTCCAGGTAGGGTCTCACAAGAGCAGAGTAGAGGGAGAGAATCACCTCCCGTGACCTGCTGTCCACATTTCATTTGATTTGTATCCCTTCCATATTTAAAGTGGGGCTCGTTCCTCCCACGGGTTGCTGGAGTGAGGCCAAAGATACAATTAGGTACAAATTCTATGATTGTCTCAGGTGGGTCCAGAATGGTTAAGAGCTGCTGCTCAAGGGATTTTCCTACTTCTTCTGCATGTCAAGTGGTCCTCTGGGTTGTGTCCCAGTGAAGGAACCGGGCGCAGTGCACTCAAGGAGGGGTGGACCTCTGGGCATCATGGCTAGCAAACTCTTCAGAGCATTTGTGGAGCGTCTGAGGACTGTGAAGCTTAGCTGGGTTTGGCTAGACCCTATGGGGTCTAGGCCTCATGGGGAGGCACAATTTCAGTTACTGATGCCTTCACTTCCACTTTCTACTGCATTTCAAACCCCTCCTCCAACACAAAAGTTAAGAAGGTGGAAGGAAAGGTCCCAGAAAGTAACAGGGCCAAGCAGTATCCTAGTCACTATTTTTATTCTTGGAAATGGTTTGAATCTTCTTGCTAAAATTTTCTAGAAGAATTAGCCAAATTAGATATCACATATGGAAAATTTCAGTTCAGACAGATGAAGTTTTGTGGGGAATAATTATCTCAAAAGCAGGTCTTCTAATAGGAAATATCTTGCCACCTTGATAACAGCCAACAGTACTAAATTTGCTATGACTAATCCTCAGTATTGATTTTTTGGCTGGTTGTAGAAAGACAGTTTGTCTGGCTCCTGTAATTTAATTCAGTTAATTAGAATAAATGACTATGCCATTTGCCAGGACCACTGTCTACTTGCCTGTTTTCTTGTTTTATGCACAGCTTCTATTATGCTGCCCTAAGGACCATTAAACCATGAAATAAAGTTCCCACAAACTGATACTTTTTGTATCTGAATGTTATTGCACTGTGGTAGCTAAGCCAAATGTTTAAGTAACCATGTTGCATGATTTCCAAGATTCCCAGTGGGAACTGCTTTCAAAAATGTGTTTATTGTCTTGCAGGCATATACTACCCCTATCCAACTAGGGTATTTTAGCCACGATGCTGCTAGGGCTGAGGGTCACACAGTAGTAGGCCCTCTCTTTAAGAAAGCAAGCTAGCTGCAGTGGGCATTTACAGTTACTTAAGTGAGTCAAAAGCTATGGGTGTGATCTTGCAAACAAATGCGATGGATGAGTATAGGTTTTGAGACCTTATCACACTGCATTATAAATCATTCAGTTCGTGGACATGCCTCTGTTCTGATGCTGGGTTAAAGAACTATCGGTTAAAGGGCATTTTAAGGAAGCAACAGCACAGATTTTGTGCTATACTTGATTGCCCTCTTTTTGTTCTGGTCACAAGCTAGGTTTTTTTCTGAACATTGTAAATAAAGCTGCTCTAAGGGGCTCTTAGTGTAAAGGTAGAGATGGAAGAAGGGCTTTCTCCTGCCTCTCTCCAGGGAGGAAATTCAATCACAGCATTATTTTGCTGTATCTAGAAAATGGGAAGCTTCCTGTGCTGCTCACAAAGGGTGATGCTGATTAGGAGAGAATTGGTACATTGAGTGCTCAGCCGGAACAGGAACAAAGGAGAGGTGATGAGCCTGGGATATGTCTCCACAGTGAACATGGCTATTCAAGGTCATACGATGAGTTCTCTTCTCCTGCCCCAGCTCTTCACTCTACCATAATCTTTTCCCTAATCTCCTCCACAGAGATTCAGAGACTGTCCTCTATGCCTCACTGCAACACTTTGCCTGGAGAGCTGCCATCAGGGGTGGGTGTGGAAAAAGCACAGCTCTGCTGTCCTGCTCTGCTGCTGAGTGCTCGGAGTTGCTTGTGGAGTCAGGAATTATGAGGCTCTGCGGCTGAGTTGCACAAAAGGTGGCTGGGCTGTGGCTGTGATGCAAGGCAGGGCGTAAAGCCTCTGTTCTGAAGGCTCTGCATTTCATTAATGCAGACATGCCCGAACAGCATTATGACTGTTGGTATTATGGTGTGACACAAATGTAATATCCTCAAAATGGCAGACTGCCCACTAGCAGGCTGAACCTGTTCCTGGTTCCTGCCCCATTCGGTGCTTCAAAGTCTCAGATGTGCTGGGAATTGCACTAAGTGTTCTTACAAAAAAAAAAAACCAACAGCTAAGGCATTCTCAAGTAATGTTAACCCTTCACTGGGGCTCATTATATTAATGAAAATATAGCCCATGAGATGATTTTGGTCCCAACTTTTCTTGTGGGTCTATCAGGTCTTTTGAGTCTATCCATATGGGGCTCAGACAAACCAGATCCCCATCTTTCCTTCACAAAGATTTATTTTCAAAAGCAAGCTGTCCTCACAGCCTGCATCAACCAACAGGATAATTGGTGACTAGGCATGAAAAAGAGAGCAAGGATCAGAACAAGCAGCACTATCTGAGAAGGAAAGGAATCCTTTACAGGGCACTCACAGAAACTGGTTACTTCCGAACACCCTGTGGTGTGGTAAACATCTGAAGAAATCAGCATTCAGAGAGCTACCTGGATATTTCTGAGATGAAATCCATTTTCATGTACTGCTGGGTTCTTCTGGGCCCTGCGGATCCCCAGGGGACCTTGGAGAGTGCAGCAGGTACCTGCGACAGTGAGTGTGATCCAGCCAGAGAAGGACCTTCCCAGGCAGAACAAAACTCTCCGCAGACACGCAAAGCTAACTACTGCACATGCTACCATAATCTTTCTTGTGCAGAGGATAGTCAGAAAGAAGGGCTGTAGCAGAAGCATAGGCAGACTTCAGCCAGGCTGTGCCTTGTTGGACAGATCCTCAGCCTGGAAAGTCAGAGCAATCTAGAAGAAGCTGAGGGCAGGGAAGGCTCATCCTCATTACAGCTACCATAGGGCTTGTGTTTTCTTTGCTCTGAGGTGACAGCCGGCTGCCTTTGGGGCTCAGGTTTTGCTTGCCCGCTCCAGTGAAGCGCTGTCCCTCAGAGTCTGGGCAAGGGAGGGTTGGTGGTACTGGCAGGATCCACTGACAGTCCCAAGAGCCGCTGACAGTCCCAGATGAAGCAAGGTAGTGAGTCAGCTTGAGAGTCCAGCTGGCAGCAGCAGAGACAGCTGTGATGTGGGTTTAAGGTTCATGCAGGAGGCAGGGCCAGGCAGAACCAGGAAACAATGATGATGAAGATGCCCAGTTGGAAGTGATGCCAGAGGGGACAGTGACCTGCAGTGTAGTCCAGTGACATGGTTTAAGCGCAGTTGGCAACTAAGCACCAGGCAGCTGCTCACCTACTCCCCCCACCTCTGTCAGCCGGATGGAGAGGAGAATTGGAAAAAGGTAAAGCCTGCAGGTTAAGAACAGTTTAATGATTGAAATTAAGTAAAATAAAATAATAATAGAAATAATAACAATATTGGTAGTAATAATAGGGAACAACAAAAAAAGGAGAAATGAAAATGCAGAAAACACGTGTGATGCACAGCTGAAACCAGGACACTGAGGCAGGGACAGAGAAACTCCTGGATTACACATTTCAGATCTTAATACTCGCTTTCTCTGAGGGGTTTCTACAGTGTACTGTTTTGCAACAACATTTTGGTCACATGTTGATAAGATGGAATGTGCATTAATACAAACATAAAAAGTAGTTTTGCTTTTCTGAAACTCTTCAGTGCTACTATGAAGTCCATTATGAGATATTTCTAGTCTACTCAAATGATGCCATTCTGGGAATAATACTGAAAGATCTCGACAGTCCATTTAACTTCCTTAAAGCAAGGTCACATCAAATTTAATTTAATTTTTTTTTTTTTTTACATAGAATACTTGGCTTGATAAGGAATGAGGAACAAAATGAGCTGAAAGCAATGTTGAACGCAGCATCTTGTATTTCTCATAATCTGTAAATTACATTCTCAAGATCTGTGCATATGCACTTATTTCAGTGTGTGTGCCCAGGGAACAGCTCTAGTATAGTTCAAGTGTGATGGAGAGCATTTCATGAGCAAACTCCTGTAACCCTGGCAACATCCTGCCTTGCAGACCTACAGCTTTATCTTCTGCCTTTTTTCTCTTAAAACTAACAATTAGGTCAAATCCTCTACTTCTTTAGCCACATCAGAAATACTTGCGAAGCTGAATGCTTCAGGTGATTATGGAGATGCTAGTAAGAATGGCAATGAGAAGGGCTTTTTCTACTAGTTTTACTAAAGGAAATGTACTGCTGTACTATGTACTGCAGAACTATTTCGCACACATCTTTGGCTTCTTTTCCCCTGGCTTTTGTCTCTGTGCTTGCTTGTGTGAATGCATTTGAGTATATTAGCATTTGAATACTTCTCTAAGTTAAAACCATGTTAGGATTTGTAATATGAATGAGGATATTACCTTCTCAGGTGCAGAATGAAGAACAATAGTAATGAAAGTAGAGTACAATTTTCATGGATGTGGTTAGTGACAAGCTTCCTCATTAATTACCTACAAAAAATCCAGCGGGACCATTAGCATCATATATGTGATTTTTGCCTCAGAGCCTCGTATTATGAGCCAAGTCCATAACATCTGAATTAGGTACAGTGTATTTTGAAAGACTCCCAGGCTGGTTTTCATTTCTCCTGGCTTCAGGCATCTGCAGCGCTGATGAAGACTTGCTACATTGAGCCACTGAGAGTGTCTTTAGAATCTGTAGAAAGAGGCAGATGCCTGTCAGACTGATCAGCAAAAACAGAAAGGGTAAATCAACAACAAAAAGGCAATCTTGAAATCAAGAAGATTATGACTGAAGTCAGAACAGCAGAAAAATGGCACTCATTTAGACTTCATAATGCACTTGAAAACAAATAAGAGCTTCTTCAGCAGTGTAGATGCCCAAATAGACCTATTACATAACTACAAGATAGCTTTGCCAATAATTGAATGTTACCGTATTTTCAACTGAACCAAGTAATTCTGAACTTGATGATAAAATATGCTGAGTCCCATAACTAAGTTTGAATTCAAAATGCTGCATGCAGTCGAACTAGAAACTTTGGCAATATTCATCCCAGAAATCTGAAAGAATAATTAAAGGCAAGGAACTACATGGAGAATAGTATAAAATACAACGTAGATTTACAACCTCCTGACAGTAGATTGTGCCGGTCTAACCTAACACTTACGTCTCATGAGTGAATTTATTTTTGATACAAGGGAAGTGAAATAGCCACAGTCTGTCTGTACTTCAGCAAAACATTTCCTCACTCGAAATGATTACTCAATCTGGAGTTTTGTGTGGTGGTTAGTATATAATAGCTAAGGAAATGGACAATAAGCAGATGGCAAGAGGCTTGCAGTTTAGGGGAACTAATCAATAGGAAGAAAAAGAAGACCTGAATTCCTCAGGGACTGGATGTGGGATTCAAGAAATGTTTTAGAGATTAGTAGAAAAAATAGGAGCATCCTTAATGAACTCCTGATGGTAACAGCTGGGAGGTAGGAGCAGTAAAGGAACATCAGAATGACCTTAAATCTTGATGTAATAAAGAAATAATGGAATTATTAAAGTCAAAATTACAAGGCTGCTAAGCATTAAAATTTCCTGCTATAAGCTGGAATTCATCAACTGGAAACAAAGGAGGAAGGAACAAGACCTTGTTATACTAAACAGCTGCAGGGTAAACAGGTTGAGATTCAACTGCGGGAGGCCAGCAAGGGGCCTATGGCTGGATCAGAGTGCTACCTACAGAGACAGGAAAGGTCTTATTTACCTCATGTGAACCACTGCTAAGTTCCAACACAAAGCACTGCACACATCTGTGCTGATCTGTCCTTTCTGAAGAATGGTAAGAATGGGAACAAAAGGGAGAAGAGGATCAAAAGAAAGAAAAACCGATTTCCTGGCAGTTAACCAAAGGACCTTGCTGCATTTATCTAACCTAAATGCTAATACAAGAATAACTGGAAATAAACATGGACACAAATAATTTTGAAGTGGAAATGAACACAATGTTCCTAACAGGTAGTTTATTTCTGATAGGAACAGTAATGATAATAATAATAAGTTATGTACTTGTCTTTTTATGAAAAAATGTGTGTGACATGGCCAATCAAGACGACAAAAGACTAGGCCTGATGATCCAAGAAGATCTTTTCTCTCTTCTTAATCAATCTTCTCCCATGGTCTTTAACTAGAAAAAGAATTTAGTAAAAATCCACCCGGTTCTCATGTCTTTCAAATGGAGTGAAATGGGAGTGGGAAAAGGGGACATAGTTAATATCTGTCTAAGTATTGAGCTCATCAGATATCCGGTATGGTGCTTTGCTCTGAAAAACTTTTTGATTAGAATAAACCAGAACATTTTATACAAAGTGCAGTTTCTCAGTAACAAGCAGTAAGTAATAAAGAAATATTCTTGATAAATTTATGTTATCTACCACCATTCCTAATATACTCAGTATTACTCATCTAAAAATCTAATTTGTAAAACATGGATGGGGCTATACAGAGGTATGTTATAATGTATAGACACGTGCAGGGATATCCAATGCAATTATAGAGTAGGAACAGGTAGTATAAGAATGCAGCAGTTATTTAGGTAATCGTAACTATGAGTGCTAGGTGAAGGGAGTCTATAAATGTCTCTTTACTTGTGTGACTCCCTTCTTAGACACCTTGTGATATTCTATATCAATCACAGGAAATCCGATATAGAGCACACAGGGCTGATAGGGCCAAATTGTAAGATGGATGATGCTAACAGATGGTGATGCTAACAGAAATATTTGCCTGCTGCGAAAGCTGTGCTGAAAAAGGAGAGGTGCTGCAGGACACTTATCAGGTTTGCACTTGACAAAATTATTCCTAATATCCAGTATTTTTATGAATCTGCTGCTTGTATTTTAGAAGGCTTCTTGTGAATAGCTGTATAGTTTGCAGAATGAGATATTGGTAAGATGAAATGAAAGGATGTTTTATTTATTGAGATTTACAAGTAGTACGAACTAGACGATCTTTAGGGTCCCTTCCAACACAAAACATTCTATGACTCTATGATTTTGTGATTCTATGATTCTCTTTGTTGCCTGCTGTTGCTGCAGTTTTCAGAGACTCGACTGCTTTATTTGGGTGATTTTTTCATGAGTTTGGAAACAAAAAAACCCCTTTATTATATTACTGTACATAATAAATAACTACTCTTTTGTATCTATTTCTTGCTGTTATAAGTAGAAAATATTGCTAAGCCTCTGATGCAATTATTTCATTCCTTTGTATCTACGTAATGTCTTCTGCTTGACTCTCAGGGGGTCATTATGGTAAAGGCTTTTCATTTACAAGAAACAGCAAAAGTACTGATGTTACTTCCGGGAATTATGATAAAATTGTTCCATTGTGGGGGGAGGGTCATATGCGCTGGTAATTATTTTTATATTTAGAATCGGAAATGACAATCTGAAATCAGAATATCTCATTAGTGATAATGAATTTTCATTTCTGACAAGTGAAGTATTCCCAAGGAAACTACAGATGTTGTTAGAACTACAGTGAATTTTTAAGGTGCCTCGATAACTGAAAGCCAGGAATTTAAAAGTGTCAAAGCACGATAATACATCTTTAATTGCCTACAGTAACAGTGTGTATCCTTTTTTCCCAATATCCCAAATTTTTACTAAGTGAAAAGAGATCTGGGACAGTCCTAAAGAAACTCAGTTTTAGCATGTGTTTTGGTCTCTCTTGCCTAACAGCAGCTATCAACAAACCCTTTGTTTGTTCCATTGTTTTTAAATTCAAGAAACATAAAATATATTTTAGATGATGACAATTTCAGTTCATATCAAGGTAGGTAGAGTGATGCAGATCTGTATCTAAACAGGCCTTTTTCTTATAGGAATGTTCAAAACCAACCCTACAAATAACTTACCTGTAACTTTGGTCTGAAGCCCATACTCTGGACAAAAGCAAAACTTGCCTGTTTTTTGGCTCATTTTAATTTCTTAGAGTGGAATTATTTTTGAAACAAAGCTAAGATGGAAAGAATCTGAACTGTTACACTGCCTCCACCTTTTGGGCCATGACCTGTATACAAACATAAAGGAATAATACATTACCTATTTTAGGTGACTGAAATGAAGTTGACTGACATGGCAAGTTCAAGAGAGAAACTGGATCTCCAGACAAAGACTGAACAAGAAAAGCTTTATTTTGTGGCACCAACAGTCATGTTTTCTGGGAAGCTTTGAAGATATCAGGTTATAACTTGAAACTTCCCTCAGACTCTCAGCTTTTATTCCAGACATGGGGCAATGAGTAAACAGTTTCCAGGAGAGCACTTCCCCACAGAATTGACTACCAAAAAATCTGGTCAACAGCAAGGTGACATTTGATGCCCAGGGCAATGGTGTAGCCTCACATTCTGGAGAGCCTTTCACCGACCATACTTCTTGATGGCACGATGGCTGTCGCATCTAGTCCTCTCACATTCTCTCCCATCTTCATTTTACCCCATTTCTCCTTCCCTTCAGGGAATTCGGAGTTTTATAACTCTATGCCAGAGCTTTTGGGTGCTTTTCCTCAAGAATTAAGAGGTGTATTTTATGGTTTGCCATGCCTCTTGCCATCAGTGGACTTATGGAGAACAGGTTGTGGATGCTACCCCTGGATTTGAGTGAGAAGTGTCCCTAAGGGCCTCAGCAGCTGAATTCTACTTTCCCTCACCAAGACCATGGCACCAGTGTTGTGACACTCTGTGCTTGATCCATCACACTCAAGATTTTTTTACTCTTGTCTCCCTTCAAAAAGTCCAATGCACTGTGTTTACCCAGCTCCGCTAGCAATGGCTTGTCCTGAAAGAGATAAAGTGAAAAAAGATTTACAGAGCTGAGGAATAAACACTCTCCACTTTCTCCTGGAGGAAAATACATCTTTAGTGCCAGAAAGACATCTAAGAATAAATACCAGAGAGCAAGTCAAAACAGTACAAAATACAATAACAAACCTTTTAAAGAAAATCAAGGGGGAGATGTTACTTTGGTGTCTGCATTCAAGATACATGGTCAGAGCACGATGCTCTTAAAGGCAGCTGCTTTGGTTTGAAATTTGCCCTGCTCACTAACCCTCTGTGTGTACTGCAAAAGACATTTGGTGAAGGGGGTGCATGAAGGGAGATCAAACTCCTGTTCTCACAACAACAGAGAGGGGAAAGGGGCTCTTGAGAGCGTTTGTGGCAGAGTCCTTCTATCTCAAGTGCTGTTTGTTGTTTTGTTTGTGTTCAGCTCAGCAGTGCTTTCACAGGTGGGATCCTTATGTGCTGGGCGCTGGACAAAGGCCATCCTTGCCTCCCACTGCGTAATATAATTAGGTGACAAGTTTCCATGGGTAGACATGGACAGGCAGGGTGGTAGACAGCAATTTCAGAAACAGCAGCTGCCTTGGCCATATCAAGGTTTCAGAGCAAAAGGGGACTTGCAGCAGAGAGTGAAGTAGGCAGAGGAGAAGGAGCTGAAGAAGGTTTATGCAGAAATAATTATCTGCCTACAGGTGCCTGAAAAATTCCAAGACAACAGCATTGCCTGGCTTCTGCACAGTGACAGAAAATGAGACATTCAGTGGAGATACCTCAGGCACAGCCGAAGCCAGGGAGAAAAGCAGCCTGACTGTATGCTAGGGTGGCACCTGGGGCTCGGAAGCCATCAAGCAGTTGCCGTGTAGAAACTCCTGGATTTCCCTGTCAGGCAGCATCATAGAAAAGTTTTTCCTACTTGAAATCCAATAAAAAAATTGAAGTTTGTAATCACACTTCACCTGGACCCTAATTTGGCCAGGAAACATTCAGATATCTGTATTCCTAGGCAAGCAGTCAGTTAGGAAATAAAGCTGTATTTTAAACAGGATTCAGAATCCAGGCATGATTGCTGACAGAAACAGATGGGTTGAATAAGCCATTTCCTGCCAGTGTTTTCTGAATGCTACCAGTATTTGGGAAGCTACCAGTGGTCATATAAAAGTATTTTCTCCAGTAACAGAAGACGTTTTCAAATCAAGAAAAAAGGGCAAATCCAGCAAGCTGTCAGATCTAGAGTGTGAGTGTGCATTGTGGGCAAAAAAAGAAATCAGTGCATAAGAGAAAAAAACAGTACCTTAATCTTAACCTTGCAGCAGTGTTCTGAGGGTTGTAGAGAACTTGGTATTTAATTATGCTTTGCCTGTGCAAATGTTTTATCCCCATATAATCAAATAAACCATTTAATTTCTCCTTAAAACACCTCGCCACTCTGCCAGCAGTGCCATTTATTATGAAATACACTCTTTGCAGATGGAGTAGAAACTATTTTTGAAAAACAGATCACAGTCAATTGCAAGACTGTTTTCTGCCCATGCCCCCCTTCTCTTCCTCACCCAGCAGACAACCTTCCTTCTCCTCCCTGCTTTTATTAGCTCTCTAAAAGACACAAAAACTGCTTATTTGGAAAGCAGTTTATGGCTTATTTTAATGAGGTTTGGCAAGTTAGCAGGATTGGTGTCATGTGCCAGCAGCGCTGTACAGCGCATTGACAGACATCATTGGGTTACACCATGGTCAGCTGGTCTGCAGCAATACTCTGCCAAATGCACAATGTCTGTCTCTTCTGTGAGAAAAAAATTTCACCTCCTCAGCATGGAAATGAGGTATCACAGGAGCCACTGGAAACCACTGGAGAGCCGTTTAATGAGCCTGCTTTCTTGCTTGATCTTATGCAGCACTTCTTCCTCCATCCACAAGGTGCTGTTCCCCGACTGCTGTCCTTCACGCATGCAGCTTTGGCATTCACCTTCTGCAAACCCACACTCAAACAAGCCCCTTTCCCTCGCTGTTCACAGCAAGCAAATGCAAAAATACAGTGGGAAAAAAAAAAAAAAAAGGTAAAAAACCCCACCTAAACCCAAGACAAAAGAACATTCGCTCTTCCCCTGCTGCAGCCAACAGCATCACACCGTCCTTTTCAGAAACACACCAGGCTCCAGCTTAAGGTTTACGTATTTTTTTGTCCCCGCAACTCTAACAAGAAGGTTTTTCTTAAACCTCATTGCTTTGATGTTGTGAAGCCTTTATCAGATCCTGATTATGTGGTTACCTGTCATCAAGGATGTGATGATGTACGTATATCCTGCGGTCAACTCATTCTTAAGTGTATACTGTGCAAATCTGATCATTCCCTGCTTGCCCCCAGCTCAGGCTTCTTCTGTCATCTATTATTTCAGCTCTAAGCTTGTTAGAGGACAGACTATCATTGCATTTGTCAAAAGTACTATGCATACCTCAGGAATTGAATGACTAATGTGTTGCACTAGTAAAGACTGAATATGGACTCAAAAGTTCAAGCAAAATGAAGTAAAATTATTAAGTAGCACAAGTGGTAAATTAAAATGAAGCAATTTTAATAACTAAAGCTTAGTTAAAACATGGATGATTGTGTATTTACTTAAGAAACACCACACCAGAAGACAGAGAAAATAAGGCATATCAGATAGGGAGACTAACAGAGTAAATAGACACAGAAGGACTCCTGACAAGGAGAAAACATTACATAAATGAACATAGTGGGTTTACCTTGGCTGGCTGCCAGATGCCTACCAGCCCCCTTCAGGACAGGGGAGAGAAAACATGAAGAAAACTCATGGGTCAAGATAAAGACAGGGAGATCATTTGTCAATTGACATCATGGACAAAACAGAATCTACTTGGGGAAATCAATTAAATTGGTTGCCGACTAATTGTAACAGACTGGCATAGTGAGAAATAAAATGAAATTAAAACCACCTTCTCCCCCCACCACTTTCTTCCAAGGCTAAACTTCATTTCTCACTCTTCTGCCCCCTGAGTAGCTCAGGGGGACTGGACATGGAGTTTGTGGCAGAAATGTGTGATGAGCTGACTTTCTTCCCTGGCTCCACTATGGGCTCCTCCCATGGAATACAGGCCTTCACAAGCTTCTCTGGCATGAGTCCTTTCCCTGGGGTGCAGTCCTCCAGGAGCAGACTGCTCCAGCATCAGTCATGTATGGGCACCAGAAGCTCACAGGTCCTGTCAGAAAACCTGTTTCAGTATGGGTTCCTCTCCATGGGCTGGAGCTCCTGCCAGGAGCTCTCCACAGGCTGCAACTTCCCTTAGGACACAACCCCCTGCTCCAGCATGGGGTCCTCTGTGGCCACAGGTGAATATCTGTTCCATGGTGGACTTCCCATAGGCTGCAGGGGGCCAGCCTGCCTCGCTGTGTTCAGCATCACAGGCTGCAGGGGAACCTTCTCCAGTGCCTGGAGCGCCTCCTCCCCTCCTTCTGCACTGACCTTGGTGTCTGCAGGGATGTTTCTCCCACATTTTCTCACTTCTCCCTCCCAGCTGCTGTGCAGCATTTTTTATCCCTTCATATATTGCTGATGGGCTCAGCTTTTGGTGGGTCCATCTTGGAGCCGACTGGAAATGGCTCTGTCCAACATAGGGGTAGCTTCTTGTGTCTTCTCACAGAAGCCACCCCTGCAGTGCACCTGCTACCAAAACTTTGCTGTATAAACCCAATACAATGAAATAGGAGAATAATTTGAAACAGCTAGTAAGAAAGGCATTGACTGATAGTTTTCCTGCCTGGGGATTTAATTTAGAAAGTGCTGCTTTTTACAGCCACTAAGAACTCCTACCTCTAGTCAACAGTCTGTATATACTCGGTATTTCTTAATGTCACATTAACTGAGTTTGAAAACAATGACCTGGCTGTACACGAGTGTTGGAACCAAGAACTGGCCTGGAGGTTTCCCTTGTGTTCTCCAACCTTCTCACTGACCTTTTTAGAAATACCACATACTCATACAAATTTTGTTTTCATTTTTTCAAATTGTATTTTAATACTTGCTTTTACACTTTCATTAACTATCTGCTGTATCAAGATTCTTTAGCACAGTCATATTTGTTGAGAAGTCTTTGATAAAACATACCACAGGCATGCAATTTATGAAAGGAATGAATAAGCCAGAATGAAGTAAAACAGTGACATTCTATAGCTGCATCTTGAAGAAGAGATGGTAAAGCATGGCACACACAGATACTAAAGCATTCACCCACACTTTCAGTTATGACAACCAGCCAGGTCCCCAGCTAGGACATAGCTGGGAATGCTGGAAACTCCCGAAATAACTGATTCTCGGGATTCTTTGGGAACTTTCCTCACCAAGGGTTACAAAGCTAGATGAGGGAAAATTAATAAAGGGATGGAAAAAAAAGTCAGAAACAGACTGATAACTAACTGAAGTTGCAGACTTCAGGAAATGGCAGTTGAATCTGAATGCTTCTGCACGCGCAGGAGAGCAATAGCCATGAATTAACCTTACAATTACTCCATCCAATAGTATAGAAAATAAAATGAAATGCATTAGAATCACTTTATTTAACAATGCATGCTAGTCTGTATAGGGCAGGCTGTACAATAGCAATACCCCTCCTTCCAAATGCAAACCAAAAGAAACCCTTTTTAGGACATCACGAAGAGCAAGAACGGACAAAATTTCACACATCCCTGGATTTGTGGCGTATTTATTAGCAGTTAGCTATCTATCAAATATTTTGTAAATGAAATCAAAATAGCTTTGAGTGTCTTAGTCTTTGAAGAAGACTTTTCACCGTCTTTTGAAAGTGGGAATAAAGTTTGAAATAATTATGTTTTGAAAAAATTATGTTTTTATAAATGTTGCAGCTGTTTGAGTTCAACATCACTGGAGCAGTAGCTGCTTGCTCTGTTCCCATGTGTGGGAAGAAAGGAATCTCTGTGATGTCCTGCTCCCATGCTGCACTGTGAACACTCTCCACATATGTGGAGCTATGTTTTTCATTGTCTGTTTCAGTACGCAAGCAAATTGATATCTAACAATGTACCTTCCAATGCTGTCGTGTCCTGGTGTTGGTCACTCCTTTTACCCATTGAGCTGGAGCTCAATGTGAGAAGTTATGTGATACTTAATTTTAGAGAGTAGGAGGCTACTTCTCTAGTGTTTGTCCATTGAAAAGGAATACATGTATTGAAGCTCTGGACCTCCAAAGACAGAAATGTTGAGAGGAATATGTGTAGTCTTTTATGCAGAGGCCATCAGCTTGGTGATACTATTGTTGGCTAGCCCTGGAAACCAGAAAGGTGACAATAATGAAAGAGTATCTCTCTATTTGCCTGGTTTCTGAAGAAATTAAGCTCATTCTCCATTACTGCACATATATATCCACCATTATCTCCCTTCTTAATAACTCTCAAACTTGTGGCTCAGTTTTGAGCAGATTTAAAGGACTTCTGAAGGCCTCAAAGGCCCTCATTTCAACTCATTTCCTTACCGACGGAAAGATACTTCAGCCTCAGCTCAATTGTACTAGTAGTCAGAGGATCTATATGGTGACTGAAGATATGCTGTGGCTGTCTTCAAGGCCTCCAGTGAGTTGTGTTTCATGGCTGACTTTCAGCTGCACAATGCACAGGGTTGGTAACAAGTGAAGAGTTCTGTCCTCTGTCAGTGGTTGGTTCCTAAGAAAATTATCTGTCATTTATGACTAATAAAACCCCAAACCTTGCAGTTTTCCTCAAAATTCATGTTACTTCTTTCTCCTCTGAGGGGTCTCCCATATCTACTGATATGGTGAGCTCCTGCTGTAGCCTTAATGAAATTCAGCTACCCACAACACACAAATCCATTGGAAACTGGGCTCCACCACTTCTGGAATTACTTCTTGAGTTTTTTTGCCAGTGTTACTTTCTCTACAGCTGTTAGCAAGCACAATTTCAGTGTATACTATGCACCACAGCGCTTCTCTCCCACTGTTGTTTCATCTGATGGGCAATTTGTCCACTGCAAATGTTTCCAATATTACTCTTCTATGGCACAATTTGCTCATGAAAGGGAAAAACAAACAAATAAAAAAAACGAAAACCAAAACCTGACAGCAGAATTCATTGCTATAATTTAGGGAGGTTTCAGTGATATTAATGAGCTTCCATTACCAGGGGAACATGGGCTGTTTTCTGTATAATTACTACTATTTATATAACCATCACATCCAATGTATTATCTTCACATGCTCGAAGCAAGAACGAGGTTCTTTTGTGTTGGTGTGCATGCATAATACATTTTGGTGTGCAGGCACAACCCATAGGGAATGAATAGAGACCAGTTTAAAGTCACAGAGCAGCTGCCTGCTGATTCTCTCAAGAGTGAGGCATGAAAATAAACAGGATGTGATCTAATAGGCTAGTTGTTTTATTATAACACTCCATTGTTATTAATTGACAACAGCTGTGTGGCAAGTTGTGTGACACCCACAGCTGGAATGAATGTGCTCCAAGTAAATTGAATGTATAGGATCCTAAAAAGAGGTAGTGTCGTGGTTTAAGTCCAGTCAGCCACCTAGCTCACTCGCACACTGCCCCTCCTTCCTCCCCCTGCTCCCAGAGGGATGGGGAGGAGAATCGAAAGAATGCAACTCCCATGGGTTGAGATATGAACAGTCCAGTAACTAAGGTATAACACAAACCACTGCTGCTACCACCAATAATAATAATGATAAGGGAAATAACAAGGGAAGAGAATACAACTGCTCACCACCCACCAACCGATACCTAGACCGACCCGAGCAGTGAACTAACTCTTCCGGGTGACTGCCCCCAGTTCATATATTGGGCATGACATGCTGAAGTATGGAATACCTCTTCAGTCAGTTTGGGTCAGGTGTCCTGTCTCTGCTTCCTCCCAGCTTCCCCTCCTCCCTGGCAGAGCATGAGACTCAGAAAGTCCTTGGTCAGAGTAAACATTACTGAGCAGCAACTAAAAACATCGGTGTTACCAGCGCTGTTCCCAGGCTGGAAGTCAGAAACACAGCACTGCACCAGCTACTAAGAAGGAGAAAAATGATTGCTACTGCTGAACCCAGGACAGGCAGGTATCACACAGAAAGAAAATTCACCTCCCTGTCTGCTCTTGCCAAGGGAGTTAATTTCTTGCTCAGCTGTTTACAGTATTGGTGCCTGTTTTTGTGCAATGTTAGTACAGGTATTTTTGCAGTAGTTCTCTATATGACGTAACAGCATATTGATACCTTCAGGGGTGAACTGTTCGCGGACCCAAGGGCAAAATGCTCTAATATGCTCTGAATAAAGCAAACCAGATTTTGTGGTCAGCAATGTGTGTGCATCTGTATGTGTGTGTATGCCAGAATGTATTCTAACTCTTCAGAATAAATCTTGCTACAGGTGAAAACTGAAACACCTACTTCCTCCACCGATACAATCATCCCCCTCCAAAATCAAAGCCAAGTCATTGTCAGAGCTTGTTCCTATGCTGCAGACAAAATGTATTCACATTTTCCACTCTGATATTAGTGAAAGAAAAACTCCTAAATGTTTTATTCTGCCAGTGGAAGTGAAAGAAATGCAACATCATCTTAAAGATGGGTAACCACAGGAAGTTTTCTACTGACTTTTGTCTGTTAGGGGTCAGGGCAGGCTGAGAGCAAACGCTCCTTGAAAGGACAGAGTAAGGGGAGACCACTTGTCAAAGAATTTGGATCTGATCATGAAATCACTGGTTCCCAGTGACCCTAATGGACTTTCCCTGGGCAGGGGTAAGGTAGAGCTTTCTCTTTCCCTTGGTGTCCATTTTGCTCTACCCAAGAAAAGTGACCAACTCTTAAGTGGCATGGAGTGCCTTCTGTGGTTTTCCCTCCGCCAATTTGATTCAACTTGAATGTGTTTCTCTATGAATGGACTTCACCTGGCAAATGTCACACCCAACAGTGTGCCCTGAGCCTGGAAGAAGAAAATGTGCCTTTTTCTCATTATGACTACTGACAATAGAGCCTAAGTATAAAATAATAACAAAAAACATTTTGCAGCTGTGAAGGAGAGTCTCTGTGTTGCTCTGTAGTAGCTAAATTTCAGGCTCCATAGGAAAGAAACTGGCAGAGGAATTGAAAAGGAGGTTGCTGATGTTTGGAAAATGTTTCTAATGTAGTAGCTAAAGGTCTTTTCAGCGCAACTTGAATCCAATCATAGCCATGATTTCCACAAGAGGTATCTTGCAGTACACTGAGAAATTGCACTGTATTTTCCCTTCTAGGCCATCCAGGGGTGCACCTTTTGCTCTGTGCCATACTACAGAATAACAAATGCACTCGGGATTCGCCAGCGGAAAAATACTTCTCTTTACAGCCTTGGTCACTGATGCTGGAAAGATCTCAGGCGGGTTACTTCTCTCTTCCTGTCCCCAGAAATGGGGAGTAATTTTGACTGGTTGTGAGGCCCACCACCACTAGGCAAGCCCCAGAAATCCTGCCCATGTGGAGCCCAGCAACTTTGAGCATCCATGTATCCCTGTCCTGCTGCCTCAGGACCAGCTCCAAAGGGAGCAGGAGCCATGAGATAGACCTGTGAATTCTCAGCCATTCCTTGGCTGCACTGGAGAAGTCAGAGGATGCACTCCCACTTCTGCTGTGTGTTAAAGGGTGTAGGTGGAATAAAGAGTCAGCAGACACCAAAGCCTCAAAGCCGCCTCAGACACTAGCTCTGCCCCTACCCACATCCACCAGCACAGCAGCTGTGTTTTCACACTTCAGGGGAGGTGGGGAGAGCTTGGGTGATGGAAGCGATAGGATGATAAGATTTCCTTTCTCTGTTCTTTCCCTTTACTCTTTCTTTTCCCAAGTTTCTTTAATAATAGAAACCTGGGAAACTTCGTATCTTTTAAGAGTGCAAAAATATGTCAGAGCTCTTAGGATTTTTTGAGCAGAAAGTTTGGAAAAACTTTAGGAATGAGGCTGGGCAGCGAATTCAATGAATGAAACAAAACTCAACCTCTTTCTTAATAATGGAAAAGAGAGATTATTTTCTGTGATTTTGTAAACTTCACAGCTGGGATAATGTAATTCACTGCAAGCTATTGAAAATCAATGCCTGCAGAAACTTCATCATGTGAAAAGCTGAAAGTACAGAGGACTTGCAGCAGCTGCAGGCAATGCATCTTTGTCCAGTTAGTGGACCAACCAATGCATAGTGTTGACAGGCAATAACTCATCACATGCTTTTGTGACATTTCACTAAAAATCTCTCAGTCAGGCTGGAGTAGCTTGGTCCAGCTATTTGGCTCAAAGGCATCTGCAACACTGAGCTCATCAATTATATATCAAGGTATTATCAAAATCTATTCCCTTTGGCTGCTTATAAATTGATAGATTAACTGGTATAAGGCGGCAGGATCTGATGATAATGAATGGTATTTCGAAGATATAGAAGATATATTCTACCTATAGAAGATATATTCTACCTATAGAAGATATATAGAAGTCAATTTCTGTATTTATTTAGAACAGATTATGTGTATTAAGATATTTACTTTCTATTTGCCAAAATAAAATAAACAATAATAATAAAAAAACATTTGGTAGAGAAAATTACTTCTTCATTCCCTTCCATGGATTGTTTCATTTGGCAAACCTGTTTAATATGAGTTATTACATATGAAACCACACATGTAAAATATCCATATCTGCAGTATATGTAATTGAAGCTTCTGTCCATATGGATTTTCTAGATAATTTCTATTATGTTATATTATATTATTATATTAATTATATTATAATTTCTATAATTTTCTATATAATCTTTATAGAAAATTATAGTATTTGAAAAGGATTTGGAACCAATTTATCTCTTTAAAAGGGAGGAAAAACAAAAGACAATTTATCTCTTTAAAAGAATGACAAACTGTAACTATAGAATTCTGGGGAATAAGTTTTAAATCTACAGGGAAAACGCAATTCAACAGAAGCTACTGTAACGCATGCAAGAATTCAAGAGAATGTAAAAAATCTTTTGTAGGTCCCTTTTAGCTCCATGCCAGAGACAGGCCTTCAGACTTTTCCAGGAGATAGCTATTTTATAAAGATGATGCCTGCCATCATTGTGATTTTTCATAGCTGCAAGATAGGTTAGCAAACCCATTGGCCTCACATGCTCTTGCTCCTACCCTTCTCTCCTTGCCTGGGGTGCAGAACTATGCTGGTGCTCCCTCCTCACCACACACTTGTGGGTGGTTCTTTCCCACATCATTGTATTGTTTCTCCCCACAGGTTTGGCATGCTTAGAGAAATACTCCCTTTCCTGGGATCAAGTCTCTGTAAAACAGTCAAATGGTTTTCCTGACGCAGGCTCCTCAAGCGAGGATTCCAGGTCACTGTTACTGACGCAGCATTCTGTTTCAGCATATCTGCCGTGAGTCAATCTCCCCTACATTGACAGCTCAGCAGCGGCAACTCCACCATCCCAAGACCTCTTCTCTACTTCTCAAGTAGCATTCAGTTTTGCATATCTGTTTTTACCATATGTCTTCAAACAATTTGAAAACAGGAAAGAGCAGGCACTGCCATGTGAACAGTTATCTGTCTGTAAGCAGCCAGCAGAGACCTCAGTGATTGCCAGAAGCCTGTGGACCTCATGTGAGAGCAAGCTTGCAGCACGAACCCTAAGGAAAAGAAACCTGCTCCTTTTCCCCTCCTGTGGTATTGCAAAGCCTGTCAGAGCACAGGTACAATTTGGAAAGCCCATGTTGTTATTCTGACCTTTTTCTTCCCCTGTGCCTTTCTCCCTCTTCCCACAGATCATAGAATCATAGAATCATAGAATAGTTAGGGTTGGAAAGGACCTTAAGATCATTTAGTTCCAACCCCCCTGCCATGGGCAGGGACACCTCACACTAAACCAGGCCATCCAAGGCTCTGTCCAACCCAGCCTTGAACACTGCCAGGGATGAAGCATTCACAACTTCCCTGGGCAACCCATTCCACTGCCTCACCACCCTCACAGTAAAGAATTTCTTCCTCATATCCAATCTAAACTTACCCTGTTTAAGTCTGAACCCATTACCCCTTGTCCTCTCACTACAGTTCCTGATGAAGAGTCCATCCCCAGCATCCCTATAGCCTCCCTTCAGATACTGGAAGGCTGTTATGAGGTCTCCATGCAGCCTTCTCTTCTCCAGGCTGAACAGCCCCAACTTTCTCAGCCTGTCTTCATACGGGAGGTGCTCCAGTCCCCTGATCATCCTCGTGGCCCTCCTCTGGACTTGTTCCAACAGTTCCATGTCCTTTCCTTCTAGACCTGTACAGACCTGGAAGGAGCTCATGTTTGGGAAGTAGACATTTTTGCATCTAAAAGCAGGAGTGGGTAACCTATATTCATAACTTGCTTGACAAATGGTTATTTCTGTGGTCATCTCTGGATGTCTGGGCTTCCCGTGACAGCTTTCCAGTCACCTCTCAGCTCTGGAGAGTTGAAGTTCATGACCTCCAGAGGATTGTAGTTTGCTGTAGTTTCAAGCTTTTTTTGTCTTCAAGCGTTTCAGCCACTGCTCTACTTTGCAGAACATGGGAGGCTCTTCTCTCCACCTGATGCACTCGCAGCAGCTCCTTTTTCTTTCCTGATTCAAAAGATCATTTTGGGCAATGCTTTTCTAGACAGAGATTAAATTACTCATCAGGTGTTGCATGCAAGTACTTGGGCCAGGCACTGTCACTTCTCAGCAGAGATCTCATTTGGGAGAATGCCTTATTTCACTCCAGGGAAGCCTCGTCAGGGAAGCAGCCCACAGCATGTACTGTGCCTGTGGTCCAGGTAGCTAATGCTGGTCCAGGTAGCTAATGTTGCAAACTGGGCTCAGTGGGGAAGTTGCACTGGGACAACTAGTGTTGGTGCAGACTAGCTATGCTAGTAATTTCACCACCCAGCATGTCTTTGTCCCAGAGGCTGGTCTCATTTCTCAACAGTTCCACTCAAACGCTTGGGTGTCCAAAGCAGCCCTCCTTGGGATTACTCATGTTTGCAGTCCTGCTTAGCATATTCTAATTCTCTTGCTTCAGCACTCCTCACAGCAGCTGCTCTAGAAGTCATGAGATTTCTGGAGGAAGCTAGGTGAAAATTAGTGTAGCACTTGGTTAACTTCTCCCACAAAGAAAGGAAACCCCATGTGTCATCCGCAGGAGCTTGCTCCCTTTGTCCAGCATCTCTTTCCCACATTAAAAAATGGCTCCACTCTGCAGCTACTGCAGATGAACAGGCAAACCTGTGGCAAGGTCAGCCTGTTCCCAAGTTTTGTTCTGGAGCAGTCTTTACAGAAGGCATTTAGAAAAGCCACAGAAAATCCACTTGCCTTCCTTTCCATGCTCCATGTATTCAAATCCATAAATGCTAAGCGGTGCTTAGAGTTATAAAAGTAAGCAAAATTGTCCCAGAAAGTAGGGCTAGAAAGGTAAGCAATTTATTTTCAGCATGTATTTGTGTTTGGGCTTTGGAAGAGTATGAGACACAGTATTCTGCTGATAAAACTTGGAACACTGTGAACTAAAAATGAGGTTGTTTATGTCTGTTAAAAGCAATTCAGAAAACTGTGTGCATAGTGAGCTGCTTGAGCACAGGATTCATATACTTGGAAAAGAAAACTGAACGTATTTGAAGCCATAGGTGTTCAAGACTTTCCTTTTATGCTGTATCAATTTAAACCTCTAAACAGCAAAACTTCTCCTTTTCTTAACTGTACACTGAATATTCACCTATTCAGTGCTGTGAAGACCTAGCGTGTCTGCTGGATGAGACCGTATTTCAGTGCTGAAACGAATAAGGTAGATCATATACATCTTCACCTTGTTGTGAGCATTTACGCGGTTCCTGTGTTGCTGTATAGCTCAGAGAACATTTTCCAGCAAAACCACTACTTGCTCCTGATTTCCAAATCAAGCCAAAGTTATGACAAGTTGTTTGAAGAGCAAACTAATTTCCTGAAATTAAGGTTCTGCTTTGGTGACTTACAAGGAGTTCATGTGGCTCATGGAGCAGCGAGCAGAGATGAGTGCACTTGGGAGATAGCAGTGCTGCCGTGGAGGACAACAGCTTGCTTTAACTGTGGTGCTGTGACCCCCAGAGGAAGGTGAATGCCTGGGTGGTCCTGACAGCCTCTGACACCTTTGGGTGCATGTGCAGGCCTAGTTCAGCTTCAAAGCTAAAGGGATTTGTTTTCTTTTCATCCTGGAATTTCTTAAATTAGTGCATATTCCTTCAATACAGTAGCTTTTAACTGACCAATTATTGATGTCTGCAAACTCCATTGGGACTGAGCTCAGCTGTGCTGGGTGCCGTTCACCTCCAAGAGTGCACAGACCTGTGTCAGAGACCTTGCTATTCTGTATTTTCTGTTTGAGGTTAGAGCGAGAGGAATCATTTATTGAGGAATAAGTGTGGTTTGACCCCCAGAGGTTTTCCTGATGGATGGACAGTCTGGTGGGGCTTGATATTAGTTCACATGATTGCTGGTTTTGTAGCTCCTAGTAACTAGTGCAACTAGTTAGCTATATATATACAACTATAAATAGCTACATAACAAGTAACAGTAGTGAGTGGGCAACACTCCAGCTTTGAAGAATCCTCAGTAGTAATCACTCTGTGTTTATTTTCTTGGTGATTTTCAAGAAGAAAGCAACCTTACCTTATCTTGATTTGGTTGCATCATGTTCTGTATGTATAGAAATTTAATGTACATATATGTTAAAAAGAACTTGAGAAAGTAGGAAAAATGGCTCTGCAGGCAATTGGGGTGAGGTAAGAAATGACTGGGTTTGTCCCCTCACAAACTCTTATTTCCATGTATTTTGCGGTAGTACAACAGAGTGGGACTTGCCTGTAAAGAAGGATCAAAACGAACTAGATCCCCACCTAGAAATGGGAAGAAGTAACGAGAATAGGAATCACATGTCAAGCCTTAAGTATATTGTTCTGGTATATTATCACATATTACAGTCCCTTTCTCTTGAAATAGACTTGCCTTGCATTATTTTGATTTTTGCATCTACATTTGTCTGTAAATTCAGATTAAGTTATGTATCTATTTTAATCCTGCTTGCCAGTCCTGCTTTAGAAGGGCTTCAATAGCAGCCACATTTGCCTTCTGGTCTTTCTGGTGCTAGTCCTAGCAGATGAGTGCACACAGACGTAACAGCCACTTCAGGAAAACACTGCAGCCATGAGAAACAGGAGCCACCTCAGCACGGCTGCACTGCCTTGAGTTTGCTTTAAAGACATTTTTACACTGAAAAGTAATTGCTTGGGTTTGTTGTAAGTAACAAGTGCTGGTTGCTTCAACCAACACATCTGCACTTCCAGATGTCATGATAATTACATGGGATACAACTTGCCAGGATTCAGCTGTTAAATCTTTATATCTCTTACCCTATTTACTAGGGCCAAGAAATTTGTACCTTTTGCATATCATTTATTGAATCAATTATAGATGTGTTGGCTTTTGCATCATTTTGCACAGTCCACTTGTGCAGTGTGTTCAAGAGCCTCTCTTCCCATTCCATTTGATTTATTAATGTTCATACAGCCTGTTGCCATAGCACTTAAAACCAGAGATATTGGGAAGGTGCCCTATTTAGAGAAACACATACTCCCTGAAGTAAGGGTTGGATTTTGATTTTGCCAGTTTTTGTTTTCACACTGAGCAGAAAACTGGTGCAGGGGAGAGGGGACTGGGCACTGACACATGGCTGGGTTGCACGAGCATCTCTGAAGGGTTGGCTGCTGAATCAGAATGACAGTGTTGTATCCTTGGGCATGGAGGGGAAATGTGACCTCCCACAGTCCCACTGGATGCTCGAGGCCAAGATCCCTCCCAGGACACTGGGAAGTGGGGATTAAGCCTTTCTGTGCTAAACATCCCCATTTGCAGGGCTGGATTTGAAAAGGCCATGTGAGTGCCTGTGAGGTACAGGTGTCCCTGGCAGTGAAAACAAATGCTCACCTCGGAGTGTAAGCCCAGTTTTCAGAGCTTGTTTCCACTGATCTGAGCTTCTTCAGTCTCACCCTGAGTAGACACGACAGACTTGTAGCTCTTGCCTCCACTCTGCTTTCCACCCCTCTTACAGAGTGTATCATCTTCATCTGGGGAGCGAAGAAACCTGCAGAACTGCATGTTAGTGAAGTGCTACTATATCTTAAGGAACAGTAAAAATATAATGTCAGAAGTTTTGTGATAAACCATGGGACTGCTGAACCAGCGGTGGAAACGTGTAGCGGAAATGCAGCAGGCACAGCACTGGTGATATGCCAAACTGGCCTCAAGGGACCTGTCTGCCCTGACTGGCAGGATGTTAAAATAGAAATGAAGCTGAAATACAGTGCAAACCCTGATGTTAATAGCTGAAAAGTGGAATACTGGAGAGATGGAACAAATTGTGAAGATTCAAAGAAGCTCTGGATGCTCCATCCCTGGCAGTGTTTAATTCCAGGTTGTATGGGGCTTTGAGCAACCTGGTCTAGTGGAATGTGTTCCTGCCTGTGGTAGGGGGATTGGAACTAGATGATGTTTAAGGTAACTTCTAACCCAAGCCATTCTATGATTCTATGATAAATACTTAGCATTTTTTTCTTTTTCAATTTTTGTAACTTTGTTCCCAATACATTGCCCCTGTCTTCTGTGACAATAAATATGATTTTGCTTTTCCCTCAAGATGGGTCAAGCAATAAACAGTATTACAGGATGAGCTGACAGTGGGGGATCCTCTGCTCACTGAAACAGCAAATCTGGTTAAAGGCTGGGCTGCAGTACTCACGGAATGTGTACTGGCCATGGATTGCAACAGCATGGTGGGTCCACGCTCTTCATGCCTCAGCTAGGCGGCTGGTGATGTACGGAAAATATGTCAAACTTTAGACACATTGACTTTCCCGCAGTTCCCTCCAGGGTAAATCAAATACAAACACCCCACACTACGCTCAGGCCTGCAGTTTAGATGTGATTTTACACAGCAACATTGACTTCAATATCTGAGGCAAATCCTTGTCCCTGTTTAACTCACTAGGAATGTTATGATTGACTTCACTGAGGCCTCTATTTTTGTGCCATGCTCATCCCCAGTGTGTGTAGATATACACGTATGAAAGCACTGATATAAAGGTAGTGAGTAGAGATGTATTACATGGGGGAGGCTTTTTGCAGAGTAGTTAGCAGCTCCGCGTGTGAGTTCTCATCACCTTAGCAGGGTGGCTGCTGGCTCTTCTTAGCTCTCTGAGTCATGCTTGAGGGTTTCAGCCCTGCTGCTATTCTTGTATTCTGCAAACAACGTAGAAAGGCAAATCATACAAAAGCAGAAAGCATGTTTTTTCATATGTAAGCATAAGCAAGTAGCTTAAAGGGGAAAGTTTGTATGTCTGAGCGAAGATGAGAAGCATTTGTGTTCAGCACATGTTCAGTTGCAATAATTATCAACTACAATTGTACCCTAGTTATTTACTGAAGTGGCTTGCTAATGGGTTTATGCTTTGGATGTATAAAAACATTAGTAAATAACAGCCCACTATAGGGTTCAACACTGCTAGTATCACAAACCATATTTCCCTCTCCAGCAATATACTTGCAACAGTGACAGTTTTCAACTAAAAACTGTAATTTTGTACATTGTAATTTCTGCATGTTAATAAGTATTTTCACCATAAAGATTATCAGAAACATTTTGATTTTCCTCTGATAGAAATTATATGGTTTTCCTTCAACATGAAAAAACACATTTTTGTTAAGAATTGCCAAGAAAAAGTACCCCTCCCTGTCCCCCTTACAATTTACATTAAGGTATCTCAGAGCACTGGTTAAATGAGGATTTTCTCACCCTTGGCCTGCCTGAAGGAATTCCCTGGTAACTGTTTCATGAGGACAGGAGCAGGAAAAGGAAAACCCATGTAGCCTGTAACTTCCCTCTAACCCCTTTGGATAGAATCCACAAACCTGTGTTACTATTACCCAGCAACATACGGCCTTCAGTTGGCTTTTTATGGGGTGTGCAGTGCCACCTAAAGACTTTGTTATCTTAAGCTGTTTTTAGTAGGGGATATGATGACTTTCCAATTCTAAGGACAGGTAAGGGATTTCCCTGGCTGCATGGCCAGCTGGTGTGGACTGGCTCATGTCTGCATTGCTCCCACTGTTAGTGCAGATTGGTGATGACTAAGCTGCACATTTCTTCTCTCAGGGTTTCTGTTGGGCCTATGCTGATGCTCCTCTGCCTCAAGGCTGGGTTTACTCTTCTGTGTGTACTTTCAGTTCCCCTGTGTAAGACACCAAGAGGTCTGAATTTTAAACCATCAAAATGGTGTTCCTGTTGAGTGAGATAGAAGATACCTGTCCTAAAGTGGGACAAACCCACAGAGCAATCAGGAAGATAGGTTGGGGGATCAACCACAGGCATCACAGGCACCTCTGCGATGAGCACTCTTGGCATCTGTCCCAGCTGTTATTGATAAGGAGGAAGAGGTTGCTGTCACTGGCAACCGAGCAGAAGGACTTGAGAATGTTAATGAAGTGTGGAGAGCGTATAGGAATCGGGAATAGGTAGAGAAGAAAGAGCTCAGTCGTGCTATAGGCAAGGCTACAGCAGCTGCTTTGGGACAAGTAGAAACTGGTGGAGGGACTAATGTGAGGGGACGAGGCAGAGGTAGAGGAGGAATGTCAGGCAGAGGTGAGAGATTGAATTCTTCTGTGGGATGGGATCAGTGTGCGTACTGTAAGGAGTTTGGACGTTGGAAGTGAGACTGCCCTGGGGGGAGTGCCATGGGGTGGCTCCGGTGACTGAATTAGAACTAGACTGACGGGGACCTGGGGAATCTACCCTAGCAGATCCACTGATTAAATTAAAACTAGGGACTAGAGGAAATAAAGTGGAATTTTTAAGTGGATACAGGAGCAATTTATTCAGCATTAAATCAGAGGGAAAAGAATTTGTTACAGTTGTGGGAGCTACTGGCCACCAAGGAAAAAAGAAAAAAAAAGCATTCTTTCTGAAACTTTTAGAATACAAATTGGGAAAACAAACAAGAATGCATAAACTTTTATACATGCCAAATTCTCCAAAACTTTTATTAGGGCGAGAAGCAACATTTAAAGATGACAAAATGGAATTAAGAGTCAAAAATGATCAATTAATTGAAGTTTTGAGTTTATCTTTAATTTGACAGAAAAGCAAACAGGAGGACCTCCCTGAAATAGAAGAAATCCTTAACCAGGCATATCTGGGAGTGTGGGCATCTGAAGTTCCAGGTAAGGTGAAAAAATGCTTTGCCTGTTAAAGCAGAAATAAAAGGGGGGGCCTGCCCAATTAGGATAAATCTTAAACTCCCTTAAAATTGGAGGATCGGAAGGGAATCAAAGAAATCATTGATAAATTTTTAAAATATGGATTATTAATGGAATGTGAATCAGAATATAATACTCCTATCTTGCCATTAGAGAAATCTGATGGGAAAAGTTACAGACTAGCTCAAGATCTCAGAGCAATCAACAAAATTGTGGAGGATATTCATCCAGCAGCAGCTAATCTGTATACCTTATCGACTAAATTGAATACTAATCAGAAGTGGTTTACTGTTCTGGACTTAAAGGCTTTTCTGACTTCTGGTTTCTGTGTTTGGTGCACTAGTGAGGGCCATGAAGGAAGGTGCTAAAGTCTCACCCTTCTATGTAGAAGTCCAAATCAGGCTTGGTCAGGATCTGGACATAAATGTTCCAGCTCAGAATGATTTACAGGCAGGATCTGAATGAATGGAAGCCAGCCCCATGTTGATGGCCGTTTAAGTGAATGCACTAACAAGTGGATCCATAGCTGGAGAGAAGGGACCAGCCTACCACTCCCTGCTGTTCACCCCACCCATATTGCCAGAGCAGCTCATGAACAGGCTTCTGAGCTGCTGTACTCGGTAGAGTGGCATTTCTGGGGGAAATGGACTGATTTTAGCCTGCCTTAGGATGTGTGATGCTTGAGCTCAGCAGCTGCCTCCTAGTGGCTGTGCCATCTATGTCTGGGTGTGCTGGTGTAGCATTCCTTAGTTGCCCCACACTGTGCCATCCCCATGCATCAGCCAGTGCCATAAGCACAGCAAGTTGTGCACTAGCTAACAAGCAGTACTGCTCTAGAGACCACTAATAAGCAAGCAGATAATGCTGTTCGAGCAATGTTGCCTGCCAGAAACGTCTTCTGGAAAACTTGTAGGTATTGAGAACGATTTCATGTGAATTTCACATTTATAAGCAACCCTGATTGAATGATTCCAGCAGGAGTGAAGACTTCCCCCAAGCCCACAGACTGAAGACCAGACCATCCACTGTTCTCCATGCTAACTAGGCATATGGACACTGCCAGCCAGGCAAGGTGTCAAGCCTGTGACTTCTAAGTGAGACAAACCCATTATCGAGTCCTAAAGCAATCTTCCTATGTACTTGGCATTATTGTTATGAGCCACGGAACTACAGACCAGTCAGCCTCACCTCTGTGCCTGGCAAAATCTTGGAGTAGATTCTCCTGGAAGGCATGCTGAGGCACATGTGAAAAACAAGGTGCTTGGTGACAGCCAGCATGGCTTCACTAAGGGGAAATCCTGCCTGACCAATCTGGTGGCCTTCTATGATGGGGCTGTGGAACTGATGGACATGGGTAGAGCAGTTGATGTCATCAACCTGGACTTGTGCAAAACGTTCAACACTGCCCCACACAACACCCTTGCCTCTAAATTGGAGAGACCTCAATTTGATAGGTGGACCACTCAGTGGATAAAGAACTGGCTGGATGGCCGCACGCAAGGAGTAGTGCTCAATGGCTCAGTGTCCAGCTGGAGACCAGTAACGAGTGGTGTCCCCCAGGGATCGGTGTTGGGGCAGGTCTTGTTCAACATCATCGTGGGTGACATGGACAGTGGGATTGAGGGTGCCCTCAGCAAGTTTGCCGATGACATCAACCTGTGTGGTTCGGTTGATACATTGGAGGGAAGGAATGCCATCCAGAGGGACCTAGACATGCTTGTGAGGTGGGCTGATGCCAACCTGATGAAGTTTAACCATGCCAAGTGCAAAGTCCTCCACCTGGGTTAGAGCAATCCCAGGCACCGCTGCAGGTTGGACAGGGAAGAAATTCAGAGCAGCCCTGTGCAGAAGGACTTGGGGGTGTTGGTTGATGAGAAAATGAACATGAGCTGGCAGTGTGCACTCGCAGCCCAGAAAGCCAACCGTATCCTGGGCTGCATCAAAAGGAGTGTGACCAGCAGGTCGAGGGAGGTGATCCTGCCCCTCTACTCTGCTCTCGTGAGACCTCACTTGGAGTATTGTGTGCAGTTCTGATGTCCTCAGCATAAAAAGGACGTGGAACTGTTGGAACAAGTGCAGAGGAGGGCCACGAGGATGATCAGGGGACTGGAGCACCTCCCATATGATGACAGGCTGAGAAAGTTGGGGCTGTTCAGCCTGGAGAAGAGAAGGCTGCGTGGAGACCTCATAGCAGCCTTCCAATATCTGAAGGGGGCCTGCAGGGGTGCTGGGGAGGGACTCTTCATTAGGGACTGTGGTGAGAGGACAAGGGGTAACGGGTTCAAACTTAAACAGGGGAAGTTTAGATTGGATATGAGGAAGAAATTTTTTACTGTAAGAGTGGTGAGGCAGTGGAATGGGTTGCCCAGGGAAGTTGGGAATGCTCCATCCCTGGCAGTGTTCAAGGCCAGACTGAACAGAGGCTTGGGTGGCATGGTTTAGTGTGAGGTGTCCTTGCCCATGGCAGAGGGGTTGGAACTAAGTGATCTTAAGGTCCTTTCCAACCCTAACCATTCTATGATTCTAGGATCCGTTTGAGAGAACCATTCTGCTGTCATCTGTACTGGGCATGGGTGGAATCTTAGAGTTAGCTGAAGCAATTGAAAACATATCAAGGAATAAGAAAAGTTACAGATGCTCAAAAATTCAATGTGTAAACTTCTTTCTTGGCCCTTTGCATTTAATCTCATTAACAATCCAAGAGTCTGGAGGGTCTATTTTGTTAACTACAGAAGGGGATTAGGAATGCCACACATGCATGCTTACATAGTTACATAGATGATAAGGGACTAGCAGAAGCACACTTGGAAAACCAGATGATAATCAGATGCTGGCTCAAATGAAGAGCAAAGTCTTGGTTTTACACCCAATTCCTTCAGTAAAACTTTAATGGAAGTCTGTTTTGGGTTTAGATATCACTCCTTGACATAATTAACTATATTTGGAGCTTATGGAATGATTTATAAGACAAAGAAGTACTTTGGCCCAAGAGTAACTCAGATGTGAATACACAGGTTAAGTTACTAGTGAACGCCTTTATTCTTGGACCATGATAGAAAATCATACTTCTTATTGTCGTGGTTTAAGCTTCTATAAACCCATGCCGTCGCTTTCTCACTCACTCCCCACTCTTTCTTCCCTCCGCTCCTGGAGGGATGGGAAGGAGAATCAAAAGAATGCAACTCCCACAGGTTGAGATAAGAACAGTTTAGTAACTAAGGTATAACATAAATCACTACTGCTACCACCAATAATAAGAATCATAGAATCATAGAATCAGAGAATAGTTAGGGTTGGAAAGGACCTTAAGATCATCTAGTTCCAACCCCCCTGCCATGGGCAGGGACACCTCACACTAAACCATGCCATCCAAGGTTATGTCCAACCTCACCTCGAATGCCGCCAGGGATGGAGCATTCACAACTTCCCTGGGCAACCCATTCCAGGGCCTCACCACTTTTACAGTAAAAAATTTCTTCCTCATATCCAATCTAGACTTCCCCTGTTTAAGTTTGAACCCATTACCCCTTGTCCTCTCACCACAGTCCCTAATGAAGAGTCCCTCCCCAGCACCCCTGCAGGCCCCCTTCAGATATTGGAAGGCTGCTATGAGGTCTCCACACAGCCTTCTCTTCTCCAGGCTGAACAGCCCCAACTTTCTCAGCCTGTCATCATATGGGAGGTGCTCCAGTCCCCTGATCATCCTCGTGGCCCTCCTCTGCACTTGTTCCAACAGTTCCACGTCCTTTTTATGCTGAGGACATCAGAACTGCACACAATACTCCAAGTGAGGTCTCACGAGAGCAGAGTAGAGGGGCAGGAGCACCTCCCTCGACCTGCTGGTCATGCTCCTTTTGATGCAGCCCAGGATACGGTTGGCTTTCTGGGCTGCAAGTGCACACTGCCGGCTCATGTTCATTTTCTCATCAACCAACACCCCCAAGTCCTTCTGCGCAGGGCTGCTCTGAATTTCTTCCCTGTCCAACCTGCAGCAGTGCCTGGGATTGCTCTAACCCAGGTGGAGGACTTTGCACTTGGCATGGTTAAACTTCATCAGGTTGGCATCAGCCCACCTCACAAGCGTGTCTAGGTCCCTCTGGATGGCATTCCTTCCCTCCAATGTATCAACCGAACCACACAGGTTGATGTCATCGGCAAACTTGCTGAGGGCACCCTCAATCCCACTGTCCATGTCACCCGCAAAGATGTTGAACAAGACCTGCCCCAACACCGATCCCTGGGGGACACCACTCGTTACTGGTCTCCAGCTGGACACTGAGCCATTGAGCACTACTCTTTGCGTGCGGCCATCCAGCCAGTTCTTTATCCACAGAGTGGTCCACCTATCAAATTGAGGTCTCTCCAACTTAGAGAGAAGGATGTCATGTGAGACAGTGTCAAAAGCTTTACACAAGTCCAGGTTGATGACATCAACTGCTCTGCCCCTGTCCATCAGTTCCGTAGCCCCTTCATAGAAGGTCACCAGATTGGTCAGGCAGGATTTCCCCTTAGTGAAGCCATGCTGGCTGTCACCAAGCACCTTGTTGGTTTTCATGTGCCTTAGCATGCCTTCCAGGAGAATCCGCTCCAAGATTTTGCCCGGCACAGAGGTGAGACTGACTGGTCTGTAATTCCCTGGCTCATCCATTTTCCCCTTCTTAAAAATGGGGGTTATATTTCCCTTTTTCCAGTCATCGGGAACTTCACCTGACTGCCATGATTTTTCAAATATGATGGACAGTGGCTTAGCAACTTCATTTGCCAGCTCCTTCAGGACCCGTGGATGGATTTCATCTGGTCCCATGGACTTGTATACGTTCAGGTTCCTAAGATGGTCTCGAACAAGATCCTCTCCTACAGTGGGCCCAGGGTCTTCATTCTCACTGTCCCCGTGTCTGCCTTTCAAGACTTGGGTGGTGTGGTCAGAGCATTTGACGGTGAGGACTGAAGCAAAGAAGTCATTAAGAACCTCAGCCTTCTCTAAGTCCAGGGTAGCCAGTTCTCCCGATAGCTTCTGGAGAGGGCCCACGGTGTCCCTAACCTGTCTTTTATTGGCAATGTACCTATAAAATCCCTTTCTGTTATCCTTAACATCCCTAGCCAAGTTTAATTCTAATTGGGCCTTAGCCTTCCTAACCTGGTCCCTAGCTTCCTGGACAACATCCCTGTATTCTTCCCAATTCACCTGACCTTGCTTCCACCTTTTACAAGCCTCTCTTTTCCTTGGAATTTTGCTCAGCAGGTCCTTATCCATCCAAGGAGGTCTCCTGGCCCTCCTGCTAAACTTCCTTCTAGTTGGGATGCATCGCTCCTGAGCTTGCAGCAGGTGATCCTTGAATATCAACCAACAGTCTTGGGCCCCCCTGCCCTCTAGGGCTGTATCCCATGGAACCTTACTGAGCAGGTTCCTGAAGAGGCCAAAGTCTGCTCTCTTGAATTCCAGGGCAGTGAGCTTGCTGCACGCTCTTCTCACTGTCCTGAGGATCTCAAACTCAACCATCTCATGATCGCTGCAATCAAGGCTGCCCTGGAGCATCACATTCCCAACCAGCCCTTCCCTGTTGGTGAGGACGAGGTCAAGCATGGCACCTCTCCTTGTCGGCTCCTCAATTACTTGCAGAAGGAAGTTGTCTTCCACACAATCGAGGAACCTCCTGGATTGCTTGTGCCGGGCTGTACCATCCCTCCAACAGATATCAGGGTGGTTGAAGTCTCCCACGAGAACAAGGGCCTGTGAGCGTGAGGCTGCTGCTATCTGCCTATGGAGCGCTTCGTCCAGCAAGTCCCCTTGGTCAGGCGGTCTGTAACAGATCCCCATAATAATGTCACCCATCGCTGTTCTCCCTTTAACCCTGACCCACAAACTCTCTGTCGACTGCTCACCTGTCCCCAGACAGAGTTCCATACTCTCCACCCTATCCCTAACATAAATAGCAACTCCCCCTCCCCGTCTGCCGGGCCTGTCTTTCCTAAAGAGCCGGTAACCTTCCATTCCAACACACCAGCCATAGGAGCCATCCCACCATGTTTCTGTGATGCCTATGATATCATACCCCCGTAGATGTGCACACATCTCTAATTCCTCTTGTTTGTTCCCCATGCTACAGGCATTTGTATAGAGGCATTTGAGCTGAGATCCAATTGAAGCCGGCTCATTGGCTGGAGCAGCTGGAATATCTCTACATTGCTCCGAATGTTTACTGTAGGTGCTACTAACCAACTGGGTGTGTTGGGATGGAATGATGCCCCCCTCCCCCAACACATCTAGTTTAAAGCACTCTTGACCAGTCTGGCAAGCCTCCTACCAAATCCACTCTTCCCCTTCTTTGTCAGACCAGCTCCACCAGCCCCCAGTAGACCTGGCCTACTATATTGAGTCCCATGGTCAAGGTACCCAAACCCCTGACTATAGCACCACCCTTCTAACCATTTATTAACCTGCCCAATCCTCCTAGCCTTTTCAAGGTCCTGCCCTGAATCCTGGAGAATTGACGAAAAGACAATCTGAGCTCCAGAGCCCCTAACCACCTCTCCCAGAGCCCTGTAGTCCTTCTTTATGGTCTCTGGGCTACTGCTATCTATATCAGTAGCACCCACATGTATTACCAGGAGTGGGTAATAGTCAGTGGGACCGACTAGAGCAGGCAGCTTCTCGGCCACATCCCTGATCCAAGCCCCTGGTAGGCAACACACCTCCCTTGAGCCTGGGTCAGGCCGGCAGATGGGTGCCTCTGTGCCTTTCAGATTAGAGTCCCCGACTACTACGGCCCCTCGCTTTTTCCTGGCAGCACCAGTAGTGACCTTCTTTACCAGTTGCACCTGGTGGGAGCACTGTTGCTCATCAGCCCCCTGCAGGACAGCAAAGCAGTTCTGGGTGGGGACAACAGATGTAAGAGGAAGCCCCTTGCTTTTAATTGCCCTCTTCCTCCTTTTTTTGTTGTTTTTTTCTGTTACCTTTTCCCAGCTTCCTGGGTTAGCAGCCTCCTTTCCTGCTTGGCAACAGTAGACACTCGAGGCCCCGGAACAGTCTGGTCCTGGAGCAAGCAGTGCTGCTCCCCCTCAGCTTCCCTGACACCTTTCAGCCTGGTAACAGCTTCCTGCAGTTCAGCCACCTGCTGCAGGAGGACCTCCACCAGGGAGCACAGAGTGCAGCCCTGCCCATTGCTCACCCTTCCCTCAGGACAGCAGTGTAGGCGCTCTCTACACCCCGAGCTCTGCACTGCAGCCTCCCTTCCCATCGGCTCCGTTTGGGTGCCTACGCTGGCCACCACCGGCGCAGCCAGAGCAGAGCTCCCAGACCGAGCCTTGCCCGTACGGCGAGTGCTCACCATCGTGCTCACCATCGTGCTCACCACCCCGCCCGCCTGCCCGCGCAAACTGCCTCGATACCGCCCTGTTTGCCCGCCCTGTTCGCTGCGCTCCGAGTCCCTTGCGCTCCCTGGGGCAGGTTTTTAACCAGTCAGTTCTGCCGGTCCTCCTGGCGCCGCCCCCTCTGAGTCAGCCGCTCGCCTCCGCGGAGCTGCAGGCTCCTGGGCAGGGCTTGTCGAGGACTTGAAGCTCCCTCGGGGCAAGTTGCTGCTCCGAGGTGAAGCTCGTAGACGCCCAGCCTCCCCCCCCCCCGATCAGGCGCTGCAGGCGTCCCCTCGCGAGACAGTCACCTCAGCAATGATCCTAATAGATTTCTAATAAGTAAAAGATAACAGTGAAGAACATAAAAAATAATAGCTTTCTGTGTCCAGTTGTTTTCCACAGCTGGCAATAAGTACTTGGTTTACTTGCAGAAAAGAAGATGTAAGTGTGATCTGGGGGAAAGAAAAATCCAACTCTAAAGGTATATAGTAATAGAGACACAGAAGCCTTTTGAAATATATCAGAAAATTTCAAGAAGTGACTGGACACTGATCTGACAGGACCATCTCTCCATCAGTATGGGGCAGGGATCAGATGGCCTCTTGAGTTTCTCTTTTGTAGGCGATTCCCTTTCTAGTTGCTCCATAATAGTATTCCCAAGTGGTTTCCTGAGAGAGCAGCCTGATCCATTACAATAGCAAAACAAAACAGGGAAGACAAATTGAAGACAATGGCTTACTGAGGTAAAAATGAACAAGCTCTTAATTCAAGGACTACAAATAGACCCTGTGCAACCTTGAACAGTTCTGACTTATTCTTCTTTAAACAAAGAAGATACTAAGCAATTTTAAATGCTGGCCTTCACATCATACTAGAGGAGAGGTAAGGGGCTGTACACACAGAGCTGTGCATGAACTGCTGTACTTAAAGCCTTAGAGAACACTCTAAATTTTCTTTGTTACGGTACTAAGTTTTGCAAATTTTAATTTATCATATTAGCTTTTGGAGAAGGTGGTTTCCTTGCTAGCTCTTCATGTGGATGCTGAATGGCTCATTACAGAAGGGGTTATGCATTTCTATGCAGGGACTGTTGAACAATTTCATGACAATTTTTAGGAGTGAGAGAGCATCATCAACATTGGTTGACATCTGTATCTAAAGAAAAATGCTCATCTTATACAGACAAGGTGCAATAATGAGACAGAGTTCCAAGAATCCTAATATAACACTCTACCTGAACACAAATTGGGGTCTGGTGTCTATTAGATGGTTTAGCTTGACGATGGATTTCAAATAGGTGAAAAAAAAAACCCAAACAATTCTGTGAAAGAGCTTTCTGTGTTTGAATTGAAAGCTTATTTTTCATACAATATTAGATCACAAAGACCAGACTTGTTGCTGCAGGAGAAAAGGCATTGTTGAACCTAGCATACAATTTAACTTCTATATATGTTGAAATTCCTGTGGAAGAGAGTTTTGGTGATCTGGGTATATTTGGGAGAGCAAGTATAGCTTAGAACTAAACCAGAATGAAGGTAATTACATTTCCCTACTGCCAGTAAAAATTAACCACCCAAGAAGAAGGGAATCAAACATTACCAACTGCTTAGTGACAGAGAAGGCTTGACAGGATATGAAATTAATTTCTTTTTTTCATCACCACACTGTAAATGAAGGAGATGTAATGGACCATGAGTTTAATGTGCCTGAAGCTATTCCTATTGGAGTACATAGAATACTTTCTGACAACTTCACTAGCATCTTTGCTCAACCCACACAAACCCTTTGCACTAGCCAGAGCAATATTTTCTGAAGAATAAATTAAAAAAGTAAAGCCACATACGCTGATTTCTGAGTGCAATTGTCAGTCCTTTCTAAAGAGAAGAAAAACAAGAACAATTTGAAGACTGAGATGATTATATTATTTGTGAGAGTTGTAACTGTCTGATGTTGTGGCAATGAAAATACTGTTGAAAATTTATGAAAGATAAAGTTTTATTAGTGAACCTTATGATACGTCATGAATACCAATGGACTGAGGGACTCTAATAACCAAGGTAGTAATTGATTTTTTACCAAAACAATACATTCTGTAGCCACCTTGTACTTATTGACTAAGATTTTTATACTTCCATTTATTTTGTCATTATTCTGTCATGAGAAAAAAAATACCAAACTCTACTTCTAATCTTTCCAACTGCTGTAGCTTTGGCTGGGTGCTAGGGCTGCGCCTTCTCAGGGAAAGCAGGGTTGCACCTTGCCTGCAGAGCTCTAACTGGTCTGAAGCTGGTGCCTGCTCGGTCCCTGCATGTGGCAAGCTATGGAAAGGATCCTTCTGTGTTTCTGAAACTCTTCCTCTGGATTTGCCGCTGAGGGGAGGGGAGTGTCCTTGTCCATTCTGAGTCACCTCAGCTTGACCAGCACCCTCAGAAAGCCTAGACTGGGCTTAGGGAAGTTGCTGGCACACACGAGAGAAGCTGCTGTATGAGTGTGGCAGTTGCCCTTAACTATGGGCTGTGAGACTAGTGAGTCTCCCAAATGGACAGTGCATGTTGTCCAAGGTGGCTAAGGTGGCATTGCCCATGGGGAATGTGTACTTAGTTACAAGAGAAACAAGTCTGAAGAAACAAGCAAGAAACATGCATTCCTAAAAGATCCAAGAAAAATGTTTGATTTACACCAGTCCTCTTTGAGGAGGTGCAAGGTATCCCTTTTAATAGTCTGACTTTGCCTTCTGATTTGCAGTGACATGCCTCCAAGGTTTGCATGTAAGGTAAACGTTTCTATCTCAACTCATAGCTTAAGTTTCTTAAAGTAACTTCTGCAATTTTTCACTGTCTGAATGCAGGTGTCATGGTTTGCCTTGCCACAAACACTTGTTACTTTGACACTCCCTAAACATGGGTACTATTTTTCTAAGCACCTGTGACTATGACTCATGTAGGACCCCTGAGATCAACATATTATCATGAAATATGAACATGTTGAACAGCTTTATAAACAGCATTAAATCACATAGAGGTTCACTAATTATTTAGATATTAAAGAATATCCATAGTACAGAATTAAAGTTTCGGTCTGTGCATGCAATGAGCTACATGTCTCCCTTTCTCACTCCATCCATTTACCTGGTCCTTCATTACGGATACCTTGGGGACTTCAGGGTAGATTTTGTAAGGCACACTAAAGGGCAGAATAAGAAGATGTCTAACTCTTTGCTGTGTTTAAAATACTCTCCAGAGATCTACTTTGCAATGGCAGTAAAGGCTGGTGGAGAAGTCTTGGTGGACAATGGAGGCAAACCCATGGCTTTTTAACTGTATTTCTGCTCTGTTAGATGCTGCTCAGACTTAGTTCTTCAAGTGTAAAAAAGCTCACAAAGAAAACCTATCCTTCCAAACTCCCTTCTTCCCAAAATCCCACATCTGAGAAAACTACAGATGAAGACACATAAAAGGAAAGGTTTCATTTATTTCTGAAAACTTTATGGTCCACACAGGGAGGACATCCAAGTAGAAACATCTCTAAGACATAAGGATAAATAAATTTATTTTTTTTCCCCAAAGTGCTGTTACCTCCTGGCAGAATATTATTGTCCACATAATTTGTGCTTTATTTTATTTCTCAAATGTCAGATTAAATTGTCCTTCATCACTAAAGTGTGTCTATGCTTTGATCTCAGTGAATTACCTGGTGTAAGAGGCACCAGGTTGAATTAGCATGTAATAGAAATAAACACGTAATAGAAATGAACATGTAATAGAAATAAAATTACACTCTGCACTTGCACATTTTCTCATTGATCTGAGGAAGAAAAAAGCTTTCAATACATGCATACTCATCAGAGATTAAAGAGCAGAGGACCAGTCTGAAGTGTCCTGGCCATCTTAATATTATGGGTGCTTGAAAGGAAGCTATCAGATGAAAGAGGATTCTTTTTGGAAACATAACTCTCCCCTTTCTCGGCCTTTACAATTGAATTGCAAATTGACATCCTTTTTATTTGAATTTTCCTTCATGGGGACAGTTGAGGACATATCTTCAGTTAAATGGAGATGGCTGCAGTAGAAAGAGGACTACATTGTGAGGGTTTGCTTTTGCTTTCCTGTATGGCATCCCAATGAAGAGGCTTTGCAGACTAGAGTTACAATAATGAGTTTACAATAATGTTACTCAGTTTGCTTCTTCCACACTTGTATTCCCAGTGGTAAGAAAGCTGCAGACTGATGGCAGTACGGGAAATTCCAGAGAGCGACTATCAAGGCTGGGCAGAAGATGAAAGATCATTTGTCTCTTTGTACTATGCTGGGTGACACACCAGCTGACAAAAGGAAATCATCTACAGCTGGTGAGGTGAAGGTTTCCCTGCTGCCAGAATAAAAGCTGTCATTATTCAATGGCTTAATACCCTTGGCTGTAAGACCAGCAAGACATCTTCCTACAGACCTCAACCTGTCTTCTGAAACTTAGTCATATAGGCTGTAAGAAAGCAGTAAAAGTGCAAATGCTGTGCTTACCTGGGTGCAAGCTCATGCGTGTTGCAAATCCATTAAATCAACATTCAGTGCCTTTCTAGAGCCATTGCCAGAACCATTTAGAAGTAGTTTGCAAACTTTGATTTTAATCTGTCATGTTATGTAGTAAAAGTTGGTCTGTACACCTCACAAAGGAGCGTGGAGAGGCAATGGCAGAAGGAAGCCCAATTTAAACCCTGTCCCAGGCCCATCCCAAGGGCCATTAGGCCACCAGGGGCCCATCCTCATCTGCCCAGAGGAGCTCAGGGGCACAAAGGCAGGTGGGAATCCAAATTAAGGACTCAGAGGAATGAACGCTCTGTCTGGGGCCTTTCCAGGGCTGTCCCAGCAGGGCCTGAACTCCAGTATCCAGGTATGAAACCCATGATAAGGAGTCACTGGGAGTAGCTCTCTAGATCACCTTTTAGACTAAGGGAGAGTTCTGCCGGGACACATTAGACGACTCAGAGGAAAAGCAGTTCAGGATTGCACAGGACTCACTATGGGATATTTAGGGCATGACACCCTGCTTCCTGATACCCTGCCAGTTGACCAATATAGGCGGCTAGGTAGGACTGACAACACCACACCCCTGCCCCTCAAGTGACACGGTGTCATGGGTTCAGCAGTAGCAGTCAATTTTCTCCTTCTTGGTAGCTGGTGCAGTGCTGTGTTTTTGATTTTGCGCCTGGGAACTGTGCTGATAACACCAATGTTTTTAGTTACTGCTTGGTAATGTTTGGTCTGACCAAGGACTTTCTGAGTCTCATACTCTGCCAGGAAGGAGGGGAAGCTGGGAGGAAGCAGAGACAGGATACCTGACCTAAACTGACCAAATTGGTGTTCCATACCACAGCACGTCATGCCCAGGATGGAAAAACGGAGGGCAGAGACCCGGAACATGGAGGGTTCACTGCTGGGTAGGGCTGGGTATCGGCTGGTGAGCAGTTGTATTCTCTTTCCTTGTATTTCCCTTGTCATTATTATTATTGGTGGTAGCAGTAGTGGTTTGTATTACACCTTAGTTACTAAACTGTTCTCATCTCAACCTGTGGGAGTTGCATTCTTTCAATTCTCCTCCCCATCCCCCTGGGACTGGGGGAAGAAAGAGGGGGGAGTGAGTGAGCAAACTGGGTGAGGGCCTTAAACCATGACACACGGGTAGCGTAGCTGGATGCCACCCGCATGATTTATATAAGGTATGATTCTCCCTAGTCACACTGACCATGGTGGAGCCAAGGGACCATGTGACTCTTATATTAAGAAGGCATTTGTACAATTGGCTGTTGCTGCCAGATGACCCAAAACATTCTGTGTCCTTGGCATCTCACTAGAGCCACAGCATCGCTTATGATTCAGTGTTCACTATTAAGTGATAGGGTGAGCTGCCATATGGGTGTGTTGCTGATCATCTGTCTTACTGCCTCAATAAACCTTTGGTTTGTAAGATGTTTTCAGGCTCCATCATCTGTTCAGACCCCAGGGGAGGAGCCAAATGTGGGAAAAGGCAAAGCCAAAAATGGGCAGACAAGATTAGTTTAAGAAATCAGAACAATTGAGTATCATGGAATCAGATGACAATTATCTGTAGATATGTTTTGTGTGTTTTAGGCTTGTGACTAAAACAGTGTTGATAACACGCCAACACTTGCTATTGCTGACCTGTGCATGCAGAGTGTCAACACTTCCTCTTTTTCCCACTCTGCACCCCAACATGAAGGCTGAGGATGAGCAAGAGGTTGTGAGGGACACAGCTGATCTGAACTGACCAAAGGGATACTCCATACCAAAAGTTGTTGTGCTCAAGGAAAGGGGGAGGAAGGGGATACATCTGTGGCTATGATGTTTTTCTTCCTAAGAAACCATTACGAGTGCTAAGACCCTGCTTTCCTGGAAGCAGCTAGAAAACTACTTGCTGATGGGAAGAATAAACTACATATTTTGCTTTGCTTCTGTAGGCTGCTTTTGTTTCAGTTGTCATTATCTCAATCCATAAGTCTTCTCATCTTCCTTTTATTTTCTGGTGATCCTGCGAAAGGGGGGAAGTGACTAAACACTCCAGTGAGAGTTTGATAGATAAATATGCATGTGTATCACATAATAGTGTGTTTCAAGCTGGAAATTGTTGAGGAATATCCAGTTCTCACTGTTTTGACTGAAAATTGAATTTCTGAATGTTTGGAATAGGTTAATAGCAACAGCCTTTGGAAAATTCTGTTCATCCATATGATAATATGCAGCATTACACTAAATAGAATCATAAAGATTTCATCCCAACACTTATTCTTTGTCCAGTATTTAATCTGTTAAATTTTTGTAAGATTACCCAACTTCACTGAGGAGGAAAAACTGTTGCTTACTAGGGACTTGCAAGAGAGGAGGCTACCCTGCCTTTTCCTTCACATGCCTGGGCAGGCATCTGTAGCTTTCCCAAGGACAGAGATGGGGCTAACATCTGGATCCTTCTTGCTTTTTCCAGGATCAGGCATCACTTGCCTCTCTCCAGTGTCTGTACAGAGAGCTGGGATATTTAAGTATTGGACATCAAGTGCTCTGAATTGCTTGTCACCTCCCTGTATGATTCTATAAAGTCATTGTGTTAGGTCACAATGAATGTCATCAAACTCTATTCCTCCAGTCTATATGCCTGAATTGGGAACCAAAGGACCTCTGCAGAGCTTTGAATGACCTGCTGGACCTCATTATCCATTCAGGCACCTAATGTCCCTAAAGGGACTCCCTGGCCCTATTACTATCTCACCAATCTGCCTAAGGCAATCCATCAGGTGGGCTGAAGACAGCTTTCAGAAATCCATTTGCACCAAGACCTTTCTCAATACTCCCTTGAAAACTCACATACAGGAGAAGAAAGTCATAACACAGAAGGAGTTATGTGAAATGAAGACAACTGCTGGTCTCTACAGCTTTATTGAGTGTAGTGATGTGCAACTCACAAACAGGAGAGCTTAACTTTGACAACTCAGATGATGGCAGAGCTATTTTTAGAAACAGAACACCTCTACATTTGCAAACTGAAAATCTATAATAGTCTCACAGGACAATGACCTGCATCTAGAAAGTCACTTTGTAGGGTTTAGACACCCTGAAACAAGATGTGAAAACCCATCAAAATGATCCTGTATGCAGGTCCCCCTGTAATATGCCTTGCAGAGTGACAGATAAAAGGAGCCCAGTAAAGAAGGACTATCATATGCTACACTGGCTAAGGCCACATGCAGAGCTGCCGCAGATGATCACTCTATCACCCTTTACAGAGTACCTATCCAGTTATGACCCTGGCAGGCACTGGCTATGCAGCTCCCACCCGTTGGCAGCAGCCAAGGCTCCTGCTCAGGAAGGAGGAGGAAGCTGTGTGCTGCATAAGCCTCCTGCCTCAGTCAGGTTGTGCCATCTCTGCATCACAAATGCCATAAAAGCTCTTTTGATAACACACAAGTGTTATTACTATATGGAATATTAAAAACAAGTAGTTGACAAAATATTATATGTAGCTATCCATCTAGCTGCCTTATAATATATCCCATTTTTGGCACAGTGAAATCTTAAAGCCTACAGAAAATGGATGTATGCATGACTAGGTTGTTCTGTTGTTAAATGTCAGTTATGTTACCATAACATATTCTTTGATGTTGAATAAAACCTGGAGGACAACAAGGACATCAAAAACTGCAAGAATGAGGTGAGAGAGGCCTTTAAAGACAAGGCACAGTGTAGCAACAGTGGCACACGATCTGGAAATTTAAGTCTAAAGTGGTTGTTTACTGATGACTAGAGGAATGCAGACAGCCTTGGGGCCTGGGTAAAACAGGTTTTAGGGATAACATACGGGAAACAAGCATCCAAAATACATAAAATCGTAGAACCATAGAATAGTTAGGGTTGGAAAGGACCTTAAGATCGCCTAGTTCCAACCCCCCTGCCATGGGCAGGGACACCTCCCACTAAACCATTGTCCTGGGTTCAGCAGTAGCAGTCATTTTTCTCCTTCTTGGTAGCTGGTGCAGTGCTGTGTTTTTGATTTTGGGCCGGGGAACAGTGCTGATAACACCAGTGTTTTCAGTTACTGCTTGGTGATGTTTAGGCTGGCCAATGGCTTTGTGAGTCTCATGCTCTGCCAGGGAGGAGGGGAAGCCGGGAGGAAGGAGAGGTAGGACACCTGACCTAGACTGACCAAAGAGGTTATTCCATACCACAGCATGTCACGTCCAGGATGTAAAAACAGAGAGCAGAGACCCGGAAGGGTGGGGGTGCATGGTGGGGGGTGCACGGCTTGGTCGGGCTGGGATTGGTGGTGAGATATTGTATTCTTTCCGTGTATTTGCTCTGCCATTATTATTATTGGTGGTAGCGGTAGTGATTTGTGTTATACCTTAGTTACTAAACTGTTCTTATCTCAATCTGTGGGAGTTGCATTCTTTTGATTCACCTTCCCATCCCTCCAGGAGCGCAGGGAAGAAAGAGTGGGGAGTGAGTGAGAGAGCGACTGCGTGAGTTTATAGAGGCTTAAACCACGACAACCACAACACCCAAGGCTCTGTCCAACCCAGCCTTGAACACTGCCAGGGATGGAGCATTCACAACTTCCCTGGGCAGCCCATTCCAGTGCCTCACCAGCCACACAGTAAAGAATTTCTTCCTCAGATCCAATCTAAACTTCCCCTGTTTAAGTTTAAACCCATTACCCCTTGTCCTCTCACTACAGTCCCTAATGAAGAGTCCCTCCCCAGCATCCCTGCAGGCCCCCTTCAGATACTGGAAGGCTGCTATGAGGTCTCCATGCAGCCTTCTCTTCTCCAGGTTGAACAGCCCCAACTTTCTCAGCCTGTCTTCATACGGGAGGTGCTCCAGTACTTCAGCCTGTGCTCCAGTCCCCTGATCATCCTCATAGCCCTCTTTTGGGCTTGTTCCAACACTTCCATGTCCTTTTTATGTTGAGGACACCAGAACTGCACACAATACTCCAAGTGAGGTCTCACGAGAGCAGAGTAGAGGGGCAGGATCACCTCCCTCGACCTGCTGGTCACGCTCCTTTTGATCCAGACCAGGATACGGTTGGCTTTCTGGGCTGCAAGCGCACACTGCTGGCTCATGTTCATTTTCTCATCAACCCACACCCCCAAGTCCTTCTCCGCAGGGCTGCTCTGAATCTCTTCTCTGCCCAACCTGTAGCTGTGCCTGGCATTGCTCCGACCCAGGTGTAGGACCTTGCAGTTGGCATGGTTAAACTTCATCAGGTTGGCATCAGCCCACCTCACAAGCATGTCAAGGTCCCTCTGGATGCCATTCCTTCCCTCCAGCGCATCAATCGAACCACACAGCTTGATGTCATCGGCAAACTTGCTGAGGGCGCACTCAATCCCGCTGTCCATGTCACTGACAAAGATGTTGAACAAGACCGGTCCTCACCTGTCAAACTGATGTCTCTCCAGTTTAGAGACAAGGATGTCATGTGGGACAGTGGCGAATGCTTTGCATACGTCCAGGTATATAACATTAACTGCTCTGCCCCTGTTCATCAGTTCCCTAGCCCCATCATAGAAGGCCACCAAATTGGTCAAAATTTATCATACACAGTGAAAAAAGGTTCAAGGAGGAATGAGGACCAATGACGAAAGAGTAAATAAGCAGTCTGTGTTAACTAACATGTAGCCGTAACCCCATTATCAATGTTGGATTCACTCAGGGATGAAAATGGGATCTCACAACTGCCCGTCTTCTTGAGGAAGCCTAGTGCCACTGAACTTAGAAACTAGAAGGGCAGGGGAAAGGTCAGCAATATGCCACAGGAAGGATGGGTATGAGGGAATTAATGTACCACAATTTTAACTGTATTATTAATCAGGCTTTTCCTGTAATAATTATGTAATTGGGACAATAAGTATCATCCTAACTGGCCTACTAATGGCTCTTTGATTAGACTTTTGCAACTTTAATTAGATTAATGACACATTTTGGCTTAGTTTCAATTTGGATGAACTGTATCCATATCTTCTGTTGTGCTACAGCCAATATTTGATGTTTGAGATTGAGCACTCCCTGCCTTTCTTAGGAAATGCATTAGAATCTGGTGCTCATTGGTATTCATCAACCCTCTCATAGCAGTTTCTATGAAACAGTTGGTTTTAGCTGGCAGAAAATTTCTGTCATGACAAATATCTCAGATTTGACATTAACACATCAGTTGAGATGTGCAGTAGTGAAAAAAGGGGTGCATTTTCCTCTTGAGAGAAGGAACTTGCTGCTGCTCCCTTCCACCCTGCCGGCCTCTAGTCACACTGCAAATGAAAAAATGTTTCCTGATGATATGAATCTGTTGTGGTGAATGTTATTTCTCACACTGTTGTATGTTTTTTACTTCCTTATATTTGTTATCAACCAGTCTGCTTTCCAGCAGAAAACTCAATGTGAAAAATGCCCTTCTTTATTTTGTTTGAAGGCCATACAGCCCCCTGTAAATGAAATGAGGGGAGGGGGAAAGAAGCGTTTGGGCTTTGCAGACTTTCAGTCAGATTTAGAGATTTCTGCAAATAAAAGCAAAGAACTTTAATTCAGAGGAGACTGAGTTTCTCACAAAAAAGATTGTAAGGCTTATGCATATCGGGCAAATTCCTACTCTGTTCAGAGGATATGAAAGACACAGCCTTGAAGAAAAGACATGAAAGAGCCTCTGTAAATAGAAGTTCAAAATCTTATCAGCATAGTGCTGGGAGCAGGGCGATATTAGAATAGGAAGAATGCTGCCATCTCCAGCTGTGGGAGGCAGGGTGACAGGTGAAATACTTGCCCAGACCCCACGTAGCAGAAAGAATGGAAGCAGGAGCTCTGGGTCGGCATCTGGGCTCATGGCTTGGGCTTGAGACCTGCCAAGGACAACATGTGATGCTCTGACCTCTCTTGCTGGCCACTCCACATCTCACAAGTCACTCACACAGCTTGCGACTGTTCCAGAGTGAGCCTGAGAAATCTATTCCAAGAGAAAGAGAGAGTTTTGACCATGCTCTTTTTTTGTTTAGTTGAAAGTTGAAATTGTACATTTCCCTTATGAAGAAAAATAATCTGAATCATTTTACTGAAGCTTTTTAACCTTTCTATATTAAAATTTATGTTTTATTATGAGAAAATAAATAGAAAACAGAAAATTTTCTTAAAGTCAATGTGATTTCACTGTAAATTTTGTGCTTCTTCAGATTTTCTCCATGAAGAATTTGTCTGTGAGAATTCAACTTTTTCTAATTTTCCTCTAGCTTAGCATAGCTACAGAATTCTGACAAGTTTTTACGTTCACATCATGTAATTTTTGCTTACATGGTGGTATTTTATTTGACTCTGCAACTTTCGGTCTGAATGATTATTTCATAACAGAACAACTGAAAACAGAAAATGAGCATAGCTTTTGTAAGAATAGGGTAAAAACTAACAAAAAGGTCCTTTAGTATTGTTATCCAACAGTCAAGATAAAGGTTCTTGCTTCATCTACAAGTGTTGATGACAATTATCATGTTTCAATCTTCATGTCTGTGAACCAGCAAAGGCAGGAAAATGTCTTATTTTGAATCTCTAAAACTTGAGCCTGGAGAAAATGTTAAAAAGGGATCTCCCTGCCTATTGAACTGTGGTTCCTTTTCTGTCCATTCCTTGTTAATAAAGCAAGTTGGGAAGTAGTATGTCTCTGCGGTTGACTTGCTGTTTGCTCATTAGTATGGCTTGAGCATGTGGCAATTCAGTCTTCAGTTGAATTGTTGCTGTACAAATATTCTGCTATTTGATCTCTGCAGATTAAAATACTTCTCTCAATGATAGAAAGTACTCAATTTGTTGTTACTTAGAGTAAATCTCGGGCCTTATGGAACTTGGATAAGAGCCAAAGTGGATAATGAAAGGTGAGCTTCACAAATAATGAAGATGTCAGCACGGTCTGAAAGTTTAGATAACAGCAGCATTAACTCAATTGGCAGCAGTCTATGGAAAGGATGGCAAAGGCTTATCCGGAGCAGCACAAAACAAAGATAAGTTTGCATGTTCAGCATTGCACTGATGGACTTCTCAGGCCCCCACAGCCCTTCTCACATGTGACTGCTGGCACCATAGATGATGGTGATGAGCAGAGATGCCCTTATAGGGCTCAAGTGGTTTGCAAGGCAGTGGCACCACTCCCTCACATGCAGCATCCTCCAAGCTTATTGCTAAACCTCCTAGAATTGTAATGGTCAGTTGAAAGATCTGATGAACAGGATGAAAGCTCTTCAGATAAGTGCAGTTTCTAAATTACTGCACTGTGTTTCTTGGAGCAGAGTCAAAGATTGCCTAAGTATTCAGTACATTAGTGCATTCAATAGATTTAATAGATCATCTTTCTGCTGGTTAGTGGAAAATGGAGAGTCCGGACATGTGTGAATCTATCTTTGCTCAGAAAAGGAAAACAGGCTATAAATCCAAGGAGCCAGAGAGAGACTGCACTATAGGGTTTGAACAGAGGTACCAAATTGTTTTCCTTAGTAAATGGAATTATTGCAATAATTGTTCCAGTTTTGCAACAGGTTAGTCACAACAGGCACAGGGAATCTGCAGCTTGAGGCTTGCTGTTATTTCAGCAACTCCTTAAAATCCCTGGGCTACAACTGGGAGCTCTATGCAAGTCTAAAAGAGGTTGGCTCAGACACCAGCAGGCGGCCCATGACTTTCTAAGGAGGGGCATGGTGGTTTAAGCCCAGCCTGTCACTCAGAAACCATGCAGCTGTTCGCTCACTCCTCCCACTTCCTCCCCCCCCTCCTCCAGGGATGGGGAGGAGAATCGAAAGAATGTAACCCCCATGGGTTGAGATAAGAACAGTCCAGTAACTAAGGTATAACACAAACCACTGCTGCTACCACCAATAATAATAATGACAAGTGAAATACAAGGAAAGAGAATACAACTGCTCACCACCCGCCGACCAATACCCAGCCCGACCTGAGCAGTGATGGAGCACTTCCGGGTAACTGCTCCCAGTTTATATAATGGGCATGACGTGCTGTGGTATGGAATACCTCTTTGGTCAGTTTGGGTCAGGTGCTCTGTCTCTGCTTCCTCCCAGCTTCCCCTTCTCCCTGGCAGAGCATGAGACTCAGAAAGCCCTTGGTCAGGGTAAACATTACTGAGCAGCAACTAAAAACATCGATGTTATCAGCGCTGTTCCCAGGCTGAAAGTCAGAAACACGGCACTGCACCAGCTACTAAGAAGGAGAAAAATGATTGCTACTGCTGAGCCCAGGACAGTATCCACCCCTTATTCCATACCATTTGTGTCATGCTCAGATCCCACATTTTCAATATTCCATCACTCTTATCTCATATATATACATATATATGCATCCACAGAGAGAGAGAGAGAGAGAGATCATTCCTTAATGCATGGACCAATCCCTATAAAGTTGCTGAGTCCATCCAGTCCATGATGTCAGGCTCCATCTCTCATAACAGTCTTTCAGAGCAGGAGAGGCTGTGTGCAGTGTTCACACTCGTGAATAACCTCGGCAATAATATCCATTGCTAAGTCCAGCCCTTGATCATGAGTCCATCTGTATGTTGCATCTCTGCCCTGATGGCCTGAAGTGTCATGGGCCCACCAGGCTCAAAATAATTCACCCTCCCCTTCAGCAGTTTCTGTGCCTTGTCGTTGGGGACTCCATACAGCTGCCTTCCATCTCTGATGCTTCCAAAGCACTGGAGGGGCCCAGAGGACTAGACACTCGCCCATACTGCCCCACACACCCTGGCACTCATGACTACCCAGCCTTGGGGAAAATCTTTTGGTCCTCCTATATCGTCATCTAATCCTAGACAAGACCCAAACTCAACTCCACTTAACTTTCGAGATCAGACGAAATGGTTTGGGATAAAACACACTCTGCATGTGTGCCAACATGGTGATCCCCATTGCAATCAGCAGGCAGGTCTCAAGAGTACCTAAAGGCCATTCAAAACCTTCAGAATTCTCAAATGATGCTGCTGTACTTGTCGCTGGGGTTGTTGTAGCTGCTGTGCTTGGAGCTGCAGTAACTGCACTGTCGTTTGCGGTCTAAGTTTGAGTAGCTACTGTATTTGTTGCTAGGGTGTGTGGGAATGTCTCCCTCATAGGTTGACAACTCGAGGAGGGGAAAAAAGATGTGTAATTGCTAAAAACTTCTATTATATACCTCCCAAGTATAGAGGTGGTGACCACACTGGGAATGCAAGCCAGATCAGTTTCATGATCAATGATTCTATTGTATTACAAGTCATTACCATAAAGTACAACGAAACAAGAACCTTATCTCAAGGCCCCCAGCCGATAAACACTAAGACAGCAAATATCAGCTGCAAGGTACAACATGCTGAGACTGTGAGATCAAGAGCAACAACTTTGAGAGCCAATAAATCAGCATTGTGACGAGTGACTAGTAATCCGAAACAATAAATGCTTATCACAAATACGATTAGACACACTCTGGTCAGATCTGTCATTATCTCAACCCTCTGTGCCCCATGTTGGGTGCCAAAAAGAACTGTCGTGGTTTAAGCCCAGCCGTAACTCAGAAACCACGCAGCTGTTCACTCACTCCTCCCACTTCCTCCCCCCCACTCCCGCAGGGGTGGGGAGGAGAATCGAAGGAATGTAACTCCCATGGGTTGAGATGAGAACAGTCCAGTAACTAAGGTATAACACAAACCACTGCTGCTACCAACAATCATAACGATAAAGGAAATAACAAGGGAAGAGAATACAACCGCTCATCAACCACCGACGGATACCCAGACCGACCTGAGCAGTGATCTAACCATTCTGGGTAACTGCCTGTCGTAGTTTAAGCCTCTATAAACTCATGCAGTCACTCTCTCACTCACTCCCCACTCTTTCTTCCCCCAGTCCCGGGGGAATGAGGAGGAGAATCGAAAGAATGCAACTTCCACAGGTTGAGATAAGAACAGTTTAGTAACTAAGGTATAACACAAATCACTACTACTACCACCAATAATAATAATGATAAGGGAAATACAAGGGAAGAGTCTTTCTTTCCCCCCACTCCAAGGGGGGGGGGGTGGAATGGGGAGAAGAATCGAAAGAATGTAACTCCTAAGGGTTCAGATAAGCACAGTCCAGTAACTAAGGTATAACACAAACCACTGCTGCTACCACCAATAATAATAATAACAAGAGAAATACAAGGGAAGAGGATACAACTGCTCACCACCCGATGACCAAGCTGTGAACTAAAAAAAACTCTTCTGGGTTCTGGCCCCCAGTTTTGTTTTTTTTTTTTTTTACATCCTGGGCATGATGTGCTGTGGTAAGGAATACCTCTTTGGTTGGTTTGGGTCAGGTGTCCTGTTTCTGCTTCCTCTCGGCTTCCTCTCCTCCCTGGCAGAGCATGAGACTCAGAAAGTCCTTGGTCAGACCAAAACATTCTAAGCTGTAAATATAAACATCAGTGTTATCAGTGCTGTTCCCAGGCCGAAAGTCGAAAACACAGCACTGCACCAGCTACTATGAAGGAGAAAAAATGACTGCTGCTGCTGAACCCATGACACTGCCCCCAGTTTATATACTGGGCATGACGTGCTGCGGTATGGAATACCCCTTTGGTCAGTTTGGGTCAGGCGTCCTGTCTCTGCCTCCTCCCAGCTTCCTCTCCTCCCTGGCAGAGCATGAGACTCAGAAAGTTCTTGATCAGACTAAACATTACAGAGCAGCAACTGAAAACACTGGTGTTATCAGTGCTGTTCCCAGGCTGAAAGTCAAATACACAGCATTGCACCAGCTACTAAGAAGGAGAAAAATGACTGCTACTGCTGAACCCAGGACAGAGGAGTACCTCCTCTTGGACAACCAGCAGCACTCCTGAAGCAATTCAGCTACCTAGTGCAGCCCTATCTTAATGCATTTGTTCAGACACAGAGTAGGATGCTTTCTCTCACGTTTGCTACAAGGGTCCACCAGGGAAAGCCTGGAATCACAATTTCTGGGAGGCTTGAGTGCTGCTTCTCACAGGCAAAAGGACAGAGAAGTCACCCTTATCATCTTGATCAGAGGAAGCTGCAGGACATGGGAAACTGTATTCACTGACCTGAGCACATCTTGCCATTCTGAGAGAGGCGAGTTTTTTCTTTCTTGTGATAAGACCAAGGTTTTCAGGCTTTAATGCCATCTTGCAGTTCATTTCTCTCTGTACCCCATGTTGCTGTCACTGGATTTTCCGTATTTCCACATACATAGAAGCTATCGCTCCAGAATGTAAGATGTTCAAAGCCATCATTTATGTCTTTCTCACTGTTTTGCACATGCTGTGATTAGAGGGGAGCTCTCTCCTCTCTGGATGGCAGCATCTGCCAGTGCTGGCTCAGACCAGAGCATAGGAGGACCTGCAGCCTAATGTTTCCCGCCTTGACAGAGTACAGGGGTGGCCACAGGCAAACTACCAGTGCCTTGCTTTTGGGAGAAGCCTGGGTTCCCACTTTCCCTGGGAATTTAGAGGGGTACCAGTACCCTGAAACACAGGCTGCAGGGCTTTGTCCAGTAGAAACAGTGGCCACACAATGGTCTGCCCATCGTCCTCTGCCTCAAATGGTGACTGCGCATCCTCCCTGTAAGCCCTACCTTGGGAACTGTTGTTAAAGATGAGCTGAACACTTTATTAATTTATTAATAAAGAGGTAAATTAATTTATTAATTTATTAATAAAGAGGTAAAAAACCCTACAACCTGCTTTAGATGTTGAAACTACTGCTTAATATTAATTGAGCATTTAGGGAATTTGTTATTTTCAAGGCAAGTGCATCTCTACATCTGTCTTGTGCTCTAATTCTCTACATGTTACCTTTAAAGACATCTTGGGGTTACAGAGAAAAAAAAATTTATTATCACTGTATTCTCTGCAGCTCTCAGAAATACTGTTCACAATCAAACAGCAGTTCTTCTAATGGAAAATTTGAATGATTTGTCTTTGATATTGTTGTGGTTTAAGCCCAGTCAGCCACGTAGTTCACTCACTCCCCCCAGCTCCCAGGGGGATGGCGAGGAGAATCGAAAGAATGCGACTCCCACAGGTTGAGATAAGCGCAGTCCAGTAACTAAGGTATAACACAAACCACTGCAGCTACCACCAATAATAATGATGACAAGGCAAACACAAGGAAAGAAAATACAACCGCTCACCACCCGATACCCAGCCTGACCCAGCAGTGCTGTGCACCCCCGTCTTCCAGGTCCCTACCCCCAGTTTTTACATCCTGGGCATGACGTGCTGTGGTATGGAATACCTCTTTGGTTAGTTTGGATCAGGTGTCCTGTTTTCTGCTTCCTCCCGGCTTCCCCTCCTCCCTGGCAGAGCATGAGACTCAGAAAGTCCTTGGTCAGACCTAACATTACTAAGCAGTAACCAAAAACATCGGTGTCATCAGCAGTGTTCCCAGGCCCAAAATCAAAAACACAGCGCTACACCAGCTACCAAGAAGGAGAAAAAAGACTGCTACTGATGAACCCAGGACTGATATCATAAATATACTATTTTTCATTGATTTTACCACATTCTCCAAAGTATAAATTCTAGTTTCTAAAATGCACAATGAGCATCACAAATACAGATCTCTTCCTCTTTTCACTCCCACTTGCTTTACCAGCAATATTTATCTTCCAAGTTTTTTTCAGAAACACAAATATTTTTCTCCAGCTGTAACTGAAACATTTCTCACCCTGCAAAACCTTTTTTTCATGTGTGTATCAAACCAATCATATAATAATAACAAAGAAAGGATACTCTGATTTTAGATTGCTTTATTTCTTGTTTTGCAGAACTTGCTGTTTCTTGATTTCTGTAGTGCTGTTTGCTCCCGCTTGCTATTCCTTCTTCATCTTCCTCGGTGTTCCATGACAAAACTCTTCATTTTTTTTTTTTTTACTTTGTCTTTTGTTCTCAGTCTTTCTCTCTGTAACTCTCAAATTTTCTTCCTTACAGCCAAGTTGCCAAATGACCAGGCTCCTCTTAACTTTCTCCTCTTACCATTGTCTGACCTCTTACCATTCCAGTGACCTCAGCTCTTTCACTCAGTTTCTCTGCTCTCAAGCATAATTCACTCTTTTGTTGCCATTTCAAAATATGCCTTTCTTTTGCCAGTTTCATTTTTTGGGGGTTTTCTTTGTCTAGCTATTTTTATCCTATGATTGTCTAAATGTCCTCCCAGAACTTACTCTTTATTCACATTTTGTCCTTTTCCTTTCTCACTTTCACCTGTAACCTCCATGCGTTGACTATTATTATTTTTAATGGAATTGCTGTGCCTGTTTCTACCATCTGTGTAGCTCTTGGATTTGAAGTGCTTCATAGGTGGCTGGTACTACTCCAGCGAAATGCAATTGTCAAAGCTGTGGCTCAGATAATGAAGAACTGACATTTTTTTGTAAAAGCACACGCATGTAGGAACTACTGTGTAATGCCCTTGGGGACTGAGATTTTCTTTCAGTTTTCTATTAGTAAGTATGCTCACTAAATGAGATTCTGATCCACGGCTAGGGTTGTTTGCACTACTACACATGGAGAAAGGGATAATAATGACAGTCATCTCACTTTGTGACTTAGGCACTAATTCTGAGCCACTTACTATGTGGTTTCTTTCACATCCTATCCATCTAGTTAGTTACCTATGCCCGTATGTTTTGAATAATGCTTACTACAAGCTACAAAAACAACAGCAGTGCCAGGGACTGTGTGCAATAATTGCCTATTGCTGTGCTCTACCAGTTGTAGTGGCACCTGGTTAAGACTAGGAGTGTGTAAAAATTAAAATGGTTCTTGTCACCATCCTAAAAGTGATCTTTTTAACACCTGCCATGGCAGCAATATGATAAAAAGAATTCTTGCCTTTGCAGTGCTGCACTATACAACCTTAGGCTCCACACCAACAGTTAAAGAGAAATGTGGTCTTCAACAAGGGAAGAATTTGTGATACTTCATATATATTATGGTAATTCATGTTAATTATGCCCTGTAGAGATTTAAATCTGTATTTTAAAAAATACAGCTGACCAATCTGGTGACCTTCTATGAAGGGGCTACGGAACTGATGGACAGGGGCAGAGCAGTTGATGTCATCTACCTGGACTTGTGTAAAGCCTTTGACACTGTCTCACATGACATCCTTTGTGGAGAGCTATTTGGCTGTGAACGGGCATGTGAGCAATCCAGACAATTGCTTGACAATTGTAAGGTAGTGACCCGCAGGCACTGAGGCCTCGCCTGAGGGTTACTAAAGTTCGTGTACGTGCAGAAGCCTTGGGAAAAGTTAGCACGGAAAACTACTGAGAGAGATACGCAGAGAAGGAATGTTAACTGTAACCTTGAAGCATATGCTGTCATAGTTAACCAATCATTAAGCTGTTACTGAGTGAATCCTGTTTGGTATTTAGCCGTGTGAACAATACATGTATCCAATTAGACTTGTGTGTGTTAATGATAGACAAGTAGAGTGCCTATATATACTGAGCTATCTGCGCAATAAACTTTGGCACAGCCTGATCATATTGGTCTGTGTGCTGTGTCCGGGACTTCTGCGTCAACAAGTGGCGCCCGAACAGGGACCCTCAGATCGGCGTTGGATAAAACCGACGAGACCGACAGGAAGGAGGGGGCAGAAGCCGGTCAATATCGGGTGCTGCCCCGGCACTCGGAAGTCGCTAGCGCAAAAAGTTTGGGAATCTCGCCCTGATCAGGTGAGCGGCCGGGGAGGAGAGGGGGTCCACACTGACCAAGGAAGAGTCAGAAGTGGTGAAGCTCCTCCAACACATTCTCTCTATGAGAGCAGCGAGTTATGATGAGCCTGCCTTGAAGGCTTTGCTGTATGGAGCAAAGGGAAAGGATTTAATCCCCTCAGTGGATGCTGCCTTTCAAATCGCAACTTGGGAAAAAATAGGAGCAACGCTGTGGGAAGAGGTAAGTAAGGGATCCAAGGAGGCAAGTTAATACCCCACTGTGTGGAGACTAATTACTGACTCTTTAAAAAATAACCGATGGATGGGCCAGGGGATACGAATTTGCATCTTCCTTTATCACTTTCGCCGCCCCTGGCCTCCCTCCCCCCAGAGCCCGATCCTCAAGATCGTCAAGGTTGGGACAAATGGACAGGATTGTTAGATGAGAAAGTACAGACACTTCATGACGGACTTACAAATTTACAGCTCTCCGACATGGCTAAGTCAAAGAATGAGATAGTGGAGCCCAAACCCCCCCACCCCCACCCCCCCACCCCTCCGAACCTCCACCAGTTGCTGCCGCGGCTGCTGAGGCTGAGGATGGTGATGAAGGCAATCCTTTTGCCCCAGACCCTGTTAATCCCGAGAAAAAGCCTACTCTCAGATCACCTGAAACCTACAGGAGAAAAATGTTTTAATTGCACTTGATAACACTGAAACTCCAGAACACGTTAATGAGGAGCCTGTGCATTTTCATCAGACTGCTGTTGCTGCTCCTGAGATTCTGATGCCTGATAATTCTGATGCTGACCTGGATAGTCCTTTTGACCCGAGACCTGTTGATCCGGAAAAGAAGCCTGATTTAGATCCCCCAGATCCCCATGATAAATGGGCAGTTATAAAGGGAAAAGTAAGATGGGTGGGGGATGCAGATGTATTGTGTGCTTATAGTCTGTCTGTGATATTCATGTACTAAAAGTTAGCAAATGTAACTACGTCTGTGTTTCTATCGACCCTTGCAGACCCTTATAGATACTGTTGGCCACTTCTCCCGATGTAGGCTGGCCACCTGCATTGGAATGAGTGTGCATTTTGGTCAGTATAAAAGCCCAAGCCTCATGCGATGTGAGGGAGGCAGAGCCTCTGCGGGGACGCCCGCTGAGATTGAGCCTGCCGCCTTGCACTGCGATGGTGCTGCTTGGAGCTGGTTTCTTGATTGTCTTCACAGGGTCATTGCAACTACATTTTGTACGTGTGACCATGTAGTGGGAGTAATGATTGTCTGCATTTTGTGTTTCACATATTGTAGTTGTGTGGAGTGTGTTTGTGGGATCCCATGAATGTGTGTGTATGTGTGTGTCTGTTGAGGGCAGACAGTGTTCTGTGTATTTTTTGTTATTGGGTTAATGTAAAAGTTTTTAATGGGTAGCAGATTAACATTTTGGGCAAGAAAGGGTTAATAGAAAAGTGGTGCTCCCTGCAGAGATTTATGGCTGCTGCTCAGCAGGCTGGCAGCTGTAGCTGCTGCTGGGCAGGCAGGCATTTGTAGCTCCTGCCGAGCAGTCCTGCTTAGTGTGTTTAGGTAACCTAGGGGAGAATCCAAGCTTTACCAACCTCCACCCAAACAGCACCAGGGTGGCAGAGATACGGTGCAGTTTGCTTCTGCACCTGCTTCACATTCCTGTTTCATCAGAATGCCTTTGCTTTAAGGAATCATTTTTAGCTTGACTTACTTCTCGAGAGCTGATGGCATGGGGGAAGGGATATATTTGTGTTCTACCTACAGGTCCATGGAGGCTGCCTGCAAAGTTTCTCAAGCCTTGTCATGAGCCGGATGGACGAGCGGAAAAACCCAATGCCTTAGCTACAGGAGCTTGAATGTGTGTGCATGTAAAGTAGCTCTTATTAGAGGCTGTGATTTTGTGTATAAAACCACCTGTACTTACTAGCCAGTTGCTAATAAGAAACTGCACCTTGTATTGTATGGATTTGTCACTTGTAAAACAGATGTGAGAGTATGCATATTTGCAGCAGCTGCTAGAAAATGCTAAGGCAAAAACTAGAAAGATTCTAATACAATGATAGTGGTTATGGAACAAATTAAGAGGTTGGGAGAACACCACTGGTAGGAAATTTCTTTGGCTGATCCCTCACTGCCACTAGCATCTTCAACATGCTGCTGCACCCTGTAGTATATATACTGCTTATGTAAATCTGTATGTGCTTTGCCATAGTAGTGACTTGTTACTGAATGAAGCAGGTGAACCTCTGCACTGACAACAAGGTGCCACAGCTGACGTTGGCCAAATACCTCCTACCGCAGTCAAGGGCAAGACTGGGTTGGCCTCTGTGTTTGCCACCAAGAAGAACCTTTAGCTCCGCTGCTGGCTGCAACCCAGCAGGCGTTGAGTGGTGGGGACACATGCCATGCCAGACCTTGATGTGAGGGATGGCCTCTCCTGTTATCAGAGAACTATACAGGAGAGAAAGGCAGGCCAAGCAGCCTGTGGTTGGCATACGTTGGAGATACGATCTAGTCCAAATCCTCTGCTCAAGTAGGGTCGTCTGAAACAGGTAATATATATAAAATAAAAACAAAAACAAAAAAAAAAAAAGAGGGAAATGTAGGGATTTTCTTCAAACAGTTTGCAAACGTAATTTGTACAAAAACTTTTAAATTTGTCTAGTTTTGATTCTCTTTCTACAGTACAGCATTTATGACATCTGACAGCTGATTAAAGGTATTGGAATGATTTTAGTGATAGTCTTGACCACAGTTATGATTGTACCTTGTATTTTGCAGTGTATTCGTGGTATGATTGAAAACCTGGTAAAACAGCTTTGGTTTACTCAAGAAAAGAAAAGGGGGAGATGTGGATGATTTCTTGTTAGAGAATGGACATATGCCTGCTCTGAATGAAAGCAAGTATGTGCAGCTAGCCATGTAGCAGGGGTAACTCCTGGTTACCTCTGTGCAGCCGACCGTGGAAAAGAAGCAACTCCCGGACAGTTAATGAAACAAGAATGCAGGCCTGGAAGATAAGAAGGAGCTAAGATAAGAAGGTTGCTGAATTGGACTGCAAATCTTGCTTGCTTACAAAAACCACACTTTAGGTTCTCACAAGTGCAAAAGTTACAAGTGCTCTCGGATTGGAATTGGTTTCAAAAGTTGTTACAGGGTTGGGGTATTAGTAGTTGGCTAGGAGTAGTAATCAAACAAGGTTTAACAGTTTCAACGGTATTGATTATTATTGTTTTAATCTTTTGCTGTTTGTGGAAGTGTCTTGCCAGTATGCTATTTCGTGCTGTGAATCGGGTCTGGATTGCTCAAAAACAACAAGGGGGATTTGTGGAGAGCTATTTGGCTGTGAATGGGCATGTGAGCAATCCAGACAATTGCTTGACAATTGTAAGGTAGTGACCTGCAGGCACTGAGGCCTCGCCTGAGGGTTACTAAAGTTCGTGTACGTGCAGAAGCCTTGGGAAAAGTTAGCACGGAAAACTACTGAGAGAGATACGCAGAGAAGGAATGTTAACTGTAACCTTGAAGCATATGCTGTCATAGTTAACCAATCATTAAGCTGTTACTGAGTGAATCCTGTTTGGTATTTAGCCGTGTGAACAATACATGTATCCAATTAGACTTGTGTGTGTTAATGATAGACAAGTAGAGTGCCTATATATACTGAGCTATCTGCGCAATAAACTTTGGCACAGCCTGATCATATTGGTCTGTGTGCTGTGTCCGGGACTTCTGCGTCAACAATCCTTCTCTCTAAGTTGGAGAGACATCAATTTGATAGGTGGACCACTCGGTGGATAAAGAACTATCAGGATGGCCGCACGCAAAGAGTAGTGCTCAGTGGCTCAGTGTCCAGCTGGAGACCAGTAACGAGTGGTGTCCCCCAGGGATCGGTGTTGGGACTGGTCTTGTTCAACATCTTTGTGGGTGACATGGACAGTGGGATTGAGTGCGCCCTCAGCAAGTTTGCCAATGACACCAAGCTCTGTGGTTCGGTTGATACATTGGAAGGAAGGAATGCCATCCAGAGGGACCTTGACACCCTTGTGAGGTGGGCTGATGCCAACCTAATGAAGTTTAACCATGCTAAATGCAAAGTCCTCCACCTAGGTCGGAGCAATGCCAGGCACAGCTACAGATTGGGTGGGGAGGAGATTGAGAGCAGCCCTGCGGAGAAGGACTTGGGGGTGTGGGTTGATGAAAAAATGAACATGAGCCGGCAGTGTGCACTTGCAGCCCAGAAAGCCAACCGTATCCTGGTCTGGATCAAAAGGAGTGTGACCAGCAGGTCGAGGGAGGTGATCCTGCCCCTTTACTCTGCTCTTGTGAGACCTCACTTGGAGTATTGTGTGCAGTTCTGGTGTCCTCAACATAAAAAGGACATGGAACTGTTAGAACAAGTGCAGAGGAGGGCCACGAGGATGATCAGGGGACTGGAGCACCTCTCGTATGAAGATAGGCTGAGAAAATTGGGGCTGTTCAGCCTGGAGAAGAGAAGGCTGGGTGGAGACCTCATAGCAGCCTTCCAATACCTGAAGGGGGCCTATAGGGATGCTGGAGAGGGACTCTTCATTAGGGACTGTGGTGAGAGGACAAGGGGTAATGGGTTTAAACTTAAACAGGGGAGGTTTAGATTGGATCTGAGGAAGAAATTCTTTACTGTGAGGGTGGTGAGGCCCTGGAATGGGTTGCCCAGGGAGGTTGTGAATGCTTCATCCCTGGCGGCGTTCAAGGTGGGGTTGGACATAGCCTTGGATGGCATGGTTTAGTGGGAGGTGTCCCTGCCCATGGCAGGGGGGTTGGAACTCGATGATCTTGAGGTCCTTTCCACCCCTTACTATTCTATGATTCTATGATTCTATGATTTAGGCTCATGAACAGTGCTGGAAAATGAGTTACTCACTGAACAAGGAAAGCAGCCAAAAGTGGGTACATGACAAACAGCAAGAGCAAGTGGGGGGAAAGCATGCAGCAGCCATGCTGGTCACAGCCAGATCAGCTGCGCTATGGCATCAGCAGCAAAATCAGCGCTGACTCTGGGAACAGTCCTATCTCCTTCGAATGCCTCCCTGTGTCCTTGCACTGTCCCTGTCCTCCATGCCCTAGGGCCAGCCCAGCTTACCTGAGAGGGACATGAAGCTCCTGGGGGAAAGGGAGGCCAGCTCTTTGCAGCAGTAAGGCAGGGCTTGTGGAGGACTATGGGTGGGACCAATGTAGGAATTCTGGGGAGGAGGTCTTTGGGACAATATGGGGCATTTCACCTCTGTTCTCACTTCCTGGTGAATGACCCAACATGCTCCACCTCCTCAGGCATTCACATTTCTGACTCAGGCCACAGGGGCCATTTAAGCTGCAGTCTCAGTGATTCCTCAAAGCACTATCCGCCTCCAAACACACACCCAGCTCACTCCACACCACCCTCTGTTGCCATTGCTGCTATCTCCCAAACAGCCTGGAAAAGAAGGATCAGAAGCAGTAAGCCACCACGGCAGAGCACTGTGTTGGCTCAAGAAACCAGGGAGAGAGCATGTGTCTGGGCAGAAATGGTCCTAGACATCTGCAGCTGAGTTCCAACCCCCTGGTACAACTTGCCATCCCCGCATCTTGACAGTTTATTGTAACCCATGCCAAAACACAAACAAAGTGGGGAAAAAAAGCCTAAAAAAACCCCCAACAAACCAAAACCAAAAAAATTAACCTTAGTGTTAAAAGATTAATGGACTTATACAAAAATGAGTATGAAGGGAATTAAGTAAGCTCACGGAGAAAAGAGCTATTACATACAGTGATGACTATGTGACCTTTTGTCAAGAACTCCTTGAAATGTTGGTTTCTACAAGGTAGGAGGATCTGAAAGGGCAGAGAACTGTTTTTTATACTCTATTCATAAGCATCTTTTGGAAAGAGGCTGTTAGATTCTTGCTTTGAGTCTGGGTGTGTTTATATTCTTAAGAGCCCTCTTGAAGTTGTCAGTAACGCTATGGTTTATCCCAAATCCCAATTTTATAAGTCACTTGGGCCACAAACTTGTAGCAGAGGATGTCTAGGAATTGCTCTGTCAGTTTGTGAAGGCTTCACCCCCATACAGGATTTTACAGGGCTATAACGTATGTAAGGTGTTTTTTTCCTGCCCTGGGGCACAGCCATTAGGAGGTAATGCAGAGCATCTTGAGAGTCCCGAAGATAAGAAAGGCAATGAGCACCCAGGCAGGACAAATTTGAAAACCTCCACAGAGGATGTAGCTGACATGAAGCAGTCAGCCGTGGCTGACCTCTCCCAGAAGCAAGCTGCTATTTCTGGAGTGGGGGAGCTGCAATTTGGGTCACAGTACACTGCAGCCATGACATGAATGGCAGTGTTGCCCTGTGGGGAAACAGCTCTACGGACAGGCATGAAGGGCATCCACAAATGCATTGTACAGCATGGGAAAGAAAGGGCCAAGATGATCAGAGGGCTGAAGCAGTTCTAGGAAGACAGGCTGACAGAGTTGGGCTTGTTCAGCCTGGAGAAGGCTTCAGGGAGACCTTCAAGCAGCCTTCCAGTACCTAAAGGGGGACTACAAGGAACCTGGAGAGGGGCTTTTTACAGGGGATATAGCAATAAGACAAGGGGAAATGGCTTTAAACTAAAAGAGGGTAGGTTTAGATTAGATATAAGGAAGAAATTCTTTACTGTGAGGATGGTGAGGCACTGGAACAGATTGCCCAGAGAAGCTGTGGATGCCCCATCCCTGGCAGTGTTCGAGGCCAGGCTGGATGGGTTTTTGAGCAACCTGGGCTAGTGAAAGGTGTTCCTTCCTGCCTGCGGCAGAGAGGTTGGACTAGATGATCTTTAATCCAGACCATTCTATGAGTCTGTGAAGTGCAGATGTGCATGATTTGCTGTTCAGAGCCTGCCTTCCTCAGACAGCTGCAGCACTGTTTCAGAAATGTGCAGATAGGGGATTCTTTAAATTTAAAAACTTTATGAATGGCGAAATTCCCAGGGGTGTGTCGTGGTTTAAGCTGAAAACCCATAAACCCATACAGTCGCTCTCTCACTCACTTCCCCCTCTTTCTTCCCTCTGCTCCTGGAGGGATGGGAAGGAGAATCAAAAGAATGCAACTCCCACAGGTTGAGATAAGAACAGTTTAGTAACTAAGGTATAACACAAATCACTACTGCTACCACCAAGAATAATAATGACAAGAGAAAATACAAGGGAAAAGAATACAATTTCTCACCATCCAATATCAACCCCGAGCAAGCAGTGCACCCCCCACCGTGCCCCTCACCACCCTTCCGGGTCTCTGCTCTCCGTCTTTACATCCTGGACATGACGTGCTGTGGTATGGAATAACCTCTTTGGTCAGTCTGGGTCAGGTGCCCTGTCTCTCCTTCCTCGCGGCTTCCTCTCCTCCCTGTCAGAGCATGAGGCTCACAAAGTCCTTAGTCAGCCTAAACATCACCAAGCAGTAACTGAAAACACTGGTGTTATCAGCGCTGTTCCCAGGCCCAAAATCAAAAACACGGAGCTGCACCAGCTACCAAGAAGGAGAAAAAATGACTGCTACTGCTGAACCCATGACAGAGAGGTTGGACTAGATGATCTTTAATCCAAACCATTCTATGAGTCTGTGAAGTGCAGATGTGCATGATTTGCCGTTCAGAGCCTGCCTTCCTCAGACAGCTGCAGCACTGTTTCAGAAATGTGCAGATAGGGGATTCTTTAATTTTAAAAACTTTATGAATGGGGAAATTCCCAGGGGTGCCAAAAGAAAAATCTGGAATCTGAGCTCCTTCTGAAACCAGTCCAAGATTCCTTACCCAAAAAAACTGCTTGACATCAATACATAGATACCCATGCAGGGCAGTCTGTAAAGGGGACATAATCTGTGCAGTATCACTTATATCAAAGGTGTTAGTGATGGGCTTAAAGATGATTTCATTTCATAACCTACCTAGCAGTTGCCTGTTGTGATGGTGGGATCGAGAGTGCTCAAAATGGTTAATGGGAACAGCTAGCTGATTTTCTTATCCAGCGTGTTTTATGAAAGGAGAAAGGAAATATGAACAGAAGCACCATGCCCTGCATCATTATGTAAGGTGTAATCAGGAAATACACTCTTTATTCATTCTAATTTAGAGGGAAATCGCTTTAATTCTGGGATAAGGCAGCATAATCGAATCAGTTCATGATTAGCTCACCTGCCTTACAGGTTTTCAATAATACTCTGTTTTCTTGCTGTATAAAATGCAATTTAATTGCTGCCTAATGAAAAAACTTGAATTTTTCTTACCTCCTGTAATGAGGATGTGGTTTTACTCCATACATCTCAATTTCATGCTTCCCTTCCACTGAATATTTTGTGATATTTTGTTTTGAACTATACTAGGATAGTCTGGAATATCTTAAAAGTGATTAACAGGGGATATCGTTGCACCAGTCGTGACATCACATAACTTGTACTCATCAGTTCTATAGGACTCAGTTGTGTTCTCAGGGCTCAGTCCTGAGTCAGAGATGGAGAAAATTTCCCCCCACCACTAGGAAGTATTAAAGTATCATTTGATGAAGTGCCACCAACACCCTGATCACCGTATTGCTTCTAATTTGGATGCCCCAATCATTTGCATCCCACTTCCCTGATGACAGACAGGGTGGACGTTGATAGGCTTGCTTGTGCACAGGCTGGTACTGCTCCCCAGGAGCATGTGTCAAAGGCAAAGGTGGTGGGAGATGACCCATCTCACAGTATCTTTTCTAGATCCCAGGCTCCCCTCCATGGGTCTTGCTGTGTGCGGAGAATATTTCAGACACATGGCAGTCACTCTACTCCAGAGGCAAGACCCCAGCTGCCTTTTCCAGTCTGGAGATATACTGATGGCATGTATCAAGTGGATTATAGGTCCCATGCGGTCCAGAAACCTCTGTCCACTCCTGCAGCCACTTTCAGGTAATACAAAAAGAGCTCAGGCGGAGAGTGGGTGCATGGGATAAGTTTGCAGTCATGCTGCTCCAGTAAGTTCTCTCATGTACAGCCTGCTGCTTAGAGACTTCTTCAGTCAGAAGGTGTGGATTTATGTTATGAAGCCCTTTCCTTCTATGAATTTGTCTATTTTTTTCTGCATTTTCCATCCATATTTTTATGAGCTATGAGCTCAACAGTTTAATTGTATTGATGGGGAGGAGAATCGAAAGAGTGTAACCCCCACGGGTTGAGATAAGAACAGTCCAGTAACTAAGGTATAACATGAACCACTGCTGCTACTACCAATAATAATAATGATGAGGGAAATAACAAGGGAAGAGAGTACAACCGCTCACCACCCACCGACCGATACCCAGCCCGACCCGAGCAGTGATCTAACGTTTCCGGGTGACTCCCCCCAGTTATGTAGTGGGCATGACGTTCTGTGGTATGGAATACCTCTTTGGTTAGTTTGGGTCAGGTGTCCTTTCTCTGCTTCCTCCCAACTTCCCCTCCTCCCTGGCAGAGTATGAGACTCAGAAAGTCCTTGGTCAGAGTAAACATTATTTAAAAACAACTGAAAACATTGGTGTTATCAGCGCTGTTCCCAGGCTGAAAATCAAAACCACAGCACTGCACCAGATACGAAGGAGAAAAATGACTGCTACTGCTGAACCCGGGACAGGTAATTTGGCCTTCTGAGTATTTCAAAATCTGCCTGCTATGTGATAGTCTTATTTGAGGGGTCGCAGTTCTCCAATTATTGCATTGCCACCAATTTCTCCAGTTCCTATTCTAATTCATCTCTGCTACATGTTTTCGTATTTGAAGGATCTTGGTCCTTTCCATGTGGTCCTGTTCTCTTTCCAGAGGAATCATCATCCTTATGGCTGCTCTCTGTCCCTTTTTTAGGTTTTCAGTGGCCTTTTTGAGATGTGCTGGCCTCCATGAGCAATGGTAAAGAAGAACGTGATGCCAGCTATATGACATGGCATAGTTCTTCAGAATTGCTACACAGCCACAGAAGAGCTGTTGTGTAGAATTTGGTCCATGCCACAGACTGATGTGCCAGCAGAGCTGAGCAGGACTGACAGGGAGATTCCTATAGGCAGGGCAAAGCAGCAGATGGCATTGCTCTGGGCAGAACTTCTTGCTTAGTGTCAGCCCAGTGTGGATACCTCTGGGACAGGGCTCGCCAATCCCCCACTGCAGGCAGGAGGCAAAACGCAGGCAGAGGGGGTTCTTTCCATCCCTCCCAAGATAAATTTAGAAGTAGACTTACACTTTCTGGCCCATAACTGCAGCTTCAGCTACAAGGCTGCGAACTAACTAACTTCCCAAGAACGCTTTAAATGCTTTAAAAGTCTTAAATGCAGAAGTACCACCGGGCGATTGCCACATGTTGTCCACCAGAACCTGCTCTCATCACTGCACATCTCTGTACCCAGCCCTTGCCACTGGAGGCAGTGGGTGTTCCATGTGCAGGGAGAAGTGGACCAAGCAACAGTAGTTTGCAGAATCCTGTCCAATATCTGAATGCTAAATTATACCAGTACTTCACTGCCATTAACAACTGAATTACCTCTCATTACTGAATTGTACATTCTGTGTATAATATTTGAGACACTTGGTCATTGGCAGTTATCTTTTATTGTTACTGTAAATGGTGAAGTTATGTATTGTTATCCTTTTCATTATGATACACTCAGCTCAGTGATGATAATGAAAGAGATTTTAATTGTGTCAGGCTTTTAGGCAATAATTGTCTAAAAATTCTGTCCCTGTGGAACCCTTTCTGAGAGGTGGAAGAAAACAAGAGATAGAGAGCACAGCTGAAGGAAAAGTAGCTGAGACTCAGAAAAGTACTTGACCATGGCATAAGTCCCTTTTCCATCTGCTCTCCCAGCTGCAACAAAGACAACTCATTTCACTTCCAAAGTGGTGGGTGGAGGGATCAATAAGGGTGAAAGCATGTGCTCAGTGGAGGTGGGAGTTCTCAGTAGGCATCTGGTTTCTCTGCTGCTCTGCAAATTACTGTTTGGATGCTTTTTCCAGCAGTTACAACTTCACTGCATATGGTGAGCAAGTTAGAGAAATGTACTCTGGGACTGTGGAGGTGGCAAGGGCTGGGTGGGGGAGAAGGGCAAATATGATGAGCAGATGGGAGTGATTTGTGAATTAAAACCCTCCAACAGACAGAATCAATAGAAGATATACCTTTGCTCTGTTCATGTACATCCCTCACTGTCTGTCTGGCACAGATGTCCATGCTTCTGTGAGCTGCATGGCCATCTGTGAATCTGGGAGATGTCCCTGGGCACCTAGCTATGCAGGTCTCACCACAGAGGTGCACTGGAACTTACTGCTTTGTGAGAGTGACACAGCACATCCTAACGTTGTGATGTCCCACTAACCGTGCAACACATACCCCAGAGAAGTGCTCCCAGACACTTCTGTCATTAAGCTCCCAGCCTTTGTAACTCAAGTACTTGAAAAATAAAAAGAGCCTTTGAGGAGGCAAGCATAAATTTAACATTTCCAAGAAAAGAGTGACTGCCCAAAGTGTTGTTTTTGTGGAAACAGGGCCTTGGAAAGGCTGCAATTTGATAAAATTTGGGGTAACTTAATTTTACACGTGTGTTGTGAAATTTCTCATGTGTCCACTTTCACCAGTTGATTACTTCCATACTTCTGAATGATTAATGTGTTAGGTTTGTTTTTTTTTTTTTTTTTTTAAGAAATGCTTCTTAGTGTTCTGACCTTTGTGACCTAGAAATGCAAAAAGCTGATGGCTTTTCTCACTGAAACTTGGACAACACGCCTCCTCAAAGGTGTCTGAATGCTACAATGACTCTTTTCTACCTTCTCCTCCCAACTCTCCACCTTGGGTCCATCTCTTTAAACTAAGTTTGGTTTGCTCCTCTGTTGTATTGGGATTATATGAGAGACTGTCCCAGTGTTTTACTAGATTGCTCAATCATGTGTGTGATTACCCTGACAAATTAAATATGGTTGCCATTTATCTCGTACTTTGGCTCTAAAACAATTTTTATGAGGTTTCTCTTCCTTCCACTAGCCTACTTTGCTCTTTCAAATAACCTCACTCTTTCTGAGAAATTAGGAGCCTATTAGGTAATTTTGTATTTATGAATTCAAATTCTGAGAAAAGCATGTGACAGAAGCAAGATGAGGAAGCTCTTTTGGTGGCCTTATGAAATCACAGAATCATAGAATAGTTTGTGTTGGAAGGGACCTTCAAAAGTCGTCTAGTCCAACCCTTACAATGAGCGGGGACATCTTCAACTAGATCAAATTGCTTAGAACCACATCAGCCTGGCCTTGAATGTCTCCAAGGATGGCACATCCACCATCTCTCTAAGATATACAGTTGGTTGGATCTGTATGTGGAGTGAAACCCAAACCTTTCCCTATATTTTCCTTGAAATATTACTTAGTAATTCACCTACAGCTGAGAGCTTTGTTTGCAGCATTAAATATGGAAACGGAAAATATCGTAAAAATAACCACAGGGCTGATGGAAGAACATGGGCCTGCCCCAGAAAAAGGTTAAACCCCCTTTCTTCTATTTTTATTGAGTGAAGGTATGAACAAGAAGTCTGCTCTTTGACATCTGTGCAAAGTCCTCGACCAAAAAGCATGTGGATCATCTTGAAATACCATTAAGGTGCTCTGGTGCTGATCTTAGTATATGGTGATGATGTTGCAGAAAGCTTCATATTATCACATACTGCAAGGTGAAAATGCTTTTAAAGCATACATCGTCAAGTCACTGAGCTACTTGTGCTTTCCTGACTAATTCATCCCTCAAACAAATAAATGAAGACAAATTAATTATTCTAAGTATGAAAAATTAGCATTAATCCTGTGTAATTGTAACTCTGAAATAAATCAGTAAAAGGAATTAAATTATTCTTGCACATAATTGCATCGATTTAATGCAATTACATACTAGAGTTGACAGTTTTCACTTCATTTATTGTTCTTAAAATGATTGTGTGTGTTTCTCTAATTCTTTGGAGAGCATGAAAAAGATAAATACTTGGAAATGGAAACTACTTGGCAGCATATTTTTGGAAGACAGTTGCAGAAGCTGCTGCAAGTTCAGCAAATATACTGTGTAAGGGACAGAAAGATCATTAAGATGCTGGAAGGAAAGAATCCTTCACTCCAATTCTGCTGAACTTGGCTTCAAGCGTGAACCCTTTGGTTTTATTCTTTTCTCTTTTCCTCTTTGATTGTGAGCCACAGATAGATGTGCATGCATTCCTTGCAGAAGCCCAGTGGCTGTCACCTGAATCAGGAGCGAACAGAACTCCAAGTGTAGCAAAGAGTTGAAATAACAGGTGCTGTTAACAAAGCTTCGCTGGCCAGCTGGTGTCATGTGGGGCACCCCTTAATAACATCTTGCATGTTAAACTGGCTGATTTGTTTTGGCAAATGGAAAAAAGTTAGTTCTTTGAGTGCCAAAAATTTTGGTGTCATTATTCCAGGTCCCTGGATAGAGCCTCTGGTCAGTGTTTCAGTGGCATGTCCTTTAAATTGGATACCAGGCCATACTGCTGTTCATCAGCTCCTGGAGAAAGGGCAACACCTGGATTGCCACTTTGGGCTTGATTCTCGTGCTTGCTGTGAGCCTGGCACCAAAAGAAGCTCACATCAGCCCTGAAAATATCTTACTTTAGCACCTTTGCACCATTCCTAACTGCTTGGCTCGGCTCAAGTAGCAGTTTTGCACTCCATCTTCAGTGCCAATAGGATGGCTTGCGAAGCTATGCTGTAATCCAGATCACTGAAGTGACTGTAGGAATATGCTGGACACTTAAGCCTGCAAATTCCTGCACCAGAAGAATCCATAGGTACAGCTTGCAACTTTTGTGCAATATGTTCCTCAATGTTTTGTAGACATTAAAAAGACCCTAAACCCTAGAAAAAGAACCTGAAAATTGACATAACTGAAATCAGTGCAGTAACCTGCCAGGATATCTTTTACTATATGGATAAAATGCAAGTGAAAAAGGAAGTATCCACACCTGGAAAAAAAAAATAAATCTACATCTCCAAATTTAACAGAATTAAATGTATCATGTTAGGGCTATGCCACAAAAATCTGCAACCGTATTGAATTAAGTGGTCTAAATGCTCTTTCCTGTTCCATTCAGCTTGAACTTCTCATTAATTTCACTGTCATCAAAGCAAGTAGATATAGGCGCCCAGGAAGTAGCTAAGGACAAGCTGACCCTTGAGAAATTGCTTATAAAGCCAATGATCTAATTTGGTGATAAGTAGGTGCTGCTCTGTCTTTAATGAGAGGGCATAGTGAAAAGCCTGTGAAGGGTTTATGATTTTAAGATCAGGCTCAGTGTTTTAAAGGTCTCGGCCAAATTATCTTGTTCTCTAGCCATTAAAATAATTATTTAAACATTTTTCTTTTATTCTTTATTTTTCCATTGGTGCTCCAGTAAGAATGGCTAGGAACTAGGGGGTGGTGAAATTGGGCAGTCACAATGTTCTGTGCATTATAACAGTATAAGGAAGACAGCTCTTGTTCCTGTGCTATCTGTATGCACAAAAGGTTGAAAAGCCATAGTATAACATATTTCAGCATACCCTAAAATGTAGATTGTGTTATTGGCAAGATCTGTGTAAGAAATTTATAACCTACCTTGGCACTTTTTCACTGGATATCAGAGATAAAAAGGATTTAGTGGATTCATAAGCAGATCAGAAAAAAATATTCTTGCTTATAATATACCATAGCTTATAGTACTTTGACATTTTTCCATCTTTTATCTAAGCTTAGTTTTCTATTAACTTCTGTCTTGTGAACCATCCCATTTTAATGTTAAGTGAGATGTTAGGTGAGATTCCAGTTAGAATTAAACTTGGCTAGGGATGTGAAAGATAACAGGAAGAGATTCTATAGGTACATTGCAAATAAAAGACAGGCTAGGGACAATGTGGGCCCTCTCCAGAAGCTCTCAGCAGAACTGGCTACCCTGGATTTAGAGAAGGCTGAGGTTCTTAATGACTTCTTTGCCTCAGTATTCACTGGCAAATGCTCTGACAATACCACCCAAGTCTTGGAAGGCAGATGCAGGGACAGTGAGAATGAAGACCCTGGGCCCACTGTAGAAGAGGATCTGGTCGAGACCATCTTAAGAACCTGAACATATACAAGTCCATGGGACCTGACAAAATCCATCCACGGGTCCTGAAGGAGCTGGCAAATGAAGTTGCTAAGCCACTGTCCATCATATTTGAAGAATCATGGCAGTCAGGTGAAGTTCCTGATGACTGGAAAAAGGAAATATAACCCCCATTTTCAAGTAGGGGAAAATGGATGACCCGGGGAACTACAGACCAGTCAGTCTGACCTCTGTGCCTGGCAAAATCTTGGAGCGGATTCTACTGGAAGGCATATTAAGGCACATGAAAACCAACAAGGTGCTTGGTGACACCCAGCATGGCTTCACTAAGGGGAAATCCTACCTAACCAATCTGGTAGCCTTCTGTGATGGGGCTAAGGAACTGATGGACAGGGGTAGAGCAGTTGATGTCATCTACCTGGACTTCTGCAGAGCATTCAACACTGTCTCACATGACATCCTTCTCTCTAAGTTGGAGAGACATCAATTTGATAAGTGGACCACTTGCTGGATAAAGAACTGGCTGGATGGCCGCATGCAAAGAGTAGTGCTAAGTGGCTCAATGTCCATCTGGAGACCAGTAACGAGTGGTGTCCCTCAGGGATCGGTGTTGGGAACAGTCTTTTTCAAAATTTTTGTGGGTGACATGGACAGTGGGATTGAGTGCGCCCTCAGCAAGTTTGCCGATGACACCAAGCTGTGTGGTTCGGTTGATACGTTGGAGGGAAGGAATGCCATCCAGAGGGACCTTGACATGCTTGTGAGGTGGGCTAATGACAACCTTATGAAGTCGAACCCTGCTAAGTGCAAGTTCCTACAGCTGGGTCGGAAGTTTAGGGGCTGTTCAAGGCCAGGTTGGACAGAGCCTTGGGTGGCATGGTTTAGTAGGAGGTGTCCCGGCCCATGGCAGGGAGGTTGGAACTAGATGATCTTAAGGTCCTTTCCAACCCTTACTATTCTATGATTCTACGAATCTATGGAACGTTTACTCAAATTTACAGAATTAATCAGTTCACTGTTTCTGTACAGTACTTTAGCTGGCAATTTGCTTACTCATTCTCGATTGCCTAAGCATTTCTGATTGATGTTTCTGTCTTATAATAGTGGGGAAATGGCAAGAAATGTGCTTCAATAGGAAGCATTGTCCTGTAGTGCCCAAATTTGAGAGAAAGCCTTAAAAGGATATTTTGTAAGTTGTACAAAGTAATGACTAAGTGTGCTTCATTGCTAGCTACATGTTATATTAAATAGGTAATGCATCTTAGTGGAATGGAAAGGCAGGTGTGTTTTAAGTGTGCCTGTTTATTTGAGGAATTTATTTAAAACCACGTGGATTGGTGCTAATATGCTTTTTTTCTGGTAGTCTGTTCAGTTAAATATAATTTCAATATCTACTTTATCCAAAGGGAAAATGCACTCAAAATAGTTTGCAAGAGGATGGATGGCTTAGAATTAATTTGACACAGGGAGCCATTTATTCATTGCTTGTACAGAATCAGAATGACTGTTCTTGTTCTTGTCCAGGATTTTACTTTTAACATTAGCTAAAACTCAATATATTATTGGCAATCATCACCTGCATGACAGGAAGTGTCACAATGGTCCGCATGTTTATGTGAAATCCAAATAACAGGTAGGTGTGAGGATGCCCTTTAATTTGATTTGGACTGCTACCTGCCCTCTAGAAAAAGAGGGTAATTTGTAAAGAACAAATTTTAAAATGTTTTCCATAAAATTTTAGCAGCACATCACATTTGATAGACATAGCTCTAATCAGCACTGCCAATGCAAAGAGAGTATCCTAAGTACATAATAAATGTAATGTACTTTTCCTAGTGTTAAAAATAGCTAAACCCCCCAAAAACAAAAAATCCCAATCTTCAGAATATCTTTAGTTGGCATTGAAAGGGAGATGAAAAGATGACATAGGTTTGGCAAGTGTCTGAGGATAAGGAATAGTTCTAGAAACCCTGGCCTTGATTCAGCAAAGCACATCCTCTTGTACAATCTATGGCTTAAGAGACTGGGAAAGTCAGGTGTTGGTAGGTTTTCAGATGTCTAAAGAAGTAGGATAGACAGCCAATGCTTTAAATTCTATTTAGTCCCTGCAAAGATGCAAGTATGTAGCCAGTAACCTTTTCAGAAATCCACACCTATTTTGAATTGGTGTCAATGGACTTTCCCTTTCTACACATCTCTGAAATTCATTTGGATGATTCTCAGCCTCTTTACCTATTAATATTCTCATGAAAATATGCACCTGAATGCTCAACTAGAGTTGCTAATAAGTGAGTAATCCAGGAGTCACTGTTTTACCAGCTGTTCTTATAATATGCCTAATCTCCTTTGGTGCATTTTTACTTTGGAAATTCCTTTGGTGCATTTTTACTTTGGAAATTACTATGGTTTGTGCAATTAGTTTGCAAATACTTCTTTCTGTATCATTAAACATCCTCTTGGGTCTTCGAAAAGACTACTAAGCAGCTAGTCAAATTCAACTCATCAGGAAAGAAGCTCAGTAATCGTGAGAGCACATGCTTTCTGCAGGACGTATCTCTGCTTCATTGGTATAACTGCTCTTTTCCTTTGAAACTGTTGAATGGTTTAATACAATCATTTGAAACTCCAGCAATTGCTCCTTATCCAGACTGAGCTTTAAATTTGTTGTATTGGAAAAAAAAAAAAAAGGGCAAGATTTCTGGACCCATCAGCTGGTCAAAAATGCAACAGTTAAGCAACAAAACGTATTGCAGCTCCTACTACACTTACTTCTATCTTTGCATCTTTATGAAAGTATCAAGTACCAAATCCTTCATTACATGTTATATGCCTCTTGACCCAAACTCCCTGTTCTGAGCTCAGTTCCACTTAGACTTCAGATTTGTTATGAACACTGAAAACTTGTTACATACTTTCTTCAGACTATGCTTAGAGTTTTTAAGAGTGTTCCCTCGATGTTGTGCAGACTTACTATTCTGTAGTACTTTCCAGTTCCTGTGATAGATTTTCACCACTCACACCATTATTCTCCTTGAGGACAGGAATCTTCTATTCCTTCTTTCTGGTCTTGCTATTGTCCACAGACATCTAATCTTGCCGTCTTTCCAAAACGATTCTCCACACTCTGGGCTTGTCTGTACTGGGCACACAGTTGCTGCTTTTCCTCTTCTTGTACTGTTGGGTCGTATTACAGTGAGGTTCAGGGCAAAACTTTTTTCACTGTTTTTTTCCCATTGTCCTGGACTGCTGCAAGTCCTGGCATTATCTCAGTGCACTTTCTTTATCAATTTGAGACACGTACAAATTTATCAGAGATTTTGTCACATACAGCGCTGCAAATGGTTGCATTTGGACTGCACTGCTGTTTTTAATGAGCATCTTCTAAGATAGGTACTCTTGTTAAAAAAGGTTAAAATTATATAAATTTTTACAGCAAAATAAGGTAAAGATTTGATGTTTTAATTCTGGGAAACAGAGTTCCTGGTAAGACCCCAGACCAGGACCACTTTCTGCTTGTGCTGTAGTGGCCCCTGTGTGTGTCTGGCACTCATCTGTGCAGCCCTGGTGGGAGTGAGGCGCGAAAAGGCTACTCTCTGGTGTGTGGTGACTAAAGCACAAGATCAAGAAAGAGCCACCCACAGTTTTCTTCACTGCTATGTACAAGAGACAAAATATCAGAGTAGACGATTATGGCCCGCAACTCTTTTGTGTTGCTCCTGACTCACCTGCCTATGGCCCACCAGGGAAAAACCTGCAATTTTCTTTCAGCTATGGATTATTCTTTTTTTCTGTCAGTGGCAGCATACCAGAATAAAAGGAATTTTTAGGGAATCAATATTTTCCTGTGCATTTGAAATACAGTAATACAATCATGATGAGAGAACAGTTACTGCTGCTGATATTGTGGTGGCAGGGGGTCTTCTGGTTAGACCCTGAAAACAATAGACAAAGAACAACATCATAGAATCATAGAATAGTTAGGGTTGGAAAGGACCTTAAGATGATCTAGTTCCAACCCCCCTGCCATGGGCAGGGACACCTCACACTAAACCATGCCATCCAAGGCTATGTCCAACCCCACCTTGAACACCGCCAGGGATGGAGCATTCACAGCTTCCCTGGGCAACCCATTCCAGGGCCTCACCAGCTGCACAGTAAAGAATTTCTTCCTCAGATCCAATCTAAACTTCCCCTGTTTAAGTTCGAACCCATTACTCCTTGTCCTATCACTACAGTCGCTGATGAAGAGTCCCTCCCCAGCATCCCTATAGGCCCCCTTCAGGTATTGGAAGGCTGCTATGAGGTCTCCACACAGCCTTCTCTTCTCCAGGCTGAACAGCCCCAATTTTCTCAGCCGCCTCTCTTCATACAGGAGGTGCTCCAGTCCCCTGATCATCCTCATGGCCCTCCTTTGGACTTGTTCCAACAGTTCCTTGTCATTTTTATGTTGAGGACACCAGAACTGCACACAATACTCCAAGTGAGGTCTCACGAGAGCAGAGTAAAGGGGCAGGATCACCTCCCTCGACCTGCTGGTCACCCTCCTTTTGATGCAGCCCAGAATACGGTTGGCTTTCTGGGCTGCAAGTGCACACTGCTGGCTCATGTTCATTTTTTCATCGACCAACACCCCCAAGTCCTTCTCTGCAGGGCTGCTCTGAATCTCTTCTCTGCCCAGCCTCTAGCTGTGCCTGGGTTTGCTCTGACACAGGTGTATGATACTGTAGCTGATTTGGCTAGAGGAGTATTAAAGGAATTGCAGACATAACTTCCTATAGCTTCAACTTCATTTCTTCACTCCCATGGCCTCCTTGCCTGCTCAGGGCCACTTTCAGATAAGAGTTAATCGCTTCAACAATTCCTAATGCTCTCAACAGTCTCATTTTTCTAAAATGATTATGTTTTTTATTCATCTGAATTATAGTTTCCTGCAACACTCTGCTTGCCTAATCCGTAGCCTTTCACATTACATAGTGGGGACAAATGCTTAGCAAGGAAATTAGCAATTCTCTAATGTATTGACAGCAACAGACAGAGGCCATAAAGCACCTGAAAGATCTTTAAAGCACAGGAAAAGAAAAATCTTTGTAAAATAACTTTTAAGCTGTGATTCTGCAATCATGCAGAGAAGTTATGTAAAAACTGGCCATTTCAGCAGCTAGGGATGCAGCACCTTAACAATAGTAGGAAGTTATTTTAATATTAATCCCTTTGTTAAAAGGCACAGGTGATTAAAGAGTGAATGCTGTATGCTCTGATACAAATAAACCCAGGTATCTCTGTGCTCCTTACCACTTGCATAAATTATGTAGGAGCAGTTACATCAAAGGTTCGAGCATGTCAATATTAATGAATGCATGGAGGCGTTTTGCACTAACTGATTGTCTTGTCAAATTACGACAAAGTACTTTCCAATGAAAGTTGCCAAGTCACATCCCCTGATAAGCAATCAGACAGCAATTAACAAGATACTTCACTGATTTTACCTTAATTTCTCATTTGAAGCTTCAGCATAAAAGCCTGAAGTATCAGAATACAGTAGCCAGGGTAGAAGAAAAATGTACTTTGAAATCAGTTACGGATATCTTAATTCTTAAGTAAATGATAAAAAAATATGAAATAAAAAAGTAGTGAAGTTTGTAAAATATCTTACTTTTCAAGCAGTGACTATCCTCGTGCGAGGGAGAAAAAAAAACAATAGGTCTGGCAAATGGATTTGGAACTTCAAACACTGAGGGTAGAAAAAAGAAATGCATCTTTTTTACTGTGTACTTCATCACCTGCTTCTTTTACTTGGTGATACATAAGAAATCACAAATGCTATTTGTTGGAGCTCTTTCATATAAATGTCAAATATTTTCTGCCTCATTATTTTCCTTCTAGAACTTCTGATATGGAAAGTCAATGCTATCTATCTCATGCTTTTATCTGGAAGGTTATTCTTGGAGGATGAAATGTGATTATTCTGAAGCTCTGCCATAATTTTCATTTCCTTATCCCATTCCCCACTATTCACACTATTTTCCTACATGCAGCTTTTTCTCTTTTGTGTATGATGACTTCTCTTTTTTTCCTAAAGAAAATTTGCAGCTTATTTTCAAGGGTAGCACAGTAGATTTGTCTCCTATCAGCTTCTGGCATAGACCACAAAGAACTGATCAGCAGAAGCTGCTGCTGACCTTGTATATACAAATGCCCAGTTCAGAAGCCATAGAGAGCTCTTCAAATTGCTAGCACATAAATCAACATGTTAAATGTAAAGATTGACCAGATGTCAAAACAGATATTAAAATATGAGCCCGTAAAGCTGCCTGCAGTGATGCAGTTCAGAATTGACCTGATATTCCACAGTATCCTATGGGTAATAAAAAGACAATGAGAAAAGCAGGATATTATCACAAATGCTTTGAACACAAACCACTCAGGCCAATGAGACTAATTATCCTGCATCATCTACATTTTATTTGATGAGAGATAGAAAGAAGGTGAAGTTGAAAAGAAACTTATTTTTTCCCTGTTTAATTAAAACATCCCCCCAGAGACAATTATATGTATTGTGACAGAGTAATGAAATTATCTCAAACCAGAGCATCTCAGTGGTTTTTCATCTCATCATTTACAGCCCTTTCACTGTGCTGTTACTGACGTGAACTCAGTCATTTTCAGGATACCATGACAGACAAGCTGCCTGTCCTCCAAAGGGTCAGAAAGGACTGCCCATGTATATTGTTAGTCAAGTAAATCCTTATGAGTGTGCTTAACTTTCAGTCACCTCTGTGATTAATGATGTGCTTAAAATACAGAAAATACAAAAGTTAGGGAAGGGGAGAAAGTATGTTTTTCTTAACCAAGACCTAAAGAGATGAAGACAGGAAAAATTACAGTTTGCATGAATAAGGGCCAGGTTATGTTCAGATCTTCCTGGAAGAGGACACATGGTTATGGTAAGGTGTCTGAAGCTCAGTGGAAGATCTCATTCTCTGACTGGGCCCATGCTGATGCTGTGCTCTGGTTTGGGTTGCTGCCCTTTGTAGTTTCCAAGGCTGAGTCACACTGGGTCACACCTCAGTATCTCAGGAAACTCTATATGGGCACATGATGGTGAGGGTCTTCATGGATGTGTCTGATGTGTAACTGGCTCTGAAGAACTCCCACAGGCTACATCTCTACAGCTTGGCAGTTTTAAAATGTGAGTAGCAAGCTTGTGGCTATGTGGCTGGTAAGATGCTAAAAGGGGTCATCTGCTGTGCTGCTCCTTGTGGGCTCAAAACATTTCACAGAGAGCATGCTCAGGAGAGGACTCTCACCCTGCTCTCTGTGAGAGTGACCTCAGCATGGAAAGAAATGTGAAAAAGCATTTTAAATCATGAACACTCAAATCATTATAGTCTCTGAATGACATCTGAATGGCTTCTCTCCTAGGGGCTGATAGCATCTGTCCAGTGAGTTTCAATAGATGAGGATATGTTCTGACAGGACTTCTGCATATTTGTCACACAAAGATATTCAATCAATTTCCATCAGCTTGGCTTTTCTGCTTGTCTTAGTTTCAGATTTGGAAGAAAAATATTTTATAATGAGATACTGCTGTGGTATTCCTTCAAAGACACCTATAATGTGTTCATCATATACAGCTGGCATATGCAGAAAAGAGTAATTGCATCTGATTTTCTACCCCAAATGAACACTTTAAAACCAGTGGATGCCTGCAATTGCTGTTAATGTCTGACAGACTTATATGCACACTGTATCTATTATTTTTTTTTTTTGGTGCTTAAAGTAGATGGAGGCTTACCCTGTACGAAGTACATAACAAGAGTGGACAGATGTGAGTGTACTAAAGGAGACTATGATAATTCAGGAGGGAGCAGATGCCCATTCTTATTGTCCTCCTATATGAAGACTTATTGTCTGATCAGTCATTATTGTCAGCAACACTGTAGATGCAGTCTGCTCCGAAAAGTGTTCTGGATTTTCTCCCAGCTGCTTTAGCATATTTGACTATTTCGTTAGCCAGGCAGCAGGTTCTGTGTTTTGCAGCCACTTGGCAAATAGCTCCGAGCATCAAAGCAGCTCTGGGCACAGAGAAGCCCTGGCAGCTAGAGATAGTTTGCATGGTTGTCCAATCTGGCTGGTGACATGGTCCAAGTCCTCATCACATCCCACTTGCTGGCCCCTGCATGCAGACGCTAGATGATGGTGAATGCTGCAATGGCTCTTGCACAGTTGCCCTAGGCTGGCATAGTGCTGCAGGGCTCTCTTAGCAGCTAGGTAGGCAATGTAGAGATGTGCTTCCTTCTCTTTCAGTGCATCTCACTTCAGCATCTTGGAGAGAGGGGAGAGCTACTAGACCCAGGAAATTGCTTCATGTATTTGAACTCCTTTTTGTTCCTAGCCATCTTACTTCTCATTCATGTCTTCAGATAGACCTGATAATGATACCTGATATTGATGCCTGGCATGTCAATGGAAAAAAACAGTAGCAAAAAGAAGGAAATAATTGTTCATCAGCTGTACATGGATCAAAAGAAACTAAAAATGCATTAACAGCATGATTATTGTTTTTCTCTAACAAAGCTATGGCCAGAGTCTGTTTTACTCATGAGACACAGTCCACTGCTCTATGGTGGCTGCTACTGCTTATCTCCAAGAACCCAGAGGCTGTCAATTATTTTCCATCTATGTGCAGCAGTATGTCATGGCACTAAAAATAATTTTTAAACTTCCATTCACCAACAAAGCATTTCAGATGTTCCTTATGCTGGCAGGGACTGCAAATGTTTTATCAAGTGATTCTTTTTCAGGCATGAGCAAGTCTATGAAATGAAAGGTAAATTGAGTTTGTTCAAAGCATTGTCCAAACCAAGGAGTCTAACAGACACAGCTGTTCTACATGAGAGCTCTAGGTTTTTTGCTGCTTTAAGAAAGCATATATATACTAACCAGAGCTTGTTTAAAAGCTCTTTTTTTTTTGTCTTTTTTAAGGTGAAACTCATAGACTTATATTAACAAAAAGAACCAAGTAATGGCTTAGGAGTCATTTGCAAATAAGTTACATGGAAAGACAGATAAAGGGGAGAAAAGGAATAACTGTAGCTAATGATCAGGTATCAGAGTAAAAGTGCTTTTTGTGCTGAAAGGCAAACAAATGCCCAAAGCTATCACATCAGTTGAATGTCATGAATGTGCAAACTGTGCACGTCCCTGCCAGAAATAAATAGCAAAGAGATCTTGTACTTTATGGTGCAATACTGTCTTGGCCACAGACTTCAGAAAAGGACTGTTGGATGCTTGTTTTTTGAAGAAAATGTTCAAAACGCAGCAGTGTGTTCCAGAGCAAACCACTGGAGTGCAGCCCTTGTACCTTCACCAAGATCTCATCTCAGTCAAAACCAATCCCAAGCACCTTCTGTTTCATTCTTCATCTTTTTACTTGTATCCTCTTTTTTCTAACTCTTCTTCTGCCAGCAATGCATAAGATCTCCATCTCACGTTAACGTGCTCCACTGAAACTGGTGCAAGACATGTTTATGTAGCTACCAGCTTAGACTGCTGTGCAGGCTCTAAGCTTTTGCTCCCATTAACCTGACCTTGCTGTCTGACTCCACACAGCTTCTCTGAGGGATTTCTGTGACTCCCACTTGGAGGGGATGTAGTGCCATCACAGGGGGCTGAGGAGTGGTGCGAGAGGGTCTTGCAAATGAGTGTTCAAGTGCAGAGCACAAACGCGCTTGAGAAACTTCCAGTGAAATTCTCAGTTCATTTACCAGAGCAACTGTGGTTTCTATTGTGAAATTGGGTAAAATATTACAAGCAGTGTATTTCTTGTTGTTTATCTGCTTTCAGCACATTTTAGAGACATTAATATTCAATATAACAAGTGCTCTGTGGACTTTTAGTCTTTGCTGTCTCTTGTTTTAGCAGTTTTGGTTTTTTTTCTTGTTTCGTTAGTAAACCTGCATGAGATATTTCTGCCTGTTTGTTTGTAAAGCAGTGAAACCATATTTCTAATGTGTTTTCTCTTTTCCAAGATAACTTTCTCAGTGTTTGCTCCCAGTATGTTCTTAGCACTTATACTGCCCCCCCCCCGACAACAATTTTTCACAAGTACATTAACTTTAGATCAATGTGAGTTGATGTGCATGTTTTCTCTGCAGCAGATCCTTCATTATGCTTATATTGAAGGATGTCCCTGTGGATTGGCTGTGAGATTGGATGTCAGTAGAGTTGGCCAGTCTATTCTTCTTGTCTAATCCTTGTGTGATTGTTATTTCCAGGCTACCCACCCTACAGACGTCTAACCAGCTGGTTTATTCCCAGCATAGCTTGTTGTATGATATTGTGACAAAACACTTGTTTTTCCCATGGTACAAATCCCTTCCGAAGCCTCACATCATTAAAAAAAAAAAAAAAAAAGAGAGAAATCTGAAGTCTAAAGCTGAGTCTGCAATGCTTCGTTTCTTATAAAAGTTTTTGGTCATTTCTTTTCCTGCCTTTTTGCCTCTGCAGCCTATTAGGGTAGTGGTTCTGCCGAGCTGGCCTCAATTGCCTTTGCAGGCTCTTAGGCCTCCTCTGTTGTAGTGTTTCCCTTTTATGTAGACTGGTCAAACACTAAATGAGAAGAGAAGGAATGGGACATAATTTCTCTGGGAATTGAGGGCTAATCTGAGGTGGCAGAGGCAATTACTTAGGAGACAGATGATCCACCTGTGACATAGATGGTTAAAATGGGCTGCATTCCATGGGGCTCTTTCTGTAAGCCCCTTGTTCAGACTGTCCCTGCCTCTTGCCCTATAACATCTCCTGTTATCATAGAATCATCAAATCCTAAAGCAGTTTGGGTTAGAAGAGACCTTAAAGATCATCTAGTCCAACCCCCCTGCCACAGGCAGGGATACCTTCTGCTAGAGCAAGTTGCTCAAAACCCCATCCAGCCTGCGCTTGAGCACTACCAATTATGGGGCAGCCACAGCTTCTCTGGGCAACCTGGGCTAGTCCCTCACTACCCTCGCAGTAAAGAACTTCTTCCTTGTATGCCCAGATAGTAATGCAATGTAAGTCCATGGTGTCTTGCATTGGCTTGCACAAGCAAGGACGACATTGTCAAGCAGCTTTGCACACAGGCCCTGGCAGGAAGTTCTGGTTTGAAATGAATGTTTAAGTGCTAGCTAGTGCCAGTGGGTGTGAAATCAGAATGAAATCCAGGAAGGAGTGGGTGTCACTGGGGGTGAGATGAGACACCCTTGGCTTAGCATCAAGCACTGTTGCATCTGTGAGTTGTTACACCAAGCAGTAACGCCTGGCAAGAGCATCTTGCCCCTTCCACAGTTGACAGACTTCCCCATGGTCAGCCTGCAGCTGATATGTAAAAGGACATACTGCTGCTGTGGCTCAGTTTTGTTGCTTGAATTGCAGATGTTTGCACCTGATTTCTCCAGGTCTGTAGAGCATGGCCATAGCACCATCCAAACAAATCATAACCTATAAACCCACCTGCTTGCCCCCAGTCCTCTGCAACTCTTGATGCGAGTGCAGAAAGCAGGGAAGGAAAAGAGCAATTTCCATGAGTTGGGGCGTTTTCTTCAGAGCACTCTGCTGTCACCTGCACCCAACTATGGGGATAGGGGCAAGGCCATGTCACATAAGAAGCTGTTTTGCAAAGCCCCAAACTGTCCTTTAGTTTTCCATCTGTCCAACTTTGCAAAGGGATACTTTTTAAAAACAGCAAATAAACTGAGAAATAAACTGAGAAGGTAACATAAAAGTGATGACATAATGACATTTTGTATGAAAAGAAATTTAAATCTGTAAGTACAGGCTGGGCAACCAACTCTGGCAGGCTTTACGAGGGGATTTTGCTGAGAAAGAGGAATGATATATGCTGCTCACTGGCTGGCTGCCTCAATGTGTCTCTGAGGCAGTGTTTGCTTTCATATCTTCTTTTTTGATGCATTTGTGAAACAGACACACAGACGCTTGTGTTTCTGCTCTGCCCATCCTTGCTGTCAGCCAGGCACCTTTTGCAGTGCACTCTTTATAAAGTCAGAATAAAACCTCATTTTGCATTTGTCAGTCCTGTCTGGAGGTTCTCCAAGGTCTGTTAAACATTTTAGTGTGAAACCCATTTCACCTCTGCAGTAATATTTTACTACTTTGTAGATGGAAGACCTGATTGCATTCAGGTAACCTGTCTGGGCAAGTTGAAATTTGGTGATGTACCATAACTAGTGAACCTACCCTTTAGTGCAACTGCTTATTATGTGGAAATGTGCAGAAATATCCCCTCCCTTCTTGACTGTCTCTCCTCCTTCTGCACTGGCTGCTGAAGTGTGAATGCTGGTTCATGTGATAACTGCTGTCTGGCATAGCTTTATGTCAATGTTTTGGCTCAATCTCATCCTGAAAACTAGGATTTTTATTGAGAGTGAGAAAATTGACAGCCAAAATTAGAAGCTATAATTTTCTCTCAGAGTGGGAAAACTGAGCTTTTCAGTCAAAGTAGGAATATGTTAAAAGCACAATTAAACTTAATAAGTCTTCAAATAGCATTTGGATCTCTTCAGCTCACCAGAGCTCTAAAGAGAAGGCTCTTTAGAGAAAAAATCATCACTGTTCATGGAGGAAACTCTTCTAATCTTCTTATTTTTCAGGTTTTTTAAAGCATTTCTTGAAAACCTGAAAAATTCTACCAAATTCCCCTTGCATGGTCAATAATGTAAACTGTGCCAGATTTAATAAAGCCAGCATATTAAATGAGCCATATCACAGGACACATTATATGACTGTTGCTGTTTATTGATATTGTTTGGTTCCAGTAAACTCCAACCTGTTCCTGTAGCGTAAAGTTACAAATCAGGTTTGCTTTGATCAAAATAACTCTAAAGTGTGCCAGCAAAATGTGTTTTGGCACATTGCAATGAATCCTGCCTATTTGAAAGCAGAGCTCTGTGGAAATGTGCTGTGAAGTACCATAAAATAAGCATGAAATGCAACTGGGAGAGCTGCATCTGGCATTAGTCTCAGTGCTTTTTTGACAGCGGGTTTATAGAGTGCCTTTTGAGAGGTTTGCCTCTCAGGCCGTGCAAAGGTTCAGCTGCTTCAGTCCTGTGGGTGGTCACAGCCAAATGTCTATATACCCCACAGCTGTGCAGTGAGACTTCAAACAGACATTGCTGAGATAGAGAAACATCTTGAAATGAACCATTCTCTAGAGTTTGCTCTTCCACTAAAAACTGCCTCTTCTAACTGCTCCAGCCCACCCAGGCTCATTCTTCACACTGAGCTTTTCAGTTTGTACTGGCAAAGAAGATTTCCCTCATTAGCTGCTAAAGAATAATTGCACTTTTTCAGACTTGTTTGTTTTCTGATGAATTACTGTGATGATGTTTTAAAGATATAAAAGATTATTTATTTCTAGAAATATGAAGTATTTCTTAACATTTCAGGAGTACTTTGTATGCTTTACTGCTGTCTTTGCTAAAATACAGCAGCAACAAGTGATTTCTACTCCACAGAAGCCAGCTAAACCAGAAAAACAGTCTCAGGGAGAAATATTTCAGATGCTGGAAGGTGCAAGTTTTAGAAGTATTTTGGCCTCTTAGTGACAATTTTCTTCCTGTTTTAAGCTCACATTTTGAATCCTGTACATTTTGGATGTTATATTTGAAGGAGAAGTATAGATCAAATGAGTTTAAGGGTAGAATAGCCTCCTGTTACTTACACACTGCTGGGGCTTGAGAGAATCTTACATTCAGCGGAACGGTGGGACCATTTGAAATTCTTGAGTCCTCTGAGCATTTGAGCCCCTTGGGTGGACAATGCATGTGAGACCAGGTTCCTTCTTGCTCAGTTGTTGATCCATTTGACCTCACAAGTGAAGATGGACCCATCCTTCTTATAGTAAAACTTTCTCGAATGCAGGATGTCCTTAGCTAGCACAGCCTTCTCATTCCCATTTGGGGGTTTACAGGGTCCTGCTGATCCAAACCCCTGGAAGCTCTGCAATGATGCCTTGCTGGAGAGAGGGAAGAGGGCTACTGGGAAGAGCACTTCACACAACTTCTGTGAATGCTGGGAGATATTATTCAGAACTCTCAGTTCTCAATTGCACTGCAAACAGTGGGATAGTACTGGATCTGCAAAGGATGCAGTGGGGTACAGGCAAAGGAAACTTGTAGGGTTCTTCTGAATTGGCTTTTATTCTCTGACCTTGGGTAACGCACAGGCACAGCTGCTGTGGATGTCAATGGTTTGCTCACATCTTTGTTAATCAGGATGAGAGATTTAGGACTTTGTATTGTATAAATGAGAGAGAGCAGAGATGAGGGAACATGTTGCACAGTATGCTCACAGACAAAGTTTTTTGCCTTAGGTTTTGTTGTACTGTGAAGCTTGGTTGAAGAGCTTGATCACCTCTGAATGCAGGAAGCCTGACTTTATCATGTACTGAAAATTAATAAGCCTTACAGAGGAAAGAAAAAGAGGAAATAAACACAAGGAGACTTCTACACCTTAGTAATGACTTAACAGAAATGAAATGGGAGACTGTGCTGTGCATGCATGCATAAGCAGCAAAGAAATCAAAGATTTCTTTCTAACCTCTAAGACACTGTAATACTGAAGGCAGTGGTCTTCTGTATAGTTGGTGTTCCAGATGCAAAACGCATGTAAGGATCTATATTGATGCAGTGCTTACTTGTCTTGGGAAGCCTTTTTTTAGACCCAGTGTTTCTGGACCTGCAGGCTTTGTGGCTCTCTGAACCCTAACCCTAATGCTAAACTTTATGATACCATAATATTCAGGCTCAAGTCTTCACCACCATGGGTGTTCCAGATGAGAAAAGTGTGTAAGGACCAGTGTTGGCACAGTGCTGTACTAATCTTGGCATACCTTTTGGAGCCCCAATGTCTCCGGACCTGTGGGCTTTGTGGCTCTCTGAACCCTAGCCCTAACCGGAATCCTAACCTCTATGACACCATAATTCTGAGGATCATGGCTCCACACCCATGGTGTTCCAGATGAGAAAGGTGCGTAAGGAGCAATGATGATGCAGTGCCATACTCATCTTCACATGCTTTTTGCAGTCCCAGGGTCTCTGGAGTTGTAGTCTTTGAAGCTGTCTGAACTTTAACCCTAACCCTGACCCTGAAATTTATGACACCATAATACTGGGGATCGTGTCTCCAACGCCATGGTTGCTGCTCATGAGGAAGTTATGTAAGGAGCAATGTTGATGCACTTCTGTACTCATCTTGGTATGCATTTTGCAGCCCCAGTATCTCAGGACCTGTAGGCTTTGTAGACCTGTAGGCTTTGTGGCTCTCTGAACCTTATATATAACTCTAATTGAAATCTTCGTGGCACCGTGATATTGAGGCTGTGTGCTCCAGCCCAGGCAGTTTTCCAGATGGGAAAGGTTTGCAAGGAGCAATGTTAATGATGCACTGTGCTGACTCTGACATGACTTTTGCAGACCCAGTGTCCCTGGAACTTTCGGCTTTGCGGCTCTCTGAACCCTAACCCTTACCGGAACATTGACCTCAATGACACCATAATGCTGAGGCTCGCTTCTCAGGCACCATGGGTGTTCCTCAAGAGAAAGGTTTCCAAGGAGCAGTGTTAACGATTTACAGTGGACCCTCAAGAATGACTTTACAGACCCAGTGTCGCTGGAACTTTAGGCTTTGTAACTCCATGAACCCTAACCCTAACTGGAACCCTAACCTCTATGACACCCTAATACTTAGGCTGTGGTCTCCAATACAGCCAGTGTTCCAAATGACAATGGTTTCTAAGGAGCAACGTTGATGCAGTGCTGTACACATCTTGGCATGCCTTTTGCAACCCCAGCTTCCCTGGACCTTTAGGCTTTTTGGCTTTTTCAAACCTTTACATAATGCTACCCCTAATCGTTATGGCACCATTTAGGCTGTGTGCACCAGCAGCGTCGGTTTTCCAGATATGAACGGTTTCAAGGAGCGTTGCTAATGATGTACTGTGGTCCTCCTGGAATGACATTCTAGGCCCAGTGTCCATGGACCTGTAGGCTTTGTATCTCTCTGAACCCTAACCCTAACCGTAATTCTAACCTCTATGACACCCTATACTGAAGGCAGTGGCCTCCAGCAGAGTTGGTGTTCCAGATGAGAAACATGTAAGGGTCAAGGTTGATACAGTGCTGTACTCGTCTTGGCATGCCTTTTGCAGCCCCAGTGTTTCTGGACCTGTAGGCTTGGTGGCTCTCTGAACCCTAACTCTAAACTTTATGAAACCAATATACTGAGGATCATGTCTTCAGCACCATGGGTTTTACAGATGAGAAATGTGTGTAAGGACCAATGTTGGCACAGTGGGATATTCATCTTTGTATGCCTTTTGCAGACCCAATGTCTCCTGGAACTGTAGGCTTTGTTACTGTTTGAACTCTATACCTAACGCTAACCGTAATCTTTGTGTCACTGTCAAATTTAGGCTGTGTGCACGAGCAGAGTTGGTTTTCCAGATGAGAAAGGTTTTCAAGGAGTAATGTTAATGATGTACTGTGGTCCCTCTTGAATGACTTTCCAGACCCAGTGTCCCTGGAACTTTAGTCTTTGTGGCTCTCTAAACCCTAACCCTAAGTGGAACCCTAACCCCTATGACACTCTAATACTTATGCTGTGGTCTCCAGTACAGTAGCTGTTCCAGATGAGAAAGGGCTGCAAGGAGCAATGTTGATGACGTGATATAGTAATCTTGGCATGACTTTTGCAGCCCCTGTGTCTCTGGACCCGTAGGCTTTGTGGCTCTGTGAACCTCAACTCTAACCCTAACCTTAAACTTTATGAAAACATAATGCTGAGGTTGTTCTCTCTATAACTGTGGGTGTTGCTCATGAGAAGGGTTTGTAATGAGCATTGTTGATGCCATTCTGTACCCATCTTTGTATGCCTTTTGCAGCCACAGTATCTCTGTACCTGTAGGCTTTGTGGCTTTCTGAACCCTAACCCTAACCCTAACCCTAACCTTTATGATACCACTATACTGAGGTTCACAGCTTCAGCACCATGTGTCTTCCTCATGAGAAAGATGTGTAAGGACCAAAGGTGGTGCAGTGGGATATTTATCTCTGTGTGCCTTCTGCAGACCCAATGTCTCTGGACCTGTAAGCATTGTTGCTCTTTGGGCCCTATACCTAAGACTAACCCTAACCTTTATGTCACCATCATATTGAGGCTCTGTGCTCCAGTAGAGTCGGTCTTCCAGATGAGAAAGTTTTGTATGGAGCAGTGATAAAGATATACTGTTCTCCCCCTGGAATGACTTTTCCAGACCCAGTGTCTGTGGACCTGTAGACTTTGCAACTTTCCGAATCCTAACCTTAAACCTAAATTCTGTGAAAGCCAAACATTTAGGCTTTGGTCTCCAGTGCAGTTGGTGTTAGAAATGATAAAGGTTTGTAACGAGCTATGTTGATGCAGGTCTGTACTCATATTGGCATGCCTTTTGCAGCCACAATATCTCTGGACCTGTGGGCTTTGTGGCTTTCTGAACCCTAACCCTGAACTTGATGACACCATAATACTGAAGCTCATGCCTCCACCACCGTGGGTGTTCCACATGAACAAGGCATATAAGGAGCAATGTTGATGCAGTGCTGTACTATTCTTGGCATGCTTTTTGCAGAGCCAATGTTTCTGGACCTGTAGGCTTTGTGGCTCTTGGAACCCTAACCCTTACCAGAACCCCAACCTCTATGACACCATAATTCTAATGCCAAGTCTCCAGTACAGAGTTCTACCTGAGAAAGTCGTGCAGGGAGAAATGTTGAGGCAGTGCCATACTCATCTTGCCATGCCTTTTGTAGCCGCTGTTTTTCTGGAACATGCAACATTTGTGATTCTCTGAACCCTAACCCGAACAGGAGCCCTAACCCGAGCTCTAAACCTAAACCAATCTCTATGGCACCTTGGAGCGGAGGCTGAGGTTTGCAGAACCACAGATGGCTGAACAGAAAACTATCCAAAGACCAATGTTGGTTCAGTACTGTAGGCATCTTGGTATCGTTTTACAGGCCCGGTGTCTGCGGACTTTAGGCTTTGTGGCTCTCTGAACTGTAAAATTAACGCTAGCCCTAATCTTCATGGCACCGTAATACTGAGGCTGTCAGCTCCAACAGTCGTTTTTCCAGATGAGAAAGCTATGTGAGGATCAAAATTGATGTAGTGCTGTACTCATCTTGGCATGCTTTTTGTAGCCCTAATATCTCTGAACTGTGGGCTTTGTCCTCTCTGAACCCTATACCTAGCTCTAATCCTAACATTTATGCAACCATAGTATTGAGGCTGTGTGCTCTACCACAGTCGGTTTTCCAGATGAGAAAGTTTTAAAAAGACCAATATTAATGATGTACTGTGCTACCCCTGGAATGAATTTTCCATAAAAAATGTTGCTGGAAATTCAGGCTTTGATAATTTCTGAATCCTAATTTTACCTGGAACCCTAACCTCTATGACACCCTAATAGGTAGGCTGTGGTCTCCAGCAGCATAGGTATTCCTTATGCGCAAGGTATATAAGGAGCGCGATTGATGCAGTGCTGTAATCGTTTTGGCATGCCTTTCACAGCCTCAATATCTATGGAACTGTGGGCTTTGTGGCTGTCTGAAACCTAACCTAAACTTAACCCTAAACTTAAGGGTAACACAAAATTCAGGGTCATGTGTTGAGTTCCAGATGAGAAAATTCTGGAAGGAACAGTTTTGGTGCAGTGCCGTTCAAATCTTGGCATGTATTTTGCATCTACAATGTTTCAGGACCTGTTGGCTTTGTAGCTCTCTGATCCCTAACCCTAATTGCCAACTATATGCTATCACAATGCTGAGGCTCATGGCTTCAGCATTATGGCTGTTCCAGATGAGAAAGAAGTGTAAAGAACAATGTTGTTGCAGTGCAATATTCATCTTGGCATACCTTCTGCAGCCCCATTCTCTCTAGACCCGTAGGCTTTATCTCTACCTGAACCCTAACCCGAACCATGTATTTTATGAAACCAAAATGCCGAGGCTTTCAGCTCCAGCATCATGTTTGTGTCAGGTGAGAAATATGTGTAAAGACAAATGTTGTTGCAGTAGGATATTCATTTTGGTATGCATTTTGCAGCCCCAGATTCTCTGGACATGTAGGCTTTGTGGTTCTTTGAATGAAAATCCTAACCAGAACCTTAACCTCTATGACACCCTAATAGTTGGGCTGTGTTCTCTAGCACCATGGATATTCTTCATGCGTAAGGTATGTAAGGAGCAATGTAGGGGCAGGGCTGGACTCATCTTGGCATGCCCTTTTTAGCCACAATGTCTCCGGACCTGTACACTTTATGTTGCTCTAAACCCTAGCCCAACCCTAACCCTAAACCTTGTAATGCCATAATACTAAGGCTCATGTCTTCGGCACCATGGGTGTTCCAGATGTGAAAATTTGGTAAGTACCACGGTGGGCCCACTGCCTTGCAAATCTTGGCATGCGTTTGGCAGCCCCAGTGTATCTGGAACTATTGGCTTTGTCGCTCTCTGAACCCAAACCCTACTTTGAATGGCACGTGGAACTGAGGCTCACATCTCCAGCACCGTGTGCATCCCACATGAGAACGGTAGGTAAGGAGCTATGCAGGTACAGTACCGGAGTTGTCATGGCATGCCCTTTGCAGCCGCAAGATTTCTGGACCTGTAGTATTTCTGTCTTTCTGAACCCTAACCCTAACCTTTAACCTAAACTTTATGATACCACAATAATGAGGCTCAAGATTTCAGGGCCATGGGTATGCCAGATGAGAAAGATGTGGAATGACCAATGTTGTTGCAGTGGGATATTCCCCTTGGAATGCATTTTGCATCCCCAGAGTCTCTGGACCTGTAGGCTTTGTGCCTTTTCTGAAACCTAACCCTAACACTAACACTAAACTTCAGGACAGCGTAAAATTCAGGGTCATGTGTTCATTCCAGATGAGAAAATTCTTTAAGGAACAATTTTGGTGCAGTGCCGTTCAAATCTTGGCATGTCTTTTGCATCTACAATGTTTCAGGACCTGTTGGCTTTGTAGCTCTCTGATCCCTAACCCTAATTGCCAACTATATGCTACCACAATGCTGAGGCTCATGGCTTCAGCATCATGGGTGTTCTTGATGAGAAAGATGTGTAAAGACCAATGCTGTTGCAGTGGAATATTCCTCTTGGTATGCATTTTGCAGCCCCAGAGTCTCTGGAACTGTAGGCTTTGTGATTCTTTGAATGCAAACCCTAACCTCTATGACACCATAATAGTTGGTCTTGCTTGGTTCTGTAGCGCCATGGGTGTTTCTTGTGCATAAGGTATGTAGAGGAGCAATGTAGGTACAGTGCTGGAGTCGTCTTGGCTTGCCTTTTGTTGCCCCAATGCCCCTGGACCTTTGGGTTTGTGCCTCCCTGAACCCTAACCCTAGCCGTAACACTAGAAGTAACCATAAACTTAAGGATAGCACAAAATTCAGGGTCATGTGTTCAGTTGCAGATGAGAAAATTCTGTTAGGACCAATTTTGGTGCAGTGCCGCTCAAATCTTGGCATTTCTTTTGCCTCTTCCATGTTTCAGGACCTGTTGGCTTTCTGGCTCTCTGATCCTTAACCCTAACTGTCAAATTAAAGCTGCCACTATACTTACGCTCATGGCTTCAGAATCATGGGTGTTCTAGATGAGAAAGAAGTGTAAAGACCAATGTTGTTGCAGTGGGATATTCCTCTTGGTATGCATTTTGCAGCCCCAGAGTCTCTGAATGTGTAGGCTTTCTGGTTCTTTGAATGCAAACCCTAACTGGAACCCTAACCTCCATGAAGCCATAATAGTTGGTCTTGCTTGATTCTGTAGCACCATAGGTGTTTCTTGTGCATAAGGTATGTAGAGGAGTAATGTAGGTGCAGTGCCGGAGTCGCCTTGGCTTGCCTTTTGCAGCACCAATGTCTCTGGACCTGTGGGTAGTTTGCCTCCCTGAAGCCTAACCTTAACCCTAACCCTCACATTAATACTAACACTAACACTCACCCTAAACTAGGATAGCATAAAATTCAGGGTCATGTGTTCAGTTCCAGATGAGAAAATTCTGTAAGGAGCAATTTTGGTGCAGTGCCGCTCAAATCTTGGCATGTCTTTTGCATCTACAATGTTTCAGGACCTGTTGGCTTTGTGCCTCTCTGATCTCTAACCCTGCCATCTTTATGCTACCACAATGCTGAGGCTAATGGCTTCAGCATCATGGGTGTTCTAGATGAGAAAGATGTGTGAAACCAATGTTGTTGAAGTGGAATATTCTTCTTGGTAAGCATTTTTCAGCGCCAGTGTCTCTGGATGTATTGGCTTTGTGGTTCTCTGAACGCAAACCCTAACCAAAACCCTCACCTCTATGACGCCCTTATAGTTGGGCTATGCTCTCTAGCACCATGGGTGTTTCTTGTGCAAAAGTTGTGTAGGGGAGTAACGTCGGTGCAGTGCCGGATTCGTCTTGGCATGCCTTTTTCAGCCACAATTTCTGTGTGCCTTTAGGCTTTTTGTTTCTCTGATCTCTAGGCCTAACCCTAATCCTTAACCTTATATTACCATACTATTCAGGCTCATGTCTTCAGCACCATGGGTTTTGCAGACGAGAAAATTTTGTCCCAGTGGTGTACAAATCTTGGCATGCATTTTGCAGCCCGAGTGTCTCTGGACCCTTAGGTTTTTTTGCTCTTTGAATCCAAACCCTACTGTGAATAGCACGTGGAACTGAGGCTCGCGTCCCCGTCACCATGCCCATCCCTCTTGATTTATTTAAGTAAGAGGCAATGTAGGTACAGTGCCGGACTCGTCTTGACATGCGTTTTGCCGCCACAGTGTTTCTGGACCTGTAGGCTTTGTGGCTTTCCCAACCCTAACTGTAACAGGAATTGTAACCTTTTTGACACCGTAATTCTAAGGATCACTTCTCTACGCCCATAGTGTTCCAGGTGACTAAGGTGTGTAAACACCAATGTTGTTGCAGTGGGATATTCATTTTGGTATGCATTTTGCAGCCCTAGAGTCCTTGGACCTGTATGCTTTGTGGCTCTCTGAACCCTAACCCTGCCTTGGATGGCACTTGAAACTGAAGCTCACGTCTCCAACACCATGGGAGATGCTCATGAGCCACCTATGTAAAGAGCAATGGTGGTACAGTCTTGGGCTCATCTTGGCATGTCTTTTGCAGCCCCAGTGTCTCTGGACCTCTAGGCTTTGTGTCTCTCTGATCCCTAACCCTACCTTGAATAGCACGTTTAACTGAGGCTTGTATCTCCAGCACCATGTGCATTCCGCATGAGAAACTTGTGCAAGGAGAAATGTAGTTGCCGTGCCGGACTCATCTTGGCATGCCTTTTGCAGCCACAGTGTTTCTGGACCTGTAGTTTTTGTGGCTTTCCAAGCCCTAACCGTTATCCTGGCCCTAACCCTAATCTTTATGACACTGTATTTCTTTTGCAGCCCCAGGTTTTCCGTACCTTTGGGCTTTGTTGCTCTCTGAACCCTAACCCTACCTCTATCCCTAAATTTTATGACACCATAATACTGAGGCTCCTGTCTCCACCACCATGGGTGTTCCTCATGAGCAAGGTATGTAAGGAGCAAGACTGGTGTAGTGCCATACTCATCTTGACATGCCTTTTGCATCCCCAATATCTCTGGACCTGTAGGCTTTGTGTCTCTCTGAACCCTAAGCCTAACCGTAAATTTGATGACACGATGATACTGAGGCTCATTTCTCTACCACTATGGGTGCTCCTCATGAGCAAGGTATGTAGTTGGAAAACAGGAAAAAAGTGTTGACAAGTTAGGATTATTATCACAAGCTGTCAATAGTTGCAATTTTATATAAAGAGCTAATTGTGGACTATAAATCAACTTATGTCTATTGTATGTAATTTGCATGTAATTTTGGTAACGTCTGTATGTTCTACATAGCTATAGTGTAACTTCATGGTTATGCTAAGGCCTTTAATGATACTTTTTAAATAGTCTCCAGTGCTTTATTTTTTTGTATAAACTTTGTATAATTGTACATATCATTTGAACCTCATTGAGAATTACTATGTTACCTGTGTTAGGCTAGTGAATACTACCAAAGCCAATTTTCATGAAATGTCTCTTTAATTTCCTATTTACTATTCTCCTTGAAATATTATGTGTGCAGCTGTAGGCTCTGAGAAAGAAATGACTGAAAAGAAAGCAATGTCTTAATATAAGAACCCATTTTATTTTGTCACGGCAAAATAAAAAGAAGTTAAAACCGAAGTAGGACAAAACTTCAGCTTAAGGCCTGGACTCCTCTCTCATGAGTCAGTCTTTGGGAGCCTTTGTCTACTGGGAGATTAAGACTGTGAGAGAGGCACCTATTTTACATTTTCCTTTATCTAAGCAAGAACAGAATATATGTGCTGCTGGCCCCATCCCGCAGTAGGGCCATGCATAATACAGAGCCTAACATGCTTCCCTCCTCTGCTTTATTAAACACTTCCCCTTGGCTGATTTTCCCCCTGCTTTTTTTATCAGCGTCCTCTCATTCACTTTGCAACTCCTGGAAGAGCACACACATACAAATCAAAATAAGTTTGGAAAAAAATATTTATACAAAATATTTATGTGACATGTTATCAAATGCCTTCCCATAATTTACGTATGACAGCCACCAGTTTTCTGCTACCTACTAATTTCTTTAATCCATCCAGAATGCAATCAAGGTGGTGTGACAAGCACTATCATGGGCTGCTCATCACTCACAGTTTCATTACCCTGTGAAGGTCTAGTGATTTTTTTTGTTGTCACATTTATACTAATCATTTACAAGGAATGGAAGTTAACAGTTGATCATAAGTGTCAATTCATCTCTGTCAGAGACGCTGGCTTTATAGCATATGAAAACATTTCTGTCATTCACTGTTTGCAGCAGCAGCAGTAACATTAACTGGAAGAGGACTCTTCTCCGTTAATTTTCTGTCACCTCCAAAATAAATATTGAATTACTTTTCTCTTTGCTTGGCCTTGGCTTTTGTGTTCTCAGCATTTGATCGTGGCAGGAGAACAACCACATATGTTATTAATATTTTACCAAGAAGGTCAATTCAAATAAATCAAAAAGCGATTAACACTTAGATTTTCCAGTTGGGGGTGAAAGGACACCTGGTTTTCTTAGTAAACTGTATTTAACTTTCTTTTCATAGTAATTCATCCTTTGGCCCTGAGGAGAAGAGGCAGTGCAGCTGAGTTGGCATTTGGAGGCTAAGATACTTTCAGAGGGAAGGTTTCGGGCATAAGGAGACACACTGAGGTAGGGAGGCTTGCAGACAGACTTGCATGTGAGCCTTTAAGCATCTAACAGGTAAACAAAAGTGGGTATGAGAGTAGCAGGGGCCTTTTTTCCTTTTTTTTTTTTTTTTTTTTTTTTTTTGTGGCAACCCGATGAAACAGAGCTGATAATGCAGGAAGGTGAAGAAAGGAATGCAGTAAGGAAACTTAGCAGATGAAGTCTTCTCCGAATTTCCCTGCACACAGAGTCACATACTGATGCGCTTCCTTTGATTTGGATTTCTTCACACTGGAATGGTCTGGTGGCTGGCTGCACTAAAGAGGACTGGAATGATGATTTGCTCTGGGCTATAGAGGAAGTCACTGAGTGTGTCTGCTAATGAACTTTAAAGGAGGACATGAGATGAATGATAGGGAGATCTCAAGGACATCTTTGCACTGGCATAGCTCACTGTGGCAGACTCAGCTTCCTGAAAGCCTTCAGCGCTATATCTCCACGGGCCGATGAGAGCAGTACAGATGTGGCTCCTCCACTTGCTGGCAGACCTCTCCTGGCTAGAGGTGGGCAGGTGTGACTCACTGCATTACTTCATGGTTTGCTTGCTTTTTAATGGACTCATGATTTTTTCAGATAAGAAATCAGTCCTGTAATGCTTGTGTGGACCTGGATCCCTGTAGCCTAATGAATTTCTGCCATTTCCAGTGAAAGATCATACCATGTACGTGCTTTTCTATTCTTCCTCCCAAAGCACTCTGGCCCATCTGGTCATACTGCCTTCCTTAAAAGCATCCATTTCTCTCTGGATAAGAAGTGAGTGGTGCGTGGGTCTGTCAGCTCTGCTGCTTTCAGAGCTGCTCTTCTCCAGTGCAGATGTGCTCAATTTCTTGCTCCATTTTCAAGCACAAACTGAAGGACTGGTGTAAAAACCCCAGCCTGATTTTGGGTTTGTTTCCGCAACAGTTCTTGTTGGTGTTGTGACATTTTTACCCCCTACCTTTCTGTGCCTGTAGCTCTAGGTTCACCACTAAAGTCATTGTGTTCAGCCTTTGGCTTATATCTGACTTTTGAAAGCTGAGAGCTCCCTTTGTTTCAGACTGGAGATTTCCTTCTCTTCAGCTCCTCTGAGCCAGCCCTACTGCCTATTTGCATCCATCCTGTGCGCCCTTGGTGCAGTCTGATATCTGATGGCCTTCATTAACCTTCTTTCAAATGCTGGGAATTGCTTCACTGTTTGATGCTTGCTTCAGGCTGTGCATGGTACCCTGAGGACTAAAGCAGCAAACTCTACATATGCCCCTCTGATATGAGTCTCTTAAATAATTTTTGAATCTTTTCATCTCTGTATCATCAGGAGGGCATTCACTGCTCAGGTATAATTTACATGGTTGTTTTCTGTTGGTGTGTCACAGGTGAGTTCTGGATCACTGAATATCCTTCAGGAGAAGGATATTCAGCTACCATCCAGCCTCAGAATCAGTCTGAATCTGGGTCAATCTTGTTTTCCCCTTTTTCCTCTGACTAAAAGCATTTCCCACGTATTCTGTCTGTTACACAGAAGTCAGTACTTCAGCTCTGTGCTACAGTTATGGTCAGCAATTAACATATCAAGCACTTCAGGGTAGCCTGCTGTCACGTACTTGACTGTTTTTCGCTTTTGCTGGCAGCCAGTGCCTGTGGATGCAGAGCAAAGATCTGCTTTGCCTTCTCTTCCTGCAGCTGTTCTCTGGTTTCCAGTCCCAGCTGTAAGGGCTGCTTCATTTCCCTAGTGGGCACACCGTTGCCATTTTCTCAGCAATGGCTTGGGAAAGGGCTCTGCCAGGGACGTGCCTCTGGTGCTGCCTGCCTTCCAGATGATCTGCTCTGAATTATGCACCTCTGCACAGCACCATCTCTGCTTGGTTCATGACAAAGCCTTTCGACTAAAATTCTCTTTGTTTGGCAATGGAAGTGTTACTTCTGGTAACAATCCCAGGGCTTCCAGGATTCCAGCCTCCTCTCCATAGGAAAGGTCTGACCAGAAGTCGGCTCAACATGCAAGTGACATTCTTCTCAGGGGCTTTCAAGCTATCTAAACCTTGCCAAATGGGTGGTCTCAGATGAAGGATGTCTTATCACCAGCTTCTGTGGTAATTCCATGAGCACAAGCTGTGTCACTGGTTGGAAGCTGCCTCTTCTTGCCTCTTCTAAACTTTTGGGTATATCATTTCACAGCCTCTGAGAGGTTTCTAATACCCTGAGAACCAGTTAGGACTGTGAATTCTTTCTTTTGATGTGCTTTAGAAAGGATTTAGTCTATTTGTTGCTTCCTTCTGCTGGTTGTTCCTTGCATTATTTTTCAGATTGACCAATTGTACTTTCTTACTTGTTTTTCCAGACTTGCTGATCTTTTCTGTTTTCTTCATTTGAACTGTCCTTGTTTGGCCATGTGGGCCTACTCTTTAACTGTGGTGTGCATGACTTTGCTTCTTAGCATTGTGTCAACCTGCGTGCTTTGTGTAGGTATTTAGTTTCACTGGAAAGATTTAAGATTTCTGACACATAGGAAGGATTTTGAATTCAAATGGAATATAGTTTGGTGCCTCCAAGTATAGTCTGAAAGCAAACATTCCCTTCTGAAGCAGCTACAAGACTTGCTGAAAAGGTGCATAATGTTTCAGCAAAAGTAAACCCAGTCAGACTTCAAATCTGACCAGAGCTTTTACTTTGAGATCTCACAAGTGAAATGAAAGCAAATAAAGGACTGACTGTAATAACCAGTGGACACAGTGGGTGGGTGAGGCTGTGTAATAATGGGCATACATTTTTAAAGGCCATGAAGTGGCACAGTTGCCATAGCCACGCCAGTACATTTAAGTCTGTAAAACAATAAACCAGTGTTCTTCTTGGTATTTTACCAATCTTTGAGCCACTCTAAGGTCTCAGGCTGAGAGGCAGTATAGTTTTTCTTCCAAATTATTTTTTACCTACTGTCACACAGTTTTACGGTGAGCTGTCCAAAAAAATGCTCACCGTTTACAGGCTCTTACTATGCATCAAAGCATTTCTTCCAGTTTTCCTTCTTTTATCACTGCTTGAAATAATCAAAAATCTGCTGCTTAGAAATCATTACTGACACTGCTCATTCACTAGATTTTATTTGGTTTCCTCTGAAGTCTCTGGGCTGCTCCAGTCCCAAGAAACTCCACTTTGAAATAAAAATGAACCATGGGAATTCAGCAACAGTAATGACCAAAAAAGAAGATCCTCTGATATCCCTCATTTCCACCCGGCATCATGCTACAGAGGTCTTTTTGCATCTCGCCCACAAGCAAGGCCTCCAAACCCAAGGAAATTAGATCTTATCTGCCTCTCTGCCACTAAATTTTTTCCTCCTGTTTTTTTGTTTCTGCTGTGCCTCTCTCCAGACAGGAGCAATTGACAGAGAGCCAGCAATGAGCTGCTTGTGTTCAGTGCTCAGATCAAGGGTGATCTTTCCTGACTTTCATGTCTTAGCTGTCAAACAGACCAGCAAAGCAGCTACGGTCCCTTTCAGTGAAGCCTGTGTCATGGGTTCAGCAGCAGCAGTCATTTTTCTCCACCTGGTGCAGCGCTGTGTTTTTGACCTTGGGCCTGGGAACAGCGCTGATAACACCAGTGTTTTCAGTTACGGCTTAGAATGTTTTGGTCTGACCAAGGACTTTCTGAGTTTCATGCTCTGCCAGGGAGGAGGAGAAGCCGGGGGGAAGCAGAGACAGGACACCTGACCCAAACTGACCAAAGAGGTTATTCCATACCACAGCACATCATGTCCAGGATGTAAAATCGGAGGGCAGAGACCCAGAAGGGTGGGGGTTTGCTGCTGGGTTGGTCTTGGTATCGGATGGTGAGAGACTGTATTCTTTTCCCTTGTATTTCTCTTGTCATTAGTATTATTGGTGGTAGCAGTAGTGGTTTCTGTTATACCTTAGTTACTAAACTGTTCTTATCTCAACCTGTGGGAGTTGCATTCTTTTGATTCTCCTACCCATCCCCCCCAAGACTGGGGGAAGAAAGAGTGGGGAGTGAGTGAGAGAGCGACTGTGTGAGTTATAGAGGCTTAAACCACGACAGCCTGCAACTTCCCATGGTCTGCACCATGCTGCCTCTATCAAGGCTGTGTCTGCACTGGGGCTCCCCAGTACTTCCATTGCCACAGCAGAAGACATCCCACATCTCCCAGACCTCACACTGGCATGTCCCAGTTAGTGGGACTGTGCTCTGCAGGTCTGTGTGGTCACCATGCAGAGGAAACTCAGCCAATAACAGGGTTCAGGGTGGAAACTGCAACGACCACTTTCAATACAGGGGGAAACACCATGGCCCATGAACACGTTCTTTGCAAAGCAGCCACTTCGCCTCTGATTTCTCAGGTCTGCTCCTCAAGGAAAACCTGTAAGGAATTTTGAAAGGCAGGTCTAGGAATGAAAATTAGAAGTAATAATGAGAAAAAGGTGGTTATAACAGAGATGAGCATGGTTTAGTGGGAAGTGTCCCTGCCCATGGCAGAGGGGTTGGAACTCGATGATCTTGAGGTCCTTTCCAACCCTTACTATTCTATGATGCATTTGTGTTTGGTTTTATAACCTCTCCATATCAGTTATAAATGATTTTTCCCCACTGTTTCCCTAGGAGATAGCTAGCTGGGTCATCTCTCACCCTCTTTTCCTTTGCTGCACTGGCACCAGCAATCAGCTTTTAATTGGTCCAGCCTGTATGCATCCAGTTAAACTCTGAATGGTTTTCTCAACTTGTATTTAGCTTTGGGCACTCAACAGCTTGTCTAATTTTTCAATTAATCTAATAAAATATATGTCTGCAAATGTAATATTTTTCTGGACTGTGACTTTAGATAGCTGTGGCTACAGCAAAGCGCTGCAGGTTTCTAATGATACTGGGGTTTTCTCCTGGCATAGCCAGCCCATGGGTCAGGTACCCGTTCTGGCATCAGCCTCTCTCAGCCCAACACTGCCCTATGATGTAAATCATAAGGATGTACTGGGTATAAAGGTAGCTTGAATTAAAACAACAGTGAATAAAAATGTAGCAGGATAAAAGTTGAAGGCACTGGATAAAGATACACGATAGTTCATGACATTCCTTTGCAGATCTTCCTTTGCTTATTAGAGTGATGCAAAACCCACCAAACTCCTCACCACACAAAACAGAAAAAGCCCCAACAATGGTCAGGAGTTTTTATTTTTAACTTCAATTTCCAAAATTACTGTAATCAAAAGTCTCACTGAAATAGTGGAGCATCTGCTTTGAAAAGCGTTATAGCCAAAGATATGTAGGCATCTAAGATGAAAACATGAAAACAGGAATTCTCAGCAGAGTTGGTGCATCTCAAATGCTGTTAAAAATGCAAGAATGAGGTCCAAGGGATCATTGTGTCTTTACTCCCAATATTGTCCTTTTAGAAAAAAAACAACTATTTATCAATCTTCTGAAATTCCAGCACATTTTCAGTTACATTATAAATAAATCTATAATTTCAAGATATTATTTAAATTTTGTGGGGCTCCTACCTGAAACACTGGAAATTTCAGTAATTATGTTGCACGTATCATTCAGTTAAAGCTATTTTCTAACAGAAAATTCAGGCATTTGTGCCAGACTTATGTATTAGAATGCTGAAGAACAAATGTTAAGTTCTAGTTATTCACAAAAGGTTTCTTTAGTAGTGGACCCTTGCTGATAGAGTTTGACATCTTCCTATTTGGAAAACTATATTTAATTGAAGCTATTTTGAACAATGTTGAGGAAGACGAGAGATGCATCTTTTACATCATGCTGTACTTTATAATGAGTTTATAGCTACTATCAATTAGCCTAAAAGTACGAAAAACTGCCTGGTAAATGAGAACATTAAGTTCCAGGTTTCTGGTTCGTTACTGAATGTGAGCAATGATCTTTCATCCTATTGCTGGAACAGATAATTGAAATGTAGGACTACAGAGTAGCCACAACATGAGGAGAGTGTTTGGGTTTTTTTCCATAAACACCACCCACATACCCTTTCCATCTGCCCTGTCTGGATTGCAGCAGATTGCAGGCCTGCCAATTAGCCACATTAACAGCTAATCTGGGATGGAACGAGTCAGTGGAGAAAACTGACCACTTTGTGATCTCTTTTTCAAATTCTCTGTTTTTGTGGGTTTAATGTGATAGATTAACACCGGAATATGCATATCTGGCAACCATTTTGTTCTGTATATATAGTGATGATTTTGAGTTAAAAATGTATCCACATAGACATACCTCTGTGTTAACAGAGAGTGTAGGCTGACTCTACATCTGGAACAACAGCAGCAGTGAATCAACTCCATACCTTATTATGAAGGATGGTTTGTAGGTAGAAAATAGAAACATAATTTCCTATTCCACTATAAACACAAATTGGAATAAAAATATCTTTGTTATGAGTTATTCCATACTCCCTAGGTTGGTACTAACAGTTTGACGTTTATCCTAGACTCAGCACAGCAGAAATAAGCTTTTTAAAAATAAGCAGTGTTATTAGAAATAACAAATTTCAACACTGCTTAAAGAAGACACACATGGGAACACCTTTTCATCTCACACAAGGAAACTTCAGAGACTCAATCTGTGGAGCTATTAAAATAATTGAAATCCGCAGCTGAATTTAAGAGGAAAAAGTTGATTTCCTTTGCCTGTTTCAAAATGTGAGACTACTTTCTGATACAAACCTTAGAGAACAGAAGACAGTTTTATACAAGCATTCATTCATAACACTGGGGAAGACAAAGCAAAAAGCATCCTACTGCAAATCCAGATTCATTCTTTCTCTTTTCTTCAAGGGTGTGTATTTGTTTAGTTCTGTCTGCTTCTCATCCACATAAAAGTGTTGTCAGAATGACAACACGGATTTTGAAGACACTGAAATTCGTGCCATAGTACTCGAACTTGAAGAGTCTATAAAAAGCTGAATAAAACATTGCTTAAATGACAGAATAAGGAAATCAAAAATGTTCCAAGTTTTCTAGAAGTTTTATTTAAAATGCTAAATAGAGAAATAATAATCATCTCCACTTTGTTTGCTTAACAACAGACTGTTCATAACGCTGTCATGAAGCAGTATGTTGGGCTTTCACTCCTGCAACACAGTCTTCCAGAATTCCAGCTAGCCACTGCAGGAGAACTTCGACTACATGGGCAATAGCAGTGGCATCTGCAGTGCATCAGCTTTCCTCCCAGCAATTTTGTGGCCATCTCTGCAGTAGCAGGGATCTGTCGACAACAGAATTCTGCTTGCTGTGCCTCAGAGGGTTGGCCAGGTTTGCATTGCAAGAAATCTAGTGAGAAGCTTGATCTGCCAGCTCATGTCTTGTGTTGTTTTCCCAATTCTGATGCCTTCCTTAACTTGCAGAATTTCACAAGGATTCATGCTTTACTTAATGCTGTTTGACATCAGTGCAAAGATACACATTTGTTATTAACACAAAGATCAGGGCTAAAATTATACTTTTTGGTAAACCTCTAATTTCTTCTGGCTGTTTTAATAAAGGCCAAGTGACCACCTGCCTAGACACCAGCTAAGGTCCTGCTTGGCTCTGCCAATGGGATACCAAGAACTTCACATCAAAAGATGCATGATCAGACCACTGTTATCACTACCTGGTTGGCTTTCTGCTGGTTTTTTAAAATGCTCTGTGTGCTTGACTACTTCGTAAGAAGATCATTAAGAATTTCTTCCACTGCTGTAAGTAAGTGCCGGTATTTGAGGCTCACTGCAATTCCTCTTGGGATGGAATTCCATCTCAGAAAGACACTGCTACAAAGGACAACCCGACTTTGGTGGCACCTCTGTGAATTTGAGAAGCACCAGTGTGCAGGTGGGGGGGAACTCCGTGCAAAGTCTTTCTGCTCCCCACAGACAATGCTGCATATTGACCATGAGAGTGGCCTTGCAGAATCCTACATGCCTGACCAAAGGGGACACTTTCCATCCTGAGCTGAGCTGAACTGTGGATTTGGTTATAAATCAGCAAGTGATTTATCCCCAAGAGCAGTATTAGCCTGTGCTGCAGTGAGCCTATCCACCCCCCACTGCTTTCTGATTGCATAGCTGCCCCTCCCAAGTACCAGCTGCATGCATTCCCTTGGCACTTGTATTTCTTCCTCACACAGCTACTCAGTGGGACTGAGTCCGAATCTGTTGTGCTTCCCCCCACCTCCCTGGCGCAGTAATCTGTTCAACAACATTTTACTTTGGGATCTTCTGTCTGTCATTGGCTTCCCTGGCATGTGATGCAGCTGAGCAGCCTACTGGTACTGGGGATTTGTCAGTGCTGTTACCGCTACACGAGTTCTGGTTTTGCCTGTGTTTGTCTCTCCCAGGGTGCTTAACAAAATTAGTGGATGGATGGAAACAGTGAGACTCGCAAGCTATTTGTGAATGATTTGTGAGCAGGGGAAGTACTGAAATAATTGAAAAAATTATCTTCAGTGAATTATTAGTCCTGCTCTAATTTGAAGTCTAAATTGGAACACACATAGGTTTCATGAAGGTTTTTCTCCATCATTCATCCTGATCAGCAGTTTACGTACACCCCTCTTCATAGAGAAGCAAGTGACTTCATTAAGAAGTCAAACTTTCAGCACACTTCCTCCCCACTTCTTCTACTCTGGCCTGAAAGTGCCAGCACTCGTTCTATTTATTCCTGTATTTTGTTGTACCCTGTTTTGGATAGATACCCATGGATAGTAAGCCATGATGATATATGGAAGTGGACATGGAAGCAGCATTTGCCGCAGCTGTTACTTCTTCCAGGTTTGGATGCACACAACCGCAGAGCTGGGCTTTGAGAATAGTTCATGCTGGTAAATCTCTGATTTTCTTGTTGCACCTTTGCAAAGCTGTATTTACACTGAAAATCATGGTTGTCAGTGGAAAGAGAAACCTTGAGAACTACCAAGTCCAAGGGCAGGTTTTGTTATGCCTCTGCCCTGAATCTCTGGCATGAATAAAAGCTGTTTCGGTTTCATTTCTGACAAGTGGCAGTTGTCTAAAAGTATTTTATTTTTCTGATAGCATTGTTTGCCAGGCTGGAGGATCTGGTACTTTCTCGGTTTTGGGTGGGTTTTTTTTGTTTGTTTGTTTTTTTGTTTTTTTTGTTTTTTTTTTTTTTTTGGTTATTTTGGGTTTTGTCTGGTGTTTGTTTGTTTGGGTTTTTTGTTTGTTTTTGTTTGGTTTGTGATTTGTTTGTTTTTTGTCTGTTTTGTTGTTGTTGTTGTTAAGCCAAAAACTGGAACTGGACAGTTTTTGACATCTGCTTTTGGAAATCTGTTTCTTAGTTACAGCTCCAGTTCCATTTCTAAGTCTTGTTTTATGTCTAGTCTGTGTGGCTGCTGCAGAAAAGATGCTCTGAGTGGGTTTTTTCTCAATTTATTTCAAAATGAACTAAGCTTTTCTTATTCTTTCAAATTTTATAGGCTGTGTAATAGTTCCTTCAAGCTAGACTGGCAAGGAGAAGACTGAAAGATTAATGCCAGCACAATGTGTTTCTTCTACACACAGTAAAACAGTTCATCAAAAGAGATGCTGAATCCTCATATCTGAAGCCAGGTGGACACAGGAGGGCAAGGGTTGATGTTCATAAGTCCTGCGGTAGGCTTTTTGCTAATATCCTCAGCAGCCTGTATGTCAGTTTCAGCATCTGCCTGCTGGTGATTTGCTATGGGATCCTGACATGTGAAACCCAGATCCACAGTGGCTAATCTTGTTGCAGAAGACTTCATCTCTGACCTCTTTGCTCCATTACGTGTTTTCTCCCAACTGGTTAACCTGCTAACAAACGGGAGGTAGCTCAGGCTGGTGGTAGTCCTCCCAGTGTGTTTGCTGAGTAACTTCTTACTTTTCACTTGCATCATTTCCATGACATGTTCCTTACCTGGCTTCGCACCATCTTGCAGAAGGCTGTTCCTGCCTTAAGGCTGTGTGAACCAGGGCTTTGGGGCTCATTAGAAGGAGCTCTTTCTTGGTAGAAAGGTACTGTCCTCTTTGCCCAGGAGAGTATTTCCTGAGTCTCTTGAATTTTAGATCTTATTTGAAGCATTTTTTTGCTCTCATTTATTCCTATTTAAAAATATTTCTAAAAGCAGGGGTGTCTCTGCCACTCTTACCTGAGGCCCACTGCTGCTATGAGGACCTTTGATGTCCCTGTAATACTGAGGGATGAGCCAGATGGACACACAACATGAATGATAGCTGCAGACAAGGGGGATGGGTCTGAAAGGAGAATCTGAGCCTTCTATTTTCTACACAGAATTCTTCAGTGTTTTTTCTCAAGCAATATGAAAGGCTTGATTTCACCTGCCCTTTACCAGGCTCCATAAAATGTTGCCTTCAGCCAGTCAAGAGCTGGAATTATGAAATAAATTTCCACATTTTGATTTTTTCCTACATTATTAAGAGAGTAGATTAAATGTCAAGGACCCTAGGTGTTTCATTAGTATCTACAGTGAGAAGGCTGAGGTTCTTAATGACTTCTTTGCCTCAGTCTTCACCAGCAAATGCTCTGACCACACCACCCAAGTCTTGGAAGGCAGACGCGGGGACGGTGAGGGTGGGGACCCTGGGCCCACTGTGGGGGAGGATCTTGTTCGGGACCACCTTAGGAACCTGAATGTATACAAGTCCATGGGACCGGATGAAATCCATCCGTGGGTCCTGAAGGAGCTGGCAAATGAAGTTGCTAAGCCACTGTCCATCATATTTGAAAAATCATGGCAGTCAGGTGAAGTTCCTGATGACTGGAAAAAGGGAAATATAACCCCCATTTTTAAGAAGGGGAAAATGGATGAGCCAGGGAATTACAGACCAGTCAGTCTCACCTCTGTGCCTGGCAAAATCTTGGAGCGGATTCTCCTGGAAGGCATGCTAAGGCACATAAAAACCAACAAGGTGCTTGGTGACACCCAGCATGGCTTCACAAAGGGGAAATCCTGCCTGACCAATCTGGTGGCCTTCTATGAAGGGGCTACAGAACTGATGGAGAGGGGCAGAGCAGTTGATGTCATCTACCTGGACTTGTGTAAAGCCTTTGACACTGTCTCCCATGACATCCTTCTCTCTAAGTTGGAGAGACATCAATTTGATAGGTGGACCACTCTGTGGATAAAGAACTGGCTGGATGGCCGCACGCAAAGAGTAGTGCTCAATGGCTCAATGTCCAGCTGGAGACCAGTAACGAGTGGTGTCCCCCAGGGATGGGTGTTGGGACCGGTCTTGTTCAACATCTTTGTCGGTGACATGGACAGTGGGCTTGAGTGCGCCCTCAGCAAGTTTGCTGATGACACCAAGCTGTGTGGTTCGGTTGATACATTGGAGGGAAGGAATGCCATCCAGAGGGACCTTGACATGCTTGTGAGGTGGGCTGATGCCAACCTGATGAAGTTCAACCATGCTAAATGCAAAGTCCTCCACCTGGGTCAGAGCAATGCCAGGCACAGCTACAGGTTGGGCGGGGAGGAGATTCAGAGCAGCCCTGCAGAGAAGGACTTGGGGGTGTGGGTTGATGAGAAAATGAACATGAGCCGGCAGTGTGCGCTTGCAGCCCAGAAGGCCAACCGTATCCTGGTCTGCATCAAAAGGAGTGTGACCAGCAGGTCGAGGGAGGTGATCCTGCCCCTCTGCTCTGCTCTCGTGAGACCTCACTTGGAGTATTGTGTGCAGTTCTGGTGTCCTCAACATAAAAAGGACATGGAACTGTTGGAACAAGTGCAGAGGAGGGCCACGAGGATGATCAGGGGACTGGAGCACCTCCCGTATGAAGATAGGCTGAGAAAATTTGGGCTGTTCAGCCTGGAGAAGAGAAGGCTGTGTGGAGACCTCATAGCAGCCTTCCAATACCTGAAGGGGGCCTATAGGGATGCTGGGGAGGGACTCTTCATTAGGGACTGTGGTGAGAGGACAAGGGGTAATGGGTTTAAACTTAAACAGGGGAGGTTTAGATTGGATCTGAGGAAGAAATTCTTTACTGTAAGGGTGGTGAGGCCCTGGAATGGGTTGCCCAGGGAGGTTGTGAATGCTTCATCCCTGGCGGTGTTCAAAGTGGGGTTGGACATAGCCTTGGATGGCATGGTTTAGTGTGAGGTGTCCCTGCCCATGGCAGGGGGGCTGGAACTTGATGATCTTGAGGTCCTTTCCAACCCTAACTATTCTATAATTCTATGATTCCATGAGATGAAAGACATGTAGGCACTTTATAGCATGTGACTGGTTTGTCTATACATAGCGTAAACTGGAATTGCTCTCATGATGGAAACCAGAAGGAAAGACAGAGGTTGAGGTCAAATCTAGGGGCCAACTCTTCAACTGCTGTTAAGTGACGAGATTTCTTGAATGCACTAGAATTTTCCTGATTTAGGGCAGCAGCAACCATAGATCTGGTTGAGGGGAGATGGGTCTACTACCAGTGGGTAAAGATCACACAAACAGCGGTTTCTTTCTTGAAGTTAGGTGATTTAATAAAATACAGCATGTATACTTCTGTTATTAAAAGGAATTCACAGGAACTTGGGAATTGCTGATTGTGTTTGGTACGATTGCCACCTCTTTCAACCACACTTGCTGATGACTTACAGGATTTAAGTCATTTTCCATAGCTTGTTCAGTTGCCAAGGCAGTTTTGGCAGTCTCCTACACATCTTGGGTGGGGGTTGGATTACATGACCCTTAAAGGCCCCTTCCAATGCAAACTATTCTATGATTTTATGATTTGTGTTGACCTACAAGGGCATTTGTTCTCTCATGGTGTCTCTCAGTCTCACTTTGGAGTTGCACATCTTGGTTTGCCACTCCAGTTTGCCACACAGTGACTTCTCTCACAGTCACTGGAATACTGGAGGCACAGTCAAGTTCTGAATCATGCTAGATGCCTGTTTCAGGAGGACGTGAACACAGGGGATGTGTATTTCATACATTAGGGCTAGTCTGAAAAAAAGAAAAACCAGGGTTTTCTTTGGGACTTACCTAAACTTTACTATTGCTTTTGGTCACGGTCTTCTGAAAACTAGAAGGGACAAAAGCCACCTGATGGTCTTGTCATATCTTTGGTGCCTGTGATGCTCAAGAACAAACACAGCTCATCAGACAGGGTGCCCCAGGGTTAAGCTCCCAGGACTTCTTCTTTGCAGAGAATCAGCACATCTATCTTTCTAACTAAGAGAGGCAAATTTTGAGGCATCAAGCCTACGAAATGGAATAGTTTTTTTTTCTGGCTGTATCTCTGCTAGGCTGGCTCTATCTACTTAACTGCTTTGGCCAGGTGCACCTGCTTCATAGCTGTTGTAACCACAACAGTGCTATCACTGTACCCTTGGGCATCACTGTGAAGATGGCAACAGGCAGCTGAGACCTCATCAAGAACAACAACCTGAAGTGCAGCTTGCCTTGCCCAAATTAGGGTCAGACTGCTCTCAGGCTTAGTGCTATAGGTAAGTGATTTTGGGAGTTGTTTCTCATGGACAGCAGTTAGCTGTCCCCTCTCTACCCATACTGTGCACAGGAAGGTGACCCAGAGGATGAGCCAACAAGCACTGTGGCTCCAGACTGAGTAGGAGCAGTGGGCAGAGGCATCTAAAGCTCAGAGCCTTAGGCTCATGTGTGGTATGAACATACTATGTGGGTAAATTCTTAGGCATATTCTTAGTTGCTAACTTATTATTTTGGTAGCCACCCTTAGGGAAGTCACTCTCCTTCAGTGAGTGGTGTCACTGCTTTTCAGGGCAACCAAAGTTTGAGCCCAAAATGACCATTTGTCCACATAACAAGAAGAGGTCTGCATAGCCTGGGGAAAAATACTGGCTGCAGCCTGTGCCTTAGGAAGCATTCAGGAGGTCATTCCTTAGGCCTGCTACCTACACTATACCTACAACCATTGCAGCAACATCGTGATGTTGATACTAGGAAGACAAGATGCTCCAGTGTCCTTCTAAGAAGGCTTGGATTGTCAGTTTTTTGCAAGAGCAGGTTAGATTTGTCTGCTGTCTGAATGGTAGGAACTGCCTGCACCTCACAGTGCAGACATTGATGTATTGCCCCATGTAGACTGCTACAAGGATACTCACTCAAGTTAACTGCTACAGGAAATCTCTTATTTATGAGTAGAAGAAAGATGAGACAATGAAATTAAGAAGAGTATTGTGGAAATGGAAATGGAACGAACGAGTGTAACAACGGCATGAAAAACATAAAAATGTGTCTAGGACATCTGGCAGATTGATGTGACTGGGTCCAGATTTGGAATTTGCCAGATGGCTGAGGAGAGTTGACATTCAGATTTCCTAGTCAATGTGAAGAAAGACCACATTTACGAAACTGACTCAGCATCTTGCAGCCCTAGGCTGAGTTAGTTTCTAGTCCTAGAGAGGAAAGCTTTAGCAATAAGCTAAGAACAAGTTTGCATTCCAGCTGCTATTCTTCTACCTTTATACTCCCTCTGGCTTCTTGCCCATCTCCACTGCATCTCTGCCCTGTCTCCACTCAAGTTTTGTAGGTACTTTTTTAAAAAGTCTTTTTCTATGCACCAAATCATTACTCATTTGAAAAATAATATGCAGCAGAACCAGGTAACCCTCATCCTTGGCAAACTCTGCAGAGAATGAGTAGGTTAGATAGACTTTGAAAGTGGTTTTCTAGCTGCAAGTTTGTGCTTCCTTCCACTTAATCGCATGAGAATCTCTCTCCCACATCATCTTGAGGACCACCCCCATGCCCTGGCCCAGGTCCTTCATTGTCTGGTATGAGTGGTGAAAGCCTTCACACACCTAACTCCAAAACGAAGGAAGCTTGAAGAAGGTACCAATGCAGTTCTGTTTTTTGACCAGTGGGAGGCCCCTAGAGACCATCAAGTTATGGAGTAAAAGCCACCCTTGAGATTCGTATAGACCTATATCTGCAGACCTGCAAGTTCTTCAGGGGTTTTGGGGAACAATTCTGATCCCAGTTTTAGGACTAGAGATACAGATTGAGAGAAGAGGGGACTTCCCGGTCATTGTAGAATAAGTAAATGACAATAGTTTGTGAAACTTCACACAATATAGAAAATGATAGTGTCCCTTTCCTCATGAGCAGTAAATCATGTTCATACACTTTTATTGTTGTTTTCTTAAACATTTGGATTGCCATAGGAGTTGCTTAAGTAAATTAACCTTTATAGGAATTTCTTTAATTTATCCTTATGCATCTTGTCATGTTGAAAAAAAATCCCAAACGCCCGTAACTGATCTCATTATTTTCTGGCTCCGGACAACCAAATATCCAATAGAAGTATGTTGTCTTTTTCCTTTGAACAGTTGCTTCAGACACTGAGCCCTTGCTGGAACTTTCTAGCTCACCTCCTCTGTCTTCTATGCGGTTTATTGATACAGGTTTGAAACACAGAAACTCCTGTCTAAGGCAGTCCACTTAACAGCTATGATTTAGCCTGGAAATGTCCCTGTAGCCTTTTGATACAATTAATCTTCTAGTAAGGAATGAAAACCTGCTGCAAGCTACCATCGTTCATAAATGGGCCGAACTTTGGTCTCAGCTGCATCCGAAAAACTTGCATATGATGGTATCAGTCTCTTCAAGAGCTAGAAACTATACAGGATGCCAAGCAAGGAAGACTCCTTAGGCTGCATGACAGCTTTAGTGCTAGACAAAACATACATATTTCAACTCTTGCAGAAATATGTTTATCAAGATTATGATAATGTCCACATTGATCTGTTTGCCAAGCTTGAATGCTACTTTTTTTATTAGTAGATAAATGGAAAATGCAGAGAAGCAGCAATACACACTGTAAAAAAATACCTTGAGTGGGATAATAAAGTCATCGTAATGTTCTAAGTCTCCCTCTGAAAGTATGTGAAATGATTTGTGTTAGGCAAGAATAATTTTTTCACATGTGTTCAGGTTATGATAAAAGCATGCAAACTTACTGTAAATGTACAGCAATGGATTAGAAGTTTCAATTCCTTACACTCTCTGTTTGTGTAAGCAGCCCTTAGCTGCTGGACTGCAAGACTTGCGGCTCCTTTTGGCAGCCTCAGTTTGACCCTGATTCAGCAGCATGTTCAATCTCCAGAAGAAGCAAAACTGAGTATGCATGCATATTAACTGAAGTGACCAGTCTGGAATGATCTGTGTGAAAGCACAGATCTGTTTTCATATGTTTTTTTACCAATCACATTTCACTGCTCCCCAACTTTTCCCAGTCTGGGAGAAGTGTTATTCAGAGTTTTCTAAGCCGTGGGGATGATGCAAAGATGGCTGCTGGGGAGGTGAGATGAGCAGGAAGGTTTTAGGGTGGTAAAATACTGGAGCAGCTTGCCTAGAGAAGTGGTGGATGCGCCCTCCCTAGAGACATTCAAGGCCAGGCTGGATGTGGCTCTGGGGAAATTGATCTAGTTGAAGATGTCCCTGCCCATGGCAGGAGGCTTAGACTAGATAGCTTTTGAAGGTCCCTTCCAACCAAAACTATCCTATGATTCTATGATATTTTTGCCAGTGTCAAGACAATTCTTGCAAAATTATGGGATTTGACCTTCTGAATAGAAAAACAAAGCATTTCAGTTTTAGCAGTGTCAATCAACTTCACACAAATTTCTACCTTTCAGCCTGGGATCCACAAAGGCCAGCTGAACATCTTTTGCAGTCAAGCACATATTTCTAACCATCTAATTGTGAATATGAGCAACCAGATCCGGATAACAACTTCTGAAAACTTGATGAGTAAGGGCTACTGTGGACAGCCCTGCGAGGAGCATGGCAAAGGGGGGAAAGAAAAGGCATCACCCTGCAGCCATGTGGTGGTTCAAGTCCAGTCAGCCACTTAGCTAGCTCACTCACTCCCCCCCTTCCTCCCCCTCCCCGCTCCCAAAGGGATGGGGAGGAGAACCGAAAGAATGTAACTCCCACAGGTTGAGATAAGAACAGTCCAGTAACTAAGGTATAACACAAACCACTGCTGCTACCACCAGTAATAATAATGACAAGGGAAACAACAAGGGAAGAGAATACAACTGCTCACCACCTGCTGACTGACACCCAGCCCGACGAAGCGGTGATCTAACCGTTCTGGGTACCTGCCCCTAGTTTATATACTGAGCATGACGTGCTGTGGTATGGAATACCTCTGTGGCTAGTTTGGGTCGGGTGTCCTGTCTCTACTTCCTCCCGGCTTCCCTTCCTCCCTGGCAGAGCCTGAGGCTCAGAAAGTCCTTGGTCAGACCAAACATTACTGAGCAGCAACTAAAAACATCGGTGCTATCAGCGCTCTTCCCAGACCGAAAGTCAAAAACACAGTGCTGTACCAGCTACCAAAAAGGAGAAAAATGACTGCTACTGCTGAACCCAGGGCAAGCCACTTCGGCTCTTGAGGAGTGCAGCAAGGCTTGCAAGTGCTAACTCTTAGGTTTATCATAGCTTCAATGAAAGAGGTACATAACACTGACAGTTTCTGCTCTAAGGCTGCCCAGGTGTCAAGGTGTACTACGTCAAAGCCAGCAATTTAACAGCTTGATTAGAGGTTGCAAAATGCCACGAAGATGAAGAAAAAAACTCAAGCAGACAACATCTGATAAGTCAAACTTGGTTCCTATAGCAGAAAATGTATAGTGACGTTTGCTGTGAGGTTGCTTTTCATTTCACAACAGCCCCACACCACGGAGGCTGATTTATTCTAAGTGAAGCAGCAGGGCAGCATTCTGTAAAGGACACATCAGGGGTGACAAGCAGGGGAAGATGGGACGACATGTCACCAAAGGAGGAAAGTAGACAGAAGAAAGCATCTCCCTTACCATGGCCTTCCCAGGACAATGAGAGAGGAATAGGTGAAAAAGGAAAGTGCAACAGAGGGAAGAGTAGTTAATATTGTTGTATTTTATTCTTACATTGAAATAATGAAAAAAAAAAAGGGCTTTTTGAAGAGACTTCAAGAGATCATCTAGTTCATTTCTCTGCCTGAGATGAGATCAGCTACACTTACACCCTTTCTAGCCAACGTTTGCCGAAAAGGATGCCAAGAAAAACCTCCAGGGATGGACTAGAAAATGTTGATGGAAGCTGTATCAAAGTTGAGTAGAGCAGAGGGGTTATTCTGCATGTTTTAGAGGATCTTTCTGTTTAAACAGCCCTGTATTACCTCTCTCTTTTAAGGTTTTGTTTTTGTTTAGTTTTGTTTTTTCTTTTTTTTTCCACAGACTGACATTGCTAATGGCTCAGTGTTTGTCTGACAACCACCACTAGATCTGATTATGAAGAAAAAGAGTCTAGCCATGTGCTCTTTATCCTCCCTTTGTGATTATTTCTGTCTGTATAGCAAGAGAGCTTGTCCCACTAAATTTCATCTCATTTTTTATAAGCTGTTTTCCCAGTTGGTCATGGCAATTCAGAAGTCAAATTCTGCCCTGAAATGTGCCTTCAGCCTTGCCTAAATCAGTGTGTCCTGCAGGCTTCTTAAGTGCAAACTGTCTTATCAGCTCAGTTAGTATAGAAAGTACTGGGCAAAACCATATTCAAAAGAGACACCTGAACCCTGGTTGTTCTTTGAGAAAGAACCTTTGATAGCTCATTTTTGAATATTGCTTTCCAACCAGTTTTTCATCCACACAGTCCTTAGCTAGCACAAAACTCTTTTCAGAAGTGAAGTTCCGTGTAGCATCTATTACTTTCTTTCCTCTCTGAAAAGTCTGTTACCCTGTCATAGGAGGTAATTAGATTGTTTTGATACAAATTGTTTGTGACAAATCATATTTGGTTGCCAAATCATTACAAACTTACTTGTGCATGAAAAACCAATAATAACTGCTTTCACATGCGTCTGGAGATTTCAAACTCCTACAATTTTTTGGTTTTAAATACTTATTTTATTAAATGAGAGGCTAACCAAAGGAGTTACAGGAGATTTCTGTTTTCTGTCATCCACAAGCAAACCTCAAGTGTTAAAAAGGGTGACACCTTTGGCCTTAGAATATCTATTTTGTTTCTTTAGCCTTTCTACCTTCTGGTTTGCTTTACTACCTGTGTTTTTATGAGCTTGGTATGGGAAATGTAAGTTGTTTAAAGCAGTATGTTAACAGAAACCTTTAAGAAATGCTCTGGACTTTTCCTGTTTTATACCCTTCATGGGGAATCTTTCATCAAAAATCTTGGACTTCAAATCCAATACTTTTACATCACAGAGGCCATGTTTTGCTTGGGTTCCCCATACATATGTAAGGACACATGTTACTCACAGGTTCCCAGCTATGCTCTTTATCTGGTCCCACTGCTGACAGAAAGACGTAGTGTTCTTCCTCTCACCTGAATCCACTTGGTCTACCTCACATACAGCCTTCATGACCTAAAACCCAAGCAAACAGAAAAACCCTAGGTCCTTATATATATGAGAATTCAGATCAGCCTTCAGGTAAAAAGAATAAAAAAGAGGTAATTAAAAACTCCAGAAGAAATCAAACTTAATAGCAGAAGGCCTGTGCAATCACTTGCTCTATCATCCCTGAGAATCCTCAAGATGTGCCCAAGCTGTGGTCAGCCTTGGAGCAGCATCACCCTCTTCTAAACACTACCTTTGCTTCTGACTAGTACTCATCTCTTCCTTCCCTTCCTTTCAGTAATTTACAAATAAGTTCTAAAAATACACACACCTAATTTCCACCCAGAGTCATCTTTTGTCATGAATACAGGTAATTTCTCCTACACATTCCAATGAACTGATCATGTAAGTGCTGTTAATCGCACTTGCTAGAACTGGACATCTGAGATATCTTGTGGCAAGTATTGATTCACTCTTAGCCAGTGCACATGTTTGCTGTTTTCTTACTTTCTGCACTAGCCCCCTCATCCAACACTATCGGTGTTTCCAAATCTGCTATTAGATAAAATGCTGCTTAAAGATGTAACTTAGATACATTACCAGATTTCTACATATGTGCTCAGTACACACTAATAATTGCTTTGTCTGTTGGAGTTACCATTCTCCCACCTCCTCCTGGGTGTTAGTTGGCTGCCAGGGGTGCTGTACATCGCAGGCTGGCTGGAAGGGGCATCTATGGCTCATCTGGCAGAACATCAGCCATGAACTGCTTTCTCAAAGGGCAAACAGGCAGCAGCTACCTTACAGGTATGGACAACCTTTCCAAAAAAGAGAAGGAGCGGGCACAGGAATGGATAAAGTTTTTCCCAGGAAAACAAATATCACTTGGCTAAGAAAAAACTGACTAAAAGAAAAATACGTGAGGGTTCTTCACCTTTTAGGAGAAAGAGATGTCAGAGATATTTTAAAACTAATATAAACTATATTCTAAAGATTGATCTTCATCACCTCTCCTGACTTTCTTCTGCTTAAAGATGTATACCTTTTGCTTTAAATAGCTTTTCAGTATATATTTTCCCTAAGACACTCAAATCCTAAAGATTGGAAAATGTTCTAAAGGAAACATTAAGTCTCTTTATCTAACTCCTATTTCATGTCAGCAAGATAAACTTTTGTGTTTTTTTAAATACTTGAAATACATTTCTTTCTATAGATTTATATTAGGACTCTTTAAACAATGTTTTATTTAATTCCCTCCTGATATACTTTAAATGTGATAACATGAAGCGTAACATACAAAGAAGTCAGCTGAACTCTCCAGTCAATATAATTGTTACTTGGCAATACATTAGCAAATACCTCACTGAATTCAGCCGTAAGAATTGCTTTCCTGAGGTTTTAAAAAAGAAATTCTATTGACTGCAGGAGAGAATAGTCTATTAAACTACATAAGTTCTGTTCAAGAGCTAATCTGATACTGAGTTTCTATTCAAACACTGGAGCTTAAAATCACTTTTCAGAAAATAGTTGAATAAAAGAAAGTTATAGCTCTAAATATATCAGATAATTTCCTGAGAGCTCTTGGGCAATTTCTAGCTTTACGTACTGCAGGTTGTATAACCAGGAGCTGGAGGATGATTAACATCAGCCTGGAAATATGGCAAAAGGAGGCCCCAGGAAACTCCTCTCTGTGAAAAAAGCAGAGCTGAAAGTTTCCTTCAAACCAAGCAAAAAATACTTTCTTCATCTCCGGCAAGTTGACAGTGCTCATCCCGTTCCCTAATTTCAACTCTGCAAGCAGATGAAAGAGTCATTCTTCAGAGGCGAGGACAAAAGCAGCCTCAGCCTTGCATGAAACCTGGGCTGTCCCTGCAGGGGTGAGGGAGAGGGGACCAGTGTTTCTGCAGAAGTTGAGGTGTTTGGAGTGTGTGGTACTGGAGAGAGAGGAGGTGCATGAGGTGCATAATTAGATTAAGTGCCCTGTGGCCCCACACCTACTTGAATGACATGTCATAACTATTCTATTATTATTTTCAATTTAATAAATTTTGTCTACACACATTTTCAGATTACTTCAAAACCAAGAAGACACACCAAGAACTTGCACCTTTAAAATGAATTTTGCCCATATACATTTTGATCAAACGTAGCCTGTTGGACCTATGGCAGGCTGAAGTACATCTCAGTGCTAGTTTGGCAAAGAACTTCAGTCCACTTTGAGAGTCAATTTTATCTCAAAACCTAATCCCTCTCAGAAATCCCTCAAAACAAAGCATATAAAAACGGAAGAGATTGAAATATTTATTATTTCTTGCTTGTGTTCTGATTGGCTTTTTCTTTGATTTCTTAAACTTTGATAGCCATTTCAAATGCTTGCAGTATTTAGCTTGTCCTTAATTTTCATGGATGATGACATGGTGGAAAGCCTAATACAACAAAAAAGAGAAAACAATTTCCCTGATTTAAGTTTAAAAACTTAAATATACTTTCTTTGCTTGCTTTTTCTAGATGATTACATATTTTCTAAACAAGCTGTCTAGTACTCAGAATAGAAAGGCCACTTTATGCTGCCACAGCAAGGTGGAAGGAAACAAGCTATGGGTTTTTTTAAACAGATTAAGTTTTGCTTCTTGTCATGATATGGGAGAATAACAGAAATATGGAAAAACCTCATTATCTTCCATGTTTTACGAGTCAAAATTTTTCAGCAGTTTGATGCTTGTGTGCCTCTGAGTTTTGTTAAAGCCTATGTAGCCCCATGTGCCTGCAGGTAGAAGTCTTAAAGTCACTTGAAAGTTAAGCCTCTGGTTTTTTTCAGTGTATTTCTGTGTGTACTCAAGGTAAATATATATCTTTAAAATGGTTTTGCACATGCCACAGCCTTAATTGTCCTATTTATTTTTATAACACTGACATAACATGGTTTATCGTCTAGCCACCATAACAAACGGACTGCATAACAGCCAAAACCAGATAAATGCTGTCTCCATTAAATAAGGAATTTATTTCCCCAAATACCAATTTCTTCCTTTATCTTGTTACTTTTTACTTACAGTTTTTATTTTAAATATACTTAGTTGTGCCATGATTTTTCTGGTAAATTCACTCTTCTCCCTGTTAGTAATTACAGATAACCTACACATTCTTAAACCATTGAATCAAAATTCTGTGGCAATTTAAAGGGTAGTTTCAAACAAATCAGAACCAAGTGATTGTTACCTGTATACCATTACCTGTATGGAAAAAAGGTGTTTATACTGGGAGAGAAGCTACCCTAAAATGCAAGTTATATGATTATAATAAGCTATGTGAATGTTTCTAAAAAGACACTTAGTTGGAAAATTCCTGCTAGCTTGTGTCCTAAAGTTCCTTTTATGTGCTGTAGGTGTTGACAAGCATTTTCAACAGAGAGGGAAAGCACACATCAGAAATAAAATACTCGGTAGCTAGATTACAGAAATGGTCAGAAAAAATAAAGCAAGTAATCCTTCACAATCTAAACTGCTATTTGTGTACTCAGATTTTGCTCCTTGCCTTGCCTTGCCTGCCTTGCCTTGCCTTGCCTTGCCTTCCCTTCCCTTCCCTTCCTTTCTCTTCCCATCTTGCTTCAACAGCCTCCCTGATGCTGAATTCAAGGTAAGACAGGAGAACTGCAGCTGTTTTCTGGAGGTTACAGCCCCAAAGTGGTCATGGAATGGGTTGCCCATGGAAGTTGTGAATGCTCCATTGCTGGCGGTGTTCAAGGCCAGGTTTGACATGGCCTTGGGTGGCATGGTTTAGAGTGAGGTGTCCCTGCCCACAGCAGGGGGGCTGGAACTATATGATCTTAAGGTCCTTTCCAACCCTATCTATTCTATGATTCAATGATTCTATGTTTGTCTAATCTGTATTTGCACATGTGATTTCCAAATTTGAAACCGATGCAACTGCCGCATGCCTTAAAAAGTACTTGGGAAATCATGGCTGCACGTTGTGCTTCTGCATAATTCTGAAAATATTTCTTAAAAATAGGCTTAGTCAGATTTATTCAAGCTGAGTATGTCAGACTCAGGGGCGAAAATCCCTAGTGGAATGGAATCTATATTACACAGTATTTCTGCTCAGTGGTCGGTATGTGTAATTGTCAGATGGGAATCAGAGTGCAGCTAGCCATGTTATCCCCTAGAAGAGATTATTCTTGGGGTTTATGTAATACCAAAGGTAACATTATGTCAGCACTCCACTGAAGCAACTCTCTGCATGATATTACAATTTAAGATTATTTTTTTTGATCTCCCATTATGTCTAAATAAAAACAATCTAGTTTGTTATTTTCTGAAGCACAAGCATGTTAGCTATTAATCTGATGGATTTCTTTTCTGTTTATCAAGAAAAATATTGCGGTACCACTGATGTTGTTTTCAAATAAGTAAGGCTGAAAAATAGCTGCTTTGTCTAAGTTACTTATCATTTTCTACTGTTCTTATGAGGGTAAATATTTCTTCAGGGTCAGTATAACTCTCACTTCCAGAGTTTATGCGCATGTGCCAAAATTCAGTGTGTGACCAAGACTGCACTTGTAACCCCTACAAACCTGCCCAGCTTCGGACCTGCCACCAGGCCCATGGCAGGTACAGGCTGTTTTTCCATAATGGCAAACACCATTCTTAGGTCTGTCAAGGTTTCATTTTGGAGATTAGCTCGTAAATTGATACAGTGTGTGCTCCTCACGGGGTCATATCTGAGCACAGAGCTCTATCTAGGGTCCTTTGCAGTAGCGCTTGGAACTGTGCTCATCCTGCAGTGCTATGCTGTTGCAAAATGCTATTTCCCATGGTTCCCACTGCCTTCGTCATGGCCTGTCATGCTCCCTCCTCCGCTGCTGCCTCCAGGGGGTTTTGGTCTTTCTGCTTTAGATGGAGGAAAGTCCTTTCTCTTCCCTCCCAGTGCCCCAGTTCACACTACTTCATCTGCAAAGGGGTTCCCTTGGATGCCCAACTGTTTTCACCAGGGCTGTCCATAAGCTGCTGTCCTGGGTTCAGCAGCAGCAGTCATTTTTCTCCTTCTTGGTAGCTGGTGCAGTGCTGTGTTTTTGATTTTGGGCCTGGGAACAGTGCTGATAACACCAGTGTTTTCAGTTACTGCTTGGTGATGTTTAGGCTGGCCAAGGACTTTGTGAAGCTCATGCTCTGCCAGGGAGGAGGGGAAGCCGGGAGGAAGGAGAGACAGGACACCTGACCCAGACTAACCAAAGAGATTATTCCATACCACAGCACGTCATGTCCAGGATGTAGAACGGAGAGCAGAGACCCAGAAGGGTGGTGAGGGTGCACGGTGGGGGTCACTGGTGGGGGTGTACTGCTTGATCGGGCTTGATATTGGATGGTGAGAAACTGTATTCTTTTCCCTTGTATTTTCTCTTGTCATTATTATTATTGGTGGTAGCAGTAGTGGTTTGTGTTATACCTTAGTTACTAAACTGTTCTTATCTCAACCTGTGGAAGTTGCATTCTTTCGATTCTCCTTCCCATCCCTCCAGGAGCGGAGGGAAGAAAGAGTGGGGAGTGAGTGAGAGAGCGACTGTATGGGTTTAGAAGCTTAAATCATGACAGCTGCCAAGGTAGGGGAGAATATGTGTGAGGGGCACCTGGAAGAGGTGCTCAGTAGGTTTTGGGGCAGAAGTGTTGGGCATATGGAATGCCCAGTCAGGGGAAGAGCAGCTGGCTGGCCACAGGACATGGGACCAGGCCAGGGAAGATGCTTTCCTGCAGGTGAGCAAGCATAAGGCTCATGCCAACCCACAGTTAACCTATCCTCACACAGAAATGAGAATTTCAGCCAAATATTTATTTATACAGCAATTGATGCAGATTAGGATGATGCTGGGCTTCCCAGGGGGTGAGTCCAGTCACAGAATGAAAATTGTGCGGAAAACATTCTGCTCATGAAGTTCCAACCTGCTACTGCTGCTGCTCAGTTTATAACTGGAACCTCTGCCTGTATTTTTGCCACTTCGAATTGCAGCCGATGCTGTGGGAAGATGTGTGATTTTGCCTTGCTGAAGCTGTGCCTCCCCAGAGCCACCATTAACAGCCTCAGCTGGCTCTTTTCTTTAGCAAAGTAAAGATTAGTGCTGGCTCACTGATTAAAATGAATCTCAGCTTCACCAGTCACACTCTCCTTCACGGCTCATGCTGGTTCTGCTCTACCCTGTCCTCTATGTTACAATCTTATAGTCATATTTGGCAGATATTTGCCCTGAAATTTAATCACACCTACCATATATCATGTCCGTTTTCTGTTATTAGGCCTGCAATTTGCTGCTGTCTGGCTGTGTCCCAACAGATGATTTATGATCCAGCAGTGTTATTACCCTTGCTGAGAACTGATATTTCGTACTGTTCAGCATCAGCTCATTCAGCTACATTTCACGTACGCTTTAGCTCATCATTATACCTTAGGCTGAGCCAAACATCAGCAAGGGTACAGAGCTGCATCAGGTACAAACCTGCAAACGCTGCAACAGGGTGAGTGTGAGTCGCAGGGCTGCAGGGTCCTGCTGTCACAGGCTGCTTCCTCCTTCCCACTTCTTCAGTCTCAGCTCGAGGGCTCTAATTTGCAGTTTGGAGCCACACAGAGCTCCCCTGATGAGCTGGTTTTGGCTAGGGTAAAGTTAATTTTCTTCCTAGCAGACAGTATGAGGCTCTGTCTTGGATTTGTGCTGGAAACCATGCTGACAAATCCAGGAGGTTCTAGCTATTGCTGAGCATCACTTACACGAGCCAAGACCTTTTCTGCTCCTCACACCACCCCACCAGCAAATAGGCAGGGGGGGTGTAGAAGTTGCTGAGAGGGCACACAGCTGGGACATCTGACCCCAGCTGACCAAAGGGATATTCCATACCATATGGCATCATGCTTCTCAATAAAATCTCTAGAAGAAGGAGGAAAGGGGGGATGTTTGGAGTGATGGTGTTTGTCTTTCCAAGTCACCATTATGCATGATGGAGTCCTGCTTTCCTGGGGATGGATGATGACTTGCCTGACCATGGGAATTGGTGAATTAATTCCTCATTTTGCTTTGCTTGTGTGTGCAGCTTCTGCTTTACTTGTTAAACTGTCTTTACCTCAACCGATGAGTTTTCTTACTGTTACTTTTCTGATTCTCTCCCCCGTCCCACCAGTATGTCAAAGTGTCACATCTCTAAATATACTTGATCACTTTTCTGATAGAAGGACACTATACACTACAACCCAAAGCAAAAATAGAAGTCATTAAGGATATTACTACAACTAAAGCTGTGATCTGAGCTTTTGTCCTGGGTTCAGCAGTAGCAGCCATTTTTCTCCATCTTAGTAGCTGATGCAGTGCTGTGGTTTTGACTTTTGGCCTGGGAACAGTGCTGATAACACCGATATTTTTAGTTACTGCTCAGATGGTTACTCTGACCAACTACTTTCTGAGTCGCATGCTCTGCCAGACAGGAGGGGAAGCCGGGAGGAAGCAGAGACAGGACACCTGGCCCAAACTAGCCAAAGAGGTATTCCATACCACAGCACATCATGCCCAGTATATAAACTGGGGGCAGTTACCCAGAAGGGTTAGATCACCGCTGGGTCAGGCTGGGTATCATTAGGCGGGTGGTGAGCGGTTGTATTCTCTTTCCTTGTTATTTCCCGTATCATTATTATTATTGGTGGTAACAGCAGTGGTTTGTGTTATAGCTTAATCACTGGACTGTTTATATCTCAACCTGTGGGAGTTACATTTTTCTGATTCTACTCCCCATCCCCCTGGGAGCAGGGGGAGAGAAAGAATGGGAACTAACAAACTGTGTGGCTGATTTACAGCTGGGCTTAAACCACGACAGCTTTGCAGAAATAATTTTTGCCTCATAAATCTGCTAAATAATAAATATCAGATTCCACAAATATGTCATAAACTTTATTTTCTGATATCATCTAATGTCCACTCAACAAATCTATACTTCTACAGGACTTTGTAAAATTACTTTCTGTTTTTTGTGTACTTTCCCAGACCAAAAATTCTTCAACATAAAATATTTGACAATGTTAGAAGAGTGAAATTTGCTAGAGATGACCTTTCAGATCTCAATCTTTATAATATAATAAATATGAGGCCAAAAGACAATTTTTTTTTTACATGTTAATTCCTTTATATCAGTAAATCACTCCATAGGCTGGGCTGGAACATCCTTCTCATGAGCATGCATATGTTAGAAACATAGTGAAGTGTCCCTACTTTTTTGTAAGTCATAAACCAGGAGAAGCACAGACCTGCAGAGGGTTTCACTTGATCCATTACCTGATACCTTACAGGTGTGTCAGATTTGGCCCCTATCCTTTTCCCAATGGCTCCCCAGAGACCTGTGAGACTTTTAAATACATGCACAACCCTTTCATTGCCATATCTCGTCTTTGGTCAAAATGCAGGCAAGTCTCTGATGTTGTCACCAATGCACAAATTTCATGAGGTTTATGATGTCTATGACAGAAACCCTTCTACCTTATTTAAGTTTTCACTCACTTTCTTATTGTACCAGTATTCTGTTATCAGGGTCCTTACATACGAAAACATGTTCTCCAAAATCAAGAAACATTATGTGTCCCCTTCATATTTTAAGGCATGTGTTTACACTAGTTATCTCTGTATGTGTGTGTGTGTGTGTGAAGAGGATGCTAGCAGAAGGTCACATTAAGCCCCCTTCCCTTTTGCTTTTCTTTCCCTCACCTCTTGAATGCTCAACCTTCCTGTGCAAGAGAGGCTCCAGAGATGCGAGTGATGCCTGAGCAAGACCTGTATTATAATCTCTTGTGCTCTACACAGGTAAACAGACCTCCCAATGTCACTACTTACCTGCTACCTAAGAAGCAGGTGCTGCTGGTTACTGTTGGGTGAGGAAAAGCTCAAGATTAAATTATGACCAAATCTGGTGAGAGCAACAGACTAGTCACTGCTCTGGGGTTGAGATAAAAAACTGTTCTCATCACCAGGCCAGCATACATAACTTTTCTTGCTTTCTGCCATGAACCCCGAGATCCAGTGTTGGTTTGTATAACAGTATAACTATTACATGTGTGTCTATATATACACATATATAAAATGTATGTAACATGTAGCATATATAAAAATATTATATATGTATATATGTACATATATATGTATCTATGTACGTATATACAACATATACATATATATTATATATGTAGTATCTATAGTTATATATATACATATGTAGTTACATACATGTTTAATTATAATGAATTACAAAATATATGCTGTCCAGTGGCAAAGATTCAACCTGATTTTGACATTTGTGGTTGAGTATCTTCAGATCAGCTGGTGATGCTGAGGTAATTTTCCCATTTTTTTTTCCCTCATTCTCTACTGACAGAGAATATGTTAACAGCAGGCCTGGTACTCAAAGGAGGAAACGGAGGAAGAAAATAAAGCTAGGGTTCCCCAGGACAAGTTCAGTGAGCTGTTTCCTGTCCATCTGACATGTGTAAAACACAGCTGTCAAACGTTAGCAGTCTGATTTGGTGGTTTTGGACATAACTCACGTACATAAAAACATCTCCACTAAGAGACACTAGCATCAAAGTTAAGGGCAACATTCAGAAAAATGTAACTAAAATAATATTTAGAGAAAGGATGTTGAAATAATTGTGAAGATTTATGTTTTTTTCCACTTGCCCTTGGTATTCTCCTGAGTCACACTGGGAACAGAAACCTGCCAAAACCAGAATAAGGTTTTGTTTTACATGTATCCCATAATATGACAGTTGTCTAGACCTGCTAACAAGGCAGCCCCTCATGAGTAAATGCATGGAGAGATGAAGTTAGACTTTACACCTGCTGGGTGAAAAAAAAATGCAGCCATTCCCTGAAGTGATTCAAATCATTCTCTAACTATCTAATATGCAACCGGGATCCCTCCCTCATGAAAAATCGGGAAGCACTCTCCTCTTTCTCTTCCTCCCTCCTTCTCTTCCCACTGAGTTCAGCTCTGTTAGTGAGATTCCTGGTGAATACTTCCCAGGTGATCCTCTAAACACTCTGGGGAAGAAGATATAATCTGCCATGGTCATGGTCGTCATGTGTTTAAAGAATCATACTAAGTTCCTCTAGCAGTTGTGATCTCTTTCCTCCTTCCCTCCCCACTTTCTGTTTGAGGTGGCAGATTGTTTTCAAAGTCAGACATACTTCCACTCCCACTTCCCCCGTTCCCCAGGACTTGTGATTTGTGCCATATTTTCTTAGAAATACAGTTATCTTCCTCCAAACCAGTTGTGCAGAAGCTAAAACCACCCTCAAACACATTCCTCTGGTGCTATTCTTCTTGCTTACACCTGGTGTGAACTGTGAAGTCATTGTTACAGCATTCAAGCTTTCTCCCTTATCTAAGTTTAGGTAAAATAAGCACATCTGTTTTTCCCAGCAATAGCAAAACATGAAATGAGATACAGCAAATAAACTCATCTTCTCCCAAAATGCACTTCTGTGCTTCTAAGTTTCTCCCTGAGCCCACGTCTGTGACATCCTTTCAAGAAACATTGGTACTTAGGCCTGCTCTTGGGCACTTGTGTTGTACCTTTGACAACAAACTGAGAAACCTTGTGGTACTTTATAGGGCTGATACAGGAGGAGGAAAATCCCACATAGAGGTAACTGTGTTTTCAACCTCGAAGTATTGACAGCAGCTGTTTCACACACCTTTTTGTCACATATTTTTTTCCCTCAATGCTCTTTGCCAGCAGTACAACTGCTTTCAGGTACTTAAACAACTTGTAAAATGAGCAGGAAATAAAACAAGGCTTGCCCTTAGCAGCAATCTCTGTTAAACTAAAAAAGAGTATGTTAGTTATAATGAAAATTGCTAGTTAGAGGTCATGGCTCAAATACTTCTTCGCGGGAGCATTTGGCATCCTTGTTTAGCTCAGCTGTGTGTAAACACTAATGCACTCCTTTCTGCCTTCATATTCCCTGCAGCTCAGCCAACAACCCATATCATTCTCCCACATGACTTTTGTTTTCACATCAATCTGATGCTCAAAAACAATATGGAGCCCAGTTTCAAGACTTTCACTGAGAAAAATGAGCAGTGGCTTGGTATACATTAGACTGCCAATTAAGCATATCTCAAACTGCTACAACCTAGTTAAATCTGGGAAGCTGGCTTTCCTCTTGAGTTATTAAAGCTTCTGAGCTGAAGTATAAATTTGGCAAAACTGAGTCAAGTATTGCTCTTCTATTGCTTTGGTAAATTTCTTTATCTTCATATGGAAATACTCTGTGATTAAAGAGCTTCAAATATTAATTTACAGACGATACAATGTATAATGTATTAGCACTACTGACATCAAAAGAACAGTTGTAAGCTTTTAAATTTCTTGCAGAAGAGGTGAAAAAGAAATTTCTCTGTTGGATAAGAAGAGCTATCTCAAAGTGGAGTGGTTGAGGAAGTCTTAGAAAAAAATTGTAGAAGAAATAGTAATAAACAAACAGAATGAGATAGAATTCTCCCCAGTACTCTCAAAGAAGTCAGATCTGAAAATGCCTAAGTACTATTTGTGAGGTGTGTCTCTCTCTTGAACCAGTCTTGCTGCAATGAGAGCAGAAGAGTCCAAATGTGATTACAAACTTACAAAACAATATAAAAGATCAAAGACAGCAGCTGTCCTTTCTACCAAGAAAACAGAAAGAAATCATAGAATCACAGAATCATAGAATAGTTAGGGTTGGAAAGGACCTCAAGATCATCTAGTTCCACCCCCCATGCCATGGGCAGGGACACGTCACACTAAACCATGCCACCCAAGGCTATGCCCAGCCCCACCTTGAACGCTGCCAGGGATGAAGCATTCCCAACTTCCCTGGGCAACCCATTCCAGGGCCTCACCACCCTTACAGTAAAGAATTTCTTCCTTATATCCAATCTAAACTTCCCCTGTTTAAGTTTGAACCCATTACCCCTTGTCCTCTCACTACAGTCCCTAATGAAGAGTCCCTCCCCAGCATCCCTAGAGGCCCCCTTCAGGTACTGGAAGGCTGCTATGAGGTCTCCACGCAGCCTTCTCTTCTCCAGGCTGAACAGCCCCAACTTTCTCAGCCTATCTTCATACGAGAGGTGCTCCAGTCCCCTGATCATCCTCATGGCTCTCCTCCGGACTTGTTCTAACAGTTCCATGTCCTTTTTATGTTGAGGACACCAGAACTGCACACAATACTCCAAGTGAGGTCTCATGAGAGCAGAGTAAAGGGGCAGGAGCACCTCCCTCGACCTGCTGGTCACACTCCTTTTGATGCAGCCCAGAATACGGTTGGCTTTCTGGGCTGCAAGCGCACACTGCAGGCTCATGTTCATTTTTTCATCAACCCACACCCCCAAGTCCTTCTCCGCAGGGCTGCTCTGTATCTCCTCCCCGCCCAACCTGTAGCTGTGCCTGGCATTGCTCTGACCTAGGTGGAGGACCTTGCATTTGTCATGGTTAAACTTCATCAGGTTGGCATCAGCCCACCTCACAAGTGTGTCAAGGTCCCTCTGGATGGCATTCTTTCCCTCCAGCATATCAACCGAACCACACAGCTTGGTGTCATCGGCAAACTTGCTGAGGGCACCCTCAATCCCACTGTCCATGTCACCCACAAAGATGTTGAACAAGATCGGTCCCAACACCGATCTCTGATGGACACCACTCATTCCTGGTCTCCAGCTAGACATTGAGCCATTGAACACAACTCTTTGCATGCGGCCATCCAGCCAGTTCTTTATCCAGCGAGTGGTCCACCTATCAAATTGATGTCTCTCCAACTTAGAGAGAAGGATGTCATGTGAGACAGTGTCAAATGCTTTGCACAAGTCCAGGTAGATGACATCAACTGCTCTACCCCTGTCCATCAGTTCTGTAGCCCCATCGTAGAAAGTCACCAAATTGGTCAGGCAGGATTTCCCCTTAGTGAAGCCATGCTGGGTGTCACCAAGCACCTTGTTGATTTTCATGTTACCTCAGCATGCCTTCCAGGAGAATTTGCTGCAATATTTTGCCAGGCACAGAGGTGAGACTGACTGGTCTGTAATTCCCCGGCTCATCCATTTTCCCCTTCTTAAAAATGGGGGTTATATTTCCCTTTCTCCAGTCATCAGGAACTTCACCTGACTGCCATGATTCTTCAAATATGATGGACAGTGGCTTAGCAACTTCATTTGCCAGCTCCTTCAGGACCCGTGGATGAATTTCATCTGGTCCCATGGACTTGTATACATTCAGGTTCCTAAGATGGTCTCGAACCAGATCCTCTCTTAGAGTGTGCCCAGGGTCTTCATTCTCACTGTTCCTGCGTCTGCCTTCCAAGATTTGGGTGGCATGGTCAGAGCTTTTGCCGGTGATTACTGAGGCAAAGAAGTCATTAAGAACCCCAGCCTTCTCCAGATCCAGGGTAACCAGTTCTCCTGATAGCTTCTGGAGAGGGCCCACGTTGTCCCTAACCTGTCTTTCAGTAGACTACTGGATAAATATGATGAAGTTGAGAAAAGTCAGTGTTTTCCAAGCTCCCAAATGGAAAATGCATTGTCCTTATTAGAATTGTGTAAGGAGTCCATAAAGAGATGTCATACTCTTATTTCCAAAAAGGCTTTAACAGGTTTTCTCGCCAAAGGTTCTGTACATTTTTGCAAGAGGAAAGTTTCTTTTCAGGTTTAAAAGCTTGCTAAAGGACAGGAACAAAAGGTTAGAATAAAAAGTCAGTCTTTAAAATGGAAAAGTTACTGATAGGGTACAAAAGAGATAGGTATTTATAATTGATATGGAAAAAAGAATGCATAATAAAGTGATGATGTTTGCTGCAGATCAGAAATTGGACAGGAATAAAGGAAGTCTAACAAAGAGACTCTTAGAGGAGTTTTCATTATTGAGAATCTGGGTAGTAAAATAGCAAATGAAATTCAGTATTGATAAGATGCAAAGTAGGACACGTAAGGAAAGCTAACTTTAACTATATTTACACAGTTATGAGCTCAAAATTAGCCATTATCATTCAGAACAAAGATTGTTCCTATTCATGCTTTGTAAAAAATTGTTCAATCTTGGCAGTGGTCAAAGAACCACGAATAACATGTTAGGGATCATTATTGAAGGAGTAGAGAACAAAACAGAAAACCTTATTACGCTCTGTATAAATTCATGAGTTGTCTAAATTTTGAATATTGAATACGATTTTGGTCTTAACTCTCGGTATATAGTAGAAAAAAAAGAAGCTGCAGAGAAGGGAAATGAAGATGATCAGCAGCCCAGCTCAGTCTCCCTGTGAAGAAATTAAACAGGCTGGGCCAAAAGAGAAATGTCTGAGAGGGTATAAAATAGATCATAAAATAAATGTTGTTACACAGAAGTGATTAAAGAACATTCATTTAGTGTTTATCATAACCCAAATTCTAGCAGGCATTCGGTTAGATAATCAAGTGACAGTATAATGCAAAGGAGTTTATTTTTCACCTCAGTGAAATGAATGGTTACCGGATATGTGGAAGCAAAAACTCTAGATGTGTTAAAAAAATATTATACAAGGTGTGAAAATTCACCTGTTCCAATTAAAGACACACATAGCCATGAGCTCAGGACACCCCTAAGTCACAGGTTTCTATGAGGATACATGAAGAGAAAAAACACACTGTATTTCTCCTATTTCCCCAGTTTCCTATAACTTGTGATATTAGTCTGGAATAGAGACAGCATAATGGAGTAGATGGACATGTACAAATGGTTTTATGCTAGCAATATGAATCTTAAAATATATTGCCAATAAATGTGTATATATATATTAAAAAAAGGAACAAGAAAAAGTATGTGCTGTGTTGATTTGTACAACTTCGTCAGCATGTTTGTGGTATTGTGCTCTGAAGAGGTTACAGATGTTGCTAGCACTTATAAAAATAATCTTACCCACAATCTGACAGATATCAGGGAGTCATTCCTCCACCAGTGTTGACAATTCTGCATCAGCTGGCCTTCAGGATGCTTGGCAGAGAGTTCCTGTGATGATTTTTCTCTATAGTGCAATAATGAATTGGCTACTCAGAGTCAATTAATTCAAATATGATTTTCACTGGGACTGGAAGACAAAGCTAATGCTGCAGGAAAGAATAAAAATAGGAGCCCTTTCAGTAGATATTCAAGTCCAGTGAAGTTCAGAGGGAGCTCTAAATCCAAACTGGCATTCACTTTATATCCATGCGTAGCTAGTTTTGGTACAGAGACAGTTGATCTGCTGCTGGGAAGACTGAAGCTCAGAAGCAGACATGTGTGGCTAAAATGATTTCTCAGTCAGTGTGTGTGTTCCAAGGGATGTCACAACATTACTCACTGAAGACTGTATCCCAAAGCGCTACCTCCAGTCAGTTTCTTCCTGGCTTCTGGTGTAAGAAGATTTTTAAATCTTCACCCTACTGCAGACAGCATTAGAGACACGCATGACAGGAAAACCACTGTATCAGTTTGGTATTGGGGCTGGGGGATGTCGGGCACCATAGGGATGAGAGAGGTGAGGGCACCATGTGTGCTGACCAGGAAGTGTGAGCAGAGCTCATCTGGAAGAATGGAATAGCAGATGAGCATGCAGGCACCAAACAGCCCCCCTGAGCAAAGGGTTTCCTGGATGGTCTGGTCATAGATAACAGTCAAGAATTATGGTTTTGAGTTGTCTCTCTCTCTTTAATTCAGTTCAAATCCACTGAGTGAGGTCAAGGTCAAGTTTCAACAAGGATTTGAAAACCCTCCTACTGTTGAAACGTCTTGGAAAGACTAACATAACGAGCTGGGAAAGGCAGAAGTTTGAGATGGACAAATGTTGTGTGCTAGGGCTCCTTAAGCACAGGCAAAAAGAGATGGAGGCTAGCTCTGGTAATCTAAACAAGTTCACAGGGCTTGAAGCAGACCAAACTAATCATAGAAGAAACACAGCTATGGAGGCAGTACTTCATTATAACAAATGGGCACATTTGAGAAAAGTATATGAATGGAAGAGGTTGAAAATAACAGCTGTATTATTGTGTGTTATTTTTTATTACCAAGTTGTAAATGTTCATTGCGCTCAATGTCTCTTAATTCCAATTTAATCAGTACCTCAAAAGAATCTTTGCATCTTATGGTACATCAGTTGCTAACTACTCTGCCATGAGGGTTTCTGGTTCCAAAAGTCAGGCTGAGGTCTCTATCAACTATAAGATATTTCAGGTAACCGGATTGCCTAATGCATGGGGAAACTGACAGTAAAGTGATTTTGTCACATATGAAGTGAATGTGTTTTCCGTGAACCTCAAATACCCATCAACATTGCTGTGATGCTCCTGAATGGAACTGCATTGTGAGTGGCCATACAGCCCAGTGGCTCGGGAAGCATGGGTACCGCCTGGCTTCTGCCACTGCCTTGGCAATGGATCTAGAGCATGAAAACAGGTGTGACTTCCCTTCTCTGTGACCTTACCCATTCAGGGAAAGGACCGTGGGACTATGATTTGTCTCACCTTGCTGCAGAAATATCCAGGTCCCTTGAAGTAAAGAGTGAAAATGGCACTTCAGGAATTTGAGTCGTCTGGTCTGTTTTAGTGGTGAATGATAGGATAGAATGAGTTTCGCTTTACAAGTGCTTGTTTCTCTCTGGTGATGATAAGGGGACTGGAGGGTGACTAATTTAATGTCTGTTTTGTGGATATGTTACTCTGAGGAAATAAAACCCACTCTCACACTTTGTACAACGATCTCCCAATGTCAGCAGCTCTCTGTAATGCAAATCACGGAGTATATTTTTTCCCTCTGTTACAAAACATTAATTTCTCAGACATGAAACATTCAGAAGGAATGTGTCAGTTGTGAAAACTTTCCTTGGGAAGGATCCCCATGTCCAAGATGACATCCCAAGTAAAAATAAACGTGATTCTGGCAGTCAGGTGAAGTTTGCAACAACTGGAAAAAGGGAAATATAACCCCCATTTTTGAGAAGGGGAAAATGGAAGACCCAGGGAACTACAGACCAGCCAGTCTCACCTCTGTGCCTGGCAAAATATTGGAGCAGGTTCTCCTGGAAAGCATGCTAAGGAACATGAAAAGCAACAAGATTGTTGGAGACACCGAACATGGTTTCACTAAGAGGAAATCCTGCCTGACCAATTTGGTGACTTTCTACGATGGGGCTACAGAACTGATGGACAGGGGTAGAGCAGTTGACATCATCTACCTGGATTTATGCAAAGCGTTTGACTCTGTCCCGCATGACATCCTTGTCTCTAAACTGGAGAGACATCAATTTGATAGGTGGACCACTCGCTGGATAACGAACTGGCTGGATGGCCACACGCAAAGAGTTGTGTTCAATGGCTCAGTGTCTAGCTGGAGACCAGGAATGAGTGGTGTCCATCAGAGATCGGTGTTGGGACCAGTCTTAATATTGTTCAACATCTTTGTGGGTGACATGGACAGTGGGATTGAGGGTGCCCTCAGCAAGTTTGCCGATGACACCAAGCTGTGTGGTTCAGTTGATACGATGGAGGGAAGGAATGCCATCCAGAGGGACCTTGACACGCTTGTGAGGTGGTCTGATGCCAACCTGATGAAGTTTAACCATGCTAAGTGCAAGGTCCTCCACCTGGGTCAGAGCAATACCAGGCACAACTACAGGTTGGGCAGGGAAGAGATTCAGAGCAGACCTGCGGAGAAGGACTTGGGGGTGTTGGTCGATGAGAAAATGAACATGAGCCAGCAGTGTGTGCTTGCAGCCCAGAAAGCCAACAATATCCTGGGCTGCATCAAAAGGAGCGTGACCAGCAGGTTGAGGGAGGTGCTCCTGCCCCTCTACTCTGCTCTTGTGAGACCTCACTTGGAGTATTGTGTGCAGTTCTGGTGTCCTTAACACAAAAAGGACATGGAACTGTTGGAGCAAGTCCGGAGGAGAGCCATGAGGATGATCAGGGGACTGGAGCAGCTCCTGTATGAAGATAGGCTGAGAAAGTTGGGGCTGTTCAGCCTGGAGAAGAGAAGGCTGCGTGGAGACCTCATAGCAGCCTTCCAATACCTGGAGCAGGCCTATAGGGATGCTGGGAGGGACTGTTCATTAGGGACTGTAGTGATGGGACAAGCGGTAATGAGTTCAAACTTAAACAGGGGAAGTTTAGATTGGATATAAGGAAGAAATTCTTTACTGTGAGGATGGTGAGGCACTGGAATGGTTTGCCCAGGGAAGTTGGGAATGCTCCGTTGCTGGTGGTGCTCAATGCTGGGTTGGGCATAGCCTTGGATGGCATGGTTTAGTGTGAGGTGTCCCTGCCCATGGCATGGGGGGTGGAACTAGATGATCTTAAGGTCCTTTCCAACCCTAACTATTCTATGATCCTATGATTAATGTGCACATATCATTATATGGCCCATAAACAAGGGATTAGCACACTTACTTAGGAGTTGGGTGGGTTATATGAAATACAGGCCTTTGCTCTGCGAGACCTTCCACAACACGCAGAGTGCCTTGGCTACCAGAGTACTGGATAAACTCCATGTGTGTGTGTGAAAGCTTCAGTGGACAGAAGAGAGCTTTCCATTGGTCTCTGGCTCTACTTAGTGGGAGCATTGCTTCATTAAATATGAAACTGAAATCTTAACACAAATTTCAGGAGTTGACCGGATATGCATGTGGTTGTTTCACGTGCACTTTCTACAGTAAGATAAAGGATTTGAAAGAGTCAATAATCCAGAGTACAATTTACACCTATTAACCTTGGTCTCCCTGAAGCATCCTGTTCTTTCATCATTATTGTTTAAGTAAATTAAAATGAAGATCAAAAGTCATAACATTTTCAGATTGCTAAAATGTGGCACTTGTGAAGAATGCCGCTTAGCATCTGGTCTTAGAAAAAATGCTCTTTAAATGCAACGTGCAATAATGTTTGTGCAGTGCCACTTAATTGCAGACAGGTAATTTTATCATACGAGGTTGAAAATTTGTGTTGTCTTTTTTGGAAAAAAAACCGAAATTCTGCCATTTTTGTGCTTACAGCAGTATCACATACAGATTTCTTTCTTTCTGAACATTTTCTTCTCTACCTTTTGAAACATCAGTGTAATATTGCTTAGCATGGTTTGCAAAGAACAGTTGAGACGAAGAGATTTCCATTCTTTTTCCGGTACAAATTTGTTAATGAAGAATTTGAAGTATACTGCTTACTTCATTTTCTAAGTGAATAGAGCTTGTAGTATTGCACTGACTTCTGCTCTTTTCAGCCCCATTCACGAGCAACCCTGAATTTTGCTGTCAGATTTCAATAAAATTTCTTTTTGGTCGAAGATCTGTGTTTGAACCCTCTACTACCATTTTGTCTTAGGACTCAACATTTGATAAATTTTACTATGCATTTTCTTTCTCCTGCCTGCATCCTAACATTTGACAATTCAGGCTTCCCAGGCAAGGTACTTTCTTGGGAAACAGCCCTGAGTTCCGAAGAGACAAAAAGTGCTGCAGAGACAGCACCAAGTAAAGCAAAACATGGTGCCAGCATCCTTATATGTGTTAATAGGCTATTTTTGAAGCTCACCTTGTTTGCACAAATAATTTGCTCCTAGCCAAATATTTTAAAATGACTGTAACAATAAATGCCTGGTGACTGTGCTGCTACTTTTGCTCCTAATGCACTCTGTTCATCCTGTCTTTGCCTGGCAAACTTGGCTGCGCTGCAAGCCACAGGTGGGTTTCTTTCTAGACTCTTCTGATGGGATTTCTCATATCCAGCCAAAAGTGGTGTTTGAATTGCCCTCTGGAAGTATCTGATTTCCTAGGGAAACCTAGGAAATTTGTAAAACTGGCTTAGCTTAGAAATATTGCATAATAATAACGATGATTCTGTGATGAAACACACGAAGAAATCATAGAATCATAGAATCATAGAATAGTTAGGGTTGGAAAGGACCTCAAGATCATCGAGTTCCAACTCCCCTGCCATGGGCAGGGACACCTCCCACTAAACCATGCCATCCAAGGCTATGTCAAACCCCACCTTGAACGCCGCCAGGGATGAAGCATCCACAACCTCCCTGGGCAACCCATTCCAGGGCCTCACCACCCTTACAGTAAAGAATTTCTTCCTCATATCCAATCTAAACTTCCCCTGTTTAAGTTTAAACCCATTACCCCTTGTCCTCTCACCACAGTCCCTAATGAAGAGTCCCTCCCCAGCATCCCTATAGGCCCCCTTCAGGTATTGGAAGGCTGCTAGGAGGTCTCCACGCAGCCTTCTCTTCTCCAAGCTGAAGAGACCCAATTTTCTCAGCCTATCTTCATACGGGAGCTGCTCCAGTCCACTCATCATCCTCGTGGCCCTCCTCTGCACTTGTTCTAACAGTTCCATGTCCTTTTTATGTTGAGGACACCAGAACTGCACACAATACTCCAAGTGAGGTCTCATGAGAGCAGAGTAAAGGGGCAGGAGCACCTCCCTCGACCTGCTGGTCACGCTCCTTTTGATGCAGCCCAGAATACGGTTGGCTTTCTGGGCTGCAAGCACACACTGCTGGCTCATGTTCATTTTTTCATCAACCCACACCCCCAAGTCCTTCTGCGCGGGGTTGCTCTGAATCTCTTCTCTGCCCAACCTGTAGCTGTGCCTGGCATTGCTTCGACCCCGGTGGAGGACTTTGCACTTGTCATGGTTAAACTTCATCAGGTTGGCATCAGCCCACCTCACAAGTGTGTCAAGGTCCCTCTGGATGGCATTCCTTCCCTCCAACTTATCAACCAAATCACAGAGCTTGGTGTCATCGGCAAACTTGCTGAGGGCGCACTCAATCCCACTGTCCATGTCACCCACAAAGACGTTGAACAAGACCGGTCCCAACACCGGTCCCTGGGGGACACCACTTGTTACTGGTCTCCAGCTGGACATTGAGCCATAGAACACATCTCTTTGCATGCGGCCATCCAGCCAGTTCTTTATCCACCGATATTCTCTGGAAACAAAAAATACCCATGTGACTGATGTAATTTGAAGATGTGTAGAAGTGGAGAATTTAATTTTACATTTGAAGAGTAATTTCTTGGTTTCAGCTCTGCCACAGATTACTGTGGAGATTGAGGAACAGATCTAGAAGGAAAAAAAATGCATCAAAAATATTTATTAAAATTAAAAAGAGAAAAATATATTAGTTGGTCTTCTAACTACTTGTTGCAACTGATGAATCTCTGTCTCAGGTTAAAAGTGATAGACACACTGAAGTAAGAAAGAACCTCGTCTCTTGAATTGATCTTTGTCACACAATCCCACCTTAGGAATTTTGGAAAGGGAAGCCAGTTCAAGTGCAATGTGGCTGGGTTTCCATACAAGGGTGACATGTTAAACCATGACCACAGGTAGCATTTTGAGCCTCCTAAATGTTATGGCCTTTTTGCTATAGATTTTAGCTGAGGCAACAAGTTGTCAGCAAAATTCAGAATGTAGCAGGGTATTTTTAATATCCAAGATTAGGTTGATCTCCACTGTAGAAGACTTAGATTCACCAAAATGAATCTCTTCAGTGTGCCTGCTGAATCTGGAAAGAAAGTATTCTCCCCTGTTTGTCAGTGCTTTTCACTGAGTTCACAACATATATAGCCTGCCTTTTTTTTCCCAACATTTTTGTCTGTACTATTACATTTATTTGAACATGCGTGTAAAACGCGTATGTCCCAGCTTATCTGGGACATTTACGTTTCTATAGCTTTCAGCTGTAAAAAAGAAAACAGAGGTAATTAGTGAATTCGGGTGCTCACATCAATCATGGAGGTCAGCCAGTGTTTGAATGCAGATTTGCAAAAATAATGAACACAGATAAGAACACTTCTATTGAATAATTTGCAATCATGTCACAGGCTGATACTTTGTTTCAGAAAACATTTATTAAATTATTTGGCATAGAAACCAAATGGGTAAAAATCATATTTGTGGAGACGAACCAAAAAATTCTTTATTCTTTCTGGATGCATGGTTTACTGTGAGTCATTCACATCTGATCCGAAGCAAAAAATTTACAAGCCAGTGGTAGAAAATACTTGATGTGGCAGAAACAGTGATTAAATGAGGAACTATATGCTGGACAATCCCAATATCTGAAGGTCTAAACTCAGATATTCTGAAAATTTCCCCACAGGTGTATGTCCTTTTCAAACTGCCTGTTTCACAAACCAAACTATCGCGCTGCATTAACACCAGTCTCAACATTCCTCTTTGAAGCTCAGCAGATTGCATGATTTTGATTATTATGAGAATTTCATCTGTCTCTTGAAATTCAGATGTCCTGTGAGATTTTTGTATGGTTTCTCACAACCATTGCTTGCAAACCTGCTACCACACAGAATGTGACAGGTTCTGAGCCCAAGTGCCTACCAGATCAGTTTTGCCTCAATTTCAGATATATATATTATGAGCTAGCTCTGTGAGAGTGGGAAAGAGATGGCACTCTGAGGGCTTTCCTCCCACTGGAGTTTGTGTGCTGAGAAGCCGGCACAGACAAGCAGCCTGATGAAGAGAAAAACTTATGTTGGCACCTGTTGGAAACATTTTCTTTTGGCGTTTCGTAGCAGTAGAGATTTAATTAACCTGGTTTGCCCAAATTGCAAATATTTCTAAATTCCCCCATAAAATGGAAATTCTCTGCCTGAGTTTTACCCATAGGAGGGGATACTGGCTCACCACTCTCACCACGCGTGGATGCAGCCTTGCTGGTGTTTAGTGGTGTGCCAGTCTCCTCTGACTGCCCATCTTCCCCACTACCACAGCACACTTAGTCTGCACGGAGCACTTCCGCAGACAGTGTGTTCTTTTGTTCTCTTCTGCTGTGTAGCAGGGCAATGACCTGTATTACTTACTTATCTGTTGGATCCTAAAGGGAGACAAACACTTGCTTGGTGTATCAGGAGATAGTATGCCAAGGAGATAGCAGGCAGCATAATGCCAGCCTTTCTCAAGGGCTTAATTCACCTACCTTGTCTTCGAAACTGCTTGCCTTCATAAGGATAACTGATGAATTTTAGTTACCCTGCTTCCTTTTATTAGACAATGAAGCCATTGCAAGGAAGCTAAGTTTGTTATTGTCTTTCTGTCTGAAAGAAACTATTGTAATGTAGCTTCCAGAGATTTTAGGTCCACTTCTATACTCTGGTAGTAAACTCCTGGTTACAGAAGAGTTTGAGTGTTGCTCTTTGCATCAGTATCCAGGGCCTTTCTGTTTCCTTATTGCTTTCTGGCTAAGTGCTGAAATAGGCTAGGGTTTTTAAGAACGTGGTTGAAGATTTTAGGGACAGGTCAGGCATGCTTCTGTTTGGGATGACCTAGGTACAGAATCATATCTTTTGCAGCAAACTCAGAGCAGCTGAAATGAATGTTATAATGGTGTCTTATACATGGTAAAAATAAAAGATGAAGTAAACCTACCTGTTTGATGTTTGATGGTCACCAAAATACAATACCTTTATTTATGCACTGTGTCTTATGTCTATAAAGATGCATGTTGCTTGTTTTCACTGTACTGAAAGATTAATGTGTTCACCTTTTTGGAAAGAAAAATTTATACATTTTAAAAATACAAGGCAGAGTTGCGTAGAGAAGATGCCACAAGCTGACATTTTATTAGATCGCAAATCTTTTTTCTTTTGTCATGGGTTCAGCAGTAGCAGTCATTTTTCTCCTTCTCGGTACCTGGTGCAGCTCTGTGTTTTTGGCTTTCGGTGCTGATAACACCAATGTTTTCGGTTACTGCTTCATAATGTTTGGTCTGACCAAGGGCTTTCTGAGTCTCATGCTCTGCCAGGGAGGAGGGGAAGCTGGAGGAAGCAGAGACAGGGCATCTGACCCAAACTGACCAAAGAGGCATTCCATACCACAGCACATCATGCCCAGGATGTAAAAGCAGACGGCAGGGACCCAGAAGAGGGCGGTTCACTGCTGGGTTGGGCTTGGTATCAGGTGGTGAGCAGTTGTATTCTCTTTCCTTGTATTTCCCTTGTCGCTGTTATTCTTGGTGGTAGCAGTAGTGATGTGTTATACCTTAGTTCCTAAACTGTTCTTATCTCAACCTGTGGAAGTTGCGTTCTTTCGATTCTCCTCCCCATTCCTCTGGGAGCTGGAGGGAAGAAAGAGGGAGGAGTGAGAGAGCGAACTGGGTGAGTTATAGTGGCTTAAACCACGACATCTTTCTAAATTAATAATAAGACATGTTTAACCTTTGTTTGTAAACTTCAGCATATTTGAAGGCTGTTGATCAAATACTGTCTTCCTCAGACATTCATTCTGTTTCTCCTAGTCAATAACTTCCTGTTTGAGCCAAGAAATTATCTCTTAATTGTTCTGTGGAACTAGACAAAATGACAGTAACACCTCACAGCCATAATTTACAGCTGTCCAAAAAATTTTGTTGTTAATTCTTTTCTCTATTGTTCCCTGTTTGATTTTTATCATAGTAATAAATCTTAATAATAACAATAGCAATAGTAAAAAATCATATTCTTAGAAAGACTAAAGACATTCCCTAAAAAAGATAAACCATAAGATAACTCACTGAGTCCTGCATCTTTCTTAGGCAATGGAGGTTAATTCCTCCTTCACATCAGTTTTATCCTAGCAAAACTCTGTTGATGGATTTCTTTGTATGTGCATCAGTTCAAGGGAGAGAGGGCAATTAAACCTTCAGTGATAAAGTGAATAGGAGTTAGGAAGATTCTCTTTGCTTCTTTTGTGTTCCATTTATCAAGGAAATAAGAACATGGTTCAATACACTCTTCATACAGACAGCAGTTTGGGTACCATATCTATTCCCCATTAATATCTTTCTGATGAAATTAGCTCAGTGTTCTTGCAGTACTTTTTCAAGTTGATGAGCCAAACTATTATCTGTATATTCATTTCTGCATGTATTCACACACAGTGAAGATACTGATCAACTTCAGCAAAGCATGTGAGTGCTTTAAGTGCACAATTATTGCTCATCTCTTCAACTTCACAGTCATGGAAGAAAACATTATTTTTATAGCCAAGTTCTTGCTATTATTGTCCCTATTTTACAGAAAGAAAGCTGCAACACAGGGTTCACATATTAATTCTCATTACGCTTGTAAGGCGGGCTGATTCCAACCTGATGAAGTTTAACCATGACAAATGCAAGTTCATACACCTGTGTTGGAGCAATCCCAGGAACAGCTACAGGTTGGGCAGAGAAGAGATTCAGAGCAGCCCTGCAGAGAAGGACTTGGGGGTGTTGGTCGATGAGAAGATGAACATGAGCCTGCAGTGTGCGCTTGCAGCCCAGAAAGCCAACCGTATCGTGGGCTGCATCAAAAGGAGTGTGACCAGCAGGTTGAAGGAGGTGATTCTGCCCCTCTACTCTGCTCTCATGAGACCTCACTTGGAGTATTGTGTGCAGTTCTGGTGTCCTCAACATAAAAAGGACATGGAAGTGTTGGAGCAAGTGCAGAGGAGGGCCACGAGGATGATCAGGGGACTGGAGCAGCTCCCGGATGAAGATAGGCTGAGAAAATTGGGTCTCTTCAGCCTGGAGAGGAGAAGGCTGCATGGAGACCTCATAGCAGCCTTCCAATACCTGAAGGGGGCCTATAGGGATGCTGGGGAGGGACTCTTCTTTAGGGACTGTAATGATAGGACGAGGGGTAACGGGTTCAAATTTAAACATGGGAAGTTTAGATTGGATATAAGGAAGAAGTTCTTTACTGTAAGGGTGGTGAGGCCCTGGAATGGGTTGCCCAGGGAAGTTGTGAATGCTCCATTGCTGGCGGTGTTCAAGGCCAGCTTGGGCAGAGGCTTAGGTGGCATGGTTTAGTGTGAGGTGTCCCTGCCCATGGCAGGGGGGTTGGAACTAGGTGATCTTAAGGTCCTTTCCAACCCTAACTATTCTATGATTCTATGATTCCAACATAAGATCAGTTTGCAACAGCATGTACCTCAGGCGAGTACCATTGCTATTTAATGGGTAAGGACAGTAGTGATTTCCTTGTTCATTCAAGTGAGTCAGTGCATATATTTCACCTCAATAGCCTGAATGCAGTTGTCAGTGTAAACAGTTCCTCATTAAATATAAGCTCTGACGATCACATCAAAAGTTAATGATTCTTCAAATGTGGAAATAAAGATAACAGTAGGCTTCTCTCTATGACTCTAACAGAATAATTTGTTCGCTAGAGGAAAAATTTTATCTATGTAGCTATTAATCTCATATGAATGCTTGTGGTTAAGGTGTGTTCCTTAGACCACATAAAAAAAGAGAAAGGTTTTGTTTCCCTAAACAAGCACTAAATGCAAAACTCTCTCTCTGCACTCCAATTCTGAACACAGAAGGGGTGAAAAAATCCACGTGTTCATAGCAGATGCAGTCTGATAAATCAGCATATTATCATATATTCCACCAAAAAAAAAAAAATAATGACAATTACAATCAGTTGTTCTGCGTATTATGCAGTTTGGGAATTGTGTGAACATGTGGCAATTGGGGGAAGATTTATATTGGAGCCATAGGCAGAGTTTATTTCCTTTTCCTACAACAGTTTTGGGCTTGATGGGGAAAGCCTGAGGAGGCTGCACTGTACAGACATAAGGGCAGAGATTTCCTGAAGCACTGTCCTAGCAGGTCAGACCAAACCCTATGCAGCTCAATATTCTACCTGCAATGCTGGAAAAATTAATGCTATTTAGGGAGTATATGCAAGCTTCAGCACTTTCTGTGGTCCATTACCCTGATGCTGCCCCAGCATCCAAAACTGGTTTGTTAAGGTTATTAAAGGTAAGATCAGGAGAGATATGCTGTGATTTCTGCATTCAATTTACCTTCCACCTTCAAGATCTTTTAAACCTCAGTCACATGCTCTTGTCAGTCTCCACAAAGAGCGCCAGTCTTTTAAATCTCTCTGGGTAAAGCAGCTGCTTCACAGTCTTGATTTTTGTAGTTGCCTTTCTCTGCACTTTAACTGCACTCCATTTCTCCTGAGATATGAAGACCAGAATTACCCACTGAACATAGTACATGAATTTGCTTTATACAGCAACAAAATGGTGTCCTTCATTTTATTCCCAGTTCTCCTCCCAGTGATGTTCAAGATTTTATTGGTCTTCTTGGCCGCCACTGTTTGTTCAGTTAATTATTTTGTGGCCTGTCAATGGGTACTCCAAGGTATCTTCTTTGCTGGTTAGGCGCTCAGTATCATGGAGATAATTTTTAGATTATTTTTGCATCACTATGTATTTCTCTGCCTGGAATGTATGTGCCATGTTTTTGCCTATATAAGTTATTTCTGGGATTACTTGCCCTTGGTACAGAACTGCACTGCTGGAAAGTGCTAAGTACGATCTGCCAATTTGGGGAACTTAGTATGGACTCATTTCTTCAGGTCATTGGCAAAGATGCTTAATAAGGCTGGTCCCACCACTAGTCCCATTGCTGGGACTAGTGATTTACAGATTGATTGTCTTGAGGAGTCTTACCTGTTGTTTCTTATTTTTAACTAGGTTTAATCCTGCAGATATTTTTATTATTTTTTTTCTGGGGGTACCAAGACAATTAAAACATTAGGCCTATACAGAACAAATAATAAAAATATTACTGGGCTTATTATCTAGCTTTTAACGATAAAGTTTAGTGGCAGGAGTCTACTTCTGTCAGGCACCTGGGAAAGTGGAAGAGAGTGGTCTAAGTTAGATTTTCTGCCCGTCTGAAAATCTTATTCTGTCTTGTCCTCTTCACCCTGAAACACTGGGTATTTGGTCATCTTTTCCATATTCCCTAAGACTGGTTCACCAGTCCCTGTTTTCCCTTCTTCATTGAACTGAAAAGCATTGAGGCCCAGCACAGTGACAGTAAACTGCTAAATGTCATTAAATTTCCCTGCTTAAGTATAGCAATATTGAGGAACATAGTATACAGGTTCTCAGAGGATGTCTGAGTGCCAGTTATGAGCTATTTTTGCAGTAATTTTATTTTTGGTTTTTATCTTAATGATTGTTCTGCTTTTTAGCACTGATTTCCCTGTGGAAGACACAGCTGAAGTGCTAGTCAAGAAGCCAAAATGGTCAACAGAAATCACCAACCAAATACAAAGGCGGTAGACAGAGAATCTGTGGTGCTGCAAAAGTAGGCCTATTACCATACTGACATGTTTAGCACTAGTTTAGTATCAAAGTGGGAAACCTACCATGTGTTGATAATTGCAAATAATCTCAATGCGTTTGAGCTCCCTGTAGACTTGCATGAATCACAGGCTCCATCTAAAGGTTTTTATTTTAACAATTTACTCCATGTTTTATACACCTGTTATTAGATCTCATGAGCAATAAGGATCAAGTGGTTCTTCTCTTTTGGGTCACATCAAGGGTTGTTATATTTTCTTTGTGATGATTGAGCTTTTCTTGAGACTGCTGTCACTTGTCTGGCTGCTCCTTGCCAGAAGGGCAGAAGATAATACACAGCAGGGGAACTTCTCCCATTATAGCCTACACTTGATGATACCTGCCTCCAAATGGACACTTACAGCTTTGCAGAATGTTCTGAGATCAACAAAATAATTTTGAGTCTCAAATACCGTACACGGCTTCTCAGAAATGCAGTTCTGTTTGCATCTATAATTTAAATTGAAAAATACATACTTTCTTCCTAACCAGACTTCCTGAGTAGTCTGCTAACGCTAGACTTTGAAAATTCAAAACAGTGCTTAAAGCATTCGCTTTAATCACCCTAATTCTATAGCTAATGTATGGATTTGGGGATTTGTTTCTCTTTCATGCCCCCCTTCACTCTCAGTTTTCTGTACAAGGTGAATAAGAACAGCCCCTTTCTTTAAGACTATCTCCCTTTTTTGCCCCTCTCCCACTGCCCCAGCCCCGCTCTGTGCTACCATCCTGGCTATCTGGTGCTTTCCCAATCAGTGGTGCAAGGAAAGCTACACAGAACTCTCTGGCCAAGTGATGTGGGGGCAAGTATCCTTCTCTTGTCCCATGAGATTTGATTTCTTTTCCATCTACTCAAGTTTCTCTATTATTCTATTATTTTCTAAAAAATACTGAAATCATCCAGGCTTGCTTTCCTTCAAATTACACTTTTGATTGCTTTCTGTGCTTTGCACATCATGTCTGCAACGCCCCCTCTACAGACACCTTTCACAGCACAGTGTTTAGCTATCTGGAGTTTTCAGGCACCAGATGTAGTACTGACTTGGCATTTCTATTTCTACTGATTTCCTCAAGCCCTACACTGTCCCCTTCCAATGGCTTTTGAAACTCTTGCCCGCCCAGTCTTGCTATGTATTCAGAAAGTGCACAATGCTGGCATTTCAGTTTTTATAGTAGAAAAGGTCATTTGGTTTAGTATTGAGATATCTTCCTGATGAAGACAAAAGAAGAGGAGAAAAGAAATATGCATTCGTATTTAAATTGTGAAAGCTTAAAACCCCCAAACTTGGCACAGAAAGTCAAGGAGCAAATGGACAGGTTAGATAAGAAAAAGGTTCTTGCTGAGCCCGTAGAACTTTCTTCTTTGACAAAACTGAACCAAATTCAACATTACACTGATAATGAATCAGGAGACAGAATACTGCAAGTTCCACAGCTCAGTTAACCTAAGCTTACCCTTCTGTCTCAAAAGTGGAAATGATTTTGTTTCACACTACCTAAGCTCAAGACTTCACCATCCAAAGAGTGACAAATGTTGTTCACCTACGCAGTAAGACTTTAATTATTATTTTCTAAGGGTTGTAGCTATGATTAACATGGTCTTTTCATTTAGAAGTAACACTCAGAGCATACTAAACCAGAAAAATTTACCAAAAGGAAAATTAGAATTAGCCTTTTGTAGGTAGTTGCTGTCCTTAGCAGCTGTAGATGTCAGATAGCTTGCATGCTGGTGAAGTAATTTTTATCTTGTTCGGAAGTACCAAGAAAGAAGATATTGAACATTTTTCATGCAAATATGTATTGTTTCATGCATCTTTATGCATATAAATTATTACCTCATTGCTTTACATGTGGTCAAGAGCGGCTTTAGGAAATTTGTTTTAGAGCCTTACACTTAATATATCCATTCTTTCCAGCTGACTGCAAAGTTTGCACATTTCACATCATTGCTGTTAAGGTTTTAAGGAAGACATAGAACTTATTCTCCAGAGAATACCAAAGCTTGATTTGAGAGCTGATTAGAAAAGAGACAACTCCAAGGCAACAGATGGATACTGCAAAATAGGTGGGGTGTAAGAACTTCATGCAGACACTGTAGCCAGAGAACAAATGAGTGAAACAGTGACTACAGAACAGTGTGATTTATGTGATAAAAGCTTTGAGAAACTAGAAAAAAAGCAGGACATCCTAAAGAGGATCATGAAAGAAGACAAGGGAATAATTTTGAAGGCATTGAAAAAGCAAATTTTGAAGTGGAGGCACTATAGAAGAATCACTGACATGGAAATGGAAAACAAACCTTAAGTAAGTAATCAAGACGGAAAGAATTTGTGGGGAAAGAATTGGATTAAAAATCAGCTGTGCAAGAAATACTATGCAGAGCAAGCCTGGTCATAAAAGACCTTGCCAGGGAAGACCAATTAAGTTATGTTGATGTACTGCAGAAAGGGTGCAAGGCATAGATGCTGGGATGAAAATAGCAAGCCATGGCAATTATCTGTGCAACACACTTCATATTGAGTGAGGAGGACTTGTAAAGGTCAAAATTGAGAACTTCTTAACAACTTGCTCTCAGGCAGATAAGGAAACGGAAATAAACATGCAAATAGAGAAGAACACATGAGAAAGCAAACTAGAAATGAAAGGTTTTACTTTGAGGCAGAGCAGCAGGAGGTAGTTAAACATCTTTCTTAGTGGTTGTCAGTCTTGCTCGATTTTCATACTCTTAGACTTTTTGATATTATTTTTAGCTCTCTTATGGGAAAGAAGCCAGTACTGTAACATTACAACAGCATCTTCAAGCCAGACACGTTGCAGAAGCTCTTCCCCTGCTCTCAGGCTTAACTAAAGCCACTTCTGCTAGGCAAGAGAGATTTCATGCCTTTAAATGAACCTTTTGAAAATGATGCCTGCATGTGAAGATCTATCTTACATCCGCTTAGCCTGAAAAAAGGCAGGAGCAGGAGTGTTAAGATGTTCTCTCCAGCTACGTGTAGTCAAGGGACAGAGAAGCAAGGCTGGACTAAGCTGGCATATGCAAGATGAGTTCATAATGTCTAGAAAAGCAATTTGCAGGGGTGTCTTTTTTCTTTTACTCACTGCCTAGATGTACAGAGTTGTAAGGACGTTAAAAAATCCAAATTGCAACATGGAACATGCCGTTTAATAAGATGAAAGCCAAAGGATGAGCTTGGTGACAAAACCAGCTGAGGCTGAATCTCCCTTTATGGAACCTCAGTCACTTGTTTTCGGTAGAGGGGCTGAGACAATGATATGCTTTACTATATGTCATGCTGGGAGTTGCAACTAACAGTAGCTCCTTAAAGTTACACTCTGTGGTCATATCTTATTTCTCGTCAACAGACAGGAATCTTGAGATTTGACTATTGTTTTAATTGCCCTGCTAACTAATTATGAACACCACTGGAGATCTTTTTCACTACTGAGAATCAAAATAAACTTTCTAGGAACACGATGGCAGAAGTAAACACAAGCACAGTGACTCCCTTTTTTTCCTTGTCACACAGTGCTTTGCATATGTCTTGTCCAATCCCCATCATGGTACATGGTCCACTGTTTTTAGACTTCAATATTTACTGCTCTCAGCTGACTCCCTGTGTCATCTTTCATTCTATCCTGCTTCCCCTCTTATTTTATTCCTCTTTTTTTTCAGATTGATCTTCCTCTGTCGATTCTCTTTCCTAGCTCTCCCTGGTCCTTCTCCTGCTCATTGTCACTTAAATATGTGGAATCCCTCTATCCCTCCTCACCAGTTCCCCACTGTCAGAGCTGAAAATCTCTTCAGAGTGGCCTTCATGGGTGGATTGATCCTTTTGCAAGTACAAAATGCATAATACAACTCCACATCAAACCTTTTACCTCTGCTGCCTGTGGTGTCTTTTTGTCCCAGTCTGGACTTTGGCTTCATGCCAGCAAATTGACATCTGCAGCTGGAACCCAGAAACAGAAAACAAGAAATTGGCATTTGGTCAATTTTTAGGCTTTCATTGCAAAAGAAAGACCAATTGGCTTTTCTTATGAAGAGAAAATATATAATAGCAATACTACACAATTGAAAATCATACTAAGAAACACGAAAGCTCAATTAAACCTGTCCAAATAAATTTGCTATCCCAAATATTGAATGAAAACAATAGGAAAGAAATAAAAGATCAGCCTTTGATATGGATGAAGATGAAAAACCTTGAGCATAAATTGCTGAGAGAAAGATAAGCAAAAGGATAAACTGCAAATCACCATGTGGCCCAATTTTATCATGAGCTGCTAACTTTTATTGGAGGTATTTCGTATTGTTTCTGTGAAGAGGATAAAACTGATAGACTTTTCTGCTCAGGTCTTTATTTGTTGTCATTCTGTTTGATCAGAAAGAGTTGGCAAAGCCTGTTTTTCTAGAGAAACAACAAGTAGGCAGTGGGAGACAGACCCTTTTTGCTGCAGCTCAAGCACCCTTGCTGCCAGCATCTCAGAGAAAACAAATCTTTCTTACTCTCAAACAGCCTTCATCCACTTGGATGTCATCTCAGCACGCTACTCCCCTCCCCCAGCATTAGGGACTATGAAACCTCCCATCTGAGCCTTGTCACTCACTCCTCAGATCTGGAGCCATACAGTTCATGTGTATTTGTGTCTTAGCGTATTTGTGTCTCGGAGGTACCAACTAGCAAGGTGGGAACCCTACAGCTGTAGTGCTGCTTGTAAGTTCAGTTGCAAGTTCCTAATGTTGATGGCTTGACATGGCTCCTCGTGCAGCTCATGAACATTGTCACTCCACTGATTGCAAAGTGTCAAGTTAACCAGGCATGTGCACTAAAGATTGTGCTATCTGAGGCATTCTACCTCAACCAGCTGGAAAAAAACACAAAAAATCAAGCTAAAATGCTCAATAAATCCTCAGTAGAATATTTAAGAACATTTCTGACTGAAGCTTACTTTAACACTATATTCGCTTTGGATATTCCATCATATCTGATGCTGAAAGCATTTGCAACACATCTTGAGTGGTTCTTGGTTTGGTTGTCAGTGGTTGTTTTTTTGCAAGAACTCTAACAGTCCTGGGAAAACCCCAGCAATAAAAGCAACCAAGCCATCAAACAAAACCAAAAACAGAACTGAAAAAATAGGAATCAGTGCAGAAAAAGGTGTTTCCAGTGTATGCAAGGATAGTCATAGTGTCAGAGGTTTAAATGGAAACAAATTATACTTTTTATAAAAAATAGAGTGATTCAGAAATGATCATAGATTACTGTGTTCATTTGCATCCTGACAGACATAGGACAAGCCTTATTTACAGAACGCAACTAGGATAAAACAGAAAGATGATGAGAGCTTTGGCTTGTGCCAATAATCCAGTAAGTGCAGTACCCTGTCACATGTAATGAAGCTATTAAGACAGACCATGTGAAATATAGCATGCAGCTGCCTGTTACTTAATCACTCCTGACCTGGCTTCCACTTGCCTGAAACCGAAACTCCTGTTTGTGTGCAGAGGAAGAACGAAAAGGGACAATAAACTGAGATGGGACAGGAAGGTGTGTTTGTAAGGCTTTTAGTGAACTGTCTCCAGTTCTCTGCTTTCTACACAAGATTTCTACCCCCCTTGTTCCTTCCTAAGCTAGCCTTACCTAGGGCAGGCTGACCATCAGACACAGAGTCTAGCAACAGCCTGCTGCGCCACTGCGATCTCCATCTTACACTGATTCATTTAGTGTTCTTATTTGGCTGGCCAGTGTGAGCAGTCTTCTGGGCTAGGATGGGCTGCTGGAGGGTCTGCAGATATGTGCTCCACTAATCTCTTTTGACTTTTAGGAGTTACCTGGGTGAAAGCATCAGAACCTGAGGCTTTCTCCCGATAACATTTACAGGTATCGCAGGCATGTCTTGCCCCTCACATCCTGGAAAAAAAAACATGGCTCTGTGTGGTGTTTAGACCCCAAGCTAAGAAGCAGCCTATTGCAGAAGTAGATTTCTATGGACTGAGCAAGAGTTCAACTTCCACTGAAACCTACCACACAGTTAATACTACCACCAGCCAATCTAATCATGCCAGTCCACCTTTTCCACAGCAACACCCACCAGACAGCACACATAGCAGTGATGTATATCAACCAGCATCACATAGTCTCTCCATGTCTAGGTGAGGTTAAGGCTGCCTGAACTGTTTGTCAGACCATGGCTTTGTAGCATGAGTTAAAGTTGAACACCCTCTATAGCATGAGATTTTAAAACAATAGGGAGACTCAGAAATCAGCCTGGGGACATTTCCTGGCTTGAGGAGTGTTATCAGGTGAGACACGGTGCAGAAACACATGCTTGAAAGAGTCAGAGGTGTTCAGAAAACTATTTAAAGGTGTTCCCATCCAGGGAAGGAGAAGATCTTGGCTCACAGCTTCAGAGCAAAAAGCAGTGAGAGCTCAAATGTCTTCTAAAAAGGCACTAGAGTGTTTGACTGGAGAGTACCTTGGGAATTTCATGGGATTGCAGGGTTAAGAAAGGATCTGTGTTAATTCTTGCAAGGCACCACTGCTTCCATCACGATTGCTCTGACTGGACCAGATATTCCTTGCCATGAGGAGGATGAGTAGTAGAGAGAACGCAGAACAATAGGATTTTGTCTTTTTTCATGTTCTCTCTGTTGGGGAAAGAAGAGTAAGGTGTTAGCAGAAATTCATGACTGGTCTGGTTTCTGTCCTGACACAGGTAGTCACACAAGGCGCTTCTTTTAAATAGCAGCAAAGGAGCTGATTTTGACTGCCTGCACAGGGCATCCCTGCCAGCTGTACCCTGGCTGTCTTCAGGAAAGCACCAAAAAAGCTGGTGATGTGGCATAACACCACAGCACCTTTTTCCAGGACCCAAGATACGATACATAATATGGTATGTTATTATATGATATATGGTATATTATATCATATATGATGTATGATATATGATAGATGATGTATGATATACGATAGATGATATACGATAGATGAGATGAGATGAGATGAGATGAGATGAGATGAGATGAGATGAGACGAGACGAGACGAGATGAGATGAGATGAGATGAGACGAGACGAGATGAGATGAGACAAGATGATGAGATGATTCAGGGAAGTAAAGGTAGATCCCTCTCTTACCTCCAGAAAGAAGCTACCCCAGCTTACTTTGGTTATTGTCCTTGCACTAGTTCAGGGAGGCCACTCCTCACTGTTGGAAAAGTGCGCATACTGGAGAGAATGTTTTGAGCATTTCTCTCAGACCCAGTCCCTTCCCTCAGGATCATGACCTCCTCCCTGCAAAAGAGCTCCTACACTTCAGGGAGGAGAGGTACCCAGACCAACCCCCAGGACTCCACCACAGCACTGGGGAGCAGAGTCTGCACTGCCTGGGGCACCCTGTTAATTCTGGGGCTCTGATGTTGTGAGCCAGTCAATGTGGGAAAGCGAAGTAAAACAGAGGGCCTGATGAAGCAAAAAAGCCCCCTGGATATTGGCTCTCTCTGGCCTGTCATCCACTTCCCAGGGTTTCCCTTGCTCCCTGGGATGTTCATGGAAAGGGGTGGGAGGAGCAGGGCAGGCATCATGCCACCCCAAGCAAGGCCTGAAATGTCAGGGCCGTTTATCACAGGTAGGAACCTTATCATGTGAATCTAAAGGAAGAGCCAGTGCTTTCTGGAAAGGTGAAAGTATTTGAAAAATTTGTATTTGACAGTCCGTGGGTATCTTTAACAGGTAAAGTTGTGATGGCATTTATTTCCTTCTCTTGAAAGAGCTTGGCTGCCAACTTTGTCTGGCACATGATGCAACCTTGGCTCCCCAGCATCACTCCAGTATGGGTTTCTGGTACTGCTGTGAGCTTATGGACCTTTTAATGTAAACTCAGTATCAGTGCTCAAGTGGGCTTTGTTGCACTAGCTGGCTGTATGAGAGAGGTGTGGTCTTTGAACAAAATTAATTCAGAGCACTTACTCCATCAATGACTGCTGACATGATGTGTTAGTTTTTCACCAGTGAAGTGCAGGGAACAGCAGTGAAATAAGCACCTGAAAATCACAGTGTTATATGCTGTTTTAGCAACCAAACACCTAAACAAGTACTGAGATTGGTATTACTTGGAGGTTCATTTAAGTTGTAATTCTCTCTTTATTGATGTATTTTCCTTCTGTCTCTCTGGGAAGTGATTGTTACAGCTTATTTTTCAGCCTAGTCCCCAAAAGAAACAAAGCTTCCCTGGCCTCTGTTTGTTTGTTCGTGTCTGTGTGTCTATTCCATTCTGTTAACTTTTGAACTACAGGCCACTTTCAATGCACATTAGAAAACAGTTTCATAAAACTAAGCAGCCAGGTAAAAGAGACTGCAGTAGTGCCTTTACAGAGGATAGACTATTTTTTGACCCCACAAAATCCAACTATATAGAACAGGTGGCAATGGGGACTGGACTTCATTAGCTTTGTTGCTCACATGATTATTTGTTTTCTGTACTAAAGCCTAGATAACAGGGATAAGCTCTTTCTTGTTAGCACCTCCCCGGTAGATCTCACTAGAGGATATTTCCAGGTAGTCAATAAGTCAATCAGTTGGCCTGCGCTGGAATAATATTAAAGAGTGCTGCTGTGAGCTACTTTATAACATTTCAGTTTAGTCCTTGGGCAGCAGTTGGTCTTTCCAATATTGTCGGGTGGCATTTCAAACAAAAATGCAGGCCAACATTTTTCTCTGAGAGCAGCTATATAAAACCAACAGATCTTCACTTTGCGTTGTATAGATGTGAGCTCGCTTTAGGTAAAATTCATGCTGTTATATGCAGGCACCTGAAGACAGGTGATTTGATAAGTTTTGGCAAGGTCCAGACTGACAGGCAGGCTCCTTGCTGCTCCTCTGCTGTAAATCTCAGCCTGCCTTGCTGACCTCTGTATCAAATGGGGCTACAAAAAGTGACTCCCATTTTGCAGCTTTTTCTTCCTGTACTCTCTTCATGAGGATGGGACTGCTCTGAGCACTGAGAGGCAGCCCAATTGGAGCGCAGGACAATGCACCCTTTGCTGCAGCAGTGAGAACAAGCCTAGGGAAGAAACCAGCCAACCAGCCAAGGATGGGATTCAAACATGCTTAGTTGCTCTGCTAATTTCAGACACAAGAAGCCACTGGGGATTCTCTGGTAAACAACTCAATGTGATCTTTGCTGCTTAAACATACCTGGCTCAACATGCCTTACTGGCTGTTTCAAACCACCTTCTAGCTCCCTGCTGTTATTTTACCTTTGCCTTTTATTTGCAGAGGTTGTCATCGGGCTTTAAATATGACAAAGCTAAAGACTGCTCCATCTGGCATAAATACCTCTGTAACCAATATTCTCCATTGATAACATAAGGATGGCTCCTTTCTGCTCAGGAAAACAGGGTCGGCATGTAGGAGCAGTCCCAGCTCTTTCCCTTTTGGGTACCCTTGACTGGAAGCATGGTGCCTCCCTGTTCACTGACAGGTGCCAGGGGAGTCCTCCACCGGAGGACAAGCTTTCACTCTTCCCAGCTGCATGCTAGTGAGATACGCAGGTACCCACTGTCAGTGGGATGGCTCTTGCATGACTGGGTGGCGTCACATCAGCTCAGGTGTTGGGAGAACAAGGGAAAGCTCAGGGTAACTCCATGCCAGGACAGCTTGGCATCAACTGGTTTTTGCTGACTCCTTTCTCTTATATATATTTTTACTCTCTGTGTCTTCCCTTCCAGCACCAGTCATCTTTTTATCTCTTTCTACTGTTTGTCTTTTTGCCAACCTACCTTTGCCCAATCCCATGGGCTTCCTGGGTCATCCCTGGTCCTCGACCCTTCTCTGACACTGGAAATTGGCAGGAAGTCAAACCCCTTCCTCCACACGCTTCCTCTATCCTTTTCCTGGCTCAGCCCCTGTCCCACATATTGGAAGTCCAACCCTATATTCAGCCTCCAGGTCCCTCATTCATGTCTGTATCTCCCGCTGGCAGAGCAGCATGGTCCGTGCCTTGAGCATGAAAACAAACAGGAGACAGCCATCATGCCACTCCACAGGCATCTAAAGGACTATTGAAGCCATCATTTTAAACACTGAATGTTTTGGAAATCTTCTGTGCTGTCACAGGAAGAGATGTTCCTCCATATGCTGTATCTATGGTCTGGGCTGCATGTCAGGGAAACAGCTTCTCCTTCCTCAGGACACCTTCATCTCACCAGGCATCTGTCTTTCTGACTGGGCACTGGAATCCTTCGGGGAGGATTTTCCTTAGCATAGAGAAAACTCCCTTTCAGACTGTAATCTTCACACTGATCTGCTTGCATTTGTGCACCATACTTATGGAAACTTATTTGTGGCATCTCAAGGAATTAGCTTGGACACTGCTGTGGATTTCTGAGAAGCTGATTATAGCACAATTTGTCTCAAGGTTTTTTACTATCCTTTTGCTTGTATTTTTCTTTACAATAGTGATCTTTCATTTAATCCCTACTTATAACTTTTTTCTTATGGCCTTATACAAATATGATACACAAATAAATACCTGATACCACATTTTCCCTATATGCATTGCCTGTACTTGCCAGTCTGTTAACTCAGATGCCTTCTCTTTCAAAGAGGAGATTTGTTAGTTTTCTCCTCAGAAATAGTTTGAATTTTACTGCTATTCAAGGCTTATTTCCTTTTCCTTTTTCTGCAGTCCTAACACTCTCTTCAGTGGGAAAATACTTTGGCAGTTGCAGAGCTGTACTGATGTGGTGGGTTTTCATGGGCACACAAGCAGCTTTTCAACACCTATTTGAAATTATGTGTTTTATGCTTTTAATAGGAATAGAAAACAAATCTTGTATCTCGTTAGTCACTTAGAAGCAAATCTGTTTACCATGTATTGACTAAACAATACATTCTGGCTATATGTTTCTTGGGTAAAAATACTCCTTTCTTCAATGTCAGAAAACCAATGGGCTCTTAGTACCTATTTTGCATAGCCTTATTTTATGCCATAAATCAAAAGAGAACCTTAGGGATATGCAGACACCCTTACTTTTTCTCCAGCTACCAGGTTCACTGCTGTACTAGTAGGCAGTCTGATGAAAGGCAGCTACCAGAGCAGCTGAATCATATTTCTCCTTGGTCTGGCATTCCACACAGGTTTTATGTCTTTTGCAGTAGCTGCCTCATCTAAAGCTGGCCCACAATATCCTACACAAGCTGCAGATGAAACAGTAAGAGCTGTAACCAGTAGAACTTCTTTGGAGCAATATCAAATGACTGAACAATGTGTGTGATTTTGTACAATACTTCAAGCCATACTTTCATGTGATAACATCAAAATTTTGCTTCAAGCTCAAGCTTTTACAGATGTTAAAGTAGGAGAGTTCTGAAGATGGAAAAATGAAGGGTTTAATTTTTTAACATTTTATCCTTTGAATATCTTGGGGTTTTGAGTCTCTTCAGTTGAGTCTTGGCTACTAGTGGTAATCATGTTATAGCGTCTTCTTAGGATGTTATAGCATGCCAAGCTTCCCTTTACTTTGCAAAGGTTTCTTTACCTCAGATTATCTCTTTTGGAAATCTCTTGGTTGACATTTTTTGGGATTGCATTTGGTCTTTTTCCCCCCCAGCTTCCATTGCATTGATGGCTTATAATCACCCTGTGAGTGGTAAGATGCATTCAGGTATTTCTTAAGTCTTTTTCCAGTGATGAGCTCCTCCAGAAGTTCTCATCATGAGCTCTGAAATGTGCAAACTTGCATTTGGTATAGCTAAAAGTCAACCCATGCCTTTAACTCCAGCTCTCAAACTCATCCAGTTCTTCTTGTATGACCTGCCAAACTTTCTCTGAATTAATGATGGCCTCAAACAGTTTCAGTATCAGTAAAGTTAGTTGAAAAATATCCAATGGGTGCATCAGTTCTGTTGTGAAAATACCAAGTAAGAGAAATTTCCAGCTTTCACCTCTATCTTTGAAGCCTTCCCTGGTAAAATCCCAACATGTCAGTATTTCCTTTTCCAACACTAGATAAAATTTCCTCTCTGAAATAATGACAACAACAACAACAAGCAAACAAACAAATGAACAAAAAGAAAAAAGAAAAAAGAAAGCCATCAGATTGATCACATTATAATCCTTGTGGTTTAATTTTTTTTCTCCAGCTTCAACAATAAATTATGATATGGGGCATTTCATCAACCACTCCATGAAATTCAGGTGGATAAGGTCCATCATAGTAGAGTTTAGAAATCATTTTTTTTTTTTAATCAGCTACTTACTGAAGAGAGATATCATGTGGCATGAGCCACCTTTGATAGATCCTATTGCATTTGTCCTGTTTTCATTTTGCTTCTTCAGCTTTGTTTTAAAAGTTCAAGATTTCCCCTGAAGCCGTTCACACTACTGGGGCTGTAAAATTTGCCATTGTTGCCAGAGCTATTAATCTGCTTCCTTCTGTTTCTCTCCTCCTCTGTATCTTGAATTGCTTTATTTTTGGTGTTCTTTATCATGCCACTTCCCATTTCAGGATTTAGTAGAACATAGTTAATCTTCTATCTTTGTTTTCCTCTTCTGTTTCAGCATTTTGGGAAAGAAATATGCAGGTCTCCCATATTTGTATTCATGAGGTTTAGTTCCAGATCTGTTGTGGCAATTTTTGTAACCCCATTCCTATTACTGCATGTTCATTTGGAGTTTTTAATTTCTCAAAAAAACCCAAACCAAAACAAAAACCCCCAAACAAAGAAACAAACCAAAAACAAAATACAAACCTCTGGGAGTCAGAATCCTTAATTACAACACTTAGTTTTGGTTATCCTTCAATTTAATTTAACTTGAATGATCTCGGTTTCCAGAATCCCTGAGTATTTTCTACAGCCACCAGTAATTAAAATCAGCTAAAGTAACATTGCCTCTGCCTGGTGGCAGGATAGCCACAGGAGCTTTACACTGAGAGTGATAGGCAAGCATGGAGCAGATCTGTATATCTGCTTGCAGATTTTGATGTGAAGGGTGAGGTTACCCAGAGAGAGTGTAAGAAGGGAGAAGAATAACAAGCCAAGGACATACCCTCATGAATAAAAAAATACTCAAAGACTTGCAGAGAAACCCATGGTGAGATCACAGTATATTATAGTTGTGGAAAAAAATGACACCAAAAGCTCTGTAGTGAATGTGTGAGAGTAAATTAAGCAATGCTAGGTGGCTAATGATTCCCATTGGTAGGACTAAAAATCTCTGGATAACAAACATGGGCAACACACATTTCCCTGTTTAAACAGAGGATAAAATTCTGGTGCTACTAGAACTTGTGAATGTGCTTATGTACCAGACTAAATCCCAGGGTAAATTGTAGTTGTTATTGTAGTGTTACACATCCAGAACAACCTCAGAACTGGAGAGTATGATTGGTTTGTACTATTGATTATTGTTTAAAAGAAAATAAAATGTACCTTGTTTTATTACAGAGGTCTGCATTTGAATACAGCAGCTATGCTTTAAGTGTCCACTCAGTGGGACACATCCTGAGTCCACTCAGGATGCTCTTTTGAAGCCTTGCTTCAAGTTAGCTGTGCCAGAGAAAGGAACACATTAAGATTGAGAATAACCATGTGTGATGCCTGGCTATCAGGTCCTAGAAATGCAATGTTTGCTTGGCTGCTCATGGCTTAAGTTACTTGCGTTCTAGTATGTTCTTGGTAGCCCAAGCAAAAAGACCATGGGTTTTGAGGTGTCAGTCAGGAATGCAAGCACTGCAACAGGTGGCCAAAAGAGAACCTGTTACCACTATGTCAGAAAGCCTTTTCTTTATAGAGTAGTAACAAAAACGCCACTTTACCTTGCTAACAGACAGCTCAGGACTGGAACAACATGAGGACATGTTCTTGCTCCATGGTAAGTTACTTTACATGTTAAGAAACCTAAACCAGCATTTTTTCCCCCATTTTGTTTTGCCTATTTTAAAAAGTGGCCGGTGAGAATCTGAATTTGTAGTTGGGAATTTAGAGATATGTTCCTTCAAATGGCAAGTTTCCTCACATTTTTTTTTTAATTGATTTGCCCTATCACTGATACACATAGGTGGATATAGTGGCATATGCAGAAAAATGGACCTAAGCATTGTTTGACATGCTGGGACATACTGTTATGAGTGTGTCCTTCCCTCTGTACATATGGAACAGTACAACTTGCGTGAGCGCTGAGAGTTAAAATATGCTTTCTGAAGGAAGCACATAAACATCCACTCAGTAATACAATTCACATTCTTATACTGATGGTTCATCAGGGGATACGTAAAACTGCACTGGGCAAAGCAGTATTTAATATATGCTCAGCAGTAGGCTAGTAAGAAAGAAGCAAAGATCATCAGAAGCTCAGTTGGATATCAGGTAAGTATCTAGGGAGTCTGTACCATTCCTTCAGGGGATCCTGATTGTCTATTCTGTTAATGTCAGTCACTTCATACTGTTACTGATTCATATTATTAGACCTTTGTTGCTTTTGTAATTTCCCGGCTCAGTATGCTTTTGATTCCTTACATTTTCTTCTATCTCTCTTTCATATAGAAGAAAAAAAAAAAAAAGACATGATTTTAGATCTGCTAACATGTATTTCATATTTGTTCACATTTCATGTCTAATAGACTGGAGGTGAAAAACAGAGTTAAAAGAAAATTTGGCACTCTCCAGAGTAGGATAGTCTTCATTTAGGTGGGGAACAAAAACTGGAACAAGTGACAGCTTTCTTTTACTAGATCTCAACAGTTTTAAATTATGCCTCTGCTTACTGCTTTTGTTTCATGCTGTCCGTATTTCTGAGGTTTCCACTCTTGATACCTATGCACAGCGAAGACAGAGGAGCCAAAAGGAAAACTGGTTTCTCAGGGGTGGATTGGCTTCCTCCAGTGAGTGCTAATTAGAAACGTAAACAGTAGCTTTCATAGTTTGAAATAAGATTTAATAGTTGAAGAGAGGTTAATACTTCTGTGAATGCTCTGAAAATTCTTTTCCTCTGTAAACAATCTCCAGAAGCCATTGCAATTTTTTTTTATATTTTCCCTGCTTCATTCTGGCCTAATCATAACCCAAACACACGTCTATTGTCAACACAGCATATGTTTGACAATAATAAGAACTCATATCTTCGCACAGGGAATTGAGATGTCATTAAAAATGTTGTTAACCTGAAAACAAAGAAGAGGCCCACCTGTTTGTGATGTCAAGTTGCGTGCTCCTTTCATGACAGGTATGTTTGTTGCAAACATCATGAAACAGCAGTGGCAGAATATTTCTTTTGCCCTTGGAGAGAAGTTGTTAAAAATAAATCTGAACTTGGCATGCAGTGGGCGCAGAACACAAAGAATAACATGATTATTGTCAATAATTCATCTGGAAGATTTATGTTTGGTGTAGTAGAGATGACAGATAGAAAAACCATGCTGTAAACTACCTTCAGTACTGACCACCTTGTCCTTTGCCAGGGAAGCTGTTGCATGTGCTCGTATGCTCAGGTATCCTTCCCAGGGCAGGAATGGAGCATGGATGGCATAAGTTTATTGCAATTTCCTCTGCTATCCATTAGGGCAGATTTACAATCTGCTTTGCTCTGATTTAGGAGCCAGAAAAGAAGCTCTTAGGCTCCACCTCCTACTTTTTCCATATGAATTAATAACAGTAGTTGATAAAGAAAAATTAAGCTACAGTTGTCTTTGCTTTCATGGTGAGACTTATCAGCAAATGTGAGCAACTTACTGCTTGCATATAAAAACTCCTTGTATATAACTCATATTATAAACCTTCCCAACTTCTAGTAGTCCATTTAGTAAGAATGTTTTTATCTGTTCTACAGAACAAAATCATGTTGTCAATATTTTTTTCTCTTCAATGTCATTACAATGTTATCTATAGTCCTCCAAGGTCAGCAGCCTAAATGCAATGCTCTTTCTTCTCAACACAGACCATTTGCAGCAGGTACATTTCAACTGATTTACAATCTAAAATCTTTTGCTAAGACTTCCTCTGAAATAAGGTGCTATAAGACAGCATTTCATTATGCAACCACCATTGTGCTCCACCCCTCTTGTGGCCCTCCTCTGAACCTGCCATAACAGGTCCATGTCTGTCTTGTACTGGAGACCCCAGAGCTGGTTGCAGTAGGGTCTCACCAGAACAGAGTAGAGGGAGAGAATAACCTCCCATGACTTGCTGGCCATGTAACTTCTGATGCAGCTTGGGATGTGATCGGCCTTCTGGGCTGCAAACTCGCATTGTCATCTTTTGTCTAATTTTTTACCCACCAGTATTCCTAAGTCCTCCACTGAGCTGGTCTCAGTCCATTCACCCTCAAGACAGTAATAATACTGGTGGTTGCAACAACCCAGGTGCAGGACCTTACACTTGGCCTTGTTGAAATTCATGAAGTTTAGATGGGCAAGTTAACAGAATGAAGCATGGTACCTCAGAAGGTGAGAGGAGCAAGATCACGAGCTAGTGGCCAGAGCCTTCCCAGAAGCCCAGCATGTAGCAGAATTCTCTTGAGACTATAATTTATTGAAGCTTATACTCAGTAGAAAGATCTCAAAACAGCAAATACTTTGTATATCTTTGATCTGTCGAGTTTGTAAAATCCAGAAGGTCAAACATCTTGAAGTTAAGAAGAGGTTTAAGGAGCTTTTCATACTTTGGATAGGCTAACAATGCGCACACGAAAAATTTATGCTGAGTATTGTGACTTGGCTGTCACGAAACAACTAATGATCATGCACTTAGGTTACATAGCTCCAGCTCAAATCTGGCATTTCCTGTGTTTGGAGGCTGGTCTTCAGGGCAGAACTGACTTCAAGGTGCAAAGCCTGATGAGTTTCCGGTACTCCCAGCTTCTTCAGCTCAGTAAGTTTATCCTGGCCACAAGGCTTTGTTAGCACTTGGTCCCTCAGAAGGCATCTGATACTTAATGTGCTGAAGCCTCTTGTTTTGCTGGAGCAAGAGAAAACTGAAAAACTCTCACCAGAGAACAGAAAAAGCTTTGTACCCAAGTGGCAGCAAATGCGGAAGAATTTGTCTGAAGACAGCCCAGCAGTGGCTACGTGACTCATCTGTCTGCCACACTTTCAGGTTCACATGACTGATTGATTCTCTACCCCAGAGCTGCAGAATGCCTTTTAGTTAGTCTTTGCTTTATTACTCCTTTTTTTACTTCTTGGATGCAATCAATTATCCTTCAATATGTCGATACTTTAAAAGATAGATCCTAACATAATTTTGTCATCTTAATTTTCTGTCTTCCATTTCTTGCTATTTCTCTTCTTGTTTTTTTTTTTTTTTTTTTTTTTCCTTTTCACGGTACTGGAACTCCAATTACTAGTACAGTACCTATCTCAACTGATGCTACATTTTAGATGCATATGTTTTCTTTTCCTTCATGAGTTGCCTTCCTTTAGTCTTAATTTTAGTTTTAGATTCAAAGTTGTCTGCACTGCATTGATTCAGAGACAAATGGTTAAAACTCTTCAATCTTTGCCAGGGGTAGGGGAAGAATGGGAGGAGGCAAACTTTTAGCACATTTGATTTTCATGATTACAAGAAAACTTGATGGAGCTTGAATGTCATGGGTGAATATTGTTGATTTGGGGTTTTTTTAGCCCCAAACATTCAGTTAAAATAAAGTTTTTGCTACCAAAGGAAGAGTTCTGAATAAGTGATGTTTCACATAAGGATCGCTTGGCTGGAAATAAACAAGGGAGGAGGAAAGTATGTGTATGTTAGCTGACAGAATAACTAAAATCTCTGTGTCATGTAAATAGGATACTGGGAAATAATATTTAGGAATATGAGCTACAAGATGAGACCTTACGTGGAGTTCCATTCTCTGACATTAAAAAATGATGGACTCAAACTAAGACATATGTACATAGGGCCATTGAAGGATAATGGGTGCACCTTTACAGGAAGAAAATGAAAAAGCTTTGCTCTTCTTCAACCTAGCACTCACTACAAAGGCTGAGCTAAGATTTTTGCCTCTAAAAACTTTGTAAAGGAAACAGCAGGGCAAGAAAACCAGCCATTAGGGCAAATAAGAAGGCAAAAATAATACATTCTGGCTGGAACAGAAGAGGCATTTTCAAAACTTCAGAGTAGCCAGACTGGGAGAGCTGCTCAGAAGGACATGTCTGAGATAAAGCACTTAAGTACTTTAAAATAATTGTTCAAAAAGTCCATAAAAGTTCATATGCACCAAAGAAAACAATGTCTGCAGAAGATACTGTAAACAGCTGCAGCGCTACTCCTGTGTCAGGATGCTTCATCCAGAGAAAGGACTTTGGAGAAGGGCTACATGCTTGTCAGGTGTCCATGGCCAGAAGAAACAACTGAACCCATGCTAAACCCAGACCTGTGCTTCTAACTACTGAGATGCTGCCTAAATGGCCACATCCTTACATGGATGCTTTGAGGATGTAGTGACACAGGTAACTTGGCAAAAAATGGCAGGAAGCTTTGAAGTGACCTGACCTATACTTTTTCTCATATTCAATATTCATCAAACCCAAATCCATTAGCTCTTTTCAGATCTTCCAGAAATTCTGAGTTAAAATGATGCCCCTTTCACCAAACAAAGGCTCTATAACACTGTACTTTATAGAAATAATGAAGTGATAACCTCATTTAAATGATCTTTGGTTTAACTTGACTTGAGATGGATGACATTCTAAATTGTTTATTTACCAAGAATGGGATTTCGGTTCTACAATGTTTAAGACATTTCACTTAAATTCCACTGAAAAATACTACCAAAACCCAGGTTGTTAATGAAAATGCAAGAATGAAATTTTAATTAAAAGCTTTGGTAATTGGTGTGGTTTGCTTTACATAAGCAATCCTCTGCTCTGACAAGACTATATTTATTTTCAAGATTTTGTATAAGAGGGGGTTTAAATCATTCATAAGGGGTAATGGCTTCAAACTTACATAAGGAAGATTAAGGTTGCATATAGAGAAGAAATTCTTTACTGTGAGAGTAGTGAGGCACTGGAACAGGTTGCCCAAGGAAGTTTTGGATGCCCCATCCCTGGGGTGTTCAAGGTCAGGCTGGATGAGGCCTTGAGCAACATGGTCTAGTGGGAGGTGTCCTGCCTATGGCAAGGGGGTTGGAAATGGATGATCTTAAGGTTCTTTACAACCCAAACCATTCTATGATTCTATGATTCATTTTGCCAACTTAAGAACTTGCATTGCTGGGAAACACTCAGCACATCCCAAAAGTCCTTGGCCAGAGGCTGATATGGTGTTATCATATCTTAAGGAGCTGGATGCAGTTCATTGTTGGAGTTTGCAGACTTCATACCATTTGCCTTGCTAGTTTTGTTGATATGGTGTCCTTTTCTCATCTTTGCCTCAGCACCTTCCTTTTCCTCATCTTAACCATTCAAGATTGTAAGATTTTTGGGGAAGGATTATGTCTTGTTGGCAAAAGTATCAAGATATCTCAGCAAACAGGATGAACAAGAGAGGCAGCTTGTAAACAGAAAGAACTTAAAGTTGTTTCTCATTAGTTTTGGCCTTGTTTTAGGTGATGAAGCCAAAATGCAGCTTACATTGTAATATGCTCTTTTATTCTTCAAAAAAGTATCCGGTCTTACAGCTTATCTGAAATCTTGTCTCGTGCAAAAGAGCAAATCAGGGAATGATGTGCTTGTGTGTGGGTGTAGCAGAGGAGGAAGGGAAGAGAATGGATTTCTGTATGCTTCATATCCCCAAGGGATATGAAGTTAATAGCTTTCTTTTCTCCCTCCCTCTTCTCCCATGATGACAGCAAAATCAGCTTTTGTCTATTGCTACAAATTGCCCCTGTATTAAATGAAAACATGATTATAGAATCCCATAGTTTTAATGATAAAAATTCAAGGACATCTTAAAAAAAAAAAAAAAAGTCTTCTAAAATACAGAAGAATGTGTGACAGGTTTTCGACCTTTTCACCAGTCATGTACAGTGAGGACGGACCTCCTGCATGATGTGTTGCAAGGGGAAGGAAGGGGGTGTTTTCACACACACTCCTGAATCCTCTTCCCTGACTGAGAACTACACTGTTGGGCTAATGCCTCTCATTAAATTAACTAAGAAACAAAACTGAAGAAAGTCCTTAATCTCTGAATTATGTTAAAGTGTGAGGTTGGATACAAACATAACTTTAAATATTCCACTGGATGTGTCCAGGTGTGTGCTGTTTAATGCAACACTGCCACATCATTTGCAAGCTTCTGAAGAGATGGCACAATTATTTTTATTTACAGATGTGAAATTGACAACAGTTTTTCACGAAACTTCTGATAGCTTCAGCGGTGTCTGAGCTTCTGGCTCTTTCCCAGAAAGCCACCCAAACTGGCCTGCATTCAGCAGTAGCAGTCATTTTTCTCCATCTTAGTAGCTGCTGCAGTGCTGTGGTTTTGACTTTCAGCCTGGGAACAGTGCTGATAACACCGGTGTTTTCAGTTGCTGCTCAGTGATGTTTAGTCTTTCTGAGTCTCATGTTCTGCCAGGGAGGAGGGGAAGCTGGGAGGAAGCAGAGACAGGATACCTGACCCAAGCTAGCCAAAAAAGGTATTCCATACCACCGCACATCATGCTCAGTATATAAACTGGAGGCAGTTACCCAGAAGGGTTAGATCACTGCTTGGGTTGGGCTGGGTATTGGTGAGCAGGTGGTGAGCGGTTGTATTCTCTTTCCTTGTTATTTCCCTTATCATTATTATTATTGGTGGTAGCAGTAGTGGTTTGTGTTATACCTTAGTTACGAGACTGTTCTTTTGTGAACCCATGGGAGTTACACTCTTTCGATTCTTCTCCCCATACCTCCAGGAGTGGGAGGAAGGTGGGGGAGTGAGAGAGAGACTGCATGGTTCTGAGTTATGGCTGAGCTTAAACCACGACACAAACACAGCCACAGCACGTGAAGACCTACACTGCTCATTTGCATGCTAGCAGTGAGCACTCCCGGTCATTCACTGCTTCTGCAGGTTTCCCCATCACTTCTCATGGTGCTACAAGAAAAATGCACCAGCCTTGGAATCCTTCACCCAGGGTTGTGCATGACATCTGTAACAGGGCAGCTTTCCTGCCTGCTAAGAGAAATCCCTGAGTGAGGAGGGTGCAATGGGCTGGAGGAAAGCAACTGCACTGTACACCCTGCTGGGGGAGCACAGCCAGGTGTCCCCAGTATCCCTTCTGCTCCCTAGCAAGGGATACTGCTGTTTGTCAGTAGGGGGAAAAACAAAGGTGAACCATGAGCTGAGGAAGGAAAAAGAGGAAAGTACTTGGTGTTTAAACAGGTATGAAAGCCTTACTATCTTTCACAGCCTGCAGGCTGATTTTAGTCATGAGCAGCTAGCAGGTAGGCAAGCACACTACTGAGTACACAGGTGCAGGAAAAGTTTACACAGGCTGAAATTGGTGAGAAGTTGCTCAGAAGTCCATGTGTGGAAAAGCTAGAGCTTCTGTGAGTTTTAGGGTGTCCTGCTATTGTAAGTGTGAAATATATATATATTTTTGATTTGACAAGCACTGTAATGACAACTTCATTGCCATGTATGATGAAGTTTTCTTTGCAGGAAATTCATTTTCACTAAACCTCATCCCAGCAGTTTCTTTAAAGACCCCCAGAGCTTCTGTTTACTTATTTGCATAATACAAAAGCCTTAGTATTGTAGAGCATGCATTTCCTTTTCTTTCACCCTACTTCTTTCTCTCCAAAAGTCAATATTCCTCCTCAAAATAATTAATTTTGCTGTAAATTTTGAGTGTGTTTGATACTTATTGAAGTAGAGGATTAATGGATCTGTCTGGGGGCAGGCAAAGACAATCAGCAAACCCATCCTACAGCTCTTCTAATACAGTGCAACCCTTGATATGTTATTTCTTTCTTCAATCTCTCTTTTCAAGAAAAAGTACTTAGCAGTTCTCACAGTCAGTCAGTTCATTATATGACTAAGAAGACCATATAAAGCATACGCCTAGGAGGAATTTAATGAAGCAACTGGCTTACCGAGGAGCCTTTCGGCACTTGGGCAAAATCACTTTGCTAGAAAAACACACATCATCAATCACCTCTATTTTTTAGCATCTACACAGAACATATGCAAATGCAAACAGGCCTTTCTGTGTCTGCTACAAGTTCATACCAGACAACACGCCAGCTGTTCTGTTAGTTCTGCACTTGGACTATAAAAATACAGCTGTAACAAAGTTCACTTTTTAAAAATAATCATTATTTTCTGGCACCCCTTCAAACACAAAAAGACTGTCCTGTTTTGCATCCCACCCTTCTGGTAAGCAGTCTCTACTTATGTATGAGATTTTGGCACAGTGGATGAGTGCCAGTTGGCAGAACTTCCTATCGTAATGACAAGCATCTTCTCCACCAGTCAATACCAGCTGAGCATGTTGATTTACGTGCCCTTTGCACTGCAGATGAAGCTGCCTGACAGGTTTTTATGGAGGAAAGATGAGAAAATGACAGACGTTCCAAGACACACCTTTCATTGTCCCATAGGGGTGAGTTTTCTGGCGTGTGCACAACTTACAGCTGGAGCCAGGGCTTCCCAAAGGAGCTCAGCTGTTATTCAGGCTGTTGTTCAGAAGAACCCTCAGCTCATCAGGCATCAAGTACTTGAGAAATCAACATCCTATGTGTAACAATCCTTCTTTTTTTGGTCCCAATTCTCTTGTGTATCATTTCAAAGTTAATTGATCTGCTGAGTTTTTTATGTTAGTAATTAAACTAGCATAAGGCCAAGATGAATATACACTCTCTCTCTTGACTCAAGGAACAAGACTTTATTTCAAGTGTTCTTCAGGCATTAATTTGGTGCATGCTGTATAAAAGAGCCATTTCAACTGACACAGCTTGGTAAAAGAACTGTGGCAATGCAATTGCACACTTACTAATGGTACATTTTAAAGGGGGATGCTCTAAGGTCAGTCTCTCAGCATCCTGGCACTACACCTGCATGTTTGGGCCTCCTTTCAGTACCAAATAACTCAGCTGTGACTTGGTGAAGTATCCACAAGGCTCAGATACTGATTTCTGCATACATTGCGTAGGACTGTGCTGTGTACCCTTCCAATCTTGACCCATATGGTCTGCAAAGGTAAGAGTCTGGGTCCAGTTACAATCATCAGATATGCCCAGGCACTCCACTCCTCACCTTGGAGAAAGGTGAGGGCCCAGAATATATCTTGTATGATGCAGATGGTAGGCAAGACTGGCATGGGGAAAGGAGTGGGATAGTTTGTGTCCATGAGTCTGGACTGTTCAGTTTATCTGGACAATTTGTGTTAACACTTTGGCTTTGAGACATCTTGCTGCTGGAGTTACACCAGCAAGACTGGAATGTTGTATGAGTAATCCCAGGGTTTCTCACTGGTTAGTGGGAAGAAACAGGCATTTACATGCTGGATTCATTCTTCAAACAGAGATGAATCACACTGCAGAAGTGCCTCTTTCTCTTCACTGACCATAGAGAGACCCTAGTGTGACAACTTCAGTGCACATATAGATAATGTAAAAACCTACCTCTGATGAGATGAAACTCACAACTAGTGTCAGTTCCCAGTACTTTAAAAAGAGAAGGTAGCTTACAAGAGAAAAATGCCCCATAAAATGCAAGATGAGAGTTTCCCTCTTTGTATACCTATGATAATCTTGCTGAGTGACATCTGTCAAGATGAGCAGGGAGATGCTATCACAAAGACATACTCTGAAGTTGTAGCTGAGATGGACAGAGTAAAGAAAGACAAGAAACAGAAATCTACTGACCTTTTCATTATTTAATACAAAATAAAACAGGGAGCGGGAAATAAGAAACAGTAGAATTGTGATTAATCATGAATTAGCCAGATTTGTTTCCTGCAGTAACCCATCAGGAGCCTGCCATTTGGAGCTGAATCAGTCTCTAAGGTCAGGTGTAGTGACGATCATTTCCACTGAGCTGATACTGAGCACAGTTTTCAGTCTACACATGAGAAACAAAAAATATCCTTCAGCATTGTTCCACTTCAGTGGTCTCAGAGGTATCTTTTCAAAGATAAACAGGCAGCTGCTGTTTAACTATGCTTGATCTCCATGTGAGCAAGGATTAGACACTGATTTTTGCATCTGCATCACTATTTGTGCCATTTAAAATACAAAAAAGTGTCAGCACTGTAACTCACACCCCTTAAACAAGCCCTCTGGCAGCTCTGGTGTGATTTTCTCGTTGGAGTTTTAAAGTATATTCATCATCTGAAGGAAGTTTTTAATAAAGTGTCACCTGATCTTTTGCTGTTCATTAAGCATATAGTAATTAGCAAAACAGCCTTATTGTGCACCATCAGAAACCACTTCATTTGCTGTCTGAAAGGTCTGCACAAAGACATACTGCATTAGGTGAAGGAGGAGATAATGCATTACTCTTCCATTGTCTGGGTATGGTGCTATCACTGTGCTTTTACCCAAGTAAGTGAACAAGCTGGGGATGAAACCAAGTGTACCGCTCCACTTTGGCTGTGGCCACAGAGAAAAGCAAAGAACAGTTGCAATTGCCTTTTTGATGGCAAAGATCATGCTAGTGTGTCTTAGTGACCCAGAGAAAGCTTTTGTGGGAGGAATGTCACAACCCTGTGTCCTGGCCTGGCACTGGAGTGAGACACCCCCAAATGCTGTCTCCAGGGTGCTGGGACCAGCATGGTCAGGCCCAAGCACAGAACTACAGCAGTAAAACTACAGTCAAGTGCTTGGTGGTTCAAAGGTGCCTGTAGGGTGATGCAATGAGACTAAAGTTCATCAAGGGCATATTTTTGGGCTTTGATAGTTTTCAGAAGAGCACATATGGACTTTTTGAAGATCAATCCTTACCTGCTATGATGTGGCAGACTTGTTTTCTGCTGAGAAAAAGTAGCATTTCTGTCATGGTTGTCATGGGAGTAATGGAAGATTGGAGAAAAGGGAAATTACTGGATACAATGGAAATTAAAAACCCCAGTTCCAGCCACATCTCAAAACCAGATTTTTATCAGGTGTTCCCAAAAGAAAACGAAGCAAGGATGTTGGCCAATGTCCTTGGAAATTGCTATTCAAATAATAGGCAGAAATGCTTTTAGGCTTGTGTAGCTTGCTTCAAAGTTTATAAATGCTTAAGACTGCGTCGGTACAATCTCTCCTGTGTGAATATTTCTTTGCTTAGCGTTTTAACAATGGCTGTTTAATACAGTGTTTAACATTTGCAAAGCATTACTTGCCTGTGTGGAGAAGTAGCAATTAATACTAATGGATTTTTTTCTTGTCACAAAGTCCACAGCCTTTAATCTGTATGGGTGTTGGAAGGAGACCTTTCTCTAAGAAACGGGAAATAGGTGAAGAAACCAAGGAGAAAAAGTAATATATTTAAGGATTTGCCTTTTCCTCCCCTTTTCTAATGTAATTAACTACTTGCTTGTTCCAGTACATATGCCTGCTGTTCTTGTTACTGCTTCTTCTCTAACAGCTCAGTTCTTTCTCTCTGGATTTCTTTTCTCTGTTTCTTCATTGGCCATCTCAGCTCTGGAAAGTTCAGTTCTTTTAGCAATTCTGACCAGCTACTTGGCCTCATGCAAACAGCCTGACATGGGATCCTATGCACCACGATTTTGGGCACTCCCTTTTATAAATGGCAACTGCACCTTTGAAAACCATTATGGTTCAGTTCCTTTTTAGATATCTTGTAGCTTGGGACTTGACTCTAATCCACCCCACTACCCATTCCTGCCACAAGTACCTTCACTTCTTGTTTGCTAATTCCACTTATTCAGCACCCTTTCGCATCACCTGGTCCTCTTCATGACACGCATTTTCAGTTATCTGTTTTCACAGGAATGTGATGTCTACTCCAGTCCCAGTTAACATTCTTTCTTGAGCTGCAGCTTCTGTATTACAGGCTCTGTGTTGTGGTTTCTACAGTTTGGAAAACAGCAATGCTTTGATCTTTAGATTTGCTGCAAGAATACTATGAAAGAAAATACTTAGAAGATATGGGGGCTTGGAGATAATTAAATTGGTCATTGACAACTGCTCACCTCTTCTGCCTTGTGTGGAAGGTAGGTATTTCTTTCTAGTTAAACTGATTTAACTTCTAAAATATATGTATGCAATATTTTTTCACCATAATCAAGAAACAGAAGCCAAAATTTCTGATCTGTCTAAGTGACCAAGTAATTCAATTCTACCCCCTGATCAAAACATCACAATGGAAAAAAAAATTACAGGAAATACAGAATAAATCAATCTTGTGTGCATGTTGACATCCACTGTAATGTGTAGGATGCTTTAAAACCTTAAGGAGGCTGCCAAAGAAAACAACAAAACTCCCAGTGTTTGACACCTGCAGGTCATGGTAGTCTTTACTCTTTCTAATCTTTAAAACAATTTTTCTTTTGTTTAAATTGAAAACTTGCCAAGGAAGAGGCATTTCAATGGCCAGAAGAAACCACCAGTATTACTTTCATCTTTAGCTTATTTAAGAGATTAGAATGAAGCTGGGTTTTCAGATCTGTGGTTTAAGGGAGAACTGCTGAATCACAATTCCCTAATAAAAAGCTAACACTTCTGCCATGTTAGACATTTGCCTGAAAGGAGAGGACAATGAAAGGTATGGAAGATTTAAAATTGCTCAGAGAGATCCTGGAAAGGTGGTAGGAGATGAAAGAGAAGGGAGGGAATGTGCTAGCAAGAAATGCATGACAAAGGGAAGATGGCATAGAGGCTGAGATGGGATAGTACCCGTAAGATCTTCCAGAGATATTTTTTTACTTTTGCTCATCTCGAGATGGAATTTGTTCTGAGGTAAAAACTAGTTTGATGCCAGCTTAAGGGACAGTCATACTGAACACCCCTAGAAGTAAGCACTTAAGCAAAACCTACCTCACAATAACCTCTTTATGGGGGCAGATTCTTAGTTCCTGCCACACTACAGTATCTGAACCTCCTCAGACTTCAGCCTCCAATTTGGCACGAAGACATCTGCAGACACCTGGCTTCTCAGGAAGTGTCCAGAGGTCTGTTGGATTACACAGTTACTGTGTAAATGGCTCTGGAAATAGCTATCTAAACCCTTAATTTATGGATCTAACTTCTCACTGATCAAAGAGATCTAGTATACCTGCTGCTGTCCTCCCCAGGAAGAAGAAATTATCTTTGTTTAGATCCTCGTTCACTCTGCCCCGTGTCTGGCTAGCCAGGAGCACTCAGTGTTCTGCGGGTGGTCAGAGGAGAAGGAGTGCAACTTTGATGGTACTATGGCATGTCAGCCTTGCTTTCCATGTATCTTTTGGGGAAGATTGAAAGCCAGAAACTCACTTGACTGCCAACACATGTTTTCAAAGGGAGAACAGAGGCAGGTACAGAATGACTAAATCTTGCCAGTGTGTCTCATTAATGAGAGCATTTTGTTAATTAGGATTTATTGTGGAGAGGTTAAACTCTGTTTCTGTGGTTCTGTGGTCAGTGATGATTCTTGGAGACTGAAATCCTGGTCTAAAAACTGCAAAATATTAATCAAGCATCTACCACTCAGAGACCCTAGCTGCAATAAGCTGTATATTGTAATAATGGGCAATAAGGTTTGAAGTAAATCAATGAAAAACAAATATAAAAGTTACTTTCCAGAGTGGCCCATTTAACCATCCCTGGGGGAAGCTTGGACTGTTGTAGCGAACCCAGCTGAACACAGTACTCTTCAGGACTCTTACTCATCTGCTTTCACGGTCCTCGGAAAGCAAGAGAAAGGTAAACATTTTCAATTGAAAGTCCAACAAGTTATTGCAAAATTTTATATCGTGTACTCTAATCATTTCCAAGCACTTAATGATATTTTTCAAGCTCCTTTTTGCTCTCAAAGTAGTTAAACGACTGCATGAGGATGACACCAGGGAAAAAAAGGATTACTGTTACTCTGTTGTGAGGGCTCCTGCGGGATTGAAATTCAACAAAAATTACACAGAACAAATTTGCAGTGCCAATGGAGAGGAATAATAGTCTCACAGTCTGCCTGTCTGTGTTATCATTCTTCTTAATGGTCTGTGCTCGCATTTCTAGGATACAGTGTACCTGAAGTTGGAGGACTAGCTGTTCTTTGGGACTGAGTACATTTGGATTCAAAGCTGCATTTTTTTCTGGATACAGGATGCAAACCTGAGACAAGTGCATGCCATGAATTTATTATCTTTCAGTACATTATTCTCAGGCAGTCATAGGTGCTGCAGCTATGCCCTTTTGTGCTCTTTTCCTTTCTTTTTTCCCCCAAAGTGTTAGAGACTGCCAGGGATAATGCTGAAACCCAGTCTGACTTCTAATGGACCTTTAGAGAACTACTGGATGAATTGCTTCTCTTCTGTCAACAGAAATTTTTTCTCCTGCACATCATTTATGTCTCCCATTTTCACCATAACTTTGCAATGGGTCCTTCCGGACCTCATAGTTGTCATCAGTTCTTAAAATTCTTTTGCACAAGAAATGAAAAAAACCGTGTTGTTTACTCTGACATATAGTTAAACAAGCACTCACTTTTTTACTGTGCACACAATATTCTCACAATTTTCTTTAATTTTAGAAGGCTAATCTGCATTCATACTTTTGTAATAAGGAATACCTTTACTTCTAACAGCCAGCAAAGGAAGAAGCAAATCAAGAATGAGATCAAACTCACATATCAGATTTCAGGTGTATTCATGTGGTAAAAAATTTTTTACTATCCAAAAAACATAAAAAATACACCAATTTTTTCAGAAGCGGCTATTTAAAAAAGTTAATTTATTGATTATTTCTGCAGTAAAAATACTGGACACACTACCTTCATAGAGTTTTGCCTGTCAAGTATGCTAAAGATTAAGCTTTTTACCATCCATCTCTCCTTCCAGACTCTATATTCACATGCAAAAAGACTTGCCCTTACTGAAGATATCTTATACACAAAAGACTAGGCATGTTGCAGAAAGGTATGCTAGAAATGGACGGTAATATTCTTATGAGGAATGGCTGCAGGAACTGGGACTGTTAAGCCTGGAGAAAAGGAGGCTTAAGAGAAACCTGATTGCTTTCTACAGCTACCTGAAAGGAGGTTGCAATGAGGTGGGTGTTGGTCCCTTCTCCTGAGTAACAAGCAATAGAACAAGAAGAAATGGCCTCAAGTTGCACCAGGGACAGTTTAGATTGGATATTAGGAAAAATGTCTTCACCACAAGGGCTGTCAAGCGTTGGAAAAAGCTGCCCAGGGAAATGATGGAATCACCATCCCTGGAGGTGTTTTAAGACATGTGATGTGGCACTTAGGGACGTGATTTAGAGGAAGACTTGGCAGTGTCTGGTTAACATTTGGACTCAGTGATCTTAAAGGTCTTTTCAAGCATATATGATTGTATGATTCTAAAAATTACTCCATTTGGACTGAACTAAAGGCGGCATAAATGGTGGTATTACTGAAAGTAAAGTTTTCTTTAAATCATGGATAGTAAAAATGAGGCTTCTGGAAACAATAAGGCACTGAAGAATAAGTATTTATAACTTTTGGCTCAATTACTGATGTGGCTAAACCTGCATTGAAAGCTTAATTTTGGAAAGGCGTTAAAAAAAGAAGAAGAAATAGGTTGTTGTATATCTTCTAGTGCATAGATTTGTATATACTTGAGTATGTAAGTTTTCCAAGTCTCTAACAAACACTCATGTTGGCAACTTCTTAAGAAAAAGAAAATGTAAAAAGAGGAGCTATAGCAGATATCATTCAAAAACTAGTGAATATTCAGATTTTAAAAGATGAAGGGAAAATATTTCTTTGTACATTACATTTGCTACTTACCAAAACCACCAGACTTTTTGGTGAAATGAATCAGAAAATCTAGGTCATGTATTATTTGTGACATTAAGTAGTTGCAATTTGCAGGTGAAAGGGTGGCAGAAGGAAAAGGAATCAAAGCATACAGCTGAGATTTTAATATGAAACAAAACTTCTTATGTTCTCCAGTGAATTCTTTCACTAGCTTGCTGTCTCCTATCAAACCTCACTGTCTGTGGGTTTCTATATGCCCCTATAAACACTATCACTTTGGACATGCTGTCACTAGTCAATGTAGTCATTCTGTGACTGGCTGTCTTGTGGCAGGTGCTGTTCACAATTGGTTTGTGGTAACAGACTTCTGGGAAGTCATTCACAGCTGGGACCTGGAGGTGACTGCTCTGAGAGTCTGCAGCTCGTAGACATCCCAACCTAACGTGAGTTCACAGGTGAATGGGGTGCTGATTTGAACTACAGTGCCCATGTGCTGGTAACACAGTTCTGTAGAGGCTCATCTTCAGACAGTGTAATTAATACTATTAATTAATCAAAGAAGTTAATGAACCCAGGCTGGTCTGCCTGGTGATCTGGCCACCTAACTGAAAGAGCTAATGCTGTTCCTGTTTTTTTCTGCACTATGTGTCCATATTTCCCACTAACAAAAAAAGTTACAGTTTAATTTCCCATCAATTTCAGCTTATATCAATCACAGCTAACAATACCCTGTGCCCCTGTGATTAGTTCAGACACATGCCTGTCTTGGCATGTTCAGTTCACTGCACAGAAACTTACAGCCTGAATTTCAGAAAGCCCGATACATTAAACTCAGCAAGCACTACAATTGCTCACTGCTTGCAAAGTTGGGAAGTTAATGCTGTGTGGCTTCCAAAACCTTTGATATTTTGTAAAGCACTTCCTCTCTCATCTAACTTCACAAATTTTTCATTATAACTGCTAGGAAGATGAGCACATAGAATTATTTAGTAATCAGGCACATATTTAAAAAGCACTGTATCGATTTCAATGATAAAATTATATATCTGTGTTACACTTTTCTGTCAATTGCATAAATAGTTGCTGCTCCTATTTAAGGCCTTGCTTTCTCTCCATATAGCATGCACCCACTACGTCTGCAGCACTAATAAGCAATTTTAGCTCTTTAACTGTCTTACAGACCATACAGGTAGTTTAGTGCTCAGATACCTAAACAGCTTAGCCTCGGAAGCAGCCCAAGTGCACTCTTCTTGTGTTGGTATTGCTCTGAAGCTGGGACATGCAGTTCCAGGTAATTCGATAGTTACTTTACAGTAACTATTACTGTTACCACATTTACCAGAACTGGTTGTATATCAGCTTGCAGATGACTGATAAAGTTGTTTAGTACCTGGGGAAATCCATGAAGAAGATATATATAACCATTCATGACCTCCCTGCTGACAGAAGCTTAAAGTCTGTCATCAAGCTAAATACTTTCCTCTCCAACCTGTGTTTCTACATTTTTGAATTACTAAATCAAATGTCACACCGTGTATGTCTATCACTGCAGCTATCTTTGATCACCAGATTTGTCATCTTATTAAAGTAAGAAATCATACTTGTTTGACAAGATTTTCATTATCCATGAAATCCTGCTGAGCAACACTAACTATATTTCTATAATTATTTTTTAATCAAATCCTTACATTAGCTTTTCTGAAATTTTAACTGTGATTTATGTCAATCTGGGCTATGAAAAAGTGTTCCGTGGGTGGAGAAAACAGAAGGTTATCTTCTCTCATCCATCATTAGGCATGTTGTTCTGCACAGCAGTGCCCAAGGTGGTCCCAATTCATTTATAAGAACTGAGGCATTTTGGAAAAGTAGCTTAGTAATTATATGAAAAAAAAAAACTTTCATCCAAAGTAGGCAAAGATAGAGGAATAACTTTTTCTGCTTTCTGAAGATGAAGTACAGAGCATTGAACTGACAATATTTTGGATACATTCTATTTAAAAGTTGCCAAGAAAATCCTGTAATTGGATTATTAATGAATAGTATTTATTTCTATCTGTTTATTTATATGTACTATTATAGAACAGATTCTGGGAAGAGACCCTGCTTTCATTCAAGTATTTATTTTCAGAGACCAGTCCCTTCCACTAACTCTGCTTATCTGCTTTTTTCCAAAGCAAGAGCTCTGGGCATTCCCAGACCTTTTGACTGTTCCCACTTTTAAATAAAATATTCCTTTGATAAGCCAAGAGTTTCAGCATTCTATTAAATCTATCAGTTGATGCAGGAGAGCAGCTGGGGAGCAGAGTCCCTGGGCCAGCATTTGAGAGCCGGATGAGCCCCTGACGTGCAGTGATCTGACTATATGGGAAAGCCCACATGGCATTTTTGCTGGAGTTGGATGATGTGGCAGCTGTGTCTATTATCAGAGCTGGCCTTAGCCCCAGAATTACAAACACAAATAAACTCACACAGGGTGATGTGGTTTCTGCACTGTCATCTCTCTCCTAGGGTCCTGGTTTTGACCAGAGGTGTGCTGAGGCTGGAGGCTGGCAAATGGTCCATCTTTGCCTAGACAATACTCACCTTAAAAGCTGAGAAGGGCTCTCTGAAAGTTAGAGCCATTTCAGCCTGTGCCACAGATGATACTTTTTCTGTATTTCCTCCCCATCAGTGAGAGCCAACAGGTCACCACAGCGTATGACAGCCTTGTGCTGGTGGCATAGGCACATAAGTATGAGGTACAGGAACAGGAATGTGCTTATTCAGGATAAGGTACTTTGCTGCTAAAATCGTCCTACACCAGGGTCATCGCCTGGCTTGTTCCCTCCTAACTCAATGCTTTTTTCCTTTCTACAGCCAGTGAATTGTGAAAGTAGCAGAAAAGCAAGCTGATGGTGCACAACAGAATTGTGTCTCATCCCAGCCTGACACTGTCTAGACAAGACCACAGGCACATTTCAGAAGGACAGATGGGAACAACTCATTTCATCCCTTGCACAGTTGCTCTTCCGCATCCTTCTACTTTCCCTTCTTCCCTGTTGTCCAACTTACCAAGCTTCTGCTGTTTTTGATGATCTGTCTCAGCATGCCTATTCACACCACTTCCACTACCGCTATGCTAAGTCCACCTCCCATAACACATCAGATTTGGCAGAATCCTGGCTAAAATGCAGAGTGGAAAAAAAGGCATTGATACTCAGTCCCTTTTCTGAGCATGCGTCTCAGAATTGTCATGGCAGGTTATGGATCTGGAGACTGGAGGAAGAGACCATCATGAATGGTGAGCATTCTCATTATATGTACTAGACCCATCTGGTATATGATTTCCATAAAAATAATTTTGCTTCCTCTGTTTCCTTAGAAGTACCTCTCTCTTTTCTTCAGGTCAACAGTAGTGATCTTTGTGAGTGACATGGACAGTGGGATTGAGTGCGCCCTCAGCAAGTTTGCTGATGACACCAAGCTGTGTGGTTCGGTTGATAAGTTGGAGGGAAGGAATGCCATCCAGAGGGACCTTGACACGCTTGTGAGGTGGGCTGATGCCAACCTAATGAAGTTTAACCATGCTAAGTGCAAAGTCCACCACCTGGGTCGGAGCAATGCCAGGCACAGCTACAGGTTGGGCAGGGAGGAGATTGAGAGCAGCCCTGTGGAGAAGGACTTGGGGGTGTGGGTTGATGAGAAAATGAACAAGAGCCGGCAGTGTGCGCTTGCAGCCCAGAAAGCCAACCGTATCCTGGTCTGGATCAAAAGGAGTGTGACCAGCAGGTCGAGGGAGGTGCTTCTGCCCCTTTACTCTGCTCTCGTGAGACCTCACTTGGAGTATTGTGTGCAGTTCTGGTGTCCTCAACATAAAAAGGACATGGAACTGTTAGAACAAGTGCAGAGGAGGGCCATGAGGATGATCAGGGGACTGGAGCAGCTCCCGTATGAAGATAGGCTGAGAAAATTGGGGCTGTTCAGCCTGGAGAAGAGAAGGCTGCATGGAGACCTCATAGCAGCCTTCCAATACCTGGAGGGGGCCTATAGGGATGCTGGGGAGGGACTCTTCATTAGGGACTGTGGTGAGAGGACAAGGGGTAATGGGTTTAAACTTAAACAGGGGAGGTTTAGATTGGATCTGAGGAAGAAATTCTTTACTGTGAGGGTGGCGAGGCCCTGGAATGGGTTGCCCAGGGAGGTTGTGGATGCTTCATCCCTGGCGGCGTTCAAGGTGAGGTTGGACATAGCCTTGGATGGCATGGTTTAGTGGGAGGTGTCCCTGGCCATGGCAGGGGGGTTGGAACTAGATGATCTTGAGGTCCTTTCCAACCCTTACTATTCTATGATTCTATGATTCTATGACTCTCCCAATAAACATGAAAGAAGAGGATGTGGAGAATTACACACCAATGGCCTTAAGAAATTATTGGAATCGAATGATGAAGTATTCAGAAAATATCTAAAAGATAAGAAAAGAATTAAGGAGGCAGTGGGCATTTGTAAGGAACAAATTGTATAAATACAATCTAATTTTCCTCTGAAGCAGATAAACCGATGTTGAGCTAATCTGTAGAGCTTCACTTTGGGAACTCCTTTGATTTGATATTTCATGGCATTCTTGTAATCCAGCAAAGGAAATGTGAACTGGATGAAATCACTAGATGGCGTATACAAAACATATTCTGTATTTATACTCAGAATTGGTTCAATGGCAAAATATAAAGAGGCAGCAAGGGCTCTTGCAGAGGTATTTCTGCTCTGTTTCTATTCAGTGATTGCACCAGTCATCCTATTCATATACTTAAAAATGACACAAAGCTGGCTTGGAAAACAGGTTTGGGGTTCAAAGTTATCTTGACAGAGTAGAGAAAGGGTATGAAAAACAAGAGTAACTGCAAGGGAATACTCTCAGGGATGAGCACTCAACTACATGGGCACAGTGTATTTAACAAGCAGTCAGGTTGCTGTTTTTGGAGGAGGACCCATGGGGTTGTAGTGGATCACAAGCAGAACACAACAATATTGTACTGTTAGGGAAAAGGCAAACATCATACTATTATATATAAACAAATGGGGAGCTGGCAAAACACTTAGTAAGGGCTGAGAAGGAATATCTTGTAAAGTTTTGGGCACCATGGTTCAGTGAAGCTGGAGGCCAGTTGGGGACTGTCAAAAGAAAAGCAATGTGAGCGCATCCACACTGTTGAACTTTTTTGCCCTCTAAATTTGTCTATAGGCAGACACCTTCTTGGCCTATGCTAACTTGTCCTGTGTGCCCTGCTGCTCTCCAAGACACTGCTAGCTGACCCAGGCCAAACTGGGCTTAGAGGAGTGTTATAAAAATATTTCATGTGTGAAGAGATACTTCCTGAGCCAGAGATAATAACAAGACTGCTTAGTAGACTTGGATGGGCTTTCTTCTCATTAAATAATCTAATCAGTTTCTGAATCAATCTAAACCTCAGGCAGCCACAAGATCATGTGATGATTAATCCATGGATAAATTATTCACTTATAACCTTAACCATCATGTCCTTTAAAGTTTTAAACATGCTACCTGAGAGTTTAATCAGTTCACCTTTACTATTTCGCTGTGAGTTCCTATTCACTCTTACATGTCATTCAGGTGGTCTGATGTCAACCTGATGAAGTTTAACCATGACAAGTGCAAGGTCCTACACCTGGGTCGGAGCAATCCCAGGCACAGCTGCAGGTTGGGCAGAAAAGAGATTCAGAGCAGCCCTGAGGAGAAGGACTTGGGGGTGTTGGTCAATGAGAAAATGAACATGAGCCGGCAGTGTGCGCTTGTAGCCCAGAAAGCCAACCGTATCCTGGGCTGCATCAAAAGGAGCATGGCCAGCAGGTTGAAGGAGGTGATCCTGCCCCTTTACTCTGCTCTCGTCAGACCCCACTTGGAGCATTGTGTGCAGTTCTGGTGTCCTCAACACTAAAAGTACATAGAAGTGTTGGAACAAGTGCAGAGGAGGGCCACGAGGATGATCAGGGGACTGGAGCAGCTCCTGTATGAAGACAGGCTGCGAAAGTTGGGGCTGTTCAGCCTGGAGAAGAGAAGGCTGCATGGAGACCTCACAGCAGCCTTCCATTATCTGAAAGGGGGGCTATAGGGATGCCGAGGATGCACTGTTCTTTAGGGACTGTAGTGATAGGAAAAGAGGTCAAGGATTCAAACTTAAACAGGGGATGGTTAGATTGGATATGAGAAAGAAATTCTTTACTGTTTGGGTGGTGAGGCCCTGGAATGGTTTTCCCAGGGAAGTTGTGAATGCTCCATCACTGGCGGTGTTCAAGGCGGGGTTGGACAGAGCCTTGAGTGACATGGTTTAGTGTGAGGTGTCCCTGTCTATGGCAGGGGGGTTGAAACTAGATGATCTTAAGGTCCTTTCCAACCCTAACTACTCTATGATTTTATGATTCCTGACTGTGTACATATATATGTACACAGACTTCTCTCTGATCCTTTTATCTCAAAAAATGAAAGTATTTTGAACTCTTTAACCTTTCCTCATATTGAAGTTATTCCATATCTTTGACTTCTCTTGCCTTTCTCTCTGTATTTTCTACTTTTGTTCTCTAGGAGGAAGAAAGAAATACAACAGCACATTACATTCACTGTATGAGCATGCTTTACATGCATAAAGTGGCAGAGGATTATTATTTTGTTATTTTTCTGTTCCTTTCTTAAGAATTCTTTTTTGATGGATTTTAATGGAATTATCAATAACTTGAAGATCATTTTTCCTGCATGCTGATAGCTAATTTAGAGCCCATTGCTGCTATGCATGGTTAAGAATGGGTTTATCCATGTGCAATACTTTGTCTTTATTAGCATCTCATCTGCCATTTTTTGGCCCAATCACCCAGTGTTGTGAGCCATCTGCGACTCTTCACAGTTGAATTCCATTTTATTGCCTTAAATAATTGAGCATCATCACGAAATTTCATTACTTCATTTTTCCAGATGATTTATGAATGTGTGGGATACCATCAATTCCAGCATAGATCCTTTAAAAGAGCTACAAAGAGCAATGGCTATCTGTTAACTTAATGATTTGTGGACATGCAATGACAAAAAAGGAAAAGTTGAGCAGTAGATGGTCTCTCTGCCTTTCCCTGTGATATTTTTTCGCCTTTACTGGTTCTCTGGGGACACGAAAGAATATCTACAGAGGCTATCACTGAATGTTTCTAAAGATTCCGCTTTTTACTTCTTTGAGTATTGTATTGTGTTACTTTTGCATAATAATCTGCCTTGCTCTGTATCAGGGCAAGACCTCGTTTTCTTCTCAATGGGTGCTACTGGTCCTTATATTATATTTTACTTAGGCTTCTCGTCATCTAATCCAGAGATATATTTTTAATTTTCATCCCGTACTTTCTACTTGTAATGTCACAGAATGAGAAGTCTCTAAGTCTCATCTTCCCATAGTATTGTGAAACAAGTGTTGCAAAATCAGTTACAGTTTCATACAATGACTTTTTCACCCCACTAGCTCCGTAGCACAGGTGAGAATTTCTCCATCTCCATCACTCCCCTTTCTCCCAAATTCAGTAAAAGGCTGCATAATAAAGAACTTTTGAGAAAGAGCATGTTGATAGCCTCTTAAACAGCTAATTTGTAGTCAGCATTACTTCCCCTTTCCCAAGCCTCTTGCATTCTATACAGGGGCTTTGCATTTAATCAGGAGCCCTGGGGTACTATCAACCATATCTCAGCTTTAATGTCTGCTTTAAGGCATACACATATGCAGTTCATTTCTTTTCATGAGCATTTGAGGCCAGGCTTCAGCAACTACATTTTTTCCCCAGGCACAATGCCACAGCAGTGTATAGTCCCAGTTGCAGCATCAAGAAGTGACACGTTTCAGTAGGCCTCTAAGACCCTCCCAGCACAGAGAAGGGAATGCTTTCAATGGGAACACATAGCTGCAAAAGCATTAATTTCTCACTCTCCTCAGGGCAGATGAAGGAGGATGGTATTTCATCCTCCTTCTTGGTCTGCGGTATTTAGAGATTAGAAATGACTGTGTATTTACAAAGATGCCTGCCTGCAGGACTTCCCCAACCACATTAGATGGTGCAAGAGAAAAGGTCACATTGGAGCCAGGAATTGAAGTACAAGAAACAGCACAGTTTTGCACCCTGTCTCCGTCACTGCTCTCCAGCTACTGCTGGTGGCTGGGCAGAGAGAGGGGCAACTGGGATGCAACAGTGAGCTGCTCCCTCCTGAGGATACAAATGGAATGGCGGCCACTGGAAACAGGATTACAACTGTCATAGTTTAATTGCCTCAGTAAACATCTGTAAACAGCTTGAATAAGCAGGCAACCAGATGTTAAATAGAAACTTTATATATATTTTTAATGTACACTAGACAATTGAGTATCATTTATATTTACAGTTAATTATGTACAACTCTGGTACAACTTGCATGCGGATCACCAAATATTTAGTATATGCAGACCGTAGTGTTTCCTTGTAATCATGACTGCAGAAGAAAAGAGAAAGAAAAAATTCCCAGGACAGCAAGATACATGCTGAACATGGCAATCTGACATACTCCGCTTCCTTTGACCATCTGACCCTACAGGCACTGTCTATGTTTCCTAGGTGAGGTGCTGAGGTGGAGAATTCATACCTCTCCCTGGTATTGGAGTCACCAGAACAATATGAGTCCCTTCTCGACCTGCCCCTCCTGAGTCAGTGCAGTGGAAACTGCTGCAGGGAAGAAGCCTTTTTAATCTCCTGCCATTCTCTGCTCCTTCTGTCACAGCTTTCTAAGCATCCCATTTTCTAAGTCTTTTGACCTGGTGAACCGGAGTATTGAAATTTTTGTGAAAGGCTGACTTAGCTCTGAGAACACCATTCACTGCACATCACCATGCGAGGTAGCAAAACTTATTACTAAACCTGTCAAGGAATCAGGGTATTGAACTGCTGGTCATCAAGACCCAGGGGTGTGTTTTATTTAGTTGCAAAAGCCTTCAGATCCAACTGTCACAACCAGTTCTCTTTGAAGAGGGCCCTGAGGCCAGGAGACCTGAGGGGAAGCTGGTATACAGCATGAACGGGATTGAAACATTACAGAAACTGGTGTTGCACCTTGCAAACTGGATGGTTCTTAGCAGGGAACCTTTTCCAAAAGAGAGAGGAATAGTCTTGGATGTTTGACAGACTGTTCAAAGGGATGTAGTCCAAAATATGAAAGGCAAAGTGAAAAAGAAAGAACTTTTTTTCTTACTTCTTCTAGCTTCTGGGAGGTGAGGGGGAAAGAAGAAATTGCACCTCTGAGAGGTGCACTAGACACCCTTTGATTTTGTCTGTTCTGGTTTATCTGGCACAGATAAAAGAATTTATGCATTAAGCTCTGCTTCAAGCTCTCTGATACCACAAACATGAACACCCACTAGGGGGGAAAAGGGTAATATATATTTATGGCTTGGCAGCATGTCATGAGAGTTGGAAATTGGGTCTACATTTTCATCTGTTGCAGGTCACTTTGAATGATAGCAAGATTTGTATTGCGGTTTATATACGCAGCTGGCAAAAAGTCCCACACAGCCACTTGCTCACTTTCCCCTGTAGGGTAGGGAAAGAATCAAAAGGGTAAAAGAGAAAACTCGTGAATTAAGATAAAGACAATAGATAAAGCAAAAGCTGCCCAGGCATGCAAAGTAAAACAAGGAATTCATTCACCACTTGCCATTGTCAGGTCACCCTCACAGTGAGAAAGTTTCCTGATGTTCAGAAGGAGCAGCCTGTTTCAGGCTGTGCACATTGCCTCCGGTCCTGACACTGGGCACCTCTGTGAGGGGCCTGGATTGGTCCTCTTTGTACCATCCCTTCAGCTATTTGTACACATGGATGAGATTTTCCCCCTTCCCCCTTGAGCCTTTTCTCCTCTAGGCTGAACAGTCTCAGCTATGGCAGGCAGCATTCAGCCATCTCCAGGAAAGCAGGGTTCCATCACATGCAACAGTGACTTGGGAAAATGGACTCCATCACTCTGAATGTCCTCTTCCTTCCTTGTTCCTCCCATAGCTTTATGTGCTAAGCATGACATCATATGACATGGAATACCCCTTTTGTCAGCTGGGGTCCCCCCCAACACCTTGTGCACACCCAGCCTACTCGATGGTGTGATCGTATGAGGAGCAGAAAAGGCCTTGGCTCTGCATAAGTGCTGCTCAACAATACCTAAAACATTCCTATGTTATCAACACTGCTTTCAGCACAAATCCGAAACACAGAACCATATTCACTACATGAAGAAAGTTAACTCTATCCCAGCTCAAATCAGAACATCCTGGCAGACAAAACCATAGCACGACAGATTTTTGTCCACCTCCTTTCCAGCACCTCCAGACACATCAACATGGCAAATAATCAAGATAATAAGCAATAAATACCCCATATATTTATCCTGCAGTTACATGAATGATTCTTGCTCACTGTTGTTTCTCATGTCCTACTTTTCTGCACACTGAACTGGATGATATTCTTATTTTCTGCTGATAATAATAATAATAATTATATGTTATTAAAGTGCAAATTAAAATTTGTATTTAAATGAAATTTCTGATATCTTTGACACTAAAATAATCCTCCAGAAATTTAGAGAGATTTGTGTAACTGCTGAGAAATACAAAATATTAGCAAGTTCTGAAAGACAATTTAGAAATAGTAATGGAGTTTTTCTCTGTGAGGTTGAAGAAAATATTCTGCAAAGACAGGAAGGACAGATGCAGAGCATCTAATAACCATTTCACTCATGGTACATGAGTGATGAGGTAGCCTGAAAGGCTTGGGTATTTCGGAAGGTGGTGCTAGAGCAGGTGTCATGGTGAAATTTATTTCTCACCTTGGGCTTTCACAAAGTGCCTTAGAAGCATGTCTTCAAAGTGTTAATTGATCTAATGTGAATTTCAGGCCTTGTGATCTATTTCAAGAGGTATATTAAGGCATCTCTTAAGGTTTGAAGAAGATTGGATTATCATGAGAATTAAAATTTCCATGGCATAAGCAGTAGGCCAAGATTTTATGCAGGGTACTATAAATCTTAAATACAACCATGCCCCTACTGAAAAATGTCCTTGAATCTGTCAACATAACTGGTGTTTAGTGTTTTCCTCATAAAACTGCCATGCAAGAAGTTACTTGAAGGTAACCTGGAGCTTGCAGTGCTCTGATACAGCAGAGCATATGCATGTTCTGTCTCCATGATTAAGTGTGAGGTTGATGACCCTGATGAGAGAAGTCCAGAATACCTCATGTTTACAGCCTGGTTCCCTGGGCAAAGAGCTTGTACAATAGCTGGTGTCCACACCTGACTGATGCTGCATTTACAGCTCCCTATGGAAAGACTCCTAGTCATTTCTGTCGGTACTGACAGAATGAGGTCTTGGAATTTTCTTTGGAATATGCTGGAACGTGCTAGTTCCAGCTAGGATCTATGCCTTCCTCAGGCTGCCAGAAGACAGGTATGCCACCATCATCAAGGCAGACTAGAGGCATTGTGAGACTAAACAAGTACCACCGTTATATGGAAGCATTCTAAAAATCCCAGCTTTGTGCAAAAGATATTACTGGAGTGAGACACCAGAAAAGGCTAGGGATACAGTGCTGTCACAAGCTTGTAACGGCTGATAGACTTGTTCCCCATCAAGCATGAATGCTGTTCCCCTGCTCTTTAACCACTATCAGGGACATGTTTTCACCAAAGCACTTCCAGAAAGAAGTTTGAGCCTACGATCCAAGTCTTCAGCCTTGGTTGCAGCAACATGAACAATTAGAATGGGCTTCAGTTGTACAAATGGGAGCTGTCTTAGGGCATCTCAAGATGGTCTATTACCAATATCTGTGACTAAAATTATTCTCTTTAAGGTAAGAATTTATCATTAACACTCATCACAGGAATGAATCCTATGACAGTTAAAAATTGCAATTTGAGAACTTTTACTTTTTTTTAACGTCTCTAAATCCACAGTACCCTGACTTAACTTTCTGTTCAACCTTTCACCTTTAATTGATAAGTGCCCTGATAAGACTCTGCACAGATAACTTAGAAAATAAAAGAATCTGGGAGTGCCAAATGCAAACAGGTCTGCTGATGTGGCACTCTACACCTCTGCCCTTCAAACACTGCCAGAGAAACACAAGAGAAGCCATCAGTAGACAAGGACCATTTAGATAAACCCAGGAGAAGAAACACACTCACTTCAGTATTCAAGTCAGAACCATGTTTCTCCACTTTGGAAGGCGAAGTCTGTATTCAATCCAAAACAACACCTAACTCCCTCTACCTCTTCGTAAGAAAAATCTAATGGGTTTTCAGTGTATCCTTGAAGCTGATGGACCATTCATCCCTAAAGCAAGTTAGAGGTGGTGCTGTGCTCTGCCATGCATCCAGCTAATAATCACTGCTACATGCAGGGAGAAGATGAACTTTGCCACTGGGACTATAGTTTAAATTGACTGACAAGACTGATAGATGTTTAATCAAAAAGACTACTTTACAAAGGAGTTGTCAAGCATGAAAATTAACATGATTCTTTTGTTTCATGTTGATATAAAGCCAAATCCTTCCCTGACATCTGTGGACATGTAGCTCTTATGGTAATGGTGCCTATGAAAGCACAGAACCAGTATTTTTCTGGTCTTTGCATTTTGTCTATACTGCACTGATTTTACTCATCAAATTAGTTGCAGTGAGAAGAATAATATTTTTGTTTTTATTCATGTGCCTTTGCTTCTTTTTGGAACCTTGTCTTAGACCCACCTTAATGTCCTCTGTATGCTGCCAGCAACTATATTCAGATGAGAAGCTGACCCTGTGATCATGGAAGAATCATAGAATCAGCTAGGTTAAGATCATCAACCCCAGGGCTGACAAATCCACCACTAAACCATGTCACTAAGGGCCTCATCCACATGGTTTCAAAACATTTCCAGGGATGGTGATTCCACCGTTTCCCTGGGCAGCCTGTTCCAATACCTGACCACCCTCTCAGTGAAGAAATTTTTCCTAATATCCAATTTAAACCTCCCCTGGTGCAGCTTGAGGGTGTTAGCTCTTGTCTTATCACTTGTTACTTGGGAGAAGAGATCAGCCACTTGAAAGTCAGCGTAACAATTACGCACATTCAAATAATGTAAGGAAAATTATTTACTTAGCAGGACTGAAATCAGTGTGACTCCATGTTTTCAAAGAAGAGTGTTCAGCCAAGGCAAGGTAAGGAACAGCTTTAGTTCAGTGCAATGACCACACTTGAGGTAATGGCAGGGGCTGCTATGCTTTGAGAAGTGTCTCGAAGTTTTAGCTCTGAAGAAGAGACTAGGGTAGCCCTGTTTCTTTCACTGAAAATAATTCTGTGTGGACAGTCAATTTTGCAGACTTCAGCCTTCCTCTTGAATTTCTCCACCATCTTTTTCAGTTGTCTCCCTGTCCATTTCCAAGGCACAGGCACATGGCCTACTTTTCTCGAAAAAAAACCACCTTGCATTGCTTGAGAAGACTCTAACCATCCTCCCCTACAGTTTTCTTTGAAGCCTTATTTTCGCATGGCACCTAGAAGAAATCTGCTCAGTGCTTTCCAGTGCTGCTGGGGGAACTGTTTTCCATGTGCAGGGACTGATTTATGAAGGCTTTCTGTTACCTCAGGACTTGTATACCCAGTGTGCTCACAGCTGGCCCTCTGATCTCCCCTCCTGATTACCAATCAGTGGATCACCAGCTTTGATGCTCAGGATCCATATCTGCTTGCATGTATACATTATACATAGAGCAGTAAGGTCCCACTACAGAAAGCAAAAAGAAGGTGACACATTTAATTAACAAGGTACAGTATAGGATTTCGCAATGTTAGTGAGTGTTGGTTCAGCTCCCACTGTTTGCAGTAAAAGAAGGCTTGCTGTGTGAGCAGCAGAGTGACACAGGTTTGTGCAGGTGGTTTTATAGAGTTGTCTTTGTGCTTTCTTACATGAAGCTCAAAAAAGATGCATTGGCAGGGTTCAGGAGACATTTTAAGATTGTTCTGCCACTACAGCCTTGAGCTCAGAGAGGCTTGTTAATGGGATATATTGAACAAAATTGATTGGGCGACTAGGAAGCATTTCCTTTACATAGGGAACACTTTATTTCCAACATCGGAAATGTATCAGCTCAAATTTCTCAACTGCCGACACACCACAATTCAGCTGTAGCAGCGTTTTGCTTCGTCCTTCCTGTATAAGCGCATTCTTGCTACTGGAAAAGCTCTATGCATCAAGCAGACTATGTATCAGGACAAATTATTGTAGAGAGTTATCCTGGGCTGGTGAGACATCAGGGAGAGCACATTTTTCTGTCAACAAACGTTTTTTTTTCCCCCAAACACCGTATGCCATTTTTCCTTTTTCAGTGCAAGAATGTGTTTCATAGAATCATAGAATCATAGAACAGTTAGGGTTGGAAAGGACCTGAAGATCATCAAGTTTCAACGCCCTTGACATAAGCAGGGGTCCCTCACACTAAACCATGCCTCCCAAGGCTCTGCCCAACCCAGCCTTGAGCACCGTCAGTGATGGAGCATTCACAACTTCCCTTGGAAAACCATTCCAGTGCCTCACCACACTCACAGTAAAGAACTTCTTCCTTATATCTAATCTAAACTTTCCCTGTCTAAGTTTTAACCCATTACCCCTTGTCCTATCACTACAGTCCCTCATGAAGAGTCCCTGCCCAGCATCCCTATAGCCCTCTTCAGATATGGAAGGCTGCTATGAGGTCTCCATGCAGCCTTCTCTTCTCCAGGCTGAAGAGCTCCAACTTTCTCAGCCTATCTTCATGCAGAAGGTGCTCCAGTCCCCTGATCATCCTCGTGGCCCTCCTCTGCACTTGTTCTAACAGTTCCATGTCCTTTTTATATTGAGGACACCAGAACTGCACACAATACTCCAAGTGAAGTCTCACGAAAGCAGAGTAAAGGGGCAGGATCACCTCCCTCAACCTGCTGGCCATGCTCCTTTTGATGCAGCCCAGGATACAGTTGGCTTTCTGGGCTGCAAGCACATGCTGAAGCCGCCTCATATTCATTTTCCCATCAACCAACACCCCCAAGTCCTTCTCCGCAGGGCTGCTCTGAATCTCTTCTCTGCCCAACCTGTAGCTGTGCCTGGGATTGCTCCGACCCAGGTGTAGGCCCTTTCACTTGGCTTGTTTTAACTTCATAAGGTTGGAATCTGCCCACCTGACAAGCGTGTTAAGGTCCCTCGGGATGATATCCTTTCCCTCCAGCATATCAACCGAACCACACAGCTTGGTGTCATTGGCAAACTTGCTGAGAGCACGCCCAATCCCACTGTCCATGTCACCGACAAAGATGTTGAACAAGACTGGTCCCATCACCTATCCCTGAGAGACACCACTCGTTGCTGGTCTGCAGCTGGACATTGAGCCATTGACCACAACTCTTTGCATACAGACATCCAGTCAGGTTGTTATCCACCGAGTGATCCATCTATCAAATCGATGTCTCTCCAGTTTAGAGACAAGGATGTCGTGCGGGACAGTGTTGAATATTTGCACAAGTCCAGGTAGATGACATCAACTGCTCTGCCCCTGTCCATCAGTTCCATAGCCACATCATAGAAGGCCACCAGATTGGTCAGACAGGATTTCCCCTCAGTGAAGCCCTGCTGGCTGTCACCAAGCACTTTGTTGTTTTTCATGTGCCTTAGCATGCCTTCCAGGAGAATCTGCTCCAATATTTTGCCAGGCACAGAGGCGAGACTGGTCTGTAATTGCCTGGGTCTTCCATTTTCTCCTTCTTAAAATGGGAGCTATATTTCCCTTTTTCCAGTTGTTGCAAAATTCACCTGACTTCCATAATTATTTGTAGGTGACCTGCCTTAATTTGAATTTTAGAGTACTTTCTGAGATGTTTGTGTTCCTGTGACTGTATAGAGACTTGTTATCAGCTTTGTTCCCTTCTTACATGAAAGCTTCACTCCCAAGTTTTCTGGAGTCTCTCCTGGATTTTTAACAAATTCAGGAGCAGTCGGTACTCATAAATTGATACTGATAAAGAAAATAATAATCTACCTAAATCAGAGGCCAATATTCTCTGCCTCTGAAGGACTAGCAGGCAGTTGAGGTTGCACAGTACTTTGCTGGGTGGGAAAAGCATAAGAATCAGTTCTACATTGTATTAATTAAATGGAATTGATGAAGTGGCCTGAAGGACCCTTGAGTGAATCCTAATAAAAAAATCTTTATCCACAATTTATCAGCTCCAAATGAGAGCACAGCTAATCCTCCTAATATAAATACGATAACGGAAAAGAAGCTTCATTAGCTCCATTTCCTGGTAAGGGTCTTCTTTAAGCCTGTGGCAGAAAACTTAATGCAACCCAATAATTTGTGGAGCTACTAGTTAGAGATATGAAGTATTTTCTTAATGAATATCTTAATAAATGCCTGAGTCTGCGGTAGGAAACACTGATGAAATGTATTTTCCAAGCAGGGAGTCTGCAAGATCTCCCATGCAAATGAAAATACATGTGAACTGGCAACTAATGTTAACATCAGACACCATGCAGCAGAAACAAAGAGAAGCACAGAAAAGCAGGCAAAGACAGAATTTCTGCTGTGGGGCATTTCTGCTATCTGAAAGTAATGTAAGGCAGCATAAGTCCATTCTTCATACAACCTTACGACAAAGCTCTTCAAGAACTGCAAATGCATGCTACTATACAAGGATACAAAACCTTCCTAAGGTTAATCAATAACCTATTTAGTAACATATTAGAAGATATGATATAGCATTACTATAAAATGTCCCATTTACATTTTAAAGCCATTCAGATAATTTCTCATACTCCAGGATCTTTTCAAAAATATCAGCAGGAGTCCATATGACTTTAAAAGTCCCAGTCTGAAAAGCTATGCAAAGATACTTAATTATGTTTTTACTCTTTCATATGCACAACTCAGGAGATCACTGACGTGCCAACATAATTTGTACTAGCCTTGCTGCCTAAGCAGAAATAAACCAGACTGGGTGCATGCAGAATTTGTGATCTCTGGGCGCTTCATCATGTGCAGTGCTATGAGAGGTCTTGCAACACTTTTCTCCACACTGCAGGCTGTTCAAGGAGTAGCAGGGACTTTGTGCAACATGCTAAGTTGAAAATAAGCAAAAAACTTTGATGGGATATTATTGGACTCCATACCTTTTCATGTCAAATTCACAGTGGAAGGTCTGAATTTTGATACCAATACTGTCTGAAAACACCTACTCAAATGCAGTATTCTGCTTATTTCATGGTGTTTATTATTATAATACAGAGATCACTTGCATGAAAATGTAGTATAATAAGCAGGTTTGTGTAATAATATATAACACTATAACTGTAACCACCAGGGTGGAAAAAGAAATTCAAACTTCAAATTGTGTTTAATGCAAATGTGTAAAGAGAACACCTCCAATAAACAGTCCTTTGTTAGTTACCTATACTGTTTAAGCTTTAAATAATATAATTATTATTATTAGTCAAATGTGGAACAAAGCGTGAGCAGCAAGATAAATCTGCGTCAAACAATACCAAGCAGGAGAAATCATCTTAACAGCCTGCCTAATGTGGCATTGGACAGTGGTGACAGGGCTGCAGGCAGCAGTTAGTAAGAACAGAAAAAATGAGGCGTCATTTGTGCCCTTCTGCTGGCCCGTACGGAGGCAGGCAGCCAGTGAAGGGCCCTGGGCTGAGGAGAGGTATGGTGGGACTTGGCTGGCATTAGCCGTTTAAAAGTTAGGCGTATAGTCTGTGTTGGTCATCTAGAGTTGGTCTGGGTAGTAAGGGTGCTGTGTCTCATGCAAAGGGAGCTGTCCAAACCAGGATGTATGATGTGCACCAGTGCGCCTCTCCATCTCTGTGAACAGTGTAGAGAATATGGAAGCTTGCTGAGGCTGGGTGCCTGATTTTTCAGGGCAACAGGTAGGAAAGAGGTACATCACCCCTACACCACCCCCAGGGACTACACTCAGCTTTGTTGCTGACCTCCAGGGCCAGTAGGCCATTCATTTCTATCTGCTTTGGCTTGGGCATAGATCAGTCATGAAACACAGATCTAAATACAACTTTTTTTTTTTTTTTTTTTGCCTGCAAAATTCACTGAACAATTTGGTCAAGCAGACTTGTTCAATGGGCAGGTGTTGGAATCATCCTTCTCTACCTCACGGTGTGGAGACTGGTGTCAAATCCATTACCCACTAAAAAGCAGCTCTGAGGAGATGGTGGTGTGAACAACAGTAACAAACTTTCTGACTCTGGAGCTGAAAGTGCTGAAGCAAAGCCCATCCACTTCAAAGCAACATACTGGATGGACCGAAGGGACTGACTTGCCATGAAAATACAGAGCAGTACTTACAAAGGGATGTTCAGCATAAGGCAAGCATTCTACCATTAAGTATAATTAATTTTCACTAAGATAGATTGTATCCTTTATTTCAAAAGAATCTTACGATCAGTCCTCTTTAATTCATATCCACTTATGATAAAGCAGTCAAGTTAATCACAGAAATCATTTGAAGTAGCTATTTCCACAAACAAGCAATTAGGCACTTTTAAAATGAGTTTTGGATGTAATTTTAATGTAAAATTAGATACAGTGTTCATGATAATCTTAGCATTAAGCAGAGAGCTATTCAGTCTCTATTCTTCAAAAATTTTACAATTGCAGTGGTCGATTATTGTGAAGTGTAATGTAGACACATAAATACTCATCCATCTCGCCAGCAGTGATGGATTTTCCAAGATGGGGCTCCTTCCAAAGGGAACTCTTTCATCTCTTTTGTGGCATGACTTACACAGATGACCTACTGTGAGGACTCAGCACATCTGACTTCAAATTCAGAACTGATGTCAAGGTTCCGAACCTTTAAAGATGGCCCATTCAATTAAACTTCAGGCTTCCTGGAAAGAGATCTGTAACCTGCATGCAAGTTAAGAGCACTTGGGCTGCCTGAAGTGTGATTTGAAGATGTGCAGTTCATCTCCCTCCAGGGGTCCAGCAGGATGCTGTACTCATCTACCCCATATCCCAGCTCTCCTCTCACCCAGCTGCAGGCAGGATGGCAGGCATGAAACTGTGCCAGGTTTTATGGGAACAGTGAGGGGTTAAGGACAAGGTGGTCTTCCCAGAGGAGGTGTGAAGGCATGCAGCTGATGCAGGGCTGCTGGCTTTGGGGAAACAGTGTGGCTGTGGTCTGTGCATGAGCTGTGTAGCCCACATGCAAGAAACGCTGTGCAAGGGAGGGCTGCAACAAGAGCAGCTCATCCAGCTGACCATCCATGGTGGAGACCCAGATGCAAAGATGGCTGAACTCTCCTGGGAAGGGCATCTGTAGCTACCCAAGCTAAAATACATTTTACAGCCCTAAAACAACTTTTTTATTCCAAAATAAATATCAAATTACAGAGGACTCAAATCAGCTGTCTCTTTATGTGCATATTTTTCAAGCTTTAAAGACAGTATTGAGATAAAGATGGTGTCATAAAAATAAGAAATAAAATGGAGTAACGGTAGCACAAATATTTCTGTAAAGGGGAAGGAAAATGTCAGTTTTGAGCAATGCCATCAAAATACTTCCTTGTCTCCTTGAATTGCTGCCTTCTTTCTCTTGGAAAGGGCAATATAAGAAATCTCTAGTGATTTATTGTGAATGATACAGGCCCATCACCTGCTGTGTTTTCCTATGATGAAGATGATAAGCTACCCTGTTATCATTGTGGTGCCCAGCACCAACAGTGAGCCCTGCAGTTAACATTCGGGGATTGCTTACTGCTCAGATAAGCAGCACTGGACTTCTTGACTTTAAACAAGGCTGCAAGACAGTTTTTTCCCAACTGAATATACACAGATGGTTTTCTGCTGTTAAAAAAATTATGTGTTTTGTCAGAAAAATGAGCAAGAAGGTGCATTATTTCTGCCAAACCATGCATAGAACTGCAACCTTTCTGGTTTTTAACTATAATATTGATTTCATATAGCTCTTATTAAGCAAATAGAGGCTCTTCAATCTTTTTTTTTTTTTTTTTGTTTAAAACAAAAATTAATTACCTTGTATATTATTTGCTGGGGGGGGGGTTCAATAGAAAATAAACTTGTATTCAACAAATATTTACATAAATAAAATTTGTGTTCAACAATACAATTCCTTCTTTTCACCATATGGCATTTTTTTTTTTTGCTTACAACTATTGTCACAGGAGAATCACACGCCTTTGATTTTTCGTATTTAAACATTTCCTAAAAAACAATATTTGAAACACAATACAAATACCCCTTATAGGCAGAGCTGAGGAATCCTGAATTCTTCACCGTTCAATATCAGAAAATTTCTATACTTTTTGATTCTTTGCAGATGTTTTCCAAACTTGTGAGAAATTGTTCTGCGGCTTAACAGCACTGAATAATACTAAGCTAAAGCAAGAACAGCTGAAGGCTGTGATTTATTCAGCACCTTCATCTCCCACCATGTTCAATGGGAACAAAGGGAATTCAGGATTCTTAGCAAATTCAAATTCCTGATGAAGAGTAATGTGTTGTCCTATTTAATTTCTCCTGGAAACGTATGTACATAACTCAGTATGTCCTTATTTAATATCAATTTTGTATTTCACACTGATTCATCTCATGGTAGCTATGTATTTTTCATAACCCTCAGACATGCAGTACATCTGACCTGGGACAAAAGCATAGCTGTGCTGAAGTAAATAAGAATGATCCTTCATTTGTAACATAGAGCATCTTGACCCAGAGACCATTTTTTCCATGCCCTATAGCTGGTTGAACATAACAGAGCTGCCACGTGTCAGACAGAACTGAGCAGACCAAACTCAAAGGGCTAGCTGGTTCAAGAGATATTTCATGTGCTTCCAGTTTTAGGGATGTCTGTGTGGAACACAACCAGAGAGCCACCCAGGAGCCAGGCATCTCAGGGATGCTGTTCTAAAGAGCTCCAAAATGTAGCATTTCTCAAACAACATGATCTGAGGTGCCACTGCAACACTCCTGGTGCTAGCGGGGACAGCCAAACCAAGAACAAGGGTGCAGAGCCACCCCAGGATCACAGCCAGTGTCTCCTCCCATTGACGCCTGCAAAACTTCCCAGAACTGGGCATCATCCAAGTGTGCAGCACTGGAGATGTTGGTCAGGGCAGTGGTTTTGTCTTAGGTACTTTGAAAATTTATCAAACACACCAAACACTGCAGACAATGCTCCAGGATGAAAGAATCACTACATCGTGGTTTTGAAATTAAGGTAGTGAGACAAAGAGCAAGAAACGAGCAAAAAAACAATCACAGCTACAAATATTTTAATTTCATGATGGGATATTTCAGAAAAATTTCTTGGAGCTTTCTTCCCCAACCTCAACTGCTGCATTGAATTTTTTAATTACCTCAACATAAGGATGAAGTAGAAACAATTCCAACCTTAGATTTGCTCTTTCTATGGTATTACAAAATGAGTGTAAACTTTTGAAATACATTCCAAAATACTTTTTGCAATGAACTTTATTTCAATGTTTGTTTTTTTTGTTTGTTTGGTTGGTTTGTTTTTGTTTTGTTTTGTTTTGTTTGTTTTGTTTGTTTGTTTGTTTGTTTGTTTTTTGTCACAGAACCACCTAATTAGAATCACGGAATCATAGAATAGCTAGGGTTGGAAAGAACCTTAAGATTATCAAGTTTAAACCCCCTGCCATGAGCAGGGACACCTCACACTAAGCCATGTCACACAAGGCTCTGTCCAACCCAGCCTTCAGCATAGCCAGGGATGAAGCATTCACAACTTTCTTGGGCAAAGCATTCCAGTGCCTCACCACCCTTACTGTAAAAAACTTCTTCCTTATATCTAATCTAAACTTTCCCTGTCTAAGTTTTAGCCTGTTACCCCTTGTCCTATCACTACAGTCTCTAAAGAGTCCCTCCCCAGCATCCCTATAGCCCCTCTTTCAGATCCTGGAAGGCTGCTATGAGGTCTCCATGCAGCCTTCTCTTCTCCAGGCTGAACAGCTCCAACTTTCTCAGCTTATCTTCATACGGGAGGTGCTCCAGTCCCCTGATCATCCTCGTGGCTCTCCTCTGGACTTGTTCCAACAGTTCCATGTCCTTCTTATGTTGAGGACACCAGAACTGTACATAATACCCCAAATGAAATCTCACGAGAGCAGAGGGGCAGGATCACCTCCCTCGACCTGCTGGTCACGCTCCTTTTGATGCAGCCCACGATACGGTTGGCTTTCTGGGCTGCAAGCGCACACTGCCAGCTCATGTTCATTTTTTCATCTGCCAACACCCCCAAGTCCTTCTTCACAGGGCTACTCTGAATCTCTTCTCTGCCCAACCTGTAGCTGTGCCTGGGATTGCTCCAACCCAGGTGTAGGACCTTGCATTTGTCATGGTTAAACTTCATCAGTTTGGTATCAGCCCACCTTGCAAGTGTGTCAAGGTCCCACTGGATGGCATCCCTTCCCTCCAGTGTATCAACTGAACCACTCAGCTTGGTGTCATCGGCAAACTTGCTGAGGGAGCACTCAATCCCACTGTCCATGTCAACGACAAAGATGTTGAACAAGACCGGCAGCAACACTGATCCCTGAGGGATACGACTCGTTACTGGTCTCCAGCTGGAAATATCTTAGAGATATTAAATGGAGAGGCAGGGATCTGACTAAGATCAAAAATGTTAATGAAAATTTGCATCTCATCTGAAAGAGCTTGGTCTAAGTTGCTAAAAATTAAAAGAATTTGTAGGTATCTTAGATTCTGATGAAAGGAATACGTTTTGCATGGAACTCCCCAAGAATATTTGACTGTCAGCTCTGAAAAAAGAAAGAGAAATTATACCAAGCAAATTAAGCTACTGTGAGCCAAAACCATCTTTTCTGTCCTTGGAATTGTTGCTAGCTCTGTTAGGAAGAAAAGAGTAAAATCAATAACACTTATTTAATTCCACAGGGATGCATCTTCATTCCTTTCCTATCTTCAAAACAGCATCTTACTCAGGGTGGCAGGGTCTGTATCAGCTTAGCTCTGAGAGAGTCAGAGCAATGCACTTTCCCCCACATTCATGATTTTCTTACATTCTCATAGCAGCCTTCCAATGCCTGAAGGGGGCCTATAGGGATGCTGGGGAGGGACTCTTCATTAGGGACTGTGGTGAGAGGACAAGGGGTAATGGGTTTAAACTTAAACAGGGGAGGTTTAGATTGGATGTGAGGAAGAAATTCTTTACTGTGAGGGTGGTGAGGCCCTGGAATGGGTTGCCCAGGGAGGTTGTGAATGCTTCATCCCTGGCGGCGTTCAAGGTGGGGTTGGACATAGCCTTGGATGGCATGGTTTAGTGGGAGGTGTCCCTGCCCATGGCGGGGGGGTTGGAACTCGATGATCTTGAGGTCCTTTCCAACCCTTACTATTCTATGATTCTATGATTCTATGATTATAGCTGTGCCTTCCCCTTTCCCTCAGAAACAAAACTTCAGGAACTACTGGAGCCTTCCGTAGAGCAACAGTAATCTGTTGTTCGTTACTGAACAAGAGGACACAGATGGTGTGGCTCCTGCTGAGTTATGTAATTCTTGTTTGCCTTCAATTAAATTTTTACAACACTGAAGAATATATTTAGTAAAAATATCTTAGGCCACATAAATGTTTCTTATTTTCAAATGTCATAAACAGCTCAAAATATGACAAAATTCTCTGAAATGGTCACAGATTGGGCTTCTGGTATGGTACGTGGCTTCATGTTAAAGATCAAGGAAAGCAGGATCCTGCTGACAATTTTAGTAAATGAGGACCTCAGGCCAGTAAATTGAAATCAATGCCATAGCTACAGTCATCTAAGCAAGGGAATTCACCCATCACATTAGTTTGCAGGCTGATTGGGGCATGGGGGTATTCATGACTGCAGGGGAGAGTGACAGAGGTGGGGGTGCCCAGGAACAGAGGGGACACAGGGCAGGACTTCTCTTAGCAACACATCAGCAGGGTGGTGGGGCCACATCCTGAGCTCATGTGCCTGCGTGTTGAGCCTCATCTGGAGGGCACTGCTCTCAAAGGTAAAGTCAGTGAAAGTGTTCAGAGCTCTGCTTTTGACATTGCAGCCTTTCAGCAATCCCTGGAGACAGCAGCTCCCACCAGCATCCCTGAGCAGCCACAGATGCAGGGCTGAGTGTTTTTACAATGCATGAAAGGTTTTTTCTACATTCACAGAGCAAGTCCAACAGAAGTTTTACCTGTTTTCATTTTTCTTTTACCATGGAAAGGAAAAGGATCATCATCAAAGAGGATGAGGGCCATTAAAAACTCAATATTCTGCTACAGTGATTGGTTTATGGCCTAATTTTGCAGCAGCTTTATCACACGTGCGGCTTCATTGCCTGTCCTGTAGTCCATGCATTTTGGGAGTTTGTTATCTTCAGGACACAGTGCTCCTGCTTCCAGAATAGCTGTCACCTGGCACAGAAACTGCTTTGGAGTGAAAATTACAGAAGACCTGATTCTCCAAGTTGTTAGCCAGTTCTGGCACTATGTGGGAAACTGGAAGGAAAAAAACTGGGTTGGAGATCAGACCTTGCATTGCTGTTAGCTTTTACTGAAAAAATAGTGTTTTACAAATCACTACTGCATGAAAAATAGTGGTGCTTAATTTTCTGTTAATTGCCTGCCCTTAGCCAAACCCAAATGAAATTTTGTGATACCCCTTAGGTGATGAGACATGCACTACATCACATCTTGAAGACAGAAAGAGCAAAATAGTAATGCTTAGAAAATACCCTGCTGTCTCCTGCAAGGCGTGGCAAAAGCTCACACATTTGAAAACTGTAAACATATTCCAACTCACATTTATTCACATTACTGCTTTCACATTGATGTGGTGCAAGATACTGCTCATTTCAGATGAGGCCACCAACATGCCCCAGTAAACTGTAACTTTTATGCCATGAATTAATACTGTACTCAGAACATTAATAAATACTTGAAAAGTCTGTAAATGACCTACATTGAACTCCTTTGTAAAAGTATTTACCTTCTTTAAATGTATTTATTTTGGTGTCAAAATATATTATACCATGAACTTCTGGATGCAATTCTTCTGACAAATTCATGCACCTGGTATGGTCTTTGTCACTGCTGCTGTAAGTCTGCCTGAGTTTGGGATTGAGCAGAAAGTGATGGAGAGCCTGCAGAACCAAACTAGATTTGATCTTAAGATGCTCACTTTCCTCTCATTTAAACATGCATATCTTGAAGCAGCGCAGCACTTCTGAGGGAGCTCCTGCAGGCTGGTGCTCGGTGACCTGCTGCTCTCGAGATGCCACAGCCCGAGATGAGATGTTGGATGTTTCAACCTTAACACAGGATGAAATGTTGGATGCTTCAAGCTCCTCTTCAAGTCTGTATACATCAGACTTCTTTGTATGTACGTGTGCATGTGTGTATGCATGCATGCATGTGTCTGCTGCTCAGCATCCCCACAAGGTAAAACCAAGCAGCTAATGCTAAGTACATGATGCAGTCATCCTTGACTGTGCCCTTTAGACATAGCCTTCATGGCAGACATGGTTGCCATTGATAAGGCTGAAAGTAGCCAAGGAATGGTTGGTGCTTTTGAGGGAGGTCATTCGTGTGGTGCTCCTGGCCATACTCTGGGATCGGATGAGGAGGCGAGCTCTACAGCAGAGCAGCTGGTTGTTGAACTGTTTCCGGAAGCTCTTGCTGAGCAAGTAGAGAGCAAACGGGTTGACACAAGAGTTAGTGAATGCCAGGATCCGAGCACAGATGCTGGCAATGAAATGCAGCATTGAGGTGTCTACCTCTGAGTAGTGGTATGACCGGTATAAATAGATGATGTGAGTAGGGAGCCAGCAGAAAGCAAAGAGGCACACAAAGACCAGTACTGTCCTGGCCAGACGCTTACGGGATTCAATCTGGAAGAAGAAAGAGAAATGCAGATTAGCAGCTATTCCTAGCTCAGACTAGTAGCTAACTATCTTTGCCAGTGCTGCAGCTTTGGAGTTAGAGCATGGCAGGCAGCACGACCAGAGCAGGGCAACTTGGTCTGCAGGTGAACACACAGTAAAGAGCCCTCCTTGTCTCACTTCAACCGCTTGCCCTAAAAACAAATAATTCTGAAAATTTGCTACATGAGAAGTAGCAGTTCCTTTCCTGATTAAAGATAAAATTCCATTGGCTTGCAACTTTGTAAAATCCCAGCTGCAGCAACTAAAGTATGGACATCTCCTGCCATCTCGCACTCCTACCAGTTTGATGCCAGTGTCAGCAACAGCTGCCCAGAGCCTAGAGAGGGATCTCAGGAAAGCACCCGAAGAGCAGCACAAAAGAATTCCAGCCACTCCAGCCAACAAGCTGACTTCATTGGGGGCCCAACCTAAATACCTTATGTAAATGCATGGGGAATAAACATGAAGAGTTAGAGACATACACATGCCTGCAGAGCTGTGATCAAACTTGCATCATAAACCCATGGTCTTCCCTGACAAGTGCTCCAGTCACACTGCCCAAGTCACAGAAGGCAAAGTCACCTACTGGGAGAAGGAAAAACCTCTCACTATAGGAGAAGATAAGGTTCAAAACCATGTAAGGAATCTGAAGGTGAACAACTCCATGGGGCCTTATGAGATCCATCTGTAGGCCCTGAGGGTTGATAGAGGTGAATGAAGTGGCTAAGCCACTAACCATCATATTTGAGAAGTCAGCATTGAAGTGCCCGCTACTGAAAAGAGGAAACATAACCCCATTTTTAAAAAGGGGAAAAAAGAAGACACAGAGAACTACAGGATAGTCAGTCTCATCTCGGTGTCTGCTAAGATCATGGAGCAGATCTCACTGGAAAATATGTTAAGGCACATGGACAATAAGGAGGTGATTGGTGACAGCCAGTAAGTCACAACTAAAGGCAAATAATGCCTGACAGATTTGCTGGTTTTCTACAGCCAGGTTATGGCTTTGGCGGATAAAGGCAGAGCAACTCATGTCATCCACCTGGACTTGTGCAAGGAGTTTGACAGTGCCACACATGACATCCTTGTCTTTAAACTGGACAGACCTGATTTTGATCACTTGGTGGATAAGGAATTGGCTGGATGGCTGTACTCAATTGGCTGGATAGCTGTATTCAATTGGCTGGGTAGCTGTACTCTGAGAATTGCGGGCAGTGGCTCAATGTCCAAGTGGAGACCAGTGAAGAGTGATACTCCTCAGGGGTCGATATTGAGACAGGCACTGTTCAAATTCTTTCTCAGCCACATGGACAGTGGGATTGAGCACACCCTCAGCAAGTTTGCTAATGAGATCAAGCCATGGGATGCAGTTAACTTGCTGGAGGGAAGGGATGCCATCCAGAGGGACCTTGACACACTTAAGAGGTGGGCTGATGCCAACCTCATGGAGTTCAACAAGACCAAGTGCAAGGTCCTGCACATGGGTTGGTGGATCCCAAGCACAAATACAGGCTGAGTGGGGAATGGATTGAAAGCACCCTTGAGGAGAAAGACTTGGGGATGTTGGTTGATGAGAAACTCAAGATGACTCAGCAATGTGTGCTTGCAGCCCAGAAAGTCAACCATATCCTGCGATGTATCAAAAGGAGTGTGAACAGCAGGTTAAGGGAGGTGATGCTCCCACTCAACTCTGCTCTTGTGAGACCTCACTTGGAGTAGTGTGTCCGACATAAGAAGCATGTGTACCTGTTGGTGAAAGTCCAGAGGAGGTCATGAAGATGATCAGAAGGCTGGAACACCTCTCCTATTAAGACAAACTGAGACAGTTGGGGTTGTTCAGCCTACAGAAGAAAAGACTCTGGGGAGACCTTAAAGCAGCCTTCCAGCACCTAAAGGAACATACAAGAAATCTGGAGAGGGACTTTTCATAATGACATGTAGGGATAGGAAAAGGGCGAACGGTTTTAAACCGCAAGAGAGCAGATTTAGATTAGATATTAGGAGAAGTTCTTCACTATGAGGATGGTGAGATATTGGAAAAGGTTGTTCAGAGAAGCTGTGGCTGCCCCATCCCTGGCAGTGGTTCAAGGCCATGTTGAATGGGGCTTTGAGCAACCCGGTCTAATGGAAGGTGTCCCTGCCCATGGCAGAAAGGCTGGAACTGAATGATCTTTCAGGTGCCTTCCAACTGACACATTCTAGTGTTCTGTGATCTGCATTAGTTATCCACATAAAATATTGACATATGCAATTTTAACTTATTATTATTACTAGTATTGTTATCAATTATGGTTGAGGGGTCTGTGGTCTTTCACAGAGTCCAGAGGCAGGACTTTCTGCCTTGGGCTGTGTGGCGTATGTACACAAAACTGCTGGCAACAGCTCACAGCCCTGAGAGACCAAATACAGCACTTGGAGGCTGAAGGAGCCAGAGAAATAGAAAGAAGAAATTCTGTACTTGGAGAAACACAGAGGCAGTGGCTATGTGCAACCCTCCACTGAAAGAGCTGGGGCCATGCGAAGACAAATGTAGGTGGTGAATAGATGGATGACTACCTCTCTTAGCATAATTTGAGCTCTTTCAGGGAAAGGTGCTTTTACAATGTCAGCTAGCATACAGTATAACCTTCACACAGACAAGCCACACTTTTGTTTTACTTGTGTGTACAGGCTTGGAGTCAATCCAAAGGTATTGCTCAACCAAGGGGAACTGAGGTAACCGGTACCTTGTCCTTTGTCCACCATTGTTGCATGCTAAAATTACAATGCCACTGAAAAACACATCTTTCTTCTTAATGAACACAAGAGCAGTGGCAGAGGTTGCCCAAAAGGGGAGGACAGGCAGAGTTGTCCAGAAAGACCTGATAAAATAAACTGCTCCCTGGGAGAGGTTGTTCAGCCACATGTTTGCAGGCATGAGAAGTGTAACACCAGTGACTTTTTAGGGTTTCATAACACTTTCCTTCTGGTAATCTCTGCACCTCTTCCCAGGCACTCCAAGATAATTGATTGCATTCCATTTCCTGTGTTTGATTAGAACCAGAATGGACTGAAACTGCCCCTAAACCCAGCCTTTCTGCCCTTGCTTCTGCCCTGGTGCAGCCACGGTGCCTGGTCAGGTGCCTGAGACAACTCCCCATCCTCACTCCCCTTCCGAGCTGCACACGTAAATCAGAAAATAAGCATTTTACACAGGCTGAACTTTCCTCAGGACAGCTGCAAGCAGGGAATAGGCACGAGAGACCTGACAAGCCCATTTTGACTTTATTTTGTGCCCCTTTAATCGCACTGACTGAAAATCATACATTGAGCTTAGGAAGGATTGACATCTACCAGATGATAATGTCTCCAGAGAACGGCCTGAAAATTAAATCCTCTGAGAAAGGGTTCTCCTTAGCTGAACCATATATTCTCTTTAAATGTATCCTTAATTTGATATAGGGCCATTGGGCCACATCTGCCCTATAAAGAAAGGAAGCAACGCAATAGAGAAATCAATACCAGTTTTCTTGGAGACCTGTAGCTCCTAAATGCACTGCAGGATAGGAATGATGGACTGACAGTACTAAACTGGAGCCTGGCCTTTTGTTTTCTTTAGAGCTCTCTCCCCAAAACAAAAGGGGAAAGGGCTGTTTTTACTACTCAGTTTATTGATTTACTACTCAGATTATTATCACTAATCAAAGCTAAACAAAAGGGAAAAAGTGTTACACACATTCAGAAGGGAAAAAGGATAAGGATTTCTGGGATCAGACATCATTTAATGGGAAGAAAACACAACTTTCCAGCCTTGCTGTTTCACCTTAGCACCTGAAGGTTGCATAAGATGATAGCAATAGGTCATCCTAAGGTGGAGATATCAGCTGGGTGCAATTATATGAATAATTGTTCAGCTGAAGAATGGCTTGTGTCAGTTGAGCTTAGGCTGAAGCACACCTCAGTTGTAAGGAAGAGGTAAGGTAAATAAGGTAAATAAGTTTTTTAGAAACAAGTTACGGTGCTGTTGCTTTCTTACTTGGACAGCCTAAGGCTCAGATGCATTCACATTTAAGACTGACCTGAAATACCCAGTTGCTCATACAGAATTCGAATTTCCCCCTGGAGATTTTTCTTTTTCTCTCCAGTTGCATAGAACAGGAGCAGTCAAGAAGAAGCAGCCTCCAGCTGAAGGGCTGGAGTTTGGCTAGCCAAATCCTGGCTAATTCCCTTCGCTTGGTTCAGGACTTGCACATTTTCAACCACACATTTTCACCCACAGCATGAAACCCCTTTGAAATACATGGGTCCCAGCTGAGCAATCCCAACTGCAAGCTCTGCAGCGGGATGGCTTGGGAAGTTTTATGAAAAAGACCCCACTCGTGAATGACAGTAACAGAAGTAACTGCTTTCGAAGGTATAGAGGGATGGTTAAAAGATGGCATTACTCCAGAGCAAATGGCCTGTTTATATGAATCAAAGACTAAGGTGAAACCTGAGGCTACGAGTTATTGGACCAGAAGACTAACCAGTCTGGCTTGTAACAGAGGGCATATAACAGGTGGGTAGGTTATTCTGTCCAACACCACCCTCATCCAGAGACCCTAAATATGAGGCACTTTTAAAAAGACAATTATAATGACCAACTGGCTTAAAGGAAGAAGCCAGGACTCTTTGCTTTTCCTGAGATTGCACACCCCAAAAAACAAACCATCCACAAGGCAGGTAACTTCAGCACACCTGGGGACCCCACACTATCCTGCTCCACCCTTGAGACCCTGTGCTCACCACCATCCCCCTGTGGTCTCCACTTTCTTAGTCCCTCTCTAGTCTGTACTGGTTTCTCAACATGGCACAGCACGAGTGGATGAGAGCTGGAGCAAAGTTGAATGCAGCAGGCATTGCTGCTGTTGTGGAGCAGTCACACACCTCCCTGACTGACCAGGGCTACTGGCCAGGACAGGACCCTTGGAGAAGGGGCTTCCCCTAACTTCACTCCCCCATTGCTGTGTCCCATTCACTTTTCAGTCCAAAGTATTGAATTACAGAGCCAGCTTTTCCCTCTGTGTGAAGAGGTTCTGCTTCATGGCACAAGGCTTTATCTAGGGTCCTCTCTCTAATAAAGCAACTTTGAGAAGTTTCGATCTTCTGTTGTGTCACCTATCAGGTTCAATCGCCAGGCGTTGTACCCAGCTCTGCCTCATTCCCTGCATCCTAGTCAATACCTTTCCAGGCTTTGGCATGGGTCTCCTTCTGCGTTTGCCATGGTAACCACCCTGCCAAAGTCTCTGAACTTAGAAACTGGAGAAGCTGCTTTAACTGTTTTAGCCCTGTGTTGTGTCTTGTTTCAACCATTTTAATTCTTTTACCCCACCTAATCAGATACAGTCTATCCCAGTATAAATTTCCCTACATTCCCTCTTTACATCCAAAGTCAGAGGGAATGTGGATTTTTGAAGGAAGTTAAGTACCTGTTTCCTCACATGCATATTGCCTTCCACAGGGATGTTGTAAGCGCTCCGGATTAAATTCTTAGCAATGAAATAATAATATACTGAAATGACAGATAGAGGAATGATATAAAAGATGAGAAATGATGCCATTGAGTGAATTTTGGGATGCAGCCCATCTGAATGTGGGTAAGGAGCACAGCTGATGAAGGTTTTATTAGTCCCTTTGTCATGGAAAGGGTGCAGATCTGAAAACACTGCTTCAGGGATGGCAAGCAACATGGATACAATCCAGATTATAGCAGCTCTCACACAAATCTTCATCAGTGCATGGGATGCTTGGATCTCCATTGGCCTTACTATAGCTTTATACCTAAAAAGAAAAAAAAAAAAAAAAAAAGTATTGGTCTCAACACTCAGGCATTGTATTCTTGCTTCTTCCTTCCACTTAGAAAAACAAGCAAAACAAACGAAACAAAATCCTTTTTTACTCAAGACAGTGAAGCTTTTTTTCTGGTGTTTTAAATGTTGATGTTTTCAACAGACATCTCATTTTAAAGCAGAGCCACCTATCATGGGTATAATCAGTTTCATGTGTATAAATTCTGAGTTCATTAAATTTGTAATTGACCGAACAAAGCACAGTGCTGCTTGACATTAATATGTATGTGTCCAGATAGTATTAAGATAGGAAGTGCAATCACAGACTTCAGAAATATATAGCAGTTTACACCCCTTCACAGAATGGCGTAGAAGAAAAGTGGATTGAGATTTTTCACACATTTCATTTTGAGTTGGGAGTACACTGGCCTCCTGTGAGCCAAATCTTACCTTTTCTCAAGCTGAAAAATGCATGTTTGCATTTTTAATTGCTATTTGGTGGTGTAGTTGGCAATTAAGAGTCGTCCGTAACTCAAAGCACTCCAGCTAAGTAGCCAGAGCTAGTAACTGACTTTTTTGAGGGAAAAAATGTCATTATTTTCTATACTACATATGTAGAAGACATTTCTTGATTTGCAATTTTCTCTTTCATTATTTCAGCCTTTCAGAAAATTGTACTTTAGAATCCAAGAAAATGAAAGAATCAAACTTATTTGAACCCAATGTGTGAAATGAGAGGACTGTAAAACAGAAAAGCTTCATATCTGCTGGAGCCCTGCTCTGGCAGAAGCCTACTCTCCCAAGTGAATCACAATTCACAAATGCATTTAAGGAACACAGCAGAGGGAAAAATATAATTTGGAAGGAATATTTACGGGTTTCATAAATTAGTATTTAGGGTCATTATCATAACAATTACAATGTGTTGTTTCTTTCTTTCAGGATCACACTGTGCATCACTCATTTGGTTCCCCCTTGGTCAGTGTCAGCTTCCTGGGGATTGATGGGTGCCTGGGTCCTAAGCTGTCCCAGCCCACTTTTGGCATGGCAGGTACATTCCTATGTGTCTGTTCTGGAGTCCATTTCTAAGCTGTTATCAGGATCCTTGCTCTTTCAGCCAAATTTGGCACTGTGGCAGGAGCACAGGTAGTGAGCTTAACACACTGCCTGACTCCACGCAGCATGCAGCAGGGTCCATCTCCCTGGCAGCCCAAGCCCGTGCTCTGGGATACTCTGTGTGCATGATTGATTCCCCAAATACTGTAGTCTACGTTATCATAAAGCTCAGCATTTGAGAGAGGAATCTATCAGTCCTGCACAGTTTTAATTGGGTAATTGCCTTATTTGCAGGATAAGCATGTATTCAACTTCTAATTATAAGCCATATCTTGCTCAGCATAGAATCATCATAGAATCATAGAATAGTTAGGGCTGGAAAGGACCTGAAGATCATCGAGTTCCAACCCCCCTGCCATGGGCAGGGGCACCTCACACTAAACCATGTCACACAAGGCTATGTCCAACCCCACCTTGAACGCCTCCAGGGATGAAGCATTCCCAACTTCCCTGGACAACCCATTCCAGTGCCTCACCACCCTCACAGTAAAGAATTTCTTCCTCATATCCAATCTAAACTTCCCCTGTTTAAGTTTGAACCCGTTACCCCTTGTCCTCTCACTACAGTCGTAGAATAGAATAGTTAGGTTTGGAAAGGACCTTAAGATCATCTAGTTCCAACCCCCCCTGCCATGGGCAGGGACACCTCCCACTAAACCAGGCCACCCAAGGCTCTGTCCAACCTGGCCTTGAACACTGCCAGGGATGAAGCATCCACAACCTCCCTGGGCAACCCATTCCAGGGCTTCACCACCCTCACAGTAAAGAATTTCTTCCTCATATCCAATCTAAACCTCCCCTGTTTAAGTTTAAACCCATTACCCCTTGTCCTCTCACCACAGTCCCTAATGAAGAGTCCCTCCCCAGCATCCCTATAGACCCCCTTCAGATAACATGAAACATTACAAAAAACTTCCAAAAGGCCACATCTGCCAAGATTAAATGTGGACAGACATAACCGACAGGTCTGGTTGATTTATCCACGCCCTCACAAAGCGTAAAATTGCTTAGCTGAAGGGTTCTAATGAAGAGTCCCTCCCAGCATCCCTATAGGCCCCCTTCCTTCTATGTATGTATACATGTGTGTGTCTACATCCCTGTGTATTTTATATGCATACACATATTTATATATGTGTATTTGGTACATATTCATGTATATATGTGTATAAATAAGTACATACATAGATTTAAATTTATTTACATTTATTTTTATGAAGATATATCTGGACATCTCAGCATTTGCAGATCTGGTTTTCATACAGGTTTCTTGTGCAGGTGATTGCTCTTTTAATGGACTGCAAACACCTTGCAGTAGTTTTCTGTTGGAGCACTTACTCCTCAATCTCTACAGCTCCCCTTTATTCTAGCTGTACACCTGCAGCAGCCAGACACAGTAGTTTAAGGCTTGCTTAGCATCTCTTTAACTTGCACTCTCAAACTGGGGATTCAGTGGTGTCATACTACAAAGCACAATCTTCTGGGGAAGATAATAATCTCAGGTGAAGAAAATCACAGCACTTAAACAAATATGTTATGACTACTGCAGTAATAAAATGGAAGAACCAGGCAAATTACTAAAACGGTGTACTGAAATAGCTTAGTTTATAGCCTGATTCACCAGATATAGAGTATTCACAGAAACAACAGCTAACTGAACATCTTCAGTAAGCCCTAAGGAAGATAAATATAAAAAGAAATTAATCACATATCAATGTATTCATAAATTTAGTTAATTCAAAGGTATTTCTGCAGGTGTTGGTTTTTTTTTTTTTTTCATGTTTATCAACATGGTATGTTGGCATAATTATTTCAGGGATACAGTGGAGGGAAGGAATGGCATCCAGTGGGACCTCGACACCCTTGTGAGGTGGGCTGATGCCAACCTGATGAAATTTAATCATGCCAAGTGCAAGGTCCTACACCTGGGTCGGGGCAATGCCAGGCACAGCTACAGGTTGGGCAGGGAAGAGATTCAGAGCAGCCCTGCGGAGAAGGACTTGGGGGTGTTGGTCGATAAGAAAATTAGCATGAGCCGGCAGTGTGCACTTGCAGCCCAGAAAGTCAACTATATCCTGGGCTGCATCAAAAGGAGTGTGACCAGCAGGTCAAAGGAGGTGAACCTGCCCCTCTACTCTGCTCTCGTGAGACCTCACTTGGAGTATTGTGTGCAGTTCTGGTACCCTCAACATAAAAAGGACATGGAACTGTTGGAAGAAGTGCAGAGGAGGGCCACGAGGATGATCAGGGGACTGGAGCACCTCCCGTATGAAGATAAGCTGAGAAAGTTGGGTCTGTTCAGCCTGGAGAAGAGAAGGCTGCATGGAGACCTCATAGCAGCCTTCCAGTACCTGAAGGGAGCCTATAAGGATGCTGGGGAGGGACTCTTCATTAGGGACTGTAGTGATAGGACACGGGGTAATGGGTACAAACTTAAACAGTGGAAATTTAGATTGGATATAAGGAAGAAATTCTTTACTGTAAGGGTGGTGAGGCCCTGGAATGGGTTGCCCAAGGAACTTGTGAATGCTCCATCCCTGGCAATGTTCAAGGCTGGGTTGGGTAGAGCCTTGTGTGACATGGTTTAGTGTGAGGTGTCACTGCCCATGGCAGGGGGTTGAAACCTGATGATCTTAAGGTCCTTTCCAACCCTAACTATTCTATGATTCTATGTCCTGCAACAAAGGCCAAAACTTTGATGGAAAAGTGTGCCCTCTGAAGATTCAATTGAATAAAAAATGATACAGTCAAGAACTTGTGTCAACTCCAATTTCTCCCCAGTTGTTAAACAATGCAGATGAAAACGACTGGGTTGCCAATCCGATTGGAAATATAGAAGAGATGCTGACCTTTGCTACAGTTCAATCTTTAAACTTCTCTGTTCCCACCGTGCTTGTGAAGCAGCAACCTGACTTGTGCACAGCAGCTCCTGAAGACCTTCTGGCCAGGATGGATGCCAGTGATCTCTGTGTCTCACAGTCTCATTTAAAGAAGCCCACATGAAGGAATTACACGTGGGGCTATTTTAAGTGCAATTAATGTAACGACAGTTCATGAGGCACTGGTAAGATTCATCCTATAGGGTAATTCTCCCCTACACCAACTTCAGTGACTCCGCTGCTATCGCTCTTCCCCAGGTCAGTCTCCAGGCCTCCAAGAGAGCCTGGTGAGAGGATTGCTTCACACCAGAATGCGAGAATTCAATAATGTATAATACATTATATTATTATATTATATTATAATATATAATATTATATTATTATTATTAACATAATCCCCAAAATTCATTGGAGTTGGGTAGGAGCCCACAGAGTATACAGCTCTCCATTGAATCCTGGAAAATATTTTATACTGGTCTCTTAGGATCTCAATCTTGCTCATTGAATAATTCTTTCTCATGACCAAAACTACTGAAATGACCATAAACCACTAAAATGTGACACACACCTAAGGTTTTCCTGTGGTAAATACTTTTCCCATCGAGGTTAATATGCTAGGGAAACTGCAAAATTATCATTATCCTTGTGTTAATAATAGCGTAGTGATAGCACTACCTAATGTACTCTAAAACTTTACTATGCAAACAGTGGTTAATACCAAGCACTTAGCCCCAAAGCTGCAACTTCAAATATAAACAGAGAAGTAGCTTTAGCATGAAAAATGCAGTTACAGATGTATTTTCCAAAAACACAATTCAAATTAAGGGGCCCCAAACTGATGTCATATTTCCCTAGATGCAGCTTCTCTGCTACTGTAAAATTTTTTAGCAATCTTTGTGCTACTTCGCTGAACCAAGAAAATACACACCAGCTAAAGATTAAACAGGCTTTGGCTTCAAAGCCATATTGCCTACATGTTTCTAAGCACAGAGGTAGCAAGGATTGCAAATTTGCTCTCACATGGGGGAAGAAAGGACCTTATTCCTAAGGCTGCTGCCTCATTGCATCCCTCGTGTTTTTTTCTTGTCATCTTCAGCCACTTATTTATGCCTACTATAACAGCCACAAAAATTAAATTAAAACAACTAAAGCATGTGAGGAAAATCAGACATTTCCCTTGGATTTTAAATTATTTAGCTCCATATACATTACTGCGTATTTGGGTTTTTTCTTAGGGATGTAACTTTACGCTCTGTGGGAAAGCTGATGCTGTAGTCAGCCTTCACTTGCTTTCCTCTTTCATGATCGCTGTTCCCCCTTTCCTTATGTCAGCAATTAAAACTAATGTAATGGCCCATATGACAGCCTTCATTGTATATCTAGTAGATATGGGTTGCAAAAACAGAGGCAGGCTTAAGCTCGGAAATACAACCTTCTGCAGTGTCTTCATGAGTGGTAGGTCAGCAGATATTAATTTCAGCCAAAATAATTTGTGTCCTCCGTAATAACTGCAGTTGCTGCCGGTGACAATGGGAAAGAAATATCCCTGCCTCGTGGCAGTGAATGTAGCTGCTCATACAGGTAGGTGGGCATCGAAGATGTTCCTCCTGTCTGAATATGACAGCAAATATTGTATAGCAGCTATGTGCCAGCCACTATATCCCTCTCATCTATTGAATCTGACTTAGAAAGGTACATTAAGTTGCTTTCATAACTCTCCCTTCCTTACTTTTTCAGCAGTAGGAGTGTGACAAGAGAAAATGGCTGAAAGAGGCTCTGCCACAGAGTACTTCCTTTTTCTATCACAGCCCTTCTATGCACACCTACATTCCTGCTGCTGAACCTCACACTTGCAAGAAACATAGAAAGAGAAAAAAAATCCTCCCCATCCTTCCTGCAGGGAAAGGGGACACTGCACCTCCAAAATGATTCTGCAGGAGTATTAAGTTTCAGGGGAAGTTTCCTCCAAATAATATCATCCATTCCTGTGTCCTACAGTGTTAACGTAAAAAGACCCTGGGCCTCACTCCTGAATTTGTATAACGGTTGGAAAAAAACAAGTGCTGTAGAACCTGCTCAAACAAAATTTCAGAAGGCTTGCCCACCCTTGCCTCACTACCAGCCCCACTGTTTAGACTGCATGAGGCTGGTGGAAAGATTTGCTGCATTGCTGCTTTCTGGTTTTCTCTCTGATGTGAGAAATCCGCTTGTAAACTTTTGAATCTGTTTAAACCGAGCTTGATTTTGAAAATTTGGGCTAATGTGAACCTGAAACTTAAAAAAAAAAATAAAAGCAGGGATTAGTTGGAATGAACTGATGCCTTACAAAAATAGTCATGTAAATTTCTGTGAAGGGAAAACTCTGAGTTCTTCCCAGGTCTAGAAAATGAGTTCCTGAAATTGCCACGACTTCCTGCTGTAATGATGAATGAACTGCCTCTCAGTCAGCACGTCCTCACATTTTGTCTGTTCCCACATGTAACCAAAAGAGGGAGAAAAGGTGTGCAATTCTCGCTTCCTCAGATGCCCAGTCATCTGTTCCCATTCGTAAGCTTAATGCGTGCCCATTGATCTGGTCTTGGCCGATGAATAGACCGAACAAAAATCTTCTCATTAGAACTTTGTATTATGTTCTACTAGTATCACATTATTGTTTTGCCCTGGACTGGATCAATTACCATGCAAAAAAGGCCTCAAGCAACAGAAAAAAAGTTAATGCTGTGCAAAAACTACATAAATGAAGCATGTGGAGCCTTATTGAGTGTGTAGCTCCATGTGGAAAGCAAAGAAAAAGTCTTACTAAATATCTGAAGACATTTATGAGAAATGCAGTGTCTCAAACTTTCCTTATTGTTTCCACCATGGATGCCATGAATATTTATAGCTCTGAAGACAATTCAGTAAATCCAGAAAATTGCTAGACTGTCTAACCCATCAACACATTCTGACAATCTATTCTGGGTCTATCTGCTTTCTGCATACTTAGTTAAGATTATCATTATTATGCATGATTCTTGGGTGAACATCTGTTATTAAAATCTTTAGTAAATTGCATATGGGCACAAAGACATCTCTAATAGGTTAATCTTACATACATTGGCAGGTACTGCCTACTTTATCTCTCTTTTAATTAATTAACATTTAAATAGAAAAAAAAATTAAGCATTGATGGAAGTTCTCATTTTTGAAGCATGTGCTCAGATTTCAGACTGTATACCTGCATACTGCTAAATCATTCTGGAATCTGGACAAATGGGTATTTCAGTCCAAGAATGACTAAGGTCAAAATTGAGACAATATTTTAGAGACTATTGAACTGCACTATGCACTGGGGAAGGAGAGCTTAGGTAGCAATTATCTCATAGTTAAGGTGCTATTCCTAATTATGACCATCCAGAGCACAAAATATTTCAGAAATTAACTATACATATGGACAACACCAAATGTAAGGGTTACTTCAGGAAGTAGTGGAAGTCCCACTCACCATGCTTTCCTTATTGGAAAGACCCCCTTTCCACCCTTTATTCTCTGTAGGTGATTAAAGACAAGCCTCTGAATGAAACCCTGATCCCAAGTCAAAGATTTCAGTGGGGCCAGCCATGCAGTTTGTGGCAGTCCTTGCAAATGGATGCGCCTGCTCATGCAATGGGACACAAGATCACATGCTGGTGGAGCAGCTTTCTGGTACTGGGATTGCAATGTGGTGTGCATCCAGAGCAGAGCTGGGAGGGCTGGTGATAACACCTGGTCCATAAGGAAAGGGAAGGAGCAAGCCTTTCCATCCAAGGCTTTGCTGTCTCAGCCCAAGACTTCAGGGTTGTCCATGGCATGGAACAGTCTCTCTGCATGCCTGAGGACTGAACTCTTACCAGGGCAACTAAAGCTTGGGTCTCAGATCCCTCATCTCACTAGACAATCAGCCTTATTTCTTCTGAAAGCACCACTTTTAGTGCATAAAACCAGCATCACTGATTAAGCTAAACACGTGGCATAATTGCTGGATATCTCACAGAGCCACTTATAGAAATTCATTGGAGTTTCTAAAAATGGCAGTTTCTCATGCCAAAACACCCGGCCTGTGATGTGCAATAAATCAATATTGTACCTTGTTCTGACAGAAAGTTCATCATTGACCTAAAAATTAGCAGTTTCATAATCTATAATAGCTGTATTGTGCTTCTCTTAATTTTGTGGACAAACTATATATATATATATATATATACATATGTATGTATGTATGTAGCTTCAGCCTTAAGTTAAAAGCAGCTGTCAGATCAACTGACTGGCAATATAAATGTAAAGGGGGCAGTGCTAACCATACATTGGTAGCTGACACCCAACCTCCTCCCTTGTCTCTCCTACCTTTCCCTAAACAAACTGTTCAGGGCAAAAAGCTGCCCTGAACAAGAGAAAATGAGGAGTCATGCTAAAACCTCAAAGAAGTAATAAAAAAAATCAATATATAACAGATGGGAAAAAAAGCATAAGTAAATGACAGCAAATATCAGAGTTTGAAAATGTCAGTGACTGATAAGAGAAGACGGAGGAGCTAACAAATTATCAAAGGTTGCTGTGTAACAGACAAACATGCATTTTTAAATACATCAGAAACAAAAAAAAAAAACCCAGTATGTCATGCATACACGTAAATGGTGAAGATACGAACAATGATGAGACAAAGTGAAAAGCAATGACTATTTATTTGTCTTCAAGACCAAACATGAAGGGGGTATCTAGACCATGCATGCAGTATTATAGATGTAGCAGAAAACTCATCAGCTGTGCTGCTGAAGAAGATGTGAGCCAACATCTGCTAACAAGAAACAGTTTCACACCATAAGGCCTGAATAATTTACACCTAGGATTATTAAAGGAACCAGCTGGGCAACAACTGGTGTTAATTTTAGTTATAAATCTTGAAAAAGTAGAGAAATTCCCCAGAAGTGGAGAACTGGCTCTAAAGTTGTGAAGTTCAGAAAGCTGGAAGGTGTGACCACAAAAACTGCCACTATCTGGGCTGCCCAAGGTCAGTTGTAGATAGACTAAAGGAGATGTTAATTCTGCTAACAGACTATAATTGATATGTTGTCACAACACTGTACATGATGTAAAAGGATGTGGGCCATTCTGGTGTGCAAGGGAGGCACAGCCTGCATGGGCACATTGGTGCAGGTGACTATGCATATAAATACGCACACATGCCAGGGTACATATGGTCTTCCCTCCCCTATCTGCTCCCATGCCTCTCCAATGGAACAGAAGTTAAAACTAGCAGTCCTGGAGTGGGAAAGGAAGCCATACCAGGTGGGTACCCTGAGCCTCATGGCCTCTCCTCCATGTCCTCAAACATGCTGGTAAAATGTAGCAGTGTGTGAAGCCATTTCTAGCTTGGTTCTTGGAACCTGCAATGCTATTTATTGCTCATATCAGCTGCCTTGGGCAAGCTATAAAACCTTTTCTGGGAAAGTTTGCAGATGACACAGTAGCTGACCAGACTAAAAAGATTGTAGAGTCATTGGGATAAGTGGCTATAGTCTGACAGAAGCCATTTTTACTCAACCAGGTCTGAAACAGTGTATCTAGGACCGAAGTGAGTAGATGGTGTGATCTTCCAAGGAAAGAGGAGACCAAGAGAAGACATTGGAGTATCACATCTGCACCTGACAAAATGGGACATCCTGTGCCATTCTCACCATGTCACAGCTTAAGTGTAATCAGTACCTGAGCTAGACAGCATAAAGCTAAGTCAGTTATATGATGCTTAAGTCCTTTTTGTGGCTTCAGTAGACATAGGTGACATAAGTGACCAACACCTTCACATGGACTTTCAGATGCATGTTCAGGTCAAACAATCTAGTGCTATCCTTGACTGCTCTTATCATACAATCATGGAATGGTTTGAGTTGGACAGGATCTTAAAAATCATCTAGTTCCAACACCTGCCACAGGCAAGGACACCTTCCACTAGACCAAGTTGCTTAAAGCTCCATTCAGCCTGGCCTTGAACACTGCCAAGGGTGGAGCAGCCACAGCTTTGCTGGACAACCTGTTCCAGTGCCTTACCACCCTCAGAATAAAGAATTTCTTCCTTATATCCTGCTAAAACCTACCCTCTTTCGCTTTAAAACCATTGCCCCTTGTCCTGTCACTACAGGCGTTGGTAAAAAGTCCCTCTTGGTCATTCATATAATCTGCTTTAAGTATTGAAAAGTCATAATAATGTCTCCCTGGAGCCTTCTCTTCTTTAGGCTAAACAACCCCAACCCACTCAGCCTTTTAGTTATGCTATTAGTTAGATTATTATGCAGTGGTTATAGGTCAGACAATTTTCAACTTGAAATATAAGCTCTAAGCAGTGATAACAGGGTGATCTGTGCACCTTTAGTGTGAATAGTTGAAAAGTTGCCTAGTATCACTGAAAAGATCTGTTTTAAACCAAATCCTTGACATATTCAGCAGCCTCTGTGTACAGGCAAGAAACACTGCTGAATTAGATGGCTAGAGCAGTTGGTGCTAGTCCAGCATCTGCATCTCTGGTTTTCCTAGGTCATTGGACATCTGAATCTCATGCTTCAGAGCTGTCTGCAGGTGTGAAGAAACTTTATTCCTCCAAGTGTGTTGTGGTACTGTTTTCTGTCCTGCCTTTCCTCAGAGCTGCAGAGACTGTCCATGTCTGGACGGCAGGAAAGGAAAGGATGGGCAATGCTCCGCCAGTACTTCTCCCTTTGATGCTCTACAGTCTTCTACAGTCTGGTTAAACTAATCTGATTCAACTGGCATCAGGAAGGGAGTCTTCTGCAAGGGACTCCAACTTTATGCCTTTCTCTTTCTTTCAATAGCAATTGGCTGGCTGCTAGGACACCTTCTTGGCATCCTTAGCTCTGTGAGGTCACACGCAGCAGGCAGTGTTGGGGGGAATTGAAGAGTCTACTACGGGCAGGAGCTTGGCCATGATCTCATGGCCCATGGTGTCCTACATGGCATGGGGTCAGGTGGGCATGTGGGCACAGAACTGGTGAGAAAGAAGGTGAGAGGACTTTGCAGGGCTAGCAGTGGAGTTTCTTTTCAAAATAAAAGGAAAACAGGTTATTGCAAGGGTTGTCCAAGAGCAAGCATCTACCGTATGTTTCACACTGCATACAGGACAGGCTGTGCCTGCTTCTCCTTTTTAAATCTCAAGTCCATTCTACTTTCTTAGCCAGGCTGTTGTCCACATCTGAGCACTAATTAGTAAATACATGAACCAAAGGGACCACCATGCAGATGTTGATGTGCCAGCCCACTGTGTTCAGTCTGACACACAGCTGACAAATTCTTTGCCGCCAGGTGCCCTCCTTATTAACGATGCCTATGGCACCTTGACCATGAGACCATGACAGTTGATGGGGGTTTTTAGGTTTTACTGAAATGTAAACAGTAGTTAATCCAACTTTTCTTCCTTTTGATTGCTTAAATATTGACAGTCTCCAGCACATTAGCACTGACTCTAACCTCAGATTTGCGCACTGATCCCATCGCTATAAATGGGAGCTCTAATGTTCCTGGTTATAGAAGCTCCATATATTATGTTTTGGCCATCTGCTCTGGCTAATCAAGATATTCAGAAAGTTTGCGCTGTTTGACCTGTTTCTCTTGGTACAGATAATGCAGAGGCTGAGGAAATGAGAGCTAAAACCCCGAGCGTTTAGAGTGTTTATCTTATATTGACGCAGTGGCCAGCAACGCAGGATCTAAGACTATACATCAGCTGAAAGAGATACATGTATCTCTCTCTGCAAGTACCCTGCCCCATCAGTACAGGAGAAGCAGTGGCGCACTCTGCCAGCAGCAAGCTATGCGGATAGGCTGACCGGTGTCTCAGAGAAAGGGAACGCTTTGGGCTGGGGTCCAAAGTCCCTCCATTTTTCTTCCCTGGCTTGGAAGGACTGGTACTCTGGCTGGGATGATGTTAGTGAATCCAAAATGTACATGTGGGGGGGACACCGTTCCGCTGATTCGCATTGAGTGGCCTAGAGGCTTAGTTCAGTGAGTGGCCTAGAGGCTGTCTTAGTTCAGAGAGTGGCTTTCTAAGCCACTCTCTCAAAACCTTCCTGAGGCTGCACAGTAAATTACAGCACAAGTAAATCGCGCTAAAATAGTGCCTTAGTGACCTGAAGGGATTTAATGAATGCTGTGACTAGACTGTTGAGAATAAACTTTGGACCTGACACTTTACTGACGGTATTAAAAAAGAGTGTCACTCAGTAAATCAACTCAATGGAAATCCAGTTTGACCTTCCATAACTTCATTTCAGAGTGGTATGCTCCCCTTAATCCCCTTGTGGAAACATATCCTAGTCATTGTATAATAAAAGAAAATAACTGACAAGCAGATAGTACTCTTCCTCTGGTTTTGTGTGTAATATTAATAGCAGGGGCTGGAGACATCAAAATCACAGAAGAGATGAGTCCACTAGACAAGGTTTTTTTGCATATTTAAAAATATCTTTCCAGAAATTCTGGATTTGTTTCTTTCCTTCCACCACTATTTTTTGGGAGAGAGGGTTGTTTGAAGCTTTTCTTTCTTAGATAAACAGTCATGAGTCCAGAGGAACATCAGAAGTTGTGTCTGTGACCCACTCCAAGCATAGCTGGATCCCTGCATTCATCCCTGCACCCAAGCATTAAGGTTAACATTTCCAAACTTAATATCTTCATTTCCGGTCTCCCACATAACTGCAATTCCTGCTGCCTGCAGCTGGTCTTACCAAGTAAGCCACCTAACCTCATGTGTAATGTCACCCCATGCATCTCTCTACACTCTCTCTCTTTCAGCACAGGCCAGCAGGCAGCTCTGGATAGCAAGTATTACTGCAGTTTTCCAGCACTAAAATAATCAAAGGTGCTTAGAGCAAAGACGCTGTTTGTAACTTCCACTTACACTTTGCACTTACTCTGCTGTGTGCTTGTAAAACCAGGATTACTTCAGGAAGGTTTCACTGTATGAGCACTTGGATATTTTGATTTTTTACTGTGTCAGCAAAACAGCGGGGAGTATGATCAGTGCTTGACAGCTTGGATAATTCAAATGTAAATGTATAAACCCTGTCAGTCAAGGGAGAAAAAGGCAATTAAATAAAGACATCTCCCATGACAAGGGCAATTAAATGGTCTGCTTTTCCTCCTACTGTGCAAAGATTTTCCTTTATTTCCTGTCACTTGCTGAGCCAGCTTTGGCTTTTATGCCTAGGCTAGCAGCCCAGGTGTCACCGCTCTCACAGGTACTCTTATCCCCTTTCCCCTTGCACCAAGGAGGAGGAGGGCAGGCCAGCATGAAAACACAAACTCCTTCTTTGCTGAGATGAGCTGAGCAATAGCTGAAGAAATCCACTGCCTTGACAGAGCAGAGCAGCACAGCAGACAGATGTCCTTCCCCTGCCAACCTCATTTACAGTCCTTCTAAAACACACAAACACACACCCATCAACTGCTTGTTTCCTTGCTCTTGTAAACTCAGTCCTCCTGCCTTATCGCTCATGGAAGGTGTCCTTAAGCACAGCACACGCCTTAACCCTCTCCTGGCTTTTCTGCGAATTTGCCAAGCTTGCGGGAAAATGGGTCTTGCTGACAGCTCCCACTGCTTCTGTGAATGCAGCTAGACAGATACAAGTACCACGCAGCCAGTGGAGTAGTCCCACAGAAAATACATTTCTAATATTAACTCTTTTTTGCTCTTTCTTGCACATTTTTGAACAATTTAACTTTGGCCTGTTGCAGTCTGACGATTGTACCCAGAGCCAACCTAGGCACCTGGGAATTCTTTGGCTATGCCCTACCTAACCAAAGTTATGCAGGCATGCTCATCTGTGTCTATATACATGCAGAGCACCTTGCAGGCTTGGAGGCTCCCACTGCAGGAAAAGCTGAGATCAGCAGTTTGTCCCTGTGCTTCTCCTTGAGAAAAGCTTGTAAGTGAGCAGCCAACCCTCTGGACAACCACTAGGTCTTAGTGAGTGAAAACACTGAGCAGCTTTAGGTGCTCTGTGTTGGATGTTGGCACTTAGCTGAGTGCTTGCAGTCATGAGCAGATAATGGATTCAGTATAATTAGTCCTGCTTAACACATGGGAAAGTGGAAATTGGAGGAATTAAAGTATAACACTAGAAAGTATACTGCTGCAACCATGATGTGAATGGTGCAAAAATCTATTAAAACTAGGCCTCTTGTTTTCAGAAGGTGATCCAAAGCAACAGATTTGTACAATTGTCGTAGCACATTGCGTATGTGCCTCACTGCTCTCTCACATACTGTATTTACCCATCACACTTAACCACTGCCTTTCATCTTGTGGTCCCATCTTTGGAAATGACCAATGTTGTATCACACACCAATGCTTTCTTTAAACAGCAGATTTCTGACCTTCAGTAATGCCAGCAATTGTTCCCACTCACTTTTGGCAATGGAAGGATAGTGGAACTGAAGAGGGTTTATCATTATTTTTTGCAGAAGATGAATTATAGACAAAAGGTCTGTGGTGCACTGACAAGTCTCCCTTTCCTTGGAAACAGTGCCATGTGATGCTATTCACAGCAGGTAGTTTAGGAGTTTTTCTCTCACATGGTCTATGTCTTCAAATCATGAGAACAGGGACATTCACATGCTTTATGTGAGCATCTCAGGTAGGATTCACATCACTGAACATTAGCCATCTCAAATATGGACGTCTAATCTGTGCTGAACAGCAAGGCTTCCTCTAATTCTAAGGAGGGATATAGGTATCCTCATATGGTGATTCATCTTGCCTCCTCTGGAGGCATCTCTTTCCATACTCTAGGAGACACTTTGCCAACTATCCTGGGGTGGCTCCTCACCTCAGACAACAAAAGCCAAGTGAGATGTGCCATGCCTGATCAGTGTTACCTGCTGGACACCCAAGTCGTTATGTTACCCTTTTCTTACTGACATGCCAGTCTTCTGCAGGTGTTTCCCTGCAGGGCTGAGCTGCCACTCACACATTGTGCAATGCCATATTTGACCTTGGATATGGTTGTCTAAGACAACAGCCAGTGCCAAGCTCAGCATCTCCCTAACCCAGAGGCCACAGCAGCATGTGAATGGCTGCTGGTCCCTTCACAGACTCAGGCAGGCATCACCATGCTTGTCGCAGTCAACTTGCATCCTGGAAGATTTCTCTGTACATTTTAAGTTCATTTCCCCCATGCCATGATTAATATCGGGGCCTAGAGTTCACAGTGACAGTTTTAAAAAAATAAAGATAGCTAACTGGCTGTGAGCTGACAAAATTTAGACTGCATTATTTTATAACAAAATTATCCCAGCACTGCAGTTAATATACCAAACCAGAAACTTCAGCAAACATAATAGGTAAGGGCCATTTGTGGTTCAGTGCACAGTATTTAAGATTCATAGACCTAATGAAGGTAAAAGTTTTATTATTATCTCCTTCTGCAGTGAACAAGAGATGCACTAGAAGAGGGTAAAATGGTATCTTGAAAATGGGGACATAAATTCTTCTCCCACAGGCATGCCTGTCTCCCTTATAGCCAAGTGGCTTCAAGAAGTGTGGTAATATTTGATCACCAGTGTAGCACAATGGTTAACAGGATCCGGATAAAGCTGAAGTTCAGAATTTAGTCACCAAACCTGAAGCTTGCCACAGCTGCTCTTTTCTGTTCTCTTAGCTCACTTCAGGAAAAAACTCTATTGATGTGCTGCGCAGTAAAAGCATTTGCAATGTTTACTTATGTGGCACGTGATCAGAAAGCAACAAATCTCTTTAATTTAATCTTCTTTATGATGCATTTTTCTTTCCCTGACACCCCTTAAAACAATTTATATTACAGCTTTGGAAAGATGAGTTTCCTGGAGAAATACTTACTATTTTTCTAACATTTTCTTCTAGCAGTCGGGGGGAACCAGCCACCACACGAAACTCGGGAATAAATGCGTAGGTGGTCCTTTACTGTGCATTTGTGCAGTTTTCGTATTTTCTCAACATTTTTAGAGCAAATTGTGTGAAGACTTTTGTCTACATATAGATATGTTTGTCATCTGCTGTTTGGGCAGAGAGTGATGTTTTCATAAGTAGCCTGACATGGAGGAATTACTAAACATATTGACTAGCTTGTCTCTGAAACATTAAGGAGTCATCTGCTTTTATTAAGACTACATACTGTATATTGAAATATGTGTATGAACTACCTTGGAAATTGAACAACATAGTCTGATGTTTTATAGTAGGTTAGGAGGAGAGACACAGAGTGGCACGCAAGGAACTACTTAAAGCAAACCCAGTTTCATTTCTTAGTGATCAAGAAATATGACCCCTAGCTCCTTTTTAGGCAAAACAAAACCAAAATAACTTTTCTTATTGGAAATCCTAGTACTTCTATGAGACTTTATAACTTTAGCATGATTACAATATATTCCTTAATCTCTTTCTGAAACATCCAAATCAGAAACAAAATATCCTTGATTCTATGATGTACATAGGAGTTTCTGCATAAAACAACAGTCTAATAAAAGCAGTTTAATAAATATTTAAAACCTTTTCAGAAAGGTAGACTTCATCCTTCTAAATAGCATTCAAATTAAAATGTCTTTTGAATTTAAATCTGAATGCTTTGAGAGTTTTCTAAAGCCTCACAGAAATCTAAAATAGAGATGGCTTATTAGAAGCAGCTCATTTGTTAAAGTCGAACATAGGTTCACATATTTTAAAATAGCATAGCTACATGTTATTTTTATCAAACAGTATTGGAAGACAAAGTTTCTTAACCAACAGCACAGTTTTCATTGGATAAGGGGTCAACGGTTTAATCAAGGGAAATATACTGTCTATAGTGAACTGAGATTCCTGCCTTCAGGCATCCTCATTTGGATATTTAGAATATATTTCATGAAATATTGCCTCTTGTAATTAGTCTTAAGTAAGCAAGCCACTAGAAAGAACTGATTCTATCTGTGCTTTAAACTGCTGCCGCAGTACCTTCACACTTCATGAAATATGGTTCAATTATCTTTTTAACAAATTTGAACATGCTAGCTTTCAACAGAGCTTCATTAATGGTATTTTCTTTCCCTGGTCTTTAGCTTGATTTGCTCTTATTTTTCTCTTAATTAAGCTAGACTGTTAGCTAAACTGCACAAGCATTTAGTTTAGCCTAGAAAAAGTATTCTGCGTTCAGCCTGCATTCTCCTCAAGTTGTGTGCTTGTAACTATCCGAAATTAAATGAAATTCTTTTCCCTCATTACGTTAAAAATATGCTTATCACCTGAAAATATGCATATGTAATAATGTATTTTATGGACTTGTCATTATGCAGACTTGTTTTCAAGGCTACAGCAGCCAGCTTACCTGTCAGCTGAGAGAGCAGTGAGAGTAAAGACTGACACCCCCACAGAGGTGAGCTGTATGAAGGGGATAAGCTTGCATCCAGTTCTACCGAACAGCCACTCGTCAGCAAGGTACCTGCTGGCATCCACAGGCACACAAGTCACTAACAGCAGCAGGTCTCCCAGAGCCAGACTGGAGATGAACAAATTAGGGACATTTCTCATAGATTTCACAGTACAAAAGATCTTAATCAAAGTGATATTGCCAGTAAGGCCTATCAAAATGATGACCCCATAGATCGTGGGGATGGCATAGAGGAACGCTGGGTAGAACCAGTCATCACTGAGGAGGGAGAGGTTTGCACTGTGGTTGACAGAAAGATTGTAGAGAATGAAGTTATCTATTTCTAGGTCTAGCAGAAGGCACTCTTCAGATGCCATTGTCCTATGTTGCTCTTCTCAGAAGACAGCTTTCTTCTTTCGAAATGATCAAATAAATTTCTGGCTTTAATTTTGCTTCTGCTTGCTGGCTTTAAACAGTCAGAAGAGTCTAAAAGTCATATCACTTTGTGACAGATCTTGACAATAAACAAACCGAAAAGCAGCTGCAGTTTGCACAACAGTACTGTTTCCATAAGGTGAAAGGAAAACATCTTTTAGCATAGTTTGAATCCTGAAACTTGCCTTTTGATTTGTCTCGCTGTCAGGTGTTCCTCAGCTCTGGAAGGCCATTTATCAAATTCAAAGACCAGTAAGTGGGAGGCATTTTCACAGGGGAGGCTTGTTAAATTCTCAGCTCCAGGTCTGCTGAGCAGAACCAAGTCCGAAACAAGGGAATTACAAAAAGCAAGAACTTTTGATAGTTGTTGTCGCGCTGCATTGCAAATCTCTCCCTCTTTCAGCACTTGTGCTTGTCAGCTGGATTTAAAGTGAGGAAAAAGCAGGGTTCCACTGACAGCTCGGATCCTATAGGCGGGATCTTCTGGACGTCAATTCTTCCCCTCTTCCCAGGATGAGAGCAGGCTTACTGAAATGTCTGCGATAATTCCAGGCGACCGCCGGAGAATGCCAGCCACCTACTGGAGAGTCTAATCACTGCCGGGGAGCAGGGGGATAGAAAACACACCAAAATCACCGTTAACTCTTTAGATGGTGAAAAAGGGAATAATAATTTTAAAATCTGCTCACTTATAGCTCCTGAGGGGAAGTTCTCTGCTTCCCTCCTCCCCACCAAAAAAAGAAAAAAGAAAGGAAATAACTAGTTCATACTGCAAATAACGTGATCATAAAAGCAATTGCACCTTCTTAAATGAGAGCACACATACTTTGCACTCCGGTTTGCGCTCTGCAATTCAATTGTTCCAATGAAAGAGAATAATTATACGGAGCCAAGTTCACCACCCCCCCACCCCCCCAGGGCAAATTAACTAAGTAAAGCCAATTAAGATAAAATCAGCATTATAATTAAGGACGGCAAATGAGTTTTAGCACTATGCACCTGCAGTTGACCAGGGAAGTCTGAACTCTGCACATCTTTTTTTTTTTAATATGTTTTAGTTTAGGGGTAAGAATAGCAGGGGACAAAGTTTACCATTCAATGTGATCATTTCTCTGTATGAGGTGCACATCACACTGGCATGGTAATGCATATTGAGATGCAGGAGAGAGAAACTTGCTTGGCTTTTAACAGTCTGAAAACGTTGTTTCTTAGAGCTTAATTAAGATATAACTATTGCTGATGCCTTACTTCTTTATAACAGGCTATTTACTATTATATACAAGGATGTTGCAGAGAAATACAGTTAATTTGCAAACAAATCCTCAGAATTAAACGAAGCTGTAATTTACACCTCCCCTTGCACCTGCTTATTTTTTCAGGCAAAAAAATGTTTTATCGACTGCTAGAGCTACTTGGAAGTGAGGGGGGAGATGATTCAAATCAGGCATTAAGCTATGATCATTGGTTTCTAGATAAAGGAAGCATTTCAGGACACGATTTGGAAAAATCCCCAGGCACTTGGGAGCCATGTCCCAGGGTGGGATTCTGAGCAGGAGATTTCAGTAGCTGTTTCTCTGCCTCACTCCTGTGACCCAGGTCAGTGTTTTCAGCTGCTTTGCTGCTGTTCACTCTAAGTCAACAAAGGACTTATGTATACCCTTAACTTTAAGTAGGGCTACTTAGATATTTTTTAAAGCCGAACACCCAAGAGAATGCTGTTCTGAGAGCTCAAGGGAACAGAGGAGAAGCCAAATTTTCTGGTATTCATTTCAGACAAAAACCTAGCTTTAAAAATAACCCTGAGATTGACACGGTTAAAAGCAGAAGACTCAGAGCTACTGTGCACACTCTGATCAGGGCAAACAGGCAAAAGCGCTTCTGCAGGTCAGGGCCAGCCCTGTGCAAGGCTGCCTGGTTGGGTAGAAGCCAACCAGTGGCAGCACCATGTTTGGCACAGCAGGACATACCAGAGTCATGGAGAGGCATCATGTAGGTACTGAAGCAGCTGAGGCGCACCAGGGTGTGGAAAACCTCTCCAGAACTTCCCACAGGATGCTTGGGAGTCTGATGAGAGGGGCTGCATGACAAAGGGAAGCATGCTCCCCTGTCTTTACTTTCCAAGGTTTGGGATAGAGCAGAAAGGACATAGTTGGAAGAGAGAGGGAGAAGTGGGAGCAGAATTGTAATCCTGATGGACTCCCGTGCCCAGAAGCCTGGTTGGTGGCTGGCAGTAACCTGCTCTGAGTGGGAGCTGGGACCAGAGGCCTCCCATTGTCACTTCCCATTCAAATGACTTGGTGATTCTGGGTTTCTGAAACTCTCCACTCAAAGACATAACAGCTCTAGCTCTCACTATGAGCATTTATTCTTCCGGATGGACCACAAAATGGTTTGTTTGCCAAACCCCCTCTTATAGAACCACTACAGCATCATATAACACCATTCAAATTTTCTATACTGAAATCTCTTGTACTGTTACCTACTGAACTATGGGGGGTGAGCAAGGCAAGGAAATGCTGGAACCACTTCTTATCTTTCAGCAGACAGCGGTGTTGGTCACTCTTCTTTTGAGGTGAGTGTAGGCATATCACCTTATCGCAGGTGTCTCCATCACTGACAGAAGGGTCTCTCATGACATCAGGGAAAACCCACTTTGCCTTTGCCTTTGCCAGGCTGATATTTCATTCCAGGAAGCACTTCAAGTCCCCAGCTACAGCTCTCTAATTTTTGGTTTTGACAAACTCAAGCTTCAAGTGTTAGGGCCTTTTTTTCACAGAGAATGAGAAATTGAAAAAAACAAATGGAGAAAAGGAGATAAAAATAACAACAAAAAACCCTAACAAACAGATCCTAGAAGCTTGAAACTTAGTTTAGATCATGAAAACATTCATTATTTATGTCAGACATAATGGACTGTTTCAGGTTTTATTTGTGATTGCCTAGGCTGCAGATGTTCCCCAGAACTAACTTAGAAATGTTAAGGATGTTTCCCAGGGGTGATTTTGTCTTGTCATAAATTGCATATAAGAAGTTTTGTTTATTATATATGGTGTACCTTTTTCATTACGTCACTCTAACATTAATCTTCCCTGAGCAGGCAAAATATCTGGGCATTTTTATGAGTGTGGCCCCCTCTGCTGTAGTGTTCATTTCAAGCTCCCAAGCCTCTCTCCAAAGGAAGGCAAGCATCAATACCCATATTTCACCACTGGAGTAACCTCCGTGCATGCACACAAAAAAGAAGTGACTGGCATAAAGTTACTTAACAGGCTGTTGGCAGAGTTGTGAATAGAATAATGCAGGTCTTCTGAGCCTGGTCCTGCATTATAATGGTTTTCCACTGGACTATGAGAGATTCCACAGATACTTTCAATAGATGCTCTTTTTTCAGCTCTCAACCTTTATCCAGCATCTAAATGATGGCTACAAAGAGACAATCTTCTTAATTGTGCACAATGGGGTAGGTTTGGAAAAGAGGTCAATGGGTAAAATTTTCAAAAGCAGTTAAACCAATTTGAAAGGTAATGAAACTTAAGCTCATGAGCTCACCACCCAGAAATGAAGCCAGAGTTTCAAACAAATGCTGTCTGCTTTGAGAAAAAATACATGAGGACCCATTTTTCAAAGGCACTTGGACAGATGCAGCTGCCACAGTGACAGCTACAGGCGGATTTCCAAAGGGACCAAACAGTGATCTGGGGTCTTTTGAAAGGCACTGATCATTTATTCTACATATCTAAATGGACTTCTTTCAAAAATCTAGTGCAACAGAGGAGTTCTGAGCCCGTGTGAGGTCTCATGGGACATGCTCTGGTGGTGGGCACTAGAGGACACTGAAGACTCTGAGGCTGGCTGAGGCTGGCACAGCCACTGCCTTGGAGGGCAGGAGCACGCCGGCTGCACTGGGGCAAGCAGCCCATGCAGCATCCTCCATACCAGGCACCTCCAACATCAAGGGGACAGAGGGAGTGATGGCAGTCATCTCCCAGAGAGTATGGCTCTTTGACAAGGGTGTCCTGTTTGCTACCTTGACACAATAAGAATTTCATTTGCCTCTTGTATATGTCCTCAGACAAGACGGACAAACTCCCTTCCACAGTCAAGTATCAGGAGAGGAGTCCCTGTGCCCAGGGCTCTGCTGTTTCCTGATAATCGGATTACTGGGGGCAGGAGCCAGTGAACCAGGGATTACTCCCTGATGAGCTTGCAAAGTGTAACATCCTCTGGACAGAGCCTTGGATGGCATGGTTTAGTGGGAGGTGTCCCTGCCCATGGCAGGCGGGTTGGAACTAGATAATCTTAAGGTCCTTTCCAACCCTAACTATTATATGAATCTTTGATTCTATATACAAAATATTCTGGCCCTGCTGACTTACCAAATATCCTCCTGCAAACTGCTCATGTCCCAGAGGAGACAAAGTGGTGGAAGACATCCCACCTATTATCACTTCAAGCAAATTCTTCATTTTTACTGCTTTCCCCCGTGCCCTCTCATATCCTACTCCGTGTCTCAGTTCACCACTCTGTTTCAGTCACCAAAGTTAACAATAACTGTTCACAACAGAATAGTTTTCTAACTCAGTCCATTCCATGGATCTGATTTGCATCAGATCTTTACAGACGATTGATTACATTACTTTTTTCTCATACCTGCATGACTGGAGGTCAGAGGGGCTGTGAAGAGAACTGAATATAATTCACAGTGTAAAAGGTAAAAGTCCCCTGAGTGAATACGATGTGCTGGTTTTTTGCATGTGTAAAAATGGAAATGAAGCATTGTCAAATTTTCTCCTTTGTTGCACAGCGGTACTGATGCACAGCCTGTACTACAAATGAAGATGCAGGCTACATAATGTGAAGCGCTCCCACTGTGCCTTTGAAAATAGCTTTTTCATCCTAAATTGGACAACTCCTTCAGTTTGTTATTGAACTTCGTAAATCTCCTACTCACTCCCAACATCTCATCGTGACACACAGACATCAAAAACTGACACAGCTGGAAGGGATGTCTGAACTTCATAGCACCTAGGATGCATGCTCACAGAGAAGGACGTATCTGAAGGAGACACCATGCAGATATTTATTTACAGGAATCTCCTGCCAGGCTTGAAGAATAACACAACCATAATGGCACCTGAAAAAGCAGCAAGTGAGAGAATAAGGTTGTATGATGGGCCAGTTAGGACCAAGGAAAGAGCTTGTACCTGGCAAAAGAGGGATGAAAAGGGGCCTGAGAATTAAGAAAGCTGCCTGTGTGGGATGTTCTCAAGGACGAGACATTTGGAAAAGATGCACAAAGAGAGCTGGTGTGACCCGATTGCAAGGAAAAGGAACTTAGCAGCAGCCCTCTGTGCAAATCAGAGGAGCAACACTGCATTTTTTGAGAGCAAAGAATTCTGTAGTAAGCAAGATATGAGATAGTGGGTATCTGAGCAAGAAACCTTAGTTATAAAAAGGATAAGCTACATCCCACATGCTTTGTACCGAACTCCGCTGCAAGATAGATAGACCTGAGGATGCAGCGAGAGGAAGAAGTAGAAAGTAGGTTTGTAACCATGCTGAGCACCTGCTGACAACAGATCATTCCCAAGGAAATTTTGCAGGACAAGATTCTCATTCTGATAGATGGAGGCAAAGCCACAGAGATTTAAGTGTCTTCTGCATGAACAGAAGGCGTAAGTTTGTGGATGAGGACTCAGAGGGGCAAAAGAGGGTGCAAAGAGAAGAACTTTCTAATATCCCACAAACAACTAAGCAGAGATGAAAAGAAGCCATTAAAGGTCCTGCAGAAGGTTCTTCATTAAAAAGAGAGGGCAGCTGAAGGAAAGAGGGGAAGCCAAGATTTTGGTTGAAGGGTATAATCAAATATATCATCCTAACTAACTAACTGGCTAAGGAAGGTGAGACTAGTGCCATAGTTCTTCTGCATGGAATGGGCCAGGAAGGAAGATTTTCTTAAATCAGCACCTACAGATGCCCTGGCCTGAGCAATGCTGATGTTTTCACTAGTTTCACTCCCTTCCCTTCTACATCCCAGTAACCTCCTGTGGCCCCCTGGGGCTGGATCATTTTTCCTCTTTTAGTGTTGTCACTGACAAGCAACTGGTGCAATAAATTATTGCTGAATGTATGTTATTTTCTCCCTTTTATAAAGAAAGCCATACTGAAGAGTACTTTGTTTTCCATCTTACTTGTCATGGGAGAGGAAAATTCCCCACCTAACAGAACAGCAGACAAAAATGGAGATTTTGTCATTACGAATAATAAAAATTGTACTCTGGGAGATGGAAACAAATGAAACAACGCAGCATCAAATACATATTGTAGAGAAAAGAAATGGCAAGACTCATTGTCAACAAGGCTGTTTAAAGTTTTTTCTAAACAAGTGACATCCATAGCTGGTATAACTTACCAATAAATGTATTGGAGAAACATGGCAATGTAATATTACCATTTACCATCTTTGTATTGCTCTTGAGTGATCGTTCAGAAAAAGAAAAAATCACATAATATAGAGGCATTCAGTAACAATAACTCTGAACAAATTGGTTTTGTCTAACTCCAGTATTTGATTTGCTTTTTGTTATCTTCTTTCACATAAAAAAGAGAGCAAATCTCAGATAAGAGCTATGTTTTGCCTACTAAGCTACCAGGGAGGACAGCTGCAGTAGTGACAAGTGGCAGCAGACGCACCCAAGCTCCCTGTGATGCTCTGGTTCAACCCCTATGTGAATCCCAGCATCAACCTTGCACCTCTGCGGTGGTTTAAGCCCAGCTGGCAACCCAGAACCAAGCAGCTGCTTGCTGGCTCCCCTCCTTCCCTCCCTCACTCCGGGAGGGAATGGGAGGAGAATTGAAAGAATGTAACTTGTCCTCACCAACAGGGAAGGGCTGGCTGGAAATGTGAGGCTCCAGGGCAGCCTTTATTGCAGTGATCATGAGATGGTTGAGTTTGAGATCCTCAGGACAGTGAGAAGAGCGTGCAGCAAGCTCACTGCCCTGGACTTCAAGGGAGCAGACTTTGGTCTCTTCAGGAGCCTGCTCAGTAAGGTTCCATGGAATACAGCCGTAGAGGGCAGGGGGGCCCAAGACTGTTGGTTGATATTCAAGGTTCACCTGCTGCAAGCTCAGGAGCGATGCATCCCAACGAGAAGGAAGTTTAGCAGGAGGGCCAGGAGACCTCCTTGGATGAATAAGGACCTGCTAAGGAAACAAGAGTCTTATAAAAGGTGGAAGCAAGGTCAGGCAACCTGGGAAGAATACAGGGACGCTGTCCGGGAAGCTAGGGACCAGGTTAGGAAAGCTAAGGCCCACTTAGAATTAAACTTGGCTAGGGATGTGAAGAATAACAGGAAGGGATTCTATAGGTACATTGCCAATAAAAGACAGGTTAGGGACAATGTGAGTCCTCTCCAGAAGCTATCAGGAGAACTGGTTACCCTGGACTTAGAGAAGGCTGAGGTTCTTAATGACTTCTTTGCCTCAGTCTTTACCGGCAAATGCTCTGACCACACCACCCAAGTCTTGGAAGGCAGACGCAGGGACTGTGAGAATGAGGACCCTGGGCCCACTGGAGGAGAGGATCTGGTTCAAGACCACCTTAGGAACCTGAATGTATACAAGTCCATGGGACCGGATGAAATCCATCCGCGGGTCCTGAAGGAGCTGGCAAATGAAGTTGCTAAGCCACTGTCCATCATATTTGAAAAATCATGGCAGTCAGGTGAAGCTCCCGATGACTGGAAAAAGGGAAATATAACCCCATTTTCAAGAAGGGGAAAATGGATGAGCCAGGAAATTACAGACCAGTCAGTCTCACCTCTGTGCCTGGCAAAATCTTGGAGCGGATTCTCCTGGAAGTCATGCTGAGGCACATGAAAACCAACCAGGTGGTTGGTGAGAGCCAGCAGGGCTTCACTAAGGGGAAATCCTGCCTGACCAATCTGGTGGCCTTCTATGAAGAGGCTACGAAACTGATGGACAGGGGTAGAGCAGTTGATGTCATCTACCTGGACTTGTGTAAAGCGTTTGACACTGTCTCACATGACATCCTTCTCTCTAAGTTGGAGAGACATCAATTTGATAGGTTGACCACTTGGTGGGTAAAGGACTGGCTGGATGGCTGCACGCAAAGAGTAGTGCTCAATGGCTCAGTGTCCAGCTGGATATCAGTAACGAGTGGTGTCCCCCAGGGATCGGTGTTAGGACCGGTCTTGTTCAGCATCTTTGTTGGTGACATGGACAGTGGGATTGAGGGCGCCCTCAGCAAGTTTGCCGATGACACCAAGCTGTGTGGTTCGGTTGATAAGTTGGAAGGAAGGAATGCCATCCAGAGGGACCTTGACACACTTGTGAGGTGGGCTGATGCCAACCTGATGAAGTTTAACCATGCTAAATGCAAGGTCCTCCACCTGGGTCGGAGCAGTCCCAGGCACAGCTACAGATTGGGCAGAGAAGAGATTCAGAGCAGCCCTGAGGAGAAGGACTTGGGGGTATTGGTCGATGAAAAAATTAACATGAGCCGGCAGTCTGCGCTCGCAGCCCAGAAAGCCAACCGTATCCTGGGCTGCATCAAAAGGAGTGTGACCAGCAGGTCGAGGGAGGTGCTCCTGCCCCTTTACTCTGCTCTCGTGAGACCTCACTTGGAGTATTGTGTGCAGTTCTGGTATCCTCAACATAAAAAGGACATGGAACTGTTAGAACAAGTGCAGAGGAGGGCCACGAGGATGATCAGGGGACTGGAGCACCTCTCATATGAAGATAGGCTGAGAAAATTGGGGCTGTTCAGCCTGGAGAAGAGAAGGCTGCGTGGAGACCTCCTAGCAGCCTTCCAATACCTGAAGGGGGCCTATAGGGATGCTGGGGAGGGACTCTTCATTAGGGACTGTAGTGAGAGGACACGGGGTAATGGGTTCAAACTTAAACAGGGGAAGTTTAGATTGGATCTGAGGAAGAAATTCTTTACTGTGAGGGTGGTGAGGCCCTGGAATGGGTTGCCCAAGGAACTTGTGAATGCTTCATCCCTGGAGGCGTTCTTGGTGGGGTTGGACATAGGCTTGGATGGTATGGCTTAGTGTGAGGTGTCCCTGCCCATGGCAGGGGGGTTGGAACTAGATGATCTTCAGGTCCTTTCCAACCCTAACTATTCTATGATTCTATGATAACTCTCACAGGTTGAGATAAGAACAGTCCCGTAACTAAGGTATAACTCAAAACACTACTGCTACCACCAGTAATAATAATGATAAGGGAAATAACAAGGGAAGAGAATACAACCGCTCCCCACCCACCAACCGATACCCAACCTGACCTGAGCAGTGATCTAGCCCTTCCAGGTTACTGCCCCAAGTTTATACACTGGGCATGATGTGCTATGGTATGGAATACCTCTGTGGCTAGTTTGGGTCAGATGTCCTGTCTCTGCTTCCTCTTGACTTCCCCTCCTCCCTGATAGAGCATGAAACTCAGAAAGTCCTTGGTCAGAGTAAACATTACTTAGCAACAAGTAAAAATATGGTGTTATCAGCGCTGTTCCCAGGCTGAAAGTCAAAACCACAGCACTGCACCAGCTACTAAGAAGGAGAAAAATGACTGCTACTGCTGAACCCAGGACAACCTTTCAGCCCACGCCTCCGTCCTTGCAGTGTGCCACAGTAGTTTCTCACAGGAGCAGGGGGAATCCCAAAGGTGGCTGCACATCCCCTTGGTAGAGGTGGTAGGATGGAGAGATGGCTTCCCCCGGCCCTGGCATGGCTTCTGGCAGGATATGAGTTTTTTAATAGAGGAAAACATCCTGGAGAGCAGGGCTGGGTGTTAATCACTAGTCCTTCTTAATCTTGATCAGGACAGCATTGGCTGGTAATCTATAGCGTTTAGTTTTTGGATGGAAGTACATACATTGTCTCATGCTAGTTATGAAACTAATTTTGTGCTACCAAAACCATGTGTATCATCATCCATGCCTCCAGAAGTCATCTGTAAGCTGATCATGAAGACATATGACCACCATTGTCCCAGATCCACAGAAATATCCCATATTTAATAAGTCCTATTGTGATCATTGGGAGTGAAGTACCTAAATGCTTTGTGAATCCAACCATCTGCAGCTGAATTCTGATTCAGTGGTTTTAGATCAACGGAGTTGATAAAGCATGGATTAAATTTTAAATGATGATCTCTGGATGTTCTCGACATTTTTGTGCTAATTGACATAATGACATATCCAAAGCTTGCACTCTGTGATGAACATTCATATTTCATTTATAAAGACAAGATATGAGCCCTGTGCTCTGCCAATGTGCTAACCAGTACATCACTGTCAAGAATATCCCAGTATCATCAGAAGGTTACATTCTTTCAAAACTCATTCCTGGGCTAGAGGAGAGAGTTGATGTTTGATGTAATCACCACCTCAGTGATATCAGAAAAAATTTCACAGCTCTGCTCATCAGTGAAATTTACATTGACTGCTAGAGATGCCATAAGCTTAAGAATCTTGAACATTAGGAAAAAAATTTGGAAGTCAGAATTTGCTATTACCATTATCAGATCTTCTAATTAAATAGATGTAAAGGCAACGAAAAGGAACTACAGTTCCAAAAAAATATCAATTTCTGTGGTAGCAACCACTGTTTTTGCTTTTATATGCAGTTTTCCTGAATGAAATCTCAGCTTCCCATCATTAGCTGGGATACCTCAGCCTTTTTTTCAACACAATGACAATTGACAATGCACTCAGAACAGTTAATTTTAGTGTTCTCCAATAAATTTAAATTAATTGGTTTCAGTTAAAATGAATAATTCTGTTTCCTGTTTTCTTACAATACTGAATAAAAATTGTATTTACAGAGCTGGCTGTCATAAAATTCTCTTGTAAGCTAAATTTTACAGCATCCTTCATGGTGCCTCACATCACTGATTGGATAAAAAGAAGAGAGACTAACATCATCTGCCTGGATTTGTGCAAGGCATTTGACACTGTCCTACATGACATCCTTGTCTCTAAACTGGAGAGGCATGGATTTGATGGATGGGACATTTGGTGGACTGGCTGAGTGGCTGTACATAAGTCATTGCTCTGGTCAATGGATTGATGTTGAAGCAGAGACAAGTGACAAGTGATGTTCCTCAGGGGTCGATATTGGGACCAGCATTGTTTAATGTTTCTGCTGGTGACGTGGACAGTGGGATTGAGTGCACCCTCAGTGAGTTTGCTAGCAACATTAAGCTGTGTGATGCAGTTAACATGCTGGAGGGAAGGAATGCCATCCAGAGGGACCTTGACATGCTTGAGAGGTGGGTTGATGCCAACTTCATGGAGCTCAACAAGACCAAGTGCAAGGTTCTGCACATGGGTTGATAATTCTCAAGCACAAATACAGGCTGTGCAGACATGACATTGAGAGCAGCCCTGAGGAGAAAGACTATGGGATGTTGGTTGATGAGAAACTCAAGACAACCCAGCAACATGCGCTTTCAACAAAGCAAGACAATGTCCTTTGCTGCATCAAAAAGAGTGTGACCAGCAGGTCAAGGGGGGTGATTCTCCCCCTCTACTCTTCTTTTGTGAGATCCCACCTGGGACTTTTTACAAGGGCATGTAGTCATAAGGCAAGGGAAAATAGTTTTAAACTGAAAGAGGCTAGATTTAGATTAGATACTAGGAAGAAATTCTTCACTGTGGTGAGGCACTGGAACAGGCTGCTCAGAGAAGCAATGTTTGCCCCATCCCTGGCAGTGTTCAAGGCCAAATTGGATGGGGCTTTTGATAACCCCAGCCTAGTGGAAGGTGTCCCTGCCTGTGGCAGGGTGTTGGAACTAGATGATCTGTAAGGTCCCTTCTAAGCCAAACCATTCTATAATTTTATGACTTCACAAGAAAAAACACTTTTGCACAGTGGAAAATATAGGTGGATCCATAAAAAACAATAGGTCTGTAAATTATTGTTCTATGTAGCAGAAGACTAACGTGGAATATATTTTTATTTATTTTAGAATATATGCTGAATGAGACCTTTCTAATCTGTTCAGGAAAACGGAGGATTCCAGTTCAAACCAAACCAAAATTAAAAACTTACTTTGGAGTTTCTTGGTGGGAAATTTGATTTTTGCATTTTCAGTCAGAAAGGTATTCTCACAAAAAACACCGAGACCACAGTAGTATGCCCAGGACATCACGCTGTCCTTGTCCCTGCTGTAGACTGCACAGTCACCATTCTGCTGCTTAAGGGCAAGAAGATTAAAACTCAAATAAATAAAGCTAAAACATCATCCATTGGAAAAAAAGTTAAACCAGATAATGCAAAAGAAAGAAAGACACTCTTTGATTGTGTGGTAGCTTATTTAAATGTAGTTTGCAACAGACTACTGTTTTACCAGTTGATGAACAGTTGAAGGAAATATTTGATGACTTTATCAAATCATAATCATAGAATCATATAAGAGGAATGGATCTGACAGCAAAATTTTCAAAGAAATTTGCAGCTAAACTTCTGTTGGTTTCAGTGGGCTGCATTGACTAATGAAGACCACAAGGTGATAGGAAATTATAGGGAATTTGTGACTTCGTAATTTAAAACTTTAGGAAGTTATTTTGTTAAAAACAAAATAAACATAAAATAAAATAAAACAAAGTAAAATTTGGAGGTTATGACCAGGTGAACAGCTGATCAAAAGTTAGGTTCCTATACTGAAGCAGGGTCTCAATAAAGTGTTCAGTAGTCATAGCATAGATATAAGCTGCCAGCAGGCTGGTGGATGAAATTATTTCACTTGTCTGTGTGTGCTCTCTCTCATGTAAGGCCCAATTCAATAGTTCCCTGAGAGAATGCTTTGAGGATATCTGAGGCTTTAACTCTCCTCTCCACTAGCAAGAACATTTCCTCCAACATCATGCTGAGAAGAAAGAGAAAGAAGGATGAGGAAAAAGCAGCACACCCGTGACTCAGTGTGGACTGGTGTGAGGCTGGGAGCAAACACCTGAGGACTGGGACTGATTTGGACTTCCTTACACCAGAACCTCTGCTGAAGGCTTCCCCATGTGAAATTGTACCCTTACTTCAGGCTCAGGGGTTTCAACTGAAGAGCAGACTCCCTTAGATGTAGACAAGGCTATTTGGCCAAGGAGATGTATTTAGAGAAGTACTTCTGTATAAAATACTTCTGAAAATATATGGGTTGACAGATATTCAGAATGGTCTTGTGATCTCTAAGCATCTAATGTATGGTGGGTGAACACATGAAGAAAAGGGGAAAATCAATCATTCTCAACAAGCAATTAGATTATCTACAGTGAAGACAGAGGGAAGATGAAGGTTTTGAAACAGAATTAAAAGGCTGAAACAACAGAGCTTTTACCCCCAGAATAGATACTGCATCAGAAGGGAACCTGAATGTGCGAAATCCGTCAAGATTTGTCTGATTTGGAGCATGAGTTTGCTTGCAATGAGACAGAGAGCTGATTCTGATATCATACTGATTTTCTAATGGCATGACTTCCCTGAACACAGTGGTTTGCTATCTCAATTTACCACAAAAAAGCATGTAACAGTGTTCAGCAAATTAAATTCTGCATCTATAGCAACTGCAGAGAGAGGCAGGATTAAGATGCAGGACTATGCATGCACTTGGAAAAGTTGTCCCTGAATCAGGAGAAGAAATCTTGCCACCCTTTGTAAAAAAGAAGGGTGCAGTGTGCAAATCCCACTCCATCTACAGAGAATTCATTGTCCTGGGTTCAGCAGTAGCAGTCATTTTTCTCCTTCTTGGTAGCTAGTGTAGTGCTGTGTTTTTGATTTTGGGCCTGGGAACAGCACTGATAACACCAGTGTTTTCAGTTACTACTTAGAACGTTTTGGTCTGGCCAAGGACTCTCCGAGTCTCATGCTCTGCCAGGGAGGAGGGGAAGCTGGGAGGAAGGAGAGGCAGGACATCTGACCCAGACTAATCAAAGAGGTTATTCCATACCACAGCACGTCATGTCCAGGATGTAAAAATGCAGGGCAGAGACCCGGAAGGGTGGCGGCGCACTCTGGGGGGTGCAGTGCTTGGTTGAGCTGGGGATTGGTGGTGAGCAATTGTATTCTTTCCTTGTATTTCTGCTGTCATTATTATTATTGGTGGTAACAGTAGTGGTTTGTGTTATACCTTAGTTACTAAACTGTTCTTATCTCAACCTGTGGGAGTTGTATTCTTTCTATTCTCCTTCCCATTCCCCCGGGACTGGGGGAAGAAAGAGGGGGAGTGAGAGAGAGAGCAACTGCGTGAGTTTATAGAGGCTTAAACTGCAACATTCATTTATAAACATGTTCTTAAACTTCAGTGGGAAATCAGATTGCAAATGGTTTGTAAAGGGTTTACCAATGGATATAATTTACCAAGACCTCAATTCACTTATGTCATTCAACTCATACGTAACTCTTGTTCAGCCACAGCTTCCTACACTGGATGCTATCTGGATGAAATAAGAGATATGGGAGAACCCTGGAGTTTACAACTGTGGCTTTAGTGTCTCACTGTGAATTCCACAGAGAAAAAACATTTCAGACAGATGCATAAGCACTCAGCTAAAATTAAATTGAATCCTGTACAAAACATAATCTGTATCCATGTATGCATTGACAGCTCTCAAAACCTGTTTCTAAATTTTGGCAGGGTAATGTCCCATCCTTTTTAGCTGAATTAACAAATTATTGGTTTTCTGGGCACACAGACAAATGGGTGGAAAATAAATGACTTTTTGAATCATTTCCTCAGCATAGCACTGTGCTTCAGCAAACATCCTGTTCACAGAAATCCCAGTTAAGTGGCTTCTGATACAAGTATAACTATTGCTTTTTCTTCATGTCATGGAACTAATCATGTTATCTGTCAGACTGCAACATTACGAGAGGCAGGAATTCAAGTACAAAGTGAATATGCCTGGAAGTTCAGTGAAACTTTGAATAAAGGAAAAGATAAAAGCATCTGACAAATGCTTTGAGGATTCTCTACCAGGAAATGACTTTATGCAATCATTCAGACAGAGCTGTAGTTGGGGCACCTTGCTTTGATCTCTTTACTTGGGACATGTGCACACAGGACATTTATTTTATTTGGGGTGTTTTCATCCATCATGCAATCTACTTATTAGCGTACCTCTAGTCTACTTGTGTAGTTTATTTGGATACAATAAGCTGCGCTAAAAAATGCAAAAGAACTGTTAGTAGCTGCCAGTAAATTTGTGCACACAAAGATTGCTTCCAGCTGAATTAAACTAATTTGATCATAATATGCTCCTGTATGCTCAGAAGATGTATGTCACTTTTAGAAAAACTTCACTTTTCAGCCGTGGGGCAGGAGCTACAACATTAATACTTACTTAGACAACACAGGGCTCCCATGTGGTATGAAATATGCATTTTTTCTCACTCAAATGTCAAACACAAAGTAAACTCCTTAAGTAACTTATGAACATTAGTAGTTACCTCGCTAGCTGAATTCCTTCTCAAACTATTTTTGATCCTTACCTTGAAAGCTGGGATGGAAGAAAGGGCAAGGAAATTTCCCATCAGGAGTAGATACCATCATGACCATTGTATTTCCAAAGAGTCACAAGTGAGTAGACTGAACAATAAAGATACAATCATGTTTATATAGCAAAAAAGACAATTCTCCAATTTATTCCCAGATCCTAGTCCACTGATTGCCGATGCTGCATAAAATATGACCCCATGGCTAAACCGATTAGTTTCCTCCCAAACAAAACCAGTGACCACTCTCAGGAGTTAGTGAGTAAGTTTCATTAAGTTTACCTTCTTTAATCCAACACAGTCCTCCAACACTATTTGTGTGGATCTGCCACCTCACGAGTTCTACAAATATTCTTATGCCACCACATCTCAAAGCATGTCCTATGTGGTCCTGTTTGAACAGCAAGGGTGAGACCCTGTGAACACTGACAGTCAGAAAACACTTCCCAGACCAGGAGCATTTAGTGGTGCAGATCGTAGAATCATAGGTTAGGTTTGAAAAAGATTTTATGATCATCTAGTTCCAACCCCCTCGCCATGTGTAGGGACACCTCACACTAAACTAGATAACACTAGAAAAGCAAAAAATGATCTTGCACACTCATGAGTGGCACATTATCAACTGTAATACTCATTGTCCCAAAATGGCTGTGTGTCTTTTGTTAAAATTAAATCAGCAGCAGAAATTCTTGACTGACATCTATTCAAATCGCAGTATTTGGTCTGGCTGATAAGCAGCTGGAGCTAAGTTATTCACTTCTTTTAAGGCAAAGGAGTTAAAATTCTACACAATATGAACATTTTGTGAACTATATGAAGAATATCTGGGTCCTCAGCTTCTTCACAACAAATCCAACGGGAAAGACAAGAACTTCCTTAGGCATTTATTTTGCAAAAATATTGCCAAGAAATGTAGAAAATAGACACTCTAGGAAAAATAAATGTTCTGGTAGGATATTTGACACAAAGAAGAAAGCCATTAGAGGAGCCTGAATTATCAACATCTGTAACACATGAGTTATGCTGTCACACTGCTATTTCTTTCTAGGAACTTGGTTAGTGACTGATAGCAACAGCACCCTTCACCCACCTTCTGTGAGGCTGATCTTTTAGTCTAGTCCAATCTGTTCTCTGTGTGCCAAAATACAGATATCATACTAATGTGAAAAATGCTAGCGAAAGAAAGAATAAAAATAATTAAATGCTTTTCCCTCCAACTCTAAATTCCATTCAGTCCTTTAGATGGGAAAGAAGAAAAAAATCAGTAGTACTGAGAAGACATTTTGCCACAGTAATTGTTCAGGCTGCTCTCTGTAAAGTATAATACAAATGGACCATTTCAAACATGTTAAATGTGATGCAGGTAAAATGAGACCATGTTCACAGCAGTGTCTAAAACAGTTTTCAGAGAGTCCCAACCCAACAGAGATGTGAATCTTCAGCCACATCTGAAAATTCAGTACAGACTTCCTTGTTCTTTTTCAAAGAGTAGTCAAATCAAGTCTTGGTAGTCAAATGGGAGTTTTTCCATTAAAAGGTTGAACTGTGAATACCCTCTGCCAGTGTCTAAACACAGCCATTTTCCTGCCATGAAAACCTTGTCTATACTGGAGACTAAAAAATATCAAGTTACTTGCATGCAGAAAGACAGCCTACATATCCCACCTAAATATTTCAAACATAATATTTATGAAGGGAACTTAAAGTTTAAAACTAGTATTATACTTTTAGCTATTCTAGTGGTTCTTTAGTAGTTATTCCCGAACTCCCTGACTATTTTAGAAATATGGAAATGAGTGGGTAGAGAGAGATTGCAGCATTGAAGGGAAAGCTGGGAGTGAGAAAAAGTTTCATCAGAATAGGGGGGGAAACCAGGATGCAGGATATTAGTCTACAGGAAAATAATGGTGAATGGTCTTGTTATTTGTTTTAAAGGAGCTCAGCTGTGGCCACAGAATTTAAGAGCCCCAGTGAATTACACCCCCCCATGTGTTCAAGGCCAGGTTGGATGAGGCTTTGAGCAACCTGGTCTAGTGGAAGGTGTCCCTGCCCATGGCAGGGGTGTTGGAACAGAATGATTTTTAAGGTCGCTTCCAACCCAAACCATTCTATGATTCTATGATCTAAATAGCTCTAATCTGAGACTAAAGAACCAGAAAAGCTAGAAAATGTTATTATGAAATCTCTGTGAGCGAGCTGATAGATGAAAATACCTTTTTTGACAGTGACCTCTGTGTGTAAAGGCAATGAAAAGGCAGATCTCTTTTTATCTGGGCTGACACAGGAGGTGGAGGCATTTCACCTTGCTGCCCAAGCTGTTCTTTCACTCAGTATTGTTATTAAGAGTGATCATTCAGTGTTTCATGATGAGAAACTAATCCACAACAAAAAGCTACAAGCATAAGTCTTCCACTCTGAGAAATCACACACCAACTTGTCTGTGGAGTTTAATGACTCACTTAGAGTTGCAGGCAATTTGCTTGGATTTTCAGTATATGCCTGTCAGTGTTTCCAAACCTGTAAACTTTATTCTGAAATATGTAATTTCAGCAAATTAGGTTCATGAAACTGTAGGATAACCAACTGAGCCCTGAGAAATTATGCAAGTCCCAGTTGTAGCTGCAGGACCCCTAAATACCACCAAGCTTAGTACTTACGGAGGCACAGCACTTCCAGACAGATTTTCTCAGTTGTAACCTCTTCATCCGTGAAAAATGCAGCTCCCCACCTTCTGCCACAGGAAACAGCAACAGCCATTCAATTTCTGGAAATAAACCTAACTGGCAAGAACCTGAGCCTACAGAGAGCAGCAGTAAAATGCATGCTGACTTCAGCACAGTCAGGATTTCACCCCTGTAGCCTTGATTGAAAAGCACAGTGTGATGACAGAAAATAAAGATGCTTCTGCAGGTTTCTTTTTTCATCTGCTTCACACTGAAGAAGTGAGAAAGTGGGATGATGGTGAAAGTAAGCATGTATCAGTGGTGCAGAGCTCTCACTTCACTCCCATGACCAGGGCGCAGAGCATCCACATAGTGCTGTGGCTGGCCATCCTCACATTTATCACCATGGCTTTCAATCTTCCTGTTCTGGAGACTTGCACTCCCTGTTAATGCCTCTGCCTCTGCACCTTCCCTGAATGCAGTGGCCATTGCTCTAGCCAACTCATCAATAATGATTTCCCTCATATTATCCTTCCTCTAGCTGGTTCCATAGCGTCATTAGCATTTTCACTGGAGTTGGCCAAACTGACCCTAATCAAGAGGAATTGGCATGCTGGCAAACTCTCTGCAGATACCTGTCAGGAATGAAGTACTACCACCTTTTCTGTAATAGATACCAAGATGCAAAAAACCCGCCATTCTCCCCATCTCCCCAAGTTCATTATTAGAAACTAAGGACAGGATTTCAGATTTTTAGATTAGTGCCATGGGCCCATCTCTACAGCATGGGGAGAGATGCAGGATAAGGGATCTATGTCCCTTTGTGCAATCTTCTGTCATTTTTTTCTTTTCTCTTTTTTTTTTTTTGTCTGAAATGGGTTGATGCTTCCTTTGATGTTCAGGCACCATAGCCTATAAATAAAGAGGTAAAGACCTGTTTGCTAATGGGTTGTACCTTGAAAGATAACAAACTTCTCTTACAAATGCAATTCTTATCAGACAAAGGAGGAATTTTTTTTAATTCTGGAATGACTGATATTTACTAATGATTTCTAGAAATACCAGCTTCAGCAAGATAACAAGCCTAGATCAATATAATCATCCAGCGATATTATGGTTATTGCAGCAAAGCCCTGTGAAGTGTGTGGCGACTTCCTTCTCTTTCACTGAAGAGAGAAATGGAGGATGAGGATGGGCAGAGAGACAGCCGAAATCTTATCCATGCCTCTGCAAGGCAATTATCAAGCTTGGGTGTCTTACTTTTGACAGAAATGCTTGCTCAGAGCAGCAGTGCATACTGTCTGAAGGTGAGCTGGGGAATTACAGACCAGTCAGTCTCACCTCTGTGCTGGGCAAAATCTTGGAGCGGATTCTCCTGGAAGGCATGCTGAGGCACATGAAAACCAACAAGGTGCTTGGGGACAGCCAGCATGGCTTCACTAAGGGGAAATCCTGCCTGACCAATCTGGTGACCTTCTATGATATGGCTACGGAACTGATGGACAGGGGTAGAGCAGTTGATGTCATCTACCTGGACTTGTGTAAAGCCTTTGACACTGTCTCACATGACATCCTTGTCTCTAAGCTGGAGAGACATCAATTTGATAGGTGGACCACTCAGTGGATAAAGAACTGGCTGGATGGCCGCACGCAAAGGGTTGTGCTCAGTGGCTCAATGTCCAGCTGGAGACCAGTAACGAGTGGTGTCCCCCAGGGATCGGTGTTGGGACCGATCTTGTTCAACATCTTTGTTGGTGACAGGGACAGTGGAGACCTCATAGCAGCCTTCCAATATCTGAAGGGGAATTATAAGGATGCTGGGGAGGGACTCTTCATTAGGGACTGTAGTGAGAGGACAAGGGGTAATGGGTTCAAACTTAAACAGGGGGAGTTTAGATTGGATCTGAGGAAGAAATTCTTTACTGTAAGGGTGGTGAGGCACTGGAATGGGTTGCCCAGGGAAGATGTGAATGCTTCATCCCTGGCGGCGTTCAAGGCGGGGTTGGACATAGCCTTGGGTGGCATGGCTTAGTGTGAGGTGTCCCTGCCCATGGCAGCGGGGTTGGAACTAGATGATCTTAAGGTCCTTTCCAACCCTAACTGTTCTATGATTTTATGATTCTATGATTCAAGGAAAAAAATAGGGGTCAAGTGCTGCTATACAATGAACAGAATGAAGTCATAAATGAAAGCCTTACATACTCTGGAAATGAAGATTCTTCTTAAAACGACCAAACAAAACCAACAACAACCTGCAATACATTAACATGAACCACGACATCAAGGCTCTTATACTGTTGTACTGCATCATGAGTCTCTGCTGGCTGTTGTGCCCAGTGATATCCCTTGTCTCTGTGTCTCAGTGGCTCCATTTCAACTTATTGAGTACTTCTGCTCCTATTTACAGGTGCAGCCATAGCCTCTCTGGACAGGTTTTAAAGAGTATAGCTCTGACTGATGTGAGACAGTATTTGCGCTGACATATGAAATGAGAACTACGCTTCTTAATAGCTATTTATTTCTCCTTAGAAATGCTGAATTCACTTGTGCACATGGTGACAATAATTTGTGTTTATAAAGATTTACAGCTAAGTCATAGATACTCTGAAATAGCTTGAGCATCCCACAGCAAGTGTATGACAGGAACATGCTCAGGACTAAAGAGGATTGGACTGGGAACAATAACATCTTTCATGCTGACATAATAATACCTTGACATTTTATTGCTCTTTCTGCTATGGCTATCATTGCACCTAGGACCCTGCTGCACTATCCATATTAACATTAGTCAATACCTTATTTCACAGGTGTGATCAGTGAGACTACTTGTGATGAAGATGCTCTCTCCTGCAAGTGATGGTATTGTGGTCCTTAATGAGTTTAAATTTTTAAACAGTGCTCAAGTGACCAGTATGGAGATTATAGTGCCAGGCAGGGATAATGAGTTAGATTGTGTGTGAAGGTAAATCTACTTTTACAAAGCTAAAACGTTTATGAGGGGAGCTCAAATTATAAATTACCCCACTGACTTTTGTAACAGATGTGTAATTCCTCTTTTGTCACTTTTGCAGAGCAGCGCTTTTCACAGGACACTCTATAAGATGAGCAGTGTGGATATTTTTGGAAGGAATCATTCATTCTTCATTAACCAAACAGGATAAAAATCTATAGTACATTTCTCCCTAGGAATGTGTGAACTAAGATTAGGCAATAATTAAGTTATCTGGTATTGATTTTACATGCACTATCAACTGACTAACTCCCAGTTAGCAGAAACTCTTGCCACTGGGAGAGATATATGGGCAGAGAAGAGATTCAGAGGAGCCCTGCAGAGAAGGACTTGGGGGTGCTGACCGATGAGAAAACGAACACGAGCTGCCAGTGTGTGCTCACAACCCACAAAGCCAACCATATCCTGGGCTGCATCAAAGGGAGCGTGACCAGCAGGTCAAAGGAGGTGATCCTGCCCCTCTACTCTGCTCTTGTGAGACCTCACTTGGAGTATTGTGTGCAGTTCTGGTGTCCTCAACATAAAAAGGACATGGAACTGTTGGAACAAGTGCAGAGGAGGGCCACGAGGATGATCAGGGGACTGGAGCACCTCCCGTATGAAGATAGGCTGAGAAAATTGGGTCTGTTCAGCCTGCAGAAGAGAAGGCTGCATGAAGACCTCATAGCAGCCTTCCAATATCTGAAGGGGGCCTAGAGGGATGCTGGGGATGGACTCTTCATTAGGGACTGTGATAGGACAAGGGGTAATGGGTTTAAACTTAAACAGGGTAAGTTTAGATTGGATATGAGGAAGAAATTCTTTACTGTAAGGGTGGTGAGGCACTGGAATGTGCTACCCAAGGAAGTTGTGAATGCCCCATCGCTGGCGGTGTTTGAGGCCAGGTTGGACAGAGCCGTGGCATGGTTTGGTGTGGGGTATCCCTGCCCATGGCAGAGAGGTTGGAACTAGATGATCTTAAAGTCCCCATAGTACTGCTAGAAACTCAATGCTGGTTTTGTTCCCACAAGTGTATCTTGTTCCTTCTTATTCCTACAACTATCATATTTTCTTCTCCTTCAGTCAGTGTTTTCAAATAAAAAAGTCAAGAAGTTCTTCTTCAGCCATAGCTTTTCAGTCAGCTTTATCTGCAATGCTGTAAACTCTTCAACATTACTGAAGTTAAAGCAGTGAAGTGTATCAGTTTTTCTCTTGGCCAGCATCTACAGTGCATCTTTAATTGATACAGACTTTACTGGTGTTTTCTAGAGAATGTTCTTTATAGTCTTAGCTGGAAGCTTGTGATGTACAATTATTTGAATGTTTCCAGTCTTAGATGAATTGAACACATTGATTAAGCAGAATTTACCAGAGTGAATTTTTGCTGCTACATATAATCTCTACTGTTTTTTCTTTCTCACCCAATTAAATTCCAGTGGCTGAAGGATGTATTAACTTTGTCAGTCAGCATCATAGCTCCTGGTAAAAATGTTGTTACGTCTGCACTGTGAGAAGTCCCATAAATGGAGGTGAAGGCAGGATTTGGCCTCAAGTCTCTGACAACTGCAGTGAAGGAGTCCCTCTGGAAATATTCTCAAAATCTTTAATTGCTGTCCTTCAAATGAAAAAATATTTATTTACAGTAAAGCTGGAGACACAGCTACTGACCACTTCCATACACATGGCCTGATCCATGCTCTACCTTTGCACTTGAGGGTTTTACATTACATGTTTTCCCTGGCCTCAGAAGAAGAGTAAGAAAGGAAAAATCTGTAGATTTAAAATCCCTGAAGAGCCTCTGCTCAAAAAACTAAGAAATTACCTTGTGTGAGAGTCAGTGTTTACCGTCTCCAGGCACAGAACATGCCTCGTGACCAAAATTGTAAAAAGTGTTTATTTAAATATTTTAACTGGTGACAGCTCTTTTGTTCCACATTAGAGAAGTTTTAGTGTATCCTTTATTTTATTTGAACACACTGTAGGCAAATCATCATTGTTTGCCTCCATGGCAACCCTTTCTTGCTCTCCTTTCCAGTCTTTAGAGGGCGAAGCCTTCCCTTTATTTCCTTTGGGCCTCCCAGAAGCTCACTGCCAGCCCTGGATGCCACTTCTACACTATTCCCGAGTGCTTCTAACTCATTACGGCCCCACGTGGGAGCTGTTACACACTGGTCCTGCTGCCCATGGACTTCAGATGCAGAAAATGGGAGAAGTCCTGACCTGTTTGCTTTAGTAAGTAGATCATGACTTGCCTTTGTCACACATGGGTCTAACAATGCAGTGACTGTACCCAGCAGTGCCACAAGACATCAGAGACATTACCTGTCTTGATCAAAGTGGTTAATTTTACAGAAAAAATATTTATTATTTTTAATTAAGCTTTTTTATTAAGCAGAAAAAAAGGGAAAAAAATTCTGGTCACATAAGTTTGCTCTGTAAGATGCCCTCCAAGCAAATGCTGAGGACAGGTGGAGAGTATTCATGCTAAAATTGGCTTTACTTTGGTTTTGGCTGGACGATTTGAGAGGAAGGGGCAGCTCATCCCTATGGAGCAGGTAGAAACAGCTAGAAAATCAAGTAATAAAAGGATTTCCCATGTTGCTTGCTCTGCACTGGTGCTGTGCGGGAAATCTGTGATATGCCACAGAGCCAGCATCCCCATTGGAACTAGGATGTCAAAGGCCAGCAGAACTGTCAACTTTATTTCCCATGCTTGCCGTATAAATCATGACTATTTCTAAAGTTTTGGCCACCAGCAATGACCCTTAGTGCCAATGTAAGCTGTATCTTCAAACAGCACAGATCTTTCAGAAGAAAACTGCACCAAGTTTTCTCAAGTGGAAATGACACTGCTGTGGTGTATGCCTCAGCAGTGGGCAAGGGCCATTTAGTGAGGTCTGAAATCCCAGCCTAGACAAAGCGTTTAGCAGCAGACGGGAAGCACAGGTATTTTGTGCCTGAAGTTTAGACACTCTGGATCTGCTAAGCTGTAGAAGTGCTTAATCCTGTCTCATTACTGTGAGTGATCTATGAATATTCTGGGGAATAAAAGCAATGATTTAGGTTTCATTTATTTTCATAACAGTATTAATCATTTAGAGTAACTAGAACAGTTTCCTGAGATTTGGGAAAAAGTTAATGAATTCTTACCTAATTTAATGAGTCACCATGGAGCTCATATTACATTTCAGACACACAGAGTGTGCTAGTCATTATTCACCTGACTCCAACTTTCAATCAACAGCTCTGGAAGGCAGAAAAATATAAAAAACATCTGTTGAAATACACTCAGAGAAAATATTTGCTATTGCTTATGGAAATTAAATGTTTGTAGAAAATGAAATGATTCCATAAATGCTTCGCGACAGGAGTAAATTTACTACCAGTTCCATTTGTAATGATTGTCAGCAAATAATAGAATTATGCACTTGATAAAAAATTACTGTTACTTAGAAATATGATTTGAGATTGATGCACATACAGTCTTAATAGAATGGCTTCACTATTTTACATTTAAGTGGGGGAAAATAATTAGAGACCAAGATCTAAATTCGAAGGAAAAAAGAGGCTTATAAAAGGTGGAAGCAAGGTCAGGCTGCCTGGGAAGAATACAGGGATGTTGTCCGGGAAGCTAGGGACCAGGTTAAGAAAGCTAAGGCCCACTTAGAATTAAACTTGGCTAGGGATGTTAAGGATAACAGGAAGGGATTTTATAGGTACATTGCCAATAAAAGACAGGTTAGGGACACTGTGGGCCCTCTCCAGAAGCTATCGGGAGAACTGGCTACCCTGGATTTGGAGAAGGCTGAGGTTCTTAATGACTTCTTTGCCTCACTCTTTACCGGCAAATGCTCTGACCACACCACCCAAGTCTTGGAAGGCAGACGCAGGGACAGTGAGAACGAAGACCCTGGGCCCACTGTAGGAGAGGATCTGGTTCGAGACCACCTTAGGAACCTGAATGTATGCAAGTCAATGGGACCGGATGAAATCCATCCAAGGGTCCTGAAGGAGCTGGCAAATGAAGTTGCTAAGCCACTATCCATTATATTTGAAAAATCATGGCAGTCAGGTGAAGTTCCCGATGACTGGAAAAAGGGAAATATAACCCCCATTTTTAAGAAGGGGAAAATGGATGAGCCAGGGAATTACAGACCAGTCAGTCTCACCTCTGTGCCTGGCAAAATCTTGGAGCGGATTCTCCTGGAAGGCATGCTAAGGCACATGAAAAGCAACAAGGTGATTGGGGACAGCCAGCATGGCTTCACTAAAGGGAAATCCTGCCTGACCAATCTGGTGACCTTCTATGATGTGGCTACGAAACTGATGGACAGGGGCAGAGCGGTTGATGTCATCTACCTGGACTTGTGTAAAGCCTTTGACACTGTCTCCCATGACATCCTTCTCTAAGTTGGAGAGACATCAATTTGATAGGTGGACCACTCAGTGGATAAAGAACTGGCTGGATGGCCGCACGCAAAGAGTAGTGCTCAGTGGCTCAGTGTCCAGCTGGAGACCGGTAACGAGTGGTGTCCCCCAGGGATCAGTGTTGGGACCGGTCTTGTTCAACATCTTTGTGGGTGACATGGACAGTGGGATTGAGTGCGCCCTCAGCAAGTTTGCCGATGACACCAAGCTGTGTGGTTCGGTTGATACGCTGGAGGGAAGGAATGCCATCCAGAGGGACCTTGACACGCTTGTGAGGTGGGCTGATGCCAACCTAATGAAGTTCAACCATGCTAAATGCAAAGTCCTCCACCTGGGTCGGAGCAATGCCAGGCACAGCTACAGATTGGGTGGAGAGGAGATTGAGAGCAGCCCTGCGGAGAAGGACTTGGGGGTGTGGGTTGATGAAAAAATGAACGTGAGCCGGCAGTGTGCGCTTGCAGGCCAGAAAGCCAACCGTATCCTGGGCTGCATCAAAAGGAGTGTGACCAGCAGGTCGAGGGAGGTGCTCCTGCCCCTTTACTCTGCTCTTGTGAGACCTCACTTGGAGTATTGTGTGCAGTTCTGGTGTCCTCAACATAAAAAGGACATGGAACTGTTAGAACAAGTGCAGAGGAGGGCCACGAGGATGATCAGGGGACTGGAGCACCTCTCGTATGAAGATAGGCTGAGAAAATTGGGGCTGTTCAGCCTGGAGAAGAGAAGGCTGCGTGGAGACCTCATAGCAGCCTTCCAATACCTGAAGGGGGCCTATAGGGATGCTGGGGATGGACTCTTCATTAGGGACTATGGTGATAGGACAAGGGGTAATGGGTTTAAACTTAAACAGGGGAGGTTTAGATTGGATGTGAGGAAGAAATTCTTTACTGTGAGGGTGGTGGGGCCCTGGAATGGGTTGCCCAGGGAGGTTGTGAATGGTTCATCCCTGGCGGTGTTCAAGGTGGGGTTGGACATAGCCTTGGATGGCATGGTTTAGTGTGAGGTGTCCCTGCCCATGGCAGGGGGGTTGGAACTCGATGATCTTGAGGTCCTTTCCAACCCTTACTATTCTATGATTCTATGATTCTATGATTCTATCTTGTGAATATAAGACTTTGTGATTGCACCATATATTGGGAATGGGAAGCTTACTGCAAAGGTTTGGGAAAAAGACCTTGCAAGCTGAAATTGCAGATCAAAGCCAGCAAAACCACATGCTTCATATCATAACATCAATTCAAAATCCTATATAAAATTAATGATATCCTCCCAAACCACTCAACGCAACTAAGTCCAATTGATGCTATATATAATAAGGATGTGTGCATTGACTAAATACACTTTATTTTCTATATTTACTGACTGTACTTACCTTTATGAAAACTTACACCATGTTCTGGCAGAATACATAGATGCCTGAAGGCTGTATGACATGTAAGGGTGTACAGAAGAATGAACTTCAAAACACTGAGGTAGACAGAAATGTGGTCTGTACAATACGTCATCAATTCCAGGCTTCCTTTCTGTCTTTTGTTCATACAGAAAATCCTTAGCAAATTGAACTGACTGCCCCAGACCCTCTGCCTGGACTCTTAATGATTAAACAGGTTTTGAAGTGCCAGCTACTTACTACAGTCATGCTGTTAGGTGAGGACATTCTGCACAGGTGGAGTAAGGCAGAGTTAAATCTTCACTACACCCTAACAAGAGAGATTAGTTGCCTCCTGTTTTTGTGCTCAACTTCACTGCTTTAGCAAAATGTCACTTTAGGTTGGTTCATGACATTTCTTCTTCCTTCAGCAAAGGCATTTATATTTTAGTTACAAAGTAGTAATCTAATAGTAATTTTTAACATTGGTTAGGACTTTGGACTTTGCCAGGATAATGCTTTTAGATAAACAGGAGGAGGATGTAGATGTCTCAGGCCATCTTTCCCTGTGCAGGGGTTTGCACTCTGGGAAAGCCCAGCGGCAGGTAAGCAAATGGCCATGGCACAAGTCCCCCAGTGAAAATGTTGGGAGAGGGCTTTTAACAGCCAGGCAAGCCAGGGGCCAGGCACCTGTAACATGCAGGGTGACGGGAAAGAGGCAGTGTTGCAGTCACACCTCTCATTGCTCCTCCCAATTCAATGGGCCTTCCTCTCACCACACTCATCTTCAAGAAGGCTCTGTGACCGCAGCACTGAATGCTTACACCCCTGCATCTAAACCTGGGCTGATATCCTTGCCTGCTGTGCTGCAGCTGCACTGACAAACAGGCTGCTCCTGGGCATTTAAATATTTTTGTGAGATTTCTGTCTGTTTCTTGTTATTTGCTGGTGTTGGGGCAAGCCAGGGGTGCACTGAGGTAGCTGTCTGTGACATGAGGAGACAAAGAACTCCTTTACCTTAACTGTTACTAAGATTTTGGCTTTTGACTCAAACCTCCTTGTTAGGATATGCCAGGTTTCATTTGTCAGTGTCTCTTGAATAATCCTCCTCTATAACCAACTTATGAAGAGGCCATCTTTGAGATGGTTAACGGATTTTAGTGAAGGAATGCCACTTACAGCTAACTATATGTGTTACTGCCTCAGCATGAAACACGAAAAGAGAATCAACAGAGATTACATGTGGCTGGATGTGAAATTCCCTAAGGACTTGATATGGAGCTATGAAAGGTTCTGAATCACATACAAACTGACTTTACAAATCCCCCTCCCGCTCCCCAAATTATGATGTTTGTGCATCTTGAGAGAAATATTAAAGGACATGTAGGGTACCAAAAATATATAGATATATACTTAGTCATCTGCAAGGTTGCTTCTTCAAGCCTATGTAAATGTGTCAATGCTTATATATGTATTTCAGACACATGTAAACCAACAATTGCGCTCACCGTGGATGTACCAAGTCACCTCCAAGAGCAGACTAAATGGATTAGGTCCACAATGCTCCGGAAATAATTCTCTCTCAGTAGTATCTGTTAACCCGAGCCCTGTAGCAGGTCAACATAGCTAGAGTAGGGAACTGTCTGCACTACACAGTGCAGCCTGCTCCCATTGTTGTTGTAAGTTCTCATGAGAAGGAATGTGAGCATTAAAGCAGGTTTAAAATTAGACAAAATTGCACGAAATAACGTACAAAATCTAGCGAAGAATTGTTTTGCAAAGAATATCCTTCCCATCACAGCTTTTCTACCGATCTCTAGAATACAGTAGAAATACTATTAAGCTTTGTAAGACTTAGTCTACTGAAGCAACTAGGAAACATCTTCCAGACTTTGAAGTGTTCTTATAGTAATCAGAGAATTCTCTATTCTCTTTTTTATATTGTCAGATATATTATTTTTATATTTTTTGGGGGAGGGGGGAGGGGAAGGCATGCAGTTCTCCGTAAGAATGTAGACTCCAGGCAGGTTATTACAGAATTAAAAGCAATTTCAATTTGCAGGTCTAGAGGAGCATTTTATATTGAGCTATGAAACATTCAGGAATTTAGTTTGAGAGAGGCAGAAATGTAAGTAAACAGGAGTCTGACGTTTATAAGCATGGATGCATCTTTGTATTTCAATCTACACATTGAAAAGTTTCTCTGCAACTGACTGGTTTTGCATGTAAGCAGATGAAGGAGGGAGCAATGCTGAAAAGAAATTACTAATGCAGAAGATGACATGACCACTTAAATTCAGTTTTAAATTCATGACTATTTTTGTGAGCTGTAAGGCATGGACACTTCAAATGTAAATCACTGCCACTTGATCACAGCTCATGAGAAACATTTCTGAGGTATTTGCTCTCTTTGTCTCTCAAAGAGGCTGGAAAAAAGTGGGTTTTGATGTTCTTTGTGATTATGAGGTTTCTTACTCATCCACCATGGAATATAGACAAATTTTCATCCTTTGTGAAAAGATAGAGATTTAGCAGGATTGTTCTAATCGTCTGAGAAGCTGCACCTTGAACCTCATGTTCAGTTCTGGGCCCCTTGCTAGAAGAAAGACATTGAGATGCTGGAGTGGGTCCAGAAAAGGGAAACGAAACTGATGAAGGGCCTGGAGCACAAGTGTGATGAGGAATGGCTGAGGAAAATGGCGTTGTTCAGTCTGGAGAAAAGGAGGCTGAGGGGAGACCTTATTGCTCTCTACAACTACCTGAAAGGAGGTTGTAGTGAGATGGGGGGCAGCCTCTTCTCCCAAGCAACAAGTGATAGGATAAGAGGAAATGGCCTCAATCTGCTCCAGGAGAGGTTTGGATTTGATATTAGGAAAAATGCCATCACCGAGAGGATGGTCAGGCATTGGAGCAGGCTGCCCAGGGACGCAATGGAATCACTGTCCCTGGAAGTGCTCAAAACTGTGTAGATGAGACCCTTAGTGACGTGGTTTAGTGGTGGTCTTGGCAGTCCTGGAATAATGGTTGGACTTAATGATCTTTGAAGATCGGTCTTTTCCAACCTAGTTGATTCTATGATTCTGTGATATTTGAAAGGCTTGTTATTTACCAGATCTGCTTAGGTGTTTGATTTCAAAGTATTCATTATGTCTTCATAAAAATACTTATAAAATTGACTCACGTAAATTATTAGTGACATAAATTTTTATTATTACCTCATGTTTTTCTTTATGCAACACTGGTTCTGGGAGGTATTTCCAAAGTAACACTGCTAATTTGTCCTTTCAGTTTGAAGACCTTTGCACGGCATTAATGCATAATCAGGGGTAAAGTGTGAGTTGATGTATTTCTATGACATCTTACAGTATAATATGCTGCTTCTTTTCTGTCCTGGTTTCACCTCTAACAGGTTCTTTTTTTTCTCCTTCCTAGTAGCTGGTGCAGTACTGTGTTCTGGCTTCAGTCTGAGAACAGTGCTGATAACGCACCAATGTTTTAGTTGTTGCTAAGTAATATTTACTCTGATCAAGGACTTTTAGTCTCTCATGGTCTGCCAGTGAGGGGGGACACAAGAAACAGGGAAGAAGCAGTGACAGGACACCTGACCCGAACTAGCAGAAGAGGTATTCCATACCACAGTGTGTCATGCCCAGTGTATAAACTGGGGGGAGTTGGCTGGGAACCGATTGCTGCTCAGGTCAAGCTGTGTATTGTTCAGCAGGTGGTGAGCAGTTGTATTGTGAATCATTTCTTTCGATTCTCCTCCGCATCCTGCCTGGAGTTGGGGGAAAGCGGTGGGGTTGAGCAAATGGCTGATTGATTCTGAGTTAGCCGCTGGGCTTAAACCACAACACCTTCTCCAGAGGAGGAGTCTCACTTTCAATCTGCAAGTGTACAGGCTTTTACTAGGTACTAACATCAGGTTGTAACATCAAGCAGAGATGGGGGTGCGGGAAAGACCTGCTGACAAAATGCATGGGAGATCCAGACTGTATTTATACGCAGAGTCTATGTCTACACATATAAAATGAACTAGTGTGAAACAGTCTGTGCCCACAGCATCAGCTGATTTTTGAGGATGCTCCAAAATGGGACAGCACTATCTAAACTGCCAGCTGTTGTAAAGTGGCCTTGATCCTTTCTAGCTGCAGAACAGTGCCTAGAGCCATTAGGTACCAACTGGCCCAACCCAGAACCGCAGCTGAGACGCTTCTAACAATTATCCAGCTGGGGTGAATAGGACTCAGTGTCTGGAAAGCTCCCTGGTACTGCTTTAATTTGCGAGCAAACCCCCACAAATCTGGAAAAAGAATCTGTTTTACCAGTTGTGCTCCAAATCCCAGTCTTTCTTTATTGTGGCTAAAACACTGTGTAACAAAAGTACAATTCTTTGCTCTCTAGAGCAGTCTTGAACACCACATTTAAATCTGTCCCAGTGGTATTGGTATCCAAGGCTATCTCCGACCTTGGAAAGTAGCTAAATAACAAGAATGAGAATTGATAAGAATGGCATAATTCTGTTATGTCTTTGGGGCCAGAGTATGAATCTCTGGAACTGTTGCACCTCACAGTCATTTGCTTTAATGAGCCTTTCCACTCCTCTCATCGTGTAAAGCTACCTTAAGCTGCTTAAAATGTACTTGGTGTTGGGATACTTTTTGGACTTCATCCAAATGTGCAAACATACAATTTCTAATTCTTAAGCCTGGCAGAAGTCTGGCTACTTGAAAGGGGCAGGGCAATACAAAATACTTTTAATGTCAGTGAAAGCCAGGCTGAATAACTTTGTTCTACAATTAACTCCCTGGGCACAGATTCAGACCATATTATGTCTGTTTTAAAGCCACAGAACCCCCGTGGGAATCATTACATAATTTCTTTGAATTTTGGTCTAAACAAAACACTATTTGTTGTATTGCTTCAGGCAATAACTGTTTCCAGGGAAATTACCTTAATGAAAATATTTCACTAATTTCTTTTATTTTTCATACCTTTCTCTTATTATTCACATCCTCCTGTGGATTTGCTGACACTAGCACAGTTGTACACAGCTGATTTATGGAAAGTTTTAGGGGGATTGATTTGTCAGTTCTACCCCATCTCTTAAACTGCAATGAAACAATAGAATCTTGCAGAAAACAGCTATTATACCTACAAATTCACAGATGACAGCTCATTATGGAAATGATGGCAGAGCTGAAATAGCAAAGACCTTCCTATGTCCCAAAACTGAGTTAACCTGGGTGAGATGATGGGATTTTATGCATGTATGGATCTCTTGCACTTTAACAGCTTTTCCTTAGATAAACCACCAAACATCTACCTGTATTTTCACCCTGCCCCAGAAAGTTTCATTTTGATGTAATGAAACACCATCTGATAGGCTACCACATGGCCCTAGCATCACTTCAGGTTCTTTGACCATTTCAGAGCTCTGTGCCAGTTTGCCTCAAATGTGGGGATTGTTCCTTGGTCTTATCTTTCCTTGGTGTCCAAGGGGGCTCCAGAGGCAGGTGAACCTGAATCATCAGCATTTCCTGGGGAGTAAGAAGGCAGCTGTCCACATTTAAATGGCACAGGTGTGTTTTAAGCATGTTTTCAATATCATTATAGAAGATATGGTAATAATACACTTGGCAGTTTTTTCATCTGCCATAAAAAGCGTAGTTTTAAATGACAGCATCAGCTGGGCAGCAAGAGCCAACATTATAATCTTGTGTGATGTACTAATCTGGGAACTAATCTGGCCAGCATGTTCCTGGTGGTGGTGGTGGTGCAACTCTCACCAGAAGCTGATTTTCACCTTGTAAAAGGCTATAGACTCCAAATAGCCATGCCGTCATGTACAAAGCTTACACTGAGCAGAATATTTCAAATCCAGATTACTGCAGCATGTGGCAAACAAACCCAAAGCAAACCTCTGTAGCTAAGTATGGCATAAGGTGGTTCTTCTAGTCAGGCTGGTGGTATGGTGCTGTCTGTCAGACTGGACCATTTGGCACTGCCGAAGCTTGTCAAACTGTACTGAAAATACTCAGGCACTTTACCATATGCAGTAAGAATCAAAAATAAAACAAGCTGTGGTGTCTAGCAGCTGGTATGTCACAGGTAAGTGAAAATAACTGAGCTAAAACAGCAACTATTGACATAAGAGACATAATGACTGCCTTAAGACAGATGGTGAATGCAGGCTGGCATAGTTTTACTGAGGTGAGTGATTTTGTGCTGGGTAATCCTATCTGATGTGCTGATCCTGAAGCATTACTGACTGAACAGGGGTGGGGAGTGGCTGCAAGTCATGCAAAATTAGAAGTAACAACAAGACATCTTGTGGTTATGTGCAGATTCATCAGAAGTGACATAACAACGTATTTTCTCTATGGCCTTTCCTGATGCTTCCATAGAAGACTGCTTTTATCAGTATTTTCAGCGCAAACAAGACAGCTGTACTGGGAGATGACGCCTGAGCTGCCCACTGGGGCACTGGGTAACATTTCTGCTCCCTAAGGTCCCTTTATGTGAAGATACCTGAGCCTTTACAGACTTGAGTCCAAACTTGTTTTCACTTGTATTGCAGCAACACAATTGAGATTAATGGAGCTACAGTGTTACTAATATTGTTTACAGACTAAAGCCAAAACACAGCACTGCACCAGCTACTAGGAAGGAGTTAAAAATATCTGTTACAGCTGAACCCAGGACAGGTGGCAAAACCAAACAGAATAATTGCTTTAATGTGTATAACTTCAAATAATACTAGAAGTACTGAGGCAACGCTGAGAGGCTGAAAAGCAGGTGGCTGGAGATAAGAAAGGGCACAGGAGGGTCAGTCCTTGGTAGGGACAAGGTGCCTGTCACCCGCTCCCCGATGGCTTTGCCACCTCCCTCACTCATCTGTGCACATCTACTGCCTGTCCCTGCCTGCACTGTCATGGGCAGCCTTTGGGCTGGCATATGCATCTGTCCCAGCAGAAATCCCCTGAGAAAAATTAAGCAGATATGACCTGAAGTTCACTTCTCAACAGTGACAAGCCAAGTTAAATTATGCTTACAGGCAAAGAGTTGGGACAGCTCACACCAGCGCAGCAAAGCTGCATGGCATTAGAAGCTACCATCCTACGACCCCTTGCCTCTGTTTTTACTGCTTGCATTTCAGAGGCCACGCCGCAGACCAGAAACCTTTCACAGCACAGCCAGATCCCTCCTCCGAGACAAGGCAGCTTCCCAGCTGTTCCCAGTGATTTAATACATCTTATATGTATAGAAATATATATACTTCTGCATACAAATATGTGTATATACATACCCATATATATACACATGTGCTCACACACAGAAGTCTATCAGCAGCCAGAGATACTTATACGTGTAATGTCCTGTTTGATCCCATTGTCTTGATTTTTCCCGCTTTCAAATATCTTGAAAAGAACTTATTCTTCTTTTGAGCAGTATTAGCACTATAAATCAATTCTGTATCATTTTTCCTCCAGATATTTTGAATCATCTACTTAGAATGAGCAAATAATGTCAGCATAATTAACATTTTAAAAATTCAATCAGCTTTACCCACAATTAAAGAAAACAAGAAATAATTGAGACATGAGGGTGAGACCAGGTGATGTGAAGCAGCAAAATATTAGATTGCCCCAGTTCTCTCTCAGTTTATCTGCCTTTCCAACTGCTCCCTCTGACTTGTTTCTCACAGAGGTGAAGGGGTACCCATGTTGCTGGTGCTTATGTAGCCCTGCAGCAGCTTTTCGTCATTTCAGCATCCTTGCTGCACCTACTCAGCTTTGCCTCAGAGAACTGAATTACTGTGCTGATAATTCAGTACAGAACAAACAACAACAACAACAAAACCCAAGTAAGCAAACAAACAAAACAAAGCCAAAAACAAAACAAGAAGAAGGGATAAGACAAGTTATTTGGGGTTTTGGAACAGATTGGTAGATTCTGCTACTAAAAAAATCACCTAATGACCTCTCATGACCTTATGAAATGAACAATTATTTCTCCTCTGAGTGCCTTTAAATTATTAATTTTTGGAGTTTTGAACATTTTTTTACAGTTTCAGTGCTGTCACCAGCTGACTTTTCACTTCCCGATGCTCAGGTGACTTCAGTTTTTGAAGTGAAGCAAGCAGCAAGCACTCAGACACGTTACTCACTGGCTCTGCTTGCTACAGCCTGTTTGCATGTCCTGTCAAAATTAGGAGTAGCATGCAACTTCAGGTCCAGAAAAAGAGAGCTTTTCCTCTAGACCATGTAGCCTTCTACCCCAATGGCTGGAGAAAGAGGCTATGTCAGAGACATGAACTGTTCTGATCTATCAGGCTTTGACCAATATCTCACAAAAGCCTGATAGATCTAAGTCTAGATAAAAATCCTAGAGATGTAAAGCCATTTCTGCTCTCTCATTTGTTTGCATAGTTTGGGGGTGAAGAGGGTTGTTTGTTTTTTTAAGTCTGATGATAATAATAAAATGATATTTTAGTAATATTTATATGATTTATATCTAACCTGAATTGTACACAAATACTCACTTTGAAGCCCACCAGAACACTGAAACTCATTATTCAGGTTACTTCCAGCCCAGCTGCGATTGCTGAATGAAGATTAATTTAAACTAACCCACATACCAACTTTTTTTTTTTTAAATTTAAGAATAAGACTATCAATAGCCACTGTTAGCTGCAGTTAGAGGTTTACCAGGTAACAAAAACTATATGCACAAACATACCTGGCACAATTAGATAATGGTAAGTGATTTTATCTTGAGCTCACAGCTAGTGCGTGATAAGATGTTGAGGCGCAAAGGAAATGTATTCTGCTTATACAAGGCACCTTACTGCACAGACACAATGAGCCACGTAGCTAAGGGATAAATCCTAAATAAAACGCCTGAACATTTTCAGCATATGAGACTAGGTAGTGTGAAGAGCTTATAAGGGAGATAATAGTGTTAATTTTATTACTAGTCATCCGTAGCACTGGTGACAACATTCAGTAGTATTTTTGATAAGTGACAGCAAACATCTGGTGGCAACCTGGCAATTAAAGAGTGTGCTGCCTTCAGACATTTGTTGTGAAGGTGGTTTTGACTTTTGTTCCTTTGAAATGTGTTATATAATGTTTACTGAACAGGGCATATGTTACAATTTGAAACCATTGGTAAGCTACTGATCAAGGAAAGAGGTTTTATTTTAAAAAAATATCCGTAGTTTCATTTTATTCTGGGAACATTGAATGTTGATGTTGAAGCTGTAATTATTTCACCCATGACAGAATCCAAAGTTGCAAACATATAACTACTTCATCATTTAAGCAGAGCAACTCATTTCCCTTTAAATTACTTGTAAATTAAAAAAAAACCCAAAACAAGAAACCCAAACAAACAATAACAATAACAACAACAACAACAACAAAAAACAACAAAAACCCCACCATTACTGTCTGACAGACAAAAGGATTATCAAAATAGGGGGAAATTTTAGGATTGGAATAGTAAGATTTGTCATTGCAGTCCTTGGAATTACCTTGCTGGATCTGACAAAAGAACTGTTTAGTTCTGCATGAAAAGAATGGTAGGCGTGAATACTTCATAGTCAAAACACATTCAGCATAATGCTGACTGCTTTGGAGGAGCAGATCTGAAACTGACAGTGGCCCAACAGTTTGTAACGGAAGGTTCTTCAGGCAGTTAGCACTTGCCATATGAAAAAACTCTTCTCTATAAATGTGTCCAATCATATGCAGTTGCAGATGCTCTCATTATGTGGAACTGACTCTCTGTGAATTACTAAATTTTTACTCTCAGCATTATCCTCTGGCAGTGAATTTCATCTGCTGCATGCTATGTGAGAAATATTTCTCTTTAGTCTTTCTATTTCATTTAATGCTGCCTTGTTCATGTTTTCTGAGAAAGGGCAAATGAGAGGCCTTTGAATTACCTTCTGTGGATCATTCATTACAATAGGCAGAGGTGGTACAGCTTCCTATTATTAAGTTTGGCATTTCCTATTACAATATCCTGTTTTCAGTTGCTTCTAACTTTGTCAGACATGAATGCTTCAGGCTGAAATGTCAGTGCTACATACCTGCCTTAAGCTGATTTTTTTGCAAAGGTTTCAGGCAAAGCAGATTAGCCAGTTCTGAGAATTAAGAAGAAATCTTGGGGAAGGGCAGTAAGAAAATAGCAGCTGGTTTTCTGTATCAAGAAAAACACCATGATCTCATTTTGAGAGAGATTTTAAACCCAGGCCCTCTGGCTCAAGCCTTTGGACCTGTGCATTCTCTATCAGAAATGTACCTATTGCTACTGTAGGAAAAGCTGTGCAGATCTGGATATGACCTCAGTTTGAGGAATTTCCACTCTCTCCGCCTTCAGTAAAGTTCTGGGAGCTTAATGGGTTCCTCTCCTTTGAATACCTACCCTGTGATGGCTGCTCTGTGCAGGACTGGACCTGCTCTGAACCCAGGTGTCCAGGCCTCCAGGTCTCCTTCCCTGCAAAGCAATGGAGGGAGGCATTCATGCCCTCACAGCTCCCAGTTCAGCCTGGGCAGACGGATGGGAAATGTCAGTCTGAGGACACTGAGGCTGGAAGGGGAGAAGGGAGGAGAAAGTCAGTTCAGGGAGAAACTGCAAATAAATGGGTGAGGAGACTGGGGACTTGGAGGAATCAGACTCCCTCGCAGCATGGGAGAAGGCTGAAGACCTTGGCTGCACCCATGTTGTGCTTCGAACTGGCGGATGAGGAATGATGGCCAGGGTGTCCAAGCCCAGCCCTTGTGACCCAAGCAGGGCAGGAGTCATTCCAGAAGCTGCAGTGGAATTAGTTACCTGCAGGTAATCCAGCACCAGCATTCTACCATGATGGAAACAATACCATGTGAAAAATAAAATTAAATATGGAAATTAAGCACTTCAGAGATAAGAAATACTAGATTTGAGCTAGTGCAAAGGGATTACATCTTTCTCAGGCACTCCGTCTTGGAGTCTTCAATTGTATGATCACTTATCATTTTGGCCAAATGTCACCTCCTTAGTCAAAACGTAAGAATTAAACTTAACGTATAAGTACCCGACATGTAGCAGAGGAGACAGCTCCTTGTAAGATTTCAGCACCATTTACTAAAGACTGTGGGAGAAGTTGCAGGAGCCTGTTGGAGGAAAAATGATAGTTAGGTGCTGATGCGGAGGATCAGCTACAATGGCCTCTACCTCCTGTGCAAAACCAGGCAAGGCATGTGGTGAACTTTTCATACATGGTCAAAAATGATCATATAATCATAGAATCAACTACATTGAAAAAGATGTTTAAGATCATCAAGTCCAACCGTTACCCCAGGACTCATTTTCCATGATATGCGATTCAAGACCCTGGAATCAGGTCTATCAAAGTACTGAACATTCAGGTCTGCTGCTTGACTTAGGATGTGTTATGTAATGCTCTGAAAAAATAAGGTCTGAAATTAGGTACTCAAAATTAATGCATATTTGTTTTCTTTAATGGCTGTGTCTCAGCTTACTCTTTGCAAAATGGATCATCATTCATTTGCTGGGTATGTAATAAAAATACAAGTCATTAGCAGAGCTAGCATCAATAGGCATCATGGGAAGAAAGCAACAATTCTTCCTCCAGTATGTGGTTTCAGTAGGCTGCAGGACGTAAAATACGAAGGCAAAGCCATGAGAAGGGAGAGCAAATGAATGCAGTATGGAGATGGTACATCTGTACTAAAGAAAAATAAGATTCCCAGAAAAAAACTGTACCATGTAATTAGCAAAGACAGGTATGCCTAATTTGGGATTGGTACTGTAAAAGTCGAATGTATCTTTGAGCATATTTTATAGCAGTTAACTCATTTTATATCACTTAACCCAGCTTGATTCAAAGCAGGCCAGTCACTGCCCCAGACACCTCAGGGAGAGCTGCAAAGCCACAGTGGGTTGCTGTGGAAAGACGTGGTGACTGCTGGGAGCTCCAGGAGCTCCAGTCTGTAGGTCTGGGCTGCTGCAAGGGCACACTCTGACTGAGGCATGGCCGCATCTGCGCAGCAGGCAGGGCAGGCAGGACCACGGGCAAGCTGGAAACACACAAAAAGCTGGATTCAGCTTACGCCTCCTAAATTTTGAGCATTTGGCACTGCACCCCGAGGTCATTCCTTTTAATTTCCCCCACTGTGTGTAGCTTTGTACGGCTCCAGCATGGTGTTCCTTTATTGCCTCTTCACAGTTTGTCCTCACTCAGAAATCTCACCGCAGTGATTTTAATGACCTGTCCTTGAATGACCCCGGTTTTTGACCTACCCTTTGAAATAGAATCACCAAGAGAGTGTTCCAGAAAAAGAAAAAAAAGCTGCATTGCTCATTTATGCCCCCAATTAGCCCACTGTGGCATTGAGTTACTTTGCACTCTGGTCCCTCTTCTTGTCTTCTGAGAAATTAGTCTAAACTGAAGCACTAGAAAACTGTGACCAGATAGATACACATTTTCGCATCCACTTTTAATTCTATAAAATACCAAAATGAATACCTCAATACTTCTTTGGCTTGGAAAAATTAAATGGGCAAGAGGCATGAGAGGGTGAGATGGTTAACTGAAGCATGCTCTTCTAGTTCATCTGCATTAAAAACCTATAACCAAGTTTCAGAAGAGTTTCTTAGTTTTTAGAAACAGTTCCTTTCTAGTATAGCACCAAAGTGTATTGTGAGTTCATTTTTTTGAGAGAGGTAGTGAAATTTCAATCATACATCAAACTGTATGTGATAACATCTCAGAAAACGTGCAGGTGTGAGGGAGACAAAATATTGCCAGCACGGCTCTCATACCAAAGACCTCCAGACTCTTTGAAAATTAGTGAAATCAGTCTAGTTAACATGATCCCAAAAGAATAATCTCTTAAGGAGATGTGCATAGCACTGGCTGGGCCTTTTCAGCACAGCATGGAAAATATGGTACATTTTGGCAATGAAATCTGATGTCTCCTGGTTTCTCTAGCCATAGTGGCACAGTGCTTCTGAGACATGCCCAAGGCTCCAGGGGTGTGAGGTCTGAACAACCTCGCCCATCCCTGGGACTAGATGTCTTGCAAACACTCCATATGATAGATAAGGCATGCGGGTGCCAGGAATTAAAAATATACCAGTGCCAAACTGCCAACAAAAGTTATCTCTCACCTGAAACACAGGCAGTGACTACCTTTCACCATCCAAGACTGGGCAGTTGCTGATCCAAAATTTCTTGTTTCAAAATTTCTTCAGCAAGAACGGGATGTGGTTCTCCAGCTGAATAGATGAAAAGACTGACAGTATTATGATTTTCAGTCACAAAAGACATTGGTTTTTAGCTTGATGAAGAACTCCTATTTGGAGTGGCTTAACACAGACTAAATAGTATTAAGATGGGGAGAAAATCCAAAAGTGAATAATAATTGCAGTTGTCTGTTTATGATTAAAAAAGACAATAAAAATTATGCCATGTTTGAAAGATAATTTAAGAGGGTATTTATTTTGGTGGTGTCCAGAAAAACCTATTCTAAACCTATTCCTAAATAAATGAATAAAACCTAGTCAATAAAACCTATTTCAAGTAAATAAACCTATTTCTAATTCGAAAAACATATTTTCTGCACCACTTAACAGCAGTAGGAACACAACAGAAACATTAATTTGAGTGAAAATCTTTCACAGTGTCAATTCAGAGGTGCTAAATGACAATAAACAGATTTGTTGTAAAGAATCACCCATCCATATATGAAAGTGGTGAAGTGCTATTATAGCTGACTCAACAGTCTCTTGAAGTGGAAGGAGAAATTCATGACCTTAAATCTAAGAATATATTGAAGAATTATGTGACTAGCAATGTAGTAGTATTCCATGAAATGCTTCTGCTCAGCACAGAAGACAGGGTCTAATGGGATGTTGTTAGGGTTAACATGTTAGGAAGAAGTGGGTAAGTTTTCTTATCCTGTGAGACATTTATAGGACTCTGCATCCTGAGTATCTTATCTCATCTACAGACTGCAAAAGGTGAAAGCAGGGCCAGTGTAAGAGGAAGCTGGGAAAACTCTACATGTGTTTTTAACAAGTAAGAAGGTCCTTGGGATAAAACATCAATGGGTAGAAATATGGACAGCAGGATGATAATAAAGTTTGCTATGTTGTTTAAGAGACAGGTAAGTTACAGGAAAGGAAAAAGGAACTACCTGTTCTACCCAAGAATACTACATTTAAAAACATGTTCTTGACTTTGAAAAATGCAAGAACATTAACATAAAAAGTTAACCTGCACTGACTGGTTAATATTCACCCACTTGCCATGTTCATAATTTTTAAAATGTAGCAGTTACATTTGCTTTGATATAGTGAATTAAGCTGGGGAATAAATCCAAACTGTAACACATTATAAATTTAGATATATTTTGCATTCATATAGTCACACACCCCCACAGTCTCATACATCACTTGAATATTGCTAAGGCTTAAGCAGAAATTTGAGGTCTAAAATTAACAGACTGTGAAAAGCAAATGTATCGTCAGAATTTTTTTGCTGTGAGCTGCAGAACTGATGTCTCTGTGTGGAATGCTGGTTGAAATGCAGAACTGAAAGAAAAAGGTCACGGCAACAAATGTGTATAGTTTAACAGCAATATAATGCACCAATAAGCAAGAGACCCCTGATGTATTGTGAAAAATGTAACTAAATCCATTAACGGAAATGGCCAAAAATATGATTGTGTGATAACCCACATGAAAAGTGGTGCTTACGAGTAAAAGAAATACCTTCTCTGTCTCAAGGAACTTGTGTAGACCCAAACAAAACTGACACAGTTAAAAATATTTGCCTAGATAAAAAAATGTGTAGCTACATCTTTTAACATTTATCTTTGCTTTGTTGGTTGACTTTATTACTTATAATAAAATGTCATATTTTATAAATCTCAGAGTCTGTTTGCAGTTCTGCTTTTTATCCTTTATTCTCCCTCCTTTTGAATAAAGCCTTTGAAAAAACTGAAGTAGGGCTATTAGTCAGGGGAAAGGAGGCCTTTTTCCAATCTGGTAACCTTAATTAGTTTCTAATTCATTGAACAAGACAGGCAACAAATTCACAACTATACATGCAACACAAACATTAGTCATCAGCAAATTTCAATTTGTTCCTTTAATGTTTCACATTTTAAACTGTAAATCTTTGTCTCAATGGAGGCCAGCTATTATCCACTCACAAAAGGGACAGTTGCCAAAGGGATCCGTTCTCAGACTGTAGTCCTCAGGTGAGTGTTGTGTTGTGCTTTCTGACAGCAGCTAAGTGGAGGGTTTGACAGGGGCTGGAAAGGGGACAGTATGAGGGCACTGGCAGGGTGATGGGTGCTTTTCCTGAAGAAGGCTGACCTCCTTCCCAGGAAGCTAAATCACAGTCAGGAGCCAGTTTGGGACTTGTAAGAAATGCTTAATTGCTGCTTGATCAGCTGCACTAGGAGAGATTAATCCATCTCTCAGTGTCTTAATGATGGCAAGATTTCTGTGGGCAGCAAATCATGTCATGTTGCTCTGGAGTCTGTTCCAATGTCACTGCATTGGAAAGGTGCTGCAAGAACAGCCTCTCAAATCTGATGGAAAGCTGTGTCAGATTTATATCAGAGTCCCTGAAATAATGCTCTTTCCTAGGTGAGGAAGTCCATTGTCAAGGAATAAATCACAAGAGTGTTTTGTGCCATCTCATAATGATACCCCTAATTCAACTCTGAACTACTCAGGCTCAGATTAATAGGACAAAGTATAAAAAATATTTATGAAAGAGGGTTAAATAAATATATTCTCTTTTCCAGCTGCAGCTGGAAGGATGATTCATAGTGGGAATTAAGCATTGGGCAGAACTGACATCCATGTTACTGGGCATGAGTCTTCGCTTTTTTCATTCCTTAAGATGGATACAGTTGAGACTTGCCAAGTCCTACAGATCTAACTTAATGGTCCTTTCACATCACAGGACTTTAAGGAATATTTGAACTTCTAGTTTGAAATAAACCATTTTGAAATATTAAATGATCAATACTAGGAGTAACTTTTTTTCCGCTCATTCAATCAACATTTGACTCCAAATAAGAGCGCTGCTAACATCAAATACATTCAAGTGGTGAGTTAGTATCCTTCAGGCTAGGAGACTTCTAAAACAAGTTTAGTTTCCTTTTGTCATGGTTTAAGCCCATCCGGCAACCCAGAACCAAGCAGCCACTTGCTCACTCCCCCCCTTCCTCCCCCCACTCCCAGAGGGAGGGAGAAGAGAATCAACAGAATGTAACTCCCACGGGGTGAGATAAGAACAGTCCCGTAACTAAGGTATAACACAAAACCACTACTGCTACCACCAACAATAATAATGATAAGGGAAATAACAAGGGAAGAGAATACGACCACTCACACCTGTTGACCGATACCCAGCCCGACCTGAGCAGTGATCTAGCCCTTCCAGGTTACTGCCCCAAGTTTATACACTGGGCATGATGTGCTGTGGTATGGAATACCTCTGTGGCTAGTTTGGGTTAGGTGTCCTGTCTCTGCTTCCTCTTGACTTCCCCTCCTCCTTGGCAGAGCATGAGACTGAAAAAGTCCTTGGTCAGAGTAAACATTACTTAGCAACAGCTAAAAATATGGGTGTTATCCGCATCATTCCCAGGCTGAAAGTCAAAACCACAGCACTGCACCAGCTACTAAGAAGGAGAAAAATGACTGCTACTGCTGAACCCAGGACACCTTTCTTTCCTGTTCTCCAGTATCCTTCAGACACATTCAGTCTTTTAGGCCTTAAGATATTGAAACCTTTTGGACTTATTTATGAGTATCTCTGCTCTGGTCCTCAGGTCGCCACTAGTGCTTGAGGCATGTTAAGCATACTTCCCAGGTAACAAACTTTGATTACATTTTATTTGAAATTATTTTAGTTCATGCGCTCCAAAGAGTGCTCTACAATGCAAACCAAAGAGATAATAGGGATGATGATATTTGTTTCAAAAGTGCACACCTGTTTCAAATTAAAACACTAACATAGATACACCCTGAAACATTATTAGAAGAAAAGATAGCAACTCTCCTAGCTGTTTTTCCACCTCTGGCCCCCAGGGTCCCTGCCTGTCCCAAAACCAGACTGTTTAGAGTTACTGAAAGAATCACTGCCAGAGACCTTAACAAAAAATTTTAATAGAAATTTATAATTATTTGATCCAACAGCATTCGATTGCAAGGTACATTCTGTTACAGAAAGAGATTGTGTCAGAATTGGCAAAGATTTCTACAGGATTGGGTTAAAGTGATTTATATAGAATTGAATTGAAATTATGTGTATAGAAACCAAAAATGCAATGGAATAAGGGAGACACAAGAGGTTCAGATTGGAACCTTGCTTTTGAAACTTCCTCTCAGAGAGGAGTCTATGTGCGCCTGGATCTAGTCATATTCTCAGATTTGGAGAACGGTTTATATCTAGAGGATTACTAATGTAATTTAGCAGCAGTTTGTATTGTTAAAATGAATCACAGCACTTTATTAATGAAACTAATATACATACACTTACAATTAAGTATTTGAACTAACACAATACACTAAGATAGAGATATATGGATATATAGAATCATAGAATAGAATCATAGAATAGTTAGGGTTGGAAAGGACCTCAAGATCATCGAGTTCCAACCCCCCTGCCATGGGCAGGGACACCTCCCACTAAACCATGCCATCCAAGGCTATGTCCACCCCCCCTTGAACGCCGCCAGGGATGAAGCATCCACAACTTCCCTGGGCAACCCATTCCAGGGCCTCACCAACCTTACAGTAAAGAATTTCTTCCTCATATCCAATCTAAACTTCCCCTGTTTAAGTTTAAACCCATTACCCCTTGTCCTCTCACTACAGTCCGTAATGAATAGTCCCTCCCCAGCATCCCTATAGCCCCCCTTTCAGATATTGGAAGGCTGCTATGAGGTCGCCACGCAGCCTTCTCTTCTCCAGGCTGAAAAACCCCAATTTTGTCATCCTATCTTCATACGGATCTTCATATAGATGTACATACATAGATCCACATACGTACATTAAAAATTTCCCTTGGGTGCAGTGAAAAAGAGAAGAATAGCACAACACTCATGTCAATACTGAGAATATACTCATGTCAATTTTCTCAGCGCTCCTCAACAGGCAAAGGGTTGACTATCAGTGAGCAACAGTAACAGCCCAGAGAGATGATTCCCATATTTCATAAACTTTAAGATTTTACAGTATCTGAGAGGCATGCCACTCGGGGAGGAAACTGGTTAACTGTCTGCAGCCCACTATGGTCCAGGAAAGCTCAAAAGGACTCTCTCTTGGGACCACTATTTATAGGGTAATAAGATGATTTTCTTTAGTCAGTGTAAATTTTCATCCTGACCTCTATTTTTTGTCAGGGAATGGTTTACCATCTCAGAGGAGCTCCTGATATGATAAGCGAGTATCCCACCTTCCCTTTGTCTGTGTGGCCCTGCCTTCGTTAGGTGGTTAGTGTTCTGAATCACATTATCATCCTATGCTAACATGTGCAACATTTCAGGCAACGTTGCAATGAAAAGGAATGTAGGCATTTTAGCACTGGGTGCAGATGATAACCGGTCTAGAATCTCCCTAACCCTGTCTGACCACAGTATTTTGGCATGTTCCCCTACACTGTTTCCAGTGGGGCTGGGCATGCAGTCAGCCTGGGCTATTCCCATGGCCTCCTCCAACCTTTGCTGCATCCTCAGCACTGGCTCTGTGACACTGGTAGTAGCACAACATGCTACACAGGTTCATGAGTTCTGTGTCAGTACAAGAAATGAGGATAAATATAGTATGAAGTAAATTATGCAGCAGATAAGCTCACATCACAGCCCAGGAGCACTCCTTGGCCCAGACTCTACTGCGGCTTCCTGGATGAGGCTTGACATTTCTGAAGTAGTCTGAAGGTGATGCACATGCCCTCCTGTCACTGAGAAAATGTATCTATCATGCTTTAATCATTACTTTCATCCTCTGTGAGAATAAGCTTTAACAAAACCAGAGGTTTAACTGATCACTGCTGATGTTATTATTCTTGCAGTTCATCTGGGACATCTTTAGATATCTTATGAATCTTCCAGATTATGTTCACCACAAAATGCCCTGAATAACTGATGGGTCCATATGTGTCTCCAGATGCAGGCATTGCTCATAGCCGCTTGTGTCAGCTAGTTGCCCATCTGTGCCTTATGGCTTTTTGGATTCTCCTCTGGCTTTATTCTTGACTCCCCCAGTAATAAAAATACCTAAAAAAAAAAAAAAAAAAGCTATGCCATAACTTGATACCTTTACTATTTAGTGCTCATTGTGAACCCTTTTATTCTTCGTGTGAGACATTAAAAAGAGATGAAGCAGAAATCTAAGGGCAAGAGCTCTTCTTCAGAGAGAAGGAAGAGAGGCCATAGGGAAGGTATGAAGCACACAAAGGGAAAAAAGCAAACAGAAAAAGATAAAATGAACCAGGGCAGGAAAGCAGAGTCAGGATTATATGAGAGAAACAGGAGATTCAAAAGTGTCAGCTGTTTTGGGAGAGTGAATATTTAATATGTTGCTCTGCTGTCTGAGCTGCTCTGCTTCTGCCCAGGAAGCAGCTTGCTTCAATGACCGCTTCTGAGGAGCCTCATCCACAACAGCACCTCCTGTATACCTCCAGAACATTCCTTGTGTGTGCGGGTGTTCACTGTGACCACAGTAATCTCAGCACCTTACTATGGAGCAACCTTGGTTCTTAGTCTGCCTTAGAAATAAATTTGTTTTTTTTTATTAAATTATTCTTTAATATTTTATATTTATTAAAAAAAAAATAATCATCAAACCAAACATGGGGACTTGTGCTCATTAGTACCTGTGAATAATTTCCAGGTTGCATTTATCCAATTATTGCTTCTATCTCCCCTGAAATATCATACACAATTTTATTTTTTTTTTAAATCAGTGTTTATTTTCAGTGTTTACTAAGTGACAGATAACATGAAATATTGCTTTAGGACAAATTAATATATAGCATTTTCTTACGAAAACTGGGTGATAAATGACACCGTGCATAACTGAAAGATGAGCTGACAAATCTCAGAATGATAGCATTTCTCTTTAGTGTCTTTGCCACAGCCCGCTCACACATCCTTTGTCTTTGAACACGGCTTGGGATCAGACTGTTTTCTTTTCAAGTTGAAACCAGAGATCCATCGAGATGAGATATATTTCCTTTACATGAAAAAGCATTTGTGATTATGATGCATTCAGCCAGGATCTGTTTCTGCAACACCAAGACTATTATCTCTTCCAGGAAGATTTATTTGAAAGTTAAATAGCAATAAAGTGAAATCATGATGCAGTCTGGGAAGTGTAATAGAGTTCTTTCTTGCGCTTTTTAGAAGAGTATATATTCAAACTTGTGGAAACAATATAATTTAAAGTAATCTTCCTATGATGAGTAGAAGGGAATGACTTGCTAAAGAAATATAGTAGTTTCAGACAATCAAGGCTCGACAGGGTTCAGGAGGGGTATTTGCCAAATGGAAGACAGATTTGGTGTGGCGCCTGTAAAACAGGAGAGTGTACGGGAGCATTTCTGCCATTTGCATTTCTTGCTCACTCTCTTGCCACCTGGCCCCATGGGCACCAATCTCATCAGCAAGGGCAGGTCTGGGAACACCTTGCCTCATGCCAAGTACCAGGAATGGCTTCAGAACCCAGAGCCCTCCTTTCCCTTCCAGAGGACAGGACATAAAGCAGCATGGGGCACCCTGAATACTTTTGAGCCCTCTGGGTTTTGAGATACACAGATTTGTAGACCTCTTGGGCGAAGCTGGTTCCTCTGCGTTTCTGCTTCTCTGCTATGGTGGGCAGGCAGGGGTGGCTGGTGGGGACAAGGGGTATTCACTGAGCCACCTTGTCCACAACTGGTGGGCAAGCAGAGACAAGCTTGCTGTTTTGCTGCCTGTACCAGATCTGGCTGGGATGGAGTTAGTTTTTCTTCCTGATGTGCTTTGTGTTGTTAGCTAAGACAATGTTGATAACATACCAGTGTTCTGTCTGCTGCTGAGCATCTTGTCCAACATCCAGGCTGTCTCTCCAACCCCCTTCGCCCCCAAAGGCTGTTAAGCAGGGAGTGGGTGGGCAAGAGGGTGAGAGGTGCATAGCTGACCCAAACGGACCAAAGGGATAGTCCAGACCATACGCTACAATAACAGCTAAAAGGCGGTGGAAAGGTGGGGGAGGGAAGGGTATTTCTTATTAAGGTGCTGTCTTCTGAACCAATCACTGTGTACTGAGGCCCGGCTCCCCAGGAAGCATCTGGGCATCACCTGATGGTATATGGGAGGTAGAGAGTAAATATTTTTTTCTTGCTTTCCTTCTGTGTGACCTTTGCTTTTTATCATTAAACTGCCTTTATCTCAACCCACAGGATTTTAATCTGATTTTCTCCCCCCTGTCCTTCTGAGGAATGGGAGCGATAGAATGGCTTGGTGAGCATCTGATGGCCAGCCAAGTTCAACCCACCACATTGTCTCTCCTCTCCTATTCCTCTCATGGAGGACTCTGATCACTGATAGATAAAGTCGGAGCAAACTAAAAACAATGAAACCTTTAGGAAGCTCCCTGTTGTGTTTCCAAGATGCTTACACTTGTGGTAGGGATGGGATATGTGGTCATGTTTAACACACAAAAACCATGAGTCTGCCATGAGTAGAAGACTGTGAAAAGGCAGGGAGAACCCTGCTCTTCATCATTACCATCTGGCTTCATTCATTTTAGGAGAACAGGCCCTACTCCCAGGCCAAATTTAAAGGTCAGGTTCTTCTCAACATATCTCACCTGTTACAGTCAGGTTTCATTTATCAAGAAGTTAAGCAAATGCAAGTAAATTAATTATTCACACTTCCATGCCCTATGTGTTCCAGGAAAAGGTGTTAAAGCTACTACACAAAATAAATCAGTGTATCTGGAGAGGAAAAATAGTCTTTGTCTGTTGTTTTAGGAGATCTAAAGGTCTAGGATATGTTGTCTAGGCAAGTAGCTGATAGGTCCATATACCTTATCCTAAAGGTCCTTCTTTTATAACAGGTCTCCCTTGAGAACACGTAGATTAGCACAAAGGGTCTGCAAAAACAAAATTCTGGGAGATACCAGTATCCTTGAGCCACTGGGGTCTTTTGACCACTGAAGCTCAGATAATCAGACCCTAATATATGACACTGGATCAAGGCATACATTTCACCTTTAATTTCACTATCAATATGTGTGATGGTAAGAACACAGTCTGTGGACTCCTACAAAGCATTACACACGAATGAAGGATTTTACTAAATCCTGAAAGCCAGGATGAAGAATTTCACTTGTACTAACCATTGAACTGGCAAAACCATCACCTACACCTATTCTTTTCATGGTAAGAAAAGTCCCTTGGGGATATTCTCATACAGAAAACAAGTTGAATAAAGCCAGCAGCGGCAGCATGGCAAATGTCACCAAAGAATCGTAATTTTTTTTGTCATGGTGTAGGTAAAGCAAATACCATTGTACAGAGAAAAAAAAAAAATAATCATCTGAACCAATCCAAGTCTTCTTGCTGCCATCCAGTTGGGTCACAAGCTGTGAACAGCAGCAAGGTCTGTCTTTGGATTCTCTGACGGTTGAGTCAGGGATCTATGAGTAATATTAATTGGTGAGAAAACATATTCATCTGGTCAAACTGGCCAGCTAGAGAAACTCGTTTCCTTGCGCAAGCCAGAATTTGGGCTCTCAGAAGGTTTTCTAAGTATATCTCAGGCTTCTTGGAAAAAGCTTTCACCTTCTTTTTCCTCATGCTCAATGAATGGGAAGAGCTGGCTGGTTTTGTAATGTGGTCAGAGTGTCCCATCCAAACGTGCTAATGACAGTCAAGTTAGTCCAGCATATGAAAACAGACTAAGGAACAGCATATCTTATTTTTATCCAAGGAATGAGCACTAGGAAGAAAGGAAGAAAAGTCAGAAACCAGGAACCATTGTGGAGGGATCAGGGGAGGAGGGCATGTTGACAGCACAGCATGGGGGAGGTCTATTAGAGCAGTACTACTACCCAGAGAGATGGTGCCAGTGCTGGGATGCTTTCAGAAGAGAAAAGCAAAAAGGCAGGGTTAAAGGATTGCTGTTCTGTCAGTATTTTATAGCTCCATCCCCAGTCTGGGCTTTTATTTGAGAGTGTCACTTGTAACTGCAGCACTTGGGAAACCTGCTGCGTGGGAAAGGTCTAATTAACACTCAATCACCTGTACCCTGCTCACAGCCACCCCAACTGTGCAGGGAACAGGCAACAATAAACAGCTCAGTGTAGGTGGCTCTCTTTTATTAGCTAACTGGACACTATTGAAAATAAGAGGGTGTGGGGAGGGAAAAGTGTGCCCCAGCTGAGAATTAAGCCAAAAACATTGATCGAATATGGGGTTGGAAAACAGCAGTACTGCCATAGTTAAAAGGGCAAATACCAATTCATTCCAATGCTGGTGAAGTGAGGACAAATCATCATTGTTCCCTCTCAGCTGAGTCACTGCTTTCATTGCTGGGTTGTTAAGTGAATCATTCCTCTCATTTTTTACTTTGTGGTAATTTGGGGTTGTGTTTTCAACCATTTTTTAATCAGAGTAGAGGAATGTTGAACTTGTCTGTGTCCAGAAATCTAACCCAAACACTCCCATTGGAACTCTGTCAAGAGATGTGTCTGGATAGATACGGCAGCATGGGCTGGTGAGGTAGAAACAAAGAGCATCTTATTAGAAGCACTGCAAAGGTATGTAAAAGGCACCTGCAAGGAGAGAAAGTCTACATTTGCTTTGTGGTCTAGAGCAGTGTAGCCTTTCTGGGGCAAATATGATCATGATCACATACAGTGTGTGATGGTTCAGTCCTCAAGCCTTTTTCAGTCCACACAAACTAGACTGGTGCCTTTGCTCCAGGCAGGCATCAGCTGAGCTTCAGTCCTTAACAGGAACATAAGAGTCGCAACCAAAGACTGGTCCCAGCTCTAAGCCACAGGTGGGATGGGGGATCAGGATCAGAGGTTTTGGGAATTGGCCAAAGTAGGTCCATCACACAGATGATGGAGTAGATGTCAAGGCCTCAACACTAATGCCTGAATTTATGCATTCACTCCTGTTGCCCTGACATACTTGTCGATGTGAATATGGGCAAAAATTTTAAATTTTACTTTAAAAAAGGAGAAATACTATTTGCTTGTAGAAAATAGGTATTACTATCACAAATGAAGGCCAGAAAACCCAGCAGATGTGAAGTTTCTATTTCATAGAATCAGAGAATAGTTAGGGTTGGAATGGACCTTAAGATCATTTAGTTCCAACCCCCCTGCCATGGGCAGTGACATCTCACACTAAACCATGCCACCCAAGGCTCTGTCCAACCTAGCCTTGAACACCGCCAGTGATGGAGCATTCACAGCTTCCCTGGGCAACCCATTCCAGGGCCTCATCACCCTTACAGTAAAGAATTTCTTCCTCATATCCAATCTAAACTTCCCCTGTTTAAGTTTGAACCCATTACCCCTTGTCCTCTCACTACAGTCCCTAATGAAGAGTCCCTCCCCAGCATCCCTATAGGCCCCCTTCAGATATTGGAAGGCTGCTATGAGGTCTTCACGCAGCCTTCTCTGTAAGGAAGGGAAAAAGGCAGTGACTACAAGTAGCAGAGTACCATGTATCTCACCTGACCGAATGGGGTGAGAGCAGCTGTCCCCCAGTAGAGCACATCTATAGCAGGGTGAAAAGATTCAAATTGTGTGGAAAAAAGAAGAGGTTCTTGGTTTGCCTGACCTACCTGAAATCAGGAGTTTTTCTAATGGGATATATGAGGTAATAACAATTATTTCAGTAGAGATATGCCTCATTTCCACTGCTTTGAAGAACTGGGTTAACTAATTAAAAGAGTTTGGGTCATGATCAAACTAAATAACATACAATTCACTGATTAAATTGACTCAAGGCACAGCTGCTAAATGTGCTAAAATAATAGTATGAACCTCAGGGCTGCTTTGAAGAACTGCTGTAATTTCCTTAACTTCACAAGCTTCAGTAAAGTACTCTTCACCCTCTTTCCGTGAAAGTAGCATTACTTCTAGCTTACCTGTAAGAAACAATCTCACTTGAAGCAAACTTTTATCTTGAGTACCCATAGAAATTACTGCCCTGAAGGAACGTTCAAAAGCAACCTGAAGGTACTTTTAAAAGATTTGCTTTGATGACCTGTTTTCTGGTAAAACAGTGAAAAGTATAACTTCTCAATATTGAAGTTACACTTTTTGTGTTCTGATAATTGCAAAACCTCAGTAAGACAAAATTTTCTCATGAGCCAAATATTATTTCAGGTGTCGGTGTAACAGTATAACTATTAATTATTTACGATAATGAAGCTGAATATTTACTGCTAAATTAATTTTCTAATAAAATTGTCCTGTCCATTAAACACTACATTTCTGACAGAAAATTATGTGCAAGAGTAGCTCTTAGATATTTTTCTTATGTTGTGAAATAAAGAGTTTAAATGAGCTGATGTTTTAAGTATTTAGACTGCTAGAAGTTTTGTTCTGTATCTTGGAAGACTGTATTATCTGAATTTCTATAGCAGTGCTGTGTCAGAAAGATAGTATTTTCAGTTCAGCAGCTAAGTGATCTGAATTAACAGATCTTCAAAATCAAATCATACAATACGTATCATGCACAGATTCTCACTCCAGATAGAATATCTGATAAAGGTTAGAGAAGGACAACGAAGAGTTGAAGTTACAGGTCAGTTTTGTATGATGAGCAACCAAGTAAGTTTGGAGTCTTCTATGTCCAAAAGAGGTGACTGAAGTGGATGCAGCAATTTTTTATAAAATCCTGAGTAACCCTAAAACTGTGACTAGACAGTGACTGTACACTGTTCCTTTGTGTAAAAAGGAAGTGAGTAGACCAGCCTGAGGGGGACAAGAGAAAGTATTTTTTTAAGCAATGGATAGAGAACTTCTGGAATGTGCTGCCCTGGGAAGGAGGAGAGCAACATTAGCGGACTTTAAAAGGGTTTGGACAAATTTGGACAACAAGCCCATCAACAGGCGGGAAAGGGAATAGGGAAGGATGTAACTTCCAGCATCCTTAATCCAACCCTTATGGGTGCTATAAGTAGAAGAGAATACCCCAGAGAAGATAGGCTCACATGCCTTCCCAGGCTTACATGCAGCGAAGCAGATGGAAGAGCTAGAGGTGCCCCTAGTCTGATCCCAACAAGCACATTTCTTGCTCTACCTGCAATAGCTACAACTCAGAAACATTCCAGAAGTACACATGAAGTCCTAGATGTTGTTTCCCATATAACAACACGAGATTTCAGTGCTTATAATGCTTCTCAAGGCTTTCCTTGAGAACACAGTTTTCCCTTTTACTTCGAGTTTTTCAGTCGAGAAACTCAATTTCCTCTTGAAGGACACATTATAACCCTCTCAGCAAAAGGAAATAGACGGGAGGAAAGAGTAAGAGTTATTCCTTTGCCTCAACCCCGGGCGGACTCATAAGAAATGAGGAATAGCAAAGGCCATATATATCCTCACTATTTGCAGAAGGCTGAACATTAGCAAGCAGTTTGCAACAAGGAAAAAAAAATGGTTCAATCTCATTCTCTGTGTTTCAGCTTGGTATAAATATCATTTAATAAAAAATGACTTTCACTGTGACTTTTATTTCTTCTGCAAAGAAGATTAGCAGGGGAAAATGATTCAGTCTTTTGAGAGATCTAGTTATGTTGCAGAGCTCAGCTGCCAAATTACTATAAAAGTCCCTGGGAGGTTCTTTCTATGCAGTATGGACAAATAACGTGTAACAGTCAAGACTCTTTTAATTTAAAATAAAGCCTTGGAAATACCTAAGTAAAAATACAGCAATGCTTGTAGCATTGCAATATGGCTGCATGCTTAGATGTTTTTGATGAGCAAACTGAAGTTACATGAATGCTTGTGCTCTACAGAAGCTTTGTAGTCAAACCTGCTGTCCTCTAATGTTATGTGAATATTTTGAATAAAGTATGCTATAGGGTTCAACAAGGGCTACTTAAATGGGGATCTGTAGGCTAATTGCTGGAAATGCCTTGCAACGGTGTTTTGTTTTATTGGGGGGGGGAGGATGTTATTTGTTTGTTTTAGGGTTTTTTCCTCAGTTCAGTAAACATTATTCTGAAAGCAGGGAACACACACAAAGGCAAGCCCAGCCGCAGCTCCTCTTGACATAGATAACAACATTACAAATTCATGTTCTCCACAAAACAAGACCTTTCTGCATGACTGCTAGGGTTTTATACGAAATTCTTTGTTTGAATCTAAGTATTTATTATTTTTGTTTCTATTTACCAAATAAAACATTTTGACCTGAAATTCTTTTTTTTTTTTTTCTAGCTGCAAAAGAATTTGCTTATTTCCCTTTCAATTTAGATTTCTGTCATAATTTCACTTCCTAAAAACTGTACTAAAAAACTTTTTTGCAGTCTTTCCCCTTGCTAGTACCTTTTACTGCTCCACAAATGCTGACAGCCCTGCTACCTAGAATAACCTAATTTGAGAGGAGAATTAAGTTAAAGTCAGAGATTCCAGAGAGATTTTTGTTGTTTGAAGATTGGTGTTTCTGTTTCTGACCACACTGGTGCTAAGTTGTCCACTTTTCTTGCTGCACTGTTAAGCTTTTGGGACTTCTACAAACCTCGGACTCTTCCTTGTGCAGATGGTTGTCCCACTAGAGCTCCTCCTCTAGGGTGAGCTCAGTCTGCCCCAATCTGAGCTCCTGCATAACACCAGGATCACAGCTTTTTACTACCCTTTGCATACTAAGCCCATGCATCAAGCTTGCTGTAATGTTGTGGTTTATGCCCAGCCAGTAACTCGGAACTACACAGCCACCCGCTCACTCCCCCTTTTTCTTCCTCCCCCTGCTCCTGGAAGGGTGGTGAGGAGAATCAAAAGAATGTAACTCCCACAGGTTGAGACAAGAACAGTCCAGTAACTAAGGTATAACACAAACCACTGCTGCTGCCACCAATAATAATAATGATAAGGGAAATAACAAGGGAAGAGAATACAACCACTCACCACCCACTGACCGATACCCAGATTGACCCGAGCAGAGATCTAGCCCTTCTGGGTAACTACCCCCAGTTTATATACTGGGCATAATGTGCATGGAGTACCTCTTTGGTAAGTTTGCAACAAGTGTCCTGTCTCTGCTTCCTCCCGGCTTCCCCTCCTTCCTGGCAAATCATGAGACTGAAAAAGTCCTTGGTCAGAGTAAACATTACTTAGTAACAACTAAAAACACTGGTGTTATCAGCGCTGTTCCCAGGCTGAAAGTCAAAACCACAGCACTGCACCAGCTACTAAGAAGGAGAAAAGCGACTGATGCTGCTGAACCCAGGACAGTTAAGAATGAATTCGGAGTATAATTCATTTTGTCTGACTTGTAGTAGCTACAGAACAAAAATTTACAGAGGAGTCAATTGGCCAAAACTGTCTTTGCAGTCATCAGGGCAAAATGCACACTTTCAACTTACAATTCATGTTACTATTTTCACTGTCCAATTTGGACAGACACAAACCATGTCCTCAGTATGCTTCTATCTCTACATTGCTTGTCCACGGAAAAGAAGGTGACTGGCACCGTTTGCCTGTCAACAGTGTCAAGATTTGACCAGACAGGACTCATTTTCATTGTTAGGTGGCAGAAAATCCATTGAGATTCCCGGATAACTGTTCCAATGCTTGAGCACCTACTGTATCTTGAAAATTTCTGAATTATTTCAGCTTTGGGTTTTTGCTATGTTTTTTTCTTTTTTTCACTAGACTAAGGAGAAAATCTACTGTCAGGCACACCTTGTCTCATCTGTCCTTAAGTAATAGCTATTCTTTAAAATTATAAAATAGTATAACCTACACTATCTATGAGAAGTGGCTGTTTAAATTGGTACAGCAAGGCTTCATATGATGTAGGATGTGTCATGAGGGCTAATTGGCCAAGCAGCAATAAAAAGTTAGGACTCCCAGGTGCAGTAACAGTAGAATAACCTGGATTTCAGTTCAGACATTACATGTAGACTTCTCTATCCCAAACCCACATAGCGAGTGTGTTTGAGCAACAGCTCTGCCCCCCTTGCAAAAAAGCGAGAGTGTGAGACTGAAATGCCTGCTGCTGTCTCCAGGTTAGGTGGTAAATGAGGCAAGCAATAGCCATAGCAAAGAAGATTCAGAAGATTTTCAAACATAGAAAAGGCAATGAGAGATTTCCTCTCCATGTGCCGGATGAAATAGTAATACCTGAGTCGTGTCTCAGAGACCACTTCCTCCAGATGCTGCTTTGTCTTACAGGGGCAAGCTCCCCAGTTTCCCTGCACAGAGCCCTGGCAGCATTTGGAGCTACACCTTCATGAGAAACCAGTCATTCCTATTATAGCAACGTTTTTCCTTCACTTTTCCATCATCTCTGGCTCAGGGACAAAAAGCACATTTATATTTAGAGTTTAAAATACTAAGCAAAGGGCTTGTTTCTTTACTTTTTAGTTTAAAATGTCTCAAAACATTTTTTTGATGTTATAACAGTATATAACAGTAATAATCTAACCCATTAAATCACCAGGTAAAATGCAGCCAACAAAAGGACACGTAAGCCAATTAATTTCAAAATTCAAGCTAGTATTTGGCAGCTGAACACTAACACTTCACTAGCACTTTTTACTGCAGAACTGCCATAGATACATCCGCTAAATCTCTGTCAACACATGGCTTGAAGGTGGAGAACAGTTGTATCTTCAAGTGCTCCAAAATGTGTTACTTTTGCTCATTTTGCTTGTAGTAAGTGAGCTTTTTTTCAGAATAAACACTTCTTTAAACAGCTAAGTAAAACTAGATGAGAAAATCTCATTCAGAATTAATTTCAGGGTAGTCATTGTCCACAAGATTTTAGAAATATCTTTTGTCAATGTGTTTTCCTAGTCTAATAAATATTACCTGGACAATTAAGTGGGCAATCAACTTGGAAATCTATATGCCATTAAAGAAAGAAGAATGGGCTTCTTTTTGGCAGAACATAAAAGACAACTCAAATATGTCCATGAATATCAAGCACTTTGTCTCTTTTCAAGACTTCATTCAGCTACTGGTTCTCATCAGGAAATAGCTTTTCATTACTGTATCCTTGTGCTTTCTAAATTAAATCAGTTTAGTACCCAAACAAAACACCTCCATTTCTGAAAATGCTTCTGAGCTACAAAATATATAAATCTACACCTGGGGAGAAGTAATTACTTCAGAACTAGGAAATGAAAGCATTTCATTCATCAGCTGATGAATAACATTTAAACACTGGCATGGGTGATTTATGCAACTTTTATGTGCCATTTTTTTACCTATTTAAAACATGATTAGTAGATCATATGTCTTGATACCATTATAAAAAAAGATTCATTGTACTAAGGTAGAGGCCCAGTGCTCTGGTTAGGTTATTCCAGAGTCTTAGACTTTGCCTTAAGATGAAGAATGACACTTTAGGGGAAGACTCAAATTTACCTTGGAGCTACTCTAACTTACAAATCCACTTGACAGTCTTACCAGCCTGGAAAGAAGAAATGCAGCATCACTGGAAGGAACAGGATTTAGGCAGGATGCCTCCGGACTTGCAAGCCCAAGCACATTCAAATTCAGATTTAGTTTACTCTTTTGTCACTGTTAACGTATTCTATGCTACGATATCCAAGCACCATTAATACAAATGGGAAACAGTTTTCCTCTAGGCATATTAGCACAAGTAAATAAATGGGGTGTCATTATGACAGCAAGACTGCTCAAGAATGTGTTCCCAAGGCAATGGTGTCTTATGCGAGATGCTGTTTTCTCCTGGTCGTGCTCCGCCTCTGGCCCCAGGAAAGAGCAGTTCAGATGTGGATAGCAACCACAGACAAAGAAATCCTAACAGGCTGACAGAACACAAGAAGAAAAGGTGCCTGGGTTAATGGCTACTGCAAAAATGTATGCCCAGGCATTGGTAGTTTGCATTAGCAGCTGCAAGATTTGTCAGACCATGTGCCCACAGTGTCTTGATTACATTACAAGAGTATCACAGTGCTCTCCACAGCTGAAATTGTTGAGTTCAGAGTAACTCTCCTCCCCTGTGGCTCAAGTTAGAAAAACTTTGGTCCATCAGCATATTGTCTGAATAGTCACCAACCTATGGATTTGTGCCTATTCACTGGGAAAAGGAACAACTATTATGTTATTTTACAGATGAGAAAAGGCAGAACTTAAGCCAGGATCTAGAGCATGTAACTAGCTGTTTGTATATCATGGTCACAGTGTGGCTCTGCAGCAATTAGGGTGGCCCACAGGCACTTGGCTGGTGATTCTCAGAGGGCAGATGCTTCCAGGGGTCCCCTCCTCCCTCTATGTGCTTTGGAGGTTAAGTGCAGGTGGTGCGACAGCTAAATTTTAAATCTTGATGTTTAAAATAGATGATTCCTCTTCTGAGTGATAACATCCAAGAACATACAGAAAGCCCAGGACTGAATAGGAGGAAATCCAAAAATCAGGTGCTGGTCCAGTGCTTTTGTAACACAGATGATATGATCCTCATACAAAAAGGAAAACTCAGTCTATTGAGAGATCTTGTCCAAAACCCTCCATGTGAGACAGTTATCTGGTATGTAATCAGGAGTGAAATGCTAGAGATGAACCAAAGGCTTTGATGGGAAGAACAAAGTGATGTGCATCTTACAGAATCATAGAATAGTTAGGGTTGGAAAGGACCTTAAGATCATCGAGTTCCAACCCCCCTGCCATGGGCAGGGACACCTCACACTAAACCATGCCATCCAAGGCTATGTCCAACCCCACCTTGAGCGCCTCCAGGGATGAAGCATTCACAACTTCCCTGGGCAACCCATTCCAGGGCTTCACCACCCTTACAGTAAAGAATTTCTTCCTTATATCCAATCTAAACTTCCCCCGTTTAAGTTCGAACCCATTACCCTTTGTCCTATAACTACAGTCCCTAATGAAGAGTCCCTCCCCAGCATCCCTATAGGCCCCCTTCAGGTATTGGAAGGCTGCTGTGAGGTCTCCACGCAGTCTTCTCTTCTGCAGGCTGAACAGCCCCAATTTTCTCAGCCTGTCTTCATATGGGAGGTGCTCCAGTCCCCTGATCATCCTCATGGCCCTCTTCTGCACCTGTTCCAACAGTTCCATGTCCTTTTTATGTTGAGGACACCAGAACTGCACACAGTACTCCAAGTGAGGTCTCACGAGAGCAGAGTAAAGGGGCAGGATCACCTCCCTCGACCTGCTGGTCACGCTCCTTTTGATGCAGCCCAGGATACGGTTGGCTTTCTGGGCTGCAAGCGCACACTGCCGGCTCATGTTCATTTTCTCATTCACCAACACCCCCAAGTCCTTCTCTGCAGGGCTGCTCTGAATCTCTTCCTTGCCCAACCTGTATCTGTGCCTGGGATTGCTCCGACCCAGGTGTAGGACCTTGCACTTGGTATGGTTGAACTTCATCAGGTTGGCATCAGCCCACCTCACAAGCATGTCAAGGTCCCTCTGGATGGCATTCCTTCCCTCCAATGTAGCAACTGAACCACACAGCTTGTTTGTGGCAGTCACTTTCCTTGACAGCTATAGCCTATCTCCTCTGTCTTGTTAGAAATTATGTCAAAGCATTTATTTTCTTCCTTATATCTAAACATCTGAGGAATGAGAAAGGAGGGAAATAATAAATCCAGATGTGATCAGTGGAAATCCATTTGATGGGTCCCTTGTTATGTGAAGGAAGACAGAATTCAGGTAATAAAAAGATATTAATCAGAAAGTGTAAAATGGGAAAAAAGACAGAAAGCACTAAAAGTAAAAAATAGTCAACCCCCTCAAAACCCTAGTAAAGTATTCCAAATAAGCCTTTAAGCTTCCCCTTATAAACAGTTGAAACTAGCTTTCATTTTACTTACTACGATGGGATGACAGATCTTTTCTTTCTTCAAAGCTATGAATTCTCACTTTCTGGATATGAATCACCCCATTTCATTAACAACAAGCAGCTGATTGCCACCATCTTAATTGTAGCCAAAATATTATTTTCAGTAACTGCAAATAACAGGGTATGTTGACTTGCAGAGAAATGTGACATGCTCAGTATTTCTAAATTACAAAGAGAAGAAAGAAAATATGATGGAGGGACATAACTAAACTCAATGTTACTATTCCAAACAAAACTCAGAATTGTATTATTGTAAATAGATAATGAGAGCCTCGTTGAAAATTGAACCCACAAGCTTTTCAAATAAACATAATTCACTGTATAAATCACTGACTAATTTCATCTGAACAAGCTGCACAGCAGCCCAAAGGCAGTAGAAAGCTTTAGAGAGATCTCTCCAGGTTCCTCACTAGCTGGGTAGGCTTTCCTCAGCATATGTACCAGTGCTTTATGTGTGTAAAGAGGAGTCTTGCGACAACACTTCTCACTGTCCCATAGTAAAAAGCCTGTTCTCTTTTGACCTCCTTGTCTTTTCTTTCTGACCTTCACATGGAAAGTTGCTGGTTTGGGGAAACTGGAGCATTTCTCAAGGAACTGAGACCCAGAGGGCCACAGCTGCTGGGTGCAGGCAACAGAGCAAACCCAGTAGGAAGACGACCAGCAGCACAAAACAGAACCTAAAATCATTTTTAGCTACAGAATAAAAGCTGACAGTAGAAAACAAAGGCAGAGGCACCTGCACAATGTCTGGCCGGCAAATCTTGGCAGATCATTTCATGCCAGTCTTTGTAGCAGGTTATTTACCCACTACAGGCTACAGCCCATAATGACAGGTGTTCATTTGACTGCATCGTGTGTTGCCAGCAAAATGCTGGGGATTTTAGCTTCTCTTGGCATTCATCTTGACAAAATCCCATTTCTTTCCTGTCTAAGGAAGTTTCAGAAGTGCCTGCATTCAGAAGTGTCCCACTGAAGGTAAGAGAAAGTAAAAGCTTCTTCAAAGAGAGCTTTTCTTAACCTTTAATACATCAGGGACCAAAACACTGGTGTTCGGGAGCCATGCATCAGGCTACCTTCACCTTCTTCAGGACAAGGCATAGATGTTGAGTGCCATTTACCAGGTGGGTACAAGCATCACCGTGCACCACTATCCCCTCCTCAAGGCAGAGACACTTTCAATGTAAATACTTTAGTAGGCGGTGTCCAGGGATCAGTCTCTTTGGAGCCAAGAAAACTTCTTACTCACATTTTTGGTGTGGTGCCACCTTGTTCTTTTACACTGCCTGTACTCTTAAGAAAGCTTAAGTCTCCTTGTTTACTTGACTGCCTTTAAGCCTTCCACTTTTTAGCTTCCAAAAGGCACAACTCCCACACTGCATTACAAAAATCTGATGCAACTGTAGATTACCCTGTATTCCCTTTTGTATGTCAGCCCTTTAGAAAAGAGCAAATGATGCCTGCTGAATTCTCTTCCTTGGCAGCTGTTTATTGTTTGGGGGACTGATAATCTCTGTGTTCTGCTGCATGAGGCTTTTTCACACATCCTTGTCCCAGCTGGCTATGCCCTGATGAGCTAGGGGTGGTTGCTGCTTGGGGCTGTTTATAGCCCCACGGAGGCACCTTCCTGAGGCAGCTCAGCTGGCAGTGCCCTGGTATACATCCTACCTCTTTCCAAACATATTCAGGAGGAAGAGAATTCCCAGCCCTGACTTCTACTGGCAGCCAGGCCTCATCCTAACAGATAACAGAAAAGTGTCAGCTTCAAAAAGTACAGCTTGGATATTTTATGCCCCAGGAAGTCTTTTCTAGCTGTACATTCATTTACCAGCAGCGGTGACATTCCTGCTTTTCTGATTATATTTATTTTACATCAGACACATAAAATTCTTACAGCTCTGGAAGAAAATGTAGAGGAAGGAACATTAATTAATTTCCAGAGTCAGCACCACACATAAAGCCTCCATCATTTTCAGTTTCTGGGTTGCTTTAGGTAGATGCAAAATCACTTAAGGTACCAGAACTGCATGATGCAAACAGCAGCTGCACACAGTCTGCAGAAGCTTTATTAAACACTAATGAAAACGGACAAACCAGGGAAAATGCATCAAAATTTTTGGAAATAAGAAAAGTACTTTGAGGGCTGACTGCTGGCAAAGCAAAGGGGTTCTGCTTGCAATTTATGTTAATTTCTTAGAGGAACTTTTGAGACAGAGCAAACAGAACCTGTAGGCATTATTTTTGCCAAATAATCTCTGTTAAATTAACACTTTTTTCACAACAATTTTGCATTAACCATAAAATTGAATTGTGATGAGGACATGCAAAAGCAAGGTAGAGCAAGGCAAAAGATAGATACATTTGTGATACAAATGCAGTCCGTGAGGAATTTAAAGGAAAGAAGAATCATAAGGTGTATATACAGAGAGCTGGTACTCTGGCATATGCATGTCTTGTGTGCCTGCTCAATACAATCACCCAACATGCAAAACTGAAATTGCCCCTGTGCCCTTTCTCTTAGCTAAAATACGGTTTGCTACAGAGTCACAGCTCCCTGACTCAGGCTGACTTGGTCCTGCTGTAATCGATCAATTTACACAGGGAGAAAAAGTTTCAGACTTTGTTTAATTCTTAGCAAATTTCCTCTACTTGAAAATGCATTAGATTTGGTTCAAGGGATTCAAAATAGTCTGGGCCAACTTTTGTCTTCTATAGATGAGTTTATTCATCCCAGTGAAAAAAGGTGAGTCATTTCTTTCCTCCCTCAGATGATAAGCCATAGACCGTGATGAGAGTTGGAATTTAGCATCATAGCCAGTAACAGCAGCATAATTAAATCTGGTTTTAGTACAAGGTAGCATACAAATACACAGTAGATAAAGTAGTGGCAGGCGAGAAAAAAATTTAAATAGAATACAAATTGCTTTTTATTCTTTAAAATATGTTTTACCACAAAAGCAAGTTATTTTTCATTAAGCACTTTGTCTCCAAAGCAGAGAATAGCAATAGAGTGCAGACCATGTACATTTGTTTCTGTATATCAATTTGTGTTCACAGGCAATGTGAACAATGCTACGTGAACAGTGCCTCAAATCCCGCAGACTCTGATATCATATAGGATCTGAAGCACAGCTGTGCTTCCACTGAAGTCCTGCTACCAGAATTTTATTCCTGTAGTTAAAATGTAAATATATTCTGTAACAAGCAGGCCTGTTAGCTTCTTGGCTGAAACTTTCTGGGGTTAACAGTTGAATGATGACTTTATTTGCAGCAGAAAATGAATTATCCTTTCATACTCTGTATCACTGGACCTGCCACTTGGCAAGGTGCAGTAACTATTTAAATTCTGCAGACAGTCTGGATATATTATCAGCAGAAAATACCCAATGACCTAATTTTCATCATAAGTTTTCCCTCACTTGAACAAATACCTGGAAATACCTACACAAGGAATTTTTCTTATCGCAGTATAACAATCCTCTGAGCATTTAAATCACCAAGCCCTTTATTAGGAAGCTATGTTACTTTTTGGTAACTTCACCTATTTTACTTTCTCCATCCTTCAGAAGATTTCAAGCACCTAGGAATGAAACCGCTTGAGTATATATTAGATCACATGCTTTAGTGTGGGCCCCACCTTCTCTCTGAGAGTTGATGAAGCCTCTTGGGTGGGAGGAAGGTGTTTTTTTCCGGTAGTGCTTGGAAAGAGTCGTACAAACACAGAAGAGCTCTCCAGGCCCTGGTGGTTCAGCACCACCAGAAAGAGACCACAGTTTCTTTTTTCACTACTTTAGTCTTTAATACTACCATACCTGCAAGCTAAGAAAGCTTTGATTCATTTCTGTCACCAAACAAACAGCAATTCAAGTGAGATGGATGCATCTCAGCCCACGGTAGCTAAATCAGAGTTAGGAAATGAAGTTTTTTTGATGATTGGATGGATGTGGAGGGCTGGGAATTATATAGAAAGCTAGGAGTCCCTAGCAGTCCTGAGAGAGGCAATGCAGGAAAGTCCTGATTTTCACTCATTTACACAGACCAGAGAACCCACTGGTTTCCTGGGGAAGAATTCCAATGTTAGCTCCGCCTTTGCAACAAAAATGTCCACTGCACTCCTGGGAATAGAAGGAAATGTTTGAATTTAGCCTAAATGTAGTCCATAAATGCAGTGCATTATTTATTCAACAACAGGTCTTAAAAGGCTAATGTACTGAACAGCTCTAGGTGTAAAAGACTCTAAGCTATAGTTAAAACCAAATCTGAAAGTAATGAAATTAATAGGGAGAGGGAGAATGAAAAGCACTACAAAAAAAAATCAGTGAAGCAGCTGTAAGGCTAAGAACAGAGTGGAAAGGACATTTCTGCAGAAAGCATTCCCACTCTGGGAACCAGGCAACCAAGCCATGCAACGATTCTTGCAACCGCAGCTGAGAAACACTGGTGGCACAGAGTGGTTTGCCCAAGTCTGACTAAGTGATTCATATTTGCATGAGCAAATCAATGCACATGCAGCCATAGCCACGACTACCTTGTTTGAGAAAGCAGCTCATAAAAGAGAGTGAAATACACTAGTACATCTTCTAAGAATGGGACTTAAGGAATTGTTGTGGTTTAAGCTGTAAATCACGCAGTTTGCTCACTCACTCCCCCCTCTTTCTTCCCCCCACCTCCTGGAGGGATGGGAAGGGGAATTGAAAGAATGCAACTCCCACAGGTTGAGATAAGAACAGTCCAGTAACTAAGGTATAACACAAACCACTACTGCTACCATCAATAATAATAATGATAAGGGAAATAAGAGGGAAAAGAATACAATTGCTCACCACCTACACCCAGCCCAACAAAGCAGTGCCCTCCCACACTTCCAGGTCTCTGCCCTCTGTTTTTACATCCTGGGCATGACGTGCTGTGGTGTGGAATACCTCTCTTTGGTCAGTTTGGGTCAGGTGTCCTGTCTCTCCTTCCTCCTGGCTTCCCCTCCTCCCTGGCAGAGCATGAGACTCAGAAAGTCCTTGGCCAGCCTAAATATTCTAAGCCATAACTAAAAACATTGGCGTTATCAGCGCTGCTCCCAAGCCGAAAGTCAAAACCACAGCACTGCACCAGCTACTAAGGAGGGGAAAAATGACTGCTACTGCTGAACCCAGGACAGGAATTTGGGCACCCAAGCCTAAGAACATGCTGCAAAAATCTGCTTGTCCAGCAATCACCTAGAGATATTTGTGTTTTCAATAACAAAGGTCTTGGGGTGCTTGGGAACACACACGAACACCCCAGTCTAGTGCTAGATCCTGCTGAAGGTCTCATGTGATTTGGAAAAGAATTAAATCACTGAACTTTACCTCACTCCTGGGAGAGCCTTGTCCAGTAAAATGCTTGGTAGGCACGGATAGCAGAAGCCATGGCTGCCATGATGGCCTTCTTTCAGATGTACTTGAAAGAAGGTCCCACTTTTCATAGCAACCTAGTTGGATGGGAAGACTCTTGATGAAACTAGAGCACAAGCAGAGGTGCAAGATTCAGCAAGCCAAAGGGAGATCAAGTCAGCGTTTATAAAATTTCCTGGTCTCTGATCCAGTCCCCAGGATTGTTCACATTGTTGTGTATATATGTAACATTTTCCTTGAAGTGAAATGCATGGGTCTCAATTTACAAGCTGATTTGCTTAGGATTTTTATTACAATTAGTAGTCAAATAGGAGAAAACAAACAAACAAACAAACAAAACCAACAACAGCAACCAAAAAAAAAAACAGTCATAAATTACAATTACAGGCCAAAGCTAGCAAATTTATTTCAAACTCCTCACTTGATCCAGACACTACTTGCCTCTCCATCTCAGCTGTCACCTTCATTCTCCTTCTCCCCTATTTCCAGCAGCCTTGAGACTCTGTTCTTCTCCGGTCCCCAAAAGGCACAAGGTATGTGATAAGAAGGTGAGATCCTCGCACTATCCCAATGCTCATCAGGGACTGCTGAAAAGTCCTTGATATCTAAAGTTACTTGCAGGATACTACAGGATCTGAGTATTTAGCTGTTGGGCACTGCAAACCTGGGCTCAGTGGTGTGCAGAATATGCAGGTATCATCTGTACATGTAAGAAGGAAGAAATACCACAGAGAAGAGAAAGGAAAAGGCAAAAAAACCCAGTGAAGACAGGGAAAGAAGAGTTAGAAGCCCTGTGTAGATCTAGTGTGGGTGGGATATTGAGCAATATTGATTGAAAGAGCAAATTAAAGGTAAAGCACAAAGGCGAGAGAAAACATTTTCTTTAATGCTAGTGATAGGGCTTTGGACCTTGAAGGCTTTTTTTTCCATGAAAAAAGTGGTCTTCAAATGAAACTGGCTGAATGGCCAGGTCCTTTTGCAGAAGACTGGATGAAACACAGAGCTATACGGGAGGAGCATGCAAACAGAAAGCTTCTCCTAGGAAACCTTGTCCATTATAATACAATCATGCGCAGTGAAAGGCATACCCTCCATGTTGCTGAGCAATTATCTGTTCTATTATCTGAGGCCAAGAAGTTCTGCCATCTATATGCTTCTGGCAAGGATCTATGTGATTAACTGCAACCATAACCCAATTCAGAATCAGCTCTTTTAATTAACTCTGTGTGGCATTTCATCTGCATCTGATTATGTCCAAAAGAGAATCTCTTGGACATTGCTAGCTCTGCCAAGCATCTTTTGACTTGTTACAAAAATGTTGCTCTGCTGTAAGAAAATTATTGCATTGAGTGATTGTGTTCAGTTCTCCTCTCTCTAAATGAGAAATGCAAACTAGAGGAAAAAGCAGAATCATGGAATCATTTAGGTTGGTAAAGACTTGCAAGATCATTGACTCCGACCACTAGCCTAGCACTGACAAGTCACCACTAAACCATGTCCCTACATGTCACATCTACATGTCTTTTAAATATCTCCAGGGATGGCAACTCAACCACTTCTCTGGGTAGCCTGTTCCAATGCTTGACAACCCAAGGGATGCAAAATGGTAAACATGATATTTTTCCTGATTAAAATGAGCTAAGACACGCCTCATCATCTGAGCTCCAAATTCAGAGGATCTCCCATGCTTTAGAAGTATTCCTGGGAGTAAAAATTTTCAAAAACTCTTGCCAAATTTCTCTCAGTTGACAGCACATTGAAGAGAGCTTTGTTAAGGAGATCTGTGTGTAAAGCCCAAGATACGCTGAAATATATTTAAGCTGGAGTAAAGCTCTGGTATCTCCATCTGGTTTTGTTCAGTGTATTATTCTCTTCAGCTGTTCACATGCAGAAACATGGACAAGGGACTAGATCTCTTCTAGTTTGGCATTTCTCTTACTGCAGAAATAAGCAGATGAAAAAGAAACTTGAATGTGATGAGCTGTGGACGGATCAGGGTTGTGCTGGTTTTTGAAGAGGAGGAAAAATCCAGCATCCAGCTCTGGAAAGTGTCAGAAGCTGCTGAAGGGGAAGATAAGACCTAGGCTCAAGTCTTGCTCCCCCTGAGGATAGGCAGACTGAGTAGTACCTGTGACTTGTGATAGGATCATCTCTGACTAATCACACTGACATCCTTATAAAAACCTTAAAGCCTTAGAAAAGCAGTTTCATCAGAGCATTTTATTGCTGAAATGAAACAGTGCTCTTTTCCACCAATGCTTCAGCTTGCCTTGTTTATCTTCAGCACCATCTGGCAGAGCAGAATGACACTGCTGTTTCCAGAAACCACCTCAGGGACAGCACCAAAGAACAAACTTTTAAGCCAACCTCTTAAGCACCATTTTAGCTGCATTATGTATTGTTTCCCAGGCATTTCTTAATCTTATTGATTAAAAGATTAGGGTATCTAATTATTATTGGCAACGCAAATCTCCCTGCTATATCAAGCTTACATCAATACTTATTATCATGTTACCAAAGGTTATACTATTATTATTACAATTTAACCTCATACTCTAATTAATCAAAAACAGTTGCAGCAAACAACACAAAAGTAGTAATTCAACATTTCTTTATTTCCCTTTCTAATCAACAAATAAGGCCATTATTCACCTTCTGAGTAACAGAACAGCATTTCTATATCTATAACATTCAAAATTCATTCTCCTTACTTAAACTTCTCAGAATTGTATTTCTGCATGGAATTGTTCAAACTAAACTGTTCAAATAAAATTGTTATGACTAAATTTCTGAATTGTTAAGACTAAATTTCTCAAACTGGAAACAACAATGTTGGGATTATACCGACAAGCTGTCAATGCACAATTTGTTTAATCTATATCAATAACAAGCTCTACTGATAAACATTTTCTCCATCAGCTAATAAAATATACCCCAAAATCTATATGAAAGGAAAGGGAAAGAGAGAGATGAGAGAACAAGAAAGTAAATGGAGGAGGGTGGCCTTGCCTATACTTTCTAAAGAGTTTATAGCCATCTGCCGCAGCACTCCATCCAGCCAGTCATCCCACCATGCTCCTGCGATGGCAACACTGTCATAGGTTTCCTGCGCAATGGCTTCCAGCTATTCCTGTTTGTTGCCCATGCTGCATGCACTGATGTAGATGTGCTTCAGTTGGGCTGCCACCTTTTTGGGGGAGAAGCCTTAATTCCTACATGACCATCCTCAAGCACATGCATGATTTCTAATGCATGAGTAATCTTTGCATTTTGCCACCACATGGATCTACATCCTTTACTGAGATAGCCGACAGAAGGATCTTGCAAGCACACCGTCCCTCAAACATTGCCATGCTGACCCCAGGCTTATCTCTGGTGAGCCTGGCTTTATCCCTTTCCACCTTCAAATTTAGTCTAAAGCTCTTTCAATGAGCCCTGCTAACTCCTATGAAAAGATCCTTTCCTCCATTCCCCCCCTTTATGTCATTAAACAACAAGCTATTTCTAACACTTAAAGTATAAGCTCCTTTACAACAAACTGGCTTGATAATGCCCCCCCTTTTGTATATCCTAAAGCATGTATTTCCCATGCTTGTATTTGCATAAATGAAAGTGTTGCACAGATGTTTTTTATCTAGCTGGGTTCCATAAAGAACCTGACAGCTTGCTCTTTTCTAATTCCTAAAACATCTATTTTCCTCAAAGCATCCTCTTCCACACTAGCTTCCTGAATCATTTAGCAAAGGTGACAACTTTTTCAGTCCAGCTTGGTGGTGTGGGTTGTGGGTATGTCACAGCTCCAAGCAGAGGGCTACAGGCCCCCGTGTGGCTCTTCTGGGGACCAACACCACTTAGCAAGGAGCAGGGAGCCAGAGAACTCAACAAAGAAGGTCTGTGAAGCAGTGAGGAGAAGGAGCACTGCAAAGGGTTAGATGGTCTATGTGTGGTGCCCACTCTCACCACTGCTTCTCTATTTTACCCTGAGCCTTCTCATGAATAATTTGTGAAGTGTCTATGAAGAAGAGACCTGAACACAGGACCTTTTCATCCTCATTGAACACCCACATCCCTGATTACAAAGCCATGCTCCCGCACGTTCATGCCCTTATGTGAATCTTGTATTTTCTGCCTTCTCCCTCATCCTCTTTCCACCTAATCTCTCATCTAAAAAATGCGAGCAGTGTTTTTAGCCCTGTTCTGCCTTGAATGCTGCTCTCCCATTTCCCAGCAAATGCTTTGATCAAAGGGTGTTATGCAAGCAATAGCTTGCTTTGTCAAGCTTTCCCTAAATTACCTGGCTCTCTAAAGGGACTTGTGGACAAAATTGACGATGAATTTAATCTAAGCGCACTGTCTTGAACAGAAGGAACATGTACTTTAGGTATGCATAGGAGTATATATGAGCACATATCTGAAATACAACACAATGCAAGAAGGCGTTCAAGGCGGGGTTGGACATAGCCTTGGATGGCATGGTTTAGTGGGAGGTGGCCCTGCCCATGGCAGGGGGGTTGGAACTCGATGATCTTGAGGTCCTTTCCAACCCTTACTATTCTATGATTCTATGATTCTAATTAGACTCAACAACAAGCAAAACGAGTGGGAAGGGGACAGGAAAATTCAAGGTGATTTCAGGATCACAGGATTGTGTAGGGAGACATGTACAGATCTGGGAAAGTTCATTGTAACTTGTTTTAATTTGTTGTATCTCTTGTCTAGTGCTTGCTGCTCTCTCTTCTCCCTCACTGCTTTCCCACTTCATGTCAAAAATGAGCTTCAATGGTTAGGGAAAAAAAACCCAGACATTTAGAAGTTTCCTCTTGTATTGCTGGGCACTTAAGCTTTTTGAAGGTTTTTTATAGATCAGATTTTTATTTCATCTGGTAATGTTTGAGACTCAAGGAGTTGATTACTCTCAGCAATAATGGGTTTAAGCTCAGAAGATCCTGTAGTGTATGTGCATCTTTCTGACTAAATTTCAGTAGGATAGTATTCCAAATATCCTGTACTGCATAGATAAGAGAAAAAGTCAAAGGATAAATGTCATTAATTTCCAGGAGAAAATGCTTTCTTTTCTTGTTTAATTATTACATAATTACTTTTTATTTTATATATTTCAAATAGCAAATGATAGCATTGAGTGAGTACCAAGATAGCTATGGCTTATCAGCTTCTTAATGTATATCCAACACTACATAGCTTATCAGAGAGAAAATGTAAAAATGTTTCCATCCTTCTTATGTCTGCGTAATCAGGTACTAGGTCTTGAATAGCTGTAGTATACTCTAAATCATACTTCAGCTGGTGTACAGCTGGAATACATGAACTGATTGCCATTCACCTTACTTGATATGCTGCTAAAAGTTGGCCCTTGTCTCTAATTCTTCTTCTACATTATCTTCTTTTTGCTTTCCATTTGTACATTTCAAATTTATGTTTCTGAACTTCATTAAAATGCCCGGAAATGGTTTTTAAATAACTTCACATCTTAAGAAAAAAAAAAAAAAAAAGAAAAGCAAAAAAACTCCAGTCACTGTGCCTACAATTTAAATACATCTTATGAGCTAGGATGCTAGTATTTCATACTGCCATCTTAACAGAAACTGAAATGAGTAAAGTGGTGAAGCGTAAACCAGCACCACATCTAAATAAATCGATTTTTTTTTTAATCATAATGGAACAGCAGTCACACATAAAATTGATCCATGTGGAACACAAATGGAGCATGAGGTTGGACTTGATGATCTTTAAGGTCTTTTCCAACCTACTTGATTCTATGAGGAAAAGCCAGTCAGGCAGCATTCATTTCCTAATTGCCATGAGGGAGGGGAGCTGTCCCAAGCTGGCAGTCCCCAGATGACTCTGCCACTTCCTTGCTACACTGAGATGATGCTGTGTCTGGGGAGAGGAAGGGGTAGCAGACAGGGTAGGGATGTGGCCATGTGTGCGTACCAGAAACCCAGCAGAACAAGCTCGTGGCTTGGAAGAGCTTCTGCACTAGGTGATGTGTTAACATTGCTTATCTGGACTTGGAGTTTGCCTTGTTGTCTGCCTCCCCGTGGGTAGGAAGGGCCTGGAAGGAGCCCCTGCATCTGCAAGGCAGGGTAGGGAGCTCTGGTAGAGACAAGAAGGGAGAAGAGCAAATAGGAAATGAGTTCTTCCAGGGCCCCCACATGGAAAGCCACTAATTACCTTGTGAGCAGGTAGGAGTGCAGGCTGTTTTATTGACATTGAGGTATGTTTTCTTTTAAAATGCTTTTCTCCTAAATGATGCTTTGCTCTAAGGAAGCTCTTCAGTCACCAATTACAACTTTTCTTGCAGCCGGAGAGAACAAAATTATGAAACGGGAGCCTAAATCAGATTGACCAAGATGACCACTTTTTACCCCAGGGAACAGCACTGTCAAGCAGATTCACAGAGCGGCAGAATCAAGTAATGCTGTTCTCAGAAAAAAAGAAGTTGCAGAGGGGTGAAGACCAGCAGGGAACTGCAAAGATGAGGAAGCATCGGAAGTGAGCACCTGGTGATTACAACAGTTAGGCCTGGGGATATTTGGTTTGCTTCCTTCATAATTATGGTTGTATTTTGGTGACATGAGATGGGCAAACCATAGCATCCAGCATTGCCCTGCTGCACAGAGTCCTGGGGCCATGGCTGCATCTGACTGTTCATGGATAAAATGCAAAGTGGGCACAAGATGAATTTATTGTCCACAACTGCCTGAACTCCTTCCTGAGGGGAAGTGGTACATCAATTTCACTTGTGGCCAAATGACCGTAGCAGCACAAAAGTTTCTGGCACAAAATAGAAACCTGGGCAGCTGTCACAGCAACTCTGCCAAGGATTAGCTTGCCTGGGCTGCGCCATCTTAAGGTATTACTTGAGCCTCCAAGGCTGACCAGTCAGAGTAACTGTGGAGAAATGTACAATCCCTTTCTTGCAAGGCAAGAGGGGAGTGTGTGTGCTGTGTTGAGCATCTCTGCAGCACATTACTCTCTGTCACTTCTTAATGGATCCTCCTACTCCTACACTGAGACATACATTAAAAATGCCTTTCCTCTTCCCCCTTCCTTTTTCAATCAGCCTGTGAAAGAGCTGCAGTTGATGTTTAAGTGCCTGTAATGTCACATTGCCAAGACTACAAAGACTGCCAAACATCTCAGTGGAAAGCTTGGATGCAATGTGGTATTTTTAATGATTAAGTTGCCTTTATGCACGACAAAGGGTGCAAACACCATTATGAACATGAACGACGTAATGCATTTACAAATCATCATTTAAATCAATATTCACAAAAAAGAATGCCAACAAAACTACTTCAAAATGTGTGAAAATAAGTCCAAGTGAAAGTGTCAGGGGTCAGATACAGTCTATGAAATTACCCAGAAGCTAAGCCCATCTTGGGGCCATCAGCAGCAGATGGGTTTAAGCAAAACAACCATTTATCTTGGTTTTTACAGCCTTGGCACTTCATCTTAGCTGCCTGTGTCCAGTGTGTCTGCAGCCCTTACTGGATAAGATTAATAGTCCTTGTCAGATGCAAAGAAAAATTTTTTATTTCAGGACCTAATTGTTTTGTGTAATTTTGAGTTATACATGGAATTTACTCTTTAAATTGTTAAGAAACATTACATAAAGTTTAGATCATAACAATTATAACTGGGGAAAGCAAAGCACAAAGCAAGCATCAATGAGACTGTCATTCTGCAGATATGAAAAGCTCTCTCTCAGTGACATTAAACTGCAGGAAACTGATGTTTTTTGAAGTTTTAAAGGTACAGAATCCAGTCTGCCCTTCTCAACATCTCCGCATTCAAGGAACACAGGTTTCCTCAGCAGTGCACCAAACGCACTCACCAGCCTGGGGATGTGTTGATCTTGAGCATCCCATTAATAAATCCTTCTATGAATAAATCATAGAAAAGAAATCTAAAGCTTGCAGGAGAATGAGCAAACTGATTCAGCTTTTTCCAATCCCAAATTTATCAAAAACCTAAATGATACAGTCTTCCTACATACTGATAGTAAACCTCAATTTCTCTCACAGTTTTGCGCCTGGGATAATGGCATACCATTTCCATGCAAGATAAGGGTTCCCACTAAAAGGAATGGAGCTATTTTCAGGGGGTTCTTATTAAATGGAAAAAAAAAAAAAAAAAGAAAAAGAAAGAAAAAAAAGGAGTTTGTTAAAAATCGGGATCCATTCAGATTTTGTTAAAAAATCACTGGGTAGTAATGTGACCATGTCCAGTGAGATTTTAATTAAGTGGTTTCTTCTCTGTGAATTTCACTTACTGCAGTGAAAGTAGAGAGGGTTAAAATACCCTAGGAAGACAGTCGATATTTCATTTCTTTGGAGTTAAGTGACAGACAAGATTAACACTTCTGATGAAGATGTTTGTAGGACCAGTGCTCTTCAGTTTTACAAGTGCACCCTGATGAATCCTCTCAAAATCCTATGGAAATGGTTAAATTTATTCTCACCATTTATAGGTACCAACATTGAAACACAGGCAGAACATTTCAAATGTGGGTGTCTTAAATTAGGACTTAATCCAACTTCTGACATCTAAACAAAGGTCTGGATAGAAGTTCACTGAAGACAGTGAAGTTTTCAGTGAGTATTTAACCAAGTCCAAAATAATTTCATATTGGGACACTGAAATTTATTAACCTTTTAAGAAAATGGGCAGAGTCTTTGTTGAAGTGCTGGTTTCAGAATTCAGATGTTTCTGGCTTTTGTTCTCTATTTTACATTTCTGGCACAGACTACAGAAATCAAGTAACATAGAGTTCTGTCACTCTTATTGTAAATAGCTACAGGAATATGCAACAAGCCCCAAACTGGTTTTAAAAGTGGATGATGTACTTAATGTTAATTGTCAATTATAATATGTTTGGTCGGAAATACTTTTTTTTTTTTTTTTTTTTTTTGTATTCTATCATTCCTAAATGGCCTGCGCTAAGGGAAAGGTCTACAGAGTGCTGAAAACTCCCATATTATTCTTCAAGACATATTTGCAGAAAAGAGTGCTGTGTCATGTAAACCCTTGAATCCTGACTACAACGTTCTGCTGCATCATCTGGTAAATTTGATCCCATTTATACCAAGCAGTGGAATTTAATTACAAAAGCTTGTGAATATATCATACATAGTGATATACTCACAGATGTTGAGTCCAGTTTTCTCTGAAAATTAACATCACGGAGCAAGGTACCCAGGGGAAAACAGCAGGCTTATCAGTTTGATTATGTGTATATGAGGCTTTTTAAGACCACAAAGGCTTTTATAAGATGTTAAACAATAAAACAAATTGATTCAGGCCTTTGTAAATAATAATAGGTCATAGTCTCGGATGTTACACATTTCGTTGATAGTATTTTCACAGGGCTGTCGAACACTTAACAGTATAGCCTTCAGTAAAAATGCTGAAAAAAAGGTAATTAAAATGGCATCTAATAATGGAATTTATGGTTTGTTAAAATATTTAATATTTAAATGGAAATAAACTGAAAATTAATCTAAAAAAATCCTTTCTGAGATAGATTTGAAGGAACACTGCTCTGGTATAAAGGCAAATATACTGAAACAGCTGCAGTGCTCATTCCTTTGCACTGTGATATGCATATTTGAGTACAGTCACAGGCTCCTGTAATAGTTTAATTCTGACATTAAAGGATACTTTATAATCTGTATTTCAGCATAGTATCACCACCCTATAGTAAAAGACATTTTCTGGTATTAGCATGGGATGTAAAACAAACTGTTTTTTTTTATCAAAACACTTCAGCTTTAGCAACTCAAGAAAGCCTTTGCAAATAAAATCTTATAAAATGTGTTGTAAATAATAACGTACCCTTCAATTCCAGAAAAGAAAGAGCTCAGCAATGATATTATGAGCTCCATAAAATCCCAGTGGCATAGAGGAGGTGACCAGAGAAATTACGTAATTCAAGAATTAGCAGGAGTTCTGAAACAATTAAAAAAGCAGAAAGACACCCTGGGGAACTGGAGCGGCTGGGTATAAGCTCTCAGTCATTTTTCACATGTGAGGCCAATGGTGGGATCATTTACTTGAGGTGGAAACTGATAAGGCTCTGGAACCACCTACTCTATTTCAGATCAAGGGTAGAAGTGGATGCTGTGTAATAGCAATAATAAGAACAGCAAGACATTTAAGCATTGCTTGTGGTTTGATTCAGCTGTTTGCATCTATCCCTGCTTGGCAACTGTGGCATGACACCTCCCGAAGGTAAGTGCTGTGTAGACCAGGAGCAAACAGCTAGAGAGTGGAATTCAGTTGCACATGGCAGCATAAAAGCCTAATTCATGCAGCGTAGTGCCCAGAGCAATACAGCAGTGGCTAAAACAGCTGAGATTTTTCTTGAACATTAATTTCTGTGTAACCTTCTCTATGTTGGACTGGAGATACCAATAGGTTGTGCAATGGAAAGTTTCCAAAGTAAAGATGGGACATTCCAAATCACTGCTGTGGGTCTAAAATGAGCATAGTGCAGAAGGACAGTAAAAAAACTTGGGATAACCACCTCATTTATGAAATTATTTCAAGTCTGACCATAAGAGTGACTCACTGCTCCAGGAACTGTCAGGGAAGAAAAATATTTCAAGCAGATTTACTGATGAATTATTGCCAAGAATGCCAATATTTTGGACAGAAAGTAATTATTGTACATATGCAAAGGGTACCTCAGAGTTTTTTCGGCTTATCTTTCTTGTTTTTTCTTGTCTGTGGAAGTGTATCACAATGGAAGGTGCAATAGGAGTGGCTGTGATGGCTGACTGAAAAGATCTCGTGAAAATTTTAGGTCCAACAACAGTAATCTCCCTTAGAAGTATATGATTGTAATTAATTTTAACACAGTGAAATACACAATATAAAGAAGCACCTATCAAGGCAAATTACAGTATTTGAAGTGTAAATTAGGCACTGGGCCAGTAGATGCGTAATTACCCAACCAAAAAATATCACAAGTGTATTTTCATGCTTGTTGTTTCTGTCCACCCACAGTGGCTAAAATATCTCCTGTACCTCAAAGTGTGGAGGGGTGACGCTTGTTAACCTACTTCCCCTGTTGGAATTCTCCTTAGGTACCAACATTTATCATGAATTTCTCTTTGTTTTATAATGGGACCTGTCTTGGACTGGGGGATCACCATCCCTTTTTCCTTTCCTTCAAAGTGACTACACTTGCAGTGATGCAGGAGTAGCCCCTAGAGCTGAGCTAAATCTTCCCACAAGGCTATGGACCATGTCCTGATCTGTCAAACCCACCAGCAACTACACCTGTTCAGTTTAGTTTCTCTAACAGCCTTTTCTAGGAGAAATGCTTTGTTACAGGATACAAGATTTCTTTTTAGGGCCACATATCCAACCCAGAAGCCAGGAGGAGCAGTGACTGCACAAAAGTTAGGCTTGCAAAGTAGGGCAAGTTCTCAAGATACTTGAAATGTATATCTTGGTAAAGGTTTATATAAGTAATACTCAGTAAGTACACTTAAACCCAAACAAGTTGGTTTTTTTTTCTGATATTAGCTCTGTTCTCAGGTGTGAGATCATCCAAGAAGCAGACCTGTTCATTTGTTTGCTCTTCTCCTTTAAGTCTCTCGTGTAGTCTAAAGCTATGTTAGCTGGAATTCCCTAGGTGTGCTAAATCCCAAGTAAGAGCAGGTTCCAAGTACTGTATGCCTCTGGCCCAGAGTGCTTTTTTAATTTTTCATTTTTTATTCGTTGTTGGAAGGAAAGATTACACTGTGGTTGTGGAAGTCCATTTTCATGTCCTGTTTACTTTGGGTTTTTTGAAGGTAGTACAAAGTTCACCAAAAATCATGTACTCATGCATACGTCTCACAGGTTAAGATCAGGAATTTCTGAAACATTAGTTGTACTCAGTGCCAGTCAAATCCTTATATAGTTTGTGATGTTTAATATGATATGTGAATTTATAATACCACATTGATAGAATTCAGTGTTCACAAACACCATAATAGCACCCACAAAATAGAATGGCAAGAAGATTTTAAATGAAAATTTGTAACAAACAAGTGCAAATATGGAATCACTGTTCTCACTTTGTGGGCTATAATTGCATGTTTACTTTGGAAAATACAGCCAAACAATATTGCAACCCATAAACAGAGATGGTTAAGTCAAACTTTAGCTGAAGCTCTGGCCTATAAAACCCTTTTTGAAGGTGCCTAGTCCATGACTATGAATAAGGATGAAAGGTTATCTTTATTGTTAAACCTAATGTATTCTTTAAAACTGTATTTTAAATTATTAACAGCATTGAAATGCTGAGAAATGTAAGTTAATGAAAATTTATCCTTGAAAAATGTTACCCTGGAGGCAAATCTGTTGAAGTTATTAAAAAGAAAAGAAAAAAATATTACATGTTTTTAATAGGTCTGTAGGTATTTTAAATCTAATTTAAAGGTATCTGAATGCATTTCTTATTTCTTTCTTGCAAAAATTTAATAAGAAACCAGAAAACTACTTAATTCCCTGAAAGATCATGAAAGGAAATTCAGACAACGAAGCACAGAAGGTAAACTGCCAGTTTCCAAACCTTCACCCAAAGCAAGCCCAAACCACTTGTTTTTTTTTTTTTTTTTTATAATGAGTCTTAAACATTTTGCTTGTTCTTTCCGCACTACTTTCCTTTTCCTGGGAAAATATCATAATTCAGCCTCTCTTGGAAGAAAATGTTCCAGGAACACAAGACAACAGCGCCTCAAACAGGCTTGAGATCAGCACCTTGCTGGCATTTTTCTGCTGCTACTGATCATACTCTGGCCAGGCAATGACCATCCAGCTGCCCTGCTACCAAGTATTAGGATTGTAAGACTCAACATATATGTTTTTCACCCGTCTTGTCCTTGTTATGCTTTATTTCTATGTAATTTTCTCCTTATCTGATTCCAAATTATTACTGAATGTAACAAGCTTGTCATTCCTGTAGAAGTGGCATGTTGGCAGGGTACTCTAGGAGGCACTTGGCAAGTATAGTTAGTAATTTGACTGCTGTCCCTAGAAATATAAGGTTGTAAGACTCATTTTGATTTATTGCTGACAACATATCAATGTCCCATGCCTGTTATTTGTTGCAGAAGAATTTTGCTTACAAGTTGTTTTGATATGAAGTGAAAATGCATCAATCTATACAGACTCATGGCAAAATCTTCATCATTCATTTTCAGTTATTGAGACAAATTAGTAGCAGGTACAAACCTTGCCATTAAGCCCTCAGTGTGCAAACACTGATGTAACCCACAAATAATTCAGTGGAAGTTTAGATGACTCCTTCCATGTTCACAAGGACTCTCAGGATGGGGTCTCAGAAGTGGAAAAAGGGAACACAGAGCATTATTTCATATCTTCGTGCTCAGTACACCTCCCCAGAGGCAGTTCTTGCCTAGGTCATGCCAAAACCTCCATGGAAATTAACAGGGCTCAGTAAAAGTGGATTCCCCCTTGCTTCATGTGTATTCAAATAGTTCTAGGTAAGTGCTGCGCTGCACTGGATAGCACCACTTTGCTGTTTTAACTTATCCTTTCCCCACCTTTCAAACTCTGTTCTTTGCTTAAGTGTATAAGCAGAAATACTTGTAACACATCTGTGGTTTCTCTGCTAAACCATATTTTTGAAAGCAATGTCATGATCTATATATGTTGAAACCTAAAGAGGTGTCAGTCCCATATTTTCTCAACATAAGTTTAAGCGCAAAAGTAAGTCCCTGTCTTAAACTAGCTTACAGTCAATACAAGGTATGACAGGCAAAAACTGATTACACCCAAATCTGAGGGCAGTGCTGGGTAGTGGTGGTCCTACCAAACAAGCAACCTAATCCTAATAGGCTTTAATTACATACGTATCTTCTAAAAGGCATTTTATGAAAAGTTTACACAGTTGTTTTGATGTCACCAAGGTACCCAAGAGGTCCTGGTGTATGTGATTCATTTTCTCAGAGCATCCTCATACTCAAATAAAACAATCTGTTTGAAAGGAGACTTGTTTCAGTGCTTTATGATTCTTCCAGTTGGTAAAATTTTCCTTGACTTACACCATGGAAAAGTACAAACACTTCTGAGCCATACTTCCAGCACCTACTACACTATGTTTCTTAATTTTCATATTTAGTACCTCTGAGATACAACGTCTTCATTTCTCTAGATTTGTATTTTAGAGGCTTGCTTAAAATGTCTTTTCAAAGTTGCAGTGCTTTTGTTCATCAATAATGAACAGTACACACAGAAAAGCAAGCAAGCATCATGTATGAGATGGGGTCAAAACTTTCTGATTACTTTTTTGAGATACTTTGAATTTTCTTCTCCAAAACATCGTGCTTTCATTCACTGCTAGTAAGTGACATAGCATAAACGCAGAAATGTTTTTAAAGGCATCAGGTATAAGACTGAGTCAAAGTGTTGTAATGCTAAGGGTCAGTAAGCTCATTCATGGAAATAGTACTCAAATTCAAGAGAAAATATATTGTATACTGAGTTTTATCATGGGTTTCTAGTCAGTCAAGAAAGAATTGGATATTCTCAGTGGATAAAACTCAAGAAATAATTTTCAGTCAATTCTACTTGTAATAGGTGTAAAATTTCCTTTCACTTTCAATAAAGCTGGGTAGAGTGATGGGGAAGGAAATGCACATTTAGCACTGCTACCAGGATGCTAATGAAGCAGCCTTATCTTAAATTCCCTAAACCACTAGAAAGGTGCCTATGGTTTCAAAGTTACCCACAAAGGAAGCGCTGAGGCACAAATTTTATAAGAACCATAGAAAAACATCAGAGATTTTGAAATAAATTTAATGGAAAATTTATGCATAAATACACTGAAAAACATTATTTTCCTTTGTGGATGTATTTAATGAATATGATGTTCAGTTCTTTATATTACCATTTTGAGACTTTTTTTTTAATGACTGAATTAATAGAAGCTTTCAGTCTCTGAAACTATGAAAAAATATGAAGCTTCAGCTGTCAAGCTTTAAAACTTAGTGCACTGAATACAAATCTTTCTCACTGTAAGAAGGCACGAGGGAAAACCCCCCACCTTAATTATTTACAAATTTAATGTATTGAAGTATCATTAACATTCAGGACTCCATCTTAGAGTAATTAAAATGCAGAGAGACTTAGAGTGGAGGTCATTTAGAAAAATACCTCTAAGGGGCATGAAGGAGGATGGCTGGAAGACAGAAGCCAGACATTTTAAGGAGGAAAACAAATGCTTGCTGACTCAGGGTCCAAAATACCTTCAAAGAGCCTTGACTAAGGAGACATATCTACACATTTCTATAAAGTGTATTTTGTCTGAGTGATTTGTACATAAGTTCCCTGACACATCGGCAGCACTTCAAGGTTAGTTTTCTGCAATGTGTTTTCTGTACAGACCACTTCTGTCATAGAATCATAGAATAGTTAGGGTTGGAAAGGACCTCAAGATCATCGAGTTCCAACCCCCCTGCCATGGGCAGGGACACCCCCCACTAAACCATGCCATCCAAGGCTCTGTCCAACCCCACCTTGAACACCGCCAGGGATGAAGCATTCACAACTTCCCTGGGCAACCCATTCCAGGGCCTCACCACCCTTACAGTAAAGAATTTCTTCCTCATATCCAATCTAAACCTCCCCTGTTTAAGTTTAAACCCATTACCCCTTGTCCTCTCACCACAGTCCCTAATGAAGAGTCCCTCCCCAGCATCCCTCTAGGCCCCCTTCATGTATTGGAAGGCTGCTATGAAGTCTCCACGCAGCCTTCTCTTCTGCAGGCTGAACAGCCCCAATTTTCTCAGCAAGCTCCCTGTGTTGTGTTTGACCTCTAAACATGTGGAAAACCTCTGTGTATCCAGTGTAGTGCCCCAAGCAGCTTGGTCTTAAGGCCTTCTGAAAGGGAAGGCTGGTTGGTAGATCTGGCTGAAAACTGGGATAAGATTTGCTTCTGCAGGAAATAACACACGCGACTTCTCCTTGTTTCCTCTGAATGCTGAGAATTTCTTTAAAACTTTTGTTGGTTTTTTTGTTTGTTTGTTTGTTTGGTTTTTTTAACCTGGATTTAAAATTCAATTTACTCAGGACTGAAAGTTTCATTTGATGGTGCTCTGACTCTCATTAGTAAAAATCAATATTCACATAAGTGATTGTTTTTTTCCTGCAATACTATTTTCCTGAGATTAGGATGATTAAAATTTCTTCTGCTAAAGAATCCACATTAAGTACCTTATGAGCCAGTGGCAGATTTAGTGGGCATATGTGTCTCAGTGCCATATGCTAGTGACATAGTTGTGACATCTGAAAGAGCAATGTTATCCAAAATGGTTAGTAAGCTGTCGTGGTTTAAGCCTCTCAACCACGAAGTTTTCTTGCTCACTCACTCCCCCCTTTTCCTTCCCCCAGTCCTGGGGGGATGGAAAGGAGAATGGAAAGAATGCAACTCTCACAGGTTGAGATAAGAACAGTTTAGTAACTGAGGTATAACACAAACCACTACTGCTACCACCAATAATAATAATGATAAGGGAAATAAGAGGGAAAAGAATACAATTGCTCACCACCTACACCCAGCCCAACAAAGCAGTGCCCTCCCACACTTCCAGGTCTCTGCCCTCTGTTTTTACATCCTGGGCATGATGTGCTGTGGTATGGAATACCTCTTTGGTCAGTTTGGGTCAGGTGTCCTGTCTCTCCTTCCTCCTGGCTTCCCCTCCTCCCTGGCAGAGCATGAGACTCAGAAAGTCCTTGGTCAGACCAAAACATTACCAAGCAGTAACTGAAAACACTGGTGTTATCAGCGCTGTTCCCAGGCCCAAAGTCAAAAACACAGCACTGCACCAGCTACCAAGACGAAGAAAAATGACTGCTGCTGCTGAACCCAGGACATAAGCAAAAGGCCAGTCCCACATAATCTGCCATACATTTTCTCTACACTTGGCTTGTGTTTTGAAGAAAGTGTTCAAGTAGGTAAGTCCTCAGTATGAAAAGAAAGAACAGCCTTGTGGCTGAGACATTTGATTTGCAATTAAATATGAGTCCTCTTCCTGTCTTTTTCTTAGAATCATAGAATCATCTAGGTCGGAAAAGACCTTCAAGATCATCAAGCCCAAATCTTGCATCCTACTGCCCCACTAATTAGCTTCTTCCTCATTTTTCTCTTCTTTGAGGTAGAGAGACTCAAACCTTGGTTTTGGCTATTTGAACTGGGTGTTTCTAAAGCAGAAGCATGAATTAGAGGCTGATAGAGACCTTTTCTTCTGAAAAATGCTACAGAATCTCAGCTGCTGAAAGGTGAAGTTTTCCTGTTCAGCTATCTCTAGCTCCACAGCTTTCATGGCTAATTCCTGCTTCTTTTGTTAATCAGGTTCCTAAATTTTGTTATTAAATGAGTTAAAGTAAATTAAATATGAGATTTAGGCTTAAGTGTCATGCTCTGTATGAGTTGCACAAGGCCAAGGGACAAAACACTTGAAAAAAATCCTCACTGGATTTATTCAGGTTCAGAAGTAGCAGATTTTGACAACAGGCTGAAGATAGGTAACAGAACAACAGCAGCATTTTCTGCAGCAACAGAAAATGCTTCACACTGCTGAAGAAAGTTGCTAGTATTGGGGCTGGAAAAGGCAGGATGCTAGTGACACTCTGAAGGGCCACCCAGTAAGGGAATGACTTACTACGTCACAAATTAGCTCCAAGGCACTCCTGAGAGGCAGGAATTTGCCTGTGACAACACCATGGTGCAGGCAAGGGAAGATCATTGAGTCACAGAATGGTTTTGATTGAAACAGACCTTAAAGATCATTCAATTTCAACCCCCCTGCCACAGGCAGGGACACCTCCCACTAGCTCAGGTTGATCAAAGCCCCATCCAACCTGGCCTTGAACACTGCCAGGGGCAGCTACAACTTCCCTGGGCAACCTGTGCCAGTGTCTCACCACCTGGATATTAGATATTTTGCTAATATCTAATCTAAATTTACCCTCTTTCAGTTTAAAACCTTTCCCCCTGTCCTGTCACTACATGCTCTTATAAAAAGTCCCTCTCCAGCTTTCTTGTAGCTCCTTTAGGTACTGGGAGGGTGCTCTAAGGTCCCCAGAGCCTTCTCTTCTTAAGTCTGAAAACCACAGGTCTCTCAGATTGTCTCCATTGGAGAGGTGCTCCAGCCTTTGGATCATCTTTGTGGCCTCCTCTGGACTCACTCCAACAGGATTCTTCATTCACCCTCCCACAGGAGAAGTGGATTCAGATTCCTCAGAGCCCAGGGAGTTTACAAGTTCTGTGATGCTGAAAAAAATCTCCTGTGTGCCCCAAAGAATGTCTTCCATTTGTAGCTTACATTCATTTCTCTTGTAGGCAATGCCCATCTAAAAGCAAGTAATGACAAGTTTACATCATCTGGAAGTGTGTGATCCCAGGGCAGATCTGACAATAATGGTCACTAAGCTTACCTCACCTGGGGACGATGGTCACTAAACTGAGGTCCCAGAAGTATACCTGCACTGGTGTAAGGCTGTGCCCAGACAGTTAAACATGTCTTTCAGAAAGCTGGCATCTATCTATCCTTGCTTTTATGGATATTTTTGCAGCAGACAGCACTTCACACCAAGGTATTTACTACTCTCCGTTTTTTCCAAAGTATCAAAAACATACACTATCACCCCTGGTCTGCTTACTCTCTTCTACACCATGTGGACATATCAGCTTTCTATACCTGAACTGTAATTTGAAATGGTCAGAAGACATTGACTCAAATACCAGCATAAGCGTGCAGTACTGAATTCATATCACCACTGCTGTACAAACAACACACAGCTTCTTTTTCTTTCCCTGCAGCAGCATTGCCCCTGCCTCTGGAAGGATTTATTTCACAGATCATCAGCTGAATCACACAAATGTGCAAAACTATAGTAATGCTACTCACTCAAGGGCTTGCAGCCATGTGGGCATGAAGCTTCCCTAGTTTAATAAATGCCAACTAGTACCTCATGCAGCAACATGTTTTTGAAGGTGCGTGCAGAAATACAATGCGTATTTTTTCCATCTACATTGGTCTCATGTTCCACAAAATCTCATCCCACCTAATGCCCACACCACATAACAAGTGCTGTGCAGAGACCTCCTGCTTTACCACAGCCAGGCAGCTCCCATGGTGTTGCATCGCTCTGTACAGGCATATCAGCTTGGACATTGAAGCAACCCACCTGGAAAGTGCTCTGCAGGTTCCCCTAGCTCAACCCTGCAGTGCAACGCAGCTGTACTGCTTCTGATACCTGCCAGCTCCACCCAGAAGCAGTTAAGTGCCTCTGCATTGTTTGCTGGTGCTCTGCTTTTCAGGTTACCTCACTTGGTATTTGAAGTAGTATTTGCAGTTACTTTGTCTTTTGTTACTGTGATGTTAAGCATGGCGCAAAAAAAAAAAAAAAGGTCAAAAAAGAAACAAAAATCACTGCTTTTTGGCCAAGAACAATTTTAAGCATATACTCCTTATGAAATGTCTGCAGTGGTTATTTTAGGGTTATATTCCTTCCAAAAGTCCTTCACACTTCTGTACAAAAACAACCTTTTTGCTAACAACCTCTGTTGCCAATTCTACTGCAAGCAGCAGCACAATCTTTATAAAAGATAAACACATGTGGAGCAAGAACCGCCAAGCAGTCCGACAGCGCTAATAACTCTCTATGGAAAGCAAACCGTAATGTTAATTTATGGAGTGGAAGAACAAAAGAAGATGTATCCACACACTTAAACTATTCAAGTGTAGTAATCACTTTCAGATTCTAAAATGGAGCTTTCCCTCAAGCCAAGCTGCTGCCTCCTTTCCCTTGTTGTGAGGAAGCTTTGCTGAGGACAGCAAGGCTTGTCTTTCAGAAAATGAGTGCTTTTAACAAGGGAAGGCTGAGTTTAAATCTCACATCCCTGCACACAGGGACTAATATTTCACTTCAGAGGTAGCCTCACAACTGAGTGAGGGCAATAGAAGTGTGGTAGCCGTCAGTTTCGATATTGTTATTGTATTTGATGTGAATTCAGTTTCTCCACTCCTTTAAAAATACAGTCAATTAAAGTCATCTTTGTTACAAACAGTACAGAACATCACTTGGAGCTTTGTTATAAACTATGCTTTCCTCTGGGTTCATGGCAGCTAGAAGATCTGCTCTCCAATACCAACTGCTTAAAATTCTATTACTTCTCCTTTCTAACACAGAAGTGGACACTGAGAAGCATGATGAATTTCACTATCTCTCTGGTTAATATATTTGTCGTACATTTCCAATGTTCACAGCACAGGATAAATAGAGGCTTAAAATCAATTAGTGAATGTTTGTAAAGTTTCTTACAGTTTAAAAAGCTAAGTGCAAGCTATTATTACCTCTTGTTATAATTTTGCTGTCGTTAATCATTCTGCTTCTCAGGGGGAGGACAGCTGACAACCTCCTTAAGATTTGATTCATTTGTATTAATCAGAACTATTATCCAAGCCTTTCCTGGTGTGAATACATTAAATATTGCCCAAACCTACTTGTTACATTATGCATACTATTGCCCCCTTCTGACCCCAAGTTGGTTAAGAAAACTATGGGGTCTTCCAGGTTATTCCTCTTGGGCAAAGACATGGATGGCAGACTCAAGTGCCAGAAGCAGTGTGTGCACAATTTTCTTGAACAGAAGGGCAATCCAACAGAAGGTGGCTACTTCTTTGCTACAGCTACAAAGTGCTTTCAGCCAAGGCTGAGCACAAAAAACTCTTGGTGCACTTGTTCCGTACAGTGCTGCCCACGCTGTTTCACAGTGGGCCCAGTGCTTCTTGACCACTTTCCCCACTTTTCTGATGTTCCTCCTTTCCCCCTTCTTATCAACATGCCAGGCTATAACCAGCCACTTTACTCCGTGATACCATTTCCTACTGCACACTGTTCCCATGTGTGGTTTTGTTTGGGCCTATGCCTAGTTTTCACCTCAGGTCCATACTTGACTTACGTTACACCTAACATAAGTCAGACAAGAGCAGAGACTGATTGGTGAGAAGAGCAGAAAGCAGACAGTAGGTCTGGGATGTGACAATAAGAAAGACTCTTCCTAAGTACCCAGATAGGACCGTGTGACTTTTATTATTGAAAGAAAGAACTGACAACGAGAGTGTGAGATTGGACCCTCTCTTCAAGAATGAAAGATGAAGGCAAAGATTTGTTTACAAGCCCTTTTAATTTCTGTTTTTCTGAGTTACACATTTTTGTTGGTTTAAGGGCTTTGTTTTCATAAATCTAGCTTCCACATTTGATTATTTATTCCCCTGGAATTTCTTATTTTAGGGAGAAGATTCACTCAGCTCTATACCAAAGCTCTGGGAAGCCTCACCACAGGTGAATACTTGTAGTGTGGTCTGCGGATGAATTTTGCAAGAAATTTGTATTCGGAAAAACTGAGCACAAGACTTGGCTGGGCTATAAGATCTTTTCACTCTAATTATCTCAATGCCTATGCTCAATTGTCCTAGATGACTGGCTCTGAAAGGACTTCCATGAAATAAATGAAACTGCCTTTTCTGGCAAAGCAGGATATAAACAGGAGCAGAGGGAAAGGTAGGCATATTTTGCGTGGGAGTAAAATAGATACTCCTGTCCTTTTTGCAGACTAGATCCTAGGGGTGATCACCGGTCACCCCGCCAGCTTGCCTGTCAGCTGTCACATTCCCAGTTTGCCTATCAGCAAGACATAAAGAAATTTTTTTGGATGAAAGTTACTGGCTGTGCCTTGAGGAACCTGATTTCAATCCAAAGGTTTGTCCCAAGATCTCAATACATTACTGTGATAATCTTAAAATAGCTTCTGTAAAGGCATCCCAGGCTTCCCTCTGCCTACCCAATCACTGAAGGGTAAGAAAACTTCAACGACCCTTTTGCCTGTGCTTTTCTCTGTTGTCACTTCAGAGGAAATTGGTATATGCTGTGCTTACATGTGCTAATAAATGAAGCCAAGTCCAATCTTTACATGGGAATTCTGGTATTTCTGTATTATACATAATTATTTCACAAAACCTATAGGAAGTATATATTTACCCTCCATTTTACATGTTGACTGCGTAAGGGGAATCTTTAAGTCTGTCAGTTTTGGCAGCATGGCCTGAGAGCACCAGAAATATTTTGATGTGTGCCACAACTGACCCAAACCCATGGAGGCAGTATGCTCCATCTCTGTGGCAGGATAGCTTTTGTCCTGGAGTGTAAACAGAGATTTAAACCAAAAAGGAATCAAAGCACATGAAAGCATTAGCTGAGTCTTAAAAAAACTACAGTAGGACTCAGCAAATGCTCACTAAATTCATAGTCTTAAAGCTCAAGACGTGGGCCAAGTATTCAGAAGCTGTGTGAGTCTGGGCACTTCATGTAGGGATGTGCTAAGATAGTAGCAGGGATTAATTTAAGTGACAACTGCAGCCTTTGTGGCACTCAGGACAAAACCTGACATCAACACATTGTTGATTGTGACTGGAAAGAGGTAGGTTTCTTTCTCTCTCCACTTTTTCAAAATTAGAAAAGTCCTATTGCTGAACTTGTAGGACAGAAGGATACCAGCATCAGCCTGCCTTGCACTGAATTTAACTTGGTGTTACCAAGTGGCATGCAGGATATACTTGTGGCAATACATGTCATTCCTGAGCATCTTCCCTTCCCATTTCCCATTTCCACTTCTTTGTATTCAAAATAATAACTTTCTGATACACTGTTACTATAATACAATCTCCTAAAATCATATGTTGGCTGCATATGTATATAACTATCTGTCTGTATATTTTCCTAAGTCTCAGGAAATTTTGTTTCTCAACACATGCAAGAAAAACTTGAAGAGCTCTGAAAATACTTCCACTGTTTTGTTTTTTTTTTTTTTTTTTTTTGTTTCAGTTATGCCATTCTCATTCCAGTGGCTTTTCTGACTGCAGTTGGGACTTACTGGATGTTCAGAAGTATATATAATTTCAAAGTTACATAGCACCTTTAGATCTTTACTCTCTTTTGATATAGATAAAAGAGGCAATTTTGAGACTTCTTGGCTCCTTTTTGGAAATTCTTAACAGCATCCAAGTGACAAAGTACATGCAAATCCCTGGCTCTTAGCTGAGCCTATGGAGATGGAGAAGGCTTTGCCAGGAAGGGAAGAGAACATTTTAACATATTCTTTGTCTTTTGTGAACTGCCTGGGCTCTTGCTGGGGACAGCTAATGCAGCCCACCTTTGACCACGGTTCCAGTCTAATTATAGTGTGGTAGATTGTGTCTATATGCTTTTATAGCACTTGTCAGAATGGTAAATTAGGGTAAATTAGGCCTATAGCATTTCCTGGAGGACATCAGGATCTTATGATGTTTTGCTGGAGAAGCAGGCATTACTTGGCAAGATCGCTATTCTCTTTTCCCTTCTGCTGTATTAACCTATGGCAATACACACATCTTAGTAAAGAGAATGATTCTGCAAGATGATCTGAAAAGAAGGCTAAGCCAGACCCTGGTAATATTCTTTCACAGTTTAGTTTGTAGCTCAAGAACAGTGTCTGTAATTCAGACTCCTTGTGCTGGGCTACAGGAACTGCCCTGGTAAAGTCATGAATGACTTATCAATGATAATGAGACCAGTAACATAACTTTACCCAAGCAGTGACCAACAGTCTTGGAAACTGGAACTAAGATTTTTAAATGACTGAGAACATGGATGAAAAAAACTGATCCCAAGAATGACGTAGTAATTAGGGACCAAGAAGGTAAACTGCTGCGTTCTCCATTACAGTGCAATAGTCACCTATGGTTGAAGTTTTTGCCTGTGTGTATAGTAATCTTAGTACGTAACAACAGTGTGAAGGGAATTTTGGTATTGAAAGTCCTAATGAATTAAAGCCTTGTGGGGCACACAGTGGAAAGACAGATTTACTTGATGTGGACAGTTTGGAAGTTTTCTAATTAGGGGATAAAGCAGTAAGCTTTGTTAGAGCTGGCACGTGTTTTGGCGAGGTGGAAAGAGAAGTTGACTTAATTCTTACAATGGCTAAGACATTTAATGAGACAAGTTGTTTTCATCTAAAAATACGTGATATACGTGTAAGATACAAAGTAAATAAAATACAAATGAAATTGAAACAGAGCAACACAAGACACTAATTTTATTGCCAGGTGATACATATCACCTCTAGCTAATTAATAAACATGTAAATTAGGCAGGCTGAGGATAAAGAATATGTCAGAGAATCACTTTCTGGAACGATTCCTCAAGATGATGTCATCATGGCTACCATCTGTCTTGCTTCTAGCACACTGAGTCTAAGTATGTAGAAGCTTCTCTGTTTTGGTACAGCTATTTTGGATTTTAGTAGTTAAGATGGTTATTCCAGATTTCATTTGAGTGTTTAAAGAAGCAAATCTCATACAAGCTACAAATGTCATAAATTAGAAACTTCACTAAACAACAAGATTAGGTCATGGGAACCTTGAAGAAGATGATAGGGCAAATACAGGGAAAAAATGTTAGAAGGAAGTATTGTTTGCATCTGAGTCATAACCTAAATGCAGTTCATCATCTTGAGAAGGAAACACCAAGTAGGACTTTCTTCCTGTGGGAGAAAAAGCCAGTTCTTCAAAGTATTGCTCCCTGCTTATGAGATTTCACTCAGTCCTCTTGGATGGAGGGAGATCTCTGCACAAAATCACCAAACAGTTTGAGTTGGGAGAAGCCTTAAAGATCATCCAGTTCAAACCCCCTGCCATGGTCAGGGATACTTTCCACTAGACCAGGTTGTTCAAAGCCCCGTCAAGCCTGGCCTTGAACACTGCCAGGGATAAGGCAGCCACAGCTTCTCTGGGCAACCTGTGCCAGTGCCTCACCATCCTTACAGTGAAGGACTTCCTAGTATCTAATCTAAATCTACCCTTTTTCAGATTAAATTCATTCCTCTTATCCTGTCACTACATGCCCTTGTAAAAATCTCAGTGCCAGTCTCTTCTCAAAACCAGAACAACCTGGTATTGCAATATACTAAAAAGGAAACAGTGTTACCTGACAGTAACAGCAACTGTCACCAGCAGCGGAACTGACAGCATCTCCTTCACCATTACAGGACACCCTCAAGTTCTAGGGTTCACAGTGCAGAGTTTGGGCCCTGAATGGGTAGCTTCACTGAGTAGCTTTTCCTGCACATAGGACCCCAACTTGACCTGCACGAGCCCATCACGACTACCTATGCCACATGAAAGGATTCAGCAGTGGGTTTCTTTCACTAGAGACCTCTTTATGATGGGCTTGTCCAAGGAAAATCCTAGTTGAACCACATGTTTATGGAGCCCCAGTAGCTCAGTTCTGCTCTCTATCTTGCCCTGCCTCAGCACTGACCTGCCATGGCTGGGAAACGATCTGTGTATGGAAACACCATAGCAGGGGTGCTTCACTTGGGCTGCAGGTAGCTCCAGACGAGGCTGCCCTTGCCTCTGATCAACCCCTGCTCAGCAACTGAAAAAAAAGCACAGTGGTGGGAGAACATCAACATGTGAAAAAAAAGAGCAAAGCACAGATTACCCTGGTTCTCCCAGCTCTGGGTAGATCTTGCTTGATCCTCTGTTTAATCAGACTGCACAGAGGAGACTCCTAAAGCTGGAGTCTGTGCCCACTAGACTTCCTTTTTCGCTTTGCTTCCTATGACTTGACAGTTCTGGTCCCTCTTCCTTTCCGCAGAGACCAAATGTGTTTATTAATGTGACTGTTGGGTAAAAATAGTAGGAACTCCTAAACTCAGTTGTGTGAGAAGGGGTTGAGAGAGAACTACATGTACCTGCAAGCACAAAGAGAAGTGAAAAACCCCAAGACACTCAACTTAGAGCACTGAAAACGTGCTACACATACCCTATGAACTCCAGCCAATTCAGAAGGAAAGACTAGATCCCTACTCATCCTGCAGGTGCTTAGTATTAGGTTAGAGGAATATGAGTGCATGTGGCCTGCTTGTGTTCCATGCTGAGGAGCTGTAGGCTGCCTATGCTTGCCCCAGGCACAGGCAGGGACATGGCTGGGCACACTGGTCTTCCACTATATGTAAAAATCTCTTGGCCACACTTGTGCAAGGCATGCACGTCCCCTAAGTGTCCCATATAATCAGCCTCAAAACAGATAGTAGTTTAGCTTCTACAGACTCATTTAATGTGATTTTTTCTCTCGGTTAAGGCATGTCAGAGAGTCTGGGAGAGGGTGGAATATGTAGCTTCTTTGCTAGCATGTCTTAGTCCTAACACAACCAGACAGATTAACAAAAGGGCTGCCTCTGTCAGGGCTACCTGCTCCTAAAGGAGTAAGAAGTACAGAGTGATTTCACTTGATCTGTGGATCATATGCAGTTATACATACAATAGTGATCTTGTTGCTTGTGGGACATTTATCAGACAGAGGCTGTCAGGATAAAGGCAAAAAGGTAAGGACTCCCAGCACTTTCAGTAGCACTTTCCTTGTATTTTTTTAATTCAGATTTCTAAAGCTAACATTTGCAGCAGATCTGAAGGAATGTCTCTCTTCCATTCCTCTCCTACAACAAAGTGTGCAAGTGTTCCCCTGGGGTTAGACATCTACAAACTTCAACGACTTCGCAACTAAACTTACACTAAACTTCTGCGTTTGTTGAAAGAGCAAAGCACCGTGAAACTGCCAGGGCTTGGTGGCCCTCTCCTGGCCACACTGGTTCCATACACTTGTCCTCAGACCCAAACCCGGCTCCAGCCCGGCTCTGGGATCTGCGCTGTGCTCTGCACCTCGCTCGGCAGCTTGCTGGCAGCAGGCACCAGCTAAGAGCACACACGCAAAATAAAGCAAGAAGTTGATTATATTTACCTCGGATTAAACAAGACGCCCTCAAGTTTTGTGTGCTAGCGTTTTGCAAAGCGGCATGCTAAATATAACCAAAGCTCTTTTATTGCTCACTATATGAAGCACTGTTGGTCACAAATAAATGTATAGAACCATGCTGATCATTACAGGTAGTGTCCACCTCACCTAACTTTGGCCCATCAGGTCTTCTGACACTTATTCTACGTTAGCATCCTTTATAGTTATTCATTTGGCCTCTTTCAGGTTTAAATGAGATGTTTTCTAAGACTGCCTATTTCTCTCCACTTCAGAGGCAACTCATCAGTGGCAGCCATCAGAATATAGTCAGTTAGCTTTCCTTCTTCCCTGTGAGAGGCCGATTGTCCTCTTATTTTCATTAGGGTGGAAAACAGCTACTCCAGCGAAGTCCGTCACATTGCCTTAGTGTGTAAAACATTATAGATAAAACAGAACTGGGGCCCAAATCTCTTTAAGAATAAAGCTACTGGAATCCTTTTCCTTCCTTTCTCCCTCCCCCTTCTCCTCCTCCTGTTGTTCCCCCACTTCTCTGAGTGGGAAACCATTCAGAGCTTGTGAGACTCCTTTTGTCTGAAAACATGTCAAATTTGTCCGGCCTTGATTTCACATACTGAAGACTAAAATATTTGAAATACAAATGTTTTACAAATACACTGTCAATGTGCCTTTCATAAAAACTGAAGAGTCACTTAGCAGGAAAAAGAAAGCAAAATACTCATTAATGATATATTGCTGATGGAGTTTGCAAATGACAGAAAAGACACTGCTAATGTAAAGTGTTAGGTCACTGATATAGTACAAACTGAATTGTTTGGTGAAGTAGTGAAATTATGTTTTTATAACATAATTATGTTTTGGTTTTATGTTTTTGGCTTATGTTTTTATAACACCCCATGTCATATGCATGTGTGAACACAGGAATTCCCATAAGATCAGGGACTCTGCCATGAGAAGCTGTGACTATTTCTTGTATATCTTTTTAACCAGTTGAACATAAGCACTCAGTGCAACCACAGAGTCAAAAGCACCAATCTGGCCCCAGAAGACAAACCACCAGCCATGAGATAAGACCATTGCCCACTCTTTGGCCTGAGCAGGGATGTGTGTACAGCTCCACACCCAGTCCTGCTGCCCCAGGTTCCATAACTGCTTGAAGAAGAAAGCAGGTGTCAGCGAGGGGAAAAAAAGGAAAACAAGACAGATGGAAAATGTGCTTTCCTTGTGAAAAACTGAGGTATCAGTTCACATCGCTCATACAACAGAGGGCTACGGGTTTGAACAAAATTTCTAAGAACCTACATGAGGGCAAAACTTAGTTAAAGAGCACACAGACCTGTAGGAAATAACAAGCTGCCAGGACTGGAAGGAGAAGTTAAAAACATTCGTATTGAAATAAAAAGATAAATGACATGTCTGAAAAAAGAGATATAAAGGCATACAGTAACATCCTACAATGAGATTGTTAAAGGCTAGTTGATGTCTCAGAGCAAGAAGTGGCCTCTCTTGAGCATTTCAGAAGAGTGTATGATGCCAAGCCCTCATTAATTTGTCTCTGAAAATCTTACACTATGAATACACAATATAAATTGATAGCTGATCTAAACCTCTGTTAGCATAGCAATCACTTGGAAAGCCTAGCACAGAAAGAGCTTTGTAGCATTCTTATTTGCAGCAAGGTGATTACTGCCTTAGGGGTAGGCTCATGGTGTGAAAAGACTGACATTGTAAACAGACCAGACTTGTCCCTGGTCAAGAGCCAAGCCCTTAATCCCTAATTTTAAAAAGAAACACATGAAAGGCAATTAAGGACTGGTTTTCCTTCAGGCAGCACTTCTCGGCTGCAGGGCTACCCCAGGCTGGGCCATCACATTTCCTTGGCTTCATCCCTGCTGCAGCTCTTGACTGTAACAGGGCACCACTGCGATGAGCCACATCAGCTAGCAGCATGCTAAAATGACTCTGCAGCACTCCGCAGCCTTGGAAAAACAGTATTAGGTTGGCTGATGCAGGCTAAAGCCTGGTACAGGCAGGTGCTTTCCTGTTTGGAACAGTATTCTGTTGTAAACACTGAATAGTGCTAAATCATAACAGCTACTGTAACAATGAGCAACACAGTATAAAATCTGACCATTTATTGCAATACTTTCTGGAAAGATTTGTTATAATCTGTAGTACTCTTCTGAGATTAATGCTGCTATTACAGGCTTCTTTATACTTCTTCATATGTATCTATGAAGGCAGGAGGGGGTCATGTAATCTCTGAGATGATGAGACCTTCCTAATATTACCTTGTGTTCCTTAATGTGTTGGCTTGCTCCAGGCTGAGTCAGTCTTACACAGGAAGAGCTATCCTACTGTTAACTTGTGTAGACTTAGGGTGCTGGGGAAAAGGCAATTCTTGCACTTCCTGAACTTCAAAAGTCCTGAACTCTGAATTCGAAGAAAGACATGGAGTTGCTTCACAGACTGACTTGTTTCTCCCATCACCTGTTCAGTAAAACAAATCTCTGCTTCTTTCCGGGACAAAGCACAAAGAAAGCTGTCAAATGCCGAAATGTAAGAAGCCTCTAGACTGTGAGAACAAAGAAAGAAGCTGCCAAAATATACATTGTCCTGTCTATTGTCAAAGGACTTCCTATGTGCAAGTCCAAGAAGAAAGAAAAAAAGAAACTTCTTCCAGGGTGTTTTAGGCATTCTAGAATTACATTTAGGTGAAGCCAAAAACAGAACTCCGCTTTGAAATTAAAAATCAGTATTTTGTTTAAGTGCTCGAAAATGCTCTTAATGTTTCTGCTTTTCACTTTTCCAATCCTCTAAGTGATTCTGACAATTTGGCTAGAAGTTGCAAATAATTTCAGTCAATTCTCAAATGGCATCATTTTGCAAAAGATGTGGCTTTTTATCTTTAAAAGGTGGGATGGTTCTTCCTTGCAAGACTTCATTCTCTGCAGGTGTATGGGCACACAGAACTGCATGATCCCTTGGAGAGGGAGATCGAGCTAATACTTTCTTCAGAGAGAACTAGCTGAATACTAATAAGCTGCTAGGACATCCTTTCCCTGCCTCTCTCCCTTTTTTGTTTTTTTGTTTTGTACATCCATTGGGTTGTACACAAACTTAGGTGTCGGGGGAAAATCTCTTTTCTTTTTCATCCCAAGCAACTGCATTTGTTATAGATAAGTCTATCATACCCTGTCCCTGTATTGTTAGAGCATAGAGGAAATTACTTGGCTATTTCTAGCTCCAAAACACTGGATTAGACAGACTGAGGGGTTCAACTGAATGCAATCCCACTGCTACAGCCCTTAGTAATGACCTTGGCAAGCCATGCATGCCCACCGTGTTGATGGTGGGCAAAACATTTGTCCTCAACTACCTGTAAATAATTTAAGTGCTGAAAAGTTCGGTGATACTGAGTAGGCCTAAGGCACTTAATTATCTAACAAGATTCCTAGGGAACTCCAGCAGTTCTGCCTCATTAGGACAGAAATACATCCTTTTTTCTCCTATTTCAGTGAATATCTCCTAAACAACTAAATGTGCAAGCTGAAAGCATTAAAGACTGGTTAATGGTCTCCTGATGATCATAATAAAGTAAAAAAAGAGTGAAACCGGAATATGCTGTGTACACAAAAAAGACATTTCAGCCTACATCTCCATGGATGGCAATTACAAAATCTTGTTCAGCATCCATTTCTGTTGCACCATTTCTAATACTGTATTTCCTACCATTAAAAGGTAAAGAAGGTACTGCAAATCAAGTTAACAGGTAGCTGTTCTCAAGCCATAGATGAAGCACCTACTTTATTGCATGTGCACATACCTGAGTGTCTTCAACCAGGGATGCTATAGTTTATGACATTCGTTACACTCTATTATTAATGACTATTCTTCGTTATGGCTGGTTATGAGTACTTAGTGCTTTTGCCAAAAGACTGTGCGAGGGCTAAACATATTTTGTAAAAGAAAGCCACTTTTGACTTTTGTTCTTGCAATATATTGAAGGCATATAAGACCATTTCTCCAAAATGATGGGCAGCAGGCCTTGTGCTTCCAGCCTCCAGGCTGTCAGGGACGGTGTCTATTTATTGTCCTCTGCTGGTGTCATCGCTAAATTTGATGTTTCAAACCTGACTTGTCTACCTTTGTCTCATCCTTATTTGCAATTTGCTGGCAGTGCAAATGATGTTCTAGAGAAAAGACAGATTTGAAGATGGTTACTGGTAAGATTAAATCTTCATTAAATGGTCTTCAAATATGAGAAGAAATATGAAAATATCTCCACAGAAACAGACCCTTGAGAAAGGGAATCTCAATTCGAGGAAGCTGAAGAAACTCCTGCTGGTTTTTTTTTTTTTTTTTTTTTTTTTTTTTTTTTTTTTTTAATAGAAAGCAGTAAAACTGAAGGTTCACTATTGTTTCAGTATTCATTGCTCTAACACATCAGAAAAATAATGTTTTAGATAAGAATGTAAAATGACTTTGAAAATAGACTGGAAATGTAATTTCATTTTCATTCATGCAGGTAATGTCTCTGTTCTTTTTACATCATATAATGAGTGATTAAGCCCTTCTGGAGAGAAAATATCTCCTTTGCTTTTAACATAAATGTAGTTGGCCATAGTAATATCTGCCAACAGATGTGCACTACACAACTGGGAAGTCTCAGGGTGTGCAGTCCAGCTGGGTCCTCTCTGGTTTGTGATCTAATAATCCAACTGCACAGCTGAGCTCCTGGTCCTTCTTTCCTATATTGTCCTTCCCCTTCAGCATCCATCTTCTCCATCTATTTCTTTTCTTCTTCTTCTTCCTTTTCTCTTGCTCAGCTCCTATGCTCATCCTGTCCCTGCCACTTCAAAGAGTTCAAGAAATAAAGGCACCAATTCTTCACCTAACCTTATTGAATGCATAAAACCAGCTAGAGACTGCCACCTAGAAAAAAAGTATAGTAAGCACAAAGTGCTGTAGTGGTCAAAGCACGCTCTTTAGAGATAGCAAGCCTGAATAAGATACCAAAAGCAGTAAACCAATTACTTGCTTTAGGAATATCTTACAGTGTTTTCACTTTCTTTCTCAAGAACCTTGTCTATATTTTTATTTGAATCCAGCTTCCTCGGATGTTGTTGCAGTACACCACTGAATCTTTCTCTCTAGTATCGAAGACTGCTTCAGTACCTGGCATTTACCTCTTGTGAAAATTTATCACCCATGAACTTGCTTTTATATAAGATAAATAGACTAAAAGATTTAAGCCTTTGATTATGCCAGTTTCTGCAGACCCTCAAAACTTCTCTCTTTTCCTTTCTCTTCTGCCCTTCAACCTCCCCTGTGACATCTTCTTGCTCCCAAACATCTCCTTGCTGGGAGAAAAAAAAAAAGGAAAATTCTGATTCTGCCACTGAATGAATTGAGGATGACTGCTCCTGTGACTCCAGGCCAATTCTAGCGCTGAGCAGCTGGAAAACACTTGGGCTGGGCAGCTTCCAGAGGACAGAGCTGAAAAGCCTTTAGCATTTGCAAACTTAAACTACTTTGAATGTTGCAACTCGGCAAATGTGAAGAAAGGAAATGGTACGCTTCCAAACCCAGGGGGAGTTGTCTGCTCTTGAAGAAGTCCAAGTTCCTACTCAAAAGGATAAAGATGCCTGCTGAACCACTGAAAGAAATTGCTTGCAAAACTGTTTCAACTTAGCAGAGCAATCTGTTCTCTTCTAATTTCAGTCCTGAAAATTGCTAGACCACTTTTACTGAAACTTGCTTCACTCCTGGGGTCTTCACCCCAGTTCTTCCCCCAAAAGTACCAAGCCTAAACACCTGATCAGCCTAAAAACATTCAGTAGGTACACTGAAGTTATACGTAAAGAGCAGCAGGGTAACAACATAACTTCCATGCCAGTCATTGAGCGCCGGTATGCTCTGGATTTTACACCATCCATTACCCTTTTCCTAGAATTACTCTTCTGTTAGATTTCTATAGGTCTTCTTTTATTTTGGTACTGAATATCTCAATATTAGTCACTGAAGTTAAGGTGGTGTACTTAACATATATTTTCCAGCTTGTATTTCTTTACATACAAGCCCAAATTTACATGATATATCTGTTCAGGTGTTCTGCATTCCAGTATGTTGACTGTAAAGACTGATTAGAATAAACGTCATATTACATGACTGTCACTTATGATTATACAATCTCCTTTGTCCCTTGCTTTTCACAAGTGTTTAATATTTCTAGAACTGTACAGAGAAATGAAGCTCTGAAATACCTGTTGTTTTTCTGTACATTTAAAAAAAATATTGCAAAAGGAGTTATGAATATTACAATCATATATTTAAATGGTTCTTATAACATCTTGATCCATAAATGAATACTGCACAGCAGAGAATGAAAGAGAAATTGTTGAGTATTCTATAAATTCTGTATGACTTGCTTTGCTGTTCTAAAGCTCCCCTTTTGTTTTGCTGTGGAAGTGAATTATTGAGATCTGCAAGCAGCTGATTCACTTCCCACCACAGAGGAATACATCAGTCCTGACTAGCAAAGCAGAAGATGGACTGTACTGTATAAGGAAGGCTGGAACTGAGCTAAGCCATGTTAAATTAATGGGTAAAGCTTTCAGAACTAACATTTTATACATGAAGCTCTGCTACTTTCACAAGTTGCCCAAAGCGAAACTCCTTAGTTGAATTATTCACTAAGGGCAGAGTGATTTCTTTTCTCCCCTGAGAACTGGCTTTCTAACAGTCGTTGAGGATGTGTATTCTTTGGTCACGACACTTTCCTTCATGCTGGATGAGGCTGGATTAACACTCTTGCTGCCGCTGCGTTCTCTGGTAAATCCTGCCAGGGTAATCTTGACAGTGTGAGGCCAACTGATTTTCCACCTGCTGTTCTCTTGGTTGACCTGCATTTGCTAAGGAAACACCAGATTTGAATGATTTGTCATCAGCTTTTCCCAGACCACTGCTAGATACAGGACCATTCACATTTATTAATCTTTGTGAACCAGACAAATTCAAACACGAGGCAGGTGCCAGCTTCTCCCCAGAGCACCATTTGGTGCTGAAAGCACATAAAGTGGACACCCAGTGACACAGATTGAGAAAAGATTCAAGGCATCTAGCATGTGCTGAATGTAAGCTGTAACCTGAATGAACAATATCCATAGCCACACTTTTCCTTTTTTATGTTTACCGTAATGACACCTTTAGTTTTCAGGAAGCCTCCAGGAACTCTGCTGGTCAACCCATATTCTTGCAAATGCCATGAAGTAAAACTGGTCAAGAAGTCTGTGCTGCTCACGGCAGCAGAGTATCAACAACCAGAGAGAACCTGGTACCTTCCCCCTGTTGGGTCCCAGTTCCTCACATATTCCTTGCACAGTGCTCTGCAGGACACAAAACCTCCCCATGTAAGGCCAAGACTGGCAGCAGGATTTGGCAGGAGAAGGTTTATGCATTCTTTCCCCAGGTGTGGCAGGGCTTCCCAGTGACAGGATTTGGCATTCCTGACTCCTTGTTCTCGTGAAGCTCCTGCTTGGGTTCACCACAACCCCCTTTCTCACAACACAGGACTCTGCACCTCCAAGAAACTGCTGCTCAGCAGTGGTTTTGCCAGCAGGAAGTAGTTTCAGTTCTTGAACAGATCTCCAGTGCCCCAGCCACTTAAGCTGAGCTTCCACTGTCCAGTTATAAAACATAAGTAGAACTCTTAAAACCAGTGAAGAGGTGAAGGGGGAAAAAGGACATGCTGGCAAAGATGGATACTTCCATCTGAGTTCCAAGACTGTGACACCATCCATTAATTTGTCATCTCTAGTCTTGGCAAGGCATTTCCAGTGAGCCAGAGATTATGGATAAAATCAGGCATCGGCACTGTCAATCTTTTCTTATAGCACAGGCTTTATAAAGCTCCATAGCAATCCTGAAAAATACATGAAAAGCAGGAAGGCTCTTTAAGCCAGAAAAGATCTGCTTGGTAATGAGCGCAACATCAGTGCCTGTGCAGAGAAGCCATCAGGACTGGGACATATCCCATTTAAAGCTTTTGTAGCTTGAACATCAGAACCCAGTTCCAGGGGAGGGAAGAGGAGGTTGAGTCCCTCTGCTCAGAAACAAAGATCCATAAATGATCACAGGCAGGTGGGATAGAAGAGTTCGGTGATGCTAAAACTGTGCTGAAGAACTGAAGAAAAGGTGGGAAGGAGATCATGCTGGCTGACAAAAGAGGTAAGGAGAAGACTGTATGTTGGACAAAAAAAAATACAGTCACAAAGGATACTCCTTGGTGTGGGGGGACTAGACTGTTGGGCCCTCGTGTTATCTGAAATGTGGGAGCAGCTGTAATAACTAAATATCATGAAGAACTGCACTTCATAGATTAATTTTTCTTTTTGTGTTTCCAATTCCAATTTCTGTAATCAGATGACATAATATTTTTATTTTCTAGAATAAGCTTGCGGTTTTGTTTGTAAGCTTATCTGTTATCAAAACTAAGTCCCTCTTGGCAGATGTTAGGCAGTGACCAATCAGTAAACCACAGCTTTGGGAACTCCACATGATATGGGGAAACTACAAAGAGAAACCTTAATTCTGTTTCTTAGGGGAAGAGGCAAAGAAAGATTGCATATATATCTACAAACCAGTGGAGCTGTGAGAACGCTTGGTGTCCTCTAATTATCACTTCTGCCATTTCTAGTTGGACTTCTAGACAAATAACACTTGGTGAATCATAGCCCTTTATCTCTACAAATGCTTTCTAGAAAAACTTCTACTTATGTCATTTTGGAGAAGAGAAGGCTGTGTGGAGACCTCATAGCAGCCTTCCAATAACTGAAGGGGGCCTAGAGGGATGCTGGGGAGGGACTCTTCATAGAATCATAGAATCATAGAATAGTTAGGGTTGGAAAGGACCTTAAGATCATCGAGTTCCAACCCCCCTGCCGTGGGCAGGGACACCTCACACTAAACCATGCCATCCAAGGCTATGTCCAACCCCACCTTGAGCGCCGCCCGGGATGAAGCATTCACAACCTCCCTGGGCAACCCATTCCAGGGCTTCACCACCCTTACAGTAAAGAATTTATTCCTCATATCCAATCTAAACTTCCCCTGTTAAAGTTTAAACCCATTACCCCTTGTCCTCTCACCACAGTCCCTAATGAAGAGTCCCTCCCCAGCATCTCTATAGGCCCCCTTCAGGTATTGGAAGGCTGCTATGAGGTCTCCATGCAGCCTTCTCTTCTCCAGGCTGAACAGCCCCAACTTTCTCAGCCTATCTTCATACGGGAGGTGCTCCAGTCCCCTGATCATCCTCGTGGCCCTCCTCTGCACTTGTTCTAACAGTTCCATGTCCTTTTTATGTTGAGGACACCAGAACTGCACACAATACTCCAAGTGAGGTCTCACAAGAGCAGAGTAAAGGGGCAGGATCACCTCCCTCGACCTGCTGGTCACGCTCCTTTTGATGCAGCCCAGGATACGGTTGGCTTTCTGGCCTGCAAGCGCACACTGCCAGCTCATGTTCATTTTTTCATCAACCCACACCCCCAAGTCCTTCTCCGCAGGGCTGCTCTCAATCTCCTCCCCACCCAACCTGTAGCTGTGCCTGGCATTGCTCTGACCCAGGTGGAGGACTTTGCATTTAGCATGGTTAAACTTCATCAGGTTGGCATCAGCCCACCTCACAAGCATGTCAAGGTCCCTCTGGATGGCATTCCTTCCCTCCAATGTATCAACCGAACCACACAGCTTGGTGTCATTGGCAAATTTGCTGAGGGCGCACTCAATCCCACTGTCCATGTCACCCACAAAGATGTTGAACAAGACCGGTCCCAACACCGATCCCTGGGGGACATCACTCGTTACTGGTCTCCAGCTGGACATTGAGCCATTGAGCACTACTCTTTGCGTGCGGCCATCCAGCCAGTTCTTTATCCACCGAGTGGTCCACCTATCAAATTGATGTCTCTCCAACTCAGAGAGAAGGATGTCATGTGAGACTCCAGAAGTTATCGGGAGAACTGGCTACCCTGGATTTGGAGAAGGCTGAGGTTCTTAATGACTTCTTTGCCTCAGTCTTCACCGGCAAATGCTCTGACCACACCACCCAAGTCTTGGAAGGCAGATGCAGGGACAGTGAGAACGAAGACCCTGGGCCCACTGTAGGAGAGGATCTGGTTCGAGACCATCTTAGGAACCTGAATGTATATAAGTCCATGGGACCGGATGAAATCCATCCACGGGTCCTGAAGGAGCTGGCAAATGAAGTTGCTAAGCCACTGTCCATCATATTTGAAAAATCATGGCAGTCAGGTGAAGCTCCCGATGACTGGAAAAAGGGAAATATAACCCCCATTTTTAAGAAGGGGAAAATGGATGAGCCAGGGAATTACAGACCAGTCAGTCTCACCTCTGTGCCTGGCAAAATCTTGGAGCGGATTCTCCTGGAAGTCATGCTGAGGCACATGAAAACCAACAAGGTGCTTGGTGACAGCCAGCATGGTTTCACTAAGGGGAAATCCTGCCTGACCAATCTGGTGGCCTTCTATGAAGAGGCTACGGAACTGATGGACAGGGGTAGAGCAGTTGATGTCATCTACCTGGACTTGTGCAAAGCCTTTGACACTTTCTCACATGACATCCTTCTCTCTAAGTTGGAGAGACATCAATTTGATAGGTGGACCACTCGGTGGATAAAGAACTGGCTGAGGGACTGTAGTGAGAGGAGAAGGGGTAACAGGTTGAAACTTAAACAAGGGAAGTTTAGATTGGATATGAGGAAGAAATTCTTTATTGTAAGGGTGGTGAGGCCCTGGAATGGGTTGCCCAAGGGAGTTGTGAATGCTTCATCCCTGGCGGCGTTCAAGGTGGGGTTGGACATAGCCTTGGATGGCATGGTTTAGTGGGAGGTGTCCCTGCCCATGGCAGGGGGGTTGGAACTACATGATCTTAAGGTCCTTTCCAACCCTAACTATTCTATGATTCTATGATTTTTCATACCACTCCTATTTTGCCTCCAGCTGTGCTGGCAAGATGCAAGTATGTCTATTCTTGGAAAGTTGATGGAGAAATATTTTAATCCTGATTTCCATACCAAACATTTAATAACCAAACAATAATTTAAAAGAAAATAAATAGCTTCAGTCAACTAAGCAAGTTCATCACTGTAACAGCTTTTTTACTTCAGTTCATAATTATAGCGTAGAGAACTTTCTGTTAGCAAATACCTTAAAACAACTGGACCTTATGCCTTCAATCATTTCTCTGCGTAACTCAGCCAGATGCCACACAGAAGGTGTCCACTGAGAAATAATAACTATTTCCTGAGGTCCCTGTTAACTTCTCAGGCTTCATCCAGGAGTTTGGAAGCATATAGAAAGGCCCTGAGCAAAAATCATTCAGACTTGGCAAGCTTGCCTCAACAACAGCTTGTGGAAGGGCCTATTAGGGAATTTAATGATGGACTACAGGAGTTCATTGGCCACAAATTATATCAGTCCAAAAGCTGGCAGAGGTTCCAGTTAATGGATTAGAATACTTACGCCCTCATGAATGGATTGTGGGGCCAGGGCATAAGAAGAATAACGAGCAATATAATACCTACTCTTATTGAGCAACCTTTGCACAGCTATTGAGTTTCAAGCGTCAGCTGTCAATAGTGTTCATATTTTTCTGAAATTGACCATCTTGACCTCAAAAACTCCTACTAAATGGGCTAAATAAGGGAAGGGAGGCTGATGCGATAAAGCTGTTGTGGAAGTAGGTTACAGCTTCTTGTCAGTCTGACATGAAAACGCTGTTTCTGCAAAAGGTAATGATCAGCTTTCCCCAATGTTGGGATGTTCTCATGCTGCCCCACAGCAGCATGCTGCACTCTTGGTTGCACCAAACAAGAAGTGCAGCTCAAAGCAAACTAAAATCCTTCTTCTCATGCTTGTTGCAGGTTGTTTTGGTGATCCAGCTCAGCTCAGCCCCAACCGAGACCTTGACTAGCAGAGCTGAGGGGAACAAACACAGGGTCAGTGAGGGCTGGGGTAGACAGGCAGGAAGCTGAGGAGGTGGCACTCTTCAGGGAGATTTTGTATTAGCAGGTAATGTAGGTCGATAGGAGCGGCTCTCTAGAGTGAAACAGCTGTGCTGAGGACCTGGTGCCTATGCTATAGCCATCTTTCATGGGATGTGTATCCAGCTCTATCTCAGCTTGTAAACTGAATGCCCATCTATGGCTGCGATGCATTCACTGTACTCTTGAAGCACCTCTGCCCCTTCAGTTTTCCCAATGAAATTCAACCAGGTGAGCATTGATCAATTAAAACTTTTCACTGCTGTTTTTCTCCTCTTAATTTATCACACAGCACACGTATTTTCCTTGTCCAAAAGTAGTCCTTCTTGATCTCCACAGTTCACAAACCAGATCTCCAAGCAACACAGTGCAGTCTGTGCCAGCACCTGGCAGCAGGGGGCAAAAGGAAGGCTCCACAAAGGAAGCCAACCAACACTCGTTTTTACTCTTGCCCAGCCATCCTACAACGGGAACCTCACCTCTCCCATTCAGGTATTGGATGGGGTCCATAAACACTGTGGGTGGAAGAAAGGAGGAGAAATCAGTATTGCGCATGTCCTCCATCTTAAGGGCTGGAGTGATAACTCACCCTCCCCACTAACAGCAGGTGGGGGAAATGTATTCTTGCACTATCGTCTTTGTTGGTCCCATTACTTTTAGGTAATTTAGGTATCCACATAACCTATTCAGTTCACTCATTTCCAAAAATGAAGAAAGGCTCCAACACAGATTCGGGAGCTGGATTCCACAGCTGCTGGTTCCATAAAAAAGCCTGAGGATGGGTGTACGGCATAATTAATTGGCCTTTTTTTTTTTTTTTTTTCTTTTTAATAGGACACAAATGGCAATCAGATAAAGTAAAATGTGTTTTGCTTTTGCAAAAATGCACTGAAGAGCAGAGCAATCCTGATTTCATTGCCACCACCTTTCGGACATTCAGCAATTTCTATGTTACAGCCACACGGGAGCTGCCACAGAATCATCAAGTGAATTTACTGAGATTACCATTTTTATAAAGGATGACCAAAGAATTAATAAGGATGATGCAATTAAATTCTGTGCTTGAGCTGAATATGCTATTTAAGTCTATTTAATATTAGAAAAGGAGCCTGAGACTTTCTTTACCTACATTTTAGTTGTTTATTGCAAGAAATAAATTTTACGGCTCAATTGTTTACAATCCTAATGGTGCTGTTTTCTTTTAATTGTTGAGTACAGATAATAGTTTCTTTATAGATAAATACATATCATGTTTATTCAGGACTTAGGGGGAGCAATAATTACATACAAAATATCTGAATAACTGCAAATTAAAGAAATTAATAACTGAAGAGATAAAATTATGTTTGTATTAGTAGAAAAATTATCTCCCATTTGTGACTAAAATCTGCCAATAATATATTATGGTTGTCTAATATTTTGCACTACAAAATTAACTTGTCACCTCTGCAGTAATTCTTTATGAAATATATATTAAGCTAATGTCAGATTTCTAAGTAATCAAAAATATTTCACAAGGAAAATGATTAAGCATTAGAAATTAAAAAATAATTCGACTATGGGATCATTTTATAAGCAGTATTTTTGGCTACTGAATCTGAGCATGTTGGAGCCTGTTAAATATTAACAGACAAGTGAAATGAAAGGATTAGTTTGGACTGTGAGCAGGTATGGTGAGAGGTAAGCCTTTCATGCTGGGTCTGAGTAGAACTGACAGTACAATATTTTTCAGTACCTCTGAGGTGAAAGCAGGAAAGTGGATGCCTATTTGAGATTCTAAATCAACAGATTTAGTTGTTTGTTTGTGTATTTTTGCTTGGTTTTTTTGTTTTTTTTTTGTTTTTTTTGTTTTTTTTTTTTTTGTCAGGACATAAATTAAGTGGAAATAAGAGGACTTTTTCCAGTTCTTAGCACTGTTCCTACATTTGGCACTTATAAAATGTTCTAGATGAATATTATGGAACACAATTTTGTTTAAATAAACTTCTTTATTTCACTTTTATTTTACTTTTTTTTTTATTTTGTGATGCCTTTTTACCCAGGAATTCGAGTGTGAACAAGAAGTAGGCTCTAGCATGCAGGAGGAAGGTTATGGCCTCTTGAATTATGAGTTAATCTTTGTCTGCTGTTTTGATCTTTCCAGGAGTTATTTCAGACAGAGCTGCAGAGATGCTACAGCAACATCTTATTAATATCATCCATGCTGTTAGAGTTGCAAAATAAGCCTGACCATCTTCTACAAACTAAACTGTAAGCAGGGCTGGATCTGGTACAAGCTCAGTGACTGTACTCAGATGGGTTATTTTGCCACATGAATCTCCCTTATTAGGAGTTCTGGTCAGTGCCTGGGTGCAAGAGGCTGCTGGTTCTCCAGGCAGTGCTGGTGACACTCAGATTTAAATGTTTCTCTCAATTTTTGGACTGTTAAAAGCTTCCTAGGTGACTAAATATGGGTCATGCAAAACTTCATAAATCATAGCATCACAGAATGGTTCAGGTTGGAGGGGATCTTTGAAGATCGTCTAGATCCAACCCCCCCGCCATGGGCAGGGACACATCACACTAAACCATGTCACCCAAGACTCCATTCAAGCTGGCCTTGAACACCACCAGGGATGGAGCATTCACAATTTCCCTGGGCAACCCATTCCAGTGCCTCACCACCCTCACAGTGAAGAGTTCATCCCTAATAGCTATATGTAGTTCGAATGCACAGTCAGTGAAGGGTTATCAGGATTTAGAGATTCAGAGCAGAAACACAAACTTCAGCATAAACATTGGGGGGGGCTTAACCTGTTAGATAGGCCACCACAGACCAAGACCTGCACTGACCACTCTGAGTGACCAGCCACAGTAGGACTGAGGATGTCACGGCATGAGATCCTGGCATGGGGACAATTACCCTGCTGAAGGCAAGTCTGTCTTTGGAGAGGCTTTTCACCCATGCTGTTGAGAGATATGCCCATGTGTCTGTGTCAGCTGAGGGAACAGACTGTTTCTCACAGAAAGCAATGAGATGGGAAAGGGCTTGGCGATCACTATAACACAGAAAAATCGATACATAAAGAGAAATATCAGGCTAGGGCTGGAAAGTGATCTTGTTTCTGTATGCAGCAATTGGAAAACAGCTGCTAGAATAGTGTGCCACCAGGGAGGACGTCAGAGAGGGGGAAGTCAAAGGAAAGACACAGAAAATGATGGAGAATAGGGAAAGGATTCTTAAAATGCAGAAGGACTGAGTTATTCAGGTTAAAGAAAGTGTGAGAGGTCTTATAATAATTTTAGATGGGTATTTACACCCAAAAAACCACTGACATGAGGGTTACTTTAACAGGCATGAACTCATGGAAAGAGGGAGGAGGAGGATCTTAATGGGCTTGCAGGTTACTCTTGGCTCTGGTTGGGGCTGTGCATTTGCTTTGCTAGTGATACAGGAGCAACACCCACACATTCCCCTTCCTCCCCAAGAAAGCTGCACATCTTCTCCATGCCCCAGCTCTTCCATCCAGCAGACAGCAGCTTACCAGGACTCAGCAGCTAGAAGCTGAACCCTGCCAGATAAACTCAGCTTTGAAATAGGACAAAATTTCCTTGAAGTAAGGAAATTAACAGCTGGAATGATTTATCAGGGGAAATGCACGGGCTCTTAAAATTAAATAAAGTGTCTTTCTATAAACTGGCTGTTATGCAGTTGCAGGGAACAGCCTGTTCATGCAGAAGACCAGAGTGCATGCGCAGAGGTTCCTTTCACCTCTACAATCTATGAAAGATACAATGTTTATAGACCTTTTGGCTCCTGATGGTGATGACTTTGCAGCAGCGTGCGTTCCAGAGCTGACCTGAGACAGGATGGGGTGCTGCTCTATTTACTACCTGTCAAATTTGGCAGATACAGGTAGGAGAGAAATGGATTGCTTTCAAACAAAGAAAAATTGTGTTTCTCTCACTTTTTCTTCCCAGTGCCAATCAGTGTAGCAGCTGATTTAAAAAATAGAATAAAATGGGGTCAGAGAGAAAAGAACCAACATCGAGTACATAATGTTGTGCCTTTTTGATCAAATTTTCAAAATAAATATGTGGATGTATAGAAGTTCTGTCTTTGTAGACAGAAGTACCATGCAGAATCAGGTCACTGCTCTGGCAGTTTGCATTTAGCTCCATCCCTTTCAATGCAGCATATCTGAGGAGCTCACAGCGATGATGGCTGTACCTTGGCTGACACGGGTGAAGAAGGACCTGGAAGGATGGGAACATCATTGTTCCCTCTGCTTTCTTCCTGACCCCAGTGCCTGCTGGCTCTAAAATGGTGGTACATCACTTCTGCTTTTACACACGCACTGGCTGAGCCTCAACGTGCATTCAGAGCAAGCTGTTTTTCTTGGGCATGCCAGCTGCAATGCAGAGTAAACAGAAAGGCAAACAGGCACTTAAATAGGCTTTGAAGCCCTCATCACGATGCAGTGAGAATAAAAGCCTCTTTACTGCCCCAAAAAAAAAAAAAGCCAATTGGCAATGGAAAAGAGTCTCTTTTCAGCATTATTTCTCGTTTACACTCACACCTTTACCCCTTTATGTCCTCTACAAATCGACACAGTTAAGACGCAGCAGCACGTCATCTGGAGCAATTTGATGGTTGGCCTGGGAGAGCACTCTGCTCCTCTGTTCTTCTAACTAACTTTGATCACCTTTTTTCCAGCACGGAGGTGGACAGAGCATGGAAACAGCAAGATCTGCCCTCTTCGTGGCCAGAGTGTGAGGCTGGGTGTCGACCACGCCAGCAGAACCACTGGGACCCAGCTGCAGATTCCCCTTCCTGCAGGTGGTTTTGGTCACACAGATGCCATAAGCTGGCTTTGAAGCTTTGGCCAGGTATTTCCCACCACTGAGCCTTTGCTTTCCTCCCCTATCTCATCTGGCAAGCTCCTCAGGTCTCGGGTTCTTTTCTTTTGCTGGTCAATGTGCATCAAATAACATCAAATAACAAATAAATGACCTGTAACAGTCCATGTCACTCTGTTCCTCCCCTGGCTGCATATACAGTACTTCTGCTACTTGATGCTTGTCCATCCTCGTCAACGCAGGCAGGTTACTGAGCACACAACCATAAGTATCTACCCTAAACTGCCTTGACCCCCATTTTGGCTGTGCTAGTGCTCCCCAAGAACAGCTTCTAGGCATCCTGGCAGTGAAGGCAGCAGGGTGTCCACTGCTAGCAGGCAGTGTGCCTACAGCTGCCTCCATCTGCAACCCAGCAGGTGAACTGGCTTGGACATGGGCTGTCCTGACGGACAGGGAAGTTTCTGGGCATGTTTCATTTATGAGTATAGACACATGGACATGGTCAGCATGCCTGTGAGTCCATATAGCACTGATAAAGACAGTATCTCTATGCTCATTCCGCTGTGCTTTTTGCAACCAGACTTGTCTATCCTGCATTGGTCTTTTTAACCATCACTGCGCTTGTACTAAGCATGGGTAAAGCCCTTCTTAAATCTTTGTTTGTGAAGCCAAGCCATGATGATGATGATGATGATCTCTATGCAGACAGTGCTGTACCCAGACAGCACATCCAACAGATGCTTTTTCTTTAACTGCTTTTTAAAACCAAGCTGGACTGAACTCATAGCCCAAAAGGAGTGGGAGGTAAAGCAGCTTCACATCCATTTTATTACTTTCATTCCTCAGCTGTTCCAGAGCCTGGAGTTATCTCTGACATAATTAGGGCTCTATTGGTCTGTCTATAATGTTCCCTGTACCAGAGCTCATAGTACAGTCTTAGTGAAGAAACCTTGATGGCAGTTATCCTCTATTGCTAAAAGATTACTGCAGTCATACCCTTGGCTTTTCCTTAATTTCCTGAAGAGGCTGCAGTAAGGGAGTGGATCTTTATGTTGCACAAACATACCAGAGCATTGGGAACAGCATATCAAAAGCAGTAGATTCTATCTTAACTTCATAGGTAGTTCTTGAATAGCCAACTGGACAAAAATCATAGAATCATAGAATAGTTAGGGTTGGAAAGGACCTCAAGATCATCTACATTTAAGTGCTCCCAAAGTCTGTACTCCAGCAGATTTTGCATTTTGGTATTCTTATTACTCAACTTTGTACTTGAGGTTGAGAAGAGAATAAATGTGGAAAATATGAGGTAGTCCTAACAGCTATTTATCTCATCCTAAATTATGGAAAACATAAAATTCCTACTGAATAATGCTCACACCACTTTTTTTCAAGCAGATGCACAAAATCATTACACTTCCAAAACTATGCTTGCTTGACTTTGGAAAAAAAATAAATTTCACATACCAGCATTTTCTTTTGGTAACTTAAAAAATTATCTCCAAATGCCAGTTTCTAGGTTATGATTAATAGCAGACAAGTTTACTTCAAAACTGTCCAGTTTTTACTGTAAAAGCCTGCAGGTCTTAGTAGAGGATTTGGGTTTATAATGAAATCTGAAAATGCTGGGTTAGTTATTTTGCATCCCCAAGGTGGAGAGATAATTGAACTAGTTTCCCCAGCAAAGCAAGCTCAGGCCTGTGAGACAAAAATCCGACCACAAGATGGCATCTCCTTCTCACAGTAACATTCAGCAATGAGCAGGAATATTTCTGAAAAGAAAATGAAGCAGTGATGGGCATTTTGGTAAGCCAAAACCACTTTAGACAGCGCACTCACTCATCGCACTGCTCAGCATGGCATAGGATTCGAGTAACAAAACAGGGAGCAAACAGCATCTCTTCTTCTCATGCCACCCAGACTGTGGTTTCCTCCACCCAATGAAAATTCCCAATGAAAATTCTGGACTCATGTTTTTAATTGAATTAAAAAAAAAAAAAAAAATCGGAATCCACCATGAATATAATGCAAGCATTCCGAGGCTTTTAAAGGGAAGGTTGAGCACTAAAACAGATTCGAGAACCTTTTGATCGTAAATTACTCCAAAAGATTGCAAATTACTCCATATCCGTGGCCGATTTTCTTGACAGCAAAATACTTCATCATTCTCAAGGATGAGACAACAGTTTCCTATAATTCTTCATTTCCAGTACATGCCTAATATCTGTGGTATGTTTCCAGTTATTAAAGAGTGATGAGACACAAAATAAGGCTAAGAGCTAAGATGAGAATTACTTTAGTAATATTACCACAGGGAGAATGTGTCTGGCTCTGGAATTGGTGTAGTATAAAAGCTAAATTTAAAAATATACACATTTTAGCTGACACTGCTCTTTAAAACAGAAGGCTTCAGAAAATGTCTTTTATTTCTTATGTGCCCTATTAAGTAGTACCTTTCCAGTCTCAAAGCAGTTTATTAATTAAGAACTCAGTACATGAGTGTGGATTCTTTCCAGCCTGACATTTCCTGTCCCAAAGTAATGCCACGTCCTCCTGCACCAGCAGCAGTGCCCAGGGACTCCAGTGCTGTGGGGGATGTGCACTCAGAGTAGAGGGAGAGGAGAGGCTGTAGAGCTCCAGACTACCCTGTGCTTCGAGGCATCATCATCAGCGTATTCAACCATCATCTGGTTTCAGCTAGGGCTTAAACAGGGGCTGTGTGATGAGGGATGCTGTAGGGAAGAACTGGGTGTCTGCTAGATAGAAGCTGCCTGAAATCTCCCTCTTGGCCTGAGTCATGCCTCTCCACACTGCAGGCAGCTGGGGTTACAGGCAGCTCTGAGAGCAGAGGGGTAGGAGCAAGCAGGCAGAAAGCAGATGTGGTACAAGGTGGGTAGGAAGGCTAGTGAAATGCTCTGACACATCATTCTATTTGGACAAGAAAATGTGTTGTAAATCACTGTCCTTCTGAAGGCTGTCCCTCCAAGGGCATGAATGTATATCAGTCCTTGCTCAGGCATGCTGCCCTACTCACTACTGCTCTTCTGCTTCCTCTGAAGTGGAATATCCTGTAAATGTTCTCTAAACCACAACCTAAGACAGCAAAAATGCTGCATCTGGCTGAAACTGCAGTGAGAGTTTCAGGAGTAAGGCTGCTATCATCTGTACTGCTATCATCTGAACTGGATTGACAGACATCTTCAAAAAATTTGATGTGGGATCTGTAATAACCGTAAGAGGTCATGAACCCACCACGATGGCTCATCAGGACAACAGCACCATGTTTCCCAGCAAAAAAACTGAGGCTTCAGTTCATCTGATGAACGGTGAGTACTGGCTGATGCAGCACCTTTGTCTTATTGAAGGCTTTCACTCATGGACTAGACAAGTATCTTGCTGCAATTGGCATCCGAAATCTAAAAACGAAAGCGCAGCTCTCTTCAACTGTGGCTTGGAGAAATGCCATATCAAAGTTTTCTCAAGCTCTGCCACTTTTGTAGATATGTAAGAGACTCCTTGTTCAAAACATTAAGTGAATGACTGTGTGCTACTCCCTGTGTTTATTAGTGGGAGGCAACACTTTTTCCAAAGCTTTGTCTATTCTTGAACTGAAAGAACCATGCAATAGCAATAATAAATGATAATAAAAAAATGAGAAGTGTTCAGAAAATATCAGGGAAAAATTAACTGAAATTGTCCTTTCCTTTCACACATCGAATTCTGTGTCATTTTTACCCAGCCTGTTTAAAAATGGCTCTGTTCTGTTTGCTGTGGGAAAACAAAAGCATAGATAATTTATTCAAAGCAATCACTTACTTGAGATCTGTTATAGTCAGAGAGCTCAACAAAGCCTTGTATCATCACAGAAGCTCATGAAAGCTATTAAATATCCACACATACCTAATGTGACAGTCCTGACACTCCACTGCCACCTGAACAGCTGCAAAAAAAACCCAAAACAACTTTAGGACACACATTTTAGAGCTGAGAGCATCTTGCAAGAGCTTTCACAATTTAAAACACAGACTCAAGGGGAGGGGGAAGGTTGAATTACTTAATAAATTTATACAAATAACTATTAATATTTCATTTCTATTACTGTGGCTTAATTTCAGCTTTTCTCCCCCACACTGTTTCCACCAAGGGGAGCTACTGCTCCATCCTGTGCTGCACCAAAACCCTGGCACTTGGAAAGAAGCCCACACTGAATGCCACTGTGCTGGCAGAGCTCATCAGAACTGAATACTACTCAGGTAGACATGACTGACTTGCCTACACACCATGAGTGAGCTTTCCAAGTCAGAGAGGGAGCAAGAAGACTGATGCAGATTTGAGATCTTTGCACATAGTCTTGGAACCAGCTCCTTCATTTACTAACACCCAGGAGCTGGGACTTCACAGTAAAACTGTTTAGCTCTGAAGACTATCCACGCTTCTACCTCTGTGACCAACCTAGAAGTACCCTTGAGTGCAGGTACTTGAACTAAAGCCAGAACCAACTATGAACTGGCCTCTCTCATCCACTCTGGCTCCCATAGGCGGAATGATGAGATGAGAACTGCAATACATCTGCAGGTAAGTACGGATGCAGCTTTAGCTATAATAGCTTACACTGAAGGTTTTCCCAGATTTTCAAAGATATGAGTCCACATCCTAATGGACACATGACACACACAGCAATATATGCAGGCTTCTCAGATTCCAAAATGAGTGGATCTTCACTGAAGTTATGCGAATAGTACAGAGAGACAGATCAAATAATAATTGCAACATGTACTTGCCTCATTTAGTTTTCCTTCAAGGTAGAACTGGATCATCTAAGATTTTCACATATAGCTCCCTTTCTGACCATTACACTTCTTTTGCCGCTCAATGTCAGCCTACCTAATATGGCAAGTCCTGTGATCAAAAGATGTTCTCATTTATCTCATCATACCTCCTACCAAAACAGCCCTCTTGACTCTCTTCCCCCCTCTCTCCCAAAACACCTTGTATGGCTCCATACGGTACAATCTGCTGTAGGGTTGTGACCAGCACACAACGAATACTGTGTTCAATGAGACCTCCCAGGGTCCAATGCAGTCATGATTTGGAGTTAATTACCTTACTTACCTTACCTGGGAGTTAATTCAGTTAATTTGCCAGTCATCACAGGGAAAGGAAGGGAGAGGAAGCCACACGATGCACAGTCAGTGTAAGTAACCCTGGTAATGCTGCCTATTGCAGCACCACGCTTCATACAGGTGTCACACTAGTACTATCACAGATTATAGTTATGAGCCTTGGGAGCCACAGATAAGCACATAGTTCCACCTATGGCTGCAACCTCCAACAGCCTACCAACACATACTTACATAGTGGGTCTTCCGTGTTTCATCTAAAAATCCATCATTTAGACACATTTTCTCTTGGAGATGTTTTATCCAGATGCTTACCTCTACAAAGAGCTTGTATTTTTCCATTCTTCAGCAAGTATTCATTTGTGGTATAAGGCTTTCAAATATTTTAGTATTTGTTCTGTTTTTACATGGTCCATACACATATTACTGTGACCCAAAAAGAGTGTTTCAGTTCAGAACGTATATAACCTAGGGACAGATCACAGACACAGATGTGCTTCAGAAATACACCAGAGACCGGTAATATTCTCTGCCTGCTTAGCAAGAAAATTTTCTACTTACAGTAGATCATTTTCACCTTGGTTACAAAATGTATTTGAAAAATGGGATTTAAGAGAAGCTACAAATGCTACTGTTCAGGAACAAAGAACATATTTAAGCCTCAAGGAAATGCTTGAGGGTTGCTCTGGTTCCACAGTGAATGGATTTAATCAATTAGTAAAATCAGTAACATCTCATAAAAATGATGCTAAGGAATCCTTACCAAATGAGTATTGGTGGATCACAGTACACATAATATGCTACAGATCAGTTGGTCTTTTTCCCTGTGAAACAGGGAAAGGTAGCATTACTCTGACAACAATAGAAATAATAGTCCAATGTTGCCATTTCTGTCAGGTCTGCAACACACCATTGAGGAGATAAAATTATGTCAAAAGACCAGTTTAAATGGAAATGAAGACAACTTCGTCTGATTCACTTCCAGCTCCCCCTACTATGACTTGATTTCTGCATTCAGATTGAAGTTTTCAACCTAAGGTGCAAGCACTGCTCTGAAGTGGTGGTGAAGAAGTCCTGTATGATGCTCAAGGGATGGGAGCACTGACAGCAAATTGTGTGCAAAAATTCTTCACTGTGAGGGTGGTGAGACACTGGCACAGGTAGCCCAGAGATACTATAGCTGCCCCATCCCTGGAAGTGTTCAAGACCAGGTTAGATGGGGCTTTGAGCAACCTGGTGTAGTAGAAGGTGCCCCTGGCATGGGGTTGGAAGAAGATGATCTTTAAAGTCCCTTCCAACCCAAACCATTCTAGGATTCTACCTGCAGAGAAGGACTTGGTCGGTTGGTTGACGAGAAACTTAACATGAGCCAGCAGTGCGCTCTTGCAGCCCAGAAAGCCAACTGTATCCTGGGCTGCATCAGAAGGAGCGTGACCAGCAGTCAAGGGAGGTGATCCTGCCCCTCTACTCTGCTCTCATGAGACCTCACTTGGAGTATTGTGTGCAGTTCTGGTGTCCTCAACATAAAAAGGACATGGAACTGTTGGAACAAGTTCAGAGGAGGGCCACAAGGATGATAAGGGGGCTTGAACACATCCCATATGAAGACAGGCTGAGAAAGTTGGGGCTGTTCAGCCTAGAGAAGAGAAGGCTGCATGGAGACCTCATAGCAGCCTTCTAGTATCTGAAGGGGGCTTATAAGGATGCTGGGGATGGACTATTCATTACGGACTGCAGTGATAGGACAAGGGGTAATGGGTTAAAATTTAAACAGGGGAAGTTTAGATTGGATATAAGGAAGAAATTCTTTACTGTAAGGGTGGTGAGGCACTGGAATGGGTCACCCAAGAAAGTTGTGAATGCTCCATCCCTGGCAGTGTTCAAGGCCAGCTTGAATGGAGTCTTGGGTGACATGGTTTAGTGTGAGGTGTCCCTGCCCATGGCAGGGGGGTTGGAACTAAATGATCTTAAGGTCCCTTCCAACCCTAACTATTCTATGATTCTATGATTCATTCTGCATTGACCCACAAGAAACCAGCCTTGGTTCAGCTGGATACTGCAGGATACAGATGGAAGGATCAGATCATGTAGCCCAGTGGTCTCATATCTGAAAATGAGGTATGAAGACATTTAAATGAATCCCTGATTTAGCCTGTAAGCATTCCAAGTATATTTACACAGTGCCCAGAACACTGGGCTTTGGAAGCTCTAGGGATCATAAAATACTACTTGTTTTCTAGATGGGATTTAAATAAGCACTATAGAACTATTTTAGCTAATAAATAAGTATCTATTAATGTGCTGGGTAGCTTCCTAGACTCTAAATTAAAATGACCTAATAAAAATATCCAAATGTTTCAGTCGACTGATTTTTTTTATCTACATCACTTAAATGAGGTTTATCATGTGGCCATATTATTTACCTATTTTTCAGGCCTGATTAAGGAAACAGTGATTGGAAAGTATCTCAATTGGGACATATAACATTTATGTGATATTTGAGTTCACTGGAGATTAGAAATGCTGTTTGTTATGCTACAGCCAGTTATGAAACAAATGATCTGGCTCCAGCATGAACTGTTAAACTGAAAACATGCCAGAGGGAGACAGCTGTCAGTACATTAAAAAGTAATTTTCTCAGACAACAAAGACTTAAACCAATCATTTTATAAACATATTTCTTTGCCCAACCAGATTTCCGTAATTCTAATAGTTCATCTGCTGCATGGAGAAATAAAGTAAGCTTTTGCTCATATGACTTGTCAGGAATTTCTACTTAGGAAGAACATACGGTGCTAAAAAAATGAACAAGGATAACAGCATTATCAGGCTTTCAACTGCAAAATCCATTCTCTCTACACACAATGAAAACGGAAGCAATGCATACCACAAACCTTTGACTGTGGCCAATTCACAGTTTGCGTTTAAATCACACTGTTCCCAGTGTCAAGGATCATATTTTTGGAGTCATTTTCTTCAGATTTGTGACAAAGACTTTGGATTATAAATTGAAGACATGGCAAAGCTTGCCAGTGATGTAAATTTGTATGTCTCTATTAAATTGGTGGATGTAGGGAATTACACAGCACACACATTCAAAGCCATGCTTTTGAAAAAATCTATGTCCTATTTCATGCTGACCCAGGCAGGTGACTGCCTGCGCACGTCTCAGGCAGATTGGTCCTTCAGACAAAGGTCAGAGCACTGTGTTTTCCCTAGTATTATTCTGTCCTTTTGCAGCATCATCCAAACAGTTATTCCTGTATCCCGCACTGTCTTGACTCCTCTTCTGAAATATCACTTCTGTGACTCTCAGCCAGCTAGAGAAACCAGAGATCCTGAATTACTCTGCCCTTCTGTGCCTGCACATTCAATAGCCAGGACAGCAAAGGTAGCACTCAAGTATAAAAGCCTGAAATCCCAGCTCTTGCACTTCAGAAACTAAAACAAAAATCAGCACCAAAGTAATCCATTATCACAGTGCTGAGGCTTAAGACTCCTGAGAATCACAAGTACTAAGGGGACAAGAAATCTCAAGTTCACTAATTCAAGCTGGGTGATTTATGAGAAGGGAATAGGGTGGCTTTATAACCCTGTTAATGTCTGTGGTGTCATGAATAATTTTAGCTGAGAAGTTATTGCTGGATGAAATATATTTATTTACTTTGCTTTTCACTCTTTAGTGAGCCAAGTCTTGACAGAGCTACTGTCTCTGTTTTTAAACCTATTTTACCTGTTACTTTTCCTAAAGGTACAGTTCCTGGTGTTGTTTTATAGAAATTATTTTTTTTTCTTCTTCTTGCTTGCTATTCTTCCCTTTTTCTCTACCCTTCTTCCCCTTCTTTCTTTCTTCTGACCTTCCCTTCCCTCCTTCCCCCTTCCTTACCTCCTCCTTGCACTGAAAATCTTAGCCTGCTGTCCTGAGTTCAGCAGTAGCAGTCATTTTTCTCCTTTTTGGTAGCTGGTGCAGCACTGTGTTTTTGACTTTCGGCCTGGGAACAGCACTGACAACACTGATGATTTCAGTTACTGCTTAGAATGTTTTGGTCAGGCCAAGGACTTTCTAAGTCTCATGCTTTGCCACGGAGGAGGGGAAGCCAGGAGGAAGTAGAGACAGGACACCTGACCCAAACTGACCAAAGAGGTATTCCATACCACAGCACTTCATGGCAGGATGTAAAAAACTAAGGACAGGTACCTGGAAGAGGGGGGGCTCACTGCTGGGTCAGGCTTGGTATCGGGTGGTGAGCAGTTATATTCTCTTTCCTTGTATTTCCGTTGTCATTATTATTATTGGTGGTAGCAGTAGTGGTTTGTGTTATATCTTAGTTACTGGGCTGTTCTTATCTCAACCCATGGGAGTCACATTCTTTCGATTCTCCTCCCCATCACCCCGGGGAGCTGGGGGAAGAAAGAGGGGGAAGTGAGTGAGCAAACTGCATGGCTGACTGGGCTTAAACCATGACACGTGGTGTAGAGAGTAAAATAGGAATGACCTGTACGGATGCTAATGACCTAGAAGCCAAACAGCAAGGAAAAGGAACCCTCCAATGTATTTATTTCTAAATTCCATAATTTGGGGCCAGGCTTCTGTGAGCTTTGAAGACATGGAACTGATAGCAAGGTTACCTACTAGGATTTAAATCCAGGGCTGTCTCCTCAGCGCAGTACTACAAGTGGAAGGTGGCAGCTGTGCACAGATACAATCTGTTAAAGCAATAATGATGATTACTACTCAGCACTCCTCTCCAGAAGCAGCAGCACTAGTGAAAATGTGATCTGCTCTTACCTAAATATGTCATTATCACCGATTCCTAGGACACATCTAACAGCACTGGTTGCATGCACCCCCAGCAAGGCCCACAGCTTCTGCTTCCCAAGAGATGGAGTGGCACTGTCTCTGCTCTCCTGCATGGAGAAGAAAGAGCAGCCCCATAAATTTGCCTGTCTGGTGAATATGCTTTTTCCTCAGAGATGGTCCCTGTCCATCTGGCTCTGTCTGGCTGTGCGAGTGTCTGCCCTGCATGGGTGAAAGGGCAGCTGTGCCTGCACTCAAGAACCAGGAATGCCCCACGCTCCAGCCAGGCATGGCCCTAGGCACAGCGGCATCCTTCCCCGGTGACTCTTCCCTGGCCAGATGCTGTTTGCCCCATCTGAGCAGGATGATTCAGCACTCGCTGGAAGGTAAGTGTAGATCCTGCCAAAGTCTCCCCCATAGTGGCGATGTCTAAATGGGAGAGATACTCTGGGCTCTCAGCCAGTTTTCAGCCTGCACCCATCCACCATCCACTCCCAAGTCTGGCAATTTAAGTCTGGTGCTGCTTCAAGGTCCCAAACTGCCTTAATGCCCATCTGTTTCTAGGACTGGGTGGGTCTGCAGCAAAGATGCAGGCAAGCCATAGCACTGGTAGCCCTGCATCCCTGTCCCTCGCAGTCCCTCAGCCATTCCAGGGCTCCTGCTGGCACAGCAAAGGCAGGTCCCAGCACACCAGGTACCAGCTCCATGCTCCACTACACACAAGTGGATACAGAAACAATGAGATGATCGAAGCATCAGTCACACTGTGGCACAGAAATGCTCCCACGCTGGGCTAATGTGTAAGCTCAGCAAAAGGGCATAGTGGGCAGATACCCTGCAAGCATAAGATCTAAACATGCACATCCTGGTCTTAAGCAAAGCTGTGGAACATGTCAATGTTTATCTTTCAAATAATCTTTCGATTTTTTAAAAGCACACCACTCCTAATTGCGGAGATACTCTCATAAAAGTTGTTTTGAGCCTTTACTACATATAAATGTAGGGTAGAAAAGGAAAAAATTTTTTTTTCCTCAGCCTCTAAATATATTTAATGTAACCAATTAAATCAACATTTCCAGTTCAGACTCCACCTGTTTTTTATGATGTTGCATTGCCACTGTACATCGAACTTTCCCAGGAAGGAACAAAGGAGTACAGTCAGTAACTCTCAATTTGCAAGTGTGCAGTCAGTAATCCTTTCTCAGACACAAACGCACATGTGCCCATGCACAGACACTTTGAGCTCCTCTCAAGTAGAAGTTTCTGAAGCCAGGAAGACTGTGAGGCCATGTCAGACAGGGAAATAATGGTAGGACCTTTTTCTCCAGGCCATCTACAGCGACAGCCTCCTTAACTGACTACTCTGTTCCTTGTCAGATTCATGGTAAATATTTACAAAGGAAGTATTTGGGTTTATATTTTTAAAATCACTGTTTGCTCATTATATTGCCCATACCTTTCGTAGTGATGCTACTGATGTTTTCTTCTGTTTCCACTTTCATCACAACTAGTTTCATCCAGCCACCTATGAATTCTTCTTGAATTTGTAAGCAAATCAGGTATCCAAGAGAGGAGCTCAGATGAATGAAACCATTTCAGTAGGAGGTATACAAAACCTGTATATTCTGTATGACAACTCAAGATATTATATTCTTAGGTATGAGGCCTTCTTTTAGGGAAATTCAGCCAAGACCCCCATTTGTACTTATTTATTTTCCTTAGACAGCATTTTTTAACCAATATGTAGCACAGTCATCCCTTTGAAGAACCACCTTCATCTGTCAGTCATCACCTCATCTTAACTAGCTTAGGTGTTGCAGGAAAACAAAAGGGTAATGTGGGATACAGCAAATTAGTTCAGTCTTTCTGCTAAATATATTCTTAAAATAACAAAGTGCTGAGATGTTATGCCTATCTAGCAGCTAAGATAGAGCCTGCATCTTCAGCCTCCACAAGCTCTAATAACCAAGGTACACTCTGTACTTGGGAAGAGGAAGCAATCTCCTGAAAATGATCATTTGTGCACAGAACTCACTCAAAGCAGGCATCCACAGTGTAGAAGCCACTGATCTCTAATTTTGGACAACTATGCTGGTTTTTGGGATTTGCATTTGCTTCCTTTTTTAGCTACTCAGCTTTGTGATGAATTGTAATGGGAGCTGTTCTGGGTAACACAAGTAAGAGTGGGCTAAAGAAGGCGAGCTGCTACAGAAACTGTGCTGTTTGTTACAGCTTTTAAGTCACTTAAACAGCCATACTGATGAAATGTTGGTAACCATCTGCTACCAACATTTGTAAATAAATATAAGCAAACATAAATATTCCCTGGCTTGTTGCTCGATTTCAGGCATGGGCCTCTTGGTTTTTGCTGGTTTTACTTTTTGTTAGGTTTATTATTAGCATTATTATTATTCCTTTTTTTTTTTTAATCTACATGTAGTTCATGCACAGGCTTAATTTCTTCAGACTGTTGAGCTGCCTGGGGGTGATTTCACTATGCTGTTCTTTGGTACCCCTCAATGCAAATTACTCATGACTGAACAGAGAGGAAGGATGCCCAATTCTGATTATTGTTATTGATATTATTTATCAGTGGCAAAACTAGCTGTAAAAATGCAATTTCTTCATGGCAGACTGGGAAAAGAGATTAATTGTAAACTTTCTTTACATGAGTTCCTTTTGCACACCTGAGCAAGTGGGACAAAAGTGTTCTATTTAGAAAAGACATTTTTTAGCATTTAGGAGCCCTATAAAAAGCTCATCTCTGTTTGGCTCTATAAAAATAAGAGCCAGACTCTTGGAAGTTTGAATCCTTAGTTTTGGCCTTACATCAGGGTCGACTGCATTACACACAGCAGCAGCTCTGGACCACTACTCATTTCAGCACATCCTCCCGATGCATACATCCTCCCTATTTGTTATCACAGCGTATCTCTTTTGTTTCCACAACAGTTGCTTACTGGGAAAAACAGTATTACAAAAATTGTATCTGAAATCAGCTATCAGGTACTTCTTCAAGTATCTACAACTGTAAATGCTACATTTGCACCATAGTGCTCCAGGGAAATAAAAGCTGCTCCCTCTCAGATCTGATTTCCTTTCTGACAGCTTTGTCTCTGCAATAAACAGTGCCTCTAAGTTAAGAGTGCTCAAAGGGAAACTCACACTTTGGGGAAAATGTTTAAAAGATTATGAAGAAATTAGAGGACTTCTTGATAGGCAGATTTTCCTATTAGAAAGTTATTTTCTGATGACTGGTAGTTAAGTTTTACAAGATGATTTTACAACTCCTCCAATACATCTAGGACTGTGCACATTTTAGACATCATCTTTTCTTTTGTTGATGCTCTGCACAAAGTTATCTCTTATTGAACATCGCTTTTAAATAGATTGGTGAGATGTAGTATAGTAGAAGCACCTCTTGATTATTTTTTTAAAAAAATTTAAGTATTCCTTTCCCACTACAGAGCTAGATCAAATAAAAGCAAAGCTGTATTATTTTGTACAAACTAATGATCTTTTTCCTTCCAGATGACTGCAATGCTTATGAAAGCTGCCAGGATGGATTAAAATCATTAATGAATTTGTAATAAGGGTGTTAGGTTCCACAAGCAAGTATTTAGCAGTAGAAAGAATACGCTGCCAAAGAATTCATCCTTGTTAATAGCACACTCCACAGTTTTGAAACACTGGCCTTTCAGACTTGAGTAAATTGGAATAGGGCAGAATCCTAAAGTTGAAGAGTAAATGGCACCTTCTCACTGGGACTGACTTCTGACTATATTTGATATGCTACTGTATAGACGGAAACAGAAAGCAAGGCTTGCACTTGAGGAACAAAGTGATTACGGAAAAAGGAGGAGCTACTTGGCTTTCTTGCAGTGAATTTTAACAAATCTTAAGGGGTATGTGTGTGAAAGTACCAGAAGAAGCTGTAGAACACGTATGAAAAAGTACACATATGAAAAGAAGGAGAAAACTGACCTGAAGTTATCAAAAAAGATGAAGAACAAGTCCAGAGCCAAAAAATACCCAAAGGCAAGACGACTTTCATGACTTTGTTAAGGGTGAAACAAAACGGTGAGGTAAAGTATCGCAAACACCACACCCTCCTAGACAGTATAAAAAGCAAGTCCAAAATCAGTTCATCTGCCAATCAAGGAACCCAGAGGCACAAGGAGGACTTAGCAGGCAGCATACTCATCCTCTGTGTGATCACACGTGATCTTCACCAGACAATTTGAATACACACACTTTGATGTTTCTGAGTGTATGGGAGTGAAAGCATAAAGGGAGACAGTAACTGTTTAGAGAGACTTTGTTTTTACAGATACTTTGTTTATAAACTCACATTTCCCTCCATCAGATTGCACAATAAACTTTATCATACTCTTTTCTTATGCTTTTTAGTTCTTCAAATTCTTTCAAAAACTAGAGATCCCCATGTACACATTCTTCTAACAGATGCATGTCCCCCAGCAAAGATGTTTGCTGTAATTGCTGTTCAGCAGCTCTAAGGTAGGCGGAGTGCTGCACCACTAAGACAGGCTTTATAAAGTAATGGCAACAGAAGGGGTCTAGACAGCTTGAACAAAAATTCATGAGGATCAAATCTTCCCACATGCAAAAACAGGCAGCATAAAATCTACACATCATTTAAATTCTTCTTGAGCCTTTAAAGTTAGGGAGTAAATGGCCTACAGGCCTTTAGCATCCCCAGTTTCATCCTCATTAAACACTTCAGACAAAAAGAAAACAGCAGTAAATTAAGGCCTTGCAGACTGCGTCATCCCTTTCTGGTAGTGTCAATAACTAGGCAGATCATGCAATATATTTTCTTTAAAATAACAGAGAAAGCTGCACTGAATTTTCTAGCAGGATTTGAAATGAAAGCTTAGTGTAATACTGTAGGATCAGTGTGGAAGCTTGGGGGATTTAGGAGTCTGATTATAACACAGAACATTTTAGTTTCAGGTTACCAGTTCAAGATTCATTCCAGTTTCCAAGTTTCCATGAAAAGTTTCTATCTGCTGAAAATTAGGACACATGCTATGCAAGTCTGCATCTTCTGTCCTGGTTACATACAGCAACATGCCAACCTGGGAAAGGCAGAAGTTGGAAAGCGGATTATCTCCTTGGTGCAAAAGGCAGCACCCTTTGGATTCAGGCTCTACACACAGTCACACCAAGAGGCCTTACAGGATCACTAGTTGGACACGTCTCATAGCAAGGACAGAAGAGGACACACATGCCTAAATGAGACTTAAATGGATTTAGAGTAATCAAACTGGGTTCCAGAAAACCTACAGGCTGTCTTGCTCTGAATGTGTCTGTCTTCACAAGTGTCCTATCCAGAACTGTGCTTTGATATATAAAAAAATATAAATTCCTGATCCTGAGCAAAATTGAGTCACTTCACACAAGCCTGTCCAACTACTTCTTCATCTGAGGGATGGATCCAATAAGCATTTACTGCTTAACCTGCAGCATCAGCCACTTCACAAACTGCAGTATCATCTACTGCTTTCTTAGGATTGCCAGAAGATGAGCAAGATATATGTGAGGTGCTGCATTCAACAACTCTTTAAAGAAGATAGGCTGAGAAAATTGGGGCTGTTCAGCCTGGAGAAGAGAAGGCTGCGTGGAGACCTCATAGCAGCCTTCCAATACCTGAAGGGGGCCTATAGGGATGCTGGGGAGGGACTCTTCATTAGGGACTGTGGTGAGAGGACAAGGGGTAATGGGTTTAAACTTAAACAGGGGAAGTTTAGATTGGATATGAGGAAGAAATTCTTTACTGTGAGGGTGGTGAGGCCCTGGAATGGGTTGCCCAGGGAGGTTGTGGATGCTTCATCCCTGGAGGCGTTCAATTCTATGATTCTATGATTCTATTGATGCATTCTCAGAAACCCCAGCCCGCTCTCTTTCCCTTCCTCTTTCTCCCGCTCTCCCTTCCTCTGAGGAACGACCATGTGAGGTTGAAAAGCCATGTTTCCTCACACAATTCCTCCTGAAACCATTCAATTCTTTGCTGTTGTCTGTAGTTGTGGAGCAGGAAGGAGCACCAGAAGTCCTGACAATTTCTTCGTAAATGTCTGCACAGCAGCTAGTTTTCTTTACTTCTGGGGCTTCTGAGCACTACTCCAACATAGACAGTGAAAAAACAAAAGATATGAACATCACCGAAGTAGAGGAGAGAAACCTGCAGCTCACTAGCCCAATGTACACAATGCTACCAAATGGCGTGTGTGTGTTTTATTGAAACAGCTGCTGTGCCTTGCACCAGGTTCAGGCTAATAAACATGGTAAGTAAAAGGAAATCCTTGCTGACTGGCAACTACTACATTCCCCTATCTCACTTCTGTATATTCAGATACTTTCAAAAGAAGGCTTTTATTTTCCAAAGCAAATGACATGCATAAAGCATGGTTTGACTGCAATTTTCATAACCAGGCTGTGATTTTCACACTCCAGCTTCCAACTATTCCTTTAGCTCTGAAAATTCAACTTCAAGGACGAACATCTGTGATGCTCATTTTGTAGCTGTGCCTTTCACACACGTTGCTTGACACTCTTATTCCTGAGAGCTACACAAGACTGTTAGAAACCAATAGCATTTAAAAGAATTTCAATGTCCAGAAGCCTCTCATAGTCAAACCTGCAACCCTTACACAGAAGAGACAGACAGGTAAGGATTCCAGGCATGATCCAATGATTTACTAGCATCTAGCAATCAGACTACTAGATTGCACTAATAGTAATTAATTGAGAGAGCTCCATGTAAAAAAAAGGAGTTCGGCAATGAAAACTGTCATTTACGGTCTCATGTATACTTACTTTGGTTCCACTGAGATTAAGTGTTCTGCACGAATCATAGTGATACACTGATAGTTTGGCCAATGTTCAGACAATACATCAGGGGAGAGAATTGCATATGATAACGCAACATCCTGTTTGAAGGCTTAAGAGGAAAAAAATCTAGCAATAATCACTTCCAAGGCTAGTAACTCAGTTCTTATTGCCTTCATAATGACTCCACAGCTATTCAGTCAATGAAAATGGAGTCTGATATTGAGCATCATGAAGATAAATTAACAATAAAATGAGTCTCACTCATACATCCACTGCCTACTTTAGTGGAGGCCTGCAGAGATACAGTATGTACTTTTAAAGTATGTTGCCCTTCTCTTTAAAGTGCTGAGATGGTTGAAAAGGAGGCAGAAACAAAGCCTTTCTCTACTAAATACTGGGTTACTTTCCTGAACGGGAAGAAAAAAAAAAAATAATGCTGTTAAGATTCAGTAAACAAATTTTCCATTGGAACTAATAGTTCATGTTATAAAAGTCTCTTGGTTTACCCATCATTTTAGCTAACAGTGAAAACACAACAGAACTCTTTTAGGGGCTTCAGATCTGGCACTAACACCAAGCATTAAGTAACAAATGTCAGGATGTTTGCCTTACTATTTTTTATAAGACCCAATATCACAGACAAACCTACTATATCCTAGTTAATTAAAAAACAAACAAAAAAAAAAAAACACACCCAAGCAACTAATCAAGCAAACGGAAACCCTTAAGAATCGATATAAAACATACCAGGCAAATTTAATCTCATTTGATATAAGCTTCCATCCTCCCACCCTGCCTCTCTCCCCAGCTTGACACAGTCTTTTCTGTGTCTCAAGTCATGCTCGAAATAACCCAGAGAACAAACTCGTGGCTGGGGACCCCAAATGTCTTATGGTCAGTGGGTATACCCCCTGAAGACTTGCCTTACCTCTAAAGTGGAATAACTAGGATTTTACAAGTACAGCAATTAAAAAAAAAATCCATCCGTAATAAACCCAGGGGTTATCATCCAAGGCTGAGAAACCAAAATACTGAGCTCATTCTTTAAAATCCATCTGGTTAAAGCCACATATAGGACAATAAACAAAGGCTAATGAACAGAAGACTTGCTGTGTCATGTCTAAAATTAGACTGCATGACATTTGATTATGACGTGTTTGTGGAACGCTCAAAGGCTATTATATTATTGTTTTAAGCATTATATGTATCTTTATCAATTTGATAATTACAGCTATTTCAGTATATTGCTAGTTCAGTAGGTGACAGGATAATTTCTTACAGGAACAAACAGAGTCGGTATAAAGAAGGGTATTAGTACAAACTGCAAGAAAAAAATGCAAACAGCAAGTCTGCTAAAGCTCCTGAAAGAAACAGCATAAATAGAAAGGACAGTATTACTTCTGTTTGCCACTGCCCTCCCGACAGAGGTACTCAATCCTGAAACCAACTAACTCGGTTATTGTATCCTCACCTGTACCGCCAAAAGCAGCCTCATTAGCAATGCCCTTGGTGATACACAGCCAAGCATCAGCACAGAAAAAGACATCAGAACATGGAGCTGGGAATGGGAGGACAGGGTGGGAGAAGTCAGGATTCAGACAGTTTGAAACTGCCACAGAATTCCACCATAAACTGCTTAAAGTAAGCAGTCATTTTGAGAGAAATGAGTTAAGCAATGATCATGTAAGTGGTAATGTGGGTAGACTAGATAAACTTGCATCCTGTGGCTGGAACAGTGATGAGGGCACGCAGGACAGGCTGAGCAAGACAAAGCTTCAGCTGAGTTAGACACAGCTAGACACAGTTCCCACCATGACTGACATGTCACTGGTCTCACATGCTTTATGAGACCACCTGAAGCTGCATATGCCAGAGTGGAGTTTTCATCAAGAAACTCCAGGTTAAAGCCTGAAGTAACCCAGCCAAGTAACAGAGTAAGGGGAAAAACAGTGGAGCAATTGCCTTTGTATCATTGGATGAAACCAGAAACTGAAACTGAGCAGGATATTTGACAAAAAAAAAAAAAAGAAAAAAAAAATACAGGGTGGGGAAAAAAAAAAGGAGCTTTGAAACTTTATGCCACCAAATTACATATATTTCTTGAACCATCTGGGTAGTTCTCCTGATTTCACTCAACTAAGCATTTGTAGAGTGTGTGGTTTAATCCATATTGCATAAACATTTCATTGAGCTGGGAAGTGATAAATCAAAATACAGGTCTGGTGCAACTGCTTCAGAAATTCATTTCTGAACTTCCATTACCATAATGATGCTAATATACTTGAAGTAGCTCTGTTGAAGAGAAATAAAAGTTGGCTTAAGATCTAGAAGCACCCACAGTGCACATGCACTTTTAACATAGAATTCATGGGATATATGACACTAAATTCAAGAATAGTGAAATGCAGATTAGGAAAGATATACTTTATGAAAGCTTTCTGAACAATAGGATATTTTAGATCATGGAACAGGATCACAAGAAACAAGCGGGAGCTGAAATGTGTGGCAACCACTGAGGACAAAATAATGTACTGGTATAAAGGAAGCCTCTATGAGGTAACAGATCCACACATATCTGTTACACTTGGTGACAGGCAAGTTCAAATGAGAACAGGATGGCTGCTAAATAAACATTAAGTATGACAGGAACAAGCCCCTAACATCAGTAGCTCTCACATTCTACATGATCTCTAATATTGCAATTGCCTTATCCATTTAGTTTGGTTTCATGAACTTCATGTCACTTTTGGGTAAGAGTTATAACCTCTACTACAAAAAGAGAAAGGTATTTGCAGTTTTCCTCAAGTACAATTGATTATAGCATTGCTTGAAATGCCAGAAAAACTGGCTTACCTCTCAGACTATCCACATTTTTACACAAAAGCATTTCCAGCACTGGTTTCTGCTGCCACAGCTGTTTTGCAGCCAGAAGAACAGGCTTTTTATTTTTTTTCTTTTTTAAGTATCAATGATAAAAAGTAATAAAAGCATGACACATCCCAAAGCGCTTGGAGATACCCCAAATGGAGAGCTAAGGAGTGAGCACAATCTTCTCCTGCAATCCTACCACATCATTAAAGGATCGTGTGTTTAAAGTGATCTTTTCTGATTATTGCCACCTTTAATACTGCTGGGGTGGGGAAGGACAGGGATGAGCACCAGCGATGTAGAGAGCATCAGGTCCTTAAAATACTTACAAATAAAGTTGCCTCAATTTTGGCTCAAAGAGACACATCTCTTGTGCTTCCTTCAGCTAAAATTTCACCTAAATCATCACCCCAACAAACTCACCAAAACCCAACCAAACCCCAACATCAAGCTGTTCTGGCATGGAAAACCTCTTCAGCTGCACAGAACAAAACCCGATTGCATTTGCGAAACGCAACACCGCTGAACACATAACGGGGGCGCATCCTGCCAACCTAAGGACCAAAGGGGGAAACCTCCTGGTGAAGGGTGGTGCCACCTGCCCCGGTTCGACTCCTCCCACACCAGCGGGCCCCCGCACCCCAACCTCTGCGCGTGGCCGTGTCTCCACACGGAGAGGCACAGAAGCACAATTCGGACGCCCGCCTCAAGAGAAGGCTCGGCCACCGCCTAGACCCGCCTCCACCGCCGCGCTGTCCTCCTCCGCCCGCCTCCCGGCGGGGCGCGCACGTGCTGGAGGGAAACACGACATGGCGCAGGCGCTGTACGGCCGCCTCCGAGGAGGCGAAAGGCTTGAGGAGAGCCTTACGTCTCCGGGCGCCTAATTGACTGATGTCATTTCCTCAACTCGCGTCTCGCCAGCCCATTGGCTGCTGGCGGGACCGCTATCTGCAGGTGCTCTTCCCGGTTGGTTGTGGCCCCTCCGGCTCTCGCCCTATCCCAATTCGGGCCACGTCGATTCAGGTCTCTGACCACGCCTCCCACCCCAGCCCCTCCTACCGTCTCTGCCAGCTCCTCCTGTCACCGCCTGCTCCTCGCTCTCATTGGTCAATAAATGTATTTTGCTCCTCCCCCCTCCTCTGCGCTGAGCTCCCTGATTGGGTGGCGACAAGCCTCCTCAGGTACCCCCCTTCGACTCGCCGCACTGCGCATGTGCTGGTCTCGTGCCCCACCACCAAGTCCCCCTCCCCACGCGAGCCGGCGAGCTAATAAAGTTTTGTTGCGCGAAAGGGGGGGGAGGGGGAACGGATGGCGGCACAGCCTGGCCCCGCCCCTTTCCTGCATTGCCACGCCCCTCGCCCGCGAGTCCGGCTCCGCCCCGCCCCGACCTCCCCGAGCGGGCGTGGGGTGGGGGGGAGTGAGAGGGGTTGGCGGTTGAGGGGGAGGGCGCGCGCGCGCTCGCCCTGGGCTCGAGCCGGCGGCATTTCTTCTATCCTCCTTTCAGTCCCACTCGGCAGCCGGGGTGGCAGCGGCAGCCGTGGTCTGGGTAGCGGTGCTGCTGTTTTCTCTTCTTCCTCCTCCTTCTCGTTCTTTCCCCCCAGGGCACGGTGAGCACAGCGGCGTGGAGGCGGGCTCCTCTCCCTTACAGCGCCGGGGCGCGGAGCCTGCCGTTGGGGTGCGGCGGGACGCGAGAGCGGTTCTCCTTACTCTAGATTGCGGGACCTCTTCCTTTCCAGCCCCCCCGGCAGCAGCCGGTGGCGACCGGCGGCGGCTCCTCGCCCTCCTGCCAGTCCACACCATACAGAGGTGCTGTGGCGAACAAGGCGCTGCTTCCTGTCCAGCTCCGCGCCCCAAGCTGGGACGGGCGTCGGCTGCCCCTCGCCCGGTGGGCGCTGGTCTCCTCGCGGGGCGGGCCCGGCCCATAACTCTGCGGCCGGCGGCGCGTCGCGGGGTCGGAGGGAGGGTCGCCTGAGGCAGGGGAGTGCCGGGGAGTGTTGTGGCGGCGGGCGGAGGAGACCGCGGGCGCGGACGATTGTCCCCGCGGAGGGAGCGCCCCGGCATCGCCGGGCTTCCAGCCGCTGCTGCTGCCTCTTGTCTGTGCTGGCGCTGGTCGGAGTTGTCACCCGGGACTAGGCTGGGCTTTCTCATCGTATTTCACGTCTGTCATTGCCTGGGAAACTTCACCAGCTCCGAGCAACTTTGAGCGGAAAGGGAAAAAGAAAAAGTAATTTCCTTTAATGTTATAGCTGCTGGAAAACACAGTCGACAAGTTCCTCTTATAGCGTAATTGCAACATCAGTCCTTCAGACGAAGCGAGACCTGGAACATAGGATGGCAGGGAAAGCACTTAATCTTAACTCCTTTTGTGTAATGTGTGGAAAAACTAGGCTTTTCTGTGCTGTAGGACTCTCCGTTGGGAGATTTAATGTCTTTTAAAGTATTCTGAGGCTTTTCAGAAAGATCTTAAGTGCAAATTGCTCCTGCTGTAAGGCTCTAATCCGGTGAATTGAAAATGAGTTTGGGTATTTGAGGAGACTGCTGTGCTGGGTTTTTTTTTTTGTCATTTTCTGTAGTAAATGCAAATGCAACCGCACCAGTGCTGGACGTTGTTGTCTGAAATCTGGGTATATTCACTTGCTACTCGGTGGTTCTGACATCCTTTTCTGAAACTTGTGTGTGCTTTCTGCTATCTTTGCTATCACTGGCCTTATTCAGCAGAATCCTTTGTGTTACTGGTACTCCCAATCTTGTATAACATCTGCCATGGCTATAGAAATACATAACGTGGTTACAGTTTTCGATGGCTATCTTGCTTCCTGCTGGCTTTTCCTCACATAAATCTTTTTAGAACTAAGAGACTGAGAGTAACCTTTTTTTCTCCCCCCTCCCCCCTCTTTTCTCCCCTTACCCTTTCCCCCCTCCCCCCAATTCAACAGATGCAGTTTATGTTGCTTTTTAGTCGCCAGGGGAAACTAAGGCTCCAGAAGTGGTATGTCCCATTATCTGACAAAGAAAAGAAGAAAATCACAAGGGAACTTGTTCAAACAGTATTAGCCCGCAAACCGAAAATGTGCAGCTTCCTGGAATGGAGAGACCTGAAGATTGTCTACAAAAGGTTGTTCTGTCTCACTAACCTCATAATTGCCTTACATGACAAAGTGTAATAAGTAGCAAGAAAATAACGAAGGTTGTTTTTTTTTGTTGTTGTTTTGCTTTTTTGGTTTTGTTTTTGTTTTGTTGGTTTTTTCCTTCCATCTGTTGGTAATGGGGAACACTGACTTCTCCCTAGAATCTAATTTGATAACTAACTAGGAATCATTCATGTGTGGAAAATCATTCATGCATTTAGAAATGTGCTGAAGAAATGAGCACTTCTACTTCCAGAAGGAGTGGTGGGTCTTGGTTCTCTGTTGAGATTCACGCAGTGCATAAATGCTTACAAATATGAAGCATGTAAGATTTAATACATGATAAAGAAAAACTGAACTTTGTAAGTCAGTGACTTCATAAATCACCTGAAAATGTAGCTTGCTTTTAAAGGCTCATAGAAATAAGGAAATAATTTTTGAGATTACCCAGTTTGGGTTTTTGTCCTTTCTTTAATTTTTTTTTTTTTTTTTCGTTATAAGTACAAAAAGTCATTTTTCCTAATTGAACAAATCATGGCTAGCTTTCTTCTGATGGAAGTAATGTATAATTTTCTTTGAAATAGTTTCATTTCTCAGTTGTTCCCTAACTTTTTAGGAGTATTTGAAAAGCATTTTTTAGCTTTGTGCTGATCTTTAGAATGTATTACAGCATAGCCATGTGAACATAATTTTCTCCACAAATAACAGTAATCCTCATCCTGATTTGGTAGGCTGAATCTCTTCCAGCTAAAGCTGGTGCTACGAAACCTTGCATTATCTCCCTTAGAAGGTTTGTGCGTTCTTATTTCCTTCTTTGAGATGGTAAGTGATTTGTGCCCTACAATAAATATTATTATATTTTCTCTGTAGGTAAGGAGAGAGGACTGGAGCTGAAATGAAGAGTTTGTAATTCTTTCCTAGTGTACCAAATGAGTAGAATCAAAATGGCTTAGAGATTTTAAGTCTGGTTTCATGTACACGTTGGTGCATGGAACTTCATGTACATGTTGGTGCATGGAACTTCATGTACACGTTGGTGCATGGAACTTCATGTACACGTTGGTGCATGGAACTTCATGTACATGAATGTCATTCAGTCTAATGCATGTAGCTCTTTTACAAGGAGGAGGAGAAAGTAGGAACAATGCATAAGGCTGTTTTGAAAGCATAGATCGTTTTTATTTCACCCTCTTGATTTTCTCACAAAACTTCTTGTACATACATGTAGGCAAGCTTACTTGAATGCTCTGCATGCTCCCTTGAGTGCTAATGCCTACAAGTGCTTCTTTAGCTGGGCTTTTATGGAACTAAATCAGAAAAATTGAGTGTGAGTAAGCCAGTCTGTTCCGTTCCTTGCCCAGTCTTGAGCAGCAATAGCTCTTCTGGTAGTGGTTTGATTTCATGCAGCTGCTTTCCCTTCTTGTCTGTTCATTGCTATTAACAACTAATTGTCATGTCCTTTTGTGTCTAAGGGAAGTGGTAAAAATGTGGCTGTGACTCTGTTGCCAAAAGTTTTGGTGTTCATGCATCTCAGTAGTATGCTGTGGATCCTCTGGTCAAGGAGAATGAAGAAATTTGCTGGGAGATGTATCCTAGACCATTTTGGGCTGGATGTAGACTGCAGTCTGTCTGCTAGATTGCTGGTGTGCACAGCTGACTGCAGTAGCTTACTTCACTGTGCAGACCAATCTGGCACAGTTAGCCTGTGAAATCTTGTTAAGATTAGCTTGTATCAAGCTAATAAACATCTCTAGTCTTTGCTTCTGCTCTTTTGACATGTTCCGTTAGACTAAAGCATTGTCAGAAGAACTAAGTACAAGAAGTGATAGTTTAGATTCTTGTATCTGATAACATTTACAGCTTTTAGGTTAGTGGGATTTTTTCCACTCGTCACATCATCATTAATGGTGATGAGTACAAGCTTGTATGATCTCTTTGTAAAGACAGATCAGTTACAACTCAAAATTAGATAATCACCAAAAGACAATTATGATAGTCAAAGTCTAATTCATTCTGAAGGGTGGGTGACTAAAAGAGAAACACACCTGCAGGAGTTTTGTATGGTTCGTGAAACTGCAAGAAGTGTTCCCAATTGTTCGCAGACAAAAGGCTCTTGAGCATCTGCTAGGATCTGTTCTTTTCCAATCTATTATTGGGAAATATCTGAACTTCTGTTGCAAATGTTTTTCAATATAAACTAGAAAAGTATGTGTGTAGTGCTATTGTATATGTTGCGTGTACATGTTGCTATTAAGAGTCTGAAAGTGCTGAAATTGATGCCCTATTCTTGGTTTTAGAGTGTATTTACTGTCAACATGTGAGAGAGAATTGATCTAGATATTGCAGCTCAGAGAATTGTTGGCATTATTTAGAAGTGTACTCAAGGGTTGCATTGATGTACCTATTTGCAAGAACAGAATGAACTCAAATGCAAAATTGGCAAGCCAGTAGCTTTTTCTGCCTTCTGATACTTAGTGTTTACCAAGAAAGCTGGACTATTTTGATTAGCCTCCTTAGCTCTCTAACATGTCATCCTTAGTTTGCTTCCTGAATAAAATTTCAAGAAAATAGAACTGTTTTAAAATCCATCTGAATGAGTGTGATGTTTTCTTTAGTTTCACACTTGTAGCATTGATAACGGTTGCAAACTAGAATCAGATGAAAAGGTGCCCTGCTTTTCATGTGGTTCATGAGTTGGGATGTATGTAGCTGGTTTGGAAGAGAATTTTTCAGGCTGGTAGACACCAGAAGATTAGAAAAGGACATGAGTGTCTAACTTCAGGAGACGGAGATTTGAAGTGACTTGCTGGGTAAAAAAATTCAAATATGGGAAGTCAACAACAATTACACTTTATGAAAATAGAGAGACATCTGCAGACAGCTGATTAGGAACTTAGTAAGTAAGTGCAGTTAATGATCACTCTTTGTGTTTTGTCCTTTTAAGAACTAGCTGTAGTGGTACTGGTGCATACAGGTTAGAAATTCATGCAGCTGTCCCTTGTGGCAGAGAAACGTGTTAAATGCTAAAATTTGTAGTTTTACTGAAAAAATGATAGAATGTGATTCCCTTCCCCCCCCCCCCCCCCCCCCCCCCGCCACGAAGATGTCAGCTGGTCACTATTTTAGCTTCTGGTCGTATGAATTATTTTCATGGTGTAGTATATTGCAGTCAAAATTGGGAATTGCAGAATAACTGATTTTTATATAAGTTTCACTTTGTTAACATTGGGCTAACATGAGGCTTGCTTATTATTGTTTCATAATTTGATTAAGGATTTTTGCCTTTGCTTTTACGTGTTTGCAGTAAGAAGCTATAAAAATGTCATAGTTTGTGCTGCCCTTAATGTTGTGGCAAATGTCTTTTACTTTAAAATAGGCTATGTTAAAGACTTTTTTCTTTTCAACTGTCCCATCTCTCTGGCACCTCCCAACCCTCCTCCCTCTCTTCCTTCCCCCCTCCACCCCAACAACAAAAGGGACTATTCCTTAAGTAGTGTGCCTCTTAAAGTATTGTGAACCTAAGGTGCAGGCCTGTGGCTAGTGGTATGATATGTGCCCAGCAGTTGACATAATCACTGTCTATCTTTATGTACCTCTTAGCTGCCAGTTGAATCTGTTAAGAATATTGCTGTGGTGTTGATTAGGTGACTCTGTAAAACTGAATGCAATTATTATAGTGAATTAGGTACTTGGGTTTGATTATTTTTACTTGATCAGGTCTTCTTTATACAGGATTCCAGTTCATGCGTCACTAGGAGGACCTTGGTACTGAGAAGAAATTCTTAGAGGATTACCAGTACCAAGTTTTTGTTCATTTCTAAACCTACTGGAGGGTATAGGCTTGCTGAAATGAGAAACTGTGGGGGGGGGGGGGGAACAAACAAACAAAACAAAACAAAAAAACAAAAAAACAACAAACAAACAAACCAGAAAACAACAATCTTAATTTCAGTAGTGGTATTATTATCTCTCTATAACTGAATAGTGACTGATACGCCTGTTATAAATGCTCAGAACTTGTTTTATCAAACAAATGTGTAAGTTTTGGAGGAGAAAAAAATCTTCTGCCAATCACAACTTATTAACTGTCCCAGTTTTCATTGGGTCAGCAACTATCATCAAACCACAGATTCTTGGGCTCCTGTAAGCAGCTGCCTGCCTTTTAAAGGCGGCTTGGTTGGCATTTCATTTCTGCTCCTGTCAAACTCTGTAAGCTTTAAATTTCTGCAATTAGGATCAACGTGCAAAGTGACTTTAGATGCTGACGGACTTTTGGCTTGCTTGTAGCTTTACCTGGTGACAGACTTTCCAGGGCGGGCTTCAAGTAGGTGTTCTCTCAGCTAATAGGAGAATGCCACTGAACTGGTAGGGTTTATGAGTTATGCTCTGCACTCAGTGACCTTATCTCCCAGCAGAGTTACTGAACCTTGTTGAGAGTAGAGAGTAGCAGAGAACTCTGCTGAAGCTTTGCCTGCCAATCATGAGGCTTTCTGCTACTGAACTATTGCATCTGTTGAGGGGTAGGTTCATGAATTTATTTCATGTTACAAAAGATCTCACTAAAGTAATCTATATGAAGGCAGGAGTTTGTAAAAGTATTTATACACCTCCTGCGTTTCCTTTTTATTCTTTTACTCCACATTGGATTTTTAGGTGATTTTTTTTCCCATGCTCTTCTTGGGGTTTCTGTGTTTGCCCCCATTTCTGACAAGTGGAGGGAGTTCTGTTGTAGAATATTTCCCTAAATGAATGTAAGCAGCTAAGTTGTGTATGAAGATACCTACTGAGAGAGAAAAGGGAAAACAAAGCAAAACAAATCCAACCCAAACCAAAACAAGAACAAAAGAACCCTCAAACCAACCAACCAAGAAAAAAAAGACCAAACCCCCAAACAAAACGCAATAGCAAGTGAAAGAAAAAAGGGCAGTATGTTTCTTACAAACTGTGCTAGATTTGCTGTTGTGTGATGTGGCATACTTTACTACCAGGATTTGCCTTTTCAGTGGGTGCATACGAAAGACAGGTTTATGTCAGGCTCAGCAGGGGAAAATGACGTTTCTGCAGAGCAGAAATCTTTTTTCAGCCTTCAGTACCGTAATCTACTTGTCTTTGTAGGGCATTCTCCATGTAAGCTTCTACACTTGGCAAAACCTCTGGTTTATCTGCAGTAGACTAGATGTGGATACTTCTGTATGGAGCCCTGGCCTGCAAAGAAAAAAAATTGATATTAAACTATTGCCTTTGAGAATTTGCATCTGAAGAAAGGTATACCTTAGTAGTATGCTCATGCCCTTTGCACTGATGGCTGACTTGTTTATAGTCTTCCAGTCTTTGCCATATAGGCTTATTGAATCTGCATTTATTTTCTTTTGTTGAGTAGTGATCCATTAGTCATAGTTGCTACTTAGAAAATACTTGGAAAAATATTCTCTGCATATAATGATAAATACCCAGGCCTCCCTTTCATGTTAAGATGCCCACTGAGTAGCTTTTGTTTCTTGGTATTCTTTTGCCAAAACTGCAGTTGGCAGAGCTTGAATGTGTAGTCTGCTCACTAGCTGCCAAATAGAGTCTTTCAAAAGTATGTTAAGTTTTCTTTTAAATGAGGATGCTGAGAGCAGACACCTTTCTGCCAAAGTACTTTATGTTAGGTAATCTCTCCCTTTTATCCTCACCCCCACCTCTTCTTTGTGGGTATTTGCATAAAATAGTTCTGTTCATCAAAAGAGATTCATAAGTAATGGGGAAGCACTAAAGGATTGTTCTGTGTGGATAAAATTCAAATATTTGAGTTAAATTTGATAATGTGTCCTGGTATGTGTTTGAAGTTGTGTTTAAGAACTGTAAGGGAACAGTTTAACTACACTTAATAATCGGTGCTGCTCATCTGAATGTGAAGAAAGCTTTTTAGATGGATCTGGCCTGAGTGCTGGTAATTAGTGTAAATGTCAACTAATGCACCAAAGCTCTTCCTCTACAACAAAATACAGTAAGTTGGAGTTTGACTTCTAAATTCCTCAGTAGATTTGAAAATCTTTTTTCTACATAGTATCACTTTCCAGTACTTTTTAAAATAGCTTTGTCTAAAAGATGCCTTATATAGATTAGATCTTGTGGGCTAGTACAGTGGCACTAAATGTCCTTGAAAAATTAGCAAGGCACAAACACAACAATGTAAAATCAAAAGAACCGTGCTCAGATAGGGTTTCTGATGAGCTGACAAGTCCCTATGGTGAAGAGATGAAAGAGCAAGGGAATTAGTGTTAAGTGCTTCAATGGAGGTGTCTTCCTCTCTTCCCTCTCCCCAAAGTTTTGTGGTAGGATGAAAGAATTGGCAGGCATTAATTTTGTTAAAGTAGTTTAAAACTCTTATTCAAAAGTTATTCTGGGAAGTTTTCATAATGAAGCTACAGCAGTTTGACTCGGAGCAGAGGGGGGGGTTTCAGGTCAGAAATGGTGCTAGGTGAGCAAATTTGAACATACTACAAAATGCCACATTTTTTTTTTGCCGGACTTCTAGCCCAAACCCTGACACTTTCTTTGGGGGATTAGAAAGTCCCAGCTTATAAAATATGCATGACATTTAAAAGGTCAGTACCTCTCTGCGTGTGGCAAACAAATGCAGTCTTAAATTTGGCATTCACATCTGAATGGCTTCTTTTTTCAATAGGGGTGGCTACTGAGTGCTTAATGTGGCCAGTTGTTCTGAGTAGGTAAACAAAAGCTGTTTCTGCTTCCTGTAAATTATCAGTTACAGCAGGTGTTACTTGAAATCTCATTTGTGCTGTGAGTGTCTGTATAGTGTATGGTTTTGGCACTTAAAAATTCAGCTTTCATTTCGGTTCTGTTTTTCTTTTGTATCAGCTTTTTTAAAATGTGACTTAAACAAGAGTATAGTAGAGCACAGCAGAACTGAATGGGCTTTTTGTTAAAGTGGCAAACCAGGATATCTGGAGTAAAAAAAAATTCCCTGTCTTCCAAGGTGGCAGTGGATTGCTAGAACCAGACGATGGTGTCTTGTTAGCCTTATACCAGGATAGTTGGTAGTGATTGAGTTGTTGACTTAGTAGCAGTTGGGGTATATGACATCAGTATTAATTTTGGAGGTTTTTTTGGTATTTGTTAAAGTCTCTATAAAGACCAAATTCTAATTGTTAGTTCAATTTATCTTTCCCAAGGTATTTTCTATAGTTTTTATTATCTTTGTATGTGGCTTCTGTGACTAAAATTTAAGATTGAATCTGTTAATTAGCATACCAGTGTTTGGATGTTACAGATAGTAGAAAAAAAAATATTTTGCCCCAGAACTCTGCCAGGAGGCCAAAAAACCCAAATGCATTTCCTTTTCCAGTCACTTCTTAAGCTAATTTAATTCCATCAGCTGAAGAGTGATAAAGACTGAAGTCTTTCTTGAATCAAGGAGGCAGATCCCATGAGTGTGTCTGCTGTCCTATGTCTGCTGGAAGTTCTTTGGTGGAGCTTGTATGACTGCTGATGTAGCATAACAGTGTGCTGGACTTGACTATGAAGGACTACTGAGAGCGTAATACATCTCAAGTGCATTCATTTTGTACCTGTTCTTATGCTAACATCAGGATTATTTTATTACAGATATGCAAGCCTCTATTTCTGCTGTGCTATTGAAGATCAGGACAATGAACTAATAACTCTGGAAATAATTCATCGCTATGTAGAACTTCTTGACAAGTATTTTGGCAGTGTGAGTTAGTGTCTTCGTATTACGTAGCTTTTTTTTTTTTTTTTTTTTGTGCCCATGGCACTTTCAACAGCTAGCTGATTGTGTTTTTGTAAAAGGTACCTCTGACACGTTTTATGTTGCTTGCTTGGCCTAACTAAACTAATGGTTGCCTATATGACTGTTAAAATACAAAATACTAGTAATTTGGGAGAACAGCTGTTATTAATCTGGAGCTAATTGCCTTGTATTTGTTTCATTTTTGTAATAGCCTCACTTGAGGTCAGGCAAAATCTAATCCTTAGCTTTCTGGCTAGTCGCCCAGACTTCCTTCTCCTCGACACTGCTAGTGTGTAAGCATTTCTTATATCTGCTCCCAAAGGAGTCAGTTGTGAACTAGCAGGAGCAGTGGGCAAAGAAATGGCAGACATTTGCTTATCAAGATAGCAAACAAACAACTGTAGTAATGTACATTAGCACTCAGAAAAACTGCTTCTCATCGTTCTATCTTCCAAGTCCTTCTGACTAGGAGATGTGCAGAATGAATAAGAAATTTGAGGTGATTGTGTTTTAATGTTTTATGTAAGATTGCATGTTCTGCCTTTGGATACTGCAGGCAAGAAGGGAACCCTATGTAGGAATGTTCTCTTGCTTCATGAAGAGCCGTGTTATATTGACAGTTATGAATTGAATCCTTTTTAACAATGAAAACGTTTTGCAAAGGGTTTGCTATGACTATGCTTAAGCAAAAAAAAAAAAATCATTCTTTTTTTTCCCAGATACATGATTTTTTTTTTTGTTTTTTGTTTTTGCTTGCTTGTTTGTTTTGTTGTTGCCCATTTCTTAAAAAGTTACAGCCTGAGGCTAACATCTTGGTTTCGTGAAGCGGTGAAGAAGTTAAGTATTATGAGAGGATATACATCAATAAATAGGATCCTCCCACTTTCTATTAATGCTTGGTGTTCTTTTTAGGTATGTGAACTTGATATCATCTTCAATTTTGAAAAAGCCTATTTCATTCTGGATGAGTTCCTTTTAGGAGGGGAAGTTCAGGAGACTTCCAAGAAAAATGTTCTCAAAGCCATTGAACAGGCAGATCTTTTGCAGGAGGTAAGCAAATTCAACTTTTCTGGGCAAAGTAACAGCATGGTAGGCTTGAATTGAAAAAGCTTCCGTTTATGTTAAGCTTGTAGGTGGTGCTTTTTAGCATGCTTAGCATGTAGTTTCTAGTTGGTTGTTACAATTATGCAATATGATGATGCTCTCTGTTCTGTTGTTTAGCATGTGTATATTGTAACCTACTGTCAATTTTTTGTTTTGCTAGAAATGCAAGTAGCTATTCTGTGTGTATACCTAGATAATGGTAGTTCATGCTGCTTTAACTTAGTTTTGTTCATGTGTCTTTAATTTCTTCTTTTTATTAATCAGCCACTAGTTTTTTGTCATACCTGATGCATGTTCACTTCTTTACTGTTTCATTGCTGAAATCCAGAAGCTAGACTCTCTTCTTTGAGACTCGTTCAGGTATAGTTCTTATTCTAAAGACCTGCCTTTCTCATATAGGTTGCTTACCCTGGAACATTTCTATCTTTTAAATTGACAAAGTAGTAAAAGTAATGCCATAGAAAAATACAGAGTGAAGTATAAGAGCAACTGTTTTTTCACTTTAAATGCTTTTATTGTTCATTACTAACTTCAAAGAAAGACTGCATCTCTGTACCATTTTCTTTGGAAAACATTTGATGGGAAGGGATTCAATGATATAGAAAAGCTTAGTATAATTTCCCTGTGTTTCTCCATTGTATGCTATTTTTTTCATTGGTTTTGGGATGAGGATCATGGTTTTGGGTTTGTGGGTTTTTTTTGTGTCTGCATTTGTGTTTTTGTTTTCTGGGCGTTTTTTGTTGTTTGGGTGGTTGTTTCCCCCCCCCCCCCCCCCCCACCTTCCCCACCCCCAAATTCCTGGAGTCTTGAAGTGAGTGTTAAGGTCCTTTAAAACCTAAATGGAAATCAAAATTCTGGTGTGCTGGGGGACTTGTCAATCTTGTGTGCAAGTCAGTGGAACATTCAGTTTAACAGGGATGGTGAGCCTTAATTTTGTTTAAATATACTGAGATTCATGGGTAAGATTACATATAGATGTAAGGTCATTTTTTTTTCCCCTCAGTTTATTTCATCCTATGAGTTAATTGCTTAATTCTCTTATGACCGTTCTGTGTTCCACTTGATACTCTTCTTGTTGAGTGTGGTATTAATAGCATGGGGAAACAGATAATGTTTTTCACCCTTGTAGTTGTGTTTGTAATCCTTTCAGAGTACAGGTGAATCTACAGCACATTACAGTTCTGGTCCGACAACAGTTAGTGTCATGAGCAAGGTCATCCATTACATATTTGCTACCCTCTTTTTTTTTAGTAAGGAAATGATATGCGCTTATTTACGGCTTCTATTCTGATGCAGTTTTGGTTGGCCCCTTTTTTACCCTTGAAAGTAATTATCTTAACGGGAAGTCCTGTTGCCGTTTACAAAGGGAGTGTGGGGAAATAATTTGTTCAGTCTCTGAAAATGTTTTGCTGCTCTTTAGATACCTGTTAGATCTGGTTTTATATATTCCAGTCTGTCTCCTGCAAATGCACAGTTAATAATACATAAAATAGAATTACTGTACTTTTTCACATTCTCACTAGTTCTGAATTTTATTTTCACCTTTTTCCTAGGGCTCTTCTAAAACAAAAAGACATTCTACCTGTAGGAATTAATTACCAGTTTCTATCCAAAAAATTAACATTCTCTTTTTACACTTAAGTTTTAAACAAAATGAAGTACTACTTTTTTGGTGGAAGACTTTTCGCTTGCCCCGATGGATGTACTCTGATTATCCTTCCTTTCACCATCTCTGAGATTTTCTGTTCTGTTAAGGTTTATTAGGTCTGATTCAATTGTAGTGTAACAGTTTATTGCAGTGCCACTCTAGTCTTACATTTGATGTTTATGTATTTCATTCTTGGTTATATTGATTGTTGATCAAGTACAAAACTACTTCATATATCTGATTTTTAGTTTATAAAACCCTTGAAAGTCTGAGTTCGTATTTAAATCGGGCTTCCAAGAAAGTTGAACTCTTTCTGCAGAGGTTTGTTTTTGTATCAACTGCTGCTGTGTGCGTGCTGAGTTTGATGAAGAGGGTTGTTAAAATAATAGTTTCTCACAACTGGAGATTTTCTGGTACTTTAGTTAATTTCTGCTTCCAAGAATACTTCGAAGCTGTTGGAATGAAATGTGGTTTGATTCCAAATGCAAGCCATTTCTAGCAGGGTGGCTGTGTTTGTTTTTGGCCATGTCAGATCCTAATTATGTGCAACAAAAGAACTTCTATGTGGCCCTGAATACTCAGGTTGCTTAATTTAAAAATTATTTATCAGTGTTGAATACACAGCATTATTAATTAGTAATGCTATATACATTAATGTATGAAGCACCTTAAAGATTAAAAGCTGTACAGAATACTTAAGCAAAGGAAAATCATTACAAATACATTAAGTGGCTATTTGTGTGTTGTTAAAAGGAAATATGCAGAGGCATAAATTGCTGAATAGTGAATTAGCTCTAAATATCCTTGCTAGCTTGTATTTTCTGTGGCAGTTTTCTAGCATGTACTGTTTCTGAGCACCTACTTCAGTTTGTCATTAAGTTCTTAGTGCTGTGCAGTGTACCTACTGACTGCTGGAGTTTGTGTGACTGAAACATGCTTTTTAAACCTTCTTCACCTCCATTTTCTTGTTAGCTCTTCAATAATGTGCTCATTTAAAATATTCATTCCCTACACCCCATTTATTACCACCTGTTAACTTACCAATAGTCAGTTGTCAATACTAGCTGTTACAGATATCGATGGTAGTAAAAACTAATTATTCCAGTGTGCTTACATTCTTCCTTGTAAATCTGTTGCTAGAAATATGTCAAGAGAATGCTGTCATGTATCTTGATTGATAATTTTGTATCTTGCTTACTGTACAAATCTTAAATATTTCACTAGTGATTACAAAGTCATGCCTTTCTGAAAAGGTGTGTGTTTGCTCGTGTCAGCAACTTCTACCGAGAGAATGCGCAGATGCAGTATGTTGTTGCATGACTTATATATGTGGTGTGTGGAACAGCTAACAGATAATCCTGTGCATGATTTCATGATACTTATAGTGCATGAAACTAGGAACATAATATGCTCTATGCAAAAGAGAAAAGCTGAATTTTTTCACTCAAGTCTAATTATTGTGGCTTTTACAAGTAATTCCATATGGTGCTAGGAAGTTCATGGTCATTAGTGAGCTAAAATACTAATATCAAGAAGTTAATAATTCTAATGCCTAAACCAGGCAGTGATGTATATATTTAAAAGCAAATATGTATACACTCACTCGTCTTCATTTGAAGAAAGTTCTAAACTTCGGCTTTGAGTCAAAACTTTTTGTTATTCAACCTACATAATTTTTACTAAAAGTATTTTGGAAATTACCAGCATTTTGTCCACCACTGTTCTTTTGTAGGGTGTGGATGTATTTAATATTTGATTGCAGAGCATCTGAAATAATTAAAATTTTAATATTTTTAAGATCTTAATAAAAAGACCAATGGATCTGTTGACATATCACACTTGTTTGTTTCCATCACTACTTTAGTAATGATAAAAAAATCTGAAAGCGATGTGAGTCTTTTCTCTTAGGCTCTCGCAGTTTAGCCTCTGGTAGTATTTACTAGTCCTTCTAGTAAAGGAAGCATGGAGAAAAACAGTCTATCAATTAACCTTATTGCCTTTGTTATTTCAAGGCCTTACCTCATCCTGTATCAAGAAGGATGCTTGAATTTTTAATGTCAGCTGACTTGCACTAGATGCTTAGGATTGCTATGTAGATTTAAGCTTCTAGTTTTAGAATGAGTATCTTTGGAAATAAAAAAATTGGTGTATTTCTCGTGCGTGCCATGAAAATTGCTTTCTTAAACATGAAATGTGCTAATTGGAAACCATATGTTTAAAGGCATGCATGATAGCAGAGGGATGGTATTAGGTTGTCTTTGAGATATGACAAAATAGAGGAACATTAGCATAAGCAATGACAAAGAAAATCCCTGATACTTAAGCCTGGAGTGAGTGGGAGTAGGAGAATTTTTGTCTCGTTTAGGAAATAGCCTTTGTAAGCACCTGTTTCTTAACAGTTGCTTGAGAAACTTTGCATAATTAATGCAGTTAATTCAGTCTTCATTTAATGTTAGCTCTTAAGTATAGACTACCGCAATAGACTGCCTTCCTAAGTTGGCAGTGACATTAATTGCCTTGACTGTACCTGCATTCCTCTCAATGTGAAACAACAATGGATGATGAGATCCTTATTATAATGGAGATCTGACTGCCTTGATTGCTATCTGTTCTTCATGTGTAACTTCTGGCTTGGTTTCAGGCAGTCAGCTTGGTTGGTCAGTTCAGGACTGCAGTTCTTAAGACATGTATGTACTTGATTTTAGGCACAGATAATTATCTGAACTTACTCATGGGAGACAGAGTAAGTTATGGTAGTGTTTTTGTAGCTGACACTTTTGTAAAATGCATTTCAGCTGTCAGTCCCTGGAGGATGTTGGATATGTAGCAGGAAAGAGGAAGTAATGCAGTTAGGGTGTTTGATCTTTTGGTTTAAGTATGAAGTGTATGTCTTGTCCATTTCGATGACATCTTGTCGTCAATTCTGATACACTGATCAAAAATAGAGGGGCTTGTTTATGATACTAGTTCCAGATGTTATTTAAAAACCTGGAATTAAACTATTTTTGATTTTGTGTGATAGTCTATACGTAAGCAGAATAATTTGGGAACGTGCATTCAACATAATTACTTTCTTTTTGAGGCATGGCATGTTTTCTTAATTGCGCTATTCAAAATATGGGTGCTTTTTAAGTAGTATGTGAGGAAATGGGTGCCTGTGTAAATGGCTTTTTGTAAGGTACTTTGAGTGTGGAGAGATATTCCCCCCCCCCCCCCCCCCCCAGTCTTGAGAGTAAAAAAAATTAATTGCTTGTTCTTAGAGACTGGCATAGTTTGCCACAAAACATATTACCCCAAATCAAGATAAAGTATGTTGGGACTGAATGAAGAGGTTAGTTACTTTTGTGTTTTCCTGTATCAGTTGAACAGATGGTTGTTATTCTTTGAATGAATAAGCCTTGTATAACTGTTTGGCTATAGTTGTGCTCTGTAATATTATATATATATATATATATATATATATGCTTCACTTTGTAAGAATTTATTTGCACCTTGTCTTAGGCAGATTTGTTTATTTGTTGTTCTGTTACGGGTTGTTATTGTGGTCATAAAAACTACACAGCCTCTTAAAATCAGCATTTGCAGGATGGAGAGCAAAGAGAAACAGTTAAGAAGTGTTTGTGTGCATGGGAGGTATTTCCAAATGTGTCAGTTAAAGTTCCAAGCATTGTCATGCTAGCATTTGTTCTTTGTGTATGTTTGTGTTAATTACTTTGCTCTTTGCAGTGCTCTGTTTAAGTAAAAAGTGACTTAAAATCTTTATAGAACTGCATTTCTGGTTTTATGTATATATATATATGTTTATGGCTATCTTGCTTATCATTGTCTGTACTGTAGACTGATAAAACGTACCAACAGTTTTTGTAAGAAGTCATCATAGCATTATAAATACCTAATATAAATTCAGCTGAACTTAAGGTGGAAGGAACTTGTAAGAATACGTGTAATCAGGAATCATAGGAACATTGCTTCTCTTTGAAACAAGCCTCTGAAGACAACTAGTTGTACATTCTATAGTGGCAAACAGATCTGTAAACCTTGATGTCAAAGATGTTTCCATATTTTTAATAGGTATTTTTGAGTTGGAGTACTGTGGAGTAAGCTTTCCTGCAAATACTTACCAAATCATATTCTTCTATTTTAAAACAGTAGGAAAATTGGTCCAGAAAATTAACAGTATAATCTGCATCTCTGTTTTTCTTCCAAGTAGGAATGGGGGAGGGGAAGTTAACTTTTCCAGATTTAAATGTAGCCTTGAAAAAGTGTTATTGAATCAAGAGGATACTGTATCATTCTTCACCCCCTTCCCATTCTCTGACTGCTTTTTTTTTTCTGGCAACTTAAATATTTTACTGGTCTGTATGTGAGTCTTTTAATTATATTTAGAAAAATGCAGTTCAGTATTTTAATGTTGTTTTTGAAGTTTCTTGCTTTTCTGGATGTGTCATGATGCTTAGGATTTATCATAGATTTGCAGGCTGTGATTTCTAAATGCTTTAGAAATCTAGTTGTCTTTCCAGAAATGTCTTGTCAGATCTTAATCTATCCTTGCCTTAATGAATTAAAAATGGTAGAAAGCAGTCTGCTTTTTTTACCTGAGCAGCTTTTGTTCAGACATTTAAAATATCATTTTCCTACATCTGTCTCCGTAATACTTTCTTTTTTTCCTGTTTTGTTTAGTGTGTATGTGTGTGAGATGTAAGTGATCCTTTTCTATTAAAGAAATCAAAATGCTGATTAAAGATTAAGACTCAACAAGTTGTGAGGAAGGAATCTTCCATATAAGTATTAAATATTCATTCAGTCAGCTTTGCAAATAGAAACATTAGGAAATTTCAATTATAAGTAAGGCAAGTTAGTGTAAGTAAAGTCCTTGCTGACTGATAAATGATTCAGTACCTTGGCTGGTGTAAATTCCAGTATTGATCAAGATCATCCACTTTGCAAAACTACCTATGAAGTTGATCATGCATTGATATAAGCAATTCTTGTAGAATGGTTAAGGGTATATTAATGGTGCCCCAAACTCGTCATGGATTATAGTTCTATTAAGGGTGTGTTTATTATCTATACAGTAACTTACAGTTTTTTCTCCAGAAGTATTCTTCTATTGCTGTCTGTAGAAGCACTGTGTCAGGGTGATGTGATGAAAATTTTAGCACTGCTGCATATGTCATAACTGTTTTCAGGAGCTTAATTGTGTGCTTTTGGTCAATAAACAGTAAATTCCATGAATAATTGTGGAAGGCTGCTTGACAGTAGAGGATATCTTCAAAATTATACACTCTTTCTGAATGAGCACATAATTTTGCATTTTAGCAGAACATTTTCCCTGAATCTGTCAGAATATTGGAAAGCGCAATGTTAATGTTTGGACCGTGAAATAGCGGGGAAAAAATTCCATTTTTACTGGTGTCTGAGGTGTGTGATGTTGCAGTGCTCCTACCCTTTCCTAGAATTCGTGCTACATGTGAAGATGGTTTTAGAGTGACACAATAGTAGGTGAAAAGAATATGAATGTCCCCAGGAGGCATTGTGGTTGTGTTCAGTTTTTAGATTCTCATTTCTTTGTGGTCTTATCTATATGTTGTACGTGTCAGGCACATTCTGGTATGTGTTTTGGGGCTTTTATTTATTATTTTTAAGGGAGAAGCTATGTGGTTTTTTTTTGTTTGTGTTTTTTTTTTTTGTTTGTTTGTTTGGTTTTTTTTTTTTGGTGGTGTTGCCAAGCTGTCTAGCAACAGTAGCAGTTCTGGTGATGGATGTCAAGATGCATTAAAAGCGTATATATATTAAATCTTATGCAGAAAATTTGATTTTAAAGAAGCAAAAAAATAAAGTCTGAGAAGACCCTGTTGCTCGCAATTCTCTGAGAAATCTAAGTGCGCCTGATTAACAGATGGATTAAAGTAAAAATGTTCAACTTTTTGCACCAAGCACCACTAGATGAAAGTGACTGGCTTATATACTGCTCAGCAAGTAACAGTGAAGCTTAATAGTAAATGCAGTACACAGCTCTCAAATTGTTTAAATTACTTTAGGGCTGGTAGGTAGAGAAGTTGAATGAAATTCTTACTTCCTTTAATGGAACAAATCTTACTTTGATATCAGTTTGAGTCACTGGATTAAACATGTTTCACATAAATCACTGGATTAAATATATGTAAATGTGGTAGCATCCTATCCTGATATGCTCTCAATCTGTTACAGTAATGAACAGCTGATCTTCTAAAAAAAAATTCTCTTTAAAAAAACAAAACAAAACAAAAATAAAAAAAAAAAAAAAAAACAAAAAAACAAACAAACAAACAAACAAAAAAAAAACAACAACAACTTTGAATTAGTACTCCTTCCAGCAGAGGTAAAGCTTTCTCAACATCTGTCTAGAATTTATTATTGTAAGATATTCTTTGTCTTGGTAAGAAATGAAAAATAAACTTCAAGTTTTCTTTTAATGCGTCTATTTGGAGCCTTTGAACAGGTGCTTTACTGATGCATATTTGTTGTTTAAGAATGGGCTTTTAGTAGGACCTGATAAAATTGTATTTACTGAATAACAATAGCTGAAACACATTTGAATGAAATAACTGAATTTAATTTTGTATATAGTTTGGAATATTTTATAATGTTTGCTTTAAACAGAAATAACCTCTAAATAATTGGGTGGGTGTTGGGTTTTTGTTTGATTTTGTTTTGGGGTTTTGTTTGTTTGGTTTGGTTTAATTCAGTAGTTGGTATTGCATTTTCACTGCTGCTTGATTTTGTGTTTGTAGAGCCAGAATGAAGACTGGGGAGGTTTGTCTGAGGATATCTTATGATTAAGAGCAATCTAAGGCATTAGCCCTTTTGACCCCCATCTAAATGATTGGTAACTACCAAGTTTACCATTTTGGTGGCATGGATTAAATGGGTGCTATGCAAAGACTGCTGCACGTGTAATTAAGTCCTTGCAAGGGTAAACAGAAAATGGGTGATGGGCTTAACTTTCTGCAACACTTGCATGATGGTCTTTGAAGATTGCTTTGAGTGTTCCCTTTTATTTTCCTTTGTTTACTAACTGCATCAACTGGAAGTGTCTGACTTCTTCTAGCTTTCTTTGATGTTGATAATTAAGTGGGATAATGCAAGTTAGAGAAATGGTTACCAAAACTAATAACTAAACAGATGTTTGGCTTTGTTTACTTACAATCAACCTATGTAAATGTGTGTTTACTGGAAAATGAGCTTTTTACATCTGCTGTGCAAAGAAAATGGGCCCTAAAAAGACTGGGTGCTGCTGCAGTTGACTGTATATCAAGTGCGGGATGCTGCATGACAGAACAAAGCTTATTTGCATATATAGTGCATTGCAATATATTTTTTGTCCAAAGCATAAGTGGAATACGTTGTGGCAGTCCTTTTAAAAAAGGTAAGATTTTATTTTACTTAAGTCAAGTTTAAAACACATGTGAAAATAATTTGCTGGAGAAAGCTTAGTCTGCTGCTTATTTGATACAATGGTGAACAGGTAGTTCGGCAAACAAATTGTCTTTTGTAATGTGGAACTGCAGTAATAGGTCTAATTTCATATGCAGCTTTATAAACATCAGGATTTAGTTTCCAGACAAAAGAAAATTCTTATAATAGACAAAAATATTTCATAATGTGTTCAAAATCAAACTCACTTTTGGTGTATGGGTATTTTTGCCATTTAAAAGTTACTTAGTGTATGAAACAGCTGTTAATCCATGTTGGGGAGTGGCTAATAACCTCCCTGCATATTAGACTTGTAGAATTAGGCAGTCAGCGAGTCATTTGTTCAAAATAGAATCTTTTACGTGAGTTTTGACGTACTCTAAAATAATGATGAGAAAACCTAAATGCTCAAGCTTGATTCTTTTCCACAGTTTTTCTTCCCCATGTTTATTCCTCTTTTTCCTGTTTATAACAAGGTCATGTATGACGAGTGTGATTCTCACAGTGAGAATTAGTATTAATACTGTAAAATCTTACTTGTAATTAGAACTTTTGAAAGTATGTTGCTTGGGACCTATGCTAAACAGAGCTTTTACTTAGGAATCTTCATCTTTTTGTTGTCTTAGCTACAAAAAGCCATTCTGGAACATGCAACCTCAGGCTTGGAGAATTCTGTGTGACTCCTGTCTCCATACTTGTCTGCAGTATGTCTCTGATTAGTTCTGCGTATGGGCACAGTTTTATTTGAAGAAATGTGCTTTGCCCCCAGTAATTTAAACACAGAGGCGTTACTAGATGCCCATGGGATGCTTCCTGGCCTGTACTTCTTCCCTGGGAGGAGTGAAGGAATAGTGGCTGTGTACAGAGCTTAGTTTGCATGGTTGGCATGACTCTACAGAATATAGAGAAAGGGGCATGGGACAAATAGATGGTTGTATATAACAGATGGGGATAGTTTGCCTGCTGGAAGAAACTGCAGCTTGTATATTGGAAGGAAGATTATCTGCAGTAAAGAAATATTTCCTCAGGTAAAGAAGGTTGTCTTTGGGCAGGGGGAGGAATTTGACTCCTACAGCTTCTGTGCTTGGATTAACCTGATATTAAACAGGTTACACAGCTTCAGATTACTTAATCTATGTTAGTTTATCCAGCATAGACAAGCACTAGAGGAGGACAATTTGAGGGTTTTCTGTTTCAGAGAGATTTGCTTATAAATTTAAGGTAAACCTTGTGTAATGTTAAAAACACTAGAGTGGTGTACAACTAGACAGGGTGAAATCTCTTTATTGTACACTCAAGTTCTGCTGAATAGAATTTGTGCATTCTGTCAAAAGCAGTTTACAGGTGGTAAAGTCACAGACTTGAGTCAGAATGTAGTTTCCTCATCACATAAAATAATGCTGACAGTGTCTTATGTTGAGAAGGATGGATCCATTCCTGCTGCTACCTTTGTGTTCTTGTGTTCATGCACTTGCACTGTGATTATATGGTTCCTAGCTTGTTACCTAAATTCTGATAATATGCAGGAGGGCATGAGGGAAGTGCCCGGAGGAGGAAAGCAATGGCTTTGAAAAAGGAAGTAGAAGACATCTGCTTTTAGTGGCAGCCAGGACTTTTGCTAAGCAACTTAAATTACACTGTGAATTGTTAGAAATAAATGTAATTTAAGTGTTTTAAAAAGCCAGTGTTCCCCATATATCTTGTCTTTTTTCATGTCTGCTGTGGACCCTTAAGTCAGCTGACATAGCTAGGTAAGTTCTAACTCACCTGCACCCCTCCTTTTGACCTGAGTCATGGGGGTGTAGCAGGGAGCTTCAGCATCAGTATTGACTTACGGAGTTTTCATTTGTCCTTTCCCTCCCTCTTTCCTTTTATGCTAGAGAAACTATTTATGTGACCCTTCTAGAACTAGATTTCAGATCCATTTAAACTGATCCAATTTAAATTGCCTATTTCTAAAAACATAGAGTCAGCAGCTTTTCTCTGTTTATAACTTGGCCCTGCAAACATTTGTCCAAACAACTCTTAGAAGGCAAAGTGCTGCAGAGCAAGAAGAAAGGGCAATGCTTAAATGTCTGCCATGGAAGCTGAATGATACTGGTCATGACATGGTTTATTACAGCAGTATATTCTGGTCATACCTTCAAAGATACAGTCCTGCAGTTTAAGAAATGGTTCTTAAGGAAAGGGGAGTAAGTAATGTAAACTTGTAGGTGCAGTGCTGGAAGAAAATGGAAGAAAACATTAATGAAACCTTTACCTGTGTAGTTCGGCAAACTGCTGAACATACAGACACTGTGAGATTATCTGATAGAGACCTTGGTGGTTTGTAATAGTTTTGGCTCTAGCTTTACAATAAGAAGTACTCACCAGTAGTATTGAAGCATTTGTGGTTTTGTGGTGAGGAAGTGATGCCTTCAGTGGATACTTAGAACCATCCTTACCTTTTAAAGATTAGACTATTAATTCTTCATAGCTTGTTGTGTAGCAAATGATTGGCAGGTATAAATCACTGTCTCCTGGAGAGATTACCACCTATGATCCAGCAGATTGGAATAGCAATGAAGAAGCAGGAAGTATCTGCTATCATCCAGTTACACTACCTGAACCTTCCACTGATATTTTTACTTCTGCTTTTGAGAGGGAGGCAGGCAGGCTGGCCACTGCTTATCTTATATCATGCCCTTCTGCTCTGGTCTGTTGAGGTGATGTTTCAGAGCCAAAGTGTTTGCGCATGGTAGGGTGTTTTGCTGAATAACATTTGCATGACAGCTGCTGCTGTTTCAGACTCTGGTTGAGTATTGTATTGACTAATTTACACCACTCTTGAAGATTTCTTCTTTTTGTTCTCTGTATAGGAAGCTGCAGACAAGATCTTGACCTGGAGTTGGCATTGCTGTAGGATTATACTTTGCTTTTGAACAGCATCATAGTTAATATTTGTCTCTGAACATGTTCAAGACCTCATGGGTGTTTCTTGGTTCTCTGAGAATACATCTTGCACTCCCTTCAAAGTGTAGTTTTCTCAATAACCATGTAATTGGCATTTCTGAATAGTTAGCTGGCCAAGGATTGAAAAATGGGCCCTCTACTGTTTTGAAATCGCTGAAGAAGCAAGTGAACAGCGGAAATTTCCTAAAGCAGGCTTTCATTAGAAATGTTTCCTAAGATTCAGAAGTAGAGTGTAAAAGTAGTTGCTTCTGAAGCATTGCTAAAAAAGTTCTTTTTAAGTGTCAGTCTCTTCCTACTGTAAAAAGTTAGTGTTTCTAAATAGAAACCCTTGTCCCTCCTCTCTTTTCACCATAGCCTGTTTCTGTAGAATTATTCCCAAACTGCTGTGTACTCTGCAGCCCCACATCTTGTCTGTGGTTCTAGCTTGGGGTTTGTTTAGATTCTGAAGGAGGGGGGAGCCAATCCTTTATCAAAAGATAAGTTGTAATTTTTGCCTGCAGTTTAACATGGATTGCCTTCATAGACTTTGCGCTGGTTTTGATGGGAAAGAAGTTAAAAACCTAAGCAAACTTTCCCTGAAAAAGAAGGCATGACAAATACTCATGAAGTCTGTGTCACTCCTGTGATGTTGTCAGTAATATGGCAACGCTGCAAAACACTGAACTTGGGTCAGTTTGGTGTAGGCATAAAAAATTCCTTGTCGTTTTCTTGCCTGAGGTAATAAATTGTTTTCTTGTCCACTACAGACATGGAACAGCTTAAACTGCAGCAAGAAAATAATTTCAAAGTAGATGTTAGGCAAATTTTCCAGTGATGATGATAACGAAGCATTTAAGTAGATTGCTTGAGGGGCATTAAAAAGTTTCCATCACTGGATGCCTTTACTAGATTAAATATCTCTCAGGGATGTTATAGGTATGCTGTTTGGGGGACTGGATTAAATGAAGTCACTTCTAATTTTAGTTCTAATTATGATTTTTAATTAGGTTGGGTCATGACAAAGTTGGCTGAGGAAGAAGTTGGGGTGGGCTAGCTAAATGGTCTGTTGACTCAAATCAACTCCACCATTTTTATAATTTAAAAATCTCTAATGATTCAGGCTGCCAATTTCAGAGGGTACTATTAGCTTTTTAAAATGAGTTGTAAACACAGATGTCAGTTTGAAAAAGATGAATTCTAGTAACTTTAAAATACTTTGGAATTACAATCTGCAGCTTGTACTGTAGAGCTATTACGTTTTGGCAAAGCTGGGATCTAAGACTTTTCTGTGTATTAAAGTCAGCTAAACACTCTATGTCCAAATTTTTAAGTGATAATTTTTCAGCGGTAGTATTTCATGTTAGTTTGCCATTGTATTGTGCTGTAAGGATACCATTGCCTCTTCCCTAGCTGCTAGATTAACTCATTTCTAAATTCATTAGATCCAGGTATTTGGCTATCGTAAGGACATGCTTCACAGGCTCAGATGTTTTGAGGTCTGCAGAGTCCCACAGAAGGTGGGCAAGGTAGTCTACATACTGGTTGTAGAAGCTGCTGACATCTGTCCTTTCAGCCAAATTGTCTTTTCTGGTATTCAGACTAGCAGTCTAGCTGCTCTGGAGACAATGTGGCAGGGAACACAGTAAAATAAAACCACTACTACTACTACTAAAAAAAAAAAAAAAAAAAAAAAAAAAGAAAAAGAAAAAAAAAAAAAAAAAAAACAAAAAAACAAAAAAAAAAAAAAAAAAAAACAAAACAAAAAAAAAAAAACACACAACCAACCAACAAACCCAAATAAACACAAACCCCCAACACACAAAAAAAGACCCCGAAAAGCAGAAAACCAAACCAAAATTAACAAATCATAGTTTGTTTGTGAGATACTGTATTTCTGTGATGCAAGATAATGTATCAAACCCTTATTTTCCTTTCTGTTGTTTGTCAGGCAGCCCATAGTGCTAGGCCCTCTGTGCGTGATGGTCTCGGATGTTCTCCTTGGAGGTCTTACTGAAACTGCAGTGTTTTCCATCTCACTATATTGCTGTGATATGACTTCATATTTCAGTTATTAATGTCTTCTGTTTTATCTTTTAGATTCAGCTCTACAATGTCAGTTTACTGCTAGTTTAGTTGCAGGTGGTGTTTACATGGTCTATAAGCTAAAAAGCCTCCAGGAGCAAAATAACCACTTTCTTCCTATCGTCACCTGACAATTCATCTTGCTTTATCAGTAGATAATAATTTTCTGTCAAGATGAGACACTAATCCCATAACAGTAATTTGAGTTGATAGTCTAATTTCGTGTGCCAGAATTTTCTCATCAAAGACAGTTAATGGCTCAAGTTCTAAACTATTGAAAATATGCATAGGGCAGGGACTACCGTAGGGGTGTGTGGGAGAGCAGAACTTTGGAAAGTACTGGAAGGGAACAGGTGGGTTAACATGAAATGAATGCTTCCATGTCCTTTTTTTTTTTTTTTTTTTTTTTTTTTTTTTGAACCAGTGGTGTAAAAGGGAACAGGGTCAGCACTTCCAGGCCAAAGTCTGCGCAGCAGACTTCTGATAACTTACTTGTGGCTGTCACTCGGCATTAGGTACTATTGTTTTGTGAACTACTGGATTTGTAGTTGGCTTGATCAGAATAATTTTAACTACTGTGGGATAATGTCCTTATTACTGATAGTGAAAAGTGGTATAAATCCCATAAATCTTCTAAGATATTCTTGTTGTGCTTTTTTGTAATTGGAGATTAGAATTTGAAAATACGTAAGCGTGAATGTGTGAATAAACTGAGATAACACAGAAGAAATCGTTAGGTCTAGAAGTCTTGTAACACTTCTGTAATTTTGGGAGTGGGATGCTAAAGTAGCTTGAAGATTTTAATTGGTGCATCACGAAAGATTAGTAACTAGTATGCAGAGTTGTGGTTTGTGTCCCCCCAGCACTTCCCCCCCCACCCCCGACAGAAGGTGTGTAATGGGCATACTTCTAAGTTGCTATTACTCCATCAAAAATGTCCTCATCTGTCTTTGGGGCACTGATTTTAATACAGAAAATGGAGTGGTGTTTGCTTTCTGACTCATCTTTCAACAAATTGCATACTAATGTTCGTGCTTATAAAATGAGAGTATTAAGTGGCATAATTCAAAAGTAAAGGAAACTTCGTCTACTGAGAGACATGTCCGAGATAGCTCCTGTTTTTCAAACAGGGACTCTTACAGATAATGCCAAGTAACACCACTGCTGTACAACCCTGCCATGGTGCTGCTTACAGCTGTGTTCTAGAGGCCTGTAAACAGTGCGTGTTTATCAGAGCAGATATGGTGTGTGATGTCAGAACTTCACTTAGCCCAGTGCCTGGGCTATTTCTGACAGTAGCCAATAGTGTCTACCAAAGAGGCTAGAGTGGAGCAAATACATAGGGTGGTCCATCTCTTGGAACAGTATCTCAGCTTCAGATAAGTTTTGGCTGAGAAAAAACTGAGCTTACATAATACAGTAATTATAAAGTTGTCCTGTATGTTGTTGGACCCAACATGCAAGTATGGGGGGTAAAAGGATGGTGTCATGTGGTGTCCCCCACCCCAGAAGTCTAGGGTAGTCAAAAATACAGTATTGTATTTATGTATCAATGTCCTTTTCATGTCAGAGATACAATAGTGAGATAGTATTTTTGTTTTCTTGCTTATCTCTCCACCTTTCTATTATGTATAAGAATATGTACATTTCTTTTGTAGCCACGTCATGAATACTTTAATGTCCCAGTGTACTAAATGGCTTCATTCATCATGCATGCAGAATTTCAGAGGAGATAGACCTGTGACTTACTCATGACAGGACATTATCATCAGCTTGGTGAATCCAGTCATCTTGAATCTAACAGAATGCCACAACCATTCTCCGCTGTTGTGCTCTCCTCTTCTCCCTCTGTTTTACAGCGTTGTCTCTTCACATGTCTCATTTCAGCAGAACTTGTGCTTGTTGGCATATGGTTTTAACTTTTTTGTGTGTAAGCTTGAAGTCTTATGCTTAAAAGTTCTGTAGAATTTTCCGAGCTAAACACCTATATACTGCAACACCTATACTGTAACATTACTTGACCTGTGTTTCTCTTGCAAGTAAGTTGTGGTGGTATTTAAACATACACGTAAAACCTGTAGATGAAGTTAATATTTACAGAGAAACTAGTGAAGCAGTAGTATGCAAACTGTGTATACACACAAGTGTTAAATGATGTTACACACAATTCTACACAGACCTTGCATCTTAATTAAAGGCGCACACAGCAATATAATTTAACGAGACCTTATAAAGAGGAGGAAGGCAGAATTGATATGGGCAAAAAGAATGACAGGTAAATCTGAAGTTGCAAAATTTGTATTTAATTGTTCAAACACTCTCGTGAGTAGTTGAACGGTTGCTGCTACAGGAGGAGAGAGCTTTACAAATGGCTAGGGTTGGAAAGATTTTTTTGTGGGTTTTTTTTAAGTCCATTTACAGCATACTTGAAAAAAATGTCACCTTCAATTGGCATTTCCAGTTTTAAGTGCAGACTACCTTGTATATCAGAGAACTGCCACAAGGATGAATGTAAGTGCCATTCAATTAAAAAGTAAGGGCAGAGAGAGAGAGGGCATGTATTGCATCCTCTGTTTGCCTAGAAAAGAATAATTTGTAAGCTAAAACCAGTGCTGGTTTTGAAAATTGTTTAATTAGGAAGGAATTGGTTACTGAGATAACCACAAACAGCTAGTTGCATGTGCTATATGTGATAATGCACTACCTTTTAAATGTTAAACTGACAGAGAAATGGGAGATTTAGGGGATTAGACAAAAGATCTGGATTGGACTTGCAGCATTCTGAAATCATAGAAAACAAGATCATAGGAGTGGCTTTCCACTTCCAAGTTTGCCTTTTTTCTGTAAGACATTAACAATGTGTTTGAATGTCTGGTTAATGCTGCTTTAGCCTGCATTATTTCATGCCTGTTGGCTTAAAATGCTGTGCATTGAGCTGTAATGAGATGCTGTTTTTCTTGTTATCTGTATACAGCTGCTTGTTTCTAAATGACTAGGTAATGAATTAGCTTTCCTGGCATGTTTGAAATAAAGTATTGCATGCACTTTTGTCTCATGTGAATGACTTTTTTTCCTCATCTGTGTTCTGATATATTTCAAATTTGCATTGTTTGCCTGGGGTGATTCTGAGCTGCAGGTAGTGTATAATACCACAGAATGCTTTCCATAACAATTGGCTAAAATGTTTGACGCTTCCTAAACCAAATAACATGAACAAAACATAATTCATCCTACTTGTTTCGTAGAAGTCATAATTGATGAAATAATTCCTCTAGCAAAACACATTAGCTTTTAGGTGTTCCTTGAGATAGTATTGTTGCTGTGTGAATAAGAAGGCATGTCTGCCTCAAGGTTACTGCTGTGGTATTTAAAAAATTAAAATCTCACTGAGTTTTACGGGTGAGAGACCTGTGGGCAAGTAGCCAGTGTACTTGAAATACATTATTTTAAGTTCATTGTTAGCCAGTTACTTTGATACTCTTGAAGAAATCTTTAAGTATATGCCTGGTGAAAATTACCCACAACTTTGAACTGGCAGTGGAGCGAATAATACTGAACTGCGCTAAAGATAGCAGCAGCAGTGCGCTGTTTCTTCATCACTATCAAGTAACTCCTCAGGTCATTCAGTAAATATCGTGTTTTACCACTGAGTAACTTAAGTATTCACTGCTGTCTAATCAATTTAAAATTGTGAAGTTGTTTTAGTACAAATGTTCTCAAGACCCTGAAATGCCTGAGAAGTTACATTTTGTTGTCACTTCTGTTGCTGTAGTTAAGAATGTAAGATTTTGGGGGTTTTTTGAGTAAAATGTTTGAAGTTGGTGGATAGGGGAGATGCATGTCCTCTAAAATGAATGCAACAGAGTAATCTGGTAATAGAATGCGACAGGTTATATTAAAAATGCTACAAAGCCTTTTCTTCAATCGGTATCTCTTTTGGGGGATTTGTGTTAAAATACACATGTAAATCTTTAATCCTGCTGTTCTGTCTGGCTTTGTCAAGGTCACTGCAGTTCTAAGAATATTTAAATATTATGTCAGTGAGAAAAACCATAACGTTGTTAATATAAGATACAAGTACCTTGTTTCCAGCTTTAACTTTTGTTTTTCTTGCAATTTCTTATTTGCTGCTGGATTTTTGGAAGCCATCTCAAAGTGTTCAGAAGTGGCCTGTTGCAGGCACTGACTGACTTTTAAATGAAATTGCCTTTAAAATATGGCTTGTTCTTTCAATTCGAAATCACCTTATACATGAACTGAATGAGGATTGTGAACTTGATCATTTTGTGCTACAGTCAGGGTTGATAAAGACAATGTTCTGGTGTTATTTGCAAGATCTAAGATGTTTAATTATGTATTTTGCTGACAATGTTTTCCTAATATTTAGAAAGCAGTTGAAAAATAATTTGCTGCCTTAACTGTTATCTGCCTTTTTTTCTGCTTCATGACATGTCTTGGTTTAGGATGCTAAAGTAAGTTTATTCAGACTGTGGATACTATAACTGTTTGTTTCCATAAGGACACAGTATCCCTTTTTATTTGATATTGTTAATAATTACAGAAAAACACAGCCTAAGTATTTCTGATTAAACTTTTTTTTTTTTTCAGATGCTATAGGAGTAATGAGTACAACCCTGATGATAACCCTTTGCAATGTTATATTAAACAACTTGCTCTGAATCTAAACAAAGCTATTTAAGATTAGAATTAATTTAAAACTGTATGCTTGGTGTGGAATAATGCCATTCCAATCCTGGCAATTCTCCCACTTCTGTAGGGGTCAATTTATGGACACCAGCTGTACCAAGTACCTTGTCCTCATTTTATGAACTATGTATGGGAGCAGTGTAAAAAAAAAAAAAAAAAAAAAAAAAAAAAAAGATAAAACAAACAAAAAAACACAAACAAAAAAAACACAAATAAAATCTGATCTCCTGTGAGGAGCTTAAGGGATACTGTATCTTAATTGTATCAGTCATTTCATTCATCCATTTATTCATTTTTCCCTAACAGATTTTTGAGACCCATTAAACAATTCACCCCCAAAATCATTGTCTTCATTGCAAGATGCTTCCTCATCCGTCCCCAGTTCATGTCTTTGTTACTGAGTTGTGATTTGTTCCCTGCTGGTACATCTGAATTGCTTTAGTTTTATTGCACTTAAGGGCAATAAAATCTACCAGCAATTTCTGTGAATCCTGGCCATCTAATTATCAGCGCTTTGAAAATTGCAGCTAATCCTGTGTTCGCAAACTGCAATACTTCTTTATTTTCATGCCTTTCAGCTTTTCTTCTTTAATTAAGCATTTTTCATACTAACTCAACTCGTATATGGTACTGTTCAACAGAAGTGCAGGGTCCATTTACCACTGTCTCATATTTTCCCTCCATAGGAAGCTGAGACCCCACGTAGTGTACTTGAAGAAATTGGATTGACATAAATCTTCACTTCAGCTGATGACATATTAATGTTTCATACTGTAAATGTTCACTGCCTTCATTGTAATGTTTAGCTAATGGTGTAAGATGCTGTTTGTCAGTATTACTGTTTTGCTAAGCTGCTTCATTTGGGCCTACAAGAAAAATACTCCTTGTTGAAAAGGGAACAAGAAATTAAAAGTCCAGAAATCATAAATGAAAGGGAAATACATTAAAATTGACTTAGTGTCTCATGTCACTGCATTTATAAGAAAATTGCTTTGACTTCAATAAGTGTACTGTTTTTTATAAGCAAACTTGACTTCAGGAAATAAGTGTATCATTATGACAATATCTAAATGAAAAGAAACTGAAATGTTGTGGTGTAGAAATTGTGTTTATACAACCAAAGACTTTTGTTCATCTACATTTCAGTCACCAATTGTGATAGTTCTGCTAATTTCAGTTGATGCATAAAGATTGGAAATGCCTGTTTACTACTGAATTTGTCATTATACCAAAGAATCCTGTTAGGATCTGCATATCTCACTGGTAAAAACTGTTAAGATGATACAGCTTTTGCAAGAAAACTGCAAACTGATCAACTCACTAGATAGGAAGTGTAGCTACTCTGAGCAAAACTGTGCACGTTTCTATTCTAAAAAGGGAATGTGTGAATTTAAAAAAAAAAGGAAACTTTTTAAACTTAAAAACCTAATATTAGCTTGCTCTGCACATAAACACAAAAAAGGAGGTAGGCTTTCTGACTGTATAGAGGCGCATAATGAAAATCAGATACTTTCAAAGATGGGGAAGAAGGAGCTTTATAAAAGGGACTTTTTATTGTTTTCTTTCAAATTCTACAAATTAACTTGTATTTATTGGTGTTTTATAGTTACACTAGGTACCTTAAAAAAACCCAAATCACACAGTAAGTGTCAATGTCATTGTAACTGCTTTTCTTGACTTACACCTTTAACTGCAACACGTCCCTTACAACACTCCTGCGTGACATACAGTTGAACCAACTAATTTGCAGTAAGAGCTTTTAAATATTGAATTTGTACAGTAGATTCACTGTAAGTCATGCCAAATGATAGCAAGTAATAGTTTGACACTTGGAACAGCCAAGCAGTAGTTATAAATGAAACCTGTTTCACTTGCTTGAGGGAATCAGATTCATGTATGCTTTTGAGGTCATGTGTCACACTTTGGACTAGCCAAATTCTGCTGTGCATCTGCATGGTCTCTGAGGAGGGGGAGCTGCTTCCCGCTCTTCCTCCCTCCCCAGTAACTTCACTCTAAGAGTTAACGTTCTGGCTTGTTTGCTTGAGTCAGTAGTGCCACATTTTCACAAACCTTAGCTTTGGTGCTGTTGCTGGAAGCAGTCATGCACTGCTAGCATAAGCATTTACATAGCCATCTGGAGAGCCAGACTGGCAGCTGGATGCCATCTAGGTTAAATTTAACCCACTGGGACTAGCTCAGTGTTACCACAGGCAAGCCCCTGATACAGATGCCAGTATAAATAAATGCATGGTGGAGCACGTGAACTCGCCATGGTGGAATTTGTCTCCTTCAGCTGTTTCTGGGATTTAAACATATGAACTGCTAGAGACTGTTTGTATTCTAGGGCACACCAAGGCAGTGGTTTGCATTTCTCCAGTGCATGACCTCCAGGGGTAGGCAAGGGGAAAGTGGAAGCAGAATGACCCATGTGTAAGCTTGAAGTGCTAAAATTCAAATTGAAGTGCTTAAATCAAATCTGAAGTGATTTTGTATGTATTAAACATGTTTCTAATGTTTACACTGTCACTTGTATGTGCTTGGCTGGATTAAGCTTTGTTGTGGTTGTGACAAACTGTTTGACCTCTGTCACATTGGTTTAGTTGTAATAAATGTCCATTTTTACACCATTGCCGTGTGTTTATATGTAATTAGTTTTGGTGTTTGCAAAGAAGAGGCTACTCAGTGCTAGCTTATAAAAAGGGAAATTTTATTACAGTGCTTAACCTGTTCTTGAGCACTTTATTAAAAAATGTGAGAGTATACCGTGTCCAAGATTAGTTATTTACATCCATTTAAAGTGTACAGAAAGCAGTAAATTGGCAAGTTTCTGGAAGGCTTACCACATTAAACATGGAATTTATTAAAGTGGATGTGTAGTGCCATTTCATCTGCAAATTGAAACAAACCACGTTGAGAGAGGGCTCTGGATAACACAGACCGAATATTCAAATCCTTATGTGGAATTATGAGCAAGTCATTGCAACAGCCACCGTATTGGTCTTGACCAAAAGTCTCTCTGATCAATCTGTTCTCCAGCTTTCTGAAAGAACTGAACTGGCTGATGTTACCAGAAGTATGGGGAAAACTTCATAAACCACACCACCATCTCAGGGCCTTTCTTTAGCATGAAATTTCATGTTTTACAGGGAAGGGGTTGGGGGAAGCTCAAGCATCAATTAGACTTTCTGGATTGTTTTGGCAAGTTGATTGTTGGCTTGAGTGTCTTCAGCTTCACTGAATCTTAGACTTTAACTGGAAGAGCACTTCCTAAACATGTGCTGTTCCTCTGGGGTTAATGCCATGATGATGGTGGCCTTGTGTCTGCCTTTGGAATGGTACCATGTGTCATGGGTTGTGCTTGTGCAGCTGGCTTTGTAACCTGCCTCATAGTTTACCCAAGTGTAACCTTGTTAGTGTTACATATATCTTTTTTTAACCAGAGACAGATACTGAATTCAGCTGATTCATCAGTGAACAGAAGTGTATGTGGAATAATAGGGATTTCTTTTAATTACAACTAACTTACAGTGAAAGCAAAATCAGCTGCACTCTTTAGATGATGTAAGAAAGTAAATGAAACTTTTAAATTAAGTAACACAGACTTTCATGCTTTTTAAGAAGTGCTGACCCAAGACAAGAAGCAACAGCATCTTTAAGCAGGCTCTTGTGTTTCTTTTGGGAAAAAAAAGGAATGTCACTAATGAACTTCAGGGCAATTTCTGATATGCCCAGTGGAGTAATGCAAAGCTGAATCCAAGAAAAACATATTGTCATCAAAGGACGTAAAGCTGTGAAGTTACTTGGGTTGCATTCCAGGCCTCCTGCCCTACAAGCCAGGGAACAGGACAGAGCAGGAAGGCCTTTCCAGGTGCTGGTGTCCCACTCCATGAGCAATGGAAAGCCTTGCATCCATCTGCCACTCTTCACCCTGTGGGTGGTTAAGCTGCTTTGGGCAGGCAGAACTCAGGGCAGGCTGCTGCCAAGGGAAACATGCCCTGCTCCCTGGTGCCTGAGCACTGCTGGGCAGCACTATTGCCTGCCCACAGGAGTTCCCACCACATTGCATTTATTCCCCTTCTGCCACTGGGAAATGTGCTCTTCCTGCCTGGTGATCTCCCTGCCAGGAAAGGCCCCCCTGCTGCCTGACAACTTCTTCCCACTCTGTCAGCACCTGCTTTGCTCATCACTCTAACCCACCTCAGCCAGCCTTTCAGAATTCACAGCCGAAAAAGAGAATTTTGAAATCCACTGCTTTTAAGCAGCCATAGAAACGCAGAATTCTAGAATGGTTAAGGGGCCTTAAAGATCATTCAGTTCCAACCCCCCTGCCATGGGTGGGGATACTTTCCACTGGACCAGGTTGCTCAAAGCCCTATCCAACCTGGCCTTGAACACTGCCAGGGATGGGGCAGCCACAGCTTCTCTGGGCAGCTTGTGCCAGAGCCTCACCACCCTTGTCCTTCAAAGCAAACCAAACCAAAACTTGGCCAATATGAATTCAGTTCTAAGGTCCTTTTATGTGGAATAATGCAGAATAACAGGCAGTGAGAACAAGTTATTCCTTGCAAATTTAAATCCTTTCTGTGTTTTTGGGTTTCTCCCCTTTGGAAAAAGAATTAAGCTTAACATTTAAAAACTTCTAGTCTTTTTGTCTCTTCAGAATAAACAGCTCACTCAGCTAATAAGGAAACACAAAACCATGCATATAACAGTAAAGATTATGGAGTAGGAAAACAATATTGAAATATATGGAAGTCAGAAAACTGGTTGAATCCCAGGTTTCATGCTAACAAATGCAAAATAAATGTCAGCTTTACAGCACACAGTTTCTGTGTAATAAACAGACTGTGTGTAGAAGAGAATGATCATTACAGCTACCAGTCCTACACTGCACAGGTACAGCCAGTACATTTGGGTCCAGGCCTCAAGAGAAAAAAGCTGAAGCTTCAGCCATTATAGTAGCAGAAATAAAGTATATTTAAATTTCTACATGCACCTCTGAGCAAGTCTTTTTTTAAAAATTTATTATAAGAACTTATTTTTTAAAAAAATACAGCAGCTCAGCTTCCTAAATCCCATTACAAAACCATGGGGACACAGCCTAATTAGCTGTGGAATTCTCACATGGGCATTAGTTGGCACCCGGTTTCTAATCCTGCAGAAGCCTGCTTTGCTGGTCACGGGTTCCCACCAGCCATTCCACTACTGCCTTTTGAGCTCAGCTACAGCCTGCCACCTGACACAGGATATACAGCGCACTACAGATGGCAGGAGTTAGTCTTAACCAGCAGGCTGGTGCAGCAGCAGCTGTGGGAAGCCAGCAGCACCATCCAAAGGGAGGTGTTACTGGCCTGCCAGTTCAATCCTACTCCAGCGAGCCAAACCAGCATTTGCCACATTCCGCATCAGTGACACACCTAGACAAGTGAGCATCCATGAAAAAATAGAAACCTTGGGGGAAATCTGCCTGTAAGGTCTAGTCACAAAAAAAGTACAGCACAAGAAACCAGTGGTCACAAATTTCCCAAATGTAATTTAAAACGTAGTGCTGTCTATCCTTTGAAATATGCCTTTAAAACAAAGTTATTATTTCAAAAGTTATGCTATTAAGTTACAAGTCCTACATCTGTTAATAACTAAAACTTTTAATCAAATTAACTGAGCTACAATTCTGCCTACAGTTATGACAATATACAGTGAAAGTAGCTTCTGAACGGAACATCAATATATAGCACTTTTGTTGTATTACTCCATATTGGACAACAGTTACACACGAAAGAAGGAAAATGTATAATCAGCATGCTAGGAGCAGTATGCATTTAGAAAAGGAAAAATATATATATATTATATCCAGAAGCAATGTTCATTCACTCTGAACTATTCTCGGGGAAAAACATTCTTGTGAGGAATGCTGTTGTAAAGTTTGGATATCCAGATTTTCTGTGGGACTTTACTACATTGTAGGAATTGTAATGAATACCTACTTGGGATCATTGCATTTCTGCTTTAGGCTTTTGATTTCAGTGGTCTGAATTACACTCTTAACAGCGGAAGCCCAAGTTCTTTGGAGAGGCTGAAGAGAAGGAGGTGCCTCTGCAGACCCTTCAGGCCATCTTTAGTGCCACAACCTGCTCCCTCCAAGCACCTAAAGACACCTACGTACCCAAGTTAAATACCTTAAGTTAAATAGTGAAGTCCAGTCCAGCTAACAGCATAAGTCTTCCATTTAAAAGGGAAGAAATATTTGTAATGATTTATCTAATTGCAGGTACTTTGCTAATAAAGCTGTCACTTAAAAAAGGTTTTGTCCTGATAACTTCATTTTTATGTACCCTACTCTCCACCTTGATTGTAGGAAAACTAGGCAGTAGGGTGCCTTAAACAGTTTGTAAGATAAGCCTAAAAAGTCAAGTCCTCCTCTCCCAAAAACCTAAAGTATTGTTCACTTACAAACCCTTCAGTTTCTTTAGCCACTCTGCCAGCATCCTGAGCCTTCAAAAGTACATATATGCATCTTTGGTTACCAGACGTGCACTTTTCCACTGCTTCATCACAGGTCAGGCAGGTTATTTTCAACTACAAACGGTATGCGACCAAGAGCTAGGACAGTATTTTCTATCCCCACTCGAGGATTACAACCTCATGGTCTCCACTCATACTTGGGGATTAAGATACTGAATAAATTCATTGTTTTTCTGTGTATTTCCTACTTAGTTTTAGTCTACTGCAATCCCTACAGGCATTTAACTCAGCAGCTCCGTCAGCAGAGAGAGGTCAGGGGAGAGAAAAATCCGACACTTGTGACCACAAAGCTCCTACTGGGCAAGTACTGTACAATCAAACAGTGATGTCTTTTAGATCCCTTTTCTCCAACTCATAACATGATTATATTTACTTTGTCTTGAAAGAGATTTCCCATGAACAGATGGAAAATGTAAATGGCAGTCTTCTACACAGGCTTCAGGTTGCAGTATGCTGCGGTGTGAGTTTACAGCACACTGGCTGTTCTGTACTAACTCCTTACAGGGGCAGTAAACATTTAACACACACGTAACATAGAAATAAGCATATACCAAATAAGCTTTACTTCTCTCTCTATGTGTACTCAGTATGCATCCAGGTGTTGCAGCAGTTTAGAAGGACAGAGTAGCTAGAGTACTTGACATTCACACCTTATATAGAACTTAAAACTTTTAATTCTCTGAAGCTTAGCACACAATGAACTAGGTTCCTTTATTAGGAAGAAACATTTTAATGTGCAAGAATACTTTATTTGAAACTCAAATATCTGGTGCCCTATTGGAAAGATTGCTTTGTCAGCTCTAGGTTTGATCAATTAGCAATTTCTAAAAGTAATTCTCACTTTGTTTTGGGAGTTTCACTATTCTTTCCTCTGCTGCTTGATCTCTTTTTACCCCTGCTCCTGGATCGAGAGGAACTCCGGCTTCTGCTCCTGCTGCGTGTTCGACTATGACTTCTGCTGCGACTGCGGCCTCTCCTCTTTCTGCCCCGGCTGTGAGACCTCCTCCGTTCTCGGCTTCTTGACCTTCCTGATCGGCGCCTTCTCTTGTTTTTGCGGCGGTTCTTTTTTCTCTCAGATTCTCCATTTCGCCGGTAAGAATGATCTGAGCTGGGGCTGCCCCTTCTCCTTGAGCGGCTGTAATAGTCATCACGATGGCTCGTCCTTTTTCTCCTTTCAGAGTTTTTAGACAACTGATTAGTCCGTTCAGGAGAAATACGTATGTCTCTATTGGCCTCCCAAAACTCATTGTTTGGATTTTTGAATACATGGAGAAAATTGCAGTGTTTCCCTCTTGGACACTTCTGCCTTTCAAATAAGCCTGCAACAGATTAGGGTTTGCTTTTTTTATGAACCAGACCTGTTAAATCCCTTTCTTCATTAGGTACCTACCAGAAAGAAACTTAATAAACTCCATTTCACATCTTCAAACAGAAAAACATGCATCTGACCTCCTGTCAATTTAATTTGCACAAGATTAATTTTCAATATGTACTTTCCTTGGAATTAACTTTCTAACAGCTATGAAGGTTTTAGCTTAAAACAATTTTCATAAACACTTTTACTACCTTAACCTAAGAACGTAAATATAGGTAAGTCGAATGTGACAGTTACTGCTAAGAACTGATGGTTCAGAAACTGCTGTTGCTTTTTAAAAAGTTAAATTGATGCTTCCTGTAGTTTCACTTTAAGATTATTATTTCCAAAGCATAGATCCAAACCTTCTTTTCCAGTCCAAGGCAAATCCACTAGAACAATTCAGACACACATGTGACATGGCAGGAATATTCCCTTTCCTTCCTAGATCTGCATTCAAGCAAATCAGCATGTTTGTCTTCCAAACAGAAATGAACTACAACATTAGGCAGATCTGAAAGCTACAGGCTAATTTCCTCTTTTTCAATTCCAGAAGTACACTTTCAGTAACACACATTCTCAGTTTGTGACTCACCACATATAGCAGTTTTCCACCTTGTCACAGGACAAAATTCACAATGAAGCTGTCGGCCTGCATACCATCGTCCACTGAAGAGAGCAAGAGCTGCCTGACAGTCCTTCTCCCTTTGATAAGTAAAAATGACAAATTATGTTATCATCCTAGAATCACTTCAGGTATTATTTACCAATTTTAGGCTCCCATTACAGTATGAGAATGAATCAGCTGGATTATACAGACAGTGGTTTTACTGAACTTTGGAGTTTAGTTCTAAAACTTTATAAGATTGCAAGTACTTACGACTGATACTGGACATATACATTTCCTCGCAGGTGAGGCTCATAGTTGCAACTGACCTAAGAGGATGGAAACATAAAGTTGGCACAACTCAAGGTTTATGCTATACAGCAGCTCACACATGCTAAGATGGCAGCCATTCCAATTTATCGCAGCTCATCAATGTGAACTTATAAGTGATTCTTCTGAAAACTTAGTTTTAGCCAAAAAAACAAACACCAAACAAACAAAACACCCCATAAAACAAATAAAAACCCACCCTTCTGACTTGTGGTTGATGGTTTCCAGCATTATGCTTTTATTAACTCTGGGACCTCTGCTTCACTTAGTCTGCAAGACAGCCTGTACTAATTGTCTTGCACTTGTCTGGACCACCCCTACTCTGCAACAACCAAATCCTGTTGTGAAAACGATCAGTAGTATCCTCGTATGGAAATGTGGGATTCATTACAGTAAGAGAATCTTTAGAGCAATTTACCTTCACAGCATCCTCATGAGATGAGTTAGAAAAGCTGAAGTCGCTAGCTTTCATCACTGAACAGTTCTGAAACACCTTTTTTCATAAGGACTTAGAATTCGAAGTATATCTAAAGGTCTCAAAAATACATTATTCAACTTCCAAAAAGCTTGTTGCTAGTTACAAAAGATTCTGAGGTGGGCAGGCCCAAGCAGGTAAGAACCCAGTTCTCCAGGCAGAACGGTGTACCCAGCCTCTTTTGCCCCAAGGCCTCTTCTGATATCAGCACCTAATGAGGCAAGTGGCTCCTTTCATCACTGAACCCTGACCAGTCCTCAGAGAACACCTCTCTGTGCATTGGATTAGGCAAGCGCTTCAAACATAACCACAAGCAGCTGAATAATTAAATAGTACAGAACAAGCAGTCAAACTGAGATAAACAATGTCAACACAAAATCAAGAATGGTTTTGCCATAGACATTTTTGGGTGGGAAAAGAAGTGTGTTTTGTCAGATCTGCCAGATTCTGAAGTAGTTTCCTAGAAAGAACAGTAAGAATAAAACCTTAGGCCATGTTGGAAATGGAAGTCAGCTGTAAGAGAGGGGTGTGCATAATCTGATTCCAAATGGTAGCAGAGACTCAGCTCACGGTTAAGACCCCTGCAGCCAACGTGTAATTTCTGAGTATCTCTAATAAATGAAAATGCCCATGAGAATCATATGACAGTTGCGCAATTGCTACAGAAGCTGAGAAATGCCATGCTAAAAGCTCTTACCCCATTATTAGTCACAGGGACGCAAGAAGGTGCAACTTTGCACGGTTGCATGTAACAACAATACAAAGTCAAGGATCTGAGTTTGATGGCGAGACAGCATTTCCACCCACACTCCATTGGGAATCTATATCCCATCTTCTAGGCTGGAGCATAGCCTGCTAATATCCCATGAGTCAAAATGTGGAGAGGATGCTCCTCCAAACCAGTGAAGGTTTTTTACCTACAAAGCTTATTATACAGCTATTGAAAATTCACTTTTTCTACTTTCCTCTTGCTTGAAATGCTAATGCAATCTCAGTTCTGAGGCAGCTGTCAGTAGATGGAAACAAAAAGAGAAAAGGCACTGCTTGCCTCCTGGTGACTGCAGGAAAACACTCAGGAATGGCAAGCAGGAAAGGATGCTGCACTAGATTTCACTGCAAGGAGATTTCACTATCCAAGCTGCGTATTTTGAGGCAACATGGGACTGTAAATACACATCATTCATCTCTGAGGTCTCCATTTACAGGTCCCTCTTTTTCTCCCCATAAGAAATCATAATATAAATGGGGAAAATTCAGTACAGAACATTCAGCAAACCAAGCACACAAACTAAGGATAGATGACAAATCTTGACACCATTTACGTAACTTACCTTTTTATAATTTCTCCTACCAAAATATCTACTACTGTTGCAATTCATTATAATTTGATTTTATTTTATCCAGCAAGCTCTAAAATTACACTGTTTGGGTTTATAGTCCCAATACACTTTATATCCCCACTATTTCATTCCTTAGGCACAAATACAATAGCTCAGACGTACTGTCTAACAGCCTTAGTGGACCCTCTGGGGCTTATCATGGGCTAAGTAAAGCAGAGACTGTGAGGTAACTGGACTGTTGAGCAGTATGAGTAACTGGAAATATAAAAGCACAAGCTTTTATAACAGTCAGGGGAACAGGAGAGAAGATTTACCCGGAGTAAGACAATGCTCTATAACAGCATTGCCAAGTTTACAAGTGACATGAGAGATAAACAGTTTGCTGTAAGGAAACTGTACAGTTCTCTAGTGTACATGGGATTTAGCTAGGGCATGCTGGACACAATTCCTGTTAAGGCTAGTAAAACACAACTTAGGTGGTATATGTTAGATATTTAACAAGCTGTTACATTCAGATGCATACCTTGAATTGCACAACCTTCCCCACGTTCTGAAACTCAGGGAGCACATCCTCGTAGAACTCCAGGAACTGCTGGTAGGTCTCCTCATCACTATACTCAAGGCTTGCATCTGTGTCATAGTCATCTCTCCGGCACTGCTCCATGCCAAAAGTAATGAACATCCCTCGAACGAGTAGTGTCTTACTAGATGTTGGATAGTTATGCTTGCGAGAACACCTGGACATTTGTAGTGAAGATAGGAAAGTGAAAAGATCATCACTGTGAGCCAAAGATGCACCTACTGAATCTTCAAATGCCTGCCATTTCGAGTTACACATATTACAACAGAAAATCAGTTAGTGAAAGATCAGCATACTTCAATTATTAAAACAATTATTTCAGAAGTGAGTTTACATATAATCTTACTGCTTTCTGCCATGCATAAATACATTCTTGCTTAAAAAAGCACATCTGCAAAAGCTATAGGTACCAGTAACACAGTAAGAGCTGAAGTTCTTTTAGGCTACTAGGTTTAAACAATGTTCCCCACTTCTGAAGGGCTTTATAGAAAGACTACTGACAATCTTTTAAGACATTTTAAAGCAAGTCCTTGCTCTTTATTTTGCAAGAGGAACAACTTTTACTGAAGTTTTTCTTATCATACAGGGGTGGTGGGAAGAATTGAGGGAAGGAAGGCTCATTTAGACCTGAAATTGGACGAGTACAAGATTGGTGTTTTTCCACTTCTGAAAAAAAAAAAAAAAAAAAAAAGGATTCTTCTAAGTAAGTCTTACCTTAAACTGCATCTTCTTGGCAGCCATAAAAGTATTAGACCTTGTTCATCATCCACCATGTTCAGGCTACCTCCCTCACATGCTAAAACACAGTTCTGCTCTACAAACCTTTAGCTTTAGTATGAACACAGATGTTAGCCTTCATGTTTATTTCACTGTGCTTTATGATTTCCATTTCAAACACTGCCCTGAGCAACTGGGTCATGCACTCCCCACACATTTCTCCTTTTCAAGACATGATCAGAAAAAGTCAGACTAGTCAACTCTCTTTATCTAGCACTTGCAAAGCACAGACAAACTGGAGGAGGTTAGGTCTCAAAACGGGCAATTGAAAAACTAGACTTCAGATCGGAAGTTTCTTTCTGCATCCAATCAGTCAGAAATTGACTCCCACTTTCTGGTTGACACTTCTGACTTTTCAAAAAACTACCAACAAAAACAAAACTCCAAACCCAAAACTAAAACCAGAGACAACTAATTTGTTCTATTTGAATAGAATCATAGAATAGAAGCTCATAGATTAATAGAAGCTCAAAATATTATACCCAACCAATACTGTCTGTGCACAAAATGAATACAGCACCTGACAGAATACAATCAGCCTCAAGGAAAATGAATTATCCAAAATCCAGTATTACTACAAAATATTGTTTTGAATTATTGGGGAAATTAATAATGGTGAACTCAGCCAGTTTTTACCTTCTTCAAGACACAGAGAGCTTTGACAAGATTCAGCAATTATTTTATTGATAATACTGGCTCTCAATTTTTTACCACTGAGGTCCATTTCAGCTTCCAACCCATTCTTCTAGTCCTCTCCCTAGCTGTACCTTGGTCCTTCAACTTATCGTCAACACCAGAGGTTAAAATGACCAGAATATGAAGGAAGCAGGTATGTCAGGAGGAGGAAGGAGGATGAAGGAGAGGTAGCTAAGGTCTACAACAACTGGTGAGACAAGAAGGGTGGAATAGGGTACTTCTCAGTATTTACAAAGGCTGTTCACAGTTCAAAGCAAAACTGATTTTTATGCAATCCATAATTAATCCAAGGAGGTTATCTCCATTAAATACCACTGAAACGCAAATACTACAAAGAATACAAAGAACTAAATATCTGAGAAGCAAAAATGCTGCCTGCAGTGAAATAGCTGGCCAAAGCTTTATTTAGGAATTCTGACACATATTTCAGAATAAAGATGTATAAGAACATGAAGCTATTGGAGCAAGTGCAGAGGAGGGTCACAAGGATGATCAGGGGGCTGGAGCATCTACCATATGAAGACAGGCTGAGAAAGTTGGGGCTGTTGAGCCTGGAGAAGAGAAGGCTGCATGGAGACCTCATAGCAACCTTCCAGTATCTGAAGGGGGCCTACAAGGATGCTGGGGAGGGACTCTTCATTAGGGACTGTAGTGATAGGACAAGGGGTAACAGGTTCAAACTTGAACAGGGGAAGATTAGGTTAGATATAAGGAAGAAGTTCTTTACTGTGAGGGTGGTAAGGCACTGGAATGGGCTACCCAAGAAAGTTGTGAATGTTCCATTCCTGGCAGAGATCAAGGCCAGGTTGGACGGAGTCTTGGGTGACATAGAATCATAGAATAGTAAGGGTTGGAAAGGACCTCAAGATCATCGAGTTCCAACCCCCCCGCCATGGGCAGCGACACCTCCCACTAAACCATGCCATCCAAGGCTATGTCCAACCCCACCTTGAACGCCGCCAGGGATGAACCATTCACAACCTCCCTGGGCAACCCATTCCAGGGCCCCACCACCCTCACAGTAAAGAATTTCTTCCTCATATCCAATCTAAACCTCCCCTGTTTAAGTTTAAACCCATTACCCCTTGTCCTCTCACCACAGTCCCTAATGAAGAGTCCCTCCCCAGCATCCCTATAGGCCCCCTTCAGGTATTGGAAGGCTGCTATGAGGTCTCCACGCAGCCTTCTCTTCTCCAGGCTGAACAGCCCCAATTTTCTCAGCCTCTCTTCATACGAGAGGTGCTCCAGTCCCCTGATCATCTTCGTGGCCCTCCTCTGCACTTGTTCCAACAGTTCCATGTCCTTTTTATGTTGAGGACACCAGAACTGCACACAATACTCCAAGTGAGGTCTCACGAGAGCAGAGTAAAGGGGCAGGATCACCTCCCTCGACCTGCTGGTCACACTCCTTTTGATGCAGCCCAGAATACGGTTGGCCTTCTGGGCTGCAAGTGCAAAGTGTCCCTGCCCACGGCAGGGGGGTTGGAACGAGATGATCTTAAGGTCCTTTCCAACCCTAACTACTCTGTGATTCTGTGTGGACTTGAAAGTTCCACAGAGTTGCATTATCACATAATTATCCACAATATACACCACACTGGAACAAATTACTTCTACGATAGGGAAAGCTACAATAGCTGGACAGTGGTAGAAGTTAGTAAAATAGCCTTATTAGTTTATACTGACAATTCATATAATAAGTATCAGAGTCTTTCTCTGCTGAGTTATAGTTTCTCCATAATACATATAAAAAATCAGGGATTTTCTAGCCAGATGACATACCAAGCCTGTACTAATAACAGAAATAAAACATACTCTGTTTGAATATATCTGTGCATGCATCAGAGCAAAGGAAAAGTCAGTCTGACCAATGTAACCAGAATGCAACATCAGTAATTTGCCATAACAATAAACAGTTCAATTCCAGCTAGGCAACACTTTTGCTTTCAGTGTCTGGTTCCATCACGAATAACATAACTACATCCAAATAAACTAAAAGTAATTTGCATAGCAATTTTTCTTCAGTTTGCATATGACCTAATGAAGTTGCTTCCCTTTCATCTCTCCAAAGCATTCCTTTGCTGGTAAATATTCAATTAATTACCTGTCCCCAAATCGGCAGGAACCTGTTTTAATGTAAAATGGGCAATTTGCTCTATCCTTCTCTGTTCCTATATTCTCTGGGGGTTCTGGGTTATGCCAGGTCACACCATTCTCCAGCTGTTGGAAAAAAAACCCCAAACATTAAAATACACAGAAGTTCAAAAAGAATAAAGAAATGCAATGTCAAAATAAAACCACTACCACCAGTTAACTTCGTATGCAGTTATGAGCACTGTGTTACTACAAGGCAAGCTGAACCTACTTTAAGCACTGTGTTACAAAGCTGCCCAGTGGCTTGGGTCTCTGGTGATGGACACCCTCTCTTCTTGATACTTGCTCAGTTTTAAGAACAGGTCTTCATTATTTATTTTTTTTTAATAATAATAAAAAAAAAAATCACTAAACTGGATGCTTTCTTCTGTTAAATGAAAAGCTTCTTAAGATTTTATAACAAAAAGAGTTGCAATGTATTGCTCCTCAAGCAGCAATTTCATTTGTTTTCCACAAGAATTACAAATACTGGACAGGTTCTTTCCAATTAGCTAAGCCAGTTACCTACTTCAGTCCAGGACCTGCTGAGCAGCCCTTTATACACCTGGCAGGTAGAAAGCTAGGACTAGTTACTCATTTGTCTGTGCAACAGCTCAGAGCTCAGTAAGGTTACCATCATTATTGCTTTCGTGCAGCTAGAAAAGGCTAAAATAATAGTAACATGCCAAAAGCCAGAATTAAGAAACAAAAAATAAATTCACAGTTGGCACTGGAAGTAAAAGCCTCCATTCTGTAATCACAGGCCATTAAAATTTCTGTAATTCAAAATGGGACTATCGAGTTGCAAGCCATGACAGACCACAAAAAGCACATTTTAAAAAGGGAATTTTCATTTTGTTAACCAAAAGATTTGTACAGCTGACTCACCTAAGTTCTCATTTTAAATCAACTGAAAACTGTTTACTTACAGGCAGCATTTGACCCTGATACCAGTTCTGTTCATGACTGTCAGACACAATTTTCTTGCAACTTAACAGCACCCTTGCTTCAGCAGCACATAACTGATCCCTGCACTGATACTATAACAAAGTCTCTAACATAGCACATTTCTGCCTATTCCTTTGCAGAAATGGCTGCTAATACATCTTGAGCTCTGGGCAGGTAGTTCAGAACATTTTTCCACACATATTATAAAACAGTTATATTCATAGAATCATACCTAAAGAACAGTTTAAGCATAATTTGGAACTGAATTCAACTCCAATGTAGCTATGGCAATCAACATTCAATGGGCTAATTAGGTTAAAACTTAATTTTCAGATTCACACAGTGGTTTAAGCAGATCAAGAATCTTCATGAGTTTAACACAGGACAGGAATTCAAAGCCAAATTATTCTGTAAGGCAGTGGAAAGATTGAATTGATCCTCCCTAAGATTCAAATGAAAACCACATGCTGCCAGCTTGAGATCCACGCTATTCCAGGCACCCGAGCAGTCAGCTTCTCCCTCCCCCACCTTTCTTTTTTCCCATTACAGATCTCTGCCCTCCTCTACTACAGAATCCTTTTATTTAGAGCCTGCCATCTGCTTAAAAAGACAAGTCAGTCTTGCCACCCAGAAGGACTGACAGATTTATTGAGAATTCTAATTCACAAATGAACCATAACACACAGTGCTTTGTGGGTTTTTTTGAACAGCACATATCAGTATTTCCAGATTCATTTTGATTCAGATCTCCTGAAGAGGAATGAGCATGCACAACTGCACTGCCATCAACCAGCCAGAAATATGCTTAATTATGTTCCACCCAGTAAATAATTGTTTACAGCTCATGCAAGCCACTACATATTAAATTTATTCAGGCCATTAGGTTCTTGAGAGCAGATGGACAATATGCTAGAAGGGAAACACTGGATGGCAATAAAATTACTTTTCAGTTCTTTTCCAGAAAGTCTCTGAGCATACCTGGCTTTCAGCTTGATCCAGCATCCTCTGCACAGCTGCCTATAAATGGTGCAAACACAGGACTAGTGAAAACCCTGAAGACACACAAAACATCTGGTTTCTTTAGTTAAGAACCTAATTTACAATACTCAATGATTATACATAATAAAAGTTTGATGGGGTTTGCTTTAAAAATGGAAGGTTTACTTTTGCTTTGTAGCAATTCAAGTACTACAAAGCTGTTAAAGGATACATCAGACAACACCCTCGTGTAGATGATTTTCTAATCTAACTGCTAGACAACTTTAAAAGTTTCATTTTCTTTTTTAAAACTATCATTGAGCTACTGAATACTTAAATGTATCTCCTGCTGTAGTACTCAGTCTGGTTACAGATAGGTTCATCATCATTTAGCTGCACTAACCTTTTCAACTTAAAACATTCTATGTAACACACAGAAAACCACACTGCTTAGTGAGCCTCTGTTAAAGCAAAACATGTAACTGTTAAGAAACTTTAATATCATAAGTTCACTATATCTAGCCTTCCAAATACCAGAAAACAATAAGGTTATTTTTCCCTTTTCCCCTTTCTTCTTCTAAGTTGGCTGAGCAAAACAATAGCCACTCTCCAAAACTGGCTGGAAATGTGTTCTAACGAATTATGCTAGGATGTTCCAAGAAAAAAAGGCATTTAAACATAAACAATATAAGAAAACTTTGTTCTCATTCGGAAGAGAATTAATCAAAATAAAAAAGATCAAATTTAAAAAAAAAAAAAGGCAATCCAACATAAGGATCCAGACAGCATCCGGTACTAATTATCAACTATATCAAATACTATTCACCCTAACACAGAAAAACAAATTAAAAAAAAATAATAAAAAAACCAAACAACATACACACACACACAAAAAAAAAAAAAAAAACACAACACAAAGAAACAAACAAACAAAACAAACCAAAACCCAAACCAAAACCCCACCAAATCAGAAAATCTATTTTCTCACTTTAGGGAGGGGGGAATTTTATTTTATTTTATTTTTCAAATCACTAAGTCAGAATTTGAATAAACTGCTGTTTAAAGAGACAGGCAAAATCAGCTGAACAACTTTCTCCTGCTGAAATGAGTGGCTCCACTCACAACTGGGTACGGTTTCCCTCTGGGTAACTGTTAATGCCCTCTATGAGCCAATTCAACCCACTAAACTAGTAAAATAGTAACCCAGAAAAAAACCAAACAAAAACCCAAACCAAACAAACCAGCCAACAACAAAACCAAAAAGCAGCTTCCACCTAGTTCAGGGAACCAAATTAGCGCACTGCGGGCTTGGGCAAAGCCAGACACAAGGAGACAGAAGGAATAAAATCCAGCTGTTACCACTGAACCAGTTGAACCCGCTGGTTCAACTCTCTTGAAACTATATCTCAACCTTAAATAAAGGACATAACCATTATTTTCTCTCCCTATTCTACAAAGTGAGAAATAGGACACTTCACACAAGAGGAAGTAAGACAGGAAATACAACAACTGCTGTTCTCTTTCATTGCTCATGCAAGTCTTATGTAAGTAGTGACAAAACCAACTACTACATGCAGGAGCCAGTCCTGTTTGCTCATGTCTCTTCTCCTGCTGTGGCTATGAGACACAGTAGCAAGACACCTCCCAGTGAAACGACAGGAATCTTTTGTGATTGTTGAGAAGCTAACATGACCAATCCTAGAAAGCTGCAATCACCCCTTCCTGGTGATAGGCCAGTCCTCACGTTGGAATTCTCTACAGGACATCTTACATCCAGGCCATTCAACTTCTAACACTTAAGAAGAATGTACTGTTAACAGAAAAGTTATCATTGCCTTGTATCTTCAGTACCATTTTTTATTCCACCCAAAGAGCTCTGAAAAAAGATACGTTCTGTTGGATGAGTCGGGTAAAGAAGAGCTGTATCTTTTAAGAACTGTGTAAAGGAACAACAGCAATGTAATTCCATATTCCATATCCTCATAGCGTATTTTCTTCTGTAATACTGGCTGTATTCAACTGGGACATTTTAAGGAAGAAGTTCTTTACTGTGAGGGTGGTGTTGCCCAGAGAAGTTGTGGCTGCCCCTTCCCTATAAGTGTTCAAGGCCAAGTCGGACAGGGCTTTGAGCAACCTGACCTAGTGGAAGGTGTCCCTGCCCATGGCAGGGGGTTGGAACTAGATGATCTTTAATGCCCCTTCCAACTCAAACCATTCTGTGATTCTATTAAGGATTATCTTTAATGCATGATGCAAAAAGTGTATATCAGAACCTGAATTCACAGTGTGCTTTTGTATTTAATAGATACAGAAATTGCATACTATGAAAACCTAGTTGCTTCTAGGTATATGGATTCATTGTATCCTCTTTAACAGTGAATGACAGTTTCAGGAATATAGACAGAACCAAGAGAAATAGTATTCTAACACATTTATACAATGGCTAATTAGAATGAAATCCCTCTTCCAACATGCAGACTGTTGTATCTGATAATACAAGAAGATATGTAACACGTTTATCCTCCCACTGCCAGGAATCACCTCTCTCTCTTTCTTCTCCTGCTGCTTCTGCTGTGCCGCTTCTTTCTCTTTTCTTTGCTGCTCCTCCCACTCTTCTTTTATCTTCCTCTTTATGATTAACAAAATAAAAGAAATTATTTAAGGAAACTAATGCTTTATAATCAGTCAAATTCAAAACAATCATGTTGTAGTACAACTCCCTGACCATTATGTTTTCATCCAATCATAAGCAACTAAATCTCTAGAGAAAAAAAGAAAAAAATTTTAAAGAGCGTTTTTTTTTCCCGTTTTAAGTTTGCTCTTCTAGAGTGGAAGAAAGAAGAGTTTACTCTTTCAAACATACCAACATCAAGAAAACTGAGCCCACTACAGAACAGTAAAAGATACTACACTAAATCTACCTTGCTGCCAGACACAACTGTAACACTCGGTTTATACATCACCTCTTCTTCTTCTTGACGTTTTCTTGCAGCCTCTTCTTTTTCTTTCTTAAGCTTGAACTCTTCTTGGGCCTTTTCTTCTCTCAGCAACCACTGTTCATGTAGCTTTTGTCTACCACGGAAACCAGATACCACTTAGACAAAATTTAATGACTACCCACAACTGATGGAATTCTCATGCACACAATTCAAATGTATTAGTTCAGGAATAACTACAGGTCATCCAATCTCCATTAAAAGAGAAAATTCCATAGGAATCATTCAGACTTTAGAGAAAAAAATCGTACTGCCCGAAATAGACAAAAATGGATTCAGTTTTACAGACTATATGAAACTTTTCGAAGTATCAAAGTGTAATTAACTACAAATACATCTACTGCATATATGGCATTTTCTAGATTTTTCACCTTTCAGCCTCAAGTTTCTTTTCTTCTTCTTCTTCTTCCTCCTCTTCTTCCACTTCCTCCTCTTCCTCCTCTGACACTGATTCATCTTTTTCTGTAGTTTCTGAGAAAACCCACAAAACAATGCATCCAAATAACTGGATGCTGTACTCAGCAAAGATACACAAAATTATATCCTTTAAGAAAATGAAAAAATCACAACCTACTAGTTCCACTGGCAATACAAACCACACTTACCAGAGTCTCTTAGTTTGGCAAGTGCCTGCCGCTTTTTTTTTCGCTTTTCTTTCTTTAGAATAGCTCTGTATTTTTGATGGCTGAGGATGAGAGAATATTAATTACATTAGAACAGCCAAACAAAGGGTTTTTACTTTATGCATGCACTCAATTTACATCAGCAGTCCGAAACCCCACAAACCACAAAATTAACAGCTATTCATATGAAATAGTAATTTTACAGGGACATCTGACATGACAATGAAATCTGTAGCCCTCCTGTTAGAGCTGCAAGCAGACTGCAGCAGCAATCACATCTGCACACAACACAGAGGGTATCATCCTTCTTGAGCTCTGCAGTATTGATGTTATCGTCAACTCTCTTAGTTCCTGAAACCTGGATACTGGGTAAGATTAGGGAGAAAAAATTGCGGTTCCTATCCTACAATTTTGGCACACTTTTCACTGCATTCTAGTCTTCCTCTCTTCCACAGGATATGAAATTTTAAGTCCCTTCCCATCTCCTTTGATAGTTTCCACAGGCAGCAGTCTTAATGTACAGGTAAGAAAAGCACACTTCACCACCACTGCAGACAATGTTCAGGTCTACTCTTCTGCTACCAAAGCTTGGCCAGATTCATCCTTCCTTGTCTGAAAGTTCTGCAAGGCTGCCTAGAAACACCATGCTTTTGTTATGGTCATAAAACCCTTATGTATCTGAAAGCCTTTTCATATCAACCCCTTTTCTATCATATATTATTCTAACTTTCTTCTTTCTAGCCAGTTCATAATGGAAAAATAGGAGGGAAGGATGATCTTCAGCTCCTGTCATTCCACCATGCCAAATATTCAAACAGGAGACCAAAATCTTCAGGTTTTGGATATGTGATTTTAAAAGATACCATAGGTGTAAATCAGACAGCCAAAACCTCAGCTGCGTCTCTAACCCTTCTGTTCAGGGTTACTCACAACCTCACCATCTGCATGCCATCATGGTGGTTATCCCGGCAACAGAGCACTTGCCCTCAAAGCGCAGTGCCTGACCGCCTGCAATGCCCACATCTGTGCCTCCTGTATTTGATCAAGCAAGCAAGCCTAGTCACTCTTCTTGTAATGCCACCTGCCTGAAGTGAATCTCATCTGCTCAGCAGGTGCCTCAGGCTGACAAGTGAGGATACCTCCTTCCCAGTTTCCAGACTTCCTTAGCTGCTCGTGAAGCCTAAGAAACAGAGCCAACAACTCTCCTCACTCCCAGCCCACAGCAGCACACGAGAAGGTGAGAAAACAGCTTAAGGCCAAGGAGCAGCGACTTGGCTCGCTTTCCCCTCCAGCCCCACAGCACTGGCGATCACTCCAGCAAAAGCAGAGCATAGGCGCTTGCGAAGACAGGGAGCGGGGATCCCGCCATCTGCGGAGGGGGACGGATTTGAGGGCTGGCTCCCGGCGCCGCGGCCTTCGCCGAGCCTCACACTGCCCTGCGGCCGCCTCTTCCCCTGGGCGTTGGGCGATCACCTCGGCCCGGGTTCCCCCCTCGGCAGCGACGATCGTCCCGCGGCACCGTGCCTTCCCCCACCCCCATAGGGCTTCCGACCCCGCTTCCGGAAGCCCCTCACAGCCCCGCTGGCCATCTCCAGCGCCAGGCCGCGCTCCAACCTCCGCCCCCCACGGGCGCCGATTGCACATATCCCGCTCATCTCCCGCGCCCGGCGGCGGTCTGTCGGCCATGGCCGCTGCCGCACTTAAGCTGCGCCACTCCCAGGCCCGTCCACGAGGCGGCCTCAGCCGCGGCCGCCGTGGTGTCGGCCAGGGCTGGGCCACGACCCTCCTCGGGGATCCCCGGGCCCTTCCCCTTTCCCCTAGGGACGGCGAGGAAGCCCGGTACCGGTACCAGCCTCGGCCTCACCTCAACTTCCCTAGAGGGGACTCAGGCACCAACATGGGCGCCGCCATCTTGCGTTACCGGGGGATGTCACGTGATTCCCCGGCGGAAGGGCACAAAAATCCCTTCCGGCAGCTGTAACGGGGAGTGGCGGCGGGTGTGAGGTGCGTGCACGCATGCGCACTACGCGGCCGGCTTGGTCGGGGGTGCTCAGAGCCGCCTCACGGTGGGCGGTGGTGTCTGTGGGCGAGCCCCGAGCACCGGAGGCGGGCAGAGGAGGGACCGGGCAGGGGTAACCGCCATCATTAGGCGCTTGAGGCCGCGTCGCCGAGGAAGGTGCTGGGAGGCACAGGGGCTGATGGCCTGCCGCCGTGGTTTTCTAGCCGTGTTTCAGCCGTATGAAGCTGCACCTCCAATGAGCTGGGTAGTGCATGCATGGGGAAGAGGGCAGGGTTTGCTTGACGAGTGGCTACAGCTGTTGTTAGCGTGTTTATGGATTGTCAGAGTTACCTCTGCAAAATCTGGAAAACTAGGCTGGAGCTGTTCATGGAATCATAGTAAAATAGAACTGGGTTGGAAGGGACCTTAAAGATCATCTTGTTCCACCCCCCCTGCCACAGGCAGGGGCACCTTCCACTAGCCCTGGTTGCTCAAAGGCCTATCCAGCCTGGCCTTGAACACTGCCAGGGATGGGGCAGCCACAGCTTCTCTGGGCAGCCTGTGCTAGGGTCTCACCAGTCTCGTAGTGAAGAATTTCTTCCTAATGTCTAATAGAAATCTGCTCTTGTCAGTTTGAAGTCATTCAGCTTTCTCCTGTCACTGTGTGCCCTTTTTACAAGTCCCTCTCCAGATTTCTTGTAGGCCCCTTCCGGCTGCTCCAAGATATGTCCTGAGCCGTTTCTTCTCCAGGCTGAACAACTCTTTCAGCCTCTCTCTGTATGAGAGGTGCTCCAGCCCTCTGAGTATCTTTATGGCCTCCTCTGGACTCCCTCCAGCATGTCTTCCTTGTAATTCACATCCCTCCCTCTTGTATTCACATCTGGGAAGATGAGATAAAGTTACTCCTCCAGCCAAGAACTTCCAGGATTCTCAAATGCGTGGAAAAGTAGCATTTTAAATTCCTGTTTACTAAACTTGCTTTAAAGACCAGAATTAATTTAGTCCACTGAATCTTTCATAGTGGTTATCTTCCCAGCCTTGCTGAGTAAAGCAGTGCACTTGGTGCACTGTGCAGCAGCTAGCCTGTGGTTTTTTTTTCAGCACGTTGCAGCCTGTGCTACGTGGATGCTCCTCAGCTAAAGTGACTAGCTGCTGACAGCTTGTCCTCTCTTTAGTTGTGTTGGTTACCTCATGACATACATTTGTAAACATGAGGTGTGCAATGCTTGCCAAAAGGCGAGCTTCGAGTTTGTCTTTTGGCTGCTATGAATGTGGGTGATGAATAGCTGTCCTGGCCTACAGCCTCTGAAAGAGCTGAGGAAAGTCACAGCTCCAGTGTAGCAGGGGAACACCAGGCTGGTCTATTGATGAGTTTACCTGATGCTGCTGATATATTCCTGTAATTGTCTCTGAGGCATACTACCTGTCTTGATTATAAATGTCTTTCATGGCGGGAAATGAATTACAGTGTACAGACCGTCATGGATATGATGGGTCGAAATATGCAAGTTGTCAGTAATCAATTCCTCAGCAACATGCATTATAGATAGCAGTCTTCAGAGGCACTGGATTTGTAGGTTTTGCTTGGGCATGTTTTGCATAGCCATTAATAATGTACATTGTTGATTAAGATCTAAGTTGTTGGAAACCACAGTGTAAGAACTTGTGTATCCTAGAGGTAGTATATTGCATAAATAGTCTGAGCTGCAGGCAGAGAAGCATACTAGAGCAGGCTTTGTCAAAGAGGATTAATTGACTGTGCTGTTTGTTAACAGCATAATGAGCATTCTCTTATTTATGCCAAAGCTCAGTGAAGTTACTCAAAGCAAACATGTGAGTGCTGTAGTCAGCAGTTATGTTTGCTGTTTAACCAGTGAATATTCAGACTGTGACCTCTCTGCTATTACCTAATGATGTTTCAGATTCTGGATTGTCTTTTAAAATGAAGGATTTGACATTTTTATTACTTTTACTGTTTGCTTGTGCAGAACATACATGTAAAACCGCACACGATTTGCTGCTTCTTAGGTACAGAAGATGGCAGTATTGTGCACTTTACAACTGATGGACCATTGACACCCATGAAAGTTTTGAAAAAACACAACCAAATGTGTTTCATAAATCTTATTTCATCAAGTAATTACAACTTGTCCTGGGTTCAGCAGCAGCAGTCATTTTTCTCCTCCTTAGTATTTGGTGCAGTACTGTGTTTTTGACTTTCGGCCTGGGAACAGCACTAATAACACCGATGTTTTTAGTTGCTGCTCAGTGATGCTTACTCTGACCAAGGACTCTCTGAGTCTCATGCTCTGCCGGGGAGGAGGGGAAGCCGGGAGGAAGCAGAGACAGGGCTGGGTATCGGTCGGCGGGTGGTGAGCAGTTGTATTCTCTTCCCTTGTTTTTTCCCTTGTCATTATTATTATTGGTGGTAGCAGCAGTGGTTTGTGTTATACCTTAGTTACTGGACTGTTCTTATCTCAACCCATGGGAGTTATATTCTTTCGATTCTCCTCCCCATCCCTCCAGGAGCGGAGGCAGGGGAAGGGGGGGAATGAGAGAGCGGCTGTATGGTTGTGAGTTACTGGCTGGGCTTAAACCACCACACAACTGTAACATTTCACCTTCCTTTCAACACAGTAAGTGCCATAACAGTAGCCTTCCTTTTTCTGTAAGTCAAGCCTGACTTTCACTGGTATACTCCATTTCACTGTGGCATTTTCCTGATACACTCTGGGAAAGAGCCATCTTGAGCTTATGTATTTCAGCAGTGAAAATGAGGATCTCTTGTTAGAAAACACAAAATGCATCAGCTATTACAGATACTCATACTGGTTCTGGAAAAAGCTCTGGAAAAATGCCTCTTTTAAACAGGAATACAATAATTGTGATTTTCTCCATACTGTTTATTCTTATTAATTTATACACATTATAGCTGCTTGATATTCAAGTGCAGGCACAGAATTCAATACAATTTAATTGATAAGGTGTCGGAAAGAAACAAAAAATGGCTATTCACATACCCAAAATAATGTGGCATTCTGGTTGGTAGCTGTTAGCCCTTACATGGGGATTATAGACCACAGACAGGCCTTTTCAAGCATAGTTTATTTCTGTGGAAACCTACACAAAGTTTGTGTAATTCCCTCTTCCATGTTTCCTAAAGAAAAATAAATACACCTGTATGGTATAGTACTATATGGACCCCATCACGGGAAGGCCAATACTGGATGCACTGATGGTACTTCACAGAACAGCGCAGAACAGAGAAACTTTCCTCCTATAACTTGAAGTTACATATCATACTTCATTATAAGTTTCTGAGTGTCTTCTAAGATCTGTGCACAGAATTCTGCATGCAGCAGACCCACTCTGGGCAAGAGTATGGGTACTCCATTTAGTGCACATTTGCACTTCATTTCCTCCTGCTTCCGGTTTCCATTTCTCTCATATTTCCCCCCATTGTGGACTGACATAAGCAGATAAGAACTGTTCACTCTCTGTTGTATGCCCAAGCCCTGTGTTGAAAAAAAGATAATTTTTATAAGCATACAGGTTATTAAAAGTTGCCCTCATCATAATTTTGGCCATACACTCCAGTAGAAGAATGGTCCTCATGGAACCTGACTGCTTTTATTTTCCTTCCTGAAGAAAATGAACATAAGAGAACATGATGCAAATGGCAATAAATCACTAGTACAGATTTGGTAGACTAAGAAAATTATGTTGGCTAGGAGACATTCAGGAAGTGTGGGTTTGAGATGGGAAGTGGTCAGTTTTTATTGACACTTCAGGGACGTGGGTTGTACTGTAAACTTAATAGTGAAATGATGGAAGCAGCAGCATCCTACACCACGCCCTCTAGGGCCCATAGTGGGCAATCCTGGGTGCTTGTGGTTTTTCTACTGCAAAGTGCACATTTTCGTAGAATCATAGAATAGTTAGGGTTGGAAAGGACTTTAAGATCATCTAGTTCCAACCCCCCTGCCATGGGCAGGGACACCTCACACTAAACCATGTCACCCAAGGCTCTGTCCAACCTGGCCTTGAACACTGCCAGGGATGGAGCATTCACAACTTCCCTGGGCAGCCCATTCCAGGGCCTCACCACCCTTACAGTAAAGAACTTCCTCCTTATAGCCAATCTAAACTTCCCCTGTTTAAGTTTGAACCCGTTACCCCTTGTCCTCTCACTACAGTCCCTAAAAAAGAGTCCCTTCCCAGCATCCCTATAGCCCCCCTTCAGATATTGGGAGGCTGCTATGAGGTCTCCACACAGCCTTCTCTTCTCCAGGCTCAACAGCCCCAACTTTCTCAGCCTGTCTTCATACGGGAGGTGCTCCAGTCCCCTGATCATCCTCATGGCCCTCCTCTGCACTTGTTCCAACAGTTCCATGTCCTTTTTATGTTGAGGACACCAGAACTGCACGCAATACTCCAAGTGAGGTCTCACCAGAGCAGAGTAGAGGGGCAGGATCACCTCCCTTGACTGCTGGTCACGCTCCTTCTGATGCAGCCCAGGATACGGTTGGCTTTCTGGGCTGCGAGCTCACACTGCTGGCTCATGTTCATTTTCTCATCAACCAACACCCCCAAGTCCTTCTCTGCAGGGCTGCTCTGAATCTCTTCTCTGCCCAGCCTGTAGCTGTGCCTGGGATTGCTCTGACCAATTTATATTTTAAGGCAATATATGTGAATGCTGGAGAGCGCATTCTTCACCTGCCTGCTGCCCAGTGGCTACGCTGCTGTCTCAGATTTCTCATATATTGTCTGATCTGTGAGCACTGATTAAAACTCCGTAACAGTATGTCACTTTTGCATTATTACAGTGATGACAGTGGTGGTGGTCTGCATTCAGCACCCTGTTTCCCCAAAACTTGCTGGAAAAACTCCCATTTAGTGAGACTTAGACTGGACCTGGCCTCTTGGATGATACTGTCATTCTCATAGATCCTAATCTCATCAACTTCTGAAGTCAGCAAAAGGTGTGCAGTGTTTGTTTCCATTTCACCTGGGGAATTGCAAAGCACTGTGTACAATTAGATCTGCAGTTCTCCAGGTACATTTCCATGAGTGACTAATGCTGACAGTAGCACATTGACTCTTTCCTCATGAGAGTTGAACACAACTATTTAAGACTAAAGATTAACTTCCTCAGAGTTTAAAACTGTTAATTTGTCAAATTTGAAAACTGAGGTTAAGTTTGGCCATAGCTGTTAATTAACTTATATGATAGCTCTCAATATTTTACTTTCCTGGGATTTTCCATTTCAGAGCCTTTGAAAGAAGCAGAAGAGTACCTTGCTAATCATGTCAAGAAGATGGAAGGGGTATGTTTGTTTTACCAAGTCATATGCTTTCATGAAATTTCAGTTCTCTCTTGATTTGTTTGGAAGTCCAAATTACAGTATACTGTTTAGTACATGCATACAGAAAATATATGAACTTCCGGAATTCACTAACACTGAAAAAAAAAGCATAGGAATACTGTTATTTTCAATAGGTAAACAGGTAAATTCATTTAGTACAAAAAGAGAAATAGTTCCTTGCACTAGATCAGTGATATTTCTGGGATGTAGATCATACATGAGATTCTGCATGGCTATCACCTGTAGCTTGACAGTAGTTAGGAAAAGCAAAGTTACTATAAAGGGGGAACCATCTAAAAACCTAACACCTCACAAAGTAACTGAGTTAAAGCCATACTTTGCATATATGCATGTAGACTGTCATTTGTTAAGGCAGACATGCCTGACTGATTAATTAGTGGCAAATAAGTGCAGAGACGCTTCAACAGTGCTACATACCTGGCTAAAATGGGAGGAAAGAGGCTGGGCAGAAAGATACCAATGCATGTAGATTTATTACTGAGATATGAAGTGACAGGATGTCTATCTTTTTAGATTATGCTGATAATCTAAAATGCCATTTGTAACCTGAAAAATTAGGGAGATTTTTAAGACAGTATTTAAAAATCCCATTAATTTGAAGAAAACTTATCTTTCTGCTAACACCTGCTCTAGTCTAGCTTGCCCACTTAGCTTGTTCAAAAAAAAAAAACAACATACTGGTTTGGAAAAAGATTCATATATATGCAGCAATCGGTTGCTTACATGCAGTGCTCTGTGCATATACAACCAGCTAAGCACATGGGCTGCCAGCTGGATGGGTTTGGCCTGGATCCAAACTGCCATGCACATATATATCAACTGCACGATGCTCTCCCTGCGAGCTCTGAGCTGGGGTGTTTATCATACTGCTGCTTCTCCTGGCCTCCTCCCCTTTCCGCTGGAAAAAAGCATTTGTCACGCTGCTTGCCAGCAAGACAAATTGAGGAGAATCAGCCACCCCAGCTGGAAGTTAGCAGCCCTGATCAGGGAACTCAGTCATGTCATCTGAGGTTGTTCCTGCTGGGTGTTGTGTGCCTTCGGTGTACTTTGACACCGGCTCCATGTGATTCGGAGGGAAAGAACTGATTTACAGTGATTTACAGGAGGGAGGAATGGTGATACGCGTATTGATGCTCAGTTCTATTTGCCTTTTGGCAGCAGGGGAACCATATTTGGCTTTTCCCTTCTCTTCCTAAGTTTTCCAGTATTTTCCCCAAAGGTAAAAAAAGGTTCACATGCTCATTATTGAAGTAACACACATGAATTTAGAATGAAACTGATCACATTCACATTCTTCTAAGGATTCTTTAAATTACAAATTTTACAGAGAAGTCTTTCATACATCTGTACATTTTTCAGTGCTCTCCTTTTGATCCATGCACATTCAGTGTGTTAATTTAAGCTGTCATTAAGAATGAATACATGATTTTTATGTTTTCATAGGCATAGATCAAACGTCTAAGCAGATAATGTATCCAGTAATCTTGTACTCAGAACTGGTTGCCTAGTGAGAGCAAACAGGCGCCCAGAAATCAGTTTGATTTAATGACTTCTGAAGATGGGATATCAAGTCCTTTAACCGTGCCTTCTAAAAATAAGATTAAATTAGTAAAACACTAAGTTCTCAATTACCTGAAAGTCCAAGTATTCTTATGTAGTAAATACTGGTTATTGTTTTCCATAAATTCAGTCCCACAGTTCAGTAAAATTTTCTCATTCTTGTGAAGGTCTTGGGATTTGCAGTCTCAAGACACACTTCTCAGTGCTAAAGGACCAACTGAAAGTAACTTTGAAGCTATTTTCAATTTGTGAACTAACCATTAATCCAAGTGGCTACAGGGGGACAACAGCAGCAGAGTGGAATAAAATAATCCTGTCTTGCTACCCAGAATGCAAAGACTGTTTAAGTACTCGTGATACATTCCAGTTTCTGAATTCATTCTCCTCTGTATTTCTTAAAGTATTTCCACATGTGTGTATATATATATACACAGCATGCCATGTCTACAATACAGAATATGTGCTTATTCACCATGCTTCCTATGAAGTCTCATTTTTATTGTACCTTTTCTTATTCTAGTTGCTACCATAATGATCCTTCAACAGCAAGAAATTTTTTTTTCCACTTTTATAACTTATTCTTTTCATGCAAAACAATGCCTCAGTTGTGAGGCTTTTGTGGGGAATGAGGTGTTTGCTCTCCCAGGCTCAGGCAAGCTCCTTAGCCAGAAAGTGGAGTGGGGCTTTGTCAGGGATGGGGGTACAGGCCACTGGGGCCATGATGCTGGCTCTTCGGAAGTTCCGCGAGTTCAAAGGCAAGTGAGAGGCAAATCTGGAGCCCTGTTTTTTGGGGCTGGGGTGGCTGTGTTCATCACTCATTTATTTTGGGTTGAAAAATGTGTCCAGTCTTCCTTATCCTCAGGGGCCCTCTGTGGGGCCAGCCAGTTTCCCAAGGAAGCTGGGCGGCAGCTTCCTTTGGGATTCGGTGGCACCTGAGCTTCAAATTCACCTGCTGTGGGTCAGAGCGCAGCGTCCTACCACCGCAGTCACTGGCTGCTCAGCTGTGATGTCCATCAGACTTCTCTGTGCCTGTCTGACATCGCATCTAGGAGGAAAAAAGGTTGGTCTGGAGCACTGTGTGAAATTTTGTATTATTCTAAAAAGGAAGAAGGAAAATTAAGAAGTTGTTATGTCTTTTTTGTTTTTTTACTGCATAAAAAATTAGTAAATAACTAACAGAAGACACTTGTTTCTAGTGCCTGTTTTAGCTAAAATAATGGGGGTTAATTATTAAACCTTTGGTTGCTCACTTGTGCTCCTGATGCTTTAATCCTGGGTCATGGAAAGTTTAAGAGTGCTTTACAGGGGAGACTTACTTCTTTTTCTTCAGCCTTTCCACGCTGACAGGATGTTACGGGTTTTGCTGCTTACTCTCTCTGTAGTTGCTATTGCTCATGCTGGGCTCTGCAAGCCAGGTAGGTTTTGGAGCTGATTCCCACCCTTCCCCAGATAAATACAGCTATGAGTTTACACCTATAAAGCTGCCAGCTTCTCAGGTTTTTATTGTAACTGATTGTCTCTGGTTTGGAGATTGAAATGCTGAGCATTCACTTCTTTTATGAGTTTGCAAATTAAATCTGGAAGTTGATCTCACTTAAAAAGGTTGTGGTAACCCTCACTGAGACTCTGTAGGGCTGTGGCTTTTTTCACACCAGTAACTTCTGTCCTCCTAACTGGGTGATCTGTAGAGACAAATTGAGAAGAGCTGCCATTTGTGAAATAATCAAAGAAGTAAATATATTTAAGTCCTATTTTGGCTGATTGTCAATATGTGTTTCCTTTTTTCTCTCTTTGTGTCAGATGCACAGAATGCTTTCAAAGTACGGCTTAGTATCAAAACAGCTTTGGGAGATAATGCAGTAAGTAAAATATCTTCACATATTCATCCCAACTGAATATATAAGAAGTAATGTGTACTGTAAAATTTCTGAAGGCAGTGCAAGCAATTTGTTTTGAAGTGTTAATTGTAATAGATGTGCTCAAGTCATGATCCAGGCATCCATTTCTTGACATTTGACTAGTCCACTCCTTAAAATGGGATCCTTTAAGAGAAGTATAAAGCTCATATTTTCATAAAGATAATATCCTGTCAAAGATATTATTTTTTTCCTGGAAAAACAGTAGAGATGTTACACTTTAGGAATGAGAGGTGCTGCATAAATCTAAGTCTGCATTTTGGGAAAAGCACTTCTGCTTCAGTGCTAATTGTAAAGTCAAGTATGTCTGGGAAGAGAAGCAGGAAAAGATTTCTAGGTCTTTATAAAATGGGACTTATGTCGGACTCCCAGACTGCTCTGGAGAGATCATTCAAGCATATCTCATCAATTCCCTACTAATGTAAGGCTTCGTCAGACAGTAGCCTTTCTTGTCATGAGGCTCATGAGGACTGGAATGCTTTGTCTTAAAGCAGGTCCTTGAGCTTGATGAAGTACTGTTGTGAGCAATAAGGATCTGTGATACATAAGAGACTGGGACATTGGATGACTGAATGGTCCTTCCTGATCAAAAGCACTATGAAATATGGCAGAGCTCAGTACTTTGCAGTTTAGAATGCTTAGAGCAAATCTGCAATGTGATACAGCATAAAATTAGATATGAAATGTCTTGAGCAGTTGTCTGTCTGGAAGTCTGGTGTCTGATTATGTTAAGAGCCCTGGGAAACAAAAAGCAGTAGGTTACATATTATAAGACATTGGAGACATGTAAGTCTCCCTATGACTGTAGAAGCCTTTCTAAAATTACCCTGAAATATCAGATAATTTAAACTAACATTAGCAGGGACCTTATTCTGCTGGTAACTTCATAAACCAGACAAATTGGGAAAAAAATTCCAGATACATGCTAAAGTATTTGTGGAAATTCATATTGAAGTCAATTCACTTGGGTGAGAGACTTTAATTAAACAGTAGTGTGAGCCTGATTAGTTCAAAAAATTATTAAAAATAGTGTTCTATGGCTTCTGTTATTGAAGCTCCTCTTGATAACTGTAATGTTTCTCTTTAATCTTGGTTCAAAATAGTAGCAAGGAATGAAAATTGCAGTTCCCAGTAATGTCCTTCCTTAGTGCTTTTTCCTTCTCCAATTGTAGTAAAATAAGGGGGGTTTATTTGATCATTTGTGGTTTTTTTTTCTTATTTTTCATCTGAAAAGGATTTGATGCAAATACTAAATCTTGAAGGCATCATTGTATCACAAGAAAAAAGCAGTAACTGAGGAGTCTATTTAATTTTTTTTAGAGAGATAGTTTATTTCATATGTAAATGAATGGGGCAATTTCGACCAGCATTTTAGAACAACATGTTGAAAGTGGTATGATGCCATACAGAATTAGTCACAATGAGCCATTTACTAAGGGCACAGGTAGTAGTTGCTTCTTTCCATAACCTTTGCAATCTTCTCTGCAAATGTCTGAAATTAAAAACTGAAACTACTATCAAACTGAAATTTATTTTGATTGAATAATTTGTGACACTTTACCTTTTTATTTTATTTATCTATTTTAGCAAAGAAAAGCATAATAATGTCACTGTATCACAGTAGGACACAGCCTGCTTAGAACATCTTGGTTATGATGCTCTGCTGATGATTTTTTTTCCATTCATTTTCAAGTCACTTCAAGCTGGCTTACAACACAAAACACTGATACGGTGGGCATTTTGCTCTAGGACTGGCAGGATAACTCCCATGTTCAGGGGCATAGAAAATCAGTTAGTGTAGTTTTCCACAGGTTTTAGTGCATGCCACTTTGTGTAAGACTGATAAAGACAGGACACCATTTTTTAATCTGTTTACAAGGTAGGCTGTACTTTGAGGCAGGAGTGTCATTTCATGTATTTATATGGTTCTTATCACAATGGAGCTGGAAAGAGCAGCTAAGAGACAGTATGTATTTAGCTGTTACCATTTTATTCACAAATAATGGGTGTACTTGACATTGTTTGCTAACTAGTGGGAGGAGACATGGTATCTGTAGCCTAAATGAAAGGAAAGTTATTTATGAGTCTGAAGATGATGTTAACTTTATGAGCTTCTGGAATAGGTGCTAGTCACTAGTTGCTTCCTATGCATAGAGTTAGCAGAGTGCTAGAGAGTTAATTCAAAAGGGCCAAAGGCAGCTAGGAAGTGAACAGAAATTATGTGCACTGGGAATTCCATGTAAGTCTGTGTCACCACTCAGTTTAAACATCAGAGTCAAAGAGCTGGTACCTCAAAGGCTGAAGCCAAGTAAAATAGAAGGTGCACCTCCTTCTAGCTCATGTATTCAGGCTATTTCCAGGATAGAGGATGAAGGGGAGAAAGGCTGATGCGCATCTGGTGTCTTTCCACCAGGTGGGACCCAGAAGTATGTTCATGTGTCTGTAGCCATACTGTAGCCTGAATGGCTGTTTAATTAAAACACCAAACTGTTCAGGAGGGAGGGGACCTTGGAAGGTCCCTAGTCACCTGCTGCTCAAAGCCAGGTCAACACTGAAATCAGATCAGGTTGCTCACAGCGATTTTGTAATATTTGTAATAAAAATCTATCTTGTTCTGCTACTTTAACATTTAATGTTGTCTTTCTTAGAGCATTACTATACCATTTGACCTCGTCAATAACTTACACTCATCATCTTTTATCCATTCTATCATCAACCTCCTCTTTTGCTACAGGCACTTAAGGCTGATTTTTACAGTCAGCTGTGTCTAATTCTGCTCCTCCGTAACATATAAAGGATGACAAATGACAAGTGCAACTGAGCCATGGTCTTTGTGTGTGTTCCTCTGTGTAGCAAAGAAGATGGTAAACAATAACGTTTCTGATACTGTCATGTAGGTTTCACTGATAACAGAATTATTCTCATAGTGTGTGGTTGCAAATGATATTTAATGTTTCCTCTGTAGCAGCACAAAATGTGCATTAATAGCTGTACTTTATAGGAACATGAGAGCAGAAGCAACATCCTCAGTCATCAGCTGCAGTCCAGGCTTTTGCAATTGGAGGATAAAGGTGAAACTGATAAACCCCGATAGTAGAACAATTCAGGTTTCTTTGCACCTACCCCTCTCTGACTGGAGAAAGCTGATGATTAGAAATTTACTTCTGGCAATCTATGCCCACTTGTCGTGAGTTCATAAGTTTGTTAGCTTTAACGTATTCTTGCCATACTTTTCCTCCTCATTATGTTCCTTTCCCCTTGCATATTCCTTCATGAGTCGTTTCCTGAGGTTCTTGTCCATATGGAGCCCATAGCAACCTCACTCTCCTCTTAACTTCTGTCTGATCACTGTTTTCTGGGGACTTCATGCCCTTCTGCCCAGAAGGTTGTTTGCAGCATCTTCTTCAGCATCTCAAGCAGGCTCCCAGTTTCTGCTGAGCTTTCTCTATTTTCCTATTTCTTGCAGCTTTCTGTTTATTCTGTCTTCTTTTTAAAGTGCTTACTGTTTTAGCTGGGGATTGAGTTCCTTACTACAAATTATTTTCCCTGTTTTAAGATACCCTTTGTTACTCTGACTTAAAGAATCTGTAGGCTACTGCATTATTTATGAAAACAGAATACTTGATAGTGGCAAATTGTGCATATATATATGTACTGCACGGAATGTAAGCATACCAAGTACATATACTCAGTAGTACTGCATTGCATTTGTGTCCATAAAGTGGAGTGTGCATTATCATTATCCATTTTCAAGACAACTGATTCAGTTATCTCTGCAGCCGGTTTAATCCACTGGATAACAGATTAGTTATTAACGTCCATTTGGACCTGTTCTCAAAGACTGCAGATGGCATGTAGGGATTCAGTCAATAGTAGCACACACAAAAAAAAGATCTTTCCTTTTAGTGCTGCAAATTGTGCTCCATGGTTTAAATACAGATGTCTTTAAAATTATGATAAGTAGTGTTATGGCTCTCATCTGTATTAATTCTTCTACTATATTATCTCTTTTTCTTTTAGTACTAGTTATTATTACTGACATGTTTTTGTCCATGCAGTGGTATCAAAGGCAGGCTTTTATAGTTTCTTTTCAAAGATTCTCTCACTTTTTTTTTTCCCTCCCCTCCCCTCCCCTCCCCTCCCCTCCCCTCCCCTCCCCTCCCCTCCCCTCCCCTCCCCTCCCCTCCCCTCCCCTCCCCTCCCCTCCCCTCTCCCCTCCCCTCCCCTCCCCTCCCTAGTCTAGTCTAGTCTAGTCTAGTCTTTCCTTGTTCTCTCAATTTCTCAGTTTTATTTCCCATTACTACAGTATGCTTACGCCTCCATTCACAGTTGAAGAGTAGTGATCAGAACCCAGATTCTCCCTGCTGCAGATGAATTTTAATGCTACTCAAATTGTCTGTTGCTCAGCTTTATTGTCCCTGGCCTACCGCATCTCAGAGAGCCCATTTGACAGCTCATCATTTGTGTAGGGATGATAAATATGATCAGTATGACATTCTGCCCTTTAAATGATTGCCTCCTTCCTGTCTTAGGTTCACAGTCCACAGCATATCAGAGCAAAATGAGAGTTGATACCTGGAAGTTGAATTCCTTCTTTCTACAGAGACTTTGCAGCTCCACGCATCCAAAATCAGAATTAAAAAGAAAAATTTTTAGCATTTGTCATTTTTTATGCTATTTATTGCTTTTTTGATGTAAACTGCTGGGTTTTTCAATGTGTTATAAAGGCCCATGAAAAAATAGGTCCAAGTGGTCAACAGGATTAAGTGTCTACCCTCTTGGGCTTCTAGTTTGGATGATTACAATGCAGATTTTTTACATGCTGAAAGTTAAAGATTATATTTGTGTTCTGATTGACTGAGGAAAGCTGTCTCTAACCTCAATTAATATAATTCCAAGAAACTACTAATCTTTGTAATCTGCTGAAAGGGGAAATTCAATCAGTATGCCTCAGTCATGGCTGTTGTTGTAAAAATGTAATAGGTGCAGTTCTTACAGGTCATTAGAATTGCATATGTGAATGAAAGCCCAGGGGAAGCCAGTGGAGCTATCTCAGAAAAGTGAAATTGTGGAAGCATGATTTTTCATCAAGAAAACAGAGAACAACTTTTGGAGCCTGCATTTTACTTCCTATTGAATTAGTAAGGATGCTGTTTTCTTTCGTCTCATGTGCAATGTAATAACTTGTACTATAGTTTAGTCTGTCTTCTTGTTACAAGGATGGCATGCAGCAATAAGGCCGTAATCTCATTTTATTTCTTGGTGTCCTGACATCCAACTCCCAGAGACTACCTTCAGCATTATCTTTTTTTTAGGGGGAGGGGCAAAGATTTTTGAGAGTGGATTTTGGCCTTTTGCTTCAATAGGGTTTATCCAGCAAAAGAGGCAAGGCCATCGATGCAGGTGTGTGAGGGAGAATTCTAGTAATATGCCTTATCTTTGGTACAAGAACCTTTGCATCTCCAACTTTGGAAACATTCAATGCATTCAGCTTTGGAAACATTCTTTGCACTTTATATTGTGCTTTGTAACAGCTGCTATTAAAAGTCCTTAGTGAACGCTAAATAGTGGTAGGAATTTATTTTCATAGCACAACCAGAGAATTTATTCATTTTCTTGATCAATATAGCATTTCAAGTTCAGTGACCCTTTTCCCTTACTGTATTGCCAGCACTGGTGCTGAAACTGATTATCTTCCATCTTCCTTTACAGTATGCCTGGGATGCTAATGAAGAGTACCTCTTCAAAGCAATGATGGCTTTTGCAATGAGAAGATATTCCAGCAAGAGCACGACTCAGTAAGCACCTACTCTGATTTGCCTTATGCATATTAACAATGCTGTACGTAGTGGTGTATTCTTTGCTGTGCAGAACTGTAGAAATCATTATATAAAATTCCTGAAAACAGACTATTCCACTATATTTCTTTGACACACAGAGAAATGTTTGTCATGGTTTAACGCCAGCTGGCAACTAAATAGCATGCAGCTGCTCACACACCCCCCACAGTGGGATGGGGAGGAAAATTGAAAAAATAAAATAAAATCTGTGGGTTGAAATAAAAGCAGTGTAATAAATAAAGTGCAATATGCTACTACTACTAATAATAATAATGAAAGTGGAATAGCAAGGAGAGACATATAAAACTAGAAGGGAAGAAGAAAAGGAAAAAAACCCACAAAACAAAAAAACCCAGAACCCCAATAAACATAAGTGATGCGCAATAAAATTGCTCACCACCCACCAAACAATATCCAGACCAACACAAACAGCAATTGGTCCCTTCCTGCTTAACTCCCCCCCAGTTTCTATACTGGGCATGACCACTGTGGTATGGAATACCCCTTTGGCTAGTTTGGATCAGGTGTCCTGTCTCTGCTCCCTCCTGGCTTCTTGTGCCCCTTGTCACTGGCAGAACATGAGACTGAAAAGTCCTTGATCAGGGTATGCATTACTTCGCAACAACTAAAAACATCAGTGCATTTTCAGCATTGTTCTCAGACTAAATCCAAAACACAGCACTGCACCAGCTACTAGGAAGGAAACTAACTCTATCCCAGCTGAAACCAGGACAGTGTTAAACATCATACTGTCTTTGTCTTAAGCAGTGTTCAATCTTTGGACCATTATCCCTGTTGATGTGAGGTGACACAGCTGTGGATCTCAGTGGATTGTGCCGATTCACTTTAGCAGAATCTGGCAGTAAGACATGATACTTTCTGGACACCATATGGGGAGGAGGTGAAGGAACACATTGGCAGGGTTAAGAAATATAGTACAGATCCTTGAATAAGCAGCTTTGGTGCCCATTTTTGAGCACAGCTCCAGTGGTATGCTGAAGATGAGCTGACCTGGGGAGCTGGAAGGTGGATGGCTATGCTATTGCTGTGTTCTGCTGGGTGTATCTATCCCTAATATTGCAGTGGTTGAGTTATGTAGCGTCAAGAAGTTTCAGATATTGCAGTTGAGACATAAATCAGCCTCTAATTGGTTTTGGGATTAAATCCACCCTGAGGTATTGAATATTCTTCTCAGGCTTCTGATCCTTGCAATTTATGAAATTAGATATCAGATTAGGCAGACTATTTAGCAAGCTGTATTTGCAGTATGTCTCTTAAATGAGAAACCTTGTGAGTTTCTATAGGTCTATTATTTTTTCATTGTTTTCAATCTTTTACTTTAATAAACCCTGCTTCAGGCTGTCATTGTATCAGATGAAGCATATTACACATTTGGAAAGGTATTAGTTACCTTAATCGCATGGTGATTATTGTGGCTGCTGGACTTTCTCTTAAATAGGAGGTGATTTCCCTCTCCATGTAACAGGAATGTTTGGTTCCTTGCCATTTCATTTTTATTACTCAGAAGTTGTCTCCTTTGAGCAAGAGAGCCACTATACCAAGCTTAACAGAAACGGCCAAGTATGCTACTGCACCCAATTAAAATGACATTTAAAAAAATGAGTTCAAGATACAAGCTAATTAAAGGTGATTATGCAGGGCTTTTTCTCAGGTTTTCAAATTAGCAGAGGCTTCAGAGTATCTGACCCATAAAGATTTGCTTTTGTATACTTATTTTAGTCTCATGTCCTTTTTGTAAATTATTCTCTTTCTTCAAAGTTATAGTTCATTCACATAGCAAAAAACCTGGGTCAGAAGCCAGTGATCTTTTTCCTCTTTAAGCACCACGGCTCTCTGCACTTTAAACTGATATTAGAAAGCTTGGTGCAGGAAGAGTTAAAAAATCAAGCCAGTATGAAAGCAGTTAAATTTTGAATGGAAGTTATCTCTATCCACTCTGGCAAATCACAGAATTTATGCTCACTTAATTCTGTCTCCTACCAGGACAATTTTTCCTATGGACAAATATGATAATGTCAGCACCACTGCAGTTTGGAGGAGGGGTTGCACATGTCAATAATTTCCTGCTGCTGTGTTTGTCAGAGGTGAAGTCAGCATAATATTTGGAAACAGCTTGGTGTGGTCATCTTTCTCTCTTCTTAAGATGGTATAGGACTTCCTTATGTGGGGTATAGCTTGTTGGGGTGTACCTTCGAGGTATAACTGATAACTCTTCTAGGACTTCTAGATACCTCTGGGGTCATGTGTAGACAGCATGTCAATGACAGACAGCTGTGCCTCTCTGAGATCTGGTCCAACTTCCTAGGCAACAGGCTGAGGAGTTTCGTATTTATAGATTTCTCCCAAGTCCCAAAGGGCCTCTGAGTCCTCAGAGTTCACCAGTGGAGAGAGAACCTCTCAGTGCACCCCAAATAACCTGCCTGTTACATGAGATCAGGAAAGTTATGAAAGCCTCCATCCTGTTAGAAATCCTGGAAATAATGTACTCCTTTTCCCACCCATGTGGCTGGCAGCTGGGAGGAACTGGGTGTAGAGGAGGAAGTGCAGACCATCTTCATCCCCTTCGCAGTGGGAATGGAGGTACAGGACCACTTGTCATCCCAGAGGGTAGAGCAGCATGCCCTGCACACTCTCGCATAGCTGGTAAGGAGAGTGGCAGTGTGAGAGGGATGCAGAAGCAGGAGCTGGTGTCAGATAAATTACATTGCGCTGCAGGAGCTTTTACAGATTAATGCCAACACATTTTCTTTGGGAGCTGTAAAAGATCAATGATAATTATTCTGTCATAAAAGAACAAAAAAATTGCTTGTGACTGCATTCTGGTAGCATCTAAATTTACCCAAATTTTGCATCTGTTTAATTAAAGACTTTTGTCAAAATAAAAACTTACAAAAAATTCACCAGTATTTTATGTAAGCAAATGCCGGTTCTGCCAGGATATAAATTCTGCACCATCCATAACCAGGATGTGACAAACCTCCCCTTTAACATTGATATCTAACACACCCACCGCCTTGCAGTAACTCACAGCTACAACTAACTCCCACATGAGACCAAATGCCATTAACTTGAGCAAGCTGGATCAGGCCCCAGAATAATCTGTCTGGTGGATCAGCATAACCATTGTTGCAGTCTGTCCCATCATTTTTGAGATTCAAAGTCATCTTTTGTTAGGCTTCTGGAGCTGAATAAAAGCCAGCCTGTAATGACAAGTATTTAAATATGCCGCTGGAAGCAACAGCTGATGATGATGTTGCCCTTGTGTAATTAATGCAAAATGGACAGGATTGCACATTACATCTCCAGTTCTCTAAAGTTAATTTCTAAACTAGAATTTAATAAATGATGAAGCTCTGTTTAATGTTTGAAAGGCTTGTCAAACTTTTCAAGTTTGTGTGAAACAAAGACAAAATCCACCAAATTACTCAGTAATTATTAATACATATTAAATAAGTATTTCTTTTTCAGTGAAGAATTAAACCCCCTTTATTTCCTGCTCTATATATGGCTTCTCAATACATACATTACCGAACTATGTGAGCCAGCCTTTGATCTCTCAGTGTTAAAAAATTATTGTCTGTAGTCTGTGTTAGTAACCCCGTTTTTTCTAATCTGTGACTCATTTGAAATAATATGCATCTCTTTTGGGCCTGAGACTAGTTAATCTTTAAAACAGAAAGAATGTCATCACATTTACTTTCATTCATGTAACAGAATCTACTTTTGGTATGTCTTTTCCCCATTTGTATATTAAAAAAGCTGAAGTTTTCCTCATGAAGTGATGAGAAAAAATATCCATCAACATTATCCATCTTCCTAAGACAGGCTTTTTTGATACTAAAAATATTGTGTCTGTTTAGAACAAGAAAATAAGCTTCTAGAGTTAAAGCTGTTACAGCAAGGTGATTCCATTGCTGCTGTTCACAAAGAGGAAGAAAATAACATTCCTTTGCAGGAGCAGCTGCACAGCACTGGGTTGGAAGGAGCCTGATGCTTTCAGGCGAGTTAGAGATAGGTGCTCAGGACTTGGGGACTGTGGTTCTCTCACGAGCTAATGACCGCTCGAGGCAGCCAGCTCCCCAAGTCTCTGGTAGCTCTTTCTTACCCTAACCAACCCTTTATATCTCCATAAGGAACAATGATGGTGTTTCAGGCCAAGGAATCATCAGGGTTTCCTGCACTCAACTCACTGGTGTTCACTTGCATATATTAAAGGAAATGCAATTTCAGACTTCTGCCATGATGCCATAAAGCAGAACCAGGATCTTGTAATTTTGATGATAACAGTCTCCTATAGTCCCTGTGACAAAAGTCTTATTGCCTGCTAAGGAAGTAAAAAGATGTAGACATATATGTTTGCAAATACATTTAATTAGCATAGTGCACGGAGATGTCAGAGTCTCAAATCTAAACAGTATATAAGCATAGTGTAGTAATTATTCTGCATGCTGTGAATCAGACCTGTGTGGAAACAGCACAGGGGAAAAAAGCCAAAAAGTGTACCTGCTGCAAAGAGATTGCCACATTGGTGCTTGTTGAGCCAGTCTGTTTTGGTGTTTACTCAATCCCCTTTGAACTTCTCATAAGCAGTATTACCCTCTTTGGAGACAGGAAGGATTTACAGCATTCAGATTCTGCCAGTGGTGGTGGCAGTAAAGCCAGGTTTGGATTCTTATAATTGAGCAAAGATTTTAGACAGCATAGGGAGCAGAAAGGAGACAAAATTCATGTATTTTAGTGTAAGCCTTGCTGCCCAATTGATTGATTCAGTGCTGTTTGTACGAGAGAAAGAGATGCTGCCCCAAAATGATGGTTGACTGCTCTATCACATGTTGAAAGCTTTGACACTGGAAGACCCCAGATTGAATTGTCTCTGAATCTCTGAATGAGAGTAACAAAGTCAGGGTGTTCTGCCAGTCTTTGTCTATGAAATTTATTTGGGATCTCTTTGGGGATCAGACTTTCCTCACTCACCCCATTTCAAGAACATCTGTAGGGCAGCATGAACCCAGATTTTCTACTTGGGCCAGGTTTTGATTGCACCACAGAAATTCCAGCTTTAGGAACTGCAGTAAAATGAAGCCTTAGATCCTACTGTTATAAATTCTCCTGATGGAAAAATTCCTCTGCAGGTACAATTTTGGATATTCTGTGAAGTCAGCAAGAGCTTCTCAGCCACCAGCCAAAAGTAGACTCTTCCTCCTCCCACCCTAAATGTTGTGGTTTGCTTTTGTTTTGGGAGGAGTAAATCTGCTTTGATCTTCTGACTGTTGCCAGCAAACTGATGTGAACATCTTTCCGAATTCCAGGGGATGACTTTCCTCTTTTGTCCATAAAAATTCTCTATATTTGCAAAATTGTCATTGTTCCATAATGGTGAAAGTGGCTATTTCAGTACTGCAAAATTATTGATGTCCATTTTATTGTGTATCTCTATTTAATATATACCTTCTCTGTAAAACGAAAGGTTGCACTACCCAAGATACCCAGAATACCGCCCAAAAAGCTTTTCAGCAGTCGGTTAAATATTTGTGAAAAAATACACGTGATGGAGTACTGTGATCAAGCCAATGCCTGTTGTGCCTTAAAAGCAAACTCATTCTTTTCTGGACAAAGTCTATACATTCATCGGCAATTGTGACTGCCTTTTTAATGCTTTCCTTCCTACCTCATGCTTCCTGTTTCTCCGGCCACTGCAGAGGTCATAATTATGATTGTAATTAGCCGGCAGATGGCACTACAAAACAGAGCTCTGTGGCAGGGGAGGTGGCTTGCAGCCTGAGAAAGATCACAGGTTGGAAAGGAAATGTTAAAACCTGAATTTTGATGATGGACAGGCCAAATCTTAAAACCAATTGTAGTAGCAATGGACGTTACAAACATCACTGCAGTGAATTAAAAGAGGGACTGCATTCTCCTTCACTGACATACTGCAGAGTTTCCTTCTCCAGAACAGCAGTAAGTATCTGAAGACCGACCATCCCAAGTGGGGTCAGTCAAGACAGGGCAGCTTGTGACCAGGTAGAACTTGTGCAAAGGGGAAACGAGTCAGGTCTGCTCTCTGGAAATAAAAATGATCCTAATTCTTGGTCCTAGACTTTCAGAATATCTGCTCGCCCCTTGGACATGGCCAGTAACCCTGAATCCTGAGCCAAATTCTTTAGGTTATTTATTAATGATCATAAAATCATAGAGTCACAGAATGGTTTATGTTGGAAGCGACCTTAAAGATTATCTAGTTCCAACCCCCTGCCATGGGCAGGGACACCTTCCCCTAGACCAGGTTGCCCAAAACCCCATCCAACCTGGAAGTATATGATTATATATGTATATAATGTATAATGATATAGAGCTAAATATTTTTTCCCATTTTTATCTCTCTAGCTATCTTTCATGAAGATGTCAGTAGTCCTTTTATGGTACATGCTATGTTCCTTGCCATGCTGTAATAAATGTCATATTATACGATTCCTATGTATTATGCGTTTGGCTGGTTTGTTTCTTAGTTGTGTGGATAAACTAGCAATACACAGGAAGACATAAGGGTACCATCTATCCTCAGCCACTACTATGATATATTAGCCTTCACTTCTTTAGTTTAAATGCCTATCATGTCATTCCATGGATTTTTTTAATGATACTTCTACCTTTTACTACTATTAGTGGTAGAAAACAAATTTGTAGGAATCTGAAAAAAGGCATTTTAAAGACATTTTTTTTCACACTTTTTACGTAGTATGCTGTAAGAAGCTGTGTGTCTGTGCCTTTCCACTATTAACTTCACATAAGGCTGAGCAATCTTCTTTTTAAACAGATAATATAAATCTTTGTCATAGCGTAAGCTAAAGGTCATAGGCCAGTGCCAGTAGAATGTATACGCTTAGCCCATTGCCCTTACTCTGTGAACAAACATGTCAAAAAGAATAACATCAATTTCATTGCTCTTCCCTCCAACAAATGAATCCCATAGAAGGACTGCATTCATTTGAAAATCATGTGGGGAATCCCTCATTCCTGGTTCCTGTGGCATTACCTGTCAAAACCAAAGCTCTTAGTTCAACCAATGCATTTGCCCCTTTATACAGCTTTTGTCACAGCCCTAATGAGTAAGATGCAAATATGTATTTTTCCATTTCATTACACTAAATGTGTATCCAAGACTATGCAAGTTTGTAATAGATTCAGAAATTCATTTTAAGACTCAAGTTTGGTCTCAGTAAGTTTTTTTTTATTATTATTCATATTGGAAAATAGGAAATGCTGAGAGTGATATTTCTTCCTCGAGCATTAACTGTAAACTTTTATAAAAGTAAGAATTTTTCCCCCTTTAAATGAAAGAAATATTTTAAGAAAATCTGTAATATTTCAGTAATTCCTTCTATGCACTTTAATGGTGATTTTTGTTTTAACTGTCTGCAGAATTTCCAATGTGCTGCTGTGCAATGTGACGGATCGGGTGTCCTTTTGGTTCGTGGTCACAGATTCTTCAAAAAATGTGACAACTGTTCCTGGCAGTGAGGTAGAAGCAGCCATCAGGTACAGCCACTGCCTCTGTAACCTTTTCTTCCTTGCTGACTGAGGATGCTTTTTCTCTCTGGACTCGTGTGAATGAGCACTCTGCTCTTTAAGGATGAACCAATCCAAGTAGTTAAAACACCAAGGAGTCATTACTCTTTCATGCGTGTGAGATTAGAGGATTTTTAACAGTCCCACAGAATGCAAAGCATGTCGGCATTGGGATTATAACTTGGAAGGAGTATCCCTTATTGCTGGAGCCCCAGAAGAAATCTAGTCCCTTTCTAGAGCTTTACCTGTAATTTGCTGACCTGTGTACTGCACATATGCTGCTCTCATCCAGCTGCTATATTTCCCAGTGAGAGAGCCTTCTCCCTCAGATGAGAGAATTACACACTTTCTGGGTGTTATTTATGTCATAGAATCATAGAAACATTTAGGTTGGAAACGACCTGTAAGATCATCAAGTCCAGCCATAAACTGTTAACACTTGACAGTGTTAACTGTCAAGTCCATCACTAAACTGAGTCCCTAAATGTCACTTCTACACATCTTTTCAATATCTCCAGAAATGGTTACTTGACCACTTCCCTGGGCAGCCTGTTCCAATGCTTGACAAACTTTTTGGTGAAGATGTTTTTCCTAATGTACAATCTGAATCTCCTCTGGTGTAACTTGAGTCTGTTCCCTCTCACCTTATTGCTTGTTACTTGGAAGAAGAGACTGACACCTACCTCTTGCCATACTAGTTTCAGGTAGTTGTAGAGAGCAATAAGGTCTCCCCTGAGCCTCATTTTCTTCAGACTAAATAAACCTAGTTCCTTCAACTGCTTCTCACAAGACTTGCTTTCTGGACCCTTCACCGCCTTCCTTGCCCTTCTCTGGACCGGTTCCAGCACCTCAATGTCTTTCTCATAGTGAGGGGCCCAAAAGTGAACACAGTGTTCGAGGTCATTTAACTTTTGTTGCATGATACATGCACATCTATGCCTAGACTAATGGCCACAGGCTCCCTTTTGGTGCTTCTCAAGTACAGTTCATCTGACTTAATTTAGAAGTCAGCTTTCACAATGGAAGAGCTCCTGTGAATTCTTCATGAGCAGAGCTGGCTGTGTCCCAGCTTGGCTTAAACAATCTTATTCTCACATTCTTTTCATATCAGCTCTGTCTAGAATGCCAGTCGATAACGTTGTTGAGCACTGCTTGTACAAAGTACCATGCAGTACAAAGCAGTTTGCTTTCTACCAACTATCACATTCTGTAGCAAATAAAAGCAGGAGTGTGGAGCTGAAGAAGTTAAAAAAAAAAAGGGTAATCTGACTTCCGTGGTCCATCAAACCTGCATAAGGGATTTATAAGGATGACTCCCACAGGCAGCATAACTCGTACATTTCTCAAGCATGGAGTGGAAAACAGACCTCTTTGTTTTCAGGCATTCTGTACTTTGTCTTGAAAATTCATGTTATCTCTATGGAGGTGTAATGCCTAATTCCTGATGAATGAGTATGCGTTCTTTTGGAAAGATTAACTTAAGCTCATGAGCAGATTAAACTATTTCCTACAGAGACACCAAACAATAGCTTCATAGCATTAGTGAAGGAAGCAGATTATTTATTCACTGAAGCTCTCTGTAAGAGTGATGGAATGCAGGGGGTTTGCATTTCTGTTATTCTTTGATACCTTCCGTAGCATAAGCTGATTTATTTAAATCTTTTATGTGCCCTGTTTGCCTCAGAAATTGGATGCTGTTATAGTATGTTTGGTTTTTAACTGTTGTCTGTCACCTGATAAAGAATATGCTATTTATAGGAACTTTTATAACTTAGAAATGAGAAATAAAATTATCTATAAAGCTACAGTACTTTTTATTCAATTGCTTTTGATTGTAGGCTTCCACACTAGACCATTATTCTAATTCTTCATGCTACAGTAGCACATAAGAACACTACTCATGGACCAGAATTTTATTGTATCATATTCTCTACAAAGTAAGAATAAAGAGGAAAGTAAACCTTTTCATAGCTCTTGATGAGACTTAAGATCTTGCATAAATATAAACAAGGTATATTTATGCATATACAAACATGAAATGCACCTGTAGTTGCCTGCGCGTGTTACAGCACATAATTCTGTAACTCCAGCCATTAGGTGAGGGTGCACAATGCTTATTTCAGCTGTTCACAATGATTCTTTCATATCAGTAAGGATAAAAATCTTTTCTAAATCAAAGACGGCTTACCATATAACGAGTCTTGTAATATCCCATGGCTTTCAGTTTTCTCCAGGAATGCTAGCTTCTCATTAAGGCTAAGAACTTCCTGTTTAAGGAAAAGGCAAACATTATAATTTCCAGGAAAAAAAATTTGCAAAATCTTACCTGTATTTCCCATATATTTATTCTTAGGAAATACTTGCTTTATGGTAATTAAATGGAATTGTATACAAGAAAGCTGCTTGTAAATCATACAGTTACAAACAAAAAGAATCTATCAAGACAAATATATGTAATAAATTTTCTCAAAAATTTTTAACATTCTGAAAGAGCTAATGAAACATACTGCTAAAGCCTCTTAAGGCTGCTTGGATTCAGACCCGAAAATGCCTGCAAATGCTTAGAAGTAGTGACTGTGAGTGAAAGTATGTGTTAAAGGGTAGCAATTGGAAAAAATGTGCAAAGTCTAAATCCCTTTACATGCATCCCGCAGGGAGGAAGGGTGTGTAGGCTATAGGGGTGGATTCTTCTATGCCAAATTGTATCTTGTGCCTCATGGACCTAAGAAAATCCACAGCAGCAGGAGCAGATGTACTAGCCCATCACACGCAGGGTGGTTCAGTTTGAGGAACCAAGGGGCACTGAAAAGTAAATCCACTCCTGTGCTAATCTTGAATGCTGCATGAACAAGATAACAGAGCCTCCGTTACAGATTGCAACCTGCAAAGTCTTCAGTGTATGGTCCAAACTAGAAATAAATAGTAATACTGCAGGTCTCATCTATATTTCCCAGTTTTTCACATGAACACATACAAAACTCAAGTGTTCAAAACTTTGTGAGTGTGTGGATGTCTGTGGATTACTGACAAGGTCCATGTTAAAACAAAGGTCTGTGTAATCTTGCCAATATCATACTGGATCAAATTCAGCCCTCCCAGACTTGCAGCACATATGTGATTTTTTTTCCCTTCCTTTTATCTTTTTAACTTGTAAAATGCAGTTATAAAAAGTTGTGATGTTCTTTGTGTTTTTATGAAGGATGAACCGGAACAGAATCAACAGTGCCTTCCTATTGAGCGACAAAACACTGCAGTTTGTGAAGATAACCTCAACCTTATCACCTCCTGTGGAGCCCTCCACACCTGTCTGGCTTATTGTATTTGGTGTTGTTCTTTGTCTCATTTTGGCTGGAATTGTTTTCCTGGTTGTTGCAGGGATTCGTCAACACAAGAAGTAAGCGGCTTCGCTTTTCTTCTGTCTTAACTGAATACTGCAAATTAAGCCATCTGGGCTGGGTTTGCTTTTCAGATCAGCCTCAGAGAAATTATAGCTGTGCCCCCCTCTCCCTCACTAGGTAAAGGTAACCCATCTGTCTTTTTCTGAGAAAAGGAAGTATAGATGTGGAGTGTAACTGTGAAATATAGTAATGTTGGGTTGTACTGAGGAAACAGGGAGTATAAGAATATGATCCTGGAGAACACCTAACTAGACATGATAGCTTTACGTTTGCTGTCATTATTCTCAAGGTTTAGTGTGCCACAGGTGAGCCTCTTCTCACAGACTACCCAAATTGCAACCAAGAGGGAGAAGCCTGGCAGTGACTGTGCACCTGCTGGCAGGGCTGAAAAAAATTGCTGCTGCAGTTTGAGAAGACTCAGTAGAGGACACAGTAATGATTAATGTGTGGCTGAAGAGGGTCTGCTCAATGGAACAGTGCATGATCTCGCCTTATTGAGTCCAAAGAACCCAGCCCTTCACAGATTCATGACCAGATCTCCCCATGAGCCTAAGTGGTTGCTGTTTGGTAGTAGGGTAGGAGAGAGATACACTCTTTTTCTTTTTGTTTCTGCCCTTTTTCTCCTAGTTTCTGTGGTGGCAGTGGTGAAAAAGAGAAGGCTACTCCTGCTGTCCTAGTGTGAGCATGTTGGAGCAAGACAGAGAGCAGGTGGAATTTTGGTTCTGCCCTTTCTGTTGGCTTGGAAGTGGGCATAAGGAATAGAAATTTCTCAGGTCAGCTGAGATTTTGCTGTAGAAGTTCAGCTTCTGCCATGCTTTAGGCTGCCACAGAGGTTATACTAACAGAAAATTATGACTTCAGCGGCAGAGTTATATAGGAACAGCAGAAGAACTGAAAAAGTGCAATTTCTGCTGACACCTAGATATTGTTAAAATTATTGACTATATGGTGAGCTGCATTGCCAGATACAACAGAACAAAGGATTCTTGTAAGAAGATATGAAGAGTGGTCTCTTGTAGAGACACTTCCTTTCTGCCTCCTTATCACCTTGAAGAACATGATTTTAACTGCAGAAGAACACCACTTATTGTGAAGGATAAGTGCTTCTCATAAAGAACCTATAGTAGTGTAGTCAGAATCCCTTTAGTTATATTGTGCATTCAGAAGAATTGGATGATTTTCAAGCCACCTCTTTTTAAAAACCAGAATTTGACAAACAATAGATGAGAGATGCTGTTGGGGGAAGAGTCTGGGCAGATACTTGGGACGTGTGATTAGCTTAGGCCCTGTCACAACCTTCTATGTGGTATGGGCTGAGTTATTTCATCCCTGAACCTAGGCAACCTCTTCTGTAAAACTGGAGAATGATGTTGCTACCTGAAGCCCATATGTGCCCTCTGTGTTAGTAAAATGGCTGTGTGTGTCTATGTAGTGCTTAACTTAAAGGGGGTCTTTGAATATTTCAAATAAGTGTAATATAAATAAATTATGCTAAATAGCTATGATTTTTTTCCTAGCTTAAATAATCATTTGTGCTTCATATCATGCTGAAAGACAGCATTTTCTCCCCTCTATTTTCAAAATAACTCAGCCAAGCTTGAGCGGTTCACCTCAATATGGTGTAAACTACATGCTCATATCATCATACTACCACTAATATGACTTGTTGCTGCCTGCCTGTGGTCACTTGGCATCTTCTCTTGTCTCATGCTCTTGTTGTCGTTTTACTTGTTAGGCTTCATTTCTCCTGTTTCCCTTCTTTGCCTTTACATATAACTTTTCCTCAGAGCAGATCCAGCCATGGTTGAACTCCAACTCTCCTTTTACATCAGTGGCATCTGCAGGCAGGGCAAGGGAGTGAGAGAGAGGGTAAACCAAGCATATATTTCTTCCATCTACTGTTGCAAAGACTGGAAAAATAACATGGATGGTCTAAGCTATTTGGCTGCTTGAAAGAAGAGCCAGACATCAGAGAAGAGAAATTAGAAAGTATTCATCTCTTTTTCAGGCATCAAAGTATGTGACCAGGTTGTCAAAGATGCATGCCCAGTAATGAATTTTACTGGAAATCCGTCCAGAGCTGACATAACAGCAGCTTTGCTGCCTAGTAAGCCATGTTGGAAATCTGGCCCCAAGGACAGTGTTGACTTCTTATAACTCATAAAATCATATCAACCATAGTATGACCTGGGTTGGAAGGGACCTAAAGCTCTTCTAGTTCCAATCGCCTTGCCATGGGCAGGGACACCTTCCATTAGACCAGGTTGCTCAAAGCTCTATTCAACCTGGCCAGGGATGGGGAAGCCACAACCTCTCCTGAAAACCTGTTCCAGTGTCTGACCACCCTCAGAGGGAAGAACTTCTTCCTAATATCTCATCTAAATCTACCCTCTTTCAATTTAAAGCCATCACCCACTGTTCTATCACAACGTGCCCTCATAAGAAGTAAAAATGTAAAAATAAAAAAAAAAAGGAAAATTTGGAATTCTGTATTTATAGGCCTTGAAAGTATCAGTTAAATACCTTTGTTAAAAGAAGCCCAAAAGCACATGCTTCAGGCCATTCGTACTCAGGGTGGCAGGGAAGCACATAATTGGCCTATAATGGAGTTTCAGGGATGAGTTACACTCATGCCTTATTTCTTGAATTGAAGGATTTTCTTAATTAGTCCTTCAGTGTGCATCACTGCTGACATATAAAATTCCATTCCACAGCTGTCTGCAGTTGAAGAGCTCTGTGAAACTGTAGCCTTTGACTTTACAATGAACTGTATCAGACATACTGTCTCCCAGCCTTATGTTTGTTCTCCTATCATTGCAGCTATAGGACACCTCCCTGTCTGATAATAGATTTGGCACATACCCAGAGCAGGATCATCCTCTGCTGGTTATGCTGAACTAGAGTGAAGTCTATCCTTACCCCCCAAAATACCATCTACAGCAGAGGCCATAAACATTTGCCTTGGGAAGAGTGAAAACAGAGTAAGCTCACGTTTTTTCCCTCTGTTACTCTCCCAATGTCTAATTTGCATCTGGGGGGCCTTCCTGAGCTGTATTGGGTTTTCGTGTATTGGGTAACCCACAATGTTTTCTCCTTAACTTGTTAGTCTCCCCTTGGACTCGGAAATTTTTGGCTTCTCTCAATTCCTATGGCAAGGAGTTCTACACATCTCCTCTTCATGTAATTTCATAAAATCATAGAATGGTTTGGGATGGAAAGAACCTTTGGAAAGATCATCTAGTTCGAACCCCCCTGCCATGGGCACAAACACCTCACACTAGACCCTGTTGCTGAAGGCTCTGTCCCACCTGGCCTTGAACACTGCCAGGGATGGAGCATTTACCACTTCTTTGGGCAACCTGTTCAAGTGCCTCACCATCCTCACAGTAAAGAACTTCTCCCTTATATCCAACCTGAACTTTCTCTGTCTAAGTTTGAACCCATTACAGCTTGTCTTATCACTACAGTCCCTGATGAAGAGAATTTCTTTCAAACCTGCTTGATAGTATCTTCTTTTATGTCCTGCCCCCACAGTTTTTGTATTAAAGAACACTCCTTTAGGCAATGTAAGAGCAGGTACAGCAGTCAGAGGTCAGAGGTTTCCACTGCTGCTGCCCATGTTTATTTTTAGCAAATCTGTAATGGCAAGAATCTCCCAAAGGACAATAAAATTTTATTATTGTTAATATCACTGTTATTAGCAGTTACACTGACTCAGGTTGGTATGATTGTCCTGAGTCAGATTGTTACAGTACATGTTGTAGGATAGGAAGAAGCAGTGGAGCTGACCTTTGAGTTTCTTATCCTCTGAAACCGCTGATGCTGCAGGCTGTAAAGTGTAGCAGGTTTTTCAACTATGAACTAGTGGATCTCAAGGTCAGAATAAATCTGGAACTAAAGGAACATTATGACATGTTGACTAATATTTCTGTATTCTGTCCTCTTGTGGTTGCATTTTTGGATAATTCTAATACGCTTTCGGTGAGAACTGGAGCCTGGAAAAGTGAAAGCTGTGCAACTGTTTTATCTAGAAAAGTATAAATACTGGGTGGGAAGGTGGCTGTTAATGAAGATTGAATGAAAAACACAGATGTGCAGCATTAAGAGTACCTAAGTTCTGGAGATCATCAAGGAGTGTGAGGGCATTCAAGTCTCCACGTTTGGAGGCTATAGTCTTAAGCTGATTGGTTTCTAAAATTATGTTTTAATTTGCCCATATCATGGGGTAAAATCAATAATATACCTAACAAGGTCAGACTAGATGCTTAGTGCGGTCCTTCCTGACATAAAGCAAAGACAGATGTAGAGGTCTTTTCCATTTTTGTTTTTTTTTTTTTTTTTTTCCCGCTTTTCCTTCTGCACTCTCCAGTCATTCTACAGAATGAGAAGGTGAAGTAATATTTATAACATACCTACAACATGTTTACTTTAGGTTTTCTGATTCCTGATTCCTGACCTCAAACCACTAAACCAGAGTTTCCAGTCTTTAAGCCTCCACCCTCTGTGGTATGCTTACAACAGCAAAGAGGTGCACCAGATTATGCTTTTCATAACCTATGATGGTCTTCTGACTATGTGTGCAGTTTCCTGGCTGTGGAATCATGGTGGAATGCTGCAGGTCAACAGAATAAGATGATTTTCTCTTTCTTGTTTTTAGAAAGAATAAAAAGTCAACAGAGAGAGAAAATTTAGAAGAGAAATGCGAAGTGACAATAACAGTAGAAAATGGGATTCCTTGTGAAGCACTGGATTTAAAAGCAGGCCATATTAATGGAGTCTTTGCAGCAGATGACGAACGGTTCACATCCTTATGAAATGCTGCCATTGCTATCTGGTGGTTTTTTGAAAGACTCCTATGCCTACCTTATCTCGTCACTACTCCTCAATGTCAAACATCAAGACAAGAAAAATGTCCTTTCACTTAATTTCCCTCAAGAGAACCTTTTGCTGATAACACATACACTTGAACCTCAATTACAAAGCTTTCGTTCATGGGCAAATTATATGAGAAGACCTCAAATGATAGCCATTAAAGATTTCCAGAAGATGTGCAGCAAAACAGGGTTGAAACGTGCCTTGTGTCAGGCATTTAATTTTTAATGATTATTTAAATATGTCCATCGCTTGTTTTCCCTTAATATAAGTGTGAAACTGCATTATTCCTGAATGTCACTGGAGATAACATCTATCATTGTAAATTCTTGCTGGGCTTGCTTTCAAGCCATATGCAAAAGTTTCTCTGTAAAATGACTTGGTTTTGCTGATATGCAGTATGCCTTTGGATGGAATAGTGATCAGTGCATGAAAGTTTTCATTTATTGAGAAAAAGAGCAAGCTTTCACAGCCTCCATAAGAGCAGATTAAAAAGCAGCTGGACTATACATAGCTTTAGGGCTAGCAAAGATCTGGTACTAAAACTGTTTTTCATTTAACAGTCAAAGTCACAAAGCGTATGACCAGGAAATTAACAGTTGCAAAAGTTAAAGATCTGTTGAAAGTAGAAGTTTCAACAAAGGGCAGATTTCTGAAGGTGTAGTCTGTAGTGGGTGGCCCAGTTCTCATTAAATCTATTGAGGACATTTCACAGCTCTGAAAAAAAATCTGCCTTACATTTTTAAATAGTGAAACTGGAGTAGGTATCCAAGGCATAGCCAGCCTGGGCCCAGATGAACCTTCACATGACAGCTGGAGAGCTTCTGAAAAGGTTCAGTGCTTGAGACATCAGCTGCTGGGCTTGGTGTACCCAACCTGTGTGATAACATGTAGGTGGTGATGAGTTGGCAGAGACTTTTCAGACCAGTGCTTGCTGTTTGTGCGGCTAGAAGTTGAGGGCACCAAATGGTGCCAGACCCTGAACTGCACTGATGGATTGCTTTGAAGTCAGCCATACATACAGACTGCACTATCTGGGCCCTGATCCCATTCCAATTTAAATCTGTGAAAAAATTCTGACTGATTTCAGAAGAACTGAGCTCCAGTGAATGGGGGTTCTGTGTGTGGGTAACTGTACACAGAGAATGGAAGTGTGATACAGTATCTGCAGTCACCAAACGGCTGCCTATATCGCTGGAGGCAGAATTTAACCATTAGGCATCCTGTTTGCTGTGTTTGGAGGCAATATTAGAAAAGCCATTTATTTACCAGGGTTATTCCATCAGACTTCTCACAAAGAAGAATATGGTAAAATAGGGTCAAAGCTGCTTGTAAAGGACCATCCAGTCTTAAGGGTAAAAGGTTTCTTGTCTCCCAGGGTATACATCCTTCAGCATTTTGGCTACACTGAGCACCTTTGGCTGTCAATTTGACTTAGCACTGGCTCTTGGGAACAGGGTGAGCAGAAGGGGAGAAATGGGGAAGAGGAGGGTAAGCTGCAGGGCAAAGGGAGGAAGCTGAGAGGGAGAAGCTCAAGGCTAGGGAAGGTGGGGGAGAAGAGGGCTAAATGCAAAATAAAACTATGGAAGAACCCACTAATCATTTGCTTCATATGGTCTCATCTGTAACAGTTGTCCTGCTGGTGGGTCCCTCTGGACAAGGAGTGCATCTTGTCTGTGTCCCAGAGGGTGTGCTGCTCCATTCTGGAAAAAGATTAATAAAGTCAGTTATTCATGATAATATCTCAGTGCTTCAAAATTGCCATCCACAGCGTGGAGATATATTTCTCATAGGAATGTCAAAGATGAAGCTTACTGGTGTTTAAAATCATTTGGAGGGAAGATACAGAGTACAGTGTTATTGTTGCTTCCTCAGTCATTGCCCCAAGGTCTTTCACTCAGGCAGTTTTACTGAGGTAATTCAGATCCCACAATTTCTAGAACTTCACACTTTTTGCATTTGTTATATGACGGATAGCTACACTGCAGTGTGGCCACAATGGGTGGCTGTAACTGCAGCACCTCTGTAAGAACCCATGAAAGATTTTGGTGAGAATAGCTTGGAGGTGCAAGAGCAACCTCAAGCTACCAACTAAGAATTACTATTATCCTGCATTGTACTATATGATACTGAAATAAAATTCATTTGATACAGAAAAGGGCCAAGCATGTCTGAGCATAATAATTATCAAGGTCAGAGTGAAGAAGGTTCAATTCAGCCCATGGCACTGGCCGATAATTTGAAAATAGATTGAAAGCTCTGAACAAGCCTTATGTGATGTGGGCTGACTCTGGTGGTAAGCATTTAATCACTCACTTCCTCCCAGCTCACCTTTTAGCCACGTAATTACTTTACAGCAGTTTGGTGTAATGTTCTGCTAATGATGACATGGGATTCACCCAGATCATACATCTTGCTTGCCTCTCTGCTGACAGAAAATGGCTTGAGAGAAGCAAATGATGCATGAACAGGCAGGTATCACACTTAGCAATGCTTTGAAGTCAGGGTCGGTATTAGCTCTTTCACTGAAAGAGGTACCACAAACTGGGTTAATCAAGGGCACAGTGCTACAGAAGAAATAAATCTCTACTCTCTGTGTGCAGCAGGATCGTATTAGAAAGCAGAGAATATTTTGATTTGGTAAAGAGCCTGCAAATGGTACAGTGACAATGTATATTCCTTGAGGATCTCACCCAGATGTTTTATGGGGCCTTCACCTTTTTTTTTTTTTTTCCCTCCAAACCACTTGCCATCAAACAACCTGATAATAAACAAGAAAGTGAGGAACAAATAATATAGACTGTACTGTAAACTACTTCCTAAAACAGTGAGTCGGTTCTGTTTTCAGTTACATTTGTGCCATGCCAATGAACTTTGACAAAGGAACATGGTGTGCCTGAGACTACCTTGTTTCATTTTCAAGAGCTCCATTTGAGAGAAAAGTGAGTAGAAAAAGAAATTCAGTTAAATGAAGCAATAAAGGCAAAGAAGTTCTGTTTGAAGAAAATCTGCATATCCCCAGCAAGTCGACATTTCAGGAAGGATGTTACAGTTCTGTTCAGCTTGAGAGATGTCTAGGCTAGAATGAGCACAAATCATGCATGAACAAGTTGTTTACACTGTCAGTCGTTAGCTACACATTTGTAGTGCTAGAGAATGTTGGGAACTCTGCAGTGCCCTCCTTGAATTAGAGTCAGCATTGGTTGTGACACACTGTTTGCTGTGCACAACCTTCAGTGTTGTGTGGACCACAGACTGGTCTTGTAAATGAAGCTATCAGTCTTGTTTGCCCATATTTATGTAGAGAAGATTGCAAACTGTGAGCAGATGCTGAAGTCCTTACTTGAGCCATTCTGCCGCTTGCTTGAAGGAAAGCTAACTATTCTGCTCTGCAAACTGATGCTTACTCTGTGTTAGAGAAAACTAGACTGAAGCTTGTTCTGTCACATCAGCATTTGTCTTTTCCCGCCCACGACAGTGTACAGTATTTTGAGAGAGTCTGTGGTTCTCACTCCTAAACATCTCCCTGTTACCCCACCTTAAAGTCTGGCACTCACAACTGGACCCAGTATTCCTATGGGGCTCTGCCCTACATGGTCATATTTGCCTGTCCAGGTATGACATTTGTTTCTGTTGTATTGATCTTAATGGAGAACTTTCCTTGCTATGCCTTCATAAAGGAACACCTTTGTTATGCATTTTGATGGAAGACAGAAGCCAGTTCACAGTTTCTGCCATTGTTCACAAAAGAGAAGGGTGAAGTGGGCACAAGGAACCTTAGGGTAGAATTCAAGTCTTGTTCCTTCATTGCTGTGAGAATTAAATAATTCCCAGATTAATACAAATCATGGAATTAGAACAAGAGCTTCTGGTTTGATAATTTGGGTCCATGAACCGGGTGTCAGTTTTTCCAAGGAAGGAGCAGTACCACACCTTGACGGAAAGAGTTTTTCGTATGTAACCTCCCACATGTGGGAAAACAAAAGAAATTGCTTTAAATCTTAGGGCAGAAGGGCAACAAAAATGTAAAATAACTCCTAGTGAAAAGTGTGAGTCTGTGTTTCTAGATACTCCTAAAAAACTGGCTCTGCTGCCCTCAGAAATTTGGTCAGTTCATCAGTGCGGTAACCTGTGACTCATAAGCTGTTTTAAATGTGCCAAGCTTTTATACAAAATACATTGACCAACTGTCCACAATCCATTAGCAATGAGCAATCTGCTTGGTTTTCTGTGAGCAGCTCCCTTTGGCCTCTCATGGTTTTTGTTTCCTTTTAATGTGGCACGCGGGGAGGGATGTGTGCAGTGGAGTGACACCACAGCTTCCTACACTGACAATTGCTAATGAAAAATTTACGCTGTTAGATATGCTTAATTTGAGGGACTGAACTTGCTGGTTTTCAAATCACATAAAGCTGAAGTACATTGACAGTGATGAGTGATATGCACTTGCCAGCACAAATGTGTCAGTATGTTCAGTTCTGTGAATACATTAAGCACTGCTGATGCACTTAGCGTAATGCATTTGCGTTTTAACTGGATATTCTGTGGCTGGATTGATGCAAACATCAACCCAGAGGAATTCCACCTTTATAGCATGTATTCAACTTTGTTGTAAGTAAAGTCAGCAGGTTCAGCATGAACTGAATTTGACCTAAGATCAAAAAGAAAAGTTTGATTTTGCTGTTGTCTTCCTTCTCCTGTGTTTCCCTTTCCCTTGGAGGTGGCAATCTGAAGCCATCAAAGCATCTTATTAGCTACAGCAATGGCTAAATAGGAAGCATTTAATTTTTGAGAAATAACAAGAGAGTGTGTCCTGGCGTTCTTTCTGTCAGCTTCTGCCTCTGTCCTATCATTTAGATCCTAATTGCTACAAATTACAGTCTGTAGTTTTTATCAGTTGTGGACCAACAGACTTTGGACTGATGTACTCTATGATATTGTATTGAAATGACATTGTAGATGCTGATGTGCAGACACACGGTTAGTGTAAAATGGACTGGGTACGCTCAGTAAAACTGAAATGAGAAACACTGGATGCCTAGATGAAAGGCTGTATTTCACATGATCAATACCTTTCCCTTCATTGGTGGTGCAAGGTGGGTTTTTGTAATGGACAGGGCATAAGGCATACAGAGTATTGTGCCCCTGGGTGTTTCCCCTCTCCTTTGCCTGATTTATGGCCTTCAGCAGCAACACTTTATGATAGCCTAGTTTAACCTGCTGGTTTGTACACTCATCTGCCTTCTTGAAAATCATTCAGCTTCAAAGCTTTCTCCAAAACCATGCAAAACCACTTTGGTTTCCTGATGCTTTGGGCAACTGACAGCATCTTTACACAACTCCTTATATTGTGATGTTGTCTTCAGATCTGAGGCTTGCCCCTGCCCACAGGGCAATTCCCCCCTTGGAGACAGTTTTGGCTTGGGGAGCAGCCACCAGTCTGTGCTGCCCTTGGAGCGCAAAGGTATGGTGCAGAAGTCATAGCTTTTCTTTAAGTCTGAAATCCAGGCAGCGAAGCAGCCTTCCTTGGGACAGCAGTTTATGGAGGGATACAGATTATTCACCCAGAGCACCAGCCCCAGCCCCAGGTTGGCACGGTGCAAACCCCTCCCTGCTCCATGAAGTTACTGGGATATGGCTGTGATGCCAAACCAGCTGCAGGAGGTGGGTGCAAGCCAGTTAGAAGCTCCCCCTGTCTCACTTCTTCCCCTCTGAGATGAAGGTCCTATGTGTGGGTCAGCAGGTGGGGAGTCTTTCTGCCCTGCGCACATTGCCTTGACCTCCATTCCTGCTAGGCAACGAGGAATTAATTCGACCAGCCATTGATCTACCCTGTCTGTTCCTGCAGAGGAAGAGCCAGCTGTGCCAAGACTGGCTGCAGGTATGTGCCTTTTTCATGAGAGCTGGTCCCAGGTGGCTAAGAGGTTGAGCAGGACAGGATGTGCCTGCCTGCAGGGTAACAGAGATGTCCATCCTCCTTCCTGCAGCACAGCTCTGCTCCCCACCTAGGCAGCAGACACAAGAATGTCACAAAAACCGCTTCTTGTAGGAGAGCTCCCAGTGTGAGGAAAGGCCCAGTCACATGGGCTGGGGGCAGCTGGTGAGCCAGAAGGCCAGCACCCGAGTCCCAGCACTGGCAGGAGGGCTTTTGTTTGAGAAAGGGCGTATGTCACGCATGCAGAAGAGTTAGTCATGTGGGAAAAAGGCTGCTCAGGGGATTAAAAGGACTATTCGCCCAGCCCCCCGTTTGAAGCACCAGGAAGAGGGAGAGGAGCTGGGATTGCCCCCAGCAATGCCCAGGTGCAGCTGCAGCAGCGTGGCCCCTCTCCAAGTACTACTGTGGTGTCAGAGAGATGTGCACCGGGGCTGAAGCCACGCTTGGGCCGTCCACTGCCTCCACAAAGCCACTTTACGGGGAGCCCTCAGAGCAAGGATTTGCCAGGTATTTAACTGATTTGAGCAGCTCTTTGGCAAACAGCAGAGGAATGGCAGAGAGCGGGTCAGGCACAGCCCTGCACAGGCAGTGGGGTGGCTGTCTCACGGCAGCTCATTCTCCCTGGGGATGTTCCAGGCCAGGCAGCCCTGGTGCTATGCAGCCATAGTCCTTCAGAGCTCCTCTTTGTAAATCAGTCACTGAGTAATGCTTATGTCCATCTTTTATGCACTAGACAGAATAACAAAGTGCAGCAGAGACCTTAGGCAATTATCCTGCCTGGAAAAATTGCCTGATAATGGTATTTTTAGCAATTTAAAGAGTTTGTGGTGCCCAATCCACAACACAGGAGTTTCTTATTGAGGCATGCCCTAACTGCAATTCTTTGTTATCACGGTCCTAGTTTCATAGCACAGCTCAGCCAACAACATGAGTGATGAGGCAGAAGGCTGTTCTAACAGAGCCAGGGTAGAGATGAACATTGGTGGGCAGCTATTTAAGTAGATGTCGAACAACTCAAACCCTTGAGACTACTGGACTGGGAGTATCAGGTAGGAGCTGGGAGCCACAGTGCACGCTGATGACCCAAGGGGTGGAGGGGAGGATTGGCACCCTGGAAAAGAATGAGCTTGTGCTGTCATGTCAGGTTATCTGCAGCCTTTGTACTGTGTCAAACTGACATAGTCATCTTTGCTCTGAGCCAAGCAGGCTGCCTGCCACTGCATACATCTCTGAATGAGTCTGGATTTTAACTCCTGGTTGCTCTTCTCCTATCACCCAAGCCCGAGGGCTGCTGCCGCCTTGCTGCCCTTGCAGGATGTTTGGATTTCCTGAAAAGGATCAGTCTACTTCCGTTTCCCAGTTGTTTGCTGTTTCCTTTTTGCTGTGGCACAAGCTATCTCCAGGTTCTTGCCAGACCAGCCAGAAGGTCTGCCCCAAGAAATGCTCCCACCTCATCTGACAGTGGATGGCATCCTCTCCCAACAGACCTGCCCTCACCGTCTTAGACAGCACAAGTCACTCCAAGCTCAGAGCCCAGCCATCCTTCAGAAGGCCTGTAGTAAGGCTGACACAAACAAGTCTGTATCCAGCGGTCTCCCATGCATCTGCTTGAGGAAGCAAATCCATCCACGAAAGTACGATGTGTGTGGAGCCCCACTGTTATAACCGTTTTTCAAAACATGTCTTTGTGCTAATTAATCTCATAGGTTAGATTTTTTTCTCTTGTATTAAGGCAATCGCAAGAAAGATGCAGTGTTATTTTGTATTGTTTCTCAGATATGATATCAAATATTGCATTTAGGTACGCAATAGAAAAGAACTTACAAATACGGCTGAAAATTTGCAGCGTAATTCAGTGTGGCTCTCCCTGCTACCATTTTCAGCTCAATGTTTTAGTACCTGAAGAAGTACTGGGTCCAGTGAGCGTGCAGTTAATTACCAACATAGAGGAGAAAATGAAAGAGTTAAAGTGAACAGTCAACATAATCCCTGTTGACTAACAGGGGAGAAGAAATCACATCAAGGTAATAGCAGACATAATTCTCTGCTCTGACAGACAGCAGATGAAACAGCACCACAAAAGACTTCTCAACATTTCACTACATGACAGACTCACTGACAAATTAAGGAACGATGAGCTAGACAAGAATCACAAAAGGCACATGATTACTTAAAAAAACAGACTTTATAGTTATCAGACAAGAAGAGGGGCCATTTTAAGTGATAACTCTCCTGGGTCTTGCTCTATCCCGTACAATCTGCATGTGGGAAGAGAAAACCTAACGGGTTTGCGGCATTGCCAGGTGGAAGTCCTTTGAAGGATTAACGATTTCAAATGATCATGAAAAACTGGAAAACTGGTCTGAAATCAGTGTTGTGGATTCAGCCCAGACAAATTCAAAATGTGCTAATTAGTGCCACCCTGGAACCAGATGTACAGAGACAAAAAAGGAACGGCTGAGCAAGTAGCAGTGATACCAGAAAGGTCACAACTGCAGTATGAATCAATGTTGGCTAATGTTGCCAGAAAGAAGATGTGTATCAGCAAGGTATATCATGTAAGATATGGATGGTGATTGTACTACCGATCATTAATAAGGTTACAGTTATGATCAGATGTGGACACGATCGCTGAGAAAGCACAAAACGTAGTGAGTCTGGATGGCACCAAGAAAAGTAACATGTAATTTAGGGAACATGGGGAAGGGTTGAGTGAATGTTATTGGAAAAAAAAAAGATTGTTAAAAGATTGCACATGGATGACAAATCACTTGTAGCTGGTACACAGGACATGTATCAGATGATATTGAAACAAGGTGCTTCCTCAAGGTCCCTGGTTTCTGGCTCTGCTTGCTGGTGATGCCTGTTGCTGGTGGCCCTGCTGAGGCTGTGCTGGTTTCAGCCTCTGGCAGATAGGAGGGCTGCTGCTACCTTCTTGGGCTTGGCAATGAAGGGGCTGATTGCTGCTGTTCATATGTAGACAGACTCATAGTGATTTTGGAGGGGCTCTGCTGGGAACTGGAAACCAAACACACGAATGTGGCTGCAGAGTTGTGTCTCAAAAAGCTCCTCCTTGCCAAGAAGTAAACCAAGAACCCAAACCAAAACCAGTCAGGTGATCCTGGGTAGAAACAGACTAATTTAAAAAATACCAAGGTATCGTCTGAACCATAACACTCAACCCAAGCTGCATTTCCAGAACTAATTCATGCATCGATTTTCCCATTGATCTGCAGTAAGTGCTAGGTTCCAAGCTAGATTAGCAAAGGTATTTAGATGTTACACTGGAGTCATATTAGTAGTCTTAGTCACCAGAGTACTTAAATCCAGTTGATTTATAGTTCAGATTAGGTCTCTATGCAAGATGCTGTGATCAACCTGTCTCGTGCTATTTTTCAATAGCTCAGTGAACACATTTAAAAATCTGGTTTTATATGCCCCAGTTGCTTTGAAAATGAGGTATATTGTTCAAACCACTTGGGCTTTGCAAAGGCTTTTAAAACATGGCCCTGAACACCCAACCACGTACCCTATGTCAGGCTAACTGGGGTTTCTTCTTGCTTGTGAGTTAAGGTTCACAGCTTGGTGTTTCAGTGAAGTTTCTAAATATTTTTACAGCTTATCACCAACTTGTTAAAGGATTCACAGATTCTGAGCTACCAAAGACAAGGGCAGGCTATAGATAAAGTGGCCAGCTGTATCATTGACAGCACATTTGGGAAACATTAACCAAAAGTAAAAGCCTTTTATAAGAAGGCCATAAAATGGAAGCAGTAATTATGTTTTCCCAAAGTTAATAATTGACTTTTGTTTATTTGTCTTTTTGTAAAAAACTTTTTCCTTTCTCTCCTACAATGGATAAAACCTATAAAAAGCCCTGCAAATTGGATTCAGCCTTTTTTCTTCACTCTGGTCATCCTTGAAGGCTGATGAGACATAGCCTGACAGAGAAGCTTACCTGAGGGAACCTACTTCGCTGGGTCGTTCTCAGACCACACATGAGTATGTTGGTCCACCTTTGGCTTGTCTGCGGTCTGAGTGCTGTCGTGACCCCTCAGGATGTCACACCACAAGCCCAAATGTTTCTAGAAGAGTTTAACATTAAGGCAGAAAACATCAGCTATGAAAGCTCCCTTGCCTCATGGAACTACAACACCAACATCACTGAGGAGACTGCCAGGCAAATGGTAAGTGCTCCATCCCATGGGTTTTACTGTTGTTAGAGGAATCTGACAGCTACTTTCTAGTTTATTTTGGTTCCAGCAAAGTTGACTGAAATTGGACTGCTACTTATTTGGTAGCTATGGTTCAGTTTCAGGAGGGTAGAAGGTCTTGCTTTAATGTAGCAATGCCTCGCTGGAGGTGCCTGGGCCACTACCAGCCTCTACAGCTTAGGGTTGGTACCTAGGCTGCCTATGCAGTACATGGGGAGGGTCAGAGGCTGGACTTGTCCCTAGCCATTACCCTGAGTCACCCTGGTGAGTGTCAGGAAAAGGCAAGGAAGTGCTGCATGTTCTGCTGCCAAATCTGAGAGAGGTGCTTCCTTCTGATTGGGTTCCACCACCACTAGAGCTTCCTGATGCACCATTCCTGTGCAGGGCCCCTTTCCTCTTGGAGGGAGTGCAGGCTGGAGGGGATGGTCGTCCTCCAGGGCCCAGGCTAAATGCTGCCTTGCACCAGGAAGGACCACACTATTTGTACTTATGTTATCTCGCAGCACAGTTCTCCCTGCTTCTCAGCCTCTAGCTGTCCCAGCAGATGGGATCTATAGGCAAGTACTGTGTTTATAAAGAGCAGTCAGCCATGATCTAGGTGGTTACATGATCATGGCTGCCATGCCTCAGCCTAGCATCTCATAACAGTGGAGCCTTTCAAAATGGACAAAGCCACCTAAAATTTTGTAGCTGTGTGTCTTTTAAAGTTAACTCAAGCTTTAGAGAAAAACAATTCAGAGCAGAAAAATGAAGCTGAATATCCTACATCCAATTTTCTGTAATGGTTTAACTCTTCCATTTTGTGGTCTTATAGCTTAATTAAAACATGGTTTAATGATTGTATTTCTTAATTAAAGCAAGGAGACTGGTTGCTGGGAGAAATCTGAATGGCTAATCATTGTCAACCTGGAATGTTTTCTGAGGCACTAGGTACTTAAACTCTAACATTTCCAAACATGTAAAATAAAAGCCCCATATAGTACCTTCAGCATTAGTGAGATGATAATAAAATATGTGAGGAGACACCAGCAATAAGAATCAATTAGTTCAGCTCAAAGAGAACATTTCTCTCACTTGATCTCTTCAGTAACACTTGAAATAAGCCCACTTATGAGGATCAAAGTTAATGAATACTGTCTTTTCTGGCTCCTTCCCAACCATATTCCTTGTAAACTGAGCCACAAACACCCTAACTATTCCTCTGACTTCTCAACCAGTACCTCTAATTGCAGAAAAATCAGACAGCAAGCTAATTTATTTCCCCCAGCTTTTATAGCCAAAGAGCCCCCTCTTCTGCCCCACTGCTACTAAGGCACCTCTCAATCCCTTCTCAGCACAAGGAGTTCAGACATATGTTTACGCAGTGTGCATGAAAGAGCTTTTCAGAGACAATATGACATTTGTGTTTCCTGATGCCTCAGAAGGGAGGGGCTCTGCTGAGGGAGATGTTACAGGTGCCCTCTCCACAGCCCAGGGAGCTCTGGCATAAGCACAATTAATTAAAATGTCCTGAGGACCCAGGTTAATTAGTACTGTTCTTGTTACCATTTGGGATGGGTGCTGACACGCAATGTCAAAACACATTTTAAAAAAGTAAATAAAAATAATACAGTCTGAAATGCAAATAATGTCTTTGTGGATCTACTTTGTGCACTGAAATTGGGGAGTTTCACATGTCATGGTATGAAATTGTAGCAGTGATAAAAGCAACCTCATGCAAAACATTGAGGTTTTGCATGCTCAATTTAGGCACCTGTTTAGAGCCTTTTAAGCTCAAGTATGATCTTTTATTTACCAGAACTTCAGGAGAAATTGATATTTGCATAATGAAAAGAATCAATATCAAAATCATGGCTGCTGTCTGTCACCGCTACTTGAAGCGGAAATAGGGAATGACATCTGGGATACAGACATCTCATGCCATGACTTGTATCTGGCTTTTGTTAGGCACAGGTGGGTGGAAGAAAGCACTAAGGGAAGAGCACATGGTGTTTTAAAGTACCAGGGAACACAGCTAGGTGATGCTGGATCGATTATAACAAGCATGGTGTGAGGTGACAGGTCTGCTTTTTGCTATTTCCAAAGAAAAATAGTCATCTGGGTATGTGAATAAAGCAAAGCCAAAACGTCCTTCAGTCATTTCACTGTGCAGTGCAAATGCTCAACCTGCAATCCACAGGTGGTCTCCACAATGGAAGTTTTTACTAGAAGCAATATTCTTGCCTACTGAGTATTTCAGGCTGCTGCACTCTTTTGGCAGAGTAATTCAGGGTTTGTGTGAACCCCTTTCAGAATGAGGCAGGAGCCAAGTGGTCCACGTTTTACGAGGAGGCCTCCAGGAATGCAAGCAGCTTCCCATTATCCAGCATCCAGGATGCTCTCACCAGGCTTCAGATTCAGGCTCTCCAGGACAGAGGATCATCTGTACTGTCACCAGAAAAATACAGCAGAGTAAGTTGATGAATGTAGCTCATTTTTGTGAGGTGAGTTGAGCTGCCTCCCACAACACCCCCAAGCAAGGGCAGAGTGGTGTTGTCACCTTGCTTGTCTCAGGATGATGCCTTCTCCCAGCATCAGACTGGAGAGTGTACCTGTTCAAGGTACTCATAGCAGTACAGGACTGATGGGGTGGTCTGGTTTATGAAGCTGGTTCCCATCCAAGTCAGCAGTTTTGCTGTGTAATCCATACAATGAATTTCAAACATGGACACATGACTCAGATGTGTCCTTGGCAAACAGCTGTATTGATCCTAAGAGGAAAAGAGGACCTGTGAGAAGCACTTGGCCAAGTCCAGACCTAGGGCAATGAGTAGAAAAAGACGGGTCAAAGGACGTTCCATGAGCCAAAAAGGTGGAGGAAGACTTTCTTTCTCGGCACATGTTGCATTATTAAACAGTGAAAAAGGGGTGTTTCATGCAGCAGGCACCCTGGGATGCCTGAAACTGGGGAGGGTTTGTGACTTCCTTCCACAGAAAGCTGCTGAAGACCATCAAGATTTAGCAAGATTCATAGTAAGGTTTGATATTTTCACTGACAAGTTCATGTAAAAGGCATGTACATGGATAACGACTATACGTGGAGTTGGAGTAAGCAGCAATGCACACTCAAAAGGGATTTATGACCAAACACTTTAAGGCTAAATTCGTTTCCTTTTGCTGCAAATTATATTGAGAGAGCATTGAGTTTGGGGATCATACAGTCCTGATTCTAGAAAGATCCTGAGACTTTTCTGCTAAGATCAGCAGTGTTAACCACCATACAAGAAAAGCAGCCGACTGCCTGGATCTCCTGTCTGATCCAAATGAGATGTGTTTCTGGGCAGATTACCTTGGTGGGAATGCTGACAGTTCCTGCAAAGTTGTGTTTAGTTTGGAGCACAGCAGTGCATTGATGGCAATACTTTCTCTGTTGAGGAGGAATTTTCTTAAGTGTCCTCCCCGTTTTGACACCTGCAATTTCCTAGATAAATGGCCTTTGGGGATGAAATTGTTGACTTTTGCTTGAAAAGTGACTTTTTGTACAGTCTGATAGGATTCATCAACACAAAAATTTCTCTAGGCACCAACTTTAATGCTGACAGAGAGAAAGTTAGAGCTAGTCATTAAATACCCCTCCCACTGACAGCTGTACATAGTTATGATTTAAAGTTTTAAATGAGAAATAACATAGTCCAAAAAGAAAAGCTAAAAGTGGTGCATGGCTTTTTAGAGGTATGAAAATCTGAGACACAAAAAAACACCCCAAACCAGAGTTATGTAGCATAGTTTCAGAGGTAGAGCTGAATGATTTCAGATTAATTTGGCTTTCAGCTGTCCCAAGACATAAGCCGTAACTTCCCTGTAATGGAGTATAAGCAGATCTATGCAATCAGTGTCATGCAATGCTAAAAAACACAAGTAACTGTGAGCCTCGCAGCATCTGCAGAAGGGCCCCTTTTTGCTGCCACTCAAAACCATGGCCTACATGAAAAATTTAGGTGCGTCCACACTTATGGAAGCATGTTGCTAAACTTTATTGTTTAATTGCTGCTGTACATTGATAGCTGTCGTAACAGTCTGTGCTCTTTAAATCATAGAATCATAGAATAGTAAGGGTTGGAAAGGACCTCCAGATCATCGAGTTCCAACCCCCCTGCCACGGGCAGGGACACCTCTCACTAAACCATGCCATCCAAGGCTCTCTCTGACTGTGTATTAAGGACCTGTAGATTACATCATATATTCGGGAGATTATCTACCTTTTCCAGCTAGGTCCTGGTTCAGTAATGAGTTTAGGAAAATTCTTTCATTAATCTCTACTGAGCTTAACCATATGTTTAAATGCTAAGCTGGCAGGTGAAGTGTTGAATCGAGCTTTTAAGGAATTTGCCTAATTGGCTGTTATTTTGCACAAAGTGTGTTTCTAACAGACTATTTCACATCTAACTTGCAGCTGAGCACTGTGCTAAATACAATGAGTACCTTATACAGCACTGGGACTGTCTGTAAAAACACCGAACCAGCCGAGTGTTTGGTGCTGGAGCCAGGTACAGTACTAACCATTGCCCCTACTCTGTCCTTTACACTGAGGGTTCAAACCCAAAAACCCCAAGAGTGGCTCCTGACTGCAAGAGACCAGGCTGTCATTTCAATAGATATATCCTGCTATCTAAAACTTAGTCATAATTTAATTGCGTCGTGTGGTTCAGGGACCACCAGTGGGCCTGCTTCCCACAACCCATACTGTTTCCTACCTGTAATAGACAGAATTTGAAGAGAGCTGTTCAGCTTGTGTGACAGTCTGCCTGTCACCTGGAGTTTGTCCGTGTCACAGAAAGTCTATTATTTTCCCCATCGTCAAAGTCTTGTTGGACTCAGCATTACATTGAGGCCAGTCCCAAGAACACTACCCATTTAAGGGAGGCTAACGCAGAGAGAGCATATAAGGGACGCATGATCTGCTCCATATCTCTTAAAGAGAAGGATGGGAAAAGTTCCAATCAGAAAAGGATGCAATGAAACAGTGAGATATTGAAAATTTCTTTTGCTTTGGCTCATTTACCTCCTGTGAAAGAAAATTAGAGATTCTGCTTTTTCAAGTCCTAGTACTTATTTTTTTGTTCTGACAGGTCTTGACACTATTATGGCTAACAGCACAGATTATAACGAGAGGCTGTGGGCCTGGGAAGGCTGGAGAGCTGGTGTTGGCCGAATGATGAGACCATTATACGAAGAGTATGTTGAACTTAAAAATGAGGTTGCAAAGCTTAACAGTAAGTCACAATTTTATTTTTCTTTTCTGGCACCCAGAAAGTAACAAAACATACCTGAGTCTTGCACAATTTGGAACTGTTTTCTCAGGGGACAATGGCAGATGGCTGCTAGCTTTCTTTTAAAATAGCTTTTGAAATAGCTATATTATCTGTCTCTTGGCCAAACTGCACCTGGCTCACCTGCTTTCCTACATCCCTGTTTTGTGAAAATTGTCAAGCTGGAGCTGGACACAAGGAATAAAAAATTATAGTCTAAATAGTTAGACATGAAAAAATCAAATATATAAGAAATGATCATTATGAACTTTCTCCATGTCGCTAAGGAAGAGACCTCAGCTATGAGACATTTCTACTCCAGGCTTTATGGAGCTCAGTGGACTGGACGAGCTGCTGGAACTAGGAGCTGAATTTCAGTCCTGGTATCTACACCTGCCCTGGTGGTTTTGTTGCTGGAAGGGGGGGGGCATATTCAGTATCCACCACCTTATATCTTCAGTGAGAACCCCATAGTTCACAGCCTGACAGAGGCTGCCCTCCCTCATACCCGCAGGAGCTCCAGTCAGGAGTGACAATTTCCTTTGACCTCCAACTGGAATGACCTTAATTAGCAGATAACCGTGACTGCAATAACTGCGTTTCTTGGAACACTACCATACCTGCACATCCATGGAACCGAGCCTTGGAGGAGCACTCTCCTGTCTAGACCCTTTGCAGGTCTGCATGGGATCAGCAGGGAGCAGCACTTCTTCTGCAGACCCAGGTGGTTCTATGTGTGGTATCCTGATTTGATGCATCTATGCTTTACAGGTTATTCTGACTACGGAGATTACTGGAGAGCAAATTATGAAGCAGACTATCCAGAAGAATACAAATACAGCCGTGACCAACTGGTCAGAGATGTGGAGAAGACATTTGAGCAGGTAGAGGCAGGAAAAAGCTCTCATCTGAGCCACAGGGTTGTGTTTTGTGATGGAGGGCTCATGTGTTGATGTTGTGAAGGAAGATCTACCTGCTTTAAAATGACTAATCCTAGTCTGCATGGGGTTAACAGATGTTGGGAAACATAAATTTTTTAACCTCTGCAGCCATTCTAAGACCAGCTTGGTCCCCTTTGGCTACACTGTGCTAAAGGCTGGGAAAGAGGGGGCTCTGCAGAACTGAGATGTCTCTTCTCCAGGCAGGGCCCATGGGCAAAAGCGTGTTTCCCGTGGGTAGACGGTATCCATGATATTCCTCATGTAAAGTTAGTAATGCTCTCTCGCTCATACCTGAGTAGGACTTCTGGGGCTAGGATCTGGACTCAGCACCTGAGCCCTGAGGCAAAGCTTATCTGCAGGTTTGGGGTACACTTACCTATCAGGAGAACTTTGTCAGACACCCTTGAGGCTCTCTGTTGAAGAGGGATTTGTGGCATAGAACAAAGAGAAAATAATTTGTTTCCTTCTCCTCCTCTGCCTCCAGATAAAACCTCTGTACCAGCAGCTGCATGCCTATGTGAGGCACCAGCTGGAGCAGGTCTATGGCCCCAAGCTCATCAGCTCCACAGGATGCCTGCCTGCTCACTTGCTAGGTATGTCAATGCGGCTGTGTGACGCAAGACTGACTTTGTACACAGGGCAGACCCCTTCAAGGAATACGGGAAGAGGGTAATCTGCCTGTTTAACCAGGATATTAACAAACAGGTTACAGATAAGAGAAAGAGAGAGGAGAAACAGAGTAAAGTCCCTGGCAGAGATGACACAGGTGCTTAGCGGCAGTGATAGGTAGAGAAGGCAGGTGTCCTCATCCTTCCTGGAGCTGGTAACTCTCAGCTCAAAACTCCAGCATGGGCTGAGACCTTTCCCTCCTCTCTGCAGCACTTGTCTTCCTTAGAAATGAGAGTTTAAGAGAGACCCATTTTCCCTTTTAAATCCTATTTTAAGCACCCACATTTCCACAACTTTGCTTCCAAAGCACAAAGCATCAAGTTGCCGTAACTGTAATATACGTGAACACAGCAGCAACAATCACATGGACTAACAACATGGGTGTTCAGTTGTGAACAGATCTTTAGGAAGGTTACCTGTCCTGAAACTGTGTTTTGAAAAAATAGCTGATCTTGTGGAATAAAAAGATCTTTGATCTGACTTTGATGCATGACTTCCTAGAACTGCTGCCCTCTACAGCTGGATCAGACCTGTTTAGATGCATAGGACAACTGGTTATGACACTGCACAATTTCTAGAACTGTCTGGCACTTTTGAACAATATATAATCAATCATTTAAATTATTTCTATGCTCCTTTTTTTGAAGGTGATATGTGGGGTAGATTTTGGACAAATCTGTATGCCTTGACCGTTCCCTATCCAGCCAAACCCAACATTGATGTAACTTCTACAATGGTTGAAAAGGTAAGACATGCTTTTATGCAATATGAATTATGCAAGAAATCTAGATGGAATAACAATTATACAGCAGATCTCAGCTGCCTTTTAGAAAGCCATAGCTGCCCTAAGGCAAAACATTGCTTTCAGCATCCTTTTTTTTTTGCTCTTCACCTTAATGTGTTCATGTGCTGTAACTTTTCCCTCAGTTGTTCTCTTCTCTTTCTTCTCCACTCTCTTCGATTGGCTTAATCTTGGCTCCACATCTATTTTCCTCAGAGACCTCTATCCATTAAGAGATATATTTTGTACATATAAATATTTCAGGACTCATGGAGTTAGCTGGTATCAAATATGACCTTTGCCAGCCGTTACCATAATCAAATAGTTTGTGTATTGCAGTTTGGGTTGCTGATTTCTTTTTTGCCAGTCTTATTTATTTGAATACAGCTAGGAAACTGCAGTGCTGCCTGTTATCTTTTGATAGCTGCATAGCACCATAAGGTCTGTGTTTGAGATCTGTAGTGCTAACAGCTGTGACACCTTTACCAGAATGAGAACACAGGTGAAGATAAATCTCTGTAGTCTTGACTAAGATTCAGTCCTTCTATAAGATTAAAGAAGTGAAGCTCCGGTGGAATTTGATTTCTGAAATGTGATTAGGCACCTCATACCTGCCGCCCTTTCAACAGGAGCACCTCACGCAAAAGTTATGCTGGCAAGAGAAGGAATGGAGAAATGTGATTCACAAGCAGTTTTCACAAGTCTGCATCAATCTCACCTCCATTTTACAGCACTGACCCCCTTGTAGTCATAAATTTATGTATATTAAAGTACTACTGTAAGGAGGAAAGCATTATTTACAGAGCCTCAAGGCAAAGGCTGGATTCATCCTTGTTAGTGGATGTACCCAATGTAGGATTCTCATCCAATTGAGCTGTCTGCCACCTAAATTGCTCTGAAAACTCAATCCAGTACATGCAGAGGTCCTGCTATGTAGAATAATAGAACTGCCTAATGACAAAAATGTTTTGAACATTACCATGTGGTTACAATTTGATAAACAAGTCTTCTAGGTGCATTTGCCAGGTTTTATGGTTCTGACTGAGATCTCTAATGCTCATCTTTTGGGAGTGCTGCTTCATCCTCTCAAATCAGTTTTCTCCAGTTGAAATAACCAAAGGGTTGCATCCCAGATCTGACATGTTATTGAGAGGAATGCCTTTTTTATCTACACTACCTTATCTTTGGTTGAGAGCTTCTCTGGTCTGGGTCAGGTGCTATCTGCTGAACCTCTGAGTGCAGAAACCTGTTTTGTTTGTGGAGAAAACACTTAATTCCAGCTACCAGCAGAATTTACAGAAATGCCAAACGCAAACACTACCATCTTACTCCCAGAAAATCAGGTACTAATCTGAAGGTCATGGGAGATAAACAGTCAGCTGCCCTGTGTTAAGCCAACTGCTGGGAACAGGCTCTGTGGGAAGCAGCGGTTAATGGTGATGTTGTCTCCCTCAGCAGTGGGATGCAATGAGAATATTCAAAGCTGCTGAGGCCTTCTTCACCTCCATTGGCCTTGACGAAATGACTGAGGGCTTCTGGAATAACTCTATGCTCACAGAGCCAGCAGACAATAGGAAGGTTGTCTGCCATCCTACAGCATGGGATCTGGGGAAAAATGACTACAGGTACTGCAATTACTATAACCCCTTTTTATACCATCTCATAAAACATTCACATTTTCACTAATGGTACACCGTACTGGTATAAGTTATATTTTTTCCTTATTAATTATTTTCTTCTAGCTGATAAGATGGGAAAGGAAGAAAAAAGAGCAGTTCTAGAGCTTAACGAGTAAGCATAAATGCTGGTGCTTGTGGATACCAGTGAGATTTGGGGACACTTGCCCAATCAGCAGCAATGGGACAGGGTCCCTAAATAGCAAGTGAAAATCTGAGAGCTCACCATCTTTCTTTAGCAGACATATCCAGTTTTGTGAAAATCCAACAATCTCTTCCATTTTTGGGAAAGGAGAGGGGCAGCAAATTCCCACAGAGGGAAGCCTCCTGGGGCAAATTCTCTCCCCTCTTGCAGTCCCCGCAGTTACCTGGGGAAGGAGGCTGGTCCCCGGCAGAGCCTTAGTGAAAGCTGCCAGCCTCACACCTCACACCTCACCATTGAGGAAGGTGAAAGGAAACCCTATTTGGAAGAAATTCCATTATTAACTGTGCCAATGGGAAGCTGAAGTAGCCACAGTCAGTGGCACACAGGTTTTTTACACTACCCTCTTCCTAAGCTTGATGGTGGGTACTCACTCCAACAAACACAGTGAGTTTATGGCTAAGTTTGAGAGTGTGGCTGCTTCTCACAAAACAGCAATTTTATCTTACCCCCAGCACAGTTTCAAGGTGAGTGAAAGTGTTTTGCTGAATTCCCCATCCAAGTATAGCTCTTGCAGAAGGAACTGCACCCCATGCTAAGATGTGTCTGCCCAGGTTTTGCAAGGGGCAAAGGGTGTTTGCAAGCTCTGGAGGCTGCTTTGTAGACAGGGCTTGGGCAGCAGGTGGCTGGACCACTGTCTCTCTAACCACAGACATGTTGCTCTGGTGCACAGGATCAAGATGTGCACCAAAGTGACCATGGATGACTTCTTGACCGCGCACCATGAGATGGGCCACATTGAGTATGACATGGCATATTCTATACAGCCCTACCTGCTAAGAGACGGTGCCAATGAGGGCTTCCACGAAGCAGTGGGTGAAATTATGTCACTTTCTGCAGCCACTCCTCAGCACTTGAAATCTCTTGACCTCCTTGAGCCAACATTCCAGGAGGATGAAGGTAAATACATACATAAATATTATATATTTATGTGAAAAACACTTACACATCTTATTTTGTAGCAGAAGATTGTGTCTGCAAACTGAGCGATCAGCTGAGAGGCTTCTGAAAGTCTTAACCCCACTAACTTAACAGAAATACTATTTTTTTTTCCCAGATCACATCATGAAGCAAGGGTCACTCCTTTATAATGCTGCTACATAATTTAGAAACGAACAGCTAGCACTTCATTATCTTCAGTACTGAACAACTTATTCCCAAGTCTTCATTGCTCATTTAGATAAGAGTCCAATAGTCTTTTCAATTTCTGTGCATGAATCTGTACATATCTCTACCAGGTATGTACTTAGCAGTTCAAATGAAAATGAAACCTTGAGATTTCCATCCCTCATTTATGTGAATATTGAGCGGACAATGTAGGTAGGCCTTCATTATAATGCATTTTGTCTGGCTTCTCTGAGTATTACCTTATAAAGATGGAGATGTACATTTTGTACATTCTGAGATGTCTTCAACTTGATACTCCCCAGAGCCTGGGAAGATTTCCAGTGGTATATAACGAAATGTAAATGCCAAAGTACTATGTTATTTAAGGGGGGTGGGAAGGAAGAAAGAGACAAAACTGCGCACAATATCTAAGTGATCTTTTCTCATGTTGCTTTTTTCAGTAGTATTCACTTTTTCTTTAGTGAAAATTTGTAATTCAAACCAGATGTAAGCATTAGCTGTAAAGGGAAGCAACTCTAGCTGTCTAATCAGGTACTAATTGCTACCATAACCATTACCTTAACTACTCTCTTCAGAAACAGAAATCAACTTTCTGCTCAAGCAAGCACTAACAATTGTTGGAACAATGCCTTTTACTTACATGCTGGAGAAGTGGAGATGGATGGTGTTTAGTGGTGAGATTACAAAGCAGGAATGGACAAAGCGGTGGTGGGAGATGAAGTAAGTTTGAGAAACAAAAGTGATTTTTTGCAAATGAACCTGCAAAACTAGCCCATCCTAGTTACTCAGTGCAATGAAGTGCCTGTGCCCCGACAGGGCAGGATCTGTCTCTCAGGCTGTTTCTACATTGCCTGGTTGGAATACCAGCTACAAATGCTCAGTGTGGTGCAGACAGCCTCTCACAAGCAATGTGTCCCTATTGCTACTGCGTATAGCCACCAGCAATGTACCCTGCCTCTCAGCAGACTTTCCCCTCATTTCCAGTGTCAGCTCCTCTGATAAAGACAGCCCTTGGCCTTCGCATGAGATGTTCCAGATCCCATAATTGACCCTGCATTTCCCCAACACACACCCCAAGACATCTTCATCACTTAGGTATAGCCCTTCCCTAAGTCTCATTAGCCATAAACTCTGGTTTGCTTCCCACTACCTTAAGGACAAGTGGAAAGTGAAGTTCATCATACTTGCCAGCCTGAGAAGCATAGGGACCTCAGTTTACTACGTATCTGTGCACTCTTCTCTCCCCCTTCTCACGTGGTTTTGCAGGCAAATTGTCTGAAATACTCCAGACTGATCCTTTACTTTCCTATTGAGATACCACTTTTCTCGATCAAGGAAATGCAATTTCCTTGGCAAGTAGCTTCCAGAGGTGTCTTTTCAGATTATGCCCCCCAGCCAACCTATTTTCAGCGCCCTGGAGCTCAAGATTAAAAAGCAGTTTGATTCAAACTGGAGACTGTAATTTCATGGATTTGTTAACATGGGGGCAGAAAAATGCAAAGAAACCTAACAAGCCCACACTGAAAATGGAGTCTGAACTCAACATGACCACAAACAGCCTCCATCGGCGAACAAAATCTGTAACAAAATTGATATAAGCAAACCTCCTAACCCACTGTAAAAATCAGTCAGCTTCAATTTATTCAAAAGTAGCAGAGATGTCAGAAAATTAAGAATGACAAATTGCTCAGGGAAGCTTATCACATCTGTTGTAGCAGCACCGCAAAGCTCTCTGCTGGAGCAAGACCTTGAAGTGCAGGTTTACAGAAAATATTTCAATGTGAGCTTATTACCATTTTCAGAATTTAGGGAATAAGCTTGTTTCCATCAATCACACTCTCAGGAGAGGAAAATAAAGAGAAATTTCATCTCCAGCCTAGTGGCGCAACAGGCCATAGAGCATAAAAAGTGCAAGTGTTAGTCTCCAAACTGGGGATGGCCCAGGGCATGAGGTGTATACATGAAGCTTATGTCTTGTAGATTATTTCATTCCACTAATTATTCCCTGCACACTCTGCTGTCACACAAATCCCTTCCTTGAGCTATCAGTTTCAAAGCAGCTTCCTCTCTGTGGTCTCCAACTGTGGAGCAGTACTCATTTGGGGTTACTGCGAGCTGTATGGACTTAGAATCATAGAATCATAGAATAGTTAGGGTTGGAAAGGACCTTAAGATCATCGAGTTCCAACCCCCCTGCCATGGGCAGGGACACCTCACACTAAACCATGTCACCCAAGGCTCTGTTCAGCATGGCCTTGAACACCGTCAGGGATGCAGCATTCAGAACTTCTTTGGGCAACCCATTCTAGTGCCTTACCACCCTCACAGTAAAGAACTTGCTCCTTATATACAATCTAAAATTCCCCTGTTTAAATTTCAGTCCATTATCCCTTGTCCTATCACTGCAGTCCCTAATGAAGAGTCCCTCCCCAGCAACCTTATAGCCCCCCTTCAGATATTGGAAGGCTGCTATGAGGTCTCCACGCAGCCTTCTCTTCTCCAGGCTGAACAGCCCCAACTTTCTCAGCCTATCTTCATACGGGAGGTGCTCCAGTCCCCTGATCATCCTTGTGGCCCTTCTCTGGACTTGCTCCAACAGTTCCATATCCTTTTTGTGCTGAGGACACCAGAACTGCACACAGTACTCCAAGTGAGGTCTCACAGAGCAAAGTAGAGGGGCAGGATCACCTCCCTCGACCTGCTGGAAACATTCCTTTTGATGCAGCCCAGGATACGGTTGGCTTTCTGGGCTGCAAGCTCACACTGCCGGCTCATGTTCATTTTCTCATCGATCAACACCCCCAAGTCCTTCTCCATAGGGCCAACCTGTAGCTGTGCCTGGGATTGCTCCAACGCAGGTGTAGGACCTTGCACTTGGCATGGTTAAACATCATCAGGTTGGCATCAACCCACCTCACAAGCATGTCAAGGTCCCTCTGGATGGCATTCCTTCCCTCCAGCATATCAACCGAACCACACAGCTTGGTGTCATTGGCAAACTTGCTGAGGGCACACTCAATCCCACTGTCCATGTCACCGACAAAGATGTGGAATGAGTCCGCTCCCAACACCGATCACTGAGGGACAGCACTTGTTACTGGTCTCCAACTGGACATTGAGCCATTTACCACAACTCTTTGCATGAGGACATCCAGCCAATTCTTTATCCATCGAGTGGTCCACCTATCAAATAGATGTCTCTCCAGTTTAGAGACAAAGATGTTGTGTGGGACAGTGTGGAATGCTTTACACAAGTCCAGGTAGATGACATCAACTGCTCTGCCCCTGTCCATCAGTTCCATAGCCCCATCATAGAAGGCCACCAAATTGGCCAGGCAGGATTTCCCCTTAGTGAAGCCATGCTGGCTGTCACCAACCACCTTGTTGATTTTCATCTGCCTCAGCATGCCTTCCAGGAGAATCTGCTCCAAGATTTTGCCAGGCACAGAGGTGAGACTGACTGGTCTGTAATTCCCTGGGTCATCCATTTTCCCCTTCTTGAAAATGGGGGTTATATTTCCCTTTTTCCAGTCATCGGGAACTTCACCTGACTGCCATGTTTTTTCAAATATGATAGACAGTGGCTTAGCAACTTCATTTGCCAGCTCCTTCTGGCCCAGTGGATGGATTTCATCAGGTCCCATGGACTTGTATACATTCAGGTTCCTAAGATGGTCTCAAACCAGACCCTCTCCTCCAGTGGGCCCAGGGTCTTCATTCTCAGAGTCCCTGTGTCTTCCTTCCAAGACTTGGGTGGTGCGGTCAGAGCATTTGCCAGTGAAGACTGAGGCAAAAAAGTCATTAAGAACCTCAGCCTTCTCTAAGTCCAGGGTAGCCAGTTCTCCCGATAGCTTCTGGAGAGGGCCCACACTGTCCCTAGCCTGTCTTTTATTTGCAGCATACCTATAAAATCCCTTCCTGTTATCTTTCACATCCCTAGCTAAGTTTAATTCTAACTGGGCCTTAGCTTTCCTAACCTGGTCCCTAGCTTCCCGGACAGCGTCCCTGTATTCTTCCCAGGCTGCTTGTCTTTGCTTCCACATTTTATAAGCCTCCTTTTTCCCTCTAAGTTTTCTCAGCAGGTCCTTATCCATCCAAGGAGGTCTCCTGGCCCTCCTGCTGAATTTCCTTCTAGTCGGGATGCATCGCTCCTGAGCTTGCAGCAGGTGATCCTTGAATATCAACCAACAGTTTTGGGACCCCCTGCCCTCTACGGCTGTATCCCATAGAACCTTACTGAGCAGGTTCCTGAAGAGGCCAAAGTCTGCTCTCTTGAAGTCCAGGGCAGTGAGCTTGCTGCATGCTCTTCTCACTGTCCTGAGGATCTCAAATTCAACCATCTCATGATCGCTGCAATCAAGGCTGCCCTGGAGCGTCACATTCCCAACCAACCCTTCCTTGTTGGTGAGGACGAGGTCAAGCATGGCACCTCTCCCTGTCAGCTCCTCTATTACTTGCAGAAGGAATTTGTCTTCCACACAATCGAGGAACCTTCTGGATTGCTTGTGCCGAGCCGTACCATCCCTCCAACAGATATCAGGATGGTTGAAGTCCCCCATGAGAACAATGGCCTGTGAGCATGAGGCTGTTCCTATCTGTCTGTAGAGTGCTTCATCCAGAGTCCTCTTGATCAGGCGGTCTGTAAGAGATCCCTATAGTAATGTCTCCCATCCTGTTCTTCATTTAACCCTGTCCCACAATCTCTCTGTTGACTGCTCACCTGTCCCCAGACAGAGTTCCATGCTCTCCAGCCTATCCCTAACATAAATAGCAACTCCCCCCTCCCCAGCTTGCCAGGCCTGTCTTTTCTAAAGGGCCTGTAACGTTCCATTCCAACACACCAGTCACAGGAGCCATCCCACCATGTTTCTGTGATGCCTATGATATCATACCCCTGTAGATGTGCACACATCTCTAATTCCTCTTGTTTGTTCCCCATACTGCAGGTGTTTGTATAGAGGCATCTGAGCCAAGCTCCAAATGAAGCCGGATCATTGGCTGGAGCAGCTGGAATATCTCTACATTGCTCCGAGTATTTATTATAGGTGCTGGCAACCGACTGGGTGTGTTGGGATGGAATCAGGCCCCTCTCCCCCAACACATCTAGTTTGAAGCTTTCTTGACCAGCCTGGCAAGCCTCCTACCAAATCCACTCTTCCCCTTCTTTGTCAGACCAGTTCCACCAGCCACCAGTAGACCTGGCCTACTAAATTGAGTCCTGTGTTCAAGACACCCAAACCCCTGACTATGGCACCACTGTTCTAACCATTTATTAACCTGCCAGATCCGCCTAGCCTTTTTAAGGTCCTCCACTTTGGCCTGGAGGATTGATGAAAAACCTATCTGAGCCCCAGAACCCCTAACCACCTCTCCCAGGGCTCTGTAGTCCTTAATGTTCTCCAGGCTACTGCTATCTATATCAGTAGCACCCACATGTATCACTGGAAGTGGGTAATAGTCAGTGGGACTTACTAGAGCAGGCAACCTCTCTACAACATCCCTGATCCGAGCCCCTGGTAGGCAACACACTTCCCTTGAGCCTGGGTCAGGCCGACAAATGGGTGCCTCTGTGCCTTCAAAGTAGAGCCCCCTACTACTATGACCCACAGCTTTTTCCTGGTGGCACCAGTAGTGATCCTCTTTACTGGTGCATCAGCTGGTTGTTCATGTGGTGAGGTGTGTGTTTCCTTGTTAGCGCCCTGCAGAACTGTAAAGCGGTTCTGGGTGGGGACATCAGATTTAGGAGGAAGCCCCTTGCTTTTAATTGTCCTTTTTTTGTTGGCTTTTTTTGACTTCTGTTTGGAAGTGAAAGAGGTGCCCGTATGTATCAGAAAATACAGAGGAAGAGCAGAGCCATCCCCCCCCCCCCTTATTATCTACTAACAGAAATCCTGTGTTTTTTCTTCATCCCAGGAGAGAAATAGTTGGCGTTGTTGAACCAGTCCCTCATGATGAAACCTACTGTGACCCTGCAGTGCTGTTTCATGTGGCTAACGATTACTCATTTATAAGGTAGCTCAGTGTTTAATTAATGCCTTACATTTTGGGTACAGAACAAGCCCCGACTACCTAAAATATCTAGTGGCGAGTCTCAGGACACAGTCTTACTTGGTTTAAAGTCCTGATCAGGTCGCTGATTTCAGTGGAAGTTTTTCTGTGAACACCAGGGGCTGCTGCATAGCAACATCTAAGCAGTGAGGAGGCTGCTGGGCTTCTTGTGGAGCAGAAAAGCTTCGTGCTATCATCAAACCATTGGGAGCACATCTGTAGGAGGTGCTTTCTTTCTGAGGAGACAGTGTACCCTGTACCACTGTCACTTGGGCTGTGCACATGCAGCCCTGATGAAACTAACTCTGGATGTCCCTCTATGCCCCAGCCATCTCATTTTAGAATGATCAGCTGGAGCAGACATTTGGGCCTTGAAAACCTTACCTGCTCCGGGTTTATGTGGCAGCAAACAGATCTGGGACTCTTCTGCTGCATCTGATCTTGGCATTTTGTAAAATCTGAGTTAGCATAGCCTATAAATGTCAGCAGGAGCACCGGCTGACATAGCAGAGCTCTCCAAAGGCAACGGGCTTATAGGTTTTCTTGCCAGATGACAGAGGACTGTGCCTTCCTTATCCCTGCCCTTCCTTTAGGTATTACACCCGGACCATCTATCAGTTCCAGTTTCAGGAGGCACTTTGCAAAGCAGCTAATCATACTGGCCCTCTTCACACATGTGACATTACCAACTCCAGAGCAGCTGGTCAGAAGCTGAGGTAACAAAACAAATTTCTCACACATAATAAATCAGAGTATAACAAAGCCTAATTCATCCTTGAAAGCTTCTGGAGTCAATGAACCTAGAATGAACCTAGATTAAAATTTTAGCATCTATCAACTCAGTTTATTTTGCTAAGTTGACTAAGTTTATATCTACTGAGGATCTAAACATCCAAGGTTTAATTGCCTGTTAATGGGAAAATAATTTATTTTTATTAATAGGAGTGATGGGAGGAAAGGGGGAATTCAGAAGCAAAAAGAAAATTTTGATACCTCTCACAGACTGTTTTGCTAGATGTCTGGATGGAACATAGCAATAACATATACTACTTCTCCTTCCACGTACACAGACAATTGCTTGAATTAGGCAGATCCCAGCCCTGGACTCAGGCACTGGAAAGCGTAACAGGAGAGAAATACATGAATGCATCACCCTTGCTCCAGTACTTTGAACCTTTATATAATTGGCTGCAAAAAACCAACGCTGGCAGATACATTGGTTGGAAAACAGACTGGGCTCCATGTATGTATGACTTGTGGGTGGATTAAGGACACTCAGTAGTCCTCACAACTCTTGATCAGCAAAGTCCCTCTCTCTTAGCTATTGAAGGCTCTTCTCCCTAGGGAAGCAGGGCTTTGGGAAATACACACAGAGCAGTAAGTTTTGCTCATGGGAAGACAGTCCGGCTTCATCATGGCCAAAGCTGGAGAAATTGGCATACATGAGGTTTGTCACAGCTTCATCGGTTTTCAGAAATAGTTTATGTTATTCAACACTGGCAGCACTAAGAATGTGGGATGACTGTGCAGAAGGAAGAAAGACCAGAGGTTTGGACTTGTTTGGTGCTTGCCTGGGAGTAGTGTGGCTGTTCTGCAGGGCTGGGAGCCACCAGTCCTGGGAAACAGAGGACCTCGAGCTGGGGGCACAAGTGAAAACCAGTACAAAAAAGTACTATTTTTTTTTTTTTCTGCCATGTGCTAGTCAAAGAAGGGAGCTCAAGGGGAGGAATTGCATATTTCAGCCTATTGTGGTGACATTGAGCATTGAACCACCCAGGTTACATACGTGTAATCACTGTCAGTACTGGAGCATACCATAACACAGTGTTGTGCCTAATGGTGGGATTTATCTAACCAGACAAACAGAAGCCAGTATTTGCATCTAAGCTGCTCATTCCCAGTGGTGGGAAAGAGGCACTTCCTTTAGGAGATGTTTAAAGAAGACCAGAGGACTGCACTCTAGATGTGCTTGCTCTGCCTTCTACAAAGCCAAACTCAGGTGACTGACAGCTCAGACGTGGATGTTTGCAGTAAAGGTGGCTGAAGGGAAACAAGATCAATCCCACCAAGCTAGCCATTTGGAGCAGGGGAACCTATAAGGAAACTCTAGCTCCCCCAGCATTTCCCAGGGACTGACTTTCTGTCACTACAGCTGTGACACTGTCCTTGTTTCTTTTTAAACCAGATTCCGACAATGCCATCAAAGTCCGCATCAGCCTGAAGTCAGCACTGGGAGACCAGGCGGTAAGTGTGTCTGCTCTGTGGTGCTCTTCCTATTGCCTGGGCAACAGAGATGTTTTGCTAATGGTTCTCAGTAAATAAAGCAGGGTATAGCTGATCTTTGCATCTAAAGAGTGGCACCAGCTCAGGTGAAGGGCTATCATGTAAAAGATGTCTTGTCTGAGTTTATGCTCAAGACTCCTGCTACAGCTGGTGGAGGGACCTCTCCAGGGAGTGATCCTACCCATTTTAGACATACATCTCAGCTAGATGAGTTGAGTTAATCTGTGGAAATACTGATCCTTTTTTACCTGTTACAGGACATGCCTGGAAGGTAGTGTAGGGGAAGCTGTGTACCTGAAAACAGTTATATTTTTCCCAGCTATGCTGATGTGTCTAAACAAAGCCTCTATCTAATTTCCTTTATGAATGCTACAGTGGTTGTCTTCAGAAATTGTTATTAGAGCAGCTACTTCACATTTGAATGTAGGGCTTAACACAGAGGAGTTGAATCCCACTTGCTATTCTCAAATGCTCTTGATTTCATGCTGGAACCCTTCTGTCAGCATTCCTTTGTAGATTTTTGTTTGCCTGTTTGCTGTAATCTTTCCAGGCTCTGATATATTTGGCTGCCTCCCTGCCCTCCAACTCATAAGCAGAGACAGCTTTGTTATTAAGATTGCGGGGGGCAGTGCAGCTGCTTCTGTTTCAGACAAGAAGGGTTTTTATTCCCAAGAGCTTGTCTGCTTTCCCCTATTATACCAGCTGGTCCAATAAAACGTATTACAGCAACTGGAAAAACTCATCAACGCCAAAGATGGCTTTTATGATTTTAAACAGAGCATTGTCTTAACCCAGCTGCTAAACCCAGGCTGAAAATTTGCTCGCTACTCTAGCTGTGCCTCTTTATGCTAATCTCACAGAGGCGGCATAGAAGGTTTAAGTGCAGACACTTTACTCCTGTTAATAGCCATTTTTACCTTGCAGAACATTAGTAATTTTCCAGGAATGAGTATGTCATCAGGCAGGTCATTTAGACCCGTGTGCTGGAGCCTATTGGACTAGCAAGGACACAATACCATGGGCTCATTTTTCATATAAATAGATGCTCTTGCTTCTATTGCTCTCTCACATGCAAACCCCACTGGAGTTTTATTGCTTCCTAGACCACTGGGTCGAGTTAGATACAATTCAAAACTGATATCAGGAGCATGAAAAGGTTCCATATTACAACACATTTATTAGTCATTATGGTTAATGTTTAGCTTAATACCATTTTTATGCCTGCCTTTTGCCATCATAGTCTTTTGTTGTACAATTGAGCAGCTGTAAAACAATCTCATACAGATTACTCAATTTGAATTATTGTATGGACAGTAGGTTCCTAAACTCTGAAGAGCAAGCCATGCATTTTCCTCTCAAAACCAGTCCACATTACCAGCTTTCAAGAAACCTTTTTTGTACAGTAGCTTTCTGCCTCCCCACAAATTTCTCTTATGCTGAGCTCCCAGGCATATCACTCTGTATATTTTTATGCTACCAGTGGGTAAAGGTAAATGCATGAACTGGCACAGAGAAAAGGCAGGGAGAACCTCAGGCAGGAATCTCAGTCCAGCTACACAGAGCAATATGTTTTGACTGCTTTACACACCTCAGAGAGCACAGAAGCTGAGAACCTGATGCAACTGTTTAAGATGTAATTTCAGCTGCTTTGCACCGTTATGACAGCAGAAAATGGTCTGAGTATGCCAGCAAATCTTTTACTATTTATGCTTTTTAGCACTGGGTTGAGCAGAAAGGGAAAGATCCCCCCTCCCTGTAGAGGGAGAGCTGCACTGGGGTGGCTGCAGCTCACGCAGGTAGTCCTGGATCTCTCAACTACATACCCTGGCTATTACCAGCAGAGATATTTCAGTAGGCCAGAGTTTGGCAAATTAAGCTCCCAGATTCATGGATGGGTTTACACCGGCTGTACCAGAGCGTGTGCTGCTGCAATTACCCTGTTAATTGTTTTCAGGCTGATGAGATTAAAGCTGCAGCCATAGGCTGCTGGATCACCAGTGAGGCAGAAACCCCCACAGCTTTTGCTTCAGCTGGGGCTTTAGGAAAAGTGCCCTCCCAAGGGAAACTGCTACAAGACCCCTGCTGAATCATATGGGGTCTGTCTTATTTAAATTAAAGGGTTCCAGAGCATCAGTCCCCTGAGCACAGCTTGACAACAGGACCCCTCTTCAAACATTGATTCAAGATTCTTCACTAGGTCAATGTCATACATCTGATTACACTATAAAAGGCTGTCACACAAGACAGTGTTAGGGAATGGGGAGCTATCAGCCTGTGGGCATTTGGACATATTTTACAATGGAAAATGCTTTTGAATCAGAGGCCAGACTTACACTGTCTTTCAAGTCACACATGAGACCTTGGAGGGAACATGCTATAATAGAGCAGAGGCACTTAGCAAAGTTCATTTTGTTCTGAAAGCAAAGCAGCCTCTGTAACAAATAGCGAGCACAAAGGTAGGTTTCTGAGATGCCTAGGGAAGGTGTGTGGGTAGTCATTACTCAAACACACAGAAGCCAGCCAGGTACTTCCCATCCGCAGAACCAGTAATGGTATTTATAAAGGCACTTGAGAGGCATAGTGGCAATTAAAATACATTAGAATAAAAAACACAAAATGTATATTATGGAAATGAATAAATAATTAAAAAGCTAAAATGCTAAGTACAGAAAGCAGCAAGAAAGCAGCAGTAGAGAAATCAAGCTCAATTAGCTCCCAGTTTCAAAAAGAAATAAAAAAAGAAAAAAAGAAAAAAGAAAAAAAGCACTGCAGTCTGAAGATGTTGGGGATAAATGAAAAATTAGGAAAATCCCACAGCAGCATCATAGGCTGTGATGGTGAACACTGCCAGCTGCTGGAGATCACTGCGGTAACAACAAGAAGTGCTTCAGCGCAGGGATTTCCCTGCCTCTCAGCAAACAGAAGAAAGCCACAGGCATTTGCCAAGACGATTCACAGATTCAACCCTTACTGATGGGAGTACCCAGAGCTGGCACAGCCCTTGCCCTCCGCTCTGTAATAAGGCTGCTCTGCTAGCAGTGGCTTTGGGTCACCGGTGCATTCCCAGGGCCTGATCCTGCATGAATTGTCAACAGCAGGCTCTTTCTGCTCTTTCCTCCCTTGTATGTCTTCTTTTTCATTTTATATCAGTGTTAAGAGGAGGACAGGGTTGAAATATGGGTTTTATATACCTGTTACAACAGAGCTGCCTTCAACCACACCTTCCAGAATGATACTTGAGAAAGTCAGGAGCTGTGTAAAACTATCCCTGACAGCATTTATAGGCATTCCTGCTCAGGTACCATAAACACAATCAAATCTAGGGGGATAAAAAAAAATGCCACAGAGTTCAGACAGGAATTTTGCCTTCGTGCACACACAGTGTTGCACAACAGAGCAGGCTGCATTATCAGCTCCTGTGATGTTTTTTGCCCTGTATACAGCTCTTAATTCCTGGCCCTGAGAAGCTGTTTTTGATTTCCACTGCAAATAACTTTGGACTTATAAGGCAGGTCAGGATGAGTCTGCACACAGGCAGTACATTTTTTTATATCCCTTCTCTTTTCTTTAGTGAAAAAAAAAAAAAAACACAATTATTTGCCTGTTTCAGAAATACTGATGAAAAGAGTTTTTATTGAAACAAACCAAACCTCAAACAAAAATCCCAGCTCACCAGGCAAATAAATAAGCCACCTTCACATAACAACCCCAACCCAAAGTTTTTTCTCAAAAGACTAGGTCTGCAAATAAAATGATGAGCTGGGACCTGATGAAATCCATCTGCGGGTCCGGAAGGTGCTAGCGAATTAAGTTGCTAAGCCACTGTCCATCTTATTTGAAAAATCATGGCAGTCAGGTGAAGTTCCCGATGACTGGAAAAAGGGAAATATAACTCCCATTTTCAAGAAGGGGAAATGGATGACCCAGGGAATTACAGACCAGTCAGCCTCACCTCTGTGCCTGGCAAAATCTTGGAGCAGATTCTCCTGGAAGGCATGCTGAGGCAGATGAAAATCGACAAAGTGCTTGGTGACAGCCAGCATGGCTTCACTAAGGGGAAATCCTGCCTGACCAATTTGGTGGCCTTCTATGATGGGGCTATGGAACTGATGGACAGGGGTAGAGCAGTTGATGTCATCTACCTGGACTTGTGTAAAGCATTCCACACTGTCCCACACAACATCTTTGTCTCTAAACTGGAGACATCAGTTTGATAGGTGGACCACTCAGTGGATGGAGAACTGACTGGATGTCCTCATGCAAAGAGTTGTGGTAAATGGCTTAATGTCCAGTTGAAGACCAGTAACGAGTGGTGTCCCTCAGGGATCGGTGTTGGGATCGGTCTTGTTCAACATCTTTGTTGGTGACATGGACAGTGGGATTGAGTGCGCCCTCAGCAAGTTTGCCGATGACACCAAGCTGTGTGGTTCAACTGATACGCTGGAGGGAAGGAATGCCATCCAGAGGGACCTTGACACACTTGTGAGGTGGGCTGATGCCAACCTGATGAAATTTAACCATGCCAAGTGCAAGGTCCTACACCTGGGTCAGAGCAATCCCAGGCACAGTTACAGATTGGGCAGAGAAGAGATTCAGAACAGCCCTGTGGAGAAGGACTTGGGGGTGTTGGTCAATGAGAAAATGAACATGAGCCAGCTTCAGTGTGAACTTGCAGCCCAGAAAGCCAACCATATCCTGGGCTGCATCAAAAGGAGTGTGACCAGCACATCAAGGGAGGTGATCCTGCCCCTCTACTCTGCTCTGTGAGACCTCACTTGGAGTGTTGTGTGCAGTTCTGGTGTCCTCAACATAAAAAGGACATAGAACTGTTGGAGCAAGTCCAGAGGAGGGCCACAAGGATGATCAGGGGACTGGAGCACCTCCCATATGAAAACAGGCTGAGTTGGGGCTGTTCAGCCTGGAGAAGAGAAGGCTGCATGGAGACCTCGTAGCAGGGGAATTATAAGGATGCTGGGGAGGGACTCTTCATTAGGGACTGTAGTGATAGGACAAGGGGTAATGGATTCAACCTTTAACAGGGGAAGTTTAGATTGGCTATAAGGAGGAAGTTCTTTACTGTAAGGGTGGTGATGCACTGGAATGGGTTGCCCAGGGAAGTTGTGACTGCTCCATCCTTGGCAGTGTTCAAGCCTAGGTTTGGCAGCGCCTTGGGTGACATGGTTTAGTGTGAGGTGTCCCTGCCCATGGCAGGGGGGTCGGAACTAGATGATCTTAAGGTCCTTTCCAGCCCAAACTATTCTATTTTTCTATGATTCTATGACTGCAGCACCTTCAGCAACCCCATGTAAAGATACCAGAAATTGCAGAGGGACAGCCTGATGCAGTGTTTGGCAGCAGAGCTGCCTGCATGTTTATTCTCCTGCAAAGCACTCAGATTAACAGAGCTAAAAGGTTTGAGTAGGTTCCTGAAGTGCTATCATGGCACAAATAAATAATACTGAATTGCATGCCAAGCATTACAATTGCTATTTCTTTTTAGAATGATTTCTGCTGTCTGGTATCCTGCCATCTCTGATGAATTTTGCTTGTGCTGTTTCTGCAGTATGAGTGGGATGAAAGTGAGCTCTTCCTGTTCAAGTCGTCCATCGCCTATGCCATGAGAAAATACTTTGCAGCGGTGAAGCAACAGGAAGTTAACTTCCAGTGAGTGACTTGCTTAATTGTGCCAGCTATGTCTATATTGCTTCTGGTTCGCTAGCAGCATGAATTGCTGTAATTAATTGTGCCTTCTGTCAAATGTAAGGTGATAGCAAACAGTGTTTAACATCAGGTGGTAGCGAAAGGTAAGATGTCAGCTTGGTTACATGCGGTGTTTTCACTCAAGAGTCTGAAATTTAGGAATAATGTGCAAAGGTTAGGTCACTTCAGTGGATGCAGAAGGCTTTGTCTTCCACAGGTTATCAGTGGTTGAAGTGAGCCTTGAGAATTTGACACCTATACAGGAATATCAGTGAAGATGCATTTCTGACAATGTATGTGTATGATACTGAATATACAAGAGGTTTTGGGCCAAGGAAAGATGATAAATTTGTTGATTACAAAACACCAGAATTCTGTGCAAACTTACTAATCTTGTCTAGGTTCACTTACACATAAAATCTATCATCTGAAATTGACTCTGGTAGAAAAACAACCCTTTTTATTAGGTCTCTTAAAAATTTTTCAGGCTATCTACTTCAGCTGTTTGATGCTACTTTATAGAACATCAGCCATGTAATGTCTAGGACTACAACTAGCAGGATATAAGGAAAAATGGTTAGGTACTTCATACATCACCTCATTCACAAGACTTGCCTTGAACACATTTTCTTCTCCAGCTTATTACTTGCTTTGGAAAAGGTACAGGGTAGGTTTTCTCCATCTAAGTAAAGAAATAGCACATAGACAAAGAATTCTGTGAGGAAATTTATTTCAGTTCTCAGTTGAGGTCACCAGTAAGCATTCACTTAAATAACTTCAATTCACTTACATAAACTAACCCCCTGGCATTGCCCATCACAGCTGTCCATTTGCCCAAATTTAAAGCTAATGTCATCTCAGCAATTAAAAAAAAAATCTTTTTCTTCTGTTTCTTATTCAGAACTACAGACATTCATGTTGGGGAACAGACACAAAGGATCTCCTTCTACCTTACTGTCAGCATGCCAGGCAATATCAGCGATATTGTGCCCAAAGAGGATGTGGAAAATGCCATCAGGTGAGATTTTGCTCTCTGGGGAAAGAAAAAAGCCCATCAGCCAAACAACCAGGTGAAAGGGTGGAAGGGAAAGCAATGCTCAAGTCAGCTGAGGCAGAAGGGATAAGAAATTCAGGTCTGCAGTTAGCAGAAATAGTGGGATGGGAGAAACTGTTATGACAGAAAGAAAACAGTCCACCTATCTGATGGTGTCTTGGACAACAGCCAACGTAAAATGCTTCAGCGTGCTTGTAAAACTGCTGTAACACACCTAATTGCATCATTCTTTGCCAGAAAATATCATTGCTTGAACTTTAACAGGATATTATATTCTGAAATACAGAGCGCAGTAACTGTGTGTGAATACATGTGTTTTCTCCTAAGTGAAAATTCTGTGCAAGCTTTATTGCCAGCAAGGACTCCAGAATAATGATGTATTAGAAAGATAGCCAGATGTATTCAATTATACAGAAAAGAAGAGGTCAGAACAGGAGATTGTTCCTACTTATGGATCAATAAAGAGCTCCTTATAGCACAGTATGGCACTACTGTAAGTCACTGCTGTAAAAATGATAAGTAAAATTGCAATTCTGCAGTTGGTAACGGATAATGTACAGTGGGAAATGAAGAGCAGCAGCATGAGGTGTGGTTGAAAAAGCAGTGAGATAAGTTGGTGAACCAAGGGAGAGGAATATGGCTATGACAGTCACTGTCTGGTTAGCACTCAATAGCGGAAGTTCAGGGAAAAACAAAGCACAGAAAAAAACACCAGAGAAAGGGTTTTCAGGGCAGTGAAAAACACAAGAATAAAAGCTATGAAACACTGTAGGAGGGAACCAGGTCTTCTGTGGTTTTCTTCAATGCTGTGGTTTTCTATCACATATTGAAGAAACTTATGGATGGCTAAGACACTTAAGGTAAAGAGAATCGGGAGAAATGCAGAGAGGGAGATCAGAAGGCTGTTTGCCTCATTTTTATGAATGTTAAGACTGAGGTTAAGAGTTCATTCAATGTCTGAACATGCCAGTTAAGCTGCAACACATTAAGAGCTTAAGTTACTGTGGCTGTCTCACTGACCCATGCCAGAAGGACCATGGGCTTAGCAGTACCTCCATTGCAGCCTTTCCAACTGAGCAGTCCAGGGGAAGCAGACACTGGAGATTTATGAAATGACTGATAACTGTTTCTATGCTTCCAATAAACATGCAAAACTCTCTGAATTTGCTCTCAATGGCAGGAGGTCTCGGGGACGAATCAATGAGGCTTTCAGACTGGATGATAACACGCTGGAGTTTGTGGGCATAATTCCAACCTTGGCCACACCTTATGAACCACCAGTCACCATCTGGTTAATTATATTTGGGGTGGTCATTAGCCTGGTTGTCATTGGAGTTATTGTCTTGATCATCACTGGTCAGAGAGATCGCAAAAAGTGAGTAATATTTTTGGTACTGTGATCATGACCACTGGAAGATGTCCTGATGACTGAATCACCAGGGTGCTCACAAGTAGGCTGCCAAATCCAGCTGAAGCAAGTTAAGGAATTAGTGCTTATAATTCCCCTCCCACCAACAGTGAGATCTAAAGGTTCAGCTCCCTGCTTTTCAGTGCACAGCATATCTCGCAGCTTAGTGCAATTTCCTCATCATCATCACAGCTGGACGCTGTGGCTGCAGGGAGCTGTGAGGGGCTAGGCTTCTGCCAGCCTCACTGCAAGATTGATGGAGTGGCCCACTGGGAACACAGTGCCTTCTCCAACAGCAGAGTTGCCCCACATTCATCAGCACCTGCAGTTTTCAGTAATCCTGTTGGAGGCTGTCCAGTAATGTAATGTTCCTTAAATATTACTGCATTAACAGCATTATAGCTGGGTTGGTTTTCTATGAGTCTCCATTAATGGTGTTTCTAAGAATGTAGTAGGTTTGCTACAGTTCCCCTTAAAACCAACACAATTCCTTTTATATGAAGATTCCTGCTTAAGTACAGTATTATTTACAGTAGGGGATTCTGGGGATCCAGAAAGACTTGAACAGAACAGAGGCTTCTAATAAAAAACATATTTTCGTTACAGGAAAGAGAGAGAAAGGAGAGGTAAAGCAGGATCAAACTGTCAAGAGGTGAACCCTTACGCTGAAGAAGGAAAAAGCAACATGGGTTTTGAGCCATCTGAAGAGACACAAACATCATTCTAGAAGACGTGGGTACACTAAGGATTTGTGGGATTTTTCATCTCACTTTCAGCAGTAGTGCCTAGCGAGGACCAAAACACTATGGATGTCATAGTGTTTTGCATAGTATCTTCTGGTTGACCATTAATTTACTGGTTCATAGACAACATCAACTACATCTGTTTATGTGGTAACTAGAAAACATGGAAAAATTGAAGATATATATGTCCTGTGGCTTTTCTATGAATTATGAGCATAATATTATACACTGCTGCTTTTCATGAGTGTGCTGTATCCAACTTCTTTTTGCTTCTTCTATGATGAGATGCAAAAACTTGGAAGTATACAGTTGTATACAGGTCAAGACAGACATAGCAATAGTTCACAAACTCCTAACGCCTGTGAGGAAAATCTTGATCATTCAAGACAGAGACCTTAAAAGGATACCTAATAGACAGTGAGAAAAACCACACTGACCACCCAAAGAACCTTAGTGATGAAGAACTCAATTTGTTATGAAACTGCAATTTTTGCACCTTCAGGAAATCTATATCAATGTGAAATGGATACTAGATAAAGGCTAACAAGCACAGGAACTTTGTTAGGAAGTTGTAATGTAAGTTATTTTTCTAACTGTTTGCTTGGTAAGTATTGTAGAGACAAAAACACCAAACCAAAAACCTCAGAAATTAAAAGATCTCTGTTTATGTTATCATTCAAAAATGTAATAAACTGTCTTAAAACCAAATTATTGAAGTAGTTTTATTTTTCAGTACCTCACCACCACTATTACAAATATTGCATTACAAATATTGCATACTACAAATACAAATTGCACTATTATATACAGGGGGCAGTAGTCTGGGGCTTGAGAGGTTCAGGTTGCACCTGAAAAGGAAATGCTCTTCACCGGGACAGTAGTGCAATACTGGAACAGGTTCCCTGTTCCACGTTCTGGGAGAGCCTGTGGCATATTCACCTTTAGAAGTGTCCAGAGCTCAGGCAAAGGAATGGCTGATCGAGCACTGGGGACAGTCCCACTCTGACTGAAAAGTTTGGCTAGATGACCTCCAGACATCCCTTCCAGCTAGCATTTCTGTGATCCTGTCTCTTGTAGGACCTATGCCATACCTGCCACCATGCCAGTGCAGTTGCTCTGTCACACAGGGGTCACTGAAAGGCACAAGGTATCTACCCAGTCATGCATTCTGACAAAAAGCTGGTAGCAAACACAAGCCTGCATGAAAGCATTCAACAGATACATAGGCTCTTAAAATAATGCGCCTCCAAAATGATCAGAAACTGTAGAAAGCTGGCAAACCTATCTGAAAACACACAGTTAGACTCTGTGGACTCATAAAACACTATCCTAATGGTTCACTCTCACTTCATATTTAAGAGACAAAACCCTTAAATGAGACAATTCAGATGGTAGGCAGATGATACTGATTAACTGTAAACTAGACAGGAATGTAAAGCAATAAAAATATTTTTTCTCTAAGTTGCCTATCTACACCACATATCCCATTGCCATAACATCCCTAAACACTTAGTAGTTCAGCTGAACTTTTAAGATAAATAATTCAACTGTATGTGGTCTTCCCACTTAATGTGCAGTAACAGAAAAAGGAAATGGCAAAGCTGGAAACAATCAAGTAACATAATTAGTCATGCCAGCCATCTTCAGATCTGTTGTTAAGATTAACTTTTCCATTAAAGCAAAGCTTTCATTTCAAGCAATTAATTTTAAAAGCTGTGCTGTGAATCAAAAAACACCGTTCAGAATTGTCAGCACATAAAGCCACTAAAAAAATACAGCAGGATGTTGGTAGAACAGAAATAAAACATTTATATTGAAAAAATCAGCCACATGTATTAGCCCCAACAAAACCTCATATCATCTGTGCTGCAGGGGCACACTCCTTTCGAATTTTCTGTGTCAGCACAGTTTCCTGTACCTTTCTCTGGGTCAGCACTCCTTGGCCCAGCTTAATGTATAGGCAGCAACACACCATGCCCCTACTACTCCATCAAATGCAGCCTCCCATGGCCTCCCCGGCCTGTGTAGATCCCCACAGTCATTTGAATGACCCCAAATGCTTCTTTCCCTCAGATGTGCTCACAACTCCCAATGCAGACAGGGATGTGCTCTGCCAGCCACCTTCTAGTGCTGGGACCAGGCAATGCCAGTGAGCACAGGTGCTGGAACCTCTGGTTTAATTTCCTCCTCCCCTCTCCCCACCTGTCTGCACCCTGCATTTCTTACTCCTTACATTCAGGTAAGCTCCAACCAAAGCTCAGAGGTGCCTCTGGAAGGGTAAAGCCAGCTCCATCACACAAAGGGCAAGCAGAGGTCAGTTTGATTGTTAGATGCACCACATGCTGAACTAGCTCCAATATAAGGAGAGAGAGAGGGTTTTTTTCAGACTTTATTTTAAAACACCTTTATTTTATACGTACTAGAAAAGCATTTTATAACCGTCAGTGTCTAAGTTTAGATGCGTCAGTTATGCAGCTTCAGACATATTTGGTATCTTTAGACTTACTGAAGTTAGCAATAATTTGTGCAGTGCTGTGCACATTTGAAAGTTGGGTTATCTTATTTAAGTGTTACAGTCAGGAGCTAAATTTCACCTCCTCAGTAGTAAAGTATTTGGCAAAGCAATTACATTAATAACATTTTTAGTTCTCTTCAGGTTTTACAGCGATCAGCAAATTTACCATTTGCTATAGCAGTGACTAAGGAATTCTGCATAAAACTTTTTCTTCTCTATTTTTACCTGTAGCAGGAAGCAATAACACTCTAGTAAATACCTCATATATTGCTAAGTTGCATATATCTTAGATATGTAGCTTAGAATAAATTCAAAATCAGATGTACACCTTGAGGACTGAAACTTAAGTCAATAGTGCTTGTAAGCAAACATAATATTTTACCAGTAGTAATTTCTAAGTAATTGAAAGTAAGACTATAACTATCTGTGTTTCTGTCACTTGCAGCAGTTTTAAATTGGACTTACTTCAGGCATCAGTTTCAAGTGATTACAGAGAAAAAACACATTCAGGTGAGTTACAATACTCAGAAAACCTAACAAGCATATATTTCCTTGTTTACATTTCCAGTTAAGGCCAAATAATCACTGCTTGAAGGAGTGTACACAAAGGGAATATGTATCTCAGTGTCTGAGAAGTCTTTCGAGACAATGCTAACAAAATGAATTATATTCTACCTCAGTATCCTTGCAAATTCTGTCACCTACGGAGTGTCACAAAAGTTTTCTCCATATGCTTCTTTCTTCAATATGCTGATTAAATGAGAAGAACACTAGCATACAGAATAATAGGGGTAGCTAATGTCAGGCAGATTTCAGATTTAGCTTTCATACAGAAGTCAGGTTATATGGAACCAGTATGCAGTCTCCTTTTTCAAGCTCTGTTGTCTTCTCTCAGTGCCTCAAAAAAGGTAAGAGCTGATAAAAGGCAGGGTGCTTTTCAGGTAGCTAAATGAAGCAAAGATGATGGATATGGTTATTTAATTTTGAAATCATTCTGGAACTGTAATTTGCATTAGTTTTCCCTGATTTTAGCATGCAGAAATTTGTAGAGACAGTGATGACTATGAGGTAAGGAAAATTAAATTACTTTTTATATATGTCTTCTGTTGTGATAGTTTAACCTTCTTTCTTTGCATTAACATTTCCTCAAATGTAAGTTAATTTTTCTTATTTTTCTGACAATTATATTAAAAAACCACCTAACATCACTGTCATTTCATGGTATCACTACTAATGTGAAAAACAGTTCTTTGTTGCTGGTGAGAAACAAGTCATGGTCCACAGACAGCTGAATAAAACTTTGATGAAGAGGAACAATAAATCAGGATAATTCTTGCTAGAGAAGATGCAGATGTCAAAATAACATGAGCATGATCAGCATCTGACTTACAACTACTAGAAGACTCACTGATAGGGTAACACATCCTTATCATTCTAAGGGTGCGCCTGTTTCGCAGAATTTTAGCTATCTAAAGAGGCAGAGGTCTCATCTACATTAGCTGTTTAACATCGCTGTAAAAGAAAGTAGATACATTTTATTCTGTGGTGGCTGAGACAGAAAAGACAAATGATCATGGAGAGGTACCAGTAATGGTCCTGTAACCATTGAAGGAATTTAGGCAGTTAGCTAGCTCAGCACCCAAATTTTAAACTATTAAATTAGATGAGAAGAATCTCATCCTGTGCATCATGTTGATGTTGAAGTGCACTTACTGTTATTTGATAAATACAGGGTTCTGATAGAAGGGAGCCAGCCTTCCTTCATATCCTGCTTCCTGTACTAACAATGTCCTGAATCAGACTGATATATAGAATGTACTACGTACAAGCAATGGCTTTTATAAGGGATATTTTCCACTATGAACATTAGTTCAGCTATCAAGAGGGGTTCCTAGTGACCCTTATTATTTTGTTTTCTCCAGTTTTATGTGGAGATTTACATACCTCATGCCAGTAGTTGTACACTATCTGGTAGATGATGTCTGGAATCAGTTGCGGTCTATAAAGTCTGCATCCTTGAGAAACTTTCTCAATCACCTGCATGTTATAATAAAGCTTGTAGGGCTGCTTTCCTAAAGTGACACCTCTCACATTAAGATACCTGCAAAAATTTTCATGGCAATGGAAGACAGAAAATGAAAGTCAAGACATGGAAGATTAGTCCTTTTTCCCAGAACAAGACACACATGCAACATACGACTGATCAGACTCTTGACAGAGAATACAGTCCAAAGAAAAGTACAGGTATGACTAACAAATGTGATTCCGTACACAAATGTAAAACAACTTTTACTGCAGAAGAAGGTAAAGTTAAATGATAGACAGTCATAAAATATATCTAATGTAGTCAATGATGGAGAAATCCCAAGACGTAGCTATCCGCGGACTGAGATTTTTACAAAATCCATTCAAACATCCCCTTATGCATGTGTATGTACACAGAGAGAGGGGGAAAAAACCAAAATGACAGTTATAGGTATCTGTTTTTATAGAATAATAGGAAAGATTATTACTGATTTTTTTTTTTTCTGTGGGACATGTCAGAAAGATAGCCAAATACTTTATAGCGTCAGCTACACATACCTATAAAAACTGGATTATACTGAAGAAATAGAAAAACTAGATAACATCATAATCATTAATTCATACTGATAGCTTTTACAAGAAACAATTTTTGTTGCAACTGAACATATGTGATAATCATGACAACCCTAAAGTGAAAAAAAAAAAGTGAAATATTTATTTCAAAATGATATGTAATACTGTCAACAACAATTGCAGCATCTGTAAAGAAAGAGGCTAAACACACACACACACACTGTTTTCACAACTAGTTCTTTATTTACTCAAGCATGGTAAACTGCAACTACATCATTCCCGGTGACTGTTTTCAGTCACTGTAAATTAAATAATCACTCGCCAGGCTGCTTACCAGGCCCATGTTGCACCCAAACACTCCCTGGCTTATTCAAGACCCAGGTGCACTATCAGCAATCCTTCTTCTCCTTTTTTAATTACCCACATAGCAGGAACAGGACGACTTGCAGTTCCCACAATGACTTTTTTTTTATTTTTTATTTTTTAAACCAGATTTATTGGATCTTTGACTTCCCTCCAGCTTGAAGACCAGAGCATTGTAGTATCACAGCAGGATCAGAATAAAATGGTATCTGAATCCCAGCTTTCCCTGATGAGAACATTTAAACAACAAGGTTATTTGTTCTCTGACATCTGCTTTGGGGATATGAATACACCAGTTCTTTAGCCCTTTAAAGACTCATTAGTTAAAAATAATCAAACAAGAACTGATGGATTCTGCTCTCCCCTTGCTTCCACTGCATCAATGGATAGTGTTTAAATGAGGAAAGATCTTCTAGGGAAAATTAGTGTTTCTCATTGAAATAAATGCCAATATTGAAGTTAACAACAACAAAGCCTGGGGCCAGGATTTCATCAATACTAGCAAAAATAAAAAGTATCACCAGAAAATCCAACTTCTGATTTAATCGGGTATATTATAAATAACCTGCAAAGGGCATGAATGAGCTGTTTCTCTTGCAGCTGTTAATATTGGTAGACTAGCTGAAGTTAAAGATAAGAAGAAGCCCAGTATTTGGAAATAGTTTCATATGCTTTATTCACCATTGTTCAATGTCAAGAAGAGTGGGTTGCAAATCTTTCATCAACTTGACAGCTGCAAAAAAATTTCCTGCTTTAGGAGCCAACCCATGTAAGCAGAATTTAAGCACGTTCACAAAAGGCTCCCCCCTTTGACACCTTTTGCAGACTTTCAGAAACACTGAACAGACTCCAGGGATTTGTAAATCATAGCTTGAAAAGCACTGAAGTAGAAGTTCAAATGTTTGAAATTTCTGGGTAGAGAGTGATCTCTAAACACATTTGGTTTTTGCTGAGGTACACAGTCCTAGCTCACCCACCCTCTTCCAAAGCTGGCTTATGCACAGAGTCCACTCTGACCTCTGTGACTAACAGAAAAGCTTTTTGGAGTTGGGCAGCAGTGATTTGTGGTCTAGATACACCAAAGATACTGTTTGATCTCCGCTGCAAACAGTTTAGTTTACCATATTAAACGCATAAATGGTCAATGGGGAGCGGGCAGTTTTATGTGCCTAGAAGAAAAACAGTAGGGTTAGAAAAATCTGAAGAGGATAGGGCTTGGATGCATAAAACTGTTAAACAAGAACATAAGCTGTAACTGTTTTTTACATTACTTAAGTGTATAAATGTCTAGCATTTCTGCTTAGTAAGCTGAGGAAATCCAGACATAATGGCATATATGCATAGATATTTATAAGTCAAATTCTATACGTACTAAAGGCCCATACAACTGACTTGCTGCTAAATTTGGTGTAATGAAAAACTTCTGGTGCTGACCACTTTACTGGAAACCTGGTTCCTAGTGAACTTATGCAGCGGGAGATCATGGACAACTCATCAACAACCAATGTGATCAAACGTTGACAATTTATTAAATGCAAGCACCACCTTTTATAGAAGAAAAGTTACAAAGTACTGGAACATTCGATAACATCTGATTGGTTAACACTTCTTAGCGAACTGTTAGCAACAGCTTAATGATTGGTTGCAGCTTATGAAACGACCATAGCGACAGGCTCCTGTTTTGCAAGCAAGGTTTGCTTTGTGGTAACCTGATCCGGCGCCAGGACATCCTGCTCAGTGCCCCCCCAGGCAACCTCCCCTTCATGTCGGCACGTAGGCGTCCTTTGTTAACCCTTTCAGTAGCCTATGAAGCCCTCCGCTCACTACTCGGGTGAGGCTAAGTCAAAGGTTGAATTGCTCACATGTCCACTCTCAACAAGAAACACTCCAACAAACTTATATACTGGTCATCCAGAACATACTTACAAGGCAAGAACCAAACTTGGTTGTGACTGACTTGATAAGGAATTGGCTGGATGGTTGCACTCAGATTTTTGTGGTCAATGGCTCAAACGTCCAAGTGGAGATTCGAATTCTGCAAATAGTTGTGTTCATGTTTGCTTGACTTTTAGCACAAGCAGCACAGCTGAAATCAGACTACCATCACACCTGGAGTTCAGATAACAGAACCTTTGCAGAGCAGGGCACACTTGCTCCCTGTGCCTTTTAAAGTGAGCCAGTATGTAACAGTGGTGTCAAGGAGGAGGATGTTAGGCACTGGCAGCAGCAAAGGCTGCAAGTAATTAAAAGTGCTTTTCTAATTGGCTGCAATGATGTTTAAATTTTCTAATAAATAACATTCACATATATCACAAATAAGCCTTACATGAATGTTCCAATAGAGGTATTTATTTGCTGTACTGAGCAGATTACAGAGTTATACTGCATAGCAGGGAAATCACTCTACATGGAGTGACAAGGCAATGGGCTTATGGCTATCCAGTCCTTTTTATAGCGAAGCACTTAGGCACATGAGTATTGATTTCAGTGCAGCGGCTTAAGCTTATTTTGTATTGCTGAACTGGGTTGTGGAGTGGTGCAGAAACCCAGCAACCTTTAGGAAAATATTTATAGGATTCAGGTGGGGTGGGAGAAGGTCATCTGGGAGTTGAACTAGAAAAAAAGACGTCGTAGGGGCGGGAATGGAAGAAGTGAGCCCTTCAGCAGCACTAATGGGATTTTTTTTCTATGTCGAAGGACATCTTAGAGGTTCAAAAAGGAAGCCATACCCAGTTAATATTCAGGGTGGTCTGGGTGGAAAAGATAACTCTGTCCGGGAAAGACAAAAGAGTCTCAAGATACACTGTAGTCAAGAGTGACTTCTCAAAGAACTAACCTATTGGTTTTCTGGCAGTTTCAAAACCTGATAGGTTTTCCATCAGCAGAGTAGATGATACTTTATTTGTTATGAATTTACACCTTCCGGCTCACCTCCCATGTGAATTGTCTGTACTGTCAGCGCTTGCATTACAGCCTTTCTCTCCTCTGGGGCAGGAATAGGAACTCCTACCTATGTCTACAATGACTTAACTCTTCAGCACTTGTAAACATGTAGAACCTTATGAAATGGAATTGAAATTGGGTAAAACATTTGAAATTACTATGGTGAGGATGGAAAATACATATGCACATGTGTATGTCATACATACGCAGACAGTCACAGAGCACTACAGCGAGTTTCATATCTTTGGGAAATCAGATAAATTGCAGCGCTTCAGGCTGAAGAAAATAATTCTTGTCTTTTGTTGATCTGAAAGGTTGAGAATTTGAGTTGTTTGAGGAGTACCAATAATATTGTATTAAATCAACAATTTTGGAAATTAATTCAATATTCTAATATTTTAGGCTTTCTTTGTCTCAAAGTATTTGCAAGACTACCACAGTATTGCCAACTTTGTGGTTTTCAGTCCATTTTGAAACTTCTGTGGAAATCGCATCTAAATGTGAAAAAACACACCCTAAACCTTCCTCTAAAAAGAATAGAAGAGCATGAACCATGGATGCAGGTTTCAAGTCAGTTTTTCCTCTCTCCCATGCCATGCTGTACCAGTTGCCACTCAGCCCTATTACAAACAAATCACTCTGTTGGTACTCAGATTTGAGTCAGCTTTGTTTGCAGATGGCTGGGATGCCTGCTGTAATTTCCCAACAGCATTTTAATAGTCTTCTGTTTATAAACACTGGACATTATGGTAGATCCCACTGAGATCTTGAGAGCTGATGTTTTGCCCTTTTGAGTGCAGAGGGATCTAAGGATTCTTTTTTTAATTATTTTCAAAAAGAATTTAGTTTTTTTGTTTGTTTGTTTGTTTTTTTGTTTCTTTTTTGTGGGTCTTTTTGGAGGGATTTTTTTGCTTGGTTGGTTGTTTTGGGTTTTTTTTTTTTTTTTTGGTTTGTTCGGTGTTTTGTGTGGGTTTTGTTTTTTTGTTTTTCCATTCAGCATCTCTCTGCTCAGAATGAATCTTTTGAATCTTTTCAAGGTGTAGTGGTTTGTTCCTGCACCAAAAGGCAGTGCAGCTCTGCTGGCATTATCCACTTCCTTAACACCCGCTCAGAAGTGTCAAGTTTGATATGTGATAAGTTACCATTCTTCTTCTGCATTCATAAATATCTTTCTGTCATTTCTTTCCTAAACCATAGACACTCCCTGTATACTTTTCCATTTTGCATTCTACAGGATGCAGATGGCAAGATAAAGAACGACTTTCGTTAATTCTTTCCGCTTTTTTACTAATTTAGCTGAAAAGTCACTCTTAAGAGTAGTCTTGTGACATAACATGAAATTACTAGAAATCTTTTCCAACCCTAACTGCCCTATTCTAGCCCTAACTATTCTATGATCCTATGAAGTGTGTACTCAAACAGTATGAAATAAATACTATCCTATAACGTGTTTCCTAAACTATACTCTAAATATATCCTATATCCTATGACGTTTCCTAAAATATATTCTAAATACATCCTAAAGCATATCTAAAATTTGTTTCAGAAACATAGTAGGAGTAATAAACACAGTAATAAAGAACAGTAATATATAATAGTAGCAAACACAGTAATAAACATAATAATAAGCTTAGTAACGAACACAGTAATAAACATAGTAACAAACACAGGAGCGAACATTGTAACAAACAAGTAGCCCAGCATAAGTGTTGTGCCTTCTGTTCCACCCAGATGATCTTCACGGCTGAGTGTGAGACGGAGTTCAGAGGCCAGCTCCCCACCTGGGGGGATGGGCCAGCGGGGGGGCATTTGCTGACAGAGCTGACAATTGAGCCAGCAAGGCCTCCTGCAATGTCTGGGATGGGTCTGAGGGCACTGCTCTGACGCTGGGGCAAGCTGGTGGAACCTTCCAGACAGAGCAGAAGGACAGGGTGATGCTGTTCTTGCTGCTGCCGAGGTGATGCTGAGGCCAAGGGGTGGAACTGGAAGCCCAGGTGGCAGAGCTCATCCGGGGAATCCAAGCAGCAGCACGAGGAAATGGGCACCTACAAGGGCAGACTCTGAAAGCACTGATGAAGCCATCAGAGCAAGAGCAGGTGGAACTTGACCCCTGCTTTTTTTGGAAGTATGCTGTAAAACAGGTCATGGCTAGCACTGGAGAGAGGCACCTGACATCCATGTTCCCCCAAGGGCATGTGCATGCCCCCTGTTTAGGACCATCCTATTCACCTCAGGGATGTTTCCTACACTCAGAGCTTTGAAAGATGGAAAACAGGATTTGTTAAACACCCAGGCGCCTTGTTCTTCTTCCCCTGTTTGGATTTACTCAGTTGCCCATCCCTGGCAGCTCGGTTGCCAGCCTTCTCTTCTTAGTGACCAGTTGCCTGTCTCTCCCCTCTTCACGGGTTGCTCTTTGCTTCCTGGTGTCCCGTGAAGACCCAGGCAACCTTTCCATTCAATAGTACAGTTAGACAGGTGAAGCCATGATTACCTTGAACCCAGCAAAGCTAGATAGTTTCACTTTCTCTCCCTGGAAGCGCTCTTCAGGTGTTGACTTTTGGGAGCGACACAAAGCACCAGCAATGGCAACGTGTAAGTTAGCAGGGGGCAAGTACCTCCCTGCCTAATTGCTACTGTGGCTCTGAAAGGCACATCCCTTGGGTGGGTTTGCTCAGCATAGGTGAACCAGTTGTGGTGGGATCACAGCACAAAGTGGGATGGCCAATCTGCATCAGCCTTGCTCTGCACTTCGGCAGAGCTGCAGGCTGGTTGATGACCACACTTGTCCTTGTGGCAACAGCCCCACCTTCTGAGGGGGGAAGCTTTTGTTGTCACATTGTCTGTGCACTTCACATACCTCTGCTGTTTCTGGTGCCATCTGCGGTGCTGATGGCTCCCCATCCCTCTTGCTGGCCAGCCAGGCCACTTCCTCCCCAAGGAGTTCCTCCTGGTGTTCAATGAGGAATTGCATGAGCTGCGTCACCTGCACACAGCAGAGCGCCGGTTTCACGGAGGGGGCTGATAACGGCTCAAGCTGCCTTTCCCAGCCTGACCTGTGCTTCTGTGCGGGAAGGTGGAGCCGTGGGGCTCCTCCTCCCAGCTGCTGAAGGGAGAGGCAGCCAGGGCTCTCTGAACAGCAAAGCTGAGGTGGGCTGGGAAGGCTGTAGCCAGACGATGAGTACAGTGTATCTTCCCTGTCTCCTGCACCAGGACATCGAGGAGGAGCTCATGGTGGGGGCTGATGAGGTTTAGCCCCAGGCAGATGGCCAGGCTCCTAGCTGTCAACTTGCTCATGGCCAGGTTCCTGGTGATGTTATGGAGCAGGGACAGCAAGTGTTGAAGCAGGAGGAGGCTGGCCTCTGGTAACCTGCTGGCCACCCTGAAGGAACAGGAGCACAGCGTTAATGAAGTTGGTGTTGACAACACAGGTTTCCCAGGCTGACCTCACCCAAGGCCACCACCTGGTCTATAGTGGAGGGACTGCCTTCCCTGAGATACAGCCACCTCCCTCCCTCCCTGCCCTTCTGGAAGAGGCCCTTGTTTGAGCAAGGCCCAATGCCTGCAGGAAGTGATTCCCAGAGAGAAATGATTTTCTGTCACCCTTTCTCCCCAGATCCGAACCCCACAGCAGTAGGAGGTGGCTTGCATAAACCATGGCTATTTCAGGCAGGCCATTGCTTTACAGGTGAGTCCTGGCCTGTTCCACCCCCTTCAGAGCAGGCAGGCTGCTGCTACACTTACTCTTTCAGTACTGTCTGCCTCTCCTGCCTGCTGGTCTTCTGCAGGGTGCTCATCCACTCCCTGGATGTCACGGAGCTTGAAGGGGATCTTGCGGAGGAGGTTCTGCAATGTCAAGGGCTTTAAGTGAGGCTTTGGCCACTGGCCCCCAGGAGCACCCACAGCATCCCCGGCCCTCTGGCTCATAGGCAGGTGGCTGGGTTTCTGCTTGTGCTCCTGCAGGTGCCCATCAGCACCAAGAGAGCTGGGGGCTGCTGGGCTCCAGGTCAGCAGATCTCACCTTGAAGATGACAGCCAGCAGCAGAACAAGCTGGCTCTCAAGGTGGACCTCAACCCAGATGTTGATCAAGGTGGACCTCAACCCTGATCTCACAGAGGCACGCTCGCTTGCTGCCAGCGAGAAGATCCCCTCCGTGGATGGCCCATGCTCTTTCAGCAGAGCGAGCAGGTCCTGAGGGCACAGAGGAGTAGAGTTGCTGGGCTGGAGACAGGCCCTGAGGTAGGCCCTGGGGACAGCCCCTCTCTGAAGGAGCCAGCGGGATGGGATGGGATGGGATGGGATGGGATGGGATGGGATGGGATGGGGTGGGATGGGATGGGGATCCCCAGGCCAGGCTGGCTTACCTGGATGGGCTGCGGCAGCATGCCTTCCTGGCTGCAGAGAGCTGCCAGGGGCGGCCAAAGAGAGCCCCTGTACCAGCAGAGCCTGATGGCCCCAGTGCCTCTACTGCAGCTGAGGTCCCTGGCCATGCAAATCGCCAGGGTAGCCACCTCCTGCTCCTATGGGTCCAGCTGCCTGCCAAGGGAAACAGAGCAAAGAGCCGTGGAGGAGAAACACCAGGAGAGCGCTGCCAGACTCTTTAAGTGCTGTCTTGTAGTGTCCGTCGTCAGTCCGTCCGTCCTCCCCCCCCCGCCCCCCCCGGGCATGGGAGAGGCGGTGGCATTTCGGGAATGAGGAGCCCCGGGGCTCAGCTCCTTCCTGCAGCAGAGCAATGAGGATGGATGTGCCCTGTGGGAAGGGCAGCTGCAGCCCCATCGCAGCACGTGTGCCAACCTGCAAGAGCAGGAGAGAAGGGCCATCCTGCCCCTGTCTTCTCCACACCCACCATCCGTGTGGCCACATCCACCTCGATTTCCGGAGGGGATGGGAGGTGGCGCCTGCTTGGCGCCAGCCTGCAAGAAATGCGCTGCGCACACGAAGGAGCCCCGCAGCAGACCAGGCACCTGGTGAGCTGCATCAGGCCCTGGCTGTGTGTGAGAGGTGAGGTTTAGTGAGATTGCACTGCAAATAACCCTGAGCTGAGCCTGGTGCTGGAGCAGCTTCTCCAGGCTGCCAGCATCCAGTGTTGTCTCCTGGGCAATGGGAAAAGAGCAGAAGATGAAGAGTGATGCAGCTGATGCTGGGCTGGGGCAGCCCCTGGGAGCAGAGCAGTGGCAGGCGGGACACTTACAGAATTGCAGCCACTCAGCTCCTTGAGCACTAGCTTGATGGAGGGCAGCTGGGTGACCTGGGCTCCCTGCACTCCTTCAGGCGGTCTGTGCATGGGGAAGGCACAGAAAAAGAACTGTGTGAGACCCAAGCCAGTTCTTCCCCCTGCTGCCAGCCTGGGGAGCACTTCCATGATGCCTTGAACTGCCGGTACTGCCCAGGAGAGGAGCGGGAGCAGCAGCAGTGGCGAGGATAGGGCTTAGCAGGTGCTGGCTGGACACAGCTGGATGAAGCAGCTCCTCCAACTGCATCCACTCAGCAGTGGGGCATCTCTGCCTGCAGCTGTGGGAACACCTCTCACTGCACCTGTTGGGTCACCTCTGCCTGCAGCTGTGCAATTCTTCAGTACAGCAAAGGAAAGCAACTATATTGATTGTGAATATGTTTGATCAGGTCCCACCCAAACTTGCCTAAAATGTGTTTCAATATTTAGAGTATTCGGTATTGGAAGGGAGTCACCATAATGCTAAGAAATACCGTAAACCAAAGCAAATTAAGTAGAAAGAGCATATGGGATTGCCAGCTGAGTTGTGCTGATGATAGTGTATAAGCTTGGGAATTGATTCAAACAGTAATTTTCAGTGAGGTAATACTTGTTCTCAGGAGTTTTATGCACATGGTAATGTTCGACTGTTCCCTTTTACTTCAAAAAAGCATAGAATGTGTTGTGGTTTCAAAAGTTGTCTAGTCCAACTCCTCAGAGTGTAGCACATGCCAAAGCCTTGGAAAATGCCCTCCAGCCCATGCGTTAGTAGATCAGTTGGTTGCTGAATGAGCTGCCACACTCCAGCTGCCCAAATAACAATGTAGATGTTACCAGGAAGACTGTTACATTTGCCTTGATCTGTTTTCTGCCACCCTCCCCCGCTGAAAACCAGCTGGCTATGTAATACAGGCTTCCAGTGCATTGGAGACTTCTGCTGCATGCTATAATGTATGCCTATAGCACACTCAATAGTACACATTCTTTGGATATTCACTCTGGAACCTTGCTGCGTACAGACGCAGTATACGTGCTTGCGTGGCTAGATTTCCGAACCGTAAAAGCACCTTCTTTTCCCTAATTCAAAGGAAAAAAAAAAGTTACAAGGAACAGAGGTTGGGATATATTTCAGTGAACTTTAGGCTTTTGTACTGTAATATCCACAAAGGAGAGAAGAAGACATGATTCATCCGACCTCCTTTAGGGACTACATTAGAACAAGGTGAATTATGCCTGAGAAACATTTCTTTCCACTAAAATCCCTGTCTAGATAACTGGTTATGGTATCACACTGGAGCAAGCAACACAAGCCTAGAAGTAGAACTAAGCGGCAGAGCTCTGAGGGGAAATTCACTCAGTGTGGCTTTATTCCTAGCTTATCTTACAGGTGCGTCATTTATTCACTTATGTGGAAGTGGCATTTTTTGAGATCTGTTTGTTGATATCGATTTAGAAGAAGAATTTATAGTACTTTGTAATACTACAGCTATTTGAAGTGCATCAGCATCCTCTAGCTACACAGTATAGCGAAGACAACACACACATTTTCATTGTTGTTCAATGTTCATTGTTGTTCAACAAACATTTCCGTGGTTGTTCATATATAAACAATAAAGGATATGTAGGACCTTCTGGTGGAGCAGCTGCTCAGACTGGGTACAGGAGCTATTACCAGCATACCAACTGCAAAGAGGAATATTGGGCTTATTATTCACAAGCTGATTTCTGAAAAAGGCACAGCAGGCACATAAAACATGCCAGTCATTGTAAGTATTTTCAAAACTGCTTTTAAAAGCCAGAGGGTAGACTTGGGATTTGTCCTGCATATGTGGCTTCAGGACATTAAAGAGAAATTGATAGTTCCCATCTGCTTCTTCTATTCAAATGGCTCTCCTCACCCTGAAATATCTGGACCCACTCTGTGACTCTGATTTACAATAGCTCCTTAGAGGAGGATCTTGCTGCCCTAAAATTCTATTAGGATCCCTACTAGGAGTAATTTGCTCTGTCTCCTGCAGACCATGACATAGCTGTCTCCCTAAAAGCTGGGAGGTGCATAATTCTTCTCTAATCTTGAACCTCCTAATTGTCGTAATATTTGAGTAAACTGAGAGATCCCAAATGGAGGAAACAAGCCAAACATGCTATGTCAGATCAGTTCTAGGAGTTTCAATGAAACCTTTTCAATAGCAGTTCACTTTCATGAAACATCCCTTTTGCATACAAGACTGATGTGTCTAATGTCTTCTTTGTCTGAAAGCAAATACATTCATGCCTTTGGAAGTCTGTCGGCTGTTATGTTGCTGATAACAATATCTGCAATTATGGTAATTATTATGACAGCCATATGTAGGATACCATTGTTCTAAGTATAGTAGACATTAAAAGTGGAAAGACAATCTCCACCCAAAGAATCCTTTGGATTCTTATGAAAACATATTCTATATACTCACTCATGCTTAATGATAGTCTGCTCTTCTGCCAATGCTTGTTCACTGACCCTGGAGTTTTCCCTGCAAAACCAAAACAGCATGCTGAAATTACGAAAAATCAGTTTTGAAAAATAACTGTGGTTAAAAGCCATACTACATATGCTTTTTGAATGGTTATGCCATGGTCTAAAGTGAATATTTCAAAAAGTGGAGACATATTTAGTTGTCTGGATGTTTTTTGTGACTTGGTAAACACACAGACTTTCCTCTCCATTGTGCAATACGTCAGAAAGCCAAATACTCTCTCTGCATGCTGTAACAGGCAATGAAGCTACACATCACTTTAGTGACCTTACGAAGAGACTGCATCTCTCTTTCAAAAATTTGCATGGCAGATATAAAGCCCTAGACTTTCCAAAAAGTGTTCTTAGTATGGCTGAAAATCATGGCAGAAAAAGAGATGTCTAAAATAACCTCTTATGCAAAAATAATAATGATTTATGCTTGCCTTTTACAGGATACTGTAAAAGTAGGGTTTTTTTTAAGGAAACCTCTGAATCTTGTGCAGTATGGTTTATGATGAGATAATCTGTCATACATTTATGGCATACATTTAATGCCTACAACATCAAGGCATCTTACTAAAAATGGAAAGATGAATCTGATATATCATGTTGACAAACCTGGGCTCCCTTTATCCTGTACTGGACTACTCACATGCATACAAAGGCATAGAAGTGCTAGCAAGGCTGATTTAGTGCCTTGCTAGCACTTCCATGAGTAAAAAGATTGAAATGCCAGCATCGCTGAAGTCAGTGGCAAAACTGAACTGATTTAAATGAAATCAGGATGTTCAACTGATGTTTTTTTTGCATGAGTCAAGAACACAAATTGTATTGATTCTTTACATTTCAGGAAAATCAGTGTTATTTAAAAAGAAAAATATTCCAGAAATATTACCTGGTCTTTACTGGAGGGGGGAGGAAAACATTTAAGCAGTGAATGGCTGCATATTTATTCACCTTGGCTCATCATCATTCAGAGATACCTTTCTCAAGTGCTCCGTACAAAACCTTCATTTCCACAAAATAAACAGTTCACAGTTAGCATCTTAAATTTGGTCACTTAAAATAAGTAAAGGGATTCAGAAAGCAAATCAGAAAGTCACTTTTTAGAATGCCATTAGCAGAAATGATCCTGGTGAAAACATTTCTGCTTTTACTTACCATATAGCAAAATACAGAAGTAATTTGGTTTAGAAAGTTACGTTTCAATGAAATAGTGTTTTCACTAGTCACTGAAACGGCTTCTTCCCCTGTGATTGGTTTCGTCATATGGAAAATGGGAGCAGCTGTTCAACAATATCATTACATGCTATCTCAGTTGCTGTGATGAAGTATGCCAGTGATTAATGGCTGCCAGCAGAGCATCCAAAGTCAAATGCAGAGAGTCAATAGGTAGGCTCAGCACTCTTCCTGACACAATGCCAGATGCAACTGAGAAGCTAAGCTAAGTGAAGATGGACAGCTGAGCTAGCGCTTAAAATATCTGGCAACATGGCATGATAGACCTAAGTTATGGGGCCCAACAGGCATTTGTAGTAGTAAGGGGTGGCCTGTATGCTGTGCCCAAGAGGAAAATAAGTAGGGGGAGTAACTAGTACCCTTGAATATAGACGGACATAGAAAGAGTTTCTTTAGCACAGATCTCAGTAAAGTCAAAAGAAAACTGAAAATGCATGAAAATAGGTGAAACAGGTAACTTATAGAATCATAGAATCATAGAATAGTTAGGGTTGGAAAGGACCTCAAGATCATCGAGTTCCAACCCCCCCGCCATGGGCAGGGACACCTCACACTAAACCATGCCATCCAAGGCTATGTCCAACCCCACCTTGAATGCCGCCAGGGATGAAGCATTCACAACCTCCCTGGGCAACCCATTCCAGGGCCCCACCACCCTCACAGTAAAGAATTTCTTCCTCAGATCCAATCTAAACCTCCCCTGTTTAAGTTTAAACCCATTACCCCTTGTCCTCTCACCACAGTCCCTAATGAAGAGTCCCTCCCCAGCATCCCTATAGGCCCCCTTCAGATATTGGAAGGCTGCTATGAAGTTTCCACGCAGCCTTCTCTTCTCCAGGCTGAACAGCCCCAATTTTCTCAGCCTGTCTTCATACGAGAGGTGCTCCAGTCCCCTGATCATCCTCGTGGCCCTCCTCTGCACCTGTTCTAACAGTTCCATGTCCTTTTTATGTTGAGGACACCAGAACTGCACACAATACTCCAAGTGAGGTCTCACGAGAGCAGAGTAGAGGGGCAGGAGCACCTCCCTCGACCTGCTGGTCACACTCCTTTTGATGCAGCCCAGAATACGGTTGGCTTTCTGGGCTGCAAGCGCACACTGCCGGCTCATGTTCATTTTTTCATCAACCCACACCCCCAAGTCCTTCTCCGCAGGGCTGCTCTCAATCTCCTCCCCGCCCAACCTGTAGCTGTGCCTGGCATTGCTCCGACCCAGGTGGAGGACTTTGCATTTAGCATGGTTAAACTTCATTAGGTTGGCGTTTGTTCCCATTACATTCAACATAACAAGATCATTTTTTTTCCAAGAAGGATTTAAAGGTTTTGTAATGATGTATGTGTGATTTGTCCTTACAGAATCAATACTGCAAAACTCTCAAGTTTCTCAAGCCAAAGAAAAAAATGTAAATGTCCTCCCTTTCTTTTGGTCTTTCCCTGCTCCTTCATTGATCTTACAGTTTGCTATTCAGGCTTTATAAGCAGAGCTCCCTTTATTATATGCATTTACACAGCCACAAACAGTCCAGTGAAGGCACTTAAGAGAGTACCTTAGCTTACTTATTTATTATTGTCTTTGAGTTGCTGGGACTGTGTGCTGCTTTCTTCATCCAGAGCAGTATGTCAAGCTTGTGAGTTATAAAATGCAGACACTTTACCTTAAATTAAAGTTGTTGATTTTCCTGCAGTTGTAAACTCAAATAAATGAATTATGAGCGGATTAAGTAATTTTATTCTGTTCCGAACTAGTTTGGGCATCCCCAAGCTCCAAAAGTCTTCTTTTCCACATTTCTATCAAGTATATAAAATCAAACTCAGCTAGTATCCACCATGAGACAGACATGGAATCTTATCTCTTCCAGGCAGCTCCCGTTTGTTGTCTCCAGTGTACTCCTAAAGCTGTTTCTTATTTAATAACTCGGGAAGAGACACTCTTTTCTGCCTCAGATGGATATTAATGAAAAATACCTTTTTTTTTTTTTTTTCTTTTTTCACGTTGCTAAAGGAGATTCCTCATTTTTTGAACCTCAAGGAGAATAATTAAACCCTGTGCAGCATTGGGTGCCCTGTCTTCATGAATAAGTATTGCTAACGCTGGGGAGAGACTGGAGTGATAAGCAATTTGTGCCTCAGCAGTTCTCACTGGTCTCCCCTACTGCTACTGCAAGAGTAATGGTGTTGGTCTAGATGATTTGTGTGTACGAAAGAGGCAACATCTGTGAGATTTTATCTTTTTATTCATTTGAACTAAATAATTGGAAAAAAATTATAGTTTCTGTGTACATAAGCACCTCTTCAGGCACATGCCAAAATTAAGGCCACCTTTGCTAGTGTACTAGGCAGTAACAGTTGTAAATCTTACTCAACCTGGCAGCCAAGGATGGTAATGAAAATGGAGTTGTACAGAAGACAACGAGGCTTCTAAAGCAACATTTATACGTTACTAAGGTAATTCTAACATAGATCCTGACAGGTACTAGGACTGCCTGCAGTGTCGTCTGTGAAGACGAGGTATGTGGAAGACCATGGTCATGAAACAAAAGTATTCTGCAAGGCACACTTGCCCTTCCAAATCCCTTGTATTCCGTGAGTAAGAATCTTCATCTTACAATACATAGCATTTATTGTTTCTGACAAGCTGGGTAACAGTTTCCTTTGGGTTCATAGTTGCACTGGGCCACAGCCATATTCAGGACTGACTTATCTGATGATGGTACTTGAGGTACGCTTCTATGCTTCCACTTCTGAAGAGAGAGGAAATAAAATTAAAAAGGGATGCAGCACAGGGTACAGTAGTAAATAACATGTCATGTACATGATCACTTATATATTCTACATTTAGAATTATATTAGTCAAATTAATTAAAGCTAAAAAGATGGCCAGAGACAAGCAGCTTTTTCCTCATCCATACAGACGTACATCCCAGATATCGTTGTCTGTACTTGCAAGACAGGTGAGAACAGAAGCAAGTTCTGTGATAATGACAACAGAAGCAATTTACTTCATATGAAATAAGTCATCCTTCAGAAATGTCAATCACTCATCACTGATTGTTGAAGAGGCCTATACAAATTACTTGGATGAGAAGCCTGGCATTAAAGTTACTTGACACCAGTCAAACCATAGACAAAAGAGCATCTAAAATTAAGTAATGAAATGCATTTAGAAATTTGGGAAGTGACATAACTGAGAAAATCTGGGCATCACACAATTCTTTAAGAGCAGAGATAACTACACTGACAGTAAAGGATGAGGGAAAATAAGAAAGATGTAGGAGAAAAAGTTCCAAATGACACCTATTTATTATTGAAAACCACTGCAATGAAACACCCGGGAAGAACATCAGGTGTCTTGAATCAGGCTGTCATTTCTTTAAATCAAGTCCAAGTGAACATAGCATTGTATGCTTGCTTGTTTTCTCTTCATTGACGTTTATTTATTTAATTTAAACAAGGAGAAACTGAAGAGCCGAGTGAATGCCTGATTGAGTCCACTGAGCCAGAAGACACACATGATCTCACCCTGATCCCACTAAGCTCCAGTGGAGATACTCATTCTTTAAAGAGGTACCACTCACAGCAGGGTCACCTTCATTTGATTAGAAGTAGATCTGTTACTCATCAACTACTACTACATGAACCCAACAAGGGTGATTCCTTTTTTGTCATATCTAACTTTGGTGGAAAGATGATTATAGCTTGAGAGTATGTGTTAGGCAGCATTCAGGTTTTAGATTGCCTATTTGTTTTGTAGAATAATGACAGAACTAGAGTTTCTTGCAGTTTTCAGAAAGATGGAGAAAATTATAATGCAGAGATTAAACTGTTTTCTCTTTAAAGCATCTAATGATGATAGAGCAAGCTGATACTCAATACATGCTTTTATGAGCTGATGTGCCCCTCCTACATTTGGCCTTAGTAATTTTTTAAGATTAGATTGTTCTTTCTTAATTTCCTGTGTTTTGCTTGTGGAATGACCAGAGTGTCACTCTTTGATAGAGTTTTCATCTTTTTTGTGTGAACAGAAGAAACTGCAAAACACTGGCCAAAGTACATGGTATAAAGAATTATTATCACAGAAATTAGTTTTGCTTTGTCCAACCAGGGACAGGGAACAGAAACAGCCAGAGATGAGCACATCACATTTGTGTCCCTCTGAACATGTCTGTTTGCAATAGTCTGTTACAATATTCTGGACAGACTTCATCTGTAACCTGATACAGATTTATGTCCTAAGTAGTGTCCATATATGCAGCTTTCCGTTTCCAGCACTAGCAGAAATGTCCAGAGCATTTCCTAATAGCAACTGGGTGAATCTTATTATTTCCTTTATGCTGGCAGTGATATTATTGTGGTTTTCATGTTGATGATTGTGCCACTCTTAGCTGGAGGGAGATGTAGGTGACAGTCTGAGATTCGGCTCTGATGTGCGTATGGACAATGGTTACTTTCTGCAGAACTGCACCCCTACCATAAAACTGGAAGCATGTGCTGGAACACTTCATCTTCCATAAAACCTGTCCAATACATAATCATAAGAAGATGTTTGTGCACACTCAGTGAACTTCTATCTGATCTACTGCAGTATTGGTCTGTCCACCATGAGCCATTTCCCATTGCAAAGACAGTGGATGCCAGGCACCAGTAGAGGTGAATGTGTTTCTCAGGCAAGAAGCTGTTATTGAAGCACAGGGGATGTGCCTACGAGTTCCCATGGAGGGACCTTTGTGCCCACTATTCTTTGTTATGGCATCACTCTTTGGGAGCCAGCTGCACCATGGGAGTCTTTGAGGTATAACTGAACTGATGAAAGGGACAGAGGCATCAAAGGTGCAGGATGCAAGCATACACAAGTAATGCCTCATGGAAAACGCAGTGCTTCTAGTCAGTTTTGCCTACATGCAGAAGTGATGCCTCTGGTCAACTGAGAAGAAAGTAAGGGAGCAAAACTTGCAGAGGCTGGATAGGTGAGGAACACGAACTGAAAGGTAGGCAGAAGGAAGGCTAGGGATAATGGTAGTACCTGTGATGACCAAACTGAGTAGATGAAAGGGCAAAATGAAAATGTGCTGAGAGCTTATAGAAGTAGCTCTGTGACTAAATATAGACTGTTTCTCACCATAACAAGTCAGTATTAGCCTTCTTAACCTGATTAAATTGTACTGCTTGGGAAAATGAACTCAAGTGGTAGTTATTATACCTACATTTGCTAAACTTAGAAGTACCCATCTGAGAGCTGTCATGTTCCTGCTTTTTAAATTTCCCTTTCAAAATATCATCTCTGAACTCAAGCAGATAATAAAAATAAATCGTAAATGTGGGTGAAGGGGTAGAAATAGTTAACGAAATGGATTCAGGCGTTATCACCCTGGTCCGGCTTAAGCCCTGGGAACAGTGAAGAAAACACCAGGTGCTATTGCCCTGTTCTGGCCTAAGCCTTGGGAACCCTAAAGACAACAATGAGGGGTAAAGATTGGTTAGCAAAACAAAGCAGACAGTTTGCAAGATAAAGCAGGATGTGCACCTCAAAGACAGACCAAACAATGTGAATATTTGTAACCCTTAGTAGTTTTGCTAAATCAGGATGATAAGGGAGTGAAAGAGTGGAAAGTCACTGCTTAGCACTTAGTAGACTATAAAAGGGATGCAAGATGTGAAACAAATTATTTCTTTTGTAACCAGAAACGGGTCCATGCCCTATGTCTCCACACATAAAGGCCTAGCAGAAGGCAGCATATTCACAAGCAGATTTGCATGACTGATGGTCTCTCCAGATAGACAAAGCATCCGCTGATGGAAGCCAGGCAAAACAGGCCTCAGTATTTGAAAAAAGTTATGCTGCTGCCTGGTCATAATGCTATTACTTTCAAATCTCATTATCAGAAAAAATGTCAAAAGCTTCTTTGTTCATAGCTTCTTTACAAGGCTTTATTATTATTTTTCATAAAGCTCCATTTTACAGCATTTGTGATTTTATCTTCTGTCTCTTGATAATCTATGTGTTTCTTAAAGCCCTGGCTTTCAGAAAAAGCTAGGAAATAGACCCAGATCTAAAGATACAAAACAGAAGACAAATTAAAATAAAGCAGGAAATACAGATTTTAAAATCTCATTATTTGAGACCCAATCTGGTTTAATTTGGAGGAGGCTGTATAACAGTGTGTGAATACACAGTCCAACCATACTGTTAGACATTTCTTTAAGAGACAAAAATATTATAACTGAAGCCACTTTGGTCTCTTCTATTCTCTTGTCATTGTTACCTCTTTCCCATCTACAAACATCAGTAATTAAGCTGGGCAGCAAAATCAAGGTCAAAGATACCACTATCGCTCTTGTATTATACAGGAGGAGATAGATGAGGAAATAAGCATAGAAGCAGATCTTCCAGTTTACTTTTTTTAACCCTGCTAACTGCTGGCCTTTTTCGTCAAGCAACTGCTGTGCTCGGGGACTCAGGAGGAATCAAGCACAAGTATTGCCTTTTGGCATCCTTGTGTCATTGTTGTCTATTTGGGTCTGTGAAAGCCTGCCTTTCTCAGATGGACAGTAAGGCCCAGTGGGTGCTGATGGGACACCACACTCTTGGGCTTCTGCCTGAAAAAAAGTCAAGTTAAAGGTAAGAGCACATAAAAAGCTCAGATGAACTTTGTAATTTCTTAACTGAGAGGCTGCCTCTGTAAAGTTGGACTAAAAAGGCACCTGTATTCCTGAACCAGCCCCAGAGGAGCACAGTCTGGGACTTCCCTGAGATAAATGTAGTTTGTCCACCATTTCTCACCCCCACAAAGCAGGTATATTTGTTGACATCTTCAGTCATAATGTTTTCTCAAAGTACTGTGAGCACCATTTTCACTGGGGAGTGTGGCGGAGGGAAGTTTTTTGGCATCTGTAGGAATGAGACCACCTACAAACTAGAGAGCTAAGTTTGATGTCATTCCCTGATCCCACTGGAAATAAGTATATAAAGTAAAAGATATATTCAGTACAAGGGCTGTAGCCAGTACTGCCATCAGCATATTAAACTGAATGTGGCTGATACTTTCCCAGTTTGCCACGTGGAGGAGGGAGATGAGTCCTTCTGTCTGACAAACTGGTGGACACAAAGATTCTGAAGCTGCACTGCAGATTAGAGGTCTACACCAACTTCCAGAGAGCGCTGTCTCAATTCTCCGTTCCATCCCACAGCCCTTCCTACTACCTGGATGCCAGGTCTTTCCCTCTATCCAGATATTCAAACGTTTTTACCTACCAGCATTTGAAAAACTAGAGGCAGTGGTTTTAGAGACCCAGTTGTACAATGCAGAATCATCTAGAAGACAGGGAGAATTAAAATAAAACCCACGAATTTAGGTGGGTTTTTATCTCTTGGGGCTCTCTTACTTGCAGATCTATATAGTGGTAGCAACAGCATCATGACGGTTGACATTTCATCTCCCTGATATTCTAACATGCTCTAGCTCTGTGTTTTCAATATTGTCTTAATTCAAGCACCATCTCAATATCCTTACTAACCCCATCAATCATTGTTTTAATCTATGGTAAAATGTGAATTTAGAGAAATTTGTTATTGAATTTAGCTCTGTGTTTTTCCCAGTTCTGTTAGCTTATTTGGAATAATGGAATCACTTCGATTGGAAAAGACCATTAAAATCATTGAGTCCACTTGCTAACTTACCACTGCCAAATCCAGCAGTAAACCATGTCTCTAAGAACTATGTCTGCATATCCTTTAAATACCTCCAGGGATGGTGACTCAACTATTTCCCTGGACAGCTTGTTCCAGTGCTCAGTAACCCTTTGAAGGTGAAGAAATTTTTCCTAATAATGAATCAAAACCTCAGCTGGTGCAACTTGAGGCCATTTCCTCTCATCCTGTTGCTTGTTACTTGGGACAGCTGACCAACATCCACCTGGCAAAGTAGGCATTAAGTATGTCAGCTGTTTGCTCATCCTTTGTCATTATGTTTTCCCTCACATCCAACAAAAGATAGAGGGTCTCCTTAGCCTCTTTTTGTTCCTAATATATTTATAGAAACTTCTGGGTTTTTTGTCCTTCATGTCAGTAGCCAGATTAGGTTCTATTGGGCTTTTCCCCTTCTAATTTTCTTCCTGCATAACCTCACGACATCATTGTAGTCCTCCTGAGTGGCCCTTCTCTTCTTCCAAATATCATAAATTCTCCTTTTTTTCCCGATTTCCAGCCAAAGCTCCCTGTTCAGCCAGGCTGGTCTTCTTTCCACTGGCTCGTCCTTTGGCACATAGGGACAGCCTACTCCTGCACCTTTAAGATTTACTTATTAAAGAATTTCCAGCTTTCCTAGAGTCCTTTGCCCTTCAGGACTGCTTCCCAAGGAGCTATCAACCAGGCTCCTAAACAGGACAAATTCGGCTCCCTACATGTCCAAAGTAGCAGTTTTTCTGACCCCCCCTTTTTGTTTCTCCAAGAACTGAAAACTCATTTTGTGATTGATTTGTTTGCATTCAGAAGGAAACACATGTATGCTTTATTTTTATTCTGGTTCTTTGAAATTATTTCATTGACATTTTTAGTCTATGAAGCAATGATAAAGACTGCTTTCATTTACCCAGTGGTTACAACACTGAGGCTATCTAGAGTCATCTCTACATAGACAGTCTCCTTGTGCTCTGCACATCTCTGTTGAAACCTCAGGAACTTATTTAGGAACAAATTTAGAGTAGATACAGCACATTATCCTGCATGCTTTATTATCTCAGACATTAACAATGCATTCAATATACAAAAATTCTCTTTAGCATTCTTGTCTTGGCTAAGCCACCCGTGACTGGTAATGAGGTATTTCCTTGTCCTTGTAATCAATGGGGGTTTCATGGCCTCCTTATTTGCTTTTGAAATAAGTGATTTTGAAGCTAGATGAAGCTATTAACATTACTGATATAAATCAACTGACCACTCTTTACATTATTTAGTGTTCCATAATGATGAAACCTGTAGTAATAGTAGATAAGCCTGTATAATTCATTTAAATTTTCAAAAACTAATGCCTGTTATAAGGAGTCTCACGCGTCTAAATCAGGTACCTATCTGCTCACACCTACATTTTTGGATTTAACTTCTAATTTTGTGTTCGTATTTTTTTGATTGTGACTGTAAATGTGTAAGACCAAGGTTCAATCATGACTGAAATTAGTGGATCAACAAGTGCTCTGCAGTTCCAAATAATCAAGCTTTAAAAGGCTGAAACACAAATACTCATAAACTGGCATTTCCTCTCCCAAACATGGCACTTCACTATTAGACATGTACACAGACATGAGGGAATTCCTTTCTTAAAATGTGACACATAGGAGAGTATCGCTTTACAAATTTTCCTCTCTCAGTCCTTACAGATTAAAACTAAAACCCCTAATTATGACTAAGTAAGTTGTACAAAAAATACTTTAGAAAAGCATGTTAAAATAAGAAAAATGCTGCAAGTTAAATCACATTGTTTAGAAAAAAACCCTCAACATTTAAATATAATCATATATTAATATAAGAGTTTTACTTCTGTTTAGTTATGAAACTCTTGTTTTGCACACATCCATACACCCTGTTGTAGTGAACGTCTATTGTTCCTACCCATTTAGGTTATGGGACCTCATTGCTAGAAGGGTTTTACAGGGTAAATACATTTTAGCTAGAGACCTTTGTCAGGGACAGTAGATAATGGTCCATGGTGAAACACACAAAAATAGAAAAGTACTCTTTGGCATGGGTTGTGGGAACATAACCTTGAAAAGAGGGGAGTTAACACTGCTCTTAGCAAAAGGGAGTCTCATACCAGTAAACTTCTGTTCACATGCTGGCCACGTCTGTGCTGATGTTGCAACTGGTAATTTTCCAGTCCAACCTGAGGGAGGAAATAAGGACCTGTGCAGGGACGGATGGGTGAGAAGGCCAGATGCGAAGCTTGATTCTGGGGACACCCTGACGAGGCACTGCCTACCCCCCCTCCAACTGGGCAGCATTTTCCATCTCTTCTCCTGATAGGCAGTATCCCATGCAACCAGGGGTTTGTAGGTATGTAACCTCCTTCACATTTATATATATTTGCTTTGCACTAATAACTCAGTAAATAGACAAGAGCATTTGATTGTTTACATTGTGTTTGGTGTCCAGTCTTTGTACATGGGAATCCTACTAACCTGGAACAAGGCCTTTAGGCTAAGGACAAAAATAGTTCCATCTGGTTTATTTTGTAGGTAAAAATGGCACTTTTTGATTAAACACAGCAGATATAATTTAGTGAATTATTTCTCATAGTTATAATATAAGCTACAATCTGTAGCAGCACTGATATTAGAAGGAGCATAGTACATACATGAAAATGTTAAGTAGATTAGTTTTTATATTGATTGTACTGCCTTAAAAGTCCATGTGACCTGGCAATATTGTGAAAAACATCGATGAGCCTAATCAAACAAATAATAGAACAACATGTTACATTTCTGACAGATCGTACATCCAGGGTCTGCTTTGCAGGTCTGGTTGCAGCAAAGAAACTTGCCATTGCTGAAGAATCCTTTACGGTACTTGTTCAGTAAATCAGAATTGTCTTTAATTTCTGCAAAACACAAAGAAACCAAGGAAAACATGATAGTCTGCAAAATGGGAATGTTCCTTATGATCAGTAGAGTCTGCTGCACCAAACCATGGGACTCCAGAGTGCTTTACTGACTTCCAGCCCTGGACAGGTATACTGGTCACATCTTTATTTCTATACCGTATTCCTCTATGCTGACTCAAGTCTGAAATACTTTACTCCTAGCTACCTGTTTCTTTGAGAAGGAAAATAGAATGTTGAGAAGGAGATACAGTACCATCCAAAAAAACACCAGAAGCCAAAACAGGATCCAACAGCTATGATTCAAAATCATGGATCTTATAAAGATTTGACTATCAATAATGAAACTGATTAAAGAAAGCATTTTAATTTCAGCAAAATATGCTGAGTATTTTCCTAGAACTATTTACTGTAAGGAAATTGTATTCGCTGATACTCAATAATGCAAATCCAAGCTAATATTTATCTGCTAAATTACAGTTCTTACTTAATCACGCCAAAAGAGAACACCATCACAGAAATATTTATTTTATATCTGAAACACTACTTTAGTGTCAAAAAATTGCACAAGATGATGAGGCAGGAGCATTTTCCTATCTCTGCTCATCTTATTTGAATATTTTGGTACGCAAAGGAATAGTTTACCTTTATGCAAATCTGCAAGCCACTGCTCCCTGCTCTCTTCATGAGTAGCATAGACATAGAGAAGACCACTCTTGTACACAATCTGGAAGAGGTTGGGAAGCCAGCATGGTGAGAGTGTACTGTCTGAAAACATGTTACTATGCAGGAGGGGAAAGGAGAAGGGAATGGGAACCAAAAAATAGGCTCTGCGAACCCACTTTCAGCCTGTCTTCATACAGGAAGTGCTCCAGTCCCCTGATCATCCTTGTGGCCCTCCTCTGGACTTGTTCCAACAGTTCCATGTCTTTTTTATGTTGAGGACACCAGAACTGCACACAATACTCCAAGTGAATTCTCACAATTGCAGAGTAAAGGGGCAGGATCACCTCCTTCGACCTGCTGGTCACGCTCCTTTTGATGCAGCTCGGGATATGGCTGGCTTTCTGGGCTGCAAGCGCATGCTGCCGGCTCATGTTCATTTTCTCATCGACCAACACCCCCAAGTCCTTCTCCACAGGGCTGCTCTGAATCTCTTCTTTGCCCAACCTATAGCTGTGCCTGGGATTGCTCCGACCCAGGTGTAGGACCTTGCACTTGGCATGGTTAAACTTCATCAGGTTGGCATCAGCCCACCTCACAAGCATGTCAGAGTCCCTCTGGATGACATTCGTTCCCTCCAATGTATCAACCAAACCACACAGCTTGGTGTCATCAGCAAACTTGCTGAGAGTGCACTCAATCCCACTGTCCATGTCACTGACAAAGATGTGGAATGAGTCTGGTCCCAACACCGATCCCTGAGGGACAGCACTCGTTACTGGTGTCCAGCTGGACATTGAGCCATTAACCAGAACTCTTTGTGTGCAGCCACCCAGCCCGTTCTTCATCCTCTGAGTGGTCCATCTGTCAAATTGATGTCTCTCCAGTTTAGAGACAAGGATGTCATATGGGACACTGTTGAACACCTTGCACAAGTCCAGGTAGATGACATCAACTGCTCTACCCCTGTCTATCAGTTCCGTAGCCCCATCATAGAAAGCCACCAAATTGGTCAGGCAGGATTTCCCCTTAATGAAGCCAATATATTTCATGTATTTTATGTCAACATATACATATATATAGATATGTAGATATAGACAAATATATTTCTACCTACATATTAAAAAATATGTACTGCCTTAACCAAAGTGGTTTTTGTCTTAAAGAACAGTTGCAGGAATAAAAGACAGTGTCAAATATTTTTGGATATTCTCATCTTCTATGTACAAAAGACCTTGTAGCCCATATGTAAACTCTTTCTTTCCACTTCAGTTTTTCCACACTCATCTTCCAGCTTCTAACTCTCGTTACACAAGGCCAGACCAAATTTGTACTGAGGCCAGGAACCTGGCTCTGACAACATGCAGTAATGCATACCGAGGCAGCGTATGTGCTCAGGGCAGCTGTACAGTGGCCAGGAATCCTGATCCATATGTGGTGCATTTACACTTAATACTGTATGAGAGGTGGTTTTCTTCTGGGAATTTGTTCAGTTGCCTTTTCAAGCAAATAACTAGCATCTAAAACATCCTGCAGTATACAGCCTTACAGTTTAGCTACACAATATGAGCAGTCAGCTTCTTTTACTTGTTTTCAGCCTATCTATTTTCTATGAGCTTCATTTGATGCCTATCTAATAATTTCTAAAATCTGCTTTGTTTTTCAGATCATGTTTAGTACTGGGCTGACTGTGCGTATCCATGTTAGGTCAGGGTTTCATTTACCTCATGTACATTACTTTTCAGTCATCTGCACTGAATTTCAAATGTCACTTTATTGCTTTTGCTCAGTAGCCTGAAGGGCTCTTGTTATTAAATGTGTATTCCCACTGCTAAGTGTACGACTGATCAATCTGCTTCTTGTCTGCTTATTTAGTTAAATGTTTGAGACCTGTGAGCTTTTTTGTTTAGCATGTTTTCCATCCAATCTGTTAGTCACTGTCAAGTCTCTCCTTTGACCTCTCTTCACTTTACAACGTCTTTCTTCAATTATAGTCACCAGAACTAGACACAATATTCTTCTGGTGATCACAGCAGTGTCAAAACATATTGAGTGCTTTTACCTAATATGTGCCTGCTTCCTTGTCCAAGGATGCCATTAGCTCCTTTGGCCACAGCATCACACTTGGAATTTTTGTCCAGCTATCATGATCTCAAAGTCCTCTTAGAGATACTGATTCCCAAAACAAAGTCCCCCATCCTATAACTATAGTACATACTTTTTTCCCCACTTAACTGAATTAGGCACTCCTGGCATAAATACACTAATTTAACATAACTGTTGTTCACACAGTCACAAAGTGCGGTGAGGGAAAAGGGAAAGAAAGACTGAAAGGACATCAGGGATCAACCAGGCAGTGAAATACTATGTATCTCTCATAACGTTGCCCTTGGGCCTGGCAATTATTGCAGGTTCATGAAGTGATGCGCTATTCAGCAACTATGTTATGCACTCTAACAGCTTGCTGACTGTATTTGTACTGTTTGGCAGCGGCACTCTAGAAGGGAATACATGGCAGCTTCTCATCTGCAAGTCCCATTGCCTGTAGAATTAAGACTGATGGAGGCTTTAGGAGGAACCTGATTTGGGCAACTGAAACATATGAAAGGCAGCAAATTTGAAGTTACGGTTTTCTCATCACATTTAATTCTTGAACATGTGTAATGCTTTGTGCAGCTGCATCTTCTGATAAAGGGCATAGCCTTGGTTTTCATGACTGTGGCAAGTTTGAATGATAATGAGGCAGTCAGAAGTCAAATCTTGCACTTGATATTAAGGCCAAAACCGAAGTGGAAAGAGACAATGAAAATTAAAATAAGAATTTTTAAGCGCTTAATTCTACCTCAAAAAAGTTATAATCACATAGTATAGTGATCTATATATTCTAGATAATATTAAAACAAATATTTGATAGACCTTTGAACTTAATAGAAACAAGACTTGATCTAAATTCTATCACAGTCAAAAATATTGCAGCAAAGTCACAACTTCAGTAATAGGGATTGCTTTTCTGTTTGCTGTAAATGTCAGAACCATAGAATCAGTTAGGTTGGAAAAAATGTTTTGAATCATCGAGTCCAACCATTAAGTATCAGGTACAGTAGCATTCTGCAATGTCCGGTATCTCCATGAACGACAGGAACACTACGTGCAACCTGTGCAACCCCTTAGGATGACTGTCAACTTTTACATGAAATGTAAATGAAACAGATTTCATGGCTCACCTGAAAAGGATATTGTCTTGCAGGAGGTGTTGCTTCCTCAGGATTCACTGTTTTAGCACACCATATTTTCTTAATCTCAGTTGATCCCTTTTTGCTTCCTTTTTTCTAAGAGAGAAAAATCACAGCAGACTATAAACTAATATTAACACAGTATTAATTGTTCTACTTTGACAATTTCACCCAGTTTCATATTTCAAGCTGTATAAGCCACAGCTTTGCGTTTGTTAAACTTTAAAATAAAGGTAGTAAAAAACCTCCCTGGTACCCTATTATAATCTAATATGTTAATCAAATTCCTCTTTAACTCAGTTACAAGAATTGCAGGACACAGCCACACATCTGTGAAAGCATCTACTGCAGCTGCAGGAGGACAGGGCAGAAGGGGGAACTCAGAGGACAAGAAGAAGTTAAAAATAGGAGGAAAACACTTTAATTGCAAACCATAAGCCTAGCAGCAGCATCCATAATTTTGTTCAGGTAATGGACCTTATTCTCACTGAGCTTCCTAACAGTTTTGTAGTGGGATGTGTCTCATAGGAGGAGCCCAAATGTATGAAAAGGAGCAAAAACTTTAAAATAAGCTGCCTGGGACATATATTTGCATTCCTTATGGGAGATCATCTGAGTAAAAGCCACTCTTTTGTGACACGCAGTCACTCCTTCGGAAAAAAGGGACAACCATTTGCTTTGTGAGGCTGACGGATGAGATTCTGAAAATTATGCCTTATACATGTACCTTCTGAAGCCCATTACTTACATCAGTTCAGAGGGAAGCCTGAAAAAGGAAAACATCCCTACTCAAGACAACATAAGCATATGCCAGTGTTAATTACTTTATCACGTTCTCTTTGGAGGGTCACAAACAGATGCTCAATGGTAATCACAATTGTAAGAGTTCTTTTGAATGAAGACACCCTTAAGCCTGCAGCTAAGTATTTTCCTGAACTGAAACTAGGATCTGATACCCTATAATTCTACTCAGAACAAAGTACACCTGCTGTTTTAACAGACAATATCTAATTAAGTTTCACAGAAGAAAAACAGAGGGGTAAGGTGGCACTGAAAAATATTAGAAGTTTATGTAAAAAAAAGTTTCTTCACCCTTTGTCATATTCATAGCAAGAAAGGTTTGTTTTTGTCTGAACAAACAAGATATTCTTGTACTTAATTAGTGATATCTTTTCTTCTGTTGTGGTTTCTTTAAAAGCAGTTCTTCTAGAATTGTTTTCTTCTTCATTGTATTACTACTACAAATAAACATAACAGCTATAGAAACTGTAATGAATATATTGAGTCATTGTCTATATTTTTTATAAAATTTTATGTAATATCTGGTTACAAGGCATGTGTTTAATACTGCTTAAATGAATTTACTGAGTGAATGAATTAAATAACCTTACTTGTTTAAGCAGTATTTATAGTATGTAAATAACAGTATAAAAAATATACTTTTATTATATTTGTATACTACAATAACAGTATACAAAAATTAAGCTACAGATATACTGTAGTTCTAAGCAAAGAATCTCTGTTAATTTATTGTCTTGAGGATCTCTACTTTTAAGGCCATGCACCCTTTCTGGCAAAGAGCATAGTCTGCTTTAACCACAAATGTGTTGTAACTGCAGCATAACATGCAAGTCATTACAGCAGGAAAGAGAATGACAAGAAAGAAAACTCTTCTATTTAAAGACCAGAAAAACATACCTAGTGCTGACAAGTGTGTTCCCCGAACTAGAAATTTCTCATTCCTTTCTTTCAACTGAAATAAATGCATGTTTATGGAAGGGTGAAACATAGAAAGATCAAAAAGTAAAAATGCTCTTGCAAGGTATGTATATGCATATATATTTATAGCTATCTATTTTTTCTTAGCCTTGATAAGCATACAGTGGAAAATGCCAAGAAGGATGAGATCCATCATATTTCTACAAATTTAGTACAATTTCAGGTTATCTTACTGAAATGTGAAGAATGTAGGTCACATCCTTTGCCCTGTGTGTTCTGGAGCTCCATGGGCAGGTGCTGAGCTAAGCAACCCACTTAATTTCATCCCTGTTCACTTCAGAGAGCCCAGCAGAAAAGGAAAATTTACATGATGCTCATCACACTCACTTGACCTCTCCACTGAATCCCACCCAACGCCAGAAAGTAACAAATATCTAGTAGAAACAGTCAGAAGAGAAATAGGGGGGGCTTTACTAACCATTACTTCACCATGGGTTTCTAGCTACCCTCCTCATGAACAGGATGCCTACTTATACCTTCCACCAACTCCCTTTCGGACAGACCAGTGTATGGTAGTGCCACTGGTGAGTCAGTTTAGAGGCAATCTTGCCATGGTATGCAACACCTGGAGGAGATATGAGCTTGGACTAGATAAAGGAAGGGTTGGAGCTGAAATCTTTCTACTGAGATGTCTGCTGTGATGTGGGGAAAAAGAGGAGTATCCACCCCACCTCAGGAAATTTTTCAGGTGTCATAGGCTAGATGTTTGCCTTGACTGTATGAGAAACTAACATGAAATTAGGAGTTAGTTCAACATAGCTTAGAGAAGCTGTTTTTGCAATTAAAATAATAAGTTTGCTAGAAAATGTATAAAACCTTGTCATTCCCACAACGGAGCAGTAAGAACTCCTGTTTTTTGTAACAGCATGTGGCTTTGTTTCCCTAGACTGGGAAACATCCAGACTTTAGCTTCAACCTACTGAAGTTCATGGAATCATAGAATCATAGAATAGTTAGAGTTGAAAAGGACCTTAAGATCATCTAGTTCCAGCCCTCTGCCATGGGCAGGGACACCTCCCACTAAACCATGCCACCCAAGGCTCTGTCCAGCCTGGCCTTGAACACCGTCAGGGATGGAGCATTCACAACTTCCCTGGGCAACCCATTCCAGCGCCTCACCACCCTTACAGTAAAGAACTTCTTCAGGTTGGTGTCATCGGCAAACTTGCTGAGGGCACACTCAATCCCACTCTCCGTGTCACCCACAAAGATGTTGAACAAGACCGGTCCCAACACTGATCCCTGCAGGACACCACTCGTTACTGGTCTCCAGCTGGACACTGAGCATTGACCACAACTCTTTGCATGCGGCCATCCAGCCAGTTCTTTATCCACTGAGTGGTCCACCTATCAAATTGATGTCTCTCCAGTTTAGAGACAAGGATGTCATGTGGAACAGTGTAGAATCTTTGCACAAGTCCAGGTAGATGACATCAACTGCTCTACCCCGTCCATCAGTTCCATAGCCCCATCATAGAAGGCCACCAGATTGCTCAGGCAGGATTTCCCCTTAGTGAAGCCATGCTGGCTGTCACCAAGCACCCTGTTGTTTTTCATGTGCCTTAGCATGCCTTTCAGGAGAATCTGCTCCAAGATTTTGCCAGGCACAGAGGTGAAACTGACTGGTCTTCGGTTCCCCAGGTCATCTGTTTTCATTGTGGAGTTCACAAGGGGTACTGGAGGCTAAGAGAAAGGATGGGTGATGTCAAATTTTAGCTACCATATTTTAAAACATTTTTTGTAGATCTTTTTTCCAGGCTTGTAACTCTGTGATCTTTACAAAATTCTTAAATAACTGCTGCTTGAATTACTCTGAGCATTAACCTGAACTGCCAGGACTGATAACATCCTTCATGTGAGATTAGGTTTCTAATCTTCTATATCTGATAGGCCTTTGAACGTAAAAGAAACAAGATTTGATCTACAATCTACCACAATCAATTGAAAACATTTCAGCAAAGTCAGACTTTTAGTAATAAGGACTCTAACACTGTAATGACCGAGAGCCCAGAGAATATCAGCTGAAGCCACATGGAGTGACTGCAGTCTATACTTGGTGTGGCTTAGAAAAAAGTACTTCCATTACTACTTGTAGAAGCACTAACAAAACAACCCCTGGGTTTGACAAATTTGTGCCATGAGTGCACACCAAGAAACGAGTAAAGACAAAAGGATTTATCACAATATATACTTTCATTTAAGTATTAGAACCTTATGTTCTATAAATCAGACCTTGTAACACCTATTTGTTAATAAAAGGTATTACAAATACAGGAATATTACATGTATCAAATACAAAACATGAAATAAATATTAAACTCCTGCAAGATTAATTAAACGTATTTCTGAAACAAAAATATAAATACTTGCAATATTTTTTTTTGTAATATGGCCAAACCCACATACTCTTCTTTCTGAAACAGTTAGCTGAAAACAATAGTCTGTTCCACTCAGGAGCATGATGTTTGTGCATATGTCCTTGCATAGTATATGACATCCTTGATTGCCTTATGATCTAGTAGTATACCTTCTACCTTGTTGTCTGTGGATCTGTGGCAAGCACATGACCTATTTCTAAGGGTACAATAGACGGTTAAAGGTACAGGTTAAAAGAAATAGCCTGTAAATTTATTACATCCCTTGGTTTCTCTGAAACGGAATACTGTGTTTTCAGCCTTTGAGGGAGCAGCTGCTTCTGCTGCAGCTTATGTAAGCCACTTCATTACTGGAGTGCTCTGGCTCAAGTTTAAAAAAAAATGTTTTCCAGACTTTGACTTCTCATTACAATTTAAGATAGATAGAAAACAATTTCAAACTCAAACAGATATTGACAGCAAAACTAATTCCTGTGCAGATCCACTGCTTACTCTTCTTTGTCTGCTTGTGGAAAAGAAATTGTAATAGCTGAAATTATGTCAAATGAAACACACAGCATTTTAGGTTTTGTTTTGGGGGTTATTTTTTACTTTTTTTAAAAGAAGGTTACAATTCCAGGAATAAAACGTGCTCGTTTTGCACTGCCTTTTCACTACCCACGCTGCCCTTCCTCTGTAACCAGACTCTTCTGAGTGAGTCAGAATGTGCTTGCTTTAACCACTCAGTCGTGCTGAAGGGAAAATCCTTCAGTGCAGAAAGTGCAGAGGGTAGCCTCGGCTGTCTACATAATTCTGCCTACCTAGAGAATTGCAGGGTATGGTATCCTCCCTCTTTGCTGGGTGGAGCTCAATTGCTTCAACTGTGAAATCTAATTTCTCTCTGGAATAAAATAAAAAAACATATGGAATTGACTGTAACATTTGTTCCATATAATTTGAAGAGACATAAAGGATCTAGGGATCTTTGATTACTTTTCCATCCTTTAAATGTGTGTTTTGTGCTCTAAACAGTTCTGCTTGTACTGAGGATATCTGAATTTTCTTTGCTCATGTAAGAAAGTGTTTCCGGAAGTAGTCTAGTGATCTTATATTGTGTGAGTGCTACTCTACTAGTTTTGTGACCTGAGCTTGCTCTGAAAGAAGTATGGACTTAATATACATAAAAAGCACAGCCTGTTACCCTAGTAAAGTATCTTTTTGATTGCTGAAGTTTTCCAGTATTTCTGAAGCAGTGATCACTTACCTAGACATATAAAGCTAACAATATAAATTATATACATTTGTAATTTATGTATCAGGTATGGTGTAATATCTTCATATTATTACCAAGCAATGAAAGTATCAGTCAGGAATCAAATGACCATGAAATAAAAAATAAAAAATAAAAAATAATAAAAAAAAATAATTAAAAAAAAAGTTTGTTTTTTTTTTTTTTTATCACCTTCGGGTCACTTTAATTTCTTTTACACAAACTTGGAAGCTAGTTTTGTTGTCAGTGAGAATTGCTTGTTTTCACATACATGCCTGATTTCAGTAGCCACGGTTTTAAGCAAATCACAAAGTGCCTTAACATTGTTCTACCCAGGTTTTAAATAAGGCTTTCATAACAGACTTATGTGTGCGTGCAGCCAGCAGCATTTCCTCTGTGCCAAAGAGCAAGGCTGAGATGGCACACCACCAACAGTAGTATTAAGTTGGCTGGGGACTGTCTATGCAAACTGGAGATAAATATAATTAAAAAGGTCTGTGGAACCTGTGGGGGTGTATTTGAGGGTTCTAAAAGAGCTAGCTGATGTAATTGCAAAGCCACTCTATCATTTCCGAAAGGTCACAGAAACCAGAGGGAGGTTGCGGACAACAGGAAGAGGACGAAGTACTATTCCCAACTGTGAAAAGAAAGAACCACACAGAAAGAAACTGCACACTGGTGGGCACACCCTGGGAACAGTATGTAACATGTCCTCATGGAAGCTGTTTGCTTACTTGTGAAGGGCAAGAAGGTGGATGGGACAAGCTAAGTCAGATTTAACAAGAGTAAACGGTGCATAACCAACCTCATTGCCTCCTGAGACAGAGGGAAGTGAAGGGGAGGGAACTAGTTACATTCTTCAAATATTAAATTAATCAAATACTAAATATCAAATAATGAAAGGTATTTATAGAGAAGATTGAGACATTCTTCACAAAGATGCACAGTGATGGGGCAAGAAGCAACAGACAAGTTGTCTCAGGAAATTCTGTCTGCATGTAAGGAAAAAATACTTCTCTGTGAGAAGAGTTAATACTGAAATAAGTTGGCCAAAATCATGGTGGGCCTTCTTTGCCAGAAATAGCCAAGCCTCAGTCTGACATATGCAGGGCCATCATTTCCCACGGGAATTTGGACAGCAGGCCCTTTAGTAGTCGCTTTCAGCCCGACGAGCATCCTGTGAACTCTCACCAGTCTGTCTTTCTCAGGAGAGCCAGCAGATGGCACGGTTCAACAGCACTAAAAATCTGCGCGCAGCAGTAAGATGGGCTACGCACTGAATAGAACAAAACCCATGTTTATCTAGCAAAAGGACTCCGGAAGAGCCACTTCTACTTCAGAGAGGGGTATTCAGAGTAGTAAAAAAAAAAAAAAAAAAGTTTATTTTGTGGTCAATTTTGCATTGAGGGTGGGTTGTGTGCCTGTGTGCCCAAGCCATGTAACGCTGGTAGGCCTTCCTAGTAGCATGGCATTAGCTCCATAGGTTAAAGGTGATCTTCCCTGGCTCTCCATTTCTGACAGGAAGGCCATTTGACCTGTTAAGGAGCACCTTATAGGTGTCTTATAGCTAGGCAGCCTCGTGACCTCATGTACGTATGTAAGCTTGTTGAGTGAATGAAAGACACGGGCCCTCCAACATAACAGAGGCATTACATGTTGGTCCTCAGAAAGGTGCACCACCAGGCATCAATGGGACCAGGACATGGAACTTTAAAGACAGTAGGTATCTGGGACCTTGCTGCTTAACAGTTTAGCCCATACCTCATTTCTGGCGAGCATCTGTGGAGTCCTTGGGAAACGCAGAGGCAGGGAGCAGGCTGCACTTTCTGTGTGATTCTTTTCATGTGAACAGAAATGGTGGTTAGAGGTGATTAGGGACTTTGTATAAGAGCAAGTAGTGACAGGACAAGGGATAATGGTTTTAAATGAAAAGAGAGTAGACTTAGATTAGATATAAGGAAGAAGTTCTTTATTGTGAGGATGGTGAGACACTGGCACAGGTTGCCTGGCAAATTTATGGATGCCCCATCCCTGGAGGTGTTCAAGGCCAGGTTGGACAGGGCTTTGAGCAACCTGATCTAGTGGAAGGTGTCCCTGCCAGTGGCACGGGGGTTGGAACTAGATTATCTCTAATGTCCCTTCCAACTCAAACTGTTCTATGATTCTATGATTAGGCACCATCTAATTTTATTGTTAATTTACTATGCTGTTCATGTTATTGTGCTTTGATACAAGTCATGAATATATAAAAACAAATGTAACGAGATAAAAAATTCCCAATGATGTAAAAGACTTCTGGTTAAGTCATATTTGCCTTGGTAAACAGATATGCATGAGAAAGTGAGTAATTACAATGTACCATGTTCAGGTACATCCAGCACAAGTTAATGTCACAGCTGGAAGGTTTTTCCTGGCTGTTGTCAGCTTGTATGTATGCATTACCTTAATCTCTCAGAAAAGCTCACGGAAACGAGCAGACATGTAGTGTAAACAGTTTTTATAAACTGATGACTACTTGCACCTGAAGTCTTTGTGATTACTGTCAGTTTAGAAATTTCAGCTGGGTGCTTGGAGTAAAGGCTTATTTATCCTTTATTGGTGTTGAAATGCTGCTGCTCCTAATTACAGGACAAAGACACAGGTCCAAAATGAACAGTTTGAAGGTGTTTAATACAATGACGTAGCAACATACTTGTATGAATGTTTGAGGGGGACAAACTGAGCTGTCTGAAGCAGCATTTGAGTGAGTTATGGTAGTAGTGGGGTGAATTTGATAAAACTTGTTTTGAATAAATTCAGGAATAATATTCAATGGACTTAGTGCTAGCCCTGGAAGCTCACCCTCATAACACAGTGGTCAGAGTACTCGTGTTGAAGAGAGGGAGAAAAAAGAACACCTTTCCTTAAGTCATTTCTTTGTCAGGTTTGCGAAAGGAATTTGTAACATGGTCTTTTCTTTCCTGTGGAGTTTTTTTTGCTGTAGCCTGCAGGGGATTCAGGGTGGTTTCTTCTGATCTTTGAAGCTGCTTTTCTGAAATACGTACTAGATTAAGAGCTGAAACCAAAACCTCTCCAAAGAATTTGTTAATCACCACCACAGTGTCAGTCTCTTTCCCTGTGGCCAGTAGTTTTCTAGGTATTGGAACTGGCGTAAAAGGATGAATGCAATAGGTCTCCACCTTTGCTTGAGGCAGGAGACAAAGATTTAGTTAAAACTTTTACTCACAGTGAAGCAGAGGAGTTAACTGCACCCTTCTGCAAAGGAGTCCAAGACTATGGAGGACAAGAGAGAGATCTGAGGGCTCTTTCTCTGCCCTTATAATTTGAGCATTGTTCGTTATAAAAAATGCCCACAGTGAATAGCATAAAATTGTTGGGGTTTCTAATGTTATTTTTGACCAGATTACTATTTTTCAAAGTTTTGCTTTAACAGAAATGAGTTTTTCTTTTGATTAACCACAAAACCAGGGATCTTGCATCTTGAAAACACTGTAACTGCATTAATGCGGTGCTTCTCGGCAAGTCTGATTAGCCCACAGACAGTGAGGTTCTGATGTTGCTTGTGCTGGGGCTCATTTATTGCGTGATAGTTTGAGGATCTCTGTGCCATAATCCACTGCACAGTGTAAGAGTGCCCTCAGCCATTTAAATGTCTTCCTTATGTCTCACTCATGCTTTCACTTTGAAAAAAGATTACTGCTCCCATTCCTCGTAATTTTCAACACTTACTGAATCTAGCAGACAAGGTGGGGCTTCGAAATTGAGTCAGTTAAATGAGTTGCTGGAAATTTACAGCAGCAGAGGTTGTCTAGTGGCCAGAAATGAAGGCCAAACAGAGAAGGACAGAACATTTCAGTCTAGCTTCATCAGGCGGGTAGAGTCTGTCGGGTTGCTTACCACCATGTGAAGTAGGAAGCTCTTTGCCCTAGGAGTGTTGGAATTTCGTGAGCTTTATTTGTCATCAGCCTGATAATGTCAGTGCTCTGACACCAGGATCCAACCATAGCAAAGGGTCATGCAGAATAACATATGGTTATTGTTAATCTGAATTCCCTTTAATGTAAAAATAATGCAATTGAATAAGGTCCAGAGTAAGGACAAAAAGGGGGGAGAGGGGGAACAGGAAATAGGATATATCCTCAGAAATGTGATGCAGTACCAGGAAACACACTGTGGATGCATATACTTTTCCTTACATCCCCCATGTAAGGATGGCAGTTCATGTGCACAACAGTATCACATGCTTCTATAGGAAGAAAAAACTTGATCTTTCCTTTCACTTACCTTTTTTTTTTTTTATATATATCTAAAATATGTGAAATGACAAAGTAATTGAAAGGGCTTGGTTGTACTGAACTGAACCTTTGTATCTCAATTTTGTGTGGAATGCTGAATTCCGAGTAAAAGTACCCAAATGCTCCAAGTTTGGCTCATTGTTCTTCATTGCTTAGCAGGGTATAACCGCAGAGGTAAGCAAACAGAGCTCTTACTCCTAAAAGTACAAGCAAGGAACTTGCTTGTACTTGCTCCATTATTGCTTTGCAAAATGCACTGCCTCGTTCCTGGAGTGATAACTGCTGGTTTTGCTCTATTCTTTTATGAAACACCATTTGAAGAGTTTAAAAGCTTACATTTCACTCTATGGTATTCATGCTTTTCCAGACTTTCTGTGCATGTTAACCATCAAATTTTATCATTCTTGTTGACTCTTTCCAGACTACGTCAATGTTCTTTCTCTAAAAGGCTGCCAAATAATTCACAGAGGATTATAAATGTTTTAAAAGAACTAGATTTAATTCTGTCTTCTGTTTATTTGTAGCCATTTGTTGGTGTTGATGGTTCCATGAGTTCTCCTCACACCCAAGGCCCTTATTATATGTTTGTGTAATACATGAGATTCAACTTTCATGACCTGTGCAGCAAATTTAGGAAGCAATTTTGCCGTTAGGCTCAAATTCTAAATAAGATTCATTAGGTACAAACCCATATAAAGCTCAGAAAAAGAAAATGTGCTGAATCTCACACTAATTAAACCTATCTAGTGCTGCACATTGTTGTGGATGTGGTTCGAATGAAAGTGCAACATTGTACTAGCTAGCTGATTTGAGCTTGAATTGTGTTTGTGAGTTTAGACTAAGTTGCATTATGGTTTTGTTAACTCAGAATGTTTGCATTTGTAAACTCACCCTCAGAAAGGACTCCTGCCATCTTCTGTGTTACAGATGTTCCAACCAAAGTTCTGAAATACATGGAAATAATGCTTAAGATAATAACGACCTTTATGACTTAATATGGCTCAAATCTGAGCCTTGATGGCTCAGGGTGGTGAAACTGTGAGCAGATATACTGAGGAAGGGAACAATCACTGATGTATCCGGCAATGCATTCTTCATATCTGAGAGAATCTTTATTATTTAGATATGTCTTCTTTTTATGAAGGGCTCTAGGAAGGTTAATGGTTAAATCTCAAGATTCAAAAATAATAGCAAGAAAAAAGTCTAGAAAGGGTTGCTTGAATTTATTTTTAACTGCCAGAAATTGTGCTATATAGACTTTCGTATTCTCTTCTTGTCATAAGAATAACTTATTGATGAGTGCTGAAATTGCAATTCTTACAGAACAAAAATACTAGCTGTCTGATATCTTTGTTTCTGATGCTTACAGATTTCACTTAAAAGGAAATTTTATTTAGGATATGAAAACAAGAGTCTGTGGTGAGAGAAGCCTTTGTTATTGATTGATCTAAACACTTCCTGATGCTTATGCTTCCCAAGAACATGTATAGCACTGGAACTGAAGCCAGCTGTGCTGAAGCTGATATGCCTCCAGAGTTACATGGCTATGCTATACTAGATAGAGCCTTGCATAATGGAGTAGCTCACTGCTAATCACAGACAGTGGGAAAACTGCTAGCAAGAGACCACTTGCCTCTCTTTGTTTAGCCTTCATTTTCCACGTAATAGGCTTCTGGTTAGCTACAGGAAACTCAAAATTTGGAAAAACAGAAGCAAGTCTAGCCAAAACAACTAGGTGAAGTTCATGAACATTCAGAAGAAAAACACCATTTCCAATAGCATGCCTTTTTCTGCATGAGCCTCATTTACAAAAAGGAAGCTGAGGTAAAGGAGAGAATGATCTATGCAAGATCACTCAGATTGCTTTCTCCTTAGCAGAGGTTGTTGGCTAGTGGTTCACCTTCTGCTGAACTGATTTGACTCACTATAACAGCAGAAGTGTCTTCATTATTTGCCAGGTTGTTTCTGTGCATTGCATAATTTACACTGGTTCATAGAGAAATATGATGAACAACATAAAAGCTGGCAAAATTAAGGCAACAGGAAGTGTATAGCTGGCAAGAGCAAGCTCTTATGGTAGCTCACCATGTGTCATGAAACTGCTTCTGTCATAATACTGGTGGCAGAGCATGTCAAAGAAGAGCAGGTGTTCTCAAACTTCATTTATATGGTCAATCTGTTTATTCCGTCTGGGACTGGATAAAACCAATGGCCTTCTTCCTAATTTTGCAATCTTTTGCTTTATTGTAGGCATGTCTGTATATATAAGGAAAAGCACCTCTGTTCACATTATATAGACATAAGGAAGTTGATTTTTTTAGGGAGAAACCATGGACAAACTGAAGGAAAGCAACCCTGTGTCTTAGTGAAATGCAGATGGAGTGTTGCAGGTACTGAGTGTTATGCTCATAAGTCAGCCCACAAAGAAATGAAATCAAGCCATGTCATAGGTTCAGCAGCAGCAGTCAATTTTTTTTTCTCCTTCATAGTAGCTGGTGCAGTGCTGTGTTTTCGACTTTCGGTCTGGGAACAGCGCTGATAACACCGATGTTTATAGTTACAGCTTAGAATGTGTTGGTCTGACCAAGGACTTTCTGAGTCTCATGCTCTGCCAGGGAGGGGAGGGAAGCCAGGGGGAAGCAGAGACAGGACACCTGACCCAAACTGACCAAAGAGGTATTCCATACCACAGCACGTCATGCCCAGGATGTAAAGAAAACTGGGGGCCGGAACCTGGAAGAGTTTTTTAGTTTTAGTTCACAGCTCGGTCGTCGGGTGGTGAGCAGTTCTGTCCTCTTCCCTTGTATATCTCTTGTTATTGTTACTATTGGTGGTGGCGGCAGTGGTTTATGTTGTACCTTGGTTGCTGGGCTGTTCTTGTCTCGACCCGTGGGGGTTGCGTTCTTTCGATTCTTCTTCCCATTCCTCCCCCCCCCCCCCCGCCCTTGGAGTGAGGAGGAAGAAAAACTCTTCCCTTGTATTTTCTCTTGTCATTATTATTATTGGTGGTAGCAGTGGTGGTTTGTGTTATACCTTAGTTACTAAACTGTTCTTATCTCAACCTGCAGGAGTTGGGTTCTTTTGATTCTCCTCCCCATCCCCTCGGGAGATGGGGGGAAGAAAGAAGGTGTGAGTGAGTGAGCAAAACTGCGTGAGGGGTTTAAACCACGACAAGCCATTAAAACATTACTAGTTTCATGTGGCTTTTGTCCTTCTAGATGTGTTGAGTCATCAGGGTTCACATTATCAAACTTGTCTTTCAAACCACAAATGCTTTTTCTTTGTTTGTTTCTTAAGATAAGTGGTATTTTTTCTTTATTCCAGAGCAGAAGGGCTACTGGAAAACAGCTAGTATTGTGAAATTCACCTTACTATGGCAAATACAGCTGCTGCTGGGAGGGAGCAGATGTGTCGGGCCAAGGCCTGGGGAATAGCTCTGGAGAGCCAGGAGCCTGGCTGAAGCTGGCTGAGCTCTCAGAAGGGTGCTCTGCAGTATGTTTTCTTTGGAGACAAGTTCTTGCCCTTTGCCATCTGCTGGCTGCTCTTCATATTCCGGCAACCCTCTCAGTTGTACTAACATAACTGTTTTCAGTTGTACTAATAAACTGTTTGTGGTCTTTGCCATAAACTCATTGCTATGTGCTAAAAAAAAGGGGGCATTTTCATGATGAGGGCTGGGAATTGTGATCCAGGGTTAGAAATAAGGAGCTGAAAAGGGAAGAAGTAGGAATGAGACAGGACCTTCATATGTCTGGAGTCACAATAAGGAAAGCAAATAATTCAACTACAGCCACCAGACATTTAGAGGGAGAAAAAACATTTGTTGAGAGAACTGAAATGCAATTAACTGTCTAGCTGCTGTCTGCTTGCCTGCCTCTTCCCTGTTCCTTAAAGGAAGCATAGGGACTGAAGGGCTGGGAGAGCAAGGAACAGAGGTGCTAGAGTGATAGAAACTCATCTCTGCCGAGTGCCAGCCAGCTCCATTGCCTGGTTCAATTGCTGATTCAAGTCCCTCTTCTCAGTGAAAGTCTAGATTATTTTAAATCAACAATTTTCATAGAATTATAGAATCATAGAATCACAGAATCACAGACTGGTTTGGGTTGAAAGGGACATTAGAGGTCATCTAGTTCCAAATCCACTCCCATGGGCAGGGTCACCTTCCACTAGACAGGCTGCTCAGAGCCCCGTCCAACCTGGCCTTGAACATTGCCAGGGATGGGGCAGCCACAGCTTCTCTGGGCAACCTGTGCCAGTGTCTGGGCAGTGCCTCACCGCCCTCATAGTGAAGAGCTTCTTCCTAATGTCTAATCTAAATCTACCCCCTTTCAGTTTAAAGCCATTCCCCTTGTCCTGTCACTACATGCCATTGTAAAATGTCACTCTCCAGGTTTCTTGTCAGCTGCTCTAAGGTCTCTCTGGAGCCTTCTCTTCTCCAGGCTGAACAACCCCAGTCCTAAGCCTGTTCTCATATGAGATGTGCTCCAGCCCTCCAATCATCTTCATGGCCCTGCTCTGGACTCATTATTTTGTTAAAATATTCCCCTGAAAACATTTATTTTAATACATCTTTTCCAGTTGAGCTTCATGTTCACCGCTTTCCCCTGCTCGCCACCTGAGGTGGTGGGGCCTACTGCTGTTAGCCATCAGTGTAGTCTCTCTCATACTGTTGGCTCCTGCTCTGCCCACACCTGCCAGCCATGCTCTCTAAAAGGAAATGCTTTTAAAGGAGCATTAGTGTTAGACACATTGATTGGATTCTCCCATGAGAAAATGAATCTAATAAAGTAGCCCCACTTCATTTGTACACTCAGCCTTGTGTTGCTTCAGTGCAGCAGTATGTGTCTACAGGAGGATGCTTATGGGGGCAGCGGCATTTAGTTAGGGTTGTTGCAGTGTGCCTTCATGCCTAGCCTCAGGAGAACAGCTTTTTTTTTCTTTTTTTCTCTTTCCTGTTTCCATTCCTCAGAGCAGGATCTGGTTTCAAATCGTGTTAAAAGACTCAGGTTTTCTCTTTTTCTTGACACTGCCCCAAACAAATATGTTCCACTGGCAAAATCACTCTACATTCTTTGGTTACTATTAAAGCGGTTTTTATTCCTCCTTCTCCACCTTTTTTAATCTGGCAGAATCTCCTAGACAGAAAATAACGGTCTAGCTAAAATCTATAAATGTTGTTGTGGGCAGAGCACTCTGGCTTGACAAGACACTATTACCCTATGTGTGTGTCTGATTTGGCTATTATGAAACAGAATTTGTGTGTAAAACTTTCTTGAACTATTTAATGAACGGTAGTCTCCCTTTGGAAATTAAGCTCTCCTCCATTGCAGTAAATGCTACAAATAAAACCATGCACTGTTTCAGGATGAAAATTGGCTCTATCAGATGAACTTTACATGGCACTTGCCTTAAAGTTGGAAGATGCTTCATACATTCTTTGCTAACAAGCGTAAGTAGTGATTAATGCATCTGTAAATTGTTCTACTGGTGCATTACATTTTAAATTGCCCAAGTACAGCCAGCAGTAAAACTGCTGCAGAGTTAGTAATTGTGGAGCAGCAATGTGTGCTTGATATCTTCTTCCTTGGAAAACATTCTGTGGACTCCGGTAATGTTTACCTCTTATTGTTGGTTCTGTTCTCTACTGATTTATCTCAGCAGTGTTTCATTTCAGCAAGAGATCCAAAGTCACCCATACAGCAGAATGAAACTTCTCTTTTTCTGGGCATCTACAATTGGATGAGCAGCCTTTCTGCCAGTGGCAGCTCTCTGAAACTCACCTTAAAGAGGTGATCCAAGGGTAATTGCATTACCTCCTCCCATAGCTCAGACACCAGGCAGTTCTTTCTTTTGAATTTATGCACTTTAGATTATTAGGTTTAGAAAAAAAAAACAACAAGTCAGGTCTTTTAAACAAAAAGCTGTGTAAAGGTGTGGTAACAAAATCTAAAGCAGCTTTAACTTTTCTGGACCTATTCATAGTATAACAGAATGAAAGGCGAAATATAACCTATAAAAAAGCATTCAGCACAACTAATCCATACAACTTTTCTCTTCTAGATCTCCATTCAAGGGCCTGATACAACTTCAGTCTTGTAATGGTGTAACACTGGTGAGTTTTTCTCACTGTGAAGTTTCAGTGGCATAAATCTAAGCGTGGTAGTAGTAAATTAATCCTTCATTTTAAAAGAATAGCTCTCCTCGTGTCTTGGGGGAAATAATAAAATGTAGGTTTTAGTTGATAACTCATGATTAAATCATTTAAACATCACAGGAAACATATTAACTAAATGTCTAAGTAAGTTTAAAAGAAAATAAGGTTTTTTTGCAGAATGGACAAGGCATTCAAAGTTCAGTGAGTAAAGAGGTGGAAAATCAATGAAGAAATGCTGCTGTTAGATTATTAGGGTGGCATTGAATAAAGATGCAATATCACAGATTACAATTCTTATTGAAAATCACTGGGAGATGATGGCTACGGCTTTTTCTTTTGAAACACTGTTTGTAATACCAGAAGTTCAAGGTAAAGGAGTGGGATGTACAGAAAACGGCAGATTAGATGGAAACCATCAGATTGTACTGTAAAATAATAAATATCCTGCAGATTGCATTTCGCTTGATGCATGGTGTACTACAAACACCATAAACTACAAAAAATCTAAGTCTAAAGAGATAAAATTGTTAGCAATACCCCTGCAGTTGGGTCATACATTGAATTAACTTGTTATATATCCAGGATAAATGTTAAAAATTATTCTGGTTGAAGCTTTTTGATAAAAAGGGGTGAGGGTTTTACTGTAACCTCCTACATGAGTTGAGTAAGTATATTGCTGTGGGTATAATTCCGGAGATGGATTAGCTGTCCTTAAAATTTGATTTTCAGCAACCTTTTTATGCAAATGCTGAAACAAAGTCATAACTGTATAAAATACTGCCTTACTGTAGCACAAAAATAAATTCATGGCTGCAGAATGATACAGATGTTTTTGTAGAGTTTGTGATAATTTGTGCAGACACCCTGCAAAAACTGCTTTCTAATATTTTGAGAAAGCTTTTCTTCATTTTCATAAATATGAAAATTGTTCTGGACCCAATTCACCCATGGCATCACTATTGTTCTCTGTGACATGTATCTGTGAATTTAGTCTTCTGATATTGAGATGTGTCCCTAATTTATATTTCCTTATTCCTGCCTTCCATCTCCTGGAATTTTATTTCCTCATCCAAAACAACTAAATATTCTCATCACTTTCGATGAAGTTAGGGTGGATCAGAATGGCTGCCATTGTCTTTATTTACTCATTTAAAGACATCTTCAACTTATTAAAAAAAAAAAAAAAAACAAACAACCAAAATCCAAACAAAAACAAAAAGGAAAAGCTGCATTCTGCAGATGTGATGGTCTTGGGTGGGCGAGATGCAGTGAGAGAGAGATGGGATAATGTGACTGTGTTGACAGATTGAGGAGATAAAAGAGATGTCTTGGGAGGGGGCTTGTGAAGTTTCATGAAATAGATAGTGCAGATGAGACTACAGGTTACAGGAGAGGCTAGTTGAAATAGCCATCTGCCTGGCACAGAGGATTTTGGTATGGTAGATGGAGCTTCCCTCATGTGGATATTAGGGGACTGTTATTTGTTGCTTCCCTTTCGTAGTGACTATTGAATTTGAACTGTTTACTTGCATACTGAAGTTAGGAGGCTTCCTGGAAAAATAAATGGACACAGTAGGCAATGTCTAACTAAATATGTATCTATATATATTAGAGCAGCATGATTTCTGAAGGCCTGACATGTGGTTTATAAATGCTTAAGATGGGCTTTCACTTGGAGTAGGTGGACAGAGGCTTTTTGATAATCGCTTCTGCATCAGTCCCTACGTGGGGTTCATATTTGGTTTAACTGGCTATTTATTATAAATGCCCACAAATGCTGCTTTATGCCTGACTTCTAACTCCTCTTCCATGTAATTAGACTCCTTTCCTTCCTCAGTTCTTGGCTTTATTGTCCCAGATCTGTAACTCGTTTGACCGAAGTTTTGCTCAAACTACTTTTTTCTGTGAAGCTGAGCCAGAGAGGAGATAGCACAACACCATTTTACAGCTTCAGATTTTGGGGCTCATCTGAGGTGAGCAAAAGCAGGTGGAGAAACGCATGAGCCTACACCCAGCTGGCAGCTGAAACTCACTGAGCCCCAGAGATGCTTGTCTAGTGGAAGGTATTTCTTCTTGCCTCAGCACAGCAGTTAACAGTTCAGCTAAGCGGGGAGCTCGGCTGCTGGTTCACACAGATTTAATTCGCAGTTCTTTGAAAACCTCAGAGTGAGCATTATGTGCTTGTAGGAACAGCCAGACCTGCAGATGTCTTGGCAGCGCTTTCCTCAATATATTGTTGCAGGAAAAATGGCCCATGGCTTGTGCTGTGGTGCTTCTCTTCCTGCTTCCCTCAGGACAGTCTTCATAGTGTGGGGTTTTCTGTGTTATCATTGTAACAAAAACTGTGGTGTGCAGCTTTGATTTCTTAGCTTACTTCTTCTCCTCTTTCTCCTGTCCTAGAAACAATACAAACAAAACTAGACAGAGTGTATTTCTATAGTTAGTGTGAAGTGTCTGGGCTTGTTATTATTTTGAAAGCAGCTAGCACTTGTTGAATTAATCTGCATCCCTTGTTCTTCAAGGTAACTCAACTATTAGAGGTTGCCCTGGGTTCAGCAGCAGCAATCATTTTTTTCTCCTTCTTGGTAGCTGGTGCAGCACTGTGTTTTTGATTTTGGACCTGGGAACAGCACTGATAACACCAGTGTTTTCAGTTACTGATTGGTGATGTTTAGGCTGGCCAAGGACTTTGTGAGTCTCATGCTCTGCCAGGGAGGAGGGGAAGCCGGGAGGAAGGAGAGACAGGACACCTGACCCAGACAAACCAAAGAGGTTATTCCATACCACAGCACGTCATGTCCAGGATGTAGAAACGGAGAGCAGAGACCGGAAGGGGTTCGCTGCATGGTGGGGGGGCACGGTGGGGGGTGCACGGCTTGGTCGGGCTGGATGGTGAGCTACTGTATTCTTTCCTTGTATTTTCTCTTGTCATTATTATTATTGGTGGTAGCAGTAGTGGTTTGTGTTATACCTTAGTTACTAAACTGTTCTTATCTCAACCTGTGGGAGTTGCATTCTTTCGATTCTCCTTCCCATCCCTCCAGGAGTGGAGAGAAGAAAGAGTGGGGAGTGAGTGAGAGAGCGACTGTATGGGTTTATAGAAGCTTAAACCACAACAGAGGTTTTATGGCTTATGAGTATTTCTGTGGACATGTGACTAAGCTGAAGCCAAGGTTCACAGGTAAGGGAATCTTGACGGAAAGGAATACTTGATATTTACAAGTCTCCATCTGCCTTTGTATGTGAACTGATGAAGACTTTCCAGCCTAAAAGTATTGCATGCCTTTGTTACCACATCCCTCTGGTATGTTGCAACCAGCTGGTGAAGTCATCCAAATGCTGTATTTTGCCCTCATGAATGTAGCATGTTTACATTCCAGATGAATCCTCAACATGTCATGCTTTACTGAGAATCTTCAGGTTTGCGCTGATTAAATATCCACCAGCAGTGAACTACCATGCTTTCTTGATCTGCTAATGCTGATTAACATTTTAGTGGTATTTTTCAGTGCACCATTTCAACACAAGAAAATCAACAGATAATAGATATGAAAGTGATTGTTTACCTAAGTTATCTTCCAATCAAGTGAAAGCCTCAGCCGTATAAATTTGTCCCATAAAATGCGATTCTCGTATTTATTTTTCTCCATCCATACTTCCTCTAACCTGGTATCTCCTGTTGAAGGAGTGTAGGGATATTTATGATTCCTTTAATACTGTGAGTTTTATACCTATGTCACCACACTGCACTTTGTCTTTTAGTATTTTGCTGTGTGTCTTTCTTACACTCGGAAATATTTTGTGACATTGCTATGCTCCTGTGATCCTGTGTTCTAAAATTCAGTGTCTGACTTCTGGTTTTTGTTTGTCATCTGTTTGTTAGCCTCTTCTTCTTTAGTGGATGAGACAAACAGGTCTTCATGCAGAGATTTCTTACTCAGAGAAACTAGTCCATGGCCTGCAAACCTGAATCAATTTGAGCAGATCAGAGAAAATGGTAAGGCCTCACTATCATTAGATCTTGTTATCTTAATTAATGATAGATATTAGATTAATCTAATAGATTAGATACTAGGAAAAAGTTCTTCCCTGTGGGGGTGGTGAGACAGTGGCACAGGTTGCCCAGAGAAGTTGCGGCTGCCCCATCCCTGGCAGTGTTCAAGGTTAGACTGGATGGGACTTTGAGCAACCTGCTCTAGTGGAAGGTGTTTCTGCCCATGGGAGGAGGGATGTAACTAGATGAGCTTTAATGTCCCTTCCAATCCAAACCATTCTATGATCATGAGAGAAAACCAAAGCAATTCCCAAACTGTGCAAGAATTAAATAATCCCATCCACCACTTCAGGAGAGATGCTGGGGGCAAAGGTAAATTCTTTAGAACACTGTGACAACTGGTCAGTATATGCAAGTGATTTGTGTGCTGTAGAGCTTTATTTATCACACATCTGTAGGCAAGTTTAAACCTAGCTTGTCTCAGCTTCCTTATACTTTAAGACTTCAGATTATCTCGATTTTATAAATAAGTTTTGAGAGTTGCAGTTCTGTGGAAAATGTTCCACCTTGTAATTTCTAATTAGCAAGATATATTTCTCGCAATATTTCATTTTATGACAATCATTCCTTCATATGATACACTATAAATCATATTTATGACACGGTTCTTCACTCAGAATGAAAAAGAGTCTTATGCATACGTGGTTTTAGGGGGAGAATATCATCAATGTCTTTCTGCACAGGGCTTATCTGTACAACTGACTCCCATGTACAGTTTGAATCCATACTAATTACTTGTCTGAGAGGGGCTAGTTAACATCAGATTGCAGATCCTTAAAAAATAATATTTAAAACAGGATAGCAGTATTTCTTTAAAATGACTCATCCAGGGGTCCAGTCATATTGACGATAGGTCCTGTTGTATAGCTTTATATGGGGTGGGTTTAAGAGTTTGAAGCAAGAGTAGTAGGAACAACTACGTCAAGGTAGGTGGCATGAATAGGGTTTTATGCCCTCCTAGGGTGTCTGTGCAGTAGGGACTGAGTGTCAGAAGAGGTTTACAAAGCTGGATGTTTACCTGCTCCTCCTGCGTGGTGCAGTTATGTTCCTCTGGCATGGAGGAGCATACTACTCTTTGTAGGGTATCTGGAAATTGTGGTAAGCAGACTGCAAATAGAGGCCTGGTTCTGCATGACACTATGTTTTCACTTAAACCCAAGCAAAAGGGGACAGAGAGGCAGCCTTTCAATCTTTTTCCACCTGTGAGAACTGACGGCACAGGCTATTAGAAGGCCTCAAGAGAGATTTTCTTTTTTAATACATAGTTGTAGCGCATAGTAATGAAAGTTAAGTGCATCAGAAAGACAGCTACCTTGTTAGTTTCTTGTTAAAAATAGAAAAAAAAAAAAAGAACCCACATTTTTTTACAAATGTCTGGTCAAACAGGGACTTTTTTTGGAAAAATATCTATGGAGTACTAGTGTAATATGAAATGGAAAAAATTGAATAATGGCAAAAAAAAATATTTAACTTCACCTGCTTATGTAATTTCCTATCCTAGTATTTGTATTTTTTTTTGTGGTAAAGTGGGCCTTGTGTCAAAAGAATGAGAGCACAATGAAAAATGCTTTTGCTTCGTGTTTTGCTTCGTGTTTCTGAGCCATTAAAACAAAGAATTCAATCTTTGCACACTGAATCTGGCTCATGTTAAGCTTCCTATTCACCTACAGCTCCAAGTCCTTCTCTGCAGGGCTGCTCTGAATCTCTTCTCTGCCCAGCCTGTAGCTGTGCCTGGGATTGCCCTGATCCAGGTGTAGGACCTTGCACTTGCTATGGTTAAACTTCATCAGGTTGGCATCAGCCCACCTCACAAGCGTGTCAAGGTCCCTCTGGATGGCATTCCTTACCTCCAACATATCACCCAAACCACACAGCTTGGTGTCATCAGCAAACTTGCTGAGGGCACACTCAATCCCACTGTCCATGTCACCCACAAAGATGTTGAACAAGACTGGTCCTAACACTGATCCCTGAGGGACACCACTCGTTACTAATCTCCAGCTGGACATTGAGCCATTGACCACAACCCTTTGCGTGCGGCCATCCAGCCAGCTCTTTCTCCACAGCGTGGTCCACCTATCAAATTGATGTCTCTCCAACTTAGAGAGAAGGATGTCATGTGAGACAGTGTCAAACGCTTTGCACAAGTCCAGGTAGATGACATCAACTGCTCTAACCCTGTCCATCAGTTCTGTAGCCCCTTCATAGAAGGTCACCAAATTGGTCAGGCAGGATTTCCCCTTAGTGAAGCCATGCTGGCTGTCACCAACCACCTTGTTGATTTTCATGTGCCTCAGCATTCCTTCCAGGAGAATCCGCTCCAAGATTTTGCCAGGCACAGAGGTGAGACTGACTGGTCTGTAGTTCCCCGGCTCATCCATTTTCCCCTTCTTGAAAATGGGGGTTATATTTCCCTTTTTCCAGTCATCGGGAACTTCACCTGACTGCCATGATTTTTCAAATATGATGGACAGTGGCTTAGCAACTTAATTTGCCAGCTCCTTCAGGACCCGCGGATGGATTTCATCAGGTCCCATGGACGTTCAGGTTCTTAAGATGGTCTCGAACCAGATCCTCTCCTCCAGTGGGCCTAAAGTCTTCATTCTCACATTCCCTGTGTCTTCCTTCCAAGGCTTGGGAGGTGTGGTCAGAGCATTTGCCAGTGAAGACCGAGGCAAAGAGGTCATTCAGAACCTCAGCCTTCTCCAAATCCATGGTAGGCAGTTCTCCTGATAGATTCTGGAGAGGGCCCATGTTATTCCTAGTCTGTCTTTTATTCACAATATACCTATAGAATCCCTTCCTGTTATCCTTCACATCCCTAGCTAAGTTTAATTCTAACTCAGCCTTAGCTTTCCTAGCCTGGTCCCTAGCTTCTCGGACTACATCCCTGTATTCTTCCCAAGCCAAAAATGATATCTCCAAGCTGTAACTTTTTTCAGTCAAAAAGCTTGTCAATTTTGTGCTTCCTGTAAAGCATTCAGGGCTCTACAGAAATTAGCTTAACATCTGGACATCATGTGTAATTGATGAGAGAAGAAGATTCTATTTTACACGTTCTTCAGAGCAGATGAACTGACTGTGCAGGTGCTTCTCTTTCTTCACCTTTTTTGCAGAAGGTTAGGCAGCAAAAACTTCTATTAAAAGATGTGGGCCTGATGTGGGTCTTTTTTTGGAGGCTGACTGTAAATAATGCAGTGTTGAAGGAAATAAACTGTGTGCATGTAAGTAACAGGGCACCATGACCAGCTTATCTAGCAAGTCTCTGCTTACAAGCACCATATAGAGAGATGCATCTGCACAGTGTTTTCAGACTGATTTGGCCTTTTCTATTCGTGGGACATGTGAGCTGGTTCAGAGGGGCAGGGAGCTCTGCTACGCAGCTTGGTGCAATGCTCAAGCAATCCCAAATTTTTCATTGGGTTTATTTGCTGGTACCTTTGACTTTATCAATAAGACATCTGCTTTATAGCTGGCTTATGTTTGAGTCGCTTGTGGTAGGGACAGAACTCACTCATAACTATCTGGACAAATGAACCCAGAGCATCTGAGTAGATGTACAAAATGTACAGAGGAGCCATTTCCTAACTGAGGAAGTGGGTGGTAATGGGTTCCATCTGTAATTGCAGACAGATAAATGAAGAGAAGAAACAACATAAATAGTTTCAGGAATGTTTAGCTTTTTTTGGCTGTTCTAATTTGTTTCTGATAGGCTGTTATGAACTAGTGTACTGGGAGCTGTGGATCAGAAGCGATCAGATTTTTCTCCTGCAAACTGTAGCTTGTCACAGGAAATTTCTTCCTCTCTAAACAGTCTATGAAGCATAGTAAAAGTGAACACAGAGAGCAAGTTTTTTTCACTGGATGTCAAGAGTGTTACGGATAATAGAAAGGACTTTCCTTACAGGAAGTTCTAGAAATCCCATCAGAGGAATTAATTTTATGAATGAGGTGTCCTCTAGGGCATCTTTTATTAAGTGTTGCTGTATTTTATAATTTATTCTATAGACCTCTTTCCATTACTAGTGGATGCTGTCCTAACACACACCTTTATCCTGAAGTCCAGTTATTTCATGCGAAGTCATAGAATCATAGAATCAAAGAATCATAGAATAGTTAGGGTTGGAAAGGACCTTAAGATCATCTAGTTCCAACCCCCCTGCCATGGGCAGGGACACCTCACACTAAACCATACCACCCGAGGCTCTGCCCAACCTGGTCTTGAACACTGCCAGCAATGGAGCATTCACAACTTCCCTGGGCAACCCATTCCAGCGCCTCACCACCCGTACAGTAAAGAATTTCTTCCTCAGATCCAATCTAAACTTCCCCTGTTTAAGTTTGAACCCATTACCCCTTGTCCTCTCACTACAGTCCCTAATGAAGAGTCCCTCCCCAGCATCCCTATAGGCCCCCTTCAGGTATTGGAAGGCTGCTATGAGGTCTCCACGCAGCCTTCTCTTCTCCAGGCTGAACAGCCCCAATTTTCTCAGCCTATCTTCATACGGGAGGTGCTCCAGTCCCCTGATCCTCCTCGTGGCCCTCCTCTGCACTTGTTCTAACAGTCCCATGTCCTTTTTATGTTGAGGACACCAGAACTGCACACAATACTCCAGTCAACAACATGTAAGTGTCATGACTGAAGCAAGAAACTCAAAATACTAGAGCATTGCTTCATAACACAGATCACATGCCATTCAAAGAATTTGCCTAAAAATATACTTCTAAGACTGATGCACATCATTCTGCAAGTAGAAGGTACTGCAGCTAGAAATTCCTTCACGTACGAAAGAATTGCTAGGTATGAAGATTCTTACCTTTTGTTGGAAATTATGTCCTGGCTTACCAAGACTGTACCAAATATATATATTTTTTTCTTTTATCCCAAACAGAATAATTAGCTGACTGCAGCATATTTAGAAATACTGGGGATAATGAAAGTAGACATGCCTGCTGAAAATCTGGCACTAAAAATATATGAATATCAAGTAAGTTTATGTCACCAAAAAACCAGAAGGCAGAACAGATGCAGTATAGGAATGGATGCTAGATTACTTCTAAGTGAAAAAGTTTGAAAGTTTTTCTGAAAATGTAATGAAGTAAAATATCGACCTGGGTTCATTTCAATTTTAGTTCCTTGCTACCTGTAGTAGGCAACACCTATGCTCATTATAGTCTCTCAATGAAGAGAAATAGGCACATCCGCGATGCTGTGCAACCTTGATCACTCTTAGAAGTTCTTTATTGTCTAGGAAGGTTGGTTAGAGTTAAAAGAATGCTAACTTTAAAATCTCAGCTGAGCGTTTAACAAGTTTCAGGCTCACAAATATGCAGGTCATATGAAATACTGCGATTTAATTCCTTGAAAAAACTATGCCTTTAGAAAGAAGCAAGCTGACTAGAGAAAGTATTTGTTGTCATCTGTGTTACTGGTAGATAGTTAGGGATAATTCCTTCAACCATAGAAGACTCAAGCACAGAGGGACATTCAGAAAGGATCAGCTCAGGAAACAGCAGGTGTCAGTGCTTCCACTGCGTAACCAGGTTGGGTTAGGTGGGGGACTTTCAAGTCTGATGTTTCCCATCTAATCTGTGTGTAATCATATACAGGAGATCAGGATCTTAGGTGCTGAGTGACTGGCAACACAACAGTGTAAACATGAACATTCCTTCTTAACTCAGCCACCTCTCTGTGCCCTTCAGATACATTTCTCTCAATCTCATTTCTTCGTGTCCGAGGTCTCAAAGGTGAGATGAGTCAGTGAGGACTTGCTGGGGTCGTGGAGCAGAGATCCCTGCCCTCCTCTGCTGCCCATTTGTTCCCTTCCCACACAGTCAGGGTGCAGCACAATTATCTTCAGTAGCGAAGTTTTGGAGATGTATACGTAAAACTTGTGACTTGCTTAGCTTGATGTGCAGTGTTTGCAGCTCCATTTCTCTCCCCTCACTGTCCCTCGCCCAACCAGAGGAGCAGCAAACTCCAGGGTAGTGGGAGATCTCATTGGCAGCCCAATCCGAGACAAGTATCACCAGCCCTGGAGGTGTTCGCAAACTGCAGACGAAGCCTTTAGTGCTATGGGTTAGTGGTGGCCTTGGCAGTGCTGGGGATTGGTTGGACTTGATGATCTTGAAGGTATTTTCTAACCTGGTTAATTCTATGATTCTATGATTTTAGGAATGGATAGTCCCTCAAGAAATGCTTCCAATCCATGCCTCTATTTTTTCTGTAAGAAAAGTTTTGCTGTTGCTGGCTTCATGCTTATAAAACAAGGTTTTTCAGGACCTCTCCTCTCTTTAAAGAAGCAAAGACAAATAGCCAGGCTTAAAAAAGTAAGTAGCTAAATGTCTTCTAGCAAAGATGGCGTGAGTATGTAGTGGTCACCTCATTAGCTGTAAGAACAGACAAATAGGAGCTAAAAGGACAAATTACAGAATCAGGATTTATTGCTACATCCAGAATGTTGGACAAATAAGTGCTTCCTTGCCAAAACTTCTCTTCTGACAAAAGAGAAAATACAACTGATGTGCATTCTCCCGAATGATCTCTGTTTAGGCCAGTAGTAGCCTAGGACACAAAACCCCACTGTGTTTATATTACAAGTTAATTGATGATGATTTCTAACTATATCGTTACATTATTTTTTGTAGCGCAGGTAGAGCTTTTGGTGGTTGCTTAGTACCAGAGGCAACTTCCTGATATCACACCAAATGTCTCATTCCATTTCAGCAGAAGCGAGTTAGTGAAAAATTAAATGTATTCTGGGACATTTTTTAGAGAGAAAAGTTATTAACAAACCAAATTATTTAGAGAAAGAGATATTAACAAACAATATACACAACTATGAGAAGTGAGCTAATAGTGAGAGCAATGTTGTTTTTCAAAACAGAGTACGATACTTAAATAGATCCAGGAACGCTTGGTTTTCTGATGTTAAAAGTCAAGAAGGGGATATTCAGTGAAAATGTGAAGTTTTTGAATTGAAGACTAATGCTTTTTTGACCAAAAGTGTATTTAGGCTTTGGAACTCATGCCATAGGAGCCCGTTGATGCTGAGAATATAAAAAAGATTCATAAACCATTTGACAGAATTACAGGGTTAATAACATTCAAGCTTGTGGCGGTTATATAAAACTTTGGTTATTATAAAATCAGAACGCTATTAAACCACATCTTTCTGGGCTTGAGACAGTCTCTCTTTAAAACCAGAAACACTTCTGTTTCCACATCTGTCTAATGTGGGATTTCTTGCTTCTGTTCTGGAGTACCTAGTGCTTGTTGCTACTTATAAAAAGGATGCTGTCCAGTTGGATAGATGCTGTGCATATTAATTTAATAATTCCTTTTCCCTATATCTCTACATATTATATAATTTTCACATATATTTATTTAAAATGATCCCTGAAACAGTTCAAGGCAGAAGATGTGAGTTCTTTCACTTTCATGGGCATTTACATATTAGTATGTGACACCTAGCATGTGATATTCCTGTTAGCATTTTATTCTTTGTCAGACCACTGTTACAGTAAACCAAAGAGCAGAGATCATCTCATATACAAAGAATAGACCAGTGCAAAACCCAGATGTCCGTCTGAATTGCTTTGGCCTCTCATTTCTATTGTCTCAACTTCTAACAAATTCCTGAAACATAATTGATTGTATACATTCACTTATTTCACAGATCCCCAACTGCTGTATGAAGTTGTTTCTCACTAATGAAAATAGTAATGAGAACCATTTAAAGTGAAGCATGAAAAGATTTAATAGTTTACTTTATCTCTAAGCCTGATGACTTCTGACAAAAGCCTCAGGTGCAAACTTATTCTTCAGATGGTTCTTTTCATTTTTATGGCTTTGAAAATCCTGTGAAATACCATCTCAAAGTTCGTGAAGCTGAGGCAGACTACACTTCAGTGGGCCCTCATGGAAGTCTCTGTCTCTGCTTTCATTTTCGCTGTGTCCGTGGGCTAGTTAACAGCATCATACATGGCCTATTTGCCGAATTAAGAGTAGACCTCATCAGTCCTGGGTTATCAAAAATATATAACAGAAGTTATTGCCTGCTGGTTTTCTACTCATCATTCTGTCTGTTCCTCAAGGTATGGAATTATGTTTACCTGGCCTCGCTCCTCTCCTTAATTTACTCTAATACTTCTTTCCCAGCTCTGTCATTGTAGGCAAATCTCTTCCTGCTCCTACTGCGGAGACCTCACTGTTACTTGCTGCTGAATTTCTTTCTTTTTGCAAGTCACTGAAGCCATCTGCAGCAGTTAGTCACTACTCCCGTTTTGCCTTTTCTTGCAGGGTGTGTTCTGCTTGCTTTCACCACCATCTATCCTCTCAGCTTTTGGTGCAATTCCAGAGCACCTACACAAGGCAGCGAAGCTGGATGTTGGGAACATTAAGTGACAAATTGGGTGCCCCAGACTTCCCTTAAAGTAAAGCCATGTTGCAGTAAAAGTCTTGTCAAAGAGCATGAGCTAAGTAATGCTTTAGGGGTGTTCTCTGACCTTACATTTCAGTCACGAGCCACTATAGCTCTTAACTTGTAGCTCTCATCTTGAAAGGCCATGCTAGACCCATCACTGTCTACATGAACAAAGCCCAAAAACAGGAGGTCAGAGAGTGGAAAAAGTATTTTGATTCATGAAGCTGATGAGCCTAATTGTTACAGAATACATCACTTCTGTTTGCATGCCTTATGTGACATGGGATTTCTAATATTCTTTAATTCTAGTATCTGTGTTAAGGGATAATATAATTATAACCACACCACCCAAGACTTGGAAGGCAGACACAGGGAATGTGAGAATGAAGACCTTAGGCCCACTGGAGGAGAGGGTCAGGTTTGAGATCATCTCAAGAACATGAACTTACACAAGTGCATGGGACCTGATGAAATCCATCCGCGGGTCCTGAAGGAGATGGCAAATGAAGTTGCTAAGCCACTGTCCATCATATTTGAAAAATCATGGCAGTCAGGTGAAGTTCCTGATGACTGGAAAAAGGGAAATAAAACCCCATTTTCAAGAAGGGGAAAATGGATGAGCCGGGGAACTACAGACCAGTCTCACCTCTGTGCCTGGCAAAATCTTGGAGCGGATTCTCCTGGAAGGCAAGCTAAGGCAGATGAAAAACAACAAGGTGGTTTGTGACAGCCAGCATGGCTTCGTGAAGGGGAAATCCTGCCTGACCAATTTGGTGGCCTTCTGTGATAGGGGTACAGAACTGATGGACATGGGTAGAGCAGTTGATGTCATCTACCTGGACTTGTGCAAAGTGTTCGACAATGTCCCACATGACATCTTTGTCTCTAAACTGGAGAGACATCAATTTGGTAGGTGGACCACTTGGTGGATAAAGAGCTGGCTGGATGGCCGCACGCAAAGAGTTGGGCTCAATGGCTCAATGTCCAGTTGGATACCAGTAATGAGTGGTGTCCCTCAGGGATCAGTGTTAGGACCAGTCTTGTTCAACATCTTTGTGGGTGACATGGACAGTGGGATTGAGTGTGCCTTCAAGCAAGTTTGCTGATGACACCAAGCTGTGTGGTTCGGTTAATATGCTGGAGGGAAGGAATGCCATGCTTGTGAGGTGGGCTGATGTCAACCTGATGAAGTTTAACCATAGCAAGTGCAAGGTCCTACACCTGTGTTGGAGCAATCCCAGGCACAGCTACAGGTTGGGCAGAGAAGAGATTCAGAGCAGCCCTGCGGAGAAGGACTTGGGGCTGTTAGTCAATCAGAAATTGAACATGAGCCAGCTTCAGTGTGCCCTCGCAGCCCAGAAAGCCAACCATACGTGGGCTGCATCAAAAGGAGTGTGACCAGCAGGTCGAGGGAGGTGATCCTAGCCCTCTACTTTGCTCTTGTGAGACCTCACTTGGAACACTGCATACAGTTCTGATGTCCTCAACATAAAAAGGACATGTAACTATTGGAACAAGTCCAGAGGAGGGCCACGAGGATGATGAGGAGGCTCGAGCATCTCCCGTATGAAGACAGGCTGAGAAAGTTGGGGCTGTTCAGCCTGGAGAAGAGAAGGCTGAGTGGAGACCTCATAGCAGCCTTCCAGTATCTGAAGGGGGCCTATAGGGATGCTGGGGAGGGACTCTTCATTAGGGACTGTAGTGAGAGGACAAGCGGTAATGGGTTCAAACCTAAACAGGGGAAGTTTAGATTGTATATGAGGAAGAAGTTCTTTACCGTGAGGATGGTGAGGTACTGGAATGGGTTTCCCTAGGAAGTTGTGAATGCTCCATCCCTGATGGTGTTCAAGGCAGAGTTGGACAGAGCCTTGGGCTACATGGTATGAGGTGTCCCTGCCCATGGCAGGGGGGTTGGAACTAGATGGTCTTAAGGTCCTTTCCAACCCTAACTATTCTATTATTCTATGCATTCAGTTTTTCAGATTACGAGAATGGTTTCACCAAGCTCTCACGCTATACTTTTGGCTAAAGACTCTTCGCATGATTTCTCTCTTTGACTAGTGGTTGACATTCCTTCTGGTTTAGCAACATAAAAAAAATGACACTTATGTGATATCCCCTTACTTTTTTTGATCCTAAATACCTACTCTGAATAAAACCAGATTTACACTGATCCCTAAATCTTCCATTAGCTGCAACCCCTGACCTCTGTAGTAGGCTATTTATCATTACTCTTTGCTTTTGTTCATGGAGTTTTCCAGTCCATGACTGTTCTCATGCTAGCTGGCTCACATTAATTTTACAAGTGAAATTTTGTAAGGCAGATTGCTATAATTCAAGGGTGGTATTTGCTGCATTCTTTTCATCCACTAATCTTGTATTTCTGACAGAAGCAGTCATGAAGAAACAATGAATGTAGTGCCGAAAGACAGAAGGTGTAGCTGAGTTCAAGGTGTGCAGCACCAGGAACTCATAGTAGGAAATACTGTTTGTAGCTGAGGCTTCCACTTACACGCACGCAGAAGTGTTTTCCTTCTGCCATTTGTCTAAATATACTCTCACTGTTAACTACTGCAAATATGCAAGAATAGCAAGTATAGTCAGGGGAGATTTAGGGTTCCACCTTGCCAGGTAGAGCAAGCATATATTTACAGTAAGGGGAAGAAAAGGATGTAACTGAAGTGTCAAAGATCACAGAGGGATGCTGAATAGGAGGACTCTGGGCTTGATGCTGTATGACAGATTTTTTGGAAAGGCAAAGAGCTCAATGACTTCACCTGATTTTAAAAGTCTCAGCTGTCTCTCGAGAAGATAAGGATTTTTTTGTTTCCTCACACACTTTCACAGGCCTTGGACACAGAACTGGAGCTGCTGTTGCCACCTCTATGAACTTAAAAATAAGTATGCTCCATCCCTGGCAGTGTTCACATCCAGGTTGGACAGAGCCTTGGGTAACATGGTTTAGTGTGAGGTGTCCCTGCCTTGGCAGAGGGATTGGAACTAGATGACCTTGAGGTTCTTTCCAACCCTAACGATTTTATGATTCTATGATTCTATAATACTTCTCATGACAGTGGACATATGAAAAGGTGAAGCTTGGGAACTATGTTCTTCGCAGATTTGTTGGGCGCTACTAAAACTGAGTTTAAAGAAAGTCTTGTCACTAAGAAGAACATTGCCTTCTCCAGCTCCTTCCCTTCTGCAGACAGTATTGCCAGGTCCTGTACGCTTGACACGAGGGCGTAGACTACTCTTTTTTTTTTTTTTCATTTGAAGCCAAATTCAGATACTGTTTTGTCCACCCAAAACGAAATCTTACTGCTTTCTGAGTGCTGCTCCAGTATTTTGGGGCCCACAGAGACACATCCTGGAGCTTATAAACAATTCAGCAAATCAAGATAAGAGTCAACTATTCATTACCAGCAGAGTGGAGCCAGATTTTCAGTACAAATGCCATGGGAGACTTTCTTTGCCAGAAAATAATTGGTGCTTTGCCTTAGTTTATGAAAGTGCACATGGCCTTTTGCATTTTTCATGGTTAATAAGGCCGTTGCAATTTAAACTGTTGTCTCAGTGGAAGGTCTGCATTAATGTTTATCAACTAATCATCACCAATTAATAACTATCTCTGATGTAGTGCATTGTAGACACCCTTGCTGCATGACATAAGGCAGTGATATGTAGCTCCTTCTTTTTTGTGCCTGTTCATCTGTTTTGCAGAGATACACATCTCTGTGGTTTCATTATCTTTATGAAGAATGACCTTTAGAGGAGAAAGAAAAGGTGAATGCATGTTGAAATAACATTTCTATATCTCCTACTAACATTTGTAATCAGATACCTTTAGGTTTTTCATGGGTTCTGTTATGTCTAATGGTTAAACACAAGCTTCTTAGTGTTCTAAGAAGCTGGAATGCTTCCCCTTATCTATAGGAAAGGCACACTGAATGTGAGAATAAGATCAGTCCTTTTGGATTTTTTTTTGTTCAAGCTGGCAGCACATTTCCAATTGTGAGAGTGGCTGGATGATGTTGGTACGTTTCCTACTGAGGCTTTTGTTTACCCTCTCCAAAACCTCTCCAAAACCAGCATCACTGACAAAGCCAGTACAAATCTAAATCCCTAAATATCAAGGAAAGCATGAGCTTTGGATTTGAGATCCTTTAGGAGTAAAAGTATTGAGGAAATAACAGTGGACAAAGTTGCGAACGTAACATGAATTCGACTGCATTACATTTGCCTTGTATCTTTGTTTTTATAGTCTTTTTTTCCAGTTAGTAATAAGGTATATTATCATATAATATGTCTCAGTCTTTCATCTGGGAACAGAACCTGTGTGCAGCCACAGTATGTTTAACACTTACGGGCTGTCTCCTGTACATCTACTACATCATTCATTTTGAGTTTGAGGAAAAGAACCTAGGCTGCCTACTTCTCAGATGGTAATCTACAGCATTTTATTATAAAATAGAGAGTAAGTCCATGATTTAGATGACATTTGAAGGTCCATTCTAACCCAAACTGTTCTATGATTCTATGATTTTACACCAAACACTTTTATAGATGAGTCTTTCCTGTCTTGCTCCACAATCCTTTTGTTGATGACTGGGGTACAGATAAGGGAAGGAGCCTGTACTACCAGATCTAATTTCAGGTGGTGTTGAACAAAGTCTTTAGTGGTAGGCAATTATGGCTACATACATATCTACATTCCCCAAAAGGATTTTACTATCTACACCGGAGTGGAGTACAGAAGAATTTACACATAGATTTAAAAAAACCCCTCAGATTTGTGTCTGTTCCTACTGTCCAGATTTCATGTCCCTGCCCCCTTTCCCAGATCGGGTGCTTGTTCCCAGTGGGTGTCTTTGAACCAACACAAAAAAACCAGCAGCTGCCCAGCCTCCAAGTAGAGCATTAGTTGTAGGATGGCCTTGATCACTTTTGACAAATGGCCGTTGAAGGGTGGGTATTTATACCCAGGCACAGTCGTTTGTTTGTTCAGTGATTTTGCTATTAGTATGAAGGAAGAAATAAATGAGAGCAAACAAACATTTGGGCAGGATATGCATTTTTATGAGGTTAACTCATCCTTGGGGAAAGAAGTAAGGCTCTGATCAAAGCATAGCCTTATTGCAGAAATCTGACTGCAGGGGTAGTTTTGTTTGTTGAGGATTCAGTCTCTAGCAGGCACAGTGCTGAATGATTTAAGAGGCTGGCACAATAGAATAACAACACACAGGAAGGGGTTACCAATGCTGTGAAGTTTAATAGTTCTGAATTAAATTGGTTCATTTTCAAGTCAGGAAATATACTACAGTGTTGACATTTACTGCCCTCTGGCAAGAACTTAGTGGTCAATGTGGTTGGCTGTTTTATTTTTCTCCTCCTCTCCCCCTCCCCTTTAACAAAAAAAGGGAGGAAATCTTCTCTTTTTGTTTGTCTTTCATATATCTTCCAGCCAGTAATGGGAAAAAAATGCTTGCAAAATAGCAGTAAAGCAGAGGCTACTACACCACTTGTTAGCTTTGTTAATAGATAAGGAGGTGTTTACCCAGCCAGATAATTGGTAGAAGGGCTGGATATAGAGACTGATCTGATTTGCTGTTCCCGGTGCTGTCTTCGAAACACCCTCTTTTTGCACTATCATTGCAGCTTGCTATTTTGTAAAATACCCTCAACAGGCTTCCTCAAAGGGACAATCAGTCACACAGTGACCGTACACACAAATCAGTACTTTATGTTATTACTAATAAAATCAACTGCAAAAATACAACTGCCATTTTTTCCCACATTAGCATTCCTGATGATACAAATTACCTGAAAAATTCTGGAGTGCAATTCTACTCCTCGGGAAGGCAGTAGATGCTTTGCCATCAGCAGATGAAGAGAATATTCTGTGTATATTCTGCTTGAGGCAGGTGACATTCAGATACAACTTGATTGCTTTATATCTAACTTGTTCAAAGTTGGAACTTAAGTCATCATTCCTCATCATAAAAAGTAAGTGGCTGGTGTTGCTCTTGCCTGTGGACAGAGGAGCATTTTCTACTTCTTTGGCACTGAACTCTGTAAGACATCTGTATCCTGTAATTGGCAGAGGCTCTTGTTTACTGAAAAAGGGATGAGGTAATCAAGTAGTGGGTAAACCAGCTGATTGCTCACCTGAACAGGCCTAGCAGGGCACATAGAGAAGAAAAGCATATAAATCACTAGAACAAGGAACTAGGTGAAAAATTGTGTAGCATATTTGGGCATGTGCAGTCGTTGCTATATAGGACATTCAGAAGCCTGTTCTGAGCTTGTTGTTTGAAATTATTTTGACATGAACATACCAATGCAGAGCATATGGATTAAAAGAAATCTTGCTCTCTCCAGTTGTCACATTCTGCCCTGAGTGTCAGACAAATGCTGTGGTAAGTGAATACACCACTAAGCTACAATAGCACACTGTGGCTGCACTACGTTGTTTGGGTTTTTTTCACGTTGTCTGTGAAGATAAGTAGCTTGACAGAAGTTATATGAAGGTGTTAAGATTACACTTAGTGACTACCCAGGCTGGCTGCCAGCCCCAGTTGCTCATGTGCACTTTCAATAGTCTTCCTCATTAATTAATGGATTATTTTTAGAGCTCACAACACTTGCATCCAGAATTACTGTTTACACATGCTCACATTACTAAATATTCCTTCACTCCTCCTTTATAAACCTTCTGGTTTCAGGCTCTTTTAGAATTATTCCTTTGGGGGGGTATTTCTTTCTGTGTTTTTCTGTGTTTCAGAAAGCATCTAAGAATCTTCTGGGAATGCTCGCTTCACTAACTTTATTTTTTTTTTATATAGATATGTTTTTTGATGCGTTGTCTTACTTTGGATTCCATCTCCCCCCTAAGAAGACCTCAGCAAATATATTACAAATATAATCTGCTGAAGTAAAATAATGCAGATAAAAGGAAGAAAGTAATGGAAAAATCCTCTTTTTTCAAGAAGACAGCTTTTATCCAGTCAAACAAGCTCTCTCCAAGCTTTTAACATGCCTGCAGCATGCAGTGGAAACAGATTTAAGCATATTTAGGAGACAAAGCTCAGGCACAGTGCAATACATGGGAACTTGGCAAGAAGACCTTACTGGCAGTTCCTCTGCAGTGTACCTGAGTGTTATAATAATTTTTAGTACCACAGTATTACATAGCACATCTCTCAAAATGGGTAAGCTGGGTGGCATCGTCAGCCCCTAGGCAACAGCACCAAGTGAGCAATGATGTTTAATTTTGAAGAAAAACTTGTGAGTTCTTCACTAGCTTTATCTAGGTAAGGTTCAACCTGCCCTTTGTGTAAAATATGTTGCAAAAATACTATCTAAATTTGGCAAAGATACAGTGAGACTGCCCTTATCTCTTTTGGAAATGGTTTGGATATGACAAAACAGGAGTATTTGTATTTGTTTTTGTTTTTAAGACTAGTAAAACTAATACAGCTGTAGGGGTACTCACTGTTCTTTTGAAGACTACTCTCCTAAATTCTGCTATCTTTAGTTATCTTGCACTAGTGACATGAACAGGTTATTTTTCCCCAATTATTCTACTTACAACTTCACAAATTGCTCCTTTTTCAGTTCAAAGATGTTCATGTTTGTTCACATACATAAAAAGAATCAGAAAAAAATTATTTTCAAAGATAGATTAATGGTCTTGCTTTAACTTTGGAAATTTTATGATGAGTCTCAAATTAATTGTGAGTTCATCGGTTGGTAAATATTTTTTAATAGCTAGGAGTAGTTATGTGTATATATAACATGATTCAAAAAACTATAGTTCTGTAGTAAACTATATAAACCATAGAAAACTATATATAAACTATATTATAGTATAGTATAAATAAACTATAGCATAGAAGATATAAAATATAACATTATATATATTAAGATATACCTAAACTACAGTAAAATACAGTGTGTAGAGATAGATTGCTTGGAAGAAATTGTAGTCTACCTTAAATATGCTAACTTATGTGTATGTGTGTACCCTAAAACTAAATGGTTGTGCTTTCTGTGCTTTGGAATTTCTATCTTAGTCCTGTTAATAGTTGTCAAGTAACCTAATCTCAACAGCCACATACTTTTTTGGACATCTTAGCAGGGAAATCATCAGTTGATTTGGCATGGAGACTAACCTTTCACCCCTTGGGGTGGTCCCTTCAGGACATAAGAGAAGGCTCCTAAGTGGATTAGTGTCTGGAGTCTTACATTGCTAACAGTGATTTCCACAAGTATCACATTCTTACTGTTCTAGCAGCAACACAGCCCTGCATTAGTGAAACTATCCATCTTTTTCAGTGCTATTTTTTTTTCTCTTGTCTTTTCAAACCAAGGTTTTCTGCTGCATTCATAGCCTCAGTGCATAGTAACATCATGTGAACGTGACTAATGAAGAGCAGTATCCTAATGGCGTTTTAAGAACTAATGGCCAACAAGTCGACTACTTCCTGGCAGTTAATGGCCATCTGGAGGAGATCTTAACCCGTCTGGTCATTAACTGCCAGGAAATGATTGACTTGGAGGTTGTTACTGCTCTTAAAAATGAAATAGATTTTTCCTTCTCACTCTCCTTACCATCATGCCACTGGCTTGTACTCCTTAAATACTGTCTCCAGTGTGAAATTTTTTCTTGATTGAAGAAGGTTTTTAGCTGTCCAAAGTGTTTTCTGCACTTCATAGAATCACGCAAATGTGATCCTTGCCTGGAAAAGTCTATAATCTAAGGCTACAATTTCGTATTTGTAGGTACATAGGAAGAATCTTGAACTGAAGTGAAATTATGTTTAGCTGAAAGGAATTCTGTTTGCAGATTCAACTGACAGGCTGTGATCTTGACAGAAAGGATATCCATTGCAAAAGCGGAAAACAACAAGAGGATGATAATAAAAAATGATTACAACGATCTGTCCTAAGAAAAGCAAAACTTTGCATGCATAAAACTAATAATTGTCTTGGACATCTTTGCCTTCACCCCACATTTTTTTTTTATCTCTTATATGTTTAGATACATTCTAGTGTGCCATTTAAAAATTTCTCATTGATTATAATGAAGGCATGCTAAAGCACATGAAAAACAACAAGGTGGTTGGTGACAGCCAGCATGGCTTCATTAAGGGGAAATACTGCCTGACAAATTTGGTGGCCTTCTGTGATGGGACAATGGAACTGACGGACAGGGGTAGCGCAGCAGACGACATCTACCTGGACTTGTGCAAAGTGTTCGACACTGTGCTGCATGACACCCTTGTCTCTAAACTGGAGAGACATCGATTTGATAGGTGGACGACTCAGTGGATAAAGAACTGGCTGGATGGCCGCACGCAAAGAGTAGTGCTCAGTGGCTCAGTGTCCAGCTGGAGACCAGTAACGAGTGGTGTCCCCCACGGATCGGTGTTGGGACCGGTCTTGTTCAACATCTTTGTTGGGGACATGGACAGTGGGATTGAGTGTGCCCTCAGCAAGTTTGCTGATGACACCAAGCTGTGTGGTTCGGTTAATATGCTGGAGGGAAGGAATGCCATCCAGAGGGACCTTGACATGCTTGTGAGGTGGGCTAATGCCATCCTTACGAAGTTTAACCATGACAAGTGCAAGGTCCTACACCTGGATCAGGGCAATGCCAGGCACAGCTACAGGTTGGGCAGAGAAGAGATTCAGAGCAGCCCTGCGGAGAAGGACTTGGGGTGTTGGTTGATCAGAAACTGAACATGAGCCGGCAGTGTGCACTTGCAGCCCAGAAAGCCAACCATACGTGGGCTGCATCAAAAGGAGAGTGACCAGCAGGTCGAAGGAGGTGATCCTGCCCCTCTACTCTGCTCTCATGAGACCTCACTTGGAGCACTGCATACAGTTCTTGTGTACTCAGCATATAAAGGACGTGAAATTGTAGGAACAAGTCCAGAGGAGGGCCACATGGAGGATGATCAGGGGGCTGGAGCACCTCCTGTATGAAGACAGGCTGAGAAAATTGGGGCTGTTCAGCCTGGAGAAGAGAGGGCTGAGTGGAGACCTCATAGCAGCCTTCCAGTATCTGAAGGGGGCCTATAAGGATGCGGGGGAGGGACTCTTCATTAGGGACTGTAGTGATAGGACAAGGGGTAATGGGTTCAAACTTAAAGAGGGGAATTTTAGATTGCATATGAGGAAGAAGTTCTTTACTGTGAGGATGGTGAGGCAGTGGAATCGGTTTCCCTAGGAAGTTGTGAATGCTCCATTCCTGACGGTGTTCAAGTTAGGCTTGGACATAGCCTTGGATGGCACGGTTTAGTGTGAGGTGTCCCTGCCCATGGCAGGGGGGTTGGAACTAGATGATCTTAAGGTCCTTTCCAACACTAACTATTCTATGATTCTATGATAGTTATTTGGGGAAATATGCATTTCTAAAACTCTTCATAAGAACTTGTTTTGCCAGCAAGCTTGAGAATAAATTGAGGTTGTTCTGGGCCCACTGCCTACCATCATGACATTGCCTTACATGCTCCTTTATTCCCCCATGTGCTGATATTTGTCCTAAAGTAAGATGAGGGCACTCCAAGTTTTCTAGTCTTCTTTGTATTTGTACAAGACATGTCAGAGTGTCATTTGGTTGATGTCTGAGGACCTAGATCTTCTGTTACTGCAAAGCTGCTTGAGTAAAGTTTGACCTAAGACTTAAAAGATTAAAGGAGAGAACAGAGAGGAATTAAAAAGAGAGGATGGTTGTGGAGCGGCATCTTTGGGTTATGATGTATTGATGCTGAGAGAAGGAGAAGGGGAGAAGGGCAAATACTGGATGGATGAGATGTATATCAGAAAAGCAAAGATAGGTGAAGGAAGGAGTCAGGTAAAATAAAGTTAGTGCTGCAACATGTGAATCGAAACAAAAGCGCAGATAATCATCAACATATAGTTTACTCAAAAAACAGCCGCTATTCTAGAAGATGCACTGACTAGATGAGACCCATAGAAGCAGCTGTTTGAAGAGTGTCTGGATCCAGTACAGAGCATTTCAAGAAGCAAACCTTGAGAAAATCTTGACTGATCCCCACCCTAAAATCTCTTTGACCGCATAGCCTGTAGTGTTCCTGGAATGATGAATAATTGATCCTTCCAACCCAACTATTCTATGATTTTAAAACAGCATCTTGATGTAAGCATTTTGGTTTCTTTATTTTCCATTAGACAATAAAGTGAGGAAGACTAATTTTTTTTAATAATGTCTTAAGACATAGTGTTTCATACTTCAGTTGCAAACTATAATTGTGTCAGAAAATTAAACATAATAGTCTATAGAAATCTAAAACCCTGAGCAAGTTCAAACATTACATAAAAATATCTTTTAAAATATATTTGTAAAATAATTATGGATACATTTGAAGCCATATGTTGAAAAATTTATGACTACTCAAATATGCAGACCCCACTGTTTCAGCCTCTCTTTTTTATTTCACTTTTTATATTTTGGCAATAAAATGGAAACATTGAAAGAGGTTCATAAATCAGTTCTAATGTTTAAAAGAGGAATTCAGTGTGGACATGTATACTCTTGCCTCTTACACTTGTGTTAGAAACTCTAGCCAGTGTCTCCCTGTTGGAGCATCTTTGATTTCAGTAGGCTGCATAGCTTATGTGTGCAATATTGGGTTGTTGGGTTTTGGTGGTTTTTTTTTTTTCTTATAATTAAGAACACATTTGCAAATAAAATCCAGGAAAGAAAGGAAAGAATGCTAGGGGTGATAAAATTAAAGACTTCTGAACAAAAACTCTTTGAAGTTCATACAATACAGGTAATTCTTCATTTCAGAAAGGGAATTTATAAGTTTATTTTAGTTCTGATCTGTGTGTTTTCTGTATTGAGGCAGTGTATTTGGTTACAATGTGAGACTGCTTGCTAAGGGCCAGTTCCTCATCTGGCTTTGTTCTTAATTAGGGAACTAAACAAATGGTGGTGACAGAGATTGTATTGGTAAAATTACAAGAAGTAAAAGAACATCAAAGAGCTTCAGTTCTTAACAATATTTAACACTTGCTTAGGAGGTAGGCAGCTCCCCCAGAGCGCTCTGTGGCATCTTCTGCTTCTCGGCAGACTCCCCAGTCTTGAGCGGTGCTCCAAGTCCAAAGCAACCAGGAGATCTGTCAGCAGCGAAAAGTCTGTCAATCATTCCCATCCCAAAATAAATGCTCTGGGAAGTCTGTATGTTGTCTTCTTCTGAAGTTGTCACTATAAAAGTTCTCACTCTTCAAAAATACAGGTCTGCCTTTCCTTGGTCTGTGTGTAAAATTAAGTCTTAGGGTGTGTAATAAAATGTGTTAACCAGTAAGCAGTTTTGAGCTGACTAGGCTGCATGTGCATTAAATAATATCAGAATAGGCCTTTTCTATTTGCAGTGTGAATGACGAGGACATACTGATTTCATGACTGTTATATATATGACAGAAAACAGAGACTAATTAGGTGACAAAACCTAGAAATTCTCAATTAAAAAAAAAAAAAAAAAGGCTGTGTCAGACAACATCTGACATTTTCCATACTCAGTATTTTTGGGTAATATCTAAACCTCTTCTCTGTGGGGTGACACCCTGATGTAACTGACCATTGTTTGAACTGGAACAGGTTGCCCAGAGATGTATTGGGGTTTCCATCCTCGGAGATACTCAAAACCCAGCTGGATGTGTCCCTGAGCACTGATGCAGCTGCCCCCGCTTAGGCAGTCTCCAGCCGTTCCTTCCAATCTCAAAGACAGTGATTCTGTGATCTATTCTGTGCTGTAAGGCAAATATCTAATCTAAAAATCTAATTTGTCTTGATTTTTTCCCTGTTTTGTTTGTTTGTTTGTTTGTTGTTGTTTTCTATTTTGAAACTTCCCTTTAAATGCATGTAGACTGTGCTCGGCTGAAAAGCATCCAGTGAATCCAGGGTGGTATTTATCCCCCCTAATTGTAGAAGTCCATGGCAGAGGCATCTGCTGCAGAGTTGATCACCCTAGGTGCTCCTTAGAGTGTGTTGAGAAATTTTTTGGGTTATGTTCAGATATATTTTTGTTGTTTATTTTAAGAGAAGAAAAGCCTAAGAAAATTGGGGCTGTTCAGCCATGGAGACCTCATAACAGCCATCCAGTACCTAAAGGATGCTAGAGAGGGACTCTTCATTAGGGACTATACTGATAAGAGAAGAAGTAATGGTTTTAAACTGAAAGAGGGTAAAATTAGATTAGATATGAGGAAGAAGTTCTTTACTGTGAAGGCGGTGAAGCATTGGAATAGGCTGTCCAAGGACGCTGTGAATGCTCTATCCCTGGCAGTGTTCAAGGCCAGGTTAGACAGAGCCCTGAACAACCTGGTCTAGCAGGAAGTGCCCCTGCCCACGGCAGGGGGGTTGGAACTAGATGATCTTAAGGTCCTTTCCAACCCTAGCCATTCTATGACTCTATGATTCTATGATTAATAAGTCTTTGAAGTGTCTGTTTCTCTTCATCATCTAGAAGTGCAACCAAAAGTTACTACTTCAGATAATTCAAGATAATGGAATTGTTTGGGTTGTTTCATTGATTTATTATTTTTCCCCAGTGTCTTTTTCAAAGGCTTTAATTCTTATTTCTGCTCACCATCAGTATTTGAACTTTAGCCCCTGAAAAAGCCAGGTGAAAGTTACCAGCATAATAAAATAGCACTGTGTTTTTTCAGTAAATTCTCATCTTTTGAGGCTTTGACACCCAGAAACTTACTGAAATTTCTGTATTTTATATGTACCATCTTTCTGTGAAAAAAAGTAGACAGGCTTAATACAGCTGTTAACATATTTTGAAATATAATAAACCCTACCTAATAGCACTGGAATGCATTGCATACATTTATTGTATGCTTGCAGTACCAGATTAAGTCTATGTTTCACAGAGCATTACCATTATGAAACTTAAACTCAATTTACTACATTGTTATCCAATGTGTATAAGTAAAGAGTGTACTGCAGGCAAGTTCTACAGGATCCATAGAATCATAAAATCATAGAATCATAGAACCATAGAAACCTAGAACTGCTTGTGTCAGGACGGACCTTAAAGATCATTCAGTTCCAACCCCCTTGCCACAGGCAGGGACACCTTCCACTAGACCAAAGTTGCTCAAAGCCCCATCCAACTTGGCCTTGAACAGTGCCAGGAATGGCACACCCACGACTTCTCTGGGCACCACCCTCACAGTGAAGAACTCTACAACAAATGCTCTGTTCTTTTGTTGTATTTGTTATTTTGGTTTTGTGATTTCAGTAAAATTATCACTGTAGTATTTTTATTAAATATTTGATGAAAAAGCCAACTCAAAGCACCTGTGATATGATCAGGTGAGTAACTTAGCCTAGAAGTTGTCACTGTCTGGTTAGAGAGTCCAAGCTGTCTTGTCTAGGCAGAATACAGAGTCTCTGCTGGAAGATGATTCCTTGCATATGTCCAGTAAGCACTGTGAAGCCTGCCACCCATGGAACTCCGCTTAATTTGCTCATGGACAGTTTACTTTCCTGTCAAACAGACATATAAGTAGCTGAAGTTAGTCAGCAGAGACCAGGAAAAGTCATGTCTATGATCAGCAACATGTATTTGAATAGCCTCTGTGAGCACAGAGAAAGACAGTGTTCCTGATTCACTATCATCTGGTGTTTGTGGCCAGTTCAGTGTCAGCTTTTCCTTGTTGCTGTGTGTGGAGAGAGTACAATCTTGTGAAATCTCCTTCAGTCTGTGAGGCATCTTGTGAGGAAATTACATTGCAGGATAGCATGGGGATGAAACAATAATGCCTGAGGGCTCCCTGCAAAGTAGGATAAGCTTTGAATAGATTTTAGCCTGGTTTTAGAACTCTTATGAAGAAATGTAATTCTCTATTAAGCTAACTAAACCTGTCTCAAGGATTTTCTTTCGCTTTGTGTGTTAGTTTCAACAGGCCTTCGAAAAAGCACATGAGCTTGGCAGCAACTTTTCCAGGAATGATCCCTAAATTGTTAACTTTGAAAAGAAGAAAGCTCTCCCAGAATTGCAAGGCGATCAAATGCAGCAGCTGCATTCCACAGAGAAATGTCTGTCAACATTTAAACCTAGTCAGGCTTCTGATGACCTCCTAAGCCTATTCATTACAGCTGAATAGACTAATAATGTGACAGTCCCTCTCAGGAACTACCTGTGCTTTTGTTCAGCTGCAGAGAGATGAACACAGAGGTGCCCTGGGGCTGTTACACTATACTGCAGGAAGTTCCAAAGAACCCTGATTGCTTTTCTTTCAGGGAGGACTGGTGTATACTTTGGAAAATGTAAATGCACTTACACTGTCTTTTTATTTGTCTGAGGCAGGGAAATAAATGACTTTTCTTATGTACATCTGGAATTGCCTTTTAACTAGAAATATCTCCAAATAAGGGTAAGCCAAGTAAACACCCACTGGAAAAATTATTTTACTGCATTGCTATTCCTGGTGGATATTTTCATTGCTTTATTTATTCAAGTTCTAATCACATCACTTGCATGGATGAGATTTCTTAATTGCCACTGATTTCTATAAAGAATTTTTTTGTCTTTTACCATGAAATTTTTCTCTGTTTCCACATTGTATTATACTGCTGCCATTATAGCTTCTATTTCTATAGCCATAATGTTACTCATGTAGAAATCTTCCTCAACTACTACTCCATTTATCTAGGATATTACACCTTACCTCCAAGGAACAAAAGAAAGCAAACTGGTTTTGAATAGTGGTCGATAGCTTCTAAATATGTAAACAACACTTTCCTTGTCTTCCTTAGCCACATGCAAGTACAAGATCTATACCTGGCCTTCAAGATGCACAAAGAAGTCAAGCACACAGCACTTACTAATGGTAATAAACTTACTGGTTTTGGGGGGTGGAGGAAAGTGGGAAAAGAGGATGAATTTAATGTGATTCATAGCAAGGTAAAGTATTTCATGTTTATAGGGTGAAAACATCTTAATTTTGCAATATTTTATGTCCTCAGTGTTTAGAAACATCTGAAAAGGCAGTTATTTGTTCCCGGATTCTGCTTCCGGGAAAGACCAGCACAGCGTTTGATGGAAGCTGAGTTTCTGTATATGGGAGCAAAATATCCCTATTATCTAAAAGATCGCTCAAGAGCAGTTTAAATTCTACTGACTAAAAATCAACAGGAATTGGAAAATGTAATCTCAGCCTGGAAAGTGTGATTTTGAGGGGCTAAGCTGAAGTAGGGGAAGATGGTTATCATCTAGAGCTGGCTTGTTTGGAAAGAACTTGGTCCCTTGGAAGGGTAACCATGAGTTAACACTGCCCCTGGCTTTGTAAGGTCTTCATTGCTTTCTGGATGATGAAGGATCAAACGTACAGCAAGAGGACTGAACTTCTTTGTGTCAACTTGTGATGGACTAAATGAGAGAACAAACTGTCCTTTTTATAGAAAAGCATCCCTTTTTATTCTAGAGATAACATGTGGGTTCTCTGATGGTTGAAAAATCCCTCAACTGAGAGTTTGGGTCTTTTATGGCTTTGGTGAATGAAGGCTGCTTAATTAGCACTAATTAAGGTTAAGAGTTACATTTGGTGTGAGTTAAAAAAGGAAACAAAAGCGAAGTTGTCAACTATATGAACTTGTAAGTGAAGAGGCATTCCAAAGGCCTTTGTACAAACCCTCTGTATTAATGTGAATGAATAAGTATGTATTTGGGAGAAAGAATTAAACACAGACAGCTCAAATACATTTTCCATGTGGTATTTCGAATGTGTTGTTTCATTGTTCCTTTTTTGTTTGGCTTCTGTAGATTTATTAATTGTCAGACTGCAATTGGAAGATTAATTACAGATGTTAATCAGATATTTTCATGCATAAATCTACTAGAGACACTTTGAAAGAGAAACAGTGTAGGATTGCAATTTGTATTTATTGCAGTCTAAAGTACCTAATAATATATGCAAACAATGTACTGCAAACAGTATCTTATTTGCATTTCTTTTAGGTAGTAGGGAAATGCCTTTACTATGTGGAATGTGTCTTTCATGTCAGTCTGTTTCAAAGTTCAGTCTGTAAGTGACTGATGGAGGTTGCTCACAAATAATTATGCAAGTGATAATGCGAACCCTGCAAACATGGAGGGATGGAACCTCTACTAAGAGCCCTTTACTAGGGAAGACTGCAATATGAACTCCACTCATGTCCTCCTGAGAGGGGGTGTTGCAGGTGCCTCAAAACCAGAGGGAAAAGGTCACTCAGAATCTTCACTTCATCAGCATCAGAGAATTCACAGTGGACTGAATGGAAACAATAAATAAAGGGTGATGCACATCCATTAGAGATGTGTTTTCAGGGAACCAGTTGTTTTAATTGCCTGGGTGATTCCTTTAAACTGGGCACATCTAAGAGTTAACTAGTTGATCAGTGGTTTTGCTCTCAGAGAAAACATATTTCTGCACAGTGGGGAAAGCTGTCTGGGGGTTTGAAAGCAGCATGTTCTGCATAGCTTGGAAAGAACTTGGGTCCACATCCTGCAGCCCTCACTCATCTGATAAATCCTCCTCTTGGGAACAGTTTTCTCTACAGCATGTGCTGGTCACAGCACCCAAGGGTTGCCCTCAGGATTAGCAGCATATCAGCATTGCATAATTCTGTCACATTTGTAACGCATTTCTTCCTGCTAGCTGTATAAAAGGGAATTCACTACTATCTATTGCAGTGGGTTTGATTTGCATCAGAAATTTATCTTAATTGTAGTACAAGATAGTAGTTGTTAGCTGCTTTCACATAAAAAGGGCAGATGAGGAATAAGATAGTATCAGACATTACAACCACGTAACACCATCAATGAACTGCATAGGGCATAGGTTACAAATTACTTACATATTAGAAGAATAAAAAAGATGGGAAGCTGGGCCTAGTGAATCACCCCAAATTACACATTATATGCGTCATACAGGTGTGTAGGAATAGACCTGCAGTTGAGTGGTCAGGGCTCTATTCAACTACTGCAATCAGCATACCAGATCTTGGCTTTGAATTGCTAGGAGAATGACTGGAGGTGGTCATAGCATGTGAAGTAACAGGAATCTGGTGAGCAAATACCTTAAATTTAGCAAAGGGCTAGAGTAACATGCTGATCCATGAATGACCTTGTGGTCACAAATGAGTTAGTCAGGAGATGGTGGCTCTGCTTCAGTAGATCACTTTAATCATAAAAACACTTATCTCTTCTTGCATGGTGAAGTTACCATGCAAATTTGTACATAGAACTATGGTTTTTAAGACAGCCCTTGGCAAATGCACAGATGTCATAAGTGGAGGTAGCTGGGTAGTATTCTAGTTAATGTAAAACAAGTCACTTTTGACCTGTTGTTTTGGAGGTAAGTTCAATGTCATGGAGATTTTGAATTTAATATGTAGATACACCTCACCTTTTTAAATAGTCACTGTGAATTGCTTATGTCTCTGAACATTACAATATCCACAAGAGATAACTGCTTAAAAAATGCGGAGTGAGAATTGGTGCACGCCTTACCTTCACAAAACCTAAAAGCAGAGTGATGTTTGATGTGGTTGGCAGTTTCTTAAAAGATTCTCTTGCATATTCTAGCTGAAACTATTGTTATTTTGTCTGCAATGCCTTAAAAAGAAATTGCACTCAAACATTCTTTATATTGCAGCTTTGCAGCATGGTGATAGTTTATTTTACATTCGGTCTAAGTTTCCCCTGGTAATTTTATCAGTCTTGCACTACTTTCAGCATGTTTGTTACTTTGATGGTGGACCTGATGTGTTGAAGGGGAGAAGCATTTTGCTTTCCATTTGATACAAGCACTCTTCAGTGTACAATGTCCTTGAAAATCTAGTTCCAGGATTTAGGGGATTTAAAAAAATAATTTCTTTAAATACCTAAAAGCACTGAACAGGCTCCCATAAATTTGAAATGTTATAGTGAGAAGACTTCCTTATCTCTTTGCAGTCAAAATATCATAGTTTGCAGATCACTTATGATGATTTAAAATTGCAGATAACAAAAACACAAATATAAGAGAAATGAGTTAAAGCTGATTTATTGTCATTCCTCAAGGTGAGACAAATGTAAAATTATTAAGCAATCCCATGCAAAACAAATATGTCAAGTTTTTTCAGTTTTCATAATCAACAGTGATGTTCATCTGGTAGGGACATTGAAAGAAATTTCTTTAAGCTGAAGTACCTAAGAATAAATCCTTTGGGAGGATGTGATACTGTTCTCTAGGATAATACTGTCCCTGATCTGAGCTGATTTCACACTCTTCAGTCACTAAGGAGAACAGTATCAGCCAACTGTACCGAGCCAAAACCACCAGTCTGCAGTTTGGCTTAAGAAACAGATTATGTGGCATCCAAAATCCATTTGTAAGGTAAGCATGAAAGTGAGTTAGGCGTGGTGTACACAGATGTTCATAAATGAAAGATTGGGTGACGGATTTAGAGTCTATAGTGCTATTTAGTAATCGGCCTTGATTTAGGATTGAACTGCAGATGGAGATCAGTTACTTTTAAAGGGTCATGGGGGTTTCCTTAATTATCTATGTCTAGTCTTAAAAGCTAGAAAAAAAAAAGAGGCATACCCTTCATTTTTATAACTGATTAAGTGAAAGCATAAAAGAATGAATGGAAGGGGGAAAATAGGAATTTGGACGGTATAGAATGAAAGAGATGACATTTTTGAGAATTTCAGAACTTAAGTATTTCACCTCTCTCTGTTGTCAGAGGTGATGACCGAGAACAAATGACTCCTTGCATATAGCAAGTGAAGGGAATGTCAAAAATGTGGTCATGCAATTTAGCAGAATTCTTATCTGATGATTTACTGCAGATATATTCCAAGTACAGTGGTAGCTCCCCAAAAGGAAATGTGAATGATTGCATATGAGTGTGCATGGAAACATATGAATGTTTCCCACTGTGGTACTCATTGAAAATGTGACACAACAAAAATCCTTTTAGTGCAAAGTTACAATTTGATAGCAATATTAACTTGGCTGCACTGAAGATTAAAGAATAGAACAATGTGCAAAGGATACACCACACTTAAGAATTAGATCAGTAATTAAAAAGAAAGTCCTTCTAATAATTTCTAACATTAGAAAACATACACCAGTTGTGGAGTGTTAGAATTTAAAAGATGCATATGTAATATTTGGAATAGCATTTCCAGTGAGGCTACTATACATCTCAGATAATAAACGACATCTTCTATTAAAAGCAATTACTTCTCCCAGCATCAGTGGAGGATAGTTCAATACAGAACAAAAGCTGTTTCCTTACATTTAGGCAATCCCTGCTGCAGCCTGCGTGGTTAAGGTGTGACTCTGAAACAACTGTAGTTAATAAATGGAGGGAAGCTTCTGAAGATGAAAGCAATATGTTTTGTCAAAACAGAGAGACTGAATCAAAGAGGGAGTGAACTGATCTAGAGAAATCCTTTGCTAGAGATTAATGTTACTGGATAGCAACTAAGGTAGAAAGGGATTTGCTAGAAGTTATTAAAGAAACAGAAGGCGTGTCTAAATCTTAAGGAACCTGCAGAAAACTTTGGAAGACCACATTTCACCTTGGGGAAAGAAAGACACAGGGTAGAAATATTTCAATTCAGGTGAGGCAACAACCCCAGATAGGATACTTTGTGAATTCTATGAGACATGGTAAGTCATTGCCTTACAAGTTTAAAATAGCTTAAAATGTTTCTAGGAAATTGACATTTTCCAGGCAGTATATGAGAAGCAGAAGAAAAATGCATCTGGAAAACATTCTGAATTTACTACATGGTTGAAGGACATCAGAAGGAGTTGCTTGCAGCCCTGAAGACAGCATCCATCTGCACCTGAGTGAGTCACTCTGACCACACTGCAGTGGATGCAAACAGGTTTGCTAGGACAGTCCTTATTTTAAAGCACATGCTTTGCGTGCTTGGTCTGATAAACCATATACTTGTTTGTAAAAGTCTGAAGTTAGAGGAAATTAATCCAGTCATAGGTACCAGTAATTCCCTTGGATACTGTGTGATTTGGCTCAGTGCAAGGATTTTCAGAGGATAAGCTAAGCTTCAGATTTTCAATGAACAGGCCTGCTAGATTCCCCACAGCCAGAGCTGGAAACACTGCTTTGATATTTACTCCAGTGTGCTTGCTTAAAGCACATGCATACATGTGTACGTGGGTAGATTTGCACCAGTTAGAAGTAGCATATGCAGAGCTGCAGTTCTCTGTCAGGGTTTACACACGCATATACAAATGTACCCTTAGCACTGCCTCTGAAGGAGGCGCAATACTCCCCGGGGGAAGTTGGTCACTGTCCAAAATTACCTTGCTGACTGCGAGCAAGTTGAAAAACAGTGTTAAGAATACTCAAATTCGTTATGCTGCCTTGTTTCTGCCAGTGAGGTTGGAAACAAAGAGAAAAGGCACCTATCTAAATCTTCTCTATCTGTCCTTCAGATGGCAACTGTACCTAAGGCTTCCAGGCATTATCCAAAGAGATGTCTGTGCTCACTGTTCAAGTCTGTGAAACCCCTCATTCCCGTTCAGCGCAGCCCATTCTATATATTTTTTAAAACTTGGTACAGTGATTTTTGTGTCTAGCTGTATTTCAGCGCTGACACCCTTTATTCACACCAAACCCGGCAGTGGGAATGTTGGTAAAGCTGCATGCAATTCTCCTTGAAGCTTATATTCAGCTCTACAAAAATGGCATTCTGGTGAATGACAAGATGACAACATTTGCCAATACGTGAGATGCTGCTTTTAAAAACATTAAGTCTGTGGCTGAGCAGAACAATGTATGGTGGATTGATAGCTCACTGCTTTCATTTCCTCTTCAGTCTCTGAATATTACTGACACTACTGTGCTTTAAAGAAAATATGCCCAAAGAACAGGTTTCTATTACAAGCTTACTATTCACATGCTGCTCAATGTCATCTATCAATCAGATCTGGTTTGCTGCTTGTTGTAACTGATTTAGATCCCAATGCTCTCCACCCTTTTATCTGATCAAGGTTACATGCCTGCACACAGTTAGGGGAGCACAGGGGCCACCCATGAAGAGCAACATGAGGGGCAAAGCTGCGCCCCTGACAGTATGCTTTCCAGCAGTATCACCTAGATGTTGTACTGCAGCATCTGACTGCTAGCTCTCCTATACTCTACATACTAAAGGCATGAATAGGTTGATCAGAAAAAAGAGGCATAGTTTTCCTATGTTCATATCTGCAGTCCTAATTCCCTTGCTAAGAGGACACTGATCTGTATATCTGCTCAATACTTCCAACCAAAAGAAGAAGCAGTAATCAAAGTTTTAATATGTATATTATATCTTAATTGGCCTGGTCTGTATGTCTCACGATACTGGGAATTATTGCTTAATCCTCAGTACTGGAAGAAGGGAAGCAGACTCAATGGGGATTAAATGCAGTAGCCAATTAAAGCCATACTCTATGAAAATATTACAATTACAAATGAAAGATAGCCTTTCCAGATAGCTTTCCTTGAGCTTTTACAAATGTTTAGACAGCCTAATCTAACCACATATTTAGAACAGCTATTTTCAGTGAGACCCTTGTGAACTGTACTGTTAGCTAGCATTCTTGGCCCAGGTTAGCAATGGAAAATATTTCTTATCTGATTTGGGTGTATTTATAAGTGAAAGACATGCAAAATGTATTTTGCCTTTTGAAACATTTTTGATCTACAAAATATAACAAGGTTCATAATGTATCAGGGAAATTGCCTGTGAACATTTATGCAGTTGTCTTTGATGCTACTCTGCAACTCTTTTGTTAGCATTTTATGTATAAATAGCAACATATTTTACATATATGATCTAGGTTTACATAGCTAGTTTTCTCCAGCATTACAAACAGACTTCAATGTCTGGGGATATAGTCAAATCTCTGCCATTTAACCATGAAGCCAGAAATTGACAATACAGCAACAGGCCATAAGAGCTAATTTTATATTTATATGTAATTTGAAATCACAAACTTTGCTCTTTCTATCCATCCCTTAGAAAAGGAGAGGAAAAATGATCCCATATAAAGTCATAACTTCAATATATTGGCAAACTGGTACTAGTGATGTGTAAATCAGAAATCTCAGAAAGGACTCTAGAAAACGAATTCTTCAGGAAGTGTATGTGTCACTTATTAAAAAGTCCTGTTGATGCATTCATATTGCAAATTACTTCATAAATAAACCTACATGTCGCTTTGCAAAATGGTATTCAAGGCTTAAAATAAGACATGGTGACAGCAAGGACCTTTGGGGATGGTTCTGTGCAGACAAAGAAATGTATGTCATAAGAATGTAAGATCTTATTTGAATGGGACTATCCACTTTTTACAGACTCCTTTGTATCATCTTCTGCTTTTCAAATACATGCTAGAGTGTTTTGGCCATTTCTTATTCACAGTCAATTTCTTATTCAACATCAAAAGATTTTGGGCCATCCTTCATATCCAGTGTTTCAGAAAAGGCTGGCTGCACACATCCAGTTTGAAAGTAGAGAGGAAATGACTTTCTTTCATGGTAGAAACATTCTGAGTTAATACTGAGAAAGAGTGAATCTGAATGTATTCAACAAAAAAAAAATCCTGTAAGGATTTTAAGCTGATTACGAGAGAAACATAAATGTTTCTGAGCAAAATAATTTTCAGAAGTGTTTAGAAAAAAATATACAACTTGGTTCCTGTAGTTTCTTTTCATATTTAAATGTCTATTTTATTCAAAGATCCTGACGATGCTAAACAAAAACTAGAATTTCACCATAGTGTATTGACTGACGGTACTGTTCAGTTTGAGAATCAGGTGCCTCTGCCCTTATAATTGCAGTCTGAAGGACACTTCTTGATAAGATCTAAGATGTGGGTTGTTGACATTTTTGCCATAAGCTATAACGATGGGCTGATCATCACCTTCCTTACACTTCCCTGTAGCCTTCAAAGTATAAGATTACAAGCATACTCTCAGAATTTTAGATCAGAAAGTTCCTAAATATTCCATAATGCTTGCATTTTTATTAACTGGTCCAAATTTTCTTGATTTTCATGATACACATCAATCCCTCAAACTCTGCATTAATTGTGAAGTTGGAATTGGAAAGGAAACCTTTCCATTGACATCAGCAGAAACAGTTTCACCTGGGCTGATCATTCTTTCTAAATTTCTTCTGTAATTCAAAAAATTTAACTGGCACAGAATAAAGATCTTTTTCCCAAAATAGAATGGTAGGACAATAACAGGACTGTAGTTACACTGAACATACTAACTATTCTCTGCATAAGTTTGTCTTATGTATTGCCTATTTTTCCAGCCTTGGGGATCATCTGTGAGACTGCAATGGGAGATAGAATGCCTCTTATGGGAAGTCCTTATGAATCTGCATCATGGTAGGATCATCTCATCCTCTCTGTGTCTCATCTATCTTTTGCTGTGTTCTGCTTCCTCTTCTGCTGAGTGCTCTTCATTGTATTCAGAGCAATGGTGGATGGGATGGTATGCATGCCAGAGAAATATTCTAAATGTGGAGCTGGCAGAAAGATTCCCCAGTAATTATCTGTTGAAATGCATTTATTGTATTTGCTTTAGTCCCTCCATAGAAGGAGACAATTAAAATCAGGGAAGTCAATGTTCCTTACATCGAAGGTCATAGAAAATGCAGATCTGCACAAAACATTCCTAATAGCATATATTTTCTAAGGCTTGGATAGTCCCTTTGACTGTTCGTATAATGTTGAATAAAAAAGGGAGGGGTCATCTCCCTAAATTCAAGAGACTTATGTCCAGATGGCTTCAAGCTAACTCATTAGGCTATATTTATGAGCAGGTTGGCCAAATCTAGGATATGTAGCATTTGGCCAAACATCTCCTCTAAGCTCCATGTGATGTTCCTGTGGCTTTAAGTAATAATTATCCCTTTTAATGACTTTTTAAACATTATTATCCTTAATGACTTAATTATTAGATGATAATTATGCATGTACCATGCCTTGCGGCATGGCAGGAAAACATTTGTGCATGTTGGGAAATGCAAAGCCTGCTTGAAGACTACAGCAAAGCTCTATGTGAAGGAAATCAGGGAATCCCCTTGCTACAGCCTTCTTATTGATAAAAAGCTCTTGCCAGAACCTGGGTGGTGTTTCTTTGGAGTGAGCTAACTACAGGAGTTCAAAGAGGATGAGGGAGCAAGGTAATCATGAATTAGGGCAGAGGAGCAGAGATTCAATACTCAAAACTCTCCGACTGGCTCTTTAATAATCTAGAGATACCTTCAGTTCCTAGTCAATCCTGAAAAAAAAAAAAAAAACCAAACAAAAAGCCTGCTTATTGGATGAAAATCTACTTCTCAGTGTCTTTTATGGAGCACTGGCAATAATTTTTTGAAACCTGAAAATATCTTACTACATCTCCAGGTCCTTAAGATTTGGTATGTGACAAATGAGGACTGTCCTTATTCCCGAAGGGCTTTCTGTCAAAGCAAAGGCATCACAAGAACAAGAATTGAACATTTAGGTACAGATCATGTGTTTTTTGCTGTGTTTTAAACCTGTTGAAAATTTTATATTAGGTTAACTACTGATTTCTAACTTGTCACAGTAGTGATATAGTCCCAGTTTTTATCTAATTATGGTTTAATTTCCCTTGGACTCATGTTTGCCTGATTTCTTAACTATTTTTAATTATTTTTAATAAGTATATGCTATTTCAGAATTTACAGAGTTCACTTCTTATATCAAAAATTCTCCCATCTAATTTCCCCACTGCATCTACAAATTAACCTCACAGTTGATATGAACTTCACACTGTCTCATTATTTCACTTATTTCTAGTTTTTTCCCTTTTCTTTTAAACAGCATAGATTGGCTTGCCATTCTCTGACTGCCCCTCTGAACCTAGAGGATTTTGTTATGAATACCCTGGCCAAAAGGCAGTACTAGAGGCTTAAGTTCATCGTGTTTTCATCAAATGCCACCAACAGAGTAATTCTCAGATGGATGAGGAGGTCTCTCAGAGTTGTCATGATATTAAACAACGCTCAGTGGAAAACCTTATGATTTATATGGCCAAATGACCTCTTCTACTCTACACCACCATGACTAGTGGGTGATCCATCAGGCTTTCTGTGTTATTTGAACACAGTTGCAGAATCTTACACTTGAGAGCAGATTTGGGGAACAGCAGACAGCAGTCTGATCCATTAAAAAATAGGTTTGCATTGGGTCTGAGACCAGCAGGCTCAGGGATGAATGAATGCCAGGAAACTGGGCCACTTTAGGAGTCCTCCTGTGCTTTGAGAAGCTTTGACAGCACCTGGTCTTCTGAACCTTGATGTCTGCAACAGTTGGGCATGGGCGATAAGTAGATCATTTCACACAGGACAATGATGGCTCTGAAGTGTTCATTTGATCTTGGTGTGCAGGCAGAGCTGGGGTAGCACTACCAGCCTGGGAATGAAAACTGCTTACATAAAGCCACTTAGCCAGGCTATCTTTTATTTTGTTTTCAATAGGAAATGCAGGGTGAGGTTGACAAACTTTGTTCATATTTTTATGTTATTGATAGCTATAGGATACAATAGAAACACGAAACAGAAAACCACAGAAGTGCTTTTAAATTTCAAGTGTGAAATAATTAGATTTAGAGATGAACTTTGTGATATACATACTTTAGAGTATACATTTATTTCTCTAAACATGCTCTAGAGAGATGGTTAATCCTCCCCTGCTGATTTCAGGGAGCTGATTTATCCTTTTATTGGCCTAGTGTTTGTGAATGCTAAAGCAGTGAAATGTAAATAATAAACCTTTAATTCCCAAATTTTAAGTTTCACCAGATGGGTTTTATTTTCAGATTACTGAGCTGTTACTCTAGAGTGTCCTCAAATAGGAATAAATCAGGAAATTAACTTTCAGTGCTTTGCTGTCATTGTAAATCACTGTGTGCATACTCTCAGGGTGTTCATTGCAAGGTCAATTATGCTGAACCTTGTGCTTCTTCTGAGATCATCTGTTAAATATGCATATATTGCTCCAAGACTGTTGCTTCAGGGTGCTACAGAAGTAAGAAGGGAAACCAGCTGTAGAAAATAAAAGTATAAACCCCTCTATTGTCACACTCTTGCTGTTATACATCCCATTATATGGTGTCAGTTTGCCTAGGACTTGTATTAAAATTTGCTCTCTCTGAACCTCCTTGCTTATACTTCTCCTCCTATTACCTCTGATTTGTTAGTTGGCATTTGTGAAAATGTCTGTAAGGAGAGTGGGAGTCTCAGTCTGGGACAAATGCTGCGTAAAGGCAGTAGTTTCATGGAATTTTTACTGCTGAAAGTTTCTGCAAAAAGCTGCTTTGTTTTTGATGAAGACAGGGAAAGGAAGGGAGTGTGAATGCAGGTATCTTTAAGCTATCTCATGTTTCTTGTTTGACTTTGTAGTTCCTTGCTGGCCTTGAGGGGCAGGATGTTTTCACAGTATACTCTGGCCAGCTGCACTGGGTCAAGAGTTTGGGACTTGGGCACAGGAGTTGTTCCCAGGGGTTATTTCTGTTTATTTCAAGGCATCATCTCCCTGACAGGACATCAGAACTAGAAAGCAAGAAACATCTGAGCTCTGGAACTTAGCCAGGCACTTGAGCTATTCTGTATTACTTTTAGCTGAGAACTTTTCTGAGTAGGCTGGATATGACTAACCTGTCCAGACAAAGGCCAAAGGCTAATTTACATTTTAGGTAAATGTATTTGGTTATGAAATTAGCTTTGTCTGTATTCCTGTTATGATAGACTGTCATGCCTACAGTTCCACTGACTGCTGAAGTTTAGCCGAATGCCTGAAGTGCAAAGATGAAACTAATCTTGCATTTTCTTCTTATATCACAAAGTCTGCCTGCCTCAAAATATTGTGATGAGTTGGGTGATGCTCCTCAGAAGCACTTAGAGGTGATCCTGTGGTAAAGACTGCTTCAGAAAACATCCTTGCATGAGTTCAGCTTTAAGTGACCAAATAGTAGCATGTATTTGCTCTTTGACCTCTGAGAATGCAACAGTCACTAGACTAAATGAGTATTTTCTCACCTAACGGATTTTTTATGATGTTATTTTCATCATTATAAGGCTGTGTCAGATCTCCCTGATGTCTTGTAGCTGCTCTGCTGCCACCATCCACCCTACAACCACTTGAATTATATTGCTATAGGACTCTACACTACTGGTTGAAAAAAGGAAATATTTAAAGTACAAGCTGTGCTGTTGCTCTTCCATGTGGAAATACCTAGCGTTTTGTTCTGACTGAAGAGTGATTTCCAGCTAGTGCTACCTTGTCTATTGCAGCAGAAGTATGGAAGTCTGTGCAGCAGGAGCAGATAAGGCTCTTGAACCACCCAAGACATTACCAGAGACTGCAAGGCTAAGGTTGTTGATATCACCTGCAGTCACATCTTTCTCTTGAGAAATTCTGGGCTTGATGTGCATAATACGACAAATGTCTATCCAGCTGCACAAGTTGGTACAAGCTGCACATACCGTTAAGACCCAGGGCGATTTAGCAACAATGCCACATGTACTGGAGAAACTGGAGAACCTATTATCATTTTCGTCTTTACAAGCACCCATGAGTTCATCTGCTTTGTTCACAAACCAGGATCCAACAGACTGGATACTCACTGTGCCTCGCAGTTATACTTCCTTTCCTTCCTGTACCATAGCAGAGGATGAAATGTCAGATGTGTGAAATGTGAATGTAGACATTGAACTGTTGATATTAAATCTATCCTCTTAGTATTTGCTTCCTTCCTGGGCTTCGTGAGCTGTGAGCTGTTCTGACATCTGGCTTGAACAGGTAGTGATTCTCAGATGTACACCAGCCAGTCAGTGTTTTGCAGTCAACAGGGAGGCAAAGTCCTTGCTATAATAATATACTAATGGTTGTGAAGGATAAGTTTTGCTCCCTGGTCAGAGATCCTTTTCTCCTTCCTCTTCTCTCTTCCTCTACTCTCCCTCCCTCTTTTTTTCCTTCCCTTTCTTCTCCTTAACTATGAGACCCCTTTTATTTGTCTGTTCAGCTTGCCTCATTTCTCTGTAGAAAGAAGCGAGGACTTATAAAAGTCACAAGTGAAATAAAGGCTTGTGAATGCTATTGCATGACTCTGTAATTAAAGTTTGATTGTTCCAGTTATGTTCTCATTAACGGTTATGTAAAGACAGATGGATGTGAAGACAAGCAGACACAGAGCTCTCATTATTGTAGATAAATACGAATTGCAGGAATCCAAAGGGAGGTCTTTCTTTCTGGATCAGGGGCTGTGTAGGTTAGACTCCTTAGAAACACACAAACAAATGCAAAGGAAGCATCACATCAGTTTCACCATACTTGGGCTAGCTAAAGCTGTCATGCAGCCCAGCAGCCATCTCCACAGTGGTTTTCCATCTTTCCAGGCATTAGGCGTTACAATGTGAACTACACAGAAGCACAAGGCAGCTGTGCTCTTCTTCACAAGGCTGGGGCAGAGCCTTTCAAAGATAGAGCAATTAAAGGTGTGCTCATTTCTCAAAAGCTCAACTAGAAATGCTTGTTTATGATCTTTATCTGCCCTTTGCTGACAGCTCTTCTCCTGCTGCATGCCTTCAACAGCAGCATCCCTTCTCTGAGCTGGGCTGCAGCATGGTGCGGCTGACAGCTGAATGGGTGAGTATGGTGGTTTGTGTTTGCTGATGCTAAGAGTATGCCTGCCCTTCAGCCAAGGGTGTGTTTGCAGCTTGTGTAGATGTTCCCCAGTGACCTTTTAGCTATCTAGATTGAGGTATGGATAGCAGCTCAGCACCACTGCCTGTAGTGCAGTAGAGGCACAGCACCCAGTTGGGTTGGCCTGCTCCTTGGGCAGGTTTTTCAGCCTGCACTGAGCTCTCAGTTTGCTGCAGCAAGCAGATGATTATGCTGTCTTGTTTAAGGGTAGCTAAAGTGTAACCTTATAAGATGAAGCAGCATCCTGGCTTCTGTGAGGGCTGGCTCTGGGAGCAGCTGGGTGGTACTGCCTCATCACTCCACTAGCACAGCTTCAGAAGAGTCCCATCAGGCTCTGAGTCTGCGACTCTGCAGGTCAGATTTTGCACGGTTTTTTGAATGTTATCAATCAAGGTTAGCATTTGGTGTGATCTTTCAAGATTTCTGCTTTTTGATAGAAATTTCTGATGTCAGTAGCCATCATAGAATCATAGAATAGTTAGGGTTGGAAAGGACCTTAAAACCATCTAGTTCCAACCCCCCTGCCATGGGCAGGGACACCTCCCATTAAACCATGCCACCCAAGGCTCATACTAAATATAATTTTATTTAAAATAATATTTTTCATTTAGTAGTTACTTGATAGTGAATTTAATAATGTGTAATGGGTGACCTTGAATTGCTATATAATTGCTGTCATGAGCATCTTACTGAATCTATTATTTTAGATAACAGACACAATTTTTATTTTTTCTATGTAATTTTCAAGAAAAGGTTTCTCTGTGTGTGGATTACTTAGAGGAAATGTACAGATTTGCTCATAGAATCATCTTAAAAATATTTATTTAATGACTTGCCTTGGGAATTATGTAATTTCCTTGACATTGAAATTGTGGGAAGTTCTCAAGTGCGAGGTATTGGGTGAAATAATGTTTTATTCGAAGTAAAGGCAGAGAGCTGTCTTTATTGACCTCCAATGTTAACTTTGCAATCTGAGACTGGTTGATTAAATTGGAGTTTATTTAGGGCCTATCCTCACAAGTCTTCTGTGATCTGAGTAGTCCTGTTGATTTATGCCTTACTCTTGCGTTAAAAGGCCTGAAAAATCTTCCTTTTGTGCTTTGTTACATTGTGTTTCATTCCAGATGAAGACGTTTTTGTCTGATGTGTTTTCATTCTGGTTTTGTCAGGCAAATAGTATCACTAGTCTGCACCTATCTGCAGGTGTAAGTTATTTTCAGATAGCCGAATGAATCTACTCTCTCACCTGAAAGAACTTCAGCTTGAAGAGTATGAGTTGTTCAGCATTTTAAAGAAATTCTTCTGTTCTTTGTGTGTGCATGCATGCAAGAAACGTGTAAGCTAAGTTTAGCACTAGTTTTCGTGTTCTAGTCATCTGTACTGGCCTTTTTTCTCTTTATGTGCCCTGGAGCTCAAGCACGGAAACTGCAACACACTATAATAAGCAGCTCTGGTAAATAAACTGTGCATGGTCTTCATATTCTATCTTAAAAATAAGTGGAAAATACCAAGAAAGTATGACTTAGTATGTTCTTAGGAACACCTACCAAGTTCTGGGTCTTTTATATGTTCGTTTCCATTACAGAAAGGGAGTATGGGAATCAGTGAATCAGTGCTTCTGTGCAATGTACTGTGAGACTGTTACTCTGAAGTAAGGCTCATACTTAAAATATTGTTGAATAAATTATACAACATGTTTGCAGATGAATAGATTTAAACTTCTTCCACCCATCTGAGACATCAGTACTGATCAATATTTGAAATAGACCTGATTAAATGAAATTCTTCAGCTCTTCTTGCGAAGACCTGACTCGTTGCTCACAATCTATTAGCTGCTCACCTAAATGTGATATAAATGTTTGAATTGGCTCAATACACAGTATTTAGCCTTGCTGATGTCAGTGAAACTGCTTATTCAGCTTCAAAGGAAGAGTCATGTAAATAGCCATGTAAATTTTATTTAAGCAGTTTTTCATACAGTGTGAGATTAAAGAAATACTGATCCAACCCATGCACAGAACTGAGCAGGTAGTCCTACAATATCAAACTGAGATAAATTAAGAAACTAGAACGTAAGTATTGTTGACTTCTGTTCATACATTAAATGAAAACATAGGGCATAGTCCCATGAGGTGTCTGGTCAGATAGAAGTCTGTTCTCTGCTGTTGTGTGGAGCCTGAAATATAATCTCAACATACTTAGGAGTTTTGAGTTCCAACACAGAAGTATTTAAATTGCTCCCAGTGCAGCAGTAGGCAGGAAAAATTATAGGAAATCTGTGTGAGAAGCAGGGCTGAGATGGTGCCGGAGGGAGCACAGATTCGTATCCTGAATTGGAGTAGAGAGACAAGAGCAACAGGGAAAAGGATGGGGGCAGTGGTGCCAAAACGCTGCTTCCCCACAATCCCTCATCTCAGTTGCTCTACTGTCCAATCAACTGATTTCTCTTGCTTTGCTTTTGCTTTCACTAAAAACTTTGAGCTAGAATTAAAGTCCTCTGCAGTTAACAAAAGTGTTTTTTAATTCTTTGCTAGTATGTGTCTGTGTCCTAGGGGAGAGAATACGTATTTCTGTCTCTGCCTGCGGCATCTAACTTGCTCTTGTAAACAATTTTGATTCAGTGCCTGGGGCTGAGTTCAATCTTTCTGCCAAAAAGCCAGAGTTGGGTGAACTTTTCTGATCAACTGTTTGCTTTGAGAGAGATTCAAGTTTCACCTTTCCAAATATATTCAGAGTTGAATTTGGTAAGTAACAGTGATGATCTAGAATGCACACAAACTGTCACTGAGGTGCTTCCCTCCAATATTTCCAGCACAGCCTTGATTTTCTAGTGGTAGACTGCTAAGAGTCCCTTACGTACAGTCTGTGGGTCTCACAAGGGCAGAAAGGCAATCACCATCTTCACTGTGAGGTTGAGGAAGTGAGACCCCTCAGGTTTGAATTACTCTGCTTCCTGATTTAGAGCAGAGGCCTGAGCTGCATCCTTGTTTTCAGAAACGTGCCTTCCTTGCTCATTTGCAGAACATACCACCACAGGTGCTTTTCGCTCTCCCCACCAAAGCTGTTTTGCTTTATGTAAGCAGTTAAACACTTGCTGGGCTGATGGGAGAAATTCCATAGCTGGTATTTAAAAACCTCAGTGTGGCTCCTGGGCTTTCCCTTGCTTCTGCCAAGTTATGAAGTGGAGAGTTGATGGCTGTGAGGACAGAAGCAGTCTGGTTGATGGCTGGAGGAAAGGCTGGCTACAGGTGCCTGGTTTGGCTGGTGAAATTTTGCACCAGCCCTGCCAGGCGAGCAGAGCAGCTCATCCCTGCATGGTGCTGAAGACAGGCTGTGTGAGTATCATACACACCAGGCTTTAGGGCATGTGGATATGTATTGTTTCTTGCCTGTTTTGTGAATCTGGGTCTGTGTTTCAAATAATGATTCCATAAATGAAAGACGCTGATGATCTGACACTCTACAGGTCAAAGAAGATTATTATCATATAGTCCTGAGATGATGCTGGTTATTTTTGTTTGATACCTTTTGCTTAAGCAGCGCATCAGAGGCTGAAACATTATTCATTTATTTTAGCAGGCTTTCAGCTCCTGCAAAGAGATGGATGCTAGTATCAGAAGGGAAAGAGAGATACTAAATGAGGTCAAGGTGACCATACATAAGAATTAGGTAACATGTTAATTTAAAATGATGAGTGAAACAGTTAAAGTATTTTAATGGTAAACTGCAGTACAGACACAGAATGTCCCTTTTAGCATGGGGCCTTGGAAACTGACTCTGTCAGCTTGGATGCAGGAAAGGTATGAGCGGGAGAAGCAGGTACACAGAGAGGGCAGCTTTTTCACACAAATTTCAAAGAGGTGAAATTCCTGCTGACCTTGTACAAAACAGTGTGGGGTGGGTGGGGGAGGAGGCCAAAAATAAGAAAAAGATCACTTTCACAAAACCGGAAGCAAAAGACAAGGCTAAAAAATCATACAGTTTTTACATATGTTTTTAAAAGATAACAGTTAACTGACAACAGCTGCAAAGACTGGGTTCAAATAATTTTCTCTCCAATGTCCGTTTATGATAAATACTTAATGAGAAATTATGTACACTAGTGATAGTTACAGAAGTATGACTTGTGTTTAAGAGAGCTACTGCTTGGATGTCACAGAAGTAGAAAACCAGTGCTCTGAAATATTAGATATGCGAATGGTTTATGTTAACAACTCTATAGTCTGATCCTGTAAGCACTAAGCTATGTGAGAGCAGAACTACTCTCCTTAAAACACTATATTATATTATTTGAGCAATATAGATGTAACATGCATAATTATCAGAGCCTTTGTCCCTGTTACAATTTTAAATGTTAGCTCTCCAATTTTAGAATCTCCGTTATAAACTGTAGTAATATACAGAGAAAAGGCATGCACAAATTGGGGCAGAAATAATTATTGCGTTTTGCTGCAATAACAACAGATTTTTTCCTTTATATCTCCAGCTTCATAATGTTTCATTACAAAAATAAAAGTCTTGTATTTAACTTTCCTTTCAAAAATCTATCCAGAAAACCCCATGCCACATTAGACAGAACACATTAAAGTCAGTCTTTTTATCTTTCCCTTCCTCTTATTTTTTTTTTTTTTTTAAAGAAGTAGCATAAAATATGTGTGCTGTGTAAGAACGTGTGCTGAAGTTTCATGTTTCAGGTAATCTTCTTTAAAATAATGAGAGTCTAGATTGCATCAGTTAGTTTAAAAACTGCTATGCTATTGGTAGGGACAAAATGGGATTAGAGCCAAAATTTGACTGTGTTACTGCCAAAGTCTGTATCAGATTTAAGACACATGCTTCTGCAAGCTTCCATGAAGGTTGTGAAAAAAGTTTTAATACAGAGTTGGATTACAGCTCTCGAGCTCGAAACATTGGCCACTACCATCTTAAAAGCCTGCTGTAACACAGAGCACAGAATAGAGCAGATTTCTTACATTTTCTGGACTACAGACGGATTTTGAATGTCTCTTTGTGTCTTGAAGGAAGATACATGAGCTTCGTTAACTGGCATCCGTACCTGATCACTTGTGAGCATGTATGTGCATACATACAGATATATATAAACCCTTACCATGATTTTCTTTCAAGTGTATCTAAAATCTGCTCTAGGAAATGACATTTTCTAGATGAACTTACAATTATTTTTTCAGCAGTAAGGAGCCAGATATTTGCTCTTGGATGTTGGAATCTTTTGTGAGTTTATAAGAGAAATTCTGGAAGCTTTTCTTTTCTGTACTGGTGATAGAGAAATGCATTTTGAAACAGATGCCTCTAGCTGTATGACAACGTCTGCGTAGTAACCTGTGGATTATAAACATCAGAATGTACAAACTGTGGGCAACTGTGAATATTTTCACAGTTTCTTTTCTACATCTGCTGCAAGGATCTGACTATGAGAATGGATCTGTGAAGGTAGGTGATCTTTATTTACTGTCATTCTTAATAATCCAAATTGCCAGAATGACATACATTCAATGTGCAAAGTGGTGGTCTTTTTGCTGTTTTAGTGGTTGGGTTTTTTTTATGTGATGGTTTAGTTGCACAAATATTTAGCAGTCATAGAGGAAAGAGAATATATAATGAAGAACGTATTTGCTGTTTAATATTTTATGTCTTAACTAGTTATTATTAAGTACTTGCCATATACTTTGCTCTTATTTAAACTTTTAGTGTCAGTCATGCAAAATAAAAGCAAAATCTAAACAAAAATGCAAACCAGAGAATTTACAATACTCGTTAAATACACTTTCTTATTTAAGGCATTTATAATTGCAGGAATTAGTATCCTTGAAAATTTTCCTCTAAAACCACATGTTCGTCACTTGTTCACTTGTTTGCTGGAAATCAGAGAAATATTTTTCTTCTGTTTTGTGAGGAGATGTTATCGAGGGCTTAAAATAAGCATCAACTAGTAATAATAGAGCACATTGCCTAGAAAATAAGCTTTCTTCTAAATACAATAAATGCCACGAAATTTCAGCTGAAGCCTCACCTTGAGAGTAGGGTTCTTCAGATCTGACTTTCTGAGACAATGTGAGAACATCCAGGACAATCATTTAGAAAAATCAGAACAAAAACTGGGACAATGCTTCTACATGTGGAGTGGGTCCAAAAATAATTAGTTTGGTGTGTGGTCCAGAACAAATTATTTGTTTTTCACTAAAAGAGCAAAACAAGCTAATATTTTTGTTTTCACTTCAGAAAAACCTCCTGCTTGCAAGAGATGACCACACACTAGCCTGTGAACTGCACTGCACACTGATCTGTGTTTTAGAAAATAAATGCTAAGTTACGTACTCAATTGCAGACTGCTGTTGCCAGCCCAAGAAGTTAGCAGTGGTGAGCAATGTCTGCCTCAGAATGACTAATGACTAACCCCTTTGCCTACACACCATTCACAAGCTTTTAATTTACAACCTTAGCAATCAGTCCTTTGAAGGCATTAGGACTAGAGTAATCAGCCCTGTATACATTACCTTTATGCACTGCATGACAAATCACTGGTTTCTTACATGTAACAGTCACTTTATTTAAACCAGAAAGCACTTTGTAATGTAGAATACCAGCCATTGTATAATTGGCAGTGATTATAGTTCTGTCCTCACAAGTTTATTCAACATAACAGTAAACTCTGAATTAGTCCTTTAATTAAATTTTGAATCTTATCCACTTTGCCTAGAATAAGTGCAATAGCTCTTCTTGCTAATTTAAAATAGTTTATAGTTTATTCACTATGATAGGATTGTCTGTCCAACGTATGTACATCTGTAATTGTTTTCATTGAAATTTGGCTACCACTCTCAAGCAGCCAACTTAGTCACAGGGTGCTGTATATAATAACAAATCACTTAGTTGCCACTGTTAGATATATGAAGGTGTTGTGTAGATCATACTAAAAAGGGCTGTGTTTCACGTTCACTGGCTGCTGATAGCCACAAGGGAAAGACTGGTTTTCTGCTTGTTCTGGTTCTTTTTGTGTAGACAGAGTTTTTTGGCTAAGCTGATTATTTTTCTTTTAATGTTTTACATAATAAGTTAGATTTCTGGTTCGTTAAAACAAGCCACAATGAACATGAACAATCTGTGGGCTTTTGAATGTGTGCACATACTCCACAAAAAGTCCTTCATTTTGCAGTGTTTAACAGTATAGAGGGTTATGCCTATTCTTACCATTTGCACGTGAAATTGAATTTGCAGAACACAGAAATGATGTGTTGCATTCACCTACCACACCTTATTTTTCTAAAGTTCTTTAAGACCTGTGACAGCATTGCCTGGGTAAAAACCACTATGCCAGAATGCAGGTAATATGCAATTAATGAGACCCAAGAAAGGCTAACCACCAGCAACCTGCTCTCCTCCCTGTTGCATGAGTTCAAGTAACTGAGGTCTGCCCAGGACACCTGAAGTTTTAAACATGTTGATGCTTAAAGCCATCAGGTGGTGTCAGTGTGGTATCATGCGGTAGAGTTTCGGGGGTCTAAGGATTTAAATATTATCTTATCTTATATTCTGCAAATATCCTTATTACTGCAGTGAACATATAAGCTGCCATGATTCAGAAAGGATCTCCGTTGTGCTTGGCTTTCCCACCCTTCAGAAATGTCATCGTCTTCTATGTACAGGAGTCCTTTTTCCCCAACATATGCACACCAAGGCTGGTTGTTCCTTGCCTGTCAAGCTCGATTCCTTCTTCTCTCCATTCCTGACCTGTTCCAGTCCCAGCATTTGAACCGTGCTCCCTCACCTCCAGGACTTGGGCTCTGTTTTCATACTGGGCTCCCGTTCACACTCCCTGTGTGCTGCTCCCCTTCCTACTTGCTTCCTTCTGGATGAGGATGTCCTGGTCCTTTCTTAGACTCTTAGGAGGTTTATCCAAAATTCTCAGAGACAGCCCTACCAGACCCTTTTGCTATCTGGTCGTTTCTGACCATGGTTCCCCCTTTGCTTTTCCATACCTAGCTTCTCACTTTGTCTCTGCGGTCACAGCTTCCTGGCTTTCCTTTTCCTGACCTCACTTTCTAGTCCTGATCTCCCTGGATTCTCACAGCCTCCTTGGCCAGGTCTTGCCCTCTCCCACCAGTGTTCATGTCCCTTTCCACAAGCAAATCCAGCAACTTCCCTTCCCTGGCTGCCCTACCCCAGTGGCCTGAAGGAGAGGAAGGGCAGCTCCTCTGCTCTAATTCCCATGGGCCGGAGCTGCTGTGGCTCTGCTCTTGAATGGAGTGGGGTCAGCACAAGCTCCATCTGCTGAGTGTCAAGCTGCTAAACCCTGGCAGGTCCCTGCTGTTGCTCTTGGAGGTTTTTACATTTGGGTGGATTTTTGCAGAGACAGCAGTAGACACATCTGGGCCAACAAAGGTTCCTCAGGTGTCAAAACTTCACATCTGTGATCTACAGCAGGGAAACGCCAAACATTTGCAAAGACAAGATTGCCAGACAATGTTTTTTTGCGCGGATGAAGAAGGTGCTTCATCCTCAACTGCGGTCAGACCATTTTGGCAGAGAAAGCAGAAAAATTATTAGAATCATTTTGAGGCAGACATCTGGCGTGGAAAGTTTCAGCCTGAACATCTAATGTCTGGCAGCATTTTCCCAGCTCTTCAGAAACAACTGGAAGTCGGTCTCATGGTGGGAAGTAGCGGGCAGACTCAGCTGTGCAGGTGTCAGGCAGGGCTCACATTGAGGCTGGCAGCAAGCCCTCTGCCTTGCACACCGGTTTCTTGATTCCAGATGCCGGCCTGACATGTGAAGTCCTATTTGAATAATTAGATTTCCACATGGGTTTTCTGAACACTGAGCATTTCTTAATTATTTTTTTTTCCATCAGGAAATGCTTCAAAAATTCCTTGTTAAGTTTTGTTCTGATGGTCTGTTACGTTTTGGAAGCCCCTCAGCCAAGGAACCACAAAATTCTCTGTCACTTTTCCCATCTCTCCCCCACACATTTTTCCTCTCCTAGAGCAATGACAGACATGGCTACTTTTTCCAGAATTTTAAAATAAGATGCAAAGAGCAATGTCCTATATTCATCAGAGCTGAGGTGAATTTTTGCCAAGAAAAGCCAATGATCGGTCAGAGCTGCTTCTGCCTTCAAACAAAACCACCTCTCTAATGAGTCTGAAAGGTCTTGATCTCTGAGAATCAGAGTCACATTGCTTCCTGCCCTACTTTGTCCCTTATGTTATTAATAAAGTGTTAGGAGGAAGGCAAGAGGAGGGGACAACTGGTAGTGCCCAAGTTATGACAGACTCACAGCATTCTATTTTTGCAGAGGTCTTCTCCCCATGGTGAGCCCTCCTTTGGTTCATTACAAAATCAGAAATCCACAGCTGCTAGGTGTATCACTGAACTAGAAATCTGCTTTCTGATCAGAAGACCAAGGGCGTAGATTTGCTTAGCCCAGGAGGTAAACACAGCTGCTGTCTGTTACATGCATTCCTTTTCCACAGCTAAACCTGTTTTACATCTGCACTAAACACTGATACAGCCTAGAGTGGTCATTTTTGTTTGAGCAAATCTTCTTAGATTCAACAATTTCATACTGCCGCTGTGAGCTGGACAGAGGTGGAAGTCACTTTCCAAACACAGCTGGTACATAGTCCTTGTTCGCTGGTGAGAATGAAGCAGCACTTCCCCATGACCCCCAGGCCCTCGACCACCTAAGTGGAGAATGCCTTGCTCTTGGAAAGGCATGGGAATACTGGAGAGCCATCACACCGTGAGCGGAAGGAATCAGGAAGCTCTTTGCATCTCTCCCTTCCTTGAGCCAGCTGCAGTCTGTCTGTGCAATCAAAACAGAGCTCTGCACAGAAACCTGAGCAGCAGAGCTGGACATAACCTTTTGTCTCTGTAATTACTACTGATGTTGTTTTTCACATAGATCTATGCAGCTGTCTAATAACTACTTGCAACTGTTGCTCAGTTTCCAGAAAAGAGAGGTTCTATCTCATGGGATAACTTCCTCAAAGGCAACTTCCGAAAGTACAGCAAACTGCTAAGCAGCTAGAAAAAGCAACTCTAAAGGTTGTTGGAAACATTTTCTCTGTTTAAACTAGGATTTTTGTCCTCATATCCAGTTTCCTCTCAAAGTTAGCAAACTTTTTTGAATTAAGATTATGAAATTGTGGTTTTCAGAAGTATTTTATTATCCCCGCTTTGTCATTGTTTCTTTTGATTCTCTGTGATTACCATCTCTGATAGGCACGATGAGCCAAAAATATATGAAAATTTACTTGCCACATTCCTGCAGAAATGATTGCTTGTGCTTTTCCTTCAGGAGTGGGAAGCTATCAGGGAGGTTTGAGGAAATCCAATTTGCTCTGACTTATCTGCTACTGCCTTGACAAGGTACAGTGAAGGATAAGGGAACAATTCTGTACTGTCATCATACCACATGGCATCTGTCCTTGGCTCTTATCAAGCTGGAAAGGAATAAAGGGTTCTAATACACTGTTACTTTATCAAGAGAAGTTCTTGCCGGTGAGAAATAGCAACAAAAATCCCTGCCAGCTGCTGATCCGGCCCAGTCCATCTCAGCTAGGATTGTAATGTCTGGGGATAGATCAGAGCTCTGAAAAGTACATCAGGCTGTTTAGATTAACCAGATGCAGCATTTAAGAAATTAATTGTAATGGTCAGATGTTTGAAATTAAATCAGCCCTAATTAAACTCTGACATCAGTCATGGCTCACATCTGAAACTCAGTGAAACCAAGGGGAGGCAGGAAGGCAGGTTCACAGGGCAGTAGACCAACTTTCTGTTAATTCGTGGTCTCAAGGCAACCAAAACAAGCAATCCACTCAGGCTCAGTGAGTGCTGCTTGTGTGTTTTCCGCAGCCTACTTGTGCTTTCTCACTCACAGGAGTTGTTTCTAACCACTAATGTGGCGGGATGGAGGCAGGCTCCCACCGGAGGCAAACAGAAATAGACTGCTTGAAAGTGAAAAAAAATAAACCTGGTGAAAACTTTGGCTTGTGAGACCTCTGCTGCTGTGTCTGCAGATTTTGTTCTCATCAACACTGTTTCTACTCCAGATTAGATCTGAGTGAAGTTTACCTGTGTCTTACCTCCTGTGGACACCATATTAATATTTGGGAAAAATAAATAAAGTACAGATGTTGCAGCTGGTAACTCATTTATTCTTATTCCTATTATAAACCTCGTACAGTAGTTTTTAGTTATCACTAAATGACTGGGATCTGTATTTCTTTCAGACCTTTCTCTCAGCAGTGGTATGCCCACTTTTCCATTTACAAAACTGGCCATTGATGTTTCTTGGGCTTGGCTTTGAGATATAGTCCCAAAATCACTGTATTGCTCAGTTTCCCTCGGTGGAAAGAAATTACCTGAGATATTTTGCTGCAGGGAAGCAAATCTGTTGTGATGCCTTCCCTCAAGCATCCCTTATTTCTTTAGGAATTTCTTATTCCTCCCACTATGTGCCAGTCCCTTAACTACTTCATTGCCTGCTTCATACCTTAGAATCATAGAATCATAGAATAGTTAGGGTTGGAAGGACCTTAAGGTCATCTAGTTCCAACCCCCCTGCCATGGGCAGGGACACCTCACACTAAACCATGCCACCCGAGGCTCTGCCCAACCTGGTCTTGAACACTGCCAGCAATGGAGCATTCACAACTTCCCTGGGCAACCCATTCCAGCGCCTCACCACCCGTACAGTAAAGAATTTCTTCCTCAGATCCAATCTAAACTTCCCCTGTTTAAGTTTGAACCCATTACCCCTTGTCCTCTCACTACAGTCCCTAATGAAGAGTCCCTCCACAGCATCCCTATAGGCCCCCTTCAGGTATTGGAAGGCTGCTATGAGGTCTCCACGCAGCCTTCTCTTCTCCAGGCTGAACAGCCCCAACTTTCTCAGCCTATCTTCATATGGGAGGGGCTCCAGTCCCCTGATCGTCCTCGTGGTCCTCCTCTGCACTTGTTCTACCCAGCATGTTTTGTAAATCTTCATCATTCTTGTTGGGATTTGAGGAATGGAGACAAAATTCTGCATGTCCTCACTACAGCTCCAGAGAACACATTTGCCCATGCAAAGACCAACCAGAATTTGGTCTTTTTTTTATGTCCTTGTGAATGAGCTGTATATGGGCTTCTGTATCAATGAATAGCAGAAAAATTGATCCGGGTATTTTAGTTTGCTTGCGTTGAGAAAAAAACAGCTTCCTGAAGGACACCTGCATATTTGCTCTATTTTCTTCCCCAAATGTGACCTAAAATGTGGGACCCCTCAACTAGTGCTAGAACACAGTCTAGAGTTCTTTCCACTTTGGCAGAGTCATACTTGAGTACAATGGACATGCAGGTAAAGACATGGGATTTGGCAACCCCGTGCGGGTGCCACATGGGTTTGGAGCAGGGTGACTGCTCTCCTCATCAGGATGTCAGATGGCTTTGTCTGAGCCATGCTTCTAGATGGGAAGCATGCTGGGTTAGTTTTGAGAATCCATAGTCACCGATTGCAGCGTGGTCACTATTTGCGTGATGTTGGGAAGGGAGTTCTTTCTGAGTCGGGTTGCATTGCAAAAATGTTGCATCATGTTACTGTATCATATATCACCATTGCATGTAGAAAATGTGCCATACAAATAGGCAAAGCTTTTCACTTTAATTAGCAATGTGACTCAGAAACCACGTTAGGATACTTTCCTGAACTGCTAGGGAAATATTACTTAAAAAAAAGTACAGTTCCAGGAAAATGTGTGCATGGGATTGGGGTAACATAAGTTCATTCAGTACTGGCAATGGCTTTGCTTTGTGAAGTGACATTTTAAAGCCCAGCCATCCAGTTGGCTAGTCACACTTCCAAAACATTTATTAAAGTGTCTTGGGGCAAACCCAGAAACTGATGAAAGCACTAACTGAAGGAATCTTCATCACATTAAAAAATATTTTCAAGTATTAAAACACACACAGTCATCTGATTTAATTCAGGTCTCTGCTGCTGAGCCATTCCAAAATCACTGTCCAAACCCCACTGACTTCCAAAGAATGAACAAATACCACATGAAAGTGTCCACAGTCTGGACACACTCTTTATAAACACATATAATATGCTATTTTTGACATGTGTACCCTATCACAGTGTTAGACTAGCACCTAACATTGTGTATGACAAAGTAATTGCTACGTAATATTTCTAGCCATGCTTTGTGCCGAGCATCATGGCTGCCTGAACAGATTGCAGCAATGCAAGACAATACGAAGAAACATACTGTAAGACTCCCAGAGCCATCAGTAACATTTTAGATACATCAAGGATTTACCATCCTGGACATTTATGACAATCATTAGTGACCAAAGTGACCTTTCACTAAACCAAGCAAATATGCTTTGTGTGATCACCATGAGAGGGCCCTAAAGGTAAACTCTCAATGTAGATGACTAGGCTTGAAAGAGAAAGAAACTCCATACCATAGCAGACCTACTCATTTCTTCCATCTGCCCATCTGGCTTTTCCATCTCTGCCACAAAATGATGCACAGGGAATGTTTTTACCTTCAAAATCACATTCAGCTGCTGTGAGGATGTTTCCTACAAGAGCCAAAAGGCCTGGCTATGGGAAGAAATATTTGTTTAATGACAAGTGTAGTTGGTTCTCAAAATGTCTGATAGCTGGGGAAAACCCTCATTTTGGTGGAAAGTTTTAGCTGGCTAAAGGTCTATAGTTGTGAGAGGTATTTTGATAAAATACTATCAGTGTATGATTGTTTTGGGCATGAAAAAGAATCTTAAATGTTCTGAGATTTATGCTTTGACAAAATCATATACAATTCAGATGTTTTCAGTCCTTTGCTTTGAATATTTTGGGTCATTCACACCAAGAATACAGCATCCAAAATTTCTCATCTCTGAGGATTTGGTAATGTAAGCATGCTATTAAAGTCTGATTTGTTTGCTGTAGCACCACAAAAGATCTACTCTAGTTCAAAAGGCCATTCAAAATATAAAATAGCTGTTCTCTTGAAACCATAGGGTAGCTGACGTGATTTACTTATGAATACATATCACCTTCAGCTAAAGTATAACTGTTTATCACCACCTTGACTACTAAGTTTAGGAAATGAGTAAGTCTCCTGTCTTCACTGGAAGAAAGACTGGAGCTCAGGGAGGCTGGAAGGGATTTTTACCACACTGAACATCAGAGGTGGAGCAGCCTAAAAATTGCTTCACAATTTTTGGGTCTTGGTCAGATGCTCTTCTGACACGGTTTTAGCAAAAGAGGTCCTCAAACCTCACATCTGTATCATTGAGAAATGTGACAATCTGAGATAAAGGTCTCCCCGTAAGCCCTCTGCCCCCTCATAGGTTACCTGGTCAAACTACTAGTTTTACCATTTTACATTTCTCTCAAACCTACAAGTACCATATTTGTCGGTCCTTCTTTCCATGCTTTGGCCATTCTCCACTGTTTTTTTTACAGAACAGGGCTCTATGCAGTTTTTCTTTCAGCAGCCATGACACACAAGACTTCAGGATGAACTGGTGTGATCACACAGACACCCTCCCTGAGAGGATGGTTGGCCAGTACTAACACTCTTTAACTCTCGAGGCAGACAGGGGAGAGGTTTCACCTAAGTTGTGGGTGCGGGGAGCAAAACACTTTTCCTGTACCTATTCTTCAGTCCTTGAGCTTCTTCTGGGTAAGCAGGCAATGATGAGGGTAGAGATGTGAGCTTCAGGCTTTCCACTCAGAGTACCTTTTCCTCCACACACACAGCAGGAGTAGCTGCCTGGGCATTACAGCCAAGTGACATGTCTGATGCATATTTTTGCTGGTGAGAGTTACATGGGGTCTCCCTTTGGTGAAGCTGCAGAAAATGTTCTAGTAGTGGGCACGGCTGAAAATATTAGCAAGAAAATCAAGGCAGTAATTCGCTGAGGGAACTTTGGAAAACAAAAGATGCTGCCCTGGTAATTTGCTTTAGAGTCCCCAAACCCCAGCTTCTTTTGACTATCATATGTCTAATGCAACCATCCAGGCTATTAATGCTGTAACTGTGATAATCATGTTAATGTTCAGCCTGGAAAAGGCAATGCACTGAGACAGCCTAAACTGTTTTCTAAGTATCAGAACAGATTTGGGTATTTGTTTAAAAACAAAGTCATCATTTGAAGGTGGAATAAAGTATTGCATGTTCCTGAAACTTCTGCTAATGATGGCAAAGACTATAATAGTCTCTGAAAAATCCCATGACAAACCCATCCGTTTCAGGGAAAAATATTAGTAGGAAGCCAAAATACCTCATTGTTTTGTGGTCATGTTCACCATAATTAAGAATAACTTATTATTTATGCACTTATAATGCATAGATAATCAGGCTTCCAGAGGGGATACAGTCAGGAATGGGACTTCATATATCAGAAGTTCATAGCTGACAGTTTCCAAATTCTGATTTTATTGGAGCTGCTGAAAAGCAGATGTTTTTTCTCTCTTCAGGAATGAAATATAATGGTGATGATAGAATTAGTGCAAACTACTATGTGTCAGACACGTGGTAGAGTAAGACACCTCATGCTAAATGTTTATAGGGTGATCCAGTTGCTTGTTGATAAGGCAGTAAGTCACTTTGGCAAGCCTGATGTTTTCAAGCTGCAGATTCTCTCACTATTGCCCGTTATGCAACACCCCAAGGATACAAGATTCAGTATTACAGGCAATATTTTTTTAATTATAACATTTGGCAGTGGTTGAGCCCCTGCTATCTCAGATTCATGGCCCATAACTCTGAGCAGTATTTTCTGTGTTTTCTTGGTACTCCCTTTGGATGAATGCCTTTCTCTGATTTCTCTCGTTCTTTACTTTGGTTGTAGACACCAGGTTAGGGATCATCTTTCTATTCTGTGTTTGTACCTGACCCCGTACTCCTAGGAGTCACAACAATGCTAAAAATTCTAATAAGAATGATGAAAATTCTCAAAAGGAGTTCCTCTTACTGCAGAGGCTCCACACAAGCTTGTCATTCTCACCAGGTAAATGGCCAAATAAGAGACCTTCAGACACCCTGTAGATCTTTGTGTTGGCCTCACAATGGCAGGAGTTATCCTGTTTTCCTGCCAAGAGAGAACAAGACTTTTCCACAGGAACTCCCTTGCAGTTCCTTGGCCACATCAGCTCACAGTCTGTGTGCTGTGAGCCTCTGCATGGCTGGGCAACCACCCCATGGCTTTGAGGCAGGAACTGAAATTTGTTCCTCGGTCCAGGCAGCTGCCATTGCTGGCCTTCAGCCAGTCCCAGATCCTTCAGACCCTGGTGCAGTTGTTTTTACTGGTTGTTTATATTTGTGTAATAGAAAATTTATGAGGGACTGCTGTCCCTCATAAATTGCTTGTGCTTTGGATAAGGACAGGGGATTTCATCTCATTTGGCTGCTCTCAGCTGAATGGGATTCAGGTCACCTAACTACCACTGAGCTAGTGGCCTGGTGGATCCTCCTTCAGCACCAATAGAGAAAAAGCGGCAGTTTGGAGAAACAGTTTATCAAACAGACTTTACAATGAGATGAATGTGCTCACAATGGACCCATTTTCCTCCATTAACTAGAATAGGAGTCTCAGACAGTTCATATTCAGTCAGGTGAAGACTCATAGGATCAAAGTTTTTTTATTTATAATGATTGTGGGGTGGCAGGGAGCTGTAGGCACTCTGTCTGTGCAAGACTGTCTCTGCAAGATGAGCCCATAACTATGATCAGCTCATGGCATAAGAACACCTTGGGGAAGAAAATGCCTTCATGGAAGAAAAGGAGATAATTTTCAAACATAGCATACACAGCAGCAAAGTTCCTTGGTATTTTCATGTGGTGATGAATCATCTACCTAGTATTTAAACTGGTTTGAGTCTACTTCTGAGAATAGCCTTTGGGCATCAATGGAACAGAGGGAATTCAACTCCTGGGTGTGTTAAGTCTGTGTCTTCTATATGAATTCTCTCAAACTGAATGCATCTGCTACTGCTGTATTAAGCACAAAACACTCACATAAAGGTCCAAATGCCCTCACATGCTGCTAGCACCCTTTGCTGATGTCCAAGTGCCCTCACTTTGTGATGAACTCACACACACCCATTGGTTTATTTTGAAAGATTTAGTCTGAACTTAGCTTAAACCTTTTTGGTAATGTTTGTATTACAAGGGCATTAAGAGAGTCATCACTCTGCTACGCAGCTACAATCTGCTTTCCCTGGCAAGATAAAGCTATTACCTTCTTTGATTGCTTAACTGCTGAGAGGATGGATCATAAAACAGTGCAAGGTTATTGAGAGGTTCCTTAATCATCTGTCCTGGCCTCAGACACAGTGATAATGTTGAATTTCCACTGGTATTTATGCAGCTCTTCCCATAATAGTATCTGTGACTCTAACAGAGAAAACCACTCCTTTTCAGAAGAGCTCTTACACATGTTCAGCTTTAAGCAGAGGTTTATATGCCACTGTGGATAAAGACTACAAGGCAGAGAAGAATGAATTTTGAAAATTAAAAACAAAGGAATTTAAAAAGAAACAAAAGTATTCATTTTGGGTCCTAGGCATGCGTTTGTGCTATAGGTCCTCAAATAAGAACTTCAGTGGGTCTTTCTTTCATTGTCGTATTCCACACATTTTTCCTCCATTGTTCAAAATACCTCCAGGAGATCCTGAAACCAGCATTAATGCAAAGACCATCTATGTCATGCTGCAAAGAGCGGCACGTGCTAAAAATGGGTACCAGCAAATGTGTGTCCTGTAGGCATCAGTTTGCAAAGGGTAGCATACTTTATCTTAGGCAAAAAACCTAGGAACTTGTCCAGCATGGAGAAAAAGGTGCAAATTTCTGAACAACTGATAGGAAATTGTGAGTACTAATTTTCCGGAACGGGCCCAGTTTAAACAGTGCAGACTATGTGTGGGATCGTACATCTGTGTGACATGATAAGCCAAATATTTCACTAGCATAAATCAATGGGGAACGAACTCAGTGCCTGATTTAAGATGGCATCCAAGGTGGGAAAGGCTACTGAATGTATCACTGCTTTTTCTCTTGTTCCTTTCCAATAGTAACTACTTTTAGGGTTTTTCTGGCATCTGAGTTTGCTAGGAAGAAGACAGATAGTCCATTATGGTTTCTTTTGGAAGGACAAAAGTTATAATTATCCAAAAATCACAGTGCTAACCCACATTATCATTTCCTGATGTCAATGATGTTGCTCATAGCCCAAATAGAGGAAAACAAATACTCCTCTTTGAGTTGAGAATGGTTCTGGAACTTATGAGAGGTCAGTGTTACAATAAACATACAACTTCATTTAAGTATGAATCTGATATTTATCTCTGGGTATGGAATCCATTCTTAGATAAGATACTTAGAAAAATTATATTAATAGCAGCAGTAAACGGAAGAGGTAAGAATGAACTACTTAAAGGTACTACTTTGATATTTGTTATTGATGAGTTCTATGCGAACATTTCTTGTAGGCAATAGCATTATGTATTTGTTTGATTAAAGGGTGTATGTACATTTATGGGTACAAAAAGCTGAGGACATTTTGAGTTTTCCAGTGATGTAGCTCCACAGGTTATTTGTTCATTTTGTGAGCATGCAAAAGACACAAGTTGGAATGCGGCATCCACAACTTCTCTGGTCAGCTTGTTCCAGTGCCTTATCCTCATAGTGAAGAATTTCTTCCTAACATTTACTAAACTTGTAAAAAAAGGTCAAAACTACCCTTTTCCAGTTTAAAGCCATTCCTCCTTGCTCTATCACTACTTGCCCTTGTTAAAGTCCCTCTCCAGATTTCTTGTAGGCCCCTTTTAGGTGCTGGAAGGCTGCCATGAGGTCTTCCTGAAGCCTTCTCTTCTCCAGGCTGACAACCCCAGCTCTCTCGGCATGTCTTTGTAGGAGAGGTGCTTCAGCCCTCTGACTATCTTCATTATCTGAGACTGTAAGAGGTTCTGTGTTTTCATTTGGTGCTGCAGGATGACCAGAAATTAATGCCTTGGAAGATTTTGTGACAACACACTAGTCAGGGCTGCTGTGCTGTAGCAAGAAGGTGCCCAACTGGAGCAGTTCAGTCTGTGGTGTCTGAGGTCATAAGGCCATGCCCTGCTGACTGTGGCTGTTGCGCTTTGCATATTCTTTTAATTTTGTAAGCTTTTAGTTTTGAATGCCTTTAAGTTGTGCATAGCTGCTTTTATGGTTAATGTGTATAAGGACGAAGGATGTCCTTTTGGATGCTGAACAGTCTCCCTGTGCTCTAGCTAGTGTTTAGAAGAACATTTTAGGTGAGATTACTGTAGTAGTCTCAGAGGAGTCAAACCAAACACATAAGGTGATATTCACTGTTCCTGTCTTGGCACTTAGGTAGATTAGAGCAAAATTAGGTGCTTCTTTTCAGATGTTTTATACCCCAGATAACCGTGGTGAGATTGATTTGACCAAAGATCCACCACACTGATACCTCTCATGATCTTTTGAGCCTGCGCTGGCTGGGCAATTTGTCAATACCACTATGATGCATCAATATCAGAGGTACTTTTTTAAATTATTATTACTAAAATTCAAATCCTATTGGAGATGCACTTTTTGGTATAAAAATGACTTCTAATATAACTCATTCCTCTTTCTATGCACTAGTACTTGTGAAAGCATAAGTTGGTTAATTTCAATGTGTTCAGTCTACATTAGGAAACTATCCAGCTTTAAAAATAGAAAAGTCCTTAAACTAACACACATTCTTGTTTAGGTAAACCCAGAGATGTTTGCTGACCATGTAGGGGCATGTATACTTTTTCTATACCTTTTCAACTTAGGCTTAAAACTTATTTTGCTCATACAATAATCATTAATAACAACTCTTGATATTTCAGTAAAAGAAATGGAAAAGCTAGTCCTAAGCCAATGACTCTTACAACAAGTGCAGGGATATATCTTCTAATTTACAGAATACCGTCATCTCATTTTGCAAGTTCTCTGTCAATGCTGTCTAGTTCAGAAGATGCTGATTCAGCTAGAACATCTTTCTGACCGCAAAGAGAGAAAAAAAGTCTTGTTAACGATTATTAGAGTTCAGTTTTAAACTTTTTGGTCCCATTACCATGCCAGTGTCAGTTCTACACTCACGTGTTTTGCAAGGTCAAGGAGACAGTTTGTGAATGGGTGTAAATACAAGCTGCGGTTCTTAGAACAAATAGGTCTTGATGCACTGACCTCAAGCTGAAATTCAGCTTTCCTAGATCAGCAAAATTCCAGATAGCTTTTTTGTAAAACTGTCTTGAAATTCAGTTTCTTGTACTAAGTATTCACATTTCTTCTGAGCTATTTGTCCAAAACTATTGAAATGGGTTTTACAGTTTTCACCACATATGAAATGCACGAGGCATCATTCACTTATGAAAAACAGCCATCTCTACAATGAAACATGGCAGCTTGCTAGCGCACAATACAATGTTCTGTATGGGCATAAAGAAGAGCAAATAACTTATTCTAATTTAACTACATAGGGGATTTTAGGTCAGTAGAAGGTAATTACCCCAAAACGATCTTGGCCCATATGTACAGGCTAACATCTGTATCGTTGCAAAATAAATGGCACAGATGTTTTAACAACAAATAACATATGCGCTCAGTGCTTGGGTTTCAGATCTCATCTAAAAATGTTCCTCTTATAGGTGACCCTTTCACCCACCCCTTCCCCAGTCCTACACAGAGCACTTACTTGCTAGCGGTTCAGACTGCTACAAAACTCCTTGCCAGCTTCTTATAGTTCTGCTTTACTTTTAAGAACTGCCATTTTATTTACGATAACTGGCACTGCAGCTCTTTATATGCAAGTCAAAAAGTACAATCAACTATATGACCAGAGAGTACAGCTGAGAGCACAAGCCCAGTGCAACACAGCCATTTACAATGATAATCTTGTACTTGGGTTGGAGGTAACAGTTTTCAGCAGATCTGGGTAAGTCAGTGGAAATAAACACTCAATGTCTTGATAAACACACAAACACAGATGTCAGAAAGCAGCAGCAAAGACACCACTATTGTTCTGGGGTGCTGTGCAATACTAAGTTTTCATTAAATAGGTATTTTTTTAAGAGAATAACAATGTTAAACTGATGGTGTAGGTCTTTCTAAGGAGTGTTCTTCCCTGGGAGCAGGGAACGGTCACATATGTTACTCAGGTGGAAGATGAAATGACTGTGCTTGATGCTGCTGTGCAGCCATAGCGCTCAAGTTGGACTTGAGGTCACTTTGGCCAACTTGGGCATGACCCAAACAATAGTCAGATGGGGAACGGCAGGTGCATCCTGCACTTTGCAGCATGTTGAATGCTGTGTTTGCCTGACACATGGATAGGCCCTCGTACTTCAGGCAGTTTCCAGCTGTATCACCGTACAATGATGTCTTATGGCTGGCACCAGAGTTCTGGCACCTGAGGTGGCTTGCTGGAAAGGCAAGTGGCTTGTGCTCACCAGCTGAACTCATTCAGGTTGTCTATAGGGGTTATTTGGGATCCACACTTGCATCGCCAGCCAGCTGAGGCTAATCATCCGCAGCAATGCCATTGATGTCTGCCAGGTTCCCTGGGGACCAGGGAACAGCAAAGCCTATATTTGTCAAATAGCTCTGAGGGCTGCGATGGAAAAGGTGAGGAAGTGGATATCCCTCCTTCACACAAATCCTGCAGATCAGTGTGGCGCTGGGCACTATCAAACCCTGGGACATCTCTGTGTGCTACTGTTTTCCTAAGCACTCTCAGCTGCTTTCAGTAATGTGCTGCCTTTTTCTGCAAGTGCTTCATGTGCTGCACTGGCGGAAGGCTGAAAAGATACTGGCTTTCTAACTTATCCCTTCCCTTCCAGAGGACATCTTTGTCAGCATTGGAGCAGTCAGAACAACAGATCAGGAGAGCATCCAGCCTGGAAGAGCTGCTTCGCATCACTCACTCTGAGGATTGGAAGCTGTGGAAATGCAGGCTAAAACTTAAGAGTCTGGCCAATTTAGACTCCCGCTCTGCATCACATCGCTCTACCAGATTTGCTGCTGCTTTCTATGATATTGATACACTGAAAGGTAGGTGCAGGTTTGCAGCTGAGTCTGATCTTGGCTTCAGGACCAGTGATTCTTGTGCAGTAAAGTGTTAAGTACCAGGGTTTCCTAGAATACACCCATACTGGGAACAACACAGCATTCATGGAAAATGAATTTGTATGAAAAAATGTCAGGCAGCAGCCTGAGTATGCCTCCCTGTTTTGTGTCCAAATCAGGCTTATTTTTCTCTGTATACTCTTCAAAGAGAAGATGTATTACATATAGCTTTGTCAGCTCACGGAATGGAGGGGAAGTCAATGTGCAAAGAAGAGGTGGGGCTGGCTGACCGAGGGATCAGCCAGCAGCATTGTCCTAAATCTCAGAATTTGCTTGCAGGCAGAAACACAAGCTTTACCACTGGCATAGAAATACCCTTTTTTTATTAGGTGTGCTCTGATATAAGGCACTGTATCAGCAGCAGAATTGCAGAGTAGGAAGGTATTGCCCTAGTATCAATCTATTTGAGGAAGTATGTCCAGAAAGAAGAAAATCTTGAAACAATAAACCAATATCTGAATGCACGCTATCATAGTCTATTCCCTCATAGGCAGCAAAAATTAATATTGTTCCTTCTAGGTGAAAGACTTAAGATGCATTATATATTCATAGACATAAAGGCTCAGTTACTACGCTTTGGTCTAGCAAATGGATATCCTACAGCAAATCTATCCTGTAGACTAATGAAGGATAGGCCAAGCTAGTAATTTTTCTGTTCGGTCTTTACCCTGAAGTGATATGATCATATCAATTTCCTTTGGGGGAACCAGATATTGCTGATCTTGTTCCAATATCACTTTCATAATAACCACAGCCATATTTGCACACCATTACTCAGCTAAATTATGGCCCAGCGAAGGCCTTAATTTGCTTCTCTGAGCCACAGCACAAAAGTGCAGCTATGAGTGCCAGTCTGAAAAGGGTTTTAAACTTCTCATAGAGATCTTGTACAGAAAAAAACCTAAATCAAGTACACACTGGAATAACAATAAAAAGGGCTTTAATTAATGAGAAACATTTTGTTTACATAGCCGTACAAGTCTACACAGCAACATTAACAATTTATTGAGTTATTATAGAAGTAATATCCAGTGTCAAGTCCTGCAATTCTCTACCCACCACTGCTCATTTAGTGAGCACCAGCATTTCTGAAAAATCAAAATATTCCTATTGTCAAAACAACAAGACAACAGAGGATGTTATCAAATGTTACTGAGGAACTGCATATTGCAGTGGGTTTTTTTCAGTGGCAGAATAATTTAACTGTACAGGTAATAAAGTCAGATGACTATTGCCATATAGATGTAATTTTCTGCTTGGAACAGCCGCTAAGTCACTTCCTACTTTCCCTTTAGAAGTCTAACTTTAGACACAGAGATGTCAGCTTTCTCAAAGTCAAGGCACTGAAATTTAGGTTAAAAAAAGCCCAACAGGTCATCTTCTCCATTCTGTAATCCAAAGTGGAATTATCCCAGAACAGAAGCTACTTTTATTCTAATATCTTAATATGGTCAGGGTACTAAAGCTCCTTTTAAAAAACAAGCTTATAAACATGTATTTTTTATCCCCCACACTCTTTCCAGTCATTAAGCAATGACCTTTTTGCCAAGGGCATCTGTTTTGTTTTAGTAAAGTGTTTTGACAACAAGGCTGGGTCAAGGCTGCTCATTGCTTCACTGCTAGACCATCTTCCACAGCACCCTAAACTCCTGCAGGGCAAATCAGGAGTTTCTCTTCCTCTTTTCTAGAGCTTTAAAGATAAATGCATGGAAATTTCATGGCACTGTGTCTAACCACAGCCTCCCCGAGCAGCTCAGCTCACCCAGGACTGCAGTGCTCTCAAGCTGGACTCTGTATCAGAGCCAAATATCTCAGCAGCTGCCCTGTGCTTGCTCACCGAATATATCAGGTTGAACAAAATGTGACACCCACTTCTTTGTGACCACCCCTTCCTATAACAGCCCTTCTGTTAAAGAAGTGGTTAATAAACTGAGGATGTGTGCAGTTGGAAAGGTCATCACTGCTTATACTCATTGAAGTGACATCTGAAGTGGTTACATGCACATACCTTAATGAGTCTGGCAAACAGTTTATTTTCTATTTTAAGTCCTAGTATTAGATTGCTGTTTTGAGAGACTAATATTACCTAAAACATTACATAAAGTTCTATTGATTTTAGTGATTCTTCTCTTAATTTATTGTAAAATCATAATTCAGACCCCAAGCTCTTATTTCTTGTGGTTTTTGTACAATTGGAGAGTGGAGTGAATCAACCTTCAGGAAGGACTTTGCAGGAATAAACAAACTGATCTAAATACACATAGTTGGTTGAAGAAAAAGTTAAAAAAAAAGGAAAGTCAGGTAGGAAAGACAGAAATAAATGCTCACCTGAAGGAAAAGTATAGCATGTAGATTAAAAGTGCTCCAGATTTCTTTACATTTTCTTTTTCAGAACTTCCCTGTAAATGTATGCACTGCTTGCACAATAGTGGGGTGGCAGGCTGCAATGGGAGAGCAATTGTCTTAATAGTATAGAAGTTGCTTTTGATCATTCAGAAGCGTGATGGAGAGGGGCAGACAGGAAAAAATGTTTTTCATGATTTTAAGAGGGACTAAAGCATAAGCACTGGTGACTTTTGAGTAATTCCATAACAGGTAAGCAAAAGCCAAAAAAAGCAGGGCTACTTCTTAATGAGACGAGACAATATTATGTAAATGTCACTGTTTCCCCCCTCTGGTTCAGTCAGTTAATGCATTTTTCCTTCTCACAGTCAGAATTTGACAGATCAATCTAAAATAGATTACCAGTCTACAACAACTCAATATTTGAAAGATGCCATGGTGTTTTGAATGGATAAATCATGCTTGAATTCATATGCCCGTTTTTCAGACTTGAACCCCCTGATGGTACTGAGGTGTGAGAGTGTTTGTCTTGGATTTCATTAGGCATTTTGGAAACAGTGTTCGCTGGCTGACATCCAGTAGGAGTATTAATACCCTCTGACCGGAATCTGTTAATCATTAATGTGCTCTTGCAGTCAGGCCCAGGTTCTGCTGAGTCTGCGGTGGGGTACACACAAAGAGAGGTTAAAATGAAAATAAAGAGGTCTACCTTGGAGAAAAGGAGAACAGGATGGTGGTCAGCTTTGTCAGTCACTGTGGAGCTGACTCTCAGCCAGGGGAAATCAATGCAGCTCTACTTAAACCACTGGAATTAATGGAGATTTTGGTCACCCGCATTGTAAGCTAAAGGCGGATACATGCAAAAACCTCTCTGCCAGTGCAGCTGGCGTAAGTTACTGGGATAACTTTGCACTCAGACTCTCTCCGGTCCTTAGATCGATCCAAGTAAGTGCAAATCGATCCAAGTAAGTGCAAATGGCCTGCCAGCACTTAATTTTTATTTATATTATGCTTCTGCCTCACTAATCAGAGGTTTAACTTTGCCATGGTGTTTTCTCCAGTCATAGACGAGGAATGGCAAAAGACTCAATGTGTGCCAAGGGAAACCTGTGTGGAAGTTGCCAAAGAGCTGGGTACAACGACCAACAAATTTTTCAAGCCTCCCTGTGTGAACGTGTTCAGATGCGGGGGCTGCTGCAATGAGGAGAGTCTGAGCTGCATGAATACAAGTACAACTTACGTGTCAAAAACGGTAAATGAGGCTGTTCATCTGTTTTCTTTTTACACTGGCCATCCAAAAAGGGAGGGGAAGGAGGATGTTTGGTTTCAGAGATCCTGTTATGAAAGATCTATCTGCACTATCATAACAAACAGTAGAATTAATTTTTTATCCATGCAGAGTGAATACAGACATGGGCAATGGCAATTTTACATTCATGTTGCAATGTTAAAAATGGATATATATGTGTAGAGATGGAAAATCAGGCCCTGAGAAAGTGACTGAAGGCTCACATGATGTTAAGAAGTTTAATCCTTCTTTCATGTATTGGCACTTGGACCTAGGACCTCTGGAGAGTATTGGCTCATGAGAATCTTCTGCACCAAAGGATTTAGAGAGACTCTGGAAAATTTTGCTGTGTGAGACAGGAGTCTTAAGTGCTGCGTTTTCAAAATTACCATCAGTGCCAAAAAGGCTGGTTAATAATTTTGGATGTGCAGTTTTGCCAGCCTAAAAAGGAGATATTTTCAGCAGGAGAGACCAGATGCTCTCAATTTGAATACCCCATGATCTGAATGTGCCAAATCACAAATCACTTTGGAAATGAAAGGCTTAAAACAGTAGTCAATTACTGCTTAGGTACAACAGGTGACAAATACCTCAGTTTTAACGACCAGTGCCAAAAAGTGAGCATAAAGAGAATAGCCAGAAAGTTTCTTTCTGTAGACTTCCTGTAGCGTCTATGTACAGGGATTTCTTGCTCCAGTAGGTGACTGAGCAGAGCTCCAAGTTTAGTACTTTCAATCAGCACTACAGATGAAACCATCTATGTTCACACCTACAGAAGGAGCACAGGAGACTGGTCTTCCTTGATTAATCTTCATTTTGTGCATCCCTACGTATAGTTGATAACACCTTTTGACTTGGAGTAGCATATTAAATTTTACTTATGAAAAAGGCTTTTCTTTAAATCAGAACAAAGATGGAGAGCAGTTGATTTAAAAAGAAAATTGAAGTCCTCATGGGCAGCAAGTCAAATTCATGTTTCTATTGGTTTCAGGTTTGTTGGAATCTAATTCCACTGTGTCTAGTTGTACTGGAATATAGCTCGAGTAAAATAAATCAGGGCCTGTCCTTCTTGCGTCAATGTTCATTAATTGCTTTCATTCCACACCAGAAGGAGAAAGCTATTATGAGTTGCTGGCCACACACAAAAGACATCTGGTCAGCTCAGGGAGCTAGGTCAGGCTAAAACGTATTTATTTATTTATGTGGCTTTGAAGCAGCAGTTTATAAGTTTGTTGAAAAACTGCAGTTTTGCAGAGTGTAACATTCCTTCAGCATTCTTCAAAATAACCATCCCCTCAAAAGTCCCCAGCTAAGTCCCACTCCTGGATACACCACCATCAGTCCAGATTTACTCCTCTAAAACGAATAGAATTTCTCCCATATTAGTGACAGAATCTTTTTTGCCTTGTCATAAAATATCCTCTGGAGGATATTCATGCCACCTGAAGTCAGACACTGTGACACCTAAATTCCAATGTCCAAGCAGTCTGTCTTAGGAATACTTTTCAATGCCTACATGTGGCTGCAGCGTAAAGCCAAGACATGCTGGCACACAAAGACGTACCCTATATATGCCTTCATTTCTTTCAGGGAAGAAAGCTGGCCTGGGGAAGGTACAGGCAGGGGGTGGGTCACTTCAACAGCTCTGACATGTAGCTGCCCAAGGAACCAGGGCTTCCACAAGGCTAAACAGAGATCAGCCCAAGGAATCTGCATGCACTGAAGTTAGGCTGCTTGGTTCCTTAGGCTCCTGCTATAATCACGAGAGAGATGTTTCCAGGGTGATTCCCTGCAAGAAGCCAGCTGAAGTGGAATGAACTCTATTTACTCCTGTTTCTTACCTCTCTGCAGAGGCTGTGGAGGTGAAATTAGGCCACTAAACATGCATGTTGTGATTATACCTTAGGACAGTTAAATAGCTGTCTCCATAAGCGATTGAAATTCAACTAATGATTTAACTGAGGACAAAGTTTCCAGCACCTGTATTTTCCATTTGACCCAAGCATTCAGAAGAACTTTTGAGTGTGTTTGCAAATAATTTTGAGTGCTCTTGGGTGTTTAATAGATGGTAATACAGCACTGGGACCACCATTTTGGCAATTTCCTTTCTTGGTGGGCATTGCTTACTTTTCAACACCCTCAGTGCCCACCTGCTCATGGTAACTACCTCTGGAAAAGAGCAAGGGTGGGAAAAGTGGTGGCAAAGAATAAGAGGTTTTGAATTAAAACTCCAAATACTAACTGTGTAATGGAAACTGAAAAATAAATGTCATTTCACCCACCTAGCTCTTTGAGATCTCGGTTCCCTTGACAAGTGTTCCTGAGCCCGTACCTATCAAAATTGCTAATCACACAGGCTGTAAGTGTCTATCAAATACCCAGCGCCATCAGTATGCCATCATACGAAGATCTGTGCAGTACCCAGAAGAAGATGGGTAAGTTCCCTCATTTACAATTTCTGCACATCCTGTGCCATCCAAAGTAGGAAAATTATTTTGTTCTGATTTGGTCATTATAACGGTCCATTCACTTCATGTTATCCCAAGAGTATTTCTAAATAACTTGATTGTCACTCTGCTAGAAAGCTCCAACTAAACCTGGTGAATTAGAAGTGAGTGGACACCAGAATTCAACAAATAACAGGCTAGTTCAGCAGCATCTGGAGCCATTAAGACATTTAGGTACTTGAGTGGGAGCTCAAGTGCACATATTATCACTATGCTCCACTGGGGCTATTTAGGTATGTGTGCATATACTTTTTCAACCTGACATGAGCAACTCTGTTCATGAATTATTTAGGCAGGGCACAAGCGGGCTTGAGTGCTGTGCTCAAACTAAAGCCCCCTGCCAAACCTCATGGCATGTCAGGTAAGCGTCAGTGTGAATCATGGCTTTTCACTTTCTGGTCCAGTCCTGGTTTGCATCTTTCAGGCCCATTGGCTGGACAAAAGGAATCTCACATCTAATCCAAAATATGATATAAAATACCTGTAGTCCTGGTGAGAACAGGCTATGTTAATTTAACAGACTCGAGAAGCACAGATAGCTTGAGTGACTCACTGAAAGTCAGATGTCTGTCTAGCTCTGCATATAGGCTTGCCACTACAACTGCCCTTCAGGTAGACATCTGGGCTAGGGGAGAGGTGGCATTTCAGCAAAGCCACTTGAGCCTTCAATTAGCCTGCTGACCCCTCGGAGTCCTCTTCCTACATGAATACAGATAAACCTCAGCCTTCTTCTTCCAGTTTGTGAGCTCCTCTTCTAGAGCAAAGTGCCTGAAAGTCAAACTGGTCCCTCCAAAACTGGAAAAAGTCCACTGTACATCCTTAAGCATGGGCAAATTATAAACTGGAGCTGCACTTTCTGGCAGCTTGGCAAAACTAGATACAATTACATGGCAGAAATAGTGTAAGAAAAAGACTACCCTGGGTGGGGTTGAGCTCTTTTATTGAAAAAGGGAGCTGCAAAATTGTAGCTGTTTCCTAGGCATGTAATCTGAAATATACACTGTACCTACTCTTTCTAGTTGCTGGGAGCCAGACAGCTCAGCCCTGTCAGCAAAACCACCCAGTCCCAAGGTATTCTTTTTGCAGCAGTAACTCACACAGTTGCCATAGCTTCATGTAGTACAAGTGACAGACCCAGCGTACCAGCAGGCTCATTTTACCAAATGACTACACTGATGGTCCTATTTTATTATAATTTTTTTAATTCTTATGGGTTTTGTTTGTTTTGGGTTTTTTTCCTTTTCTTCTAGATGCCCCTTTACCAACAAATTTTGTCATAATGGATGGATCTGGGATAGTGACAAATGTGAATGTGTTGTAGATGTACAGCACCCCAACAGAAGAGAAGGTAAAGATGAAATTACAGATGGACACTTATGCTTTACTATCTTCATGCCTGTTCTGTTTCATTATGTTTTTGTCCTATTTTTTAATTGAGAGGGTTAAGTTTTGATTCCACATCCCTTGACAGACTTGGCTTAGAGTGTAGAAACTCATCTGAAAATAAACACTTGTATTTGCTTATCCTTATCTCCTGCTTTTCTGCTTGGATATTTTATTCTCTCTGTATAAGCAAACTGAATGAGAAATAGAAACGTATTAAAAAGAGTGAAGTAGATACCCTGGATAAATTTTTATTTTACACAGGCCTTAAATTGTATGATGTGAATTAGGGAAAACTTTTGAATTGTTGAAAAGAATTGCCCTGGAATATATTGCATGGGGAAGGTGCTAAATTTTTATTGTGGGAAATTCTTAAGAACAGACTTAACCACGAAAAAGATAGGAAAAATCAGTCCTGCCTGTTAGCTGTAGCCAGTGCAAAAGATTATATGACCTTTCAAAGTATTTGACTAGTTTTTATAGTAATATTAAGTTATGTAGGAAGCTTTCAAGCTGATATGCCATACATACTCAAGAGTATGCATGTATGACCCTTCAGGTCTGTGGAAGAAAATGTAGGAGGGTAAAATTCACAGAGGTATAGACGACTTCCCTTATCCCTCTGCTTTCCCTGGAAAACTGTAATGTGTCAAAGAAGTCTGTAGGAAATATTCTGGGGGGTAACCGTGTAAGTCTAAAGATACTAGCAGTAAACATTAAGAGTAGTTAAAACTTCTCCAAGCCCTGTAAAATGTTTTTAAAAAATTGTTTTTCTCAGGAAATTGTACTGATCAAAATAAAATTAACACAGCACCAGAGCAGACAGGCACAGAAAGAAGCCTTGCCTTTGCGGTTTAACCTACATGCCACAAGCAAAAGAATAAACCATTCAAGGCAACAGTAAATGCAAGCTGACAAACAGTTCCTGGACTAGCAAACTAAAATAAAACTAAATAACTTTATAAAGTGGCCTGTTGATTATACTCTTCTAATTTTAATAAGCAAGAGATCAGTTTCATAGTGGTTTCTGGAGGATCTCTTCTCACTCTGTATCAGATCATCTGAACATCAGGTTAGGTAGTTAAGCTCAAGTTAGACTTTTCACTCCAGAAAGGATTAGTAGTTTATATTTTAGAGTAAGTCCAAAGGACTGTGACTAGCCCAAGTCCTCTTAACTCTTAGCCTTTTGTAAGGTCAGCTTGGAGCTTTAAAATTTGTGGCTTGTTGAATTATAGCTTTTGTTGACATAGACCAAATATTTCCTCAGATTAAATATCATTCTCTAAAGAACATTGTGTTTGGCAGTGACTGGGACAAAATAATTTCAAATCTGGTTTTGATGTTGAAACAAAGTGAGACCAAAACACTCTATACCACTTCACACATGCCAGACTTTATCACCCCAAGGAAGGTGTTTGTCTTCCAAGAATTTTGGGCAGATTCCTTCCTCCCTTCCAATAGGACATGGTTTTATTCTGTCTGGATATTGGTTTTCCAGCATTAAGTAAATAATAATGAAGGTTTCTTTCAAGTAATGCGCAAGCCTCTTCTGGTCACTGAGATCAGAGCTCAGGCTGCAGAGGTCACAGGCACGGGTTACATTCCACATTCCATAGGTTAAATCTAAAAGCTAATTGTAAAACTACAGGAAATTACCTTCCCAATGACATATTATATACCATGACCTTTAACTGGGGATGTGCTGCTAGCATTTTAATAAAGCTTTCATGAAATGTGGTCCCTTTTTGCAAGGATCAGATTCTTATTGTACTCCAGATGTGTATTTTGAGGGAAGATAAATGAGGTATTACACAGGGCAATCACTTGACTGGGATTTTGTTTCTGAACCAAAGTATTTTCTTCCATATTCCACTGAGAAGTGTGTGTATGCTCCTTACTGAAGTGCTAGACCAGCTTGCACCTTACTAGATAAAGCATTACATTTGCAAAATGAATAGTATATGAATAGTGAAGTACATTGTATGGTGAGTGTGACAGTTTACATGGATGTACATTTTTGTCTGGGGCATAGACTAAATCCTTTTTGAGATTTCCTTTTTAAAACCTGCTGTCCAGTAAAGATTTGTGCATTCCAAAACCTAACATTAGACTCTTTTAATATACAGCCCCCAATTTTCTTTTTTTCCAGGATTCAACCCCCAATAAATAGTGGTATTAGAGTAAGTGAAATAATCAGCCCAATCCTCTCAAGTCCTTTTTGGCACGGTAAGCCACAACAGAAATTCTGAAGACTAGAATGTGTCAGATAGCACACCTGTGAGTCCTAGTGATTACAAAGAGAGAGTTAGTCTCTTCAAAAGCAGGATTTAGACAAGTAAAGTTTACCACTAATGAGGTATGTGCTATTGCAGGACTCCCTCCTCTTGCTGAGCTGGCTATGTGCGGGCAACATATGGAATTTGATGAAGAAAATTGTGAATGCATCTGTAGACAGAAGTGTCCCACAGATTTCTTTCAAAGTAAAGAGAACTGCAGCTGCTACTTGTGTAGGGAGAGCCAGGAGAGCTGCGCTCTAAAACACAAGATATTTCATGCTGAAACCTGCAGGTAAGTGTTCCTTGGCATTTGGTATCTACACTCCAAGATCTGAATTATCTTGCATAGACGATGGAGGTGCAAGTGCTGAACTAGCTAGGAGCTCCACCCAGGATAAAATACCTTCCTACAGTTAGGGAGATAACAATAACAGAGACGATATTTACAGTATTTACCTCATCGAAGTAGTCTAAGGTTTACTTAATGTATTTTAAAGAAATCTGGACAAGAATGCTATTCAACTACCAATATTTATTATTTTTTCCCCTATGCAACTGTTCTATAACTGAAATTACCGTGTGGCACAGAGGATTTACAGTGAGATACTGACTCTTGCATTTGTTGGTAGGTAGAACCCATCCTGTGTTCTCTGCGACAGCTGAATGCAGTCACATGGACATCTAGGGACAAAGGTTCTCTAAGTCAGTACCCACACCATATATTCCTTATTCGTTTTGTCCTCAGAGCAACTGATTGTCTAGAGCTAATGCAATTTTGTATACATACAAACCTACTCAACCAGCCATGATTCCACTGAGAAGCAGGAAAATTGTTCTGGAGATGTTATACTCCATGCCTTTCCCTAACCCTTTTGTGTAACTAGTTTTGAGGCTTCTTTGCCAAAACTTTGGTAGAAAATGCCCTCTTAAAAAACCCGTTTTCCTAGAATCATAGAATCAACTAGGTTGGAAAAGACCTTTAAGATCATCAAGTCCAACCATCACCCTAGAACTGCCAAGACCACCACTAACCCATGTCACTAAAGGCTACTACGTATTTTTTGAACACTTGCAGGGATGGTGATTCCACTGCTTCCCTGGGCAGCCTGCTCCAATGCCTGATCACCTCCTCATGAAGAAATTTTTCCTAATATCCAATCTAAACCTCCCCTGGAGCAGGTTGAGGCCATTTCCTCTGTTCCTATCACTTGTTACTTGGGAGAAAAGACTGACCCCCCTCTCACTACAACCTCCTTTCAGGTAGTTGTAGAGAGTGATAAGGTCCCCCCTTGCACCTTCTCTTCTCCAGACTAAACAATCCCAGTTCCCTCAACTGCTCCTCATAAAACTTTTTCTCCAGACCCTTCACCAGCTTCTCTGGATCAGCTCCAGCACCTCAATGTCTTTCTTGTAGTGAAGGGCTCAGAACTGAACAGAGTATTCAAGGTGCAGCCTCACCACTGCTGAGTACAGGGGACGATCACTTCCCCAATCCTGCTGGCCACGCTAGTTCTGATACAAGCCTGGATGCATTAGTTTATTTTTTAAATTTCTCAGAAAGCCTTGGTCCCATGTAGAGACCCCGGTGCATGCAGCAGCTTGGTCCTAAAGTTTATGTAACAATAGTCAGCATGCAGTTTCTCCGAGTGCCTTAGCAGAGCTACAGTTCACTGAATGGTCACCCACAGGGTCAATTCTCATAAACTTCAGAGGTTCATTCATGGAGAAGAATCTGTGGAAGAAGTAACCTTTGCATCTGTAGGTTCAGCTTTGAAAATGAGGACAAGCATAAAATAGTTGGCAACAAGTATAAAAATAGCTAGAAGAATCAGCAGAGCTCAAAGTGAGCATACGAGACTTAGTCACTTCTGTGTTTAAGACAGGTGGGAGGGGATCAATGGAATAATTTGTTGTTTCTAGAAGCCATGAGTTTTGCTTCTAGAAATTACTGTCATCTGGACAGAGGACTTTTATGCCCACTATACCTGGAGAACCAAAGCTGAAGCGTCAGGTGAGTTAAGGTCCTTCATAGAATTTGAGGGGAGCATTATCCACTGCTAACACTCTGAACTTCACTGCTCTCAAGAAACAAAACAATTACTTAGGTCATAGATGTGGAAAAGTGGACAACAGCAAGACATTGCTGTAGGCAAAAACTGTCAGGCAGCACAGTCTTATCTCCCTGTGTTTAGGGTGTTGACACTTTCCTAAATGTTGTCTAGACAGCACTGCAGTGTTCAAACATTAAATAGTTGAGGAATGTGACAGTGAAGGATTTTCATATTACAATGTTCTCTCTTTTTGCTTTTTTCTGTTTCATCAAACAGCTGTGAGGACAAATGTCCATCCCAACCCAGAACATGCCCAACTGCAAAACCAGTGTGTTCCAGGCATTGTCGTTGTCCAAAGGAGAAGAGAGGTTCTCATGGGTCCCAAAGCAGAGAAACTCCTTGACTGAGCTCCACTTATTCTCTGAAAATCCACTGCTTTGCAAAGTAGCTGTCACTGACTTTCAAACCATAATAAACACAAACATCTCCCACATTAATAGTAGAAGAATGAATCCAGTCTGCATTTATTTATTACAGTAATCACTAACTGCAGGTGAATCCTTTGGGACACTGGCAATTATTCTCTAAGAGCAACCAATGAAGTGCTGGATGTGCTGAAGAAAGAGTGGAAAGTGCTTGTTCAATGTTACGTCATGGAACATGAAGCTGGTATGCTGGTAAAGAGTCACAGTCACCAGCCAGTCTTTCAGAACTTAAGACTAGATAATCTTAGCCTCTGAATCCTTAGTTAATGCGCTCCTGGGTGAAACTTCCTTCAGAAATTCAGTGTACAGGATTTGGCTTCTAGTAGGTTCAACACTGACTTATTTGATCTACTGTTCAGCTTTGATTATCATTTTGAGTTTATTGTACAACTACTGTCAGATGTGTCATATTTAAGTGTATATAAGAAAATAAATACATCAGTTATTGAAATAGTTTTGATCTTCCTCAGTTATTTTAAAACTCTGCCCAACAAAAAGAAAACAAGCAAAACCCCAAGGCCATCTCAAGTACAGCCTTCTCATGTTTGTCCCACTGGGACTGGCTTCTGCCCAAACCCAGGTCAAAACAAGGTCACTTGATCAAATCGTTTCAGTAAAAAAGATTGATTTTTCTCAAGTCTGCTTGACAGCCATGTGAGATTTATTTATTTGTTTCTGCTGTAATGCATTAATCTCCCTAAGGGTGTAACAGCCACACTAGTACTAACTCCTCAGTGATTTTTAGAAAGGCATTTTTCACTAAAAGATGGGTTTGCTTTCAGCTTACCATGCTATGAAAATCTCTCTTTTGCACTGAAATTCCTTTCACCAGTGTGAGGCCTGAGTAACAGTGTTTTACTCAAACCAAATACAAGAACAGAATTATTTTCTGAGCCACTGAAGTCAGGACTGAGCCAGCCCAGGGAAAATACTGTCAGCAGTAATCCTGAACTGGAAGTGATGGTCTTGATCACTGAATAATTTTTTCCACTTTGCTGAATTCTCCAGTTCTATGCTGTGTTGTGAATGGAGGGAATAGAGCAAATGAAACAACCACTGCGGAGGTGGAGAGCTCGACACAACACAGTGAATAGAAAATGGCTTTTTGATGTGCACCTGAGATTTCTTTTTTATATTTCTATAGGGAAAAAATAGATTGATTTAAATTAATATCAGACCCAATCCTGTAAGATTGACTGAATTTTGGACAAAGCATCAAACAATTTAATGCGCCTTTTGTTTGAGTAAGCCATTTAGGATTTGACCCTGGATGAGTGCTCTGAGCGCTTCCTAAGCCATTTGTGATCTAGGTCTGTGCAAACACATAGGCAGGCTGCTTTTGTTATCTGTGCTGGGAACTGGCCTGGGTTCCTCTGGCCAAGCAACACAGTCTGCCCTGTGAGCATACTAGGTGGAGCCCCTGCAGCAAGGTTACCTCCTGGTCCTCACTGGACTTGCCTGCTGAGGGCTTTCCCCCAGAGGAAAGGCCACATGCAACTAGCATGCACTTTGCACGGACAAGAAGGGGAATGTGACCCCAGTACAAGCCCAGGTGAACCAGCTTGGTAGCAGCAGACCCTCACATTTCCCTCACTCCTCTGAGAGGCTCTAAATTCTGACACATGTACATGGTGGGTGAAGTCCCTGAGCTATGTAAGGGTGCATAAAAGGAACAAGCTGCCCATCACTTCTCACCCAGCTCAGCTGGGGGCACCCCAGTTTCATGGTTGGATTGACAATAGGCTACACCATTAGGATATTCCTCAGAAAGTAAGGGAGCTGCAGAGGTAAACCAGACACTTAAATGGTGGCACCAGAGGCATATGGAGTAAAAATATACCTTTGCATGAAACTGTACAACAGTATTTGGACAGCTAAATTCTGTGGAAAGAGTTTAAGCTTTTGGATTTCCAAGCTTTCATTAAATTGAAGTTCAGCAACTGTAACCCTGCATTAATTATGCCTGAGTTTCATCAGCATTGATCTGTAGAGGCTTCCTCACTTTTCTGTCCTGACTAGTTGATATTAAGTTCTCTTATAAAACAGAATGGCCAAAACCTGAGAGACAAATAAGTCTGCTTCAAGTCCAGAAGACTCATAGATAAAGCAGTTACTGAAAGGCTGAAAACCGTGTTCAAAAACCTTTCTCACTGAGGCACAGAGGGATTTGAACATGAGTACCATCACTGTCCACCACTCTGAACCCTGCTCTGAGGTTTTCATTCCTAGACCACTGAAAAACAGACCTGTGCCTGGACGTCTAACTCGGGACTGAAGACCCCAAAGGAAAAGAGTGAGATCTTGCTGTGCATAGCAACATTTTGTCCTTAACTCTTGCAGATCACTTTGTTAAATGTTTGTGCAAATATTTTTGGTAGAAACATGCTCAAAGGAGAATGTGTGATCTTCAGAAACACACCTGAAGGTCAACACAAAATCCAGTGTTATTTCTACATTTAATCTCCTACAGTGTCTTTTACCAGAGAGGGATTTCCATTTTGCAGCAGCAGTGTGCCAGACAGCTTGTGGATTCAGAAGAGGTCTTAGGCTTACCGCAAAGGTAGAAAAGGAAAGTGCTTGTGGTGGCATTCACTAACAAGAGTGACCTAAGCAGCCAGCACGCTTAAATATTTATCTAGTTTATAACTTCATTGCTCCTTGGAGATTGTTAGCCCTGATTTCCAGACGCCTTATGAATGTACTTTTTCATGCTTTAAATAGGATTGTCAACTCCAGTACACAAAGCTGAAACGCACACTCAGACCTCTGCAGGGTAACAGTCTTGGGGTGCATGTGTGCATGCACATGTGTGAATATGCACACACAACTTCACCCTCAGCAATTTCCCTCCTGGTGCAGCACAGGACCTCACACAACTACTTCTCTCTCTGTTAACCTATTTAATCTGAAACCCAGCTACCTCCAGCCCACTAGGTCACAAAATGATGTGGAGGTGATCACCCACACTGTGCCAGGGCTGTTGTGGGAAGGAGAAACTCTTGCTCATGCTGGCATCCTGTACTCAAGGATGCCACACACACCAGGCCAGCGCTGCAGTCCCATAGTCTTCCCGTGAAACTCAGCATGATGGATGCATCCCTTCTAACTTCACCTAAGGCACAGCACTGCCCTGGGCAGAAAAGCAGAGACACCTGAATGCTCTGAATTGACCAGATTCATACTTAATCTGCATAGGAACATGAAAACACTTTTCACTAGCCATGTAAACTAATTGTTTTAGTATGAGCACAGGCCATTCTTCCCCTCTTGTTCTGTTGGCTCCTCTTGAAGAAAGGATAGGGAAACATATTTGGAAGGGAAAACTTGACCCACCTACTTTTTGAGCTGTATTTGTGCACTCCTGTATTTGCAGGACAAGCATCTTACAGCTTCTTTCTTTTACAATAAATCCCCATTCTAGCAGATCTTCTGCTCCTTAGCCCCTGTGGCAGCCTCTGCATTGCAGCATGCTTCTCTTTTTCGTCCTACTCTCCTGTATGATTAGAAGATGAGCAAAGCTAGAGTATATACTGCATATTTGTAACATTTCACTGAAATACTATGTGGAAAAGATCAAGAGTTTAAGCATAGCACTGTGAATGCCAGCGCTGCTTGATGGTCTTCATTGCCACAGCCCCAAGAAGATCCAGATATCACTAACACTGTGGCATAGCCATAAATCCTTTACATGGAAAATGAGTGTTAATAGGAGACTCTGAGTGGAAATGGAAACACGAGCCGAAAATTAGAATTAGATGAGAATTTTTTAATATTTTTTTTATTTGAGAAATTCTAGATTCTTCTATGCATTTAAAAATAATCAACAAACTTTAAAATAGAAATGCTTTATATTATCTTTCATATCAACAGACCAGAATTTAATAATAGAGATTTACTATAACAATTCAGAAGACTTTAATGAGGCATATAAAATTCATAGCAGATCTGTTTTCTGACTGATGTCATTAGCTCTTAACCTATGACTAAATGACCTTCTCAGAGGGAAGGTTATTGAGCAGAGAAATGGTCTCTTTGAAGTTTGAAATGCCTTTTATTACCGTGTTCAGCATGACTTGCTTCTTAAGCATATGGACATGATTTACAGATTTCATAGCCAGAATAATAACGCTAAAAATTCCTGTTATGGTGGTTTTTAAATTTTTATATATGAGGGAGGTCTTTAATGCGATATTTGAATAATGGCCTCTACATCTTCTTGCTTATAACAGCAATGAGAATACTTACATAGTAATTGTTAATTCTAAATGAATCATAGAATCATAGAATAGTTAGGGTTGGAAAGGACCTTAAGATCATCTAGTTCCAACCCCCCTGCCATGGGCAGGGACACATCCCACTAAACCATGCCATCCAAGGCTCTGTCCAACCCGGCCTTGAACGCCACCAGGGATGGAGCATTCACAACTTCCCTGGGCAACCCATTCCAGTGCCTCACCACCCTTACAGTAAAGAATTTCTTCCTCATATCCAGTCTAAACTTCCCCTGTTTAAGTTTCAACCCATTACCCCTTGTCCTCTCACTACAGTCCTTCATGAAGAGTCCTGCCCCAGCATCCCTATAGGCCACATGAAGTTTCAAAAACATCAGTTTTCACCAGGTAGTTTTCACTTGCATGTGCTTTTTCAGGTAGGGGGCAAAAGAAGAGACTGAATGAGAACCATAGCCAAATATGCACACTGCATTTGAAAGATGAAATCTTTATATATTTGCAAAAAATTATACTTGACTTCCAGAAGGAGAGAGGGATGTGTGATCCTACAAAATGCCAGTGTCAATGAAGAAATTCAAGCAAATCCTGAAAGTACTGCTATAATTTATTTCAAAAACCATTGCATGTCATTTACTGTGACATTGGCCATAGCAAGGATTATTCATAGGAAGTTTGAGAGACCACATAAATACTGCCATACTGATATACATTGCAAACATATATATCTGTATGTAACCTTTGGACATCAACTCCAGCTGACTTTTAAGGTCCCTTCCTGTTTTCCAGCCGGAAAAAAAGAAAAAAAAGTGCATCTACATTTTTAGGGTTGGTTTGTTTGTTTTTCTTGTACCATTGTAAGTCAGGAGTTACAGTATTTTTTTAAAAAAAGTTATTTTACTATTTCGATCTACGTAGTATAAAAAAAAGGGAAACCTTGAAAAGCCAACCCAAAATTTGTGGAAGATCCTTCAAATGCCCATTTCCCTTGTATTTTCTAAATATCTGATAAATGTGTTTCAACTTTAAAATATCAAAGAGTTTTTCACCTTCCAATTCTGGATTTAGGGAGTGAATTAGTCTCTCCGGAACTACAAGTGGTTACCAGGAAAAATGAATCTATGTTCTCATTTATTACAGTCTACATTAAACAAGTCAGGAGTTACAAATGGTGTGCTGCCACTCATTTTATTCCTGCCAGACTCCTACATCAGCAGTTACTCAAAAACTTCAATAAAGAATTTTCATGGGGGGGGGGGGGGGGGGTGGAGAAAGTCTGCTTTAAATTAAGCTAAAAGGAAACTGCTCCTTTAGCCAATAAAGTAAAGTGAATACATAAGAGGATGCTGCCAGGGCTTGGTCTGTATTTTGACTCCTTTGCCATTAACACCCTTGTTTCCACTTTTATCTTACTTTATAATACTACTCAATGTGAAAGGTCCTCCCAGGTTGAGAGCATTGAGGATCCATGACTTAGTAAGACCTTCCTAATTTCTTAAACATCAAAAGCTACCTTTAAAATTTTTACGGCTGAATAATCAATCATTTAAATGTAGTCTCCATTAGTTTATAGCAAATATTTAAAAATGTAACAGTGGTTACATAAAAAATATCCAGTTATTGTGATTACAAACTAATCATTAAGAAAAGAAAGTAACACAGTAGGAAGCATTCCCCCTACTCTTCTGCCTGACTTGTTTTGCTAGTGATATTTTTAATCGGTGAACACTGTATCGCTAATGTGTGGCTTATCACAGGTCCAGCTGAAACTGTGATGCAAGATACCAAGACTAACCCATCAGTTTCTGTTAGGTGACTGACTGGCAAAGCATTTATCCAAAACCCAGTCCCCACTGTCTAAGCACATTCATGTGCCTCTTTTGTTCTTTATTCTTTTTTTCTTAGGAAAGCATTTCTTGCTCCCTATGAACAGGCTAACTGTTCAAAATTGGGTTTAAATACTCAGATACGGTTGCGCAGTGGTTATTTGGCTTCACTCTTCAGAATTAAAAAAACAATATGAATAATGCAAAACAAAGAAAAGGTCAGCATATTCAGAACTATGCAACAGTTCTTATCAGTACTGCCTCCATTATAAACTGCAATATTTTCCTGCAGCTCAGTTCCAAAGGCATATCGTGAAAATCCCTTCTAGTCATCTGATCTCTCTGATCTGTCATTTCCCTGTACATCCCCTTTTGAAACTACCCACAGCTAACTTCTGAAGTTTTCATAGCTAATGGTGCCTATGCCTCTCTACCTGTCCCCTGGAGGACAATCACCTGATCACATTAATTAAATTAAACTCAGAGCAGTTATTTCCAGCCTGCACAAAGTTGAAATCTGTGGCTTCTGTTTCAAACCTCAAAGAAGGGTTTTGCATGCCTGGAAGCCTCACTAAATCTTGCCAACTCTAACAGCCAAATAGAAATTACTGCTTCCTCTGCGGACTTTACCTTCATTTTATCTTTAGATATTTAAGGCTACAATAACACTATCAACTTAAAGAAACACTTGTTTAATTTAATGGATTTAAAAGTATAGTTACAATGAATTAATATTGCTTTACAGTTTAAATCTGGATATAAGCTATCAAAATACTGGATATTTCATGTTTAGTTTCTATAAGGAACTTCAAACTATAGAAAGCAGGCAGGTATTGCATTAATGGGTATCATGAGCACAGACAACAGTGCTGAAAATGGTCAGGAGCATACATGTGGTAGGAGCATTAGCAGCAGGAAATAACACATCAGATGCAGGTTCCTCAGCTTTGCACTGAGAATATTTTGCCTCCCCACCAGGACAAACACGTTTTAAGTTTCCAATAGCTCCATCTGCTGTTGTTACTGCATCTTTTTTTTCCTCCAAGACCTGTTTAACTTTCAGTTAAACCTGTTTTGTTAGCATTTTCATACCAAAACCCCTCTGAAAGTTCTGTCACTTCAGTTTGGATTAACTCTACAACATATATTTCCAGGATTTTTTAGAAGAGTTGGTCAAGTACAGCCTTAAAGTTACCAACAGGAGACCTCTAAGACAGGCCTTCTCTTCTAAGGCTGCTTAGATGCACGAATGCTAAAGCACTTTGATGTGGCCTCAAGGCTGCAGAAACAGAAATTTAAATCTGCAATTAAATGGACAGTAAAATCTAGTAAAACTGGAGGGGGGGGGGGAAGAAGTAAACTCAAGTCTAGTTTCGTCAACAGGCTGTGGCTTCGTAACAGCTGATACCAGATCTGTGTGTTACTGCATCTCACTTGATCCAGACCAGATACAGGCAGAATTGAATTTCTGTCAAATTAGTCAGATGACTGGCTAGAGTTGATGCTGGTTGTGTGCTTGCCACCAGGCAGATACCCCTTAGGTCTGCCAGTACAAAGGCTCTTCTGACAGATTTCAAACATCAGGGAGAGCACAGCCATTGCTTTGCATTGTGTGCCCAGTAATTTCTTCTGCCCTGTTCAGGGAGCCCTTAAGCTGGATCAGCTGAGAAGACAGACAGCATTCAGGCTTTGCTTGTTGTTAGGGACCAAGAAGGACATTGAGACCAGGCACCCAGGTGCTGAAATGGCCCTGCATGGAGGTAGTAAACAGCTTACACCTAGGTGGTGTAAAAGACATTAATCCACAGCATATGTCAATACACTCCAAGCAGCTGCCTTGTACTGGTAAGGACAGAGACACAATCTGTGTGTAAGCCCAGGGGACTAGAAGCTACTCCTGGTATATACCCCCCAGCTGCTCCCAAGCCCTCCTGCTCTTCAGCACCTACACTGCCTGATTTGGGCGGATACATGTCCTTTGTAGTGGACATCACACTGAGATTTGAAAGCAAAACAACATCTTAAATTGAGGCAGTGACAGAAAGGTGTGCCAGGTGTTCAAGTCAAGATAGGAGGCGATGAGAACATTCCAAGGCCTGGATACTTTCTGAACCATTGGTCTAGTGGACAACTCGGCATTTGAAGCCATGATTACAACCAAAGAGATCTCTAAGAACAGCAGAGAGATGAGTAAGAACACGGCTTCAGGTCCATACAGGCTTAGTTGGAGGGACTTTATTAAGACAGATCTTCACTATACCAAACTAACAGAACTGCTCAATCTCTAGCTGCTAACTGGTACCATCCCAGACATGGCAGAGGAGTGTCAGACTACGTTAATATCTAAGCTGGCCCTACTAGGGAGACAGAATGACACCTATAATTGGTGACCTATTGTGATCTGATCAACTATCTAAAGGTCGTTCTCTAGAATTTAAACAGTAAGGCTAACCAAGGCATGTCCCATTAATCCATGACAAAGGGGATTTATAAGATCAGCAGGCTGTTTAGAAAACCTAAAATTATTACAGCTATTAATCAGAAAAAAAGGGACCCTGGGAGTTGTTTTTGTTGATGTAGCTAAAGCCTTCAACAGGGTGAGTCATTCTCACATCATCATGGCTCTTAAGCAAAAGGGTGTGGGCAATCATATTGTTGCCCTGATTTTGAACTTATATGACAATGTTAACACCTACGCTGCCCTCAAGAATGAACAGTTAGACCCTATGGGGATTTGGACTGGTGTAAATCCAATGTCTCCAATATTGTTTAACTCAGCTATGGACCCCTGACTGTGTAAGTTAGAGGAGGAGGGAAGCAGGATCCAGCATTTCACAAAAATTGTAACAGCTGTGGCTTTTGCAGAATACTTGGTTCTGTTGAGTGGGTGCTAGGAAGAAATGCAATAAAATATCAAAATTTTAGAGGTCTTCAGTAATCATCCACCAGCCCGGGGACAGAGCAGCAAATTCAGCCTAAGAGGAGGCTGAGAGGGAGATTATAGAGCAGAGTATACAGCAGACAGTTTTCCTGCATTTTCAAGAAAACCAAAGTGGTCTCCTTGAGGCAAAACAATATCTGCTACAAGAACAAAGCCACAGGAGTCTCTTTAAGTGTCCTTCATCTTCCCTCTCCATTAACTTGATTTATGAGGGTGCTTTAGGGAACACTGGAGGACTAGGCTTGGAGGCAGTAATTACTCTGCTGTCACTGGTTTAAGGTCTTTACTCTCTCCTTTACATATCCCACTGTCCCCCTCTTGACCTTGTACGTGCTTTAAGTGAAGGAGTGAATGCACTGAGCTCATTTTAGAAAGGCAGAAAAATTTATTTCCTCTTCAGCTGTTGGTCCCTTCACAATAGCTTCACCTGAGATCAGGGCAGGACAGACTCTGGATATGACCAGGATCAGTGACAGTTCTGTGGATTAGCAACACAACACAGCCAGCAGAAAGTGTGCCATACCCCACCCTCATGAACCAGTCTTGGCCAGAAAATTTAGCAGGACCTTCGCCAGCTTCACAGTGGCAAAGATTCCTCTCCTTTCCATTAAGGTTTTGTTTTCCTAGGCTTCCTGGTAGACAAATTTTTCAAGGTCGTTTGAACATGACAGCAGGAGGAGCTGCTGATATAGGGGGACTGATCTGGACCACTGACAGATATGACATTAACCACAACTAGACATGCTTATTGAAGAACACAGATGTCAGATGAGCAGAGCTAACATGCTGGGCCAAAGGCAGGAAGGCTTGGCGACCATGCTTTTCCTGACCTCCTTCAGAAAGATGTTCAGAGCCCATGGCCAGCTGCTGGAAAAGCACCAAGCCCTCTCCAAAGCTCAGATAAATATATAGGGATAAAACCAAATAGTAACTGCTGTGGCATATAGAGAAATTTCTGAGATTAAATGGATCTGTCCTATGGAAGGTTTTGCAGGTTGGTGCCAGTATTCTGGATTTGCACAGTGGTTGGTCAGCATCAGCTTATGAAACATGTCAAATACCACTTCTTTTGCAGAAGAGAGGGGCTGCTGTGTTGAATACCAGTTACAATTTCTCTTTGCATTTTTTAAGCTTGCATACCAAGAATTACAACTTCTCTAGACAGCACACAAAGGATCTAGCATATATAAAAGAAAAAAAAAAAAAAAAAAAGGAAAAAATATTCCAAATAGTATTTCAAAGTATTTTGCTCCTGACAGGCTGCAGTTTCTTCTGAGAATGAGGATCCCGATGGCCTCCTGCTTCTCCATCTCTTCTTTCACAGCAGGCTGCCTGCTACTGCAGGTAAGAAGCCTCCTCACTTCTTACCTCATCAGCAGCTTCTTATCCTGAAATTCAGGTTCCTGCCACCCCAGAGGAGTGCCTGATGGTGAAATCAGGTTTGCCAATACTGGTCTCGCCTTTATGAACACATGAGATAAACTCAGCCAACGAGCAATGCTTTTGCTCTTCTGCACACTAATGTCTTTCATGTCTTTCAGTCCCCAGAATGAAGAGCCTGATTTCCATCTTGGTCCTTCTTGGGATTGCTGTCTCCAAACCGCATCTTGTCCAAGCTTCAAACTAACCAGGAATCCAGCCAGCAGTCCAGATAGGTCAGCTTGTACTGCCACCCATGAAACACATATTTGTACAGGAGGAGCGATGACAGAATCAGATCTGACAAAATTCGTACCAGAAATCTTGGCAATGAGAAGTAGCTGCCAAACAGAATTTGGGAACGTGTAGAAAAGGGATGAACAATCCCAGCCCACTGAGGTAACATCCTTCTTGGCAGTCAGGCGCAACCAGGCCAGTGTTGGAGCTGCCAACAGCTGACTGCAAAACTGTTTGAGAATACCAGAAATACACACCCAAGTGATGCCTACCTAGAGTGCCAGAGCACAACTCACACAACCCAGCCATGTTTCTCAAAGTTGACATGCCTGGCCTGTCTGTAAAAATTGTGGTATTTGTATTTTATTTTCATTTAGAGAGAGCAAGCTTAAAGCACCTGTGGCAAGAGACAACATCTCAGGAGTTCCCGCTGAGGCTGAGCCAAACGCTCCACAAGAACAGCTGCTCCGCAGGGGCAGGGCAAAGCCTTTGGAGTTTCAGAGCACACAGCTCACTTGATAAACCACTCCGGACTATGCTTTTTTGTGCACAAGATTATTTAGAGGTATTTTATCTGACAGCAAGCTGCCGAGGCGGGCTTCCCACCACAGTAATGACAATGCTCTAGTAGGAGAATGGACAGACCACCGTCCGCAGGCAAGCCTGAGCACCAGCAGCAGGCCTGAGGCACCGCCCACCGCCTCCTCCCCAGCCCTCCCGCCCCCAGCACCGGCGCGCGTAGGACCCGCCCCGCTTCCGTTACGTCCCTTCCCCGGTGACGGCTCCGATTGGCGACCTTCTTTTCCCGCGTGAAGCAGCGCCGGGCGGCGATTGGCTGCGTCACAGCTTGAGGCTGGAGGCGGGAGCACTCGGGTGCGGTTGCCGTGGTGACCGGGCGGCCGTTTCCGGAAATGGGAGGGCGCAGGGGAGCGCCCGGAGAGCGCCCCGGGAGCGCCGGAGGCCGGCAGGTACGTGCACGCGCGCGCGGACGCACGCGCCCCATCCTGCCCACTCATTCCCCCCCCCCCCCAACCCCTCTCCACTCCGTCAAGGCGGCCGCCGGTTGCTGCCGCATTCTCCGTCTCAAAGGGACCTCGGCGGCCGCCCCTCAGGTGCGTGTTGCCGGCGCGGGATGTCTGGCCCCGGCGGCTGCGATGGCGGGGACGTCGGCAGCGAGGGGGCCAGGGGTCTTTTTGTGCGGCCGGCGGCGAGTGATGTCGCCTTGTGGTTTCCTCCGGCAGGAGCGGGCCCGGGATGTCGGCCGGGGTCCCGGCGGGGTGTGCGCACAGCATCTGTATGGTGTCGGACTTCTTCTACCCCAACATGGGGGGCGTGGAGAGCCATGTGTACCAGCTGTCGCAGTGCCTCATCGAGCGGGGCCACAAGGTCCTGGTGGTCACCCACGCCTATGGCCAGCGGAAGGGCGTCCGCTACCTCACCAACGGGCTGAAAGTCTATTACTTGCCCCTGAAGGTCATGTACAACCAGTCCACCGCGACGACGCTCTTCCATAGCCTGCCCTTGCTCAGGTACATATTTGTGCGTGAGAAGGTCACCATTGTCCATGCCCACAGCTCCTTCTCCGCCATGGCCCATGATGCCCTCTTCCATGCCAAGACCATGGGGCTGCGAACGGTGTTCACAGACCATTCCCTCTTTGGGTTTGCGGATGTCAGTTCAGTGCTTACCAACAAACTTCTGACGGTGTCCCTGTGTGATACCAACCACATCATCTGTGTTTCCTACACGAGTAAGGAAAATACGGTGCTGCGAGCAGCTCTGGATCCTCGGATAGTTTCTGTCATCCCCAACGCTGTCGATCCCACTGACTTCACTCCAGACCTGTCAAGGAGGAATGATGCTACAATAACAATTGTGGTTGCCAGCAGGCTTGTATACAGAAAAGGTAATGGGGAAAAAATGTAAGTTTATTTTGGTTGTATTTTTCTTTAAGGTATGTCAGGAAAGGTCTTGGTTAAGTACCACTTATGCTATGTCTGTTATATGGATTGAATTTTAAAAGGGAGTTGGGAGATGGCAGTTCTGTGCTTTTGTGTCTCTCCATTCAAGAAAGCGAAATGTATGTTTCAGTTTGTGCATGTTGTGTTCTGAGGTATATTTCTTTTGTAATATTGGAGATACTCAAAACTGAAATGTGTAAAATTGGAAGTTTGGCTTACATTGGCGGGGGGGATGTGATCTAGGCCCTATTCTGTATATTCTGTTAGAAATGTTTTAACTGTTTTTTAATTAAGCAACAGCAACTTCAAGTGATTTGTGTAAGAGATCACAAGTTGTCTTCACCATTTTGTGTTCACCAGTGTATCTGTCTTCAAGAGATTTATCTTTTTTCTTCTTTTGAATGTATAGCAGCAGGTTACATCATGATAAGTTCTAAAACCAAATACATTAACGGATTGCCCTAAATTTTTCACTCTTAGGTATAGATTTGCTTAGTGGTATAATTCCTGAGCTCTGTCAGAAATATCCAGAGTTACATTTCTTAGTTGGAGGAGAAGGACCAAAGCGGATCATACTGGAAGAAGTCCGGGAAAGATACCAGCTGCATGACAGGTTTGTTCCATGCATGTCTATGACTCTGAAACAGTGGTGTTTGGATCACAAATTGCTATATGGCATAACATGTTAGACAGCTAGTTTGTGTCACTGCTGCTTATGAGGGTGACTACTAATAATTTATTTTATTATTTCAATATCAAACTCTTCAGGTAGTGCTTATCTAGTATGTGGTTTTGGGGTACTGCAAACATGTTTCCTGGTGCTTCTGTGTTGCCAAAATGTTTCTGTGATGCATATGCATTTGTATATTTCTTTGGGGTTTTCTTACTGTTCAAAGACAGTGTTATGTGGCAAAGACAAGGTTCTTAATTTTCCATTTCCTTTTCTCTGTCTTTTGTTACTCCTTCTGTACTTCAGTTAGTGATTCCTCCAATAGAATTGTTTGTTAGTGTCTTTCTTAATCCACCTTTTTCTGTTTCACAGTATCCAAAATAATAGCTCCTGATCATTGTATGCTAAATACTTCCCCCCTAAATCTGAGATTAATCAAGCCTTGCGTTGAAATTACAGATAATATATCTAAACAAAGAAAGGGTGACAAATATTAATTGTTAGCTGGATGAATCTGTGTTTTCTTACAGAACTAGAAAGCTTAGTAGCAATGTTTTGAAGGTGATCACCAGTAAAACAAACAGAGCAGCTTCTCCCCTCAGCTTTATTTTCAGAAGTTTCTTTTAGTGCAAAAATAAGTAGTGGAATCTTTTATTTCCTCATGGCTGGAAAAATTTAGAGAAAACAGAACGAAGGTGTCTGTTCCTTCTTCCACTACATAAGTGTAAACCATTGGAATATTTTTTGGAATATGTGTAACACTGTACCCCTTTTTATACAGGGTGCGTCTCCTAGGAGCCTTGGAACACCAGGATGTTAGAAATGTCCTAGTCCAGGGACACATTTTTCTCAACACTTCCCTCACAGAGGCCTTTTGTATGGCAATTGTGGAAGCAGCAAGCTGTGGTTTACAGGTACAAAAAAAAAGTAACAATCTCAACTATCTAGAATGCATATATCCATTTTAAACGAAGTTCGTAATTAAATAATACATGCTTGTTAACACTTGATTTTGTCTGAGGCTCTGTCTTTACAAAGGTGACCAAATATAATCCCTGTTTACAGATCACCTGGAAGCTGAGACAGAAGGGTTAACTGAAACTGCTTCAGCTTCCAGAAGAAACATGCAGAATTTGGAATAACATGTAGATCAGCTAACTCTCAGTTCTCTGAACTAACCAGACTGCCTCTCCAATACACTATTTTGTATGTACTCGTTTATAGAGTTTTGGGGTAGTTGATGTTCATGAAGGTTTAATTTGACCTTATTTTAAGATGAGCTCATGGCTCATGAGCATGGGTGACTGGTCAGTCAGGCATATTGAATTGCCACACTAAACCATTGTACTAGAACTGTTTTCTTCCTGCACCAAGAACTGACGGTTTTTTTCTTACATTAACTGAGGTTGTATCTGCCTTACCATGTAGGGTTTCAAGATAAGAGTTGGAGAGAAAGAAAACCGTAAAATCCCTTTCTGGCCAATTGATAACTCAGATTGTCAACTCAAAAAAGTTAAGTCAGCAGCCATAAAAAGCTTAGATTCTCACATAAAATATGAAGAAACATTTTTTTTAAAAAAGTCAGGCTGAGAAGAATACCTAATATACAAGAAGTATAGAAAATGCAAGGGACCTTTTTTTACATCAGTATCCTTTGACAGTAGTTACTCCCTAGTTGTGGTAGTTATTTCCCTGTCATCTGTTTTACTCTCTAGAGCTGAGAAGGTTCTGCAATTTTCTTATTGTTGTCTGCTGTTTAGAGATGATTGCATGATTGCAGTCTTAATATTTCTTAGTATTCATCTTAGTATTAGAGATGTGATTTCCCTTTAAAACCAGTATTTCAGATTAAAATTATTGAACTTTAAAAGTAATTCTTTTAAATGTTCAGTAGCCTAGAAAGCATAAACCAAAGGCAGATGTGTTAAAACTGTCCTCTCCAAATAGAGGTAAGTTTTCATGAGGGGCTATGGAGAGAAAGTCTAAAATCCGGTTACACAGATTTAGTTGTATGCTGTGACAAACACGTTTAGGGAAGATGTCTCATAAACCGCTCATTAGACCAAGTCTTCTGTTTTATCATGCTACCAAAGAATCATTCTGAACATCATTAGAGGTAATATACTATGCTGGGTCTTATTCTAAGGCCTAAACCTGTAGATTGCATACAGGTAAAATTTTCAAGAACGGTCTTTGCCTTTGTGGCAACCACTCATTGAATTATTTTTTTCCTGTTCTTAAGTGCTGCATCTAAATAGTTTAATAGTGTCGTCACTCAATTTTATTGTTTTATTGTTATGCTGCATATGTGCTATTTCTGTTGTTTCTTTGCAAGGTGGTGAGTACAAGAGTTGGCGGGATTCCTGAGGTGCTTCCAGAAGATCTCATTATTCTGTGTGAACCCTCTGTGAAATCTCTATGTGATGGATTAGAAAAAGCTATTGCCCAGCTTAGAGCAGGAACGCTACCATCTCCAGAAACTGTTCATAATAAAGTAAAGACGTTTTATACATGGAGGAATATAGCAGAGAGAACTGAGAAAGTATGTATAATCACTTCTATTAAATTCTCTTAAGTACAGTTTTGAAACGGCTGCTGCTTTGAAACATTACTATGTACATTCTGTATATAGCCTTTCAGTGTAATTTTTCAGTGTTTTTTCTGTCAAACATGTGGTTTTAAAAAGGTTCAGAGAATACTTTTTCCCTCCAGATACATCCCTAGACATGTGGGTTTTTTTCTATTTGCATTTTTTTCTATGTCATAACTGCTGATTAATATTCTGAGGAACAGCCTAAATCTGTAGTTACATTTCTACTCATGGTTTGGTTTTGGTTTTGTTTGTGTTTTTTTTTTTTTTTTCCCAGTCTTCACATTAAGAATCTTTTCTGGGTAACTGGAAAACATGCTGTATGAGATGTGTGAAAAGGAAAAGTTCATGGCAAAGTTTTGTCTGCCACGTGTTAACAAGTGGTTTAGAATTATGCAAGGTAGTTTAGTGTCAGTAGCCTAAACATAGCTGAATTTATATAAGCTACGGATGTAATGAATATAAATTGTGACACTTCTGAAATCATATTTCAGAATTACACACTTGAATGTAGAAAGTCCGCTGTAAGTGAAGAATGTTGAGTGCAGTAATTTTATAGATGCCTGCAGAGATCTGTTGCTTTGACTTCAGCCCCTATGTTTTAGGCAAAACTGTAGCTGAATCACGTGCCTCTTAATTACGTTGTAGTGCACTCAGATGTCTCTCTAAGTATCCTTGAAGTGTTGTATGCAAAATGTTAGTGTAATTATGAGAAGTATGCATGGAACTTAAGTTGTACAAAAGAGTTGTTTGTTAGCTTGTTGTTGAGTTACCCGTAGGATGAAGTAGGCAGTGTTCTCAAGGAAGAAACTTTAAGGCTGTTTTGAGATGTGTATAGTGGGTATTTATGAAACACAGGGCTGTATTTTTTTATTTTAGTGATTGTAGTTAATATGCATATTAAGTCACTAGTAATATGTATTTGCTTTTCACATTCATTGAATTTTAAGCATTTTACTAAGAATTACTAGTGTTTCTTTAAATAAAAATCAGTATTCAGCTATGGTTTGCTTGATTGTTCAAATACAGACATTTGGAAGATCACCATCCATCTTTGAAAGTGTGGTGATTGCATGTTCAGACTCTTTTCCTGTGACTGGTGTGAATGTAAGATTAGAACCCACTCGGTTAATAAAAAAAACCCAACCTCCTCTGTACAATATTACAAGAGACAAATTAAGCTTTCCTATTTCATGAAATACTCTTAAGGTCTGTCAGAAAACATTTATTTTACTTTTTCTCCTTAAAAAAAATAATGACATTTCTGAACAGTACTTAAAATCTGCAAAGTTTTTTGGGGTTAGTATTTGTCTCATTTAATAGTAAGGAATAGATAATTTATTTTGCACACTGACAACAAAGTACTGCCTGTTTTTCATGGTAGAATAGGCACTGATTTAAGATCTTGCTTTCTGTCTTTTCTCCATTTAGGTGTATGACAGGGTTGCAGATGAAGTGGTTTTACCAATGGATGAGCGACTTAACAGACTTATGTCTCACTGTGGCCCAGTGACTGGGTATATTTTTGCTCTTTTTGCTGTTTTGAACTTCCTTTTCTTGGCATTTCTGAGGTGGATGACTCCAGATTCCGTTATTGATGTTGCAATAGATGCCACAGGACCTAAAAGTGCATGGACTAAACAGAATTTTTTTGGGAAAAAAAGGAAGCGTTAAAGAAGATCTTCCAAACTTCTAAAGTGCTCAAATTGAGAGGAAAGGATGCATCAGTTGCTAAAGGTTTTAATGCTTGCTGATAGAGACATTACTCTTAAAATTCTTCAGTTTCTTTCTGAAGTCCTTGGAAAGAAACTTGGTTAAACGTACTACCTCAATGTAGGATGATGTTTTAATTTAGTTTTGGATTCATACAAATTTATGGACATCTCTTTTGCACTTAAAATTTGAAGAACGTGGGGTTTTATATGATTCAAAAGCCTTTGAGACAAAAGTACAAAATTTTTTCAACAACTTGAATATTACAGAAAGTGACTGTACACTTTACTGGTATTTGAGAAAGCAAAACACATTAATTATTACCTTAACAGTAGTTTGTGCTAATTCCTCGGATTTACTGTGATTTCTATTTTGAGACTTATTTAAAAAAATTTAATTAGAAACCCAACGAAACATACCTTTTCTCTCCTAAGATGAAAACGGTACTTGAAATTAGTCATTAAGGCCATTATTGTGGGAAAGTTGGAGACTTGCTTCTAGTTGTGTCCCAGTGACAGTGTTTTGCCTGCGTAGCATTATTATTTTAAAGTTCTTCCCTAGTCAAATTGGATCATCCTGTTGCTAAATCAAAACTCCATAATGAATTTTTTTATATTTTCAGAGGTGCTAAATTTGTCCTGTTCACTTGCATGTGTGAAAATTATGTAAAGCTGATGGTGTTTGTGTCTTGGGTTTTTGTTTTTGTTTTTCATTTTTAGATTACATAGGTATAGGAATTCTGTTCTTTAGAGATGACACAGCCTTCAGAAACAGCTCAGGCCTGAAAACTCCTCCAGCAGACTATGCCAAAGTGTGAAGTGATATACGTTTGTGCACACACGAGAGAAATCTGTGAAGGGCTTAACAAGCAGCATCGTGCTTTCTTGCTCTCTCCTTCACCCCTTCCACACCTTCTTAGTTTTTTTGGTTTTTGGTTTTTTTTTTTTTTTTTTTGTGTTTTTTTTTGTTTTTTTTTTTTTTTTTCTTTTTCTTTTTCTTTTGCTTTCTCCTTACGTATAACCAAAATGGCATTTCAGTCCATCTCTGGGAGGGACAGTGTTCAGTGTGCATGATTTCTCCTAGACCACCTCAGAGACACTGGACAGGTTCTCCAAGTGAAATCTTGGAAAGGTATCTCTAAATGGAAATAACCAATAGGTATGCTTTCCATGGGGAGGAAAAAAGGGGAAAAAAAAAATAAATCCAAGAGGTCTGGCTTCTCACATCTGTTAGCACTCTTATGTCATGTATACCTGGGACAATAAGGCAACACAGCACATCAGTGTGTGAGAGGAGGCATTTATCTCATTTATGTCAACAACCTCTAAAGCTTCCCCCTGCCTGATGTGCTGGATTAATTTCTTATTCAAGCATCACCGAAGACTAAAAATCATACGATTTTTATGCCTCTGAGTATTATGTGTTGTTGGACACTGTATTAATATTAAAACTGTGCAATATGAAAGTACTGTTTCCAAACCCTTGAAGGGCAGTATTTTAAACACAACTTCTGTCAATATCATGTTGTTTGTGTAGGCACATAGTTGCACTAACATCTTATAATTCCATTGAACATATTTTCATGAAACACAGAAGAGTAATATGAGAGAAACTCCATACACAGTCTATTTTCTTTTGCTAGGTTTTTTTAGACTTTGATATGTAACATACAGTATGCATTGTTATTACTTTTTCAATTTTATGCACTACCTTAAAGGTGGATGTCATCTAAAACGGTGCCACACAGACTATGGATAAACAGGTGGAATTAAGATCATTTACTTTTCAAAGTTACACACCCCCCCATTCAAATTTATAACAACTTTTTTAAAATACTGATTACCCTTCCAGAAAAATATTTCATTTATAATAATTTTCTGTTGATTGTTTTTTATTTCTTTTTGGTTTTCTGCAATATCTGCAAACAAATTTTCAACAGGATTGTGAGAATATTTAAAATATTTATTCTGTTGTGGAACATTGTGTACCTATAAATAACATAAAACCTCGTATTTACAGTTTTATTTAAAAGTTTATTAAACTTTCCATAAAGAATATTTTTTCATTAATATTTGGGAACATACAATTAGAAAGTGCAGAAATATGCTCCATATTGCTGCTTCCCATCACTGGTGGTTGGATTTCTTGTGAGAAAGATGATTATTAAAAAATATTTTAGTTTTTAGTATTAAAAAGCATTCTGTTTGTTGTAACAAGTTGTCACAAAGAAATTGATCCATAACAGGTTTAACTACAGTTATGCTGTTTCTAAAGTAATGGAACTCATATTGCATGGAACTCTTTGCAGGACTGATTAACGTACTAGCCTTTTGCAGAGGAGTAAGGGCTGATGTCACTTAGTTTTAAAAAGCATCAGTGGGTGAAATAAAATAATCGCAGTAATAAAAGTCCTGAACAGAGATAATGTGCATTTAGAAATGGATAAAATAACCACTTAAAAAATCTAAATTGTTTCAGTTGTGCTTACGGGTAACATTTAATCATTGTGAAATACTAAGGAAATGTTACTAAAGAGAGAGTGATACTGAGTAAAGTATTGCATAGAGCACAGACTGGTAAGAAGGAGGAGGGAACACCCAAAACGCACTTATGCGAAAGATCCACTTCATATTGGGAAGGTTCCCTTGGTCTACAATGAAATTTAATCACGCAGGCACAAGGAGAAATAGTGTTTCCAATACATTATGTGCAGACACTGTGAATTAAGGTATGGATGGCCTGCTGATAGTTGAGAATTGTATGTTAAACCAGAACAGGCATCAAGTAAAGCATGACTGTAAGATTTATCTTTAAGACTGTGTTTTAGTGGATGTGGTAGATCTGTAAAGAAGGTAAACACACTAATGTACTTATTTTTGTGGTCAGATTTTACTTCATCTTTTTAAAATAAACGTTTTTTTCCCCCTTTTGGTATTTATTTTTCTTCACTAGTTTTTGGTTTGTTGTTTGGGGTTTTTTTTACATATATGCTTAGGCTTCTAAATAATTGTTAAAGTTTTGATGCTCCAGTAAATTACAGACATTATGTAAATAGATACAAGAACAATCAATCTCAAAACAAAATTATTTTGCAAACTTTTTAAAATTAAATAGTATTTAGATATTTTTAATGTTTGATTTGCTATCATTAAACTAGTCTCCTCACATCTTTTATGACAGTAAGTAGTAGGTTGACTTCCACAGTTTTTCCTAAATGCTGAAACATTGACCTTGTCAGATAAAAGGTGTTTGGTTGTTTTTTTGTTTTTTTTTTTTTTTTTTTTGTTAAGGGATCAAAACTGAAGGCAAGATGTGGTTCTGCATCTGGATTTGTCATTGTACTACAATTATGCATTTTTCTTGTAAATGTAACAGGTAGGTTGGATTGTTCTCAGATTCTGACTTGCGTCAGCACTGGTATAACTCTGGAGACAATATTTGTGCAGGATTCATTGAACCGTGCATTACCTGGTTGTTTAGTAGGTGCTAGTTCTTAAGCTGGTTGTGGAAGTGGGAGGGACTGATGGCGTGTGTCTGGAGAAGGAGTTATCCCTGCTAGCACATGTGTTGAAGGCAGATGCGGAAATACGTGCTGGAATTTGCAGTCTTCCTGCCCAGGCAGCAGCAGAGCAGATAACCAGACCTTGCATAGTGCGATGGGTGGTGGGTAGGGCGGATGAGTCCTATGTCTACTTGTTTGACAGCAACAGTGAGTCACTATGTACATTTCTTTTGAAAAGTAGGAGTGTTGTAAGTGTGCTGACTTAAGGATGCAAATGAGGCAAGGCTTCTATGAGAAGTAGTGTCATATATTAGATCAAACTGATGAAAAAGAGGTAGGTGGGCTCTCTGTATGTCTTTGTTCTGATCTCTTCCCTTTGAGATAAAGGGTTTCTGTCTCCTTTTTTCCCCAGTTGTCTTACTTTGAATATATTTGATACTCAAACTCTCAACTACACACATTAGAAATACACTACTGAAATTCAAGGATTGTCTAGCATAAGAATAGACCTCTTAATTTCTTTGAGAAGAGGATCCCTCTAATCTTTATTCTATTGTCAGATGTGACCAGAAGCGTTTGGCATTTCTTACTATTGACTAAAGTTAAAGTGAACGGTAGTGCAAACAAGTTGTCTTCTAAGCTGCGCTGCCTTTCTGCTGTGCTTATCCCTTTCATGTTTGAAAACTAAGGATATATAGTCATCAGCTTTCCAGTTCTTTAGAGGGTCTAGCTAAAGCATTCACCATCTCATGACAATTTATTGAAGGATTAATACTTTTTCTGGATATTTTGATTTGACAATTTAGTTAGTACTCTAGAATGATTTGTTGAGTAGTTTGGACATCTTGCAGAAGTTCTGAGTAAGACATGTTTTTTCTATGGAGGGCTGACATGTTTTTTCTATGGAGCGCTGACCTATTCAGTCTGTTGATGAAGTGGAATAATCCATCTCATTCAACTCACTATGATGGAGCCCAAAACAGCAAGGGAGAAAAGATGAGATTCCTGTTTTTGCACTGTCATTGTTCTTTTGTGTTATACATGTTCTCCTATGTTACGCCTATGTATCGTGGTTTAAGCCCAGCCAGCAACCCAGAACTGTGCAGCCGCTCTCTCACTCCTCCCCCTTTCCTCCCCCCACTCCCAAAGGGGTGGGGAAGAGAATCAAAAGAATTTAACTCCCATGGGTTGAGACAAGAACAGTCCAGTAACTAAGGTATAACACAAAACACTACTGCTACCACCAATAATAATAATGATAAGGGAAATAACAAGGGAAGAGAATAGAGCCGCTCACCACCTGCTGACCGGTACCCAGCCCGACCCAAGCAGTGATCTAGCCTTTCTGGGTGACTGCCCGCAGTTTATATACTGGGCATGATGTGCTGTGGTATGGAATACCTCTTTGGCTAGTTTGGGTCAGGTGTCCTGTCCCTGCTTCCACCTGGCTTCCCCTCCTCCTTGGCAGGGCATGAGACTCAGAGAGTCCTTGGTCAGAGTAAATATCACTGAGCAGCAACTAAAAACATCGACGTTATCAGCACTATTCCCAGGCTGAAAGTCAAGAACACAGCACTGCACCAGCAACTAAAAAGGAGAAAAATGCTGCTGCTGCTGAACCCATGACACTATGTTGTATTGCTCATTTTTCTTTAGTTTCAGGAATACAGATGTTCCTGACTAATCATTCCCAATCTTGGTACAGCTTACCTGACTACCACCTTCACCAGTATTAATGCTTCCAGCCAAGCTGTTCAGCTGTCTTCCCACTGATGGTATATTTTTTTTTTTTTTCCAATCCACTGCTGTAATTTTCCTGGTGTTCTTGTACGCTATGAGCAGATGAAGAGATTACATGAACTTGTCTCAAATGATTCCATCATTTAACTTAAAATATTTAGTTGTCTTGTTCTGAAGCCAGGAGGGTGATTTTGCTACCACGCAAATAGAGTTTGTCCTTCTGGAAAAGTCACATTCCTGTGACTGCTTCCAAGTGGGCAAACTTCCTCATGCAAAATCTTGGAGCAGATTATCCTGGAAGGCATGCTAAGGCACATGAAAACCAACAAGGTGCTTGGTGACAGCCAGCATGGCTTCACTAAGGGGAAATCCTGCCTGACCAATCTGGTGGCCTTCTATGAAGGGGCTACGGAACTGATGGACAGGGGCAGAGCGGTTGATGTCATCTACCTGGACTTGTGTAAAGCCTTTGACACTGTCTCACATGACATCCTTGTCTCTAAGTTGGAGAGACATCAATTTGATAGGTGGACCACTCGGTGGATAAAGAACTGGCTGGATGGCCGCACGCAAAGAGTAGTGCTCAGTGGCTCAGTGTCCAGCTGGAGACCAGTAACGAGTGGTGTCCCCCAGGGATCGGTGTTGGGACCGGTCTTGTTCAACATCTTTGTGGGTGACATGGACAGTGGGATTGAGTGCGCCCTCAGCAAGTTTGCCGATGACACCAAGCTGTGTGGTTCGGTTGATACATTGGAGGGAAGGAATGCCATCCAGAGGGACCTTGACACGCTTGTGAGGTGGGCTGATGCCAACCTAATGAAGTTTAACCATGCTAAATGCAAAGTCCTCCACCTGGGTCGGAGCAATGCCAGGCACAGCTACAGGTTGGGCAGAGAAGAGGTTCAGAGCAGCCCTGCGGAGAAGGACTTGGGGGTGTGGGTTGATGAAAGAATGAACATGAGCCGGCAGTGTGCACTTGCAGCCCAGAAGGCCAACCGTATCCTGGGCTGCATCAAAAGGAGTGTGACCAGCAGGTTGAGGGAGGTGCTCCTGCCCCTTTACTCTGCTCTCGTGAGACCTCACTTGGAGTGTTGTGTGCAGTTCTGGTGTCCTCAACATAAAAAGGACAAGGAACTGTTAGAACAAGTGCAGAGGAGGGCCACGAGGAGGATCAGGGGACTGGAGCACCTCTCGTATGAAGATAGGCTGAGAAAATTGGGGCTGTTCAGCCTGCAGAAGAGAAGGCTGCGTGAAGACCTCATAGCAGCCTTCCAATACCTGAAGGGGGCCTATAGGGATGCTGGGGAGGGATCTTCGTTAGGGACTGTGGTGAGAGGACAAGGGGTAATGGGTTTAAACTTAAACAGGGGAGGTTTAGATTGGATCTGAGGAAGAAATTCTTTACTGTGAGGGTGGTGGGGCACTGGAATGGGTTGCCCAGGGAAGTTGTGAATGCTTCATCCCTGGAGGCGTTCAAGGTGGGGTTGGACATAGCCTTGGATGGCATGGTTTAGTGGGAGGTGTCCCTGCCCATGGCAGGGGGGTTGGAACTCGATGATCTTGAGGTCCTTTCCAACCCTTACTATTCTATGATTCTATGATTCTATGATTTTAGAACACCTGGAGATATCTTCAGTATTATTGTAATTTCAGCTTCCTTTGAGCGTGAGAGAATTTCTATGGAAATCACCTGGTCTCCGATTTCTTGTATTTCCTGAGGGTTGTGGACTTGTACAAATCTACCTAATATCTGGCAGGCTGATTGTGAAAGATCAGTGGATCTGTTTTGAAACCAAAGATCTGTTTTCTGGTCTTTCTCTAAGAAAGTGCTGTTTTTTCTTGTTTAAGTGCTACTGAGTGTCAGTTTTGTAGATACTACATGAGAAAGATTTCTCCATCATTTAGGCTGGCCTTTTCTTTGTAGTAATTGTTTTCCGTCCATTTGTTCTTTTCCCCTGCATCCTGACTTTTACACCTTTTGCTGTTCCTCTGGCTTCTGGAGGAGTGTTCTCATTATCTTATTTTTTTCTAGGTCTAACTGATCATTCCTTTTTTGGTCCACCTTTGTTTAGTAATGCCTTCTTTTTGTTTCCCAGTTGAGCGAACTTAACTGTTTTTCTCTGATTCCTTAACTGAACTTCTCTTGCCATGTAATCCATGTCTTTAGCTGTCTTATCAGTACTTAAGTGACTACAAATAGGTAGTTTCCCCTTCTGGATTCATAGGTGTTATAGCTTCTACAGATGTTTTATTACTGTGGAAAGTAAGGTACATGTAATATTTACGGAAGGTGTTAAGTTATTGATAAAAATGCAATATACTGGTTTAATTCAGAATTTTAGAAAACTTGGTTCACTTGAAAAGTGAAAAAAAAAGCCAGCTTGGGTGGGTTTTTTCAGTCAGTCTGCATGTATCTTAAATAGTTTTCTAGTGTACCTCGGAGGGCAGCATGCTGAAGGCAGCAAGATACTAAGCCAGCATTATTGCTACAAACCAAAATAAATTGGAGCAAAAATGTTCAGTTAAATAATTTGCTCTAAAATGTCCTTATGCGCATCTGCCATCTCCTTGGGATTTCTGAGAGAGTCATCCTGCTCTTTCCCTTGACAGGTGTACAAATTGAAGGGTAAGAGAACCTGGGCAAGGAGGGGCTTCGAAGAAAGTAAATCTCCATCCTGCTGTGCAAATATCAAAATAGGAATCAAGACAAGCTTAAGCAAAAAGGAGATGGGGTGTTCTACATAGATTCAATTAATTACATGCAGAAAAAATACTTTGGTCTCTGTGGAAGCCATGTGCCTCCAGAAAGAAAGAAGGGCAGTTAAAGAAAGGCTCCTTGCACCTTTGAATCAATGATGGATGGTGTAAAAATATTAAGATGCTGAGTGCAAGAGACATTAATAGACACCATTCTTTATCCCTGAGTGGTGAAAAACACCAGTATGTTAGCATGTGCTCCTGATTACAGAATTTCAATTTTTTTTCCCTCCTAGAATGTCTTTGACTTCCTCGCCCTGGCTTTGGAAATATGTGGTTCTATTTCAGATTCTTTCAGGATAATGCTTTTCTTTGATATGCTTGCCTTTGTTCTGTGTTTGAATACCAGTGAGGCCTGTTACCGAGATGGGAAAGACAAAAAAGTAGTCTTTTGGCAGTATCTCAGAACAATTTCTGCAGCTTTACCTATGCGGCCTTTGTAGATGAAACTGCTACATCAAGGAATAAATGTAATGTGGAAGTACAGGTTTCCAGACAGTATGGAAAGCATCTAGCTAAAAATTTATTCCAATTTATGTAGGTTTGAAGAGGATTTTCTGTTTGTTTACTGTATGGCATGGGATGTTCAACCTATCTTATCCTTGGTATTGTTATTTAGTATCAAATAGCCTATACCAAATAAAACCAGAATATATTTTTGGTAACTGAGGAACAGCAGGTTCTGGAGGGTTTAAAATAGATGACATATGATACCAAGAATAGCCTGGTGCAGCTTAGCAAACCTGAGAAACTATTCAAAGAGCAAACCAAAATGGAGAGCACTTCTATACTCCATAGTTTCACTAACATTTATTTTGCCATTTTTGCTTTGTTTTGCTTCAAGCTTTTAATTAAGATTTCCTTGGCTTTGCTGACCCATTTCTACATTGTTAAAGGCAACAGAAAAGAGGCTGCCAGGATAGCAGAAGAGATCTATGGAATAGTTCCAGGTAAGGTAAAAATATGGACACTTTAATATTTAAATGTATATTTGCTATAGTTTTTCTAAGTTGAGGATTTAAATTATTGAGCTGCCATGAAATGAGGAATCTATTGCTAAAACCACGGGTGGGTGTTTAAACTTGAAGTTCCTTCCATTTCTGGGGTCTTTGTGGTGTCAGTATGTGTTGGCATGATTTAGGTGTGCAAAATATGAGACTCCAACAATTACTCAGCTAGAATGGGGACGACACTTGCTCAAGGCACAATGGTAAACAAGAAGATTGTTCTCGGAAGTAAGGCATTCTTTAGTGGGTGTTACATATGGTTTTGCTAAGTAGCCAGCTTTACTGCTGAAAAATATTTTGGAGAAAGTTTTAGCATGTTGATTTTCTGAAAGAAGATACTAGGAGGATATAACTAATGACTTTATGAGCCCAAGCCAAGAACCCCTGTTTTGTTAAATCAGATGCTAAAAATGAATACAGCTAAAATTAATCTGAAAAATATATGGCATGGGAATATATTGTATTTAGTAGACTATCGAGTGGGTCATTTATTTTTTTGTTTTCCACGTGATTTTACTCTTTCACGTTTTTTGCCATGATAATGAGTAGACACATGTTTGCGTGCCTGGTAATTCCACTAAGTAAAAATCACAGAGTATTTTAATTTTACTACCAATGAGGATTCTTACCAGTATTGTGACATCACGGGTCTTTACGTGACTCACTGTTGGGCACTTGCTTTGTGGTGAATAGTGACACCATAAACAGGCACATGAATGTGAGCAGAACATGGTTGGTGTGAGGTAGCCATCCAAAACAGAGAGACTAAAATCTGGCCAAGACAAATACTGCAGCAAAGCATTTTTTACAAAGCCTTTATGCACAGACATGCCTGGGTTATTAATTTATTTGTTGTTCTCTGGAATGTAATTCCAATCATTTATTACTGTCAATTTTTTCCAACTGCCTTCATGCAATTGTAGTCAGACACGTGGCAAACAGCATTTTTTACCTTTATGCTGGTTCTTATCTGATTGAAGTTTAGCAGACCACAACATATTTTTATCTGCAAGTTGCCATTTGCAAAAAGCCATTAAGGATAATCTTACAAAACATATGATCATGTGATGCAGTTGCTGGGCACTATATTGGATTACAGGCGGACCTTCAGAGCCTTTTCTCTTTACAGTGAAGTAGTGCAGCAGCAGCAACAAGGCTGCTTAATTTATCTGTAGACATTTAGAACAACGCAGTGTTTTCAGTCATGTCACTCACACCTGGGAAGGGAAGATGTACCCTGTATGGGAATTATATTTGCCACATGTTTCAGGGAGGTAGGTTGCTGTGGCGAGCATGGAAGTATATAGCAGCATGTGTTTTCATGGTGAGGCATGTGTGTGCATACACATGTGTTGTAAAGGCATGTGATGTGTGCTTGCACATGCTACGCGCATAAAAGGTTAAATAAGGCGCTGTAGCTCTATTGCCGGACTTACATCTAGATCATCCTGCTATATAAAAGCCCTGGGTTTTGTCACCTGCAATGTCTTCTGACTTTCTGAGCTAAGCTTGCCTATTTCAGGCACCAGCATGATGAGGGATGAGGAGGTTTTGGGATGTTTTCAGGAAAGTGTTTCTCAGTTCCTACCTGTTTCCTGTTTCCATCATTTCACTTGGTGTCTCCTACTTGGTCCTTAGGAGCCTGGTCATATCTTTCCATGCCAGCTTCCTGCTTTAGGATACCAGAAACAGCTTCTTAAATAAATGGATGTGAAAGTAATAACTATAGTTAAAACCATAACCCCATGAGCTGAACTGCATCCCAGTTCTCAGGTAACAAAAGGAAATTCCCTTGGCCAAGGATGAGACCCCTGCTGTGTCCTTGGTCTCAAGTCCCCAGGGTCGTGTCAGTGCCTCTCATTGGTTTCTGCCTGCCTTGCGTAACACCTGAAATGGAGATAAATCACCCTTTCCATTCTCTCTGGTGTGCAGCATAGCTGAAAAAATTAAACAAGACAGGGGTTTCAGATACAGTGCTCATGGGACTGCTGTACAGCAGAGCATGAAAGCAAACACTGGTATTTCTTCTGTCCTGTGTCACTGTAAATACAGCTGGCCTTTGTAGAAATACTTTCTACATACTGTACCCTCATATGGTTATAAATTTTAATATAGGACAAGCAAATTTGCTTTCTACTTTTTTTCTTTTTGCAGGGATTTAACCTGGGATGACTTACCATGCCTGCAGGGAGCTAGGCTAGGGAATTCTTCTTTTCTTGGCAAATTAGAAGATTAAGATAAGAAAAAGGGCAAGCTAGCTTACACGAAGGAGTCTAAACAGTTCAACAACTCAAAATGATTAACAAACAAAAGTAAAGCCTCAGGCAGGATTTATTTTTCCATGTCTTTTCTGAAATCTTCCAATGAGAGGGAGAATGAAAACTGTTACCTGGTAGGATGCAGGATATTATTTATAAATTGACAGCTCAGGAAACAAAACTACCAGGGGCATGCCAGAATTCATTTGATAGACACGTCACCCCTGTGTCTCCCTGCTACGAATCTCTTAACAGAGTGCAAGAGATTCTGGAACATGATTTGTGGCGAAAGTTTCCTTCGAAAGATGGAGGCTGATATGGTTTTGAATGGAATGTCAGGGCTCTGAAGTCCCTGGGTAAGTCCCAGCAGCACTAAACTCATTGTCTTTGCTGAAGAATGTTTCTAGCTGTTTTTAAAAGTCCTGCCAAGAAGCTTTTTAGGTCCCTTTGTGAGCTCTAGCCCCAGCTTTCTTGGGAGTGCGTAGCCCTCAGCATCTCTGCTGAAACCAATTCATCAAGCAGTTTCACCACTGATGCCACCTTGATTTCAGTCCTGATCTGCATTTGCGCAAAGCTGTTTTTTTCCCTGTCTTCCCAGGACCTGCTTTTGCTGCTTACCTGAAATAATGTTTGTGCATTTGCTTTCAGGCAGCTGGGCCGACCGATCCCCTCTTCATGAGGCAGCCTTCCAAGGACGCCTCCTGTCTTTGAAAACCTTGATTGCACAGGTAAAGAAAAGGTTGGGAAGCAGCATAGTTTCTTTTGAATTGCATCTGTGTGTTGGTGAGCTAGTAATAGACTGCAGTAGGGCATAAGAAATACAGTTGTATGAATAATATCATCCACATGCATGCCTTTGAGCATGTATTAGTTTACTTAGTTAAGCCGAACACAAAGACTCTTACAGCTTGTAGCTAGCTGTATCATAAACAGTGATCCTTGGTCTCTTTCTCAATGACAGATCATGCAAACTGGGCTTGAGAACAGGGACTGTGTATATCAGCTACTAGGAAAAAAAATCAATAGAAAGCTATAAAAGTACATCTTGCTTTATCAATCAGCAAGCATGTCTTACTAGAGAGAGACCTGTCAGCTTGAAACCTTCAACAAATGAAACCAAGAGTTGATGCAAAAGAAAGAGTGGAGGAAAGAATATACTAGAGAGGGCAAGAAGCTGGATGCGAGAGTGGGCAGCTGCAAAGGGACAGGTTATGATACTTCCTGCTTTGCCAGCCATACTCCTTGCCACCTTTGCTTAAACTCAGTGCCCTCGACTGACACGAATGAGCAACCGCTTCCCTGCCAGTCAGGACAACTGCAGGGAAATTAATTCCCGGAGTGTGAGCTCTGTGACTTGGCCACCAGACTTTTTATATCCAAGGTAAATAATTTTTACCAGTGAAGCCTCAGCCCGAATGGACAACGTCCTCAAGGAGTGGAGCAGCTGGTGTGAAAACCTTCAGTCCAGACATCTACTGAGGCATAGCTGCAGCTAGGAGGTTGCTGTTTATAGCCAATTTCCCCCTCCCATTTCCTGATCCTTCTTTCCTTCACCTACTGATATCTAAAGTTTTTATGGAAAAGGAAGTGATAGAACTTGGGGATAATAAAGAAGAAGGCTTATTCATTCACAGCTTTGCTGTTTTTCTGACCTGTTGTATCTGCATTTATGATGACCTTACACCGTCTTATTAGTGGGGTAGCTTTTTATACACTAGATGCCCCAATTATACACTGGAGAAGCACCCAGTGTTGTGGTTATACATCATTTAGGTAATCCACCCTTTTCTGAAGACATTTAATTTTGGAGAGTGGGATTAAGGTCCTTGCTGATTAAAAGAGATTAAGGCAGCAATGTCTGTAAAGACTGAATTCAGCACAGCGAGTTGATGCACCACAGCTAGATAAATGTAGGGTCAGAGCTGTTCACAGAGCAGCATAATCATTGCTCATTGCTTCTAATATAGTTACACTACTAACCTAAAATTAAATGCGGAGCTATACTTTAGAGAGTATGTGGGTCACAGAGAAGTCTCTGCCATAGGGCTGTGGCTTTCAAGAAAGCCAGTGAGGCTTCTCCCCAGGGGATGCCTGGACATAAGGGGACAGTGGAGTGCTGAGGTTTTAAAAGAGCTCAAGAACTCACCAGTGCCTGTTCCAGCACCAAAAGAAGTTTCATTTTTCATATGTATTGAAAACAAGGTTTAACATAACCAGTGTTTGGCAAACACCTATAGTAACATCTATAACTCATTCTCCATTTCATAATGGAAACGTTTGCTGTTTTGCCCAAGATATCATCAGTACTTCCTCTTTTTGCTTGCCATGACCAAGTTGCAATAGTGAAATACATATACATATGAATAATGATTGAGAATAGGTCTCCTTACCAAGAGTCTCTAGGGGATATTCCTTTTGAAGGGATATGCTGATCATGAAGTTTGATACATCTACGCAATTAGAGAATGGAATGATCTCAACATTTTTTCCAAGGTTTTATCTATTTCCCTGGCACTGATGGCATGGGAAATTTTTAGCGACAGCTATTACATCAATAGTGCTTTCACATGACTGAAACACTATTGTTTTTCTGTCCTAGAATATCTATCTTAAAGTGATTACAGTGGTTTCATTTAATGCTTATTGCGTCGAGACCAGAACTTTTTTTACGGATCTGTGTTGATCACAATTACTTTTTGCCCGTTCCTTTTGCTACTGCTCTCCAAACAGCGCGTTGCTGCCATCTTGTGAGCTGTTTCGTTTATAGCACATCAGGTAGTGTCCAATTATGTTACGAAATATAAGACATAAAGGGAAAAAAGGGAGCTGCTTCCAGGCCTGTTCTCACACATGGTTATAAAATCTTAATTACCAGGAGATTTAGCTGCATTCTGGAGAAAGCATATGTGACAGTTGCGTTCTCCTTTGTGAATATGTTTGTTTTCTGTTTGTGCAAAATAGACCAGAGAACTGTCATCTAGGGAAATACCTGTAATAAGGCATTTGTAAATCAAAGTTCTTTCTTCCAATGTAAAATGTTTCCTGGGTGGTCAAATGAGAGGAACTGATTAGTGGGTGGGATTTGTCTCATCTATCTTATGGATTTACCAGGTACTTACTACCTCTGAGTGAAACACACTGGGCACAACATATAGTCAGTGGAAGTATTTTTAGGACAGAATTCATCTGTCCTACTAGAAACAGCTGTTTTAGCATGGGATGAATCATATCCTAGGGGGGCTTGTTTATCTCCACTGAAGGAGACGACGGCTCCAGCAGAGCTGCTGATACCTGTGCCAGAGCCATCCCCATTCAGGGAGGTGAATTCCACCAGCTCTAGCTCCTGGTGCTGGACTTAATAGCAAAGGTAATGCCACCTTTATAAGTTAAAGAAAAGCAATGCCTTTCCTGTGATTGACTGTGCATTGTCATAGAAGAAGAAGGCATAGAAATAGAAGGCATTTCTATGCCTTCTATTTCTATAGAAATAGAAAGCATAGCTTGTCCTTGCTTACTTTAACCCAATCACCAGCTGCTGTCTTTGGGCATGAGCACTGAAGCACTGAACAGCATTAATCCAACCCATGCACCTCCCCCGGATATGCACCCAGCAACGTGGCTCTCCCCTGCCATGGTCTGACCTCCCTTTGCACCCATCATGGCCTGAGGGGGGACATGTGGTTTGAGCAGTGCTTTCCCCTCACACCTCTTACCCTGCATTGCAGGGTTTCAACGTGAACCTGCTAACAACGGACCGTGTGTCGGCTCTCCATGAGGCCTGCCTCAGTGGCCACGTTGCCTGTGCAAAGGTGCTGCTGGAAAACGGTGCTCAGGTGAGTCCTGGGGATGCTGGCAGGGATGCAGGCACCTGGAGCAAGGATTCTCCTTCCATCAGTAGGGATGTTGGGTGGACTGCTCATGTGGCAAGGCCAGGATGCAGATGAACAGAAATATCTTGGGCGGAAACAGGGAAAAATAAAACAGTTCTCTGTTTCTGTGGGTGATGGATTTGCCTTTTCCCAGTGGCTGCTTGAGTCACCCTATTACTCTCTTTCGTTTTCCCCCTGTATTCAAAATGTAGTCATAACTGATGGAAAAAGAATGAGGCAAAAATAGAAAAAATTACTTATCCCCTTCCCTCACCCATAATGATCACTGGAATAGCCTCTGGTTTTCTGTGGGATGGTTTAGAAATCTCGCATAAGTAAAACTAGATGTGCTTGAAGCAATGAAACATTTTATCTGCTAATAAAATAAGATTTCCCCCAGTTCAACCTAAGGTAGAATGCATGTTAACAGTGGAGATAGAGGAATGGATGAAATATATAAGAATATATTTCATTCAGCTAGGATTTCAAGTACAATTTATATGGCAAGAAACTGAGCAACACAGAAGCAGTCAGTCAAGCTATCTGCAGAAGAAAATGTATTAACTTCCTAAACTGTATACCAAATTTAAATCCTTTAGAAAGATGAAAGGAAAATCCCTTTCTGCTCAGTTTTACTCATTTTTGGTATATTGATAATATTGTCTTTTTATAACTCAGAGAATCATCTCTGAACTACCTGTTGGTTTCCTGAGAAATCAGCCTATTCCTGGTGTAATATATAGCTGTGACAATTTTGGTTTGCTTTCCCTCTACTCTCTGTTCATAAATAAATTCAACAGGCTGTTGTCTAACTTCTGGGAAAACATGTGCCATTCTGCTGCTCTCCTTTCTTGCTGTGTTCTTCTTTATTTCCATTTTTTTACCAAACTACTTACTCCACAACAGCTATCTTTTCTATTTTACCAGTTAAACCAGTATCCACTGGAGAGGGAAACCAGAGAAGTCAAGTTTCTTCATCACTTACCACCTTTCTTACCTGTGGTTATCAGCTTGCCCGAATCGCTGGCCTGGTTGTGAAATGGTGCTGATTGATAGACTCACAAAGTGCCTCCAGCAGCTCCAGCCACATCTGCCCAATAACACTGGGCAGACATGGAGGTAGCATGTAATCTGTCTGAAATACACATACTCCCAAGGCATTAGCTATTTCTTTCTTTTTTGCTGTTTTGGAAGCTGTGAAGGATAAGAGATATTTTAGATCGGCAATTAATAGGAGGGGAGGAAGACCAACAAAGAGTCCGGGATCTGTAGCGATGATGCTGTTGCAGTCGCAATCAGAGCCTTGCAATTTCGGGAAGAGCAAACCACATTTTGGGCTCCAAAATCTGAGCAGACAAATGTCCTCTATGCTGTGGCACCTAATGTTACCCCATACCATGCTGGCTTGGCTACTTCTTGGCCCTGTCATTGAATCGTAGAATGGTTTGGGTTGGAAAGGACCTTAAGATCATTTAGTTTCACCCCCTCTGACATGGGCAGGGACACCTTCCACTAGAGCAGGTTGCTCGAAGCCCCGTCCAACCTGGCTTTGAACGCTTGCCCTATCACTACAGTCTAGCCAGGTCTGTTTTCCCCCTCACTGTCTTTCCATGAAGGTGAGCAAGCAGAGAATGCGCCAAAGAGCAGGGACTGCCTCCTCCAGTGTACCTGCCTAATCTGCAAGTGCAGCTTGGTGTGGGGGAATGTGGCCTTGCATTGGCAAAGACTGAATCACTGGAAATGGCAAGAGCTAGCTTGTAACTGTGGGAAAAGCACCTTATGAGAAAAGGAGTTAACTCACACAGCATTGCAATCAAGTCAGTAGTTCAAATGAACAAAACCCAAAATGTTATCTAGGAAGGTATCAACTGCAGGCAGTCTACTGCTAAATTACCCATGATAAACCAATAGGTTTCCAAATGACACTACCTTTCTCTGCTTTAAAGGCAAAATACCTTAATTGTTAACTTCTGTGAGCCAAGGTATTTCTACTCTGTATTTCCAATCCCTTTGTGATGTAGCTGTGTGCTTGCACAGGTAGCAAAGTTCTCCAGCTTCCCTGGTGGCCCTGGAGTTCTCCAGCCTTTCCTCTCCTGTCTCTTTCCTCTTCTCCCTGTTTTGGAAGTCATGCAAATTTCCATGTGTAATAATCCATTACCCTTTTCCAGCATGCCACAGAATTAAGCAGATTTGCTGCATAAATTGCCTCTGGGGGCTTGATACATAGTTAAACATAGCAGCCACAGCGCTGAGCACAATGCAAGCCAAGAGCTGTGTGATCCTGGACAATGACAGATGGTGGTTCTTGCCAGGTCTTTACAACAGAGGTAGAGGAAGGAAATTCATTCCTTGTTACACGCACCCATACACACCCATGCGTATGAACACAAATGCTTCCAAGCTCCTTTTCTGTTTGGGATTAAGACTATGTTTCCATGAAAATTTCTTCTGCTGGAACAGTGTTTTCAAGTGAAAGTATTAAACGTAAAGTAAATGGTTTTGTTTAAAAACAAGGCTGTTTTCATCAGAACATACTCTGTCTTCGGGCTGGTGCAAACAAGACAGACATGAAGGTACTTAAGTTCTCCACATTAAAAAAGAATAAATATTAAAATCTGATTTTTCTGAAGAAATCTGGGAGGAGCATTGACAGCAGGCAGTGTTGCTGCCTTATGGCACTAGCTATCTGGGAAAGAGGGCAGCCCACACAGGAGAACGTTATATATGTTGTGCCACAACATATAACTCTGAAAGTTGTTCACAAAATCAATCCTGAAATTTAACAAGGCAAGCATTTTTTCCTGGTGCATTTCTGGTGTGCACAAGAAGCATGCTGCAAGGGTGTTCCCCTTAAATTGGATTATCCTGAGCATGTATTGCTGTTCCAGGTCAATGCAGTCACCATCGATGGGATCAGTCCTCTATTTAATGCTTGCTGCAGCGGCAGCGTGGCCTGTGTCAACATGCTGCTTGAATTTGGAGCCAAGCCGCAGCTCGGGAACCACCTTCCTTCACCCATTCACGAAGCGGTCAAGCGAGGTAATGTTCAGGCTTTGAGTGAAGCTAACAGTGACTGAGGAATACATCTTTTATTGATGTTAAAGTATTTTTAAAACCCCCCAATTTGTCCATACTGGTGCAGATGAATAGGCTTGGCTTATTCCCAGATCTTCTGCCTCAGTGGTTGTATGGGGGCGTATTCTGCTCTGCAGCACTTCAGTCACAGCTTCCCTTCTCTCCACAGGCCACAGGGAGTGCATGGAAATCCTTCTGGCCCATGAAGTTGACATTGACGAAGAAGACCTGCAGCACGGGACCCTGCTCTATGTGGCTTGCACATACCAGAGGACAGACTGTGTCAAAAAGCTTTTGGAGCTAGGTACACCTGGAAAAAGGGGCCAAGTAACAGCTGTAGTGGTGTGAATCAGTGCTGTTGGTCGGTCCAGGCTGCCTCTCCACTGCAAAAATTGTGGGTTATCCCTGCAAGAGGTGTTTGGGAGCCTCAGTTCAGGCTCCCAAATGAGGCTGGGAGTCTCATTTCAGGCTGTTAAAAATTTCACCTGCATTCAAGAAGAATTTATCATTTCCTCAGGAAAGAAAGCCCTAATTACAGAGACCTCCCTGAGACTGTCTGAATGTGAAAATAAAATAAATACTTCTAGTTTTCTAGAATGATAACATGAATCACAGGCAATGCTGGCTAATGCTCGTGACCAGAATCAACTCGTGATAATGATAAACTGCCATGCTAAGCACTTCTCAGTGAATGATGAAGACAGCAGTAAAGCTGTTTGAAAGAATAATCATTGCAGGTCCAGGCAAAGTCTATAAGCTAGCATAAATTTTTGCTGTCAGTGTGCATTAGCTGACCTGCTCAAAATGGGGCCCCTCCTAATGCCTTCAGAGCCTAGGGCAAGCATGTCGCTTGCTGTGCTCCCAGAGTTATTGAAATTAGATACCTAAAGGGTTCCCCTCTCTTCGGTAATTGAATTAACATAATCTATGTTAGATTTTATGTTATTGACAAGTTTACAGAGGGTATGGTGGGTTTGAACATCCATTGGGTTGAAGGTTAAACTGCTCAGTACTGTCCATCGCAGACAGAGTTTGGTGTCTCAGAGGGCTTTTACACAGCAGGTATTGACCTGCTAAGTTTTGCACTGCTGCTATTGAAGAAAATGAAGGAGGTCTGTGTGCCATCTGCTCCCCTTCAGTTATTGAGGCTACAGGTGGAAACCAGCCCATTATGTATGTTCACAGTCCCTGCTGCCTCCCAGATCTAACCACACACTCTTGTTCACTCAAGGAGCCAACGTTAACATGGGGAAGCGATTAGACACCCCCCTCCATGCAGCAGCGAGGAAATCCAATGTGGAGGTAGTCGTCTTGTTGACAGACTATGGTGCTAACCCAAAATGCAGAAATGCCGAACTCAAATGTGCCCTGGATCTTGCCGTACCCAACAGCAAAGTGGAGCAGGCACTTTTGCTTCGGGAAGGTAATAGTTTCCTTTCTTTTTTTTTTTTTTTTTTTAATTTTTGAGTAGAATAGCATTTATTTCTTTTACCTTAATACCTTGTCTTAACTGCTTTTATAAGTGATGCTCTATATAAGTGCTCTTGTTTTCTCTACCGGTTTCAATTCTGTAGCACGTGACACATAAATGAGTGAGAGATCTCTGTTTTGCTGCTAAACCTGCAACCAAGTGTTAGAGTTTCAGTAGGTAAATTGGTCAGTTTTTCTGTGCTTTAATTTTTCTGTCTTCTCAAGCAAAATTATATGTATTTACCTATCGGGACTCTATGGATTAAAAATTGCTATGAGGGTTTATTCATAGATAATGTGACCCAGTCCATGACAAGGGGGTTGGAACTAAGTGATTTTAAGGTCCTTTCCAACCCTAACTATTCTATGATTCTGTAATTCTATGATAATATTTTAGTACCACTACCTTGTGTTCACCTAACACCATGGCTCAGTGTCCTGCTTCCTGCAGGAAAAGCAACGTGAATGTGGCTGCCCTCGGTTGCCATGAGAAGGCAGAACTACTTGCCCAGTGGCTATTTAGCTTCATGGCACAGACCTCTTCCGTGTAGTTCAATGGGTTGCAACCCCAGTACAAACCAGCAGTGCTTCTTGCAGCTTACTTTCAGTCTCCCTGAAATTATTTTTCCAGTCTACTGGAAGAAACTTCTGAGCAGAAATTAATCTAAATCTTCTTGTGCCATTTTCACCTCCACCACATGCAGCCAGAACTACAAATATCCCTGGGATATGGACATGCTGAATTATGTCCCCCCTCCTCTAGTCTCTGTGTTTCCCAGCTCACTGGTACCCTGTTAGTTGATCTATCGCTCCCTGGGGCTTTGTCAACACGGAAGGTGAATGGTGCTCCCCTATGCAGGCAGCTTGCCACCTTCCTGAGCCTACTTGGTCCCCATCAAAGAGCAAAACATGATGTGCATGGAGAGCCCACTTCCAGCTGCAAAATAGCTCTTGTATGGTAAATTAATACTGTCAATGTTGCACATAGGCTTTGTGCCAGCTGTCTGCACGCAGGTGGATTTTATGGAGGAAATGAAACATTGGCTTAATATCCTCTGTCCTACTTGCTTTCCCTGTGGCTTTTCATGCAGAGCTTTAATTTGTCATGTCTAAAGCCTTCTGGGAGGACTTTTGCTCGAATGCTTCTCACCTCTTGTGACTTCTGTCCCTGCATCTGAGATGTTCAGGGCTCAGCAACAGCAGGCTGTGTGAGCAAAGGCAGTGCTTGCAATTGTCCTGCTCCAGTTGCCCTGTGTGAAGGAGAGTTATTGCAGGTAAAGAAATATCCCAATATTAATAATTTTCTCTTCATGAACTTTCGTTGATCTCCCCTTTCAGCTTGTCACTCTCTCCTTCCTTACAGTCAGAGGGACTATAGGGGCACGTCACCTCACACTGGCTCTTCACTTTTCAGGAATTCAGTTTCCTCATTTTCCTCACCTGTCCCTTCAGTTCTCTGTCAGATACTTTGCAGCTCTAACATCTGCAACTGCCCTTTCCCCATATTTCTGTGTTTTCTGAGGTCCTTCTGTTTGAAATAAGCATTCTCAGGTGGAAAAGCTTTTCTTCTACTCCCTGACTTCTCTGCTGCAGTTAGTCTCCCCTTAATTGCTTCTCTTCCTAGCTGCTAAGTGATGTGAAATATAAAATATTTCTGTTTTCCTACCTGCTTTGGGAGATGGAAGCTTCATTCTTCACTTCCAGTGACAGTGGTACAAGCGCTCTTTTCTAGATATCCCATATTTTTCTATCAATTGCTCAGAGGGGGCACTATCTGCCTGTTTAAGCTCCTAAATTTTCCTGTAGTAAAAGCACAGGTTACCTGGAAGATATGAGTACAGGCTTTTAAGCACGCATCTCTACCTATTGCTTGCCAAATACTGCTGTGATCACTAGTGTTTGGCCAGAAACTGGAGGGGCAGGGCTGAGAGGGCTCAAAAACTGAGCACGTCTGAGTAGGAGCAAAGGCTCAACCTGGAGCAGCTCCAGCAAGAGGAAAGCAAAGGGGGGGGGGTAACACACACATTCACTAACAAGTTGCATTTGCACATGCAAGCATGCAGTTGCAGAAGCAATGGAGCCTTATTTCCAGCGGGTTTGTGCCTGCTGTGCCCCTCACCTGACCCATGGAGGGCTGGGGCATCTGCTTGGTCACCCCATGGGGAAGCCACGAGGGCTGCACCACTGCCCAAACTGGCCACACCATGGTCCCAATAAGTCCTCTGAGAGCTTTCCTACCAGTGGACTCTCCAGTGTTTAACAAGAGTTTTTCACATGCAGCAACCTTTCCCCCTAGGGAAGGGAAGGGCAAAATGACCTTCCATCTTTTATTTACTTATTAATGAATTAATGCTTTCTTTCTTCTTTTTTTCTTTTTTTTGACCCTTTGTGCCTTTTCGCACCAAACTTTTACCAACTTTCTGTCTTTGAAAGATAGAAAGTCAGACTTAATTAAAATTGGATGACATAATAAGAAATTATTTTGAGGAGCACTGATAGACTGACAGACATACATAAATATTCTGAGACAGCGTGGTCGCATAAAAAAGCTGCAATTACTATTTGTGCAGGTACCTGTTGAGACACAAGCAGTTGGTGTCTCTGTATATATGAACTGTATTTGCCATGTCCACCCAATTATGGCTGGTCTACACCGAGCACCTCTGCAGCTACCTGTAATCACTCTTGTCTTTATCCTCACAACACCACTGGGAGTTTTCTTATATCTTGAGCAAGGGCTATGCACCCTAGTGCTCTCTCTCAAGTGCAGACACTTTGATGGTATTTTAAGCTTTTGCTCAAGAAAACATGCAGAAGAGCCTAACCATGCATGCAGAAAGAGGTTTTTAGTGCTCATAGTTTTCAAGTCACTAAACCAACTTTGACAACAGATATTAAATATGAACAATAATTCATTTAGCTCTCCCTGACTTCAGCAAGTCATCGTGTAGTGCTTGATATGATTTGCAAATCTTGCAGATGTTTGTTGCTTTCTGACTCATACTGGTGGGTGGGGTTGGGGTTTCCTGTTCTTTCCTTTTTTCACCCCAGGTCCTGCAAGCCTTGCCCAGCTGTGCCGGTTGTGTATCAGAAAACATCTGGGTCGGTCGTGTCTATATGCAGTCCACAAGCTGCACCTGCCTGAGCCACTTGAGAACTTTCTCCTTTATCGATAAGTCTCTGATGATCTTTACACTGGAAAAGAAAGAGTAACAAATGTTTGTTTACTCCAAAATAATTATATCAAAGAAAAAAACCAAACAAAGACATCATTTATTGTCTGCTGTGGGTACCAAACATCAGCTACTGCATGTCAATGCAAATTGAAAACACCTTTTCACAGATGGAATGTTATGGACATAGTTCCCTCACGGTCTATTGCCACATCCAGTTATGCCACCCCAAGAAGCTGTAGTATATGAACAGCTAGCTCACTTGACATCTGTTTGTAGATGCACATGCACACATCAACCCACAGACAGAATTTTCCCCTGTATATAGTGTTATTTTTATTCATGTAGTATCTGTGCAGCTTCTTCCTCTTGTCTATCCAATCTCACTGTCAAAATTGAGTTAGTGGCTGTTATTCATCTGCTAGTGAGAGAAGGAAAGCCCACAGTACCCAACATTTACCATATATAATATATTGCACATCTTTTTTCAGGTTTGACTTCACATCCTGACATCCTTTCCCTATAATCTAGTGGAGTTGTAGCAACTTCCAGCAGGCTGTGGCTATGCAACCACTACACATCTGCTTGCCTGGAGCCCAGCTGACCTGAGCACTAACACATCTTGTCCTCTCAAGTTCAAGCGATGCTACCAGAGCAGGTGTGGATGTTTGAAATAAGCCCGCAAAAATGTATGAAAGTCTTCAAAAACCCTCCATCTCTTCTAAAAATATCCCTCTAATGCTCTGGAGATCTGGCTCTGTTTATTCATTACATGAATAATTTTTCCTGCTTAATTCAAGGACAGAACTGCAAATGTTTTCATAGGCACTGTAGGTCAGCTTTCAATGTCTGTCCTTGTCAAGACTTAAAGAAAAGCAAAGGAATGAGTTGCTGCTTTTTAGGCTTTCTATGCTTTGACATTTCTTAAGTCCTCAGACTGTAGAGCAGGAAAGAAGCAGGGCCTCTAGGGATGACTGCATAACTCATGTTCTCCTTGTTGAATATTGCTCACCAAGCTTACCTGCTTCTTCATCCCCTAGAATCATTGTTTCTATGGTTCTATGATTCTACTCTAAAGTGTTTCATTACCTCCCTAAGAGAAGGAATTTTTAGAGTGTTCTGACTTTGCCTGCTGTGGTATTAGTTTAAATATCATCAGGGTTAGCAGCCTGGACACAGCAGAGGTAAAAATGTATACTTCTTTAGGGTGAAAAATGTGGGATCAAGTGACTGGTGCAATGCCTATGTGGCTCTGTAAAGGTCTTCATTTGTCCTTTGGTGTTCTGACAGGAGAAATGTTTCTTCAGATCTGAGTTTTCATAAAATTCTTCTGTGAGAAAGGCCATGGTGTTTCACTAGTTGTGGTAAAATGAAAGTAGGGTTAAAAGGAGAGTCCGTCTCCACTTAGCTCAACTTCACAGGTCCAAGAGGCTGATGATGTGTTTTCAGGCTGTGAGATGTAATGTTTTGTCATTATGAACTACTATGCATGCTGGTACCAATTTTCATGACCGTACATCTTAAGTCGGGGAAAATCGGGGTGCTGGAGCCTGAGTAGGGGCCTGGATTCCAGCAGCCTTTTAATTCCTGTCCTTGCTTCATCAGCAGCCTCCTCTCTGGTTTGATGAAGAGATTAATCTCTTAATTTCCCCATGAAAGCTTCCCTCTCTGAAAGGTAGGTCTAACATTTCCTGTACTTTCTTATTATTAATTCAGCAGAAGTAAGATAAACTGTGCTCCCAGAAGTTCAGGAGACTGGACCTACAATACTGCAGCCAAAAATGAATGTAGTTTTCAGCCTGTGCACATATTGAATGCGATCTGATGGCAAGAGATATTGTCCATAAAGTTGTCAGTGACATGAATGATCCTGTATAGCACAGTATATCATGAATCTCAGGGATTTGAACTCTATAAATTCTTGAGAGTCTTAGAAAATCAAATACTATCAAGAAAGAAATGTCTATATTAACCTGATGTCAACAGATCTCTCTCAGTCTTATCTTTACTGCCAGCTCACCTGCTCTGTTTATAAGGTGGCAGTCAGGACACCATCCTCTATCTAGATAGAGAGACAGAGGCTCAGCTGTATGGGTTGTCAAACTTGTATTGCAGTCAAGGGGGTTAAGGCAATTTACATGATCTATTTCAGAATTTGTAATACTGAATTGATTTCTGACTCTGATACCGGTGAAAGCAGTATTTCGCTTGCAGAGGAATTTAAATTGAAAAAATGTATCTCTATTAAGGAAATGCGAAGTCTATTCAGCCTCTCCGAAAGGTTTATGGTAAGAAGCAGCAGAAGCTGCTCTATATTTATTGCTGGTATTAGCTTCCCATCAATAAATCACCTCACCTTTGCTTCCTCCTGGAGACATCATTCTTCCTGAAATTCTGTGTATCAGACCATCTGGAGGGAGCAGAGCCACAATAAATTGGGAGAGAAGCTCAGAAGTCCTGATGTTAAGGAATTTCATCAGAAACTTTACCTAGACTTTCTTGCTCTGTTTTAAAAGATAGAGTTACCCATTTCATTCTCATTGGCTGTGCTTTATGTTGTAACAGTGCAAGGAAATACTAGTGAGGGAATAACTGGAGGAGGTATTTAATTTTTTTGCAGCTATGCCATATTATGTAAGGATAGGGAAAGACTGGGACAGTTTTCTAGGAGACTTCTGAATCTTGTTGGTGATTTTTAAGAATGAGTTTGAACATCATCTCCCAGGTGTGGATGCAGCTGCTTTTCCTCAGGATGGAGAAGGGCCAACTAATTTCACAAGGTCTCTTTCCTACAAAACAGGTGGTGTCTTCTCAGTTATTCTAAGATCATTGACAGAAACCAATTGTTTGGGTAAAATATGTGGTTTTATTTTCTGGAAACACATCCATTTTTCTGTTCTGTAATACCCACTGCTATTCCACATCTCTGGCAGTTTATCCCTAACAACTGCCACTACTATCTGCTTCAGTGAAAAGTGCTGCACATCTCGACAGGAATGATTGCACAATATGCTGGATATTGGAAAACTTTTTCTGAACCGTGAACACTTATTCTGAGTACAAACACTGACTTGCAGTATAAAGCACAAGCTTGGGCTATGGATGCCCTCTAGCCACGAAGTCCCTGATCCTGAGTGTATTTTGCAGGAGTGGCTTAAATGATATACACCCAAAAGACTTCCTTTTATTGATCTCAATCTGTTGGACCACTTTTCGGTTTTCTTACCCATTTATTATAAGAGACCCAGTGTGGGCTCAGAAATGCCAGTGATGAGGACCTCACACATGTGAACCTCATCAGATGCTGACTTCAAGCTCTCATTCATTATTCAGCGTGTGTCTTTCATTGCTCATGATCCAGAGCAAACCAAAATTAAATAGTCTTTGTATCAGCACTGTCTTTATCTTTAAAATAAGCAGTCTTTGCTGGTTCTTTCTGCCAGTAGATGCATTTTCATGTCTCCAAACATCTTTGCAATCCTTTGTTTTTCTTCGTGCTGTATCTTTTCTCACACCGCTAAGCTCTTGTTCATAGGTATGTCTTTCCTGATCAGCTTTCTCCTGAATTCGCATATTTCTTCTCTGTCACTAAGAAAATGTTTCCTAGTTTCCTCCCTGAGAAGTTTAATTCTTCAACAGCAGGCATCTTAGTGAGGCTCAACCTGTCTCTTTTTTGGAGGTATTATTTCCCTTGCTTACAACTCTGCTGTGCTGGGTCATCCTCCCACCCCCCACCTTCCAAACCTGCATATTTCAACCCTCCCTGCATTCTGGCTAATAGGTCACCTTCTCAGGGACATGCAACAGTGAAAATAAACACACAAACACATTTTGAAAAGGTTTAATGAACAATGTTTCTCACAGTGGGTAGTAAAAGTCACATTCTAAGATGGACCCTGGAAGATGTCTGTTTTGGTCTCCTGACCAACCTGCTGGGTTCAAGATGACTTCTGTCTCTTACAGCGCAACTCTGCTATTGGCATTTAACATCCCTCCATCCTCTCTAGGGCTCAACTTTACACAGCAAATGTGCTAGTCCCTGGTTTTGTGTCTGTCTGGTTGCACCTCCCATTCACAGAGTGAAATTAATAAAGGGGGGAATACGCCGAGCTGCTGAAACTTGTGGTCATACTGTAGGAGATGAAATTCCTCACATCTGCCCTGGGATGCCAGCATCCCACCTTCCTGAGCAGATGCAGGCTCTGGGGGAGGCTGTTTATCTGTCCGTGTGCTCCCTCTTCTCGTGAAGAGGCATGCCTCTGCCACTTCAGGCAGGGGGACCAGAAACTCATGTTCTCCAGGCTGTGTTTTCTCCTCAGGGAGCTCAAGCCTGGTCAATATCCACTTCATGGCATTTAGAATTCTTCTCACCACCAATGTTAGAAATTAGTGTCATGCTGTGCCTGTGCAAACCCTTGCAATGGGGTGAGTGGCCCCTCCATGCCACTCTCTGCCCTCCACTTGCTGTCTGCTCTGTGCGGCAGTAGGCACAGTTTCTGCTAGACACCTTTCTGTCCCAAACCTGACCGCTGTCTCCTGCAGCACAACTCTGCTGCTGGCATTTAACAACCCTTCAGTCCTTACTGGATTGAAAATATTGCTGGTGTGCCCCAGCAGGTCATTAGAGCAAGTCTCTTATAATGAAATAATAATAATAACAATGAAAATCAAACACATTCATTGACTCTTAGTTGAAAAATCAGGCTGTCTTGTACTCTGGGCTGACAGTTCATGATGTCTTTGTGATTTTTTTTTTCAGAAATTAACTTTTTTCACATCAATTGTTCCTCTTTGTAATTATTTTTAATGTTCTGTGAGAGATGTATAATATGTTAATGTAAAATACAGATTGTTCAACACAGATTTTTTATTTGTTTTCTGTTTCGTAAAAATTCCTTTATCCTTAAATTTTATACCATTTGTAGAAACTCGTGCTGTACTTTGCAAGCAAACGAAAAGCCATGTCAGGTTTTGAATTGAAAAATCTTCAATAAAAGGTACAGGGAATTGTGGAAGACAGCACAATTTGCATATCCAGTTGAGAATAACACCCGTAAGGGGGGAGAGAGATGAATCAGCAGAGCATGCTATTCTAGCAGTTTGTTTAACAAGTCAGTTAAAGCGACACATTAGTCAGCAAAACATTGCAACTAATATATGTACTTACTAACACTGGATAAAATTGCACATGTATGAAGGATTTTGGACATATCTTTCAGTGCCCAGAGGCACATTCTTTTCTTATTTGTATCTCATTATCCTGCAAAGACATACTTGCTTCTAACAGTTTCAGAAGGTGGGTTCCTGCTGCCTCTACCCTGAGATGCCTATAAAGATACTTCGGCTTTGTGGCCCAGAAGTTTTGTGCCTTTCATCACCAAGTACCTGTCAAAGACCACCAAATATCCCAGAATGGTTGCTAATTAATGAGTGAGACCATTTTGGTTTGCTGTGTATTCTTTCAGGGTCACTGCAGATTTACAGCAAGGAATATATGTGAAATCCTGAATAACTGCAGCAACTGAGGAACAGATATTTTGGTCTGGGGTTTTCCAAGACTGAAATGAAAACTTTCCTCTAAAACAGTGCCAACAAGTAATGCCAGCTTGTTTCCACAAGCAGGTTCCCCCGGGCTGTTGGTGTAGGGAGGGTAGGAAATTTCACCTGGAGCCTGACACTGCGTTTTTTTCTTGAAGTGCTTTCCAGTTCTGTTCCTAAAGCACTCCCCTCCCATCCACTGCAAGCAACCACAGTAGCAAGGTACCGCAGCTGCTCTGCTGGAGAAATGGCAGCTTGTTGACATTTATTAAAGACTTTGAGCTAAAATGATTCACTTTGTGGAGAAAATGTCCCTGTCTGCTACTCACCTATTGCAAATGGATGAGAAATACCTAGGCTTTTCACGCTTGCAGCAGCTTGAGGAAGAAATATGGATTTGTCACTGACCATGAAATCACTCGTTACGGACTTTTTTTTTTTATTCTTTTTTGAATGTGTCTCAGGCTTGGTACCTAAAAAGTCTCATCCTTGTGGCATACTTTGTCTTCATTAAAAAACAATAAACCGAGTGCAATGGTTGCTTCAAGCCTTCAGATGCCTGCCGCAGCGCAGGCAATGAGGAGAGATGGTGAGAAAATAACATCTGGGTGCAACCCACTCACCTTTCTAAGATGGAGAATGATTGGGAGGACTCTTGCTTTGTGGTCTGCAGCTGCAGGCAGCTTCCAGGTCTCCTCTGAAGAGAGCAAGTATGTGAAGAACTGGCCCCTCCAAGCAGTCTGAGGGGGTGCTCAGGTGGGGAGGATGCAGGTGGGTCTGGCCCTGCTGCCCCCCTGCACCCCTGCCAGCATGAGAGATGGGTGTAAATCTTTCCCTCACCACCACCAGCCAAAGGGCAGTCAGGGTCCCAGGGAGGCTCTGTCATTCCTCGCCTGGGACACGGGATGATGCCAGGACCTGATGTGGAGTGGCCCACATGCCTGGAGGAGAGGTCAGCTGGAGACTGCTGTGCACAAGGAATGTCCCCACAGCCAGGTGAAGAGGAGGGCTAGGCAGTCCTGCCACACAATTTGGTCTTTATGCTTCAGTTTCAGGTAAGCTTTGCACTCTGTACATCAGTTTTCAGAGGTGGTTTCCCTTTTTGCCTCCTTTCACAACATCAAATATTCAGCTAAGTGGCCAGGCTAGAGTGGTGGTAACAAGGACAAGCTCGTATACTTGCCACTGTGCTCAGATCATAATCCTTTAGGAAAGGAAACTTATTTCTACAATATCAGCATTGTGAATCAGCATCCGTTAGGTGTTTCAGAGGATTTCCAGCCTCATGAAAAACAAAAGCCAAGCTGTGCTTGGGGACAGCAAAGGAAACATATGCCAAGGCACACTATTGCTGTAGATGGCTGCTTATTGCAGCCCAAACTTCGCATACAGAAAGTATGGATAGCTCCTGATCTGAGTAGTTAATCTGTCCAGTACCAGGAATGTGGATTACTTACGACCGAAGTTCATGTTAGGAGCAGTTCAGATCCTATGGGCTTGACATAGGCTATTCCACGAGCCCTTTTCTCCACAACACTGCATGCCATCTTCTGGGAGCAGGGCAGGCTAAGTAGGCTGTTCAGGACAGCCTTGTAATTTCACCTGTTTTAGTAGTCTGCTAAAAATCTTTTCCAAAAGAAAATGAGAAAACCTGCTATGCCAGGGAACAGAAACAGATGCGAGGTTTGGGGATATTCCCCTCTGTCTACCTTATTTCCCAAGCAGTTGCACTGGCAGTATAGCTTTCTGCAGGCCATTTTCAAAGCCAACAGAAGACCCTGTTCAGGACACGTGTTTAAGGGAGAACAGGCTAATTTTTGTGCAAGTCCGCAGATTGCGTTTTATAGTAGTGACAAGGTGTTGGCAACTTTTCCCATGGGGAAGTCCTGGGAGGCCATGGCTGTGAGAACAGCTGGAGCATGCTGTTCCCATCACAGGCAGAAGTGTGAAAAGATATGTCACATGAGGGACATTTCCAGAGGTAAGCTCCATCAAGGTCTGGAAAGCAGCACATGAGTGTAGGTGGAAGAGCTTGTTGCAATGCTGTGTGCCAGGAGAACAGAGAACATCTAACGCCAGTGAAAATGGGGAAGAGAAGTGCCGGAGCAGAGGAGCCCCTTAATCAAATAATTCCATCCCATGAGCCTTTTCTCACCGTCCTGTCTGCCTTTCCTATACTCCTCAGCTGTTACAGGTGTTGCCTCCTGTACTGATAAACAATGGGAAGAGAGGGCAGCTAAGGTGACACATGGAAATTTGCTTAGTTTGGTAAAAACATCAAAGGCCTTTGGGCTCGGGAAGATGATGCATTTGCTGGAGGCTTGCATAATGGAGAATATGCTCTTAATGGGACCAGCCACTATGGGTGTTGCTTAGCAGGGCCAACTCAGCTGACTTCAGTGATTCTGAGCTTGCTTGTGATACATTTGTTTTTTTCCATGCTGGTCTAATCACTGAGATTGGTAGAAAACTACAATTAATTTTTGTTTGTTTTTTGTTAATGGAAATTATTTTTCTGACAAAATTAATATCTTTTTGGAAATTATTTTGCTTTCTTCAGAAATGGATATTTTATACCAGAAAGGTTGGGGAACAAAAAGATTTGCCAGCAAACCAAAGAATTCTCACTGTTTTTCAAAACTAATAATGGGAAGTTAGAGGAGGAAAGAGAAACTGAAATCTTCTGGATGCCTGGATTTGGGTTTTACTTATATTTGGTGTTTGGGAAGATAACCTTACAATTAGCCAAAATCTAGGAGACTGTGGTAAAAACCACCATAGCTCTCAAGTACAAGGTTTAGGGTTTTGCTGTAGTTACACCTACTATCTGCTTATTGGTGCGTATTTGTCATGAGATCATTTCACCACACTAGTAACCTGGCAATGTTGACAAACCAAGATTACAATCCATGAGACAGGACAAAAAAAACAACCCAAATCCAAAAAGGCTTGGAATTGCAATGATTTGGAAAAAAAAAAAAAAAAAAAAAAGTAAAAAACACAACAAAAAGCTTTTGGGGTCTGTATTCTTTTTGCATGGACTGCAGTGTGTAAGTCTTAAAGCCAGCTCAGAAAGCAATGTGAAGATTTATTTTGCAGCATATGAAGGTGCTTGTGCAGGTGTTCACTGAGACACATCTGGCTCCAGATAGTGAAAAACATAGTGTTGCTGCTCTTCTCTCTGTGAGGAGGATGCCCCTAATCCCCTATCTGCCACAAAGAAAATACAATGAACTTGTGTGCAAGCTCTCATGCTGAGTTCGTCCTGATCCCTGGGAAACTGTGATGTTTCTGTGTATCTGAGTTAAAGCACAGATCCAGGTGCTACTGACACCAAGAAGTTTTTGCTACTTCCTTCAGGGTTTGTTTGCTTTGATTTAGAGACTCCCTTGTTAAGTAAAACTGCCAACCTGTATAAGGAAACAACAGTTATGTGCAGAAGTCTGTCTGGTCCCCAGTCAGGCTAACGGGATGTTTGCAAAGTGAAGTTTCTGTGAGGGTGATAGAAAAGGAAAATTAAAACATTGCATGCTCAGAACACTTGGAAGAAAAGCCTCTGGAGGATAGATAGACTTGGTTTGAGGTAAGGAAATTAGGGCTACAAGAACTGGACAATACTACAAATTTCTTCAAGGGAGAACTCCTTTACTTCATGTCTGCTCAAAGATTTTATAGCAGCTTTCCAAAGAAAACCCAGGTACCTCTGGAAAAGACACCAGCAATTTAGTATTCCTGCAGACAAGCTGTGCAGATTTAACTGCTGTGATTTAAAACATGGCTGTCCCAGATATTTGCCTTGCTCATTGGCTGGAAATTACTGCCTTAGAGGAGAATGTAACATGTGATAGTGTCTCAGGGCTCAAGTTAACAGGGTGGAGAAGAAAACTGCTTTTACGGCATTTTGAACTAACGCAGTGGACTATGTACGAAGAGAGTTGATGAAGAATCAATTTGTGGCCAGTGCTGCCATCCGTAAAGCTGTGGGCAATCTTTGCTAAAAGTGAGGAATGGGGACAGATGCCAACAGCTTACACCACTGCAGCTAAATCTGCTGGAACTGTCTGTCAAAATCCCCCCCTCTGAGGTTCAGGTGCTCCAAAGCCAAGGTTTTGTGGTTCAGGAATTCACCAATGCTGGCCTTCTGCTGGAGTGAAAATGTTTCACCCTAAGCTGTTGCATCCAGAGGATGTGCTGCACAAAGTCCAGAACACTGCTGATGGGTGGGCAGAGTTCGATCATTTGGCTGTGGATTTAGCCATACTCTTAAGGTGGGTTTCACTGATTGAGCATACACGCCTGCATGTCTGTTCACCATTTAGAGCTCCCTTTTAGAGTCGGTGAAAGCTGACTCTAAAGGCCCAATTTGTACCCTCTCAGAGCAGGCATCTAAAATAAGTGACATGAATCATGGTCTTAAAATGCCCATTTCTCTTCATTAGCTCTGAAGGAAAGCTAAGATTTCTGGCTCTGTGTCTGAATGTAAATTAAACAAATCACACATTTTGTGTCTGATTTGCAAATGTCTTCTGCAATTCTGTGGTTTGCACCCTAAGAAACCAATGCTATGACAGATAAATCAGCAAATTTTTACTGTTTGTAGCAATATTTGTGCAAATAAGAACAATAAGAGAGTGTTATACCTTTTCTAAAGTATTTTCTATGATGAATAATTGATACGCAAAGTTTAAAAACTGATTAGCAAGTGGGAGAAAAAATCAAGATAATAGAACATTTATTGAATTAATCATAAAAAGTTAAATTTTTGAAGAAGAAATATTATTTCATTTAGAATATATGCTACAAACAAAAAAAGTAATATTGAGTGCTGTAGGTTCAACTTTACTGTGAACTTTTTTTGACTATGAATGGTCACATTTGAATGATGAAGAAGTGATTTCTGTAGCTAGCTCCGCTTATGTAGAACTCAGGGATGTAGGTGCTATCTACATGCAAAATAGTACTGTAATGACTAAAAGCTCTGGTGTGTCTTTATGTTGTGTAAGCTGTTTCTGATCTGCATTTGAAGTTGTGTGGTGTTTATCTCAAGATCCAGGTTGATGTTAAAACATGTTCCCTTGTAACTGCAGAATTTTCTGCTTGCTTCCAAAAATGATTTGCAAACTACTCTCTGATGTAGTCTCACTGGGTGTGTGCAGTATATGGACATCTACAGCATAACTCAGGGGAGCACGATTCTTGGTCAGCAGAGAAGGTGGCGACACTCTTAGCTCTCAGAACACCCCACACTTGCAAATTAGGTGAAGCAGAGCTTGGGCTCATATAAAGCAATATTTCAGGGCTGGAATCTTCTCTCTGAAGCTTCGTGGAGCTTGGTGCTCAAGGGACCCATGCTTCATTGCCAGTGGAGATATAACCAATAAGGCTTTAATCCTGGGAGATAATGGTATGTGTCTTACAGGTTTTAGGAACCTCACATGCTGATATCCTGGCTGCCCATACTGTTGTGGGGAAAATCACAGCAAAGAGAAAGGATTGAAGTTAGTGCAATTGGGAAGAAAATCAGTATGTCTTTCTTTTTCACTCTTTTCTCTGTGTTTCTAATTCAGCTTTAGTTAAACTTGTAAAGTAAAACTTGTGTCTTTACTACAAACTCAACAGAGTTTAAAACTAGAATCCTTACAACCGTAGAAAGTATGAACCTTGTTAACGTGCGTGACACAGAAAATTGCTGAAAGTTGAAATCTCGCAAAACAGAAAATAATTCTTTTAGGGGAAGGTGTGCATGTGCTGAAGAGGCTGTGGTAGAAACCACACAGGACAAAGACAAAGGGTAGGGAAACCCAGGAGCCTGCATTTTCACAAACTGCAAGAAAATAATTTCTGGACCTGTGATTGGAAAACAAAGTCTCGGTATCTAGTTATTTGGGATTATACCCTGATCTAAAGGGAAATCACGCCCAAAGAGTGAAATAACAAAGTGTGTCTCTGTAGCCCTGAAAGGAGTCACAATTCCAAGGAATGGATGTGGCAACAGAGTCCTGCACTTTGTGGCTTCACCCCAGTCTCTGCCACTCTGGTGCTGCAGAAGACAACTGTGATTAAACCAGAAACTCCTTTTGTGAGCCCTGCGTCTATTTACTCCCTGAGATACAAATACATGTGGGCCAGGACGCCAACAGCCCAGGATAAACATGCCTATGGACTACCACCCTACTGAGGGGATCTTGGAGACCCCTTTCAGAAGGGGTGATGAAGGGCCGATGAAGGGCCAGGGTGTCTGCCCCTATGGAGAGGGCTGCAGGCTCATCAGCACCGTTAGGTGCTCTGTAAACCCATACCAGCCTCCAGGAAGACGTGGCTACAGCTCATCTGTCACGGCAAAGGTTGATGCAACACAACATGGCCAAAATACGTGCAACCAATAACAGATTATTCAATTACCCTATCAGTCAGTAGGCCTCTTAGTCAAAGAATAAAATGGCCAAGATCTCACTCTCTGTGGGTGACCAGGAATTTCTGTCTCATTCCTCCATCTTACTGTGCTTAAATTCAAAGCTCTTAGCTAATAATTCTTAAATTATAAACCTTATTATTGCATATTTAGATGCATATGCTGATTTCCTTTGTGGTGGAATTGCTACATGTTTGCAAGTTACATGTTCTGCTTATTTTAGCAGTATGCTAAAGATGTGATCATACATAAGATATGGCAACCTAACCATCAAACTCAAGCAACAGTAAAGGGGAAAAATTTTTTCCAATCCTCATTTCACATGTTAACCATCAAAGCCAATGTTTATACCACATTTTTTCATTTACATGTTTTACCCACAACTCCTTTAATGCAGAAATTTCAATGGCTAAGGCACAGATGTAATTTCCAGTCAGAGCAAAGTGTCACCTTGCATCCAGCATGCAGAGCTAAACCCAGGAGCCAGGAGGCGTTCAGAAGGGGACATCTCAGATCTCTTGCAAGTGATATAGGTAGGGAAAAAAATTAAACCTAGTTGCTTAGACTCAGCTGAGGTAGGATCAGGATTAGCCCAGGATTAGCAACTTTGTACCTCCAAATACACAAATGCAAATTCTGCTCTAGTAAGCAGAAAAAAAGCCCCTACAACAACTTAATTTTTAGTAACATGGTTTAGACTTTTGCATGAAAGTTCTGCACTTGTATGAAAATGGGCAAATATTCAGGGACAGAAAAAGGATTTTGTAAATTATGCTAATGTGAGAAAGAAAAAAGTGCAAATGAAGATGATCCATGAGAACAGAATTTTTGTGAACAGACCCAGAGAAATGAGGCGGAAGCCCTCCTGACAAAACCTTGCCATTTGTTTTCTGGTACGTCCATGATGCTTATTTTAGACAGATAAACTACTCAAAAATAAAAGGATATGAAACTCCTGATGCGACTGTGATTCAGTGAAATCGACTGAACCAGGAGAGAAGAAAATAAGCCTGTGCAGTGCTGTGATTTCCACGCCATGCAGACAGCACAGGGCCTCCAGTGGGAAGTGCAGCTCCACAGACATGTGGTTTTAATATCTGTAGGGTATGTAGTGACCACTGCTGTGCAGCAGGCATTCATCTCTCCTTTTCTTGCATACCATCAGGACTTGACAGATAAGAGGGGTGGTTTTGCACAGTGTACAGTGTCCAGGGAGGCGTGCAGCAAAGTTGCCTGCGAACATCTTGCTCGGAAGTGGTGCAGATCAGCGCGCGCTCATATCTCTGTGGGTTTTATTTGCAGATCCCCTGCAGGCAGAGTTTGCTTAACTAGTTGAACTGGCTCTTTCTGTCTTGTTTTTTTGGCAAACTAAGAATTTCCTTCCTGATAAAAACAGACGGCGGGCGCCCCTATTGGGTGCTGTGTTGGAGAGGATGTGACATCAGGCACATCTCTCACTTCGCCGGATCGCTGGCTGCCTACCAGGGCAGCCAGAGAGCTGCTTCATTAAATCCCAACCCAGGTACTCGAGTTTCTGCACAAAGTGCTGCCGGCACCACGTACTGGTCTGTTGCAAGATCTGTTTGACTCCTGCATGCAGAGTCTGCTCAATAGATCACTCCCACCACTGGCGGCTTGCCGGGAACGATGGAATTTGAACTCTTGAGACCGACCACGAAGTGAAAAAACAAAAATTGGACACACGGAGCTGAGATGGATGATGAGGTAACAAATCAAAACGGCAGCAAACTGCAAAGAGCCAGAGGCCAGGCATCTGCAATGTCTCTATCAAACCCACTGATGAGGGGTAAGTAATGCTCCTGCCTTGCCACAAGACTTCACCTCTGCCAGCTGCAGCAAAGGGCTGGGTCAGGCTATGGTGGTGTGCTGCTCCTGATGTTCTGCTTCCAGGGCAGGTACAAAGTCAGCCCCGCTAAATGCCCACATGCTCCCTTACTTCAGATGGGATTTTAATAAGATATTCCTATTTGAGACTGATTTTTTGGTTGGTTTTAGTGCATCACAGAAAAAAAGTGTCTGATTCTGTACCACAGTTTGTATAAGTAGAAACAAATGCAGCACTCAAACCACAGCACACTGAAGAAGTTGCAATGTGGCAGCTCAGCGCTGGCTCAGTTCCTCTTCTTTTTTTTCCTTTCTTTTTATTCCTTTCCTCCTTCGTTTCCTTTCTCCTTTCTCCTTTTATCTTTTTTCTTTTTCATTTTTCTTTTATTTTTTTTTTTTTTTTGCTTTTTCCTTTTTTTTTTTCTTCCCTTTTCTCTCTTTTTTATTTTCTTTTTTTTTTCTGTTATTTAATTTGGGTTTTTTTAATTTTTTTTCTACTTTTCTATTGTCTTTTTCTTTTCCTTTCTCTTTATCCTTTATCATTTGTACTTTTCCTCTTCTTTATTTCTTTTCGATGAGCAGACCCAAGTGTTGTTCCCCAGGCTGAACCACCAACCCTAGTGAGTTCTTCTGCAATTGTGATCAATTGTGACCAATGCAGTTGTGGTCACCAGTGAAGAGTTATTTAGACAAATGGCCTCACTTTGATCATTGTTCTGTTGTCTGGCCCAGAGCCATTGAAAATATGACATGGTGACAAAAGACAAGTAATTTAAATTCACATAACAGTTCAGCTGGATGTGTTCCCTGTAGTTCTGTTATCTGAGAAGCTGCTCCTTCACCTCATGGTGAGTGCAGAGGGAATGGGGTAATTAAGATAATGTGACTTTATACTCACTCCTTCCCTGGGCTGTTCAGGATGCTTCCATTCACACTTCATAGAAAATTAAGACCCTAATCCCACAACGGTCAGTATATCTTCTGTATAGTCTGCCTTTCCTCATGCGTGTCACGCATGTACATCCTGAGGCTGGGGTGGGAGCGAGGTTATTAACAGTATGAATAGAACCACATCCACACTGGAGATGAGCTCCAGCAAAATGGAGGCTGGAAGGAAGGGAGCCCGCACGCCACACTATTCCACATGGATCATTTGGTCCTTTGAAAATGAGAGTTCATTCCATTCCTGTTGTGTCTGCCCGCTCCTTACCAGAGTCAATAAGCTTTGCTAGCAGCTCACAGCAGGAATGTATTTATTTGGCTCAGGCTACATATATCATAATCTTTAGAGAAAGCCTTAGAATATGAAGAATAGCATTTGTAACACTATTATATATAATGCCATAGGCATATGTATATGCAAACATGTACGCGAGAGCATACCTCTGCTAAAAGGATTTCAAAGCCCCTTGCAAGCTCCGCTGTGCATGACCGCTATAGAAGGAAACCAGCCTGGGGACAGGCATAGAGTGTGCAACACCCTCCACCTGATCAGAGGCTGGAAAAAGATACTTTCAACCATCACCACAAAAATGAGTGCTCTGTTGTCCAACAGAGTGGTCAGGGTTCGCATGTTTGTGTGGCTACTGCTACAAGGCTCCCTCTGTGTACAGAGCCTTGCCAGCGTTCATATGTCCAAGTGATGGCAGTGCAATTAAACAGGAGGTTTAATGGGCTTGCTGGGATTTTCAGTAGCAAAAGGGGAGCTAAGGTGACCCAATGCCACCGAAACAGTGGGTTTTGCATGTCTAGGTGCTGAAGCTATTGAGGCCTGACTCAACTTGCCTGTAGACTAAGGTGTGGGTAAATTTAAAATTGGGATAAACGGTCTCATTCCTCTGTGAAAGAACAGTTGTACCTGTTTTTGGCAATGAAAAATCCTTGTACCTGTGGTGATGCACAGCTATGCCACCCACATACACCGGCCTTCCTACTTAAGCAGCTCTGGTGGGCAAAGTTTTTTGAGGAGTCTCCAAAAAAGTCACTATTTCGGGATTTTTAAAGTCCATGGCATTTTCTTAGGCTTTAATCAAAAGCCTGTGTATGGTATAAATACGGACCATTTGTATTACTGACAGCTTGCTTCCTGTGCTGTGCAGAAGAAGGGAGTGAGACCCCACCATGTACTTCAGCCTTCCTCCTCCTCCTCCAGCCAAGGAACATCAGTTCCAGCCTGGAGCAGGCAGAAAACAGAAACTTTGTGATTTGCTGGAGGGCGATGCCTTGGGTGCAGGAACTGAGGAAGTTTTCCTTTCCCTGCAGGGAGGTTGCCTCCCCAGTGTTGCTTCAGGGTGTAGTGCTTGTTGCAGACGGAGTTAGGGCAGGAGAGATGGCAGCTTGGGGCCATGCTGTTCATGGCAGCAGATTTAGAAGTATGCCATGGCAATTAGGCATCAGAGAGGCCTTTCAACCCCCTCTTCCCAGTGTATCCAAGGCTCGTGTGAAGCTACCATATCCCTCCACTTCCATTTAGGATGAAAGTTCCTTTCAGCCCAGAATTCCCAGCTGGATTACTGCCTGTTGGTACATGCCTCTTTTTATTTTCCACTGACATTTATTTTTGATGTTTATGTGGTCAGTCTTTAATATCGTTGTTAAGACTTGGCAAAATCACAAGCTTGTGGCCAGTCTACAGATGACTCTGGTGGGGCTCTTTTTAGAGTTTCAGTAGAAACCTGTCTTTTCTCAAACAAGCACTGAATGGAAAAATTCTGCACATGGATGTGATGGCATGACTGTGCACCTCCCTTTTTGTCACAAGAATGCTGACACAATGGTATAACAACTTAGTAGATTGCATAAAACCCACCTGCATTTGTGTGGCCAAAAAAAGATCAAGCTGCAGCTCAGAAAACTTGTTCTTCAATCTGGATTTTTAGAATTATTATAATATGCTTCTTTTACAACTCATGAAGATTGGGCAACGGCATTAGTTTCTAAATGGGAAAATCAAAAGCCTAGTTTAGTCCATCAATGAGCCACTGTTCAGAGATGGTAAGATGCAATGTGTATGTTTGCAAAAGTGTGCTACATCAAGTAGCTCAAAAGTGGTGTATTGTAGTAGCAGAAATAATCCTTTTACCTGCATGAACAACTCTTGACAATTATATTACACAGTCACAAAAGAGTCTTGCAAGAATAACTATATATCTATAGCAGACCTTTTGCAGCCACTATTCTGGCAGAAAAACATCCCTCTACCTAACATAGTTATGCAGGCAAAGATATTCTGTGTGTGATAATGACCACGTTTCGTACACCACCATCCTCAGGTTGCAATTTACATAGTGCAGAATTTTCCAGCCACAAAACCATTTTAAGTCTCGCTATACTTGATCTTATCTTGTTTAAAGTTCATGTCCTTTACTGAGTATGCTTGAAGATCAGAGAGCAGTAGCGCAACAGGCTGGGACATGGCTGACACAGTTGGTTATCACCCTGTTCTAGCACGCTGTATCACTCTGGGTTGCAGTGTCTCACCATCCTTACAGTGAGAACATTTTTTAGTGTACCCTCTTTCAGCTTAAAGCCATTCCTCTTTGTCCTGCCACTACATGCCCTTGTAAAAAGTCCCTCTCCAGATCCCACTGAAGTTCACCTTCTATTTATATTTCTATGGTATATACATGCTATACTTCATGGTTTCAACAATGCAGAGAGTACAGCTGTTACTTAAAATACACCACTTCAGAGGCTAGCACCAAACACTGAAAACTGCAAGGCAAAATCTACAGCTTGTATTTTGGTACCTTACTTGTCAGCTATTGTTGACTCCAGCCCAGCTCTGAGCAGAGGTAAATGACCAAGCAGCCATAACATCTTCAAAATGTGGTCCTTTTGCGTTAATTGGTGAAGTGTAATGAGCTTGTGAATACAAAGGCACTGGGAATAGTTCAAAGTGAAGGACAAGCTCAGTCAAAGCAATGCAATTTTCTGCAAATCCCTCTCTTGTCTTCTGAAGGGCAGCGCAGCTGCTCAGCATCAACACAGGGTGAGTTAAAAACACACCCAGAGAGAAGCTGTCCTCTTGTCTCACTCTCTCCTGACAGCTGCTCCAAGGAAAACTTGGCAGCTCAAGTAATAGAGTAGAAGAAGAGAAGTTTGCTGGTGTCATGCAGTTGAAGTAAAGTATGCTGATGTGACAGTCCTTGGAGTTGTTAGCCTTTTTCCTGTCCTTCTTTTTATGCAGACTTTGTGTCAGACTGGTCTCCCTTACACGATGCTTCTATCCATGGGCGCCTGTTTACTCTGACAAAACTCATCAAACAGGTACCCTTTCACAGAGTTGATTTTTCTACCAGCAGTTCTTTGCCTAGTGCAAGTTATGTATGCTGAGCTGATGGTGGATTGATATATCTTGGGTCATACTTTAATTCTGGTGCAGGTAATGGGACCCTGGTTGCTGGGGTCTCTGGTTAGCTGGGGAACTCCTTCTGCAGCTCCTCCACCTGCAAGCAGTGTTTGGTGCCCTGGCTGAGAAGCAGCTCCACACCTAGGCAAGGCTCTGGCTGAGACTTCAATTCAGCCTCATATACATCTGTTTCTGAAGTGCCTGAGAGTACCAGGGCCCCTGCTCCTGCTACGGAGGGGCAGGGCTAGTGAGAACCAACTCCTGAACCTCACTGCTCTATAACTTCGAAATTCTTGGATTTAGCCTGTGGAGGAGTTGATGGGAAGGGAAGGTCTAGCCTAACCTTCTGGACCATCAAGTATGCTAGAAACAAAAATACCTGTAGAATCAAAGCAATGGTTTCTAATGCAGGTGCTGGCTTTCCTTCAGTGTGCCTTGCCACAAGGAGGAGAAAACACCTCTAAAGCATTTCAGTGTTTGATCTAGTCAAACCACCAAAGCCTCAGCAGGCAGAAAGTCAGAAGGCTTGGGCAGTGATGTAAAGATGTGTCGGTCATGACCTTGTCATGAACTCTAGTATCAATTTTTCATCTTGTTTTGTTATTTCAGATTTTTTTTAGCCACGGTGTGGTAGAAATGAAATCATTCTGAGTTCCTAAAAGGATGTCTGTGTTGTTCCATTGGACAGTCCACTGCCTACAGCTTTTTGTGCTGACTAGCAGTAGGTGGAAGGCTCATAGCCACTTTCTCTACTTATTGAGATGAGTAACTCCAGGCAGTTGAGAAAGGTCTGGTTACACAAAGCTTTAAGCCTAAAAAGTGTTGGTTTGTTTTTTTTCGTTTTCTGTAGGGGGGTTTTAGTAGCTGGTTGCAATGATATTTTCCATTATTTCATCAGGGGAGTGATGTGAATCTTGTTACAGCAGCTCAGGTGTCTCCACTGCATGAAGCCTGCCTAGGGGGTCACGCTGCTTGTGCTAGTGTCCTATTAAAACATGGTGCTCAGGTGAGTACATGATAGACAGATCATTATCTCTAGTGTTAATATATTTTATGATCATATTTGAATGCTAGGTGACGTACTATTTCATGTCAGTATATCACTGTGATTTACACTTTATACTTACCTCTGCTTAAGGTACATGTTACAAAATGCCCTTTCTAATAAAGTCATCCAGAAAGCACAGATATAAATAAGTTACTGCTGTTCCTTAGATGAAGTTGCAGTGTTCTCATCATTTACTGAAAGAATAAGTGGAAGTTCATTTTGCAAAGGTTTTATTATCCTACAACAGATAAGGATGTACAAACTAATCTCATTGGTGTTGATATGCAGAGTCTCAAGTAAAGAGGTAGGGCTGTTAGAATCAACATGATAAAATCGGAAGAAAAGGGAAAAAACATGCGAGTAAAATGGTGAAATAGGTGTGTCTTACGGCCTCTACTTTTCAAGCTAATGTTGAATTATAGTGAATAAGAAAACTCATTATATGTTTATTACCTTTCAATTTAAAATTAAAAAAATAAATAAAATGAGGGTTGCACATTTTCAACTAAAAATGCACTGTTTCAGGAGAGGGCTATGGGCAGGTGGGTTTCAGCTGAGATTACAGAAATGGGCATGCATTTAACTTTGCAACTTGATAACTCCTGAGAGATCCTACAGTGGCACTGGTACAACATTCTTTTGCAGGAGGAGAGACCTGGGGGCAAGTTCTACAAAAGATTTTTTCAATTATCTTTTTAATAAAATGTTGTAATCTTCCTAACCAGCAGGCGCTTTTTTCTTTTTCAAGAAATTAAATAAAAATTGAAACCCCTGTTTTCTGTAGAGAAACTGGATAATTTTCATCAGTTTTGAAATATTCAGAAGATTAAAAAAAAAAAAAGAGAAAAAAGCCTGATTGTGTTATTTTTCCCCAGGTGAATGGAGTTACTGTGGACTGGCACACTCCGTTGTTCAGTGCTTGCATCAGTGGCAGTGTGGCTTGCTTGAATTTATTGCTGCAGCACGGAGCCAGCCTACACCCACCCTGTGACTTGGCATCACCCATGCATGAAGCTGCTAAGAGAGGTAATCCCAACAGCATCACCACTTCTTTCCATGTTGCTAGAAATGTGTTGAAGTGGAGGAGAGAGATAAAGACAATTTGCTTGACTTTGGTCATGTGAAATACCTTCTTAGCTGGTCTCCTCACAGTGATGCATTTCCTCCTACTCCTGGCGCTTATCGAGGGCAGCTCAGCTCGGCTACTGGGGCCTCTGAGTTCACAGGGTGACACCTGGAAGGGGATCATAGAATGGTTTGTGTTGGAAGTGACCTTAAAGCTCATACAGTTCTACTCCCCTGCCATGGTCAGGGACACCTCCCACTAGACCAGGTTGCTCCAAGCCTTGTCCAACCTGGCCTTGAACACTGTCACGGATGGGGCAGCCACAGCTTCTCTGGGCAACTTGTGCCAGTACCTCACCACCTACACAACAAAGAATTTCTTCCTTACATCTAATGCGTTCTCCAAGTCAAACACCTGTGATGTGGACATCTGAGGGAGTTGTCTGGCTATCTTCAAAAGCACAGAGTGATTCATCTCATCTTTGGTAGACATCTGATATGAGTCATATAAAATGTGAGAGATTTAGCCTGTTTTTGCTAACGGCGGCTTTAAAGCTCTTTTTTCCAGGTTGGAAACGCTGGAGTGGATGAAAGTATTGAACTACCATCTCCTGACAAAGCAAAACATTGAATCATTGCCAAATTACACCACTGCAATAGGGAATTTAACTTTTCATTTATTCCTTTTGAGGTCATGTGCAATGTGTTGAATTCCTCGCATCCCATGGGGTAAATATAGATCACAACATCAGACACCTGGGTACTCCACTTTATGTAGCTTGTGAGAACCAGCAAGTGAACTGTGCCAAGAAGCTGCTGGAGTCAGGTAAAAATAAAAATAGAGGATCGTGTTCTTTTGTTTCCTGCAACAACTATCATTGGGTTTTCTATGCATTGAAGATTTAGAGAAGTTCCTGCTCTGAGACCTGAAGACGTTTAGCTCTTAATGGCAGCCCTGAGTTAAATGAGGTAGCAGGGTAACCAGAGTCTTCTTGACACCAGAACTCAGATTTACAGTTCCCAACACATGACGGGTGATCCTGGGTTTCACGTGGCCACTGGGGGCTGGAACAAACACCATCCTTTTCGGTTTCTGCATGTGTGATGCCACAGTTATTTGATATGGACTGGAAAAAATTCTCTTTTTTTCTCTTCCTCCCTCTTTACCCAATACAACTGACTCAATCATTTTTAAGTAGGATTTCTAAAAACATTTTACCTAACTTTTAAGTAGGAAGGCCATTATTTTGCACAGTGATCTTTTAGTTTTTTGGAAGAAGTAAAAAGCAAATTAATCTAAATTTTGAATGTTTTTATTTTCTAGTTTGTGCCATTTTGGGTTTTTGTTTTTTTTTTTTTTTTTTTTTTCTTTTGGTTTGGGTTTGGTTTTTTTTTTTCAGTCTCCTGTGTAAGGGTGTGTACTATAAAAACATTGTAAATAAATAGTTCAGAATTACTTCTGCAGCTTGCCCTTCTTAGGGTGTTTTAGGAGCCATTAGCTAAGGATAACAGATGGGGGAACACTCATCAGAGGTGCTTGTTTATCTCCTTCTCTACCTGCCTACTATGCCTCTAGAACTTTTCCATCCTCACATTTTTTCCCCAACAGATACTTTGGCATTTGGAAATCCCACTAGTTTAAGCCTCCGGCACAGAGCAGGTTGAAACCCTGCAAGTATTTTAACGGAATGGGATACTGGGAAGAGGTACAAAGGTGTGATGTAGGTGGAAATGCATCTTTGTCCCACATCAAGATATTCATGGGCTGAATCGTGAATGAAGGATTTCATGCACAGTTCCTCTGGGATCATATTCTTGGTCACAACCCCACTCTTCCCCAACCAGTGTGAAGTTGTTCATGCACAAACTGCAGTACCAAGCCCCAGTGCAAGGAAATCCACTTCTGGGTGGATGCTAGAGTATTAATGGATTATTTAGAGAAATAGCTGCTAGTATGGGAAATGGAAAATGGCTAACGTATAGCTGTTATTCTTTGTCATTATTCATTGTAATGTCTTGGTGTTCAGGAGCAAATGTGAACAGTGGCAAGGGCTTGGAGTCCCCTCTGCATGCAGCTGCCAGGAATTGCAGTGTGGAGTTGGTGACCCTGCTGATTGACTTTGGAGCAGACATTTGGTTGAAGAATGATGAAAGCAAGAGGCCGATGGAGCTGGTACCACCCGACAGTCCTGTGGGGCGACTGTTCCTGCAGAAAGAAGGTACACCTTAGCACTCATTTTATTCTTTCAGTCAGGATTTGTTAGGGAAAAAGCAGACAAACTGCTGCAAAAGGTTTTATTATTCTATGCTACTCGCACTATGAAACTGAGAGTAGCTAAGCTTATCTCCATTCACTAACGTATGGACACCATTTTCTAGCATTGGAGTATAGTGGAGTACTAACAGTGACAACAACAATAACCCACCTTTTGACCTCTGATTTGTGAATCTGCTGCATTGGAGAGCAATCATATGGAGCTTGTAATATAATGCAAAATAGAGTTCAGGGTGAAAAAACAAACAAAATCATAGAATCATAGAATCATAGAATAGTAAGAGTTGGAAAGGACCTCAAGATCATCGAGTTCCAACCCCCCTGCCATGGGCAGGGACACCTCCTACTAAACCATGCCATCCAAAGCTATGTCCAACCCCACCTTGAACGTCGCCAGGGATGAAGCATCCACAACCTCCCTGGGCAACCCATTCCAGGGCCGCCCTAGATATTAATGGTAGCCTTTTCTGACTACCTAAAGCACTGAAGTCAGCTGGAATCTCTCAGTTCCTTTGTGTCTGAGACAGGAGTATACCCAGGAGTGTTATCTGAAGTGTACTGACAAACAGGCAGCAAATCTTCTCTGATGCGAGTTGAGACTAGCCAGTGAGTGCTAGGACTCAGATCTTTGGTTATACAGTATACTGACAATCAGGTGTGTGCTAGATACTTGTCTCAGAACAAATGCAAAAATTGAAAACAGAAAATTTTCAATGCATAGAATCATAGAACCAAAGAATGGTTTGAGTTGGAAGGGACCTTAAAGATTATCCAGTTCCAGCCCCCTGCCACAGGCAGGGACAACTTCCACTAGACCAGATTGTTCAAAGCCCGTCCAGCCTGGTCTGGAACACTGCCAAGGAGGGGGCAGCCACAACTATGATATTCATACTGAGATATCAGCATGTAATACTGAAGAAAGAAAAAAGTGCATTCAAAGCCTGATTTCCTTGTTCTTTGCCTTTACTTTTATTGTTTGGTCATGTTCCTATGTAGGTGCAAAAGTATTTTTAAAATGAAAAACTGTGTTTTTTTGTGAGGATTAAGGAAAATTACACAGAAATTATATAATGAATATATATTTATATATGCATATACATTTACACACTAGTTTTTTTTTAAATGCCAACATTATGTGCTGAATAATCCAGCAATATCAAACTGTACGCTTAATGTTTAGGTAGTGCTTATTTTGTATCTGTAAAAGAAATAGTTCCAGGTAATTTTATGTTATAGATTACAAATATTTTAATTAATTTTGGAGAGAAATTTTACTTACTATTCTTGAAGAAAATTAGAATAAGATCTCTAGTGTCTACTCATTGTTGCACTTGTGTTCTGAGTCAGTAAGCTATATGCATTACTAAACAATCTGCATTTTCATTATTTTAAACAAGCTGTTGATAGTGTGTTCCATGACTCTGTTATGCCAGTTAGATGTTGATGTGATTTGTTGTCATTAAAAAGTTTACACCAAGGTAAAACTGAAATAACAAAATGATGAGTCAGACCCTGTTTGAAATAACGACAGGAACATAGGAGCATAAAACCAACTGTGCTGTGCATGTTATGTGTGAGCAACTGGTATTCGGTTTCACAGCCTAATCCATGGTGCACAGTGGTGTTCTTTTTGTCTCAAATCCCTGCTGCGGTAGACTTCCAACTCCTGTGGCATCACGTGTGCCCTGTTTATTTGAGATAGAATAGTATTTCAAGCACACCCTATGGAGCTGGCCTGAGAACCACTGCTCAGGCTGAGCTGATAGCTAGGGCAGTAAGGAACTTTTCTAAGTGAAATTCAGCAATCTATATCAGAAGCTATAAATGTCTGAAAGGCATTTTGCTGCTGAGTAATGTTTTTCTGGTGCTCTACAGCATGCCCTTCTCTGGGTAGGGTCATGCTTGATGGACAGCTGATATCCAACTTCTTTTGCTGGCTGAACAGTCAGTTGCAACCCGTGATAATGCTGCAACATTACTCTTCTGGTTTCACACAAGTTTTGGAGATTTGCTGTAGGGGTCAGAGCCACCCTGCCAGCTCCACAGCCCCTCAGCACCAGCACGAATGAGCTGCTGCTCTCCTGCCCCTGTCCCACACACGACTCCTCTCCCTCCATGCCACAGTTGCTGGGGGCACCATCTGCGACACATTTTCCCCCCAGAGCTGAGTTGGTGAGTGTGCTCACCTCGTCACCCTAGGACTAGCTCAGTACAGGTGCAGCACATGCGGTGGTCTCCCTTCCCATTACTTCTTCATCCTGCCAGACCACCACATACCCTGAATACATTGCAGGGAAAGTCCTACTTGTGGGCTGGAGAACTAGCTGATGATCCAAAAATGCGCTGTGTTTTTGAGGAGTATGCTTGTGCTTGCTAAACATTTTCCAGTGTTTTGGTAAGTCCTTAGGTTTGGAGTAGTTTTTATTTTTTTAATTGAAACTTTTTAAAATGAGACGTTTACAGGCAGGGCATTTATCTGTGGGATCAAAATGGCCAAATACACACACAGCATGATACTACAATAGCCAATTTAACTTGTCCCATATTGGCTTGCCTTGTTTTGTACCTAACCTTAGGGTAACTAGCTCAACTCATTTGCTAGCTTCTAGCAGAAGGGGGCAGCTCTTTTCACATCCCTGCCAGTACAGAAGTTTTCAGCCTTGTAGATCTGCTGGAAATGTGGTAATCTGCATGAGGGAAGTCTCAAAAGGTGATTAAAGCTGTTACCTCACTGCATTTTTGCTGCAGCCCCTGTTCTTTCCCAGTGCATTGTACTCCTCCACCAGCACTACCACTTGAGCTCTCTGGTCACTGCTATCTTAGCTGCCCAGCAGGCAGGCATGTCTGGTGGTACCTAAGTTGTCCTTTCCCAGCTCACTTGCCTCCCTTTTGCTTTCTACGGTATCTCTTATCTTCTCCCCCATCCCAGCACCCCACCCTTTGTCCATGCTTGTTGCTGCTGCCTCCTTGCACCCTTCTTATCTGCCTTCCTATAGCCCCTCCTTGACTGTCAGCCTCAAGCAAGAAGTGGACTTCAAACTTGGATCTCACTGGGCAAGTGAGAGGGAAAAGGACTTTGAAGGAAACATCGATCATCTCTTCTTAGACAACACAAACTTTTTCCCACTCATGCAGTTTAAAAGCGAAAGACAGGCACTGCTAATGCTAGTTGTGACAACGTAATGACAGAGAGTGACTAGGCTTGAACTGCACTGCAGATGGGCTGTTGTCCTTTGGGGGGTTCATGTCTGGTCTTTCACTGCTGAGCATTCTGGGGCCCCTGCACTCCTGGCATGAGGTAGGTTGCAGGAGGCGGGGGGAGCAGCGATGCACAACTGATGTTTCAGGTTAACAATTTTGGAGTGATAAAGCCACATGTGAAACACTTTTCCTGCCTCTTTCTCCAGGGCCGCTGTCCTTGATGCAATTGTGCCGCCTGTGCATCAGGAGGTGCTTTGGACACAAGCAACATCAAAAAATAACTGGACTTCTCCTCCCAGAAGAGCTGAAACATTTCCTTCTCCATGTATAAGCCTTACATGTTTGAATTGGTGCCTTTAATAACACAGCAAGGTTTGTTGAGGAAAGACTCCTGATCAGTAGTATTACCAATGCCTGCAATGTTCATTTATGACAATTGCTGGTCTATAGTAAGGCCATGAAAGGCCCAAGAAGCATGGGACTGATCAACTCACTCAGACCGTGCTGCCACCACCCCTAGCAAATCTGTCATTTTGGAAATGAAGAATTCTCCATGACTGCATGGTGAAGCTTGGAAATGTGACTTGAGAGCCCCCTAGAAAGCGTAGAAAATGAGCATAGCGTTTTAAAATAGATCACTTGATTCTCTGGCACAGGTTCAGAGGGCTCATGGTTGATAGCTCTTTATGAAGAAAACACATAGCCCAGTGCAGCACTAACAGAACTTCATGTATATATTGAAGATACTGAGGATAGCACTCATGCGCCTGCCATCTGTGAGGGCAGGTACACATACCCTCATCACTGTATGGGTAAGGAAAGGGAACCCAACTGAATCTACTTGCAAAGCAAGCGGGGCCTTCTGGCAGATATTACTTGTTTTCAAGTGTATTACACTGCAGATAGAGGAGCACCAACCAACAATCATCTGCATTTAGACCAGCATCTGAAACACGCATTTCTGCCATGACAAGTAGGTCACTGCTGATGGCAGCTCCCTGCAGCGCAATCATAGTGGGGGGAAAGTTTTTAATAATCCATTAAAATCACTTATTCTTGATGTTTTGAGACATAAGGGAGATGCAGTTCAGAGCTGTATATTTTCTCCTTGTAGCACATTGTTTTTCAAGGGCACAAGCTATCAGTTGCAGGCATTAAGTGCTCCCCCTTTCTGCCCTGAAAATTACTGATACTTCCTAAGCATTTCTCAGCATGTGTCAGAAAAACAACAGCTTCTATCCCCTTACCCACCCAAGAAAACAGATATTTTTTCTCTTGGAGAGATGCTACCTCATTCATAGCAATTTTCATGGCAGTGATAATAATACCACCTCTAATGTGTGGTCATAAAACAATTAAAACACTGAATTAAAGTCCATTAAAAAGATAATGGGTAATTTCCGCCACCCAAGTGGTTGCTGAGCTGCTGGCTCAGTGTGTGCCACTCAAACAAACATGACATGTGGTTCTTATTCCACTGAGGTCACAAGAACAAATATTCCCTCCAGCTAAACTTTAACAATAGTGCTTTTCTTTCCCTCCTAGAAACATGTCCTGCTGCCACAAACCAAAGTGCAGTTATGACCACTCTGTGCTCTCCTGGGTGCTCCCCCGGGGGCTATCATCAGCCTGATACACACAGAAGCAAGGATGCTGAAGCTTTGACTCTCCTGCCCACCTCCCTGTCCCCTCTCCACCTCTGAACCATGGTACATCTACATCACCTGGGGGCAGCAGCACAGCCACCACTTCCCCTGAAGGGGTACTGCCAGGTCACTCCTGTGTTAGGGGAGCAGAACTCTCTTTGGTGGTTTTGGAGATCTTTCTTTTTCGCTTTGCACTGGAGACTCCTGCAAGAGTGGGCTTGCTGTGTGAAAACTGTGATGACGTTGTTAATGCCAGCACTGAGATTATACGGATTCCTCATTTCCTAAATGAAGAGAACAGCAGCTTTCAAACACACAAAGTTATTTTGATGTTTACTAGTGTGCTGCTGTGTGTTGTGCAGGCCTTCCTTTCGCATATGAGAAGTTAAAGAGAATGGATCAAAAACTACCTGGATGTTCTTATTCAATATAAATTGCAATTCAAATCCTCAGCTGGACATGTCTGCTGGCTATAGGCATACAGTATGATGGTCCGATTTTTCTTTTGTGCTGACCAAACACATCAAGAGTAGTTCTGTTGGTATTGTGGGACACTAAATTGTACCCTAGTGGAAAAAAATTGCAAATACAGTTAGGTTCATAACTCCCCTTGTGATAGAGAAACCTAGAAATCCTCACTTACCTGACCCATTTGTCACACATAATTTGAGCCGTGTAAAAATTCACTGGATGATTTAAAATGGCCTTCTATATTCCTTCCCTGCTCCGGGGGAAGAAAAATAGACATCCGCCTTCATGAATTGAATAAAAGCAGGTATTTTGGGTGGGAAAGGTAGTTCCTTCTAAAGTCAGTATCTTGGATAAGCTGAACCTGCATTGAACAGGCAGAGAACACATAACAAACCTAGTGATTAACTTTTGAAGATTTAAGCATAAAGAACCCCTGCTTTGGTGACACATCTGAAAGATGAAGGTCCAGCTTATTATATTCTAGATGATGAAAAACCAATTTTTTAATGTATTACTTTTATAATTTGCCTTTAAACATCTTTTTTTATAACTTTAGCCAATGGGTTTATAGGAATAATGCTAATATCAGGAAAAATTGTTCTGAGAAGGTGGTGAGACCATTGCTTCTAGATTGCTTTTCATTTAGATTTTCATAGTGTGACTCTGTTTACTTGACTCCCTCTGATCAAGTGTAATTAGGATGAATTCTGTATGCGGTTTGTATAATCTCAGCATGTTTGCTTATTTATTTTAATATGAATTGTGGTCAACACTGGCGAATTACTGCTTTATGCATCAACACTTATCCAGTTATGAACTGTAAAAGTTGTACCAGATGCAAACTGAATAAGCTCCTTATATGTGAGGTTTGGATTTTTTTCTATATTTGAAATCATTCCAAATGTAATGCAGGACTTGAAAGATTTTCAGGAATATATTTTACCAGATTCTTTGCTATTATTTTGTTAGCAGTATAATGGTAGTCAAGGCACAGTTGTATAGGATATTTGCTCAAAAATAAATAGTTTATACTCTTTATTTTTTGCTTTCATTTTTTAAATTGTAGCACTAATTTTGTGTATTGTCTGATACTGTTGAATTTTGGACTGAATTCTCATTGTTTACAATTCTGCTTACAGGTGGTTAGCATACAGAATAATTCCTTCAAACAGGCCTATAGCAAAGATAAGGCTAAAATGCAAATACTGTGCAAATCTTGCCTTTTGATGATACTTTAAGATAGAGTTGGACTCTTCCAATTCTTTTTCTACTCAGCTGAGGGTTAGTGAAAAAGAGGTGGAGATTTCACAAAAAAGGAAAGGAAATGAAAATATATACATTGAGATGTTCACCGTCTTTAGTTTGTTTGGGGTTATTTTACTGATTTGCATGAATTTATTTCCCCTGTCTCCTCAGCAAGTGATCTGGATGCCCCTGTATGTTCCTTCACTGGAAGTGAGTGTGCGAAAATCTTTAGGATCAGAAGTTCAAGGGGTGTCTGCCAGTATCCACCTGAAGCTGGATAGACATAAGAGAGCAGTAATTCCCTCTCCATTAGATGCATCTCTGGGCGTCTCTGCCCACAGAGACAGAATGAAAGAGAGGGCAGTAACCAGCAAGCAGCTTTATAGGGTGTTTTTGTTGGATACAGAGCTGTTTATGAAAAATGCAGAACTGAACAACCAACACCTCAACAAAAGAAGACAACTGATTTAAGCGAGAAAATTATCTTTTGATTTATTGAAAGATGTCTGATGTTACAAATTATTGCAAAATAGTTTTGGCTCTACAGCAGTTGCTAGGTGGGATCAGCCATGTCCCAGGACTCAGTTCTTCATTCTGCAGTCATGTGCAAAGGTCCACAGCTGCCATGCTCATTTCTCAACATCTAATTTTTTTCTCAACTGGAAACCACAGACATCCTAATCCAGCAAACATAATACACAGCTTTAGAGCATACGCAGAGAATGTTCTCTTGCCTCTCCACTGGCATGAATTAATTTCAAGGTGACTAAAAAGGAAATAAATTTTACTTTACTAGTTTAACAAAATGGGGCAGACCAGATGCAAAATATCGGATTAGTGGTGCTAGAAGAGTGAAAAGAGAGTGCTTGTATCCCTAGATTAGGATATACTCAATTCTCCTCAAACTCATGCTCTTGAGAGCCGCAGGTCCAGGACTTGAAGCCCCTGAAGCCCCTTTTTCTTGCTTAACATATGCACAGCATGTTTGAAAATGGAGACTGTTTTGCCCTGCAGTCCCAGCCTAAATCCTGCTTACTTCAGATAAAAATTCCTGGGAGTTATTTCTCTGCATATCGAGCAATTGACATTCCTTGATACATTGCTCAGCTCACTGCTCCAAGAGATACTCACTTTCATGCACACAGGCAACATTTGATGCCTCAGGGAGTCCACTTTTCTTTAAAATGGCAGCAGTGAGCTATTGGTAGGAAGACAAATGTTTCAAATTCTTGTATCCTCATTCAACACAGTAACCTTTATTCCAGCCCTACCTGAGTACCTGGGCAGCAAGGATACCTGAACAATAACTGGGTTATGTTGCTGTACAACAAGGTCTTGTTTCTTTTCCATGCAAGGTGAAGCCTTTCCTTTCTGAACTACTGCCTTTTGCATTTTTAAAGGGTTTGAAACTCATTAATCACTACCGACTCAGGAGACACAGGACTAGATTCGTGGCTTTAGTGCCTGTGAAGTAAAATTGAATTTGTATTCTTGTCAGCTGACTCACTTCACAAATTAAACTGTGGAGTCTCTACTGAGTCTGGGGCTTTTGAAATCCCTAGAGATTTTCTTTATGATGACTTTTTCTTTCTGAAAAATACAGTGGTAGCAGTTAAACCAGCTCTTTGTATTGTGACAGCACTCTGACTCTGAATCCTGAAGTTTCATACAGATCTGAGAAAGATGTCACAATGCCACGAGCATAGGGTTGCCTCATTGTTATTGAAACTGAACTTTTTATTAAATTATACATTTTGGTGAACAAGAATTGTGTCTGTTTTTCCTTTGATTAAATAGTTGACCTGAAACAAGAACTGTGGTGTTGCAATCTTCCGTATGCTGTGAAGTTCCCAGCAGCTGCTTTGCTTTGCCTGTTCTCCTTGAAAGTGTGCCACCCCTGTACCCAGCTTCTCTTTTACACCCTTCTGACAGAAGCATGAGGACTGAGGATGACAAACTCTTTGTTCCGATTGTCTATATTTAATTTTTCCTATAAGCCGGTAGGTGGCACCTCTGTCTTTCTAAGTCTCTTCAACAAAATCTACGGACGTCCCTTTCTGAAATACCTCCGTTCATATTCATGGGCTCAGAATAAGCAATAGATGTATTTCTGCTCCTCAGCTAATCAGACCTCGGTATACACAAGGTGTGGGCATATGCTCACATATATGCTCCAACCCTGTCAGTGTTTAAGGCCAGGTTGGAGAGTGCCTTGGGTGACATGGTCTAATGTGAGGTGTCCCTGCCCATGGCAGGGGGGTTGGAGCTAGGTGATCTTAAGGTTCTTTCCAACCCAAACTATTCTATGATTCTATGATTCTTTATCCTGACTTCGAGTTAAGTCTATGAATTTGTTACATAGAATAGGTGAAGCTCTTCTCAGGTGCTGGGATACTAACTCTTTTCATTCACTGACTGCTGGAGGGGTATGGCTTTGCTCACAGCTTGCAGCCATTTTTTTAATCAGTCAGACACCCTACCCAAAACCTTTTCCTAATGGAGGAAAGGTTAAAAAGTAGCTTTCTCTCTCTCTCAAACTATAATTACTTCTATTATTTCTAAGGTTAGAAAATAAACAAAACCAACCCCAAACAATTCAATCCAAATCAAGCAAATCATTAATTTTTCTTTCAGGAGAACAAAACACATGAAAAATATTATCCAAATGTTGGGCTACTGGGACATACTATTTAGAGGTGATAGAAGCAAATTCAATTCCCCTTCTAGAATGCAATAGATTCAATCTCTCTTTTCTATCCCTGGAGAGAGATCCTCCTAATTTTTGGTGAAAATAAGAATCTGTCTAAACCATTTTGTCCAGCACAGCTGTCTGACTTGAATTCACTAATAGGTTTTCACTGGCAGTGTCAGTACCTAAGAGTGTAAGACCAGATGTTTGCATTAGGATATCACTGGAGCAGGGACTGGCATCCCCAGAGGGTATGAAATGGGGTTCTGGGACAGAGGCAGGGTGGGGGGTGCCCCAGGGGCTGCCATGGGGCAGTAAGTGCTGGTGGTGCCCTCAGGGCCTGCATGTCTGGGTAGCCATGCAAATTCACAGCATACATGGCATCCTATAAAGAGGAGACTATAGCTCCGCCACGTATTTTGTATATGGCTAATTCTCTCCACTTGTTCTGTGAGGAAAAAGCCAACTGTATCCTTGGCTGCATCAAAAGGATTATGACCAGCAGGTCAAGGGAGGTGATCCTGCCCCTCTACTCTGCTCTTGTGAGACCTCCCTTGGAGTATTGTGTGCAGTTCTGGTGTCCTCAACATAAAAAGGACATGGAACTGTTGGAGCAAGTCCAGAGGAGGGCCACGAGGATGATCAGGGGACTGGAGCACCTCCCGTATGAAGATAGGCTGAGAAAATTGGGGCTGTTCAGCCTGGAGAAGAGAAGGCTGCGTGGAGAGCTCATAGCAGCCTTCCAATATCTGAAGGGGGCCTATAGGGATGCTGGGGAGGGACTCTTCATTAGGGACTGGGGTGAGAGGACAAGGGGTAATGGGTTCAGACTTAAACAGGGGAAGTTTAGATTGGATCTGAGGAAGAAATTCTTTACTGTAAGGGTGGTGAGACCCTGGAATGGGTTGCCCAGGGAAGTTATGAATGCTCCATCCCTGGCGGTGTTCAAGGCCAGGTTGGGCATAGCCTTGGTTCCATGGTTTAGTGGGAGGTGTCCCTGCCCATGGCAGGGGGGTTGGAACTAGATGATCTTAAGGTCCTTTCCAACCCTAGCTATTCTATGATTCTATGATTTCTGGTTGATTTTATCTGAGAAAATGAACAATTGTTTTTTACTCTCTTCTTGGTACTCACTTGATAAATCCTCTCTTATCCCTCTCTCTCTCATAGCCTTCTATTTTACCCAAGCCAAAGAATCCCAGCCACCACTACTTAGACAGAAGCTGGGGGTCTGAAATATTGTGGTTCGATCTGTAAATAAAGTATTCCCCCAAAAAAAAGTATAAAAAGAGGGGAGCCATCTAAAGCTTCCCAGCTGCATTCTTTGTGCGCCCTGTAGTGTGTCTCAGACACTCCCCTGTTCTTGGATCATACAATCAGACAGCTTAATCCAAAAGAAATGCCTATTGAAATGCCCTCAGTTCATTTCCTGAAGGGGTTTTGAACATGCTCTCTCCTTTCAGTTATCTCATTCCATAAAAATTATCTCAATTGTTTTGCATGCTTATCCCGTATTAAAGGGGAGCTGCTATGTGCAAAGCTCTGGCAAACGGCTTAGCACAGAGAGTTCTTTTACTGAGATACGGCAAAGGGATCATGCCTGATCCCTGCACACAGTCTGGAGTCTGTGTCTGCTCTTCCATGTGCCTGTGCAGCTGAGGCAGTCAGGCATTTCTTCCCTGTTAAGCATGATGATTAAAAGCCCCCAAACCCTATGATCTGAATGCCAGAACTTTGAGGGACATGCAGGAAAGGAGTAACTGAATACATTTCTGGCCGGGGAGGATGAGATAGTGATTTGCTGCCTTTATCCAGTGCTGCCTCCCTGCTGCCCCAGACACAAGAGCCCTCCTGGGGCCAGAGGGCAGAAAAGCAGCCACCATGGGGACTTGCATCCCAGCTGTCTTTGCCCACTCCTCTGGGCAGCACTAGGTTTAGCCTGCAGATGGTATTCCTGGCACACAGAAAAGTTTTGCAAGAGGAATAATCAGTGGAAAAAACAAGCTAGTAGACTAGTGGTTCTGGGACTTAATGCAACCTGGGCTCACATGGATCTGGGAATCACCCGTCATTGCTATTTCCACCCGAAACCCACGCAACTATTTTACTGTCTTACTATTGCCCAACCTTTCAGCATCAATTGATCAAAAGTGGGATCCAGCGGGATGCAGGGTTTCTCTTAACTGATGGATTAACCGTGCTTTATATTTACCTTCCTTTTATGGTGAAAAGTAATATTTTTATCATTCATAGATGCTGTGAGGAAGGCACTGGAGAATTCTGGGAAAAAATTAATGCAAATGTTCTCTGTATTTGGTCACTGTTTGTCAACGACGTGGTAATTAGAGGTATCCTGCAGCACTCTCAGTGTTAGAAAAGTTGCTTATTGACGTAGTTTTTTTCCATAAGAGTTTGCTTAAGACATTTTTCCCTCAACATCCATTAACACTTGACAGAAAAAAGAGCATTTCCAGAAAATGGAAAATCCATAGTTACTGAAATTACATATAATTAACCAATTAGACACTGAAATGTGCCTTGGTGTTCAGAATGGGTACTTACTGGAGTATAATACTCTTCAAAACCCTTTCTTTCTTCTAAGGAAATAATTGCTACTACCAGCTTCCTAAATTCACAGGCTGACTGTTACAACTTTCTAGATAGCAGCTCCAGGCAAAAGTCCTTCTCTTAATTTATTTTGGGCAAGAATGCTCCTTGGAGGTCTTTGGAGCCTTCTTCTAAAAAGCATGCAGTGCAGAACTTTACAAAGCCATTTGGTGTCACAGCCAGGACTTGTCACATCTGTGCTCCTTGCTGTGCAGTGACTCTGATTTCAGGGAAATGTCTTATTTCCTCATCTTCTTTACCATGTTTTGTTTATACAGCTTTTCACGTTCTACAGCCCAGGGGATGTATGCGTTGCTTATGATGATCTAATTCAGCTTCACGTCTTAGAAATAAATGCCTTCACCTGACTACATGTAGGTTAGGCCTTTTCAATGTAATATGTGCCATGAATAATTATGGCAACTCTTCATGCACCCTTCTAGATAAGGTAATTTAATAAGACATAGAAGTGCCTGCCTGGAGATGTGCATTTGCCTTGTGTAAATGAAGGCGGTTATTTTGATGATGCTCTCATTTCTCTGACCCTTCTACAGGACTGCCTAGAATATTACAAATATCAGTGACAAAAAAATGTAGGGTGCAGAAACGGCATCACTAACTTAGAGTGTTTGTGCTACTTCTGTGCAGGAAATTGCAGCTGGCTGGCATACATAGGGTGGACAACTCCTTCACCAGTTTCTTCTGGCTCCATAAAAGCCATAAACGAAAGGAGATAGGAGCTCTGCTTTGCTCTCCATCACCTGCATGCTTCTGGGCTTGATCTATTAGAATTCAGCTTTGCAGCTTGAGCCTGTGAGGGGGAGTGCTGTAACCAGCTGAGTGGGAAGCATGCACCACAGATATTTAAGGGCTGTAGAGTTTTTGGTTCAATTAATATGGCCCTGCTCTTAAGTGACACATATTTTAACACAGAGCTCCAGTTATGGTCATCATGAGGCTGCTGTCCTGTTAGCAGCACTGAGGTTGGTAATATGGTGTACGTGGGCTGAAATGAACAATCTCATTTTATATTACGCATCAGCCTTTGAAGCTACTTCAGGTGACAGTAAAGGCAAGTTGGTTTAACTACCGTTTTGGCCACCTCAGACTTCTATTGAAGTCAGGATATTTTAATATAACCAGGGAAAAGAAAAAATTTTCTTGGTGGAGATTTGTACAAATTACTTCTGTCCTCTTTTCTTATCACTTCAAACAATTTTCACATTCTTCCTTTCACTAGTGCACTTATTGACTCATATGTACTGAAGCACCTTGCCTCCTGGCTCATTTTGCTGGATCATTACACGTATTTATTGCTGCATTTCTCTGAAGCAATTTCATTAAGTTCTGTTTTATGGCTATCACAAAAATCTGTTAGCATACAGTGCACTTTCATGCTCATAGCAAGTGCAAGTTCATTTTGTCTCTTAAATTTTATTAATCTCAATCATTTAAAAATGAAAAAAAAAAACAGTTCAATTACTGCAGGATTTTGCCTCTTTCCATTAAGAGCAAAATAAACCTAATTTCCTACAGCTTTCTGCTTTATAGCTCAAAGCTGTTGTGTGGATTACTTTTCTGAGAGCTATTATGATTACCCACAGGGAGAAAAAGTTCAGTAAAGTATCAGCTGCTGAGTCTCCAAAGAAACATCTATCTGGGGAAAGCTTGGAGTTCTTTTCAGCCTTTTGTAGCTACTGAAGGGGCATTTCAGCTCCCTCAACCTCATGAAAGGTGACTGCTAACATTAGTATTTTTAAAGTGATACAAGTATGAGGCATGAATGTGAACATTGCTGAGGGATTTGGAAAGCACTTTGGAAGAGTGCAAAAGGCAGATAAAAAGAATTGCTGAGAATTACACAGTGGCTCAAAAGCACTTTTGCATCTAAATACCGGCTACAAAATCCTCCAAAATAGACACCTGTAATTTCTGGTAAGTGTTGTTCATGTTCCAAATGACACAGTCCCTAAACTTCCCTTGACATCCAGATCTTTAAAGCTATTTAAATGTCATAGTACACAAATTTTGCTTGGACCAGACTGTGAATAGAGGTCCTATGGACTCATGCGTGGCCATCCTTAGTCCAGTGACACGTTCACTGCCTTACACAATCCTGTTGCATTTTCAAACACATCTCAGGAATTAGTTGCAATTAAACCCTCTAATTTCTGTTACCCCACAGTGCAAGGTGTGCAAGCATACCATCCATCTCCGCAGTAGTTCCTGAGTGCCTTACAATCAGCTTCCGTGGCTCCTGGCACCTCCTTTGATGTGTGGATGACCTGAGAATTCAGATTCACAATCTGTATTTGCATGGCAGCATTTTCTCAATATGCAGTACATGATGAAACTGCAATTAGGGATTCCCCTCTGGTTTTTCATAATTGCTATAAAGAAGGCTCTGTTGATTTGGCTTCACTGAGGCTGAACAGCATCTGGGTGCCACAGCACAACCTGATTTCTGCTTCAGCCATTGCCAGCATCAAGGACCAGACTGCGGAATGCTTTTGCTTCCTTCAGATCACTGTGACTGGGCTTCTTTCTCATAAGGAGGAAGGAGGGTACAAAGCAGAGGTAATATTTGTTTGAATCTCACTCACCAAGGAGGCAGAATGATGTTTCACGCACATATGAAAGAGCACTGTGGTCAGATGGTCAGATTACAGGTGTTATTCTCAGTACAGCTGAGAATTATACGGTGTTCTTCACAGCTCTTTCCCATCTAAGAGTCCAAAGTTTTTGCAAGCTTATTTATCTGATAAGTGGGTAAGCAAAGAAAGAGTGCCAAGTTACTAAAGGAATCAGAACAATTTGGCTGGTTTGTTTCATGAAGCATTGGATGTCATGCTTCTCCCAAAGAAAAGAAGAAAAAATATGACAAAAAATATTGGTGGAGAAATGAAAAAAGAAAAAAAAAGCATTTGTCCTACAGCTCTGTTGAAGAAGAATGTCAACAAGGCAATAAGCACAGTGTAATGAATCCTCATACCCTTCCATTCTTCTTCCCAGTGTTTATAAAGGGAAACCCTGGAGGCTTTGCTGGTGATTTTTGCTTTAGATGTTTCTTGAAAACACGTACTTTTATCCAAGATATTCTGACTTCAAGACAGGGGTTTGAATTAATGCACTGGGCAATACAGTTGGCTGTGTTTGGAGAGTCCTCAAGCTACAGCTGCTGCAAAATCAAATTGCCCAATTGTTCAGCAAAATATGCACACTGAGAGAACACAGCAGCACTACTTTTGAGACAGAGCTGGCTTCACCTGATCTCTAGATGCAGTTCAGGACACTGACTTTGGTATTTAAAACCTCAGGTTCTAAGGCCCAAGGTGCAAAGTTGGCTTGGCATGACTGTTTCCAGTAACACCACTTTTTGGCCACCAGGAATGCTGCAAAGCATGTTCCTGCAGAGCTGAAATTATGGGGCCTTTTCACACAAGTACGTTACGGGGGGTAAACTGCAATAATATGATAAAGAGTGTGATTTAAGGCTGTTTTTCTGCATGGATGGTGAACCAATGCCTTAATGGGGAATATTATGCAAACCTAAAGAATACACTTTTTAGCACACAGATCCTTAACCCAAGGATCTCGCAGGACAGAGACCCCAGCTGGAGTTTCTTGTTTCTCCCCATTAGCTTTTCTTTTTATTTCCTGGCATTGAAACTAAAATGGAATAGAACAGAATAACATTTTGCAGGAGAAGGAACTGCAGATGTGGAGAGCAAGGCGACAGATTCTAAGGAAACTTTTTTACAAGGCAACAGATTTTAAGAAACTTTTCTATCTGCCTAAGAAAGATTTCCGTGAGAAGCAGATCCCATGTAGCAGCAGCAGAGGCAAACTGCGCATCATTTTGTTTTGTTTTCATTTGAAAAATATGCTTATATGGATTTTATTATTTTGTAAGCATGTAATGTGGTACTGCCACTGCTGGTAATAGCCATGAGCTTTTTATTCAGTTTGCATGATCTCAGTACTGAGGCTTGTCAGGCTTGGTCTGTATGAGTATTTCTTGACCTTGCCTGCAGCTTTTTGCTTGGATCCTGGCATGAGGAAGAAGAAAACGTCGATGAGAACATCATGTTCTTCCAGCAAAAGCCTTCAAATGTTGATGGCTTATTGTAACCACCCCCCATTATCACTAGCATGAAACCACCATGGGGCCCAGAGGAGCAGCAAGAGAGTCAGCATAAGTCTTCAAAAGGGGTGAAGATTAGAGAGGTCGTTACAAAAAAAAAAATATATATATATATAAAACAAGAAAACCAAAACAAGAAAAAACAAAAAAAAAAAAACATATCAGTTTCTAGTTTTTAAAATCCAGATTGCAGCGTGTCACTTACTAATCACCAGCAAATTCACAGACAGTAGATGACCTTAAAACCCTCATGATTTCTATAACTGCAATCAACCATAAACCTGGTAGCTCTGTAAACTTGCCTATCAATGCAGTTTCCATAGCTCTACCACGTGTTATAAGACCGTAACTATGAGACATAATTATTGATTTAAAATGAGTCCAGTTTAGCTCTTGGGTGCTGTTTCATCTAGTAGTCAACATATAAGTAATTCACAATAGTATTTGATGACTGTTGCAAAGATTAACTTGGTTTCTAAATCTTCAAAAGCAGTACTTGGGTTTCTCCACTGTTCTGTCCATTTGCTGACCTGTCAGGAAGAAGCAAGTGATGGTCTGTAAACCAAATAAGACTGTTGTACATTAAGACTTCCCAAGCAGGTAGGTCTTGACAAAGTTTAATGCAGAAGCCTGCAAGCTTTCTCATGGCTTTTCTTTTATCTTCTCATTGGATGACGAGGAATAATTTGGGGCTGAGGTGGAATAGCTACTAGAACAAAAGGGCAGATCACCTCCACCTTAATAGACTGAAAGACTCACCATATGAAGTTTCAAGACTTCTTTCAAGGGCTTTATCAAGTTTAAGTCGTTTAACTGGAGAATTTCTGACACTACAGCTATCTTCAAAAAGCAGATAAGTATGATCTGGATAACAAAAGAATTGATATGTCCTTCCTCCCCGAAATCACTGTCCTTGATGGTACCTGAAATTGCATGGGAGATTCTCCAGAGGTTGAGGAGGAGGTACCTAAAAAAGTATTGATCGTCTTCTTAGGCTTGTGTCCACGTGTTTCTGCTACCATTTCTTCTCATCCCTGACAATAGGGTGACATTGTTACTGTTGGGAAGTTTGGGCTCTGTAAGCAGTTTGAGATCTGAGTCATTCTGTGGGATGAAGGTCTTGCTGAGTAATACCTTCTCTGAAGGGCATTCTTTGTAGGAAAAGGACTGTGATTGCGTAAGTAGTCCATTCATGCCAGAGATTCTTAAAGAAAGCGTCCCCAAAGACAGGTTGTGAGTCAAATGGTTCCTTTGCTACTATAAGATACTTCAAAGATGTGATCTGTTGTTTAGACAAGTGTGATGCGTGAGGGTTGAATGAATTCCTTTCTATTCCTGTAGGACATACATTAGATAATTAGATTCCCACCAAGGGAAAGGCAGAAAGGAATTTCTCTCCAAAATTTACACTTGTTAATTGCAGTCCTCAGAGGATCATAGAATCATAGAATCATAGAATAGTAAGGGTTGGAAAGGACCTCAAGATCATCGAGTTCCAACCCCCCTGCCATGGCCAGGGACACCTCCCACTAAACCATGCCATCCAAGGTTATGTCCAACCCCACCTTGAACGCTGCCAGGGATGAAGCATTCACAACCTCCCTGGGCAACCCATTCCAGGGCCCCACCACCCTTACAGTAAAGAATTTCTTCCTCAGATCCAATCTAAACCTCCCCTGTTTAAGTTTAAACCCATTACCCCTTGTCCTCTCACCACAGTCCCTAATGAAGAGTCCCTCCCCAGCATCCCTATAGGCCCCCTTCAGGTATTGGAAGGCTGTTATGAGGTCTCCACGCAGCCTTCTCTTCTCCAGGCTGAACAGCCCCAATTTTCTCAGCCTATCTTCATACGGGAGGTGCTCCAGTCCCCTGATCATCTTCGTGGCCCTCCTCTGCACTTGTTCCAACACTTCCATGTCCTTTTTATGCTGAGGACACCAGAACTGCACACAATACTCCAAGTGATGTCTCACGAGAGCAGAGTAAAGGGGCAGGAGCACCTCCCTCGACCTGCTGGTCACACTCCTTTTGATGCAGCCTAGGATACGGTTGGCCTTCTGGGCTGCAAGCGCACACTGCCGGCTCATGTTCATTTTTTCATCAACCCACACCCCCAAGTCCTTCTCCGCAGGGCTGCTCTCAATCTCCTCCCCACCCAATCTGTAGCTGTGCCTGGGATTGCTCCGACCCAGGTGGAGGACTTTGCATTTAGCATGGTTAAACTTCATCAGGTTGGCATCAGCCCACCTCACAAGCGTGTCAAGGTCCCTCTGGATGGCATTCCTTCCCTCCAATGTATCAACCGAACCACACAGCTTGGTGTCATCGGCAAACTTGCTGAGGGCGCACTCAATCCCACTGTCCATGTCACCCACAAAGATGTTGAACAAGACCGGTCCCAACACCGATCCCTGGGGGACACTACTCGTTACTGGTCTCCAGCTGGACATTGAGCCATTGAGCACTACTCTTTGCGTGCGGCCATCCAGCCAGTTCTTTATCCACCGAGTGGTCCACCTATCAAATTGATGTCTCTCCAACTTAGAGACAAGGATGTCATGGGAGACAGTGTCAAAGGCTTTACACAAGTCCAGGTAGATGACATCAACTGCTCTGCCCCTGTCCATCAGTTCCGTAGCCCCTTCATAGAAGGTCACCAGATTGGTCAGGCAGGATTTCCCCTTAGTGAAGCCATGCTGGGTGTCACCAAGCACCTTGTTGGTTTTCATGTGCCTTAGCATGCCTTGCAGGATAATCCGCTCCAAGATTTTGCCAGGCACAGAGGTGAGACTGACTGCTCTGTAATTCCCTGGCTCATCCATTTTCCCCTTCTTAAAAATGGGGGTTATATTTCCCTTTTTCCAGTCATCGGGAACTTCACCTGACTGCCATGATTTTTCAAATATGATGGACAGTGGCTTAGCAACTTCATTTGCCAGCTCCTTCAGGACCCGTGGATGGATTTCATCCAGTCCCATGGACTTGTATACATTCAGGTTCCTAAGGTGGTCCCGAACAAGATCCTCCCCCACAGTGGGCCCAGGGTCCCCACCCTCACCGTCCCCACGTCTGCCTTCCAAGACTTGGGTGGTGGGGTCAGAGCATTTGCCGGTAAAGACTGAGGCAAAGAAGTCATTAAGAACCTCAGCCTTCTCCAAATCCAGGGTAGCCAGTTCTCCCGATCCCTTTGTAATTTATCAAGAAACACTCTAAATACTTGCGATGTAAGACACTGGACTGCCTGCACACACTACTCTTTCTGGAGTCCCTACTTTTGGGAGAACAAAGCATTAAGTATTTCTCGGTCCATTATTTACTCTGCCACTAAGGCAATAAAGAGGTATAATATTAAGAAAAAAAAAAGAAAAAGAGTTTACACATTGAGACTTCAATGTCAAGCTTGTCATTGCAAGGTAACCAAAGGTGATAGGTTAAATGAATGCATACAATCAGTATTATTAGAAACAGTGTATTCTTCTCAGAGCTCATTTTCTCTTTCCTCTTAGTCCCAGGACGCATCCTGGTCAAAAGAACTGGAGGTTTAGTACTAATGGCAAGAACCCCTCTTCTGAGTGATGCCCTCAGTTGTTATTTTAGGGTTTCCTGCAGGACAACCATGTCAGCATCTTCTCTCCTCTTCATTTCATTATTCAGATTTGGAGTATGAATGCAACTGTATTTTATGGCTCTGCCTGGAAGCTTGGAAGATTTTATCACTCCAGGGTTCATCTCTGAAATAGCAGGGGTATATGGACTGTGAAAATAAAATGTAGGCTCTTTCTGGAGGTGGACACAGGATTCCACCCCATCCTCTGTTGTCTTGCTATCTTTCTGCTGATGCACTCACATCAACTGCTATTCAGGCTGTTGGTTATAAACGTATTCAGGCAAGCTTACAATTTCTGATATGTTACTCATTTTCTACACAGAATGCAGCTGGGCATGCATGACAGGTTATTAGTTACTCTGAGCACGTGTAATGGAGGGCAAGCACCCTCTGCTCTGATACTGTTTCATGGGACCCTATGTAGTAGCAATTCATCTGCTTTACTATTTAGCTTCCACAACCTAATTTCTCATCTGAGAACAAGATAAAGTTCTCAAAATCCAGGGAGCAGAACTTGAGGCCAAGGTCTTCTAGGAAAACAGGGTACCTTGGAACATGTTGCAGAGGTGCTTGTTCAAGCAATTTTTGCACTTCCTGATCCCTTGGTCTGCCTTTTCATTTCCAGGCTCTACATGTGCACCAGTGGCCAGGTTAGGGCTCCTGGAGGAAGCACCTGTATCCTGCTGCTGTGGAGATAATCATCCTTGCAGTTCATAAAACAAGGAAGACTGCAGTGAATTACTTTTTTGTACCTTCCAAGTATTTTCCTCAAAACTTTCCTAAAGGAAAACTCTCTGTCTCTACAATTAACCTTTCTACTGGTGCATTAGAAAAGCTGTGGCAACCTGGAAAAGCAATATCAAAAATAAAAATGTTAATGCTTTTTACTGTGCGGATGGCCAAGCCCTGGCACAGGCTGCTAAGAGAGGTTGTGGAGTCTCCACCCTTGGAGATAACTCAAAAGCTGTCTGGTCACGGTCCTGGGCAACCAGGTCTATGTACTTCTGCTTGGGTGAACGTGTTGAACCAGATCTCCTCCGGAGGTCCTTTCCACTCTGTCATTCTGTTCAAGTCACTGTCCTGCTTGATTCTGACCAGGACTTGCTGGTCGGCTCTTACACTGATTTCCCAAGCCTTGGGTCTAAGATTTCTACTGTCTCCTCTCCTCCTGGACTTATTTAACTCTTTACCAAGAACTCTGTATAATTTGTGGAAGGTGGGTTCATAGTGCAGATGAGAACCCTGATCATAAAACTGTTGACCATTAGGAGGCTCAGGGTACATCTTTTCCACCAGTGCCTGAGTAGAAACTCCAGCCTATCAAATGTAGCTGATACACTTTTGTGAGAAGTCTTGCCTTCAGGTCACTAGCACTTTGACTTTCATCAGAAAAACTCACAGTACGCTCTACTCCTGTGTACTTTAAAATATGTAATTTATCAAGACTTTTCTCTTGCTTTTGAAGACTACCCTGTGTGAGTCAATACACCTCACTATGCAAAGGAAAACTTCCTTCATATCAAGTCTGTTTCCCTTTCCACAATTTCACCTTGTTAGTCCAGGATCTACTTCTCTGTCCCTTCTTAGCCTTCTCACCCTGCACATGAATCGTCATCTGTGAAGTTGTAGAGATAAACATAATCTATGTCAAATGGGAATCCAGCAAAGTTGTGAGACAATGTCCATTCCCAAAAAGGAAAAATCAAGAGAGAAAAGAAAAAGGGCCTATTATATGGCAAAAGAAGTTTCTAGAAAAAAACTATAATGACTGAAGCTTTTCAATGTATTTGATAGTAACATTAATAGTGATTTCAACTATCGAAAGACAGATAAAGTAGTATTTCCTTGGAAGGGTATACTTTAAGGAGCCAAAAGAGGAGCTGAAAATCAACACTGCATATTAATGACACAGAAGGCTTTAAGTCTTAAGGAGAACAACTGTATGCTCAAAAATTTGAGCTTTCTAGTACAAAATAGAGCTGACAAGGTAGGATGAATTGTTGCTATAGTAAATGTGTTGTCAAACGTGGTTTCAGGCAACTATGCAAGATCAACATGGCTCCTTTTAAGTCACATTAAAACTAGTCTTGAGGGTAGTTTTTAAGCTGTATTGAAGAGAATCACGATTGATAACTGAAAGTTAACAAGTCATTAAACAGTTTTACAGTCAGCATCAGCTATCTGTTACAGCAAGTGGCACATGTCAGGAGAGTGGGTAGTGTTTTGGGCACCCACGCTTTCTCAGATTTGTACACAATTATTCTTGACCTTAAAACATCAGTAGTTAAGGAAGGATGAGGACAGTATTAGCTGGTGAAAATAACAATGCATCTGCTGAGGTTCAGTTCATCCTCACCATGCTTTCTTCCTTAATCTTTACACCATATGGAAAATTCAAAGAGTTGTGTCCACTAAAAAGGAGAAGGTGATTGCTCCTCAGGGGCACCTACTGGGTGTGCTTTCCTCTAAATAATCCCTCTGCTAGGATGAAGATTTTTACACATAGGATATGGTGAAGCAGGTATAAAGGATCTTTCTTTTTGTCCAGCACAACACTCCCTTGCAGGCATCTCTGATGATAATGGTGACCTGGGCTCTCTTTGCTATCTAAGAAGATTTAAATCCTTCAGCTTTATGTCTTTGGATAGATGAGCCTGCCTATGACAGAAGATGAGTGAAGGGAGGAAAAGGAGAATAACTTGCTTCTTACTTGCCTTTCATCACAGGGACAAAGCGTTTTATCTGGATGAACTGAATTGGGATTCCAAAATATGTCATTTGGCTTTTTGGTCAATAATAAGTGAATGTTGACAGGGGAATCAATATTCTCCTGTTAGGCATTTCTCAAAATAGCATCCAACAGTTGTCATTCAGCTCTATTTGGAGGAGAGAGGGAAAACAGAGGATTCCAGGGATTCCAGCTGGGCTTCAAAGCCAGTCTGTATTATTTTGGCCACTGTTTGGAAGGGAGAACATGACTTGTAGCAGGAGAATGCAAGGAAGCCTGCTTAATAAGGTACACATTAATATTCTGAATTCTGGAGCATATACGATATTCCGCTAAGCTTTCTCATGAAAAAAACAATGACATTTCTATTCAATACAAATCACCAATACCGCTCCCAAGGGAAAGAGCAATAAATGGAGAAATAAACAAAGGAGCTGGCCTCACAGCCACACCAAGGAGGTCAATATCTTCTGAAGTGGCACGCAAAACACTGCATTTACGGGCAGTCCCACCACGTTCAGAGGGTTTATTCAAAGAGCTGAAAGTTAATTAGAGGAAAGTTGAAATGCTGTCAGATAATGCTAACCTTCATTAAATATTGGCTCCCTGGAAAAACCTATGAGAGAGACATGATAGATTTGGTTTAATTGCTTTACGTTTTTCTGTGTATTTGCCACCTTAAATATCAACTGCCTACACAGATAGATATAAATAAGCAGGCATAAGGTACAAGACAGTAGGGGGCCATCACTCTCTTGGCAGGGGTTACGCTAAGCCAAAAAATGTCATTAGTGAATTTATTTTTGTTTACATCAGACAGACAGACATTGTAACAACAAAGTACTCTTGGTACTCACTAGGTCTTTCGTAGAGTTGAAAATAAGACACATGAGATGTGATGAGCATAGTTAAGCAGAATGAATTTTTCCTCCAACTTTAATAAAATTAACTGGTCTTACTTTCTTTAGTCTTATTGGAACCTTTTTTTTTTCCCTCTGTGTACAAACCATTCTCTGCTATGTGAATGAAACTCTGGGACTTTGGAGAATCCAACAGGATTTAGATGAAGTTTATATTAAGTGGGCAAATGCAGACGCCTGCCAAAGACTAAAGAGGATAGCAAAACGGATAATAAGGCATGAACTCAGAACAGTCAAGGAATTAGAAAAAAAGTTATTTGATTCAGTGGCTTTTAGGACTTTCAGATCCATAAATCCATTTCCATGGCTATTTCTACAGCATACAGATATAGTAATTAGGAAGAGAAAATAATTTCTAAGCAAGCTGCTGTACACTACAGAGAGGCTTACTGAAAAGTATTCAGGCTACTGCAGGTCAAAAAGGTTGCAAAGACATGTTTAGTCCAGGCTAATAAGCAAAGCAAGAGTGAATGAGCATCTTGGTTCCTTTACGTATTTGTGGCTGCAGCCCAGATGACCAATCTTATCTTGGGCTGCATGCAAAGGAGCATGGGAGGTGATTCTGTCCCCTTACTCTGCTCTCATGAGACCCCCACCTGGGGTACTGCATTCAGCTCTGGAGTCCTCAGTACAAGGAAGTTACAGACTTGGTGTAGTGAGTCCAGAGGAGAGCCACAGAAATGATCTGAGGGCTGGAGCACCTCTCCTATGAGAAAAGGCTAAGAGAGTTGGAGTTGTTCAGCATGGAGAAGAGAAGGCTCCAGGAAAACCTTAGAGCAGCCTTCCAATACTTAAAAGGGGCCTATAAGAAAGATAAGGTGAGTCTTTTTAGCAGGGTCTGATGCTATAGAACAAGGGGTGATTGTCTTAAATTAAACAGAGGAGATTCAGGTTGGATGTGAGAAAGAAATTCTTTACTATGAGGGTGGTAAAATATTGGAACAGGCTGTCCAGAGAGGTGGTGGATGCACCATCCTTGGAGACATCTTAAATGCCAGGCTGGATGTAGTTCTGAGCAACCTGATTTAGTTGAAGATGTCCCTGCTCATTGCAGAGTGGCTGGACTAGATGACATTTGAAGGTCCCTTTAGATCCAAACTAGTCTATGATTCCATGATTCTGTGAATTCTGGGATTACCGACCATATACACTCATTGTAGTCAGCCCTGATAGAGAATTATGCCCTTATTAACATGCTCCTCTGACTTGCACATCAAATCCTTGTGAGATATCATGCATTGTTTTTAGAAAAAGAGTACTTTTTAAATCTACAAAAGAACTCCTGTGCTAATCTATCAGTACAAACCACTTTGAGTGTTTACTCAACAACTCCTGCATGAAAAATTTTGATGTGGTTTCACTCAACAGTCCTTTCTAGAGAGATTGGAAATACATGGGGAATATTTTAAAATGACAGGGAGTCTGCCACATCTCAGCTGAGCTGTTGCAATGCCTCACTGATGATTAATTGTACTTCCATATCAAGTTGAGTCTGCCTAGTTTCTGCTTTCACAAGAACGTGTTTTTCCAAGGCCCACTCCCCCTGCTCTTTCCAGAAACTGCCAATTACTTATTTTAGTAACCAATGCAAAACACTTATTCAAGATGTTAGTATTGGGTGAGGAGCAATCAGTACCGTGTGCTTTGGGAGGAAAGTGATCTCTAACCTCAGAGATAGATAATGCAGCAAATTGCAGCCTCAGCTCTGAAACCTCAATGGCTAAACTATACCATAGTAAAGTTGCAAGCTGCAGATTTGACTTTTTTCTCCCTATTTACAGCTCTTCCCAGTCTTGCCTTTATCAATAAGCATCATTAAGGACTGTGTGCAAATCCTGTTATTCAGTCAGAATGAGAAAACCTTTTCTGACAGATATTTAGATCAGGAGAACAAAGAGAACAATCCCCCGTTTCTGATGATTTCTGTACAATTTGTCTAAAGCATACAGCATTTGCTTACAAACCTCTGGTCATCACCATCTGATTTTCCTGCCAGGTACAACTCTGTTACTCTTTCTGGATTGAGATGCAGGACACACCAAGCCTAGCATTGAAGCAGGCGTCTTGGATAGAGCTCATCCCTGATAAGCAGCGCATACCTGAAACAGCCTCTCACGTCCCTGGCCCTGAGGAGAAATGGAGAGAGGCCACACAGCCCAGAGCATCCCAAGTGGAACGTGCAGTGCCCACCAGCATTACCTGATGCAAAGCTCTCTTCATATCCCTAGTCAAAGAACCAAAGACTCCTTGCATCCAGAGTAGCAGGACTGTGCTGGTGCACACGTTTCCATGGTTACAGAGACATGCACTCTCCTGACAGGCTAGGAGCCATTCCCTCCCTGTTTGAACAGTGACTGTGGAGGCTCTGCCCATGAACATCTTCCCTACCAGTAACAGAATGTGTGGCTCAGGTTCTGCATCTCATCGTGATGTGGAAACACTTTCATACTGAGTGCTCAGGATTGGTCTCTCTGCAGGAAGATTTTCATGCCAGCTTTAAAAAGCACAGGTGGACTCCGGAGTGCAAGATTGATGATGTCTGCCAAGCAGCTCTCAGCAGGGACCTGTGATTTTACTCAAGTTACACCAAGGACCTACCTGCAGTCCAACTAGTAACGTATTTCTTGATCTGGAGATGGCATTTTTTCAGTCTAAATGACTGTGAGCTTCTTGTTTGCCCTGTTACACTGCCATCATTATCAATGACAATCTGCCCTTCAATAATCCCTAGTGAAAGTACATGTAGAGCTGCTTGCTTTAATAAGTGGATAAATCCATGTGTGAATTAATTCATCTGAGCGTTATTCAGAAAAGCTTGAGGAGAATACAGCACTCAGAGTTGTCTGTTTCTCAGTCAGTTTTGTGATGCCCTTCTCTTCTCCATCACCAAAGCATGTTAGGTGGAATTAGATGAATGTTACATAATTCATACTTAAAGAATAAAATGTGGTTGTTTTTTTTTCTCAATTTCCCAGGTGACGATTGCTTATGACATGTGCTGTGACACGTCATTGGCTGGGGAGATGTGTGAAACCCTCTTTGTCAGTTCAGGTGAGTTATCCTGAAAACTTGGAAAAAACACTGAAATTTCAGTCAGACGCAGGGTGGGGTAGGTGTTCGTACCAAATGAAGTGTCTGGAGCTTGGGAATACAAGTTGCTAACTTCTCCTGTGTTTTGCCTTTTTCTTTTTCCTGAGGGTTGCATTAGTTATTCAGTCTGTGGTGACCCTCATGCTTCTTGGCTGCTGAAGATCTCCAAGAAAAGTCTTCTTGTAGACCTCTATGTGTGGACACAGAAGAGGTTTGTTTGAGGGTATTATACGGTAAAACAGAAGAATAGTGTAGATCATTTGTTTAAGAGTTTAACAAGACAAGAATATTCTACTCATATGCTGTAAAATAGGGAAAAATCAACAATACTTTGTAAAGGACCTTGTAACTCTCTCATGTATGTACCTTTCTATGCTTAATCTGAGTTGCATGCTTCTGCTAGGTTGGGAACAGCCAGTGAAACCTCCAACAAGGGCTGATGTGCAAGCATGTACATGCCCTTTTTCTGCCATGTACATCCTGTTCCAGCACACACTGGTGCCTGCCTTGGTGCTGGCAAGTGTGCTGTCAGCATGTGGTAAAGGATAGAAATAAAGCTCAGAAAATTTTTGGCAAAGATTTTCTCCAGGGTAAGAGCAGCCCTGTGTTCAATGTGAAAAAAGTTACTCCTGGGCTCTTTTGTTTTAAAGGATTGGATGTCTCTAAGAAGACGAGAGGTAACTTTATCCAAAGTAGACAAGAGGTAACTTGATCCATGGACAGTTTAACGGATTCCACCACATAATGCTTTCTCCCCCTTTCCCCTCCAACACCATCTATTTTGTAGTCTGCAGTGATGGTTTCTTTGGCTACCGGCGCATGAAGCCGCAAAAAGCATTCAAAAGAACCTGGCAAAATGCACTGAAAACAAATTTTCTGGTTTTGTGCAGTCATTTTAAAGATGAGGGTCTTTGGGGTTTGTTTTTTTTGGGGGTTTTGTGTTGTTTTGTTTGTTTGTTGGTTTGTTTGTTTGTTGGTTTGTTTGTTTTGCTTGGTTTGGTATTTCTGAAGCACCATACAAAGGATAACTTTTCTGGATTTTTTTCCCTAACTTTTTTTAGGTTTAGAAAATTCATTTTATATCTTTTCTTTGTCTGTTTAAAGAATCAGGGCAGGCTAATGTACTGTGAGCCTGTGTTCATTAGAAATTGCATTCTGTTAGATAACCTTCAATCAAGTCGCATCCAAGGTCATGGGTGAATGTAGCTTATATCTCCATTTCAGTTCCCAGTGAAAATACTGATAGAATAGTAGAAAAATGTGCAGTCTCAGAGCAATATAATAAGGAACAAATATGTTGAACAATGAGACACTTAATAACACCACTGAGAAATAAAAATCCCAGACATAGGTCTTCAATCCCAACCTACTGCGGGATGCAGGCACTTACCTCTTGGCCCCAAGTTCCCACCTGGCAGTTTCATACTGAACCCACACCTCAACTCCTCCCTTCTTCCCAAGTAAATGCTTAGCCAAGATTTGCCCTAAGAAATCAGTTGGATCATCAAGGCTTCATATTTTTCTTCAAGGCAATAAGAAGCCCAACGTGTTCAAATTAATCTTTTACTTTTTCCCTTGGAAATATTTATTTAGCCTGAAAAAACCCAACCCATAATCATTATGAGAATTTTTAAATTTAAATTTTTAATGCACATAGCCACTGGCTTTCCTTGTCCAGTATATCCCAAGTCTCTAATCCAAAGATGCTGTAATATTTCAAAAGTGAATCAGCCAAGGCACTCCCAGGTCGAGTTTTTATCAGTGGGTGAGTCAAGTTGTCCTTTCAAACTTATTTTAATCAAGGTACCATAGACTGAACATTAATATAAATACTGGCAATAATGGCAAGTATAACCGTTATGTTAGAAGTGACTCAAGCAATTGCAATGAAATGCCTTTTCAACTATTTTCTCAGGCCATAAGTAAGTAAACTCTTCTATATTGTGAAAGCAGGTGAGTGACAAATGGAGATGACAAAAAGTAAAAATAAATTTCCTAGAGAAAACAGAAGCAGGAAGTTTGCATTGTTTCAGGTTATTTTAAAGGATTGCTCTGTATTAAAGCTCTGGAAAACATATAATAGATAAATCACACAGCCTAGGCTGACCAGAAACTGTTTTGATAGAGGAAAAATTCATTATGTACTAAAGAATATACAGATTTTATAGGCTTCTGGATTAAGACGGAAGAAAATGCCAGTCATTAAATCTGTTATTTAAATGATTTTACTATAATACTCCTTTTCTTCCAAGTTATAATGTGATATTCCTTCAGAATGTGATAATGGCCTGCAGATATTTTAACACTATCATTTTTAGATGACTGCATCAAACTACCATTAATCACGTTAAGATGTTACTTTTTTAAAAGGGACTTTTTAGAAAGACTAAAATACCTCAGTAATTATTGAGAGCTCTCTTGGCAACAGCTGAATTCACAGCCAGAAGAAAAGGTTGTAAATAAGTCTAGTTTTACCTCCTATGCACCTGTGATCAACATCAATACATTTTTAGTGAGTGATCTACTTGTCCTTATCTCAACACTCCAGCCTTTTATTATATTTTCTTTCTTGTGTCAAGCTGAGGAGGGGAGTGATGGAGTGGCTTTGGTGGGCACCTGGCATTCAGCTAGGGCCAACACTCCACAGTGCCCAGCTCTTGATGTTTTTTCTGTCTTGTAATTTCACTCTGGGAGACAGCTGAAAACAATTTTCATATTGTTCTTATATTGTATTCCATTGACAATTAGACACACACAATAAGACGAAACAGGTTCTGCCTTCTGGTAGTTATGGCTAATATCTGGTGTGTTGAAGATCAGGTCAGTAAATTGATGGGGAGGGCAGATTGTGACCCACTCTCTCAGGAGTTCTTCACTATTAATTAAAAGTCTGGGGTGCTATAAATGCGTGCCAAAGTAATAAATGTGTACCCGTGTGCATGAGTATACATATGAGTGCACATATCAGTGACATCCTCTTCGAACTTAGCTAAACCTTATTTTGCAGCTGGAATGAATGTTGATTTAAAAACACAAAAGAAGAAAGTGGGAAAGATATGAGAAATTGCACAATGAAGAGGTGTGATAATTTACTGACCTGGGATTAATGTGAAGTGTTATACTGCTAATAAGACAGCTTATTGGAAAAATAGCAGGCTTATATTTCATAATCACTGCACACTGCTGGAGAATAAATGAGTTTTCTACCCCTCAAGCTGTCTTTCTGACTTGTGCTCTGTGATGTCTTGTTCTCAATATACTCCATTCCTCTTATCACTGTCAACTAGCATGAGGTCCCTCTGGCTTTTCCTGGACCGCCTTCATAATGGAGTTTTAAAAATTAGTTTATAGCTTTCTGTTCTAATTTTTCTTCACTTTTCTGGTTGTACTTGTTTTAATTCAGATCTGAGCTGTTTAGCAGTTTTTAGCAGTTTTGTGTTGAAGTAGAAAGTATAACCTCTGAAAGGAATGTTTTAAACTAACTGGTTGTATTCCCACTTAAGATATGAAATAAACTTGGAGAAATAACACATAATAAGTGCTCCAAATAGTGGTTAAAGTTCACTGGAATGTATAAAAACATCTAATTCATAAATAGATTAACTCTGTCAGACCTACTTGAAAGAATGCACATGGCAGAATGCAAATGTAACTCACGGTGCTAGAATGAAGTTATAAATTTTGTCACCCACAACATTTCAAGGTGTCGTGGTTTAAGCTTATAAACCCACACAGTCGCTCTCTCACTCACTCCCCACTCTTTCTTCCCTCTGCTCCTGGAGGGATGGGAAGGAGAATCAAAAGAATGCAACTCCCACAGGTTGAGATAAGAACAGTTCAGTAACTAAGGTATAACACAAACCACTGCTGCTACCACCAATAATAATAATGACAAGGCAGATACAAGGAAAAGGAGAATACAATAGCTCACCATCAAACATCAAGCCCAACCACCCAGTGCACCACCACCAGTAACAATAATGACAAGGCAAATACAAGGGAAGGATACAATTGCTCACCACCCAGTATCAAGCAGTGCACCCCCCACAGTGCACCCCCCCCAGTGCATCCCCCACCGTGCACCCTCACCACCCTTCCGGGTCTCTGCTCTCCGTTTCTACATCCTGGACATGACGTGCTGTGGTATGGAATAACCTCTTTGGTTAGTCTGGGTCAGGTGTCCTGTCTCTGCTTCCCCCCGGCTTCCCCTCCTCCCTGGCAGAGCATGAGGCTCACAAAGTCCTTGGCCAGCCTAAACATCACCAAGCAGTAACTGAAAACACTGGTGTTATCAGCACTGTTCCCAGGCCCAAAATCAAAAACACAGCGCTGCACCGGCTACCAAGGAGGAGAAAAAATGACTGCTGCTGCTGAACCCAGGACATTCCACCCCTTATTCCATACCACTCACGCCATCCTCAGATCCCACATTTTCAATATACCATCACATATATCTATATATATATCCACACACAGAGAGAGAGAGAGATCATCCATTGGTGCATGGACCAATCCCTATAAAGCTGCTTAGTCCATCCAGTCCATGATATCGGGCTCTATCTCTTGTAACAGTCTTTCAGAGCAGGAGACTGTGCAGTGTTCACACTCGTGAATAACCTGGGCAATAGTGTCCATTGCTAAGTCCACCCCTCGATCATGAGTCCATCTGTATGTTGCATCTCTGCCCTGATGGCCTAATGTGTCGTAGGCCCACCAGGCTCAAAATAATTCACCCTCCCCTGCAGCAGTTTCTGCAGCTTGTCATTGGGGACTCCATACAGCTGCCTTCCATCTCCAATGCTTCCAAAGCACTGGAGGGGCCCAGAGGACTAGATACTCGCCCATAGTGTCCCACACACCGTGCCACTCATGACTGTCCATCCTTGGGGAAAATCTCTTGGTCAGCCGGCATCGCAGTCTAGCCACAGGCAACGCCCACACCCCACTCTGGTTAACTCTCAGGACCAGACAAAATGGTTGTGGGTAAAACACACTCTGCATGCATGCCAACATGCTGATCCCCACCAGAATCAGCAGGCAGGTCTCAAGGGTACCCAAAGGCCATTGAAACCCTTCAGAACTCTCAAATGACGCTGCTGTACTTGTCACTGGGGCTGGTGTAGCTGCTGGGCTTGCCGGCTCTCTCACCACCAGCTGCTCTTTGGCTGAGTCCACATCTTCCTCCTCTGCCTTGCTGGGAAGTGCTGCGTGGTCTCCTGCATCCTCCTGGGGCTCGGGCTCGCGGGGCTCTGCGGGCGGCTGCTGGGGGATGCTCTCGGCCGCTGCGGGGCTGGCCTCTGCCGCCGCCCCCCCTCGCTGCTCGGGAGCTGCGGGGTTCGGCTTCTCTGCCGTTTCCCCCTTCCCGGCCTCTTGATCCCCCGCGCCGGTCTCCCGGGCCGTTTCGGCCGCCGGCGTCTCCCGGGGCTGCCCCTCCTCGGCTCTGCACAGCCTCTCAAAGACGGAGGCAAAAATGAGGGCTTGGACGGTAAAGAGCAGCCGACCTGCCAGGTACAAGTCCACGTCCACATCCATGTCCCCGTCCGCCCCTCCCTGCTTCTGGAGCCCACCCGTATCACAAGCCATTCCAATAAAGTACACTGAAACAAGAACCTTAGCCCAAAACTCATATCTGAATGCTAAGATAGCAAATATCGGCTGTAAGTAAGGTACAACAGACTGAAACCATGAAAACCAGAGCAACAACTTTGAGAGCCAATAAATCAGCATTGTGATGAGTGGCTATTAATCCTGTCGTTATCTCAACCCTTCGAGCCCCACGTTGGGCGCCAAAAAGAACTGTCGTGGTTTAAGCTTATAAACCCATACAGTCGCTCTCTCACTCACTCCCCACTCTTTCTTCCCTCTGCTCCTGGAGGGATGGGAAGGAGAATCAAAAGAATGCAACTCCCACAGGTTGAGATAAGAACAGTTCAGTAACTAAGGTATAACACAAACCACTGCTGCTACCACCAATAATAATAATGACAAGGCAGATACAAGGAAAAGGAGAATACAATAGCTCACCATCAAACATCAAGCCCAACCACCCAGTGCACCACCACCAGTAACAATAATGACAAGGCAAATACAAGGGAAGGATACAATTGCTCACCACCCAGTATCAAGCAGTGCACCCCCCACAGTGCACCCCCCCCAGTGCATCCCCCACCGTGCACCCTCACCACCCTTCCGGGTCTCTGCTCTCCGTTTCTACATCCTGGACATGACGTGCTGTGGTATGGAATAACCTCTTTGGTTAGTCTGGGTCAGGTGTCCTGTCTCTGCTTCCCCCCGGCTTCCCCTCCTCCCTGGCAGAGCATGAGGCTCACAAAGTCCTTGGCCAGCCTAAACATCACCAAGCAGTAACTGAAAACACTGGTGTTATCAGCACTGTTCCCAGGCCCAAAATCAAAAACACAGCGCTGCACCGGCTACCAAGGAGGAGAAAAAATGACTGCTGCTGCTGAACCCAGGACACAAGGTTTTTTGGAGCATATTTATTCTGTGCTGACCCTGAAATACTAGTGAGGAACTGGATCATCCCACAGAGACTAGGCTTTTATATCAAGAAAAAAAGAAAAAAAAAAAAAAAAGAAAAAAAAAAAAAGAAAAATGAATTGCTGATATAATTTGCAAATTCAGCTGCTACAACAACATGCAGAAAATGTTCAAGAATAATGATGTGCCTAGAGAATGGAAATGAAAACAATTCTAAAAGCAGAAAAGTAGTTACATAAAATCAGGGATACCCAATATTTTGAAGAAATTAAAAAGAAGAAAATATATATTTATACATAAACCTTATGCCTCTTAAGTTCAGCAATTTGATATTGGTGATGATACATGCAGATGAGAAACTCTGCATGAGAACAGGTTCAAGGACAGAAAAATGAATATGGTTCTGGTCCTCTCTTTCATTATGTCAATCAACAGTGAGATACATTTTTATGAGGTAATTGGATACGATCCAGCCATTTCGTCTTGGTTTAAAAAGGTAAAAAACATTCTTATTGACTATTTGGCATTCAGGGCATTTCTTTTAAACTATTGTCCATAAACAACCCTGGCTCAACACTGTCTCATGCCTCTTTAATATATTCACCCTGTAATCACCACTTAGTGCAAGCATTGATTGCATAGATTGATGTATGCTTCCTCTAGAAGCAATAGAAGATGTATGCTTACCTCTAGAATGCAAAGGAAAACTGTTTAAATACTCATACTTGTATTTATTAACGGTTTTTATTTGTGATTTCCTGCATTGTCTCATGTTTATTCCCTCGTCAGCTGAAGGAGAAAGGCTACATTCATTTCCCCTGAGCTCCAGGAGAATGAAACAACAGCTGTAAATTAGGGAACTTGCAATACAGACTTCAGTCTAAGTTTCCTGTATCTCAGAAACACACCACTCAGTGGACTACAGGCTCTGGCCCACAGAGTAGATAGATAGATAGATAGGTAGGTAGGTAGGTAGGTAGGTAGGTAGATAGATAGATAGATAGATAGATAGATAGATAGATAGATAGATAGATAGATAGATAGATGGCAAAACCTATCTATAGATACAGTTGAAAACCATTGAGAGATGGTATATATGAGATGATATTCAAGGGGAGTGGGTCTGGGAAAGCAGTATTAGGGCAGAGAAGGTATTTATCATTGTAAATGTCTTGGTGTGCCCATGATACTCTCATCTCTGAAGGTCATTTTTGTTGGGTGAACTTTGTTGACCAACTGAAGCAGCAAATGGAAACTTTGCCTGTACCTGAGGGCTCAGCCATTTTTCTAGAACCAGATTCAGAAATCAGCAATTCATACATTTGGACAGGAGAGAACTTGCTGATGAGGATGTGCTCCTTACATGGCAGGTTATTCCAGCTTCCATGTCCATTCTGCATGACTAACAGTGTCCTCTCCGTTGCAGGAAGCACAAGGAGTGCTCCCAGACTCCTGACCTAATACTTGATTTAGATGGTCAATGGCACCGCCAAGGCTGACAACATTTGGTATGATCAAAGCACACTGTCAAAGCAAATCCAAAATGCTTTTATTGGGTGATGAAATTGTTGGTTGACAGTGGGAGATACGATTATCTTACACAGTATGTACAGGCAGAGCTTTTCGTCAGTGAAGGAGATAATTTATATTATAACCTTTGGCTGAATGATTCAGAAGATGGAATTTAGTGATGGCAAATGAGGCATGTTTATACAGGAAGGGATTGCCATGCCCTGTATATCGGTCTTGATGATGCTGTTCAATATAGTTACACAGATGATAGGTTTTTGAAGGAAAAGGGAGAGGAATGTGTGGTAGCCTGAAACTAGCCAAGGGCTAACCTTGCTGCAGTAAGAAGAGAAGATCAAAGGCTGATTTTGAGAAAAGGGATGGAAATCTTTGAATCTACATACAACAGGTTTCTGTTTTGTGGAGTTATTATACTCCAAGATAGGAGCAAGGGTTTTAATTATCTTTTAACCTGTTTTAGGGAACTGCAGCAGTTACAAATAAAATCTATTGCCTATGATTCAATTCCATTTCAGGGCCTGTGGGATTCTTTAACTTTCAGACAAAAGAAGGGCTCTTGCACACAGCATTTCAATGTGTCAGCATGTAGGTCTTCTCTCTGATCGTAAAACTACTGAGTGGAACACTTCTCCTATAAACTGGACCTCAACAAGCTTCTCCATGAAAGGTTACTTTCGTTCTCTAGTTTTCTTAGGAAAAGCTTAACTTACTTACAAAGTGAAAATGTTTTCTGATAAGAAGCCATTACAGCAAAAGATGTTTCACTGAGTTTGCATTCCGCACACTTTTAGTTTTAAATATTAACTTCTTTTTTTCTTTTTGGAGGCATACACTTTAACAAAAGCAATTGTTGGTCTTTACCAAACAGTAACAGGATTTCTCAAATGCCTTACTAGAAAAGATTCAGTCATGCGTATTTCCATCTCCTAGCTTCAGCTTTCAGTATGTTAAGCCTTTTAGTCCCCTCTCTCAATGTCCACACTAATTATGTCACCTGATTCTGGATCTTTATTGAGTTTTACATCACTCATTCATAAATCACTGGTTATTGTTGCACTAATTGGATCTCTGCCCAGGTTCTTCACAGACCGTGGCCATCGTTTAACCCTGGATGAATTCTCTCTACATGTCCATCAGTGTATCCTAATAACAGGCACACTGGCAGTGGGAGAAGGCAATAGCAGTGGTGCAAAAAGAAAGAGTTGTTTGCATTTTGCAGCTGAAGTTCGTAAATTGTATCGTAAACTTTCATGGAGAACTCAATCTAGTCTTCAGGGTTTTATCACTACACTACAATTCCAAATAATTGACTACATTAAAAGGGCAAAAACGATTATAACTGATATGATTTCAGGTGTTATTGGAGTACTGCATTTCTTCTGTTATCTGCTGCTTGCAGGAAAAGTGCCTGTTCATGGTGGCTGGAGGGAATTTTTTTCCCATAGGTCAGTATCGAGCAGCATCAACCCTCCACCCCAGTCCTTTGTAAACTGGCAGCAAATGGCCTCCAGGTCCCTCCAGGAAAGCATTCTTATTTTTATTCACTGCACACAGAGAGACCATGCGTTCCACCTTTATTAGTTTCACACTACTTCTTCTTGCCTCCTCTCTTACTCTCCTCTCAACAACATGGGAAGTCTTAATGGCAAAGAAAAAGCCAAGATTTGTTTGCCAGAAATGAAGGGCAAACTCTTTTGGGTGGAAAAAAGATTGCATATGTTGTGCAAGTTTTAAAATCATGCCTCACTGCAAGTTACTTCACTGTCCCTTACTCATTGCTCCTTCAGAATGTGCTAGCTGTGAAAAATGTGTTTGTAAGATCTCTCCAAGCCTTTCAGGTGACAGCCTGATCCCTGAATGCCTTCCCCTTGCTTTTTTCCAACCTCATAGTCCTCTAAATTTTGTTTAAATCTCTAAAGCTCAGTGCCTAGGATAGTTGCTTAATGGAAGGGAGGATTGGAAGGAACACCTCCGGCACTCTGAAGGGATCAACAGATGCTCTTTTATTTGGACATGCCTATAAATTTTTGCGTTCTACCTTCCTCACCCCTCAACACTCACCGACTCCTTTGTCTCAAAAACAAAAGAAAGCAATATGGAGAACTTGTAAGCTGAATAACAGAAGGTACATTTTTGTCAGAGGTGTGAACTGCAAAATCCTGAAGTCCTGGATGTTTTATCTACTCATTGCACCAGATATTTTTTTTTCTTTTTTCTCATCTTACGCAGCTTCTCAGTTCTTTCAGTTCTGGGTTTGAAGGTAGTGGGGAGTCAGGTGCAGACAGGTAGGTAGAGGCTATGCATTTTAAATGCACTCCAGCGTATTTTTCCATCTTTCCCCACTCCAAAGAAAAGTAGAGTTGGTTCCGTTTGGGGTATTTTTTTAAGCAGGGGTCACCTAAGGAAGTTTTTCTTTCAAAAATCTGTGCAAACTTAATTCAATTTCAGTAAATCCCTATACAAATATTCTTCTTTCAGGATGTAAGTCATTCCAATGGACTTAGTTAAGTCTCTTTCAAAATCTATTATACAAAACCAAATTAATTCTACTTTAGGTCTGTCAGTGCTGTAGGCAATACAGTGGTACACCAAGGTATCCAAGCTTACTTGAGTGCTAGAATATGTGTAATCATGACAATATGGAGCTCTGTTGCAGACAATTAGCTTCACTGAGAAGTAGCATCTATTAGCACAGGTGAGCTGCTGTGAACTGTGAGTGCAGAAGTATTGCTTCTGGATAGTGAGCCTAGCTGAGGCATATTGTGTGGCATCACTTTGGGCAGAGAGAAGTGCACCCCTCTAGTTCTGAGATAGAGTCTCAGCTGGTGTTCAATGAAGTTTAGCTCTGGAGTCCTCAAGCTCTGATGATTTGCTTCTTTGCAGTAATTCCTTCATTTCCATAATGAAGAATGAGGGCATCACCCCAGTATGAGAACGGCAAATTACACTTAGCCAGCTTAAATTCCAACCTGATTTTACACTCACTGCTAATTTAGACCAGCTTTGCCAAGGGTTCCTCAAGCTTACTATGGAAAAAAATTGTGTTCAAAGGAAGAAACTGCTTTAGACAAAGTAGCTGATATCTCCCTCCATCATGTTGATCTTCCTATGGAGTGTGAAATGAATCAGAGGAAGGAATGAATAGAACAACTTCATGGGGACAGAGTACAAGACAGCCTTATAGTCTTCCTTAGTTGATGAAAAATGAATCAGAACTAACCCGTTGTTCTCAATTTACTTGATTAGGTTTGAGCTATAGCAATAATAAAGCCTTTCGAGTCAGGCATCACAAGCATGTGAACATGGTTATCCTGCTTGACATCTTTAGCTGGGGCTGGTTAGAAGACAGACCTTCTGTTGACACTTTGCTCTGAATTTGAAAATGCTTTTTTTTCCTTTTTTCTTCAGAAAAGTTCTGTTAGAAGAACATAGAAGTTAAGTCTGAGAACATGTTACTTCTGAAACAGGCTTGATACTGGAACAGCAAAGCCAAAGTACGCAGGTTCCTGGCTACATAGCAAGGAAAATGGAAGGCTGATAACCACTGGGAACCTCAGTTTTCCCAGACTGTGTGCTTGTCCATGGGGACCTACATCCTGCTTCCTGCCAAGTATCTCTCCAGGTGCCAGCTCAACAGGACACAGGGTTGTCAGGCACAATCTGCCCTTAGTGGAAACATGTTGGCTGTCATCAATCACCTCCTTATTTCCCATGTGCTGTCACATAGTTTCCAAGAGGATCTGCTCCATGATCTTGACTGGCATGTTGTTCCCTGGGTTTTTTTCCTTTTTATGCTCAGAAATAAAAGCTGGGGATAGGAAGGAGGAAGGGGTGATACATGGAGTTATGCCAACTGTCTTCCCACATCACTGTTACAGGTAATGAAGCCCTGCTTTCCTGGAAATGGCTGAATACCTGTCTACAAATGGGAAGTGGTGAATGAATTCTCTATTTTGCTGTGGCTGCATGCACAGCTTTTGCTTTACCTGTTAAACTGTCATTACCTCAACCCATGAGTTTTCTCAGTTTACCCTTCTGATTTCCTTCCACATCCAACTGGGGGAAGGAAAGTAAGTGAGTAGCTGTGTGCAGCTGAGCTGCCCACCAGGACTAAACCATGACATCCAATAAAATAGGAGAATAACTGTTCAGTGAATGGACAGTTTGCATAGGACAGGAATGGATTTTGAAGCTTAAAACATAAACTGTTCTTACTGGGCACCCAATACTTTTTATGCAGGTGATTATACTTTGACACAATTACATGATTAATTCCTACGAAAAGAAGCTCGCTGTCATTTAGGAATGATGTTGTCAGAAAACTGCTTTCCCTCATCAAGCTGAAGTGGGCAAACTACAGGCAGTGCAATGTATAGCTTAACTGCCCTGGCAATTGGGCAGCTCGCTGAATCGAACTGGGGCTTATTAAATAATTCTTTTGGGGTTTGTTTTTTCCTTTTTCTAAAGTCAGGGGTTAAAACACCAGGTGTTTTGCACTGGTACAGCAGCATAAGCTACGGCACAAGGTAGGTGATCTCAGCTGTTTCCTACAAATCACAAAACCACAGATTTCCTCAGGTCTCTCCTCCTCACCAACTTGGTTCTGTCTCCTGGGGGGTTTTAACCAGAGGGTCAGTGGATCTCCATCTCTTTCCATTTACAGAGAAAGGGCATTTGAGCCATGTGAAGAGGGAGGGGAACACCAACTAGTAGAAATTAAGAGAGTGGCCTTCCAAACAGCCCCAAAACAGAAGTCCCAAAGAACCCTGCAGGCACCTGGCTTGCCTGCAGCTCAGTTGGTGTTGGTGCTGCAGGCATTTCACAATGCTTGTGGGCTGCTGGGTGATGCGAATACTATTCCCCACACATGCAGATCAACATATCTCCCTTACTGTACGAGCATTGTAATTGCTGCAATTCTTCAGACTTGTGCAATATTAACACAGTGGTTCTTTTTTTTCTAAATTAGACAGTCTCAGAGCTTGCCTGCCTAGCTAATGGGCTATCAAATGGTGGTAATAGCAAACTGCCCCCTTTCCACTCCTAGAATCACTGTTATCTGCTAATTGCCAAATGGCTTTTTGCACAGATGCCTTCAGCGTGTGCATGCCAGGGTGTGCAAGGCGGATTCCCCAGAGCAGCTGAGGCTCAGGAGATGGCACTCTTTCCTAGCTTTTGTACGCACCTGGTCTGTACTGCAGCTGCTAATACAGCAGTCAGAGTAAATAACTTCCCTTCAGAAGTGATAATTTTCTGGCAAAATGATCAGCAAATGGAATTCTCCAAGTTCAGAAGTTTAGTGGAAAAATAGCAGATGAGTCTGAAGCTTTACCTTCTGATGCCAGTGCATGAAAACTTTTCCCTGACTTACTGAATCAATTCCTTTACTAACTGGTGGTGTAGAAATAGCTTTTTTCTTTACTGGTAAATAATTTCCTCAGCTGCTATTTTCAGTTCAATGCCCAAGCTTGGCTGTTGCAAAAATATTCTTGCAGATAAAAGCAAAATGTAATACTTGGACTGCCATGAAAGACACACTGGGAGTGATAACAAAAAGTTAAGATATATGTTTTCTGATTCGTTACCAGGGGCTTAGTGGGATTTAACCAGCTAATCCCCATGTTGGTTTTGTTATCACGCCACTACAGGGAATGCGTTCAGGTAAGGCTGCAGTAGCAGAACGTAAGGCACTCTCTGAAGGGGAGGAAGAGCACAGAAGCTGAGCTTCTGTCCACGGGTGAATGGGGGATTTGGGGACCAGGGAAACAAGTACCTCTACGTGTCTGTGCTGGTCTGGAGTACAGGTGATGGTGAGCACAGAGACTCTTCTGTGCAATCAGGTAGGGTAACAGAAAATGGTGTTTGTTTGCTTTGATTACTCTACTCAGGTAGGTGGTAGGTGCTCGGTTTGCCAGCCCAGACCATCCCTGCCAGATCAGCTCAAGTGTCAGGCTGCAGCAGTACACACAACTTTGGAGGCATATACCCGCCAATTCTGGGGCCAAGCACTGCAAATGTGTGTTGAAAATTTAGGTCTCACCACGCACGAAGCCTGTTGTGTTGGCCAAGGGCAAGGTAGCATTGTACCTTGGGAAGGGAGGGATGGTTACAGTGAAGAGAGAGATCCCATATACATGGCACAAGCACTGGCTTTTGTGCTTTCCAAAAGGCTTTGCCCATCAATGGCTTGTGGACAGAAAGCTCAGAAAACTGCCAGAACCACACGAGAGGCTCCATCCAAATTCATCACCCAGGGTGTGCATCCTCACCCGACTGCCACCCATCAAGGTGGTTCGCTTGCCTTGTCTGAGAATCCCAAAAATACAACACTGGCAATCCCAATAATACACAGCTTTACAGAAAAAGGAAAAAAACAACTGACTCCCCTCCCAATGAAATGAACATAATTTCTCCTTTGCTAATTGCAGATACTGGGCTCAGCCTGAACGAAACTGTCTGCATCTGTTTCTTAATTAGACCACAGTTTCTCAAATGGGGGAAAATTAGCCACTGGGATACAAGTCTTTCCCCTGGGGCAGTTTTCTCTCTCTCGTTGTTGTATCCTGTTGAGTGCTATAAAAAAAGCTAGTTGCCATATTCTGTCTCTAGCCTCTGAACCCATTAAAATAATCCATTAAAGGTAAACGATTGACCTATCCTCTGCCCCTGTCACATGCAGTATCTGCTCATGTCATGTTCTGAAACAGAAGACAGGGGTAGCATGCAGGAAAACTAATGATGTGGTACAACCCTAACTTCAGTTGAGTGATACAAGACTAATGAACTAACTATTTGGGTGTTTTGCTTTTAATAAAACTCTGTTTTGACGTGAAATTCTGAACAAAGATGAAAATAAGAAGATTCTTGAGGACAGTTGCAGAATTCCTGGCTTATGTGGATTGATTTCTTCCCATTCAGCAGCAGAGGAGACATAAGCTACCAAGAATATATTTACGATACAGTCAAACTTCATTTCTGTGCACATCACATTCAATACTGCATTGCAAGAGTGCTTTTTTAGACCTTGCCAACTTTTTCCAAGGCCACAGGAACTGAAACAGTGTCGCTGCTCCTGAATTTGTGAGTAAAGAAAAGATTACTGCCTTTTTTCTGCATTTTTTCACTGTCTGCACCTTTTAGAACCAAATGTTCAGACACCAGCAGAGGGAGGGAGTGACCATAACAGCTGAACAAACACATACCTTTGAGCATGTAATTAAGATATTGGGTAATGTGGGATCCCCAGGAAGGCATGTACTAGATCTCTGTGGCTGGGACCTCTCCTGTTTGCTACTGAAAGTAAGTGTGGGAGGTAAATTTACTATCCATCTATTCTGTTACTGTTGTGGTGCAGAAGTGCCAGAGAAACCTGTTGGTCTGTTCTCCCTGTACAGTCATTACCAGTTCTGTAGCATAAATCGTGGTATCACAGGCTAAAATGGGTTGGGAGGGACCTCTAAGCCACCTGGTCAAGCCTCTCGTGCATAGTGGGCCCAGCTAGGGCAGGTTTCTCAGGGACATGTCCAGCTGCATTTGAGTATCTGAGGATAGAAATACCGTAACGTCTCTAGGCTTCTAATCTTTCATGTTGTTTTTTTTCCCTTCATTCAAGTTTTTATCCATCATATCTCATTCCATTAGTGTTCACCTCTATGAAGAGTTTGACCATTTCCTTTGCGCCCTCCCATCAGGGACTTCTAGGTAGCTGTGAGATCTCCCCTGAGCCTTTTCTTCTTAAGACTGAGCAGACCAAGCCTTCTCAGCTTCTCTTATGTCCATAAATCATAAACCTTTTGTAAAATTTTATTAACAGTGCCTTGCCAGTTTTCTCATCTCCATTCCTGACTCACTTCCCAGTATTTCTTACAGATCACCTTGCCCTGCTAAACAGGCTGCAAAACAAATACATTTTAAAAAGTTGTTATTGTGTTTTCAGCACAAATGAAAGCAGCCTGGAATGGCAGGTAGATGGCGGTAGCAGTGCAGTCAGGCAACCCAACTCTGAGTAGTCAAACTGTTAATATCTACTGAAAGTCACTTCAGCTTTGGTATTATTTCTGCTAACAAAAGATCTAATTAAAAAACTATTAAACATGCATCAATTAATAATTTGAGTCCCTTAGATCATTTCTGCCAAAATTAACATTTCGGTTGAATCAAAGATCTTTTAATGAACCACCACTAGCAAGAATGTCTCTCTAATTAACTCAATGTCTTCAAAACAACAAGGCAATTTTTGGAGTGGTTTGCTCTTATCCCTGCATCAATTATGCTCAAAATTCTGAGATTTTGTAAGATTGGACATGCCTGTAAGGAAATTAGAAAAAAAAGTCAGACGTTAAAAGCAAAATCATAGTGAAGCTCCATTGGCTTTAGTACTTTTCTGTTGTTTTTTAAATAATATGTAGTATTTGTGGGGAGATTTAGGCAAAGATGAAAAGGATTCCAACCAAGTTTGAAATTTATACTTTGCCAGAAGAACTTCCAGGTAGGAAGTGTTCAAGGGGCTGGAGACTTTTAAGAGAAAAATCACAGGTTTTGGCCAGTAAAAAGGCAAGAGGAGGTGAAAGGTACCTCTCTTTCTCTGACCACTAGATATCTTCATTTGGCCTGCAGTCTTTTGGACTCAGGCTATTTATCACAGTGTAGATCTTCCAGTACCAGAAATTTTTGTTTAGATAAGAAGAACTTCAGTCAGAGAAGTATCCTCATGCAAGCACAGTTCTTCAGCATATATTAGCTCCTTTCTCAAGGCAGTAGGATGACGGCATTGCTTTAGCAAGAGGCTTTGGAAGCTTTTTCTGCTGCTCACTCTTTATCTTGACAGCAGGGATGGACGGGCAGCCCCCTCGCTGGTGCTTTGAGTGTCTGTGGGCAGCCCATCCTGGTGTGCTTAGCAGCTTCTAAGCTAACAACATTCTAACAGGCTGGTGTGCTGCTGAGGGATTTGCAGGACATCATGCAGCCCCCACGAGCTTCACTAGTTTAGATGGAAGGGAAATCTAACCGTATAGTAGTCTTGAGACCCCTCAGAAAACCCACAGTCTAGGACTCAGACCTCAAACATAGTGCATTCCCTTTCCAGATTTATGCCCACGTGTGCTTCTAACTAAGACTACTCCACCAGGTTGACTGTTATAAGGTTTAAAAGATTAGAGGTATATTTGAAGAAGTAGGCAATGCTCAGACCAGCAAAGAAATGGAAGCCGGCATAGAGATTTTTTTTTTTCCCCACGACTACTTATTTTAAATTGAGTGATAAGAGCTTTCTATGAAATGAAAGGGCTGTTAGCAACCCTTAGCATCTTGTTCAGTTCCCTGGCAAGGCATTACCATTTTCTGCTTAACAACTTGATGCTTTGATCTTGAAAATACATAATTTGAGGGGTTTATACTCTTAAAGACATTAAGTCATCTAAACAGAAATTTGCATAGACATTGTTGATCATTCAAACCCTAGTTTAAGTGTAATTAATAATCCCCTGAAATGACACGAAATTCCTTTGGTATCCTCCCTTTTACAAACAGGGTTTAGTTGATGTCAGCACAACCATGGGTCACTTGATTATGAAAGCCAGGAAGATTAAATACCCGTTCCCCAGTAGCTCACATAGCTGGGCCCCTTGACGGTAGAAAGAGGTCAGAAACTGAGACAATCTAATAAAAATTCCTGCATGAACTTCTTGAATATTGCATGCATTGCAGCTTGATGAAGCTTATTTCCATACAATCACCCACTTCTTTTCAAATTTCTTTTCAAAATCACTGCAACCCATTCTTTCGTAATTCAAGGTCTGCCTATGAGCATTCTTCCTTAAACTGCTCATCCATTATCCAAACACTTTTAAAGGCCTGCATTTGAAAAAAATCCCCCAAATTCACAGCTTCATGTATCTCAGACTTTTTATCACTGCTTGGAGAGTAAAACTTTAAGGACAGGAGCTTTACATCTGAAGGACACTTTCTAAAAGCCTCTCAAACATATATGGTAAAGATGTCTCTTCTATATTTTTCTTAAGCCCCACTGGGGCTTACACATTATACATGGAATAGATTACATTTTTCACGTAGTTAAAATCTATTTGTAAACAAATGCATCAAAATATTGGACGAGCTAACTTATAGGTAATGGAAAGGAGAAATAGAAAACATCCAAGCAAGGTAAGGAGAACACCTGAAAGCAGATGAAATAATTTATCTGCTCCCAATTCCCATACAGTGTACTCCAGTGTCCTCATTCCCCACTCCTCCTTCCTGCACAGTTTGATAACTTCTTTTTCACAGAACAGCAAATCAAAGCAACAATGATAAAAAAAAAAAAAAAAAGACAAAGAAATAGGCAACTAACAAAAGCCCTGGAATACTTTGGAAAGACTCTTCCCTTTCATACCAGTTCAGAATGAGCTGCCCTGATGGCTCCTTCTACTGTGATGTTGCACTTAAACAGAGAAAACTGAGAGCATGCCACTTCTCAAAGTCTGGCTGCCTGGACTCAAGTCACTGAGAACCAGACACCCCAAGCAGTTATTGAAGTTTCAGGTCAACCACAACTCTTTGACCAGTACTCAGAAAGCTGCTGGCAAGCACAACCACTGCCCATGGAACACGATTGCACTGATCTTGCTCTACATCTTATTTTGTAAGCTGTCAAAGGCAGTCTGTGCAAGCAGCAAAGTCCCAGCGGCTCAATAATAGAGACCTTTGGAGAGAGTACTGTAAATGCTGCAACTGCAGTGGCAAAGTCCTTGACTAACCATGAAGTGGTGTACTGACAAGGAGTGGTGTAACTCATCAGTCAAATGCAATAGGTTCTTTGACATATAACCACCTGCAAACAGTGTATTTTCGTGATTGGCACCCATCAGCAGGCTCAACCCAACTTGACTGTCTGAAAAAAATGCAATTTCTTAACACACTTTCACAAAAATTTAGGCAAATGGGTTTTTTCTCCTCCAGAAGGGGGGGGGGGGGGGGGAGCACCCACACATGTTTGGTAAAGGCAAAGTTGCCACAGAGTTTAGAGGAACCTTGGTAACCATAGTTAAGTATCATCTGAGGCAGCATGGGCTTTCTGTATCACACAAGCCATTGTCATCCTTATTTCACCACTCTGCCTTCTTTCAGCCTGATCATAGCTCAGCTGACAAGCAGTAAGTGGTTAGGAGGCAGTAATGGGATGCATGCTCCCAAAAATACAGCATACCTCCCTGACCCGACTGCTTAGCAGTGCAACAGTGCTGGATAGACAACAAAGCTGCAGGGATGAAGAGCCTCGATTCTGCTCAGTTGCTGTGCATTGACATGTCTTTTCCCCTAAACAAGCAAAAAGATGTTTTTCAAAACTTTTTTCTCCTCACGTCCTGCCTACATGTTGTGTGAACTCATGTCCCATATACCTTACATCTCTTACTTGCAGTGTCACAATTAGAAGACAACCGCATAGAGAGAAACAAAGGAAAACAAGTTTTCTGCATGACCAAGCAAAACATTTCTAGGAGATTCTGGTCCTGTTCATTTTCAATAAAATGTGGTAAAGCAGTAAAATACAGGAAGAAGGAAAAATGCTTCTTTGGACATTTTCTGTCAATTGGCAGTTAAATTCAGGGTTCTTCTCCATGACACAAACCACCAGTCCTTTGAAAAAAACAAACAAATAAAACCACCTCAATTTCAAAAGTACTAGAACTAACTGCAGAGAAAATAACTTTAAAGCTGTGGCATAATTTCACATCTGTTGTGCAAGCTTGGCATTTACCTAGCTTTCCTCTATCAGTTTTACCTATCAGCGACCTCTGACATGTGATCTCAAACTTATGAACTACCAGTAATAAAATTGATGGATTTGCCACTAATGGTGCAGCAAAGAAATGGATCACATCTGTCCTGTGCTCTGTCTGGACAGGAAAGACTTGTTTGATGACACTGGTATCTCACTGTGTAAGTTTCATTTAACAATCCTGGGCTGTGGTTAGGTTGTTAATTTCATGGTTTTCTCAAAAACGAGCTGTGAAGATTGATGTGTCGTACTCATCTTGCTGAAAAGTGTACAAACACGACCAATCAGCTGGGCTGCCTAGGCCAAAGTGTTATGATTAAGATTCAGGAGAGCTCTTATTCACTTGTAATAAAACTATGTACCTAAGGCTATATTTAATTACCAGAGCCTTTAGACCCTGCTGCAGTCGGCATTGATGTTTCTCCATGATCTGCTGTATATTTCCTTTCAGCTGTTATGAGAGGGAGTTTTCTGACATTTCTGCTTCTAAAGCCTGTCATTTGATAAACGGCATCTAAAGTGTCAACGGCATGTTCATTCATTCTGCTTGTAGCATCTTCCATTGATTTCTTCAAGAAAATGACCTGACCTGCCAGTCTGGGGGTTTCCAGAATTCTCTGATGCCATCAGCAGCAGTTCGATTGTCATGTAAACAGTGAAATACTATTATGGCATCATTATATGCTTGATTTTGAAGAGGTTTTTGTGGCCACAGTTTGAAGCACGCATAAGGAAGCTTTTTTAACATGAGGTCTGCAGTGAATGGACCTTCAAGTAGTCCCATTCACATCACCTCAGTCTGCAGTGACACACATTGGGGCAGGGACAGCAGGGAGCAGAGTAGCTAGAAGTAGCTTAGCACAGGCTGGAAGGAAGTGGGCAGTGGATCCTGCAGAGAGCACAGAGGAAGAGGAGATGTGGGAATGATTCTGATGCCTACCAGAAGATGATCTTTTCAATACCCTTTGAAGAGCCCAGACTCAGCAATGATGAAAGGAGTCAGGCAAAGCTCTGATACAAGTAGACACAAATGCAGAGAACTGCGCGATAGCGCCCTAAACAATACCCCATGCATCCCTCAGGTTTACAGCAAAGCAGCCTTTACATTTGCAAAGATTTGCAGGTCTGAGCATATGTTTTGCTCCTGCTCTAAAGCAGAGTCCTGACAGCCTGACAGATGACATCCAGCTTTCTCACAGAGGTTGAATTCAGTTTATCCTGTGTAGAAAGAGTTACTGCGATGCTGAGTGCCCCAGCATACTAGAAACATATGGAGTCAGAGCTTCCTAAGGAGCACAGGCTGTGGCTTCCTCTGCAGCCCTAGATGAGTGTTTCCACAGCTCTTCCAGGAGTGCATGAACAGGGGCTATATGGGTTCCTGGTTCTTCTCTGACTCTCAGCTGCTGGTGTATTAGAATAGCCCCAGTTCTGCAGACCACCTTTAGGTGCAGTGAATTTTGTTCATAGATTAATTAAATGTCTCCAGGTTGTCCAGTCCTTTCCTACGCCTGTGCTGGCAACACCAACATTTGCTTCTATGCCTTCAGCAAATGCAGTAAATGTGCGATTTAAAAATTAACTTCAAAATGGAATGTTTAGACCATCTTGTCTGTCATTAAATGTCTTTAAGGTCCCTTCCAATCTTAACCCATTCTATGATTCTATGATTAGCAACCCCATCATGGTAGGTTAAAAATATTCGGTCGCCTGTTCCCTATATGACTAGTACTGAAGTTTAATGTTCTTGCTGCCAAGTACCCTGCTCTTGCATGTGCTATCAGGCTGTGTCCTTCCTGCAAAACTTGTGAAACTAAACTCCTGCCAAACTTCCCAGAAGCCATGACCTTGTATTCCTCTCCTCTGGTATGGATGAGGTGACATGGGAACTTCACAGTGCAGAAAGACATGCTGAGATGAATGGAAGGAAGGAAGGAGGGAAGGAGGGAAGGAGGGAAGGAGGGAAGGTGGGAAGGAGGGAAGGAAGGAAGGAAGGGAGGGAGGGAGGGAGGGAGGGAGGGAGGGAGGGAGGGAGGAAGGAAGGAAGGAAGGAAGGAAGGAAGGAAGGAAGGAAGGAAGGAAGGAAGGAAGGGAGGAAGGAAAGGAAGGAAGGAAGGAAGGATGGATCTGCTTACTTGCTGAGCAATGCAGCACCACATGAGCTGGGCACATGCAGGGTCTACTGTGCTGTTTTTGTTATATCTGCACAAACAAATAAGCTCAGTTTTACACTGTCACTGACTAAGGGTGTAAGTACATCTGTATATGTATACACAGATATTCCTTCACTCCTCTAGCAAGAATTTGTTGGAGAGGCAGGCAAAAAGCAGCAGACCCTTTCCTTTGCCTCAGACTTTGAGATATATGAGGATATTTATATGTAGATTCAAACATCATTTACAGAGCAGCTTTCTATGGAGGCAAGATGATCCACGTGTTCTTTTACTCCTATTCATGACAAACCTGACCTTTTTCCTTAATGCAGTGTATGAAGTATTAGATGTTTTAAGTCTGCTTCAAACACCAGCTCTAACGCAAAATTTTCTGTATCAACAGGGAACTGAACCTTGTGCTGAGAAAGCAGAAGACGAAACTAGGTGCGAGTGCTAATGAGTGCATCAACCAGTCAAGAACCTGTACCACCAAGGGGAGACAGCACCATCTGCTGATTAGAATGTGATAAGAGCAACTGATAGATAGTAGGCTCTTTTTTTGTCTTTTGCATGTACTTTCTGCGTGGCTTTCGTAGTTTACGTTATTCGTACAACACAACAAATACCCTCAGTACTTCCCTTGTCTAGGTCCTGATGTGATTTCCCCATTGCTCTGAAGCTTCAGGCTGCATGGGCTGCCAGAGGCAGCTGTGCCTCTGCATGTGAACCTGTAGAGTCCTTCAGCTGAAGAGCTTGAATTTCTCATTTTCTTACAACAAACAAGATTAAGGATAGGCCCTATTGAAAAGTGTTTTAGATTCTTAGTTCATGTGACTGGAAACTTAAAAAATATTTTATATTACTCAGTGTTTCCATTTTCTAAACACATATCCTGCTCTGGTTTACAAACTATATGAAGTCTAAGGGAGTGCAATAAAAGGCATGAAATTTCTGTTTAATCTGTGAAGAACAATTGGTTTGGCATTATTTAGATTTTTGTAATCACTCAAATTCTAGAGGTATTGCAATCCAGTATATAAACGTTGGTACAATGAATCTGCCATCTTTATTTTTTAATTGTTTTTCAATTCCCTTTCACCACTGTAAATGAAATAGGACTCCAGAAGAGTTAATAAATATAGCCAGATGTAAAAGAAAGAGTCATGGAAATACTTCATTGATTTAGCTGTGAATAGGAGAACCTTATCATGTCTTCACATGAATTTAATCTAAGTGGAAACTTCAGGATTTGCTGTCAGATGTTTGCACTGGAAGACGCCCTTCCAGCTCAGCACAACCACTTGAAGCCAGGCTAGCGTGCTGGAAATTCATGGTGGCATACCATAGGTCACACTGTAGCTACACCCTGGGTATAAAGCAACACATTTTCCAGTCTGATTTAAACATTGATTTTGAACCCTAATTATGACAAAAGGGGCTGCTGTTTAAACCCACAGAGCTCTTGTACATGCAGAACTGCAACAACTGACTTCGCTCTGACCTGGTCTTTCTTCTTAAGCACAGCAAATTAGCATGTATTCTGTGACCAATCTAGGTGTGTACTTATACTGCTCAGCAGGAGACAGTCTCTTTTTGCTATGACAGAACAAAAGCTGAAAAAATGAGCAAGTGTATTTTCGAGACAAGCACTGTCACTTCCTTTGTGCTCAAAAGCCACAGGCTTAGCTGGGTTTTTTCAATGGTTTTGAGCCATAGGGTTTCTCTTGAGTAATTTTTTGGGGCCACTGGAAGAGGTTGCCCAAAGAAGTAGTAAATGCTCCATCGCTGGCAGTGTTCAAGGCCAGGTTGGACAGAGCCTTGGGCAGCAAGGTCTATTGTGAGGTGTCCCTGCCCACAGCAGGGGGGTTGGAACTAGATGATCATAAGGTACTTTCCAACCCTAACTATTCTATGATTCTATGATTCTGAAGTCACAAGAGAGAAAAACCTTATCCTTTCAGAAAAAGGTGCCTCATTTAATAATTGGACTTTCAGAAACAAACCAGGTGTCACAATACTGTGAGACTTAGGACTTAGTAGCTGGAGTTGCAACAAAGCTTGAAGCAGAGAAGGCTGCAGGGGTGGGACAACAAGTGATAGGTGCTAGTTCTTACTTTTGGGAAGGGTAAGCGCCTAGGTTGACAGAATGTAGTATCATACCGCATAGAGATATTTCAACTTGCTGGTCATCAACTAGTTTAGCTACTAGGAGGAGGGAAGCAAGGGGATAATCACAATGTTTCCGTGGTCTGAAAACCAGTAATCTAATCCAGGAAGAACACTACATGAGGAAGGGCTTCTTCCAGGATCCAGCATCTTTTCAACCTGGCTGGGTATTGGCATATATCATTGTGTAGCCCTGACCTCTCTCCTGGAGATCAGAAAACATACATTTCATAGAAACATAGAATCATAGAATAGTTAGGGTTAGAACGGACCTTAAGATCATCGAGTTCCAACCCCCCTGCCATGGGCAGGGACACCTCCCACTAAACCATGCTATCCAAGGCTCTATCCAACCTGGCCTTGAACACTGCCAGGGATGCAGCATTCACAACTTCCCTGGACAACCCATTCCAGTGCCTCACCATCCTCACAATAAAGAACTTCTTCCTTATATCCAATCTAAACTTCCCCTGTTTAAGTTTGAACCCATTAGCCCTTGTCCTATCACTACAGTCCCTAATGAAGAGTCCCTCCCCAGCATCCCTGTAGGCCCCCTTCAGATACTGGAAGGCTGCTATGAGGTCTCCACGCAGCCTTCTCTTCTCCAGGCTGAACAGCCCCAAATTTCTCAGCCTGTCTTCATACGGGAGGTGCTCCAGTCCCCTGGTCATCCTCATGGTCTCCTCTGAACTTGTTCCAACAGTTCCGTGTCCTTTTTATGTTGAGGACACCAGAACTGCCCACAATACTCCAAGTGAGGTCTCAGGAGAGCAGAGTAGAGGGGCAGGATCACCTCCCTTGACCTGATAACAGCAGCTATTCACTGTACAGCTTTACCCCTCTGTGGGGACAGATAAAGAAAATCCTACAGTGGGATTTCTTGATCCTGCTGCCCTAAGTGCCTGGCTAGTACTCCTTCAAATGGTGACACAAGAGAAGTCCTTTTGAATGCTGTCAAAGTCCTGTTGCAGGTAGCAACGCATGTGAGTTGGTGTTTTCTCTAATACGCTTCCCACCTCAGAGAGAGGAATAAGGCTCAAGAGCTCTGGAAATCAGTCTAGGCAGAACACTGGTTTTGGTATCAACTTTAATTCTAACTGCATAGCATCTTGCTAAATGGAAAAACTGTACTGGTGCAATTCTTTATTAAAACAACATGAATTGTAATATAGCCGGGTCACAGGTAAGTGTTTAAAAATTGGTATGATTCCACTACTAGTTCTTCAAAGACCTGTTTTTCAGCTTGTGGAGAATGTGGCTATTAAATTTTAAGTTGTTAAGAAAAAAAAGAGAAATGGGAACTTTTCAGCCATTATCATCAAGTAATTACTGAAGGTTCGTTACTTACCGGAGCTATGCTTCCTGCAACATAAATTTGAGCAGGCAGTGAACATTTTGAGCAGACTCTGGATGACCTTGCATTACCTGTGGCTGAGGAGAAAAGGAGGGGAGGACGCAGGTTTGGCTTGTTTAATCTACTTACTCTGCTGACAGGCTTTTTTCCTTATAGTGCTCAGAGACTGGGACAACAAAATTCCTTCAGTTCCAGCACATTCTTTAAGGTCCTTTTAAAACTTAGAAACGACTATCAAGACTTCAGCTATAGCTTAATAATATATTGTAATAATAATTTGGACAGCAGCATGTCTGTGAGGGTAAAGAGTTTTCTTCCTCTCCTTTCCTTGGTGCAGCTGTGTCTACTGCCTCTGAAAGACTGCCACCTTGTTATTAGAGCTCTGGGGGAAAATTATCCATAGTGTTAAGTTCACTGACTTCATCAATTTACATGTAGGATGAATTTGACTAACAGTTTCCATGTGAATAATCATCAGAAGACCTGCTGGCCTCATGTATTTCATAGGCACACATCTTATATGGGCAGTGAATTGTTCTTGGGTCTCAGCTGTGGCCAAAGCTACCACAGGTTACCATGGACTAAACGATGTACAAAGAAATAGTCTCACTTTCATCCTTTTATATACAAAGCTGGCAAGCAGGGCATATTAATCTAGTTGCAAAATGACTGATCTACCTTTTAATCTGTTGCCTTACTGTAACTGCAAGTCTATTCAATAATCTATTACTAAATGAAGTTGTTTATTTTTCTGCAGTGACAATGTCTAACGTGTATCTGTTCTCAAATTAAATGGAGGAACCAAGAGTAATTCTTGCCCAGTTTGCTAGAAGGCTTTGGCTGTAATTTTTTTCATGGTCTAGTGAATTTTCAACCTGCTAAGACAAATTAATATATGCCCAACTATGGCATATACCCCAAGAAAGAGCTTTCAGTAGTGTGCATGCATGTCAGTCTTGTGCAAGAGGACTCAAGTGAAAGCAAAACCATGGGTGCAGGGACAAAATTTTTCTGATAAAAAATATATCTGATGTTGCTTTGGGATTTTGTCACAGATTTAAACTTTCCCATGCCAAATTTCCATCTTGCAAGGTTTTGGTTTTCTTTTTCAGTTGAGATTATTGATTTTAGATTAACAGATAGAGAGTGTAATCACATGACACTGCCATCTACTAGGTAAGATGCTGAAATACCAGAAATATTTATATAGTAGAAAAAAAATCTTCATACTTGACCTCTAAGATAATTTTCTTTGTGCGAAGCTTTCACATTTTTAGCTAACTGCTGAACTTAGCAGAAAACTTCACTGATTGCGTGAAAAGGTCAAAGTAAAGCTGCTGTGTTCAGTTTGGTTGAAAGCACAGATGTTTTGCTTTCACAAAAATATGCTTTAAGCTGTGTCCCCCTAATCCATACTGCCATTGCAAATACACATACACAAGCATTTTTTCCCATTATCATGGAAGTGGATTGTAAATAAACCCATTCTGGTGTAGTCAACTATACGAGTTACACTTATTCGTTATTTTATGTATTCTCCTTGCATCCCACTATTTACTGTTTGGAGCTAGCTGTGGTATCTGAATTTTTAAGTGGGTGAATGCTGTAAAGGTTCTTCCTGGAAAGTGATGCTTCACCTTTACATGTATTCCCACAGAACAGGCAACAAAAAGAGACATCATCATTACTGCCTCATAACAAATGCTTTGCACATCCAACGATACTTCTGATGAGACCATTTCTGAAGCTACCACTCTGCAGGAAGAAGTCCCCATTATGTGACACACTGAATTAATGCTCTCCATTTATAGGCTGACCCCATGTGTCGAGGAGCATTGTATAATGCATGATGCTGCATAATTGAAGCCGAAAACTGGAGCACAAAGTATGGACAAGAAAAAGTCACTGGCAAAGTGAAAGAGCTCTTCCAGCTTTTCTTATATCTCTTTCCTTAGAAATGTGAGCTCAACTTAAATTGTAATTCAAAAGACTCATAAAAATGCTCAGTCTATTATACTGATGTGACAATGATGATTCATTGCTCTGTAGAAAGTTATTGCCTTGCTATAAAGCTGTATGGACTTGTCAGGATCATTAAGTGACTTTTAGCCTCATAGTACCTCTAACATTGTAAGAAAGTGTCCTCTTTCCAGTTTTCATAGTGGGGAACTGAGGTTCAAGCTTGCAATAGTGGCCTAGCCATGCTCACTTTTATTCAGGTCTCTCTTTGATGAAGTATTTCAGAAGCTATGGAGCAGGCTACTCAAAGCTGTGATCAAAAGGCTTGCATCAGCCTTTTCACAGTGATGTGGGTATGTGTGTTCTTAAACAGCTGAATCAGGGAGCTTTCATGCTGTTACTTTCTGGCTAAGAAAGTACATTAACCCTTCTGCCCAGCACCTGACTTTCTAGAGAACTACAGGCTGATAAACTCATAATTCAGGAGTAATATGTGCTGGTTCGTAGGACATGTTATTTCATCAGGAATTATTTTTTGGGTGATTTCTATAGTACAGATATGAATATCAACTCTTGTGTATCCACGTATTTGTTTAAACAGTTTGATTTTGTGTGTATAGATTTCATTTAGGGATGGGTAAAAAACAGATAGTCATGTGTCCTGCTGTGGTGGGGGGCTACGGTAGGCCCATGGATTCCCTGACTGAAGGCATGAAGTTAGAACTCAGTCTCGAAGATGTTAGAGTGTATCCATGAGAAATGAGTAAAGGGTCATCCAATAATGTGCCGTTGCTAACTAATATTAACCAGTGGCTAAAAAGACACGTGTGTGATAGAAAAGGTATATAAGTAGTGGTTTGTAGTAATAAAACGTCTATCTATTTTCTTCCTCCTAAGTCACCGAAAATATGTGTGTGTGTGATTTTTGGCCGTCTCGACAATAACATCCTGCTGTGTTCTTTGTAACTTCAGAAGTCTAAATTTGGTCAAAATTTTCTGTCACTGTACAAAATCAAAAATATATCGAAATACCACTCAGCATCTTACTGAACTTTTGGCGACAAGTTCAGTAGGGTTTTATGGTATTGTGAGTCTCCTTTTTCCCACCCTGCTCTGTGGTCCTGAGCTCTCCAGATGCTCTGATCAGGCCAAAAGGGCAGGTCTTTGTGGTACTTCTTCCTGTAGTAGACACCTCAGCATAAGGAGACATGGAACACCAATGATGTTACGTCAATGAGCTCACTTAGAGAGCCACTAGCCAAGTGAAAGAGAGAAAGTGTAGCCCCTTTGGTGTCCTATCCTCTGAAGAGCTGAAGCAGTAAATCTATGCAGGCATCTGTGCCCCGGTCCTGCAGAGGGTCAGGAAAACTGATGGAGCAGGGCATGGGTGCAGGGTAGTGCAGGACAGGGCTAAGCTCTGCAGAGAAGGGCAGAGAGGAGTATGCGATTCACATTGTATCTCCCAGAATAACTGGCTCCTAATCACCTTGACATCCAGTGGCATCAGCAAGGTTTTGGCAAGTGGTATTGCCATGACATTGGTATAGTGCTTATCACTGATCTCACTGCATTCAATTGAGAGAAACAGGGAATCTCAAAACTGGCTGATGCAAAGTCAAACAAGGAATTTGCCAGGTCTGATGATGCAGCCACCTCTCCTCTTACTCACAGCTTGCTTTCACAGCCTGCTGCTAAGCAATTTAATGCTGAAAACACAGCTTATAGTTTCTTAACATATTATGCCATGACCCCTAAGGGCTAATAAATTTGGGAAATAAAATAATTTGTAAATAAAGCCAATAAAAGTTGCATAAGCTATTTATAATCAGGATAATTATTACTGTATACATAAGTGTTAGGTGATTATGTCAGAAATTATTTCTTGCAGATTTTCAAGCAGCAACTGAAAATTGCTTTGATTAACTGGATTTTATCATTTGATGAAACAAACCTGTGCATGAAAAGACCTTTTTGTCTGAAATGACCTTTCTTCTGAAAAAAACTTTGTTCATACTTTTTTCTTCAGTGACATGAAAGGACTAAGTGGTGGCAAAAGTCTGCTTTCTGTACCTGATTACACACAAGTTCCAGTCTAGACGGAAATAATGCTTGAAAATAAGAGTACTGAAGGTCAGACCTTCATAAAACTCACTGAGCATATAACAGCAATCACTAAAAATCAATGTATATGGAGGCAATAATGCACATTGCCAAAGTGTGATGTCTACTTTACACAAAAGATAAAACCTTCGCGGGATCCCCACAACAATGTATGCTCATTAACCTATCCTATTTAATGAATTCTTATTAAACTGTAAATTGCTACTTCTATTATGTCAACTCAAAATGCTATTCAGGTAATTAATCATTTAAATTTTAGTTTATTATCAGACTTTTAATACTGGGCAGCAGGTGAAAGCAAAGGGTGACTGCCAGTGAAAGCGAAGTGAGCAGTGAAAACCTGAGCAGAAGTTCTGGGCATTGCACTGTGGTTTTTTTTGGCGTTTTTTACTTTTTGCATAATTGATGCACCAGTGTCACAGAATATTAGAAAAGCGGGTCTGAAACTGAATGTCAGTCTTGACAAAGGTGTATCTATCATTGTCTCAGAATCTTCCAATGAGGAAAACCTGACACATTTACAGGAAATCAGTTCCAGACCAAACTCCTTTCTGTAAATTAGCTTTTCCTATAGTCTAAAGAAAATCTCTCATCCTGTACTTCATGACTGAAAGTTCAACATGACTGAAAGTTCATGACTTTCAGTCCCATCCATGCGGGACATCGAAACCAGCTCATTTCATTCCTCTCTGCAACATATTGTTCTTACAGAAAGGCTGATTTGGTTTCTCACTTCAGTCTACTTCCCACTTAAAACCTCAATTTCCTCTATTTGCCCTCAGACATCCTAAGTTGTAGACCCAAGCTTGTATTTGTTACTTTTGTCCTAATTATATCATCTCTGAAAACTGAGTATCCAAAGTGTTTTGGCTGATCTGTACCCAGTACCAACCGGAGTTACAGGATTACTTTTTTGTGCTTTGTGTTCAGCTACATTCTCCATGACAAAGTTTACCTTTTTAAGATATATGTAGAACTGTCAGCTCATAATCATCTTCTGATTTACTAGAAGTAGCAGCTCCTTTTTCTGCAGGGTGCCTTTCTCGTACTGTTTCTTTGCACAAATGATTATTCCTAAATCAGAGTTGGATTTCATTCAATATTTGGGGGCCATTGTCGTGGTTTAAGCTTATAAACCCGTACAGTCGCTCTCTCACTCACTTCCCCCTGTTTCTTCCCTCTGCTCCTGGAGGGATGGGAAGGAGAATCAAAAGAATGCAACTCCCACAGGTTGAGATAAGAACAGTTTAGTAACTAAGGTATAACACAAGCCACTAGTGCTACCACCAATAATAATAATGATAAGAGAAAATACAAGGGAAAAGAATACAATTTCTCACCCTCCAATATCAAGCCCGACTACGCAGTGCACCCCCACCAGTGCACCCCCCACCGTGCACCCTCACCACCCTTCCGGGTCTCTGCTCTCCATTTCTACATCCTGGACATGACGTGCTGTGGTATGGAATAATCTCTTTGGTTAGTCTGGGTCAGGTGCCCTGTCTCTCCTTCCTCCAGGCCTCCCCTCCTCCCTAGCAGAGCATGAGACTCACAAAGTCCTTGGCCAGCCAAAACATCGCCAAGCAGTAACTGAAAACACTGGTGTTATCAGCGCTGTTCTCAGGCCCAAAATCAAAAACACAGAGCTGCACCAGCTACCAAGTAGGAGAAAAAAAAATGACTGCTGCTGCTGAACCCAGGACAGCCATAAATCCAACTGATCAACTTTATTTTAAATTCTGATCCTGTGCTTTAATATAAGGTCAGAGTACTCTTAAAGTTTAAGAAGAGTGTTTTCTATTTCATCATTAACATTTTCATCTACATAATTAGTGAAAACAATGAATAGTTCACAAGAACTCTGTAAATCCCTACCTAGTACTTATGTTTAGTGCCACAGTGACCTGTTGCTATCTATTCCCTAAGTAGTTTATACAAACAATTTTGAACCCTCTTATATTAGCTTTGTCTAGACTCTGTTTCTTACTCAGCTTGCAAGAAAGATGAAATAGTGTACAGAAGCTTACTGGAGTCTAGTAATGTCACATTACTGATTTTTTACTCTTCTTTGGACTTGTTACACTATCAAGCAAGTAAATTAATAGTTTTATATGATATGTTATTTGGAAATTAATCTTGGCTCTTTCTTAAATTCTTGCTATTTTCGCAAAATCTGTAGTTGTTTGTGAAGTAGTTAATTCTGATAATTTTCCTGGCTCTGAACTTGAACATACCATCTTCTAGCTTCCCGGCAATTCCTGTGTCTCCTGTTGGAAGATGATGCTACAATTATTCGTCTTCCATCTTCTGAAATGCCACCTGCCCTCAGCAGGCATTCTCAAAGAAAGACAACTCTGATTGTTCTGAAATTATTTCAGCTCATTCTTTAAATATCTTACAACAATTTTCATCAGGCCCAGCGGGGCTGAAAAAAATGCAGCAGTCTTTCCTAAACTTTCCCTTTTGTATTTTAACTGGAGTTCTTGTCTTTTTGTTGCTGGTCTGAATTCAGTTAGTAATCCATTTACAGCCACATTTTCTGATGAAGAGTGGAGTTAAAAAGACACTAAAACATTACTGCCCTTTTCCTGACATCCATCAGTAGCTTTAGCTTGCTGTTGAGAGCCATTCTCCTGCAGGGAAGCTATAGAGGAAAGGACAAGGGTCCATACTGAATATCTGCCAAAGTCTTCCTGCTTACTCTAATAGACTGGTTCAAAATAAAGTGCTATTCCCCTACACAGAAGTGAGATAAAGACCGTACTAAGCATAAAGGCAAACGAGGGGGATTCTGTAGAAATTTCACTCTTAAGGTTAGAAATATGAATGCATAAATATATGTTCAGCTCTCTCTTTTCTGTTTCATTTTCCAAACTAGGTTAAAAAGGGTAATTAATTTTTATTTTTTTTATTATTTCTCTCTTCTTTGGAAAGTGGACAGAGGGAGATTGGAAGGTTTAATTTCAATGACATTATGCTTCCCATATTAAAAAAAATGGGACAAGAAAGGGAAGAGAGAAGATGAGCATCACCTTCCAGTAATATGATCAAAGCATCAACTGATCCTTCAGTTCGAAAGAGAAAAGAGCTAAGTTTGAACCAGTGTGTACAGATTATATATTCCGACTAATTTTATCCCCCTAGCCCATGGCAGTGAGAGGAATGCTAGAAAATTAGCTGATGTTAGTGACAAAATTTCCCAGAAAGGAGCAATGAAAAATGATACCTGGAATATCATTCTTTTCATTCCGCTTATTCATCTTCAAAACATCTTTTCAACTGAGAAGTAGCTTAACTATGTCACTTCAGAGAGTGCACGTAATGATCAAAAAGACTTTACGTCAACATTCCCTAATTCATTTTTCATGCCTATTTTTATTATGTAATGCATTGGAAATCCATCTTACTCATTGTATCTTGGGCTGATTGAGAAGGTGGTAACAAGCAGACAGTTAACAAGAACTGAGTTACAACAAAAGCTAACCATAATTATTCCCCAGTCCTTAATGTTTAGTAATAAAGGGCTATGCATTCTTGGGGCTCAGTAATGTAACCAGAATCATAGAATCATGGAATAGTTAGGGTTGGAAAGGACCTTAAGATCATCTACTTTCAGCTCCCCCTGCCATGGGCAGGGACACCTCACACTAAACCATGCCATCCAAGGCTATGTCCAGCCCCACCTTGAACGCCGCCAGGGATGAAGCATTCACAGCTTCCCTGGGCAACCCATTCCAGGGCCTCACCACCCTCACAGTAAAGAATTTCTTCCTCAGATCCAATCTAAACTTCCTCTGTTTAAGTTTGAACCCATTACCCCTTGTCCTCTCACTACAGTCCCTAATGAAGAGACCCTCCCCAGCATCCCTATAGGCCCCCTTCAGATACTGGAAGGCTGCTATGAGGTCTCCACGCAGCCTTCTCTTCTCCAGGCTGAACAGCCCCAATTTTCTCAGCTTATCTTCATACGGGAGGTGCTCCAGTCCCCTGATCATCCTCGTGGCCCTCCTCTGCACTTGTTCTAACAGTTCCGTGTCCTTTTTATGTTGAGGACACCAGAACTGCACACAATACTCCAAGGGAGGTCTCAGGAGAGCAGAGTAGAGGGGTAGGATCACCTCCGTCATCCTGCTGGTCACACTCTTTTTGATGCAGCCCAGGATACGGTTGGCTTTCTGGGCTGCAAGTGCACACTGCCGGCTCATGTTCATTTTCTCATCCACCAACACCCCCAAGTCGTTCTCCGCTGGGCTGCTCTGAATCTCTTTCCTGCCAAACCTGTAACTGCACCTGGGATTGCTCCGACCCAGGCGTAGGACCTTGCAGTTGGCATGATTAAACTTCATCAGGTTGGCATCAGCCCACCTCACAAGCGTGTCTAGGTCCCTCTGGATGGCATTCCTTACAGTTGGCTTTCTGTATGCAGGGAAAATAGAATCATAAAATCATAGGTTAGGGTTGGAAAGGACCTTAAGATCATCTAGTTCCAAACCTCCTGCCATGGGAAGGGATACCACACACTAAACCGTGTCTCCCAAGGCTCTGTCCAGCCTGGCCTTGAAGAATTTTAGAGATGGAGTATTCGCAACTTCCTTGGGCAACCCATTCTAGTGCCTCACACCCTCACAATAAAGAACTTCCTCCTTATATCTATCCTAATCTTCCCCTGTTTAGGTTTTAACCCATTATCCCTTGTCCTATCACTACAGTCCCTAACTAAGAGTCCCTCCCCAGCATCCTTGTAGGCCCAAAAAATTTAGTCTGAAAATATTTGCCTAGTATCAGCAAAAGAATTATGACCATATAATGTATGTAATAACAAGTGGTTACTCAGAAGCAGTTAGTGTGATTTTCCATTAGAAAAGCAAAGTCATAGTCATCTATTAAATTAAAACTCCTACTTTCTTACTAATAATCAAAAGCAACAGTAGGTTTTAATAACAACACAAACATGGTGATAAAACAATTAGGATGGATCTAGGTTTGATGTAAACATAATTGAATGATATGAGCAGCCACTAAGACTGACTAAAGATTTTGCCATTTACAGGTTGGAAAGTATTGGAAAATGAGTAAAACACATAAAATATTGCATGAAGGAATATTTAAGGTGAGAAAAAGATGATTCCAAAGCACTTTTCCAGTCTCCTGTTGCAGGATAACAATTATAACTTGTCTTTATCCTTTGATGCAATTTGAACTTTTTAAATAAAAACTGTACGAAATGAGCAGGGAAACTTTCCTCAACTCAGTTTCTGCTAAGTCAAATCTATGGGCTCCTGTACTAATTTTGGATGGACTTTTCGAAAGCAAAACTAGCTAAAATAACATGTACTTAATTGCTCATCTTCAATATGAGACATCAGGGTGTGTGCAGGTGGTAGAGCCGCAGCCCAAGAATGGCAAGCCAGAGTCTCTGCTTGAGGCGTGTGCTCTGCACTCTGCTGCATACTGACCATGTACAGATGTCCAACTGAAGGAGATTGCTTCTTTTATGGTGAGGTTTAGACTATAAACTTCCTTTTGCAGAGGCTGTCTACCCCCCAGAGGAACATTCCTGGCCCATTTCACAAGTTGCCTTAATAGAAAATTGAGTGCATGTTTAAGAAAGTACCTATCTGAGGAGCTGAGATGTTAAACAAGGGTGGCAATTAATGCCAAGCTGCAGTTTGTGTGCAGTAGACGTATTTCATTAGGAAATGAACTGAGAAATTATTAAATTCACATGGCCCACCTGATGCTCAGCATACAGCTTCTTTTTTCTGTCAGTTGCACAAAACGTACGTATTTTAATGCAGTCCACTCTTCCAGAAATCTGCAAAGAATCCCCCTTCCATGCTGTACATTATACATAGTCACATCCAACCAAGGAATCCTAAACTTCACAGCTTAATATTCAAAAAGCAAAAGGCTAAAAGATATTGCTGTTTACAAGATGCAATGAGGAAAAAAATATTCTTGCGCGAGGTGCTTAGATTAAACTGGCAGGCAGATCAATGTATTACCCAGCACTTGCATGGAGGAGCGGTGTATGTATTTCCTGCAGAGCTGCAATTGTAAAAATGAGTCAGAGAATCAGTCTATCCATACTTTTATGAATATTTACTATCTTGCCATATGGATCCTGCTTCTATTTATAAGATCTTTTAAATATTCAGTACCCTCTAAAGATGCCTACAGAAATACAGAGGCAAGCACTTTTTATGTACCTCATTCTATTATATGAAATATTTTTTCGTAACGAAGTAGGATAAAAATTAGAATTATTTCTAAATTGAAAGTGGATTTAAAAAAAAATACTAATAAAGGACAAAGCGGTGCCTTAAACAATTCTTTTTCATATGAATTATCTCTAGTCTTACTGAAACATTTGCAAATCAGATATTTAAATTAAAGGAGCTCACACTTTTATAGGCCGTGCTTTTGACAGCTTTTTTTTTTCTTTTTTTTTTGTAAAAACCTAGGAGCAAAGACTCAATCACAAAAATGTGTTCTCTGTTCAAAAGTTCAGTTACACTTTGATTGAAAACAATACCATCTGGTTGCTAGGTGTCCTAGTTTCCTTGTGAAACACCTCATATTACAGATGATGTTAAGAGCCCAAGCTACAACAGAGCATGTTTGACTCTTTTTGCTGCAATGCTGGTAAGAAAAAATTTGAGCCCTGGGAGGATCCAGAGCCATAAGTCAGCCTTGTTGCTGGACTCATTTTTCACAAAACTGAGCTTATTGAGATTTGTAGTCACTTTAACCTCTATCACCTTTCACAGCAGAGCGGGTTATTGGACTGTGTCATGGTCTAATTGCACTTAGGGTAACTTACGATCTACCCCTACTGGACCTCCCATGCTCATGTACATGAACCGAAGAAGGCATCACTCCTTACTTCAGAATCTGTGAAGGAGGTCTTCAGTGGCTGTGGTGTGTTCCGCATATGCATTTCAGCAGTGGGTAAAGTGGGGTCTCATTCATACCAGATAGTATTAATTTCTTATAGAAAAAAAAAGATTTCTGTAAATTCTTATGTTAATTGGTGTTACCTTGATGAATTAATAAGCATAAACTGTGAATGTATCAGAAGAGTCAGATTATCTAAAAGCTATTTCAGAACAGTATTTACAGATACAAGATTGTGAGTTAAATCTGGAGGTCATACTATTCAGAGGCTTTATGCTGATTTGTATCAGCTTCAGGGGATCTTGTCCTTTGGATTAATTCCACTGTACATCAGAGAGGAAGGTACTCATTTTCCCAGGAGTTTACCCAACTAAGAGCTATAGATCAAGCTATGCACGCTCTAAAAAGCAGCACTTTTGCTGCTGGTTTCAATTCAAAAGGTAGCAGGAATAGTTTTTTTCTGTATTTGATTGTCCCTTAGTTTAAAGCTCAGCAATTCACCCTAATTACAGAACACTTTAAGCCTGAATCAAGTCTCTTAAGTACAGAACTTTAAATTACTACATGTCCTTAAAACAACTGTCTTGATTTCTGAAAGTCCAGATTAAAGAACATAAAAGAATACTGCAGATCTTTTTCTTTTTTTCCCTCACTTCTCTTATTTTATACCAACAGGACTTCACTGGACCTGTCCATCATCTACACTGGTGACAGAGTAAAGACAATCATGGATGTTCTGCAGGTGTATGAGGGAAAAGATAGGTGACTAAACTGTACAACTTGTGTTACATTCAAAGCTGGAGTCAGAGGAATGTATTTTGCCAAAATATAAACCTCCACCAAACAACCTGTCATCCCAATTGCATCATTTTATACCATCTTCCGCCCGTCAGCTGTGAATTTAACCCCACAAGCAGCTGATGTAACTTGAATTCAGGAGATCAGCAGAGCTGTAACTGGGAGCGAAGAGTTCAGAGGTACTACCTGAGTACCTGCAGCAATTTATAGCAGATTACCTTGGGCTGGACTCATATGTAACCTGAATTTGGGTGTCTATATGTGAGTCTGGTGTTCAGCTTCTTTTCCAGGCAGTGAAGTCAACTGGAGCATGCTAAACTCTTCAGCTCACACCCAGCCTTGGTTCAGCTGTGCAGATGTAGGTACCCAGCTAGCACTGCGCAAGGTCCCTTTGGTTCCTTTCCTGGCTTAGCTGCTGCACCAAACATATGAGTTCCTCCTATTGGCCCTGTACTATGCTTGAGTGTCAGCTGAGGGCACTTCAAGCACTCTAAGGCTCTTCAAAGAACACTAGAGAACCTATGAATCCCAGCCCTTTGTCTCAGCAGCTGAATAACCCTGCTGGCTCCTGTGGGTGCATTACCTAGGGGTTCAGTTTGGTTCCAAATCACACATGTGCAGGGGTACTTGTGATGTCATGATGTATCCCCATGGGCTGACAAGTGGGGCAAGGATGTGTGCCCTTCTGAAATGGGAGCTGCAGGGGAGAGAAATCCTGGTGATCCTTGAGACATGCAGCTGAGGGCACCTACTTCATCCCCTGCATTTCCCCAGAGATGTCAGGGGCACCTCTAAGCTGTGATAAGGCTTACACTGACCTCTACTGCAGTGTCCAAACTTGGAGCTGAATTCCACCCTATCTGACAGCTGAGCAGCCAAATCCGTGTGCCAGGGAGGCATTTTAACTGTGTATCCTAGATCAGAGCTGGAAAAGTTGAGAACATGAGTATGGGCAGCTACTATGTATGGATTCTCTGTCAAGTGGCATTTTAGGGCAATGCTTCCTGTCATTCTGTGGACTTCAGCTCTGTCAAGAGGCTCCTTGTAGTCACCATAGAGAGTGTTGACACAAAAGCAGTAGACTGGTTACCAGCTTTAAACTGCTAGATTTGTCATTTCAAAGTCAAAGGAAACAGAAAATCAGTTAATGCTAAGCAGGTAATCCACTTTGGCAAATATGTCTTTAAAACACAAACACAGGCAAAGCAAGAAGGAAATGTAGCTCATACCAGCTTAGTACTGTGATATACTGTCTCATTTTTTAAACAAAAAAAAAAAAATAAGAATTACCTTAGGGCTAAAATAAAATAAAATGTTAGGATTAAACAAAAAGTTAACCACACACAGTAACTGGAAACCTGGTAACCTCACAAGAACCAGGACATTTTACTAGCTGCCATCATACAGTCTGAAGAATCCATGACAAGCTCATACTTATCCCCCCTTTTAATGAAAGAAGCAGTGTTAGAGTCAAGTGCATTAAAGACCTCATAGCAGCTTTCTGACAAGAGTGTTTCAATTTCAGAAATTTTATGATAAGTGAGAGCTATATAAAGATGATGATAGCATCCACTGTTTCTTTTTATTTTCCAAATGGTTATTTAAAATATCAGCCTCACTAAAACAGCTGCAGACATCTTGTAAGATCCATACTGAAATGCCTTCCCTGCCAATTTCTTATTTGGATCCCCAAGACTTGCACTTTGCCTGAAGGATTGCAGAGTCTGCATGATATTTGTTCATTTTTAATTTTAACATTGGCATCACCTCTTGAAGAGAATGAACAAAAAGGACAACCCTTGGGGATACAGTTATTAATAGCGTTGTGTCAAATCTACATTTTAGTAAGATGAAAAGTGGTTTGAGTACACTTAGGTACTTTGGATGCCAACGATCAACGCTCACTTACTGATGTATGGTATTTGTACAATGGAAGCACAAAGTATGTGACTCTGGAAGGACATTTCCTAGCAATAGGAATGATACAAACATAAGTTTACCTGAAATTAAGTTCTTCAGTTTTGCTTTGTTGACTTTACCCAAGAAAAAATATGCAGGTCTCAAAGCACTATCACACACACGGAAGTGTCTTCAGTTCTCACATCTAAAGGATACCGTAAAGTTCGCTCTCCAGGGCTGCTCAGCAAACCTTCATGTCAAGGGAAGGTAAGGAACAGAAGGGTATTTGGGGCCTCAGAAAATAATCCCTGAGGTAGTAGCACAACTTTCCGTACGGTAGGGTGCAGGTGGTAGGTGTAGGCATGCCAGGTGTTGTTGCAGCCCAGTGGGAAGGAGAAGAAAGCTAAATTCAGGCTTTCCCTGGCTGCCTCCTCAAGAGCATATTGCATTATTCCAAGCTTCCTTTTAGCTCCTGATAATGATGTCTCATGTGACCCTCCCTGGGGTGTTGGGACCTCACTGGGAGAAAGCAATTTAAACCTACTCAGCACTGCTTACCACCCCAAGAGAGACAAAATATGAAAACCAGCAATTACAAAAACCCAGATGCCCAGAATGTATCAGAAATAGGAACTGAAAAATACCCGTCCTTTTCACAGGACAAATAGTGGTTTTGTGTTCTTTTAACTCACTGTTCACCCTTGTCTATATGCCTTTCACCTACACAATGTCCTCTCCCAGAGGCTTGCCGTAAGTCTGGGAGAGACTGAACAAGATGTGACAGCTGCTCACATGCTGTTAACAACCAAGGGCCACTTCTGTTCTTTGGAAGATATCACATCCTTGGTCCTGCTGATAAGAGACAAAGAGCTAAGGGTGATCCATTATTTTTTCTCCTCAACTCTCCTATGTAGCTGTTTCTTAGTGTTGTGTTCTTCGTTTGCCTTCCAATTCAGCTACCACTTCTACGGGACCCCATGGCGTTTGAGCCTCTCTTCCTCATCTCAAGGTGCTAGTTTCCACAAATCCCTCCCAAGCTCATTACCCCATGAGGCTGTGCCAGCAGAATGACCTTCTGGGGCAGGCATAGTGGGATGGTATCCCAACACAGCCAGCCAAGAGCTTCCCGGAGTAGCAACTCCCATGAATCAATAAGTGTCATCGCTCCTAAGAAAAGCCATCAGTAGGGTTAGCAAGTATGTGCATTACTTCTGAGCCCCCACCCCCCCAAAAAAAAGCAAACAACAACAACAAACCCTCACTTCCACAATAAGCTTGGGCTTGCATTCAGAACATATATAAATTCCCAGACTTCTTATGAGAGGCAGAGAAGGGCTGGAACACCACTGCACCACAAGGAAGGTAAGAGGAGAAACCCTAGTAGGAGCATCTAACTTCCGAACAGTAGCATGATACAGCAAGTGCAGCTTATATGCATGTTCATTTTCATAGCAACACATTGCTCTTGGCACCCCAGATTACAGTGCAGCAGACTCTGCTACTAAGCATACTATTTATATGTGGCGATTTTTACTCTACTCTCTTGATTACTTTTATATCAGATGAAGCTCTTAGAGCTCCAGGATGAAGAAGTACGTAGGTGATTTTATAAGAGTAGACAGAATGTATCTTAGGAGGAGGCACTGAATTTGATAATAGTAGCAAGGATTTTGTGTTGGTTTGTTTTGGGTTTTGTTTTTTTTTTTTGAGGTAATTTATAGCAATTTATAGAAATAATATCAGAAAAGACAGTATTAAGAGGGGCAGGTTTCTGTTGCTGCTGTTTTTCTCTGTGTTAACACTCTGCAGATTCTCCCACCCAGTATGTTATCCAGTCCAGCGACTGATTTTATTGTCAGAATTTGAAGTATTGATTAAAACTGGTGAAAAGAGTTCCCCGGTATCAGAAAAGCTTTGAGGAGCAGCATAATATGAATTCCAGTCATGTGCATGCCCTTTCACAGGCTGTTACAGGCTTGATGATAGCAGTATCCCCTAAATGTGCATTAGCATTGATATTGATCACCTGTTAGACTGCCACATATGACACCTCTAATTGTGATAAAAGAAAACCTTCTCAAATTATTTTCCTCCCCCTTGGTAATTAGGAATAACAACATTCAGTGTTCACAGATCAAACAGACGTGAAAGATACCAGAGAGCAATGGCTGTTATTTTTCTTCTTATTTATTTAAAGCAAATAATCGACAGTAAATATAACTATCCTTCCCTGATATACCTCCTTCTGCTTCCCTTCATTTCCCAGACAAATTCAAACTATTTCTTTAGGCAGTATTAACTTGAATTAAGATCCGTGATTCTTCACTGGTAGACATCTTATTACTGCACACCCTCCTGCTTCTGGCTCTGTTGCTGACAAGGGCATAACCAGCCAGGGTCTTTCTTATTTATCACTTGTCTTTGTGGAAGTCATCTCAAAAAACTGCATGCAGCTATAGACAAGTCATTTACTTCTGGGCCAGTAATTGCCAGGCTCTTCTACAGGGAGCACAGGGAAACAGAGACTTTTAGGGGTGATCCATTTGATAGAAATGTCATATGCTTCAGGATGTGAGGAACCAGTGTCGTGAGGTTGTGACCACATTAGGAGTAGGTATCTACATTGAAAACATCAGCAGTTATGAGACAAACCTCACCATCCTGTCTTTATTTGGTCTTAGACACCCAGAAAGCACCCAGAAGGCACTTGTGCTGTAAGATGCTTGATGGAGGAACTGCACAGAGAAAATAGTTCCCAAGAGACACTGAAGATCTTAATTCTGTTAGTGAACTACAGATGGCTAAACAAGCTACTCATGATTAGTGTCAGATTTTGGTGTTCTCATTTAGCCTCAGAAATAAATTTAACTGCAAACTGTGTCACTGAAAGCCATGGCAATTCAGAAGAGGGGACATCTTTTCAGGTAGAAAAGGTTGGTATCATAAAAAAAGCCTTAAACTTACTATCTGTAGTTAAATTTGTGAGGAACTGTGGGTAGACGTAACACATGTGTGACTTCTATGCACCCCACCTGAGACAGGTGGGAGCCTAAACCTCTTTAGCTGAACTCTTCAGCTAGACTCAGCCTGGGTTATGTTTCTCCTAGAAACAGTGAGATGTACCAAATCTGGGATTTAGCATTAAAATAGTTGACCACTACTGAAATTAATTTGATATTGAAAGTTAGGATTTGTTAGTGCTTCAAGACACAGTATGGGGTTTCAAAGAAAGCAGAGGTGATTTATCAAGAACATAAGATTTACATTTCTTATGATTGTTCTTTTTAGTGATAAAATGAAAGTTCGAATGAATCAATCCTTAAATTACTTAAGGAAGGAAGAAGGCATTTTTGCTATAACTCAGCACCTAGCAACCTGGCCTTTACATGTGAAAAAACTTTATGTATTCAATACTGCTGATGAGTACCTTAGATTTAAAAGCAGTGCCCTTTTTAGTCAATCACTATCCTGAATATTTGGCTTTCACTGCAGAGGATGAATCTAACCAAAGTAATAGGCTGAGAGTTAATGGATTAATCTTGCATTGTTCATCTGCATTCCTTCATCATTCTCAGATCACTCACTCACCTTCATGATATTCCTCTCAGGTCAGCTTGGAAAATACCTTCAATTCTTTTGCCAAAGTAGACTTTAAGACTATTTCAGCCACACTTTTATATAGATTGCTTTTCTTTTGGACTCCTTTTATTTTGGCTTGTATCCCTTATGTGAAGCTCACACAATTAATCTGATACTTTGTGAAGTCAGAACATCTCATCATCTTGTATTTATAGTTCTCTTATCCTAATAGAGCACTCTGCCTTTGAAAGAATGTCTAAGTTACTTCAGAAAGACATCCATTTTTGCCATTGAATGATAAAATCCCACTCCCAACTTAAATGCAGTTAAAAATAGAGATATGAATTAAATGAATCTCCAGTCAGAGAACATTGCCAAATGAGAGGCCTGCTAGTGCATGGCATGTAAGATAGGAGCAGCTGAGAATAGGAGTGGAGGAAGTCAGAAGCCTCCACAGAGGAAAAAGCAGTAGGTAGCTCGAAGAGAATGATTGTTTTTTCTATCAGACATGAACCCATGGGTTCTCACTCTGCAACAAAGCAAAACAGACTGTGCTGCGGCCGTTGCACACAGAGGAGGAGAGGAGCAAGCTCATGGTTTTGTATGCAAACACACTAAACCAAATCCTTCAGGAAAACTCACCAATACACTGCACAGAAAGATAATAGGGTAAAGGATAGGTTGATAAATTAAAGACAGTTACCTTAAAAACACTGGGTACCAGAGCTATTACTTTGGTTCCTGCAACAGTATAATTTCCAAAATAAAAAGCCTTGTTAACTGTTCCATGTCCTTTCTGACCTTAGTTAATAGGCTGAAGATAGTAGAGAGCTTTTCCCAGGAGAAACCCCAGTGGATTTAGGCATTGCTGATGTGATCAAAGATGTTCAGCTGCATAAAAAAAAATTAAATAAAAAAGAATGCTAGGTGCTGTTTTCTCTGAACACAGGCACAGAGGACAAGTTCTCTGCTCCCAGTCTCCCACAGAAATAATCCCTTCAGTCTTTCTCAGACCCCACTGCTAGCACTTTTGTTAATGCATCCTGTGCTTTTTGCTACCATTTGCCACAGTGACAGACACTCTTCCCTCTTCTTATTATGGATGGTAGGGAATCACAATTTCAGAAATCAGTTCTTATATGCCTGCATGTGTCTTGCCCTTCACTACCAAATGATTCATCTTATTCTCAGTCTCTGCAGCATGCAAGACAGTGCTTGTGACAGCTTTCTTATCATTTCTGCTACCTGGCTGCGCAGAGCAGATTAATGTCCCCTTTACGTTTCTCTTGAGTAAAAAACATCTCTTACTCTGAGCAACTTCGACAGCATTTAGCTAAGAAACTTCTTGTTTAACAGTTAAAGGTTACATAGGCAGGCCCTAATGTCTTTCTCACTTAAATGAATTAGACGCCTTTGCCTTCAATGGGGACAGAATTTAATTTTAATATGTGAAAGTTCTCCTCTGAGGTGATATGAGTTATTCTAAAGTAATTTTAAAATCTGCCTGTTTAACCAGGGAATATGCCTGAATTTTGCTGCTGTCATCCCTTGCTGTCAGATTCTGAGCCCACTGCATAAGCCTGTGAAAGATCACTTTGTCAAATACTTAAATGCAGAAAACACTTTAGTGGATGCTTAAACTGAGCCTCAAGGGGATAAGTATTATTATAATTATTGTTAGAATATTATTAAACTCTGGTTTTGTAGTAGCATTATATTAGACAGGTTTCTAATGAGGATTTTTTGCCAAAAATCATGCCTGTATCATAAAATCATAGAATCATAGAATAGTTAGGGTTGGAAAGGACCTTAAGATCATCTACTTCCAGCCCCCCTGCCATGGGCAGGGACACCTCCCACTAAACCATGTTACCCAAGGCTCTGTCCAACCCCACCTTGAACACCGCCAGCAATGGAGCATTCACAACTCCCCTGGACAACCCATTCCAGCGCCTCACCACCCTTACAGTAAGAATTTCTTCCTCATATCCAATCTAAACTTCCCCTGTTTAAGTTTAAACCCATTACCCCTTGCCCTATCACTACAGCCCCTAATGAAGAGTCCAACCCCAGCATCCCTGTAGGGCCCCTTCAGATACTGGAAGGCTGCTATGAGGTCTCCACGCAGCCTTCTCCAGGCTGAACAGCCCCAACTTTCTCAGCCTATTTTCATACGAGAGGTGCTCCAGTCCCCTGATCATCCTCGTGAGCCTCCTCTGCACTTGTTCCAACACTTCCATGTCCTTTTTATGTTGAGGACACCAGAACTGCACACAATACTCCAAGTGAGGTCTCACGAGAGCAGAGTAGAGGGGCAGGAGCACCTCCCTCAGCCTGCTGGTCACGCTCCTTTTGGTGCAGCCCAGGATATGGTTGGCTTTCCCTGCTGCAAGCACACACTGCCGGCTCATGTTAACTTTCTCATCGACCAACACCCCCATGCCCTTTTCTGCAGGGCTGCTCTGAATCTCTTAACTTTCCCTTGCAGTTACACAGAGGAATATCTATAATATTTATTAAGATGATTAATAATTGTATAAAGCACACATCAGCTTTTTATTTTGTATTACTCTGTGTTGTTTTTTCTGCTTTAATCACAGCAGGAGTAACAAGCTAATTTAAACTGGCAATGACAAAGGATCCTGTTTTATTTTTATCTCCATTATGTATCTCTGGTTTTGTAAAGAAACTGTAGTCCTAAATTGCATCTTGCATTAAGTTGAGGGTTCTTCTGAAGCAGATGAATGTTAAAGATAAGCAGAACACTAAAGCCTATATTTTACATGCAACCTTGGTGTGTAGGGCTCATTTCATAATTTAAAAAAAAATAAATTCAACCTTTGCTCTATTTCTAAAGTAGTTTTTACATGGATAAAATTTCCAGCATTGAAATTAACTTTTAATAAATGGAAAGGCCGAGTCTTCCATTGTGCTTATAAACTTACAAAAAACTAATTTATTGCTTTGTTTTTCAGTATCAAAAATAAATATAGTTCTAGTGATGTTAATACCACTGTGAAAGAGTATCTTGTTAGGCAAAAAGAGAGTAGGTCTCTGGCAGTTGAATGCAGGTGTGTTTATACCTGATAAATAGAGATTTATTCACATCACTGAAATAACTCTACTTTTCCACCCACCAGTGGTGGGCTGCTGTGCTGTAAAGTTGCATGTGTTTGCTGGAAAAGAACTGCCTTTTTTCTTTTGCTTGTTTTCCTTGTTGTTCCAGCAACAAGGACATTGCCTGATCATCACCATAGATACAAAGAGTAGGAATATTCATATATTTTTTACCAATTTTGTACTCTAATATCATGTTCTTCCTATAAGCTAAGTATCTGCTTACACAGAAAGATGTCCTTCAAAGCTCATACACCTACGAAACGTGAATCTTTGTACACCTGCAAAGGTCTGAAAAGATGGTCTATGCTTTCTGCACTGCTACGTTCCTTTCCTTTTTTCATTAGTTCACATTTAAACAGATGGTAGCCGCTGTCAGCTTGTAAAAATTATTGTCAATATACCTGCTGCAATCTGCTTCCTGGCAGTGATGGCTGATGAATCCATTGTCCCCATGGCTGACCTGTCAAGGCCAGTCCGTCTCTCTCTCTGCAGCTCTGTCTGTACTGTAACAGAGCTTGGATGTTTTCAGCCTCTCTAAGAGCAAGACACATTGACAAATAGCCGCATGGCATTTTCATTGAAGCATTACAGCTCAGGTCACAAATTCCTGCCAGTACACCTCCCAGATGCTTCAGCCACAGGTGATAGGATGGGGAGCTGTGCGCATTAATTTTGCAGTGACACTTGCCTTCCAGTTATGAAGGGGACAGTATTTTGTTTTCGCTGCTCCTTTTATTTCTGAATCTTTTACCATGAGGTAAAAAATAAAAATTAATGAAAACAGGAATTTTATTTCTGTATTTCAGCACAGAGGGTCTTTGAGGAGGGGTCAGAAGTCTGAATTTCCTATTTTAGACATATCTGGGTCTTTGGTGAGAGAAAGGTTAATTTTCCACTCCTGCAACTCATTGCAAAGAGAACCCTCTCCTTTTGTTCTTGGGGAACTGACTGACGGACCCAGTCACCTATCACTCTTATCACTCAACATATTTAACCACACCAGAAACAAATAAGGAGCTTTCATGATAAAATTAGTGTCTTCAACACATAGCAGTGCCATTTGCAGATGTCTTAAAATATGAAATATTCACACCAGCTCTAACAGCTGTCACTTGAGAGGCATTCTGCCTGAGGTATGTATAGCTCTGCTACATACATGTCACTTTAGGCACATAGAATCATAGAATCATAGAATAGTTAGGATTGGAAAGGACCTCAAGATCATCGAGTTCCAACCCCCCTGCCATGGGCAGGGACACCTCCCACTAAACCATGCTATCCAAGGCTATGTCCAGCCCCACCTTGAAAGCCGCCAGGGATGAAGCATTCACAACTTCCCTGGGCAACCCATTCCAGGGCCTCACCACCCTTACAGTAAAGAATTTCTTCCTCATATCCAATCTAAACTTCCCCTGTTTAAGTTTAAACCCATTACCCCTTGTCCTCTCACCACAGTCCCTAATGAAGAGTCCCTCCCCAGCATCCCTATAGGCCCCCTTCAGGTATTGGAAGGCTGCTATGAGGTCTCCACACAGCCTTCTCTTCTCCAGGCTGAACAGCCCCAATTTTCTCAGCCTATCATGAATGACATACTTTATCTATAACTGCTGTAGTCATCACAATATACAGCCATTGCCTCTGCAACCTTGTAATCAACTTGATATGCTATTTTACTGAGACAAATTAATTTTTCAACAGTTACAAATTAAATTACTTGGTTCTTGAATACATATTGTTACCTTATTGCTCCACAATGAAGTAAAATAGGCTGAATTAGGTTAGTTAAAAGAAGAGAGTGAATATGTAGAATAAAATCTGTATGATTTATTTAGATTTTAATTTGATAATGAGGCTTTCAACATCTTATTTGTCGACTTATTTTCCAATAGACTTACCACATTCATGGAAAACTGCCCTAAAGTCCATACAGAGTAACCACATAGGATCAAACATCAAGTTGAAGGAAGCAGCCATAGGAGTACCCCAAAGATGTGTTTGGTTTCCTACTGATTTTCAAAAAAAGAGCAAACAATGAATGGAATTAACTTAAAATAAAAGGAGTACAGTAGCAGCATTATTAAGAATAATATAAAGGAAACCAGAATCTAAACCGCTGGGCAGAAAACAACAAAATGAGATTATTCTTGATTAAATGTAAGCCTGTATGGGTGAAGAATAAAAATTCAGCCTCCCAATATGCTTTGAAGATGCCATAGGATAACTTACATTTCTGTTTTAAAGACCTAACTTCCCAGAAACATTAGAAATGACAGGCAAAACCATGACATCAAGTTTCTGCCTGCTGTCAGTTCAGGGACTTAGGATAGTTGCTAGTACTTGACCAAGAATAAGAAGCGGGGCATCTGACTCCCTTTTTCTTTCAGCTAGCAAGCACTGTTAACTCAGTGCTTCTGACCGTTAGCTCATTTTGATGATATCGGCGAGGCATACAGCCAGTATTAGTTCTTCACATGAGAAAGAGACGAGCCAGGAACCAGCTTTGAATGAGCAGTGTTTCATTTAACCTTATAGGAGCTGTGTGAAGTTTGAACTTACTTTCTCCATAACAGAGCTCTGCTAAAGATGATTCATCCTGCGTGCATTAGTTTCCCACTCCTAATGTTGAGATAAATCACCTTTTAGAGGTCTCTATATTTCTTTATGGATTACTGCATTTTCTTGATGACTACTTGGTGCCTTTAGTGCATGCTATGTGCCTAATTTGATTAACTCTCAAACTGGTTTTGATGGCTGAACTTATGAGATTTGTATTTCACTTATAAAGCATACTTATTTCTGTCTTTTCCACAGAGCAGTAAAACTGAATGCCTCTGAGACTAATGGCAAACCTGCACTTCAGCATACTGAGCAAAACACATCTGAACTCTCTGATCCTGTGTCATGCATTTTTTTAAAATCTTATCCTGAACTTTCATATTCAGATGATCGTAAAATTTCAAATATGAAAATCGCCTCATAAAAAGAGAAATGAGAATTGCAACCCCAATGCTGTGAAGTTTTTATATGCGCATAATATCACTAATTACATTTTTGGCATTGCTTAAATGCTAGCAGGATATAAGCCTGTATTTCAATCAAGAATACACAGCAATAATTCTTCAGACTTTGACAGAGAAAACAAACACTGAAAATGTCCTGATGTGCAGGAGGAATATTAATTTATAGAAGAAAATCTAGCTAATAGTAATATAATAGTCACTTGGGGACCTCTTTGAGATCCTGTGAAGAAAAGGAAGCGTAATGGTGAGCATGTCATGCCATGCCACTTTCTACTAAAGTGCGTGTGTTGGTATATGAGAGATGTAAAACTCACATGGACCTGTACTCTCACTGGACTTGGTTTGCTTATTTCTTTGTCTTTGCTTGAGAGATGATGCAAAAGTCATACTCTGCACAGAGGAGACTTGCTAAGCCTAGCCACAGTAGTGCAAATGGTAGGAGTGTGATGCATAGCAAGTTGATAAGGTTTATATCCAGAAGTCCCACTACAACACAGCTTCCCTTAGCTTGCTCGTTACTATAAACTATTAATTTGAAAGTCATGGCAGGCAAGCTGGGGTAAGAATTATCCTCTGCCCTCAATTATTCATTCTGTAATGATGGGAAAGATAGTGAAGAATGGTTCGTTAACAGGGCAAGGGTAGTATTGTCAAGTTTCTTCAGGGCCTGTTAATAACTGCAAGTTATGTTTCTTTTGTCTTCATGTCCTTAATATTCAAAGCCACGATGCCTTTTAAACTTACTGAGTAGCAGCTTCTAAGTGGCATTCATATTCTGGCAATCTGGCTCAGACTTAAAGAGTATTTTAAGCACAGTTGCTCCTGGGGCTTGATCCTGTGAAGATCAAGCACAGAGTATTGCCCATGCAGAAGTGAAGCTAAGGAAAGCTAATAAGCAGGAGAAGGAGCTACAGGGAACTCAAAACCACATTAATAAACCCACTGTACACCCCACTAAGGACCAGAAACCAGATATAAATGGTTTACCTGCCTCATTAGAGTGACTGAGCACGTGTAGATTACCCATAAAGACTGGCTTTAGCCAGAAGGTCTAGTTTCCTTAGGAACCTTTAACAACCCTCAGATGATTGCACCTGAGAGAAAGAGAATACATCTAACTGTAGGTATTCTCCATACCCGTTTAGCCCAGAAGTCATTCTCTCTATACTGACTATAAAGCTTGGAGAATTACTTCTGCATATAGTTGCCAAATTTTTAGGCACCACCTTCAGCTAAGACAGTACTCCTGTTTTATTTCAAATATCTATGAGCAAACAAGAAGGCAGGGCAGCACCTTGAAATTCATTGCTTTTCACTTCTATAGTGAAATTTTCAAATTTGCCTTCCATAGTCTGAATGCTGTCTTCTCATGCATTTTGACAGTGGGAATGAGAGTTTAAAATTCTTTGTTCAGCCCTGATGCTCAAAGTAGGCATTAACAAGACAGTGGAGCATTGCAGACAAAAAGTAGTCCTTTGTCTGCAAGGTAAATATTTGGGATGCATGGAAAATGAGCCCACAAACATCAGTTTGTCACATTGTCTCAGAGGTCAACCATCTGCATGTGTCCACTTGGCACCGTGAAAGCCACAAGGAAACGTGGGCAAACTGTATCTGTAATTCAAGAGAAGTGTCATGCCAAGATACTTTTAAAGCCACGTGTTAAACACAGTAACAAAGCTCACCATTTTTTGACTTCAAGCACTAATATTTTAGAGTTTTAATAAATGTCAGGCAAAGTTCATTTGGCTTGTAAGATAAGTGGGGCTGGCAGCCAGGACTCGACAATTGTCCTAGTTTTGGCTGCGATAGAGTTAATTTTCCTGACACAACAATGCCACTCAACCAGAGGAGAACAACAATTCAATGTCAAGGTCATTTTATTGTGTGCGGATCCATTCCTAACCAGGCCATCAACAGATAGATGAAGAAGAAGATGTGGTAAAGCTTCAGTGATTTTTAACATCTTGTTTTGCCCATAGATCTGTAAAAAGTCAAGCAGATTGTAGAAACCTATCCAGTGAATTCTCCTTTTGCTAAGCTGCTCTTGTTTCCATAGCAGTTTTGTTTCCCTGCTGTGTGGCAGGAAACTGCTTATATTTTCTGCTCCCTGACTCTTGCCTTGAGATTAGTTATAAAGATGTTGATGTGAAGCACATGTAGAAGAAAAGCAAGTTATACCATCTCTGAAGGGGGTCTGGCTTTCATGCCAGCTACTGTTCACCAGGGCAATTAAATAAGGTGCTACTTCTTTCCCTAAAATTAGGTGACGTATTTGAAGCTTGAACAATATCCAGGCACAGTCTTTCCATCACTTTCAGACAGAGATAATGACATTGGCCAAATCCTGGCACAGCTGTGAATATTTACTGCCCCTTTAATAAAATGGCACGAAGTCCTGCACGTATTGCAGAGTGCTGAGGGCTTGGGTTTGATGGAGTTTCTTTTTAAAAGTGGGATTTTTCAAACTTTTTACCTGAAGCATAGAGTAATAGTATGTAGTCTGATTAAAATGAACTGTGAAAGTGCCTCTGAAGCTGAAAAATAGCTTCATATTAAGCACATTTGAAGATCCAATTAACCTAAATTTGTCCTAAATTCACAAGATTATTGGGAAGAGAGGTCACCTCCATCAAGAGTCACATATCTTCTTGTCATCAACTCCAGTTTTGAAAAGTGTCACTTACAGAACCAGGAGTCAGTAATTTTTCATTTTAAAGATCTCCCTCAGTTCTAAAATCACTGGCGCTAAAGTATTAACTAACAGGGTACTAACACTGAAGTATTTAACATCACTGAGTTAAGTAAATAAGAGCAGCATTGAGAAACTCTGAGTTCAGAGTTTCTCAATTTGTTCTTATTTACATAAAAATATAACAGGGTCCTTGAAGGCAGCTGGGTGACATAACTGGAATAAAAGAATTCCAGAACTGACTTTTTGGTGTCCAGCTACCTCACCAAGCAGGGGAAAATAGGGAGTAAGATTTCTCTTCTTCCTGATCCTGCAGAAGCGACTAGAATTTTTGTCAAGATAGATATTTTCCTCCCTGATGCATGAATGAACCAGTCCATTATTTTGCAGCTCTTTGGTACTAAGCTGCTAGTGTTTTCTTAAAGAAACAGGAAACTCAAAGCTACTTCTGTACTGAAGAAAAAGGAGGGAATCAGAAATGCAATGAGAGCAGGTACAGGAATAAACACAATAATAACAAAGTTTGGGGTTTATGCTTTTAAAATATCCTCAATTTGTAATGCAATTTTGAACAAAATTACTTAGAATGCACAGTTCTTGTGTACAGGTAACTTTATTAGCTCATTGTCAAAACCAAACTTTTGCTATGCTGCACAGGAAAATGGGTATAAACACAGGTCACGGTTTGCCTTTGTGATTAAAATCCAAGCAGATGACTGCACACAAGAGTAACCACAACTTATATGCAAGAACTAAGAATTAATTGACTACAAATGGAGTTTCTGAGCCTTATTGTCTGCTGTTTAACCATGTTAAGCAGATCATTTCAGAACAAAAAGCAGGTATAAAAAAATAACCTCAGACTACAAAAGCAACCTGTCAAACTTCAGCATTCCGTTCCTGTTTTCACCAGCTGAAGATCCAGCTGTTGATGTTAGCTACTCTTCAAGATTTCAAAGACTTCACTATTTGTTACCTTTTGGCCACAAGCCCAGAGTTAGCTTTAGGGAAATTAGGTAATTTTTCAGCTTCTATCAGCACAAAAGTTGCTTGGATGCTAAATTGCATGACTTTTGCTATGTTTCAGGAGCAGCAAGAGCAGCACTCAGAAGACATCTTTCTTGAAGTCATTAAGGTTCTGCTTCAGCATCACAAAGTCCCCTTCCACAGATGTATTGCCAAAGGCATTGCTGTAGCAATTATAGAATATTTCAATAGAAAGAGTGAACTTGCTTTTCCCAAAACTTGTCTTTTCCATCGCAAACTAATTCAGACACAAACAGAGTCAATACCGACAGTCGTTGGAATATACAAAGCAACACCTGAGTCTGAGCAGGAGTAGCAGATAAATATGAGGCTCTCCATTAAGCCTGGAGTCACCCCACTTAGGGTTTAATGATAACAGACAAGTTTGCTCAAGCCTCTGTCAAGTCTGGCTGACGAACATTTGGAATTGGCTCAATATGCACTGGGAAGATTTCAGCAACTGAAGATTTAAATGATTATTGGCTAACTTGGATGTCTTGGCTATGAAAAGTAAATAAATTCATTCATCTCTAAGGAACTATGAATAAAACGCACAAGAATTTATCACTTGACTTTTTCTTAGGAAACATTCTTCATGTGACCTCCTGCGTCTTCATGCTAATTACTGCATGGCACGTACACAACCTGCATAATGATGGAGTTCTTCCTCATGAGTTCTTCCTTAAATTAAACCTCAGAATGTATTTTAAGCATTTGTTTAATGAAAAAGGAGGCTGTCCTTTCTCTATATATTTTGGAGCACAAAAAACATTTCTGCAATAGAGCAACAAAAGTGAAATTTTCAAAAAGGCATAGGAGAGTTACAAGCATGAAATGAGAAGTGATAGGAAAATCTTATGACACATTTTTTTCATTGGAAGGGACCATTTTGTTGGAACAAACACATTTCAGGGAAACATTAAGTTTTGTCGAAAGCTTAATGCATGCATTGGGTTTCTCATTTCCTATCAACAATGCCATGTGCTGCAACAGGGTCATTTCATCAACAACATTAAAGCGCTTATTTCTTCATATATTTTTTTGTATTTTATTCTTGCATTTGCAGAAGTCCCACTAGCTATGTCAATACTATCTTTAGCAATTTTATTCAAAAGTGTTCCACAGTCTCCCAAACCAATTGACAGGTCATGACTCAAACTGCAGCATAAGTAGGGATCTAACCCAAACATGCATTGTTCTCCAACCTATCTGCATGCAATTTGCCACACCTGCTTGATTTTCTGTGTGGAAAATCAAGGGACAACAAAGAAGTGTCCACTGATATTCTAATTTGATTAATTAACCTTACTATCCTAATATAACCTATTTTGTTTCCTTAAGACAATTTAGGCAATGGGGTCTACAGAAGTCATGGCTAGTTTGGATTTTAAGCAGAACAAAATGAAATGCCAGATCTTAAAATTGTTGGGTGTGCAGTCAAATGCACTCGATTTGATTAATAGCTTCATTTTGTCTGTAAAATTCAATGTTTCTAACAGTGAAGACACTTTGAGAAACCACAGAAAAGCAGCATGGAGCCAAACTGAAGAGCCATCCTAGAGCCTGAAACCTACTTGATACCTAGCTTTATGATAAACTTTACAGAAATGTAAGCACTCAACTGCCAAATTAAGTGCCTTAGTACTTTTAAGGACCTGGGCTTTGTCCAGATATTCATTTAGGGTTTGTGTTTTATAATTCTGCTGGTTTAGCTTTGGCAGCTGTTCTGTCTTTCTGTGAGTAACATGGAAGGAACAGAAGTTTTGGGGAACTGAAGTGAGGATTTTATATCATCCCATGAATGAAACATGCTTATTTTGCATTCACATTATACTCATGTGACACAGTGACCCAGCCAAGTCCTGATATGGGCATCTGGCAACATTTTATTGCTCTTCTACTCAGTTTCAGTGATGCAGCTTCCACTCTTGATTTTTACTCCACAAAACTGCAAAAAGAGTACCTGTATATTGGCTGAACCATCTCTGCAAGGAAAACTTTACTTTGGGAATACAATGTTAACTTGCGGATGCATATGAGAGACTCATGATTGCACTGAAAATGCTGGCTCTGACACCATGATGTAATTGCCCTCTAAACTGCTTGTATGTTTATAAACATGTGCATGCATTGTCATTGTACAGTCAGGGGGATCCCTCCAGAACCAGACTTGGAGTCACTCAGCTGCATGGGCCAGAGCAGGTTTAGAGCAGGCGCAGCCTGATCCCATGCAGTGTTAGGCAGGGAAAGCCAATATGACCTGCAATGCATTTGGGCCCTGACCAATACATTTCCTAACTTAATCTATGGTGGAGGAAAAAAAAAAAACAAAGCAAAAACAATCCTGTAGATTAAAGTGAAGGGTTAAGAATGCATTGCTTTCAGAAAAAAAAAAAAAAAAAAAAAAAAAGCTCTGCTTTTAGAAAAAGTAGATTTTCTTGATGAATTAGCTTTTCTTCATCTTCATGAAATTGCTCTTTTTATTTGCCATTCCTGCTGCTAACAAAGTAAAAATGCAAAGAACGATGCATGTTTGAAGACTTCGTATGTTCATGTCTCAGCACCATTAAACAAAATGTATAAAAAGTGTTCCCATAATATTTCACTTGGCATAGATATGAAGAAACAACACTTTACATCTTGGTCGAAGCAAACATTTTGTAGAAAGTGAAAGATGATGGTACGAAAGAACCAATCGCTTCTAAACAGCCAGAGTGAAAGCAATTTTTCCTCCCTTATATGAATTCTTGAGTTACAAAAAGAGGCAGGGTGGCAGAGTCCATCCTCCAGCCTTACAATTTCAGAGGAAACTCCGGTGCTCCCCTGGGCACTGGATCCTCCTCTGCACTGCAAAGTTAGCAGGAAATCATAGACTGCTGTGCATCAGTCAGTTAGCTCTGGTCCAAAGAGCATTATCTGACTTTGTCCTCTTTTAGATATCACTTGAAAGGGCAAAAGGGATGTACAGGCTAATCAAGAGCTCACTTCAGCTCTGTATTCCAATATTTTCTCGCTCACTTCACTGGCAGTTTGTCAGAGATGTGAAGTGGCTTGAAGTAGGAGATTACAGTCAGTCTGCGGGGGGGGGGGCCTGTATGCGCTCCTGCTCACTCAGCATCTGTTGCACCACACCTGAATGATGATTTATGTCGCCCAGAGCACACAAAACAGTCATCTCTTCTTTCTGAAACAGAGTTGGAAATAGCTGTTGTACTCTTGCTACCCACCACCTACTTTTGACATTGCCTTTTTTGACAAACCCCAGTTATCACCATCGAATTGTACAGAAAGAAAAAAGGAGAGAAAGAAGTCCATCAGCACCACAAAACTAAATAAATTTGGAATCAGTTTGTAAAAAGAGAGGACAGGAATTTCTTTGCACAAATGTCAGTCCCACAAACTTGCTGTTTGGTTGCACTCTGACTGGAAACAGTCACAGCAGTAGACCAGAAGCACAGTATTAAGCACTTGGTTTTAGGCTGTACACCAGGTAGCAGTGGTTTTGCGTATCTTTTAGTCTAGGGAAAAATAGAAAGACAAGCAGTGTTGGTAGCTGAGGTTCTGGATTTTTTTCTCTTTTCTTTATGTGGCGTCCTGTATATAGACTGTTACTGGTCCAGGATAATGAAGAAGAAAGCAGTTTGGTCTCTGTCCTGTGGTCATTTTTGAGACAGAGCTTCATTCTGGAAGCATCTGTTTAACCACCTTTATTCCAGGACATGGGTATGTGAGCAATAAAACAAAATTACATTTGGAATATACTTGATTGCTTTGCTGATTTTTCTTCCTCTGGGGCATTAGCCTAGCTGGCCTGAATGTCTGCAACTGCATATTAAAAACTAACAGCAAGGGGGAAACAGGACACGCTTTTCAAGAGGAGGTGATCAAACCATCCAACAGATTAAAATATTTATCCCTTTGCTCAACATTAGTTTAAGAGCCTTCATTAATTGAATCCAACCTGTTTTCAAAAACTCCTTTACAAAGCCAGTGTAACAAAATCACCCACTTCAAGGTATGCCTGCCAGTTGCAGAAGATGTTATTATTTTAAATTAAGGGGGAACAAATTCTACGGCAACAGGTCTGCAGACATTTGTATAACAGGAAGCAAACCGAGCTCTCTTTCAGATGACATCTTATGAATTTGAAACAGCAGCTACAAGACAATGTACAAAATAAGGCATGCTTCTGGACTCGGTGTCTTTCTGAAGGCTATTCTTTTGCAATAAGGAACCTATAAGCTAAAATAGATTACACATATTATAAGATATTGTAACCGGACAAGGAAAGCTACTAACAATTTGTAAGAGGTATCAGGCAAACAGACTAGAATGTTGCAAGTAGTTACTTATCTGAATTTACTTATTTCAAACTCTGGGTGTTTGCAAGAGTTTTTCATGGATCTGTCCACTTTCAACAAATTTTACTGTTTTTCTATTATGCTTCTGATACGTCTAAATAGCCCATACTGAGACCATAATTGTCTACACTCGACTATACTACCTGATATATTCTGAGGAATGGCTGCTGAATAATATTTTAGCTTTAGCCCTTAAAGTTACAAGTCAGTTGATTCCAGTCAGGGGTCATGTTGGCCTTTGCCACTAACAGTGATTTTCTATTGTGCTATCTTACACTTCACAGTGGGAGGCATTTTATACAATTGACTTCTGTCATAGAATCACTGTGATTCTTATAACACTCAAAGACATTCTGGATGTTTTTATTGTGTTGCTGCTGGTGTGGCAAGTTTGGGTGGACATCAGTAACAATCCTCACTGTGAAGAAAATTGGCTCCCACTGACATTTCTCTTGGCAGACAGCGAGAAGAGCTTCTTATTGACTGTTTCTCCAGTCACACATTTACTCCATGCTTAAAGAAGAATAAAGTAAGAAAAGTCCTTTAAATTCAGCTTTTTTATTTTTTACAGAACAGCTGTGTGAACAAAGTGAGTTCCACGTCTTCTACAGGGTGCACTGGGGAGCAAAGCCTCCCCCAGTCTCACCTTACATAGCTGCTCACTGCAGGCACAGGAGCATGAAGAGAACTGTCTCTCTCTGGACAAGACAGTGTACATGACCATATGAGTACATGGCCATATAAGACATGGTGTGACCGTGTTCATCAAGTCAGGATATTACTTTTAAGACAAGAAAGTCCTGCTATGTATCTTTAGCAGAGGGATAACTACTGGGTAGGACAATCTGCCTCACTCACTGAAAGCTGAAAAATATTCCAAAAACAAAGGGGAGAGACTTCCATTTTTTTTTGCCTAGTGTTCCCTCCAACAATGTCTCTGAGTTGCTCACAGGCATAGCCTGCTGCTCCAGCTGGTCTTTCCCGCTGTTTCCAGCTTTTCAAATCTCCCGCTGTCAAACAGTGACTTCCACCCAGGCACCCTGGCCAAACTCACTGGAGTGACTCCCACTACTGGCCTCCTCCTGAGCTGTTGCAGCTGCCTGAAACATACTCACAGACAGCAGGCAGATGATCACTGAGTGATAGTTGTAGCTGATTAAGTTTTGATCACATCACTTCCCCATGCATTTCCTGCTGTTCCTCTGCTTGAGGTTAATGCTTTTGTAATAGAGCTGCCTTACTCAGTATGTGCCTTGGTGGGAGTGTTTACACCTGGCAAGTATTTCTACAGCATTTATAAATATTCCCACATATCCCATAGTCTCCCACCTGAGAAACCATTTTGCCTTCTCCCCTACTGAGCTTATGCTAGAGGAGGTAGGATTGGAAACTCCGATCATCTGCTTCTGAGCTCACGTCATTTTCTTTGAGGCCCTGTGGAGAATTTAAGGAAGGGATTTTCTACTCTTTGGCTTCCTCCAGAAGTGAATAATTACCCTACGTGGCGCAGATTTGCTGTTATCATACTCAGCTTTGGCAGGTTTGTCTCTGCAGCTGTTTTCCATTAAAGCAGAAAACACTCCTCAACTAAGCTCTCAACATGTAACTGACCTCCTAAGGCTCATCTGCTGAGAAGCGGCAGTGTCATTTATCCGTAGGTGCCAGAGCATTTTAGACTTCTTGTTCATAATTTTTCAAAGAAAACCCAGCCAATTCAGGCAGAGGAAAGATTGCACAAGTGGGTACTTCTTGAACCTCTCTTTTATATAGGCCCACTGATTTCCATACAATCCCATGACAAATTCCAGTCTTGTTCCAAGTTTTGCTCACATCGCTTATTTCCCATGCCAATGAGGTTCTTATTAAAATCAGGCAGGAGAAGGTGATTGGGAAGGGAAGGAGATAATATGGCATGTAAGAGCAAATTTTATCCTGACTGGTTTCACTTTCAAGCCTGCATACCTAATTTGTTCTGTTAATTGCATATTGGCAGTGTTGGCACACTGAAACGTCTTTTTCTGTGTGATCACACAGAGGCAATACCTGCACTCTAAATTACACATGAAATCATGTGCCCATAGCTTTAGATGTTTGTCAAGGAGCTATATAGAATAGAGAAAATCTCTAGTTATAGATGCTTCTTTGGCAGAAACATTTCTTTCTCTGCCTTGCACACAGACAGCTCAATTGCTCACCAGTCTACACGAACGAACCAGCACTTTGAAACCAATTAGACACGTGAAGTGATGTATCCAGAGCTCCTCATATCTTTGAAATAAAGAAGAACAGGACTCTCAGCATTTGAAAAGACCATTTCTGTATTTCGTGCTGAGCAGTGTCCCTGCATAGATTTACACCGACAGCCAGGTATCATGTATTTTCTGACTACTTCAAGGAAAATACTGCACATAAATGGAAACATATTTCCTAAACTCAAAGAAAAAAAAAAAAAACAAACAACCAATAAATTCTAGTTCCTGACATGATCTGACCATATAAACATGGCAGTAAAAGATACATCCATGTACTTATAAAGACATGACAGTGGGCCTTACGAAGATTTGCTTTATACAGTTCTGCTTCAATGGAAACACAGTTAAAATTTCTCCTGTCATCAAGCATGCCAGCAGTCCTGCCTCAGCCTTTGCAACCATTAGGCATCATCTCCCCACTGCCTTTCTTCCACAGCATTCACTAGTATCTAGCCACATCTAATCACTGTAATTAAGCTGGGTTAAGTAAGAAATCAATTACAGCTTTTCCCTTGAGCCTCTCTGTGATGGTGTACGGTACCATTTTCCTCAGGCAGATCACCTCTAACAGCTGTATTTTGTGTTTCAAGCCCCCCAGAGAAGGATGCAGGGAGGAGGAAGGGAGCGGCAGAGGCTCAGGGGCTTCAACACAGCATCCATTTTGGCAGTAACTGGGCATGTTGCCACTGCCTGGCTGGTGGGTTGCCGAGATGGAAAGTGAGCTCCTGCCCACCCTCAGCAACTTTTCTGCAAATTGGTGTTCCAAGTAGCAAAACAAACCTCCTGGGGGGTTTCCCTGCCAGGTACCAGGGTGGGCATGGCCTGGCCATGCAGCTTGCAGGCCCCAGGCAACAAGGCTTTTATCATTTTTATTCAATTTTATATCAATTTTATTATTTGAGAGGAAAAAGGCAAACTGGAATGAGGCCCAGAGTGGCCAATTCCCTTTTTTTATTTCTTCTCATGGTGACAGAGTAGGTCAAATATCAGCCCTTGTTACAGCAGAATGCCAACAGAAAGCAGCTGTGTGAACCTTTGGTTCCCTATTTGCATGTGCCTTGATGAAGTTGCCTTCAGGCATCAGAAGCAGCATGGAGGCAAATGGAGTATTTGCAGTGCCCTGGCACAGCATGATCCCCTGCCCTCTACTTCTGAACAGCGCCTAGCCTCATAGATGAAAACAGAGAGCAGGACAGGAACAATATTAATTACATTTCAACACTGGGGTGGCCATACAATCTTGCATTGTCTGAGTGTAGCCACCCAGATCCATTCAGATTCAAAGTGTGTCCGATGTACATTTTCCTCAGAAGCATATCAATAAAGTATCAAGGTCGATGGCAGCTGGTCAACGTACGAAAACAATTCAAAGTGAAGCACAAAATGCAAAAGACTGCTTAAGAAAATGTTGCCTGGGTAAAAAGCTAACCAGTGGATCCTCAGACAGCGTTCTGCATTGTATCTCCCATCAAAGGCCTTGCAGGCCTGTCAGAAGAGTGAAAAAGAGTCAGCTAGTCTGTTTTTTGTGGAAGACCATGTGTCTGACATGCACATCCATATCCTGGGTTTTTTTCAAATGCTGAAATGTTTGCTGCTACTTTCCTGAAGTGGACAAATGATGTTATATTTCTTTGCAGCAGGACCAAACAGTATATCTGAAATATGCATCTTTATTAGCATACATTTTTAAGATAGATGCTAGGGACCTTTTGTAAAGATTTAAACTTAGAAATATTTCCTTTCAAGTGTTTATGACAGGTAAATAAATTAATATGAGAATATAAATAATTTCAAAGCTCTTCCATCCTGCCAGATGTAATATTCTTAGGCGTTGTGTGATCCTCAAAGCTGTTGTTGGCTCTTTTCCCTGCAGAGTTCACAGAAGGTTCAGATTCATGAAATCTGTGTAATGTGGAGGAAACCACAACTCTGCTTTGAATAAAGGTGCCTCCGCTCCTGATTTCAGCACTTCAGGTGTCATCCTTACGGGTTTTCATGAGAGCTAATCCTTGCAGGTCAAGGCATGGGCCTCCTAGCAAAACAAGCCCAAGAAAGGTTCCAGTTCCTGGCACACCTCCTCCAGATATGCACCTCACATAATTACTTAAGCTAATGCTTTCCAGACAGAAAAGTGTGGAGGAAGCATTAAGAAAATGTGGAACCCACACCATGTGATACAGAATAAAATATCTACTTCGGCAGAAATTACCTTTTTTAAGTGGCAAATGTGAAAATGCAGCCAGTTCTTTATTATGAAATGGTGAACATAGACACAGTTTGCCTGACATGTAGTACTTTGTTTCTTCTACCCTTGCAGTTCACTCCCAGATCCTTTTCTCTGTGGTAGTGTGATGCCACAGATAGGGTTAACCTCATATTTGTGGCACCAATATGCACAGCTAGTCACCTTTGGCTCCCCTTACAGTCTGTGTAAAGAAAGAGGTGCCTATTTCTGTCTGTTGGCTGTTCAAGGAGATTAATATGACCATCTCAGATGCAGGCACCTATGCTTGCTAAAATAAAAAACTAAGTTAGGTTAGTCAATACTCACACGAAACACAGTGCAGCAATTCCAAAGTTAGAAGTCCACACAGCCATTAACAGCCTGCAAACCAATGGCAAGGCAATATGAACAGTAAAATGTACAATCTAATACAACTACAGTGAAGTCACATGCGATGGCAGTTGAGGGTCAGCAGTGACGGCATGTTTTGAAAGTTTCTACACTCTGTCCGAAAAGATTATATGGTAGTAATCATCAGTGTCATATTGTAATATTGAATGCACTAGCAGGAAACTGAACCAGAAAGTGGCTTTGTGGGATTGTTGACTGGAACACATTTCTGAGTATATGTTTTTGCTGCATTACACAGGGACCCAGAGCATTGCATTCTATTACAACATTCCATGCTCCAGAGACTAATAGAGCTCTGTTTGACGGAAACCTAATGTCAAGAGACCCTGTAATCAGAGACGTCCTTAATGCATTTTGGCTATTTAAGTTTTGTTCCCCACACAGTGGATGTTATAGAAGGCTGTTCCCTTCTTTCAAGCTCAGTTTCCTGATAATGAGGACAGAGCTGAATATTGCACTGATATCCACTGCAACACTGGACAATTGCAAAATAACAGGAAAAAGTAGTTTCTCAGCCACATTATCTATGTTTTCATGCTTCTGTGATTTTTTTATAGTCAGAGGTGGATTAGAACAAAGCTCCCAAAGATTGCTGGTCTCATCTTCAGTATTGAATGTTATTTTCTTGAGGGTATGTAGTGATATTCAGCTGTTCTCTGTTTACTTTCCAACCCAGGTATTGCCTAACCTTTAAGACTGTATCCAGTGTACATGTGCTTATCCCAATGTAGACTGGGATGTCCAAGAGAATTTGTGAGACCCTGTCAAGTTCAGACAGAATGGTAGCTACTAAAGTGAGTCCACCAGAAATCTAAAAGCGACGAGTTTATAAACACACCATTTCTCTCACATAATATAAGCTCATTTCCTGTTCCCTCTTTGTCACTGGCTAATGCTGTTTCCACTTTGAACTTGTTTTCATGAGAGAAACATCTCACAAACATCAATAAAATATTGATTATAGTAGCTATGAGAGCAAGGAATGTATATTGCCCCCTGCCTTATAGTGACACAACTAAGACACAAGTTATGAAAGGGCCAGCCACAAGCTCATTCCTTGAGATAAGGAAAGAAATTAACTAGTCTTTTATTTCTATAACTTAGTACACCTGTGGTTTTATTCACATTCTCACTACAAGGTATCACCTGAAAATTGGACTAGTATCATTGAGGATCTAAAGGAATGGTAGATTCCCTAACCCTGTCAGTGCCGTGCATTGGGGTATCTGCTTTATCTCACAAGACAGAAGGTTGTGCACAGCTCCCCTGCTGCTCTCTCCATTGCTGCTTCTGTACCCACATGTAGCCTGCAAAGCTGCTTTGGCTGTGAAGTGCAATGGACTAGCAGAATAAAAAGTTTACCTTGTTTATAAGTAATGTGCTATTTACGTAGAAAGTTCTGGGAGTAGGAATAAATTGAGTGGGATGGTATTTGTGTTTTCTGTTGCTGAGAGACAGAGAATTGCAGACATGTTCGTCAGTAGGACAAAGGCCCTTAGTCATGCATCTGCTACTGAAGAGGCAACTCTGCTCCATGGTTGTCATGACAACACTGGTTATATAAAGAGACATATTAGAAGAAAGATCATTTGGTTCGTGCCATATATTTCAGTGTAGCAATACATCCTGTCTGCAGCAAATCTGTTTTGTTATAGACAAAACTGATGCTTCTGGAAAGATAAGTTACACTCCAGAAAGCTGCTGGCTGGAATGAAACAGTTTATGGTGAGAAAATTGCTTCCAAACAAACAAAACACTTCACATGAAGACTACTTCCATAATTCGGGGATCATTGGGACCAAGTTCCACTGAATGTGAAGTTGATTTAAAAGGTTCAAATAAGTTTCCATTGCAATGATCTAATTTTTGTGAAAGAAGAAAAGTTGTGGCTCAGTAACATCAGAGGAAGTGCAAGGAAAGTATTAGTCACACAATGCCTGTAAATCTGCATCCCCTTAAAAGTTTCAGTGCAATTGTGTGCGCGACCTGAATCTGAGAAACACAGACAATACCTATTGCTCAGCTAAAGATATAAGGAAAATCAGTGTTTGACTCTGCAACCTACTCACCTGGTTAAAGGTTAAACCACCCAGTTTTCATGGATGTGTCTGATCCACAGAGAGGCCTGGGGGAAAAGCAGTAAGCAACGCCACTAATTCAAGATATCACTTTTCTTCCCAGAATTATATTCTTCATTACTGAAAAAACCTTTGCAGTCCTCAGAGGGGCCAGCAGCACTGTGATGTGAGGAACTGCAAATCTAGGAAAACCCACGTTTACCAACAGACCTGCAAATGAATTTTGAGTATTACAGGTCCATGCAGAAAGGTGAAGCCTCACGGCTTTGAAAAAGTCTTTTCAGGCATACACAGTTCTTCCGAAACAAATGTAGCCAAGTCATGTAGCAAAGAAAAATCTGTTAAATTTTCCATCAGAAACACTGCTTCGAACTATTGAATCTCTACAAGTTCTCTGATCTCACTCTGAACTCAAAGGGAAGGTATCCAGGACCCCAGGATGTTGTGAATGGAACCCTTATGCCCAGCTTCTACTACTGTTGGTAGGAGTTATTTCACCCATCAGCAGAAGTAGATTTCCCTTTCAAATCACATTTTTTATGCGACAATTGTGTTCTTCTGCCCATGATCTTTGTCCACATGAAGGACCCAGATATCCTACTCCAGTCCTGAATTCCCGTCTCTTGCCCTTTTCGTGCCCATTGTCACAGAAATCTTGTTTGTGCCCTTTCCAGACCACAAACACTGTGCCCTCTCAGTCCGTTTTTGTGGTTCTCTCCATGGTGGCCACCTGGCATTCTCTCGTCTCCACTATTAATTCCTGAAAAGCTAGCGAAACAGAAGGCAGAAAGCGAAGTTTGATTCCCTGTGAAATGCTTAAATAAGACTGCAGTCCATTGGCTTAGCTGATAGAAAGAAAATTAAGGAGGAATAACTTTGTTTGGAAGAGAAGTAAACATGATTACTTTTAACTTGATTGAATCAATTTGACTTTAAATGAGAAATCTCCAGCAGATTTCGGACGGCAAATTATTAGAGACCCAGTAGTGAAAATTGAGTGTTTGAAGAGTGAACTTTATGAACTCGCATCTCTGTCACATACACTATGCTCAGCAAAGGAAGATTTTACTCCAAAAGCATTAATGTACACAGCAGTAAGATCTGTGGGACATATTTAGTAGTTGAAGGACTGAGGTGACTCCAATGTTTTCTCTCTTTGCCTACGTGTAATAACTCTCCTTGTCACATCTAAGCACTTCACAGAAATGGAAGCCATTAACTGCAAAACATTCCTGTGGAAGCAGGCAGGATTAGCTGCTCTCAATCTGACAGGTATCGAAAATTAAACATGAAGAGTAAAATGGCCCTTCTGAGATTCTCATAATGAATGAGAAATTAGGAAACTAAATATGGTCTGGACTTCAGAGCGTCTTCCAGTGTTATACAAGAAGCCTTTAGCAGGCTCAGTAACTAATATGGGGAATCTTGGGGACTGTCTGTGTTCTTAACCAAAATCTTTCCTCCACTAAAGAAATCCACATCTCCAGGGGTTTCTAGTAATTGCTCTTTTCCTTCTAGGAATAATCCCATTGGAACAGGCCCTATAAGGAAGAGGGTTCCAAAACAACTGGTTAATAATCAAGGATCACTTCCTCTAGGCTTAAGAATGGCACATTCCCATGGGTAAGAAATCAAGCAAAGGGGGCAGGAGACCTACATGGATGAACAAGAAACTCCTGTCAAAACTGAAACATGAGCAGGAAATACACAGGAGGTGGAAGCAGGGACAGGCCTCTTGGGATGAGGGGACAGAGAAAAGCCAGATATACTGAATGCCTTCTTTACTTCAAATGCCAACCCTGAGGAATTCCTGATGCAGGTGACCAGGGAGAAGATCTAGAGAAAGGAAGTCTTTCCCCTGGTTGAGAAGGATTGGGTTAGGGAACACTTAGAAAAAGTTGCCATCCATAAGCCCAAGGGCCCTGCTGGGATGCACCTATCAGTGCTTGGGAGCTGGCAGACATCATTGCTAGGCCACTGTTGATCGTCTTTGAAAGGTCATGACAATCAGGAGAGCAGCTTGAGGACTGGAAGAAAGAGTACCCTGGGAACTACAGCCCAGGCAGCCTCATCTCAGCCCCTGGAAAGGGATGATTTTTCCGAGATGAGAAGCTCCAGAGAGGAGCCTTCAGCACCAGTTACCATGTGGGTAACCCTGCGTCCAGAAGCCTCAGTTAAGGCTCCTTTGGGGAGTGGCTGAGGACACTGGGTTTGTCTAGTTCGGAGAAAAGGAGGCTGAGGGGTGACCTCATTGCTCTCTACAGCTCTTCCCAAGGAGCTGAAATGGAGAAAGAGGTTCTGATCTCTTCTCACTGGGATCCATTGGTAGGACGTGTGGCAATGGTAAAGAGTTGCATCCGGGGAGGCTTAGAGTAGACATTAGGAAACATTTTCTTACCTAGAGGGTGGCCAAAAACTGGAAAAGGCTTCCTAGAGAGGTGACCAATGCTCTGCGCCCATCAGTGTTACAGAGGTATTTGGACAACACCCTTAATAACATGCTTTAACTTTTGGCCAGACTCAAAGTGGTCAAGCAGTTGGACTTGATGATCATTGTAGGTCTCTCCCAACTTCCAATTTTTTTTCTCCCTACTTCCTTCTTTTCCTAAGAGTACATGCTGAGGAAATACTGGATGACATTTCTACCCAGCCCTCTACTATATCCACAGAGGAATGGATTGGGTGGGGACCATGTCCTACCACAGGCACTGGCTCTGTCACTGTGGGAAGGAGGCCTGGGCCTTCTGATGGGGGTGTGAGATGTAGATTGTCTCTGGATGATGTGCACATCCGAACAGATTTGTGAAAAATACATGTCAGATGGTTTTTGAAGCTTCTGTGTTCATACAGTTTGTTTGGGTTTCCGCAGGATACAGAAAGACCACATCTCTGACATCAGTGAGGCTCAAAGATCAAGCCCTCAGCCTGAAGCAGGATGTGCTCCTGAACTACATGGTTGTAAATCTTTTTTATGCAGGCAATACCTGCTCATGTCCTCCTGATTCCCACCCACTCCCAACTCCACCCCTCCCCCAAATACTGGTTTGTAAAAATGCCTGAGTTCTTTCTCTTGGAGAAACATAACAAAACACAAGAACCTGAGAATGACGTCACTCCAGCAGGAGTCCATCTGGCCCAATTCCCTCTCACCGGGGACACCCCATACATGTCTAAAGGAGAGTATATGAGGAGTGCAGGTCTACTGTCAGGGTCCAGAGTGTGTTCATAAGCTTCAATGCCTGGGACCAGCCCCCCTTGAGAACTGCACTGTAGATAGCCCCTCAGACCTACGTCAGAGCTTGTCATGCAGAAAAATATATGCATAACATATCATAGCTGCTCTGTTCTATTCCGTTCCATTCCATTCCATTCCATTCCATTCCATTCCATTCCATTCCATTCCATTCCATTCCCTGCACTCACAATGAGTTGTGTAATGATGACATCATGACTTACCTGAAATGCCAAGGGGTTTTCAGCACCAAAAATGCTTTCAAAGGCACAAATCTGAAAGCTTACAGGTGGAAAGAGTATTTTATTTATCTATAAAGTTATTTTAGTTTAGTTTAGTTTAGATTAGTTCAGTTAATTTCAGACTAGTTTAGCTTAGATTATATTTACTGTTTCTAAATTTTCAGAGTGGTGCCCTGGTGGTGTGAGAGCACTTCAAGAACCCAGCTAGAATGGGCCGGGGAAGACCTGACAAGGGGTGGTGCTCAATGCTGCAGAGGACAGCAGCAAGTCCTGGGGCCACTCTAGGGCCACCAGAGGCAGAAAGCTGCCTCTCCCCAGATGCAGGGCACTAGGGCAACCTGTGTGGAGCGCAAGCAGCTGCATTTGGGCAGCAGTAACCCAAAGGAGCCTCATGAAGAAGCTGTGCTTGGCTGCAGAGGAAGGCAAAAAACCCCAGGGATGCTTGCTAGTCCACCCTGGGGGGAAAAAAGCCCCTTCCCCCCCAGCTGCAGGACACGAGGGGCCACCTTCCTGGAGCATGAACACCAAGTGATAACGCAGCCAGAATGGACCAAGGAGCCCCTGACAAGTGGTCATGCTCAGTGTTCAGAGGAAGGAAAAAAACCCCCCAGGGACCAGTGCCGATTTGCCCCAGGGGAAAGTTCTTTCCTGATCCCAGTGCTGGTGATCGGCTACTCCCTGAGCATGTGAGCAAGACCTGCTCCTGGTCCACAGGCTGGTTATGGCTCTAAGGGGACACTGGCACTGCCTTTTCTGCCGTCACCTGAAGGCATCTCAGGGGCTTCCAGGAGTAGCAAAATGCCACTGGCATGATCAACTATAGGGGCAAGAATCCTTCCTGTGCTTGGTAGTGGGAGCTCCAAAGCACTGAGGGAGGGCACTGGGCCATCTGTCGATCCTATTTCTTGTGGCTACACTACATTTTCTCCCCAGAAGATGAGAACGACGATCTTCTTGAAGACAAAAGCAGGATTTCCATCCATCTGATCAGCTGTGAGTGTGGCCCCTCCAGGAGCTGGAATTGCAGCAGTGAACCTCCAGCAGCTTCGGGCAGTCTTCTCTCCTCAGCCCCTCCAAGTAATTCCACCGGTACATCAAGGAATTCCTCTTGGGTGCCTCCAGGCTGCCAGCTCCGTCCTGGTGGCAGCACTGGCCACTCTGGCAGTGGGACACAGGAGGATGCTGCCTTATACTGCCCCAGAGCATTGTGATGCTGCATTGGCGGGTGCTGGCACTATGATACGAGGGTGACGGGACCCCCACAGCCCTGCCCACCTCAGCTCTGTTGCTGCTGCCCTTTCACCCAGCATCCCTTGGAGAATGGCCTTTGGGGTGCTGGCCCTGAGGCAGTGCCTGTGCCCAGGAGGCCCAGGGGGATGTCCCTGCCCATGGCAGCCACACACTGGGCACTGCTGCTCGGTGTCCCTGTAAATCAATCTGTGTGTTCAGACTGTATTAATAAAGGCTTTTATACCATGCACATTTGAGCTGTGGGACACTGTCAGTAGCTGAAAGATGTCAGGGAAGCTGAGAAGGAGCTGCACTGCTTGCTCCAGGCCCAGACTGTGCAGGAGCCACAGGCATACCCCATAGTGCATACAGAAAAGGAGCAGTGCATTAATCCAGTGAGCTGAGAGCTAGTAACAAAAAGAAACAAACAAGCAAACAAAAAATCCCCCACAAACCAACAAACTGCTCCCCCCCCCCAAAAAAAAAAAAACCAAACAAAAACAACAACAAAAAAAGGAGGAAGAGGACAATTAAAAGCAAGGGGCTTCCTCCAAAACCCCCACCCAGAACTGCCACTGCAGCCCTGCAGGGGGCTAAGGAAGAAACTGCTGCTGCACCAAATGAACATCCTGCTGATGCACCAGGAAAGAGGATCGTTACTGGTGCCTCCAGGAAAATCTAAAACACAGGAAGTTCCACCTGAACATAAGGAAGAACTTCTTTACTGTGAGAGTGACTGTGCATTGGAATACGTTGCTCCATAACACAGAGGTTGTAGAGTCTTCTTCCCTGGAGACATTGAAGGGCCGTCTTGACACAAACCTGAGTAATGTGTTCTAGGTGACCCTGCTTGAGCAGGACTAGATGACCCCTGGTGGTTCCAACCTCAACCTTTCTATGATTCTGTGATTCCGCGGTTCCTTTTATAGTTTCTAACTGCTACCACTCCCTACTCTGGCAGCATTTTCCCCTTTCTATGCTTCAGCCATGGAAATGGAGATAAATGGCTTATGCTTCTGCTGTGATGAGAGACGAGGTTCTTGGAAGGAGATTTCCTGCCTGTCACTTGTGTGAGGAGTCCTCTATGCTTTGATAACCATGGGCTAAAATTTAGAAAAGTCACAAAATCTTTAATGGAGTCTTGCCAGAAGCATTTCACATAGCTCTCACCACAGGGATTTTAACTGTTCATCAGACACCAAACCCAGACAAGTCTGGGGAGAGGTGTCAGTAACTAACTTCCCCTCTTATTTGCCTTCAGTATGACTCACTGTATTATCATAAATCATGCCCTCAGCTTCACATTAGAAAGCATTCAGGAAAAGTATGTCCTGACCTAGCAAGAAGTGTGGAACTTAACAACTTCATTCATCGATATTTATCAATATGGCATAGCTCTGCCAGGAAAATATAAAATAAATAAAAAAAAAAAATAAGAGGAAAAGGAATTAAAAAGGAGAGAGGGGAAAAAAAAAATAATCCCTTAGCAGAATGTCTCAAGGACATGAAAAAAAAGAGGAAAAAAAAAAAGCCTCTGGAAAAGAAATTATGTGTAAAGAATTCTGGATTCAAACGGGCTTTCTTCTCATTACCTTGAACCTTTTGTCTTCTATTAGACTTCTGCAAAGTGAAAGAAGAGTTTGAATGAACCTTTTAAATCAAAGTAGTAACCTTTTTCATCTACTTGGAATAGCTGTGAACAGCTGCTAAATTACTGTAGACACTACTTTATTATTGCCACTAAGAATATCACAGCAGTTTGCTGCATATGCAAATCAATTCAGCAATTATATCAGGAAATGAAATCCTGTTGTTTTCATAAATTTCCACATGTATTAAAGCATCGATTTCATTGCTTTCTAGACATTTCCAGAAGACATAAAAATAAGAGTGAACTCAGGCAGGTAGCCCTTTTTCCATTGTTCTGGAACTGAGTTAGAGCACAATATAGTGAGTTAAACAATAAAAAAAAAGACTGAAAAAAAAAAGAAACAAAAATCAGAAGTGCTGGAGTGCTGTGGAAGTCCTTGCAGGTCACATCTGAGCTAGTAGTCTTCCTATGCACACACCAGTTTGTGATTTACTTGCACACTGAATTGCTAAATCCCTTTTATATGACCAAGCCCTTACAAGGTGACTTTAAGTGCATATGCTGTCTCTAAGCTCCTTGCGTCGCAAATCCCCATTACTTTCCAGAATACAAGGGGCTATAGCAACCATGACATGATGATTCCCTCATGCATGCGGTGACTCCTAAGATCCAAAATAAAATTGCAGTCTGCCCTGCCGCTCTCTACATGTACTATCCCTCACAGATTGATGCCACCTGTACACTTAATAAGCATATTATCTTTCATTGCTGTCCTGGGTTCAGCAGTAGCAGTCATTTTTTCTCCTTCTTGGTAGCTGGTGCAGTGCTGTGTTTTTGATTTTGGGCCTGGGAGCAGCGCTGATAACACCAGTGTTTTCAGTTACTGCTTGGTGATGTTTAGGCTGGCCAAGGGCTTTGTAAGTCTCATGCTCTGCCAGGGAGGAGGGGAAGCCGGGAGGAAGAAGAGGTAGGACACCTGACCCAAACTGACCAAAGAGGTTATTCCATACCACATCACGTCATGTCCAGGACGTAAAGATGGAGAGCAGAGACCCGGAAGGGTGGTGGGGGTGCACGGTGGGGGCTCGCGGCCGGTAGGGGTGTATGGTGGAGGGTGCACTGGTGGGGGTGCACTGCTTGGTCGAGCTGGGTGGTGAGCTATTGTATTCTTTCCCTGTATTTGCCTTGTCATTATTGTTGCTGGTGGGGGTGCACTGGGTGGTCGGGCTTGATATTGGATGGTGAGAAATTGTATTCTTTTCCCTTGTTTTTTCTCTTGTCATTATTATTGGTGGTAGCAGTAGTGATTTGTGTTATACCTTAGTTACTAAACTGTTCTTATCTCAACCTGTGGGAGTTGCATTCTTTCGATTCTCCTTCCCATTCCTCCAGGAGCGGAGGGAAGAAAGAGGGGGAAGTGAGTGAGAGAGCAACTGTATGGGTTTATAGAAGCTTAAACCATGACAATTGCCCAGGTCATTACTGAAATCTTTAAATAATACCAGATCCAAGGCAGCCCAAGGTAGGGCATTGCTGCCCTGTATTTGACATTGTGCTACTGAGAATTACTCCATAAGTAGGTTTTTGTACCTGTGCAACAGAAGCTTCTTCTAAGCCATGGCTCTGGCTCCCTAGACTCCTTCTGAGAAGGCATATGACACCTGCCATCTGTCTTCAGTCTACAGATGTCTCCAGATTTCATGTCTGGCATGCAGGGTCCATCTGCCTTCTGCTGCTGTAGCAATGTGTGTGTCCTACCAGTGTCCAATTCCTGAATAAAGTTTACAAGCCCTGCCAAAGTGCCCAGCCCACCTTCCATCCTCTTCTACAGACTGACATTTCCTGAAATTCCAGAGTAGCTTTTTTATATTTCTGAAATTTCCACTATTTAATGATGATTCTATAACCGTCATGGAATCTCACACTTTTCTGACACTGTATTCATCGTTTTGTCTGTATTGCAGTACCAACTGTGTGTACGTTAATCCCTGGTGCCTAGACATGTCCAGGGCTCATCCAACTTTGCTCTCCAACCCTCTCTTCCTTGCACCTACAACTCCAGGAAAAAGAAGACCTGGAAATTAAGTCAGAAGAATTTTAAAATAAGCTCTACCAGTACCTTGACCTGGAAAATAAGAGGACTAGGATCCTGTAGGGCTTTCTAGCAGATGAGTCTAGATGTGATCTAGGAGAATGTACTGTGGATTAAACCCCACTCTGCCACTTATGCACAGACACAGAATAAAAAGACAATCCCTTCCCCAACTGCATCTAAAGAGTCTTCCACTACTGTATTCTGTAACACACTGGTAGGAGAGAAAGCTTTACATCTGTAGCCTTCTTTTCTTGCTATAATTAATTCACAAGTTTTGCTTCAATGTTTTTTTCTACTATTGGAACGCTTTTCAGCTCAGAGCTTGTAACTTGAGGCTTCATGCCAAATATTTTTTGCTTTCTAAAAGCACATTTTCTGTAAGACAACTGGCAGATATCCCTCAGGATGAAGGCTGCCACAAATGGTCTGATCTGCTCCAAACCTTTTCCTGCAAGTCATTTATTTCAGACAATTCGCTTTTCATCTGTTATAAAGCAGAGGCAGTCTCTGAAGTTGAGGGTCAGCCAAAATAATGTTGAATTGGGTTTTGCAGCATTTATTGCTGTGCACTATCGCAGACAAATGACTTCGTTAGTCTCTGTTGGAAGTGAATGCCCTTGAGATACTTATGCAGATGTTAAGAACCCTAAAGACAACTGAATGGTAAAAATGCATGGGCATTGAGCACCAACTATGCAAAGGACGGTCCTGAATATTTAAAAACAAGGAAAGGGAATTAAACCTCAGCTTGAACAAGGACTGTTTCTGTACTAATCAGGACAGGTAATTAGCTAGCCGACAGAGAACTGGTGTTTTTTTGTTGCTTGTTAGTTTTTCTCTGGAAGATCTGTGAATTGAAACTTTTTTGGTGTATGGAAGGAGGTTAGGTACAGCTTCCACTAGGAAGGTCCCAGAGTCTGTTCTTGGGTCCCCACTCACATGGGCAGGGCTGGACACACTGAGACCACCTTGAAGGATCTCCAAGGTAGTACTGAATGATCCAGCTCTGCAGGTAGGAGCTGTATGAACCCACTGGATAGGGGCCACAGAAGTCCCCTTGCTGTAGTGTATCTGGGAGATGGGGTAGGACCTATTTGTGGTGTTGCGCAGATGTGCCCATTTAAACTAACTTGAGTGTGGTGCTCTACTGCATGACCAGGACTTTGCCTTATCCCAAGAAAGGAAGGTCAAATAGAAGTTTGAAAGCCCAGGTTCAAGAGCTTTTTAGTTATTTCCCAATTCCTGCCGTATCTGCTGTAACTTAAAAAGCTACTTTTGTGTACTTTGACCCAACAGGAAACTGGCCACAGCCTGAAATTTAGGACATTTATAAATGACCTGTAACCATCCTGAAAATTATGTCCCACTTGCTGTCACTATTACGGGCCCATATTCACATTTCTGACTAAAAATAAGCACACTTATTTTGATCTGAGAAAATAGATGACATATTGAGAAGCAATTAGCAGATCTACTCTTTCCAGTCAAATTGCTTTTATTTTTGATGTATGGAAAAAAAGGCAATAAAAATCAGCTTCATGAAAAAGCTGTTATTCTTTGTCTGTCATATGAAGCCATACTGAGATTATTTCCCCAAGCAAACTACCTCATAGCAGAAAACTACTTGAAGATCTAAGCTGCTAACACATGTACATGTAAGTTGCATTAAACTTTCCAGATACAAAGAAAAAATCCAGCAGAGCAAAGCCCCAAAGCTGAGTTATTAGTTTGATACTTGTTGCAAAATTAGTTCCATTATTATAGTTTTCATATTTCCATATATTTGTTTTGTGAATTGTCCAAGGAAAGATGTTTCATATGGTTCCCTAAAACTTGTTCTGTTTTTCTGAAACCCACATTCCCACAGTGCAGCAGATATACGCAGTTAAGTGAAGCACGCAGATGAAAGAAAGAAAACAACTGCTAAACCTGTGTAATGTATAAAGCAATAAATGCCTTTTTTTGCAGCTCCCTGCACCTGAAGAGTCAGAGATGCACAAAGTAACATGTTTTGCATTGGTTAAGACTTGCTAACATGTTAGGCAGATTCAGTCTCAAGAATAATTTTTATACTGATGACTACAGATGAATGTGAGCTTACTGGCTTCCTTACAACAGAGGACTACTGCAGTAAATCAGTAACAAGTTACCATAGTGACCCATTACACACAGGGAAAGTAAATTTCCCTGCACTCTTTTTTGGACATTTCTGTAAGGCTATATAGTCAACAAAACACCAGTCTAAAAACTGGTGGTGTATGCTACTCACTTCTCCACTGTGCAATGGGGAAACACTAGCATGATTAGGACATAACGCATCAAGGCATCTCAGCCAGGCAATTGTATTTTGGTGTTTAACTGAGTGTGTTATTAGTATCAAGCCAGCTGTGGCTAACTTTCAGAGCTTCAACATGACAAATTATACACTTAAATGCTTGCAAAAACTTTGTTCTGGTCTATCCTTCCTTTGTCTCACATCTCGCATCCAATAACATCACAATATCTCACAGTTTTCAAATGCTGTTTCTTCTTTGAGTAGGTTTTAGCATCAGTTAATAAGACTGCCATCTTCCATCTCCCTTTCCTGGCCTTAATATTTCAGTCCATCATGAGTTTCAGCATCCATGTAGCTTTCCTTTTCAGTACCAAATATTTCATTCACTGGGCATTTTCTTTCTTCCCTCCATATTCACAGCCAGGTCTGGCTGTGGCAAGAAAGACAAGTAAGAACAAGAGATGCTTGTGGATGGATGTCTTAGCACTTGGTGTGCCTCTATGCACAGGCGGCCTCCACTCCACAGCACCAGCAGAGCAGACCTTGCCTACTAGCCTGTGGCAGACACTCAGTGTGCTAGGATGAAGCCAGAGTGCTGTTATTGTTAACATGCAGTGCGACCAGTGCTGTGGTCCTGGCTGTTCACCCACATGCCCTTCTGCTCCCAGCATGGAGGGAGAAGCTGCATGGCCATCCTGGCAGTCCTAGGACAGAAGAGGGCTGGAGTCTGGCTTGCTTCCTCTTCCTCTTTCCTCTGCAGCTTGGGGGTCTTATGTCTGCTACTGGGGTTCAGTACCTATGCCTGGCACAGGGCAAGGGGGACAAGGGCAAAGAGGAGCAGATCTTGATCATGACTGCCCGTCTCAGAGATTCAAGTGTTTCCTGAACAATTCCTGTGCATTATATTTGGCACTGAGTAAAAATCAGTGTGTTTATCACTCATCCCTGGGGCAGCAACATTAAGGTTGTCTGCTGGAAAAGTCTGAGCCAGACCCTTTTCAGTCATCTTAGTCCATGTTTCTCCTCCCCAACAGGAGCTGCCAAATTCACATATACTTTTACAACCCCCTCTCTCAGTTACCAGTTAAAACTACTGTATAATTCCCTTCATCACGGAATATAAAATAAATCAGGCAGTAGCAAGCCACCACCCATTCCTCTCCCCAACCACTTCTCGAAGGGTTAACTTAACATTTAAATCTGGTGCCATATACACATAAAGTCTAATCTAACACTGGAATTACTTACAATTCACACAGAAGTGAGAAGACAATCAGGGCATATTTCATACATACACAAAGGTGTCAAGGTTACAGTAAGCCGAGGGCAACAATTATGCTATTTGAAGCATATATGACTGATCAGATGCAACTGTTTCTCACCTTTAGTGAATACTGGTGCCAATCTGGGTGTTTTCTTACAATTACATGTAATAACAGTGCCACAGTAATGAAGGGCAGTTAAGTTAGACACAACAACCAAGTAGCTAGTGTATGACTCATTATGTTGTGACTAGAGAAGCCTGTGAATATCTTGTATTAATTTTAGTAATTTAGAATTTATTTAAAAAAAAAAAAAAGATTTCTGAATGCAGATGCAGTCTAATGACCCTTTCACTAATTTTTGGACTTGCTTAAAAGCGTTGCTCAGCTCCTTTATATTTCAAAGATTGCACATGTTCAATTGAACGTGCAACCGACAGCAAGACCTTCAGAAAAAATATAGGCTTTGATGTGACGTGAAAGAGACTTCAGCCCCATTAAATTATTTCCCTTTTATGCCTGCTTTAATGTTTTCAGAATTAAGCCCACTGTCCTTAAAGGATAACATAAAATAAAAGATGTCAGGCTCTGGAAAAAAATCGCTTTTCATTGGGAGGAAAAAGACTGTACCTTAAATTTAACCTTCCAATCAATAGCAGCTCCTTGACTGTGCTTTTCTGTGTGCTTGCCTAGGTATGAGATGTACATAAAACATACATTTAAAGGCATCATTTGCCCTTGAATGAATGCAACAAACTAAAATTAATAGTCATCAATAAGAATAATGTCTTACCTGCCACCCCTGGGAATCGTTTTGACTTGGGATCAAGCTTTGATTTATATGAGAAGACTGAACAGCACCTATGCTTCTGTTTGTGTACCATGTCATTTAATGAAACTCTCAGCTCCAAGTCAAATACTTACAAGTGAAACTTCAAACTGATGCCAAGGTTTGGGACTAAGACAGCTTATTGATATAGTACCAGAAACTTATGTGGAGACAACTGAAGCTCATCCAGAGACTAACTATACAATCACATTGCCTTTAGTTCTTGTTTCATAATGCAGTAGAAAGTTCTTCCAGCATTTCTGATCAATACGGGCAGAATTCCTCTTCTGCTAAAGGGGATTTAAACTCATTTCTCACATACCTTAAGCATTAGGATACATCACAGTCTAGGCATGATGTATCTCTGAATTCCTTCAACCAAAATTAATGCATTTTATTGGGCCAAGGACAGATTGTTACTGTATGTGGTTGTTCATCCAGTGCAATATCTCTTAGCAGCACACACCTCATTGCTGTCAAGCTTTCTGTGTCTTCTCGCAGTCTGGTTTTCTGTTAAAGAGAGCTCTCTATGACCTGCTCCTTCAAAAAACCACACTATTTAAAGTGTGGGACTAATGTACAGGACACCAGAAGAAGAAAAGAAATTTGAAGGCAATTCATATTCTCTCATCTAATAACAATATAACATAAAACGCCTGAAATCCCCTGGAAGAAGAGAATAGAGTAATGATGAATAGAATGGACTGATAAAAGCCTCACTGCTGGGTTAGCAAAGTCAGATAGGTAGGTGACAATGTGTATTCAAACCCCTGAAAGAGAAGTTGGACAGGAGCTCTTATATATTAGTGCAAGAGTGAATATCCTCATTTCTTGGCTGAAAAAATATCTTTTTGTGGAGTTTCATCATTTGGGTTTTCCCCTAAGATGACTAAGAGCACAAACACACATACAGAATTTTGCTCTCTGCAACTACCTGAAAGAATGGTGAAGAGAGGAGGTGTCCGGTTTCTTTTCTCAAATAACAAGAGATAGGACTAGAGGAAATGGTCTCAAGCAGCACCAGGGGAGGTTTAGAGTGGATATTAGGAAAAATGTCTTCACTGAGAGGGTGATCAGGTATTGGAACAGGCTGCCCAGGGAACTGGTGGTCCCTGGAAGTATTTACAAACATATAGATGAGGCACTTAGAGGCATGGTTTAGTGGTAGCCTTGGCACTCCTGGGGTAACGATTGGACTTGATGATCTTAAAGGACTTTTCCAACCTAGTTGATTTTACGATTCTATGATTCTAAAATCATCAGTGAGAGGTGATTTATGAAGCTATTGCCTTACAGCCAAGATGGAAACAATGGAAGTTTAAATCTAAATGTGTGCTATCATGTTACATATCTATTTGATATATCTGATATCTGACATACTATCAAGCACTCTGTGAATGCACTGAGCAATGCATCTCACCTCACATATGTTTACATATTTATGGGTTTGGGATGATTGCAGCTTTCATGTCATGACTGAATACAAGGCTGAGATTTTCAAGATTTCTCAGTTTAAAGCTTAAGAACTAAAAACAGAAGTAAGGCAGGTCTCTGCTACCTAAGGGATTTTACTTCTTGACCAGTGCAGAGATGTATTTGTGCTCTGTCCCTATTTTCTGTGTCTGATGCTATTGAGCTAGTGAAAAAAAAATTAAGCTAAGATGAAATTACTAGCAACTGGAGTTGATCAAATTACAAGGAAATTTAGGGTTACAGCCTATTCTGTTTTACTACATTTTGTGGATTATCAATGTAAACACACAAAATTTAAATTTACTTTGATTGATTTTTAATGAAATCCATCACTTTCACAAGATGGACAGGCATCCATTTTGGTGGGTTTGCTCTATGGCATATGACCATATGAAAGAATTGCCACAGGGTTATTGGATGTTGCCTACTGCTCTCAAATCCTAAGTAGCCTTCCTTACAGACAGACTGTACAACACCTTTTTGATGCCTGCAAGAAAGAAATAGTTACAGAATGAAGAATTCAGTCAGTCAGTAGAGTTATTTAGTGGGATACGTTCTTGGCCTTTGATTTCAAGTCAATGAGAACTTTTTTTCTGCATACATGGAGTCTCTCGATCTGTTGAAACCTAATTTATTCTCAAGAACCCTGGGACAGTAATGTACCATAAATAAGTATGAGTTATAGAACAGCCTTTGGAAACCTAAATCTAATAAATCCTTTAAAGTAAAATACGTATCTGAACATATGAAAAGTCTCCTTGAAATGCTTTGTTGGTCTGGGGCCCAGGAACTTGACCCAAAGTCAACTGAAGTCAACAGGACTCTTTCCAACAACCTCATTATAGCATTTTAACACTAGCTTTGTGTAAAAATAGAAAGTGTACTCTGGTATTGAGTGATGGAACCACTGATTTGCAGTACCAGGAAAAATAGTTATATATCTCCCTTGCCTAAGGACTTGCTGGCAAGCAGTCTTGGGTAATCCACTTGTCATGTTATTTTGCAATTAATTACTTACAGTCAGGGTTTATGTCACTGTGGCTTCAGCTAAGGCTGAGGTTCTTAATGACTTCTTTGCCTCAGTCTTTACCGGCAAATGCTCTGACCACACCACCCAAGTCTTGGAAGGCAGACGCGGGGACGGTGAGGGTGGGGACCCTGGGCCCAGTGTGGGAGAGGATCTTGTTCGGGACCACCTTAGGAAACTGAATGTATACAAGTCCATGGGACTGGATGAAATCCATCCTCGGGTCCTGAAGGAGCTGGCAAATGAAGTTGCTAAGCCACTGTCCATCATATTTGAAAAATCATGGCAGTCAGGTGAAGTTCCCGATGACTGGAAAAAGGGAAATATAACCCCCATTTTTAAGAAGGGGAAAATGGATGACCCGGGGAATTACAGACCAGTCAGTCTCACCTCTGTGCCTGGCAAAATCTTGGAGCGGATTCTCCTGGAAGGCATGCTAAGGCACATGAAAACCAACAAGGTGCTTGGTGACAGCCAGCATGGCTTCACTAAGGGGAAATCCTGCCTGACCAATCTGGTGACCTTCTATGAAGGGGCTACGGAACTAATGGACAGGGGCAGAGCGGTTGATGTCATCTACCTGGACTTGTGTAAAGCCTTTGACACTGTCTCCCATGACATCCTTCTCTCTAAGTTGGAGAGACATCAATTTGATAGGTGGACCACTCTGTGGATAAAGAACTGGCTGGATGGCCGCACGCAAAGAGTAGTGCTCAGTGGCTCAGTGTCCAGCTGGAGACCAGTAACGAGTGGTGTCCCTCAGGGATCGGTGTTGGGACCGGTCTTGTTCAACATCTTTGTGGGTGACATGGACAGTGGGATTGAGTGCGCCCTCAGCAAGTTTGCCGATGACACCAAGCTGTGTGGTTCGGTTGATACATGGGAGGGAAGGAATGCCTTCCAGAGGGACCTTGACACGCTTGTGAGGTGGGCTGATGCCAACCTCATGAAGTTTAACCATGCTAAATGCAAAGTCCTCCACCTGGGTCGGAGCAATGCCAGGCACAGCTACAGGTTGGGCAGGGAGGAGATTGAGAGCAGCCCTGCAGAGAAGGACTTGGGGGTGTGGGTTGATGAAAAAATGAACATGAGCCGGCAGTGTGCACTTGCAGCCCAGAAGGCCAACCGTATCCTGGGCTGCATCAAAAGGAGTGTGACCAGCAGGTCGAGGGAGGTGCTCCTGCCCCTCTACTCTGCTCTCGTGAGACCTCACTTTGAGTATTGCGTGCAGTTCTGGTGTCCTCAACATAAAAAGGACATGGAACTGTTAGAACAAGTGCAGAGGAGGGCCACGAAAATGATCAGGGGACTGGAGCACCTCCCATATGAAGATAAGCTGAGAAAATTGGGGCTGTTCAGCCTGGAGAAGAGAAGGCTGCGTGGAGACCTCATAACAGCCTTCCAATACCTGAAGGGGGCCTATAGGGATGCTGGGGAGGGACTCCTCATTAGGGACTGTGGTGAGAGGACAAGGGGTAATGGGTTTAAACTTAACCAGGGGAGGTTTAGATTGGATCTGAGGAAGAAATTCTTTACTGTGAGGGTGGTGGGGCCCTGGAATGGGTTGCCCATGGAAGTTGTGAATGCTTCATCCCTGGCGGCGTTCAAGGTGGGGTTGGACATAGCCTTGGATGGCATGGTTTAGTGGGAGGTGTCCCTGCCCATGGCAGGGGGGTTGGAACTCGATGATCTTGAGGTCCTTTCCAACCCTTACTATTCTATGATTCTATGATTCTATGACATCTGAGTAGATGTTATACTTTTGTTTAGGAAAAGCAGCTGCATTTGGGAGAATTCCTGAAGAGAAAGCTTTGCAAAATATAGCCAATGAATTTGAAAAGCATCTCATCACAAGCAGAAGTTCTTGTACAGATCAGTATACTAACATAAAGTTTGAGCTTCCACTATAAGCCACCTAACTGTTTTCAGAACCCTGATTGAAAGTAAAAATGTTGTTTGTGTATACATGTCATATTATATATAAATCCCAAATCTATTCAAAGTAGTATGATTTAGACATATGTAAAGAGTATAATATGCTAGTGGGTGTGGATAGAAAAGCATATAATGAGAGGTTAGGAAGATCTTCTTGCATTTCAGTAGTGTAAAACATTTTGAAATTGAGAGACGAATATTCCTTCTTAGATACTGTGCCATATATACCCCAAAAGAGATCTCAAAACCAAAATGTGGTGTGTTCCTCTCAACACTTGTATGTATTCCTGTCATCTGTGCTACCACAGCACTTGCAAACCTCCCTCCAGTCTTGTACAGGACTTAAAGTGTTAGGCACTGCTGAAATATACAACACACCGGCTTCTTTCTCAAATAATATATCTAATGTGTGGCCTATATTCACCCCATCTCACTTAAGGCACAAAGATCCCCATAGGCTTCCTCTAGCGAGTTCAGAAAGACTAACACAATAGAAGATAAAGAGTTATAGTCACATACAAATACCCAAACTCCAGCTAGAGTTTCCAGCAAACCAACAAGTCTGCTTTTGTAGGATGAGCATCTAATGTTGTCAAGTAGGTACGGGCTTTCCCTGAGAAGGTGGGATGCTGCAAGCAGGGCTGCTGCCTGACTAAGGTGCTTTTTTTCTTGAAGTTTGCTTTTTTCCTTTTCTTTTTTTTTTTTTTTTTTTTTCCTCATTAAATCAAGGTATTATTTTTTGACCAGGTCTAGAGGAAGGAAGGGAAAAGCTGATTTTAAAACCTAGTGCCCTTGATAAATGAGATGAATAGGCATTTCACTGGTTTGGACAGACGAGGAAAGGATAGATTTCAGGGGGTGGAAAGGAGGTGGGAGATGACAAATGGCAGGGAAGTAAAACAGCTCTGCAGCATTTTTTTATGCCAACAAAGAACAAAAGTAGCTAGTAGGGGTTTTCACAGCATGAATTTGTAAAAGATAAGGTCAGCAATAACACTGAGTGGCTCCAGGTGTTAAGTATCAATGCATTTTTTCCCTCAGTTCTACCCTAACATAAGCACAGCCTCAGAGAAAAATCCCTTTATTTGAGTTTGTGAATGAGGGCTTTTTTGACCCTGAGGATTTGAATACAGCTTACGTGAAAGATTTAAAACAATAGAAACCATGAAATGAATTGCAAAAATGAAAAAACAAACAAAATCTTACTGTTGTTAAGCCAAACAGAGTGTGGTTGTTACCAGTTTCCCAAGCAGTGGTGTGTTTGTGAGCACACCTCTTCTGCACTGTGCAAAGTCTTATGGATGTCAGTAACACTTGCACAAGCATGAAGCATTCCACTCATTTGCACAGCAGACATAAAGCTCTGAAGTATTTTCTGGAAAACATGTTTCTGACATGGAGAGGCTGTAACAACATCCAGAAAAAAATTGTATCTGCAGTACTAAAACTGGTTTGCAGACATCTTCCGCTGTGAAACATCAATGCAAAATGAATTAAATTAAAAGCAAGATTTAGTTTTAAAAAAGAATCCAAGGAAAAGATAAGTATTTAATGACATTACGCATTTGGTAATGTAAACTGCTTCACTGCTACAGTGTCAAAGCACAGAGCAAATGCGGACAGAAGGCAATTTTCTAGATTAAAATATAATCATTATAGCAGTTCTGAGCAAAATATAGGGTCTTTTTCTTTAAAATGCAGCTTCAGATAGCACTTAAGTAGACTAAAAGGCATCTATTACTCTCATTTCCTTAGCTGAGTATGAGAGAGCTGGAAGTGAAAATGAAAGGTGGCAAATCATACCTTGAAGATGAAATAGAGATGACTAGAAGGGAGCAGGTAAGACATGAGTTCACTGATTGCTCCATTCATAGCTTGTGCTTTGAGATGTTCATTTAGTGAGTTTTTTGCCTACTCCACAGAACAGCATTTCAACTACATGTGTCTTCTCCATATATGTGCAACTGATAAAAAAGGAGCAAGTACAAATCTCCAACACTGTGAGGTGAATGACTGGATTGAACCACAATGTGGTAGCGAAGGCTGCAGGGGAACACTCTGCCCCCCAGAGCAAGGCTCTGCAGCTGTGCTTCCCCACGACTTCTCCTGAGGGGGGGACTCTTTTTTAACTCTTTTCATTTTAATTCTTTTTCTTTCCACCCTAAGTCCCGGTGTCCATTTGAGTAGCTGGCAGCACAGTGACACTCATTATCCATGTGCTCAGTCATGAGGCATTTGTGAGCAAACATCAGGCCTGCCTGCAGTTCCAAAGTGTACGTTTTTTCATCTGGCAATTCATAACAATTTGTACCACAAATACACAACTTTGCTCTGCTCTCTGCTCCTTCTTCTCTTTCGTAGAAGGTCTCCAGCCAGCTGGTGGGGAATAGAAAAATCTACCTGTAAACACATATATAAGAGCCAAAGGAAAGATTTTTCAGATGCCCTGGAGGATGACACATGCTCCTGCAAATATTACCTGTAGAAACACCACTAACTGAAGAAGGATTACAGTAGAGAAAAGAAAGATAATTTTCATTGTGTAACCAACTGTATGCTTGTGAATAGCACTCTCTCTGAGAGTAATACTGGGACTAGGATCCAGTTGTCCACATATCTGAGGTGCCCTAGATCATCCCAGCTGAGCACCAGCTGCCCATCTAGGGAAGTATGGATCTTCCATATGTCCTGTGGTGAACCATCCAGCCTATGCAGGTGTGTCAGACACCTGAGGACATTCTGCACGGCACCAGGTCTTGCTTGGAAGCAGCTGGTTCACCCCGTCATCCTGTATGGCCAACCAGCACAACCAAACTGTGCTGCCTCAGCTAAATGTCTCTGGACTCCTGTCATGATCTGCACTCAGGAAGCAATCCAGCTGCCCAATCATAGGTATTCAATGCCATCAGAGATGCTTTAGGGTATTACAGGCATGTAGGCAAGATAGTATAGGAGACTCATGTCCTCTGGAGCAGCAGCAGGAGCTCAGGGAGAAATGACCTGCTACACAATCCGCTTTATCCAACTATATTTGAATTGCTCTCAGTTGACTAAAATGGGAGCTTAGACACAATACTCATGACATACGTTTAGCTGTCCTAAGTTCAAGCCAAATTCTCCTACCTGCTGTCTTACCTCTGCTCTCATCCACCAAGCTAGTCAATACGCCATAGAAGGCTATCAGGTTGGCCAAGAGCGATTTTGCTTTAGTAAACGCAAACTAGCTACTACCTTCTAGACTTTTGGAAATAGTTTCAAAATTTACCTACAGTTGCAATTGTTACAGAATAAAAATTTTTAGTATTGACCTGCCTGAAAGAAATGGACCAATGAAATAAGGGTCAGAAACACATTTTGGTCAAGAGCACCACAACTACTATGGAGTTGTGGTGGTTCAGGAACATGCCATTTATAGAGTCCTTGACTCAGCAACTAATCCTCACCACTTGTGTTAGAGGTTCAGGTTAGATAGAAGGCTGCTTGGAGACCTTATAGCAGCCTTCCGGTATCTGAAGGGGGCCTATAGGGATGCTGGGCATGGACTCTTCATGAGTTACTGTAGTGATAGGAAAAGGGGCAACGGATTCAAACTTTAACAGGGGAAGTTTAGATTGGATATGAGGAAGAAATTCTTTAAGGGTGATGAGTCACTGGAACGGGTTGCCCAGGGAAGTTGTGAATGCTCCATTGCTGGCGGTGTTCAAGGCCAGGTTGGACATAGCCTTGGATGGCATGGTTTAGTGTGAGGTGTCCCTGCCCATGGCAGGGGGGTTGGAACTACATGACCTTAAGGTCCTTTTCAACCCTAACTATTCTATGATTCTGTGATTTGAAGTTCTTTACTGTGAGGCACTGGAACAGCTTGCTCAAAGAAGCTGTGAATGCTTCATCCCTGGCAGTGTTCAAGGTCAGGTTGGACAGAGCCTTAGGTGACATGACATGGTCGCGTGGGAAGTGTCCCCACCCATGGCAGGGGGGTTGGAAGCAGATGATCTTAACGTCCTTTCCAACCTTAACCATTCTATGATTCTATGATTTCTGTTCTAAAACATTCAAGTGGAACCTGAAAATGAGCTAGGAAACCTCACAGGAGTGGGCATTTCTGAGTTTCCTTATGCACCCTGGGATATACTAGTGGTCAGAGTACTTTTAATCTCAAAGCGTGTTGAAGCCAACAAAGCAGTGAGGTAGTGGTTAGTGCTCCAACAACCAAGCCAACACAGAAAGCAAACACAAGATTTGCAGCAGCACTTGCTAGGTAGGCTTCTTACTATGCCTCTCAATAGTCAAAGTATACCTGCCTCCCACACCCTCCAGAGTGATCTTTTATCTTCTGTATCTGACTTTGAATAACATTTTATGTCCTGGGTTCAGCAGCAGCAGCCATTTTTCTCCTTCTTAGTAGTTGATGCAGTTCTGTGGTTTTGAGTTTTGGCCTGGGAGCAACGCTGATAACACTGATGTTTTTAGGTGTTGCTCAGTAATGTTTACTCTGACCATGGACTTTCTGAGCCTCATGATCTGCCAAGGAGGAGGGGAAGCCAGGAGGAAGCAGAAACAGGACACCTGACCCAAACTGACCAAAGAGGTATTCCATACCACAGCACGTCATGCCCACTATATAAACTGGGGGCACTTACCCGAAAGGGTTAGATCACTGCTCAGGTCGGGCTCTGTATCGGTTGGCAGGTGGTGAGTGGTTGTATTCTCTTCCCTTGTTATTTCCCTTGTCATTATTATTATTGGTGGTAGCAGCAGTGGTTCATGTTATACCTTAGTTACTGGACTGTTCTCATCTCAACCCGTGGGAGTTACATCCTTTCGATTCTCCTCCCCATCCCTCCAGGAGTGGGGGGAGGATGGCAGGGTGGGGGAGTGAGAGAGCTGCTGTGTGGTTCTGAGTTGCTGGCTGGGCTTAAACCATGACAATATGGATACTCAGTTTCCTGATATAAAGTGTGTTGCAGACTGTAGACAGGCAGAAATGCCTTCACCTTAAGAAAGTATGATTTTCAGTGCTTAAATGAGCATGAGTAAATAGTGTGAGCTGGGTCTTGAGTGCTAACACAAACCCAAGGATTCTTGCTATTGAGTTTATTTTTTTTTTTTTTATCAGAGGACCAACCCTGACGATTTAATCTATCATGTCAAAAGTCTTTAACGTCAATACAGAAAGAATAGTAATTGAAATCTGTCACCGACAACTGCCCATTTTCATCTCTAGCCAGCAGCGCAGCTCAGGAAAGAAGAAGAAATGCAAGCTGTATTGACATGAAAGGAGATTTCTTTTGTAAATTTGTGTTAACCACCTACCTCTCACCAGAAATGACTACTCTTTGATTTCAGACACAAGTGTCCACCTCTGCAGTGTCTAACGGAGATTAAATTTCATCACTTTCCTTAATAGCAAGTGGCTGTATTTTCCTTGCAGTGATAACACTATTGAGTTCATTCAATAACAGGAAAGACAAGATGGACTGGCTTCGAAGGATTTCTAGGTCTAATTGACTTGAGTTTGCTGACAGATGACTCCATAATAGACTGCTTTCACTGAGTAAACACTAAACTATGTTGTCAAAGATATGTCTGTTTCAGCAGTCAACTCTGTGATTACAGGAGGTACTACCAAATCTGCTAATTATCTAGATACAGTCAGCTAAAGTCATCAGTGTGGCTGTATAGACCCCAGCATGGTCTAACCACCCAAATGTTTTCTTACAATGCACTTAGTATGTGCCAAATCACTGCAGTTTTCTGCCTATCACTGCTGCAGGCAGCTAGCTAAAGCTAGCTCAGGTATGTTTATCTGAGATGCAGTCACAGCAGGGGTAAGCACAGCCTGACAGCCACTTGACAGCCTCACGGTCAGTGTGGGCTCAATATTAGCACTCCATAAAGCACTTCAGTACAGGTTGTAAATGTTTGGTGGGACAGTAGAAGCCTTTGGGCTAAAACAAAATGAACTTTTTTAACAAAAAAAAAAATCATGCAAAAATTATGGCAGTCTATGATAATGCTGGAAGCCACACAATTAACCTTCTGATCTGCGTGCTAGGATGGTTTCTCCCAGACCACCATTTCTATATGTGCAAAGCAGGAATAGAATTTACTGCCACAAGCAAGCTTTTGTGTGACTTCATTCCCTTGAGAGCTGTGAGCCCTAGAGATGCCTTGTGAAAGCACCACAGAAACACAGAATTTTGTTTATGTAGTGTATCTGAATGAAACAGTCATGCAGGGAGATATTATCTATTTCCAATCTGAACGTGAAGAAGAAAATACATTGCCCAACAGCAAATACTGATAGAGCAGCAGGAAGCACTGTCAAAAAATTGGCAGCATATTCAGAATACATGACTGTGATGGAACACATCAGGCATGTTTCCCTAATTTGTAGAGAACAACATCATGGTAGAAAATCAGCAACTTACTGGCTGTATGCTTAGTTTAAGAGCACATCTCTTAAATATGTGTTCTCCTGTTTTGGACAGAGAAAATCTGTAAGCAGCAGGGCTTACTTTCATGCCTCTTATACTTTTATGAATCTAAACACAGAACAACAGTGCTTTTCCAGAGTTATCTCTACCCCAAGCAACAAAGTCAGGCATGCAGGCTATGTTAATTTGTACTAATTCTGGGTGCTGAAGTTGCACAACATTTACAAGGTATATGTTTGGCAAAATATTTTATACAGCTCACATTAAGCATCTTTGTTACCTTTCTGTGCTTCAAAGCAAGTAGTGATTTTTACAGAACAAATTATAAACCCTACACACCAGAGACTTCTCATCATTTACTGAGAAGCAGGTAATAAGCAATGTCAAGCTCAGGAATATATTATATCTCCTTCCTTTTGCAGCTGAATCAGGGATGTCCCTTGTCAAGTCAAATCCTGGCCCTGGAATCCTCTTCAGAAACATCTTAAAAATGAGTAATTGAGCACGTATTAACCAGACATATTTCATGTTGCAAAAATAGGATAAAAGATGTCTCTCAGTTTGAATGTGCATGAGTTCTCATCACACTTTGATGTTCTCAGTCTCGTCCCTTTCAGGGCTTTCTATTTTCAGATCGCTTAATACTGAAAACATGGTTTCCACAGGGCTTTAAGGTCTGTCCTCAGCCTGCAGCTGGCATCTTTTATCTAAAGGTAGAGAGTTCAAGCTGGGCTAGATGAGTACTGAAAACAGAAAAAGAAAAGGAGCACAGTACATAAAGTTTTTGTTCTTGATCTAGAAATGTCTTCATGGACAACCTGTTCTGTACACATAGGGTAAATTGCTCCAGCTTTACTGGAATTTGGAGCATTTTGTAGTGTGGTTCACAAATTATTTATGGACCAAACTTACTTTATAATGACAACAGACTCTCAACAAAAGTATTTTCAACTTTCAGTGTAAGTGGGCCAATGACGACCTCATGAAGTTCAACCAAGCCAAGTGCAAGGTCCTCCACCTGGGTTGGTGCAATCCCATGCAGTCCTGTGAAGAAGGACTTGGGGACGTTGGTTGATAAGAAACTGAACATGAGCTTGAACATGAGTGTGTGCTCGCAACCCAGAAGCCAGCTGTCCCAGAGAGGGACTCTTCATTATGGACTGTAGTGATAGGACTGGGGCAACAGACTCAAACTTAAAGAGGGGAAGTTTAGGTTAGATATAAGGAAGAAATTCTTTACTGTGAGGGTGGCGAGGCACTGGAATGGGTTGCCCAGGGAAGTTGTGAAATCTCCATTCCTGGCGGTGTTCAAGGCCAGGATGGATGGAGCCTTGGGTGACATGGTTTAGTGGGAGGTGTCCTTGCCCATGGCAGGGGAGTTGGAACTCGATGATCTTGAGGTCCTTTCCAACCCTAACCGTTCTATGACTCTATATTACAGAACTTTTCAGAGATGCTCATTCTACCCTTGTGAAAAACTTTTCTGAGCCCCGTAGTACTCTATCACTAATACAGTCCTGGAGATGGAATGAAAAATGCACTTATCAATCCTGTGTGCACGTAAAGGTTACTGGATATAAGAAGTACATCAGTTCCTCTAAGAATGGCATATGCTTCATTTTTTATATGCAAGGAATAATAAGCTGCTACAGCATTACATGCACTAAAACCTGCAAACATTGCTAGGTCTTTACAGGTAATACGTGAAGTAAAGTGAGTACACATACACAAGGTGGTGCTGCTGGGCTAACACCATAAACGTTCTATTTACTGCACAGACCATTTTGTGAAGCAAATCTTAGCCATAGAAAGCTTTATTTTCTGATTTTCCACTTTCTGAATACTCCACCCTCCCCATTTCAGCTGGTCAGGAAAGATCAGTCTTGTTTCATTAGGATGGTGTAAGCCTGACTTTGGTCTTTCTTTGTCTTTTGAGTATTTTCGACACTATTTTCAGTCTTGTCCTACACACCTTTTTTGCTAGACCACAAATACCACACAAGTCTGCCAGCAGAATCTTAGCTAGAATGATCTAAGGCAAAATTTCAAAGTGCCTACACAAGTGTCACCCCAAAGGTCCAAATATTTCATTTTTTTCCTTTTTTTTGTAAGTTGAGGTGTAAACTCCTAAACCACCTAGGCACCCTTAAAAATTGTATTCAGTGCCTCTAATTTAAACCCTTGGAATTAAAACAAGAGTCACCTTAAAATACTTCTTCTATTGAGGATGAAATTCACACCTGTGTTTTTAATAAGCACCTCCATAACACACACTGAGATTTAAATACAATAAAAGACTGAACAAGTAGTGATGTTATTTAATACAAAGTATTAATACTAGTAAATAAGGAAATGTAAGGTCTGACAATCCAATGCTTTATAGAAATCATGTGTATATGGGCATATTCTTTAATTCATCAATTTCATTAAGTAAAACCAGTTGACGCCAGCTGAATTATTTGCCATAAATTTTCAGATGCTAAGGTTTTCCTTCCATATGTTTATGCTGATGTGAGCTGGAATAATTCTGGAATTTCTTAAGGCTGACACCTGTAGCACAGAGAAGACAGACAAATTGTTTTGTTAGCCATTGAAAATGAAACAAAAGCAAGAACTAGAATAGCAACGAACATGAGCAGAATGGCTGATTACCTGCAAGAGTATTCTTAGGAAAATTTTAAGTACAGAGGAAATCTTGAAATGTTGATTGTATCATCTAAAGTGTAGGTTTTCCTATTGAAGTCCTCTGCACTGGCTGTACTGGCTTTTTTGCTGAGTATTCACTCTGCACAGAGTTTTTTAGATAATCAGAAAGTAATTGAAGTCTGACATGTTTTGCTTAACCATCAAATAGGTGCAAGTTATTTATTTTTCTTTGAAGACAAGAAAGTTGCTGTATTGCATACACTGGCAAAACTAACTAAGCACTCTTTTGCTAGAGAACAAATTCTCTGTTGTCTGTGATCAATTTGACACAACTTGTTTGAAAATTTTAACACAAGGGCTCTCTTCCTTAATTAGCACAGTGTGACTGGGCAGGACACTTACTGTGATTGCGAAGAGGACCGACGCCTCTCCTGTTTCTGAAGATTTAAACACAAGTGGTCAATTTGTCATCTCAGTAGTGGTGGCGTAAAAAACTGCAGTAAATTTAATATCACAGCTATTTATTAGTTAAACCAGTGTTCTTATTGCTAACTCACATTTCTGAAAAATCTGGTTCCTAGCAACCATATCTTGAATTTTGGTTGATTATGTTCTTCAAAATATTTTCCCTCCTTCCTGCTTCCCCAGAAATCCAGACTTTCCCTTTGACAATTGTCAGTATGTAATATAACAAGAAAGATAAAAATTCCTGCTGCTTTTTGGACTACATTCATTCTTAACAGAGCTATTCCACAGTAACTTACTCGCTTCTCTAAATAGTGTCTGCTTTTTTATTTGTTCCATTTTGACAGCATGTGGGTTTTTTATAGTGTGCTGGGTGCTATATTGCCAATTGATTCTCATTTTGAAATACTGGCACCTCCTTCTTATTTTTAAAGCAAATAAATAGCACTAATAAAAATCTCTTTTCTATCCCCCAGCCTGTACATTTTTCCTCTGCCAGTGGGCCTTTTTCTAAAATTCCTACTGTAAATTTCCATTGTAAATTCAAACTCTACTGTAGATGGAGCTGTAAGTTTTTCCAGGAAATAGTCCATTCACATAAGCCATAGAGATGTCTCAGTGATAAGAGGGGAAGACTCACACAAGACAGTTCAGGGAGTGGGATGGTGCCAGGTGCATTTGCGATTTGTATTCATTTTCTTTACAATTGTTTCTTAACAGAAAACACAGGTTCAGGAAAACCTTGTCTCTAGACTGTCTGTAATCCTCAAAAAAGAATGAAAAATTATTGGAGCCCCCCTTAAAGCAAAGTGTATCCCACAGAAAGGAGAAACAACTTTTCAACTGGTCTGTTGAAAGGAACAGTGCAGCCATCACAAAGCAGACGAATTCAGTGTAATACGTGAAAAAGATTCCTGCAAGCCACAGTCTATGTGAAAACAAACGGTCAATGACAAGTTCTAAACAGCATCACATTTTTAAAGAGATTAATGCTAGACATGTGTATCAGCAGCAGATGCAGGCTTAAAAAAAGAAAACGGAAGTGAGCAAGAAGTTAATTATGTAGGTAGACATCACAGGACCACTTTTAGCAATATCCAGAAAAAAACAGCTGTGAAACAGCAAAATTGTCTTATTAATGCAAAAGCATACTTTTCCAGTTACTCCCCATTCATTTGGAAGAAAGGATCATGGTCACCTCAGCTTTGCTGAAAAGCCTGAGAACCGAGAACTGCTGTATACTGGTAGAGTAACTGTGATCTGGGCTATCACAGCCTGTTTTCCTCTGTCCTCATTCCCCTTCCCTCTCTACCCTGTAGCAGAGGCCTGTAACATGTAGGAAATAAGCACATCTTGAGACCAGCAGAGTTGGATTCAATGTAGAGGGGTGATTTCATGTCAAACAGCACTACTGCTGACCTCATGCTGTGGGCTCTGCAGGAAGCAGTTCCAGAAGCCTGTGGATAGGGAAGGCTGCATGTTGATCATGTTTAAGATGTGGCTGAAAAAACATTGAAACACCAGTCTTCTCTAGTGTGGAGGTGTCGTGGTTTAGGCCCAGTCGGCAACTCAGAACCACGCAGCCGCTCTCTCACTCCCCCACCCAGCCGTCCTCTCCCTGCTCCCGGAGGGATGAGGAGGAGAATCAAAAGAATGTGACTCCCATGGTTGGGATAAGAACAGTCCAGTAACTAAGGTATAACACAAACCACTGCTGCTACCACCAGTGGTAATAATGACAAAGGAAATAATAAGGGAAGAGAAAACAACCACTTCCCACCTGCTAACAGATACCCAGCCTCACTCAAGCAGTGATCTAGCCCTTCCAGGTGACTCACCCCAGTTTATTATACACTGGGAATGACGTGCTGTGGTATGGAATACCTCTTTGGTCAGTTTGGGTCAGGTGTCCTGTCTCTACTTCCTCCCGGCTTCCCCTCCTCCCTGGCAGACCATGAGACTCAGAAAGTCCATGGTCAGAGTAAACATTACTGAGCAGCACCTGAAAACATCGATGTTATCAGCGCTGTTCCCAGGCCAAAAGTCAAAATCACAGCACTGCACCAGCTACTAAGAAGGAGAAAAATGACTGCTACTGCTGAACCCAGGACAGTATCCACCCCTTATTCCATACCATTGACATCATGCTCAGAGCCCACATTTTTCAATATACCTTTACTGCCTCATATATATATATATACACACACACACACAGAGATCATTCCTTAGTGCCAGGACCAACTCCTATAAAGCTTCTGAGTTCATCTGGTCCATGATGTCAGGCTCCATCTCTTGTAACAGTCTTTCGGAGCAGGAGAGGCTGTGTGCAGTGTTGGATTGCTGACTGCTGATGACACTGCAGAACTCCTCTGGTCACTGTTGAGCTCATCTGGTTTTGTCAAAGTTCATTCTTTGTTGGGATGATGATCAGAGGGGAGTCAGGGCCCCTCGCTGGTGACCTGAAGACATCTAGTTGGTGGGCTATAAAAGTATTACATAGCAGGCAACAGCATGCAATTGAGTTCATTGGCTGTTTCCCTTTAAAATCAAATCCCCTTGAGGTACACATCGGACTTCCCCATCTTCCTGCATCACCCACCAAGTATACCCGGGTCCCTGAGCAAAAGCAATCCCACGAGTGGGTTTGCCTTTACCTGAAGCAGGAATAACCCAGACTGTCTTCTCCAGCAAATTCTTTATGTGCATCACAGGAACTTTGTCCCCCTCTGCAGTATGTAGAAGCTCTGACTGGGCTGGACCAGCCCTGTTGGCAGATCCTCTGGTGTTGACCAACCAGGTGGCTTTTGGTAAATGTGTATCCCAATGTTTGAAAGTCCCACCACCCATTGCTCTCAGTGTAGTTTTTAACAGCCCACTGTACCGTTCAATTTTCCCAGAGGCTGGTGCACGGTAAGGGATGTGATATACACGCTCAGTGCCATGCTCTTTGGCCCAAGTGTCTATAAGGTTGTTCCGGAAATGAGTCCTGTTGTTTGATTCAGTTCCCTCTGGGGTGCCATGTCACCACAAAATCTGTTTTTCAAGGCCCAGGATAGTGTTCCGGGCAGTGGCATGGGGCACAGCCTATGTTTCCAGCCATCTGGTGGTTGCTTCCATCATGGTAAGCACAAGGCACTTGCCTTGGCGGGTTGGTGGGAATGTGATGTAGTCAGTCTGCCAGGCCTTCCCATATTTGTGCTTCAGCCACTGTCCTCCATACCAAAGAAGCTTTAACCACTTGGCTTCCTTAATTGCAGCACACATCTCACATTTGTGAATAACCTGGGCAATACTGTCCATTGCCAAGTTCATCCCTCGATCATGCCATTACATACCTCCCAAAGTACAGAGGTGATGACCACGCTGGGAACACAAGCCAGATCAGTTTCATGATCAATGAGTCTACTCTATTACAAGCCATTACCATAAAGTACAGCAAAACAAGAACCTTACCCCAAATTTCCAAGTTTGCTAACCAAAGATCAAAGAACGTATTATTCCTTCCATTATCAGATGAAATTGGGTGTTTTCAGGGTGGTTTGGCCATAGATGAAGACAGTAAGCCCTGACTTGAAATGTCTCTCAAAGCAAATGAAAACTGAGCAAGACTTTGCTTTTTGAAAAGAGCAGTGTTTGCCTTTTACAAACGGTCTGTGAGGTAAGGTGTTCTTGCATACACCAAAAGAACTGGATTCAGTTTCATCCTCACCCCTGGGCAATTCACATCAATGCCTAAAGGAGGAGAAAGCCAGAGTCTATTTCAGAGTGAGTGCATCCTCCCTCTCTCCTACTGTACCACCCTGCAGATCACCTGTGCCAGTCAAAGAGAGAAACGGTCTGTACTGTAACGGTGCAGGGACTGACTGAATTCCCTCCAGTCATAGCTCCATGAATTGCCCATGACTTTTATTAGCTAAAACACTACACCAATGCAGAGGCCAGAAGCCAGCGCTCCTCCACAGCCTCATTGCTGATAAGGGCACTGAAAGACTTTTGTGCTCATGGAGCTGGGCTCTTGCAGCCCATACCTCCAGTAAGACACCTGCACTTGACCTCTGCTTTTACAGACCGCAGCAGCCCTGGCACCACTGTTAGGTGACTTGACTTTTATTCCCATCTCACGATCAGGTGATCCAAACATAAACCCAAACCTCTGCAGGGAATGCTGTAACCATGTGGAGTGTATAAATTTAGCTTACATGTATCTACATTATTAATAGACATTTTAATAAAGTGCTGTAGCCAGCTGTAATAAGTCCAGCAGGTGAACTGGCTGTCTAAAACAATAGCTCATCCCCACTGCCTTCTGTTGGGGTGTACGTATCTATCTATTTATGTCTGTAACATGCTGATCACATTAATTAAAGCTCCATAAATTATTTATAGGTGTTCCTTTTACATAAAAATGTCATCAAAAATGCAAACACAGGTTTATCAACCTCCACCTCACTCCTGGCTTGCAACAGCCCATGACTCAAGGTTTAGATTGGCAGCTGGCCTCCTTTTAAGCACATCAGGGCGTGAAGCCTCGCTTTCTTTCTTTCAAGATTATTGAAGCCACTCAGAGGTAGGTTTTCAAACCAGATCCATGGGGCTCAGCATCAAAGTGATGGTTTCTGTGTGCAGCATGTACATTCATTAATTGCGTCAGTACACAGTGAAGTTACAATGTCGGCGAGAGCACTGCATGAGGAAAATGATCGGTATAATTACAGCCAGTGCATTATTCTAAACACACTTGTCTGGAAAACCCCTACTCGTCTCAGCTTGTGCAATGTCATTAGTACCTACTGCACCTTTAGTTGCAATTAACACTACTTTTATTTACCTCCCACTTTTCAGAAGAAGAAAAAAATCCCACAAATCAGATGCATCACACTTTCCTACTGTGAACTGCAGTCTCTGCCTTCTTGTTCCCTGTGGAATCTATGATGAAAATGGACCTTCTTTTGGACTCCAAATGAAACACAGGATCAACTTATTTCTTTTTATTAGATGTGAACATTGTGTAGTATCTTACCAATGATTCACTTTAAATCACCCTCATCTTCTGAAATCCTCTTTATTCAGATTACTGGACAAGCATGCCAGAAAATGGAAGCAAGTCACTCTGAAATCCTTCTTTGATCTAGTTTCAAAACCAATTTGCAGTGTTAGCTCCAAATTGATTTCAGGAGTTAATCATCAACTAGAAAACAACATCAATCAATATTATGCGTTAGAAAAACTTTTTTTCTATTCAATTGTTGCTGTTTGGGCCCAGCTAGCAACCCAGAACCACGCAGCCGCTCTCTCACTCCCCCACCCCGCCGTCCTCTCCCGGAGGGATGAGGAGGAGAATCGAAAGAATGTAACTCCCACGGGTTCAGATAAGAACAGTCCAGTAACTAAGGTATAACACAAACCACTGCTGCTACCACCAGTGGTAATAATGACAAAGGAAATAATAAGGGAAGAGAAAACAACCACTTCCCACCTACTGACTGATACCCAGCCTCACCCAAGCAGTGATCTAGCCCTTCCAGGTGACTCACCCCAGTTTATTTATACACTGGGAATGACGTGCTGTGGTATGGAATACCTCTTTGGTTAGTTTGAGTCAGGTGTCCTGTCTCTGCTTCCACCCGGCTTCTCCTCCTCTTTGGCAGACCATGAGACTCAGAAAGTCCATGATCAGAGTAAACATTATTGAGCAACACCTGAAGACATCGGTGTTATCAGCGTTGCTCCCAGGCTGAAAGTCAAAACCACAGCACTGCACCAGCTACTAAGAAGGAGAAAAATGACTGCTACTGCTGAACCCAGGACACTAATATAGTGGCTAAAGAGATTAAGAGTTCAGAAACACTCTCATTTCTTTAATATTTGACATTATGACCATAAAAAATAATAATTAATAAACTTTAAATCCTAACTTACCACTATAAATAGGAAACTTTTATAACAAGATTTTAAGACAGAGTTTGTACAGCACTGAACATATACCAGAAGAATGCCAGTTTCCTTTTAAAATGCAGCTTCTGGTTCTGCTTTCCTTCTTTGTACTGCAGTGCTAACTATACTAAGTCAACTTTTTCTCTTAACGACACAGAGAGTCTGCCTGTTAGATAACATTACCTGGCTCATTGTCCAGAAGGGTGCAAATGTAATGACACCAGCTACCATCAGATTGTTTTGTACCAATTTTGAGAACGCTTGATATATGTTTAGATCACATTTGCTTGTATGAGTGGTTTTTGTGGCCCTGTGGTGTTTTAATATACCATTAGCATCTGCAACTGCAGCATTATTAAAAAAAAAAAAAAAGCAGCTCATATCAGGAAGTTATTTTAATAGCAATGGATTATGCACTAGAGTAATGTGACATTATGTTAAGGTAATTAGATGTAAGAGATTACATCCAGCCACCTGAGCATTGTATCAGTGAACTCAGAGCTTTGAACACCAGTCAGATTTTTGGCATACATCTCCAAGACAGTTTTTGGCTCAGTTTTAAATAAGAGAAGGGTTTTTTTCTTCTACTTGTGGTCTGCATATCTGCCTAGCTGATAGGCCAGAACTGCTCTGTTTAAAGTTCTGGTTTAGTGCTATTGTCTACCAAAATGAGAAAGTTTTGAATTATCATGACATTATGCAGAATGATATACAGCAGATTATGCAATACAAGGTGAAGTAGAAAGAAATGTATGTTGACGTCACACCCCAGGAGCAGACTGGAGTCTGCTGTGCCACATATTTGGGTGGTTCTTAATATGAAACCCAAGAAGCAGCTCATGGATACATATATTTTATATTTTAGTATGTTCATATGGTGGGGTTGCAGCAATCCCTTACACTTGGTATACCTGAGCACTTGCACGTGGCAGCTCAGCACTGCAGTGCCTGACACTGCCTATGTCAGTACTTGAGAGAGCCCTCAGCCCTGAAACGGGTTTCCAGAGTTCACAGCTAAACCATGGGTATATCTAGTATCCTATTAGTAGGATTTGTCTTAGCTAGCAGCTAACAGTATAAATGAGAAAACTGACTGAAACAAGAAAAGTTGCAGTAAGGGATGTGGCTCCTTGGAGCTCAGAGCCCAGATATGGGGATTCATGACTTTGCAGCCCAACAGGAATCTGCACATTATGAAGCCTCTGTTCACAAAACACAGCTGAAAGACAGGAAGATGTCACAAGATTAACCCAAGGTTTGAGGGACGTAGCAGGATTTCTGAAAGATAATAAGTGGGATAAGAACCTCACCCTTTTCCATGAGCAAGTCCAGGGTGCCATGCCTGCAACTTTACTAATTAATAGTACAGCTCCTTAGGTCTCAGCTACACTCCAAAGACAGGGGTGCTACATCCACAATGCCCATAGGAAAGGTATTTTGAAGACTGACTCTCTGTCCCTGTTTAGTTTGTCAGTATAGCTCCAATCCAAGTGGCTAGGCATTTGGGATGAACTAAGCCAAAACTTACCCTGCTAATGTTAATCTGCTCCTGTGGAAACAGCTGGGTTAGAGAGAAGGGACATGCAGGTCCTGAAGAGTGGATGCTAGAAGACTCACATGGGAGACCTGGTTTACAGGTCCCTCTCTCCGTTAAAGACTAAATTATTATGATATATGAATATTAAATGTGACTGTTGCATCCTAAATATTTATCATATCCAAGGCTGGTCCCCAGACCTCACCTTTCCTAGGAGGGCACTCTGACTAGTCTTCCTTTCTGTCTTGTTAATAAAATAGAAGAGACAGGACATGGGCAATTTCATGCATTAAACATGCAAGCTCTAAATACAGCTGGTGAATATATCCGCAGTACTTTTGAGGCATCTGTGGGGGAATGAAAGCTTAAGTCACATAAATAAGAGAGTGGGAATTAACAGAATTTACTATTACTATAATTTGTATTATAGAGTGGTTAAAGAATATTCTTGTGCCACAGTGAAGGTGCATATATTGGCATGACCTCTAAAACATAGCTTCAGCATTTCAAGGAATTAATATATACTGTCAATAAGTCCTTTCCGTGTCACATGTTCCTTTCACATCCTTATCCTTGCCAACATGTAAGCAAAATATACTCACTTTCCAGTAAGAATATTCATTTTTGCCAATGCATTTTTCCATGCTCAAAAAAGCACCCATCTGTGCCCAAACAACTTATTCCACCTGAAGGAAAAGTAACAAAACACTAAAGGTAAGAGTTAAGTCTGTAAGAGAGTGCACTGCTTGTTTTCTGTACACACTAATGATTTAGTGCAGCCAAATGGTGAAATGATGGCTACCTCAAATGGTTTCAGACCCAGAAAATGTAAAGAAAACAAAAAGTTTCTTAGCTTCTTAGGACATGCATATATTGACAATCTCTAAGTTTCATTGTGGTGACTTATGGAACAAGAAGTAACTATGTATCTGCTTTATGGATCCTTATCTTTCATAAAGACCTCTACTAGAACAGCTTTTCCCAAAGGTGGCTTGCCAGTGGTATGTGCAGAGCTTCGATAATCATTTATGGCTATCTGCTTCTTACTACATATGCAGTATGGTGTCAAAGCTTACGATGGGCTTTGGTTTGTAAGGTGACTCCTCGCTTATAAGTAACACCTCAGCTGCATCATGAGCAAGTCACAGGGCTGTGGGCGACTTGTTGCACAGCTGAGAAAAGATCTCCAAATAAAACCTGCTACTTGAATGCTCAGTGGGGAGTCCCTGCTCCTTCTTTTTCAGAGGGATAAAGCAACTTATCCTATATTTTTCTGGAGAAAGATTGGGAATACTCTCTACTTAACCTCTGTAACACAAAGTCAGCCTGCGGTGCCTGAGCTGGGATGTGAAGCAGGCTGGTAAGAATTATCTTTGACCTTGTTTGTCTTGCTGTGGTCTGGATTTCCAGAGAAAAACTGGTCAGAAAATGTGTTCATACCTTCTGTGTGGGATTCTACATCTCCCTGAAACTGTTTCAGGGCCTGAAAATGCAAAGAAGTTGTAAATCTACTCTTCTAGGGAAGTGAAGAGGATGAGCCTGGCTGACAGGACTGGTTTTAGTGTCCTGTCTGTGGCTGTTCATTCGCTTCACATTTTGGGGGACTGGAGACAAAGGACCTGATATCAACTTCATGGAAAACAAGGAAAATTGTACTTCTCACTCTGGTGTATGCTGTGGGCATCAAATACTTTAAGATAAAGTTCACAATCTTTCTGCTCCTGTGTTGCAGCTGGCATTTCCTAGTAAACATTTGGCTGAACTTCCTGAGCCTATGGGCATAAAATAACTGTTTTGTTGGAAGCTTCTGGTCCTTATTTTTAAACACAGACTGAGCATTTCAGTTATTAAAGGAGGAATAAATACCTCACTGTGAGAACATAAATGACAGAAGCAGCTCTGACAACACACCACTCTTGCCACACCCTCTATCTGATGGCCATTGTCTGGCTGATAATGCTAATGGGATCATCCTCATGTTATTAACACAATGCCACGTGACACTGGCATGTTCTTGCATGCTTATTTTAACTACAATCTGGGATACATTTTCATTTGACTTTTATAAACAAAGTGCTTGGGAAGTCCTCCAAGAAAGCATTTGTCATTTCACCCACCATTTTAGAGACATGTTCATCTTTGTTAAATTTTAATAGTATTATTAAATCACAATTGCTTATTCCTTAATGTCAGTTTACATACTCTCTTATGCTGCTTTCACCTTAAATAAGAATCAGTAGCAATCTGCACCTTATGCTGTGAGGTGGACTTCATTGAAAGTACTGCTCCTAGCTGTGGAAGCACTGTATTTCATGACATGCATTTAACCTTCATTTCTAGACAGGAAAGTTCATACTATACAAAAATCTGTGAGACTTGTATTCTTATGCTCAATTTATTCCACTAAGTGGATGTTCTAGCACATTTCAAATAGGAGCTGTAGGATATAATGCAACAGTAAATGCTACTTTGCAGTTAGTAGGCATCTTACAAGGTCCCTAATTGCTTCTGGTTTAGCCTCTTTGGAAAATTGCAAAAATTATCATTCTTTATGGGCTTTCTGTTGTGACTAAAAATGAAGAAAAGGCATAAGTTTTCTAATAGAACCCAGTAAACGTAATTTTGGGTACATCATTACTAAGGGTATTAACTAGAAGGAATAAGTACATTCTTCTTTGCTAATGTGCTTTCTACCCTATGTTCAATACATCTGAGAAGATCTACACAAGATCCACAGAAGGTATTTATGCCCTAATTTCCATTACTTTAACTAGGCATCAAAAAATGGAAGAGGAATCCATTACTTTTGCATATTTATTGTTCTGATTTACAGACCTGGGTATTTTGGGAGAAGTGTGTAGGACAGAAGGGAAAATCCATGTCCCATGATGTAGAATTAGGCACATAAGAACACGCCCATTCACATGTTTTTTTTTCCTTTCAGATTTCTTTAACATCAAAAGCCAAAGACATTCCCATTCACAGTCATCTCCCACAAGCCCATTTTCTAAAGGTGCTCTTATTTGCTGGCGCAGAAAGGGCAGTGACACTAATTTAGGCATTTGAGGACTGCCACATACAGGATATATAGGTAACGCCCATTACCTTGATAGCTGTGACAGTCAGGGTCATCACTGGCCTGTCACTCTTAACCACACTGCTGGACTTGAGGCTGTTCTTAGAAACAACACTTCAGGTAGATTTTGCTTTTCAAAGCCACATTATGGACCTTTCTTGATTAGATGATACCATACAAAAGACTATTTCAGATACCTGTTCTTCAGGCATAGTTGATACTGGGACATTGATACAATGATTAAATGTAAATGCTAAGCATGAAAAAGATTTCAGATGTCATTTTTGAGTGAAATCCATCTACTGTGGTATCCATAAGCAATCAGCTAGGTTTATGCATGCTCTCTTCCTGAAAATCTCTGTGAATCAATGCACTTATTCAGCCTGATAATTAGAAATATCAACCTTCATCCAGTCTATGCCAGAGGAACTCAAAATAGCAGTTAAACCCACATTTTCTTAATTAAAATATTTCCTCATTAAAACCAAAATATTTGCAGATCTTATCAGACTCCAATACAAATATTAATGAGGTGTAGCTTGTGAATATACAGAATTTCAGAAAGCAATTCTGACTTTCAAATTACCGAGTGCACTGTCTGGTACGCAGTATTGTTGTATTCATTTGCAGGCCTCCCTCCTGGTTTTGCAAAATTATTTCTGCATCCGATCAACCTTTAGAGGCTTAGACCGTACGAGCTCTGCAGCTTATGTTATACACATCTTCATGCCTAGCCTTACTTTAAGCCCATTACTACAATGCAAGGTTACTGTGATGCCTTAAGATTACTTTTGATGGTCTATTCAAAGTAAAATGTAAATCCTAATGCCAAAATTTTCCTAGCAGCATTTGGCTTGTAATTAAAAACACCCAAACACGCAAAATAATGAAGTTATCTGAATTCATTAACTCACTAAGTTCCTAAGGCAAATGAGTCACCTGTTTTCTTCGTGTTTCAAAAAGGACAAAGGAAAATAAAATCTATAATATAGAAAGCACATTAAAGACAAAATACTTTGGTTAATGAGAAAGCCCTTCTGCTTGACTTCTCTGTTATGGGTTAGGGGTTTTTTTCAGGACTTGAAGAGAGAAGATGGTAGATGCAGTCACAATCTAGTGGATGCTCTAAGAAGAGTTTCACAGGATCATTTATGTTGGGAGGGACTCTGATGGCTGTGCAGTTCAACCCTCTGCTCGTAATATGCAAACTTAGATCTTTTGCTGAGGGGCTTGTCCCGTCAAGTTTTGACAGTTTCTGTGGGTGGACATCCATGCAAACTATCTGGGCAATCTGTTCCAATGTCTAGCAATCCCCGTGGTGCGACATGCTTCTTGCTGATAAATCGGACATTCCTTTACTGCAATTTGCGCTCATAGCCTTTCTTCCCAAACCACCACCAACCTCCAAGCAGAGTCTTGTCTGTAATCTCCCATTAGATGGTTGAAGAGAACAATAAGACCTTCCTGCACCGTTTCCCCTTCTCTTATGAAGACTGAGCAAACCCAGCTCTCTCAACTTATATGGCAATCACAGGTTCCCACTGGCCTAAAAACAAAAACCTGCACCGAAATAATTTGTTGGCTGCAATCAGCAGCTAGGCACAGCAATACACTGTTCCCCACAGCAGCTGTAATTTCTGCTTCTGCCTTCCTTTAAGCAAGATGTCACTGCAGTCAGTGGATGTTTCTCCAGAGGATGGAAAGTGGAAATAATTCAGCTAAGCAACAAACAAGATAAAAAGCAGGTATAAAAAAAAAGAAATAGCTAGCTGTCATTGGACATAGTCCATTTCCAGATGAGGTCTTTATCAGGTCAGTGCTGCAGGTCCAAGTCTGTCCAAGTGGTTACAGATTAGATGTATCTGTCTTATAGTGAAAAGGAGGGATGGAATAAAAGCATAGCTGAGATTTGCCTGAGTAGAAGGAAGCCTCCCATTCCAGGTGCATCCATAACCCAGCTGTGAATGGCTTATCAGTGCATTTGCTGTTGCGCAGGGAAAGGTGATGAATTATAGCACCAGCAAACACAGGGCTACCTTTAGTTTTCCTTTTCAAACCCATACACATGCTTGTCAGATTTTCTTCCCTATTTTCTTCCACAGGCACAGCAAGGGCAGGAGTTGAGGCAGTTAGAAACCCAGTAATGATTTCTTGGTACTCAAGCTGGGTTTATATTTGTACTTTTGGACACAGGTGATGGCTGCTGTGTGCCTCAGCTCTGCCTGGAGCCTGAGGCTGCTGGAGAAGGAAAATGAGCGGTTGGCACAGCAGCCTGTTAAACCAGTGCCTGCTCACCTCAGAAAGCCCAGGCAAAGCAAACGCAGTCATCACCTTTTTCTTTTACATCACCAGCAGATGCTGCCTTTCATGTAGAGAAAGCTATCTGTCAGGGTATCAGTACTATTCTCCATGGACTTATACAACTGGCAAAAGAGGGCTTTGCCTCCTTACATGGGTGGAAGAAGAAGCCTGCAACATGTATTTGACAGTTGTTATCAAGAAACAGCTATTTTTATATTAATAGCAATAAGAATCTTTCAATACTAATAACCAAGCAAGTTAACTCAGTGCCAAAAGCTCTTGGGTGATATTGTGGTGGGGAGGGTGGCACCATGAAAATCCTTCACCCTTCTAGACTCCCATCCATGGTCCATGTGTGGCAGCAGCCGACTGCTCTCAGGCTGTGCCTCTCAGCCCTAGCAGTGCTGGTTGCCTCTACACCACAGCCAGAAGCCTGAGGCCTTTGCTGTTCTCCCAGGGGCTAGGCAGGAATGAGAGCTCCAAGCAACCACTGCCAAGGAGACCGGCTGGCTGGGAGTTGGGCCACTTCCACTTTAAATTTCAGCAAGAGTTTCACCAGTTACCTTTTCATGAAGATTTGCCTTAATCTGAAATGGGAGGCCTTGATTTCAGGCTTTTTCAATTTCTAGCTAGCCTTTGTTCAGGACTGCATTTCTATCAACAATGAATAACAAAGTGAGACGATGTGTTTTGCTGTCATTTTTATGAGTGAATTCTGTATAGCTGGCAAGAGAATAGCTCAAGACCTTAAATGTTAATGCATCATCCAGATCTTCAAATCTGATTTTCCCCTAAAATCTGCACCAGCTCCTTAATCAGACATGTAACCTTTTAGTGTCTTATTTTAAACCAGATGCTATAATAAATACTAGATTTCAAGTGTATAAAATGAGCCAAAAGCCCCAAGACAGTAATTTCCTTGCACGGGAGAATATGAAATTACCTGTAACAGTGAAGATCTCTTATTACTGCACTGCTGTGCTCTGATGTGCTTCTTGATTTTATGCCACAAGGAACTGTGAAGTGAACTGAGTGTATTATCAAGACAGAATTATCATTAAATTAATACAGTGGGTTAATGCAGCCAGGAATGGACCTGTGTCTCATCCAAGTGCAGGAACACCAGTATTTGTTTTCCAGGCTGATCTTCCATTCTGGATGAAAATGCAGTCCTGGGCAGTGCAGGTGCTGGACTCACAGTTTGGCTGTTCTCAGATGCATTTTTTGTGACTAGTGACACTAACCTCTGAATGGCTGTGCAAAACAATCCTAACAGCCATCCTCTGTATTGGTTTTTCCCCTCTTTCAGGCTAAAAAGCAATTTAAGGAGAACTTTTCCAAAGTGCTGTAACAGCGATTCTCAGTGAGGGCTGTCTAGAAAGGCCTAAGTTTTTAAGCAGACACCCAACAAAGTGTTCAATAGTGCCTATACTCAAACTGTCAAAGATGCCTATGGAAGTTAGGCATGCGAGGTCCTGAGCATTTGGAAAGTGAGACTTCAGTTTCACCCAACTTTTAAATACTTAAAATAATTAAATCACTGTTCTTTAAAATATATTTTTCTCCATTACCCCAGCTTGAATCTCTAGCCTACAAATGGTTCCCAGGCACTCTGTGGCATGAAGTGTTTAGAAATTTATTTTTCTAATTAGGCTCCAAAAGGACAGCTGATATAATCCTCTTTTCAGTCGCACCGTTATCTAATTCATCCCTTCTGCAATTTTTCATGACATCTCTGGCTTGAATTTCTGCATGTGAAATCTTGACTTCACTGTACTCAAAGGCAATTCTTTGACTTGCAGGCATCAGGATTTCAGTCAGTGTATCTATTTGACACTTGACCCAATCTCAGCTGAGCTTCCTAGGTGCTATCAGTGTTTTCAGCTACTGATCTATGATCATCAGATTTGAAGAGAAGTAGGACTAAAAGATGTGTATAAATCTCCACAGTCACGTTGCTTTGAAGATTCACAAGCGTACAACCCATGCTTGAGCATTACCTGTTTGAAATGGGAAAGCTGACAGACGGAGCTGGATAGCTGATGTGACTTGCCTATATTTCATGCTGGCTTTCATTCAAAGAGCTGCTTTGCCAGCATCTGCAATAAAACATTATTATTTATATAGCCCAAGTGTTTAAGAACACTGATCACAGATGAGGACTCTGCTGTGATAAATGCTATACAAACAAAGATAGGAAAGAGGTTAGATCTAGCCCAAGGACTTTGTAATGTAAGACAAGTGATAATATAGAAATGTAGGCAGCCTGGAGAATACTAAGATAAAACAAGTCAATACAAGTCAGCGTATCAGACAGTGATGCTGGCACACTGGTAGTCTAAAATCCATCAAGCATTTCTGTGTAGTTCAGGACACAACAGAGAACTAAGGAGGGATTTCTAAGAGAACATGGTGTGGCTTGGCACAAAGAGAGCACCCCACGTCTGGAGAGTGCTGTAGGTAAAAGGAAAAAATATTGTTTGAAAATATAATAAATGAATTACAGAAGTTCAGGTATGGAAATCAGCTTCTTGATTCTCAGTAAGAGATGATACAGAAGTGAGGAAGGCCAGAAGGGGCCTTGAACTTGCAGACAAAAATATTTTTCTCTGTCTGAATAAGGCATGGCCCCCTGCGCAGGAGCTGCAACTTGTTTCTGGCCCTTGCCCAGTTCCTGTCTAAGCTTAGCAGACCCAACCCCAAAACTTACCTCACGTCCTGACCCCAGCCCAGTGCCTCAGCCCCATCTCAGTCCTCTGCACCCTGACAAATATGAATGTTGGACAGCAGATCCAAAACATGACACAAATGTACTATTGCAACAGCCTATCTGTGTGCATACAGACAGAGTGAGGCTGAGGGTGCAAGAGTGATCAGAGAATGCTGTAGATGCTTAGAATAGAGACCAGCAAGAGCCATGTGAATGGGTGGTAGCAGACAGATTCAGGTATGTTCTGCAGCAAGATCCCATGATGCTGAAATAAAGCTGGGAGTGAGATCCTCAGGTGAGATTTGGCTTGGAGATATTAGCAGGTAACAGGAGTATCTGCTGCTCATATAATAACTGAGAAAAGGAATTGTGGAGGAGGACTTAGGAGAAAGGACTAAAGGCTAATTTTAGCCATATTGAATAAGAACTAATAATTGAACCTCCAAAGGATCAGAGGAACAATTCCAAAGGATCAGAGAGACAAACTTTGGAGATATTATTTGGGCATTTGGAGGCAAGCCTAAAGTTGAGGGCTAGTAATCAGACTACCAGTGAGCTAAAAATTATGATTTATATCTAGGAAAAGTTCTTGAAAAGTTAATTATGTATCTTCACTAGAAATTCAATAATTCCATTATTCCCTGGAAGTAAATTATCTTGCTGGAATTAATTTTCTGTATTGACTGTTCTTTCTTCCTGAGAATAGAAATACATGCATTTAAGCAATTTTTACTCCAATGAAAATGCATTACCTACATCAAAATGAGGTTCTCTACTCAAGTGTCCTGCTGTTACCAATTTCCATCTCAACAGTCGCTCATCTGGCCCTCATCTTTTTATTTTCCTAAATTCAGTGAGCAGAGAAGATCAAACACCTTGTATTTGATCAATGGAATATTGCTTACTAGAAGAAAATTGGATTATGCCTTGTTTATTAGACTTTGCTTCAAATGAAGAGCGCATTTTAGTATACTTAGCCTCTGTAGGTGCACACTGCTGCTGACTTACTTTCTCTGAGTTAGTAGAATTGTAAATTAATATAACAGGTCAGGCTGGAAGACACCTTGAAATATCGCCTGATCCAACCTCTCATGGGAAAGGAAGCCTAGATATTACCTAGCACCCAGCCCATTCCCTTCTTGAAAACCTGCAGTGATGTGGACTCTACCACATCCCTGGCAAGGTTGTGCCAGTGAATGATTGTTCTCACTGTAAAAAATTTCTTTCTTATATTGACGTAAAATCTCCTCCTATGCATCTTGTACCTGTTGTCCGTTCTCCATGTGGCTCCTTGCGTAGAGAAAGCCTCCATCCTCTTTGTAGGTGCCTTTAAGTACTGAGGTACCACAGCCGTACTTAGTAAGAAAGCAAAGTATATAAAACGCTGATTCTTGCATTAATCTGTTCTGCACAGAAGCAAGCTGTGTCTTCCTACTTTCCTCTAAGTTTTTAGGAGTTTTAATGTGTTTCACCTTGGCATCTGTAAGTAACAAATTTAATGAGCAAAAAATCATCTGGAAAATAACTGTATGATTCCAGAGTATTTTCTTTCACATCCTTAAGTGGGTGAACAGACATTCGAGCTGTGTATTTTTCCTATTTAGCAAGTGTTTTACCTGGATCCATACAGTTGCCTCAGTAGCAGCCATAGGCATTTTCTTTGAATCATTTCTTTCATATTTCTTGATAATATCTTACTCCAGATTTTTAAGTGTTAGTAATTGCCAGCAGACAAATCTTCAAATTTCATTATTAGTATACAAACGATGTGTGAAATTGACATCCCATACTGCTCTCTCTACCTCTCAAAACACAAAATAAATAGATGTTTTACGAGTAACTAACTATTCGCAGACAGGGGGATGCCAAAATCTAACATCTCAGCTAACAAGCAAGGTCCAAGGGTAAATCTTCTGTAAGTATTTCACTACTTCACCACTGAGGTTGGCAAAAGGCATTGCTGAAGGTGAATGCCAGGTCTTGTGATGTATGTTCCCATCCAGTCACCCACAGAACAGCTGATCAAGCCCATTTCATCTGCGTGTTTATGCTTTAAGTCTGTGCATGCTGATCACAAAGTAAATATGTGATGAGTAACAGGGAGGCTGTCTGCTGCTGCTGCTCAACTAGACTGATTATTACAGAGCAGAGTTGGATACTGCTGATGGTGACAGGCTAACACAAACAAGAAGCCTATCATTCAGCTGAATCAGGTCTGCTTTACAGATGACCATATATACTTTTGCAACTTATCAGAAAGATCAGAGACCATTTGCAAACTGACATAGCTGTGGGAATAGCAAACATGTGATGAGGATATGGGCAGTTATACAGGTAAGTTGGTATTTAAGTCATCACTATGCATTAAATCATCAAACACAGTGAAATATTTTGAAATATATGTAACCATTTCACTGAGTGTATATGTGGGTGTGCATAAATAAATCATGAAGTTTCAGAAAGATTTATTTTGGGAGGAACGTCCTGAGGTAAACAAGTCCAGCTGCCTGCTCAAGGCAGGGCAAACTTCAAAGTTATGTCAGGCTGCTCAGGGCCTTGTCCAAGTGAAGTATGCAAATCTTCAGGAATGGAGATGACACAACTCTGTGTAAGATGTTCTAGTGTTAATCCATTGTAAACACTTTTCTTTTTATACCCAAGAGGGGTTTTCTCTTTCTGAAACCTGTGAGTGTCAGTTCCATTTTGACCATGTACCACCATCTTTCCCCTTCAAGAGGCAGCAGACTGTAACCAGTCCTCCCCCTCAGCATGCTCTTTTCCAGGCTACACAAACCTATTTCCCTAAGCCTCCTTTTCTTCCCCACATTATGTGCTCCACTTCCCAACCAGCCTGTTGTGGGACACTGTCCACTTTGATGATGTACACACATTGCACAGAAAGGCACTGTGGCGAGGACAGCTGGAGTTCCTGCTGGTGGAGAATGAAACCCTTTCATGTCATTTGTGGCCAATAGCATGGCTGTGTTAAAACCTTTTCTTTGCTGAACTGCCTAGATAAAGGTGACTTCTGCGGCAGGTGAGGTGCTGTGCTGGGTTTGTGGTTAGAATGGTCAGAGGTCTGTGGCTATGAGCTGGCACATGGCACCCACAGTGCTCATGTTCACTCTACAGGCATCACAGGACTCCTGTGAAAAGCACGCCCCTTGTTCCCAGAGGGTGCCCTAATCAGAGTGTGTGCTATGCACAGCATCCAGTCTACTGCAGACTTCATGGAGTCTATCATTTATTCAACACAACAGGTGGCTGATTTGAGACAGCCTAAAGTTTATCTGATGAGAGATAGCATCCTATTTCAGCTTAAGGTAAATCTGGTGCTGTTAACACCAAACAGATTAATTCAGTTTAATTATATTCTGAATTTCCTACCTTCTCAAGGGAGTGTAGAGTGAATCCAATTATGTTTCATAGATGGGCCAGCTGCTGTGACACAGGGTGTCTCCTGGTCCAGGCATTTATTTAGGATTTGCAGTTTTCTGAGGAGAAGAGAGGGAAAACTATTAACTGCTGATAGAAGAATATGCAGAAACCCATAATATTATGACCATATTTCAGGTCTTTGTACAAACCAGAGAGGGGTTTATTGTCCTTTGCTAATCTGAATTTAAGCATTAACCAGACTGATGACAGTATGCTTCCATCTGCCAGACCTATTCTCAAAATAAACTCCCTCAACACAAAGTTAATGCATGAATTAACCCACAGAAAGATACAGCTCTGACCTTTGGTGTATCATGGATATAGAAAAGCTTAAAAATTTCCTGACATGTCATCTTTGGTTATTTTTCAAGGCTTGCTGTGCTCTGCAGCTCCTGGCAAATATGTCACTTTTCTGTATTCCGAGAGAGAATTGGGTGATAACTGCTATTCAGCTGGAGAAGGTGATCCTTCATGAGTCAGTCCAGGGTCTGTACATGGCACAAACATCGTAGATGCCACCATCCTATCCTGTCTTTGTATTGGATATAGCATGTCCTAGCAGTTGCTGAAGAGCACAAAGGAAGTTTCCCAGATTAGCTAGGATAGATAGAGGGGAATGGATTAGATGCCTGCACTTAGGCATCTAATTCAGGCACTCTAGTTCATCTGAAGCATCTCTGCTAGGTCAGCAGATATGGCACAGGATCTACAAGGATGCCTGTGATCTCCTGGAGCAGCAAACAGAGGCCAGTCAGGACATGCTACCACATCTCAGGAGGCATTGGATTGAATCTCATCCTGGGTGGTACACAACTCTCAGACCACAGTATCTACACAGGTGTCATGTTGTTGTTCTGCTTGAGCACCTGCTTGAGGGAAGGGAGGGTCTACAGAGGGATCTGGACAGTCTGGATTGATGAGCCAAGGACAACTGTAAGAGGTTCAACAAGGCCCAGTGCTGGGTGCTGCACTTGAGCCACAACAACCTTATGCAATGCTACAGGCTTGGGGAAGAGTGGCTGGAAACTGCCTGGTGGAAAAGGACCTGGGGGTGTTGGTCAACAGTCAGATGAACATGAGCAGCTTGTGTCCAGGCGGCCAAGAAGACCAAGAGCATCCTGGCCTGTATCAGCAATAACATAGCCAGCAGGGCCAGGACAATGGTCATGCCCCTGTACTGGGCACTAGTGAGGCCGTACCTAGGATCTTGTGTTCAGTTCTGGGCCCTTCACTACAAGAAAGACATTGAGGTGCTGGAGTGGGTCAGAAAAGAGCAACAAAGTTGGTGAAGGGTCTGGAGAACAAGTCTTGTGAGGAATGGTTGAGGGAACTGGGGTTGTTTAGTCTGGAGAAAAGGAGCCTTAGGGAGACTATATCTCTCTCTACAGCTACCTGAAAGGAGGGTGTAGTGAGGTGCGTGTTGATATCTTGTCCCAAGTAATAAGCAGTAAGATGAAAGAAAATGGCATCAAGTTGCGCCAGAGGAGGTTTAGATTGGATATTAGAAAAAATATCTTCAAAAGGGTTGTCCAGGGAAATGGTTGGAGCTGATGATCTTAAAGGTCTTTTCCAAACTAAACAATTCTATGGTTCTATGATTTTATGTGAACAGGTGCCAACAAAGGTACAAAGAAGCCCCCGACACCTGCTTGGGTGTGCCCAAACAGATCCCTGGGTGTCTGACATTCAGACAGCAGAAGGCAGGCAAGAGGAACCTCATGCTCTGTTAGCACTGGCCATACCAGGGAGACATCAGGCCTGACCTGGCGTCTCACTAACCACCTGCAGCCCCTTCCAGGAGGCAAGCAGACACTGCCTACTTCACCAGGGCCTGGAAGAGTGTTACCCAGAAGTCACTCTTGTGTCTCCATGTCAGTGGACATTTGTTAGAGATGCCAGGAAAGTTCAGACTTACTCAAAATGAATATCGGTTGAAAGCCAGAGAGAAGAAAAACAATTGCTGCCACTGGTGTGGATTTTCTGTGACTCCTGATTCTCACAGATAGCTTCAAAAACTGATGTTGCCTGAACGCATTTGCAGTGTGGCCAATATTGAATTGACAGTTCTTGACCTTCTTTAATCCTTTAGGTTTAACTTTATTTATACTTCATTTAAATTTAATGGCTTCAGGCAACCATGGGCAGTCATGCCTTACTCTTTGTACAGTTTTTGCTATGTGCAAGGACTCTCTGTCTCCCACTGTCACCAGCTTTCCAGTCCCAAAGGCTTCTCAGAAAGATCACGAGTTCTATCTCCAGTCAGAGCCACTCATTGTAACCACAGTCTGGAAAAACACAAAGTAGCTCCAGCCAGTTTAGCTTGCACAGATCTGCATTTGTTTTTTTAATGGACTCTCAAGCTTGATTACTCATCCTTGTCATTGACTACACATGAATAATACATCACACTTGAACTAGGTGAGATAAATTCCCAACTGCATTCAGTCATCATCTACCTGCCTCATGCCTGTGGAATACAAAACATGCCCATATATTTTAACTATTGAAGACTAAGAATGATACACATTATTTAGGGTAGAGACTCGTGATTCATTTCCCATGACTGCCTATATTAATGGAAGGGAGGACTGCCACTACTAAATAAAGTATTGTTGAGTGAGAGGGAAGTCAATGCCAAAACCGTCTTCTATTGATAGCACATTGAATACTGCTACTAGGCTTTTAATCCTACAGCATGTCAAGAGCCTATGTGCAGAGTCTCTGGCCTAAGCCTTCCTGGGATGGCAAAGACTTCAGCAGCATCAGCACCCAGCTCCTGAGAGGGAATCTCTTGTACGTATCTCCCCAGGCATATCTGATTTGGGGCATTCTGAGCACATCATATTGTATTCTATGTGGTATATATGTACATACATATATGCTATATCGGACTATATTGGTATATTCAGACAGTGTGCGTATCCACATATTTTCATGGCAGAGACAAGGTATTGAAGGGACTTGAAGAAAAGTAACACAAACCACTGCCCTCTGGCAGACAGGAAAGGGTGAAGAACTGCAGTCCTTTCCCACCTCCCTGGGAGGTGTGACAGGAATCCAGACATTTTTTCAGTTCCTCCGAAGCTTTCACTTTCTCTTTCTTTGTTACAGACCAACACGGGTGCTTTCAGTACAAGAAGGCCCTCGCTTTTAGAAGACTTCTGCACTTTTCTATTGCTATTCAGGATCACTAGCATTAGATTCATACTATATTTCATTTGCCAGTAGAAAGACTGGAGGCAGTAGAAATATTGCAAAAACTTCTGATTTATCCCAGGGGGACACTCTTCCAGTGCAGAAACTACAAAAGATACCAGCAAAGCTACCGCCACAGAGCCTCCTCCCAAACCGTGCCGTAAGATGGGGTTAGGACCTCTGGCATGTTAGAGAAAAGATACAGCAGCTCACATGGTACTGGCAAAATTACACCAAATAAAGGCTACAGTCCTTAAAAGGTAGGTCACAAATCTGACTCCAAGCACTCTCTTTTTGCCCATATTCATGAGCTGCAAGTTGCGTGCTAGGCATCTCAGAGGACAATATAAATATCATAAATAGAGAATTGCAATGATGGAGGAGGAATAAACAAGAGGAATGGATGAATCCTTCAGCAAGATGCTTCCCATCAGGGTGTGAGGGAAACCTACAATGCACACAGACACCTGCATGGCATCCATCTCTTCCAGGTCTGGAGAGTACCTTCTACTCAAATAACAGCAAAGGAGAGGAAAACCATGATTTTTTTCATTAAAAGCAGGAAGAGGTCTTAATTGTAAATAGTTCCAGTTCACAGAAATGCTTCAAACAGCAGGGACAGCTATGTGAGAGCCCATACTTTGGTCTGCACTGCCCTGGGAGCGTAGCAGGTACGGGTGCAGCGGCAGAGGTAAGGTGAGCCAGGCTGGAGGCAAATGAGGCTGAAAATGGTCCCTTGACTATCATGGACCAGAGTGGCTTTGCTTCTTCTGGAGCAGTGGGGACATCTGTGGGGTGAATCCTGCCTGTGGCCCATGAACAGGGGAGCTCCTCTGGATAGGTCTAAGCAAGAAAATATCCTATTTCCTAGACAGGGTCCCTGCCTCACTAACAGAATCCCCTCCCCATGGTGTAGTAATGGCAAAGGAGAATAGTTGTATGCAGTGAGGGAAGGCTTGCCAAGAAGAACAGCAGACATTCTTCAGGTGGTTGTGCTGCTAGCAGATCCATAAGTTGAAGGCCTAACTGCCTTAGTATTATTGCAAAGCACACACTTCCAAGTTAAGTGAGAAGGTGATACCTCTAAGCATATTGACCTAATTCCCCCGCAGGCAGCCACTTTGGTTTTCCACTCCCCTCCTCACATGTGCAGTGTTTATTCTGAAGCACCCACCAAGTCAAACATACAGTAGGCAGTTTGGGGGAGAGCCTTTCTATCCACCCTTTGTGACAACCTGCCTCCATTTTCTCAAAAGATACTTCATGTGTGAAATCATTAAAGGCATTTGTGTGAACTTCATGGATGATATCATTATGAATTTACCCCAAGCTTGAAGTACCTTTTCTGTAGCTTAAATGCAAGTGATCATTATTTTGTTAGACTGTGCAGTTATCTAACAGCAGAGAGCTCTTTCATCTTCAAGGATCTCATTTTGTTGCATGATCAAAGGTATTTCAACTCAAATTAAGAACATTCACTACTAACATTCTCTAAGTTAAGTAATACAGGTTTAGGACAGCTTTTCCTAGGAAAATAAATTGACTGGTTTATGTACTGTGCTGCCACACAAGAGGATTCTCCTGCTGAAACACACTTCTAAAAACTCTGAATCTATCTATCTGATCTACCTGAAAATAGTTTTACAAATAGAATCATAGAATCATAGAATAGTATAGTAGTAATCATAGAATAATGTTGCTATTCACTGTTACACTTCCAGGCAATTTTCTTAGTATTGCTGGTGGTATATGCTTAGTGCTGGCTCTACAAGCATCTACATTTCAGCGTAAATTAATATGGTTTCTGTAACAACAGCTAATGAGATCTGAAAAAGCAAAATCAAATTGCACTGGGAAAGACAGATGACAGGTGGAAGTGTGTCTGAAATAAACTTCAGTGCAACAGTCATATTCAGATCTTCAGTGACACAGCACTGCTTATTCCAGTGGCTTAACTTACTGTACTGGTCATAGCTGACACAAAACTAGTCTAGCTATCTGTGTTGCAGTGTACAAGATGGATGGATCCAAAGGAAAATAAATCACTTAGATAAAATTTAATTTAATTTATGCAGACCCCAGCTAAGAAAACATTTATAGGAGAAAAGATTTAAAAACACGTTAGAGTCTGTGAAAAAGAGATGAGTGGCACAAAGTCTGTTTTTTCTGACTCTGTGGAAGATCGTGTATGCAATCTGCAGAAATTAGGTGTTTGGGCTAATAGGATGCTGTGGTTTAACCCCAGTCAGCAGCTAAGTACCACCCAGCAGCACACTCTCCCCCAGATGGTTGGAGGAGAGAATTGGAAGGGTGAAAGTGAAAAAATTTTGGGGTTGAGAGAATAACAGCTTAATAACTAAAACAGAAGCTGCACACACAAGCAAAGTAAAACGAGGAATTCATTTACCACACCCCATGGGAAGGCAGGTGTTCAGCCATCTATAGGAAAGCAGGGCTCCATCACATGTAACGGTGACTTGGGAAGATCAAACACCATCACTCCAAACATTCCCCCTTTCCTGCTTCTTCCACAGCTCTATATGCTGAACATGACTCCATATGGTATGGAATATCCCTCTGGTCAGTCAGGGTCAGCCATCCCAGCTATGTCCCCTCCCAGAACCTTGTGCACTCCCATCCTGCTCACAGGTGGGCTGAGGAGCAGAAAAGGCCTTGGCACTGTGCAAGCACTGCTCAGCAATAGTTAAAACATCCCTGAAGTATCAACACAGTTTCCAACACAAATCCAGGAGACAGAACCATACTGGCTGCTATGAAGGAAATTAACTCTATCCCAGGCAAAACCAGCATAGAGGGGAAGAATTTGTCACTAGTGTAGAATTCCCCAATGTGCAACACATAGGCTCTAGGGAGGTGCTCACAGGTCCCTCACCTGGCCTCCATTAGGTCGCAAATCACCCCAGAGTATCACCTTTGTCCTTAGATTGCCCAAAGATTGCTGATTATTTCTGCTTTTTGTCATTCACACAAAATACTCCACCTTTTGAAAGGATGTTAGCAGGTTGGTTAACTATATCATTGGAAGCTCAGAGAGTCTATTGATCCTTATTGGAATCATTCTTCACAGAAGGGATGATTTTGCTTTAGAGGTGAAATGATGGGCCACTGGGTTTAGAAACAGTCATTATTAAATAATCATTAATTTCACTGTCTAGGCGGGAGTTTGAGGAGAAAAAGAAAAATTAGAGAGGAGAAATAACTTCTCAGTTCCCCCTAGTAGCTTTTTGGGATCTCAGCAATGAAACATGTATTTCCCTTGTAGCATGGAGATGAGCCAGTCTCTGTATCCTTCTGTGTATCTATACTCAACAGTAAATAAAAATGTGGCCAAAAAGAATATGTGATTTCCATCCTCTTTACAGAGAACGTATCAAAAGTGATAAAATGTACTTTTGATTATTGCAAGCTAAAAAAGGCAGGAAGTCTTTAAGAGGCTTCTTTGAAATTGTTCTCCTGATTTCCTCAGTTTTTGCAAAGTAATAGTGGGTCAGTTCCTAGATCTGGCTGTCACAAGAACAGAATAATAAGGAGTCTTTCTGCTTTAAAAACAAACAATTATTTTGGCAGTGGGCTACCTGTTACAGTGCAAACAAAGAATATTTCTAAACCCACCCAGTGTTTCAGAGGAAGAAGAGGCAAATGACTGGTGTCTATTTGGTGCTCCAACATCCCCTGTCTGGAAGAGTCACATGAAGTTAACCAGGTATTTGCCCTAGTGAATGGGGACAGATTCATGTCACCTGAGCCCTAGTCCAGACTGTGCCACAGAGTCACTTCTTAACCTCTTTCCTGCCTTTTCCCTCCCACAGTCTCTCTTCTGTTCACCTCCAGTGGGAATTTCCTCTGGGTGGCAACCAACTCTAACCTGTCAGTTCAATGTTCAAATTAAACCCTTCAGTCCCAGGGGCCCAAAGCTGCTTGTCATCTTACAAAAGCACAACATCACATCTCAGTGCTGAGGCACATCTCCATGCTTGCAGTCACCCATCCTGACAGCACCCAGGACCAGAGACCTGCAGAAGGATGTCTGGCTCATTGCAGCCTGGTGGATCTGTTTCCTTCCCTTCTTCTGTACAGGAACCAGTAAGTCTCTATGCCTAGGAAGCTGTTATCATACAAGATTTTAGCATCTGCTCCCCAGCACTGGAGGATTCAGGAGCTCCTAGTCTCGTACATCTTAGCGCTCTCTGATTTGGACATAGCAGAAGTGCAGACACAGCTTTCATCAATTCAGAAAACCCCATGCACAGACAAATCTTTGTACTGGATGACAACTTTCATTCCAGGCATACTAGGCGCTCAGTACTAGACTCAGTAAAGCAGTTTTCAAAACCATCTGTCAGTGACAGGAATTTGGAGCAGCTGGATGTACTGTTTAATTGAAGGTATCCAGGGAAGCAGCACACCTTTATGGGTGTACCTTTCTCCTTGAAAAGTTGAGGAACCAAATATTTTTTTAATGGATATTTTAGCATTCTGAATAAACATGATTTGAGAATAGTCAGCCTAAGTTACATTTCCACAGCTGCCTTATTTGGAGGCTGTGGATCCATACCTGCATTCATCTTGAAGTAAAAATACCTTTATCTTTGTCCTTCTTAGCCTCAGGAGTAATGCCACTGAAGTCAATAGAATTGCAACTGTGTAAATCCAGCATAAGCAAGACCAAGTGCAGAATGAAAAACAGCATGTCTTGCTAGCTGTGGGAGCAGAGAGATATCCCACATGTAACAGTAGTAAGGGTTGAAGCACAATGCAGAGATACCCAAACCAATTTAGGTGGAGGCAGCAGCTTGACTGAGCAGAGCAAATTGGCCGGAAGGAGTCCTTTGGTGTGACAGCTGGTCAGTTTCTGGTACCTGATGACCTTGCTTGAAGTAGGCTAGGGGACCCCTGCATGAGCCATTGCCATGGATCATAGAATCATAGAACAGTTAGGGTTGGAAAGGACCTCAAGATCATCTGATTCCAACCCCGCTGCCATGGGCAGGGACACCTCACACTAAACCATGTCACCAAGACTCCATCCAACCTGGCCTTGAACACCGGCAGGGATGGAGCATTCACAACATCCTTGGGCAACCCATTCTGGTGCCTCACCATCCTCACAATAAAGAGTTTCCTCCTTATATCCAATCTAAACTTCCCCCATTAAAGTTTTAATTCGTTATCCCTCATCCTGTCACTACAGTCCTTAATTAAAGAGTCTCTCTCTGGCATCCCTATAGGCCCCCTTCAGATACTGGAAGGCTGCTATGAGGTCTCCACTCAGCCTTCTCTTCTGGAGGCTGAACAGCCCTGTCTTCATATGCAAGGTGCTCCAGTCCCCTCATCATCCTCGTGGCCAACAGCTCCGTTTCCTTTTTATATTGAGGACACCAGAACTGTACACAATACTCCTAAAGAGTCTATAACCTTCCATTCCAACACTCCAATCACAGGAGCCATCCCACCAGTTTCTGTGATGCCAGTGATATCATATCCCTCTAGCTGTGTACACATCCCTAACTCCTCTTATTTATTCTCCATACTATGGGCATTTGTATAGAGGCATCTGAGCCGAGATACAAATGAAGCCGGCTCATTGGCTGGAGTGGCTGAAATAGCTTTACATCGCTCCCAGCATTTATTACCAGTCCTGGCAACTGACTGGGAGTGTTGGGACGGAATGAAGTCCCACTCCCCCAACACATCTAGTTTAAAGTATCCTTGACCAGTCTGGCAAGCCTTCTACCAAAGCAGCTCTTCCCCTTCCTTGTCAGATCTCCCTCACCAACCCCCAGTAGACCTGGCCTCCTAAACTGGGTCCCATGTTCTAAATACCCAAACCCCTGACTACGGCACCACCCTTCTAACCACTTATTAACCTGCCAAATCCACCTAGCCTTTTTAAGGTCCTCCCCTTTGACCCGGAGGATTGAAGAAAAACCTATCTGAGCCCCAAAGCCTCTAATCACCTCTCCCAGGTCTCTGTCCATCTTAATGATTCCCAGGCTACTGCTGTAAATATCAGCAGCACCCACATGGACAGCTAGAAGTGGGTAATAGTGGGACTTACCAGAGCAGGCAGCCTCTCTGCAACATCCCTGATCCGAGCCCCTGGTAGGCAACACACCTCCCTTGAGCCTGGGTCAGGCTGACAGATTGGTGCCTCTGTGCCCTTCAAAGTAGAATCACCCAGTACTATGACTATGACCCACTGCTTTTTCCTGGCAGCGCCAGCAGTGATGTTCTTCACTGGTGCATCAGCAGGATGTTCATGCGGTGTGGTGTGAGTTTCCTCATCAGCCCCCTGCAGAGCTGTGAATCGGTTCTGGGTGGGGGCATCAGATTTTGGAGGAAGCCCCTTGCTTTTAATTATCCTCCTTTTTTTTTTTTTTTTTTTTTTTTTTGGGGGGGTTGGGGGGCGTTAGTGGTGTTTGTTTTTGTTACTAGCTCCCACCTCCCTGGGTTACTGCCCTCCTCCTTTTCTCTACATGCTATGGTGGACTCTTGAGGTCCCTGCGCAGTCTGGTCCTGGAGCAAGCAGCCGTGCTCCCTCTCAGGTTCCCTGACACCTTTCAGGCTATTGACAGCATCCCGCAGCTCAGCCCCTGCTGCAGGAGGACCTCCACCAGGGAGCACCGAGTGCAGCCCTGCCCATTGTGCACCCTCCCGTCACAAGACCAGTGCAGGCATTTTCTACGCCCCGGGCTCTGCACTTCAGCCTCCCCTCTCAGCGGTTTTGTATGGTGCAGGCGCTGCCACCGCCGGGGCAGCCAGAGCAGAGCTCCCAGACCGGGCCCTGGTCGTAAGGCGAGTGCTCACCATCCCTACTGCACAAGACTGTTGTCAGGTTGAAAGTATTTATGTTCTCAGGCATTCATGTGAGGATAATAGTAATATATGAAGTAGGAGAAGTAAGGAGGGAACACATGGACATGGACCTGCTGGAGTGAGACCAGAGGAAGGCTATTAAGATGATCGGAGGGCTGAAGCACCTCTCCAGACAGGCTGAGAGAGTTGAGGTTGCTCAGCCTGGAGAAGAGAAGGCTCAGAGAAGACCTTAGGAAAGCCCTGAAGTATCTAAAGGTGCCTACAAGAAATCTGGAGAGGGATGTTTTATAAGGGTCTGTAGGTATAGGACAGGGAGTAATGTTTTTAAACTGAAACAGGGGGGATATTGGATATAAGGAAGAAATTCTTCACTATGAGGGTGTTGAGACATTGTCACAGGTTGCCCAGAGAAGTTGTAGATCCCCCTGGAAGTGTTCAACACCAGTTGGATGGGGCCTTGAGCAACTTTGCCAAGTGGAAGGTGTCCCTGACCATGGCAGGGGGATTTGAACTAATCTTTGAGGTCCCTTTCAACCCAAACCAGTCTGTGATTCCATGAACACTTCTTCTCATTTTTTTCATTATACAAAGCTTTTATATTTTCCACTACATTTTTAATTATCTTGTTTATAATTATTTATGTTTACCTTTAATGCCAGGTCTGGATTTTGCAACAGCTCATTTTCAAATGAGCCTGAAATTACCTCATAATATAAATACTGATGTAATATGAATTCAGTATCTCCCTGAATTATAGGGAGATACAGAATTTCAGGTGAAAAACATGCTTTCTTAAAAAATGTATTTATTTTATTTTTTTTTATTTTTTTTTTGCTTATAGAAAGCAGAAATCCTCTCTGCTTATTAAGGGACCTTGTAGAAACACTTTAATAGTGCACTTGTTCCAGTGATGGATTATGCTGCAGCAGCAGGGCATTATCAGTTTCATTGTATTCAGATAATGAATTAGTACTGTAAGTCACTGGTGCTTAAGTGCAGATTTTCCTTTATGAAAATGGAGGTGTGATATATTGCTCAAAAATATGGTGCCCTGGGTTCAGCAGCAGCAGTCATTTTTCTCCTTCTTGGTAGCTGGTGCAGTGCTGTGTTTTTGACTTTCGGCCTGGGAACAGTGCTGATAACACCAGTGTTTTCAGTTACTGCTTGGTGATGTTTTGGTCTGACCAAGGACTTTGTGAGTCTCATGGTCTGCCAGGGAGGAGGGGAAGCTGGGAGGAAGCAGAGACAGGACACCTGACCCAAACTGACCAAAGAGATATTCCACACCACAGCACGTCATGTCCAGGATGTAAAAACAGAGAGCAGAGACCCAGAAGGATGGGGGGGGGTGCACTGCTTGGTCGGGCTGGGTATTGGTGGTGAGCAATTGTATTGGTTCCTTGTATTTCCCTGGTCATTATTATTATTGGTGGTAGCAGTAGTGGTTTTGTGTTATACTTTATTTACTAAACTGTTCTTATCTCAACCTGTGGGAGTTGCATTCTTTCGATTCTCCTTCTCATTCCTCTGGGAGTGGGGGGAAGAAAGAGGGAGAGTGAGTGAGCAAAACTGCATGGCTGAGTGTCATGGTTTAAGCTCCTATAAACCCATGCAGTCTCTCTCTTACTCACTCCCCGCTCTTTCTTCCCTCCGCTCCTGGAGGGATGGGAAGGAGAATTGAAAGAATGCAACTCCCACAGGTTGAGATAAGAACAGTTTAGTAACTAAGGTGTAACACAAACCACTACTGCTACCACCAATAATAATAATGACAAGAGAAATACAAGGAAAAAGAATACAATTGCTCACCACCCAATATCAAGCCTGAGCAAGCAGTGCACCCCCCACAGTGCACCTCAACCACAGTGCGCCCCCACCCTTCCAGGTCTCTGCTCTCCATTTCTACATCCTGGACATGACGTGCTGTGGTATGGAATAACCTCTTTGGTCAGTCTGGGTCAGGTGTCCTGTCTCTCCTTCCTCCTGGCTTCCCCTCCTCCCTAGTAGAGCATGAGACTCACAAAGTCGTTGGCCAGCTTAAACATCACCAAGCAGTAACGGAAAACACTGGTGTTATCAGCACTGTTCCCAGGCCCAAAATCAAAAACACAGCACTGCACCAGCTACCAAGAAGGAGAAAAAATGACTGCTACTGCTGAACCCAGGACACTGAGAGGCTTAAACCACGACATATGGTAATAGGAAGGATGTACTAGTTGCAATTGAAACTATGGGAGGAAGAAAACCCCTTGTGCAGTGCTCATATTTTCTGATGTATGTTTAAAGCAAGTTCCTATTTTTAGCAAGCGTCTGCAAGCTGCCAGTTTCCCTGAAGATATAATAATCATATAACAGAGCCAAGACAGGCAACAGAACAAGTTATAGCTCTTAGCTGGCATTGTCCATATATTTTACAGCAAATTAAGGAGTTAGAATGAAGGACCATTGCATGCCCATATGTGAAAAGAAATTGTTAGATTTACACACAGTAAGTTCACATTCAGTACACTCAGACTGTGTGTTTAACGGAAAACAGTAGGCAAGGAGTGAAAACAACTGCCATAACTGTCTTTAAGGTTGCCCATGCTGAATGGCTGCCTTTCACCAGTGAGGTAGATGCCTTTTACTTGTCTGATGTGCTGGGATGTAATGGCCCCAGTGGCATCAACTTGTCCTGCCACAGGCTTTTTGCCTGTGCCAGCAATCCTCGCCTTTGCATTGTTCACTTTCTGTAGTGGAGACTTTTAGTTTCAGAGCCCTTCATCTCCAGGCAGGCTTCAGCATCTAAGTTTTCTGCTGGGTTCATTTGCACTAAACACTAAAATACACGAGCCATTATATAGCAAAAGGGTCAATGGGACAATAGAACTAACTTCCTGAAGAGTTAGCACATCGAGATCATCAAGGAGACAGATAGCTTTCTCGAGGGTTGTTTTAATGGCAAAGAAACATGATGAGTAGGTGGGAAATTGTTATCTCATCTTGAAATGACCTGTACTGGACTACATGCTGATATCACACTGCTGAGGAATAACTTGAGGAATAGCATAAGAACTAGACTTAAACCTATATTCTCAAAAAGATAAAAATACGCTTCTGTAAGATCCAAGTGTGGCCCTCTTTTGCCAAGCTGGAGGTGATTTTGAAGTCACACCTTCTCCAAGATTGAGGAAACAGCAAATGTCTTTCTTTTGTTAGGAAGACCTAGAACAGAAGATGCTGGGACCATGCTCATTTTGTGCAGCGTCAGCCTCGTCAGTGGCTGCTGCATGTTTTTTTCACCAGTGGCAAGAGAGGAGAATAATTTCATCACTAGCCCTCATAACTTGTCAGTGGTATGTCAGGAGAATACAAAGCAGCTGCGGATTCAGATTCCAGTTTAACCGGTGCTTATGGTTGGAGGCAAATTCTGAATCTTCAGCCAGCTGAGGTCTCTGTTATTGGATAAAAGATGCAGCACAGTGCATCTATACAGACAGCCTAAGTGTAGGCAAAGAAATGTACTCTACCATGGTCAACACACCGTAGCTCAAGTAAACCGGTACTGTGATTCTGCTTTAGCAATAGACAGCTAGTGTGCCTTGATTCCTGGGCATTAGACATAAGCTGATGGAAGCAGTAGCTTTCTTTCTGGCTGAATTAAGAAGAAATTAAGTACTTTTTCCCTTATGGAGTCTAAACTGAAGAATGGTACTGCAGCCACAAAGTGTCTCAGAAAGAAGGAAAAGAACTTCTTCAAGCACCAACTGCAAAGGCAAGACGTAGGAAATGGGTGGATGAAGCGATTGGCAAGGAAGCAAAGGGGTCAGCAAGTGACAATGGGCAAAGCACTAAGAGAGGACCAAAAGGGGATGGCAAGAGAGAGCTCTTCCAGGTGCTGGCTGCAGAGGCTGGCTCAGACATGAGGATCAAGGAAGCCGGCCTTGCTTAGTTGTGCCGTACTTAGGGGAAAGGGTATTTTTTATTAAATAATATACTTTCTCGAGGAATACCTGTCTGCTGTTACCTTCTCAAGAGACTCAGGTGGGAGATGCATACTGAATAAACAACAAGTTAATAAGCTACAGAATCATAAAGCTTGGTAAAGTTTGTGCCTTTTAGTAACCCTTACGATACTAGCTTTTGTGTTTTCTAGACACAGCTAGATATGCTTCATGCCACAGCTTCTGAAACTACACAAGTACTAGCTGCCATGATAATAGACACACTTAGACTGTTATGCAGCTTGACAAAGAGTCATGGTGTCAGATTTTACTTTGTATGAAACTGACATCCTTCTATTAAAATTAATGGAGCTGCACAGCTTTACTCCAGTTGAAGACGTAGCCCATTAGTCTTAGTTTCTAAACAGAAAGAATAGTGCCCTGGTATAATAAATGTCAGCCATAGGCCTTTTACTTATTTCTTCTTAGTATTTTAGAATAATATGGAAAGGAAACAGTTTTTCATAGAATAACCAACATTGTTTCTGTATTCTAGCATTAAACAGTAAGATGGTACTGGACAATGTAATTTTTTCTGCAGTAGTCAAAAAAGATGTCTGAGTTTTAAAAAGAAAAATACATTAAAGAAGACATGCAAATCCAATCATACAATGAAATTCCTCCATTTGCCATAATAGATATTTCTGTAAACTTACATATGTGCAGAGATCCTTTTTAGCAGTGCAAGTAGCTAATCAGTGAAACCACAGGGACTCTTTCTCAGTGAGTTTCTTACTGAAGATTTCTATTTTCAAAACCATGTTTTTTCAGACTCTGCTGTTATCTCCATAATGATACTGACATATCGCAAAGAGAATTTGGTTTGGTATTGCACCAATGAGAAATATGGTCCAGAAAAATGAACACTACTTTTTAGTGTGTTGCTCAGCAACACAATACTTGCCTACTGACCGTATCCAAATCCTTCTTTTTAAAAACTTGCTATGTGTCTCATGCATGTTTTCCTCCTTTATCAAGAAACAAGTTCTGAAACAGAAAAAAGATATACAACCCATGAGCATTATTTGTGGGCCTTATGAATAGTATTGTAAAGCACTGAAAAAAAATGTGCATACTTTATATTTCATGGATTTGTGTGTGGAAAGTTTAGCCAGTAAAGAATTAAGGTAAAATACCAGATACAAGGCAATTTTGTTCACCAAGATTTGAAAATATATTGGATATGAGAGCATACATATCGTAGGTCTTTCTACCCTACTAGTTCATGATTATTTTCCTGTATGCATTTTAGATTTGTTTATTAAACAGTTGATATCTGCCTAACAACTTTCTACTTTATTTCACAGTCATCTGATATGATGCACTAAAAGAACTTCCCATCATACCTATATTTCAACCTGGCAGGGTCTTATAATTTAAAACCAAGACCTCTTTTAAATGCCGGTACACTATTCTTTTTATCCAGATCAGTGAAAGAGTCTAATTAATTTGGCAGAATGCTTGGGTCCTCGATTACAACATCTGCTCTGCTGTGGAATGATCCAGCACAGCCATCTGTCTTTCACCATGCAAAGCAAGTGGCTGAGGGTAGATTTAACATTTTTCAACAGCAAAGAATAGAAATGAACATGATATCAAATTTAAAGCTGTGTTTCTGAGACCATCAAGACTAGCTACTGGAGTTATGCATAGACCAGCATATTGGACTGGGGAGAGATGGTTTGTGCCAGGACATTATTAGAGAAGGACAAGTAGCAAATGCACTCAATTGGAGCTCACAGGGGTCATTACCATTTTTATCTCAACTAACTAATCAGCCTCAATCCCAATATTATGCCTGAGGCATTCCTTTATGAGGGTCTCTCAAGCAAAATATAATCTCAGTATCCTAAATGTCATCTTCACAGTGAAATTTGCTAACAGCTCAATATCAGTGTTTTACAGCAGGAAAAAGAAGTTCTTTCTCCCCTCATGACAGCCATGCTAACAAACCCCTCAGCATATATCTAATTATGCTGACGGAAGAGTAGTTCTGTCAACTTAAATAACCTTGTTCTGAGAGACAGCTTTTCGTTGACCAATTGAGGGTGTTTCTCCTGTGGCTGCCAATGTTGTATTACCCAGCAAAGCTGAATGTTCAATGGGAAGGACATGCCTGAGACATGAGCCTGGGCCATCCATAGCTGTGTCCTTCTAAGAGAAAGCTTCCCTTTTGCTCCCTTGTCTCCAGGATGAGTGGTCAGGCATTCCAGAGTCAGTGCCTGCAGTTTAATAGTCCATGATGGAATGAAAAAGTGTGCTTAGTCCTTCTTTTAGAAGCCCAAAACCTTGTTTTCAGAGGCTATCAAGGTCTAATGTTTCCAGTGAGAAAGTGGTGTTTGCAGTCTGGCTGGAACATTTCCATTGTAAAATTACTGGTGCAAAATACCTCTCTGACTGAAGTGAAAACTTTCACAATCTGTAAGGTTAACTTTCAAGTGGATTCCATTCATTTCACTGATAAAAAAATGTTGACTATTTGAAGAGCAGCAGTGTCACAGACAGGTGTTCTGCAATCATTTCATGACTAGCAGGTCCAGTCTGACGTTGGATAGCGTATAAAAAACACATTAGCCATATGGAAACTGCATCTCATTCTTCCTGTCCACTAGAGGGGAACAGTGGCTTTAGCAATAGTGCCTGACATTAATAATGGTGTCTTCTTACTACATGAGACTGGTGACAGACGTGTTGCCTCTTTGCTATGATGCCAAAACATGATGTAAAGTCGGGTTTAAGGTGAGGGAAAGCAATCCAGCATTGCTCACTGGTGTATCAGTACATACCATAAGGTACTGATATGGAAGGACACCCTATGGTTTGTTTAGTTCACAGATTCAAAATTGCAGCAAGTTCCACAGGAATATAGGTACTGTATCCTCCTTTGATCTTTCCACTTTCACTTTGAGGTAGAGGAAAATTTTGCCTATGTAGTTGTCTTTTCCATTTATCCTGTTTTCTCTCTTCTTCTCTTTTCTCATATCTGCATTTTACCCTTTTATGTTGTGAGATTTCTTTGGTTTTGTTGTGGTTGTTGGTGGTTTTATTTGTCTTTTTAAGAGCACTAGCAGCTTTCTTTAGTGGCCGCAGGGGAAGTAACAAGAGAAGATGAAGGCAGCAGCCTACCATGGTGTGTTCAACGAAAGCCACTGGGTTTCACCCACTTTCAAAACAGCAGTTTTAGCAGGCAGATGTTGCTGCCCAGGCTGAATAGAGACATTAACTGGCATATAATGCATCTTCCTAACCACATTATAGACATTATCCAAAGCCCGTTTAAATCAGGTCCTACTAACTTCACTGGTCTTTAGGGCACATGGCAAGGTGCCCTAAACAGCACCCAACAGCGCAGTATGGCACACGTATGCCCCCTTCGTACTCAGCCTCACCTTTCCCCTCCCTTTCCCAAAATAAAGGAGACCTTGCAGGCTTTGCTGCTTGTTGAAGTGCTGGGTTAACATTCTGCAGTAATTTGTTTGGCCTGAAAGGCAGCTACAGTAAATGTGTTAGTGGGAACACACTTCTTTTATTCCTTCCTTCCCTAATGCCTCTATAAAGCTCTGGCTTGCACAGACTTTAATTAGAAAAGAGGAATTTTGCATGCTTTCCAGCTGGGTTTTCTTGTATTTAATTGTCATTTTAGCTTTTATTTTTATTGAATTTGTAGCAAAACAAATTGGTATAATCCTCCAAGCCAAAATAGACATAATCCTCCAAGCCAGCAGGGAATGTACGAATAGAAAGAAAGTTAGGACAAAAATAACCCACTTCATCCTGCAAATATCTCCATCATGTAACAGAAGCTACCTGCTGTCTTGTAGACCAAAATCCCTTATTTCCACAGCACTATCTTGATTTCCTGAGTTTCAGAGTTTTCTTAAATGGATTGAAAGACACGTTTTATTTACTTTTTTTGTTTATATTTTAAAAAGGTAACAACACTGGTTTCAGTCCAGACTCCAGGGTCACTGCTGACAGCCACACTCTTCAGGAAGAACTAGGCTTTGTTGTTTTCTTCATTCTCAGGTATTAAAAGTCCAGTTTCTCTCAGATGATCACTGGTCTTGAACGCAAACCTACATCTGTGGAAGAGGCTGATGTCTGCATCAGTGGCCCATCTGGCAGGAATGAATGGGCTTCATTAAGGAACATCATCTGACAGGTGACATGCCAAAGCCGTGACACATAGATTACTTGTGTCTGATGTCAATTCTCCACACTGCCAGTTCAAATACATACCCTCTTCAGGATGGGCATGATGCACACAGACACTTGGCATATGGCAACAAAGATTCTGCATTCCCAAGGAAAGAAAGGGGAAAATGTGTATGTCCGCTATGGTGGAGGTTAATCAAGACTATTGGGAGAAGACATTGTGGCACTGACAAAAGGGAAATAAATCTGTTTTTCTAGTGAGCATAAGAGACATGGCTTTATGCACAGTGGGTAAGATCTTGCTTACCAAAATTTCCCCTTGTAGTGAGGCTTAGGCAGAACTTAGGCATCTATGCCCCAGGCAGCTTTCCAAACTGACCAAAATGCACTGCTTTAACCACTGTGTTTGTCATGGATGTACATACATACAGAGTCATCCATCTACCTATCTTGCAGCCTGGAGTTCCTGATGGCCCAAATTCATGTGAAGAATGTTCACTGTCTAAACAGCCCAACGACTGTAGATTGATCTTGGTATGGTAACCAAGTCTGTTTTGGTTTAAAATTACATTGGTTATAGTATTATATGTCTGGACAAATCCTGCATTTACTAGGGTATTATGCAAGAGATCACTGGTAACACAAGTTTATTCTCAGGTAGTCACTTACTCCCCTTTCACCTGTTCTGAATCCAGAGGACCCGGTTGTCCCAGATGGTAATCTGGGCATATATATATATTTACATATAGATGTAAAGGGCTTCAGTGTAACTAATATTAGTTAGAGCTTGGAAATCATAAATCCAGGAGTTCAGCTCATTGTTAAAGCTTGAAAGACATAATATTGGAAATGGTGAATGATAAACAGCTTCTGGCCTGTGGCCAGGGCTAGAGCAGTTCAGGGGCTCTGTACTGTTGGGGATAGGACAATGATGATGGCCAGAAAAAAGGTGAAAATTTAATACTGATGATAGACGCTGTATGGCCTGCAGGCTCACTACAGGAGCTGCTGCCAGCAGTGTAAACAATGCATTCAGCCTTAGGAAGAGGTTGGGTTAAGACAATAGTGGCAGGAGTCAAAATTAGGTTTTAAGATACCATGAACTGATGACATAAGTTTGTTAAACAATCAGCAAAAGCTTAGTATGGCTGGAATTTAGGCCAGTATACAGGATAAAAGGATTTGAAGAACAATTTCCCTTGTGACTCCTCAAATTTTGGCAAATTAACATATGGACAATTGTTGGGCTTGGGTTTGCTAGGCAAAACCAAACAGCAATGTTGCAAGATTAGAAAATGGGGAAACAGGGTTAAAAAACATGGCACTTATCCAGATCAGCATCTATAGCTGAAGGCTGTGGTTAAGGACAATTGTCTTGGAGACAATACTTTCTTTCTGCCCTACAAAATAAATTGGATGTTGGGCAGACACAGTCTCCTGTCTCTGTGAGGAGTAGCTCTGTAATCACATGGATGAAAATGTGACGTAGAGTGCAGAAACCCCAGCATCCCATATGAGCTCCAGGTAATATAGTGAAGAGAAGAATAGGGAGAGGAAAGGTGAAGTACGAGAAACAGAAACCTTCTGAATCTCATCGGTTTGTTGACACTTGGATGTTTGAGTGCAGTTCTGTGTTGTGCTCATATTCAAAAATGTGAAGTGAAGCCGGTGAGCATGTCCCCAGTGTAATTGCTTGAACAAGGTGGTCACATTATTTTGGAAAAATGATTCTTTCTCCGGTGATGGAAAGGGAACAGAAGCTTTGAAAGAGAAGCGATTTAAACCTTGCTGCACATCTTGATCAGATGTATTATTCTAGCCAATGTTAGATGACTGCAATTGACAGCATGTCCTTGTTGTACATGAGCCAATTAATATGTGGGAGTGCAGAGGATGAAAAGAGAAAATCTTATATTAAATCATGTTAAAGATGAGAGGATTTTTAGATGATGCTTAGGTTAGGTTCCCTAAAACAGGCAGCCCTTCCAAAGAGAATACATGAAAACTTCCTATTCATCCCCTTTGATAACAGCTGAGTCTTGAAACCCACCAAAGTTCTGTTGGCTTCTTCGTATTACACCACTTCAAAAATCCTTCCTTTCTTGTTCTGCATGTATAATCAACACCAAAGCTTTCATTTCCATACTTCTTTCCCAATGTATAATTTTTGCTGTGAAGATCTATCGATAATCAATCTCTTAAAACCAAACCAGGAGTGGATTTGGGGATCCTGCTGTAAGTATACTGTTAGTTAATGCCTAAGAGAGCTCTTTGACTTTCACCTGAAGGAGAAGCAGTTCAAGAACGTAAATGAAGTTGTGGTAGCTTTGTGCTGCTCTTATTATCTAGCCTAAATGTTTGTTTCCCCGGTGATTAAGAAGATGAATCATTGTTCACATGGCCTAATGACAGCTGGGAGACAGGCCTAGAGTCTGTATGGATTAGTAAAACAAGATTTCAATTTTCATCTTTCTTACCTAATTTCTGGGACAAATGATTGCTGCTTAGCTAATGTGAAGAATATTCAAGAAAAAGCTGCTAAGTATTCTCACTCTGGACTGATATACAATTTTTAAAAGCCCCAAAACTGTCTCTGTGGACTGAATACTACATGGATGGCACTGGCTGAAGTGCATGGTACCCTTGAGGTGCTGAAGGAATATATATGGTACCACAAAGGACTGCTTCTTTACATATTTTATCTTTCAAATGAAAATTATCACTGCACACTGCAGAAGCAATACACAATAGAATCCTCTTCTGTGTAGAAGGGTTTCAGGTGGATATATTCTTTCCCTCATGATGCTTTGCATTTTCTCTTTGCTTGCTGACTTTATGACTTTGAAGCAAAACCTGCATTTTGTTCTGCACATATAAAATGGGAGACAATATTGCTTATGAAAGAAAGAGTCAGAGTAAGTCTCTCTGGAGGATAGGGGATCCTCCTCCCCAGTTGTGGTACGTCCTTTCCATAGCAGATTCCACATGCTAATGCATGTGGATGGTAAGAGGTGCTGCTGAACTGGCTGTTGTTGCAGTGATTAACTGTACACGCACATGGTTCACCTATAGCTGGTTTGTGGAAGTTCATGTGTTCCTTGGGGAAGCCAAGAGGCACAAGCCGCATACTCTACACACACCAACATCTCTGCTACTTAAGACAAAAATGCTTTATAGACAGGCTGTAGTGCCTTATTGTACTGGTGATTTTAAACTGTGGCATACCACCTCAGCTACTGCATGGTGGGAAGCCAAATAAATCATCACACAATTAATGTAAGTCTGACACACATGGGAGAAACTGTGTAATTAATTGTGACTAATGCAACTGTTACACTACAGAGGAGAAATTAGGCTTGTTTTGCCACTTATTGTAAAGAATTACCAGAAGGCAGCTTATTACCATACTAACTACTGCCATTTAGCCATCAAATCACAAACTGTCTGCAGCCTGGTTTAGGCATTTTTCACCTTAATGCACCAATCTCACTATGCAGATGCCAAATACTGTTTTGAAACTATTTCGATTAAATTCTTCAAAACTCCACAAATGACATGGTCATTGAAAACTCAGTCCAACATCGTTCTCTCAAGATGACAGGATAATTTAATGATATTTTCTGTGATTAGGAAAACTGACCAGGGTTATTAACCATTTTATAACAGGGACACGTTAAAATATGAGAACATTTCCTGTGCATAAGCAGGCGTTACTAACACCCCAGCTTTCCTGGATTTCCTGTTACATGGATACTTAGGTGAAGACAGATATTTAAGCACACACCTACAGCTGTTTACTTAGATGTATTACTTTAGCCAACCTTCAAATGAAGCTTATTTGTATATACACTAATTATAACATGGCTGAAGATGATAGTAACTTATGAGAAATAATACATGTCTAATAAGTGATAAGTAAAATGTGAGGTCAGCCCACCAGCTTTCCAAAACCCCTGAGGGGAAAATAAAAGAGGGAGGAAAATGAGGAGGCTAGTGCATGCCAATATCCATAGGTGGAGGTGAGAACTATGAAGCATTGCTGTGCGAATTATAGTTTGTCTGATCCCTCAGGGTCAAAGGACTTACAATACTCTTTTGAGTTTGTGTAACATCCTATCTACCTATCAGGAATATTAAGGAGCCAGGAATGGGTGATATGTTTGTCTCTCCATTCTCAAGTTTATGCAATGACTGTCTGGATTTTTTATTTTTCCCAAGAAATAAGTATATAAACAATTAATTATGCTTAACACTTAGATGCACAGCGATGTGATGGGTGGTGTATGCAATTTCTAATTACATTACAAATGATATCAATTTCTTTGTTATTGCATATAAGTGAGTCATTGACAAGTTTATTCATCTGACCCAAAATTTCACAGAGTTTGTTCTTCTCTTTGTCTCTTTTTCTCTATCTTCAACAATGGACGTTGTTACTTGAAAGTGTTTTCACTGAAGTCATTTAGGATTTTCACAGGCTTAGTTTTGTGATGACAAAGACTGCAGTCAAGGAACACTGACATTGTAGTGTGTGGTCATTATTATTTACCATCTTTGCTGTACACTTGTTGAAAGCAGCCCCTAAAGTGACAGCAGATGTTGCTACAAAAGTCAGTGACATATCCCGCTGGGAACTGCTTAGGAAAACTCTCCCTCTGATCCTGTTAATATGAATCAATCTGGTAATCAATATCAAGGATGACTGCTGGATGCAAGCTAACATACAACGGAAAGAAAGTTTACTTAAGAAAAAAAAAACTGAGGTGGAAAATTTAACTACTCTTGATACTATTCCTCAGGACAATTATGAGCAAGTCTGAGGTCAGGCAACTTGAATAGAAAATATTGGGAAATGAATCCTTGTCCTGGGTTCAGCAGTAGCAGTTATTTTTCTCCTTCTTGGTAGCTGGTGCAGCACTGTGTTTTTGATTTTGGGCCTGGGAACAGCGCTGATAACACCAGTGTTTTCAGTTACTGCTTAGAACGTTTTGGTCTGGTCAAGGACTTTCTGAGCCTCATGCTCTGCCAGGGAGGAGGGGAAGCCGGGAGGAAGCAGAGACAGGACACCTGACCCAAACTGACCAAAGAGGTATTCCATACCACAGCACATCACGCCCAGGATGTAAAAATTGAGGGCAGAGACCTGGAAGGGGATGGGGGGCTGCACTGCTTGGTCGGGCTGGGTATTGGTGGTGAGCAGTTGTATTCTCTTCCCTTGTATTTCTCTTGTTATTACTATTATTGGTGGTAGCAGCAGTGGTTTGTGTTATACCTTAGTTACTGGACTGTTCATATCTCAACCTGTGGGAGTTGCATTCTTTTGATTCTCCTTCCCATCCCTCCATGAGCAGGGGGAAGAAAAAGGGGGGAGTGAGTGAGTGAGAAAACTGCATTGACTGAGAGGCTTAAACCACAGCAACCCTTTATTGCTGGTGTCAGATCCTGTGTTTTCTTTAGGGAACAGACAGATTTTCACAGATAGAGTTAAAACTGCATGCGAGAAGCAGCAAAGTTTTTGTTTATATTGCCATCGATTATTTTATATTCTTGTTACTAGTTACATAATAAAATAATAAAGCGATATTGCTTTATTTATGTTCAGTTGTCAAGGAATAATACTCTCTAAGCTATCCAGCGTGCCTCCCAGCATTTGTGACTAACAAAGCCAATTGCCTTGCTCAAGATTTCTGCAAGTGTCTCACCACCTGTATTATGAAATCTCACTCTGTAAAAAATTCCATTATGAAACAGTTTCCGTTAAGAAATACATTCTGTCTCTTTTCCATAGAGATTGCATGGCTGTAATGAGCACAAGTTGGAACCTTTGTTCTGCACCTCGTGCATGGCTCCTGCTCCAGAAGGTTTTCACTTCCAGTTGTGAGCTGTTTATGGCTTGTGAGCTAGATAATGCCATAGCAGCGCAGATTATCCTGATCCTTTGTCATCTCTCATGACTATAAAAATTAATATCCTGCGATTATAGTAAACGCAGTTGCTTGATTTACAATACTGTTGGAGATTGATTGTAAATTTCAGTAAACAAAGGTTCATCCAGATATAGGACAGCAGATACCTCTAAGCAACAAGGCACATAGGGTAAAAAAATACAAAGAAGAAATTTTGGCATTTTTCACAATGTGGCAGATAAACATAAAGTAAAACTTTGAGCTTTGAAACTTGCATTTTTGTGTGTTACCTGAAATCAGATGGCTGATGCTTGTATATGCTTGTATTTTCAGATTATGAGTCTGCTTTTTGGGCTGTTATTGTACAAGATACTGAACCAATTACTTATGTGTGTAAACCATGAAAGGTAACTGCTGGCTGTTATTTAGAATAATTTAGTGAACAAGACTGTAGTTTAGGAACCAGGGATCCACGTGGTGGGTGGTTAGAGGCAGCATATAGCTGCAGTTCAGTTGGCTGTGATCATCTGCAAGTGTTCATCTCCTAGTGACTGTTTCTGCCTCTTCCTTTGATCTGGGACAAGGGATGTCGCATCTCTAGGCTCATTTCAGTCCTTTTCTGTTTTGTTGCCAAGAGAGCAAACTACATCCTGGGGTTCATCAAATACAGTATAACCATACTCTCAAAAGAGGTGATTTTCCTGCTCTGTTCATCATTGGTGTGGCCTCACCTTGAGTCTTGTGAACAGTTCTGGGCCTCACAATTTAAGTCACAATGTGAAAGTCCTTGGATGTGTCCAGAGAAGGGCAACAAACTGGTGAAAGGGCTGGAAGAAATGGTTGAAGACTTTGGGGTTGTCTAGTTTGGAGAAAAGGATGCTGAGAGGAGATCTCATTGCTTCCTGCAGCTTCCTGAGGAGTGGAAGCAGAAAGAAAGGTGCTGATCACTTCTCTCTCATACACAGTGACAGGACATGTGGGAATGGTTCAAAGATGCATCAGGGAGGTTTAGACTGGAATTCCGGAAGAATGTCTTTACCGAGAGGGTGGTGAAATCCCTTGGAAAAGGATTTCTAGAGATCTGGTCAACACCCCAAGCTTGTCAACGTTTAAGAGGCATTTAGATAATACCCTTAACAACATGCTTTAACTTCTGGTCAGCCTTGAACTATTCAGGCAGTTGGACTAGATGATTCCTGTAGGTCCGCTCCAACTGAAAAACTTGTCTTTCCTTGTATCTTGTCTTCTCCTCTCCTCTCTTCTTCTCTCCTCTCCTTTCCTCTCCTCTCCTTTCCTCTCCTCTTTCTCATACTTGAATTACCTGAATTAGGGCCTTTTCCCAAGCAGTTTGCAGCATCTTTCATAGCAAGGTTTTCCTGTTATGTGTAAAGATACTTAATAAAGGAGAGCTGATACTAGCTGTCTTTAATATGCTTTTTACTGTGGTGCAGTAGAGTCAGTAAACCTAGATTTTACTTTCTGCCATCTTTTACTCTGTGTTTGAAGGTGATAATTTTGCAGTTACCACATTTTGAAATTTTGATTTTATTTTCATCTTGAAGATTTTATAATTTAATAGAAATACTTTGCACAACTATCCTTCTCCCTTTTTTCAAGGCTAGACAGGCTTTGTGCTACTTTATCACCCCGAAGAGTCTTCTACACAGCCTTCATGCTAACAGGACAGTGGACAAGACTGGCATCATCAGAAAAGGTTTGGAGATTAACCTCTACTCATGCACTGAAAATGGAGTTTAGCTTTAAATTATTCTCCTACCTCAAGCTTGTGAGTCTAGAATTCACCAGCATTAAGTTGCTGGCAAACACTTTGGAGCTGTTTCTCCTCTGTACTACACAGATGGAGACACATACTCTTGGTATGACAAGGGAACTTATCCCATCTGGTGCCCCAAGAATTTGGGGCCCCTCCGTTAGAGAATTTGACAATTTGAAATAAACCTTTTTCTGACCATATTGACAGACTTAGCTAGATGTTCACAATTTCTCATCATGGAAAGACCTGATGTCATTGTCTCTTATGAACATATTTCCTAAAAGACAGGATTTCTCATCAAGTTTCAATCGAATAAAGTTTTGCACTTTTCAAAGGGTTTCAAAAAAGTCTAGTGCCAAAGGTGATATCCGGGAAAGGTGGGAGCCAGAACACAGAGATGAAATAAACTCAGGGAGGTCTCACAGCTAGACACGGTAATAGATGCAGAGGTTCCTGATGTGCAGCCCACTGGCCTGACCTCTTGATGACATTGCCTTCATCTTCCTTGACCCAATGTCATTTTCAAAGCACCCTATGTGTGCTGTCTCTTCTAAAATTGAGAACCGTCATATCCTACCCAAATCAATTAAAATTAAGAGAGAAACACAAGGCAAAGCCTTACTGACATCCAATGTCTATTCTTGTTTTACAAGAGAGCTGTTAGCCCATGGCCGTTAAGGTTTTCCTCAGTTTTCCCGTTATTTTTAAAAAAGGTGTTTAAAACTATCCTTCTCTGAGTAGTGTTGCCCCAACCTATAATGCTGTCTGTGATAGTAGTAGCAATTGCACATTTTTATTGTCAGTCCAGACCTTGTATCAGTGGCAAACAAGAGCCTTGTAAACCATTTCTTTTCTAGTCTTTCTCTAGTTCTGAATATAATTATGCATACATGAAATATATGGTAATTTTCTGTATTTCCACACATGTAATGTATAGATACCTGAACTCCTCTTTTTTACCGCTTTTCATGACCAGAGGGGTGTTAGGTACATGTCCATATAATAACACGAAGTTTATCCTACTGCCCCCTTTTCCTTGTTGGCATCCCTTTTTCTCATATTATTCATCTCTGGTTTTGTATTTGTTACCTGATAACTTGTATCAAAACCAGTACTTTTAAAAAGCTGTGAGATGCCTGCAGCATGACTTGTATGCATCAGGGCATGTAATTTTCCCCAATTTTAACCAAGAAACTAAGAAAAGATAAAGACATGATTTATATCACTTTACTCCTCCTGAAGCCCTATTTAGGAGAGTGTTAATTCCATTAGCCACTAGGTTGTTAACATCTCCTGTTGTCTGTGATTTCTGGCTGAGCAATATATGGACACCAAAGAAATGCAATACACTATCAAGCTTAGTTGTGTAAATGTAAGTCAGAGGCTGTCAGCCAGCCAATACAAATACTGGCGGACCATTAGAATGATCATTAAAATTATCAATGCAGACAAGCTCAAGTGAGAACCACAATTGCATTTTATGTTAAAATTCAAGTTTAAAATATTCTTTTTATCCAATACTTTCCTTGCCCTTTTATGAATTTTATTCTTGTGGCAATGAGAAATATTTCTGAATAGAAAATTAAATACACTTTACTCATCAACATCAAATTCTGCCACATAAGTGTCAGCAAGGGATTGACTATCCTTGTGCCCACTGCATTTGACACAGTTATCGCTCTGCAGTGCTTGCCCCCACCAAACACACACCTTTTATATTTCTTTTCCTTTTTTCTTTCCCCATCAAGTCTGAGCCCAGAGGCTGCTTTTAGCAGTGCTTTTAATGGCTCCTTTGAAGTCTGACACTCTATTACAAGAGCTAAATTGAGAGCCATTTAACACCCCCTTTTTCATTTTCAGTATAAAAAAGAGAGTGTTAAATACAGGGAAGCACTGGTGAAAGCCATATCCAGACCCACAGGGGACTGATTTTATTGATGGCTGCTCTGTGAGGTGTCAGTTCAGTGCCCCATCTCCCTCCCAGCCGTGCTAGGGGATACGGGGGATGGCTCTGGCTGTAGTCATTGCCTTTCCGCAGTTTCTGCTGTCCTAGCTGCTCTACTGGGTTTTGTCTGCATTAATAGTAAAAATACTTTCCAGTTAGACTTGTTTCATCCTAGGTAGCCTAGCACACTGCTTGTGACTCCTTTCCTGTCTTAGACTGCTTACCACAACATCCTTCTGTCTGCAGTGAAACGTCCTCCTCCAAGGCTCTGCACCTCACTCCGACGCTGCAGTCAAACCTGAGGAGAGACTGCTGTGTTGCAGCACCACAGGGAAAACAGCTGTTCAATCGACAGGCTTTCTGTGTTAACTTGAAATAATTGATGCTCAGTGTTTCCCAGTAAATACTCACTTTAGGGGGTGAAATTAATGATCATAGTATAATCCTGCACCTGCCTTAACCAGATGACAATCATAATGGATTGTAAATGAAAAACAAAAGCAATGCTTTTGTAGTATACTGAATGTCCACAAATTTCACAAAAAGTGCAATGGTGCTATGAGCCAGAACTTTTTATAATTGTGCAAGCAAGAAAAAAAGCCTCACTGCAAAATTATAAATATTTTTAAAACACCAGTAAATAGCTGCACATCTTTCAGTAGGGACAAGATCTTCTGAAGCCTATTTCAAAAGAAAGTCTGTCTGGGAAAGAGTGAAGATTTCCAGGAAGCAGCAAATGACCATAGAAGCCTTTCCTAAGGAGAATGAACCTTATGCTCCTGAACTTCCAAGTGATAAAGAATCCACTAGAATGGTAATGTGAAATAACTTGTAAGTATCAGTGCAAAGGACTCTGCTGTAGTTTCCTTATCCTCTGCCAAGCTTAAGCAGTCATTATGCTGTTATAAACACATTCTGTTCCAGAAACAGCCTTGAATACAAGCTTTAATGAAAAAATACACAAGGTGATTGAAGAAATCATAGCTTTTATTCTCTGGAATACACTTATTTCAAAGTATATGTGACATGGACAGTGGGATTGAGTGCGCCCTCAGCAAGTTTGCCGATGACACCAAGCTGTGTGGTTCGGTTGATACATTGGAGGGAAGGAATGCCATCCAGAGGGACCTTGACACGCTTGTGAGGTGGGCTGATGCCAACCTCATGAAGTTTAACCATGCTAAGTGCAAAGTACTACACCTGGGTCGGAGCAATGCCAGGCACAGCTACAGGTTGGGTGGGGAGGAGATTGAGAGCAGCCCTGAGGAGAAGGACTTGGGGGTGTGGGTTGATGAAAAAATGAACATGAGCCAGCAGTGTGCGCTTGCAGCCCAGAAAGCCAACCGTATCCTGGGCTGCATCAAGAGGATTGTGACCAGCAGGTCGAGGGAGGTGCTCCTGCCCCTTTACTCTGCTCTCGTGAGACCTCACTTGGAGTATTGTGTGCAGTTCTGGTGTCCTCAACATAAAAAGGACATGGAACTGTTAGAACAAGTGCAGAGGAGGGCCACGAGGATGGTCAGGGGACTGGAGCACCTCTCGTATGAAGATAGGCTGAGAAAATTGGGGCTGTTCAGCCTGGAGAAGAGAAGGCTGGGTGGAGACCTCATAGCAGCCTTCCAATACCTGAAGGGGGCCTATAGGGATGCTGGGGAGGGACTCTTCATTAGGGATTGTGGTGAGAGGACAAGGGGTAATGGGTTTAAACTTAACCAGGGGAAGTTTAGATTGGATCTGAGGAAGAAATTCTTTACTGTGAGGGTGGTGGGGCCCTGGAATGGGTTGCCCAGGGAGGTTGTGGATGCTCCATCCCTGGCGGTGTTCAAGGTGGGGTTGGACATAGCCTTGGATGGCATGGTTTAGTGGGAGGTGTCCCTGCCCATGGCAGGGAGTTTGGAACTCGATGATCTTGAGGTCCTTTCCAACCCTAACTATTCTATGATTCTATGATTCTATATTTGCCAACCAACATTGCAGGACAGTCAGAACGGGAAGAATCATATGCTTGTTTAGGCCACAGAAGCAAGGTAGTCTCAATCATGCTGTATCTTTCTAAATCAGGTTTGGTAAAAGTGCAGCTTCCTGTATCATACTATTGAAAGACAGATTTGGGCAAACCTCCTTGATGAGAATATTCTCTAAGGAGTGAAACAACCTTTTTGATCAAGTTCCAGGCTAGAAAAATTCATGGATTTTATATTGCAAAACCCATCAGCAAAGTGCAGCTAAAATGCAGTGTACGTGATATATACGTATCTACCAAGCACATGGAATCACAGAAGAAATAAAACCATGTCCCTTTCAGCTGGCAGAAAAAAAAAAAAAGAAGGTACACATGGCATGAATTCCAGCTTTATTCAAAGGGAAAGATTACTATTGCATTTTCTCTGAGTTTCTACTGAGATCAGTAGAAATCAGTTTTTCAAATTTATTATTTCACTTCTTAGCTCACTAAAACCTTGACCTCAGATGGAGCAAACATACTAGCAAACACTATTTTTGGTCTGTGCATCTAGATACTTCTAAAAGACGTAAAATGTGTAACTGCCTTCAGAAACTGGCTTTGTAATAGGTTGCAGGCTGTCTCTTCTGTGTCTTCCATGTTCTGCAGAACTGTATGAGAAAAGCAGTTGTCTTTCCAGTAAACAAAGGGCACTACTTTCTAACAAATTAGCATTCTTACTTTGTAAAATCTCATGTAAATTTAATAAGAAAATACTAAGAAAATATAGAATAAGGAAATCAAGATACGTATGTGCTTTTTTAATGACCTACTGGATTTCATGTTAACTCCTGAGCTGCAGATTATGGGAAAACCAGGTTGGCTTTCTTTGCACGGTTGCCTGTTTTTATATGTATTTCCAGTTACTGCTTGGAGCCACCTGTGTCTGATTAGGACTGTCAAGTAACTATAGCATCCAAATACATTCAGCTAATAGCATGTTCATGGCTTTGTAAATAAAGATGTCAGGTTTTCAGAGAAAAGATCATAACCTCTAGAACTGTAATATTGCCCTTTCTCAATGTTTTGATTTTTATTTTGCCTCCACACTGTTATTAAATTCGAATGAACTTGAATGATATTTCTAGTTGATGAAAACTTAAATTATAAATGAATTCATGCAGCTGGGAAGAAATCCTCTCATATAAGTGTCACATTTGAAGTATTGAAATATGGGAATTTGAACCCCCTTTCAAATGAGACAAAATTATTGAGAGATGTTCAGTAGTATTTGTAATACATATTAACGCAGAAAGAAGAGTGGCACTGCGGCTCAAGACTTTCTTCATATGGTCTTTGAACTTGCTGCTCCTTTATCCTCCAGCCAGCCGAAGAGCTGCTGGTGTCAGGCTGCATACCTGTGTTTGAAAGGGCCTCACCATTGGCTGCTCCTTTGGCTGGAGTCCTTGGCTACTGCTCCTGACATGATTCCCTCTCTCTGGCCTGTCTACCATCACATCCTTTGAAGAGAAAGTATTTTCACCTTCACTTAAACGCCTTCATTGCCTTTGAACTTGTCTCATTGCTAAAACTGTGCTAATAACAGCATTTCTCTCTATTGTGCTCATATGGTCCTTGCTGCCTCTTGAAATAGCAGGTCACAAAATATAAGGCTTCAACAACAGGCTCAAGCACATTATGACTGGAAAATTGTGGCTGTCTCCAGACATCATTCAACCCCATCATAACTGCAACCCTGTTACAGTTAAAATGCTGAAGGGGCACCCATCTGCCGGCCTGACCCAGCCTCAAGGGAGGTGTGTTGCCTACCAGGGGCTCGGATCAGGGATGTGGCTGAGAAGCTGCCTGCTCTAGTCGGTCCCACTGACTATTACCCACTCCTGGTAATCCATGTGGGTGCTACTGATATAGATAGCAGTAGCCCGGTGACCATAAAGAAGGACTACAGGGCTCTGGGAGAGGTGGTTAGGGGCTCTGGAGCTCAGATCGTCTTTTCGTCAATTCTCCAGGATACAGGGCAGGACCTTGAAAAGGCTAGGAGGATTAGGCAGGTTAATAAATGGTTAGAAGGGTGGTGCTATAGTCAGGGGTTTGGGTACCTTGACCATGGGACTCAATATAGTAGGCCAGGTCTGCTGGGGGCTGGTGGAGCTGGTCTGACAAAGAAGGGGAAGAGTGGATTTGGTAGGAGGCTTGCCAGGCTGGTCAAGGATGCTTTAAACTAGATGTGTTGGGGGAGGGGGGCATCATTCCATCCCAACACACCCAGTCGGTTGGTAGCACCTATAGTAAACGTTCGGAGCAATGTAGGGATATTCCAGCTGCTCCAGCCAATGAGCCAGCTTCGATTGGATCTCGGCTCAAATGCCTCTACACAAATGCCCGTAGTATGGGGAACAAACAAGAGGAATTAGAGATGTGTGCACATCTACGGGGGTATGATATCATAGGCATCACAGAAACATGGTGGGATGGCTCCTATGACTGGTGTGTTGGAATGGAAGGTTACCGGCTCTTTAGGAAAGACAGGCCCGGCAGACGGGGAGGAGGAATTGCTATTTATGTTAGGGATAGGCTAGAGAGTATGGAACTCTGTCTGGGGACAGGCGAGCAGTCGACAGAGAGTTTGTGGGTGAGGGTTAAAGGGAGAACAGCGATGGGTGACATTATTGTGGGGATCTGTTACAGACCGCCTGACCAAGGGGACTTGCGGGACGAAGTGCTCCATAGGCAGATAGGAGCAGCCTCACGCTTGCAGGCCCTTGTTCTCATGGGAGACTTCAACCACCCTGATATCTGTTGGAGGGATGGTACGGCCCAGCACAAGCAATCCAGAAGGTTCCTCGATTGTGTGGAAGACAACTTCCTTCTGCAAGTAATAGAGGAGCCGACAAGGAGAGGTGCTATGCTTGACCTCGTCCTCACCAACAGGGAAGGGCTGGTTGGGAATGTGACGTTCCAGGGCAGCCTTGATTGCAGCGATCATGAGATGGTTGAGTTTGAGATCCTCAGGACAGTGAGAAGAGCGTGCAGCAAGCTCACTGCCCTGGACTTCAAGAGAGCAGACTTTGGCCTCTTCAGGAACCTGCTCAGTAAGGTTCCATGGGATACAGCCCTAGAGGGCAGGGGGGCCCAAGACTGTTGGTTGGTATTCAAGGATCACCTGCTGCAAGCTCAGGAGCGGTGCATCCCAACTAGAAGGAAGTTTAGCAGGAGGGCCAGGAGACCTCCTTGGATGGATAAGGAGCTGCTGAGCAAAATTCGAAGGAAAAAAGAGGCTTATAAAAGGTGGAAGCAAGGTCAGGCGACCTGGGAAGAATACAGGGATGTTGTCCGGGAAGCTAGGGACCAGGTTAGGAAAGCTAAGGCCCACTTAGAATTAAACTTGGCTAGGGATGTTAAGGATAACAGGAAGGGATTTTATAGGTACATTGCCGATAAGAGACAGGTTAGGGACACCGTGGGCCCTCTCCAGAAGCTATCGGGAGAACTGGCTACCCTGGGTTTGGAGAAGGCTGAGGTTCTTAATGACTTCTTTGCCTCGGTCTTTACCGGCAAATGCTCTGACCACACCACCCAAGTCTTGGAATGCAGACACGGGGACGGTGAGGGTGGGGACCCTGGGCCCACTGTGAGGGAGGATCTTGTTCGGGACCACCTTAGGAACCTGGATGTATACAAGTCCATGGGACCGGATGAAATCCATCCGCGGGTCCTGAAGGAGCTGGCAAATGAAGTTGCTAAGCCACTGTCCATCATATTTGAAAAATCATGGCAGTCAGGTGAAGTTCCCGATGACTGGAAAAAGGGAAATATAACCCCCATTTTTAAGAAGGGGAAAATGGATGAGCCAGGGAATTACAGACCAGTCAGTCTCACCTCTGTGCCTGGCAAAATCTTGGAGCGGATTATCCTGGAAGGCATGCTAAGGCACATGAAAACCAACAAGGTGGTTGGTGACAGCCAGCATGGCTTCACTAAGGGGAAATCCTGCCTGACCAATCTGGTGACCTTCTATGAAGGGGCTACGGAACTGATGGACAGGGGCAGAGCAGTTGATGTCATCTACCTGGACTTGTGTAAAGCCTTTGACACTGTCTCCCATGACATCCTTCTCTCTAAGTTGGAGAGACATCAATTTGATAGGTGGACCACTCGGTGGATAAAGAACTGGCTGGATGGCGGCACGCAAAGAGTAGTGCTCAATGGCTCAATGTCCAGCTGGAGACCAGTAACGAGTGGTGTCCCCCAGGGATCGGTGTTGGGACCGGTCTTGTTCAACATCTTTGTGGGTGACATGGACAGTGGGATTGAGTGCGCCCTCAGCAAGTTTGCCGATGACACCAAGCTGTGTGGTTCGGTTGATACATTGGAGGGAAGGAATGCCATCCAGAGGGACCTTGACACGCTTGTGAGGTGGGCTGATGCCCACCTAATGAAGTTTAACCATGGTAAATGCAAAGTCCTCCACCTGGGTCGGAGCAAGGCCAGGCACAGCTACAGGTTGGGTGGGGAGGAGATTGAGAGCAGCCCTGCGGAGAAGGACTTGGGGGTGTGGGTTGATGAAAAAATGAACATGAGCCGGCAGTGTGCGCTTGCAGCCCAGAAGGCCAACTGTATTCTGGGCTGCATCAAGAGGAGTGTGACCAGCAGGTCGAGGGAGGTGATCCTGCCCCTTTACTCTACTCTCGTGAGACCTCACTTGGAGTATTGTGTGCAGTTCTGGTGTCCTCAACATAAAAAGGACATGGAACTGTTAGAACAAGTGCAGAGGAGGGCCACGAGGATGATCAGGGGACTGGAGCACCTCCCCTATGAAGATAGGCTGAGAAAATTGGGGCTGTTCAGCCTGGAGAAGAGAAGGCTGGGTGGAGACCTCATAGCAGCCTTCCAATACCTGAAGGGGGCCTATAGGGATGCTGGGGAGGGACTCTTCATTAGGGACTGTGGTGAGAGGACAAGGGGTAATGGGTTTAAACTTAACCAGGGGAGGTTTAGATTGGATCTGAGGAAGAAATTACTGTGAGGGTGGTGGGGCCCTGGAATGGGTTGCCCAGGGAAGTTGTGAATGCTTCATCCCTGGCGGCGTTCAAGGTGGGGTTGGACATAGCCTTGGATGGCATGGTTTAGTGGGAGGTGTCCCTGCCCATGGCGGGGGGGTTGGAACTCGATGATCTTGAGGTCCTTTCCAACCCTTACTATTCTATGATTCTATGATTCTATGATTCCCAGCAGCCTAGGAATGAGCTCCAAGAGGAAACACTGAGCACAGACATAGCAGAAACCTGCTGAAGGTGGTGACTTGGGTTTTTGAGCTAGTCTACAAAGCTCCCCAGCTGCTTGGGGAGAAGCTGGTTTGACAAGCACAAGAAAAGGTCATGTTTTGTGTCTGTTGCATTTTGCGTATTTCTGCACCTCTCAGCAGCAAGCCAAAATGGGTCTCAATTTCAAGTCTCTTGAAAAGGGATTTGAATGCTTTTCTCATATAATAACAGCAGAACTAACGAGTGGTGTCATGGAAATTGCATATACAGAGAGACTGCTGTTTCCCAACTTTTCTTGCTCTGCTGAAAGACAGTGCCAGAAATCACTGACATTTATGCTGCAGAGTCTGGGGAAATGGGTAAAAAAGAGTACTTACACAAACAGAAGTGTGTAGGTAAATAGAGAGAGAGGAACAGAAAGATAAACAAATAGACAGATGTATGCATGTGTGCGTGCATAGTCATGAACAGCATGTATGAAACAGCCAGATGTTAATCTTGATTTCTGGAAAACTGAGTTGACGAGAGAATGGCATTTTTTTTGTCAAGGTCTGGGGAGAGGGTACTCCCTACATGCCAAATGTAAGACAGGCTAAGCAGGATTACTCAGAGGTGCTGAGAACCCCAATCTTCAGCAGTGACAAAGAGTGCTGTGGTATACCAGCCTCTGCCCTGTGCCTGAAGACCTCCATGCACTGCTCTGTCTTGACATAGACACCTGGTCATAGATGATGCTGTTTGCAGAAGTGAGAGATCCCTCTTGACTCCTGTCTCCATTGGGAGCACAGGGGATGTCTGACAAGGGAAGAGGTGTGGGACCTCCTGTGAGTTTGCAGCGGGATGCACACATGGTACCTGGCCATTAGGGACACCTCCAACAGCACGGCCAAGTATGATGGGAAAAGCACTGCTTGTTGGTGTCAGTCACTGAGGGGGGCACCCTTACCCAAGAGCTGCATCCCTCTGTTGCTGTTCCCCAGTGAGTCCCTGACAGAACTGCTAGCAGAGGCCAAGGCAGTTTCTGCCATTTGAAGGCACCAAGAAGCGACCTTGGGTTTGCACAACATAGCTATAGTCTAATACAAGAGTTGGTGCGCCCATGCCGTGGAGCATCCAGCACTGCTTATGTATGTAAGTCTCCTAAACACAAACAGGTGTTTTCTTACAGTAATGCAATTTCATTTTCTAATCAACTGCAGCAAGTTATTATTTTCTAATCAACTGAAGTTTGTTGATGATACACAACTTCATTCACTTGAGTCAACCCAAATTCTAAAGCAGCAAAAGTCCAGGTAAAACCATATGGGCCTTGTCACTGTGTCATTATGGCCAAGCATGGTGGAAGTAAATGTGGTAAAGAAAATAAATCATTTTTTTTTTCTGAATTTTCATAATGTTATTTCTACCCCTGTTAAAACATGGGAATTAATCGACTGTGAAAAGCTACCTTGCAAGGGCTGTATTTTACCCTCATCTTCTGCTCTCTGAATCTTAAAGGTCTGTGCTCTCTAGCACCTCCTAAAATAAGATCGATATCATACTTAGCTTACACAAGCAAAGAGTACCCAGTTCTAAACTTATCCTAAGAAGAGACAGATACCTACAGATACTAACTGCATTGCTTGCAAGGATTTGTTTGTTATGGATGCCTAAGTCAGGTATAAAACCCATACAAATGTGTACTCCATAAAAAGAGGAACCAAGAAGTTGAGCAGTTACTTCAGAAATACTAAAATTCTTCTCTCAGGGAGAAAAAGAAGCCTATGGGTAAGGGCATGTTGCGTTCTAAAAAGCTGAAATAGCACAAAAGTACCCAGAAGATGCTTTCCCTGGGGCAGGCTCATTGGCACAGACGATAAAAGTTGTTGCACAACACACAGCACTAGGAGAGGAGGGGGATCTCCATCATCCTATGCTTCCTGTGCTGCTACTCCAGGGTCGATGGGAGGGGACAGCTGGGACATGAGTCCTGTGTGTCCCCATTGTACAAGGGCTAGCAGGTTCCATGCTGTACTCATGTGCAGCCCCCCCAAAGGGTGTTTATTCTTTCTCACTTATTTGCAGCCAGATTTCTGCACTTCAAAATCCCCATGGAGCTATGAATAAGCCCTTTACCGCAGCCTGTGAGTGGCTCAGTCCTTGTGTATTAATGCCCTCAGTTCCTGCAATAAGGAACGACTAGCATCACCTCTTAGTGGATGCACAGAAAGGCTAGGGGTCCTGTAGACCCTCTGAGGGAAGCATGGACTTTAATCTGGTCTCTATAGACAAAAGACCAGTGCCTATGCTGATGAGCCAGCTTTCCATGCAGCAAACCTACATAGAATCATAGAATCATAGAATAGTTAGGGTTGGAAAGGACCTCAAGATCATCGAGTTCCAACCTCCCTGCCATGGGCAGGGACACCTCCCACTAAACCATGCCATCCAAGGCTATGTCCAACCCCACCTTGAACGCCGCCAGGGATGAAGCATTCACAACTTCCCTGGGCAACCCATTCCAGGGCCTCACCACCCTTACAGTAAAGAATTTCTTCCTCAGATCCAATCTAAACTTCCCCTAGTTAAGTTTAAACCCATTACCCCTTGTCCTCTCACAACAATCCCTAATGAAGAGTCCCTCCCCAGCATCCCTATAGGCCCCCTTCAGGTATTGGAAGGCTGTTATGAGGTCTCCACCCAGCCTTCTCTTCTCCAGGCTGAACAGCCCCAATTTTCTCAGCCTATCTTCATAGGGGAGGTGCTCCAGTCCCCTGATCATCCTCGTGGCCCTCCTCTGCACTTGTTCTAACAGTTCCATGTCCTTTTTATGTTGAGGACACCAGAACTGCATGCAATACGCCAAGTGAGGTCTCACGAGAGCAGCGTAAAGGGGCAGGATCACCTCCCTCGACCTGCTGGTCACACTCCTTTTGATGCAGCCCAGAATACAGTTGGCCTTCTGGGCTGCAAGCGCACACTGCCGGCTCATGTTCATTTTTTCATCAACCCACACCCCCAAGTCCTTCTCCGCAGGGCTGCTCTCAATCTCCTCCCCACCCAACCTGTAGCTGTGCCTGGCCTTGCTCCGACCCAGGTGGAGTACTTTGCACTTAGCATGGTTAAACTTCATCAGGTACATGTACTCACTCCTGATGCTGTGACCCCAGCTCTCAGGGATGGCCACACTGGATCAGAAGGGTGGTTCCTCCATCCTGACACCCTCCATTTGTCAGCATCCACATCTGAGGCAGTAAACAGAAACTGTTCTTTTTTGCCACAAAGTCCTCAGGCTTGGAACTACATAAATTGCAGAGAGAAAAAGTTCAATTTCCTGCAGTTTCTGCCTGCTACCATTATCTGTTGTAAAAAATGGAAGTGGTTTATATTGCTTTGTGGAAGTCTACATGTCTTTCACAAGAGAAAAACTGCCTTACGCAGCGCAGCAAAAGGCAGTCCTTTCACCTAGAGAATCATACTAAGCTCACAAAGAAAAATATAACTGTCTGTGCAGAAAGCCAGCTTGTTTATCCACTCTTCATCTTCAGGCAGCTTACAGCCTTCAGTGCGCTCACTCTCCAGCAGAAACTTCAGCACTGTTTTTCTTAGGTTCTAGACTTTCTGAGGGCTTTTTTGTCTGACAGTCAACAAGCATTGCTAAGAAACACCGCCTTCCCCAGCTTGTCATTTTTACAAATCTCTCTCAATTGAAATGCCTTCACACAGACTTTGTCGATACGGAAGAGAGCAATATTTAAAACACACGTGAAACTCGCTTGACACAGAGTCTCCTGGTGGATCTTGCAAAAGTACTATTTCGTTTTAGGTTTAAAACATCCCCGGTAAAGCAAATGAGTCATTTTTGCCAGTGACACTGGGTGTCCCATCTGTGCAAATCCTATCTATCTGTCTAATTTAGATCAACCAACTTAATATTACTGGCTGCCATGCCTTGCAGTTATTTTCTCTGTTCTTCAAAATTGTCAAAGCCCACAGTCAGAGCGCTGAACAATGGGAGACCCAAAAGTTTTTCCATCATACCAGAGTTTTCAGTCTGACACTGAAGAATAAAGAGGTCTACATTCAGCAGCATCACAATTGTTATGAATTGTGAACAACAAAGTGTCATGGTTTAACCCCAGCCAGCATCACCCAGCCACACACTCACTCCACCCCAACAGGAAAAGTAAGAAAACTTGTGGGTTGAGATAACAACAGTTTAATAGGTAAGACAAAAGCTGCACACACAAGCAAAGCAAATCAAGGAATTCATTTAGCACTCCCCGTGGGCAGGCAGGTGCTCAGCCATCCCCAGGAAAGCAGGGCTCCATCACATATAATGGTGACTTGGGAAGACAAATATCATCACTCCAAACATCCCTCCTTTCCTGCTTCTTTCACAGCCTTTATTGAATAAATATAAAATATATAATATTTTTTTATAATTGAGCATGACACCATATGGTGTGGAATCTCCCTCTGGCCAGTCAGGGTCAGGTGTTCTGGCTGTGTCCCCTCTCAAATCCTTGTGCAGCCCCAGTCTCCTCACTGGTGAGTGGGGTGAGGAGCAGAAAAGGCTTGTCGCTGTGCAAGCACTGCTCAGCAATAGCTAAAATATCCCTGTGTTATCTACACAGTTTCCAGCACAAATCCAAAACACAGCCTCATACTGGCTGCTATGAAGGAAAATAACTATTTCAGCCAAAACCAGCGCACCAAGAAATCTCCGAGTTGTGCTGACAAACCACTCAACATTATTATATTGTTAGTGTACATGCAAGCATAATCTAGTTCTTTTCCAGGCTTGTGGGAAGGGGATCTGAGAAGCACTAAACCCAGGAGGGTCTACTTCACTGCTCGAAAATTTCATCACCTGCAAAAATATTTTCCCTTTTGTGGTAGCAAAATGACTATTATATGCAATATCTGCATATAATGTTAAGAAATACAGTATTGGTAGAGCTCAAACTTGTCTTTTTTTTGTTGTATTTATTAAAACTTATGCCTTTGCCTGTTTGTTTTTCCCATACAGTCAGGTTGCAAAGTTGATTTGATAGCACAGTCCAAATTTGTTTCAGCATGTGTTTGGGAAAATTGCTGTTTTTCACTGCAGCAGCAATGTTAGGTGCAATGTAATGGTCTGGAACTGCTCTCTTCTTACAGCAGGCACTGGCTTACCAGGCAGAGTAAATCACTTCCTTGTAATGTCAGCCTTGTATTTTTAAGCTGATATGTTTGAAGATTATCATAAGTTGCAATTACAGTACAATTTACATAAGCCTGATACAGAGCTATTAGAAAAAAAGATTGCAGGCAAACCCTTGCCTGGTTTCTGTAGGGTTCCTTGTTCCATGCAGCCTCCTGCCCCTTCACTTACAGACTTGGCCCGCAAAGATGTACCTGATGCAATTTGCCTCTGTCCTCCCTGGCAGCCTGCGGTGTGTGTGCTAGTCCTTTACTTCAGCATTAAGTGTCTACTTACAAGCATCCTGTTGCTGAGCAACATGTAATAAAAGTGCTTATTATTTTTGTTTCAGGTGTTAGAAAATTTAAGTCCATTACATTCAAGAACCTAAAATTATTTTCCACCCCTCCAGAGCTCCAGAGTGCCACCTTTACCCAGGGCCCTTCATGTCTAAATCCTAGCAAGGTACTGACTTACACCAATCAAATATTTTCTCTAACTCAGTAATGGTTTGACTCCATTATCCTCCAGTATTATGTAGCAAACTATATTGGGAATTGTCTGTCAGTTTCTTCCACAGCTTCTGGCGGAGTGTGCTGTGAGGTTTCAGATACATTCTGGAAGGAAACCCCATGACAAGTTACAGCACAATATATCCCTAGCCTTGAAGAAGATATACATTCCTACCCCAAAGAGGTATGTCTCTAGATACAGAGTTTGCAACTCCTTTTTGACGTTGCAGAACTCTCTACATTTTTCCTAGAGGAGAAATACACCCACTTAGAAAATACACTCAAAAAATTTAAACTAAAAAATATTTAATCCAATGTTTCAATATAGAATAATAAACTTGAAATATCATTTGCTTACAGCTTTGGTCATCAGTTCAAAGAATATGGTTGAGATCGCTTTTTGGTACCAAGCTCTTCACTCAAGAAGAGCATTGGTTTCAGGCATACATCTCTTTCAACAATTGAGGCTATTTTGTACTACATTTATTTTAAAATTGAAAACTCCCATTCATATCAGTAGTTGGACATGGATAGTGTCAGTGTAGGCACAATCAGTTCTGGTAGTCACTACTACCTGCTACTGTTTACTTTTTTATCTGAGATAGGTAGAAGACTCCTGCATCAACCCAATTTGCAGTACTTACAGTTTTCGTGTAACTTGTTTTTCCTTATACACTGCAACCAGTATTGCAGTCCTCTGCAAACAAGTTTTGTATCTAGTCAGTCTCTTCATTAATATCAGGAAAATACTGACAAAACTGGTAATTTGATGACTGAATATTCCCCTATTTCTCTTTTTACTTCTCTTGAGTTCAAGTTACTTATTCAGCCTAAAAATTTCCAGTGTTATAAAAGTATGAATGCCATTTTTGCTGGTATGACAGAGCTTTATTTGAAGCACCTTGCATTTCCAGGCTAAATTTGTTTGGGAGGCAATAAGACAGCAGCTATCCCTCTGGTTAAGCCAGGCTGTGTTTTCAAAGCAGCACAAGCCAGGTGTCCTGTTTGCTGGCCCAGACAGGTTGGCAAGAATGATCCTTGCATTTATGAGCATGACTGAAAACACCTAACATGTATTTTGATTTGAGAGCTGCCAAATCTGCCTCCAAGGGCATTCACATGTCCATCTGACCATCATTACATTCAGGTGACTGACAGGTAACTTAGCTAGTCAATACAACATTTTCACAGCATGGTTCAAAACAATTTTGGCTACCAAAGCAATTCCCACATATTGTTTTGTGACTACTGCTTCCTGGAGGGCGTTTCATTTGCTCCAGGAGGACAGTGAAGTTAATTTATGCTGGTACACAGCAAATAAGAAGGTGTCTGTCACTCCTGTGCCCCACTTGTGCGAATTTGGAGGCCTCTGCCTCCATCCTGCACGAGGCCCTCAGACACATGGTGCATACTCCCTGCACAGAAGGCAGACCAGCGCATCTGCTATGAGGTATCATGTAAGTGGAAATTTCACACATGCAGGCAAAACGGTACTTGGAAAAATGCCTGTAGACTCGAAGGAAAGTAGGAGTCTCTCTTGCGCTGTGCTTAACTCCTCTCACGTGTCATTACCCACCAATCACTCAGTCTTGCACTGCGCTACCGGAAATGATAGGAAATGGAATCATGTTCCATTTGAGATTTGAAATAATGCATAATTTCACTTAATATCAATACTTTCTTATAGGAGAAAGAACTTACAGTACTATCACAGGGAAGGTATTAAAATCTGAGTGCCCTGACATTCCCTTCCTGCATCTTTTCAAAGCATGCTGAGCAAAGCAAGGAGGGAAAGGATTCATTACTCCAGACAGCTACCTGTAGTCTGCCTTCAGGAAGGAGGATGCATTATAAGCATATTTCAAACACCTATCCTAAAGAGTTTGCTATTATAAATTGAGTTAGCATTTTATTTTTTTTTTGAAGGCTTATCTGTGCACCTCTCCCATTCCTGATGATTCATAGGCAGCAACCTAACGCAAAAGACAAGAACATTTCATTAGCAAAAGACTGCAATCCTGTTTTGCTAAAACATGACTCAGATCTATCAATCTGTACCAAAGAAACAGGTGCTTTGGCAAGAAAATATTCATCTCCCCAAATTTCAGCAGTGGGAACACTTCAAAAAGAAACTCTGGAAGTTTATTTTCTCCTGGTTGAGTAGTAAGCTAGCCATGAAGTTTTCACACAAGATACAGCATCTAATCCAACTGAAAGATTACTGCATTATTTCTTTATTCTTTGCAAGTTTAGAAGTACTTAAAAAGAAGTTAAAAGGACCTGGACCACAGCATTGAGTACTACCAATGAATCTGGCCACTATTCAACAAAGTTGGGAATACTGAGTCACCAACATGTATAAAACCATCTGCCCTGATTCTTAATTCTGCCTACAAAATTAAAACTCATGTCAATCTGCAATATTTCCTAGAGTGCCAGGGAGCTGAGGGCTGAGAATGGATTTGCTGAGGAATGGCACACGATTGACTAGCAGTAGCTGAACTAGAAGCTACATTTTTGCTGCAAAGTTGGTAGTAAGTGTATGAAGATCTTAAAACTGCTCTGTACTTTGCAACTGTAAGAGTTCTAAAGATTCTAATGCCTTAATTAAGAGAGTCCCTTCCAACTGAAGGTATTCTACAATGTCATGCTTCTTGTCTCTGAATCTCCTGCAAACGCAGGGTGGCTTTTCCACACATTCTTCAGTTTTCTAGGGATTGACAAAATCAACATTGTATTTTCAATTACAGTGCATAATTGTAAGGAGAACTATTAAAAGGAGGCATATTCCTGTTTTAATGTTGCATATCTGCAAGCTTCGCCATCCATTGGGCCAGACTGCTATGGACAGTATCTGCATGATGAAGGAACTCCACGTATATTTCCAAAGCATAGCAGCTAATGGAAGGCAAATCTCACTGAAAATGGAGAGATCGCAAAATCTATTTGTCTACTTTGTTTTTAGAATGTACAGCTCAGAGCGGGCAAAACCAAGATACAGCTCTTTCCTTGGCTACCTTTTTATTTATCATGTAAAACACTTCCAGCAGATGCATCTGCCCAAAATAGTGAAAAGAATTAGATGCTCTTCCTCTGATGTTTTGCAGTTTCTCCTTAATTTGGGAAATGCTGCATTAAATCTATGCTCTCTCTGAAGTCTCAGAACTCCCCATTTTCTCCACCCATATACCAGTATGGGACTAGCACAGGTCTATTGGAGTATTTAGGTATGGGCTAGAAATAAATGACTTAGCACCTAATTCAAACTCCAACATGCATCCAGCTTGAGGGGTGTGAAGAAGTGCCATATCAATCACAATGTCTGCTAGAATAGCAAGATCTATGATTACGTATCCATCAACATATATTTGTTCAGGATTGTATTTAAAATTTGCAACACACTGGCATGAATCCTAGACTGGTTTGGGCTGGAAGGGACCTTAAAGACCATTTAGTTCCAAACCCCCTGTCATGGGAAGGGACACCTTCCACTAGACCACTGCTCCCAGCCCCATCCAACGTGGCCCTGAACGCTGCCAGGGGTGGGGCAGCCACGACTTCTCTGTTCCAATGTTTCACCACTCTCATAGTGAACAAGCATTGGTTTTCTGAGGTTTCCCACCTAATTCCAGGCTGGACTGAGAAGCTATGTTTTCACATCCACTTTGGAGAACAAAGCCCATTAAACTGAACACCAGAAGAAAATGCTACTTTCTTTTAGAAAGCACTACAAAATCTTTTTGTGAGCCATCACCATCAGCTGCAAGTTTAAATAAAAAAAAAAAAAAAAAAAAGAAAAGAAAAAGCAAAATATGGTAAATGCTACTTGTGTACAAGAAAATTCACTTCAGGGCATGGGGTTTATAGTAATGAAGGTGCCAGTAGGTTAAGCATCATTCCGTAAGTGTTAGTGCACCAGATTAATGAAGCATCTGTGGTGTTTGCCCACATTTGCTTTTCCTTTCAGCAATTTATCCAGTTTAGCATTCTAGAAAATAAAAGCTTAACAAATGCTGTTTATTCTTCTTTTTCACACTACTGTTGTAATCTATATTTATTTAAGTGGTGTTCCTCATTTCTGACGTTTTCCCTGGGGCCTGAAGAACAGGTGTTCAGATACAGCTAAAAGCTGTCAAAAATGGAGCTGGCAGTGATTTTAACAGATACAGGGCTAGGGAAATACAAGAAAGTTGTAATTTTGAATAATTAAACACCACATGGAATTTGCAAGACTACCTCATATTACTCAGAGGATATCTTAATTCAGATTTCATCATAAACACAAAATGGGATGTTGGCCATGGTGGGACTGACACTGGAGACATGAATTTGAGTTTTCTTGAATAATTTCTTTGCTAATCTAAGGAACGGATCTGAATCAAAACCTATTAAGATTCCTTTTGTTTCCACTCCTGGGCCCAGAATTAGGGGAGCGCTTTTGCTAGAGAGACTGCTTAACCTGTGGTGGGAAGAGTTCTTCATTATGTAGCATTGTTCCTCCTTACCCTCCTGACTTTCTGGACACAACTAGTACGTGGGATGAATCTTTATCACTTACTTTCTCATCAAGTAGCAACGCCAGTTTGTTGTGTGGCTACTTCACAGTATACACACACATACTGGAATAACATGAATAGCTGCAACCTGCTATTTGTAGTTGGGTCTGTAACAGAAGGTACATATTCAACTATCTGTTCCTTGTGGTAAGTTTCAATAGGCTGAGTCTTTTGCTCCTCAGTTAAGTAAGTTTGTGAAGATTTATCTACTGCAGGAGGAAGGTCTGCTCAAAACTATAGGAAAAAATGAGGGACAGTGACTACATGTTTTTGAAAAATGAAAAAAAAAAAAATCCTTGAATACTTTCAAGGAAATCACTGCTTCTTGCCAGCTGAATCACCATAAAGTGTCGGCACATCTCACGGGCTAATCAAGGTGAATGAACGCATAATTTAACATCCTTCCAACAAGACATTTTTAACAAGATGCAAACCCCCCAGCAATATTTTCGGGACAACCACCAAGTGACAGTAAAGTAATGAATACATTCTACTGCTGATCAATGAGTATAAAAGACAAATAACCAGAAGATATGTTTTCATATTCAGGTTTTCTGACATTTCAACCAACTCCAGTACAGTGCTAATTTAGCACAACTGGTATTAAGAGAATTAAAACAGAACAGAGAGATTATTACTAACAGATCAAGAGACCCTGAACTGGTGTTAGGGAGAATGTAGCAGCCCTTTGGTTGAGCTACTGCTATACTTTGGATCATGGTGAAGACTACAATGACTGGCAACTGATACATAGCTGGGGCTTTGTTTTTTTCCCCTAAAGGGCTTTGTTTTTGGACTTCACTATTAACTTCAGCAGTACTGTCAGCAAGAATTGCCTACTGCAATCTAAAAAACAAGTGCTCTCAGCTGTAATCATGCCTCAATAATCAAGCACTCTTTATCTGTTAGCCCAGTGCTTCTTCCACTGTTCAGGAAAACAGAAGTGACTTAGAGCATGCCAAATAGGTAGGCTGTTGCACCAGTCTTGCAAACGAAGTAAACCAGGAGCTGAGATGCCAGGTGGAAAAAATCTGGCAGGCTGCTTACTCTTTGCTCATACAACTTGGGAACTTCAGTACTTCTATGTGGAACTTCACAAACTTCCTCTACTAAGAAGGAAAACCTCTCACCATTGCCACACTTCTGGAGAGGTGGGCTTTCTGCACGTTGCTTTTCAAGTTGCGTCTATGTGCGCTACTGTACACATAGGAGTGTAGAATGCTTAGTACTGTAAGCATTCACCATAAGACCGTTAAAAGCAAGAACAGTGAGGTTTGAATTGAAAAGTGGGACTGAAATGATCAAGGAAACAAGAGAAGAAGGTTACGCTTCTCACCAGCTACAGGAAACACAGAGCGAGAAGCTGCTGATGCTGAAGTGTGTCCAATAGGCATACTGAAAGGCAGCTAATTTGAACCATTAGCCAATCATAAAAAGGACATGGAACTGTTGGAACAAGTGCAGAGGAGCGCCACGAGGATGATCAGGGGACTGGAGCACCTCCCGTATGAAGATAGGCTGAGAAAGTTGGGTCTCTTCAGCCTGGAGGAGAGAAGGCTTCGTGGAGACCTCATAACAGCCTTCCAGTATATGAAGCGGGCCTATAGGGATGCTGGGGAGGGACTCTTCATTAGGGACTATAGTGAGAGGACAAGGGGTAATGGGTTCAAACTTAAACAGGGGAAGTTTAGAGTGAGCCATCTTCCAGGCAACAGTAAGCCATGCACTTCACAAACTGACTTAAGATGCTGTCTTTGACCTCAGAAAAGAGCACTCAACCTGCTTTTCCTGGTTAATAAGAAGTGATTAGCTTCTCCTAAACTAATATGTATATTGCAAATAGACACACTGTGTCTCGAACACAACACCCAACAGAACTACTACAAGGTCTAAACCAACGAACTCTTAGAGCCACCTGTGATGTGCTTTACAGAACAGTGCTGTCTGGTCAATTTTCAAATTTGTTCTATTATTCTGACTGAACGTCCATTTTCACAATAAAGCCATAGAAAAAGAAAGAATTAACACTGCCCTTTCTTAACAGAACAGCATTATATACCCTTATGCTGCCAGACCAAGTACATCAAAGCACTAGGATCCCCAAGACAGCACAGTGACTTAAAATGCTCTCTCCAAAACCCATGGAGTCAACAAAAGCCATATAAACCAACACCTTGAAGCAGGGACAAATGTTTGAGATAACTTAAATGCAAACATTAGAGACAAATCAGTTACAGCAGGGAATCAGTGATGAAAGGCAATTAAACCCCCCTGCTCGTGGTCCTATTTGATGCATTAAAATGTTATAACCAAGATTTCCCCCTCCTCCAATTAGACTAATCCCACATTTTTTCCTAAAAATACCTAGGTTTTGCATCTAATGAAAAAACCCCAATGTGACTGCATCCTTATGCAAAATCTTCTTTCACCATTAAAAAAAGAAATATTCCTGTATAAAATATGCTTTTATCATAGAATCACAGAATTGTTTGGGTTGGAAGGGACCTTTAGCTCATCTAGTTCCAACCCCCCTGCCATGGGCAGGGACAACTTCCACTAAAGGAGGTTGCCCAAAGCCCCATCTAACCTGACCTTGAACACTTTACAGGGATGGGACTCATTAAGCATTCAAATACAATGCATCATTAAACCACAGTAAATCATTTCAGGATGAACACGAGAGCCAATGTGAATGATGCCACTGGAATGCCTATGGTTCAGAGCTATCCCACAGTAAGACTCTGGAAGTAGAGGAAAAGATTATGAACAAAGCACTATCTAGGAAGTCTTTAATCTAATCTTGTGCTTAAATAAAGTAAAAAACTCAACCCAAGAATTGGGCACAAAAATTGCTTGCTATGAAAAATGTATGTGCTCTTTTGGAGCAGAAATTGCTTATATTTAGGATTATAGTAATTGCTGTCACTTAACTGTGAAAGCCAAGTGCCCTGGGTTCAGCAGTAGCAGTCATTTTTTCTCCTTCTTGGTAGCTGGTGCAGTGCTGTGTTTTTGACTTTTGGTCTGGGAACAGCACTGATAACACTGATGTTTTCAGCTACTGCTTGGTAATGTTTTGGTCTGACCAAGGACTTTCTGAGCCTCATGCTCTGCCAGGGAGGAGGGGAAGCTGGGAGGAAGCAGAGACAGGACACCTGACCCAAACTGACCAAAGAGGTATTCCATACCACAGCACATCACGCCCAGGATGTAAGCATTGAGGGCAGAGACCCAGAAAGGGGGGTTCGCTGCTGGGTCGGGCTGGGTATTGGTGGTGAGCAGTTGTATTCTCTTCCCTTGTATTTCTCTTGTTATTACTATTATTGGTGGTAGCAGTAGTGGTTTGTGTTATACCTTAGTTACTGGACTGTTCATATCTCAACCTGTGGGAGTTGCATTCTTTTGATTCTCCTTCCCATCCCTCCAGAAGCAGGGGGAAGAAAGAAGGGGGAGTGAGCGAGCAAACTGCGTGATTTACGGCTTAAACCACGACACCAAGATTAACTGCCAATCCACAATGAAGGAACGGAAAATTTAATCTTGTATCTCGATAATGTAATCAAATCCTATTTTGTGAATTGCCAAAGTTCTAAAATGTCCCAGCTTTATAAAGTAAGTCTCAATGTACTGTGACAAAATAAAAATTGGAAAGCAGTGTTCTGTTTATTCGCTTAATTTTGGGTATCAGATCAAATGAATGCTGTGCACTCTGTAACTTCAGTGTGTCAGACACAAAACCTTCCAAAACAGACGGGCTGAAATCTGTGCTTCCAAAGGCTGGCAAACCAAACCTGCAACTACTAACAAGTGAAAACTGGGAAAATATTGATGGATCACCATTAAGTTTTAGGTGACAGAAAAAATTACACTCTCAGAGAAGAAAAATAAAAAGTATACTGTCAATTTCTATTTAAAAATAAAGTTACTTTGCCATTCTTTTTTTTTCCTATATGTATTTTTTTCCATTTACTGTGTGATGTTAAATAATAGTTTTACCAAGATATTTATATATATTTGTATTGTGCATCATTTGTGCCATGGTGGTGCTCACCTGCCAATATCATGTGCCATGTTATTACGATAGGCACTCTGTGTAAGAATTCATGGATACCTATTTTACAGTTGTCTGACAAGTACCATCACAACTTCTATTACTATGGTCATTACCAGGTTGACCCATCCTTCATCTTAGGTATCTGCAGACTAACAAGAAAACCAAAAGCCTCAGGACGTGCAGTTACTTTTAAAAGACTAAACATTCAAAAATACATATTTCCTTATATTTATTTTGTAACTGTATTTTTCTAAAACATTAAAATAGAAAAGATGTTCATCTGATTCATCATACAAAGAAAATACCAACATAGTAATAAAATACTGAAAATATATGAAAGCACCAAAATATTAAAATATTCATATTGGCAAAGACTGTAAGAATATATTTCTGGCAATTTTACAGTAAAGTGCTATTCAATCCATTCAACTTAAGGAATCAACATTTTGATAGCATGGTCACTATCATTTTAAGGTTATAAATTACTTTGTTACCTTTCTCAACAAGACAACAACCCATTTTGTGGGAAGCTAAGCATATGAGTTGCATGCACATGAAAATAATGTAAATAACAGCTTCAGAGTAAGCAGTGAATATAAGCTGCCAACTCATTAACAAAACAGAATACGGAGAAGCAAACTGAACAGAAATGACAACAGTGACAAATTAAGAAAATGCAGATGTGGTAAAACGTTGTAGAAAAGAAGCCTGTGCACCAAGCAGTTCTGTAGCCTTGCCTTTTACATGGTAACTTTTTTAGTAAGTGTATCACTGCTTTATTAATGTGTTAATTAATGCATTTTTTAAACTGCCCTTTGCTCTAGAAATAATACTACATCTACAATGCACCGGAGAGACATTGTAAGCAAAACCAGAAGCAGAGTATGACCTTTATTTTTCCTCAATGATCTTTTCATCTATTGAAATCAGCAGACAAAACTAAATGATCTGTTACAAAGCCAATTTGTAGCAAAAATTAATTCTAGTAAAGCAATTATTTTAAATATTTAAACCTCATCAAGAGTGAAAATTTTAAATGTATGAAAGATATCATCAGTCTCTAAGTGTTTATCATTTTAATATATGTATTTACAGCAATGAGTACAAAGAATCCTTGCTAGTAGTTCTCACAAGCTTCATACACCACTTCCACCAGTTTCTGAGAAAAGGCAGACATAACACTTTTATGTTGCCTTCAGCAGTATTTAAGCTTCTTTGCTTTTTGACTTGACTTGCTTTTTTCATAAATTCATCTGTAATTTAAGCATATTGCACATCTCAGGATAAGTTCATACACTGATTATGCTATTAGCCTTTTACGAATCAATAATAGGTCATCAAAAGTCAACTCGCACACTCCTTCCACAATTTGAGTAAGAGCTGCTTTCAAACGAACAAAAAATAGGAATTGTGTTTTATCATGATGATTTCATTAATATCTTTGGAATAAAACAAGGGTTATATTCCTGGTCAATATGACTGCATGTTATTTGGTAGGAAATATTTACAAGAACTCTGCATCCACAAAAAGCACAAAAATACAGAATTTAACCAGTGAAAGAAATAAGCCTGAATTACCAAAATAATCAGTAACAGCAAATATCTTCCTTTATATATGCATGTACACAGATTATATCAAAAATCTACCTGTACAACATCATTTCTGTAAATTTTCTTGAACAGGTTAACCTTTAGAATACAGTAAGTTGACTGCACCTTCTGTGAGAGCAATTCTGAACGTAAAAATGAATATGATGAAAAAATTAAATACTGTATTTAAAGTAGTTCAGAGAAAAAAGAAACCCTAAACAGTCTTAAATTGTGTTGTATTTGGTTTTCTCCTTCCAGTTCAGTAGTGTTTATTGAGTTGTATAGTGAAAAAGGGTCCTAGCTCTAACATCTTCCTAGTGCCATGTTCCAAGTGTCAACTTTCAGTAATTTCCTTTGCTGGTCATTCATGTCGTCTTCTTCTACTTATTTATTTATTTTTTCTCCCCAGCAAATTGTACCATCATTCATTGTTGTGGGCTCATAACCCTCGCTTTGGCAGTTCCAGAATCTGACTGCAGCACTGCAATGTCTTCCACTCCAACCAGCCATGACGAGCAAGCACATCCAGGGCAGGGAAGTTCTTTTTAGCTTCTCTGGGTATACATCAGGTAGAAGCAGAAGGCAACAACAGTAACTGAGAGTAATGATAAAACAATTGACAACTGCTGGAACCAGAGGCAGCGATCAATCTGCTCTTGAAGTCTTTTATTAATTTGTAGTAAATGAGTTAGCTGAAAACAGAAATAGTTTCCCTTAATTAGAATTACTGCACATGAAAGTATTTGTTAGTTATTTAGCCAGTAACTATAAACAGGGGGAGGGGAGAGGGAACACACACACATGTAGACACAAGAAGATTTCTCTTAGTGATCACTCAGTGATACCTTTTTTATCACTACATACTTCAGGAACCAATTCCACTACAGGAACTTCAAATTTTAAGTTATAGATAGTTCCTACTGCCTACATCAAGTATGTGACATCTTTATACTAGGAATCAAAACATAGCACTGAGGTTCACTGATACCCCAGATCTGTAATATACATAAGAGGAATGAGCAAACTGCATGGAAAGTAGTGTTTTATTAAAACATAACCAATCACAAAATTATTAAATCATTATCACAGCTCAGTTACTTTCTGTTGCTGAGCTTTTAAAATAATATACATAGCACCAAAGAGGTTTAGTACAAATTCTTTTATCTCTATCATATTCTATAATTTTGTCCAATATTCAAGACAAAGGAATACACTGTTACCTGTATATGTAAATCTTCATTGGTTTTTGCTGGAATATTAAATGCATTCTCCTTCAATGTTAGGGAAAAAGGCTTACTACTTTCTACGACATGACACCTGAGCCTGTGAAGAGGGAAAAAATAATATGCACCAAACATAAATTTAATGTAACATTGTATAATTACTAGTAAACAGTCCATCTCACAGTTATTATATGTGTTTTATCATCTGTTCTGGTTGATTATTTTTCTAAATGACTATTGCAATGATGGTCTGAAAAGACTTCCTCAGTCCACAATTATATTTTGACGGCTTTTGATATAGAAAGCAAGATCAAAATTACCTGCATGCTCAGTTACAATGTACTATTTTAAATTCATAGCACAGGATGCACTGGACAGGTCAGTCAAATACTTACTACAAATTTATCCAAAACAAAAAAATCTATGCAAACAAAATATAAAGGTTTTCTTTCCATTTTACACCTCAGCATCAATGTTTTTTAATAGAGTCCACCTTTTCCACAATTGAAAATGCAGTAACAAAATTTCAAGCCACAGTTGAAGGTAGTGGAACCCTACCAACTTATAAAATACAGCAGAAGCTCCTCTAATAACGTGCAAATCAATCAGCGTGGGAATGAGTTTATTTGCTAAAGAAATTGTTAAATTGAGGCTGTGGTATTTTTCTATTTTCAGGAAAGAGAAACGCTAAAACTTTTCAAGCATGAGAAAACAAAAAAGGGAGAAATAAGCATAATACAATCTAGGTAGATTCTTCAGATAAAGTACTTGCACATGTAATATTAAAGAGACAACAATTACATTCTCCACTACTTTTAATCTATGTTTAATCAGCTAAAACAGAGCAGAAGCCTCAGCAATATACTTCAGTCTGTAAGCACACAACTGGGTTTGGAGAATTCTTCACTGATTATGATAAGAAAATGCTATATATCAGCTAAATGATGATAGCTCAAATAAAATTGCTGCCAGTAGAAAACTGTACGCTCACCTATGTTCCATCACTTTGGTCCTAGGGACTTCTTTCCAAAACTGTGTCAATTCTGGTACACCTGCTCCAGAAGGCTGGTCCATTTCCGCTGCCATTATAAGGAAACGATCCTGCAGAGAAGCTGCAAAACCTGCCCTCAAAGACAAAAAAAAAAAAAAAAAAAAAAAAGAAAAGCAAAAGTGTCCTTAGACAAAATGACATTATCACACAGCTTACAGAAGCATTTTGGGGAAAAACAAATAAAAAAAAAACCAAACAAACAACAAATGAAATACACAACAAAACGTTTATTGCAGGACATCAGACGCTGGACAGAAGTAAAAATAAATCATTATGTTAAGCTCAACAATTTTGATTATTTTCCCCAAATTCTAGTTTAATTTTACAGAATTAGCTTCATCTGAATGATTCAAGCACAACCCAGTATTCTGTAAAAACGCTTTCTCCAGCAAATTCACACGAACTTGCAACAATTCAGGGAACTGATTTATGACAGCTAAACTCCCACTATAACAGAGCACAAGCGAGACACCTGCCACTGAGCCTTTTTTTTTTAAGACAAGAAACAGAATGGGCCGCCAACAACAGCTGCTTATGTGTAAGTGGAGCAACAAATCAGTACAGGCAGTTACTCAAACACTGCCTGACACCCATGTTTTTTTTACAAATAGGAACATTCCCATACAACAGGCAAGGAGACACAGGTGTCTGTCAGTCTTAAACCCCAGCAAGCATATACAAAGGTTAGCATATAGAGCATCAGCCAGTTAAAACTCGCCTGGACTTCTGAAAAGATCTATTATAAGCTTTTACTTACCACCATGAAGAGAGACTATTATATCCAACGATGTGCCAGGTTCACAGCTGCTGTTACTGGGTTTAACTCTGTATTTTTCAGGAGCAGTTGTTCTCACCTATAAACAAGAAATACTAAGCAAGCATACAGTAAATGCATGTATAAAGTATGACTGTTTTGTAACCTCATTCACTCTGCAACAACTAAAATCCCCAAAAGCTTAAATATTAAGACAAATCTTTAAAATACTTTCTTTTGTAGGAGTAATGAGATACAGGTATTTCACTTTTTCCTCTTTCTCAACCACTTCTATCTTTTCTTTTTTGGCATATAATTTTTTGTTCTCTTATATACATATTTAAAAAGAGCCAAAAATATTAAATGCATTATCTGATAATTTTTTTAATATAAAAGTATGGAAACTTTAGTTATTTGTTTGTGCAGCGAACACAAAAGGTGTGGTGGAAAAACAAGATGAAAGTCAGCTCAGTATTTCTGAAGCAAACAAAACTGCATTGATTCCTTTGATGGCGACAACTGCAGATTGAGTTGCATTGTTTTGGATCTTAGACTCTTAGGTTACTAAAGTAACCATTGCCACAGTTCTTTTTCAGTCAGTGCTCTAAAGATCTGTATTACTGATTACCCTCTTTAAGGTGGTACACAATAGGCATAAATTCAGCCAGATTTCTTTAATCTGCTTCAAACATCACAACAGAATAAAAAATTTAGACTGAAAAGAGTTTAATAGTCTTTTGTCCTCCTTACTCAAAACAAGTTACACATTTAGTGAAGAAAATGAGGCACATATAAAATACTTACCTTAAAAGCCACTACATTTTTAGTGACATTTGTGAGAACTATCAAACATTTTTTCTCTCCAGTTTCTTTGGATCCAAAATATAGCTCTTCTGCTGGGCTAATAAGAAATTTAAGAAGAATTATTTTCCTCAAATTATCTATAAGACATACCACAAAAAAAAAATACAACTACAGAGGAAAACAAAACACTTTCAACCCTGCAGCTACAGTCACTATAAACAGTTTTTCATCAAGAAAGCTGTGAAAATTAAATGCAGAAATTCTGTAGTGAAGATCAGGGTTGACTCATGAGCACAAGCAGATCTAGCTGCCTCATCTGTTTACTGCTCTTGACTTCTTCCATGTGGACGAGCTGTGACCACCTGCAACACCAAGAATAGCTAACAGATATAAACAGTCAATTTAGCCACTGCATCTTAGAGTGGTATGTTAAGGGTAAACATCATTAATTTTAATTCATGCTAATATTAAAGAGTACAAGGTGTCACAGCCAGGGAGTAATTACCATCTCATACATCTATACTTGTAAGGGATATAGTGCACACATCAGAGGAGCAGGCAGATAGATGCAAGTGGCAATCATTTCAACCACTAACGCTAAATTCACTTGTATTTATGAGTCAATCTCCACATACTTCTGGTGACACATGCATAAATAAAAGTTATTGCTTGCTTTTAATATTCTTGTGCAATTAGGGGAGTCATGCATGAAATCTTTCAAACCACATCAAACTAACACAACTCATTTTGGAATAAGCATTCAAATGAATACTATTAGGCAGAAAGTAGGGCATGCTCATATACTACAAGTTCAGAGGAAACTCAAGTAACAAGTGAAAAACTGTTTCTTTCCATGTTACATTAGGAGTAGACAAAGAACTGCCATACTACACATTATGAGAGTTGCACATTCTTTTGACAGAAAGCTTTGTCAAAAAAGTGTCATTTTTTTTCCCCTTCTCCCCTTTCTAGAATGCCAATTTCACATTAGTTTGACCTCCTCCTCAAAAGGCCTCATTTTACAGTACCAATCCTTCTTTCTTCTCTCACTTGAAGCAGTGTATTACCTAAGAAAAACTGTTGGTGCTATAGGGCAAGCCTGAAAGCCCATGCTAGAAAAAGAGTCTGGTGGTGACTGTATGGGGAGGTTAAGGACTGGGGGGGTCCGTGCCTGTGTCTTACAATGCATTAGACAGTCAACAGGACTTTTTTTTCTTCTTGGTGGGGAAGAAAGTGTGCAGAGTCAAAAAGCAGAAACTGATGGGTTTAAAACAGATCAATAGGGTAATTGTACCCCCTTCTCTCCTTTTTTTTTTTTTTTTCATTCCCAAATTCTCAACTTAGTTAACCAACATCAGTAAGAAATGAAGGATTGTTGTCACAAAGTATTTTGGATACCATAATACTGCGCTATTGCAGTTGTGGGCTACAGCAATTGCAAGATGAACAAAAAATGAGACAGGAAAGCATAACTAACATCAAAACAATCCAGAAAAAGACCTCAAGGAAAGGAGCCTTCCACCAGAGCCTGATCTTTCTTGTTCCACCACTACCCGTGGCTATTGACAAACAAACAAAACCAGTGAGGCTAGGGGCCACTGCTGTATGCCTGATGTTTATGCAGTCAACCAGTTCCATGGCATTGGAGGTGGGTGGGATGTTTAAACTTAAATGAACACTGAAGCTTTTTAATTTGTGTAGAAACACTACTTTTTTCACTTTGATGTGTGTGGAGTAACCATTCCAGCTTGTACTAGAAATTCTTGTCTTAAAATGTACCCACAACATGAGCTACTCTTGCCAGACAGTGCAAGCAGACTGCTGCTTTTTGGTTTTACCAAATAAATTCATTTGTTGAGGAGGGAAGCCAGTAAAGACCAGTCTTTTATACTGAGGTATGCAAGGCAAATACAGTAGTGGTCTAAATTAGGTAGCCAGCTGATTAGTATGGCTACAAAGACAAGAAAAAGACCACAAGTACCACACAGTGACAGGTAAAGACTATTCCTGCAAGGGGCTCTAAGGGGGCCTCACTGTATCTTCAGCTAGAGTCACAGAAAGGCTTGCTGGTGATTTCGTGGTGCCAGAGCTGCTGTGCTCAGCTTCCATGCTCTAGGCTGCTCCCTTCACAGGGCAATGCTGCTATCAGCAAGCATACAGGGCTTACAGTCTCCAAGAGAGGTGCATGTGATTAGTTCCAAATCATCTGGTCAATAAATTTTGGTTCAATAACCTGAAAAAGACTGCAGGGAAATAAAAGCTAGTTCTAGCTCCTACAGAATTAGAGTATTAATAAAGAGCAACAACTGCACATAATTTCAAGAGCTTACTTAAGAAAAAAAATCAACACACCAAACAGCAAGGAAAATGGACATACCAGTATTTTATTTTCCATAACAGCAAGACTATAAATATTAGCACCTCTAAACTTGACCAAGTTTACTCTTTCATGTAATTTACATGTACTCCAACACTTCCATTTCAATGGTAGAACTTGAAATATTCTGAGAGAAAAAAGGTACAGATCATGTTGGGGTTTTGGGTGCTTATGTTTGGGGTTTTGTTGGTGTTGTTGGCTGGTCATGGGTTTTTTTGGGTTGTTTGCTTTATGTTTGTTTGGGCTTTTAACAGTGGATGAAAGATCAGGGATGCTTTTGTCATTAAACATTCTTTTAAAAACCACAATAATGCAGTCTATGCCTTTGTCCTGCCATAAGAGAAACTAAGTCTATACAGAGGAGGCTTTTTGCACAAAGGGATACAAAGACAATTTTAATTTCAAAACCAGGAAAATTTGTCATTTTTTTTTTCATGCTAATGTCATTATTCAAATTAATTCCAAAACTAAGTCAGTACAGCACTTCCAAAATTAGCTAAGGAATTACCTATGAATTAGATATATTCTTCATTCATCTAATAGAAAACTGGAAGTGAAAATAAAAGTTAACACCTAAATCAATTTCTAAAAAAGCATTTTACCCTGAAAGCCAGTAAAAAGAAAAAGTGAAACTGTTTAATTGATTTCCCCCCCTCCCCAGTTTAAAGATAAAAGGCAGATAAACTGCAACATGCAAGCACCTTGGATGCTAAAAGTCTTCTGAACAGATATGCCATTTATACAGAGCACTTCCCAGGCAAGATAAATTGGACCCTTTTATTAACTTTAATTGGTGCAAACTACTAGGGTGGACATTAAAAGAATTCAGTGGAGATTTAACAGTGAAAGCTGTCTTAGAAAACACACTGGGTTTTGTTCAGCCAATGCAATCAATGTCAAACCACTGCTCTCATTACAGCTAATCACAAGTTTAACTAAATCCAACAACAACCAATTTCTCAATATAAATGAAACCATTAAATGTTTCTGTGATTGTATGAAATGTACACCTACTAAGCATGCCAATGATGACACCAAAAGATTTACTAAAAACATGTAAAGCCAAAAATATTCTTTGAGCTTTGTAAAAATAATTAAAATAATTCTTAAATTATTCTTTGAAGGATGTCTGTAACTTGTTTTCCTCTAATAGCCTCAAGAAAAGTTTACTTTGAAAAACCAACTAGTTCAGTACTCAAGTGTCCAAGGTACATTAAAAAAAATTAAAAAAGAATTATTATTACCTGATATGCAATAAAGATCCTTTAAAAGTGGTTAATGCTTTCTTTGCATTTTTTGGTTTGACCTCTGTTTTGTCAGTTTCCTCTGATTTGGAAATTTGTTCTACAGAATTCATCTGAGTAAAAATGATAGTTATAATGATTAACTAGAAATCCGGGTTATACAGGTTACAATATCATGCAGGTATTTCAGAGAATACAAGGAGGCTTATGTCAACAATTTATATACTGCACACCAAGCTTAACATGTATTCATTCCCTGAAGCTGCTTGAAGTCCGCTAAATAAAACGATTTGTTATAGAAGTTGCATAATGCATTAAACATGCATGAAACAAAACTACAGTTTTGTTTTTCCATGTATTTTTCTGATGTTCAAGTTGGTTATTTTTGAGAACTTCAAACACATTAAATTACTAGTACTTCAAATATTTAAGATCATAAAGCACTGATGTTACCCCACTGCAAAACTTTTCAATTAAAGCAAACACGCCTGTACAGTCACTGCAACACTGAACAGAAAACACAATAACAATTCCAGACTTTACTGCATTGCGGAATTGCTAAACATATCTTCACAGCTTTTAGATGGAATTCTGAAGTATTGAAGAACTTAAATAATGCTGATTGAATTGGCGCATCCAAAATTGCAGATACTTACATTCTGAGATTTTTCCTCTACTGCATTAAGAAAATACATGTCAGCAGGGCTGGACAACTTATTATAAAAAAAAAATTAAAGAAGCCTGGAACTAAGTGCAAATAGGGCCAGGAAAGAAGAAATACAGGAGACTGAAAAAATTAGTGACATCATGACTCAAAATGAGCTAGCTGAACAGTTTGCATAGCTTTGGTTTTATTGCACTTAAAATACAAAGAGAAGACATGAAGAGAATTGCATTTATGTAAATTAGAAGCATGAGAATGAAAGGAACACAAAATTTTATAGAAAACAGATTTTATAAAAAGAAACCACACCGCAATTTGATTTCCTTTTTATATAATTATAGTAAAAAGTTAGTGTGTAAATACACTGCACTAATGATGTGTTGGGTTTACTTCTATATAAATCTAATTAAAATTACCAGAGAAAATATTCCTATAGCTGCCAACACAGAGTTGGAGGCGTTACAGGGCAGGCACTTATTAACGAAGTTTATCACTCACAGTTCCCTCTACTCTGTGGAAAGAAATATGCCCTTCTGTGGGATATGGGAAAGCACATATGTATATATGTGCACACACACACACATATATATAGATACATATCTATAAATATATGTAAAATAAAACAGATTAATTCTTAGTGATGACAAGAGTCTGTATATAAAGACTGGTAGCGCAGTAAATAATGAAGACAATGATATCATAGAATCATAGAATCATAGAATAGTAAGGGTTGGAAAGGACCTCAAGATCATCGAGTTCCAACCCCCCTGCCATGGGCAGGGACACCTCCCACTAAACCATGCCATCTACAGATCACTTTAAACCCGCTAGTTTGGAAGCTGGCCTTATTAAACAGTATTTGAATATCTATATTGAGACACAGTGAAGAAAAAATAATTAACTTAGAAATAAGAAATGCCAACCATTCAGAGACAATAAGGGAGTACTTCTGAAAAACATATTTTGGAGAAGAACATAACTTTGAAATGGCCAACAAAGGTGTACTTGCTGTAGAAGAAACAGCAAGTATTATTCTTAAATGTGTGACCAGAAGAATAGCCAGTTGAAACAAAACAATAATCCCCTTTTCACAGAAACAGCACCAACAGTGAAATACGGTCTGAAATTTTAAATTTAAGTAATTTAATTCTAAATTGAATTTTAAAATAATAATAATAATAATAATAATAATAATAATAATAATAATAATAAAAAAGGCAGGGCCTTAAGTGTGCCTTATGACAGATAGTTGATAATCATAAACGTCAATCTGAGTTCACTGAAAAGATGATTAGCATTTTGATTACATCAAAATTTGATTACAAAAAACAAAATACCATGACCTAAATCAGATGGGTTTTTTACCTTTTCCACTCTTAAAAATAATTATGTAGAAAGCTGAAGTCAGCCAAACAAAATTAAAACAAATGTATACTGAGGTTATTAAGCACCAAAGCCAACTCACACACTGAAGAGGAATTCTCCATACTTCTGTATCCGAGAATCAGAGCTCGGAAGATGTGCTACAACCAAAACAAGCTACTGAGTCTAATTGTCAGGAAGTTGCCATGGTTACGCAATTCTTCCTTTTTACCATGAGGTCAGTGAAATTATCTTTTTCTGGATTGCTGGCCAAGTTGCAAAGAACAACTGCACTACTCAGACTGAGCTCTGTGTTTCAAAGTATTCTGCTCCATTAAACTGAATTTTTGCAATGCATATTCCAAAATTAATTATGGCACTACAGTAGTGTATTTCAGATTTTTCCTGCTATTTTCAAGTGATATCCTCACTGACTATCATTACGTAGTCCTAAACAGCACTTCATATGGATTTGTGTAAAATAATGCCTTTATATTTCTGGACAAACACCACTGCAGGAAGATTATGTTGCAAAACAGAACTGATGGACTGGGGACACAATTTCTCCTGGGACTAAATGAAAACTTTTATATGTTGAGATTTTATCAATAATTTAAGAGAACAAATTAATATCCAGTATAGTATAAATAAACTGTGAACATTTTCTCATTTACATACTGACCTCAACTTCTAAGAAAGGTAGATGTATTTTAAGATTTACTACTAGATAACCCAAAATTAAAAAGAAATCTATTAGATAAACTTTGAAAACAAATCACAGAACATTTTTAAGTTTTACTGAACAAATCACTGTATTCCAGAGATACATTAAATACTTGGTATACATTTTTCTCAGAAGCATGAAACTGGTCTTAAAAGAAAACAAGCAAGGTTGAAACTGCAAAGAATAATCTTCAGTTTTACTGGGTTCTTTTGTCAAACTGAAAAGCAGAAAAAAAGAAGAAAAAAAATTCAACACACAAAAGCCAGACAAGAAACAAAATTTATATGACTCCTGTCTCACTTCGTAACCATTTAACTAGGCTTGCCGCAACCTTCAGTTAGATACCTTTTTCTGATTAAGGTTTTGTGTTTCATTCAGCTCCCCAGTCTCCTTGGTGTCCGCATCTATCTCTTCTTTACTTTCATGCTCATCTTCACTAGTAATTGGCCCATTTTCACATAAAGGAGTTTGAAAATCATCATCAACCAAGGGAGGATAACTGTACTTGAAAGAATCCTAAAACATAAGGAGATTTTTAAAGGACCAGTTATTTGGGACGATGAGAAGTACCTTCTCTAGTATTTTTTAAATGAAAATACTAAAAATTATTTCTTTTCCCCCTCACATGACCTGTATGTTGCATTTATCCATTCTAAGTTGGACTTCTGTGTAGAAAGGTGACACTACTTTTACTTTTTTATTTTGTCATCATTAATTGACAAATAAATATGATGTTAGGAAAAATGGAAAAACTTTAGATGGGAAAGTTATTAATGCTCTTAGAAGACAGGTAACATGGATCCAACTTGGTCAACAATTACTAACTGGCAATGAGACCAAGACAGGATACAGAATAACTCTGAGACTGCATACCCAGTCAGACACTTCAGGGCGATATTTAGCAATGCCACAAGTTCTTTCTTTAAAGAGACATAATTACCTATGAGGCAAGCTGGTCTAAAAAGCAGATGGGAAATACTCAGGTCTAAGAAGGAGGAAAAGAAATTTCCCCTCTGTTGCAACAGAAGTACAATCCTCTGTGAGCTAGTCCCAGAATATTATACCCCATTCAAATCGTTACTGAAGCCACATCCGACATCATCAGCCTTTCCTTCAATTCCTACTCCTAAAGTTCAGCAATTTCAGCTTTCTTTAACATGAGAAAGTTCTTATACGTGGCTGGGGAGTTTGGACAGCAATTTTCCATGGAGAAAGAGGGTATCTTTTCTTCAAGAGTGTCATGCAAAACCACATTTTAAAGGATGCTGTTTTCAGTAGTAACTTAGGTACTTAAGATAATTTAGTCCTTTATGTTCCCGAAACAAGTTTCTGGCTACCCTGAGTTTATACAAATGAACATAGCCTCTCCTATTATTGCTATTCTATTCTGATGCTCCCTATTATTCTATTAAATTATGAAGATTATGTGACATGATTTACCAGCTTTCTGAAAAGTTAAACCTGATGTACAAGACGCTTGTGCTGTTTTGCTATTTAGATTGCACTAGAATAGGATCCAGGTTCTGTTACTGTGATACTGGATTGTGGCATAGTCTTTGCAGCTCTATTATACCCTTTAAAAAGAATCTTCTACAGCCATGTCTTAAAATGCAGCCCTAGAGACAGCAAAGACAAAATAATAGCAATATAATTGCTTTAATGAACAGCAGCTTTGGAGCAGGATCAAAAGTGAGGGCCATGAAGCATATTTACTGTTCACAGAAAATATTTGATTAAGCAACACAATCTCAAATTCATCAAGTGGAAGGAAAAAAAAAGGACAGGAGGAAGAATGACACTTAAAATGGCTTTTTTTTTTTTTTTTTTTTTTAAAAAGTTTAAAAAGCTAAGTGGTTTCCAATGACTTAGAAGTGGATAAGTGATTCAGAAAAGTCGTTTCTGTATTTAAGACTGCCAGATACAAAATCATCACTAAGTTTGTCTATTTTATATTAATATGATTTACAAGTTATTATTGGCAGAACAACTTCAAGAAACTTCACATCCATGAAGTGCCAACTCTCAACCCCACATATATAATTGATATAGGTGCCTCAGTCTATCACCAAAGGACCATGAAATGTTAATATACTTACAGTACCACCCATGTGAGGTGGCAGATACTCTCCGCTAATGTATTCCTGTACATCACTCTTGTTCGTGAACTTTAACATGCTTATCGCATCTGGGCCAAGCCAACCCTTCACAATTTTAAAAGCAGCTTTAAAAAAAAAACAAACAAAAAGGAACACATAAGTTGTCAGGAAGGTTGTTTTGTTTTTTTTCCAGTGCACTGGTAGACCTTACTGAACACAAGTGAGCTACATCCTGTAAGAAACGGCAGGATCTGCTGTGGAAGTATCTATTATAATAGGGATACATAGTGCAAGGAAAAGAGTATTATTTACAGAGAAAATACTTTACTGACGTATACTTTTCCATAGATGAATGCAGTTAGATCACAGGCCCTCACAGAAAGAATATCTGAGTTAGTAAGTTGTCTTGGAATTTAACCAGGAAGCACTGAGGGAGTAAAATCAATTATATTTCCAAATCCGAGCGACAAGAGGTTGAGAACAATATGCATACCCTCTCCTTTGCGGAAATGTTTTGCTGCTTTAAAGGACGATTGTTTATGTCTACAGAGGATTTTCAAACACCACATTTATTTCAGTGATGGTAAAACATGAACATAGAGAAATATATAAAGCCAGCACTAAAAGATGTATTCATATAGTAAAAATACAGGAATAATATGTTTCTCATTATAATTAGTTATTGAAGTATACACATCAAAACATATGTAGCAGTATCTGCGTCCCACCTCAGGCATCTATCTTAAATTGTGTATTCTACTTTTTGGCTGGCTACAAGTGTCCATCATTTGTTGATGACAGCAGTCCTAGATTATGAACAGACACAGCTTTGAAAGCAAACAGTTTGAAACATTCAAGGAACAGAGTGAATATCAAAATTTCCAAAGCTTTAAAGATAACAGGCTGAATACAGACTCCTTTTGAAGTATGATGCAAAAAACAATGCTAGAAGGAAAAAAAAAAAAAAGTATGCAATCCACTAACTGAAAAACTGAAAGGTGTTTAACAGTTCTCATCATTTGGTGGTATCTACACAGAGCAGAAAAGTGCTTGCTATCTATGCAATAGCATAAAAAAAAAAATAAAATCATCAGCATCTAAGAAATAAACCCCCCAAAAACCAAACAACTCACCATTCATTATCCATGGCATTTCAAAGATCACTATCTTTGCTGAAAAGACAAAAACAGGTAACAGTCTTGAATGACAAGTGTTATATACTTCTCTAAGAGAAAGTACAGCAATAATGGTCATGTATAAAGTGAATACTCATTATTAGAAACTTCCATGTTCACCTCCCAGTAGAAGCGATTTTGTGTAACTGTATAAACCTATTTTTATCATTATATAAAAACACCTTCCAAGGAAACAGCTAACACTTAATAAAATTCTAAGTTATACACAGTTTATACACTTCTCTGGGGTATTAACTTTTCTGACATACTGTTACCTATCATTAATCTTCTGAAATAAGGTAGAGAGCAGTAGGATTCATCGTGCGCTTGGAAAGCAACTATTGAATGGAAAAGTAAGTTTGACATGCATATTCAGCACCCCTTCTTCCTAAAGAAACAATTAGCAATTGTCTTTGTAAATCTACATTTTTTCTAAGCTTTCTTTGTCTTACCAGAAGTCTGAAAAGTCCTTTGACTCTTAAGTGTCCCAAAATTTCTCTGAATGTCAAAAAAAACATGATGTTGCACTTGTCTTTAAATTTGATATCTGATAAAAGTTTTGAACTTCTATCAGCAAGATGAAATCTATTATTCAGACTTTAAGCAGCTGCTATACAGATTTTCAGTATTTACAGACACATTTTCACCTAACATTTATGATTCATTTAAGATGAGCTAGCAAAAGCTATTTGGTGTTTGCCTATCCGTTAAAAAAAAAAAAAAAATAACAGTGGGCAAGTATGCAAGTTTTTCCAAGCACACACACAAACTTGCCTAATTCCTGTCAAGAGTAAACAACTGCTCCCTACAATTTTTTACAGCTATTCATTCTTTGTCCCCTGAAGACATATGAAGACATATAAAGGATACAAACTGTCGTGCAAGTCTGCAAACTTCTAACCAAGTAATACGTAGCAAAAGAAAAAACAGGCCAGATCAGTTTTATATTTTTAATCCATAAAAACATGTCTTAGATTATTATTTCATGAAAAGTCAGTTGATTTTTTATGAATATAAGTTTATTTACAATACAAAGTTGTGCTGACTCATGAGCACAAAAATATTCTGAAACTGTAATCTCCATGTGTTTTATGCAGTTACGACATAAAGCACAGGCAAAAAGATGACACCCCCCCCCCCCAAGACTTAGTTTTCCCCCAGTCATCTGTGATATTATGAAATGCTATTAGTACACAAGTCTCCAGTGCTTAAGAGTTAATATACGCTACTTACTGAGAAAGTTTGGGTAATAATCTGTAAAACAGTTGACAATAAACCGAACAAAATCCAAATCCTAAAATAAATGCAGAGAGTGAATGCAATGTAAATCAGAACATGAAAAATATAGGCTTAGTTAAGCTAAGGAATTTACCGAACACCATAAAATACTTATCTCGCAATCTATATTCAAATTGTACACATACTACAAACATCACCCTAACTCAATGCAATGCTTTTCACTTCATTAAAACGCTGCAGGATTGTGGTCAAACTTAGCTTTATGGTCTAAGAAAGAAGTCAACAGACCTATTCTCAGTGGAGTAAGTTAGGTACCTAAACTACTGCAATAGTATCAATGGGATTTAAGCTGTACAGAAAAGAAAAAGGAAAAATAAACATTTAGCACTACAGAAGCCTAACAAATTATCTCAAAGCCTTACAAGGGAAAGCATTAAACATTTTCCTTCAAGAACTTATTTTACATATTGTTCAATATATTACTGCACTAGTTTGTGGTATGCAGAAAAATTGTGGGCAGAGGCAGCTCTCAAAAGAGCTGCCTGTATACTACCCATTTTCAGGGTGCTTCTATCCAATGAGCAGCAGGCACTGAAAGAGTACAGCCAAGTCTCCACTGCAAAATCCATGTATAATAGAACTGACTACACAGTAAACGGCAAAAAGGAAATTTTATGAAACATATAAATAAAGAGATGCTTTATTACAATAAGATACTTTGGTTACCTGGGAAGCCTGCCATGAGTACTCATACTTTCCCCAGCCCTTCTAACAAGAGTGACCACTACTATTACTTTAAGAAATAGTATAAAATATATTTTGATAGAGGATTCAAAGCCTGTCATAACAGTAAAAAATGCTATCAGGAACAGGCTCCTGAAGTGATGCAAACAGGCTATTACAACATTTGCAGACAGAGAGAAGATAAAACCCACAACACTCTGTATAAGAGGATTACCCACAACCTAAAAGCTTTATTAGTAGCTTCAGTAACTGAAAACTAGCTGAAAGCTAGTTCCTAGAACTCAGAAATCCAAGCTTTTTTAGGATAAAATTTTTCAACTCTCTACATGGGTACAAACAGCCATTAAAAATGTATTTCTGTTCTGTAAGACATGTTCTAACTACACAGCAACACTGTACAATGGGACACTTATGGACAGCACTTGCTGTCTCAGTGTTATCTCTGGGAGTCCCAAAGACACTAGAAAAAAAGTTGCTTCAAGATATGTCCCATAAATCCCAAACCAAGTTGCTTTTTCACATCAAGGAAACTATTTAAATCCTCTATTCTTGTTATATAAAAACATGGCTCCTGTATCATCTTTAGGATTGTGGATAGTACAGATAAGAGCACCAATCCTGCCTTGCAAAAGAGAATTAAACCATCTTTATTTGTTAAAATATCTTCTGAAAAGCTTGTGGCCCTGTACTGCATAGCTGGAAGGTCCTGATGCAATATTAATCTTGTCTGAAAAGGGCAGAAAGGAAGCTTTTTTTTCCCCTTATATTTAAATACATTCTCACTACACTGCAAAGAAGGAACAACAAACAAGTTTTAGCCATTGCTGTAAAAATGGCAGGACAGCATAACAAGAAATTTTTCAAGATTCTGTGGAAATAAGACTTTATCTAGAGATAATCTGTGAGATTTTTAGTTATTAGACTAAATGCATAAATATGTCACAATAGGAAAGATCTTCATCTTGCTGTCTGAACCAGTTTAGATTCTTCTTCTTAAAGTGGGTGCTAAAAATGTACTTCTCCATTGAACTCAGCTGAAGAGAATGACAGAGAACTCTGTAGATTTTCATCTTTCTACATTAAAATTACTCAAATGTCATCTCCTGCACTGTACCCCCAAGTTACAAAATGTTCACATAGGGTGCAAGAAACAATGAAGCAAAAGCAAATACTGACTGCCCTCAAATACAACAAAATTCCAGATGTCACATAAAACTAGACATTTACATGCTTTGTGAAAGCATTAGCAAAAATGAAAAGATATTCAAGTACTGGTTTTCCAAAGTAAGAACACTCCATGGGGAGGAGTCGGGGGGAAATTTTAACATTTCACAGCATTTTTTTCAGGATAAGCTTATGAAATATTATGGCCAAAAAAACAATAAATAAAGGTTTTGAAAATTCAAAACCCCACAAATCACATTCTTTAAATCTTCCACTTTTCCATACAGACACAGAACTTAACAGTTCTTAAGACTATCAGTTCAGGAACCGTTCTTAAATGCATTTTCAAGTTTCATGTAACGTACATGAACATTTTCTAAATTCAAATGAGCATCTAAACTTAAATATTCTCTGAAGTTTACTTCAGGAAAGGAATTACCCAAACCTGTGTGTAGCTACAATAAATCTCTCAGCAATTCCCAAAGCGGACTACTGACTTGACATATGACTAATTGGTATGAAATTATTTTTTAAATACTTACTCCAAATACCTAGAAAATGGAATTTCAAGTTGGTGGAGTTGCATACAGGGACTTTAGAAATGACGACAATTTAAATATACAGGCACAGCATATATAGTACTATATATATATATATATATATAGTCCTGCCAGAGAGGCAGGACCAGGATCAGAACTGTCAACTGAAGATGCTGACTTATCAGATTACCATTCTCAAAAATTTCAGCCACTGCATCTTTCACCACTATATTCTTTTTCCATCCTTCACTCGACTGACTGGTTTATCCAAAAAAGAGGAAAACAATGAAAACAAAGCTGTTGAAGAAGCAGCAGCAACTGTACTCACAATAAAAGATGGCTCAGCCTATGCATTTTGGGTGCTTAAAAACTAAGTTGTGCTACTATCATATATGACAACCTACAAACCAAGCTGGTGAACTACTATACACTTATTTTGGCCTAGCCACCAAACTAAAAACAACTTTGCACTGCACAAGACTTGAAGTTTAATATATAACAAATGCTTCTGGAAACTGCTCATGCCATGGGAAAAAGCCCTGCATACCACTGATGGAAGCAACTGTTACGATATTTAGATGCCAAGGACTGCACAGGGACTTCTATTTTTCTTGACACACAGGTTACATAATTCAGAAAGCAATCAGAAAAGCACAATAAAAGTACTTACTATGTGACTGATACCAGTTTCGGACATATCAAATACCACTGTTAAGGGCTTTCCATGATCTCTCTTGGCATAATGTTCTAACCAAAAAGCTACCAGTTTCTTTTTCTCAAGCTGCTGTTTAGGATCTCTTATATGATGCTTCACTCTGAACCAAACTTGTGAGAAGAAAAACACACAAAAATTGAAAGAACAGATCCATATTAACAGAAAACATTACACAAATAACTATATAAGATGCAATGAAATTTATTAACTCCTCCAAGTTTGCAGTCCACACTTCTACTGATTTTATGGCCACTGAACAGCCAGAGAAACAATTGCATATTCCGTACCTTTTCCTTGCTCACATTTTTGTAACAGAAATTTTTAAAAACTGAAAACACAAAGAATTCTAGCACAAACAGTAGAGTAGAAAAATACTTTTCATGTCTATAAAGGCTACTTTTTATCTGGATTATAATTTCATTATTTCAAATTAAATCATGTAGTCCTAATATTATGTTCTGCATATATTCCAAGTATTGTGTTTGCGAAATCACACAGCATATTAAGTAGATACTGTAAGTTCAGAACTCCAAAACAATTTCAAACACAGGGCTCTTGTGAAAGTAACCAGTAGTTCTTGAAAAACTTCTTTATACTTTGAAATGTCTGTTTTACATAACAGAATGAGAATGGAGAATGCAGACTCATGTTAACTAACAAGGAACTCTTCACTATGACACAGTCTGAGTTTGCAAACCAAGTCAGATATTCTGACCCAAGTAACATTCACAGAAGAAACACTTCAAGTATGGAAAATTGAGACATCAGTTATGCTGCAGTGGAAATAAAATCAGAAATTATTTAGCCAGCTTCCACATTCTTGTCATGAAATTATTGCATAATTTTCTCAGCCCAAGCACCAATGCAAGGAACTAATGGCTTTTCCTACTTCTCTTCCCTCCTTATCTCACCAATTGGAACCACCCAGTATAATCACACGCAGCTTTCTGTGTGCTATAAAAAAAGGTATCACTACCACCTCTCCTTGAATACCTTGGAAGACAAAAGAAAATCATGAAGCATAACAGAGCAGCAATTTTTCATACAGCAATGATAACTTATAATGATAAAAAAAGGGACAGTTTGACAAAACACAGTTATAGAATAAAAGCTTCATTTTTCTGATTTTTTTTTTCTAGAAAATTGTACTGGTGTTTAAAACACAGTCATTTCTGTAGAAGACTGGACTGTTAGCGTATTTCTGGAAGCACAAACTAGCCCATGAAAACCAAGGAAAAGCAGAATTTCAGATTTAAATTTTTGGTCTTCTTCAAGGTTCAAGATCACTGCTTGGAAAGCCCCATGAGACATTTGCTTAAAAAGCCTCTTTTGCCTCACAGGATTTAAGCTTAATTAAAAGTAAATATGTAACATATTTTCTATGAATTAATCTGCTGTCATAATATTGACCATCTATTATATATTATTAAATAAAAATTTGGGAGTATTTCAAGCAATATTTACCAGTTCCCTACAAATCCAATTCTTTAATTACTAGAAATTACTCATACAACTTGAGATTTCAACAATCCTGAGCTGTCCATGCTGTTACTGAACATTCCAAGGACGTCAGAAAAAAAATGAAAGCCACTGCAAGGATGTGGGCTGCTAGGACAGCAATGCCAATGCACTGTAATGAACACTTATACTAGTCATATACTCACCACAATAGGTACAGAAACAATGTAAAGGAAAGTTAAAGGTTGCATTATAATTAGGGTAGAATTTTATGATTTTTGAAAACTGCCAATGAAGTTGCCTCATTCCACTTCTGTGATCCAAAGACAAAATTACCATTCTCATTTTTACTAAAAATTCTCATTTTTAGTGAAAACCGGTTGCCAATTTGTACCTTCTTCTACTTTTAAAACATTTATTTTTCAGAATAGATAATAATCTGCTGGAAACAAAAAATAACGATCAGTGACTGAAAACATTATATTTTGTGTAACTTACATAATTTATAGCCCTCTTTATCATACCCATGCAGAAAGAGAGAACCGCTTTCAAATAACCATTTTGGAATGACAGATTCTGTCAAGTCTGAAAAACCAAATGAAATATTATCTCAGTAACCATATTACTAATCACATTGTAACTTAACAGACGTCTCTAAAAATGCAGAAGTCTAGCAACAAAACACAAAAATGTCTTTATAAACCACTTTCCAAGGCCTTTACTAAACTAATACAAATACTGAACTCTCTTGGAATCTTTACTGCCTTCTTCCTCTCATGCTGTAGAGTAGGATCTACTTAGGAAGGAGTAAGAATAAAAACCCTGATGTACAACAAAAGGGCAGCAAATGTGTATTTTTGCTCATATCTGTAGCCTCTCTTGCTCTAACCTTTAATTCTGATTGTGAAGTCCTGTATACAGAGCTCACCTTCAAAATGTCACAATGTAAAACTCAGATCTATTCTACTTAGGGTGACAGACCAGTGCTACTACGACAACAGAACCCTGGTTTCTGCGGGGTTTTTTGTTGTTGTTTGCTTTTTTTAAGGACATCATTCAGTGCTGATCAACATAAAAAGTACTAGTTCTAATTCTCACCCCATACCCACTCACCCTGTGGTACTTACAGAACTTTAAAAGGCACTTTATGAAACTACATACAGAAATCAGTTATGGCTCATTAGAAAAGCAACGTGCACCATCAAAAGCATTATTCAACATAGCTTACCATTCACTGTATACTCTTTCCTCCACTGAAAGCTTTCATCAATCATCTTTAATGTATCATCCACAACATCATGACGCCAAATCAGATAATTTTCAATCCATTTATCATCTTGCTGAAGTCTTTCCACATCTCTAGAATCGTATTTATCTGATTTATCTGGCAAATAAATCAATTATTGTAAGAATATAGCATTTGCTATGAAAACATTAAAAGATTTGTCAAGTTTCAATGTAAGCATCTGCTAGGTACACAGACTCTTTTGCAGTCTCAAACTTACAGAAAGCACAGCAAGAGAAACTGGTTAAAGATGCCTGCCTACTATGATGACATCTAGGAACACTACAAGATTATTCTCCCTAGAAAAACATTTTCTGTGATTCTTCTTAAAAAAAATTAGAAAACAAGAAGGTGTGTGAAGGGAAAATATAATTTTTCTAAAAAACTCAGGTTTCTATAATTAACATACAATTAGCATACAGTCTAAGGATCTGTGTACTGATGAGTGTACATTATATACACTAAGCATCATTAGTTCAAACTTAACTTCTCAAACTTATAGGCACCAGAAAGCCAGAGAACAGATGTCAAAATGACTATTTTTGATCACACACTGTACAACACTGCATTAAACAAAACTGTTTTCTTTAACAGGACTACACATTCTACACTTGTTAGAAATTGTTACCTTACTGAACACAAATTACATGCGATGCTAAAACAGTACAAAAACCCCAAGGTTCAAACTCTTCTTGTATCAGGTTAGCAATAGGGTAATAAGTTAACATGCTTTAGGAAGTACTTTTAAGAAGAAGAAAATAAAAGTTCTTCACTTTTTTTCAAACATAATTTTTGTAAAATCAAATACCTAACTGGTCCTATTTTTATTGTAGATATCCTTAAACAAAGGCTCAGTTTTTAGATCAATGTTCCTCTTTGTCAGAGAAATCTGCATAATTGGAATGTGAATCAAGAGCCCATGATAGAAATAGACTTCTGAAAGCAACAGACATTGGCACAAATCTCTTTGCTAGCTACTAAAAACCAGATAAGCTCTTAAACTATTCACTTAAAATTCTTTGCTATTAGTATTGAAAAAGTTAAAACTGGTTATTAATAAAGGAGATGTTAATTTTTAACACACTGGAAAGAGTTCCTCTGTCAGTAGCAATAAATTCAAACTAGCTACTTTCAGGACCATCACAATCTAACCATTAACAACTGTGAGCAAACACTTGTAGGGATGTGTATTTCAGACTCTGTAACTCCAAGAAAGATATTAAGAAAAGGACATCATTAAGTTTTACTATTTTTAGTTTTACTGGCCTACATGCAAACATATGACCTATTTTACTTGTCTTTCTATTTATACTGTTTCCTGGCACAAATTAGCTAATATAACCGTAAGAATACACCCAATTTAAATGCATCCATCCACTAGGAGTTATTAGAGTTGCACTCCCCTAGCACATCTCTTCCCATCCAATTGCTTCTCGTATACGTTATCTACTTGATTCCTTCTTCATTGGGTCACTAATTTCTCCTTCCCTGTATTCCATCCCACTACCTTACTTGCACCTTAGCCAAGCCTACGGTCAAGTCCCACTTTCCCTAATTTTAGAGTCCTACTTTCTCCTCACTGCCCGAAAACCTCCAATCTACTAAAACCTCTCACCATTTCAGTTCCTTCTCACATAATTTCTGTATGAGAAATGTCTGCTGCACCATACAGATCATTCCCTATATTCTGACACAGCCCACTAAAGTGAACACTCAGCAAAAGACTAAAATGATGTTTAACTTTTCTGCGGCTCTAAGTCAACCACAGATAGAACAAGTTGCAATGATTTTGGGCATTAAATTTTGTAAAGTCTCAAGTGCTCATTTGAAATTTGATTATCCTCCTTTGAAATTTCATTTACTAACCCTCCCCTCCCACCCAATGATCTACTATTTGGACACTTTCGCCTGAGAAATGCTAACAGTACCTAGTTTCAAGTTAGAATCATAAAAAACTAAAATTGGAGAGGATTTCTGCAGGTCATATCAGTCCCAACTCCTGCTCACAGCAAGGCTAACTGCCAAATTCAAACAGGTTGCTAAGTACCTTTTTCAGTCAACTTTTGAAAACACAAAAGGGCAGAGAGATTCTACAGCCACTCCTCATGTAACATGCATTCCAACCCAAATCCTCTCCAAAGACTTTGTCATATACAAGTAATAACTGGCACATCCACAGTCAATTAAAGGAAAATAAGCACTTGCTTCTCTTGGCCATGGCATACTAGCTGTTCTATACCTTATATTATTCAATATGGTATATTGACTATTAAAGCCACGTATTGCTACGCATAGCCACAGTGAACTAGGGCTTCGCAAGAACAAAGATTTACTTTATCATCAGTATAACTCCAGTGCCTGAGCTACCTTACTCCAACTTGGTTTAATGCTTAACACACACTAGCTTCCAGCTAAGAGTGACTCCAATTAATAGATCAGCCAAATATTTTTCTGAGATTAGTCCCATGTATACCCTATTTGTATAAGGGATTTGGATTGTGTAATTAAAAAGCCACACACCAACAGGTAAAAACTAAGAGGATAATATTTCTGGACATTTTCTTTGCTCCCAGACTCTCTTTGAGCAGAGCTGACAAAATGAGAATAGTAGACTCTGTATCAAACAATAACTTAAAAACATTCAAACATCATTACATGGAACCTGCCTCAGAACACACGTACCTGGGCCCTTAACAAATGTTCCCAAACTCTGAACTTAGATAATATTAAAAAATAATAGAAATACAACTTTGTGAATATTTGAAGAAAATGAAAGTGAAAGCTGAACACAGCCTTTTATCCAATCTTTCAGCATCAATGAAAAGTAAGGTGGATCCACACATAGCAACAGCTGAAAAAAAATTAAGTATTTTTCCTCTATTCAGCACCTAAATTCTCAACAAGATAACACACAATCTAAACTTACATATATACTACAATACACACAAAGCCAGGAACAACTAGTCAAATCTGCCTCCTAAAAGAAAGGCATTTTATCTCACACATATAAAGCAGAGTGACATGAAATTGCTGGAGTCCTACCAATAATCCAGTCATTGAAAATATGTTAATTCAGAGAAGGAATTCCTCTTCAAAATTGTGCATTTCCCATCATTCTGTAGGCACCTGGAAACTTATTTTCAAGCAATGAAAATCTGAGTGAGCAAGAAGATTGACTGGCTATCAGACATAACTTTAGAGGCCTCAAAGCTCACAGTTTTATTTAACCTTAATTTAAAAACAGCTACTTAAAGTTACTTTCATTTCCTCATTAAACATTTGAGGTCAAGGGTGAAGACTGGGAGACAATAAAAAAAATTCTGTTTGAATGCAGCTTCTTCCTATTAGTTGCCTTCCTTCTTTCTTGCTTAAGTGAGAAGTTCAGTTCTTTCTATGACCACATTCTGCCCTTTCAATAGTTGTCTTCAGGCTGAGAAACTTACAGTGGAACTCTGTGACTTAATTACTATCTTCCAACATAAAGTATCCTGTATAACACAAGACAACAGCTCTGAAAAGAACTACAGAATCATGCAGAAATAAATGAAAACAAATTTCACTGCCACAGTTTCACTGGAAGAATTAATGAAATTTTTTGACACACAGGTTGCAACATCTCTTCTCTTCACACTTTTTTTTAAGTGCCATCTACATTACCAGGAGACCAATGCTGCACTGCTGTGCTTTCTTCTGGCACTCACGCTTTAGGAAAGCTAGTAGAAATTTGAGAATATTCAACAAGAATAGAAGATTACAAAACTGAAAAGCAGACAGCACAGCTAAGTCCCACACCAAATTAATCCAGAGAAGTTCAGAATTCACAACCTGTAAGAATGACTCCTCCCTTCAGAAAGAACTTTTATATAGAAAAGAAATGTTATAGAACAAGTCATACACAAAGCTAAGAAGGGATAGCAACTCCACGCCTTTGAATAGAGAAAAAAAAACCAAAAACACTTCATTGTATAAAAAAATTAGAGAAAAAGCAACTTAACAAAGAATGTCAAGTGTTTCCATTACACAAAGCCTCTCAATTTAACTATCATCTTAAGCTATTTCAACCAACAAGTCTTGGGTCTGAAGCAGTCATAATTATAGCTCTAACCTTGGCTAGAGAAGAGAAACCCATTTTAATTGGCTGTACATGCCTAATATGTCAAGCTAAGTACCCCAGCCACTTACGTATGTGCCTCCAAGTGTTAGATGAGGAAATCAAGAAAGCAATTTAGAGAAGGTCAGTAGCCATACAAGGACAGGAATGAAGAAAACATAAGTATTTCCCCCAATAAGGAGTTATTTCAACAAAATCAAGCAGCAATAAAGAAATAAAATATCTCCTTCCACAAAATGTGATAAATTTAAACTTTTAGCAAGACTGAACACTCTCAGTGACAGTAAAGACTAATTTCATTAGAGAGCTCAAGCATAATATCACATAGTTTTCTACAAAAGTATGGGGCTTATTCTATCCATGTTTCTTTTTTTATCTTTCAAGTATTTTTTATCCTGAAAGCCAGAAACTGGGGAAAACAGATTTTTCAGATCACAAATATATATAACGAGGTATCAAAAACATATCACTATATCATATCATATACGAAAGTCATATCACTATGCTTTTTGAGGATACCCCATGTCTAAAACTTAATTTGCAACCAGCCAATATGATTAACAAAGCACATTTTGCTACCAGCTTAAAGAAAGACATGATGAAATTTAATCTTTTAAATTGGAGTTTGAAAAGTCTCTTGCAAAATCTTTTTCTTTTCAATTAAGCTTTGCCTACAAGAGAAAGGAAAGAGATACAAATGGCAAGAGGCAGGGAATATAGGCAATACAAAATGGTAAATATGCAAATGGATGTATAGAAAAGACTTTCTGAATGGAAAATTCTACCAAGATTTGATTATAAATAATTTCCACCATAACACTAAAATGGAAAGCCAGAGGCCAGAAATTAAAAGCAATTTTAGAAATTCTCTAAGGAATGAAAATTCACTAAAAGACAAGACTGCTTGCTAGAAAACACTGTTAGTACCAGTCAGTACTAGAAAATAATCCTTTTGTTTTCATTGTTCCTGTCACCACCCAAATCATTTACATCACCAACTCTCACAAAGAATCCAAACAGACAAAACAGAAATAAGGCCCCCAAACTGCAAAAATAAAATGCTGTCCGCCTACCAGATCAGATAACATTTGCTGGTCTACTGGACTAACAGGAACTTTTCAATATCGGAAATATGCCTTTTAAATAAATGCAACAAGTTTCACTACTAGGGATATACATTCCCCACCTGAACTGGAGTTGACTTTCAAATACAGCTAGAAAATTAACCGAAGAGGAAAAAACCACCACCGCAAGATCTTAGTTAACATTAAACACTACTTTGCAGTTAAGATCTCACAGTGGCCAAGCGTTCCTTCTAGAACTTCTCAATGGCCACACTTGCTGAACAACTCACACAATTAAGTTCTCATGAAAACTTTGTGGAAATGAACCAGTAAGGTTCTCTGACTCCGTGTTTTTCAAACTGTGCCTATTAAAACAATTCTTTGATTTATTTACATAAATGAAACAACTGTATAATTCAGAAAACATTTTTGGTGTTCTCAACTCCTTAAACTTTTCTGATCCTACCTTGAAAACAGTCAAAATTGATGTCTTGTTTGTTGTAACTTTTATGCTAAATATTCCAACATGTATTAGATGTGGCATTAGATGTGATTTAATACTAGACTTTCCTGAACTGGCTATATATATTTCTGTATATTCTACTTCAATCTGAAACATTGTATTCTGCCAATAAATAACTTGAACCAAAAATCAGGATTTCAAAGGCCCTCTGAGTCTTCATTTCACAACAAAATAAACATTACTGAAAAACCATCATAGCATTTGTGATCATTAGCAACACTTCCTCATGGGAGGGAAACCAGTAACTATATATATATATATATATATACACACACACATACATGGAAGAATCACTTCATAAGACAAAGTTCCTAGAATAATCAGGAACACTGTTTTCCTCAGAGGGAAAATAAAATGGTGACAGCTGCAGCCCCCAGAAACAAAAATTCCTGAAAATTTCACTCAAACTTTTAACATTCACAGCTCACCCATGAATGGAATTAGGTTTATTCTATGACCACACTAAACTTTCACAGAAAGTATCAGTTTCTCAGAGTGCCGCAACAGTGGTCCTTGTTTTTAAAGCAAACTAAAACTGCTGGAGATTAAGCATTTGTACCTTTACCACACAGAAAGTCACATGTTTGGGAGTGTCTGTATCTCCACACCGTTTTTCAAGTAAGAGGAAGCATAAAAGAATACATGTTAGAAGATACACAGCAAAGGTTGAAGGACCACATTAAACTAAAATCATGTGTTTTTCATACTTAGATTGCACATGACAACATTAATTTGCTTGAGGCACTCCTAAATTCGAGGGAGGGACTTCAGAATGTAAACTCAGAAAAGTCCTAATCCTATTTTCTTGAAAGGGGTAAGAGTCCTAAACCATGACCCAAAAATGGGCTTACTGAGAAAATACATTCAAAATACTGCAAATAGGATTACAGCTTATCTTGCAACAGTATTCAATTATTTTAATGGCTGTAGCAAGCAGCCCAATAGAGGCTTCACTGCAACTACAGAAACTCGTGGAATTCTAAGACTGTAAGGGATAGTTCAACTTAAAAGGTAATAAATACTCCCTTTTAGCAACAATTGTCCCAAAGAAGTTCTAGGCTTTCTGAAGTCACTGTTTACAAGTGCAACTCTGGGATAACAGAAAACAAAACAAGATGAATCACCTACCATAGGAAAACATACACATTAACTGAAAATATGAACAGCCAAAATGATTTGTCATTTAAGATGATCCTCCACTCTGCTGAGCCTCAGCTTTAAGAATGCAAAAGACATCTTTATTCACACAGAAATATCAAATGGTGAAATAAGATCTCTCTCCTTCAAGACATTATTCTAATAATTTTGTCATCTTGCTAGATATATTGGTCATCTCTAACAGAGACCAAAGAGGTTTCCTTTACAGAAGTTAGCAGAGCAACCATATGAAACAAAGTTGTACCATCCTCAAGATCCTCAGAGTTTGCAAGAAAAATACTATAGCAAATTACAAATAAGTCATAGAAGCATGCAACCCTTACATAAAAGGGATAGCTAGGTAACCTCAATAATTCTGATCAGGAACATCAAAGCAAAGTATGTGCTTGCAAGACTCGGACTTACATTAAAGGAAAGGCATGCAATTCCTGAACTACTGGGCTCTTACTGTATTTGCATTAAGAATTAGATAAAAGCATGTTTTTAATAGATAGCCTTTGGACAGCCATAATGAAATGTACTGCTTACTGCAGCTGTTAGCATACTCTACTATTCTTCTATCATAAATAATGCAAATAAACCTTGAAATGAAGGAACCGCCCCCCAGCTTAGCCAGGTATTCCCTTTCTCCCAGGCATACCCTACCTTCATTTACAAGTTTAAAAGCATTTGCACTTACGAGTTAGATATACAGCATGATTTTAATTAAGGCCATCACGAACATGAAGTGAAACTTACTCCTTCCTTGACAAACTTGTCGAGGTCAGAATTCTTTCCTTCGCTTCCCCCCTGCTCCAACACCTCATGTTTTATGCTCGAAAAGCCCAAGCATTGCAGCGTCCCATATCCCACACTACAGCCAAGCAAACATGAATCAAGAAGACCTGGACCTTTGCCCTGGCATGTCTTGTTGCCCAAGACAGCGATCCAGCAGAGAGCACCAAGAGCGCAGGAAGAAAACCTCCTGCTTTATGCACCATACCCACCCGGCAGCTTCGGCCACCCGAAAAAAAGGCTGAAACATCCACTCACTGGGGAAGTGTGAAGTACAGGAAGCATACAGGGGAAAAGCAGCGACACCGAGCGAGCTCCTGAGACCACAGCCACAGAGCTCCCATCCCACCCCGATCTCCACTGCCACGGCCGCGGGGCTTACCTGGCAGGTACTCCGCTTCGAAACGCCGCCGAGTTTCGCTCACCAGAGCGGCCTTATCCTGTCGCTGCTGAAGAGAAACATGAGACAGGAGGGGTGTAAAAGGAAGAGAAAGGCCACGGCCCGACACAACACCAGCCCCTCCAGTGTGTGGCCCTCACCATCCGACCCCCACCTCTTCCTCCTCCTCCTTCTCCTCTTCACCCCCAAACCTGCTACCGGCGGCCGGGACAGGCTGGGGACGGGAGGTCCGATGGCTGGCAGCCATCTGAGCACAGGTACTCACCTCCGCCATCGCCCAGCAAAGCCACCACACCACGGCGGCAAGGCCTACGACTGCCGGGCAAATAGAGAAACGGGGATACAGACGCTGCGTGACCCCGGTAGGGGCAGGGCAAAAGGAGGTGCCAGCGCTACCAACCACCCAGGAACCTCACTCCGCCCGTTCCACACCCTTCCCGGGGCTGAACCGCTGGCCCCGCCCGCTTCCCCTCCCGTCATGCTTCACGAGGCGGGAGTTTTGGAGCACGCGCGCGCTCTTCTGGCTCCTCCCGCCCTCTGTTTCTCTGCCCCCCAGCCAGGACCCGCAGCTGATGGGAGCGGGCTGGTCTTAAGGGGACTTGTCGGTGCAGGACCTGCTGCCGCCGGTCTTCTCTGACTCAGCATCCCCCGGTAGGAGATTGTGTGGCAGCTCCTGGGCCGGGCAGCTGTCAGCGGCTTTCGGGGGCGGAAGCTAGGCCGGGGCCCGCGGCCACCTCGGCCCGGCTGCGGCTGTGAGGGCCGGTGGGTGGCCCCTGTGGTGCCTTAACTGTCTGGGTCCCCTTAGGGGGGTGCCCTTTGTACCTCTGAAGCTGGTGAAACTTGGTGAGATGGCTGCGGGGCGCTCTGGGTCCCGGGGTCTTGTCAGGGGAGAGATTGAAGGGAGAGGGGGAAAGGGAGGGAGCCAACTTGGCGGCAAAGTGGCTGGACTATTCTTCAGGGACCTTTCTGCTTGAAAAGACTTCATAATTTTAACTAAGAATGAGTTGGATTTTGTAATGAAGCCTATACCTGAGTGAAAGCTCTTAAATTCAAGAATTCAAAGCACCATTAATTTCCATTCTGCTTTGTATATCTGTGGGGCTGACACGTTCAATTCAGTCACACAAACAGTGCATGCATGGATTAGTATGGTTTATTTCAACTTGTAGTATGCTGTGTACCTGTTGATGAGAGTGAATTCACGCTGTGGTAAATGAATTTATTTATTATATGTTTCAGAAACGTTTCTGCCACTTAGATCTCTCAGTATAAAGTTGCTTAACTTCATTTCAAGATTAAAGCACATACTGGATTCATGTTCTCAAATTAGTCTGTCATTGCTTTGCAGTGTGTATTTTTTCTAATTTTTAGGGATCTGTTCAGCTCTTCCCAAAATTACATTTTTTTCCTCTTCATTTTTGTAGGCGGAAAACAGATAAGTTAATTTTTCAGAGAGAAATAATCCTGACAAAAATGGAGATGCATACAATCCTCTTGTAGAGGAATATGCATAAGTAAAGATGCTTCTAGGTGATCAAGAGCAAATCTTGACCTACAATGGTGAAGTCCTTCTATTTCAGCTGTCAAACACAAAACATGTGGAGGGAGCTGCTGATAAAACAACAAACTTGTGTGTCAGAAGAATGGCATTCAACAGAGACACTAAGCTGTTTGTTCAGAAGTCTTCTGGAGCATTCAGCATGCGTGCCAGTCACTTAAAAATTGAAATAATTTGTTGTAGCTGCACTACGGATTCCAGAACAGGGATTATTCTTCCCTGCATTTTGATCAAAAAGAAAAAACGGAACAATGTTTCCAAATACCTTTTGTTGTTGCTTCACAGCTCAAATCAATTTGAGCAGTCCTTTCATTTTAAATTGGATTATGAGCTGAAAGAAGACATCAAGTTGTTTACTGGCCCTTCAGTGTTGTGGAGACATGCCAACAAGCTGTTCTACATCTCTTCTGACACCTGCACAGTTCGAAGTGCTCCTGTTCAGCTTTCTTCTGTTGTGTGGACAGGTGAAATGGGGGATAAAAGCACAGTTGTCTTAGGGATAAGAACTGCTTGCCTGCCAGACAATGAAGATCAGGATGAGTTTTCCACTTCAAACAGAGCTATCTGGGGTAGTGAGTTCTTTGGCTATGCAATAGAAACACAAAAAATGCTAACTGGCACATGCTTTATGCCTCATGCATACAGCAGAGTGGTATCTTCTGTCTATGTCTGCAAGAATGAGATACTGAAAAAACAGCTCCGAATATCACTTGTTGCAATTACCCACAAGAATCAGCTTATTTGGTTCCAGGATGGTCTCCCTAAAGGTGTTTGTGAGCTTCCTTATGAGAAACCATGTTCAGTAAAAACAGCTGTAACCAGTAGCAATGATGTGCTATTTATTGTGTCTTTTGCCTCCGGGAATGTCTGTGTTGTACAGAGGAGAGACAGCTTACAGGTATTTGTGGCTTTAAGCAGCTCCCTTTTACTACTATGTGTTTATTTGCATAAATTTCTTATTAGAAGTTTCTGCAACTGAAAAGTCACATGTTTTAAGTTTTTTACTTTTTTTTTTTTGTTGTTTCTGTTAACCTACCTGAAGTATGAGATTGTTTTGCTTTCACTGCTTGCTTATATATCTGACAACAAACCCTGGCTTCTGTTATTTAATAATATGTTTCATGAATCTGAGCCAAAGCTTCTATTTCTAATTGAAAAATTCCATAATTTTAGAACCTGAAGTTGTAAGATACTTGTGAGTGTGCCTACATAATTTGTGTTAAAGTGAAAGTAAACTAGTACCATTGCAGAGCATAAACTTCTTGCTGAAATTTAAAAGCCTTTTGAATCTCACTTCCTAGTAACAAGAAGTATTGTTTCACGAAAATGACAGGAGGCCTCTCTTATGTTTTCTAAAGTCAGGACAGACAAAGTTAACTGTTAGGCGTTTGTAATACTCTTATCAAGATGACTTACATAACTGAAGAAATTTCTTTAGTCCTATTTAGTCCTCAGCATTATTGTACATATTTGTCTTTACCTTTCAAACATATTTAAGTGCTTAATGCAACAAATATACTTTTGAATGTCAAAGGTTATCATATCTTTAACAGATCTGCAAACATTATGGGTTCTAAATAATGTTACAGCTTTCAGCTATTCAGCTGTTCGAGTACACTGAAAAGTTATCATCTTCTATGTGTTCTGGAAAGTAGCTAATTTTTCCCACAGTTACATAGGCTGTAAATGGAGTGAGAGCTTGAAGCTTCTTAACATTACTATATTCCACACACCTGAACAGGCTGCCTCTTTATAAAAAGCACGCTTCATCAAAATTAAATTTCAAACTGATTTATTAAAAACTATGTATTTGAAAACCTCTTCTACTGTAGGTGGCTTCCAAATGGCAAAAAGTGAAGTCTGTTCTGGTGGATGATTTTATTGGGTCTGGAAGTGAGCAACTGTTACTGTTTTTTAATGATGACTCCAATACAGATGTGTTAAGCACATTCAAAATAACAGATCTTGGAGCGGTCGACTATGCAGTAAGTTCAACTTGCTGTTTCTCAGCTGCTTAGTCTGTGCTTACTAAATTGACAAAACTGCATAAAATCACTGAAGGATTGGTGCAAAGTAAAATTTGATGTGTGTTGTAAAATGCTCTGAAGTTTGAATCTGGCATTCCCTGCTGTAAACATAAAATAATTTATCTGAAGAGATTATTCTGTTTCCTTGATAACATCAACCTAATTTTGGGAAATTAAACTAACGCAGTTGCAAATGCTTGTCATATGTATGCTGCAGGTATGCTACAATGCTTGCCTTTTGGCAAAGAACTCTTAATTAAGGCCATAATGCTCGTTAATTATCTTCTTATAATTGGTTCTTTCCATTATGTGCTATCACACTCTAATCGCATTGAGAAGATTTTTCTTGTAAAATGCACAGTGATTTTGCTGTTTTTTTTTCAATTTTCCCTAGGTTTTTATAATGCTTTGTAATAGCCTATACCTTACCTTCAGCTTTTTAATTAATTCAGGGGGTTGTTTCTTTTTTTTTTTTTTTTTTTTTTTTTTTAGAGTGGAACTAATTATAAACATGATGTTCCTGCTGCAGAAGGATTGCAAGAGAATGGTTTGCTTACTGTCCAAGCCCTTGAAACACGATTACAGGTTTGTACTTCGTAGTTCTGCCTCCTTATTTGCTCCAAATTACTTTTCTGTATCATTACATTAGCTAAAGGGTGAGGTTAATGGTACTGGTTTTATTGGAGAAGTGTTTCAGGGAGAAGACAACATTGTTAAGTATCCATTCTTGAATCAATGATAGTTTGTATTTCAGTTCTCTCAGTTGATGCAAATGCATTTGGGTAATTGTAAGTGTCTAACTGAAGTTTAATCAAAATTTTGCAGCTATGTTGAAGCTATCCCATCAAAGCTTCATAATACTCATTTTACAGATGTTTAACTATCGGTTTAGTAAAACCAGAACTTTTGCTCCACATTACATACTTTGAGATAGCGTAAAGCCAGATCCCCAGTGAGTGCCAATGAGAGTGCCAGTCCTTAAAATAATGTGTTATGGTCTGTTTCTTGGTCCACAGACTTCAATCAAATTGGCTTTTACTTTTGCCTCAGTTAGTGACTACCACCTGCTGATGTTTTTCTTCCTGTTACTAGCAATTTTATAAGCATAATTTTGCAAGGATAATTTTGTTAAGTACAGTAGGTAAAGCTAAAATGTGTCCTTCTTTTAATTAGCTTCATTTATAAAACAAGCTGGGGGGGATTCGCCATAGTCCAAGTGATCAATGGGAATAAGTCATTGCCTGCCTTTCTTTCTACCTTTTGTCCTGCTAGTAAACACCCAGCATACTCTCAGAGATGTTCTTCGGCAGTGTTGTGTGATGGCCTATACCAAGTAGGTAATAATTGACAAAATTGAAAGATTGATTAAAAAAAAAGTTTTAGGAGGTTAGTGTAAATCTCAAAGTGAGTCAATGATGTGAGGCCATTGTTAAGTTTGCTAACTGCTTATATCTGAGATAAGAGGTAATTATTCCTGTGATTTGAGAATTAGTGAAACCTGAAGTAGGATATTGTGGCAGCTTTATCTACAGCCTTTAAAAATGAAGCAAATTAACTGGCAGAAGTTTATTACTGGAAGAAAAGGAGGACTATAGCATATTAGAAAATGTGTAAAAAAAAAAAAAAAAAAATTCTAGGTTTAATTACAAACAAGATGTCTAGGTAGTTATTATACAACTTCTGAAAGATAAAAGCTGTCGTTTGGAGAACACTGGATAATAGTTTCTGGTTTTGTTTTCTCTTTATTTTCCTTCAATTTTTTCTGAAACTGGAAGGTGTAAGAAAGCAGAAGTTGGTTTAATTTTGGGGACCTCTTGAGGTCCCTTCCAGCCCTGCATTTTTACAGCTGTTCAGTTGCATGTTGTTTTAGTTGTTTCTGGGTTCTTTTAGGTAATTATCTGTTTTAAAACAGCTGCATTCTTTCCCTACTCATTACATTATTTTCCTCCTCTACAACACAGAAGTTAGTTTGTCACTCATTTGTTTTTGCTTCCACTGTTGTAAGGAAGATTTGCCATTGCAACTGACAGCTGTGTATGCTCTGTAACTATGTTCTGTGGCTGTTCTTTTAACACACCAACTGGCTTTCAGCTATACAGCTCTGTGAGTTTGTGTTAAGACCAAATGAATAGTCTGGTTTGTGCATTCTCCTGGAAATAAGCACTAGCTGGAGATTTCATGTAGCATCTGCTGATAAAGTCCTCAGACACAGAATCCTCCATAAGACTTTTGTTTGTTTGTTTAGGTATCTTTTTGATCTCTATTTTTCAAGCCATGTGCTAGCACAAGCATTGTAAGCAAGGCAGAAATCTTCCTATGCTTTAATGCTGTAAATCTTTGCTATTGTCATGCTGATGAATTTCAAAGTATGTGCATATATCTCTTTTTTGACCTTACTGTTGCTTCCTTGTTGAGATCTCCATTGTTCTGTATGTTTCCCTGGACAATGAAATACTCTTGCTGTTTTTTTGTCATCTGATATACAACTGAATTTCAAGGATGATTGTTTTGATGCCATAGTGCATGGATCCTGCTTAGCTTCCAAAGGTTATTTAGCCTTTATCATCAAAATTTAGGTCTTCCAGAAATTTGCAATCAAAACACATTTTGACAGTCTCTATGGAATCTTTTAGGGCAAAAAGAAATAGTAGATGCAGTCCTTTTTTCATATTTTGTTGCTTATCCCTTATTTCACATTTGCATAGCTGTTTTCTTGCCTTGTCAGAACTTCAACAGGGCTGAGTCCACTGCAGTATGAGGAGGTTGCATTTAAGTTGTATACAGTAATACATGTAAGTTGCATTTTGCAGTAGGGTAATTTAAAAATGTGTCAGCCTGTGCATTTTTTAATTGTCCTATGTCTGCATTCAGCCTTTTTTCCTCTGAAGACTTTTTTTCTTTAACACTTGTTTTAGTACCCCCTGAAGACTACTTCCTTTGATAGTGTACTGTAGTTATGTTACAAGAGATGAGGTTACAGGGTTTCTCATGGGTTTGGTTGTTCTGGTAGACGTACCGTAAGTCAGAGGTGTCTTTTTATGTCCACTGGCCTGTTCCCCTCACAACTACTTAAACAGTTGTGTATGGATTGTAATGCCAAATTCTTTTTCATGTGATTAACTTGTTTCCTTTGACTTGGTTTGCCTGGCTTTGGGCAGTTATTTTTTCAATCCCTATTGGTGATACATTGAATTGCTGTGAATGCTTCATCCCTGGCGGTGTTCAAGGCGGGGTTGGACATAGCCTTGGATGGCATGGTTTAGTGGGAGGTGTCCCTGCCCATGGCAGGGGGGGTTGGAACTAGATGATCTTAAGGTTCTTTCCAACCCTAACTATTCTATGATTCAATGATTGTCAGGTTGTTCTGTTCTCATTCTGATAATGCTGATTTGGTGGTAGGTAGAATGTTGTTTAAGAAATGTTCTATGATTTAACTTTTATTACTATTTTTAGTGCAAGTTTTAAGCATTTTTCCATCTGTTCTGGATTGGCCTGTTTTTTTGGTGTTTTTACATAAGGGATTTTAGTCACTTGAAAAACACAGACCCAGTTATTTAGTGCATGAGCTGCTTCAGCATGTAAATTTCTGAATTGTTTCCATCTGGCTTTTTTTTTTTTACTTTTTCCATTTTACCTCTCTTTTTCCCAATATTTTTTGGTCGTAACAATCGTGAATCTTCCTTTCCATTTTCTTCGCTTTCTAGAAGTGCCACAGTTCTTGGCTCGGTGGTTTTAACTTTGTATGTATGGGTATTTATTTATTTATTTATGAATGCTGCAACTTTAAATGGAGTGTGTCAATGCACTTGGCTGTTCTGCTTACTAGTAAGCCTCTGCCTTAATCTGCTTTGCTTTTGGCAGTGATTCATCTCTTCTGCTGTTCATACTGGATTTATTACAGCTGTACTGTGTTTGGCTCTAGACTATTTTTATGCTGATGTTTGTTTTATATTTTAAGGTGATCTAGTTTTATTTTCTTAGTTTCCCTGTGCAAAGATCATGACTTCTACTGGTGCTTGTTGCATAATACATCTTGGCATATGGAACAAAGGGTTTGCCAGAGGGAGCTGATGGAGGGCAGCACCCAGTCTTGGATTTGCCATGTGGTAGATTTTGTGTCTTTTTCTTGTTTGTTTTGTGAGGAAAAAGGGCTAGGAAAAAGGGCTAGCAAAAAGTCAGATCCATCAGCAGGCATACCTCAGTGAATCTTTGGCCATTTTGACCACTTCAGTCTGTGATTCCCCATTTGCTTTTTGTTTCTTGGTTATTTATTCAGGAGGTGCTCACCAATAGCAGTAAGAAGACAGTTTGGTGTTCTGATGACCTTGATTAGGAAGGTGTTGTAAAAGCATCCTTGTTCTTAAATCTTCCTTTTATTCTCCTTTCTCAAGTCTGGCACTGTATTATTGCTTGGAATCTGGTACTTGCAATGCATGATTAGATAGGTAGCAAATTAAATTTTTTACAGAACTTATAATCATGAATGCTACTTGCTCTAAATGGTCTTTACCATTGCACCTTGAGCAGAGAGAGGGCATCTCTTCGCTTACATGAAGTGGTCTTTATTCAGGCTTGTCAGTTGCTTATGATTGATCCTGATTATTTGTTCGGGGTTTTTTTTGGGGGGGGGGAGAAGTTTGGGTTTGCATTTCAGTGGTGAGCTTTGTTCTCTTCTCTCCTTGGCAGCATAGGATTTCTCAGGATCTTGCTTTCCCGATAATAGCTTTTGAGAGCTTTCTTAAAATCTAAGCAGCTGGTGCTGGCATGCTGCTTTCTTGCCTTTTTTTTTTTTTTGTCTGTTTGTAAAACTGCCAGCTCGTCAATATATTTAGTTGACCAGTAATCAATACAAATCTTGATAAGAAATTGAAACTCATTTGAAACTCAGATCAATGGAAAAGGGAAGTAGGAATAATAATGAAAGGGCTGGATATCTACATAATTAAATAAAATTGACCTTAAAAGTTTATATTAAACTTGAGGTTTCATATCAAGAGGCCAAGATACTGAGATTAATATTTTGGATCTTGAATGCATAAAAATAGAAAGCTGAAGAGATATTTTGGTACCTTCAACATTGGCTCTTATTTGCAGTAGACCTAAGCATAAGTGTAATGAGAGTTTTTATCTTTTGCAGGCTGGTTACACTTGTGTTCGAGAGCTACAGCAGCATTTAAATCTCAAAAAGAAGGTTATTTTTGAATCTTGCAGAGCATTAATAGATCTTGTTGAAGAAAGAACCCATATCCTACCAACTGCAGAAGAGGTAAATTGCAGAAGAGATCAATTCTGAATTCTGCCCAGCCATTTGTAGAGGGTGCTTCTCTCAACCACTTGTTACTTTCACCAGTAGGGTTGCCACTATCAAAACTCATTAATCTGCTTTTTAAGTCTGGTTCATTACCTTAACCTGCCATTGTATGTACACAAGAGTAAATTTGGGTTTCTTTACTTGAAATTGATTTGCACAATACCACCTGACAACTGAGTTGCATGGAGGAGTAACATCTAACACAGAAGTGGATTATGCAACCTTAATTGGCACAGTTGCCTAGATGTTGAATACCTATCTATGGTTGAACATGTTAGGAAAAGTGAGCTGTCATAGATATGTATAAGCAAAATTTATTTATAATGGGAACCGAGTGAACTGTGGGCTGAGAAGGCGGTGGAGCTTGGGAAAATGTTATCTTAATGTGTTACTTAAAAGAAGCCTCCTAATTTACTTGAAATGGAGTTGATCTTGTTTATAAGGAGAGAATGGGTTGTACTTTCTTGGTATCGTGTTTTAAGAAAATGCAATTCTATCTTTTGAATCTATTGTAGAGAATAAAGTAGTGTATATAGATTTCATTTAGGTATTTTAAAAGCACTTCCAGCAATCATTTGTGGTAAAATGAGAAGTAATGCAGTTTAAAAAGAAATAATGTCTCCACTTTATCTAAAAGACCCAACATTTTTCTCTAAGGAAGGTCTTGTCTCTCTCTGGAGTGACATAGAAAATCCTCCTCATTCTCTTAGTAAAGAGACCTCGTTGGCATCTAAAGTCCCAGAGCACTTCACAGAGAAATTGTGGCAGCGTGTTGTTGGTGACAGCTTGATAGTTGGAGTAAAACTAACTGAATCATTTTACTTGTAAGTATATGAATTTATCTCATAATTTTGAGTAGTTTTATAGAAACTGAATTTGAGGTTAAGCTGTGCAGTAGCAAGAGTGCACTTTTGAGCTTTGAACTTTCTCATTTTGAACATCTGTATATAAAATGTTTCAAGTGTGTCTTTGTCAGTATTGTGGCTGCTGCTTTTATCTCTGTAGCTCTGCACAAAAAAAAACAAACCGAGCATTGTATAGCAAAAAATCAGTTGTGTCAGTATAACCACATCATTACTGGAGGCTTTTACGGAAGAGTTTTCTTCATAGTCCATGTTGACTGACATAGCTATGCTGATGCCAGTATGTGGTGTAGATAAAGCTCTGTCTTAGCTATATAGCTCTTGATGCCTTACTGTTAATATCTTGCATTCCTGAAGAGTGACTTGCTTAAAGAAGCACAAAAGAAAACATTTTAAATTCACTGATCAGCTTAATAAATACTCAGCTTTTGAACTGAAGTATCTACAGCCAAATGTCCATTCAAATCAATACTTGCTAAGCTTATGTATTGTGTAACGTGGAACAAGCAGACATACAATACTTACACCTTCAAAATTTTGTTTATTCTTGTTATTGTCTTTAAATGTATTAATTTATTCTCTTCATTTTAATTGCTCAGTTGTAGATGTAAATACTACTTATATCATTTCCTCCTTGCAGGGAGGAAACTAATTTGGAACACAGTTCAGCAAACCAGGATTACATTACACAATGCGCATTGTAAATTTCTGTTTTAATGTATACTGTGGTGGAGTCAGAACTTTCCTTTTGACCTGTATCTCCGCAAGTAGTGTAGCTGATACTGTGTTAGGGTAAGCTTAAAGACTGCTGATGCCACTGAAAATCATTCAAGTGGTGGTGAGAGAGCTGACCTGCTATGCCCTTTGGCCATTCTGCTGGAGCTACGGGTATATTATTTCTCAACTGCCAGATTGCTATAACTTTACAAGAAAGTTGACTTCATCTTCCTGACAGCTTCTGTTAAGAGCCACTGAGGCAAGAGATTGTTTTTGCCTTTCCAGTATTCATTCTTTTAGCTTTGATGATGATGACTTCATTTTTGAAAATTAAATACTTCATTCCTCTATAGCTTCAGAAATTCTCAGAAGATTTGGAGCCATTCCCTATAAACCAGCAGCAATATTGCTCTCTCCCCCATTTTTACAGTTGAGAAAAGATTTATGAAGATGAAGTCATTTGTCAAAGGCTTCCTGGTAGGCTAGCAGCAGAACCTAGGTCTGCTGGGCTCCACTTCAGTACTGTTCACAAAGACCTGTGTTTAGGGGAAAAGGGCTTGCTTTCTCTCCATCACAGCACTGTAAGTCTTTATTGATTACTTTTGTGCTTCTTAATAAGCCAAGATTGCAGTGAAACTTTAGATTGCATTACGAGGTGGCGATGCTTCTCCCTAAAGAAAAAGATATTCATAAGACTTTAGATGACATCTTGAGACTGAATTGATTGACAGAATAAAATATTCATTAAGAGAGTATCTGATATTAGCATTTCATTGAAAGAACCGTGTATTGAATAAATAAAGTACTTTCAGGAAATTACTGCATTTTTAAGGTAATAGTATTTGAAACCTTTTATTTTACTTTCTACCTCAAATTTTGTTTGGGTATCGATAAAATAACATAGAACATCAGAAAAGCTTTTAGTCCTCAAAGAGGGCAGAAGATACTTTCTGTAATTTTTTAATTAAAAGATAGTTAAATCTTTAGAAATAAATTATAAATGTCATAGAGTATCTGCATGGGCCGTGTCTAATTTTCAACATTTTCTGGGTGAATTAGAAATCCAAATTCTTTCAGTTGAAATGAGGCATCTAACTCCTAGAAGCCTTTTAAAAAATTCAGTCTACCTTTTGAAAATCTTTATACTAAGCTTAGGTGAAATAGTCATTTGAAGGACTTATACTCTTTGCACAGTCTGACTTAACCTGAAATGATATTGGAGTTTGTGGTAGTCTTAAATGTCTGTGCGTGTCTAGATATATATATATATATATACACACACATATATATATATTTCTGCAAAGTTCTGGTTATTTGTCAGAGAAAAAAAATACAAACTGGAGGTGCAGTCATCTTATATGGATTTTCACAGGTCACTGAGTGATGTCAGTTTATCTTTACTGGTGGATCAAAACTTCTCTTCGATTTCTCCAATTATCAAGTGTCGAAATAAGATCATTAAGCTGAACAAAGCCTTCTCAGCATTGGCTGTTTCCTCCTGTCAAATTGAGCCTCCTCCAAAAAAGATGAAACTGGACTTGCATGGCAAGTATGATATGAAAAAAGAGTTTCCTCAGCTGAATGAAGCAAAGTCAGTCATTGCCGTTACCAGCCTTTCACCATTACTGGCATTTCACCGTGTATGTTGCATAGTTCTTCTACATGCAAAGAAACAAAAATGTCGGACTGATAGCTTACAGGAGAGCAAAAAGATTACTGTACTCTGTGGGAAAATTTCGTTAAGTCTGGAAGATGTTTCAAATGGAAAATATTCAGTAAAGATGCTAAAGGATAATAATTACTGTACAGGTAAATGGATTGATATATTTTGGATTCATAAATACATGGTTGATTCTTATGTTCACTATAAGTGATGCCAAGCTGTTTTGAAGATGTAATCATATCTCTGTCTTTGAACATGAGCTGCATAGACCTGTTGGAAATTAAAAGCTGGGTGGAGTAAAAGACAGAACATTTTTCAAAATGGAAAAAATGTTCAATGATTTCCTGTGGGGTTTTTATGCTGCATTGGTGCTGAAACGTCTCTGGATAGGTTAATCCTGAAGATAAGTCTTAGTACAGGTTGCTGAAGGCTGGGGTTTTTTTCCTACAAGTAAGATACTTAACTATTTATTAGATACAAAAATATTCTTTTTTTCTTCTCCTATAGTATTACCTCTTAAATGATACCAAAGTAATTCAAGCTTTTCCTCATCTCTGTGTCTATTGTCATTTATTTTCATTTCTTTTAGTATTCCTGATTTAATTGATTTTGAATTGTGCTTCTGCTCATGTAGTGAAATACCCTTTTGATCATTTGTAATGAATTTTAATTTCTTTCTTCCTTTAATGCTGTGTCATGGGCTAAAGCCAACATAGAATCATAGAGAAGTTAGGGTTGGAAAGGACCTTAAGAACATGTCATCTTACTAGCTACAGGAGGCTATTAATAGTCTTTGGCAAGATGCCATTTATCTTTAGAGCTTTCATTAAATAGGTGGGGCTCTGTTAATCAGTTAACTCATTTGCTTAACAGAAGTAGGTATAAGAATTTAGGTGAAAATTCCCAAAAAATGCCTGTATGCAGGTGCAAACTCTACGTAAAACTGGGGCTGTGAACCCAATTTTTTGCATAAGCAAAGCTTAATGCATGCAACATGATCAAAATGTTCAGGCCACGTGTTTTGTTACTGTATTTTCTTGCAGGTTCCTTGGAAGATATATTTGCTGTCCTTGCAGTATCTGTCAGATTCTCCTTTCAGATTGTGTCTTCTGATTACGCATTGGCTCCAGTAAATTCATGGTTACTGGGAGAAATGGAGTGCACACCATTTAAGGAATGCCATGACAACATGTTCTGTCATAAAGCAGGAATTGTATATGGTACAGTTTTTAAATGGACCCTGAAAAATCCATTTGAAGGGTTTCTAATGTTATTTTGCAGGTAAAATTGCTTAGAAAGAGTTGAGTATATTCATTTTGCATGCACACTTTTTTATCTTTACAGTATTTCTTACAGGTACCATGAACAACAGCCAAAACCATAATTAATAGTCTTCTAATATTGATGATGTGGCAATCATCAGCAATAACAGATCAATTTCAAATCAGAGCTATGACTGAACATGAATTGTATCGTTTAATTTTGTCTGTGCTAGAACACTGAATTACAGACAAATCTAGTCTCCATTAATATCTGCTTGGTGCTATTTCTTTTGTTCATTTTGCTGCACATGAATTTTATATTTTTTTCTTACATTATTCTTAGTATAACGTATTTTTTCTTCAATATGTGTTGATTTAAAAAAAATATCTTACGGGAATATTAAAAACAAATAAGAAAAACCCTAAACAAACAGCAACAAACCTTAAGTTATATTAAATTTTAATTTATTGCTATGTCATTTTGTAATTTAGTACTGCAACATAAATTTAGTCCAATTTTGTATGTGTTTCTGAAATATTTATTTCATACCTACAATGTTTTTGAAAAGTAAATAATTTGAAGAGTCTCAGTGATTTGTTTTTTCTTACGTAGATTCTTGGACATATGTCTATAAAATTTCCTAAAGCAGGCTATACAAGTTAGTTATATTGCCATGATATATCATTTAGCTGGATACGGCTCCCAACTTAAAAAGTATGTTGTATTGCTGAATGTTTCCTGTCCTGGAGACTTCAAGCTAAAAAATAAAAGGAAGAGAAGATGTGTCTCCCAACAGTTTCTAATTTATAATGAGTTTGAATCTTTTACTCAGTGTAGGAGTTGATTTCTTTCTTTTATCTAAGAGGAAAAGCTGAATTGTTTAAGAAATCAATCAGTAAAATTTTAAGCCTAAAGGCTTTTGATTCCTTTTAAAATGTTATTTGATACTATACACTTTTGGTCCAACTTAGTATTAATAGTGAACTCCATGTTTATGGTGTAACTATGATTGTATTTTCTACGTCTTTTTTTCCCATCTTTAGATTAATCTTTTATCCAGCTGGGATATTTCTGTCATTGGTGGGAACTACAGACTATTTTTTTTCCACAGCCTTTCAGAACTAACAAAATTACTATAGCTGTTATAAGTAGTGGAACATTCCAGATAAGTAAATTGAAATAGGCATTTTTCCTTAAACTACTTCTTTCTGAGAAAACTAGCTACTAAGGATGCTTGTAGGGTTTTGGGGGTTGGTTTTCTGTTTGTTTGTTTTGGTTGTTTTGTTGTGTGTTTTTTTGTTTGTTTTTTTTTTTTTTGGTTGGTTGGTGTTATTGTGGATTTTTTTTCTGTTTTTTTTTGTTTTGTTTTTTTTTTTTTTTTTTCCCCTGAAAAGATATTATGGCAAACACTGGAAATAAGACTTTGGAGAAACTCTACATTCCTCTTAGAATAAGGGCTATGTCATTGTTTCATATATGCTACACTGGTGTCCAGGAGAGTAGGTTCCTGATGATTGCAAGCACTATTTTATCTTGCTTTCTTAATAATTTTGAATGTCTGATTTTTAAGTGCAACTTTCCCTCAATAATGACCATTTAAATAGGTGCTGTGGGCCACCTAATAGCCATGGTGTGAGTTGATCATGACAATCTATGAATAAAAGTGACTTTTCACTGCCCCTAAGTGTAGACTAAACAGTGCATTTCCTTTATATTATTGTATGTAGCCTTCATGTACAATGACTTGCTGTTCAAAGAAACAAGTAATGCTCATGAAACCTTAATCATGCACATATATTTTAGCATGGAATAGTTAAGTTCCTGAGGTTTGCTTAGTGTCAAAGTGGTGGCTAGTGTACCATTAGAAAACCTTTGCTGATTCTTGTATGTACAGTATACGTAGTACTTCAAAGCATAATCAGCATACATGTTTCCCTGTTTCACTTTAAGTAATTTTGTTTTATTTTTCCATGATAGAATTTTGAAGATACAAGGTAGTTCTAATAATAATAATCATCTTCATCATCATCATCTTATTTTGCAGAAATCTGACTGTTTTGTTCCAGTGCCTTTATAGCCTTATTAGAGTTCTCCCACCAAGCTGTGATCTAAAACTCCTGAAATGTGGAAGCAAAGGTATACTAACTGAACAGTTAGCACTGGCTTTGGAAAAAGAAATGCTCACCTCCAGGAATTCTTTCTTCTCAAAAGAAAGTAAAGCTGAAAACAGTTTGATATGGGGGAATGAGCCTGGCAAGACAATCACTGATGTTCCCGTGGCTTCTTTACTGGACAGTGAGGAAGGGGTTCAGCAATTCAGAAAAAAGCTTCAGAATGAAGGCAAAGAGAGTATGCTGAGTATGAATCAAACAATGAATGGTGACCTTTACCAGGAAATTTCTTTGAAAATAGCAGCTGCTCAGCGCAGTTCAGATATGATTGCATGGAGACTGAGCAAGTTCTAGAAACTATTTACCGCATTTGTCTTGAAGAATATTCTGTTAAAATTATACTATTAAATAATATTTATATTTTCATGGCTACTTGCTTTTTATTGTATAGCTCAGTTATTTCTACAGATAAATACTGGTATTTTGATTGACAACTTGTAGCTGGTTTAGCAAGAATTTAATATTAAAGGTAGCTGAGTTGTTATTTTGTTACATAATTTGAAAATATTCTTTTTAAAGTATTTTCTAATAATTCCTATTCCAAAATTCTATTTCATGAATCACGAATGAGCTGTATTAGAAAAAAGATAACAAGTGTGTTGTTGCGGTTTAAGCCCAGTCAGCCACATAGTTTGCTCACTCACTCCCCCCTCTTCCCCGTGCTCCCGGAGGGATGGGAAGGAGAACTGAAAGAATGCAACTCCCACAGGTTGCGATAAGAACAGTGCAGTAACTGAGGTATAATACAAACCACTGCTGCTACCACCAATAATGATAATGACGAGGGAAATACAAGGAAAGAGAATACAACTGCTCACCACCCAATACCAAGCTCGACTCACCAGCGAACCCCCACCCTTCTGGGTCTCTGCCCTCCTTTTTGCATCCTGGGTGTGACGTGCTGTAGTATGGAATACCTCTTTGGTCAGTTTGGGTCAGGTGTCCTGTCTCTGCTTCCTCCCAGCTTCCCCTCCCTCCTCCCTGGCAGAGCATGAGACTCAGAAAGTCCTTGGTCAGACCAAAATATTCGAAGCTGTAACTGAAAACACTGGTGTTATCAGTGCTGTTCCCAGGCCAAAACTCATGACTGTCCAGCCTCGGGGAAAATCTCTTGGTCTTCCTACGTCATTGTCTAACCCCAGAAAAGTCCCACACCCCACTCTGCTTTAACTCTCAGGACCGGACGAAATGGTTGTGGGTAAAACACACTCTGTATGTGGGCCAATATTGTGATCCTCATCACAATCAGCAGGCAGGTCTCAAGGGTACCCGAAGGCCATTCAAACCCTTCAGAGCTCTCAAATGAGGCTGCTGTACTTGTCACTGGGGCTGGTGTAGCTGCTGGGCTTGCCGGCTCTCTCACCACCAGCTTCTCTTTGTCTGAGTCCAGATCTTCCTCCTTTGCCTTGCTGCGAAGTGCTTCGTTGTCTCCTGCATCCTCCTGGGGCTCAGGCTCGCGGGGCTCTGCGGGAGGCTGCCGGGGAATGCTCTCGGCTGCCGCGGGGCTGGGCTTGGCTGCGGGGCCCACCTTCTCTGCCGCCTCCTGGGGCTCCTGGTCCCCATGGCCGTGCTCCCGGGCCGGTTCGGCTGCCGGCAGTTCCTGGAGCCGCCCCACCTCAGCCTTACGAAGACAGAGGCGAGGACGAGGGCCAGGACAGTGAAGAGCAGCCGAGCTGCCAGGTACAAGTCCACGGCCACATCCACCCCTGCTGCTGGAGCCCGCCTGTATTACAAGTCATTGCCATAAAGTACAATGAAACAAGAACCTTAACCCAAAACCCATATCTGAAAAGTGTTAGGATAACAAATACCGGCTGTAAGTAAAGTACCACATGCAGACCCTGTGAGATAACAACATTGAGAGCCAATAAATCAGCATTGTGACGACTGGCTATTAATCCTGTCTTTATCTCAACCCCTCGTGCCCCACGTTGTGCGCCAAAAAGAACTGTCATAGTTTAAGCCCAGTCAGCCATGCAGTTTGCTCACTCACTCCCCCCTCTTTCTTCCCTCAGCTCCTGAAGGGATGGGAAGGAGAATCAAAAGAATGCAACTCCCACAGGTTGAGATAAGAACAGTCCAGCAACTAGGGTGTAACACAAACCACCACTGCTACCACCAATAATAATAATGACAAGAGAAAATACAAGGGAAGAGAATACAACTGCTCACTACGCGATTACCATCCTGACCCAGCAGTGAGCCCCTCTCTTCCGGGTCCCTGCCCTCGTTTTTTTTTTTTTTTTACATCCTGGGCATGAAGTGCTGTGGTATGGAATACCTCTTTGGTCAGTTTGGGTCAGGTGTCCTGTCTCTGCTTCCTCCCAGCTTCCCCTCCTCCCTGGCAGAGCATGAAACTCAGAAAGTCCTTGGTCAGACCAAAACATTTCAGCAGTAACCGAAAGCATCGGTGTTATCAGTGCTGTTCCCAGGCTCAAAGTCGAAAACACAGCACTGCACCAGCTACCAAGGAGATAAATGACTGCTACTGCTGAACCCAGGACATATGTACAGTTTAAAATAGTCCTTTTAAACTTGAAAGATGACCATTTACACAGGTAAAACTTCTATCTTAAGACAGCTATAGAAATGATCAAAGTTGAGTAACAAAAATGAATAATTTGATTATGCGGCTTGACAAATTTAAAGAAGAGGGATCTTATCTTTGTTATATATATCAAGCCTTTTAAATAACTTGTAATGATACTACTTGAGAAAGAGAACTCTGGTTGCATCTTGCAGCACTGTCTTCTAGAGTCCATACTCAGGTCTGAGTGATTTTGACGTTTTGGAGCTAGAGAACCAGATCAGGGCTTTTACAAAATTTCAAGAACTCATGAAGCTTTGCTCTGTAATAAAACACCTTCAGGTCTGAGAGGTCCATTCCCACCTAGGATCTGGTGCTACAACTAATCTTTGGAAAACGCTGGAGGAAGCTGTCTTTCCTTGGATGTTAACCTAGTTTCAATGTCAGAAGACTTGTTTGCTCCTTCCCTGAGTCATAAATGGCTATCTGCTGATACTAGCTGCTCACTGGTTTTGGCCTATCTCAAATATTTTAAATATTAGGCAACTCTTTGTTTATTATTCCTCCCGTCTCTGGTTTAAACGAGATACTGCCTGTGCATCTAAGAAGAGAACTGCCTGTGATCCCGCAGGTACTACTTGCTGAGGTACTTGCTTTCTAATAATCTTTTCCCACCATTCTTCAGCTTTGTGAGGGGCAGAAAGCTTAGAAAATCCCAAATCACAATAATTTCCTTCCCTTTATCTCTGCTTTATGTAAGCGAAACATTCCTTGTGTTTGTCACCATTTTTCTAAAGTTGTCATTTTGCTTTTCAGTTTTCCTGTAAACACAGTTTTTAATAGTTAATGTCTGCAGCATGCACTCTGGCAATAAAAGATACTTAAAAGATACTTATTGATTCAAAGGAACACTGGCATTTCGTCAGAAGGTTCAACTTCTGTATATATGTCTTCTAGAAGCACTAGAGTGATTTCCAATCCAAGGTGTTCTCTCATATTGGCAACAGGAGTGAAACAGTGCACATCTAAATGCAAACCACTAGCTAGAACAACAGTAAATGAGAGAACACTGTGCTGTATAAGTTCAACCCAGTTTAGTGATGCAGTCTGGCTTTTGAGATACTCAGAGTATTAAATGCCTCTTTTCGGGCTACTTAGAAAGGAAATTTTGCATTAATATGTCTAGAATGCTTTAAGAAATTGCCGTGGGTATTTGAAACGCGGTATTTATTGGACGAGAAATAATTGTTTTAAAAACCCCACAACTTTCTTTCTTAAATTGCAGTTCTTTTCAGCCCATAGTCAAAGCTCAGGAGCTTATTGTCAGGGCTTGGCAGTCAGTTGTCACTGGAATTTTCAGAAGAAAGTTCCTGATTATAAACACTTAAATGAGGAAAAAAAAAATCTCCAAGTGCAGTTCTGTAGCTTGCAGCTAAGGGCAGGACCTTGGTGAACCAGCTGAGCAGAAACTTTCAGAGCAACAAAGCTACTATTCAGCTCAGGGCACTTGAAGGCGTTTACACAAAGCAGTAAACAGTGCAGCAGTTGATTTTTATTAGCACTACTGTAGCAGCCTGGTCTCATGTTGTAACTAACCTTCAGATGTACGTCTTTAAAGAGACAATTTGACCTGTGCTCACATCCCTTTATTGAACAAGTAGAGTGAGACAAATGAAGAGAGGTTGTGAAAGACAGAAGTTGCCAGTTTTTAATTTCTACTTAACAGAAGCAAACAGTGAAATCACAGAGGCATATAAGTGAAATTATTAGAATAGAGTAAGATATAAAACAACATGTTCCTACTAAAGAGCCTTTCCAGAAGCATGAATTTTTAGTTTGCATATCACTAGATGAGATCACTGAAAGCTTTCCTAACAGCTCTAAGATTCATGGGAGTAGTTACATAGCTGACTAGTAATGCATAATGACATGGCACAACTTTCAGTAATAGTGATGCAATAGGTAGATGTATTGCATATGCATGGGAGATATTTTTATGTGCCAAAATCTAAAAGGTCTGCTGGAAATACTTGGAAGCATTATGCTGGTATGGGTGTTTTTTGGCCAGTATTAATGGAAAAATGGAGCAGGACTGAACAAAGGTTCAGGCTCTCTAGAATCTTATCTTCAAGTGGCAGCAGCAAGAACTTTGTTTAGCGATATTTGCTTTCCTAAACTTGCCTTTCAGAGGTAAAAGCAACTAAAGGTGTTAACCTTCAGTTTATTTGGCCTGTCATGATGATTAATCTCGGCACGTGCTGGTGTTCAAATGGAGAGTGAAAATTGCGTGGACTAGGCAAACAGGTTCGGTTGGCTCACTAGTTTTCTGTCATGAACAGTTGCAGTCGCATTTTTTGGACTTCCAAGAAAGTCTTGGTAGTGAGTTATTGCACAGAGTGAGTTCTGCAAGTATTTTGTATTTTTTTTAACAAGTAATTTGAGAAATTATATCAGTGTTAACAGCAGCAGTCCTGCTTACTGATTAGTATTGCCAATAAATAACTCATAAAATAGTTGGATGCTTGATTCTGTAGGTTCCCTTTTCAATGATAGCAGGTCAAGCTGGGAGAGATACAGATCACAAACCAGCAGTAGTTTTAGTTACAAAACAGTTTTGTTACTAAAGCTGTTACTGATAGCAGGTAATTATTCATACAATATATTCACTTACTTGAACACTTGTAATTACTCCGTAGAAGCAACAACTGGGAGGCCAGTCCCACCCCCTGGGCTCTTCAGCTCCTAGGTTGGTAGTTTATAAAGTGCCCCCAAAACCCTTTGCTTCATCAGGTGCATATAATCCTGTAGGTTTTTTTGTCTGTGTATGTCAACTGCTATCTGCTTGCACATGATCAAAATTAATGCAACCCATGGTTGATACTAACGTGGGTAGCGGCTCTGCACACAGCCAGCAGGATCTTGTTCTGATTTGCCAGTTCTGGTGATTTTAATAGAGCTAGTCTCCAGAGCTTTCCTGAGAGACTTTGCCATGCTGCTGCTCAGCATATAATCTGCTCAGCTGTAGAACCCCTTCACACAAACTCACACAGAAGGGACCTTTATCACATATAAGCTTTTAACAACATAGTAAAATTATGCCCAGAGCCAACTTGTCTTAACCCCAAAGGGTCAAGTAATCGTACTTTTGAATTCTGAAAGCTAGCAGATATCAGTGGTTTCTGTCAGGTGTCTAGAGGAATAGCTCCAGTCCTCTGGCCAGGAGAGTGATCAGCATGTAGATGTCTTCTTTCATGGCCCTGTTAGCACCTGCTTTGAAAGACTGGGGGGCAGAAGGGAAGTCTGGCATAGAAAGCATGAGCTGTCATGCCTAAATGTTCTTATGTCTATTTTGGCCCTTTTAAAGTCAACATGATTTAAGGACAAGGACCTAAGAAGTGGTATTTGGTGTCAAAGACCTCTGGTTTTCCAGCCAATTTGCTATAATAAATAAATTTACTTGTGTCCTGGGTTCAGCAGTAGCAGTCATTTTTCTCCTTCTTGGTAGCTGGTGCAGTGCTGTGTTTTTGACTTTTGGCCTGGGAACAGAACTGATAACATTGACGTTTTCAGTTACGGCTTAGAATGTTCTAGTCTCACCAAGGACTGTTTGAGCCTCATGCTCTGCCAGGGAGGAGGGGAAGCTGGGATGAAGCAGAAACAGGACATCTGACCCAAATTGACCAAAGAGGTATTCCATATATCATAGCACATCATGCCCAGGATGTAAAAAAAAAATGAGGGCAGGGACCTGGAGGAGAGAGGTTCACTGCTGGGTCGGGCTGGGTGTCAGGTGGTGAGCAGTTGTATTCTCTTTCCTTGTATTTCCCTTGTCATTATTATTATTGGTGGTAGCAGCAGTGGTTTGTGTTATACCTTTGTTACTGGAATGTCCTCATCTCAACCTGTGGGAGTTGCATTCTTTTGATTCTCCTTCCCATCCCTCTGGGAGCTGAGGGAAGAAAGCGTGGGGAGTGAGTGAGCGAACTGCATGGCTGGCTGGGCTTAAACCACGACAACTTGTAGTGATTTTCTCTGTTGCTTTCAGGCAGGAGAAACCTGTCTGCTCCAGAGCAGTCTCTATTGCATAGCAATAGACAGTTTTAAGTTTGTGTGGGTACTTACATATTTCAGATCAACCAGCAGTCTGCTAAGTTGCTTATGGTAATGAGAGTTAAGCCTTCTCCCACCGCTACTAACTTGTTTTCCCACAGCTTTTGGCAGCTTGGGAACTGTGACAGTCTTATGACTGCTCTCTTATGATTCATGCTGACTTTGCTAAGACAAAATAATAACACAAGCATGTTTATGAGTTATTCTTTAGCTACTATGAACAAAGATGATAGGGTAAGCAAAAGGAGTATCCAAATGGTGATAGTTTTCTTCTCCCCCCTTCTCTGCTTTCTTGGAAGAGATGAAGCTGTAAACAAGTGGAAGGTAAGTGTTGATGTAAAGATTTTAAATCTTGAATAGATGTAAAAGTTTAAGCATTATGTTGTTGTTGGGTTTAGTTTCTTTGTAGTTTTGGTTAGGGTTGGTTTTTTTGGTACTCTTTTCTCTGCACTCTAGGCATGACACTGGGTAGGAACAAGGTGATGGCCTTGATTAGTACATAGCAGGAGGTTCTAGCCAAGAGAAAAGCTGAATGAAACCCTCCCAGGGAAAAGGCAAAAGAGTAGGAGGTTTAATGCTGCTGTTCAGTCATACTAATTACTACTTTAAAGAGGTGATACTACTATGATCTTTCCTGTGACATCAGGTTTCTGGTATGTGACATACCCCTTGACTGCATTGAGAAATTCATAATTTCTGGGTGCAAGATGACAGAGGCACATTCATAAATCATTTGGTTGGAACAGAGACTGCCAAAGTGTCAAGTCTGTAGCAATCCAGTTCATGCCCAAAGCCCTACAATCATAAAATGCTGTTTCTTAACTGTGGTATTTAGATCAGACGCACAGGTTGGTAAAGCAGTGTCAGGTTAACAAATTCCTCTTATTATTGTTTGAGTGGAGAGGTGGTGAATCATTTGCCAGCTGCAGGTCTTATTTGTGAGAGGTATAAAGGTAAGTGCTTTGTAGTAAGTCCTTCAAAACAGCATGCACTGCCTTGGAACTTGCCCCCTTTCCTCTCCTCAGAGCCCCAGTTATGGTTTTGAACTGAACATGTGATGTCTTCTTTTGTAATCCTGCCTTTGAAATGTTCTCAAGCATAAGGGGAAAAGTAGAAGCTGCCAAAATCTTCCAAAATTCATGGTTAATGGGAATCTGCTGTTTCTGTGCAGTCTGTACTATTCCCTCCTCACAGGCACTAGGGATGGTGCACTTTGAGATCCTTCACATTTCCCTCCCCCTCTCATCCCAATGATCAAACACTGAAGACCAAAAAGGCAGTCACTTCTTAATGAAAAGAAATCAACTTTGCTTTTCTTTATCATGTCAGAAACAGGTATAGTTTCTTTTCCAAAGGTTATAACTCTGCTAAGTTAGAAAATCTACGAAGAAGTCATGTCCCTAATGCAAAGCATACCTTAATGAAGCTTTCAACTGCTCCAGGCACTCTAGCAAGTAATGGTGCAATACAGGGAAAAAAAAAACCCAACATTTCCTCCTCACAGCCCTCATGAGTACTTCATGACTGTTTATGAATACGTTGGTTTGGTTTGTTGTTTGTTTTTTTTTTCCCCCACAAGATTAAGGCTCATTCTTAATTCAACTCTACTTATTGGCAGTGGATTTTAATGCTGCCTGCAACGTTTTAAGCCTCTGTTCAAGCTTTGACTCTTCTCAACCTCATTTAAGAAAATTCAGCACTCATTAGATGTGTTAGTACACTACTACAATTTTTAACCAAGATTTGAATGTGAATTTTTAGTACACAAGCTTTGTGAAAATACAGAGAGGGCCAAATTTGAGGGGTTTGGCAAAATCTCTCTTTTTCCAAAGTAGAGTGAAATTTCCTAATGATCAGATCATACAGCTGTGTCCAAATGCAACTAACATGTGCTGGCTTCTTTAGTCACCCCTGATCAGTTGTATGAGTTAAATTTACAACAAAGAAAATCATGTAACATTGTAGGTATGTGCATTTTCCAGCACAATTGTAAGAAGAAATGATATATGAGACAGACCAGTTCAGAACTCTTCCGTGTTTGTCAGGGTTCTTTTTTCACTTGTTTGTGTATCAGCACAGTCTGATATAATCACCAAGAGCAACTGCTGGATTTGAAGACCTCATGCCCTTTTCGAGAGCATGCATTGTGGGTATAAAATCACATTTGTGATCGCTTTGATTATGAATTCTTATCTATGCTGGAGAGTCTGTGTAGCGGTCAGGTTGGATGTAGGAATGGGGCTATCTTTCACTGTTCCATCCAAAGTCTGCCAGTGAATTAATGACAGAAGATAAATACAATCACCATCCTATGAATGACAGTAATTGCAACTTCAGCAGGAATAGAGCTGAAATCACAGGTTCCCATGGGGATTAATCACCTATCAACTAATGCTGATGGTTTCACTGGGATTATTTTCCCTGTAATGATGTCTTTTAAACCAACAAGGTGCTTGGTGACACCCAGCATGGCTTCACTAAGGGGAAATCCTGCCTAACCAATCTGGTGACCTTCTATGAAGTGGCTACGGAACTGATGGACAGGGGCAGAGCAGTTGATGTCATCTACCTGGACTTGTGTAAAGCCTTTGACACTGTCTCCCATGACATCCTTCTCTCTAAGTTGGAGAGACATCAATTTGATAGGTGGACCACTCGGTGGATAAAGAACTGGCTGGATGGCCGCACGCAAAGAGTAGTGCTCAGTGGCTCAGTGTCCAGCTGGAGACCGGTAACGAGTGGTGTCCCCCACGGATCGGTGTTGGGACCGGTCTTGTTCAACATCTTTGTGGGTGACATGGACAGTGGGATTGAGTGCGCCCTCAGCAAGTTTGCCGATGACACCAAGCTGTGTGGTTCGGTTGATACATTGGAGGGAAGGAATGCCATCCAGAGGGACCTTGACACGCTTGTGAGGTGGGCTGATGCCAACCTGATGAAGTTCAACCATGCTAAATGCAAAGTCCTCCACCTGGGTCGGAGCAATGCCAGGCACAGCTACAGGTTGGGTGGGGAGGAGATTCAGAGCAGCCCTGCAGAGAAGGACTTGGGGGTGTGGGTTGATGAAAAAATGAACATGAGCCGGCAGTGTGCGCTTGCAGCCCAGAAGGCCAACCGTATTCTGGGCTGCATCAAAAGGAGTGTGACCAGCAGGTCGAGGGAGGTGCTCCTGCCCCTCTACTCTGCTCTCGTGAGACCTCACTTGGAGTATTGTGTGCAGTTCTGGTGTCCTCAACATAAAAAGGACATGGAACTGTTAGAACAAGTGCAGAGGAGGGCCACGAGGATGATCAGGGGACTGGAGCACCTCTCGTATGAAGATAGGCTGAGAAAGTTGGGGCTGTTCAGCCTGGAGAAGAGAAGGCTGCGTGGAGACCTCATAGCAGCCTTCCAATACCTGAAGGGGCCTATAGGGATGCTGGGGAGGGACTCTTCATTAGGGACTGTGGTGAGAGGACAAGGGGTAATGGGTTTAAACTTAAACAGGGGAAGTTTAGATTGGATCTGAGGAAGAAATTCTTTACTGTGAGGGTGGTGGGGCCCTGGAATGGGTTGCCCAGGGAAGTTGTGAATGCTTCATCCCTGGCGGCGTTCAAGGTGGGGTTGGACATAGCCTTGGATGGCATGGTTTAGTGGGAGGTGTCCCTGCCCATGGCAGGTGGGTTGGAACTCGATGATCTTGAGGTCCTTTCCAGCCCTTACTATTCTGTGATTCTGTGATTCTGTGATGTCCCTAATTTTCTCCAAGTGCATGATTTGTATTTAGTTATCCAAACACAGTGTTTCAGTTGTGATTTTTTTAACTAAAATGCTGAAGAATATATGATTTCAGTTTATATCTGTGGTTTTAAGTCATGTGCACTGCAGCATATTTTACCTGCCACTTGACCAGGGGAGTGTCTGTGTAAATGCAGAAATGAAAAGAATTCTATTCCTGAATATCTTAATGTTTTCACCTCACTGCAAAACAAAGTGAACCATTCCAATGCAATGTATCTCAGTAGTGCACACTACCTTCTCAGCAAACATAGTATTTTTTTAGCTAGAGGTCAGATTTTAGTAATTTTATTGAAAGAATATGTGAGTTTTATTATTTTCCAAGTAGCTCACTTTTTAGAAATATGCTCTGAATGCTCATATTGACCTTATTGTACGTTTTGCTTGATAACTGATGCAGAACATAAAAAATGTAATATTTTAGTACTTGATTGTTTTACTTCAGAAAGAAATTGCTAATTTAAAAACTATTTTTTTTTTTTTTTTTTAGGATTGGACAATGAAATAGACTTGCAAAAATAAGCAAAGAATATGTATAAATGATCCCTGCTTATTGCATTTTCCCCAAACATGAATATATTGTCTTCTGAAGTTATAACTAGATAATCCACTGATATAGCATAAACTGTGTAATCTTCTCTGGTAAAAAAAAATACTGAAAATGCTTGGGGAAAGGACAAATCCCTACTCTATTTTCCCACCAAAGCGATAGGAATTTCTGCAAACCTGTGTATTTTCTTGTTAAATTGACATGTTGTAGGCAAAATGAGAATGAAGAACAGAGGGGTCCTGTCATTTTGAAATGAAGTCCTTCTAGGCTAAGTACGTTTTCTTACTGACTGCTGGAAACACTTGGAGTGAATTGGATTCTCTAAAAATCCACATTAACTTTCTATAATTTGATAGCGTATCTGAATAACAGCACATTAACAGTACATCTGATTGAGGATTAGAATGTTTTAAGTGACTGCTGGTAGCATGAGGTTGTAGTAATGGTGACTCTAATACCATCTGAAGTGCATTTTTTTGTGGTTTTTGTGGGTTTTTTTGTTTTTTTTTTTTTTTTTTTTTTTTTTTGTGGAATCTGTGGTATATGAGACAGCTCACACACATGTAAATTTACCCAATCGTACAGCTGATCTGGGAGAACTTGCTTCCTACATTGTCATGTGCTGTTCATGGGCCGTCAGCTTGTCCAGTACTATTTCTAATGCTCTCCTAACATGGTTTGTTCAACCCAACCTATATACTCCCATGCTTACAGATGTGGAGTTTCATTTTAGTTGCACACTTAAAAAAAAAAAACAACCAAACAAAAAAAAAAAAAAAAAACAAAACGAACAAACCAAACCAAAAAGAATCTTTACTTTTAAAATCACAAAACCTTTGACATGTCATTTTCATTTCATTGGGAGGTAACAATTCACCCATGTACAGGTATAACTATCCTTCTCTGAATGCCTATTTTTAACGATCTTGGGATTCAACACAACGCCTCCTGCTCTCTGCCTCCCTTCTCCCCACCCTGGTCTTGTCCAAGACAACATCAAGGCTTTTTGAGACCTTCCAAGGTCTGGACATCCCCATCATGTCTCAATATCTGCTTTTTTGTCTCAGCAGAGGGGCTTAAGGGGTTTCACAGACCCAGATTTACAAATGCCTTAACCCTTTGCCCAAACTTTTATCAGGAGTTGATGCAATTTTTTTAGTAGGTACAACTTGGATGAAGTTAAAGGCAGATAACTAATAAATTATAAACACAGCAATAAATTTAGACCCCTATTTATTTTACAGTCATTAACTATTTGAGTCTCTGTTCTTATTTTTTATTTATATAGGCAACAGACGTGATGCTTCAACTTTATTAGAAGCTGTTTGCAATAAAGCTGGCCAATTTTGTGCCCAAATTCAACAGAGTAACAATACAGCTTGTTGTAGTCATCAATAATATTTCAGTTGTAAATCTACGTGGCAAACTGCACAGTTTGAGGACTGAATGAACAAATACCAAAATACACGTGCTTTGAATACCAAATGTGTGCTGTAAAAGAAAACCAGATTTCAGTTGTAAACTATGAAGAATTGTTGAAGTTACATATCATTTCAGGGCAAGGGAACGCCATTACTTTTTCAAGTTATAGTAGAAATACTGCATGGTTTTTTTTTCACTTTTAGGTTCAAGTTCTTCTAATATCATAGCAATGGAACAAGGATACCCTTAGGAGCTTGTTTTTCCAGCTTCTAACAAAAAATTTTAGAGATAAAATGAGTAACTCAAAAGCTAAATAGACCTGACACTTGACTAAAGATAACCAGAAGTAATTACCAATTGTTTTGAGTGTGCTAGCCAAAACATGGGAATTTTCTGGCCATTATCTTCCTACTTAAAAATCACACAACTTCCCTGTGACAGGTACTATTATGTGATATTGGAATAATTGATGTAGTTAAGCTATTTCCTATATGAGTTTGAAAGATGAACACAAGCAGTAAGCCACCAGAGAGCTTGTTGTGGGGTACTCTGAGGTGATTTGTGAGACTGCAAGTTGGGAATGGGCTTGCTTGTTTTGGGGCATTCTTTATATACTTCCATGGTCTTGTGTAGATAATGATGTTGTACAGAAACTGTTATCTTAATAAGCTTCTATTATCTTAAGAAGCTTCTACAAGATATCTGATCCTGATAAAATGTTTTGAAGACATCTGTCAGTGTTAAACAAGATTGTTACCTTATATTACTTACTGAAAAAAAGAATCTTACAAATTCCTCAGCTGATTTATACACATTCAGAGAGGTTTTGTCTTTCCCTCAATGGTTTACAAGTATTTACTGCAGGTGATATGTATTGACTTCCTTCACCTTTGTGCTGGAATTCCTTTTCAATCTATTCTGAATCAGAGCTAATCTTAGGTAAACTGTGCTGAGTTTCTCCATTCGAAACATACTGCAATTAAAAAAAAAGATTTACCAATTTGTGTTTTACAAAGGAAAGAAAACAGTTGAATTTGTATTGTATTCAAGCAAGACTGTATCACTGAACAAAGAGTAGTGAAGTTCATTACGTGAAATATGAAATATTATTTCTAAAAGAAAAAGTTATTTCAGTATATTATTTGAAATTGGACAGATCTATATTCAAATACTCTTGGAAGAAATAAAGTTGCATTTAAATCTCCCTGTGACATTAATTTAGCCTCCACTGGATTTGCTGGTTAGTCTACCATTGATTATGAAGATGCCATTCAGTAAAAGTGTGTGTCTGCATGTTGGCCTTTGTGGATATGTAAAATAGGAGATGGTGTCATAAGTGAGGCTGATTGTGTCTATGTGCAGTGGGTGTCCGTCTTAAAACTGCACAGAGAATTTTTAGGAGGACCTTTTGTGGCTGCATTTGTTAGCAGGGCAGGCAGGAAACTTCACATGACCATGCAACGGCTTTCCATGTCCCACCTTGCCCATCGGGTCCAACTGTGGTTCCCTGGCGCAGCCTGTGCTCTGCTAGGGAGGAGGTGGGCGCTGCTGGGAGCAGCCTTGCATTCACTACCTGGCAAGCATGGCTGGAGGAGTTATGATACCCAGGACCCCTGCAATTCCTGGCTATGGGGATGGTTCTTGTCCAGAATTGAGCATGCATCAATGTTTCCCAGCATGGTTATGGGTGAGGCCAGGTTGTGCTCCTCAGCTGATGTCCCAGGGCACGAGTTAGGGGGACTGAGGACTGGTCCTGCAGGGCAGTTTAGCTGTGACTCTGTCAGTCTTGGAGGAAGAGGGCTGCTTGAATCAGGAGTAGCAGTGGGCCTGGTTTGGTTAGCATTGACATGGTCTCTATTGTTTGAATATGTCTCTTTTTCAGCATGCATCCAAGCACTGAAAGCACTTCCAGTGTCTGGCAGACCTCAGGGTGACCTCCCACAGTGGTTCCTGTTAGCTTTGCGCAATAAGCCCTTTCAAGTTGCCAGAGGAGCAGGCAGGATGGCTCCAAAAAGCCACAAGCACAGTGCTGGTAGGGCTGAGACCTCCACCCCAAGCAAGTGGCACTTCTGAAGTGCCTTTCTGCTGAACTCAAACTGAAGGGTGCCACAGGGCCGAGGGTACTGACTGCTGAGCAGTTGGTCGCTTCTCTGCAGCCTTCCAGCCCCTGCCTAGAAAGTCAAAGAGAGAGAAGTCCTTACAGAGCAATTGTAGCAGAAACTGGGGAGAAGAGAGCCAGCAGGGGCTCGTTGAGCTGGAGATTTGCTAGCCCAAGCCTTTTTGAATGCACCTTTCTCTGGGGGAGGCTCCCAAAGACATGGCATTCAGTGGCACAGGGGATGCTCTTTACCCCTGCCAGCAGCTGCCATGGTCTGTGATGGCCTTGAGCGTCCCTGTGTCCTGAGCCAGCAGGTAGGTGGTCCCCCTGCCTCCAGCCTGCAGGTTTTTCACTTTGGCTGCGACCTCGTAGCCAGAGGTGATGCTCCAGGGAAGGCGGTAGCCAAAATAGTGCTTCTGCACATACAAAGAGCATCATGTCCTGCTGAAGTGATGGTGGCAGGTTACATACTGCTGATTTATTTATATCTCTGGAAGCACCATGAGCTTGGTAATAGAGAACCAGGTTTGTGCTGTGAGTTATTTTGCTTCTTTTTCCCCTCGACAGAATGGGATTCATAAAAATACTTGTTTTTCTCATCAGTCTCAGTTTCTTGTCTGCAGTAATAGCTCCAAGAAAAGTTTGACAAATTAACATGCAGATCCCAGTCTGGGAGTACTTCACTGGTGGCCCAAAGTAAAGGCTGTGTATTCATCTTTTTGCCCACAGAGGACCAGGACGCACAAGCGTGGGTAGCCCCGGCAGAGTCATGCTTTTCAGCAGCTACCAGGCTGGGAATGACCCAGCTAAGAGACTTCGTGATTCAAACCTGAAGCAAAACAATTTTTCATGAGGCGGGTGGTTAGATGTCACTTTGCAATGCTGAAAAAATAAAGATCTCCATTTCCAGTTTGAACGAAACATGCCACCGCCTGACTTTCTGTTCCCAGCACTAATTGGCAGACCCATTTCCAAAGTGCTGGCGGTGGGAGGATGCAGGCAGAAGACTGAAGAGCAAATGCATTGGGAAGGGACTATTTCTGACACCACTGCTGGAGATTGGCAGTGTGCGTGCGGTGATTAGCATGCAGGCGAGGAAGCATTTGTGGTGAGCAGGTCAACGCATTAGTCTCACGCTGCTGTCTCACCTTTAGATGGACCTCATGTTTCAGTTCTTGCTTGTTGTCAGAGAAAGAGGCCAGTGCGAGGGAGGTAATACAGTGTGTGTACCAAATCACCTGAAACTTTGCTAACTCGACAATTAGTGTTCGTGTCCCTGACTGCACGTTTATGAGCCTTGGGAAAAAGGGATGCAATGCTGAAAGGGGCAGAGGAAATAAATGGCTCAGTAAAGACTCGTGTGCTGACTTTCTCTGAGAAACAGCCTTTTCCTTGGATATAAAACAGGCTCCTTTATAACGTATGCATTTTGGAGGTGATATTTCTGATGGAAACTGAGAGGCTGCTTCATAAAAGCATAGTAATCACACTAAGTCTAGGATTTGTTCAGGTGAATAAATACACTGTGACTTACTTCACCTGCAGCCAGTAATTAATTCATTTGCTTTAGGTTTTTTTTACAAATATTAGGGAAAGGGACATCTCAACAGTCATACGTCTACAGGTGACTGTATGGGGAAATAACTGGTGTGAGGTATGTACTTTAGTGTCTTTGCTGGTATTTTGACACTCAGCAAAAAATCAAGAGTCTTCTAGATCACAAATGAGGGAGGGACTTGGTGCATTTGTGCATAGGAAAAATGTTTGTTTCCCTCATAGCATTTTATTCGCCCAACCTTTTTTTGCTGCTACTTCACATTATTGTTTTAAAGTGTGTTTGTTTTTCTCTGGTATGAGCTGCCAGACCTGCATCTAAACCAGAAAAACCTCCCAGCCCCCTGCATGTGCCTAGGCAGTAAGTGTCTATAAGTAATTCTAGAAGCAAAGTTAAGGAGGCCGTTTGTAATCATGCTTTTTTTTTTTTTCCTTTTCAAAGGGCAGACAGAACGTACTTCTATTTCCAAAAGATTTTTTCCCCCTTGATTTGATATTGTCCGTCAGATGACAAACAAAACACTGGCATTTTTTCTAGGTGGTCTTTTCAATCCTTTGCTGGAACTGGAAAGCAACAGCATTAGCAGATTTTAAATACGTGGTTATCTTCAGCTGAAGTGAGTACCACAGTCATGCCTGAGGGAGTTCAGCAGTTGTTTGCATTCCTTGCTCTTACATGATCCAAGGGGGGAGCCCAGCAATGTATATGGATCCCACTCAATCAAGCATGGCTGATGGCCAGGGCACAGCCCCAAGACTAGTAGGTACTGTTCTCTCAATAACAAGCTTAACCAGAGCTTAGCCTTAGCAGTACTTATCACCAAGCGCCTTACAGCAATCTTACAGCCAGACTCTTTTTTGTATATTTATTCTAGCATTTTTATGAATCTAAATCTAGCATCCAGCCACATCCTCAGTTCTGTCACTGAACTGTTGCTTACGTTCCACTCCTTTCTGAGAAATGCTATATTTCATTTCGAGGTCCAAAATTATTCTCCCAACACAGCCAAATGCCACCTAGTGATCACGACAGGAATTGCACTTAACAGTGGTGCGCGCCATTCAGCAAACTCGCTGCTAGAATAATTTTTAAAGACAGACAATTTATCTTTGTGATTAGAGAAGTCTGTTATAAAATCGGTGCTTACTGTGAGTAAATCAATTTGTTATCTCCTAATTAGAGCACTAGAAAGCTGCAAAGCATCATTTAATTGTGATGAGATGCATTTTCCCAAAGAAAATATTTCCCACTCCATTTTAAATATAGTATATACACATAATATATATAATGAGCATTTCACAAAACACCTCTTTATTGACGTATTGCCACAGACAGGGTGGAAAGCCACCTGATAGGGCCGTCTGTTTTACCTTCTACACAAGCGACATTTTGCCAATTCTGAAAATTCACCCAGAATTATGTTACAGAAGAGTGTGGTATTCCTGCATTCTTGTCTGTATATTCCTTAGCTACATTTGTGTTTTACAAAGATGAGTTTTCTCCAGTGTTGTGTCATTTTGTTTGTAGAGGTAACACAAAGAACCCATTTCATGGAGAGGAATTGCTGTTTTCCCTCTTACAATTTCATAGCAGGAGCTCTTCCTTTGCAGGTTATTGCAGTCTCAAGTCTGCATTCTTTTGCTTATTTTTTCCCTGTTTGATGCTAACTAGGAACATCTGCTTCAGGGCTCAGCCTCATGGGTTAAGCCTGTATTTACAGGGAACAGTGTTTGTACAGCACAGAAGCTGGGTGGATGCTCCTGTAGGATGCTGAGTTTCCACTTGGGACTGGTACCTTACGGGTGCATTGTATTACTGTCAGCCCCAAGTGAGGAAGGACTGTGCAACCTAACACTTGGCAGCCTAACAGTGGCAAAGCATGCGTGCAGAGCAGGGCCAGCCACTGGGCACTTATGCCTGCCCCCCTGGGAAAGGTGTTGCAGGGACAGGGGACAGCAGAAGTACTCCTCTGCACCTGCTGGTGGTTGGGACCCTCTAGCACTGCCAGAACAGGGTGACAGAATTGCACTGCTAAGGGAGGACAATATGAGGAACCCTATCCCATCACGTCTGCACAATGAGTGAGATGGATGGTGCAATTTTTCCTCCTTTACACATCTTTCTGTGACTCTGTCCTGGTTTTGGCTTTACTAGTCACAACCTGAAGCTTGCCCTAAACCAGTCTGGAATACAAATTTGTACAGTGCAACTTATGTGATGCCAGCAAACCCAGTGCCTCTCCAGGTGTAAAATTCCTGGTCCTTTCTGGGCGTGGTTTTAAGAACTGTATCTGGTGGCACCTGACCCTTTGCTTTCTCAGTCTCTCTTGATGCACCACAGTTTCTGATGGAATTTGCTATTGCTCTTCACTCATTTCTCTTGTGTTGACCCACAGGAAGATGTTAAGAAAGGGAACTGTACATCCACCTTTGTATGAAATTGAGCTCTGAATGCTAAAGATTGTAAATAAAACTAAGAGTTTCTGAAAATGAACTAGTACCCAGAATGCAATAGATGGTCTCCAAGCACAGAAGAAAAGAGTGTCTGGCCTGAAAGGTGTAAAATCTTAAAATAAACAGCAGAACTTTCAACAGCTCATACATGAATTTTTCAAACTTTTTTTTTGTATTTGTGTTAGATTTATATAATTATATTCACACAGAAAAGAGAAAAAGAAATCATAAATTATTCTGACCAAGCACTTCTCTGTGCAACTGCTCTGATATCTGTGGGGTTACAGGAGAAGAAGGCTTGGCCTTTCATCTTGACATTGTGAATGTGCTGAAGCAAACCCAAAGAATTTATCAAAGCTGACCAGTACACTCTACATCTATTTATCTATTTTTTACCAACTTTTCTTGCCATCTTTTCTTTCAGTGAAGGTATCTATATAGACGGCTGAAAGACAATTGTGATTAAAGTTTCTGAAATGCTGGTTCACTTTTAAATGGTGCAAGAAAAAGACCAAGCAAAAACCAAAATCCTTTTACAGAACCGTTAAGTCTCTTGTAAGAGAGCTGATCTCACCCAACAGACTGTGAAGTTGATAATTAACCAGAAATAGGAAGGTTTATCATTTGGTAGTGAGCTTCCTGCAAACTCATCTGGTGAGCAAAGGCTGTCAAATAAAATCTCTTGGCGTGGGCCATCCACCTGCAGGGCTTACTACAAATGGCATGACAGTGTCTGACCATCTGATTCTGTCAAGAGGTGCCAATGAAAAAGTAGTGTGTGCTCCAGACAGTGTTTTCTAATTCTTCAAATACTGCAGGAACAAATTATAGCGTTTCTTTATCCTCAACAGTGAATTTCAGGGTAGGGAGGAAAACAGACTCAGTCCAGTGTTAGAAGCAAAACAGAGAGTAAAGCAACAAAATTACATATGCATTATTTAACACCATTACTGGAGAGGGTGCAGTGATGGGGAAAAAGCTGCTATAAGAAGATGAAATGGAATCCCAGAACATTTATAATATCCATCTTCCCTGTGGCACAGACTGGTACACATAGAGCTAGCCATTATTCGTTGCAATTTGTACATTTCAAAGCTGGTTTTCACCCCTTTTAAAAAGGCCTACCCAGCAGTCTTTACTCAAAGGAAAACTGTAAATGATAGTTACCGGAGGCTGGAACTCCATTCGTCTGGTAATAAAGTAGAGTTGAGCTGTACAATGAAAATTGTCAGTTCTTTAAGGCTGCGTTACAGTGCTGTAGGCACCACAAATGTTAAAGCTTTATGGAGCTTACAGGGTACCATGAATGTGCTTAAAAGTGGATTGGGTAGGAATATATGGTGATAAAGAAACATATCTTTCCTCTCTTTCCTCTTCCCACACCAAAACACATTCTGGGCTTCATTAAGCCCTCTTCCTCATGGTGAGGAGCTTCAACTGGCACTTAACCCAAGGCAAGTCACTGAGAGCTAAACTCAGGCAAATGAAGGAGAAAGGTCCACCATGGTTGTGTGCAGAGGTAGTTGGCATGCAGCCAGCTGCAAGGCTTTGCAGATTCCCAGGGTAGCTTTTCCCAGTAGTGAGGATCAGCCAAGCTGTCTCTGACCAGTCACAGCGTCCAAGGCTCATGGCTGCATGGTTCAGAGGGGACATAACAGTTGCTCTGCAGAGACCCCATTGCTAAGGCTCAGCATAACTCATGGTATAGAAAATACCTCTGAGCCGCCTCCAATTTCTTTCAATACAAAGCACTTCTCTGCAGCAGCTGCCAAAGAGCAGGTAGCACAAGCAAAGGTCATCACTTGCTGCCATTACCAGCAGATAGAGTTGCCTACATCATTTAGGCAAAACAGGAGCCATGTATACAGCTTTGTGAATGCATCGTACCTTATCTCAGCTAGGGAGTCTGCCTGGAACATGGGAGACCCCAGGGGTTGGGGGGATTTGTAACAGAAATATGAAGATTTGTAGGAATAAAGTACTAGGGGAGGTGAGTACATGTAACTGAGCACAAGAAGAGACAGCAGAACAAAGAGTCAAATGCATACTTCCCCCAAAAGGTGGGAAAGGGGAGTTGCTATTTATGTTAGGGATAGGCTGGAGAGTATGGAACTCTGTCTGGGGACAGGTGAGCAGTCAACAGAGAGTTTGTGGGTCAGGGTTAAAGGGAGAACAGTGACGGGTGACATTATTGTGGGGATCTGTTACAGACTGCCTGACCAAGGCGACTTGCTGGACGAAGCGCTCTATAGACAGACAGGAGCAGCCTCACGCATGCAGGCCCTTGTTCTCATGGGAGACTTCAACCACCCTGATATCTGTTGGAGGGATGGTACGGCCCCGCACAAGCAATCCAGAAGGTTCCTCGATTGTGTGGAAGACAACTTCCTTCTGCAAGTAATAGAGGAGCCGACAAGGAGAGGTGCCATGCTTGACCTCGTCCTCACCAACAGGGAAGGGCTGGTTGGGAATGTGACGCTCCAGGGCAGCCTTGATTGCAGCGATCATGAGATGGTTGAGTTTGAGATCCTCAGGACAGTGAGAAGAGTGTGCAGCAAGGTCACTGCCCTGGACTTCAAGAGAGCAGACTTTGGCTTCTTCAAGAACCTGCCCAGTAAGGTTCCATGGGATACAGCCCTAGAGGGCAGGGGGCCCAAGACTGTTGGTTGATATTCAAGGCTCACCTGCTGCAAGCTCAGAGGCGATGCATCCCAACGAGAAGGAAGTTCAGCAGGAGGGCCAGGAGACCTCCTTGGATGGATAAGGAGCTGCTGAGCAAAATTCAAAGGAAAAAAGAGGCTTATAAAAGATGGAAGCAAGGTCAAGCGACCTGGGAAGAATACAGGGATGTTGTCCGGGAAGCTAGGGACCAGGTTAGAAAAGCTAAGGCCCACTTAGAATTAAACTTGGCTAGGGATGTGAAGGATAACAGGAAGGGACTCTATAGGTACATTGCCAATAAAAGACAGGCTAGGGACACCGTGGGCCCTCTCCAGAATTTATCGGGAGAACTGGCTACCCTGGATTTGGAGAAGGCTGAGGTTCTTAATGACTTCTTTGCCTCAGTCTTCACCGGCAAATGCTCTGACCACACCACCCAAGTCTTGGAAGGCAGATGCAGATACAGTGAGAATGAAGACCCTGGGCCCACTGTAGGAGAGGATCTGGTTCGAGGCCATCTTAGGAACCTGAACGTATACAAGTCCATGGGACTGGATGAAATCCATCTGCGGGTCCTGAAGGAGCTGGCAAATGAAGTTGCTAAGCCACTGTCCATCATATTTGAAAAATCATGGCAGTCAGGTGAAGTTCTCAATGACTGGAAAAAGGGAAATATAACCCCATTTTCAAGAAGGGGAAAATGGATGACCCAGGGAATTACAGACCAGTCAGTCTCACCTCTGTGCCTGGCAAAATCTTGGAGCAGATTCTCCTGAAAGGCATGCTGAGGCACATGAAAACCAACAAGGTGGTTGGTGACAGCCAGCATGACTTCACTAAGGGGAAATCCTGCCTGACCAATCTGGTGGCCTTCTATGAAGGGGCTATGGAACTGATGGACAGGGGTAGAGCAGTTGATGTCATCTACTGGACTTGTGCAAAGTGTTTGACACTGTCTCCCATGACATCCTTCTCTCTAAGTTGGAGAGACATCAATTTGATAGGTGGACCACTCGGTGGATAAAGAACTGGCTGGATGGCCACACACAAAGAGTAGTGCTCAATGGCTCAATGTCCAGCTGGAGACCAGTAATGAGTGGTGTCCCTCAGGGGTCGCTGCTGGGACAGGTCTTGTTCAACATCTTTGTGGGTGACATGGACAGTGGGATTGAGTGCGCCCTCAGCAAGTTTGCCGATGACACCAAGCTGTGTGGTTCGGTTGGTACATTGGAGGGAAGGAATGCGATCCAGAGGGACCTAGACAAGCTTGTGAGGTGGGCTGATGTCAACCCAATGAAGTTTAACCATGCTAAGTGCAAGGTCCTACACCTAGGTAGGAGCAATCCGAGGTTCAGCTACAGGCTGGGCAGAGAAGAGATTCAGAGCAGCCCTGTGGAGAAGGACTTGGGGGTGTGGGTTGATGAAAAAATGAACATGAGCCAGCAGTGTGCACTTGCAGCCCAGAAAGACAATCGTATCCTGGGCTGCATCAAAAGGAGCATGACCAGCAGGTCAAGGGAAGTGATCCTGCCCCTCTACTCTGCTCTCGTGAGACCTCACTTGGAGTATTGTGTGCAATTCTGATGTCCTCAACATAAAAAGGACATGGAACTGTTAGAACAAGTGCAGAGGAGGGCCACGAGGATGATCAGGGGACTGGAGCACCTCCCGTATGAAGACAGGCTGAGAAAGTTGGGGCTGTTCAGCCTGCAGAAGAGAAGGCTGCGTGGAGACCTCATAGCAGCCTTCCAGTACCTGAAGGGGGCCTATAGGGATGTTGGGGAGGGACTCTTCATTAGGGACTGTAGTGAGAGGACAAGGGGTAATGGGTTCAAACTCAAACAGGGGAAGTTTAGATTGGATCTGAGGAAGAAATTCTTTACTGTGAGGGTGGTGAGGCCCTGGAATGGGTTGCCCAGGGAAGTTGTGAATGCTTCATCCCTGGCGGCATTCAAGGTAGGGTTGGACATAGCCTTGGATGGCACAGTTTAGTGGGAGGTGTCCCTGCCCATGTCAGGGGGGTTGAAACTCGATGATCTTAAGGTCCTTTCCAACCCTTACTATTCTATGATTCTATGATTCTATGCCTTTTCCAGCATTAAAATGGAGACAAGGGTTGTTATACCACACCAAGAAGACCTGCATTATGAGAAGATCTCAGCCCAGCCAACTCTTCAGCAGACCCTGCATCCTAACAGCAGGAGGGTGGCACCAAAATAGTAACAGATCACATACAACATATAGCACTTTTCCCATTAGCCCATGGGGAAGATAGACATCTTTTCCAATCAAGTAAAAACAAGTAGGAGCAGCAACCTGGCCAAAGAATGAGAGACCTGAAGTTAACATGATGCTCAGACTAGGGACTGGTCAATAAGAGCTGATGGTTCCTATCAGATGTAAAAAGATCAGTCCAAAATGTCATTCTGTGTGGCCCTCAAGGGGAACCCTAGGGGCAAATGGAGGATTTGCAAACAACTTGGTGGTCCTGAGTATGTGGTATGAGAGAATAGTGAACAAAATGCATAAGGGAATGGTTATGAATAGGTAAAATTGACTTTCTTGGAAATGGTTTTAAAGAAATATCACCTCTCCTTCCATTGTATCTTACATTGAGATTTTTGCCACTAATTTCCACCCAGGTAGACACATCTGGCCAGGTTTAATAACCTAGGTGCCTCCCAGGCAAGCTGGATCAAGGTAAGTTGTGCTTGTGATGCTTTGCCCAGCTCTAGGGACCCTGTGTCTGCAGACCCCAGCTGGCCTCATGTGTGGTGAGCTTGGGTTTAGCAAATTGGGTCCAGGCTGCACACCAAGCTGAAGTGACGTATCTGTTTCTCAAGGCAGCCTTGGAAACAACATAGTCACGTTCATATCTAATAAACCTGGTTCTACATGAGCTGCCTCAGGTGGAGGAAGCCTGTGCATCACTGGTGCCCAGGCATGGGTAATTTGAGATGAGATAAAGTGCCCTCCTCTAAGTTATTCCAGTGGGCTGATTAGCTGACCAGTGGAAGACACTGGCATGCGAAAGGCAGAGACAGTGTCTGGTGTTTGTGTTCCACATCTGTGGGGTTTCCTAGAGAAGGCTGTCAGCAACATGTTGACCTACAGAACCCCATAATGGTCTGTAATTATCAATTAACCCCTTATGGAGTCATTTATTATGTTTTGTAAGTGCTAACCAAGAGTAGATTGACTTATTTTTTTTCTATTATTTTTTCCCCCCATGTAGATTCATTTCAATTGAGACTAATGCTGCAGTGAGTAAAAAAAAACATTTCCCATTCCCCCAGTGCCAACACATACAGGACATGTATGACTGTTCGATTGCTGTGGTGACACTGTCTGTCTGAAGGTAATTTAGCTTGTAGAATTTCATATGCACAGCAGTAAACAATATAGTGACTGTATTTGATTGAACTCACAAAACCTTCACTTCAAACGCATTTTAAGATTTTTTTTTACTTTTGAGATAGTTTAATTATGAAGGGTAAGAGCAGCTCTACGGGCAGGGTTAAAATAAATTTTGTGCTAAAAAACTTTAATTTTCTTAGTATGTGCCCTTCTGAAATGACATCAATTGCATTTTCTAAGGCTTTACAAATTAAACATACTGATTAGAAATTAAAATTAAACAATATTAGTATGCCAGAGCATGTAACAAGTAATGTAAATTTTTTTTGTGTGTGTGCCCTTTATCTCCCTAGCAAAAGCACACAGTGTTATCTCTTGCTTTGTACATGGCAGAAACATCATAAAAGAGCTCCCTCTTCTCCTTCCCCCCAGCTGAACTCAAAGTTGCTGCGTTTACTTGCAAAACACGGAGGCTGTGAGCTACACAAACCCTGCTACATTACCTGGTCTCTGAAACACTAAACCAAAGGCCCGCTGTAGGCTTTACAAAGCACTGACCTGCTATTCGTTGGCGCAGCACAGAGGTACATCTCACACCTATGGCCTGATGCCAGTACTCATTTCTGTATGAACACTCTTTGTAAGGAGCAGTGGCCATTTGCCGCTGCTCTTCCTCATAGCTGACCATCCCTCAGATACCAGAGGTGGTTGGTCACCACAGTTTGCTAAAACAGCTCCACAGAGCACATTTCCACAAATGTCTGTCTCTGCTCAGCAGGGATGAGGCCGCACAGCCCTAAGAAGGGACCATTTCCTGGAGCACATCTCCAGTGCCATTCTTGGGTCATGGCCAGAGAAAAACCCTTGTAATGGCTTGTACTTAAAACCAGCCTTTAGTGTGCAATAGAAAGCTTGCAAAAGAAAAGGCTGGTGAAGTGGAGAGGGGCAGAAACCCATTAGCCCCCTACAGCTGTAACAGCAGGCTTGCCCCATAGTTCAAATCTCCCAGACCAGACTCCCCTGGGGATGTCACCTCCAGGTCACCCTGATGCCTTTTGTTGCTCTCCAGGAACCTGAACAATTTCCTCTAATGACAAAAGGAATAAGAGGTTGCTTCTTCTGAAGAATGACAGGTTTCCTGCAGAAGATAATCTTCAGATGCAGAAATAATGTCAAAACAGAGCTTTGATCCAAAACATTTTTTGAAAATCACAAGATACTTGCAGTATCTTGAGGAGAAATGAAAGGGAAAGAGAAATTAGACTGTAGAAGTATGGGATGTATACAGGAAAAGTTGAGAGGTGGTTCAGACTAGACTAGCAGAAAGCTATTTGGCAGTTGTGGTGCTATAAAGCCCCACATGGTCATGAGTTGCTCCAGGAAATCAGGCAGCTGTCTGTCCAGGTAGGCTGGCAGTTCCTGTTTCTTTATCATAGATTTGAAATGCATGTTCTGGTTATTTATTTTTAATGTTTCCCCCTCAAGGTGTCACTGCAGGGTAAACTTAAGGCTATTTACAAACGCCAGCTGTGTATTTTCATTCCTAAAAGTATTTACCTTTCTTTGAAATGCAGCCTTAACTACAAACACTTTGGGTAAATAATGCATGGTTTGACGGCAACGAAACATCTCCATATAATGTCAGTCTCCCTTACTTTACTCTTTTTCCCTCCAGGTTTTCTCCAGCTCGTGTAGTTTACGTGGGAAGAAGAAGAGTTGTGAATGGCTAAGGCATTGGCCTTAAGCCTGTTCAAAAGCAGCTTTCCTGCTGGTACTTAGAAAAATCCTGATCTGAGACACCACATGTCCTTCCTGCCTGCAGTAAGGCTGCTACCCACACTAGCATACTATTGACAGCCTTTTCTGGGAACTCTATAGTGTCCTGTACAAGCCTTGAACCCAAGAGGCTGTCAGCACTGACTGACTCTTTACCTGGGATCTCATGCTGTCAAAGGCTTAGGGAGAACAGCAGAGGCTTACTTAAAGTGCTTTTCTCTTTGTTGAACTGGAATTGAGATGGGACCTTTTTTATTATTCACTCTCCAAATGATACAATTGCTAAGAGTCTTCAATGAGAAAAAAAATTGCTTGTTCTACTAGCAGTAAGAGAAATAAAGCCTTATACTCCTAAGCCTTATCTACTTCACAGTAATCTCAGTTACCTTGTTTAGCCCCGGTGACACCTCCTTCTGAGGCCAAGATGCTTGCCAGTTGCCCAGCCAACAGTTGCTAAAAGTATGCATGACATCTGAAATGAACACCTTGTAGGATATTTTAAACATGTACCTTAGCGACACATTTGAATGCAGTAAGCCAGTGAGCTCAAAAGTGATGGTTCATAATGTTATTAGGACGAGAACTACTGGATAAAGCTGCTGGATAAAATATGTCCAGTAGATAAGCTAGGAAAGTTTGCTCTACTGTAATTCAGATCCTGCAAGATCTCTTATCTATTTGCTTATGTGCAGGCTGCAGAGATGGGTGAGAAAATATAACTACTTAAGTATTCTCTATAAAGGAGTTAGTACTCTCTATAGGCATGGAAGTGAATGGAGAGTCTACTAGTACTTAGGTTGGTGCCTGCTTGGCTCCCTGGTTGTTCTGTGGCTTATGTGTAATGCACCCAGCTGCTAGTGACAAGTTTCTTCATCACAGATGGTGCTTGCAGAAAATGTTCACCTCAGTCTTAGCAGGTAGTGTGACGGAACTCCCTCAGCCATGGGAACTGGCCCACCTTCTTAGCCTGGAGGGCTTCATGCACGTCAAGTTCAAATGTGCCTTGGTGGGAAAAGGTAGCTTTCACTGGTGGTCCTCATTCCTGTCTTCTAGATGTGTAAGCTGATGTTCAAGTACTTGATCAGGTACTTGATCAAACAACTGTAAGAATGAAAGTAAGCACACAATGAGGATCAGCAAGAGGAATTTGGTTTCTACCTCTCCTCTTCCCCCAACTACCTTTCGTCTTGTGCCCTTCATCTGTCTCTTGTCACATTTCCCTGCTGTTGACAGCAATAACGTATTAACACTACTATTTTTGCTGTCAGTAGCACAACATCAGAGCTACATCTCAGAAAACTGATGGGGTCAACAGTACATAATATTGGGAGAATATGAATTAAAGAACATCTAGATGACATATAGAGAGATATGCAATTAGCGGCCATTAAGCTGAGTGTCTCTACTTGTGATGCAGTTGTGATGAAGTTTGAAGCCAGCTTCTGCAATCTAATTACATTCACTAACTCTATTATGAGGGTGCTATAAAGGTGATAATTCAATCACTCAAAGCTAGAAAGTACTAGCATTTAGGTTGTCTCTGTGATCCAAATTGCTATTATACAGCATTCTCCTAGTTATTTTAAATGTGTTTTTTAAATCCCCTGAAGAACTGAAATCTGAACACAAAAGCAGGACTTAGAGGCTAAATGGGGGCTGAAATCTTCCTTTCATCTGCTATCCCAGCTCATAGGGTGTACATAGTGAGATTTGCTCAAGCCCCCCAGTGACACCCTGACACACCTGATAGCTTTCAGATACCTCCAGCCATCTCTTTCCTCACCTTCTGCTGCTTCTTTCTAAAGTAACATTCCATCAGGACCATGGTTCACTGAGTCAAACAGCCTCTTTACAGAAATCAGTTCCTACTTGCAGATTTCTATTCTAGTGGACCTTCATCAGGATTTCTCCCTTCCACTTATACAAATGCAGGCACCCTTAGTGGCAGGTGGACTTCAAAGTCATTGTTTAGCACTGGGCTTTTGCAGACTTTGGTTGCTGCCTGGTAAAAGTAGAAATAAGGAGTAGAAATCCCACTGTGTTCAGAGCCTAGGGCCTGGGCTTGCCCAAAGTGGCAAGTCTAGAAGGGCAGTCACCACCAGACAAAGAAGACAGCAATGTGCAAATCATTTAGAGGAAAAAATCATCACAGATTACTACCGCTGAACTCACAAAGTTTATGTCTACATTGCAGCCACAGATGTAATTGCTGCACATGTCAGCATATCTGAGCAGGCTTAACCACACTAATTCAATCATAACAGTGAGTTCAAACAATTCGATAGCAGTAACAACAGCAGCGTAGATATAACAACATAAACTTCATCTCCGTGTCATTTTCCAGGCAGTCAGGGTCTCAGATGATTTCAACAGCTTGAAGATTAACAGGACATACGTTTCAATGCATTGTTATAGTCATACCTGTCAAGTAAATTAAAGCTAGCTTATTTAAAGCTAGCACAACAGTGAATACCTCGGACTATATCCAAGGTATAAGAAACAGCATGATTTAAGAGTGCTATATACCATTTACCTGTCCCTGACTATGATCATGAAAAATCAAGTGTGAACACTGCTGATCAGTTAGACAAGCCATGATTTAATTTCTTCAGGTATAGCTAAGTGCCAGATTTCAGTAAGACGCTACGTGAAAAATTTGAGGAGTCTATGCCACTACCTTACCAAGCTCATTAAAGCTAACTACAATGAAGTAACTGTCTCTGAATTAAAAAAGTCCCAAACAAATAATCTTTTGTAAACAGAAAAAAAAAAAGCACCATAACCCACCAAACCTCAATGTTTCTTTGGAGGGGAACTCTTGTATTTTTTAAATAAAATCCCTCTGAGCAGTTCAGAATTAGACTTCAGGGTTACAAAGTAAGGATACTTTTTCATTTCAGAAAATAAAGGGGGACCACTTAGTTACCCAGACCTGTTCTTCAGCATTCATTAAGCTGCAAATGTTGAGGTTCAGGAAACATAGCAGTCACCTTGTAATCTAGGATGTCTATTGCTCTATGCAATATTTTTTCCCCTGCTTAATGCAGTGTGTCAATTCATGGCATATTGATTCAACTTCTAGAACTAATTTTTTTTCCAGTTCATTTAAATTATAGTTTAGGCTGAACATTCTTGAAGGAGATGTTTATAAATTATCTCTGCTTTCAGTAAATCTACATTTAAAAATACAATGTAAATAAAAAATGCTAACTAATTTTGTTTAATTATTGATTTAAACCTACTCTGCTTCTGGAAAATGTAATTACCAAAGTTGAATTTGGCCAGATCCACAGAGGATTACAAGGATTCAAGTGGTAAAGGAGAGAATTCAGGCTCCTAGATCTATGATGGAAATGTGTTTTTTTGACAGTGGCTCCAAAGAAAAGTCCAGCAGCATTTCAGTGTCTGTTTGTCCTCCTAGCCATTTCTGAGGAAAGCAAGTGTCAATGACTTTCTAGGTTCTTTCCAACATGGTATCTCATCAAAATATGGACCAGATTGATGCTGTTTGAATGAAAAGGAGGTCAGATTGGGTATCAAGCTGAAATGAATGTCTGCATATGAATGCCTTGTACACACACTATGCATATCCTGACTGCATACTTATCATCCTCCAGAGACTGTTTCACTTTTCCTTTACACTCCAATATGAACTCCAGCAGAAGGACATGAGGAATCTTCTCTAGAGACTCTCAGGATAGGGTTACTCCTGGAGCATCTCTGCCAGCCTCAAACCCCTGAAGTAGAGACGGACAGAGACCCAGTCCCTGGCACAAAAAGAGGATTTAAATGAGGATCACAATTTAAATTGTGATTATTCAAATTACTCCTGCATTTTGCCCAAGAAGGAGTTGAATCCCTTAGGTTTTATACATTTGGGAATAAACTAGCTCCTTGGGAGATGCATTTTGACTAAGTTGCTCCCATCCATAGGGTTCCTATGGATGGATTTTGCCAGACCAGCAGATTAAAAAGTTTTAAACCAAAAGTTTTTAGGTTTTTCTTGGACTACAAAAACATGAATTCAGTGGTCTTTAATGAATGACATTGTCCTCTTGACAGTTAAGTTTATTAGTCCTGAAAGATTTTAGCACTGAGCAAATAAGAACTTTTTGCTGATACCTTCCTGAATTATAACACCAGGTTTGTAGCAGGATTTGAAAGATAATGTGAGGGATTGTGAAACAATTTCAAGATAACCCCAAATTCATGTTTTTGAATGATTGCAGCCTCATGCAGAAAACTTGGTGAGATGCTTTCCTTTTATTACAAATATTCAGCTTACTTTCTATCAGGGAAATGGAAGTCTCCAAGGGGTTTCTCTTTCCCAAATAATTTAGGTGTGCTTGCAGTCCTCCTTCTGATAGAAGCTGTTTGTTTTCCACTTGGTTGCACTGCTGAGCAATTAATAGGTTGAAAAGTAAGTTGGGGCCATCAAGGAGCCCATCTTCACTTGCCCTCCTCTGTCTGCTTAGGTTGCCCAATCCTTGGCAATCTCAGCAATCTTTTTGTCAGTGCAGTGAGAAAATCAGGAATCTTTGGACAAAGATTTGGAGGTCTGCCAGAGAATTAGACTGGGAACAAATGCTAGACTGCTGAGATTATTTGCTGCTAAAAGAAAGCTGGTATTTATTCATGATTGACCGACAAACACTGTGTTGCATGCAAAGTCAGGAAGGTGGGATCTGTTAGCTTTTTTTCCTCAAGGAATATATTTGAGAACCTTTCCCTCTCTAAACCCTTGCCTCATGTAGTATCTGTAGGAAAGAGATTCCTGTGAAGAGCTGAGACAAAATTGATGAATCTCTGCTGGAACTTCCTTGCAAACAAGAAGCAAACATGTGCTATTACTGTCTTTGGTCAGTGGCAGGGGAAGATGTCCCTGCTCACCAGCCAGCTGGGGTTTTCTCCCTCTAAGCTCTTGGCCAAGAGGAAACAGCTTGCAGCCCATGTGGCACTTCAGCACAAGCAGTAAACATCACATTAATGTTCATAGGGACACAATGACCTGTCACTGCATGTCTGGCAGCACTGTATGAGCTGCCCCGGCATCAGCAAGCTGTTCAGTGGAAGCAGCTGGGAGGACCCAGGGACAGCTGGCCCCTGCCCCTGAGGGCTGCATAGTCTGGGGGAGAGGGAGAAGGGGGGATCAGCAGTGGTCAAGCCATCTCTGCACCCACCCTGTGAAGGAAAGACAAAACTGAAATAAGAAGTAGGCCCTGTGAACAGGGAAGCTTGGAGCAAAAAGGGGGCATGTTGGTGTGCACCCATGGGCCAGGAAGAGCGGGGAGAGACTGGGCAGGTCCTATGCAGGCATGGTTTGGTAACCCACACCCTGAAGCACAGTAGGTACTAAAAGCCACTCCTGGCACTCCAGAGAATCAGCCTCTGTAAAGCTGCTCCAGAGCTGTAGCTTTGTAAAAATACATGCTTTTACTCTTTTTCCTTTTTCTGCATTACTGTCATTGTTTCCTCAAATTAGGGACTCAACATTTTGCACAGGCACATGGCCTGGAAACCTGTTCGGTTTGACCATAGCCAGGATAAGGATATTTGCAGGGAACGGCTGACTGGAAGAACCCCAGCTTTGCTCCCCAAAAAGGCCCTGAGGAAAACTCAGTTGTTTCACCAGCATGGTGGTGTCAGAAGGTTTCCCCTTTTCCCAGGAAGAAGCCCATACACACCCCTGGGCAAAGCCACAAAGCCTGCTCTACACTGACACCATTATGGGCTGTTTGAAAAAGCAGGGGAAAGTGCAGAAAGTGGCAGACGTAAAGAAACGTGGTAGAGCATCTCATGGCTCCTGATAGAGAATGCTGGAACTAACATAAGAAACACATATATATGCATAGCTCCAACCAGAGTGCACAAGCGAGATTTATACCCTGCTGTGTGGGAGAGTTGCACTTTTGGATATTGGTAGTCTTCTGAAAGCCTCTGCTGAAAATGATAAAGGAAAATTGGGGAAGAAATGTGTTGTCTGGAAAGATATGGGTGTCCTTTCTTAATCTTCTGTCTGCGAGATATGTAGGTAACAAAGTGGTAGGATGACCTTCTGGATTTGCCTTTTTGTTAGGACACTCTTAGAAAATTATCTGACAGGCCTCTTCCACATTTTTTTCTTTTTCCTGTTTAGGCAGCTCCTATAGACCTGTAAAATCTTCCTGCTGCAGAGAAGCAAGGTGCCCAGCGGTTCTGGACTCCAGGGAAGAGGCAAAGGTCTACTCAGAGACTACTATTTGGGAGAAAAAAGCAAAGGAGGGAATTACAAATCAATGACAGGACAAAACTCCAGATAAAAGAAGTAGTTTGACCATAATATACCAACCTTATGGAGTTCAACCATGACAAGCGCAAGGTCCTACAGCTGGGTCGGAGCAATGCCAGGCACAGCTACAGGTTGGGCAGAGAAGAAATTCAGAGCAGCCCTGCAGAGAAGGACTTGGGGGTGTTGGTGAATGAGAAAATGAACATGAGCTGGCAGTGCGCGCTCACAGCCCAGAAAGCCAACCGTATCCTGGGCTGCATCAAAAGGAGCGTGACCAGCAGGTCGAGGGAGGTGATCCTGCCCCTCTACTCTGCTCTTGTGAGACCTCACTTGGAGTATTGTGTGCAGTTCTGGTGTCCTCAACATAAAAAGGACATGGAAGTGTTAGAACAAGTGCAGAGGAGGGCCACGAGGATGATCAGGGGACTGGAGCACCTCCCATATGAGGATAGGATGAGAAAGTTGGGGCTGTTCAGCCTGCAGAAGAGAAGGCTGCGTGGAGACCTCATAGCAACCTTCCAGTATCTGAAGGGGGCCTATAGGGATGCTGGGGAGGGACTCTTCATTAGAGACTGTAGTGAGAGGACAAGGGGTAATAGGTTCAAACTCAAACAGGGGAAGTTTAGATTGGATCTGAGGAAGAAATTCTTTACTGTAAGGGTGGTGAGGCCCTGGAATGGGTTGCCCAGGGAAGTTGTGAATGCTCCATCCTTGGCTGTGTTCAAGGCCGGGTTGGACAGAGCCTTGGATGGCATGATTTAGTGTGAGGTGTCCCTGCCCAAGGCAGTGGGGTTGGAACTCGATGATCTTGAGTTCCTTTCCAACCCTAACTATTCTATGATTCTATGAATATTTAAGGTTGAGATTCCACAACCACTTTATGATTCTGAGTACCTCACTTCTTGGGTATTCCACCAGAGAAGTCTTTGGAGGCCTTACTTTCAGAGCATAAGTGCTTGGCATTTCCTGAAAATTATGTCTCCATTAACATATTTCAAGTGGTGCATGAAGAAAGGGAGTTATTGAAGAATGACTGGGCCAAGATATTCTTTAGTGACTTAAAATGGTCAGGCAAAACATTGTCATACTGAGACACATCTCTTCAAAGATTTTGAACATTTTTTCTGTCTCTGAAAGCAAGATTAAATAATAGTATATCTGAAATCTTACACTGCACTTCAATTGTGTCATGAAAGGTAGAACTCATATTTGATATTAATGGAGCAGGTGAAACGTGAAATTATATTTCTTTAATCTTTAATGAAATTTCTGGTTTTAGCACTTAGCTCATCTGTCCAATGACACAGAATTGCTAATAATATCACTGGTTTTGAAGGGTTCATTCACTACAGGCAGCCTGATTTTCTGAATCTGTAGGAGGCTGTTCAGGTGTTCCAATGATGCATGAAAATAATAATAATAAAAAACATCCTGTGTCCTTGTAGCCCAGTGAGGAGAATTGAAAGGTATAATTAAAAAAGAAAAAAAATCACCCAATAAGCCACCACCCTGGTAGTTTATAAAACAACACACAGTAGTTTAGAAAATAATAGTTCCCAGGAATTAGCAGGAGCAATGGGGGTCTCAGGAAGTCTTCAACTGAGCCTGCTTTATAGCTTGGAATAATACCTGTGCTTTCAACACTGAATAGTGCTTTCTGTAACAAACTGTTTCTTTGCTAAATGACTCAGTTGATTTAAGATTTAATAACTGTTTTGTAAAACCCCATGAAATGGGAAAAGTTACTAATGAATCTACAAATTTTGGGGAGAGTAGATTTTTCTCATGAGGATGTATAAATAAGGATGAAAATTCTATGTGTGATAAAAATTTTTCTACCAGTTTTTCTGTTGATTCTTCTATTTTGATTTCTCTCCACATCCTAGCTGCTTCACCGGATTGCTGTCCCAGAGCAGGGCATCAGGAAGAGCCCCTTGTCTGAAGAGACAGGTGAGAGGCAAAAGAAGATCCTGAGGGGAGCACAGGGAAAGCTCCCCTCACTGCATGACCTAAATGCTTATCATGAGCACTGGCCAGGAAATGGAGTTACAGAGGGAAAAACAATAATATAATTTCCTACAATTCCCCCAAATCCTTCCCATAGAGCCTTTCCAGGCTCCACACTCCCTGATTGCACCCAGTGTTCCCTTTCTAGCCCAGCCTCTTTGGGGCTGAAGTAGATTATGCAGTCTCTTAAGGTCGTTGCTACTTTGATTTTCCATTATTTCATGCCTAGAATTTTCCTTCTTTTTTTTTTTAACTTTTTCTTTTATCCCTGGGCTCACAGTGCTGACCTTCTTAAAACAGAGGAACATTGAACTACTGTAAAAGAGATGCAGTTATTCTTCCAAAAATCAGAGATGCTCTCCAGTAAGCATTGAAGTTAGCTGTTAATGCAGCTAATATAAACCTTGGCTATTCTCCCAGCTGACTGTCCTATTAATAGAAATGCCCCTCTGAGTTGGTAGCTGATATTCAAGGCTCACCTGCTGCAAGCTCAGGAGCGATGCATCCCAACGAGAAGGAAGTTCAGCAGGAGGGCCAGGAGACCTCCTTGGATGGATAAGGAGCTGCTGAGCAAAATTCGAAAGAAAAAAGAGGCTTATAAAAGATAGAAGCAAGGTCAGGCTGCCTGGGAAGAATACACGGATGTTGTCTGGGAAGCTAGGGACCAGGTTAGGAAAGCTAAGGCCCACTTAGAATTAAACTTGGCTAGGGATGTTAAGGATAACAGGAAGGGATTTTATAGGTACATTGCCAATAAAAGACAGGCTAGGGACACCGTGGGTCCTCTCCAGAAGCTATCAGGAGAACTGGCTACCCTGGATTTGGAGAAGGCTGAGGTTCTCAATGACTTCTTTGCCTCAGTCTTTACGGGCAAATGCTCTGACCACACCACCCAAGTCTTGGAAGGCAGACGCAGGGACGGTGAGGGTGGGGACCCTGGGCCCACTGTGAGGGAGGATCTTGTTCGGGACCACCTTAGGAACCTGAATGTATACAAGTCCATGGGACTGGATGAAATCCATCCACGGGTCCTGAAGGAGCTGGCAAATGAAGTTGCTAAGCCACTGTCCATCATATTTGAAAAATCATGGCAGTCAGGTGAAGTTCCCGATGACTGGAAAAAGGGAAATATAACCCCCATTTTTAAGAAGGGGAAAATGGATGAGCCAGGGAATTACAGACCAGTCAGTCTCACCTCTGTGCCTGGCAAAATCTTGGAGCGGATTCTCCTGAAAGGCATGCTAAGGCACGTGAAAACCAACAAGGTGGTTGGTGACAGCCAGCATGGCTTCACTAAGGGGAAATCCTGCCTGACCAATCTGGTGACCTTCTATGAAGGGGCTACGGAACTGATGGACAGGGGCAGAGCAGTTGATGTCATCTACCTGGACTTGTGTAAAGCCTTTGACATTGTCTCCCATGACATCCTTCTCTCTAAGTTGGAGAGACATCAATTTGATAGGTGGACCACTTGGTGGATAAAGAACTGGCTGGATGGCCGCACGCAAAGAGTAGTGCTCAGTGGCTCAGTGTCCAGCTGGAGACCAGTAACGAGTGGTGTCCCCCACGGATCGGTGTTGGGACCGGTCTTGTTCAACATCTTTGTGGGTGACATGGACAGCGGGATTGAGTGCGCCCTCAGCAAGTTTGCCAATGACACCAAGCTGTGTGGTTCGGTTGATACATTGGAGGGAAGGAATGCCATCCAGAGGGACCTTGACACGCTTGTGAGGTGGGCTGATGCCAACCTAGTGAAGTTTAACCATGCTAAATGCAAAGTCCTCCACCTGGGTCGGAGCAATGCCAGGCATAGCTACAGGTTGGGTGGGGAGGAGATTCAGAGCAGCCCTGTGGAGAAGGACTTGGGGGTGTGGATTGATGAAAAAATGAACATGAGCCGGCAGTGTGCGCTTGCAGCCCAGAAGGCCAACCGTATCCTGGGCTGCATCAAAAGGAGTGTGACCAGCAGGTTGAGGGAGGTGTTCCTGCCCCTTTGCTCTGCTCTCGTGAGACCTCACTTGGAGTATTGTGTGCAGTTCTGGTGTCCTCAACATAAAAAGGACATGGAAGTGTTAGAACAAGTGCAGAGGAGGGCCACGAGGATGGTCAGGGGACTGGAGCACCTCTCGTATGAAGATAGGCTGAGAAAATTGGGGCTGTTCAGCCTGCAGAAGAGAAGGCTGCGTGGAGACCTCATAGCAGCCTTCCAATACCTGAAGGGGGCCTATAGGGATGCTGGGGAGGGACTCTTCATTAGGGATTGTGGTGAGAGGACAAGGGGTAATGGGTTTAAACTTAAATAGGGGAGGTTTAGATTGGATATGAGGAAGAAATTCTTTACTGTGAGGGTGGTGGGGCCCTGGAATGGGTTGCCCAGGGAGGTTGTGAATGCTTCATCCCTGGCGGCGTTCAAGGTGGGGTTGGACATAGCCTTGGATAGCATGGTTTAGTGGGAGGTGTCCCTGCCCATGGCAGGGGGTTTGGAACTCGATGATCTTGAGGTCCTTTCCAACCCTTACTATTCTATGATTCTATGATTCTATACTGGGTATCTGCCAGGAGATTTCCATTATAAAGAGCAATTGGTTACAATATCCTTGGTGGAGTCCTGCTTGTCTTCCTCAGAGCACCACTGGGGTGGGCAAGAGGAGGCCCCTTCTCCACTCCCTGTTTTCTCATTTTGTCATTAGCACTTTCCCAAAGCCTCTGTTATTTTTCAAGGTCTCTCCAAAACTTCCTTTTCCTTGCTTTCCAGTTGCAGTATTTTTTTGCACAAATAATGCTACAAACGTATTTACCCTCTTGTCCTTGCATCAGCTCATAGGGAACATCCTAAACCTGCATAGCCAAGCTGGGGAGCAGTGCTGTGTGTGATTTGGTGTTGACAAGTGGGTTTTTCCTCCATCTGCCTTGTTTTACAGAGGATCTGGCTCACTTCCTCTGTCAACTCTAAAGGAAGAATAGCTAGTGAAGCAGGGAGAGTGGCTAGTAAACCCTCCAGGTTGCAGTGGTCTCCAAGACAAGATATGCATGAGCTAGTCACAAAAGCCACAAGTGTACAACCACACAGCCATTTAAACACAGCTTGAAAACACCAGTGTGAACATTAGGGCTTGGGTAACCTCAGACAATTTGACCAAGCTGTGATGACAACATTAAGCCACCTGTAAAGTAACCTCACCTTGGGCTGCTCCAAGGACAAAAACTGCTCATACCTTACTGTAGATGCCTCCTGACCTGTCTGTCACTGCAAGGCAGGACTCCCTGTGCTCTGCAGGAGGTCTAGGAGGCTGGGGTTGCTTTCCCAAGAACTGGTGCCATCAGGACACTCCCGAGCTGCAGATGGGGTTGTTGAAGTCCTTCTGCATTGTTGTGATTCTACTGCCAGCACCAGTCACAGGGATAAGTTGAAGAGCTCTCCCCAGGCCTCTTAGTTCATGTTTCCCTTCTGATTTATTAATATCAGCTCATATTTTAATTTTTAAGATGTTCCTCAGTAGTAGCCAGAATCACATTTTCTGCTAAAGTCTTTAGAATTGACCCAGAAACCTCATCAGAGAGCACCAGGCAGAGTGCCTGCTTAGCAGAATTCACCACAGGTACATCTGACTGCTGCCATTTGCAGGATGTCTGAGCCGTGCCTCAGCAATTTCAGATGACATGTATATTTAATCCATAGCAGCATGTTAGCAGATCAGACTTAGATTAATCAGGCTGAAGATAACTTTTGGACTTTTTCCACAAGTAGGTCAAAGATAAATAAGGTAGATATTGTTCTGGGCTACAACACTAGGAAGCACTGGGTAACAGGTGAAATATTCAGGGACATCAGCCAAGGAAATACCATAATAATATTAAGGGATACAAAGTGAAGGGGGGGGGGAGGGATGATGTGTGTATCTACATGTGTGTGCACAAATGAAGTTTGAGCTTTTCAATTTGCAGAAATCATTAATTTCCAGTGACATTTTCTCTAGCGTTATAGCAACAAATATGCAAATGTCCTCTATACTAAAATATTCTCCTCTATTTCCTTAGTGTCAGAAAATCAGTCCTGCCCACTGATATTAATACAGAAAGCTATAGCTAAAATAACAACGCAGCTGTTCAAAACCAAAGAAAACTACCCACATGTCAAGAACACGCCTTATGTTTTGAGGCTTGGTGATGCTTGGAATAAGTCATAAAATGCACAAGAATTAATTCCTCTAAAAATAGAATAGGTCATATTTAGGATTTCTAATGTAAAATGTGACTGTGATTATTAATGGAGCACTTCTTTTCAGCAAATTAAAAACTGAGCTAATCTTAATAAATCAAAGGAAACATTAAAATGTTCTTTAGTGTCTACCATTGTCCCTCGGAAAAAGGCTCTGAAGCACTATTGCATGCACAGATTTTGATGAGAGGAAACTTTGATTGAAATTCTAAATAATGTTTAGGAAATTCTTTGTTATTATGCTTACTTAATGACTTACAACACCAGAAGAGTTAGTGACGAAACCTCTCTTTACAGTAATTCAAGAAAACAAAGTCACTAGACTCCAAAATGAGAAGCAAATGCGCCGTAACAGCAGACAGCTGAGATGCAGGCTGAGATCTTGCCTCTATTGAAGCATTCACCATCAAATTGTCATGGCCCAGATTAACATTCAAGGTCAGCATTAAAGTTTATCTTGGTTTTCACTTGAGCCACTTTAAGAAAAAAATGTCAAGAAAAGATGCTTTGGGTTTTTTGGCATTTTTTTTTTTTTTTTTTCTTTTTTGCTTTGCTCCTGTCACGGGTTAGTGAAGGATTCTGATATTCTTCCAAGCAGAGAACATGCATTCAGGGCCCTATTACAATGAGCATAATATACATGGATGGGGAGCCCAATTTTCCTGCATCAGGCAGCTCTTTCAGCTCTTGGTTTTCAAGCTAATGACTCAGTAGCAGCCCTGCTCTTTACCTCTCCTCTGAAGAGCACCTTTGGCAACTCCTGCTAGAAGCTGCGCTGATGATGTTCCACTTCTCCCTCAGAGGGAAGATTCATTAGCTTATTACAGGAAAAAATGCACTCACTCTTCTAAAGGTTATTTAGCTCATCATAGACATTTGTCCATGCTGTTCTTGTTGGTCTCCCACAAAAGGAGCCGTGTGAATCTCCTGTTTGCCCTTTAAACACAAGGTAAGAGGACATCTTTAACCACACAGTGGCAGGCTTCTTCATTTCTAGACTCTCATGCCTCTTCATAACATCTCTGCCTGACAATGCAGAGAAAGGAGGAGGAGGTACCGTCTCCAGCATCAAATCAATGACTACTGCTCTAATTTTCTCTCTGGAAATTCCTGCTACAGACTCTCTGTGGTTCCACATGCAACATTATGATTTCTTCCTGTTTGGAGCATGTGCATTATCAAGAGTTTTGTAGTAGGGTCTTCATTTTTATTAGGGAGATTGCACCCAGAAGACAAGACAAGACTGATAATACCCTATAAATTCATATTTTAGACTTGACTTTTCTTTGATGAGGTTTCTTCCTTCATCTTAGTCTGATCTGTGGTGCACTCTGCTCTTGTCCCCAGCACTGCCCCGCTCTATAACCATTACTGGGCCACTCCTTATCCTTGGAAATCCCTTTTCCCATTTCCCCTGGGCTGGTCCTGTGCAGGGCGCTGTGCTGGGTACAGTGGGCTCTCACCTCAAAGCAGGTTTGCAGAGCAGCCCAAGATGGTGTCTGCAGTGACTGGCTCTTTCTTACATCTTCCACTGCCAGCACCCTTGAGCTGCCTCTCTCCTTTGCACCAGCCCTTGTGTTGCTCAGATCCCTCACTGCACTCTTCTGGCACCTGGGTCAGTTAAACTAGGCAATGCCCAGGCTACTGTGGGGACACATCTTCCCACAAGAGTCTTTGACATTGCTGCAAATACCAATAATGCATTGGATCTAGTTTTTGTTTCTTGCATTGACATAGCTCTTTTCTTTTTTAGAGTAAAAGGAAAACAGACAAGATCTTTTTCAAGCACTGCAGTAGTTCTCAAACTACTTCTGCAGCCACAGGTGCAACCCCATTGAACATCTCAGGGGGTAGGATAGGCTTAATATGCCAGTAAAGAGGTCTCTGGGCAGCACTGGAACCAGATGTAACATTCACAACATGGGGAGCTTCAGGATGTCCTGTAAGCCTAACTTGTGAGCCCTAGAGGAACTTCAGTCCTAGGTTTAGTCTCTCAGGTGGGATGAGAGGCATCCTTGCACATGTGGTCCTTCTTCCACAGCAAGCATTGGTGGTGCAACCTCTTTTCTCTGTTCTCATCTCCCTGCTTGGGAGCCACGAGTTGCTGTGTAATGACAGTCAAAGCTGTTTTCTAAAGGCTTGTGTGGCTTGCTGTGCTCCAGGGCACCTCTGTGGTAGGCAAAGGGGATTTGTAATTGAGAGAAGGCTATTCTCCAGGAGCCAAGGAATAAAGATGGGATTTCCAGACATGTCCAGCCACAGTCCTGACCCTGTGATGGTCAAGTGTAGCACTTTTCATCATCTTAGGAAAAGCAAAGGGAGGTTGGAAATCTGTGAATCCTTCAACCCCTCTGTGTAAATGCGTTTTCACTATGTGCTGCTAAGGGACATATTCCCCCTGTGCAACCTGAGTCTTACCAATTTTCCTGGGCAGTGGGAAGAGGAGCAATACATCTAGCTGCCATCTTCTTGGCATGGCACATGCTGTCTGCCATCCCCAGCAACGGGAACTCTCCCCTGCAGAAAGTCAGACTCAGATCTTACATTAAGCTGGTTTTGAATCAGTTATACACGTGTTCAGATGGCTAAAAAGGATTTAATATAATTTGTCCCAGTTAAATCCTAGTTTTTAACACAAGTAAAATGCTGCCAGGATCCCCAGAATTCACTGCTTTTTTATTAAAATTGCTTCACAGGGTTTATCCATAGCAAAGATATTAATTTGGCATGTTTGCTTCAGTGGGAACTTAAAGAGGTGAGTGAATGCATTTCACAAAGTCAGTTTTCTTAATTATTATTGGAGATGCTTATTTTGACTCAAGTTTCCATTACTCCTTAGAGGATACTGAAGAGCTAATACACTCTGAATATTTTCCCTCCCAGATTATTTCTAGTGTTTAGCACCGGAAACTTATCCTTCATTGGGGACTGATACAGAATCTGTTGAAGTCAATGAAGTACTTCTTGTTTATTTATTTATTTATTTTTTTTTCTACTTTCTTTTTTATTTTTATTTCATTCTTATTCTCCTTTTGATTTCAGTGAGCACTGCATTGGAATTGAAAGTAAATTGTCTAGATGAGTTTGTCTGGAACTGGCGAAACTCTTGTTCTGCAGTTTAACTCTAAATATGATGACTTCTCACATTTTACCTGCAAAATTAGGAAAAGTATCCTCAAATGGCATAAATATCTTCTTCTTCTCTTCCTGTCAAACAAGAGTAGATTAGTTTTTCAAGTAAAATCTGTAAGGAGCATTTTTGGAGAAAGCATGATTTTGCTTAGATTCTCCCCCCAGGCAGGAGTTCCACTAGGCAGCCTTGGGTTTGGTTTTCTGGTTTTTCAAACACTGTAACACACAAAATTCTATGTCAAAAAGCATTAGAATAAATTACTTTGAAAGTCTGGGGGAAACTTGTTTTTAACAGTTACTATACTATAGATAACGAAAATGAATACATGAATTAAAATTATTTTCATGTTTCTTTGTTTAATGCGAAGCTCATCCTACAGCTTTTAGTATTTTGTTCCTTGTCATGTTCTAATTTTTAAAAGAACAAGTATTAGAAAGTTGTGCATGTGCTATTTACACCTACACATCAAATGTTATTTCTTTCCATATTTAGAAATATATTCTAAATAAAGAAATGTCAATATTGTGCTGAGTTAGATCTTCGGAATAAATTCATGAAATATGACTTCCAGGAGATGTAGAATCCTGTTGCTGAGCCAAAGACACTGCTCCAGCCCAGCGAGACCCCTTCCCAGGAGATGCCCATGCCTATAATCTCAAAGATTAGTTCCAGATTCCCCGCAACTTTTTCAATCGCATTAGCTATGTTTGACTGTAAGTTTTGGATGGTGCCTCATGTTTGGTCAGCAGCTCCTGTGCCACCAGTGTCAATGACAGGTTTGCACAAAGATGAAGGGCTGTAGCAGTTCAGCCTGCAGTAGACAAACTTTATTTTTCCATCAGCTCTTTCCTATTGCCTTCAGCTTTTCATGCTGGGGAAGAAGGAAAGCAGAGTGTGGAAGTCTCAATGTCTGTAGATGAATGGGGTTGGCCCTTACTCTTCACCTCTGTAGCACAAGAAAAAGTCTGAATCCACAGGTATCATTGATTCTGGAGTTGTCCCCCAACACTTACGAATTGCCAATATCTCATACTAGAGACTCTAAACCCCTCTATTGCTTTATCACTTATACCCAATGATTCAGCACATTGCAAGTGATGCCTCTGCCGCCTGGAAAAAAAAACAAGGAAAAAGAAAGAGAGAAGAGGATCAAAAAAAGATTTCTCATCTTATATTGCACTTTTTCCCCTCCACTTTCCTTCTATTGCAGCATAGTTTTTCTTAAAGGTCTGTTTTATCCAATAGGCTTTATCACAGCGTATGACAACATCTATCTGGTGAGAGATGGCTAAAGCTTTCTTCTTGAGCACTCGGTGGTTGAGCACTCGGTGGTTCAGCACTCAGGTCCAGCCTGTAACACCAGGATGCCAATGGCCTGACCTGATGTTGCATCCTTTAAAAAGATGTTTAAAGCTTTTTAAGCTTTCTTGATAAATTAGAAGTCATAATAATTGTTTTATAGCTAAATGCAAGTACTTAAATTCCCTAGGGTTTTATTTTATCTTACCATCAAGAATTGTAACCTGCAGGTTTCCCCATACGTCTGCAAGCTCTTCAGAATTAATCCTGGGTCTCTTTCCTTCCATCCTGCTGTGTCTCCTGCTTCGTGAAGGCTATTTGTCCAGGACTTACTTTGTAAGCCATTCTTTTTCCTTTTTGCAATGGTGTTGTTGAAATGCAACTGATTCACTTTTTAATTCTGCTGCTTCTCTGAGTGCAAGGTGTCCAGTTTTGGAGTCTTTTTTCTCTATTAACCCTACTGAGCATTTGTTTAGGAAAGCCATGTCCTTTTGTAAGTCCTGCTACCCTTGTTTTTTGACTTTTTATCTGCAGGCAGTTTCTCGGCCAGTATAAAACTTTCTGCTGCCAGCCACATTTTTTGAGGAAAAGATTGATGTTACTAATATACCAGTATACTCTAGTATCAAACCACCTTTGTGTGACATAATTCAGAGGCCCCTGACCAGCATGCCGAGAACTCTTCTGTATCATGTGGCCATTCCTAACTGCTGCGCTTGGTGAGCTTTGTCTATTTACATGCATTACTTATGTCCAAAATTTAGTCAGATAATTTCAAGATTCACAAATAATTGCCGTGCAGCTATAAATTCTGTCTTCAAGAAGAGAGACACCTGTATTTTGTGCACAGATTACTCCCTGACTGGACCCAAATGTATATACAAGGCATCAACATAATCTCGTGGATACTGTCAGCATACCTCAAATCTGATCAGCAGAATATGTTAGCAAACTATTTAGTCAATGCTAATAGCCAAGCAAAGCGTGGAAGAGAACTTGTGATGTGGGTGCTGGAGGTGCATAGGCTTCACCACCAGAAGGGAGGTACAAGCATCCATCAGCTGAGAACTGGTTTGCATTGCTATTGCAGTGGTCTGCAGCCGTACAGGAGCGCTTTGAGCCATAGGCTCTGACAGTCATTTGCAACACATCTGTGGATTGAGGATTAACGTTAATCCTGCCATTATACTTTCTTTTAAAGCAGAGCTTTTGGAACAAGGGGCTGGTAAAAGCAAGTTCTGACTGTTTATGTACCAATCTAACTTCCCACACAAGCAGTTTACAGCTGAGTGTCCTCACCCTGCCAGAGCTCATGGGACTAGGATTGCACCACGGTTTTCCTCTATTATCCATTAATCAAATGCCTTTCCACTCTAAAAGGGAATAAAAGCAAATCTTACACTATAAAACATATATATTACAATATTTGAGTCAAAATCTTATTTTGCAAAGGAGAATAGTTTAAACAGTTGTCTTGAATTCTCACTTTTTCACCCTTACAAGGCTGTCAGTTATATCTGGATCCACAGTCTCAAAAAGATCAAAATGACTGTAGCCAATTCTGTCATGGATGTAAGTTACAGGAGAGTCTAGAGAGCTGAGGAGCGTATGGGGCGATAACATGCACAACTTGCTTTTTACTATTAGTTTACATAGATGTTTAGTAATCAGATTTGTCAAGACCTCTAGATTCCCTCCCTTGTCCTGGTACTGGAACAAAGCCTGGTAGTTACAGGCAGCTGTGTAGAGAGGGATAGGACACAGACACACAGATACACAGGAATATAAATACACACACACACACACACACAAATACTGGCTTAGCAAAGCTGCTGTACCTCTTAGCAAATGAGGAACAAATGCAAATATTCTGCAGATGCTCCTGTCATATCTTAACCACGTTTCTGACATGGTCCTTGACATGGTACAGAACACGTCTCCTATTGAGGAAAGGCTGAGAGAGTTGAGGTTGTTCAGCTCAAGAACAATGAATAGTTGTTCAAGAACAATGGGGTGAGACTTTGCAGCAGCACCTGTTGCAATATAGTGAGGGGTAATGGTTTTAAACTAAAACAGGGGACATTCAGGCTGGATGTTAGGAAAAAAATTCTACAGTGAGGGGGGTAAAATACTGGAACAGTTTGCCCAGAGAAGTGATGGACACACCATCCCTGGAGGCATTAATTTTATATTCCTATGCTCTTAGGGGCTGCAACAGCATAAATAGGTAGATAGCTTAGTGTGCTATGTCAGGTCAGCAGAAAGTTGCTTTTCACCCTCTTCCTGCTGCACAGTCCTCCTGCTGCAAGCGAAGAAGAGACTGAAGAAATGTTAGTACCACATTTAGCTTTATTGAAATTGAACAAATACCATTTTTTAATAAACCCTCTTACAGCAAGTGTAAAATTTTAATGTTTGATTCATCTTATGTTACAGGTTGTCTTCTTCTGTGTAACCAAAAATACCATCTTTTTTTTTCTTTTTTTTTTTTCATTTTCTACTTTAAAACACGTCGCAAGGATTTGAATAATGCAGATCTGGCACCAAAAGGTAACAGGTTCTGAAAATCACAGTACAGTTTTAAAATTCTTAGGTTAATTAATGGTATTTAAAATGATAGCCACTTTGAGTAAACATATAAATTGGAGGTCTGTAAACAAGTTGTGTTTACCTATAGAGCTATTGATTGCAGCTACAATGAGAGCAGTAATAGAAACTCAATGCTAAACTGAGCTACACCTTTGAGGAAACAAGTTCTTACTAAGTAGTGTGGTATGGGGTAGCACAATAGGTAAAATACAATTTGGCACCTCAAGTCGCATGTAAAATCAGCAGAAATAAAATGAAGTAAGTGCACTGTCTTCCAACAAAAATAAACCAGGCAGTTTCACTGCTTTTGGAGTGTCAACTATGAAATAAATCACACGACACACAAGTTCAACCCCAAAATTACAATTCTAGTAAAGCAAGATAATATTAAAATGCACACCTACAAGGATAGTAAAGTATAAATATTTTGTTTTCTTTTTTTTTTTTCCTCTCCCCTGTCAGTAGAAATAATTTACAACCCACAAAAGGACTCCTTGGTGAAACCACTAACTACAGACATGGTCATGGAATGTAGCTCAGTAGACTTGTTTCAAATAGAAAGGCAACATTATCCTGAAAAAGTTTGGTCCTCTTATAACTCACTGTACTGTAGCCACCACAGTCTCTTGGTAGATGTTTTAGGAGAATTGTTTGTATTCTGATTCTCTTTTGTTGGAATATAATATCTTGGTGATAAAGCTGGGTAAAATTTGGCCCCGTTTACAGATGTCTGATAAATGTTGAATGTGGAAGAACAACACTGAGAGTACATGGGGGGAACCCTCATTGGCTGGTCTCACAGCGTATTTTTTCATGCAATCACTTTTCCTTCTATACTTATTTTCCTCTGTTCATTTTTTTTCCTCAGTGTCCTGGAGGGGAAAGAAACCGTTAGTCCAAATGACAGAAAGACGTTTTACTGTTTATTTACATGTGGATCACTTTGGCTCAGAAGTCCTGGTGAACCACAGTTGCCTATTTCTTGTGAATGTCCTCATGCCGTATAATTTTGTATGTAATCCAGTAAAAGATGTTGAAAATGAGGAAGGCGAGTGGGAAAGCAGCACGGGATATTGTATCAATCCTTTTTGCACGGTCAACAAACTTCTTTTTGATAGAATCTGAATCCTTTGGTGGTGCTGGAGGTGGGTTGGGTGGGGCGGCCTTGACTGCTGTGCCATCTTTGACTTGGAGGCAGTGACCCATCCCGTAGCCACTGAAATTGAATCGACTGTCACGAGTAACTTCATCTTCCTGGGGGATAAAGAAGACAAATAAGACACACATCACCTGCCTATTGAGCATGCCGTACACTGGAGTACTTGAGGTGCACCCCTCCAAAGCACCTAAGCAAATTATCTGGTTAAGCTGTGATACAAAGTCCAGGTTTCAAAGACAAGCAAGCAATTAAAACCCATACTAAAAATGCATGGAAATTAGATGACTGTTAGTGTTTGTGAATCAGAGCTTTAATTTCATTAGCTACAACTGAATCAAATGCCCTGTAGGGAAGAGATCTGATGCCACAGGCTCCTCATTGCTCTTCTTAGGCTTGCTGTGGGAAGGAAACATGGTCATGTTGCTAGCACAGAGTCTGCTCCAGCCTGGTTGAATTGAGAGATCCAGGGGCCCAGGCTCATGGCAATGTGTATCCAGTGTTAAGTCTAACTACAGCCTTGCACCTCTGTCTCTGATCTACAAAACAAGAGTCCCTTCTTGCTCACTGGAGTGCTCTGATGATTGTGTCAGAATACTTTAAGTGTACCAGGCACTAGGATTCAGTGGTAACCAGGTGTCAGGTGCAATAGCAGAAGCTATTATAGGACCATCTTGCAGAAATCTATTTTCTCTCTTGTCTGATGGGCAACATTTGTTTTTGGAGATATGAGTAACTATCACTGAACTTTATCACCATAACTGTGTGATGAAGGGTTTCTGACCATGCTGTTAAATTCTCACTGCCGTTTCTCCTGTCTTATCAGATAGGGGGTTGGAACTAAATGGTCTTAAGGTCTTTACAACCCTCACCATTCTATGATTCTTTAACAATAACACACAAGTTAACAGGTACTGACAGCTCTTGATTAAGGATTCAAAGACAACAAAGATGCATCCTTATTCTTTTTCATGCTAGCTGGGATGAACTGCAGGTCCAGCAGCTCACCCTAGTTAAAGACCTTTTCTTCAACCAACAAATATTTTGTTGTTGACTTAAAATGACCACTTCTTGGGCTCATAAAGAGCCCACTTCCTCACAGGGAGTACTTCCTCATATCTCTACGAAACCACAGCTTTCTGATCTTAAAAGAGAATCAGAGACTGCAATCAAAAACCCCAAAACATCACAGCAGTAAGATATTGAATAAGGAGCACATTTGATTAACTTGGGGGTGGGAAGAGAGGACAATTTATGCCTATTCAGGATGTAAATCACTGCTTCTTCGCAGAAGCACCTCTTTCAATAATTGCATTTTTCTATCTCCCCAGCTCCACAATTGGAATTTAATATATCAACAGACTTGCTCTCCTTACCTTGCAACTGACACACAAATGTGAATAACCAGTACTGTGTTCCAAGGCTACCAAATAAGAGTCACCCTGACTGCTTATGACATTGAGTACTTATGGAAGGTGGGTTGGCAGTAAACAGTGCCTTGAAGCTCTGTCACTTCAGCCTCAGGACTATTCTACAGTGTACCCATGAGCTGGTGAAAAATTGTGGTATTGCAAGGCTGTTTGAGCATTTACCCAGAGTTTATATCTTTTTAATTCCAAAAGCTCACCATCATTAAGAAAAAGAAGCATGGTCCTCTCCTTTTTCAATTTTATTTATTTACAGTTTCAGTCCCTCTGTGAAAACTCTGAAATTCTGTTTGTCCTACTGATTATAAATATGTAAGGTATTTTAAAGATGAACCCACTGAGACCTAAGCTCTGGATAGTCCTGTAGGCAAGACTTCTCTTGCATGACTTAACACCACAAAGTCCCCCAGTAATACAGGGTGCTGCTTTCCTTGTAGCACTTTCTCTTTTACTGAGTTTGAAAGATAAAATGCATGCCCACGACATGGGAGGCGATTAAAAAGGGTAACAGATTTTCAGCAGCTGTGTTGCCATATGTACTTCATTCATCTTTAAAACATTTAATTTCAGTTACTCCTGAGAGATCTATGGGAGATAAAAAAAAATGTACTGAGCTTTACAGGACTTGGAGAGCCTCAACTTCTGCTGTGCCCTGCTGGGTCACACCTTTGTCATGTGGGGCTGAGCAATTCCTCTTCAGTGTCACAACCCTGCTTTTAAGCTTACAGTGTTTTAACTTGAGCAGGAAGCCATCTGAGTTTAGGGACAGGGATTCTTAAACCACATTCTTTCAGGAATCCATGCAAGAACCAGTAAAAAGGAAGAGATTTATAAATGAGCTGAGACAAAGGTTCCCAAGGGAAGGCATGCAGGTGAAATGGGCTACTCAAAGAGGACAAATCTAACCCAGGCTTTCAAAGGATTTCTAAATGCTGAGTGACTAAATAACAACACAACAATAAATGAAATACAGGTTTGATAAGTGCAGGGCAAAACACATTGCAAAAATAACCCTAATTACACATAGATAGTAATAGGCTCAAAATTGGCTCTTTCCCAAGTAGGAGTTTAGGCAATTACCGAGTGGATGATTCTGACAACATTAGTGCTCTGCTAACCAGTAGGGCAAATGAAATAGAACACATCATTCTGCCACTTCATCCACTCACAGTGTGATCAGTTTTTGGACACATTTCTGGTCACTCAAAATCCGTAAAGGCATAGCAGAATTAGATAAAATGCAAAGAGGAGCAGCAAGAATGAGAAAAGACATTCTGCATTAGGAGAAAAAAAGTAGATGATACTTCTTCATCTTAGAAAAGCTGTGTTTGGGGGCGGATATCACAGAGATTATAAAAATATGGCGAAAATAAATGAAGGAAAATTAGTAAGCTACTAATTGTTGGTTGTTTTTTTTTTTCCACTGTGGAAAACAGGATAAAACACAATAACACCATGAAGGGAGAATTTATTTTTTTAAAGGGAAGTTACCATTAATTTATGTGTGCAAATCATTTTGTGAGAACTTATATGAGAAATTTCAGATTATGAAAATAAAAATATGCTGCAGATTCATAGGTCCCTGTGCAGCTACTGAAAGTGCAACCTAGTTCATAGAAAAGTGTACTCTTGGTTGCTTATTTTCAGAAGACAGAAAAGTCCTTCTAGGTTTATCTTGGAACTTTTAAATACAATTTGTCTTGATATTCATTGCTGACCACTGCTAGGGAAAGGATCCTGGAACAGAGGCCATTCCTTCTCATCAAATATGCCATGTCCTACAGGAATTCAAGTCTTTCATCTCTTGATAACATGCCAGGAGCTGGAGCCACTGTTGAAATGTCCTGCATCTCTCCAAGTTTTTAATACTTTGAGTGTCATGTTTTTCTTCTCACGTAGTTCCACCTTGAAGCTAAATACTGCTGATATGGAAAGAGTTGACTTACATAGCAAACCTACATGTTCCAGTTTCTTAGATGTGTGTAAAACCGAAAACAGAGCATGCTCTGGTGGCATTTGTTAATAAAGAGGTCACTAACAAACTTCTCTGAATAGTTTCACCCTGAACAGCTCTGGATCTCAGCTCACCTAAGCCAGAAATAGTTTCACCCTGAACAGCTCTGGATCTCAGCTCACCTAAGCCAGAAATAGTTTCACCCTGAACAGCTCTGGATCTCAGCTCACCTAAGCCAGAAATAGTTTCACCCTGAACAGCTCTGGATCTCAGCTCACCTAAGCCAGATGCCATTCCCACTCCTCCTTAGTCCAGGCTTCAGAGGAGCAGGTGGTGGTGCAAAATCATCACTCTCTCACCTCAATCTTGTCCAAAGTATAGATCAAACACATCACAGAATTTGGCCTAAGTATTGTCTTTCCTAAATATTCACCAATAAATTTCATCAAAAACATAAGCATTCTCTGTCCAATCCTACTGTGTGATGCTGCCTTACCAGGACCCACCACTCTGTCTGTGACAGTAGTGTTCACCTTTTTTCTACCTCGCTTAACACCAATTTTCCTGCTCACTGAGGTTTGTTTCTTCTCTCATTTATACACTCATGCCTTATTGTAAACAGCACTGACATTTTAATTAATGGAAGAAAAATCGGTCATTGTCCTTGGCAAGTGTTTCTAATGGACAAATTTCCATTTGTTTTAGAAAGCTGTGTTTATTAATGCCTCCTGTCTCCAATAAACAGCAGAAGAATCTCTGAAGCATGAGTGATTTACTTACTCATTCTGTAAGAACAGCAAGTGAACTGTTGTTAATACAATAATGAAATGGTAGTTAATGTGGCTCTGCCCTCTTTGAGTAGGAACTGAACATTATCCAACTGAAAGAGTAACATAATTTAAACATGTTGTGGTGCAAAAATACTTTCCTGGCTTGAAATATCTGTAAGTGGAATCTAAATTTTTTAAGGATTACTTTAATAATAAAGATTATACAGTCAGTAAGGGCAATCAGTTTGTTACAAGAAAAAAAGATTTTTTTCCTTTAGTAAAGAAAGGGTTCCTTCTCTCAATTTCGCAAATGCGGTTAATGTAAATTTCTTATTCAACTTTAAGGTTTTATAGATAATAAAATTAATATTTGGATTTTGGGAGAGGGAGGGAGAAACAGGTTAACTGTTGTTTTGCAAAACGTCATGGCTGATACAATAGAGAATTATAGCTTCTAAATAACAGCAGATCTGTTCCTGACATAGTGTCTTGGTTTTCCTTTGTTTTAAAGAAAACTCATGTCTTAAAATATCCAGACACAGTGATCTGTGACTGTCTTACAGACATAATAATCCTCTGAGGGCGATGAAGTCAGGAGGCTTGACTGCTCTTGGAAGACTTTTTTGCCAGTCTCTCTCTGATGAAAGGAGAAGTTAGCCAGTTTATCAGTGGGAATGGTACGTTTGTGTTTTATATCAAATACATGTTAATGACCTAGATTTGAAGGATAATCTACTCTGATCAGGAATCTGTTGGATACAGGGCAACTAACTTCTGCACATGTTGTCTGCATGCAAGGCTGAGCAAACTGCAAAGCTAGTGTTTAAATATGTGACTATTTAATCTAGAATGTGGAATAGTGGTTCATGGCCACATGAAAGCAAAATAATGTAAAGCAAGACTATTTTGCTAAAATGCTAGAACACAGAAACCTAAACCCCCAAGGGAAATGCACCTAAAATTCACCTATCCCACTTTCTGTTGCTTCCTGCAAAACATCTGCCTTGGGAGAAATGAGATGGGGCAGAAGCAGACTCTCACCTACCTCCTGTTTGCAGTGTTCAAGCCCCAGCCTCAGACTTCAACATACTCCTGCTCTGAAACCTGCTGCGGGGCCAGCATAGTTCAGCAAGTCCCATCGCACAGTCTGCGTGACATGCTAGAGGAACAGCCACCACAGCTCATGGGGCACTCGAGCTCACAGCCCTTTGTCATGGGCAGGGGTATCTGAGTGCCCACATCCCCAGGATTTTTCCCATCAGGTTCTCTGGCACTTTTCTCTGAGCAGATTTAAATATTTTGGGGAAGAGGGTTTTCACTGCACCTTTGGGGGATTTCTCACTGGCCTCTGCCTCAGTTGTAATCATCTTAGATGACTTTGTCAGAGCACCCTCATGCCCTAAGTGTGGCATCTCAGAGTATTTAATTTGTCAGACAGTCAAAATTAAAGAAGCCCAAACAATCTATATGTGCATACAGGGCCCGTAAGCAGCTCTCCTGGTTTAATTCATGCAGATTACCCTCTAGAACAATATGCTGCTGGGGACTTTTTCAGGCTCAAGTTTTTATTCCCTCAGGTCCTCAGTTTTCAGGGCCAATCTACAGCCCACAGGAGCAGTGAACACCTTACCCCAGCCTGGGCCAGGGCTGGGGATGCAGTGTTGGGAACTGTAGCATTCATGACCTTGCTGAGCACTGGCTATCTCCCACTTGGTGAAAGAAGGAGAAGGTGAAGTGGAAGGGAAAGGGGAAAGAGAAGGGGTAAGGAAAAAAAAAGGGGGAAGGAAAAGGGGAAGAAAAGGACTTTTTTCCTCTTTGTTGGTGGATTCTTTTCTTCAAGCCATTTGCTACAACAAACACCCAGAACAAACCCCAGCATATGCAGATGGAGATTACCAGAGCTTTCTCAGACATCCATGTATTTAATTTATGCAAATACTGTGGAAAATGAATTAAATATTGCAAATTATTTTAATAATTTAAATCCTGTAGCTAAAAATAGATAAGAATTTCTGAATAATCCTAAAGTGTTCACATACAAATTTGATAAGTTTTGTGCATTATTTCTTTTTTCCTAAGGAGACATGCCAACAGATAAATAGATGTCTTCATTTTCCAGTTATCAATTCTTAATATCTGACTTCTAATGAATAATGTTTTGGGGTCAGTTTTCTTTTCTTATCTTCCTTTCTGGCTTTGCATATCATTTAGTTCTTGTTGTTAGCCAAGATCTCTATCTGGATTTCTCTATTTATTTTTACATAGGTCTGAAGCGTGATTGGGTTAAACAAAGTATTTGGCAGCTATCTGCACTTCAAACTTTAAATTATTACATCTTAGAAACATCTTGACTCTTTGAATGTATTAGAAATTTACTACACAAATAGATTTCTGTATTTTCATTTTGGTTCGTTTCTCCGAGGGGTTGCTCTATGAAACTGATATTTATTCACAGCAAAGTAAACATTCATCATCAGGTAAAAATCAATGACACTCAATGCTATAGCAACTTGATAGCACAATCTTTAGACAGAATTCTTGGGTTTCTTGAGGGGATTTTTGTTTTTTGGTTTTTGGCTTTTTTTTGGTTGGTTGGGGGTTTTTTTTCATAGATAAGTATTCACTGACAAGTAATAAATCCACAAATCCTACAAGGTCATTGCAAGTATACATACAATGGACATGAGATAAAATTTCATTTAAAATGGGTTTGATAGTTTTACTGCATTAGATACACATAAATATACACACTCACACAGTCTGCGTGCACCACACACATAAATATGTGTACATGCATATTATTGTGGGCATCTATTTACTTTAGTCATCTAATGCCTTTTTTATTCCCTAAAGTCATTTCTTAGTGGGAAGTCCACCTAGTAAGAATTCCAGCTTATGGTTGGGAGTTGCCTCCAGAACGCTTATCAAAACGCAAAATCTATTTTTCAATAACTCCTTAAAATCTGAACTTTTCAGCTAGCTTTGCCCTTCAGATGGGAATGTGGTTCTTGAGAGCATGGATACAGAACACATGGGCAAGGGTCATTATAGGGTCATTAATCATTCCCAATCCTCTCTGCCTGTGAACAAGCTCTTTGGTGGGGTGCTGGCATCTCTCCAGGAGGACCATCTGCCCAGGCCAGCAGTTAAGCAACAAAGTCCCTGATGATGGACCTTTATTACTTGGCAAAACTGATGAAATGATAACCTGAAACAAACAGATTTAATAACATATAAGAAAAGACAGTACTCAGAGGTACAGGATGAAACATAAAAGCATGGCTATAGCAGTACAAGAGGTATTCTAGGGAAACAAAGTCAGATGCTCATTTGAACTGAAGTTTTGCTCAAGAATATCAAGGAAAATGGGAGAAGAAATATTGAATTAATTTATCTAGAGGAGAGAACACGAGAATAACGCAAAAATAAAGGGTTGCTATGCCAGCAGACATGCTGAAATATGCATGTTGTATGTTTCATCTTTTATGTTCCCTGGAGTGATTCTAAACCACTGTTTGCAGTGCTGGACCCTCTCACCTGCCCTTGAGTATACTGAAGAGGCCAGGACTCATTTTGAGTGCCTATGACCACCTGACCTCAAGGTCCTACTTTTGTAAGAGGATAACACCTGGGGAAGGATTGTGTTCAGAAAATGTGCCGGTAAGTCAGAGAATGAAGCAATGCGGGAAACCCTGGGACAAAGGGAGAACCAGATGCATGGGTTTCTACTTGACTGGACATCCAACAGCCTCATGAGTACCGGGCAGGAACACTCTACCAGAATCAGACAAGATGATAGATTTGGGAGCAGCCTAAATAATGAACAATAGGATATCACACACACACTGTGCATTAATAATGAATATACATTATCCTGATTTGTTTGTCCTTTGAGCTGGAAACATGAATGGGGTCTTAAAACCACTAAATGTGAAACACAGGCAAATTGATTAAGGAAATGATGTTCAATAGCTACTCTTGGTCCTTTTGCTTCTTTGACTCCTACTTCTGCACCTGTCTCTTTTTTTCTTGACTCCTTTCCTACTTTTTTCCTACCACAGCTTTTGCCTGACTATTTTCCAGTTCTGCGCTTGCATACTTCCTCTTTTATGCTTTCACCCTCATTTTCACCCTTATTTCCAAATATGACCTCCACCTTCTCCTTGCAAAATTCAGTTCCTTCCTCAACCAGTGTCTGTTTCTGCTCCTTTCTGCTCTTTGCAGCTAAATTCTCTTCCTCCAAAGAAAAGACAAATCATAAAAGTAGAGCTCCACCTTGCAAGACCACCTCTAAACTGAGAGGTGTTATTCTAACTTTTAAGAATAACCAAGAAACAGATTGGAGGCTTTTTTAGGGTTTTTTTTTTTGGTGTGGTGGTGGTGGTGTTGTTGCTGCTGGTAGCGGTGGTTTGATTTGGTTTGGTTTGTGTGGGGTTTTTGTTGATTGTTTTGTTTTGTTTTTTGTTGAGTGGGTTTTTGTATGAATTAAACCTTCCACTGTTGGATATCCAGAGACCTTGTAATTGCTCAAAGAGTTTCCAGTAACACAAAGCATTTTGAAAAGTATTGCTTCTCATTTTTACTACTGTTCATGACATACATCATGCCTCGCTGCTGCCATGGAAAGCTGAAGACCAGTGAGTACATTGGCCCATGGAGCTGCCTGAGACTTTGTTCTAACCACCCAGAATGCGCATCATGAACCATTTGGAGGCTTTGAAAATTTTGTGCTGCAAAATCAGCAAATGGGATTTAATTTTTATTCTAAGTTTAAAGCTCTACAATACATGTTGTTCTAGTGTACTGAAAACTGAGTAACGTTGTAACATATGCAAATAGTAATAGATTAAAGATTTGGCATGCTCAGAATACTCCAATGATGTATCCAATCACAGCAGAACCATCTGCTTTTCCTTATACGTGCTAAATTTGCAACATTGTGTGAATTTCTATATTAGTTTATACACCACCTTCAGGAAAGTATACTCAACAGATAAGCAATATTTGGGCTTTGGGACCTATCTTTAGCAAACAGTTAGTAAATGTCTCTCCAATTGCTCTCTGCTGTCTTCTTACAGAAAGTAGTTTAGAAATCGATAACATTGATTATGTACTCTTTTTATCCCTGAAGGAATGGCACTGACTTGCAATTGCTGGGAGGCTGAGACTGGGTATTTGGAAAAATTTCTTCATCGAAAGGGTGGTCAGGTGTTGGAACAGGTTGCCCATGAAAGTGGTGGAATCACCATCCCTGGAAGTGTTAAAAAAGCGTGTAGATGTCTCCCTCAGTGACATAGTTTTGTCAGTCCTTGGGTAAAGGTTGGACTTGATTATCTTAAAGTTCTTTTACAACCTAGTTGATTCTATGATTCAAATGTTATTTCCCTATTTTTCTGCTCATGCCAGAATTTTTGACATACCAAAAGGTGATCAGACTTTCACCTGGAGCTTGTGCACCAGCAAAACAAAAGAAGCCTTCCACAGTACAGCTAAATTAAAATGAAACTTTTCTGTATGGAGTGGAAATTTTACCAAATTATTAGCTGCACCTTCTCTTCGGGTAGTGTCCAATTCAAAGTTACAGAGAATACCATCTTAATGATCAATGCCATAAATAAACCTACAAATCACATGGATATGTTCTCCCTATAGTTTAGAAAGAAAACAAAAGCAATGGGAGAAGACCCATGGAGTCTGTACAATATTGGCAATATGCCCCTCCTCATGCTTGCTCACTGACACTCTGAAGCATGGGAAGACTGAAGATCAGCCAAGGAAAGGCTCCTTCTCATGGCCATCTGGGATTTCTATGAGTCTCTTGCCTTGTCGGCTTCATGGCTGGCTGGTTTACTGGCGATCCCGGAGCTCATTTGCAGTGTCTCTGCATGATGCTGCACTGAATGATTTCTCCCTACAGGATGAAAGGCTGAGTTATACCTTCTTTGGGTCTGAGGGGAGCAGGTATTTCGAAGTGCAAGACCATTGAACCATCACCTGAGGGGCAGCTGTCTGGAGGATATTTTAAATGTGTTTGACACATTTAAATAGATGGTTTCAGCTTGGCAGTCTTGGAATGGTTCCTAAAATATACGTCAATATAAAGAATAAGTCAATTTGGTTTGGATGATTAAGGGAATCTGGATCATATATCCAAGGTGTGACAATTCCAATCACATCTTCATTTTAATTTACAGGAAAGAAATAAAGTGGGCTTCATTGTTGTTCATACTGCTGGTGCTATATATTTGACATGATAATCTACAGTATTAGTCAGTAAATTGACTCACTGGACTGCCCTTGATCATATGCTCTATTTTCCACTCAGCAGGGCCCTCTCTAGCAGCTATATATAACTGGGGAGGAAAAAAAAAAAAAAGACAGTTCTCTCTTAGATCATTATAAGATGTTTCATTCAGTTTCTGTGTTGCTTCAAAGGTTATAAGTGATGTGATCTTTTCACCATCACAGCTAATATATAGCTGTTGTTTGTCTGACTTGTCAACTTCTCACACAGAAATCCAATAGTCCCCACTTGTCACATATTCATTTTAGATATGTGTACTTTGCAGGGCCCAAAATGAAACAGTTACTGCATTCCTGTCTGGAAGTTTTCAAGTCTTGCCTTTCGTGGTCTTTCCTTGTCAAATCACAGTTGTCACATCAGCAACCCACATGAGTACTTCCATCAAATGTAAAATCTCCTGATTGTAATTAAAATTATGCATGCTTTTCTGTTAAATAAATTATCGTGCATCTTAATTCATAGCTCTGCTCTTCTGCCACCATTTCTTAAATGTCTGATTACTGAGCTAAATGCTTGGCCAGGTTGATTTTAGACTGCATCATGTATTTATGGTTTTATAACGCTGTCAAAATAAGTATTGGATTAATCCTGGCTCCTCATCTATGCGTTGAAAAATTGTTTCCTCAGTTAATATAGAAGTTAAAATTAGGAGTCACCTCTAAAAGGGACCTCTAATAGGGTGAAGGGCAGTTCTCGGTGCTAAGAAAGCATGAGAGCCCAGACTCACAAAGCAGACAGCTCAGTCGGAGATTGTCATGAGTTACAAAATACACACTTCTGTAGCTGTATTTAAGTAGTGTATCCTCATCTGTAACCTGTGCTGCTGCAGAAGGAAGAGGAACCAAAGAACCTTAGGATAGAAAGAGCCTATCGTTATTCCTTCCCAGAATGGTAAATTGTTCAGAAACTTTTTTACTGACCTTTGTTCCAGCAGTACTTGCAAGTCAAGGAGAATTACAGGGTGTAAACCAGAAATACTCAACTGTGTGTCAGCACATCCACAGAAAGATGTAATTCAGCTCACAGTCTCTCTGAGGAACAATCCCTCACAAATCTCTCCTAAACTCACTCCTGCTCTATTTGGCACACTGCTGAAGAAACTGTTTAACAGCACTGATTAATATTTTCAGTAACTAAATTTCAGTGTACTGCCTGGTGCTAGCTTTGCCAGCTGGCTCTTAAGGGCCCATCTGGTCCTGTTCCCTGTCATCCTACAATTCTGTGTTTGTAGTTTGAAGAACAGAACAAAAATCAGTAACTGCCCAGGCCAAACAGCTTTCCCTATGTTGTAATGCTTTAAACATGTAAACAGATGAAACTCTAAGCCTCTTTGCTTAGAAACCTCAAAAGCTGCTGGCAGAAAATATCCCCAGATTCATATGAGTTTGGCACAAATTCCTAAGGCATCCTTACTTTGATATGGAAGGCAAGAAGGGAATATTTGTAGAAAAAGGAAGAACAAAATTCACATCCCACCATGGTACATTGATTACCCTTCAGGCACTCCGGTATCCCTGGGGTACAGCTCTTTGGGAGTGCAGGTGTCTGCCTCAGGCTGAGGCAGCCCAAAGCTCACACAAGAGATAAAGCGTGGTATGTCCCTTAAATTCCTTACTATCTCTCCTTGGATGAATAAGACCTTACTGCAGGAAGAGGTAAATATTGGACAAACTCATGAAAGTCAGGCTGGGCAGCAAGGAAGGTGTACCAGTGAGAAAAAAGAAGTGAGACTGAGGACATTGGCTGGGATGTCACATGCAGTAAAACCAGCTATCAACCTAATGTGGAGTTTGAAAATTATTCAGGAAACATCAGCTGTTAGGTTCAAACACAGTGTCCGATGAAAAAAGTCTGTTGTTGTGATATGTCTGATACTCAACCCCAGCTATGCAAATACCCACAAGATAACTGGCCAAACAGTTGGAAAAGCAGTAACAGAACAAAGAAGGGTGACAAAATTGCCAATCTTCATGCATCAAAAAGCAAAATTTAAATAGATTATTTTTACAACAAAATAATACAATATAAGCCACAAGGGAAAGTGAACAACAATCTAAGAGCAAGTAGGAGACAGACAACACAGACAGGCATCCCCTGTATATAAAAGAGAAGAACAGGATCATACAGGACTAGCACAACTTTAAAGATCTGTCATGTATCTGAGGAAAAAAGATCCTTTGCAAAAGCTTGAAGAAAATGAGTATTTACAGCTAAGGAGCAAGAAAAGGGGTTTTTGTGCCTGCCAAAGCTACCTTCTCTGGACTTTTTATTACTTTTTCTTCACACTCCTGTTTGGTCCATATGAAAGATTATAGTTTATATCTTCACTGCATGAACATCCAGCGCAGGTAAAAGTAAGGGCGGAATAATAGAAGACCAACCCATTAGCAAAAAGTACAGAACTGACTCCACTGTAGGCCATGACAGAAAAATCTAGGACATCTCCAAAATAAGGAACAAAATGGCAGTGCTCAAAAACATTTAAAGAAAGAACTGCAGCAGCTAGCTAATCAATTACTTTTATGTAAGATCTGAAGTGTTTGAAGGTGAAGATTTTGAACAGCAGTACTGACTTAATGTTTCACTATTTATTAATAATCACTATTTATTAATTATAGAATAAATAATCTTCTTTTCACCCATTATTTTTGCTTCCTTGCTTGTATGGGCTAAGGACCATGACTAGCGCCCCAACTATAATCTGAGAAATCTGAAATGGCAGGAGCAAGTTGGCTTATGCTAAGTCTTTAAATATGCTAAATTTATTCCTGCTCTTGTTCATGTAATTGTACAAACAGAAATAACTGAAATTAGGAAAAAAACTAGCATAAATTTCACTACTTTCTCTTTCAACCCTGCTGTCCTTGCAGGCACAGTCACTGAACTCTGTATTACTTTGTTCATGACAAATACTGACTGAACCCTGTGAATATGAATGTCACCTCTTAAAACCACTAATCATCCTATCTGTTTTCATCTAATACACATTTCTGGTTATTTCTATTTCTCAATTAGCCTTGCACAAGGTCTTTCTGCACTTCCAACACCCTTTTCAGTCCCAACATGCACTCTTGATGGCTCCAGTGGCCTTATGTACTACTACTCCTAGTTCCACAGAGTCAAGGAACTAATCTGAGCAAGTTATAGCAAGTTTAAGAAAAGTGTTTTAATAATTCATAAATCATCACATTGAACTGACTTCTCTATCTATAAATAGTAAAGGTTACTCATCATAAAAATGCCACCTTTGGCTTCGGAAGTCCTTGAGCTGCAAAGTCCTGACACCTGGGAGGATGCATTGAGCATGTATTGCTGTCATGGAGAGTCTTGTCATGGGCAGAGCCCTGGCCAAACAGGCGACAGCCTCCTTGGGATTTATTCTCTCCAGATGGAGCTTCCCACAGTAAAGAGATGCAGATGGTTGCTGAAGAGCTGCCCCATGAATTTCAAAGCTACACTGGCTATTTAACTTCTAAGTCTGGATAATGTCCAGAAGAAATGTTCCTACTGAGTACCTTTGCCTTCAAACTATAATGTAGCATGTTTAAATTAAACTAATGGCAAGTTCATTTTGCCTACGGTATAAACTTGAAAACAAGGATCTAAATGCAGTATTATACCCTTCTGTAGGCATTACTAAAACAATTGCTTGCAATAATTTCTTTTAAAAATCTATAATATCTATTATTTCTAATAAGAATCTGGTTTTATGTGGTCTGTGATAAGAAATTTGACTGTTGCTAGGTAGAAAGGTGAAGCTGAAAGCAAAATGATAGATGAAGAGCACATTGCCTAAGCTGAAAAGCCAAAAAACAGATTTGCAAACCAGTTAGGAAAAGCAGCTAAGCTCACACTTGGTAGGAAAGGGTTGAAAAGTAATTAAAAATGCTATATAGAGCAATAATTTTGAAGGTAGCAGATTAACCAAGAAACAACTAATCTTCTCTAGATTTGCTAGAGAAATTATTACTAGAAATAGTTTTGAGGCTACCTGGAGTGAGAAGCATGATACCCAAATGTAAGAGGCTCAGAGAGAGAACTAGAATTAATAAATTCAGAAAAGCTGAAGCCCGGGCATGGCAGGACATGCCAGCATATGACAGCCTGAAGGAAACTGACAATTATTAGGTAGACAGGCACAAAAGAAATACAGTGACCAATGCAGGATATATAGTGTAAAGCTAAAGCAGGGAGAATAATATCTAAAATATGCTATGCCTCCTCTGTTTTTTCATTTTAGACACATACACATACATACACAAATACCCAAGGAAGGACCTGTCTGATGGAAGATTAGCAGACATTATGGTCTAATAAGGAAACTGCAGTTGAATAACTGCATAATTTGCCCTGGATCATCAATAAAAGATGGGGCAAGGACTTGCAAAAATTGCAAGAAAGCCAATTGTCTTCCACAAGAGCCACTAGAAGGTTATAAGAATGACTTATACCTTCTATTGGTAGGGATAGAAAATTATTGAGCAAGGGCACGAAGTGATTTTCAGGAGACTTGAATATCAACTCATTGGGGTAAATATCTGCAAACATAAGAATGTCCTCCAGATTTCTCATGGGAAGTCCTGTAACGGTGGCAGGCAGGGTCACTAACCTTTCAAGGGCAGGACAGTGTATTTATGCAGTACTTATGCAGCCATGTTGCACATGAAATGAAACACACGGCACCCAAGAAGTACGTCTTAATTCATCTAACTAGGTATGTAATGGTGAGAAAAGAGTATTGGACCTTGCAGATCTTTCAGAAAGAAGATACCGGGGGCTCTAAAAGAGCATCCTGTGATACACAAGTTCTCTATCTCACCAGCTTGTAGTGGCAACACACTTGATTACACTTGCTATAATTTCCCTTGCCTGCCATGCTCAGCACAGGAGAAAAAAAGCCTGCAAAATGAAAATTCTGCAGATGGGGTAAATGAGGATACCTAGCATCTAGTTCTACACTGTGCTTTGCAAAACCTGAATATATGGTAAAACTCTCTCTTGTTTACAAAAAAACACCTGTTGCACAGCTGTTTTCTGTCAATCTGACAACAGAAACAAGCCATATTCAAAAAGTGAGCCCTGTGTGGATGCTAAAGAGAAAGCTGTCCTGAATCAACAGACAACAGATAGATTAATTTCTTGGAGAGTTTGTGCTGGAGAGTATCAAGGTTGATACATGCAGGCACCTGTAAGACTAAACATCCTGAACAGGAAGAGCACAACTTGCTTTCCTAGAATGGCATGTAAGATCTCACATTTGTGCAACTCAGGTAATCTCTAATGATCAGGGTTTGCGATCTCCATTCTTCATTAGTTACTCTTATGACAGATGAAGATCACAGAGCACCTAAAGGCAAGTCTCTACCACCAATAGGCTGTGGAAGCCTTAAAAGAAAAATGAATGAGTCAGTTACAGGCAGAGCACTTCCACATGACTAGCAGAAAGAGTTGTCTCAGAAAACTGCATAGAGAGCAGCTTGAAGAGAGTGAGGTGTGACATGAAAACAGAGATGCCATGTCTTCTAGGAGTCTTGCCATGATATCACAGGGAAATTAAAACCTTGGCACCTTGGTAAAATAACTTGTGTTTACACAAGTTGATTATAAATGTATGTGTACAAATGCACACACAGTATTTGTATGAGAAATTATATACACAAGTTAGAAACTAAATGATTTGAAGAGCTGTGCTGTCACTCGGAGAGAAGTTACAGACTCAATGCGGAAATTCGCTGGGCAGGATTCTGGCCTTCATCACTTCACATTTTGGCAACCACAGCAGCCCTTTTTGACCTTTCCAGTCTGTTTCTCCAGGACCTAAAGACACTCTGGCACACTCAGTATGCCAGATATATTCAATCAGCTGTTGAAAACTGCATTTTCCAATGGTAAGTTCTTCTTGACATTGATCCTGCTGTAGTAAAGAAGTGTTGTGTGGGAAGAGTCAGGGCTGTGCCAGCTCTAAAATGCCATGAGGAGAAACCAGTCACAGGGAGTGGAAGTGTGTCAATTTTTAGTGACCTGTGTTGGGGCTTGGCACAGAGTTTTCAGATGCCTCTGACTTGAAATGGGTCTCTACGAAGATTCTGAGCAACAAGCACTCAGAATATGTGGACTTTCAAGGTGTTTATTCCTTCCAGGGTAACTATCCCTAGTCAACTCCTCATGTTGTAGCAAAGAAAATGTCCTTTCTCACCTATCCATCTATTCTAGATGACTGATTGCTTCTTTTGTGCAAGAGAGATCACTGTTACTGCAATTAAAAAAGAAAAAGAAAAAAGAAGAAAAGAAAATCAGTCTGTAGAAGAAATACTTAAGTATGGAAATTCATATTTACAGTAAATAACATCTTGTTCTAGAAGCGGATCAAGTGAAATAAATGTCTGATCATGAAATCAAAGTGTTAGAATCAGGCTCCAACCGATCACTTTGCCATAAGCAATGGCGGACAACTTGAACAGGAATGACTAAACTATGCTGTTTTCCATTGGAAAAAAAGATAGAGAGACAAGTGACTTAAAAACCTTTTTTTAAAAAGTACCACAAAAACTGGATTTTACTGAAACCTGGGAAGTTTTTCAGACCTTGAAATAGCATGAGGTTTCAACAAGCTAGTTAATACAATTTGGTTCTGCACAATGTCATTTGGACAACATCATTACAGAATGCTTCACAATTAATTACATTCAAAAGCAGCTTCTATCCCCTGTGGAGAATGGGATTAATTGGGTCAGATGTAAATATGCATTTCGTCGATCCTAGTGAATACTTGCCCATCTCACCAATTTACTATGTAATTTGATACAACTGGTGTACTATGCTCTAGAGATGTGCAGGATGAGAACAGTTGCCAGTCAGGGTAGAAATATACAGATACAGCAGTGCTGGTATTCTCTGCCTGCATATGTTTGTCTCTAACTGTCTGACCCTTTAATTCTCCTTGCAGAAATATTAATTCATATTTATTCACACTGAAATACTCTGCTGTTGAAAATGAGTCTTGGGACAGTAGTCTGAACTGATATGAAGCATCCTGCTGGACTCCTGTCAATCTGGCATCAGAAACCCTCCTCCTCCCAGGTTTCCTCACCTTCCCATTGGAAAGAGGACCTGACACCTGAGATCAGAGCCTTATTGAGTCCTGACTCTGGGCAGAGAAAGATAAGCTATACACAGAGAAAAAACAAAGGAACCAACTTTGAGCAAAGTTGTTTCTTTGACCCCTGTGCAGCCTAAGCCTAAATGTTGGGACTGCAATGGCTTTTCACTCTCTTTCTGGACTCTTGGTTAGGGGTGGTTTAAGTTAAACATACCCCTGCATTCCCCTTTCTTCAACTTTTTAGCATGCAACACATATTTGACAGCTCTTTCATTTTTTTTTTTTTTCTTTTTTCGTTTAATGAGGTGGGCCAAGCACACATCCAGTTAAAAAATCTGGAAAACAAATGCTTGTGCCTGTGGCAGATGGTTCTTGAAAAACTTCTTGTTGCTTTAAAGCACCAAAAATCAGAACACCATTTCCTGTGTCTTTCTACCTTCCTCTGCCCTATTTTCAGCTTGCACTCCCCCTAGGTACGACAGAAAATGAGACATTTGCACCCAGCTGGAGTACCTTTCATGAGCTGGAAAACAGCAGAGTTCATTTCTGGTGTGTTTCCTGCTGTTCACAAGTAACTACCAGGACAAACTCACTTGAGTGAAGTGAAAACTTCAGACCCCAAGGTTTGTCAGTTCAGAGCAGATCCTTTCAGCCACTGGGTAGGTACAAGGGAGTACTCAGTTTCTAAAGCAAAGTAACTACAGAGTAAATGAAAAAAACCCATCTCAAGTTCTCCCTCTGGCTTTTCCAGTCCTTCTTGTTCCAGGCGAAGTGGCATACAGTCACTTCATATGTAAGATGTGAGATATTGTAATGTCACAATCATAGATTCATAGAATAGAGTTGGAAAGGACCTTAAGATCACCTACTTCCCACCCCCCTGACATGGGCAGGGACACCTCCCACTAAACTATGCCACCCAAGGCTCTGTCCAACCTGGCCTTGAACACTGCCAGGGATGGAGCATTCACAGCTTCCCTGGGCAACCCATTCCAGTGCCTCACCACCTTTACAGTAAAGAATTTCTTCATAGAATGACAGAATGGTTGAGGATGGATGGGACCACTGGAGGTTATCTAGTCCAAAATCCCTGCTCAAAATTACAGGTATTAATATTTAATAACATTACTGTTCTGTATGTAGCCCTTTACACTGCTTATATACTGCTCGTATCTTATTTAATGTTAAGGAATAATTTGCTAAGTATTTGCAAGCTGGCCAACGTGAGTCATTATACTGCATCATGTCCTGTTTGGTGCTTTGGTGTTGTGCCTGGTCCCTATGATTAGATTATGCGTTCCCTGCTGCCACAGAGTAATCTGTGTTGCACCACTCTGATAATTTCAACAGATAGAGAGATTTACCATTCTGCCCTCTTGCCAATTCCCCATCAGTTCTCCACTCCTCTGGTTTCTACCACTTCTGGACTAGGCTTTTTTGAATTGTCCTAATTTTTATTTTTTTCTTGGTGTTTTTGTGTTGGTTGGTAGTTGCTTTGTTTTGTTTGTCATTTTGTGTGTTTATTTGTTTGTGTTTTGGTTGGTTGGTTTGTTTTTTGTTTTTCCTGAAATTGTAGTTTGTTCTCCTGATTTTGTTCTCCTGGATTCCATTACTTCAGCATTTGCAGTTGTACTCTTCTCAGCTTCAATTAATGCTAAGATATTTGGGAGTTGATATTTGGATGTCTTTCTCAGGAACCAATATTGCATGTTCCTTAAACCAAAGGCTGCCTTTGATTACAGAATGTTTAGTACACCCAAATTTTTATTTGATTTTCAGAATTCTCTCCCTTGAAATGTGATTATCCCTTTTCTCCACTGTTTCTTGGTTTGGGGTAAAATATCTACCCCATGCAGTTCACCATCTTATTGTGTCTGAAGTTGTAAACCACAGGAAACACAGATACTTTTTTAATTTTTTACTTTCCCTCCCCCAATAAGGTAAAGAAAATCTTCCATTCAGCTTTATATTACACTTGTAAAAGGCTTGTATAAAAACTAATTTCTCTCTCCACTGTCTCTTTGTCTCTGCTTTTTACCGGAAATTCTGCCTATCTGAACATACTGTTCTCACTAGACTTTTTGATCCACTGTTTGGATACCACCCCCATGGCTGAACTGCTTCTTTTTCTAGAGGTTACTCTTTCTTAGGGGACTTCTGCCTTTCTTTAAACTTGTGCCCAGAGCTAGACTAAAGATTTATATCAAAATGTTTTCTTAGTCTGAGGTGACGTTTTTTTTTAAACGTTTAAACTCACTGAAGTAAGTCCATTTAATAAGCAATAAAGATACTTTGACTGATGTTAACTAGCCTATTCATGCTCAAAATAAAAAGACAGACAAGGACATTGGAACTCGATGATCTTGAGGTCCTTTCCAACCCTTACTATTCTATGATTCTATGATTCTATGACATTCAGATGGAGTCACAAGGTGACATGCCAACATGTTGAAATGTATTGTCTCTTTTATTTAACTGGTTCTCTGCAGTCATATGCAGAACTATAACTTCAAGCTAAATGCTCATTTTGGTGTGTTTATCTTCTACTGGATTTTTTCTGCACAGTTACATTAAAGTGCTAATGCAACTGCCCTGGAGAAATAAAAGCAACCACAATATCTTGAGGGTGTTTATCTGTAGCAGAAGCTACGTGCTCTTTAATCCATCAAGCAAGCAAGATGTGTGTGTGAGAGAGAGAGAGAAAGCCATTCAGACTCGGATTCCTATTTTTCACAATGAAGCTTGTGTGCTTGAGCTCACTCAGTGAGTACCAAAAATAGCTCAGCAAAAAGGGCTTTCCTTGAGTACTTCCATTATTCACAAGATGCGGCACCTTACATAACACAATGCATGCACATCATCCTGCTGAGTGCACATGGATGCTGGCGGGCAAGAATTTCTACCGGGGACCATAGTACCAAGTGTTTTAAAGGCAAAGTCAGGCTGAAAGCACTGATTTTTTTTTCAATAGGCAAATCTAGAAAATCTTAGAAAATTGTTCAGAGGGTCTAACGGAGGGATTTCAATCCTATTAAAACAGCAGAGATGGCCTTTGAAAACTGGTGTTACTCACTGCAGACTTTTTCTCCTTTCTAAAAATGGAAATACTACATTATCTGGACAGTCACAGTGACTTTGTTTGGGTACTTAGGGTACCCCCCTTGCCATCAGCAGCTTCATCCAGAGACCAGCAGTTCTCTGAAGCACTCAGCGAGGTGCTGCCATCTTTGTTTAGCAGAGTTATTCTCTGCTGCTATAATCACTTAGTCTCAGCCCCAGCTCTTTCAACTGAAAACGCCATTTGTGCCTCCCTTTGCTAATCTGCATGCATGCAAACTCCCTTGGCTGCAGCATTGCTATTTGTATTGCTCTGTGTTCCCCACACATGGGATTAAAGTCTGTCACAGCCTCCAGCTGCACAGTTTTTTGTTCAAGCCATAAAGTATTGCTTTTAACGCTAACAGTCCCAAACTTAACCCCTGTTCTTGATCACAGTATAATCGCCACATCACCATCACACATATAATTTAGGAAGTCCCCTTTGAGATGATGGTGTGAATACTAGTGTACTGTGACTCATATTGACTACTGATCATATAACATAGTAATTATTGTTTTTAAAAGGGGATGATTGAACCTCTGTAAACAGAGTTCTGCTTCCCTGAAAACCATCATTTTGGAAAATAAGCAAATCTTGTTTGATTATTACAGACCATATTTTAAAAAGAAACTATTATCTTTCTGGTGATCTGGCACTATGCAAATTTAGAATTTAATATAATGAAACTGTACTATGTCCTCAGTACCATCAGACTCACGGCTTCTGCAGCCTGTACTCTATGCAAAAAGTAGTAGCATGATATGCAATACATAGGCAACCATTTCTCTTCACAGTGAACTGCTGCTGCTGCTGGGTATATATTTCACTGTGAGCAGGAAGACTATACAAATCTTTAGGACAAGTATTAATGCTTTCTCCAACAGAAATTGCATGGGGAAGGTTGAAGCACTGATTATCTGAGGATATAGATATATTCTGCATGGAAGATGGCAGCAGGTCCTGATAACACAATCTTTTCTAATGCAATGACATGTCAATGGTTCCGCTGTAAATATAATTTCTGGATCATCAATGTTAGAACTCACACTTTTATAGAGAAGATTTAGCCAGTCTGATCTTTGGCTTAAGAGATCTATTAGGCTCTTAAGGTACCTTGGGCTTTCATGCAATGTTCTGAGGGCTGCAGCACTAAGAAGGACAAGACCTGGCAGAAGCAATAACAAAACCAGTGGCAGAGATACAAGCTTACAAAACAGAACAGTATTTTCTTGTTTTGTAGATCTAGCTCTTAAAACCAGAAAACCTGGTCAGGCATGATTTAGTACCTATTTTCTCTCCCCCGATTAGCATTGAATGATACAGTGTAAATATTCAGTCACCCCTCTCTTACACTGTTTCCTCTTGACTATGACTTTCAGATTTGCATTCACCCACGAGGATGATCAGGGGACTGGAGCACCTCCCGTATGAAGATAGGCTGAGAAAATTGGGGCTGTTCAGCCTGCAGAAGAGAAGGCTGCGTGGAGACCTCATAGCAGCCTTCCAATACCTGAAGGGGGCCTATAGGGATGCTGGGGAGGGACTCTTCATTAGGGACTGTGGTGATGGGACAAGGGGTAATGGGTTTAAACTTAAACAGGGGAAGTTTAGATTGGATATGAGGAAGAAATTCTTTACTGTGAGGGTGGTGAGGCACTGGAATGGGTTGCCCAGGGAAGTTGTGAATGCTTCATCCCTGGCAGTGTTCAAGGTGGGGCTGGACATAGCCTTGGATGGCATGGTTTAGTGGGAGGTGTCCCTGCCCATGGCAGGGGGGTTGGAACTCGATGATCTTGAGGTCCTTTCCAACCCTAACTATTCTATGATTCTATGATTCTATGATTCTATGATAAACCCTTGATTCAGTGGGCAATACCTCAGCAAGTTAAGCTCCCTACTTAAGAGGCTTCTTGTGGCACCACCAGCTATGCTTCTATGTTCTCCTCTGCACAAAAGCATCCTTCTCTTGAGCATAAAAGTACTGAGCTGCAGCTACGGTAGCATTGCTCCAGAAACCTTTATCTTGGCATGACTCCTCTCTTCACCTCCCAAGTACACAGGACTTCTTTTGTGGGAGTTCTTCAGGGGAAATCAATGGAATGCAGCTCCTGCTCTTGGCATGGCCCCTCTGTGTTGTACTCCTGTATATGTAGTACATAGTATTCAAAAGCTGAAGAGATGTTTCTGAAAGCTTTCCTTATAGAGAGAATAACCAGGACTTACCTTATGCAAACCTTAACTGGACTATTAGCACTTTGTGACCGATAAGACATGCAACACTAAGTACTTACTTGGATTGGTTTTGTAGTTGCATGGCATCAGATTTCCAGTGGAAGCATAGTCAGATTTGTCATATCTTCTAGAAAGACCCTGATTTTTTAGTTTCGTGTTTAGTTTTCTGCACAGGCAAATACGATTATTTTTACAATTGAAAATATCCAGAAATGAAAGCTCTCTTCTACTGTCTGATATTGTAGCTCCTAAAGAGACCAATTTATTGCTCTATCCCAATTTCGCTGTGTAACATGTACTGTGGTTTTTCTTTGATTTTCAAAATTCCCCTTACACAAAATCCACTGAAATCATCTGCATCTTATAATCACATAACTTTACAGAGGTTGATCAAAGTCAGAGGCTCATTACAGCTCAAAAGCTGCTCAGGCAATGTTTTTGTTCTAGGAAAGATTTAAATCCTGGTCCAATTTTACTTAAATGAATACATTTCATTTCTCTGCTACTACTACCAAGCAGTGAGCTGCGCACTAAGTTCATTTCTCTCTCCATCACTGATTTTATTACCTCCACATCTCACGCATAATCTGGGTCTTTCATCTGCTGTCTTATTGCTTCTGATCTGCTAGACGTTACACTGTGTACAATATTTCAGCCCCATGGCTCTTCTCCAAGAAAATAAAATGAAACCAATGAAATACATCTTTTCATTCATAGCTATTCATACTCCACTAAGCAGGGCTCAGGACGTCACAAGAAGAAACACAGCGGGTTGACAGTTCAGGAATAAATACCATATCAATAAAAATTCATTTAATTATGCATACCAAATTCTGTTGGAATGCACTGATCTGAAAGATAACACAGCGTGGGATTTGCTGTCTCAAGGCATTTCCTATGCTTCTGTCTTCCCCATTCACCTTATATTTATACAGGATCAGGTTACCAATTATACATGCACTTTCCCCTGGAGGTTTGGAATGGGGGTGGCACAAGTCAAACACAGAAGAAAACAAGCATAAGGATGGGTCACAAGAATGTACAACATTGAACTGCTGTTCATGCTGGGGACAGTACTGTGTATTTTGCGGGGACATTTAACAAAGAGAAGACAAGAGACTACTACTGATGCCATCAAAATCAGCCATTTTGCTGATTTATGACATCGTTGCTCATACTAAATCTGTCTCTTGCTTTCTCTTCTCACTACAGTTTTACCCTCAAACTTGAATTGCCGATCTGATTCACTGTCCCGTAAGCTGGTGACTCTTTGCTCCGCAAGCCATTCATGCGCCGCACGGACTCAACGCTTTCATTCCCAACAGTCATAGTCTGTGCCTGTCCCCAGAGTGTCAGCATAGATAGCAGCAGCAAGAATGAGAATAGCGTAGTGGTAACATGACAACACACATACACAACACGCAAAGAGAAGAACGGCTCTGTTAGAGAAGACTATCATGCAAAACAATGTGAATTGCTTTCAAGGCATAATAGACTGAGAAATGAAAGACAAATCCAAGTAAAGAGATGCAGAAAATACCTCTCAAAAAGATGGTCTTAGTAGCATTATTATTTTGAAATTTGTGCAATTAGTTTCATAGGAAATGTGAAAAAAAGATTGTGCAAATAGGTGTCTTTTACTCCAGAAGAATATTTCGTGGTATTTAGTTAGGGCATTACCTATTTTGCAAAGAATCCATGTACCAACTGCCCTAGGATAAACACGGGTCTTCTGATGATTTGATTTTAAATAACTTCCTTTTAATAGTCACCAGAATAATAGAATAATCACTCCCACCATAGATGAACCACCACCTCCTTGGGCCAAAACCTTGTAATTTCTGAATGATGCCACTGGATACTGGCACTTACCAATAGTGGCTTCTTGCCCACCAGTTCATGTCTAATGAAGACATTGTATTCAAACCTGAAATTGCAGGCCCATTACAGCAGCTTCTGCTGCTGCCATGCTGGTCTTGGAAGCAAAGGCTTCCAGTGCCAGTGCATCTGGCATGTGTGCCTGCAGTTGGGCAAGCATTTCTGCTCTCTCCAGTAATCTAATCTTAACAGGAATCTCAATTCATCTGACTGGATTGCTTCCCAGAGCATCCATCAAATATTACATTAGCTGCAGAATATTTATCAGACAGACCTGTCAAAACACAAATGCCCTGTGCCATTGTTGTCATCTCTCTTGTAAAGGAAACCACTATTTGTGGCTTGAAGCACTCTTGCAGCTCAAGCAAGTATTTACTTCACCTAGAAAATGCATATGTACAGCGTCAACCTAAATGTTTCTACTGATACTGAAAATCGGTGACACATACTGAAGGGTAAAGCCTTTATAGTTGTGAGGATGATCATAACTGGACTAAAATTCAATTTAATATCTATTCTTGTCTTTCCATGTACAGATAAAAAAAAAAAAATCAGGAAACATGGACAGACTTCCTAAAAATATTTGAAGACTGACATCTTGGTTAAAACTAAGCCTCCTTTCTATATTTCAGTCCCCAATATAAAATGATATGACAGTGATATTCACAAATAGTCCTTTTGTCAAAAATTTGAAGTTTGTATTAGTTACAAACTGTGGAATAGTAGAATCTAGAGGGGAAATTCTCCTAATTTTTCCCTTTTTTTTCTTTTTTTTTTTTTTTTTTAAAGTGCCCACATTTCCTAGTTTCATCTGGGAAAGACAACAGTTGCTGGTAGCTAAAAAGTGAGGGCAGAACTACCAATCGCTGCGATCAGCTGCTTAAGGAATCTCCCATTTTAGTGTGACTAGCTAGCATAGCACTAGAAAAGACAGGTCTTGGGCGTGTGTTGTCAGCACATCTGCATGATGTCAAGGAGATAATATCAGTACTCTATCTATGTCATTGCTTCCAACAGTTCCTTATCCACTGGTGCATGCCACACAGTAGAACAATATTTGTAGAGGTACGGCTGCCTCAGCAATTGCAAAAAGAGAATAAAATTCTTGGAGTCAGTGGCCAATCTATTGGCATTTATAAATAACTTCATAAACTGCAAATAAACCCGGCAGCCAGTTATCAGCTCTTCACCAGGGAGTAAATCACTCACATGCAAACTTTAGAATGAGACTCTCCTGCAAGGGCAAGAAGAACCGAGATGACAAATGAACTGCACATCAGTGTGCTATCGGGGCAGATGCAGTCACCCCAAGTAAAGAGCAGCTGTACCTTGTTTTGTCTTCTTTGCCTTCTTCGAAGCCTCAGAAACTCTTTGTGCTGCCGTGAAACAAAGTTGACTGCTGCATATTCCAGTAATGCAGCAAAGACAAAGAGAAGGCACACGGCCATCCAGATATCGATAGCTTTTACATAGGAGACCTAGAAAAAAATAGGGCACAGCATGTTATATTTCAAACTTCTTTGTAAGCTGAAGTTATTGGTGTGAAAAAAAAAAAAAAACCACATTTCTGCACAGCATGAGTTCCAGTTTTTCAATGAGGTGAATGCTTTCTTGTTTTGTGTTTTGGTTTGTTAGATTTTTGCTTATTACAAATAGATAATCTAACTATTAATGAAAATACATTTTCACAAAGAATACACAAATTATTAGCTGCTGCCTTTAGAAAAAGAAACAAGATTAATCTAACAAAGTAAGAGTGCTCTTACAGCTTATGAGTGCTCACAGCTTATCAGAAAGAAAACAAATTAAAAGTGTGACAAAATACCTTTCAAAACCAATTATAAAAAATTTATAGTTATCACCTTTTTCATCTTTTATGAACCAGTTACCATATTGATTAATTAGGTTTGTTTGGTATCCATAACCTCATAGGAATTTCAGGGTACTGTACTCCATGGGTTGATGTGACTTTACCAATTAAATGGTTGAATCTAGTTTCTTGACCTATATCCAAATATTCTATAAGAAAAATATAACTTACAGATATTACCAACTAAAAACACCCAAATAGAAGATGCCTCTGTTCTAGTAAAAGCCTATTCTGGTTTGAATTGACAGGTCCACAATAAAATCAGATATATTACAGCAATGCAATGTCACAAGATTTTTATCATATTACCCACACTAGGACAAACAATAGCCAATTAATGAGCTACACGCTATGCATATCAAAGGCAAATTGTCTTGCATAGCTGTGTTAGGTCTCTGCCTTTCTTTTAGTCTTGCAGTTTTTAAGCACAGATCTTATGATTAGGCAACAGCAGGTTACCTCTTTTGTTACAGATATTGCATCCAGGGTGGAATTAAAATCATCTGACTTTTAATGTCTTCAATGTACATGTTAGCCAGTTGCCTAAACTACTTAGATATAAATAAATCAAGGAATGAAGAAGAATAGTCATTTCTAGGAGGCAATGCATGTGAACTGTTTTAGATATTTTCTCTAGAATGAGATGAATAACACCCAAAAAGTGCTCCTTCATCTTCATGTCTGTAAAGAGGAACATAGAACTACTAAGCATAGACACATGGGGCTTTAATCAGCTGTCTAAATAAAAGCACCACATACTGACACATTAGGTATGTAGCCTCCATTTGCTGATCAAGCAAAGCACAAATCTGCAGCATCATACCAACAAACCAGTCCTTTGGAGATGCCTCAGATACCCAAGGTGACCAAAAATGGCCCCGCCATACAACTGAATCAAGATAAGCAAAACAGATCATACATAAACCCTGAAAATTTGTAATAAAACGTATTTAACGTCTGAATAATTCACTGCAAGCCAAGCATTTCAATGCAGTCAAAACATACAGAGGTCTGAAAATACAGCAGAAAAGGATGTGTTGTGCATCTAACATGCTAATGTTTAGGATACCAAATCTCCACCTTGGAAACCTTCACCTCTATCCTTTCTGCACACTGTGTGCAGTTCTGGTGTCCTCAACATAAAAAGGACATGGAAGTGTTAGAACAAGTGCAGAGGAGGGCCACGAAGATGATCAGGGGACTGGAGCACCTCTCGTATGAAGATAGGCTGAGAAAATTGGGGCTGTTCAGCCTGGAGAAGAGAAGGCTGCGTGGAGACCTCATAGCAGCCTTCCAATACCTGAAGGGGGCCTATAGGGATGCTGGGGAGGGACTCTTCATTAGGGACTGTGGTGAGAGGACAAGGGGTAATGGGTTTAAACTTAAACAGGGGAGGTTTAGATTGGATCTGAGGAAGAAGTTCTATACTGTGAGGGTGGTGGGGCCCTGGAATGGGTTGCCCAGGGAAGTTGTGAATGCTTCATCCCTGGCGGCGTTCAAGGTGGGGTTGGACATAGCCTTGGATGGCATGGTTTAGTGTGAGGTGTCCCTGCCCATGGCAGGGGGGTTGGAACTCGATGATCTTGAGGTCCTTTCCAGCCCTTACTATTCTGTGATTCTGTGTGACCTTGCTCTTACAGTTGTAGCTATCATTTCATGATGAAGGGAAGCACACCTATTTCAGTAGATTTTGCTCCTATTTACCATGCGCTTGAATAGCATCACTTTTCAAAGCCTGTAGAGAAATTTGTGTTAACATCAAACAGAACATACTGATCTATATGCTCCAACAAGCAATATAAGCAGAGGAACTGGAACACAAAGCAGGGCAGAAGGGATACAGAGATCCATCCTGCAGATCCTGAACACTGAGCAGGACATTTTAGAGGAGCCAAGTACTGTTATTCAACATGCATCACAGGTACATACACCTCAGTAGCTGATACTATAGTGCAGCTCCACCCTTCAATGCCCACGGTGCAACATGCTTAGGCATGGAAGAGGAGGATTTAGCAGGCTAAGGTAACACTGTGAATCTGTGGCTTTCAATTAGATATACAGCAGGTACGCATTTCTCTCTCCCACTCATAAAAAAAGCATTTAGAAGTTACATCTTCATTGAGCAGCTGTGAAACCCAGTAAAAAAGTCAACAATGTCCCAGGCACTCTGTGCCACAGGCTGAAGCACAGTACAAATCAAGTCACTGTAATTTGTGTAAAATGCATCTGAGTTTAGAATGTTTGTTACCTTCCTTGAAGCGGCAGCTTGTTTTCCTTCACAAATGCCCTTAGGAGATGTATTAGACATGCATAAACAGCTGGACTGTGCTGCTACAGACAGCACAATGCAGGGAGTTGAAGCCACAAGAATCAGCATTTCTGACTGTGCAAATCCTGTCCTAGTGGGCTTAAAGCAGGGAGGGCAAAATAATAAAGGAAGCCCTGAGCTAGCTTTCCTGCCACTTAAACAGTGCTGCTATAAGTGACATCCACACAATTGCTGAGCCGGCTGGATTATTTTAACTCCAGCCTTAAAATCATAGAATCATAGAATAGTTAGGGTTGGAAAGGACCTTATAATCATTTACTTCCAACCCTCCTGCTATGGGCAGGGACACCTCACACTAAATCAGGTCATCTTCTCAGCTGGAATCAGAGGGTCACAATATACTTGGCAGATATGTAGCTTGTTTTGTTGTTTAGCCATTGCCACACCATGGCACAGCTTTAAATGAGGTAACAGAAAGAAATTGCTTCCAACGACACATGAAAAATAGATGAAAAAATCCTGCAATGAGTGAAAGCTGATCCCTTTGTTTGCAAATCACTCTATGTAATTTTATCTATGTATCCTCAGCATGTACTGAATAATGCTGCTAAAAAACTAAAAAACCTCATGTAAATTTCTTAAGCCAGACTTACGCATGGAAAATGACATAGATCTATTATATCAAGCCTAGGAAGGCCTCACCTAGTATATGGCTCCAAAAAAGTCTGAAAGTGACTGCCTAGACCTTAGACCAACATTTTGGTAACTAAAGCATGCACAGGGTGAAGTTTTGGTGGATTTTAGGGTTTCTGTCTGCTTTAGCTGACTTTAATCTGTGTTTTCCTTTGACTAGGAAATGGTAGCATCTAGCAAATCACAGACTGCTCTGAAATAGACCTCTCTCAACCACCTCTGCTGAAACTGCTCTGCTTTGTATGAAAACACTTAAAAATACATTGGCTTGGGGGCTGGGAACAGACTCTCCCCTTGTTAGATGCAAATCTTAAGCACAGGAATACAGTCATTCTCTGCCCCTGTGCCTCAAACACATGCAGGGATTGAGAAAGACCTACCACAGATTATTTCATGGTACTTGAACAGTTTTCTCAGTGAGATGAGCACAGAAGGGATGTGAATTTGATCTGCACATTCCAGGTGAGTGTTATAACCACTTCCTTACCAGATGCTGTAGTATCTTACAGTGGTGTCTCACGTGTCAATGAAATGCATTTTCCTAGGAGCTCCTCGGCCATTTCTCACTTACCTTAACAGGAAACTCTGCTCAGCAGGCTCTAGTGTGCATCTCATTCCTAGGTTCTTATTTCTCCTTTGCACTGTACAAAGAACGTTTCACATCCAGTTTTCAATTTAAAATATTGCTGAGTTATATGCTTATATGGGCTGGGGTTTGAAAAACCCAGTACTTCATGATATGATAGGCACATTCATTGCTTTCGGAGGTCTTTCCAGCAAACTCAAGAAGAGTGTTACCAACCAGATCATAGCATTGTGTGAAAATTGCATGTTTGCTCAACTAAAAGCCTTACATCACCTGCTTTCATAAAGACTCATCAAACAATATTGTATCTCCAGCTTCCTTAGGTATCATGTTCTACAGTTACTACTGCGTACATGTACAATAGTAAAGACCCTGATTTTTTTTGAGAAGATTTCATCTCACCTAACTTAAAACATGTTCTGTATGTGCAGGCTTTTAATGAATTATAAGAAATAAACATTTTGGGGACAAAATACATTGAAGTGGACGGTAGATATCTATATTAGGATCAAGCAAACTGTACCCTAAAAACACCAGACTCTAATTTTTTGACCAAGACTGGAGTTTTGAATGGCTATTTCTGGTATATATGTCTGCTTGATATATGCCAACTTTGGTTAGATAAAGCTTTTGAATCATCTCTGATAGCTAGTATCTTGTAATCCTAAGTGAAATGGAGCAAAATAACAGCAGTTACCTTACATGAGCATATGTAACAGAGATCGTTACCTGAGCATTTGCCACCTTTCCCATGATTTCACTTGCAGGAGAGAACACAAGCAGCAACACTACAAATTCAGAGTTGGCATTATGATGCTACCAAGTATAAAATGAAAAATTAGCACCACAGGATTTTTTCAAAGGAAGACCTTGTAAAAGCTCCTCTGAAAAGCCTGTAACCCCAACAGCGCACTGGCTCCACTTACTTTGTGGTGCTCTTAGAAGTGGATATTTGGAAACCCTGCCTCATGCAGCATTATCATTCTTAAAAAGCACAGTAAGATTTGTGTGCACTTTTTTCCTTTAAATAAATGCTCCATTCTTTACTGCATGTCATTAAGCTTCTTCTCTGATGTTACTCTGGGGGGAGGGGATTTAATAGCTCCTACCAATAAAACCATAAATTATATCAATCATGCAGATGCTCTGTAAATGTAAATTAGGGACAGCTAACGAGGGAACTTTTTCAGAGGGAGAGCTGCCTGCACCAAGAACCAAGTATGATAAGGCAAGACATAGTAAACATGACAAAGCAACTCCTTTCCCTTTATTATTTTCCTCATTTGTTATTTGGCCATGCCCACTACATAAATGAAAGACAAGATTATGCCTTATACAGCACCTGAGCAAAGCATCAATGACCTGCGTGAAGTTTCTGGAAATGAAAGTCCAAGGAATAGTACTCTGCTCCTGAAGGTCTTGCAAAGGATAAACCTTCCACTTCTCCAGCTCTTCTGATTTTTGCACTGTGACTCCCTTAACAGCTTCTGGGTACCTTTCAGCATATCACTATGTGTCACTACCAGAAAAAAAAGCATGTTTTTGTGCAGAGAAGCCAGGGGAAAACATGGTCATGGGTCCTGTGGCTGAGCAGCTGTCATTTGTTGGCATTTGTGAATCAGTCCAAATATGAGCTCTATTTCTGCTGCAGTGCCAGACTCATGAGACTCTAGACAACTGTTTTAACTCTCTGTCTAAAACAGACAACTGTTTTAACACTCTGTCTAAAGCAGACAACTGCTTTAACTCAAACAGGTGTAAAATGAAAATTAAGACACATCCATTCTCTCCCAGAATTCTTCATTGTGAAAAGAACTTCAACTGACAATGCAAGGTGATCAGCCTATGTTAAAACCCCTATATTCATTTATTTTGGTTGATAGAATTTAATAAAAAAAAAATCTTTGACTTGTGCTACGAAAGCCCAAACCTCTGCTTTTGCACAATATCGCATTATAGGTAAAATTCTTTTAAAGATCTTCAGCTACTGGGAAATACTGCAATCTAAAATTAATTTATCCTATACATGAAAAGAATCTCTTATGGGAAAGGGTTTCAGAGAATTTTTCAGATTGGAAATGTGAAAATACAACTAAGTGACATTTTAAATCAAAAAAGAAACCAAAATTATATAAAACTGCCTTCTTTTTCATCTTGTGATGCTGCATTAAATTTCACTTGATTTTTTAAAGTCCAATTATGCAATATATTGTTACCATAAAACTTAATGGATTTTTTTTTAAAATCTTGAATTCAAAAATAATTTAATAGCTCTTTCATGCATATCAGCTGTATATAAGTGAAGCTGAAAGCAAATGTCCTTGTTTCATCACAATTTCCAGAGAGGGAGGTTTCTGAATGAAGAACATGCTGTCAGCTGCTATTACTAGGAAAGAATGTTCTTTTATCTCACTCTTAGTCCCAATCCTTTTCATCCAAGTGTTTCATGTCCATGAAACATCATAATTTCAAACCTGATAAATATTAGAAAATGTAAATTTCTTAGCCAGTCCTAAAACCTCAGTAATTTTATATTATTCAATTGTTGAAACAGCTCCCAGTTAATTATTCTTCACACCATGCAATTTTAAAGATGCACAGTGACTGTGCAACACCTTGGTGGGTCAGCTTGAGAATTCTTTTTAGCTTAGTGGACACCATGGCATGAAGCAGAAAGTGTTTTAAATTCCACCAAGCTTAAAATTAATAAGCTTGATTACTGATAAGGAAATCTTTGTAAAGATTCATCTTCATGAAGATTCATCCTCACTTCTCCTGAAGTCTTCAGGAGAGAACAAATAAAGCAACTGTCTTTCACAGCTGTTTTTGGGACCTGTTCTTGAAGGGGGCTGCTGCTGCAGATTAGGGAAGAAGAATGAAAGCATTTGTCTTCCAGACTATGGTAAATGTTTGTTTGCCTCTTCAAGACATTAATGTCCATATTCTTTCAATAATGTACTTTGTAATAAAAAAGGTTAAGCTATCATAGAATCATAAAATCACAGAATGGTTTGGGTTGGAAAGGATCTTAAGATCATCTAGTTCCAACTCCCCTGCCATGGGCAGGGAGGCCTCACACTAGTCCAGGTTGAGCAAAGCCACATCCAACCTGGCTTTGAACACTGCCAGGGATGAGGCAGCCACAACTTGTCTGGGCAATCTGTGCCACTGCCTCATCACTCACACAGTAAAGAACTTCCTTAGAGCTACTATTCTGTTACTGGAAATTAAGTGCTTATAGTACAGGCAGATTTTAACAGGAGATGGTTCATCAGTGAATGACTCTTGTGGAAGTTGTAGTTGTCCTTCATCAGGTCGTTTACTACATTGCTAGGTGTCTTGGAAGACAACCAGCCTGGCTGGTGACCTTCTTTCCTTCAGAGGTGAAGTGGGGTTAAAATCAATTCCTAAATGTCCATTTGGTAACCAAGCCACTACCCTCAGAGTAAAATGCCTGTTCTGAGATTATGACATAACTGATTTGATTTGTTTGATGGATGAATGCAAAAAAGACAATATTTGGCGAATGTGAAACACACTTTTTTCCAGTTACTTTAGTAAAACAGCTCTGTTTTTTAAAATTGACCAAAATATTTTGTTCAACTTTTTTTTGTTTGTTTGTTTTTATTTTTTTTTCATTTTTCTGAGAAATCTCTACTTTGTCTTCCATTGTTAAACAAAATGTGGGCAATTTTCAAAACAAAATGAGAAACAAGCAAGAAATATTTAATTTAAAAATACTGAAACAAACTCTCTCACCCTTCCTCTATTATTCAGATTCCATCTGAAAGTATCCATCTCACTCAGCAGGGACTCAGAAGCTGTTCCAGTTTGCTTTCTATTGAATAAACTATTAATCCAAAATTTTTTGCTCTATTTCTGTCGCTGGTTCTGCCCTGTCAGGAGATGCTAAACCTCCTACTCAGTGATGATGCAGAACTAAATGCTGACTGCATTCAAGCCAGGAAAAGTATGGAAACTGTTTAAGGTTTGGTTTTCTTTCAAAGACACAGGAAAGTTTGCAAGTCTTTGAAGATGGTCATGGAGTTATGGTATTTACAAAGATGGTCTGAAAGAGGCCCCAGGGCAGAGGCCAGAAGACAGGATCACAGGTGTGCAACAGAATTCACTAATACAGCTAAAAGCTATTTTTGTTGCGCTAACCAGCCGAAGGTGCCGCAGTGTCAGTTTGTGAGTGCGGACTGCTAGCTCTGTGCCAGTTCTACTCCCACTAAAAAAGAACAAGATGCTCCCTAACTTCAGCGCGGGGCTGGCCCACAAGAATCTGCAGGCATTATCTAACATTCTGTGAACCTCTACAGCACATGGCTAACAGCTGATTCAGATGACACAGGTCTGTGTTTTGGTGCATTCTGCAGGATGTGATAAAGAGAGCACAGAGCAGTAACTGGGCACCAGAGACAGATATTTCTTTAAATTAAGTAAAAATAGTCTGTGTGACACATTACCAAAAAAAGTAAACTTGTGTTCCAGGTAAAGGAAAGCCAACCTAGAGAAACAATAATATATTTCTTTTCAGCATGGTCTGTGTCTATTCATATTTTATTATCTTTCTTCTGAAGCAGCAGATCTCTACCTTTGAAAAAATGCAATCCCATAAATACGGAACCAGTTATCAGACTGGTGAAGTCAAAACTGTTGTTTTTAGCTTCCCAAGGGCATATAAAGTATTGGCATATTCATCATGTGTCATTTTGTGCAATCATATGGTGTAGCTGCCTTGTGTTTCCTATTTCTGACAATTCATTCTTTCTGTACAGGAAATTTGGACAGAATATACCATTTCCACTTCAAAAGCCCTTGACTTCCTGGAAAATAGTGTGACTATTTTTCAGACACAAATCAACCACATGAAAAAAGAGAGCAATAGCTTAGGGCAGGTTACTGTTGAGAAAACAAACGCTTGTGCTTTTGATAGATAATGGTGGTGGTGCTCAGATTGGGAGCAAACTGGGTGATTTTTGTTATGCATTGATAATACAGGAACAGGCTGATCTCTTCTAGTGGGAATGAAATAATGCTAACTGAAATTGAAATCAGGGTCAAAAGCCTACTTTTGCAAATCGTAGTCAACTGTGTGTTGTATCACTATTCACCAAGATGACAATAAAATGGAAATGTCTCTCATATCTAGGCCAGGATTCTAAGTCTAACTCAGATGGCTACAGAAACAAGAAGGTACAGAAGGGAAATTATGAATAATTTGGCAATAGGAGGTTCCCGTGGCTCTCCCCAAGAACTGTGCTGACTTCATTCCTTGTAAACAGGGTAGAATGGAACCAGGATTGAGCAGATCTGTGTCAGGGTGCATGACGTTTGGACCCATGGATAGGCCAAATGACAAAGGGACTAGTTATTTCTGTCTGATTGCCTCTTTTGAGGCCCCCTGGGGTAACAAATTTTTGAGAGAATAAAAACTATGAAAGTGAGGAGAGGGGGGGAATGCAAATTCTTCTGTTCATCATTAATTACCAATTAATGCTAGGAATCAATTGCCCTGATCCCGAAAAACGCTGGTCAAGAGCAAGTCAGGGGGCACCACCACTGTCACCAGCTCAGCCACATCCTCAGCACTATGTGGAAATAGGAAATTGTGGTGCTTGTCACTCTCTAGCCTGGCTGCCTCTCTCTGCTTATTTCATAAAAAGAGTCTGGCTTAAATGGGCAACAAAAATGTGCTCTGCAGTACTGTCGCTGACCAAGAGGCAGCTAACCCCACCCCACCGTCATTGCCAGACGTGGTATGGTTTGGTCAGATCTCAGGCAAACTAGTAAGACCCACAATCTGTGCTTGAGCTGTCTCAGACAGAAACCTGCAAAACTAAGCATCATCTTTTTGCCACTAATATTGTGCATATTTCTGCTCCTTCCCCCAGTCCTGCTTTGTATGTGGGCTTCTCTCTTCAAGCAACTTATCTTGAAAAAGAGCTCTTTTTAAAAGCTTTCTACAGTCTAAAGGAAAAATGATCCTCCTGCCCCACAAAAAAACCTAGGTCCCTCTATGCACAGAGATTCCCCCAGGTTACTACAGTGTCTCAGTGTCCAACCAATTAATCATTTAGGTTTGGCTTGTGAATAAAGTAAAGCACAAATGCAAGCTTATGTTGGCAGAAATAAAATAAATAATACCAATATTTGTGACATTTCTTGCATATGGACCAATGACAGTAGTCAACAGATTGGTGGAGCCATGGTGATCATTTTATGAAGGTGACAAACAAGGACTGATGTCCCTGCTATAAGGAAGCTGCTTCTTATTGCTAAGTAATTGAAAGACATTTATCACACAGTAACACCCCCATATTCAGATGAACTCTGTGCAAACTGAGTTATATGTGGCTGCGTTAAGATACTGGCAAACACACATTCAAGGTAGCTTCTGTAGCTAGATGACAATGTCAGTCTCAGGTCTCATTTACAATAGGAGTTTCTGTCTCTTCCTTCCTAGTGAAATCAACAGATAATATTTCTTTAATGTCATTAAATACCCACTTGACTACTTGGACTCCAGAAGGGTAATTCTTCAGTGAATGAGAGCTTGGAAATAACAATCACCAAGGAATAAAAGCTGAGAAAGATTGAAGAGGAGCCACAAAACCATGATTTCTTGGTTGCTGGGCAGAACCACTGGCAATATTTTGAAACAATGTCATTAAACTTATAAACAGAGTAAAATGCTGATACTTACCAAAGGACCATTTATATTTAAGACTAACTGGACATAAGAAGCCAATAAGGTATGTCTATTTATATTTAAGACTAATTGGACATAAGAAGCCAATAAGGTATGTAGCTGAGCATAGCAAGACTGTCTACTCCTAAAATAGCAGCTTTTCTATTATGGTTATAGCTTTTTTGAAATGATTTTATTGTTTGTTTGTTTTTTCAAACAGAGAATTAACTCAGGTTTTGAAAATCCTTTCCATTTGCTTTGTAGATCCAAAAGCTCCTTACCTATCTCAGGTGAAAAGTAATCTTCATTCAGCTCAGCTACAGACATGCCAGATGCAGTTATTATCTCTGCCTTCCAGTTAGGAAGAATTGCACCAAATCACATTATTCTTTGACCTTTGAAGAGTTAACTGACTCAGTGTATGGCTGCTATCAAATAACAAATCAGGATTTTGTTTTTGTAGCAATGGAAACAAATCTCTTCCTTTCATATAAAGCACTGCAAACCACAGAACTGAAGGATGGCAGTGATCAATACCCAGAACATTTGCACATATACATTCGTTTTTAGGTATTATTATTTCACTGGATAGCATGAAAATTGTGCTAAAGCTCAGGTGACTGCAGAACATTCTGTAACATCCTCTCTGTGCTGTATTTCCTATTGTAGTCACAACTAAGTGAACCATTAAAAGTGATCCAATTCACTGAACCAAACAACAAAACCCTAAAATTAGAAAAAGGATGCCTAGAGCAATATGATGTTTTTCCTTCACTCTTGGTCTCTGCTTTTTTTGAATAGAGAGTTGTTTTTCTAATTCTTCCTTAAGACTATTCTCCTAACTTCTGTATTTTTTAGGACTTCCAGCTATGTAATTTGGTGAGAAAAGTAATTCGTGTATTTTTATGACTGCCAGTCTGTCTAGATTACAGACGGGTAAATTAAATTAATCCTTTGTTAGAGAAAATTGCCTTACCAACACTAAACATAACATCAGACTAAACCAACTGAGAATGGGATACTTCATTACATTACTCAGTACCTCCATATGCTTCTTTCTTGGATATTACTTGATCAGTTATTTAATGTTTCTGAGTCACTTATCATTCTTAATGATTCTTCTGGCTCCGTATTCTGAATTGCTACTTTCATCTGCTTAAACTGCTTTATTTTTTGTAGATAATAGAAGGAATATGGAGCTAACAATAATGGTGCAACAAATAGATCAGTATATGCAGTCCCTCAAATTATTCTCTTTTAATCTCTGGGGAAAAAGAAGAGATTTTGAAATGAAAAATAAAAATGTCCCTAGAAAAGATGCCAAATTTGACATCAAAGGAAACACAGGCTCAGCAGGGATAACATGGTCCAATTCTAAGTGTGATCGAATCATGTTTCATGTACAGTAAAGCACATAAGGAAATGCAGAATTGAAAGAGAATGTACAATGGGAATAATAGAACATGGCAAAGGTAAAAATATACATAGAAAGAGATTGATGGTCTGAATATTAATAAGCACAATGAAAGAAGACAGGGCAAAGAAGGCAGGTTAAAAGTAAGAAAATGGAATTCAAGTAAAGGGGAATGAACAACAGCTCTCACAAGATTAATACAGATGTTTCTTTTTTTTTCTTAATTTAACTGAATCAGTTTCCATATTCTAAAGGGATCAGAGTTGCCACATTAATGTAAATGTACCTATCACACACCCAAATTAGCCCAAGCCCTTAGCCTCAGAACATGGAATCAAGGCTACATTTGGTGAAGCACAGGTTACATACCCCGACTACTGTTTTGCAGAAGGTCATCTTACTCAGGATGGTGCAGAAAACCAAGCCTTTTGTCCTGTTCCATGGATTTCTCAAACTAACGACCCACCTGACGCACTCTATAGGTCCCACTAACCAGCTCATGTCCATCCTCAACACAAAAAGGACATAGAACTGTTGGAACAAGTCCAGAGGAGGGCCACGAGGATGATCAGGGGACTGGAGCACCTCCCGTATGAGGATAGGATGAGAAAGTTGGGGCTGTTCAGCCTGGAGTAGAGAAGGCTGCGTGGAGACCTCACAGCAGCCTTCCAGTATCTGAAGGGGGACTATAAGAATGCTGGGGAGGGACTCTTCATTGGGGACTGTAGTGAGAGGACAAGGAGTAATGAGTTCAAACTTAAACAGGGGAAGTTTAGATTGGATATAAGGAAGAAATTCTTTACTGTAAGGGTGGTGAGGCCGTGGAATGGGTTGCCCAGGGAAATTTTGAATGCTTCATCCCTGGCGGTGTTCAAGAATGGGTTGGACAGAGCCTTGGGTGTCATGGTTTAGTGTGAGGTGTCCCTGCCCATGGCAGGGGGGTTGGAACTACATGATCTTAAGGTCCTTTTCAACCCTAACTATTCTATGATTCTATGATCCACCCGTATCACCTATTTGGAAGAAAAAGGCTGGGACTGCAGGCTCATATTGCTCTAGGTTTTGTGGTAGAAGCAGAATCACATAGAATATTTGAAGCTACTGGCAAGTACCTCCTTTCCTGTTTTTCCTGTTCACATTCTTTGAGTTTTAATGATCTTTTTGTTCTCTTTTCTAAAGTCAGGAAGTATTTCCTAATCAAGATCTACCTGTTGTTTCCAGCCAGAGATGTCTGACCAATTAACATTTAACTCAATTAAATTTTCAATCTACTTGTGGAAGACCAGCCATAGAACAAAAAAAGCGGAAAAAAACCAACACAGGACCACATCATTGTAGGCTCTTTTGTGTTCACATGGAACTGCCAGGAACACCTGCAAGGACTCCCCAGGCTACCCAAGGACAGAAGAGACAGTATCACCATGCACGCTGATTTTCTACTGCAAATTCTGATTGTTTGCAACAGCTTATTGATTGCTGCTAACATCAAAACTCAGAATACAATTCTCTCCTTCACAATTCAACATACAAAATAATCTGTTGATTTACAGTAAAAACTGGGCCTCTCAAATTCTGAGACTTCACTTCCAAGCAGTCTCGTACTAAAGTTTTGTTTGCAGCTATTGTGTTTTTCACAGAATTTCATTTTCACCTGAGCTGTAAATCTAAGTACTTTGTGAATCATACTGTAATGTTAAATTGTCTTCAGGACCCTCATACTAAGAGCTTTGTTTAAAACAGTGCCATTAGACTGCAAGGCTGAGTGAAGTAATTTTCTGCCACAACAGTTAGGTGTCCAGTGCAAATATATATAAAAAGCAACAGGTAAGAACATCATTGCTTCTTGCAGAAGGATGTTTATGCAGAAGCCTTCTAGCCATACAGTCTTATGTTTGGGGCACATCTATTTTCTCTTCTCAGCTTAACTTTAATCCAAAATACTGGACTTTCATAACAGGGGAATTTTTTTCTGAGGGTTATTTGATTACTTAGCCTAAAGTCCAACGTCTACTGCTATAAACTACTTTTTCTTCCTTGTCCATTTTCTAATGTTGGTGTTGGTACATTTGTTCTGTACTGTCTGCTTCTGTAGTTAAAACATCCAGAGATTCTCTGAGGAACAGGAAATTAGAGCCCCACACCACTGAGTACTGGTGGCTCCCACAACAGTCTCAGTCCCAGTGACTAAGCCAGCCTAGAGTAAAGATGGAGAGTTATTTACAGGATCATGCAGACACCTCTCAGAAAGGCTGCTGTTGGCCCTGGAGGTTCAAAGCACTGCAGCACAAGTAAGGGGAATGGTTTTCATGTCAGTCTGATGTCATGCCCTGAAGGCTTGTTAAAGTCTGTTGCCCTGTAGCAAGCCAAACTTGCTGGCTGCTTGCAGGATGGCTTCATGGTACTGACTGATGAATGTTCACCTTTCAAAAGGCTGGAGAAGTCCTGGATGGAACTAACAGTTCCATAGCTACTGACCATATTGCTGTCGTTCAGTGAATATTCACAGTGAAAATTGTTCATCTGTCCAGGAAGTAGGGAATAAATCTCTTCTGGATCTCTTATTTCTATTTTCAATTTTATAGGCTCTTGCATATGATGTATTGGGTCATATCCTTACTGCAAGCATGGAATTGCAACTGGTGATATAGGTCCCTCTTCTTTTGTGTGCGTGTTTCTAGTTTGTGTCACATGCTGTGTTTGCAAAACAGTGAGGCTGAGTCCCCTATAAGGAGGAGAGACTGCTACATTCTAGGGGAACAGCTAATCCTGCTCAAATGGAGAAGGTTCAAAAGACCTAATGATAAGGGATCTGGAGAAACCGTACTGAGGAGAAGTCGGACACATCTCAGAAATGATGGAAAGAGTAATTTCCTAAGGCCCAGAGGGAACCAAACTGATTTTTCTGTCATTCAGAATCACTGGGATGGCTGAAATTGAGAACACAGTAGGTAGGAGGAATGCTGTGTATGAACCTTGGCATATCTGCTTTGTCTTACCTAGTTGTTTTGATTTTTATTTATTAAAAAAATATAATCAACTTTTCTTGTCCTATTTGTGTTCTGATGAAATGTGGGTAATTTTTAAGTTAGCCCCCTCCCCCCTCCAGTGGGATCTCATTGTGAGAAGAATTCAAGCACATCCACCTCAAAGCTCTGGCTGATACAAGGTCTTGACACAGGCACAATTTCACAAAACCAAGAGACTCTGTGCCTCGCAGCTGACTGCCCAGCCTTTCATATGTCTGACACAGAGTCAGTGGGTGTTTCCTCTGATACTCCTCTCTGTAACCACAGGGCCTCAGAGCATAAGCAGAAGACAACTTGTTCACCAAGAGCATAATTTACGGCTGCCCTGAAATGCCCCCAAAAAGGAGTAACCAAGTAACTCACAGGGATTGTTCCTCTTGCCAGATCACAGACGTGGGTGCCTCAAGAGCCCATTTTGTGCTTTCTGTCTGACGGCAGGCCACCTGGCACAGACGCTGCACGAGCCCAATTTCTCCAGGTTGAGCACTGCACATGTCAAAGGAGGGAGGGAAAGGGAACAGATTTTCTGACTTTTGGGCAATTCTGACTTGCTCAGATGAGTCATGTAACTTCAAAGAAGCTTTAAAACTGAGCCAGCCTACACAAGAGAAGACAACAGCCTATATATAAACAACAACCTATATAACTTTTCCCCTGTCAGTTCCATAAGTAGCTGGAGCAGAACAAAGCTTTGAAGTGAGTCATGTTAAATCCCTCTCTCTCTCTCTTCTTTTTTTTTTGCCTAACTCTGAACATTACAAGGAAGCTCAGGAAACACACTGAGCAGAATTTAAACCATGAAGATCACAGGCAAATTATAACCCTTTCAGAAGATTTTTAACTGTCCAAGACAATAATTCTATTGGCATAATTGGGAATGAACGTATGTTGCTCAAATCATTCTGTATGCATTTGTCTACAATTGCTGGTAAGTCTAGATAAGTAATAGCTCATCACTAACTTTCTTTCCAGTGCTACGTATTCTTACATCTGTCTGTTCTTTCTACTAGTTTTAACACAAGAAGGTACACCTATATATTTCATATCCATGTGGTTATTACAAACTCCATCTCCATCATGACTCAGCATAATTAGCACATAATACACAGTTTTGACTACTATTAGATCAAAAGAAAAGTCTGCTAGTCCTGTAGAGAATCCCTGATTGCACTGTCTTGCTACCCAGTATTCACGTGCAGCATTAATAAATGTATCTCTTCAGAAGTCCCTACCTTTAACAACTCTGACCCCACTAGCAAGTTGCTGAGGGGAGTGACACATGGCTAGAAATACAGAGACACAGTTCATATTATATTTAAGAACTATCTTTATGTCTGATAAGTTATTAATAGATGTCAGAAATTTCAGTAACGCTTGGTCTATCATTATTAATTATAGCTGTGGGGAAGTACTTGCCTGGCTGGTGAGCCCTGTTAAATATTTCTCAACATGTCATTAAGTTGGAGATGAAAAGAGGACAAAAAAATAAAAAACAATTGAGAACTATTCTGCATGGAACGGTACATGTCAGCAGAAATGAGACTGAATCTCATCGACTCAAGGACTACAATAAAGGTCTCAGTATTTCTCTGCCTTTTTTCCTGAAAGATCTTAATGAAGCGTCTTAAAGAAGTTAAGCCACCAGTTTCTCAAACAGCTTGTGCACTGCAGGGAAATATTACTAGCTCCATTTTACAAATAGGGAAATTAGGTGTGCATACAGCAAGTACATTGCCCAGGGCTGCAGGAGGAGCCAGTGGCTGAGCTCTGCACAAAATCTTAACTTTTTTGGCTACCATATCTATGTTTTAGAGCCCAGATCACCCTTCCCACCTGACTATGAGAGGGATCAACGTTGCTGACTCTTCCACAGAACTGCCTAAATCCATGAGTAGTTTCCTGCATCACCACCCCACTGAAAATGGGATTTTACAAAAATGCATATTTGTGTCACTGTCACACACATCAGGGAGAAGATAGGATAACATATGCAGTAATAGTACCCTCTTCTTCTTGACTGTTGCTGTTGATTTGGTTTTGGATGTAATAAGAAGCAATGAAGAGAAATTTATAAAGTTTTGGTTTTTTTTCAGTGTACGTTAACTCACAGTTCAGTGGTTCAGTGGTTTGTATTTTTTTCACAGCATATGCAGCTGCAAGAGGGATTTTGCTTAAGTTATCAATACGATGTTTATTTTGTAAACATATTTGTCAAGTTTGCAACACTTACTCTGCCTGAAGGGTACCTTGAACATAATGTCATTCTAGCAGCCATGACTTTGATTGATTGTACATCAGGAAGCTTAAGTGCAGAAACTCCTACACAAAATCACTTTAAACTATGGAAATTAAAATTTAAAGGCTGCTTCTTTCACATGCTTTGTGTGCCAGAGCAGCCACAGCCCCAGTCTCAAATGTGGGGGCAGCAAAGAAGAAAGGGGGAACAGCCATTCAGCTCTACTCCCACAGGACACGTCATAGGCACAAACATTACACTAAGTGGTGCTAATGTGGAAGGGGAGCAATGAAAAAGAGTCTCCACAGCCTTCTGTTTCCAGCAAATCCACATCTGTTTAACATCCCTAGTTGCCAACTAGCTGCAGAAGAGCACAGAAAAAGCCACAAGCAGGGCCTGCTTCTCCAGTAAGCATTCTTACCACATCCCTTTATTGCACATCACATCAAAATACATCATTGCCACCCAGTTGACATTAATGTCTTTACCAGAAGAAGGGATGCTCACAGCATCCTTGGCCAAAAGCTTCTTACCCTTAGCAGATATCTTCAGAGCTGTCCAGCATGTTTGACAGCAAATTTTCTTGCACAGGATGGTCTCCACAGAGGATCTGATGAGCTCTTGGGGACCTCTTTGCATTCCTATTTGAGGGCTGTTATTTTTAGAGCACTCCTCAATATATCTTCAAGAAGGCTGCAAGTCAGTGTTTCTGTTGGCACTAGTGTTGTAATGCAGCAGGTGCATTGGAACTGATTTTCCATTCCTACAATAAAACCTCACAATACCATGCCTGAGGAAATTGTCCTCCTTTTACAGGGAAGGTGAATTCTCATGTCTGCATGATGTCCTATGTCCTCTAAAGTCATCTGATATATTACTATGTAGTTTATTTTAACTCAACAAGGTTCCCCTCTTGGCCTTTCTTAACAGCATACTTATCCTAAGTATTTACTCTTTTACACCCAATGTCCATACAAAGGAATGACAATTAGCTGGAGGGGTGTTTAATTCATAGAACCATAGAATCATAGAATAGTTAGGGTTGGAAAGGACCTTAAGATCATCTAGTTCCACCCCTCCTGCCATGGGCAGGGACACCTCACACTAAACCATGACACCCAAGGCTCTGTCCAACCTGGCCTTGAACACTGCCAGTGATGGAGCATTCACAACTTACCTGGGCAGCCCATTCCAGGGCCTCACCACCCTCACAGTAAAGAATTTCTTCCTCATATCCAATCTAAACTTCCCCTGTTTAAGTTTGAACTCATTACCCCTTGTCTCATCACTACAGCCCCTAATGAAGAGTCCCTCCCCAGCATCCCTATAGGCCCCCTTCAGATACTGGAAGGCTTTTTCATCTTTGTCCAATAACCCTTTAATGATAGCTACATGAAAGATCTGGGTGTTTCAGTCCCAATACGTTGCCCTTGTTCAACTGCTGTTAACTCTGGAGATAACTTAAGCTCAGTAGGTGCTTCATTGTTTAACTTTAATGTTTTACAGGCAGCTGAGTTCTGCCCATACCGAAAATATCTACTTCTACATGTAGGGAGGTATCTAGCTCCAGCCTGGGTCCAAACACCATTCAGGAGCTACAACGGGAACATAGGCTGAGAAAATAGGGGCTGTTCAGCCTGCAGAAGAGAAGGCTGCGTGGAGACCTCATAGCAGCCTTCCAATACCTGAAGGGGGCCTATAGGGATGCTGGGGAGGGACTCTTCATTAGGGGCTATAGTGAGAGGACAAGGGGTAACGGGTTCAGACTTAAACAGGGGAAGTTTAGATTGGATATGAGGAAGAAATTCTTTACTGTAAGGGTGGTGAGGCCCTGGAATGGGTTGCCTAGGGAAGCTGTGAATGCTTCATCGCTGGCGGCTTTCAAGGTGGGGCTGAACATAGCCTTGGATGGCATGGTTTAGTGTGAGGTGTCCCTGCCCATGGCAGGGGGGTTGGAACTCGATGATCTTGAGGTCCTTTCCAACCCCAACTATTCTATGATTCTATGATTCTATATAAGGACTGTGTACAGGAGTTTATTCAGAGTACACCAAGCACACACTGACATTCTCAGTGCTTTAAAAAAATGCCTCTATACCTGCAGGAATATTAAAGCAAAATCATGCCAACCTTGCCACTGGAAGCTCTGTGGTAGCCATATTCACCAAGAAGGAGGGAAATACACCTTAAATGCCTTCCCAAGCCTCAGAGGATATCAGTGCATCTCTTCTATCTCCCACATATCTGTATGAGATCGCCAGCAGGGCTGGGAAGAGAAGGGATTTTAAAGCTCAAATGGGAGCTGCACCAAAAGGAAGGTAAGATTCATGAATTTTGTTGCAAGGAAGAAGAGTAAAGGAGCCATGCCTTAGATGCCTCTGGTATGCTGTCAGTTATTGGCTAGAATGAAGAAGCTCCTTATCTGGTTGATAAATTATTTGCTTTCTGTCCAGTTTGAAATAATGGTACTGCTGCTGTCAGATGAACAGTCCTCAGCTATGTGAATGATAGGGGGAGGATTCAGCTCACCATCTGAACAGATAGGCAGCTCCAGGGTAGACTTCATCCCATCTACATTAGATGTTGATTTGCCATAGGGATGAATTGGGTCTCTGGAAGTATCAATTTCCATCCACTGAAGAGATACCTAACATAAAGAATACCTGCTAGCCAAATCAATCTGAAAAGCTGGGTAAGGCATTTGAAGTGGGAAGGAAGGGGAAGATAAAAATATAAGGGAAAAAAATCCAATGAAATTAACTTGGGGTTCAGTTCAGAAAATACAAACATATAGGGGTTCCCTGACTCATTCTGTCCTCTTCTTGCTGTGACTAGTCTCCTAATAGGAAGAGAAGTTCCCAGTTTTTTATCCTGCTTTGTCTATTTATCTTCAAAGCTTAACAGAGACAAACATTATTAAAACACAGTTTGGAAAAACCTTTCAACACTATCATTTATTTTAAATATTATTGTTTAATCACCTATTTCCCTGTGGTAATTATGCTATCTTTAGGCTTTAGGGTTTTTTAATCGGTGTTTTCCTGTGGCTTGGGTGTGATTCCTGCAGAAGCCTTCTAATAACCAAATAACTAGGACAGCCTAATCTAATAACTTGTGCATGCATATGATGTTCAGGGGGATTATTAAAGTTATTTTCTCACTAAAAATGTTATCAGCTTAGAAAGCTGAGCTGTTCCAGGCCGATGGCTTTTTATTGCAAAAATGTTTATTACAGTCATGTGCACCAGACCGCAGTTGCACATGCTAATGTCATTTATTCCATTGATTTTGCCTTTTGAAAGGAACCTTGTTGCTCTATAATTTCTGTTTAAAAAGAAATCCAATCAACCAAAATAATGTTGTTCAAATGGTAAATGTTTGCTGAAACTGAAAGCTAAAGTATTTGTCTAGGCTAAAAGGGTTGGATATGTTTTAGTTTGACAGGACTTGTTATTAACTTAAGACATGAGGCCTTGAGAATTCTCTCCTGCTTTAATAGCATTGCAGTCAGGCCTCAAGCACAACTAATTTGAATGGTTCCAGGGGTAGAACCTAATCAATTTTGCACACAAAGATGGAAGTCAGTTCTTCAGTACTAATTTTCCTGCAGTGTAAAAACGATGACAACAAAGAAAGGTGAAGAGCAAAAAAAAAAATAAAAAAATAAACGAAATAGCATGAATGCAAATAGCATTACTCAGACTTTTTTGTTCTGCTTGAGTAGTCTAAATTTCAAAGCCACCTCCCACACATGCACTTAAATATAACATTTTGAAATACAATACTTCCTCCGATGTTACATACATTGTCATACAGTTTATTCCTAGATGCAGAGTATTTTGCTATAGAGAGCAATAAATACATAAGTATTTTTCTGCTCTAGTGATTCGTACTGGACACTGAAAGAAAGACCTCATATACAATAGCATAGGAGCACAAGCAAAGGGAAAGAGATAAAGATCTGGGCAGACAAATGTCAAATATTATTCAGTTGCCTGGGCAATTATATGCACAGTATGACATGATTCTGCAGTCTTACATGCTTCATATTTCTCATTTGAATGATAATTCTTCTTGGTGTTATTGTAGCAAATATAGCCATACTGCAATTAACACTATCCATTACCCTTTCAGTGAATTAGCTTAGACTTTAAAGTTTCAGAACCCACACTAGGAAGGATTTGTTTAATCAGCTAGAGAGATCACAACACCAAATTGTGACAAGCCTTTCTTTGACACTCTAAGAGTCAAAGGCTTCACCTGCTATTTGTATACCCTTGTTATTTAGCTTGATTACTACAGAAACAATGTTCAAATAAGGCACTGCCTTCTAAAGTTCAGTTGCATCTACACATTGGCGCATTTTTTCGAGAGCGTTATGCAAAGCCTCTTGTTAAACAAGAATACTAGCAGATGTGGTAGGGAACATAAAGATATTTCCAGGTCCCTGGGGGCTCCAGCAAGGCTTGGTTGCCCTGACCAATATCACTTGAGGCCCTAGCCATGCTTCCTCTCCCTGTGGGCTCAGGAGTGTCCTAGTTTGGGCTGTGTCATACATAGGCTTTACCCAGCCAGGTCCCCTTCAAGGACCTTGGACCTATGTTACAGTTATCCCTACCACCAGCCTGGCCTCCAGCTGTCCTTACTGGCACCTGGACTTCCTGGTTCAGTCCTGGTTGGATTTGGAATCTCTTTTTCTTGCCTCTTTTAGTCCTGTCTGTCCTGCTGGTTTCCTCCCAGCCCTTGGTCATCACCTCACCTCATCTGGAACAGTCAGTGGATCCCACCACCATCACTACCCCAGACTTGCCCAGATCCTGAGAGTCAGCACCCTGGCCTGCTTTGCACTGCAGATGGCCTCTGGTCCCTGGCTTGCTCTCACTCATGAGTTTTCTCTGTCTCTTCTTCACAGGTAGGAATAAGAGAGGAAAGAAAATTTCTTTTGGGACACTTCTGACTTTCTTTCCACGTGTGCCCTTGCTTTTTCCATATGCAAATAATGAGTGAATGGTTCCGGTTTTTTTTGGTTTTTTTGTTTTTTCTTTTGTTATGGAACACATCTGTTGTTGTTGAGTAATGCAGAACAAATACTTGGAAATTAAATATTGAAAGTAATTTTGCAGCTTGGGGAATTTTATCTTAGTTTTCTGTAACATTTTAATAAATCCTGTCTTCAAATTATGACGCATTGGCTACACAGAATCATGTATTAGGATGTTCGAAACAAGGACATCTAAACCATCATATGCAGTAATTAATCTAAAATGGACTGTATTTAAATCAGAATGAAATTCAAGAGCAGAAAAAAATTGTAGCTAGAGGGTGATTTTGATTCCCTCATATGAAACATACAAGGATAATGACAAACATTTAGACCACATGAAATCATTGTTTTTATTGGGCAGTTCAATTGTATTACAGAAAGGGAATGTCAACAATTTGTTAAGAATATGAACATAAACTTCCTAAAAGTAGCCATTGGTCATGAATCTAGGGTAGAATATAAGAATTCCCAAAATAGGGCTACTATCAACTCATTTTTCTGTTTTCCAGTGACCTCATGGTCACAAAAACTTCTACTGACAGGTAAGAACTCTTTTTTCACTATTTTACTGAGCTCCTGCACAGCAGAGGCTTTTCTTTTAGCTCCTGTGAGCCTGACACAAAATACTTGTGAGTAAAGATGCCCTAACTGCACCTCTTAAGAATTTAATGTAGCTTCTTTACCTGACCTTACATTTTCTGGCAAACAGCTCATTGAAATTACCTTCTTGATAAAACCGTTGCCATTTCTAGGCTTATCTTCATTCACAAGTAATGGCAGAACACTCCCCTCTCCATTTCTACCCTTATGTAATGGTACAATAACCATGATTTGTGGATACTACCTATTTCATACCAGACCATAATTGACTGCATTAAGAAACACAACATAATATTCACATTACTTCTTTGGTCCCGCTCAGACAAATGAAAGAACATAATGCTACTTTGGCATGTGAGGAAGCCTGACGCGATGGTAACCTGGCACATGATGCATCTCTAGGAAGCCCCCTTTTCTGCAACAGATGGGGATCAACTACAGTCTCTAGCACCACATAGTTTCCACATAAACATTCATCGAAACCTTGAGTCAGGGCCCAGCTGCACTGTAGGACTTCAGCTCCACAGTTCACAAGCTCCAAAATGAAATATGTGGCTAAATCTGGACAAAGGAGATTTAGCCACACTTGGCACTACCTCAGCACCTGGCATTACAGACTATAACAGAGCCAACAAGGTGACTTTTGACAAATGAAAGTAACTACAGCTTTCACTACATTATTGTTTTACCTGCTTTCAATAAGTAATGCCATTCTAAGATTTTTAATTCACAGTTGCATAAGTGTATGCAACTTCAAACTATTGTATTTTCCTGTAAAACATGCAATTTTTCTGCTAAAAGGAGATATGAAGAGCATGAATCCCTTTTGATCTATATTTGGCCAGCAGCAGTACATGCTAAACCCCTTTTGTTTTCATCACATCTTGTGTTTTGCCAGCACCAAAAGTGAACAGATGCTCTTTAACCTTTCTCAGCCCCCAGCTTTATCCTTCCCTCTCAAACACTGCATTTATGGATAATGACCTCCAGGTCTACAAGAAAGTTTTGGTACACTTTATACCCTTTGCACTGTGATGTAGAGGTATAGGGTCACAGGAACTGTCCATGTGTGTCTGGACAGCTTGGACATTCCCAAGCTTGCCCAAGCACACTAAAACTCCTGTGCCTATCCTCAGAGGTCTGTGTTCTCTTCCAAAATTAAATCCAATGCTTAGCTCTGGTGTAATGAAAGCACAGATCAGCATCACAGATTAGGATACTGGCACTCGGGTTGTGCTGTTGGGGTATAAAGAGCAGTCATGGAGCACGGTTTGAGCAGGAGCACACTCTGTCTCCCCCAGTTCTGTCAAAATAAAACAGGAAAGCAAACAGGATTCATCTCTCACAAGCAGCTACTGACAGTGAACACACAGTTCACCCTTTTCTCTGTTGCTCAGAGCTGAGGACCAGGGTGCTTATAAGCCATGATGCTCTAACTTCTGCAGCCCCTGCAGGTGTAGCAGGCAAAGGTAGTGTGTTAAACTGCCTGTAAAATTCCCTTCCAGCCCAGGTCTACACAGCATAGCGAGCGCAAGCCCTTACAAAATGTCACAATTTCACACTAGCAAGTTTCAAGAACCTTCATTTTCTACTGTGACTTGTGACTTGTGACTTTAAAACACGTGAAATGTATTTGTATTGTGTTTATCCTCACCATTTTCACATCAGGGAAACCTGTCAGCAATTTGCTATGGGGATAGGTAAAAGGGGTGGGGGGAGTGCACTGAAAATACTAGAAAATTGCTTGCCATCTTCATCAGCTTGATGCACATTAATGCGCCAAGCCAAGCTCAGCTCTGTAGTGCTTTACTCTCATGACAAGTCGGAGCTTTAGTGTAAGCACCTAAAGATACGTGTAGTTAAAGACAGTGGTGGCTTCACCACCTCAGCTTTCAGCTTTTCACTTTTAGGCAACGTCAAACTAGTCAGGCCACCTGTACAACAATTTTGTCACCTGGGAAAGATAGAACTGGCTTCTCTGTGCCACAGATCTGACCCAAAGGTTTTTCAAAGGGACTGTTCGTTGCAGCTGGCAACACTTTGTGGCAAGGCCACAATTTGTAGGGGGATAGTGGCAGAAAACTAGAAAACCCCTCCCCTTTTGTCCCTCTCTTGAGGATAAACTTGAATCCCAGTGATATCAGTCAGCTTGTTGTCTTGTTGAAAATATATCAGACAGCTCGTGGTCTAGATTTGCTCAGCTCCTGTCTTTAAATCACTCACATTTTGGGAGGATTATTCCCAAGAAGCAAGTTTCACGTTATTTTGGGGACAATTTTTAAAAAGTTCCCATGCAATAGTGTTCAAAAAGAATTTTATGAATTTATAGCACTCATTTGAAATATATTCACAGGCAATATAAAAGATTCTTTCAGTTTATTTAACTGAAGGGTAATCACATTACGATTCACAGCAGGCCTTCTATTCCTTTAGGTTTTTTACGTGAATTCATGATGAAATAAAAGATCACTGGTGGTGTCATTGGCACATTATTTGCAAATGGCTTTGTGAGCTGCTTATTGCATTTTTTGTACTTTTGCATGACCCATGTATTCAATGTGGGTGAGTTGTGGGAAGAAAATGAGTATGACAACTCCATAATATCCATACAAAAATGAGAGTAACAGGCCAATGCTAGTTACTCATACCTTGAGAAGGACATGAAGAACAGCTTATTTACTCTTTGCGTGTCTGATTCACTGCTTTTTGTTCTCTGCAAAATGTCTAGCTGAAGTCCTTGCTTAAATCACAACATTTTTGCTCTGCTCTGAACCTGATTAAAAAAAAAAAACAAAACTGAGCAATACAAAAACCCCATAAAAACATGCATATGAAAATGGGATGTAATTTTGCTGGGTACCATGTTTACTCACTGCCTTTTTCTGCCATGACCTTGCACATACCCAGACCCTAGAAGGATGTATGCTCAAGGATCACAAAACAGTTAAATTCCAGACGACCAAAACTGGTCACGCAGTTATGTATGACATCCTTTATCCAATTTAAAGAAACATAACAATAACAAGCAAGTTTCCAGCTCTTGCTCATTAACTCTGCCCTGGCAGAAGATAGACTTCCAGCTCCCTCATTTGGTGGCAATCATATTTGTTGTGCGTACTTCCCAAAAAAGGAACCTGGTTTATCATGATTTAATGACATGACTAACCTGACACAACTGACTAACCAGTAACATTCAACATTAACTGGCAAGAGCTATCTTTCTGCCAGCTATTTAATCATAATTAGCTGCAGTGATACTGGATGTTAAGTTCCTCAGAAGAGTCAGTCATGCAGAGCATCATGTTAGCTAATTTGATTTTTGGCTTCCACATTCAAAGGAGAACTGATGTCTAATCAAGAAAACGCGAACAAATTCTTTCTCTCATTTCTCTTGTGCATATTATAAGGTTTCAGACTGACACATTCATCTGAGGCCAACCTAATCAGCACACTATTGACTATGTGAAAATGTGCAACATGTCTGAATGTGAATGAAGGCAAAGAAGTTTACTGTATACACTGCAATATTTAAATTCCCAGTTACCAGAGAAAAACACCTGTAGCAAGTTATTCCATACTTTGATTTTTCAATTTTTAGTCTGATTTCCAAGAAAGAGAATGCTACATTGTTGTATAGATACTTTTGCTGGTCCATGCATATCTTTTTCTGTCACTTCTCAGAAACTTGAAAAAAATCAAGCAATTTCAATGAAATTTTCCAGCAGAGCAAAAATTCAAAGATTTCAAATCTCCCTGTGATTGAATCAGCCAAGATTCAGATTCTAAGGAAAAAATCCTAGAATCATTGAATGGGCCAGGTTGGATGGGATCTCCAAATATCATTTGGAGATCCCACTTTACACAGGAAAGAGAGCCTAGATGAGACTATCTACCACCCTGTCCCATTGCATCTTGAAAACCAACATTGATGGGGAGCCTACCACATTCCTGGGGAGGTGCTCCAGAATTGTTCTCACTGATAATAAAATCTGGTTTATATTGAGATGAAGCTTCTGATGCAACTTTTACCTGTTGCCCCTCATTTTCTCCATTACTCTCTATAAACAGGAGAGGAATTTTATATTCTTCCATCATTATCTCACTAAAAATCATGGCTTTAGTTCTGAAGCATTGCCAGCTGCAAGGAACAGTCCCTCAGAAAAAAGTCTGGGACAGATGTGTGGCACAAAAAGCCAGTTTGCCCATTCCTGAGTGACAAAAGTGCTGTACAGGTTGCCTGACTAGTTTGACATAGCCTAAAAGGGAAAAGCTGAAAGATGAGGTGGAATCTTTAGGTGCATACACTAAAGCTCTGTCTTGTCATGACTGTAAGCATTACCAAGCTCAGCTTGCCTTGACCTGTTAATGTTCATCAGGCTGATGAAGATGTGTGGTGGGTTAATCCTGACTGGATGCCAGGTGCCCACTGAAGCTGTTCTATCACTCCCTTTCCTTAGCTCAACAGGGGAAAGAAAATATAATGAAAGTCTCATGGGTCAATATAAGGACAGGGAGAAATCATTCACCAATTACCATCATGGGCAAAACAGACTCAACATGGGGGAAATCAATTTAATTTGTTGCCAATCAAATCAGAGTGATAATGAGAATATAAATAATGAGATATGAGATGATAATGAGAAATAAAACCAATTTAAAAACATGTTCTCCTCACCCCTGACTTCTTTCTGGGCTTTATTTTAATCCCAAATTCTCTACTTCTCCCCCAGCAGCACAGGTGGACAGGCAGTGAGCGTTTCAGACAGTTCACCACATTTTGTTTCTGCCAGTCCTTCCTTAGGGGTGGAGTCCTCACACTCCTCCCCTGCTCTAGAGAGGGGTCTCTTCCCACACCAGGCAATCTTCCATGAACTTCTCCAATGTGATTCCTTTCCGCAGGCTGCAGTTCTTCATGCACTGCTCCAGTGTGGGTCCCTTCCACGGGTTCAGTCCTTCAGGAAGAGATTGCTGCAGTGTGGGCCTCCCATGGGTTCACAAGTCCTGCAGCAAACCTGCTCCAGCATGGGCTCCTCTCTCCATGGGGCCACAAGCCCTGCCCGGAGCCTTCTTCAGTGAGGGCTTCTCACATGGTCCACAGGGTCCTTTGGGCATCCCCTTGCTCTAGTGTGGGGTCCTCCATGGGCTGCAGGTGAATATCTGCTCCACCGTGGACCTCCATGGGCTGCAGGTGAATATCTGCTCCACCGTGGACCTCCATGGGCTGTAAGTGGAGATCTGCTCCACCACGGATCTCCATGGTCTGTAGGTGGAGATCTGCTCCACCATGGACCTTCATGGGCCGCAGGGGCACAGCTGCCTCACCATGGCCTGCAGCACGGGCTGCAGGGGAATCTCTGCTCCAGTGCCTGGAGCACCTCCTCCCCTCCTTCTGCATGGATCTTGGTGTCTACAGGGATGTGTCTCTCAGATACTCTCACTCCTCTCTCCAGCTGCAGTTGCTCCTGTGTAGTAACTTCTCCCCATTCTCTACTATGTTATCCCTGAGGCACTACCATTGTTGCCGATGGTCTCAGCCTTGGCCAGTGTCAGGTCCATTTTGGAGCCGTGTGCTGGTGGCTCTGTCAGGCACAGGGGAAGCTTCTGGGAGCTTCCCACAGGAGACGCCCCTGTAGTCCCCCACTGCTACCAAAACCTCATCACCCATACCCAATACAAGATGGCAGGCGATCTTCTATTTCCAGCAACCTCCTCCCATCCCTTCTACCTATCCCCTTAGCAAATTGCTAAAGGGTTTCTCTCATGTGAAAATGGAGTAGATAAACACAATACAAATACATTTCAAGTATTTTTAAAGTCACAAGCCCCAGTGGAAAATGAAGGTTCTTGAAACTTGCTAGTGTGAAATTGTGACATTTTGTAAGCACTTGTGCTTTTGTAAGTGCTTGCTATGCCATGCAGACCTGGAATAGGAGGGGATTTTACGGGCAGTTGAACACATTGCCTCTGCCTGCTGCATCTCCAGGGTTTGAAGGTATCCCCGTTGCTTCTATCTATCTCCATAGTTACTATCTGTCTATGGGACTGCATATGTATACTCTGCATGTATTAGAGCCTGCAGTGGGAAAACGTAAAGAAAAGAGCAAATAAGGAAGCCCCTTGTTTTGTGTGTTGTGATTCTCTTGGGGGAAGTTGCTCATCTCTATTTTGTAGCTTGGAAAATTGAAGAGTACAGAGTTTTGTGACTTCAGCAGAACGACCTGGCGCACAACATGTAGAGCTGGGTAAGACTGACTCAACCACAGGGATTCATTTCGGTTTGCAGAGTAGCAAATCAGATTTCGTAAGGCAGGCACAGTGAGCCCATTGTTATGAGGTGCCCTCGCTCAGCTGTGTGCCATGTATGTACAAGGTACAACATTGACTCTATTGAGTATGGACACGCTAGTAATCTGGCTGCTTCTGGACCTGAGCCATGTGCTACAATCACAGAGAGGTTGGGAATAGACTCTGGATCTGAAAACACTTGACCCAAGGAACCCTGTAATTCTTCATCCATATCATCTGTACCTGTTCTGTTTCTAGGGTACCTCACACTGAAGAGATACCCTTAATTAGTGGTTGGATCTGAGCAACATATTACCCTGAGCCCTGAACAACAAACCAGCAGAAAAAGAAATTAATTGTGATAACTGCAAGTACTCCCTAGTGCCCAGTTTACAGACTGGTAGGTTCAGAGCCATTCCTCAGGAAGCATCTGTTCCCCACTGCCTGCCCTCTGCCATAGCACCTCTACAGAGCCTTTCTTCTCTCCCAATCAACTAATTAATTCCCACAATGAGGAGCAAATTGAATTGATATGGTATCCATCCTGTCTACCCTATCCAATCCTTGCAAATGTAACAGTCTCTGCTGCCTTCTTTTCTGCTCCCCACAGTCAGGCCCTTTCCACAGTCTCTCCAGCCCATTTGTCAATTTCCTGCTGTGCACAGGCATTGTTCAGCAGCTGAAGAGTCCAGCACAAAAGCCCCTGGCTTTCAAAGGAGCAATGCAGAGTGATCAGCAATTCCCTTAAATAGCATTTACATGCTGTCTCCCTCCAGCTCCTGCAGCTGAGAGTACACATTTTCCATTCTCATTTGGCTTTCCTTCTAAAATAACCTGCAGCAGATGTTTAATGATTCACTCAACACTAACTAGAGATGCGTATTGGTTTAATTTCCATTAGTGAATCCCTGACACTTTCAAAGTATTTTTTCTCATATTTTAATACTCAACTGATATTCAATACAATTAAAATCTCCTTCACATAGAAACTGTTCAAAAAGTACACTGAAACATGGATTTTCTCTTTCTGAGACGTGATTAGAAAGACCATGCAGCCCACTGAAAGTTTTTTTTTATTACAAAGCCTGCAGAAGCTAATGATGGCAGAGCTTTGGTCAAAGCCACTCCAGGATATTATTCCAGGACTGTCCAGCAGGAATCCATCCCAGCAATGCTGGAGAAGGACATAGCTAATATGACTGAGTTTCCTAGTACTGTTTTAGCAGCTGAGACTTGAAATCTACTGCAATTCAGCAGAATGCAAATAAATAACAGCAGAGGAGTTGCTGCAGCCATAATGGGCTACAGACTCAAAACTGGGTTTGAGGAAATCAGTTCTCTCTTAGTAGAGCAAACAATGGTCCTGAGAAAAGCAGATTGGTTCGGGGACAAGAGACCCTTTATGAGCACAATGCTGACAGGAAGCATCACAATCCAACAAACCAGTGGAAGTACAGTAAAAGAGCCTGTTGAGCCTTTTCACCTCCCTTTCCCTGAGGTGATTCCCTGCTCTCACCTCCATCATCCTGTAGGTCTGATCTAGAAGGACTCCAGCCCGTCTCACCAGCTCAACTATCAGCTGTTCTGTGCTAATGAAGGTGAAGGCAGCGAGGAGGAATCAGGGACATGCAAGAAACAGATGGAAAGGTGTGCTGAAGCACAGGAGTCTGTTTCTTTCCCCAGTCTTGGTGCCTTGCGGTGCTGGTCATTTTGATGGCAACAAAGCTAGTCATCCTACATTCTTCCTAATCTAGCTTCGGTGAGAGGCTGCTATAAAAGGATGGCCACAGGGTGGAAAGACACAGAGGTAAGGGTAGTTCAGAGAAACTTCCAGCATGACACTGGAGGTTGTCAAGAAGGGAGCTGGAAGACACCTTCAGGGAAGCAAAAGAGACCTCTAGATGCAGGTGCACCTTCTCTCTGACTCTTCCCTTGATTTCTGTCTCAGCTGGAGCAAAGATGGGGAGAGAGGGAAAAGTTACTAGGCTGGACAGTGGGTGGCATGGCAAAGACAAGTTAAGGAGGGCTTCAACAGGCTCTTTAAGACTGGCTGCTGTGTACACACTAGACTGGTGTAGATGTTTATACATGTGAGTCAGGATAAGTCACCTTTTACTTTCAACTGGAAATGTATAATCAATTCCAAAAGAAAATGGTTTTCTCTGTCTCTTCTTGTCTGCCCTCATATGGGAAATTGTTTTATGTCCTCCTTCAAAGTGTTTAGCTTGGTAGTCCACAGCACATGGATTTTAGTCAAAATTGAATTTATCCTGATCAGGCATGTGTAAAATTAATTTTCTTTCATTGAATATTAATAATATTAAAAAATAAATATTCAACATATCCCAAAACATTGAGAGCTACTTCCTCAATACAGTGAGTTGGGTTAAATTTCATTACTGATACCTTTTTCTTATAAAAACACCATTTCCACACCTGCCTCACCCCCAATATTTGCTTGCATTTCTATCCCAAGGAAATAATATATGTTCGGAAAATATTTTTTTACCAGGAGCTATGTATTTGCTCAGAATAAGGAAATAGTCATAAAAGGCTTCAGAGAAAGTCCCTTGCAATGTAAAGGATGAACAAAAAATATCTCAATTTACATGAGTTTCTGAATACTCTTCCTCAAACAGAGTTTCAGCATAGTATCTGCCACAGCTCAGTGTTCCCATAGCTACTTGTAAGGCTGTTACTCCCACTGGCCACCTCACTAAACGCTTCCCTGGGACTCAAAACACATGCAACATTTGAGCTCTTTCTTTCTTTCAGAAAGTGGAAGCTGTCTGAGTTGTAGGAAGCAAAATATAAACTTCAGGGTAAGGATTTATTTTCATTCTAAATGTTTCAGAAAAGGCATATAAAGTATCACTAAAAAGTGTTATTTGTAGGCAAGAAGGAATACTCAAGTGTCCTAATAGGGCTTTTCCATGCTTAAGTCATGAACATAGAGGCAAATCAGTAGCAGATATTCAGTTTGAGTTTGTAATTTCCTAGAGAGGGGGCAGAAGGCAACTCACTTTTCCTTTTCAGTTTTTTATTAGGGCTTGAGCACTTCCAAAAAAATCATGTGTGCTATTGTCCTGATGGTTCTGAAGAAGCACAAATCTGTCTGACAGAAAGAGGTGAGTGATGTTGTTCATAATGCACATGTAAAACACTGCTTCTCATGGTGTTTTTTCCCTCAGTCTTTGCAATTTGCTTCCATCAGTCTCAGTGGTGTGAACTCAGCAGTTAAGATGGCTTATTTTCACACCTTTATAAAAGTCACAATCAAAAATGGTATGACCTCTGCCCTGAGGGCAGGGAAGGGGGCTGGCATACAGCAGAACAGTTGTTCTTTTTCTCTAAAAGGTGAAGTCACCAATTATACATGTCCTTTCAGAAAGGGCTTCCTTTGCTCAGTGAGTTTTAATTACTATAATCTAAACCTCATTTTCTTTTGTCATCCCAGCTACCTGCAGTAGATAAGTTGGCTTCTAAAGTATTTCATGTGAGTGGGCAGGGCTGACTCTTTATACGGTCTAAAAATATTTGCTCTCTTAATGCCATGGTAGGTTCTATCCATAAGAGGATTAATTAAACCGTGGCTGTGAATATAGAGATATCATGGTCACCAACTGCAGAGCAGATACACACACGTATACAGTGAAATGAATTAATGCCTCCAGAGAACTGTGTCACTTGTTCTACCAGCACATTTCTCCATCCAGGCCCTGTTTGGCTGGCACTGAAGTGGGTGCAAGGGACCTCACATTGGTTTGGGGTCCTTTCAGGCAGGATTGAATCCTAGCACACAGGAGACAGCAGGAAGTGCTCCAGGCCTCTTTTAAAGCCTCTACACAGACCCAGAGGATGCCAAGAGTTTTCTGTCAGGGACTCCCCAAACACAGCCTACAGGAGGCTGCATGTCACAGGGCAGGATTAACCCACACTTCACCAAGGGGTATCACGTATGGCTTCACAAATAAGTTGCAGAATTGAGGATGCCACTGGGGACAGAGCATGTCTGTAATCTTATGATGTCACAGCATGCTAATAGTAACAATACCTCTTTATTTTTTAAGATGGTAATGCAATAGCAGACTGTCCAGAGCAGAGAGCAGAGTTGGTTCACGTATCGTAAGTGGGCTTGTGACTGTGCTATTTCACTGGAATGGGTTTGGAGTTCACAAGTAAACTCCTGTGATGCAAAGCCTAACATGGGTCTAAGGTACATCCTGAGTTGGTCAGCCACTTTTCTAGTGACATTCAGGGCTCCTCATACCAGGGCAAGCCAAGGCCATCAGATCCTACTGTTATTGATCAAAACTATCTCAGTAACCTTAGATTCCCTTCCCTTAGAAGGACAAAGTGACAAGAAAAGGGCGTCACAAATAGGCTGTTGAACAAAACATTAAGGGATAAGTTGATCTTGCACTAGCTTCATTGAAATTATGCTACAGTGAATGTGGTGTCACATCTCTATTGAACTTCTTGCTTTGCTACAGAAGGACGCATGGGCAGGGGGAACCTGAAGTTACTGGGATTTGTTACTATAGGACTAGGTGGCATTCATTTGTTGGCTGATAGCTCTTCAGGTGAACCCAGGGGCTTCAGTGTCCAATTCCTCGATGGCCTGAGGCTGAGAAGTATCATGTCCTGTCTTCCTATGTCCTCCAGTTTCGTAGGCTAAGCCAGCCATGCAAGATCTTCAGAAACCAAGTTGAATTGCTGCTCAGGAATGAGCTGCAGGGAAAAGCAAAAAGGCTGACACATCTGTTTGCACTTCCTCTGGACACAACTGCCCTGACTTGTATTTAGGCACTGAAACCTACTTCTGTCAGCAGATCATCATAGAGAGGATCCGCCAACTACTAGAAGTTGAGCACTCTTCACTCTCACCAGTCAGTTGTCCAGACTGATGGCCAAGCAGTATACTGTATTTATGTTATTGGTTGTGCAAAGGTTGAGTTTCATGGGTGCAGAGCAAGTATTCATCAGATACAAAGTTGTGTTTGACATAGTTCAGAGAAAAATAGGTACCAGCTGATTGCATTCACTTCCAGCTACTGCCCACCCTAGGAGATCAGAACAATGCCAGAAGATCAGGGGAAGGAGAAAGGGAGGTGAGGAAAAGAAAGAGGTTTTTCACTACTACATAAATAACTATAAAATTTTAATCAAATGCATTTCAGGAAGAAGTCTCCTGTCTTTAGCTATACGCAGAGCAAGAAGATAATTCCAAACCTCTCATGTCCCTGAAGTGTCATTGGCACAGGGATATGTCCATGTCTTGCCCCTCTTGGAAAATGCCTACAGCATATACTGAGCTGGTGGGAGATATGGACTCCAAGACCTGCCTTCCAAGGCTTTAGCATGAGCTAGGGTTCATCAGTTCTCATTGGATTAGAGGTGAGACTAGTGCTGAAAGAGCATAGACACCTTAGACATTTAAAGGATTAAGCTGTAAGTAGTGATGGGGGTGGGGGGTGGGGGGCTAAATAACATAGAATCATAGAATCATAGAATAGTTAGGGTTGGAAAGGACCTTAAGATCGTCTAGTTCCAAGCCCCCTGCCATGGGCAGGGACACCTAATGCTATGAGTCCTTGCCTTGCGTCAGACACTGAGCTTTTTTTAGGACCTACAGGCAAATTGTTTGCTTGATGCTGATGACATATGACTACAGAACTGGTGGCGTAAGTAGAGAGGGGCACTGGCAGGTCATAAGCTACCTGATTCTTTCACATAACTTGTTCCACCATAGTCCAGAGTTCATATATACCTCAGAGAGATGGAAAGCAAGTCTGGCTTAAGCACAGAACTTGGGAGTTTAATGCAGTTTGCCACTGGCTCTTACTAAGCTGCCCTTGACAGTGTCCAAGAGAGCTGGTGTTAAGCTAGTGCAGCTGAGCTGGGCATTGAGCTAGTACATTGCTGGCACACTGGAGACAGCTAAGCAAACAGATGTTCTCTTAGTTTTGATTGGGAATTTATTTTCAGTTAATCAACCATGAACTAGAGAAAAGAGAAGTGAAATTCTTGTAAAGCAATTTAGCCACCTGGATTTCAGCTCTGGATCACATCTTACGCAGCTAAAAAAGGGAGGAAACTATGAAAAGTGTCCTTATAATTTATTTCAGTGCCTATGCTGTTGCTCTCTGTAGAAGTTGTGTGCATGCTGACAGACTGCAGCTACCTGCATGAATCTATCAGGCCATGCAGAGCTTTATCATATAAGATGGCAGGACAATGTTAAAGGATTTCAGCGCAGAATGTAAAAAAAGAGAATGCAAGGAGAAGACAGTAATCTCAGCAAAAAACAGACTTTGGTAAAACTGCAGTGAGGACCATTACACAAAGAATACATTTTTTAATTTTATAAAATAGGTATGAGTTCTCTCTTGCCTGGTCACATAAAAAAAGCAAAACCCAAGTGTTGGTCATAAAAATGTTATATAAAGAGTTAAAACTATCACTCCATTCCCATGCACAACTGACACAGCCATAGACCAAGTTAGCCCCTTTTGTGTGGTATCTCTCTGTCGTCCTTGTGTAACTGCTTGTCTCCTGTAGTTTCCAAAACTGGAATTAACAGCTTTCCAGAACATATTTCCTGCAGAGTGAGCCATGCATGGGTAATAGTCCGAAAATAAAAATTTTGTCCTGGAAATATTTGGAGTTTGGTTTTGTTTTGTTTTGTTTTTTTCTCCAATGAATATTTTAAAATAAAATAGTGATCCATCTTTATTTTTAGTAAGACTCTGTGGAGGAAAAAGATCATAAATTAAAATAGCTAGTTAAATAGTAGTTAGTGAACAAGCAGCAGGCACATGTGATGGCAGGGGGGTCATTTCATCTAACTGCAGCGTCTTTAAGCTCTACATCTGACTTGTTATTTTTACAAGAGGAGAAAACCGGGCACCTCTGGTGTGTAATTCAACTTATCTATTTGAGTAATTTGAGTCAATGTAGTTAAGGTTTAGTTTACCCTACTTAGATTTAAAATCAGACCTGACTAGTTAATCAGTCTCAGATCTTAATTTCCTGGTTTTGTGCTTCAGTCTGCTAGTTATCCTGGAATCCTAAAATATCATCCTGTCTCTAGGAAGCTTTCCTGAATTTGACAAATATGTATTTTCAAAAACAAACAAACAAAAAAAAAAGATTGTGCTAAAAAAATCCCCCAATATGGTCAAAATCTGTATTCTTAAACAGACAGCTTGGGCACATGGCTACACAAATATGAGTCCAGAGTATCACTTGGACCTCTGGGTGCTGCTGGAGGGTAAAGAGCAGTTGATGTCAGCACCTTCTTGATGCTTCTCCAAGAGCTGTAAACAGCAGTTAAGCTTCAGCTCAGTGAAGCTTAACTGAGAAAAATGTGAAAGACACTCTGGAAGGAGCAAATCTCAAGAAGCACCTGCTCCAGTGCATTCTCACATATTAACGTGCCTCACCCAGAGAGCACTAATGCAGATGCCTCTGATGCACATCTCCCAAGCCTGCCAACATGGCCTGAAAACCCTGTGGAGAGAAGCCCTCTCCAAAGCAATCACACTTCTGTACCTGATCACAAGCTGTGAGGGAAAACCAGCCTTTCTCACAGTACCCTGGCAAATCTGGATGGACTGTGCTTATGTGGGAGGGAAGTGAGGTAGCACAGGGAAGGAAGTGTGGCTGTTTGAAAACATTTGTATAAAAACATTCAATTCAAGTTCATTTACACAAGTGACGAGAACAGTACAAGGACAGATTGCTTTTTTCCAGTGCAGCTTTGGTTTTGCGTGAAGCCACCAATTTGCAGATTTTCAGCGAAGTTCATAGTATCAGAAGTGATAGTTAAAGGCAAAAAAAGATGCAAGATAATTACTTTCCTCCAGTTACATTATAACAATGAAATCCCAGTTGCACTGCTATTAACTACTGCTAAATCTGCCTGTTATTATGGGCATTAGTAGCAATGCTGAAATAGTTAAAGGCTTTTTGTTATATAGCAATAAGCAGAAGTGTTGGACATGTATAATATCCTTGATAAAATTCTCAGAGGATGGGACTGCTCTCTGCAGTTTGCAAGCATCTGCTTATTTGTTAGATAAAATATATTTTCACTTCTGACCATTGCAGGGGGGTTGAAACTAGATGATCATAAGGTCCTTTCCAATCCTAACAATTCTACGATTCTATGATTCTAATCTCATCACAGAATTCTTTCGTTTTAATCCATTTTCGAGAGTTCTAATTTACAAAATATTCTGCTTTATCACCAAATTAATGCATAAGCAATGACCTCTGAAAATGTTTGCATATGAAAAGGCGCCATGTGACCGTTGCTAGTTTCAGATTTAAACTGTTGCACTGGAGGTTATCTGGTAGAATAAAAGAAAAGCAAACTTTTTCAGAAGATAGGCATATTGGGAAGTGGTTGTGTTTTCACAGATATGTTTTCCTTAATCAGCAAAGCTTCCTATGATTTTAAGATCCTAGATTGTAGAAATGACCAAGAAACAACAACATAGGGAAATAGAATCATAACGTGGTTAGGGTTGGAAAGGACCTTAAGATCATCGAGTTCCAACCCCCCTGCCATGGGCAGGGACACCTCACACTAAGCCATGCCACCCAAGACTCCGTCCAACCTGGCCTTGAACACTGCCAGGGATGGAGCATTCACAACATCCTTGGGCAACGAATTCCGGTGCCTCACCACCCTCACAGTAAAGAACTTCCTCCTTGCATCTAACCTGAACTTTCCCTGTTTGAGTTTGAGCCCATTACCCCTTGTCCTATTACTAAAGTCCCTCATGAAGAGTCCGTCCCCAGCATCCCTATAGCCCCCCTTCAGATTCTGGAAGGCTGTTATTAGGTCTTCATGCAGCCTTCTCTTCTCCAGACTTAACAGCCCCAACTTTCTCAGCCTCTCTTCATACGGGAGGAGCTCCAGTTCCCTGATCATCCTCGTGGCCCTCCTCTGGACTTGTTCCAACAGTTCCATGTCCTTTTTATGTTGAGGACACCAGAACTGCACACAATACTCCAAGTGAGGTCTCACAAGAGCAGAGTAGAGGGGCAGGATCACCTCCCTCGACCTGCTGGTCACACTCCTTTTGATGCAGCCCAGGATACGGTTGGCTTTCTGGGCTGCAAGCACACAGTGCCAGCTCATGTTCATTTTCTCATCAACTAACACCTGAAAGTCCTTCTCCACAGGGCTGCTCTGAATTTCTTCTCTGCCCAATCTGTAGCTGTGCCTGGGATTGTTCCGATCCAGGTGCAGAACCTTTCACTTGGGTTGACTGAACTTCAGGAGGATGGCATTGACCCACCTTTCAAGCATGTCAGGGTCCCTCTGGATGGCATTCCTTCCCTCCAGCGTGTCAACCAAACCACACGCTTGTAAATCATATAAGCAATTATGTGAACAGTGTTGAAATATTAACAGCAGTTTCCTTCTAATGGAGCAGGGAATCTAGCAAGAGCACACACATCAATGTATATGTATCACCTTTCAAATTTGGAACAATACACAAATCATGCAATAAAGAAGAGCCACCACATATTTTCTGTGCTGTGGGGTTTTCTGTCATAGAGAGAAATCCCTCCTGGGATTTCTATGGGTTTTCCTTTCAGCTCAGACGGCATGTCATGTGATACATTCTCTTTGGAAGGAGCCAGTAGTGCATTATAGAAAGTAATAAAATGAAATGTCGGTGAAGGACACGGAAGAAAGGGGACTGTGACATAAGTGATCCCCAACTTTCCTGAAACAATTACAGTAGTCTGTCTAAATGGAAACACTTCAATCTTTTCTTGGATGAATTTATTTTTGATCACCTGAAGGAAAAATCCATCAGTTTTTTATTAAAAGAAGATACTTATTTAGAGAATGTTGATGTAATTAAAAAATTGAATATCTTCCATTAAAAAATAAATATACTCAAACAAGGTCTCCAGTTGGTAAATTAGTTAGGGGATTTGTGTCAGTCAAAGTCTAAGTCAATCATGTTTCATTTGCATCTTGTCAGTTTTGTCAAAGCAACTGAAGATTTAGACTCCTCTTTGAAAAGCAGATCTAAGTTGTGTGGTGTGTGCTTGTTCCTTGCATATGAGAGATCCACAGATCAGATAATACTGCAGAATTTACATAGGAAAGCTCAGCTTTTTATTTTCTGTAAGGTTTTAGAATCTCCCCATGTAGCCTTTTGGGCATACTAAAGCAAAGGACTCAAATATTCTCTATTGGGCTCTAAGATGCACTTGTAGCCTTGCTCGTGTACCGAACTCTTAATGCATTTACCCAAAATATAGCAAATAAAATGCAACCCCAGTGAGTAAGAAGCTCTGACATTTTATACTAGACTGGAGCACTGGTTTTCTGCACAGACAGAGAGACATCTCCTATGTCAGAGAGCAGCATGTGGCTTGCATTTACTTTTCCCTCCTTCAAACACACATAATCACAGTGACATCCACAAAGGCCTAAAAATCCACTATGTGAATAAACACAACCCAGAACTCTCATAGAGTGAAGAGCATTATATAAATGCTGTCTGCATGGCAGACCTGTGCATAAATGGAAAAACACCACTGGTATCTCACTCAAAATGATGTAAGAACACCAGTATTCGCTTCAGACAGTATGCAATGTGACCATTTTATACTCAAGAGGATTTTATAAGATTAGCTGGTGACGATCCATTCTTGAAATGGTTAAATAATTTTTATCCAGAAATGCTTCCATTGAAGAAATTACTAATATAAGGCATTTTCTCTGATTTCCTCCTAGAATGCACAAAGTGGTGTGCCAGTTTATGCTGAGAATTGATTTTTTTTAATCCACTGTGAAGTTACCTATCTACTGCTTCAATTATTTCTACTCTCTATGTATTCAATTTTCTAATTTACAGCTCCAACAGTTAAACTGAGTATTTGTGATTCTGCAGTTCTGTGCATGGTTCTGGAGACTGAATTATGCCCTGTGAGCAGCCCCACTGGCTCTACATAGTGCCTTAGAGTCATCTACTGTAACCTGTTTGCCTTAAGGATTAACAAATGTGCAACAGACTATAATGAAACACGCATTTGGATACCACCTCATCCCCAATTCGTTCACTCTAATCCATGTCAGCACTGCACTGAAAAAGAATGGGAAGGAAAAAAATTAATTTCTTTTCCTAAATACCACAGGTTTGACCCTAATCACACACAAAGAGTAGATGTAGGTAAGAAGATTCTCATATAGCCCCTTGTCTGGAAAAAAAAACCCAGAGCTTAATGTTTTGAATATTTCTGTATTATGCTGCACATTTTACTACTTTTCACACTGTGTGTTTGGGATTGAATTTGTCTCCCACCACTTTAGACATCTGACTTTCATACTGCTCACCCTGGCTTCCCTTGTTGGCAAGCAATTCCTCTGACCTACCTTGTGTACCTGTCTGCGTGTCAGAAGAATTTGACAGTGAAAGTGCCTCCTTTTCACTGTTGACTAGTAAGGCAATCTAAAGCAATTTTAAGTCACCTCAGTTTTGACAGTTGGATCTCACTGGAGGTTTACAAGACCAATATTTACTTTCTGATTCAAGATTGGTTGTGAAATACCGATGAGTCTATTAAGGTAGCCATCATTAGTCTAAGTGAAAAGAATTACTCTGGCTTTCTCCAGAAAGCTTCAGAAAGGCAGATGCAAATTAAACATGATTTCTTTCCATTATGTACTATTTTACTCTTTCCTCAACCTGTTATTACAAGCCACAGCTGAAAAATAATCCTTTATTCATATTCTTCATAGACAGCTACATGTATTTTTAGTACATGTATATCACTTGTTGATTCAAAGCTCTAACTATTAAAGGGCTTGTTATTTATTTTCTCCTCTCTCTTCACCCTGTCCCATATGTTAAGCAGTTTTTTTCTTTTTCCTGTGCATTTTTTATCTTACATAGATGGAAAAGTAACTCTTTACACGGTTTGGTGCAAGACGTCCCTGCCCGTGGCAGGGCGGTTGGAACTACATGATCTTAAGGTCCTTTCCAACCCTAACTATTCTGTGATTCTATGATTCTATGATTACAGCTCTTCAAATCCAAAAGAAAATCTACATTTTAAAGTTTTACTATTGTCTTTATTCACTTTAAATGATACTAGAAATTATTACCTATCCAGTTTTACTTATGAAGAGCTTTTTCTCCTCCCAGGCTAATGTTTTCACTGGAACTCTTATCATCTCATAATTAATGAAGTTCAAAACTTCTTTTTTATGTGTTGCATCTTAATCCACATTGCTCCTATGTGATGCTACAAAAACTTGACTTCTTACAAATTTTTACTTCACCTCACTGCTACATCCCAAACCAGCAGCTATTTGTCTGGCTGAGGACCTGGGAGGCTCTCATACAGTCACACCTCTCCCAGGTGCTCTAGGCTTTATCACTCTTTAACTGGCTAAATGGACATAAACCACCATTTTTTACAATACAGACTGGTACTGCTTGGAAATTACTACTCGATTTAATCTGACTTTTCTATTTTTATTTCAGTTCAGTTTTCAGCATAATTTCTTATCCACAAATGGCAAGAAAAGTCACAAAAAATTTCATAGTGCTCCTTTTTGTCCCTATTTACACTCTGATACTGCTTCAGCTATAGCTTTCTCTAAAAGTGTCCTCACACTGAGAATTAACCATTTGCAATCAGTTGAGTTTTCAGAAAGCAATAACTTCTCCTGGCTTACATGGCATAAGCACAGACTTTCACAAATGTTTTCTTATTAGCACTAAGCATGTTGCAACCATACAAGAGTTAAAGATTTTAATAACTGGAATTCCACAACCATTGAACTGACCCAACTTGGTTTTTAAATACCTTTTATAGCACTAGAAAAGCAGAAATAGGCATTATTATTGAAAGAGATCTAAAAAGAAAATACTTAAAAAACAAGTAAAGCCAGAGGAAAGTGAGCACCAATCAGTAGAAACAGAATGTCCTGGAAAAATGCAAAAAAATATCAGAAGAAATTGAGAGTGGTAGAATTATAAACAATGACCAGAACAGTGTAATTAGGATTAATAAGCACTTCCAAACTAAATGCTTGTGAAAAAAGCCCCATACCAGCCAGACTGCTGGAGACAGGGAGGGGGCCACATCTGTAGGCAGCATGGCTGTACTGCGCACCATGAATGGTACTGAAAGGGACTGATAACGGACCATCAGCTATACAAAGATGTGGGGAAAAGGTGAATATGACTGTTGAGTCTATAATCAGAACACAGGAGGAAGAAGAAATGGTAGCATAGTTGTAGATGCTGTGTTAAAAAAATAAAAATTATATTGGCACAGTGAGAAAGATGATACAAGATTGAAGTCTGAAGAAGATATCATATAAGTGAGAGACAAAAGAAGCTCGATCTGTTTAGTTTGTGAAAAAAGAGATCAAAAATTTACTCAATTTCATCATAAGAATTCTTGAATGAGAAAATGGTCGGGAAAGACAAGAAATACATAGCAAGAGACAAAGGCTGGAGGGTAAAGCCAGAGAATCCCCGGTGTGTTATAGAACACAACTGTGATAGCAATTGGATGCAAAAATAACAGTGTAATCCTGGAATGCCACATTGTGCCTTCTGGACAGAAAAGATCTATGACTTCTAGAAGTCACTAAGCCACATCAGAATAAAATCAGCTCCAATGCTGGCTACAAGCAGCATGGCTGAAGTTCACTATGAAGTAGCTTGATTTTATTCTCTTCCTTTCAGTGTTTCAGTCACAAGATTGATCTTGTGACTGTAGTAAGGTTTTAATTATAGCAACTTTTCTCTGAACTCTTAATATTATTTAAAGTTGAAAAGTGCCTACTGGTGTCTCAGTAAATGTTAGATATGAGTGGGATGTGTTTTTTCCCTACCCTGGGGATTTTTGACATTTCAGAAATGTCTTCTAAATTAGAATAAAAAAGAAAATATATATATAAAAAAAGTCACAAATCATAAATTAAATATTTTTAAATCATGTCAGTTGAACTATTTCCATCATTTCTATTCTCACATCAAGCTTTTCAGATATTTTTAGATTGATTAATTTTTGATTTCCAAGTAACAAAGCAGTTTCAAAAATAAAAAAAAAAAAAAATGTCTTGGAGAAACCGAACAGTGCTGGTAGGAAGTCAACAGCAACAGCTTAGGAAATTTTTTCAATAAAGGAGAGCAGTATTCTAAGTATCCTTTAGATAGCTTCAAAAAAAGGGTCTTTTTGTTTGGCAAAACACCATCCCTCAGAAAAAATTTCTGACCACATCTAAAATGTATATCACTACTAGAACACATATCTAATACAACGTGTACTACACAGACAGAGGATTTAGGAAGAACTGTTTATTTGTTTTTAGCTGAAAATAGCAGAATTTGGTTCTAGCTTAAAATTTTCATTGTCTCTTGAGGATGGTTTTCAGCCGTTTGTCATAACAGCATCTCAAGAAAGCATGAATTACAAAAAAAAAATCATAATGATGACAATGCAAGCATTGGCAAGGATGTATTTTAAAAGTCTTTCACAGATAGCAGACAGAGGAGCTGGGTAAGATGTTTTTGAACTCTGCTGTGGTCAACAGCTGCTTTTGAGGATGTTTTTTCCTTAACTAAGAGGGAAGTACATCTGGAGGAAGTAAGCCTAATTGTGGAAATCAGGAATGAAACTGGCCAGATGAACTTGCCATGAAGCACAGTTCCCATATTCAGGCAATCCACAGTGGTTTAATTAGATACGTCTCTCAGTTTGGGAAAAGCTTCTTCTGAAACCTCATTAATGCAAGAAGCTAATCACCTCTTATAGCTGCTCTTACTGAGAGAGTTTTACCCTAAAACAATTCACCATGAAATCATTAGCCAAGCTACAAATCTTACCTGGAAGCATGTGTAATATGCACTATTTTGACTTGCTGCAAAACATCTGTCTCCTATTCCAGTTAATGTAAAAAAAGATAAGAAGTCACATCTATACGACATTAGGTGGTTGGCACATAACACTTCTGGAGTGAGCAATACAGTGTTTATCCCCATTCTAACACCGGATAGAAAAATTGTTAAAAAAGAAAATCAAATTTTCATTTTTTATTTACCAAAAAGACAATAGTACCCAGTTAAAATCAACATTACACCGTTACTAAAGAATGGCAAATGGATCACCTTCAGAGAGAATAATTAACCAATTACAAGAATAACTATGTCTTATTCTTCCCACTCACTAGATGGGACAGATAGAGAAAACGACAAAAATAAGGACACCACATTGCTTGCTATAGTAGTATTTTAGCCATTCTGAAATACATAAAAGCAAGGGGGATGTCATATTCAGAGATAGATATATGCAGAACTATGTTGTTCTACACTGTTGTCTTCATGGCATAACTCCATCATCCTTAACTTTGGGGAGCCCTGGTAGAAAGTAAGAGCAGTGCTAAAGCCTGAGTATCTAAATGCTGCAATTCACAGCATATCCAGTGACAGGATTTTGTTTTCATTCCTAGCAGATTCTCTTTCTGCTAGAAGGCTCAGGAGACAGCAATATGCAGTCAACAAACTCATAAAATAGATCCTGTCAGACAACTACAGCTTCCTTAAAAAACAAGTGAGCAGTTTGATTTTTTTAATAAGAAAAAGCAACAGAACACTGTCTAACTCTAAGAGTTTTTATTATAATTCTGACATTCGGACTGTTTCACTTTTTTAACTTTTTGTTTTTCCTTTGTCAGTTTGATGCAAATTTAAACTGGGTTTAAGTCAGTTGATGAGCAGATCACACTCAAGCATAGAGTGGTGAAATCCAGGAAGGTGGTACTCTCATTGTTGTCTGTGACCATCTACGTGGTTCCCTGGAAAATTAAGAGATCCTTTTAAGTTGATCGTGCCTTTATACAGGGATGGGCATCAGCGCCCCTGAGCACAGATAAATTTTAAAAGTAGCTCTGTTAATCATATTTTAGTACAAATCTATCAACAGAGTGTTTTGATTGCTATTATGCACAAAAAGGAAAATGCCCTTTGCAGAAAAGAAACAAAAAATACAATAATTTATATTGATGAAATACTTTTAAACTAACATTTATACATCAATACTATGAACCATTCTGTGAATACATTTACTGAGGAACATTTGTTATGGGTTCTCCCTTTTTTCTAACTTATGTTTTCTGCTGTGATTTAGTCACTTATATTTCTCTCCTGACATACTGAGAGGTCTGGTACAATTCTCCAGAGCCTTGACCTTTGGTAGAATAAGGAAAGACAGCACACTATGTCTGTTTCTCACAGGCAGGGAAGCCTAGCACCAGATAGAAGCTACTGAGGATCAAAAGCTCTTTGCTTTCATGTTCCCTTCTTTTTGAGACAAGATATCTCAATTAACTCCAAGCTTCTGGGAAGAAGAAATAATGAGGAGAAGAGACTACTTCACCAGGTTTTTAAACCTTACTACTAGGATCTGTGAATAATGAAGCATTCTAGAGTGCATTGTCCTCAACATAAAAAGGACATGGAACTGTTGGAACAAGCCCAAAGGAGGGCCACGAGGATGATCAGGGGACTGGAGCACCTGCCGTATGAAGATAGGATGAGAAAGTTGGGGCTGTTCAATCTGCAGAAGAGAAGACTGCGTGGAGACCTCATAGCAGCCTTCCAGTATCTGAAAGGGGCCTATAGGGATGCTGGGGAGGGACTCTTCATGAGGGACTGTAGTGACAGGACAAGGGGTAATGGGTTCAAACTCAAACAGGGGAAGTTTAGATTGGATGTGAGGAAGAAATTCTTTACTGTAAGGGTGGTGAGGCCCTGGAATGGGTTGCCCAGGGAGGTTGTGAATGCTCCATCCCTGGCGGTGTTCAAGGCTGGGATGGACATAGCCTTGGATGGCATGGTTTAGTGTGAGGTGTCCCTGCCCATGGCAGTGGGGTTGGAACTAGATGATCTTAAGGTCCTTTCCAACCCTAACTATACTATGATTCTATGATTACTATATATCCCCATGACTTAAAAAGAAGTTATATTGTTTTCTTGCCAGTGCCTCGTTCAGAATTGTTTTGTTTCAAAAGCTGATTTTACTGCAACAAGGCATAGAGCACCTCACTACTGGCAAATTTAAGTGGTAGAATCATATTTGTCCCTGGAAGTGTTCAAAAACCATGTGGATGAGGTCTCCAGTGGTATGATTTAGTGGTAGTCTTGACAGTTCTGGGGTAATGGCTGAATTTGATCATAAAGGTCTTTTCCAACCTAGTTGATTCTGTGATTCTATAGAATCATAGTTTGGGTTGGAAGGGACCTTCGAAGGTTACCTGGTCCAGCCCCCCTGCAATACCCAGAGACATTTTCAACTAGACCAGGTTGCTCAGAACCACTTCATAGTCATATTGTATCACAAATATATGTAAAACCAAGATAGTGAGTCATTCAGTTCTTCCTCCTGCAGAAGTTTGTTTGATGCTTTCATGAAAAAAAACGAAATTGCCTCTCGCTGTTTTCTTTCTGAGGTAGAGGGAGACAAGGAGAATGTGTTAATAGTTTTGGGCATCAATATGGATGGTGTTTTTGCCACAGAAATGTTTCTCAAAGAAAGCAGACAAACAAACAAGCAAAACCGAAGACCTGTCATTCAAGCAATGGAATTCAAGCAGTTGGGCTGTAACCCAAAGATGACTTTTGGGGAATAAGATGTCGATGGCTCAGCTATCTTAACAGCCACATGCAGTGTGCACTGCTGTTCAGACAGGAAGGTGGCAGCCTTAAGGTACACTTCAAATTAAAGTGTTTTTTCCCAGACTCCAGGGGATCCCATCAACATTTTTTCAAATGAAATATTAACAGATGATATTTATAAGTAATACTCCTAGATGATCTAACAGAGTCAAGGCTTGCAATTACTTGAAATGAATGAGCCAAAACAGCATATGTTTTTGCTTCAGAGTGGGTTTGCAGTACTTAAGTGTGTGAAAGAGCATCAGGGAGTGTTCCTCAGAGGGCTTCTAAAAGCTGCCAGAAGGTCCTGGAGGGTGCAACAACAAAGCCAGAGAGCCCCAGCACGGTGCCAGGGTTATGAAACAATCACCAGACTGGTGAGCACAATAACTTCAACTCTTCTCTGATGCTTGAAATAGGCTCCTCTGAATGCCAGCCCTCCCAGATGACTGCATTATAAAACCTGCTGAGGAAGTGCCAAGAGTACTCAAACTACATCCCAAAGGTATTCAGACACATTTTATTGTGTATTTTTAGCTGTCACGCATGACAGCAACCACTGTTTTTGTATTACAGTAGATACCACTGTCTTCCTACAGAGAAAAGCAAACTAAAGTTTAGCTTAGTACCGTGGAAAAAGTGACTGATTTACTCAGTCTTTTATTTTTTTACTTTCATAGGGTACAATCTGCTATAGATGTGTTAGTCTTTATCAGGCAACATACCAGTCAGTTAGCTTTGCACAGAATGAAAGGCAGCAAGTATTTCACTAGAATCTATGCATAACCACTATAAGAACCAAAGATTCACCAGAACACCACATGTTTATGGCCAAGTTAAACAGAATAATGTGGCCATTTCTACCAACAGATTTATATGATCTGTGTAACATCTACATCATTCTTCTTCCTGCTCTTCTCACAAGAAGCATGGAACCTGCTGTATTTTGTCTTCCTACCTGTGCAGCAGACACAAAGAAATGGTTGTGGAATGGGAGAAAAAAAAATCTTCCCATAATGGATGCATGATCACAGCATATATAACTGTGCCAAAGCTTGTCCAACTTTGTTTTTATTAAGATAATGCTCCCACTGAAGTTGTAACTTCATAGGCTATCTATGTATCAACCTAGATCTCAAAGGTGCAAGATTTACAAGAATGGAAGGTGTCTTTTACAAGACCAGCTGATGTATGTGGTAGCAGCAGAGAAGTTTCTGGGCATGACAGACTCTTTTCATTAGGGCTAAGTACATATTTTCAAGCTGGTATTAATATGGCCACAGCTATTAATACTTGAAGTGGCTATAAAGTTCTCTCTGTTGCATCACATATCATCTGATACATATAACACATCTTCCACTGCAGTTCAAACACCCTCTTTCCCTTAAGCCCGAGCACATTAACATCTTATCTCAAAACTATACATGACAAAGCATATGTAAAGGGGGAAGAAGTAAGAATAAAGAAATTGAATATGAAAAAGCTGTCGAGCAGAATAATAAAACTCCTTTTTGAGCTAGAATTTATGAGCAGGTGTTTATAGAGAACTTGGCAGTAGTTTATCTTCTAATATTTTGTAGGACAGATTATTTTGCACACAGAACTATATTTAGTTATGATTCAGTTTGTGCTCAAGTAACTGCTTCAATAAGCTGCAATAAGCAAACACATGCTCACTTGCTTATGAACTTTGTTTTGGAACTTTTTTTGTTGAAAAATAGGTTCAGTCTATGTGATGCTTTTTGTTATGTAATGTAGAAGAGATCTTTGCATCCAGATTCAGATACTGTATATAATATAACAATGGATATTGAAAACATGATCTGAATATAAGATTTAGTTGTGCCTGGCTTAGCCAAACTCAAAAAAAAAAGGGAAAAAAAAAAATAAAAAAAAGGGCTAAAGCAGGTCTCATGATGTCTTAATATAAGAAGGAATATATGTTAAAACTGCAATGGGGAGGGGAAAGAAAGTTATATAAGAACACTGGAAATGAACAAGAGAGTGCTAAAACATTTCCACGTAGGCACATGATCAAAGTGCAGATATTCACGGTTACCTGACAGCACAGCCTGACTTGCCAAGTGTTGGGACAGCATGCCCACTTTTATTAGGGTAAAAAAAACTGACAACCACTGGGATGTTTTTTTGCATCCACTCAAGGCCCCTGAATAATTTTTTGCAAAGTGGAAATTTGTTTGCAGTTCCCTTATCAGAATACATAAATACGTGCAAGCATATTAAATATCAAGGCTATGTTTTAAGACCATCAGGTCTCCAACAGGAATTTCTAAACATCAAATAAAAATAGGGTTATCTTAATTATTTCAGGCAGTGTATGATGTGCTCAGGTACCCACATAATCCATGTTCCAATTAACATATCTTATGATCACTGAGTTACTCCTATATTTGTCAAAAAATTGCTTCCATTCAAAGTTACTTCAATTACTGCTGTTTTATGATAATGCTGCGTGAAAACATATCATCTCAGTGCTGCTTTTTTATTTTTTTTCATGAAAGAGTAAGCTATCACCTTAGGTTTTCTACTTACTACTATGAAAACAAATGAACGAAGAATAGAATTTCTGCTAACATCTATTTCTTTTTCTTTACTGTTATTCTTGTTTCTTCCTTTAAAAAAACAATATTATGGCAATACTTTAATTCAAAATATAAAATGTGCTGTATTCTTGAAGTTTCTTTATTTCATAACTTTTGGTATTCAAAAAAGGAGAGGTTACTTTCTCAGACTGGTCTGACAGAAGCCAAAGAATCTTGAAAAGCCTCCAAATATTGTAGGGATAGTGGAAAACACATAAAAGCAGTCATTTACTGCCAAAGGGAATAGACTTCATTGACTTTGCTTTTGCAAGTCTCTGCACCTTTTAGAATAAAATTCTTTTATTGCATTTGATAATGCATTTAGTGATCTAAAGCCGAATGAAGTGAATGGAAGGACTCCCAGATGTTTTGGTGAGCTTTGAATGAGACTTTTTTTCTGCAGAGATTGCTCCCTGGGGAAGGAACATGCATTCATCAAGCACTATGCATTAAAGTAACACAATATGAATGCTATGCAACTGTGTAAAATGCAGTTGCTATCACTTACTTGACTTAAAGTGTCCTCAAATGTTTTGCATTATGGCATTAGAAGTAATTCATTTTCCTGGTCTGTTGTTGCTAAGGTTTGGTTTATATAAGTGTTTTAAGAAGGAAGCAATCTGAAAAATACCCAATTAGTAGCACAGTAGAGAACTCATTATTCTTTCAAATGCCTCATTTAAAGTGCTTTAAAACTTTTGATTCTGTTGATTCAACAGAAGGGAAGCTGTATAAAAATAAACAGAACAAGAGAATGGTCATTCACTTCTCTGAAGAATTCTTTTCTAACACTTTTCAACAATTCTGCACTATTGCACATTGATATCCTTCCCTTTATTCCCCCAGCTTATATACAGCTGGGACTGTAAAATACATGAAGGCATATTTTATGTCTCCATGTCTCTCATGATGCTCAGACATTCCTTAGTCCATATTTTGATGAATACATACTGCCATTTTTGTGCTGTGGGTCTGATACTTCCAGAAGGCATAGGATCGAAGTGTGTGCTGTGTACTGCATAGGTGTATGGTAGGTTACATCAGATTCCTGATCTGTGTGCCATAGAGTTTCTCTGCATAGATGAAGTCCTGCAAACCCTAGCTGCAAGCAGGCTCCCTGGTTCATGCACAGAGCTCACATCATAGAAAGCTCAGGGTTTTGTGAGGTTTTCATTGGAGATGTATGGCCACACTGATGATCCAGCTGACAACCAGGATTTCTGCCCAGCTAGCTGATTGGCAAGAACTTCTGGTGTAGCTGGGTGCCCAAACATTTATCTAGCCAAAGATTCTAAGTGGAAAATGATAATAAGACCAGAGGAATCCATGCTGAGAGTATCAGATGTGGGTAAGACGTACACACATGAATGTGTAGGAAGGGGAACTCATCATAGGAACCCTGCTGTTTTGGATCACCATTCCTAAGCACCCCAGCAACGGATTAACTGAATTGCAAAGAAGGTATTCAAGTCCAGCTTTCTGGAGGAGTTCCTCACTACCTCCTAACACAACCAGTAAGGGTAACTCTGGTTACAGGACCCCTCACTATGCTTCTGTAACAAACACAAAATAATTTCATCACTATATTAGATTTTAACATCCTGGTGAATATTTTTTTGCAGATACTCCCTGTACAGAAAATCATCATTTCATCTCCATGAGGGAAGCAGGATGCAGTATTTCTCAGCTTATGTTAAAACTGTAGAGGAAGAGAACCTTTCTGCTTTCTGAAACAGGCACTACAGAACAGTAGTAACTTTTCTGGGATATAACATCTCTCATGGTTTATTCTTACCTTTTGTAACAAAGAAATCAATTTTGTAGAAGAATAAGGAAAAAAAATCATATTTTTTTTTATCACTATGTTGCTTACATTGGAATTTAACCCTTTATTCTTCTCCAGAATTTTAAAACACTCCAAAGATAATAATTCTACAGAAATACTACAAAATTTACCAAAGAAGTATAATCATACTTAATTTAGAAGAGGCTTTCTAGATGTTTCTCTTATGTGCAGCAAACATGAACCTCAGTTGGAATTAATTGCATTCTTTCCTTTTCTTTTCTTTTTTCTTTTCAGTAGTCTCAATCTTATGCTTAATTTTCAGCAACAGAGTGCCTAATGTCTGTGTTGCCATGACCTATCATTATGAAATCTGTGTATCACAATGAATATTAGTTATTAATATAGAAAAGAGCAGTTCTAAGTAAACAGAGCTCTGTCATGTAATCTTATACCAGGGTTGAGAACAATATGTATGTAATTACTACTGAACAGTAACACTTTAATCATTTACATAGTAGCTTGGAAACAGACAAAATATCTGACCAGTAATCTTATCACAGTTCTTCTGTGCCTTTTTTAGGTTCCTTTTAAAGTGGTGAGGTTTAATGCTTTGATTTGTGTGTGTGTGTGTGTGTGTGTGGTAAAGAGCTACTAAAATAGAGAAGAATGAGAAGTTCTTAGCATGTGACAGTAGGAAACTGAAGGTAAAGTTAAGTCGTATAAATGTGTGTTGTTAAGAACAGGACAAGAAGAAGGATGAGGGAAAACAGAACTCTTATATTCAAATGTAGGTTGCTTTAGTGCTTTCACAAAGCAAGGTTGCTTTAGTGCTTTCACAAAGCAAGGTTGCATCTGTTTTTTCAGTAGTCTTGCAAAAATAAACCTGTCATATCTTATTCTGTTGGAAGTCATGCTTGGAGCAATTTTTAAATGGATGTTTTATCAACAGCCTAACTTCCTGTGTCATAGAATCATAGAATCATAGAATAGTAAGGGTTGGAAAGGACCTCAAGATCATCGAGTTTCAACCCCCCTGCCATGGGCAGGGACACCTCCCACTAAACCATGCCATCCAAGGCTATGTCCAACCCCACCTTGAACGCCGCCAGGGATGAAGCATCCACAACCTCCCTGGGCAACCCATTCCAGGGCCCCACCACCCTTACAGTAAAGAATTTCTTCTTCATATCCAATCTAAACCTCCCCTGTTTAAGTTTAAACCCATTACCCCTTGTCCTCTCACCACAGTCCCTAATGAAGAGTCCCTCCCCAGCATCATAACAATATGTAGAAGAACTTAAAAAAGCTTTCTTTTTAAAGACCCATTTTGGGACTTCACAGTGATTTGATTCAGTTTTTATTTTTATTTCTAAATGCATTTCAGCTGGACAGATTTTATTAAGAAATACAATTTTGGTAGTAAGTTACAGAAGAGGTTTTAAAATAGCTATGTGCCTGCAACAACAAAAACTTCCTGCTTTGTGTAGGGAATCAGAAACTGATGATATGAGATGTGTTTGCGCACAATGCCTATATTGAAACACTTTTATTTTGGTCAGTGCCATGTTTCTTTGGGCTCCTGTGTCATCCAAGGTGGGAATCAGAACCTTCAAAAGACCCCATGAGTGTTAGTTCACTTACATAGAGAACAAAACTATAAAGTACAGCTGAGCTGAGTTACACAATGAAATTGCAACAACCAGGTGTAGCCTGACAGAAATAAGGTGCTGGGCTATCTGGTGAGGTACTTTCCCTTAGTGCTTATCTTCTGGCAAAGGAACACAATAAGAAAGAAGAAGATGGAGTAGGGTCAGAGCATCACTGTTCTCTGACAACTGCTGTGATAAATGTATTTGTTCCTGAGGCTGGAGGAGAAACTCTCCACTATTCGAATAGACGCAATCAATATATTCTGGATATGACCATTTCTTCTACTTAGCAAAAGCCCAGAAAATTATCCAGCAAATACTTTTCTGCTCAAACAAGGCATATTCAAAAGTGAGAAACATTTCAGCTGGATCAAAGGCATATGACAAGAAGTCTTTCTAAAGCATCAGCATTTTGGGCATGCTAACATTGCAGAGCTTCTTGGCAGGTTATGTTTGCCCAGTTGGAAATGTGGATGGAAATCTCCACTAACGTGATTGTATCATCTCTAATTCCCAAGCCAGTTAATTTGGAAGAAACTTGGAATATAACCCATGGAGTCGTGCAGTACCACCTAGACACAGTGTTCAGTGACTAAATTTGCTATCTGCAGAGCCTGTATGCTCCTTGCCAGCATTATCTCTTTGTTGACTTTCTCTTCAGAATGTTCACTTGGCAATATTGACTGAATTGTCTGAAAAAATGCTGAAGAAATTATGCATTTGAAATTGATATGGAGTTAATATACAAAAGACTTTCAGTTTGCATGGAAAATTATACATATCTCCAAGTGAACAAGTGAAGCTGAATCAACTGTTGTAGTCACCAGATTTTTAAGTGATATTTTCTCATTACCAACAAAAGAGTAATGCAATCTGTGCAGTTTTTGAAGTTGCCCTGTATATATATATATATACACATACACACTCCAGTTGAACAAATCACAGTATTCGGAATGCGACTAAATGTGATTCAGGGGGTAAAGTAGCACAAAATACAACATGCTTTCTCGAATGGATCATGTTCTATACAAACACTCAAAAATCTGTGCTTTTCATTGTTGCTGCGATCCCAATCCAGGTGATGCTGTGCTTCTGTAAAGAGAGACCGTATCTCATGACTCCTTAGACTATTGTAAATTGACCAACCTTTGAGCTCTGTCCCTGAAAACTATAAAACCAAGGCATGCACATGAAATTCTGCTGGGACTGCTATCAGCAGAAGCATTCAGGCTGTGCATATGCTGAAAAGAGCTGTCAGCCTGACTAAGCACAGCATCCAGTTTGTAATCTGTAAAACCATCTACAGCATCTGGCCTGGATTAAAAAAAATAACACAACATTTTAGTGAGTGTGTTTTTGTGCACAGAGAAGATAAAGGTCTGCAGGCAACACTTGAATGAGAACATGGACAAATTCTGCCATGAAGCAAAGAAATCAGCAGTTCCTCAGTGGAAAGACTCTCCAGAGAAACCTTCTAGGTGCATACATGTGTTATATACATATGTGTGTGTGTGTGGTTTATATATACCTATTTTTTATGTATATTCATATCTACATTGAACCAAGTGCCATATCTAGAAACACCATCATGAAGTCTAACAATCTAGAAAAGACCACAGTTTATAAAGTCCCCAGTCAGACAGAATGAAGGCACTTTCAGAAATCATTAGGTACCTAAATACTTCAGAAAATCTGGCTTTGACATACTAAAAAACAAGTTTCAAAACTAATAGAAACTCCAAAAATCCATACAGTTGAATCCTCCAGCCATCCCACAAACCAGCAGAAACCTGCCTGAATCCAAATGCAAGAGTACTGCAAGTTTAACATCACATTGTTACTGCTTTCTCATGTGTCCTTATCGGACGCAAATTTACACAGATCTTTGAGAAACTTAAAGAACAGTACAAATACTTCTCGTTAGTAACAAATTGGTGGTACAAAACTATTTCCTTACTTTTGGGAGGGAAGCTCTTGATCCTGAGCTTTGCGTGGTCATTGTCAAAACTGTAGTGATACCCAGTGCGACTCTAGCTGGAGCAGCATCCATGTTGATCCAGAAAGAAACCCAGGACAAAATGACAATCAGCAGGCTAGGAATGTACATCTGGATTAAATAGTATCCCATCTGACGCTCCAAATGAAACTTGACTTCAATGCATGTAAACTTTCCTAGAATATGAAATTACTTTCATAAATGCTTTTTGCACATTTTTATTTCATTTTACGGACATAAGTCAGGTGCGTGGCCCTGTTTCCTAATCTAACAGTATAAGCAGGTCCTGATACACAAATGCAAGTCAGCCATTTGTAGCACACTAGCCTGGGGGACACATGGGACCTTTGAAGTAGGCTGTACCCAGTTCTTCACATTAACTGAGAAAACGAATATTAGCACAGCAGTTTCACCTCCAGAATATATATGTTCCAGAAAATGTATTTTTTTTTCCTCAGAATTCAATGAGATTCCATTTTAGTCAAATATATTTAGTCTTAAAAGGAGACAGCATTTTCCTATTTTAATGACATGAGATTAAGAAAATGTATTTAAAAAAAAAAATTAAAAACTACTAGTCTTACAGCCCCATGAGATCACACGCCTTCTCATTCTGGTCATGTCATTTGCCTGTATCTGTGGATAACATCTTGCAGCAGAATCAACCCAATACCTACTTTGAATTTTGTCAAAAGCCTAATTCCAGGAACCCACAACAATCTCTTTGTGGGAGGCGAGTGGTTCTTCAAACAGATAGCTGCTCCACAAGAGTAGCAGAGGATGGAAGTTTAGGATTGCCTGACAGCAGAGCTAGTTGTGCAGTGGGGGATGCATAGCCCTGAGCTGCAACATCTACTGATGCAGTCACCATAACTTTTCTGCAAATTACTGTGGGTTAGGTACTGTGAAGGCTGTCATTTGAGGCAGACTACACTGAGTACGATAAAGACTGTCACTCCTGAAGTTTCATGCTTATGGTTTCAGAGGACCTCTCTTGTGCTGGTTGGTCAAATGCATGAAGATGCCTTGTTCCTCATTCATCCTTTCAGGAGAAATGAGATATTTTTTTCTCCTTTTTTTTTCTCCTATTTTTTTTCTCCTGATGTATACATACTTTTCTCCTAGTCTAGAAAGCCGAATGGCAGGGTGTGAGAGTTGGCACAAAGGACAATGCAGAGGCTGCTTGACAAAGAGAGTAGGAGAGAAGAATTGAATGGTACCTTCTGGCAGGACAGAAGCTCTGAAATGACTGACTGGACCTGTGACCCTAAAGGCAGACTCTGAGACATGGATAGTAACTGATCCTGACTCTCCAAAGGGACTCCAGAGGGGTGAGATGTCCAAGGAATGAAAGAAGCCTAACCTGCTGAATGCTCTCCAGATTCCTGGGGCACAACCTGGGCAGTGTGGGTCGGACAAACCTAAATAGTACAGCTTTTACTCACATTTTAATTTCACACCAAACCTGAAGGAGCATACTATAGAGAAGGCAGAATGTGGGTGCCTCTAAGCAAAATTCTTTTTTGCTTGAATACTTCTTGTCAGTTCCCCTTGCCAAGTTACACACTTTCAACTTCTGATACCTGCACATTTATTTTCTTTAACTACATATGATGGAAGTTTCTTTTATCCATTGTGGGGAATCTTCCTGTATATATAAGGAAGCTATTGCCTGTGATCTCCCTCCTCCCTTACTTTCAGTATTTGCGCCTGCAAAGTAATTAGAAAAGCAGACGATCTCAGTTATTCAGAGTTTGAGTCATACGGTGGGAAATAATTTATGTTTTATATATACCTATTGAAATTTACTCTTGATTATCCCCTTTAAGTATGAGAAGTCACAGCAGTTCCCCTTTCCACAGGTGTTAGACTGTGTAATCATGAAGTTTTTCTTCTTTGGCACTTTGGGCCCCAAAATGCAAAGCTGCATTTATAAAAATGAAAATCAGCACCTGTCTATTCATAAGAAATTAATGTGACTTTATTTTTGGCAGAAGCAGAACCTCTTGTGCTGTATTATTTCAGTCAGCAAAACAAATGTATTTGATGCAACTGGATTCACTCTTATGCTGAAATGATGAAAAAGCTATTTTAGATGAGAGGGATTATATCTAATCCCAGCAAGCACCCAGCAAACTGTTCTCTAACTGCTGTCCCCATTAAATAAACTCCAAGCAGCTAGTTCAAAATTTTAACAGAGTTCTATCTGCTCTGTAAAGCTAAAGACAGAAAACACAGCATTTGAGACTTCAAAATAGCAAATATGAGAAAAACATTGGAGTATTAAATGAACATTTAATTTCCCATGCCTGTACGCTATTACTTTCGAATACTGCTTCTCATGAATTAGACCACACACAAAAGCTGGGGAAAATTTGATATTTTTCCTCACTGGAAATTTGATATGCTGGAGAAAAATATCAAGTTCAGAAAAAGCAGTACTTTAAAAGTGATGAACCAATATTTAAGAAAAGACTAACTTTGTTAAAAATGTTCCATTTTAAGGAAATCAAGACAACTAGATTTTTTATTAGTTTTTTAAGACCTTAAATTCCTTACTGATTTTAGGAATACTAGAATGTGTATACTAAAATATCTTTAAGGAAATTAAAGGAAAATTGGAAACAAAATCCTTCAAAGACAAAAGGAAAAAAAAAAAAGGCAAAAGGGAGAATTTTTTTTTTTTTTTTTTCAGATTTAAAAATGGGCGTGGCTGAAAAGACTTTTGATTTCAATTTTTTTTTTTCGTTTCACTCCTTTTTCCTTTGCCAATTGACGCTGGATACCATTAAAGCAATCATAGAAAAAAAATAGAATAATGCTTACCAGTGTTGTAATGTTTTGTGCAATAACCAAGTTCTTTGTCTTCTTTCAAAATAAACTGTGGCAAGGTTAAACCTTCTGCAACTTGCACAGGTCCATCACTTAACCACTCAAATATCAGATCATTCATAGTGTAGCCAACTACAATAAAGAAATTAGAATTTGTTAGATGTTAACTGATTGGAAAACACCAAAAGTAAATATTATTATGTCCAAGAAGCATGTGTTTTATTGCAATAAATGCTATATAAGTTATATTTTCAAGCTGTCAGGTTAAGAGCTGCGCTACTGCTATTAGTTGCCGGTCACTATTACTACACTATTACTCTATAGCAACAAGTAGCAGCATTCTGAAATACTGCCCTAGTTTGCCACCAAAAAATAATTTTACTGGTCCATCAAAGATGCAGTTTACAACTGAAATGACAATTCTCTGTGCTTATGTGTCAACCTGCATTATTTATTTGCTTTATTTTCATCATTCTTTGATGATGGAGTTGGTATGCACCAACAAAACAAGGATTTCTAAACTGCGTTTGCTAAAAAGAAAACAGTAGCTTTTGTAAACCTGTGAGCTTACCAGTGAGAGATGTGAATGGGAAAGAGAGTCTTTGATTCATACAGGAGTTTTTTTGACTGCAATGGCTGCATCTTCATGGGCAAATCAGGGCCTTGGGCAACATGGTCTAGAGTGAGGTGTACCTGCCCATGGCAGGGGGGTTGGAAGTAGATGATCTTAAGGTCCTTTCCAACCCTAACCATTCTATAAATCTATAATTCTCTAGGCACAAAGGCAGGTGGTAGCCCACAGCTCATATCCATACAGCTAAACCCATTCTCCCCTCCCCACAAAAAACCCAAGGTGGCCTGGCACCTACTGTCTCTTGGGAATGATTGCTATCTCATGCTGTTATCTGAGCCACTCCTGGTTTTGTCTGATTGTTTCCTGGTACAGGTTGAAATGGTGCCACAGTTTGTGCTGACAGCTACACAGTACAAATGGGTGCATGTTAGAAAACAAATCCATGCCTTGGCCATGTTTAGCTTACCAGCACAAGTATACTAATAAGACCTGCTTTATTAGGTATGCTGCTTTCATTTTTCAAAAGACCATAGCATGTCTCAATCAGACATGTGTACTAATCCCTGACTGTGTACTAATTGCTTTTACTTTCCCAAGATTTAATAATTTCTCCTCACAGCATTGCTGTGGTTATCGCTAGTAGTGAGGTGAAGTGCCCAAGGAGGCAGAAATTGAAGGGAACAGGAACAGCACAGAGACAAGGGACCTGCATGGTACAGTCATGGATAGTTAAATCACTGTTCCTCCATAATTTTCCCTTACAAAATAGGAATACTGAGTTTCACCACATAAATACAACAACGTAGATACTATCTAACCACCAAATGTTAAGGTAAAATCTCATTCTTGATAGATAAAGCAGTTGGACACTCACAGCTCTCTAGCTGCATTGTACATGTTTGTACATCCATAGGAAAATTCTTCAAGTCCATGGGACAGGATAAGGTTAAAGTAAGCCTAAAATGGGAGGGGGAAAAAAAAAGAAAAAAGAAAGAAAAAGAAAAAGAAGCTTTTGTTAGAAATCTATAGGTTTTATCCAAAGTCCCATATTTAGAGCTTAAAGGATCAAGACCAAATCTTAACACCTTGGAGGTTGGGCTCACTCTCTCCTCTAAGATTTTAAGGACGGAGAGCTGTGAAGACGGAATGTGTGAGCAAACTGGGCACTCGCTGGCTGTGACAGCTGAGCAGAACACAGACAGAGAAGACAACATCAGGATAGTAAGAAACACTCTCTGCTAATGTACCAGTGAATGTTTGATGTGTGTTACTGAACCCAAATAATGCAAAAGCTAAAAGGTCTGATCATGGTACACACACTTTTAAGCTTTGTTTTGGAAAAGCAAAGGAAGAAAATAACAACCATGGGTTTTTTCAACAGACGGTGCTTTTGTTGTGTATGATATCCATTTCCAACACTTCATTCTTACTGCTTAGCCATTAAAAGAAAGAAAAACATCATACAATAGAAGCTAGAATCACATAGCATTTAAAGATAAAGAGTGCAGATAGAAGAAAGTAAGCCTAAAGGAGCATTATCATGCAAACTAAATTTCTCTCTTAATAGCTCAGTTGTTTTGTCCCAAATAAAGACTAATTTAACTTAGAATAAGAATATTCTCAATGTTTCTTTCTTCCCCCCCCCCCGTTTTTTTTTTTTTTTTTCTTTTTTGTTAATTTGCTTTTTCACATTTGATTGAAATCTCTTTCAAGATTTAGTGGGAGGTGTCCCTGCCCATGGCAGAGGGGCTGGAACTAGATGATCTTAAGGTCCTTTTCAACCCTAACTATTCTATGATTCTATGATTCTATTTCTTCTCTGCTTTATTTCTTTTACTTTTTGTATGGGGAGAGGAAACCATTTTTAACAAACCAAGATACTGGATGATATAATTACAAACAACTCGCTGGTTTGAAAAACAGAAGACTTGTTAAGATTTTGGTTTAAATATAAAAAGAGAAAATTTTTATTCTAGATAAACTTTAGCACATAAAGTCATCTTGGCACAAAGAAAGCAAATAAATAAAAAGATGAGAACTAAATTTTCTGATTTGAATGTACACTGAAACACTAACACGGTACAATGAGAACAATTTTTTAATTGTGCCAGTGCACCCACAGGCCAGCTGCTAACTCTGAATATATGTTGTCCCACAGACAAAGGTGATCTCTATGAAGAAATACTTCACTAAGTTCCATCTCACCTATTGATTTTGTGCTTCTCAGCACGTATAGGTGATTCAAGTTCTTCCAGTCTATTTTTTTACCACGTGAACCTTTGGGGATGGCCTGACTGGGTTTTTATAGCCTTATTGTCCTACCATCAAATCACTATGACAAGAAGATGATGTTTTGGTAACAGAGATCAAAATGGTCTCAGCCTGATCAAAAATGACATTCAACATCACTGCTTTTGCCTACTAGTGGGCTACCTAGAGAAAGTCACAATATTTTGCTCTTGACACAGTCTTTGACGTATAAGTTAATAATATCAGAAAATTAGAGATCATTTGTCTGGTTTGCAGCAGTGAAGGTCACTGAGATGAATAAAATCCCCCAGTCATCCTCTCAACACCACCATAGTAAATAAACTCCCATTTAATCTTTGGGAGCAAATAGCACAAGTATTAAGAAAAAATTCGCCATCTAGAGAAAAATGTGCATCCAGTAGATACATAAACGTCTTTGGAATTCTGCCCTTTACTCATTTAAGTATTTTAAGTGCCCTGAAAATGTTAAGTAGTCTCATTTTTACTAGGTAATTTCCTGCATTGAAGATTGAGCTAATTAATTTGCTAATCGCCAACATTAACAAAAGACTGCTTTTGCCTTTTCCTTTGAAATGTTGCAACATCAAACTCACTTCCTTGTTTCCCGTCATCACCTAATTATGGCTTAGATCTTTTACGTTCATTTCAAACATGTCTTTATGCAAATGCAGTTTTTCTAAATATGTAATTTTTTAAAGTTTTTACTAAAGTAGGCACAGTGTATCTACACCTCCGATTTACTCACTGTCAGCTGTGGACTGCATACAGACTTTGTTTCCTTGCACCCTTCTACTCCCCAAGAACCTCAAATAATCATTGAGGTTGACTACATACATGGGCAGGTGGGTCTCATGTTAGTCTAATACAGCTAACTAATAATATAACTAGTGAGAGAGTTAATACATCCCGTTGCAGCTTTCAAGCCTCACAGAGAAAAATTGATCTGCCTTCTGGAGGTGAGCTGAGAAAATGCTCACTATATAGATTCACACGGAGGATAACACCTCTTCTTTCTCTTCCAAATCAACAGTGTGTTTCAAAGACTCAATTATTCTCTGTTCACCCTGACAAATGGAACACAATTTCTATTCAAGAAATCATGCCCTTATAGCTTTACCTCTACTTGTTCATCTTAGCAGAGAAGCCATTCATAGTTAACACCTTTGCCTCTGTAATCCCTTTTACTAGGAGTAACGCAAACGTTGAACCAACCCTTATGGCCTGGTATCATCCACAGATGAATCAATTTTCTACAAGATTACTGCACACTCAATGTTCAGCTGTTGGAGTCTGAAGTAGCTCCACTGAAGCCATGGTGGTGGATCAATTTATAGCAGTTGACTCTTCCAGTAAGAATATAATCCTGCAAGTATTTCCAAACCCAGGTGCCATACACTACTTGTATATTTGTATTAATGAAGAAACAGGGTCAGCAACGGAAAGTGTTAGGCAGATATAGCTACCCACATTGCCTATAGTATCAGTGTCATTGACAGAAAACATTTCAGCAAAGTGAATGTCTCACACTCGGCAAATTCAAGGGCCCCGGAGATTTGGTGCAAAGTGCAAGTTTAACTGGCAATTACATTGATGAACACTTCAATCATGAGTAAAATAAAATAAACTGCTATAGAACAATTATTTTATTTTTCAGGCACCCTGCCACCAAAGCATTTGAGATGCATAAACAACACATTTGTTGGCACAGCACCGTAAGACACTGACAGGAAGTGTTTTATGACAATCTGTAAAGCCAAAAGAAGTAGCTGACCAAGGACTTGATTCTCTCTTCAGATACCTGAGCACTCTTTACCCACTATTAGCCAAGCTCAGGCCATGCAGGTAACTCAGAGAGAGTTCTGGGGCTGGGCATGTTCTATTTTCCATCTGTGTAGACAAGTGATGAGAGAGCAGGATAGAATCTTGTCTCTAGCATCCCAGCACTTCAGGCACAATGCCAGGGTCAGCAAGCTACCCCAGAGGAGAGGTAAAGTTGCTCTTTTCTTTCCTTCCCTGCTCCCTCACCCATGCCACAGTCAGGAAGAATCAAGCCTTGGAATAGTGCAAATAGAGTATGAATAGATCAAAATGCAGAAATCAAGAAATTAACAATTAGCCAGCACTGTGACAAAAATAATAAAAAAATAAATCAGTAATTTCACTGAGCAATGCTGTGGCAAAGGCACAGCTGTAATCAAATTACTTCAGGGCAATATTGCATCTCTCCAAGTTTGGACCCTCTTCCTGAGGATTCTCTCATACATAAAGTAAGTCCTTCTGAACAGTATTTGTTGGGGGGGGGATAAATAGCTTCACAGTATGTTATTAATCAGAAACCCTTATGCCAGTGATCTTTAACACCTGAACACACTGTTCTGCAAGGTCAGTGTTTTCTCCAGGTAGGAGCAGACATGCCCTCAGATGGGCCAGCTGCAGAGCTCAGTATAGGTGCTACCACTACCTTAAATGTAGCTGCCGTTGCCAGCCATTGTCCTGCAAGGGAAAGCCAGTGAAGGGAGCTGATACATGTGTTGCTGAGGGAGCTCACAGTTATTTACTTGCAGTGCAATCAATTCCTGAGCTCAGCTCAGGGGCTGAGATACTGTGCTTCCTATATTTACACTTCACCCATTCCTGCCTTTGTCCTGTCCTTTCTCTGGCCCCAGGGATACCTTCCCTGCTTTCTCCTATGTCTGCCCATCTCCCCTACATCTGCCCCAGTAACACCTACATAACCCAGAGCCCAGCCTCTTTCCTTTGCATCCTCGTCTGTCCTCTACCCTTTCCCCCTCCTTTTCCCATCTCTCTTCAGAGTATTAAGCGTCTGAGGCCAGTCTGCTCTTTGACACCTAATCCCCAAAGCAGCACCATCAGCAGAGGGTAAGGTCCTTTAATACACAAAAAAAAAGAAAAAAAAATAAAAAAATCAATAGGAGTAAAATATTTGTAAACAGATTACTCTCAAGATGATCTCCAATCTCATTCTTTCTCTTGAGGGTTTTGAAAACTGATGCTCCTCACCATCATACCACTTCTGTGATAATCTCACAATGCTACAAAACCGCTTCAGAGTTCTACACATGCAGACTGCTTGCGAATGGCCTGCAGCACAGAACTGAAGAACTGCTAGTATTGCATTAAATCCTTAGGGAATTGGGTTTACGCATTACATAATCCAAGGATTTTTTTTAATATATATAAATTTAAGAGAATATCTAATTTTAACTGGGATCTGACATATTGCCTGATCTGCAGCAACCATTAAACTGTACTCTAATACACTTCTCTACAAGCAGCTGTCACTCCGTAGCCTGATGTGTTGCAGCTCACTCAAAACTTAGAATCATAGAATCATAGAATAGTTAGGGTTGGAAAGGACCTTAAGATCATCTAGTTCCAGCCCCCCTGCCATGGGCAGGGACACCTCCCACTAAACCCTGTCATCCAAGGCTATGTCCAACCCCACCTTGAATGCCGCCAGGGATGAAGCATTCACAGCTTCCCTGGGCAACCCATTCCAGGGCCTCACCACCCTTACAGTAAAGAATTTCTTCCTCATATCCAATCTAAACTTCCCCTGTTTAAGTTTGAACCCATTACCCCTTCTCCTCTCACCACAGTCCCTAATGAAGGGTCTCTCCCCAGCATCTCTATAGGCCCCCTTCAGGTACTGGAAGGCTGCTATGAGGTCTCCACGCAGCCTTCTCTTCTGCAGGCTGAACAGCCCCAATTTTCTCAGCCTATCTTCATATGGGAGGTGCTCCAGTCCCCTGATCATCCTCGTGGCCCTCCTTTGGACTTGTTCCAACAGTTCCATGTCCTTTTTATGTTGAGGACACCAGAACTGCACACAATACTCCAAGTGAGGTCTGACAAGAGCAGAGTAGAGGGGCAGGATCACCTCCCTCGACCTGCTGGTCACACTCCTTTTGATGCAGCCCAGGATACGGTTGGCTTTCTGGGCTGCAAGCACACACTGAAGCCAGCTCATGTTCATTTTCTCATCGACCAACACCCCCAAGTCCTTCTCTGCAGGGCTGCTCTCAATCTCTTCCCTGCCCAACCTGTAGCTGTGCCTGGCATTGCTCCGACCCAGGTGTAGGATCTTGCACTTGTCATGGTTAAACTTCATTAGGTTGGCATCAGCCCACCTCACAAGCGTGTCAAGGTCCCTCTGGATAACATTCCTTCCCTCCAAGGTATCAACCGAACCACACAGCTTGGTGTCATCGGCAAACTTGTTGAGGGCGCCCTCAATCCCACTGTCCATGTCACCCACGAAGATGTTGAACAAGACCGACCCCAACACTGATCCCTGGGGGACACCACTCGTTACTGGTCTCCAGCTGGACACTGAGCCACTGAGCACTACTCTTTGTGTGCGGCCATCCAGCCAGTTCTTTATCCACCGAGTGGTCCACCTATCAAATTGATGTTTCTCCAACTTAGAGAGAAGGATGTCCTGGGAGACAGTGTCAAAGGCTTTACACAAGTCCAGTAGATGACATCAACTGCTCTACCCCTGTCCATCAGTTCTGTAGCCCCTTCATAGAAGGTCACCAGATTGGTCAGGCAGGATTTCCCCTTAGTGAAGCCATGCTGGCTGTCACCAAGCACCTTGTTGGTTTTCATGTGCCTCAGCATGCCTTCCAGGAGAATCCGCTCCAAGATTTTGCCAGGCACAGAGGTGAGACTGACTGGTCTGTAGTTCCCCAGCTCATCCATTTTCCCCTTCTTGAAAATAGGGGTTATATTGCCCTTTTTCCATAATCGGGAACTTCACCTGACTGCCATGATTTTTCAAATATGATGGACAGTGGCTTAGCAACTTCATTTGCTAGCTCCTTCAGGACCCTTGGATGGATTTCATCCAGTCCCATGGACTTGTATACGTTCAGGTTCCTAAGATGGTCTCGAACCAGATCCTCTCCGACAGGGGGCCGAGGGTCTTCATTCTCACTGTCCCCGCGTCTGCCTTCCAAGACTTGGGTGGTGTGGTCAGAGCATTTGCCGGTGAAGACTGAGGCAAAGAAGTCATTAAGAACCTCAGCCTTCTCTAAGTCCAGGGTAACCAGTTCTCCCAATAACTTCTGGAGAGGACCCACATTGTCCCTAACCTGTCTTTTATTGGCAATGTACCTATAAAATCCCTTCCTGTTATCCTTCACATCCCTAGCCAAGTTTAATTCTAAGTGGGCCTTAGCTTTCCTAACCTGGTCCCTAGCTTCCCGGACAACATCCCTGTATTCTTCCCAGGTCGCCTGACCTTGCTTCCACCTTTTATAAGCCTCTTTTTTCCTTCGAATTTTGCTCAGCAGCTCCTTATCCATCCAAGGAGGTCTCCTGGCCCTCCTGCTAAACTTCCTTCTAGTTGGGATGCATTGCTTCTGATCCTGCAGCAGGTGTTCCTTGAATATCAACCAACAGTCTTGGGCCCCCCTGCCCTCTAGGGCTGTATCCCATGGAACCTTACTGGGCAGGTTCCTGAAGAGGCCAAAGTCTGCTCTCTTGAAGTCCAGGGCAGTGAGCTTGCTGCATGCCCTTCTCACTGTCCTGAGGATCTCAAACTCGACCATCTCATGATCGCTGCAATCAACGCTGCCCTGGAGCGTCACATTTCCAACCAGCCCTTCCCTGTTGGTGAGGACAAGGTCAAGCATGGCACCTCTCCTTGTCGGCTCCTCTATTACTTGCAGAAGGAAGTTGTCTTCCACGAAATCGAGGAACCTTCTGGATTGCTTGTGCCGGGCCGTACCATCCCTCCAACAGATATCAGGGTGGTTGAAGTCTCCCATGAGAACAAGGGCCTGCAAGCGTGAGGCTGCTCCTATCTGCCTATGGAGCGCTTCGTCCAGCAAGTCCCCTTGGTCAGGCGGTCTGTAACACATCCCCACAATAATGTCACTCATCGTTGTTCTCCCTTTAACCCTGACCCACAAACTCTCTGTCGACTGCTCACCTGTCCCAAGACAGAGTTCCATACTCTCCAGCCTATCTCTAACATAAATAGCAACTCTCCCTCCCCGCCTACCGGGCCTGTCTTTCCTAAAGAGCAGGTAACCTTCCATTCCAACACACCAGTCATAGGAGCCATCCCAGAATGTTTCTGTGATGCCTATGATAGCATATACCCCCGTAGACATGCACACATCTCTAATTCCTCTTGTTTGTTCCCCTGGCTATGGGCATTTGTGTAGGGGCATTTGTGTAGAGGCTTTTGAAGCGAGATCCAATTGAAGTTGGCTCATTGGCTGGAGCAGCTGGAATATCCCTACATTGCTCTGAATGTTTACTATAGGTGCTACCAACTGACTGGGTGTGTTGGGATGGAATGATGCCCCCCTCCCCCAACACATCTAGTTTAAAGCATCCTTGACCAGTTTGGCAAGCCTCCTACCAAAACCGCTCTTCCCCTTCTTTGTCAGACCAGTTCCACCAGCCCCCAGTACACCTGGCCTGCTAAATTGAGTACCATGTTCAAGGTACCCAAACCCCTGACTATAGCACCACCCTTCTAACCATTTATTAACCTGCCCAATCCTCCTAGCCTTTTCAAGGTCCTGCCCTGTATCCTGGAGAATTGATGAAAAGACGATCTGCACTCCAGAGCCCCTAACTACCTCTCCCAGTGCTCTGTAGCCCTTCCTTATGGTCTCCGGGCTACTGTTATCTATATCAGTAGCACCCACGTGGGTTACTAGGAGTGGGTAATAGTCAGTGGGACCGACTAGAGCAGGCAGTTTCTCGGCCACATCCCTGATCCGAGCCCCTGGTAGGCAACACACCTCCCTTGAGCCTGGGTCAGGCCGGCAGATGGGTGCCTCTGTGCCTTTCAGATTAGAGTCCCCTGCTACTACGGCCCGCCGCTTTTTCCTGGCAGCACCAGTACTGATCTTCCTTACCAGTACATCCCTTGATCTAAGCAATAAACTTGCCCCAGGAGAGACCACTGATCCCACAAGAGAAAAGCTCTGTGGATCACAGAATGAGGTATCTGAAAACAGGGGAATATAATTTTCATTAATTATCCTCCAAGACTGGTGGTTTGTGCGTGGGCTTCAGAACAACAGCCTCCTCACAGAGTTTCTTCTAATGACAAATAAGTGGGGTCAGCCTTATTAAGTAAAGAAACACTACTGGGAATTTAAACAGTTTTGGTGATGAGAGTATAAGTCCCTTCCATCTCCTAAAAATGCATTATTATCTTTTCACAAGCATGAAATGCAATAAATGTGGGTATGGTACCAAAAATAACATTTTGTTTCTATTTTTATCCCTTCATTCTTTGATGCTATGCCCATCTGCAGCTCAACTGTTGGGACAGGAGACTTCACAATCTAGGATTTTATGCTGCAAATACTATAAGACATATAGTACGTGCATGGTTTTTGCTAACATTGGCTTTGTGCCATTTTAATGAAAAGTCATATTATACCTGCGTGAAGCCCATAGTGTTGGGTTTAGTAAGACAAGTGGGATTTATTTTCTTTCTTTCCAGTATTGCCAAGATGCTATCATAAATTGCAAGATATCTGGTATCTTTCTGAAAGCTCCAAGCCGACACTGTAGGTAAAAGTATTTTTAGTGGTACATTTTTCTTTGGAAGATTAAATTCCTGATCCTCATAGCTGCTGAAATAACATTGAAATATTACCTGAGCACAAACAGACAAAGTTTCCCATTAAACTGGTAGGGGAGATGGAGCTGCACAGCAACCATGACAGCATTGCACAACACAGCAGCAAATGCCATTCAGGCTAGTGGCTCTGAAACAGGGTGGAGAATCTAAAATCTCCTTTTATTCCTCCCAGGCCCCTCTCTTGGGTGATTTGTGCCTGCAAGAAGGGCACACATACTGTTCATATATAAGAAGGCTGAAAAACAGAAAGTATAAAATCCCAGTGACATTCTTCTTTTAAAGGGCTTTTCATTTTGTAGTCCAACTCTATTTTTTCAGGCACCTGAGTCATCATTTTGAATGTCAGTTCTGGTAATTTTCACATTCTACTGGGTTTGTCCTGTTAAATGAAACAGCCAAGCTGTCTGCTCTTTTTTTTTTGTTTGTTTATTTATTTTTTAGGAGTCCTGCAATTCCTCTCTAATATTTGTCATGTTCTGCAGCTTCATTTCTGTAAGATGGGAATAGGCTGAAGCTGAGCTTAGAGATGTGGAGCCTTCTCTGCTATGGCAAAATGTGAGATGTAGGCTGGAGTTTCATGTACTGCTGTTTATGAGCATGTTCTTGCTCCCTCCAGTGCTTTGTTTTGCTTCATGTGCTGCTTAACAACACGGGAGCTGGCACGGAGCAGGGTGCTGGATTTCTCATTACAGGCATCCCGCTTCTCGTTGTAATGCAGTCATTGTCTGTAGATGTACAATGCCAGTGCATGAGCTGCCAGCAAATGATTTTCCAATTATTGTTCAAACAAATCTATGAAATTATATTCAAGTGTGACTTCATGTAACAGTTAAATTCTATAACCAGCTGTTTCCTTTCCATGAAGAACAGTATTTCATCTCTCCTTTCTCTTCTGACATTTTCATCTTAATTTTCCTGCAGTTGCATAGCAAAGTACCCGTATCAGGCCTCATTCTTTATTTAGTAGTTTTTATTATTTGTTGCGCAAAAAAAAGTACCTTAGTTGCAACAGAAAAATAAGAATACTGGAAATCTAGATCTATATCCTCAGATTGAATTTGTAGATTGGGAGGGAATGAGAAAGAAAGGAGTGTTAGGAAACCATCCCAAAAGATGAGAAAAATCTGAGTCTATGTAATTAAAAGACCCTAAAAGGAAAGGAAGTGGGGATGGAATGAGAAGCAGGAATAAGGGCAAGAAAGAAAGAAAAAAGGATAGGTGAAAAGTGGACAGTTATTGATAATTCAAGGACATTGGGTCAGCCATAATGAGTGTGGTTGTTTGTCCCACAAAAGGCTGCAATAATTTAGCCTCTGAAACTTTTGTTATTATTGTAATCATGCCCATGGGAACATGAATTTCTCAAATTCACTCGATTCACATAGCATGCAGCCACAATTTGGGAACTCACAATATCTCAGTAACGTGCATTTTAATGAAGTTACTGATTCTATCACTATTTGTATAATGTCTATAGGACTTCTGCCTACAATATATCATAGTTGTCAAACTCAAAACTTCTTTAGATATGTGCTCTATTTCAGCTAACATTCCTGCATTGATTGTTCTTCAATGTATTGGCTTGTTTTAAATGTGGAAAATTTGCTGTGAGGTATATGAAGACGTTGTATACTTCTGGAAAGTTGTCAGGACAGAGAGTATGTGCGCAGTGTTGCAAACTGGAAAACTAAATAATTTTCTATGAAAATGTTCCTGTGGTGACTGATATTAACTTCCAGGGGAAAATCCTCACCTTGACAGTACCAGTATTATTCTGATAGGAGCTGAGGTAATAAATATGATTGTGTGAGGTCAGAGAGAGGGTTTCCTACATAATAAACAACCATGTCAATCACAATAACAGTCTCTCTGCTTCCCCCTCTGCTTATTTGTCGCATGGAAAGACAATGTTTCTAGTGAAGTCCAAATCCTCTTTAATCCCAACATTATATTGTAAAATAAAATTGATGTCATTAAATTAAAGAGCAGGATGCACACAAAGCTGCAGAGCATAACATATCCTACCACTCTCTTAGGCTAGACTGTGTTGTGCCATGGATGATTCACACACAACTATCTTATAAGGTGTAAATGGAGCTTCATTATCATAATGCTGATAAGATCTTGACCTAGAAATTGTTTTTGAAAACCCATGCCTGACCAGAAAAATAAGATCTGATCTTATTTAAAAACAAAATATTTCAGAAGGATAGTGGACTTTTTGCTGTATGAATAGTCTATTGCAGAGGGACTAGCACAGTGTTTCCTTAAGCTGCTTTGTATTTCTTTCCCATAAGAACACAAGTACAGAGTAGACTACAATACACAGAAGTTTCACTCAGAAAAGCTGAATTTAAAAACATACCATGGATTACTTCTGATGATTTAGTGAGAGACATGGTAATCATAACTTGTAATAAAACCCAAAATGGTGTGTGGCATGGTGGGGGTGCAAGGGGGAGCTGACTGTCACTCAGCACTATGGCTACACTCGGAAGAGCTGATTTTGGAAACTCCTGAGTAAGGAACTGATGGACAGGGGCAGAGAAGTTGATGTCATCTACTGGACTTGTGTAAAGCCTTTGACACTGTCTCCCAGGACATCCTTCTCTCTAAGTTGGAGAAACATCAATTTGATAGGTGGACCACTCGGTGGATAAAGAACTGGTTGGATGGCCGCACGCAAAGAGTAGTGCTCAGTGGCTCAGTGTCCAGCTGGAGACCAGTAACGAGTGGTGTCCCTCAGGGATCGGTGTTGGGACCGGTCTTGTTCAACATCTTCATGGGTGACATGGACAGTGGGATTGAGGGTGCCCTCAGCAAGTTTGCAGATGACACCAAGCTGTGTGGTTCGGTTGATAAGTTGGAAGGAAGGAATGCCATCCAGAGGGACCTTGACACGCTTGTGAGGTGGGCTGATGCCAACCTAATGAAGTTTAAACATGCTAAATGCAAAGTCCTCCACCTGGGTCGGAGCAATGCCAGGCACAGCTACAGGTTTCATATGAAGGTAGGCTGAGAAAATCGGGGCTGTTCAGCCTGCAGAAGAGAAGGCTGCGTGGAGACCTCATAGCAGCCTTCCAATACCTGAAGGGGGCCTATAGGGATGCTGGGGAGGGACTCTTCATTAGGGACTGTAGTGAGAGGACAAGGGGTAATGGGTTTAAACTTAAATAGGGGAGGTTTAGATTGGATCTGAGGAAGAAATTCTTTACTGTGAGGGTGGTGGGGCCCTGGAATGGGTTGCCCAGGGAGGTTGTGGATGCTTCATCCCTGGCAGCGTTCAAGGTGGGGTTGGACATAGCCTTGGATGGTATGGTTTAGTGGGAGGTGTCCCTGCCCATGGCAGGGGGGTTGGAACTCGATGATCTTAAGTTCCTTTCCAACCCTTACTATCCTATGATTCTATGATTCTATGATTCTATGGTACTGCAAATAAATGTGCTGTTTTCACAGATACTTCTCTTTGGCTACATAAGCAGGCAAGGGTTTTGGATGTGCCAACTCATCCTTTCAACTACTTGTTGCCCAATGGAGGGGCTAGTAATCATCCCAGAACAGCTGTGCAATCTCTCTATAGAGCCATCTAATCGCTTGAATTTCCCCTTTTTCGTGGTGCCCTAACAACACAGTACTGCTCTCCAGTAGACACTCTGCCTTCATTCCTAATAACATCTAACAATTAAATCTAGGTCAAGAGTTGAAACCATAAAGAACTATTTGTCTACATAACTGTAACATTTCTGGCACTGTGAAGATAAACAAAGACTGCAAAAACAGGTATTTTGAAAGACTTGAGGAAATTCTTCCTAGGTATTTCATTGCTGTTTGGACAGGAATAAGAAAACTGGGGGGAAAAATGTAATTTGTGAATTTGAACGGATCTCCTCCATAGAATTCTAAGTGGCTCTTTTGTCAATTATGCAAGGCATTCTAAAACCTTTGTGTAAAAACCGTGTTAAAAATATGAGGTAATCTGCTTTGTAACTCTTTCTGGCTAAGTGCATTGTCACTGTGTTTCAGAGCACAACCCTCTAACCTCATCAGGCAATTGGGAGTATTTTCTGGAGCAGCAGGTGGAAAAAAAAATAAAGAAAGAAAAGAAGAGAAATAAATAAATCAGAGCCGCTTCATGCCTCCTGACCAATATATTCTAGGTTTGATGCCATGGATCAATGTTGCAGTTGAGTTATATCACCTTCTGCATCAAATTCATGTGGCTGAGAAGCACTGAAAATGTGGAGAGGGAGGCAATTAATGCTGAAAAAAAACAACCCCAACCCACCCAAACCTTAAATAAAATTATTCCACTTTCTATCACTTTGTTAAAATAAGCTTTTTAGCAGATGCTAATATTCTAAGCTGGCTGGCAGCCTGAAATGAGTTTGTGGGAATCAGGTAGCACAAATGGGTGGCTTGGAGAGAACCCAAAGCCTCCTGTAAGGTTATTTAATGTTTTCTTCATGCCCTAGGTGTTTGCAGTGGGCTAAAGAAGATATGATCCTTACCCCTGGAACATAAAATCAGTTCAGCAGTGTATATGGTGCAAAATCCAGGTGTCACACAGAATGTGAGTGCCAGCAACGGGATTATAAATATCATGAACAGCACTGTCGCTCTTTCTAAGAGCATGACCCCCTGCAAAATCCAATTTATTGGGGTAATATTGTGTAGATTTTGACTTTAACTCTCATTGCTTTTTCAACATACAAAATATACACAAGCTAATTTTATTGAATACTGCTATAACAAATCCCTCTTGTTGACTGCTCTCTGCAGAGGGCTCTAAAATTAAAGTTGTAGCTATTTAACTGTTTTGCAGCTCAAAGAGTGCAGCTGAGACTGATCTTGACTAAAGTGTGGTTGTTTGCTGAATATAACTTCACTGAAACTGCTGACTTCTTAAAGCGTGTGCACCTCTAAGAGCTGTTGCTGCATCTCTAGTGTCAATAGCGTGTACTTGTGGTATTGAGTAGTGCTTGGCTCCCTCCACAAGAAGCTAGTCCTCCCTGCAGTACCCAAAGGTTTAGACCAGTTATCCAGATATAGAGTCTGGAGCTTTATATAGCATATATAGCATGCTATCTGAGATCAAAACAAAGGTAGTCATTTGAGCATGAAGCAAGTATCTAAAAATAGGCTTGGACTCCTAAATTTATATGATTCATAGGTGGATACATCAACCGTGAACAACTCCTAGAAAATTAAATATAGATCTAGGAGCCTGCAAGCATGAACATTATAATTATGAGAAGGCAAACTACGACGGAAATCTACGTCATGCCTACCATCACCAGTAAATGCAGGATGGTTTATCTCTCACTAACAGAAAGACGAAGAGCCTCATGCTTACCACAGGGTAGATAATTCCCAGAGCCAACCACTGCAGTAGGGGCAACACAGGGACCAGACCCTCACTGACCCTTCCATGCCTTATCTGAGTGTCTGTATTGTGCACCATAAGATCTAGTTCCAGGTGACCTTCCATGTTCTTTTCAGAAAGCGCAGGATTCTCTCTGAGAGCATTTAACAGCATAAGTCAGTTTTGCTTCGTGTGTGGTATATTTCCATGTTGTTGAAGTCTAAATTGCATGGAGCTTTGAGCAGCCTGGTGCAGTGGAAGCTGTTCTTGCCCATGGAAGTGGGGTTGGAACTCAATGATCTTTAAAGGTCCCTTCCAACCCAAACCATTCCATGATTCTGTATTTCTATGTTTCCAGTGCAGTATATAGGGAAAAGGAATACCACTGTCATGTAATACACATACCTTGCTTCTTACCCACTAATTACTAGGAGCAGTTCTAAACTCATTTTATGCAGAGGGCAGTATATATTTACATGAGATTAACTTTGCCTTGATTTTATTATATTTAGAAGTATGACAAAATAGCCTATACCACTGTTTCTCAGACATGTTTATGAAGTGCTTCAAACATTTACAACACACTAAATGCCAAGTGTTAAGTATCCTGATGTCAGGTGGAATGCAATTGGTGCAGTAGTGAAACTAGCAGCATTGTAACATTTCCAGTGTACTGAAACCAATGACTAAAATGTTCTTGTTTCTGCACAGCGCAACTAAAAGCAACTGGAAATACACAATGTATATAGCCTAGTATCTAGAGAATAAAGACAACCTTTGCTAATTACTTCTGACTTCAAGTTTCTATACCCTGGAATGTACTAAAAAAATTATATGCCATGTTAGAGGTGCCAGGTAAACCTCTGTTACTGCTGCACAATACAAATGAGAAACAATGGGTTTTGCTTAGTACTCCATTGAAATCCTGCTTACTCTGCTTCACATTAATTTGCATTTAGGTGTGGGAATTTTACAAATGTGATATGACAGCTCAAGATCTTATTTTTCCCTCATGGACTAATGTCAGGAAAATTATCTGTCTGCATTCAGAACAGCACCCAACTTCGCTGTTGCCTGCAATAAGATGGTGTCTGATGGCACTTAAACAGATCCATTCATTTCTTTCCCAGAGTGAAACAAGAAATATTCATAAGTGGCAACATGTTTATCATTCCACTTGTGCTAGTTCCATCCTTGTATCCTATTATTTTTCTCAAACTGCTCAGGTCCACCAATTTCAAATCTTGCTCAATAAACATTTCCTTACTACCCTACTTGATACAAATGCTACTGGGGTCTTATCAAGGAATTTCCACAAGAATTATGCAAATAGAGGAAGTGACACATTATAATCTATTTATTTATCATCCTAAAGAACAAAGCTGTCCTGTCCCTAGATCAATAATAATTCCTTCATGAAAATGCAAGTCACAAACAGAATGCCGAGTCAGAAATAACTGCCTTCTAAACTAGTCTGCCTTACAGATGAGTAAATTAACTAAACAACCTCTTAAATGAATACTACCATGTTACTTTCTATAATGCAAGGGAGGCAAAAGCTGAAAAACATTCTCAGGAACAAATAAAACACAGTAATTACTTTTTTTAAAAACAATTGTAACAACTATTAATACAGTGTTTTGCATCTTTGACTACATATATTAAGCAATTAGCAGTGCACAGTAAGCTGAATATAAAATAAATACTACATATTATTTCCTGCTGTTTATGTCTGTGTAATTAAATTCTGATTCTCTGCATATGTCCTGTTTCATGAGGTCATATCAAATCATGTTTTGTCAGTGTTTATTAATTCAGCCTAAATCCAGTCACATGGCACACACTTCAATGAGCTCTGTATTAAAAATGCTTTCTGTAAGACCAGTCTTTTTAAAATGTAAATAAATACATCTGATTACCCAGTGACTTGCATGTCAAGTTTATTTCATTTCAAGCACGTTTTTTACTTAAGGTGTTGAGCCGTCACTTAAAATAGTATACTCCTTTACTTTTAAACTGCAAAACTCAAAACTACAGAGGAGTTGATTTCCTCTCTTTGTAAGAGGACTGACTCAAGCTAACGTTAATGGGAATTACTGAGGCATACCATTGAAGTTTTAAACAGCCTCAGGTTTCCAACAAGATTAAGAAGTACTGCTGTGACACTTACAGACTCTTTTGTGAAAAGTAAAAGCTGAGTAAAAGAACACAGGAAAATTTTCTTTCCACCCTGTTATTATTAAGTCTTATTTCAGCTGTACACATGGGATAATAGAAAATAAAATATGCACATTATGTTCTATAAGTATAGTTACCTGCAGAAAAACAGGGAGTGAGGAGAAAAAAGCAGATGAAGAGAAAAAAAAAAAAAAGAGAAAAGAAATTAACTAGTTTACCTGATGCTGTACAGCACTTTTCCAGTCTTAGAAATCCTCAGCAACTTATTGTCTGTCGTGACATCATGGAAGTTTGCTCCCTTCTCATTGGCAAAGAATAAATCTGGCTTCCAAATAGAGTCCAACATTGAGGGATCCAAATCCAGGGAATCATCGGGATATTCACTGTAAGCCAGGCGTGAGTCATTCCACTGTTGTCTCAAAAATATATTCACTCTGTAGTCCTACAGAAATGCCACGTGAAAAGCTTACTAAGCCACTTGTCGAAACTTGAAGCCCACTTTAGCTTTCTTTATGCTCTTAGACTCACTACAGTACCAGTGTTACAAAAAACATTTATGTTATCCTTTGAACATAAGAGCTCTCATTTGAAAATAAAGCAGTCTAAATGCTGTATTGAACCAAACACACACAACTGGCACATTTTCCAAATCCAAATTACTTCAATTATGAAAAAAATACCAACTGCAACCTCAAATATTAAATATAAACCTTTTTCCAATGCGATGGATTAACTCAGAGGTACTTAGAAAGTTAAAAAGCATTGCAGCTAGATATGTACAATTTCAACAAATATTCTATAAAACTACTAATTTAAATAAATTACTTCCAAAATGTAAATCAATTATTTCTAATGTACTCATGAATAGTTGCTAATTCAAGTGAAGCCAGATTTGTATAGAATAAATTAGATCAGCACTACTTATTTACTGTTTGTATCCTTTTTTTATCTTCTGTATGCTTTTCTCTGCATGTTACTTCATTCACTCCTCCCTCTCTGCATCTCATTGAAATTATTCTAATTTCATTCTTCCACTCAGTGGTCTGCTAGTCAAAATTGGGAAAGGCAGCAATTACTTAAAGGTTCATTTAGAACTAACATTAACATTGTGTCAAGAGCTGACTATTAAAGGGAATTGTGAAAGTAGCTTTTAGGGTATAAACTCTCTGGAGGGAATGGAAAGATATTAATGTGTATTCTCCTTATCCTGAAATTTCAAAGTCAGCAAATAACAGCTTCATCTCCCTCATCTTTTCTTATTATTATAAAATATTTACCTGAAGTTACTACATTTCACTTGCTTATGAACACTTTCCTAGAAATACATCTATACTTCCTTTAAAAGGAAAATATCTCATACTATTTATAGCAATAATGTTATCTGAAGGAATATTTTATCAAATAATTCTGCCAGCTGTAAAAACCCCTCACATTCAGGATTTACTTTATGGTAAGCTGCAGCACATTAATACGGCAGCATTGTGCTTTGACTTGGAAAATATATGAGCTGACTTGGGTTTAGTTAGGCCACTGAACTGCATAGTCTAAAGAACTTATCACATATGAAGTGCAGATAAATATTCTCACCCAGATTAGAGCTGCAGAAAGCAGCTTGCCCTATATTCAGACTCTGCGAACGAGCCTCTGAAGGCTTAAGCACTTTCCACCTTTCATTCAGTACATTGGTGACAAGGTGTACTGCTTCCCTAAGAGATTGTTTCTGACATCCAGATTGATGAAGTTTTTTAACCCAATAGAATGATGCTTTACAATCTCACTAGGAACGTGGTTTTTTCTTGCTTTCTTTATCATTTTCTTTTTGCTGTTGTGTAGATGTGAGTCAAACCAGGAATGTCTACTAATTAAAGCAAGACAGGCCTGAGAAAGGTCTCGAGAATAGCACATAGAATCATAGAATCATAGAATAGTAAGGGTTGGAAAGGACCTCAAGATCATCGAGTTCCAACCCCCCTGCCATGGGCAGGGCCACCTCCCACTAAACCAAGATACTCACAAAAGCCTGAATGCTTTTCACAAGCCACTGTACTTTTTATGATGGTGTTGTTTCATATATGATGAAGACTTGTGAGATACCCTAACCCTAATCATACTTTCCCTTGTATTTTCATCATAGAAGCTGAGCGTGTCTTATGAGACAGTTTAGTTATAAATCCAGGAAAGCACTTGATTTTCATTCTGCAGAAAAGAAGGCAGGAGCTGTCATGAGCAGCTGTTGATAGAATAAAATTGCTACAACTAGTTGTGCAATTGCCTTCTTTTTTATTTGAAATAAGATATATAATGAAGCCAATGGAAAGCAGAGGGCTTTTCCCCCATGACATAGACATCATAAATAAGTCCAATTAGTAAATTGTTTAGAAACACCTAAAAATAAATATTTTCCTGAACTTCAGTGGTTCATGATTTAGATAACAGAAAAGAGTCTGAAGAATCCTTGTTCACTGAAGAGCTTGCATATGATGATATATATTATACCAAAAACATAAATAATTCCAAAAGGATTACACTATCTTTTCCAGTATGCACCTTCATAAATATATCAGAGCCATCACACTGACAAACTCAGAAAAGCTTTCTCACTGTAAATTTTGTTGTTAGAAAAATAACAGCACTGAAAATTGTGCTTATATCTGATAGGCTTTGCATACATAGATATGTATAGGTAATTTAATAAGAAAGAAAAATGGAAGTATAAGATGTACAGCACAAAGCTGTAATTACTTTTTTCTCCTGTTCTTGTGGTATAAGCACTTGGGAGGGATGTGTGTTTACACAGTCAGACTTAATCATGTGCGGAATTTTGGATTTACTTTTCCTGTGCTAACATTTTAACTACCTTATGAAGAAAAATTATCCTGAGAAAAGTATCACAACATAGAGCTCAGGCAGACTACAGTGTGTATTTTGCGAGCTTCTGTGGGTAAAAGTGGGTGGACTGTAGTAATGCGCACCTACACAACTGTGAGTACACCTGCTCCACAAATTCTTTCTGACAGCACTTCTGCTCTGAACAAGGAGTGTGGACCAGAAGATTCAATCAGTTTGCAACATTGCTCAAGGCAACTCAGATAAACAGTTTTCTTCGGTTGTCAAGACATAAGATGGGAACAATACATACTAAAGAAATAGTCATCTGATTAGTTTTAGTAGACTTATCTGAAGATTTAGAGACTCAATCTACAAATATACTGTTTGTATTATAGGAATCTAGATAAAAATGGTCTTTCAGCAACCCCATAACCACCAGATTCACTGCCCAGAGCTTCAGCAAAGTCCTTGGTCCCTTTAGTCTCAGGCACTGCTGCGGCAGGGCTGATGCAGGGGAGCCATGCTCCCTCTTCAGTGTTTCTTTCTGTCTCTGATCTTAGCCTTCCTTCCATCTTCACCCCCTGACAACAGCATTGATCTCTCAGATGTTGAGACTGATGTCTGAGGAAAGCAGCAGACTTAAGCTGCCCTTCTATGCATAGGAAGGTCTTACCAAAGAGACTGCTCTCTCTCTTTCTAAATCCTAAATATGAATGCTAACTGAAAAATAGTGGTTTAATGACCTATTTTAAGGCTCAGATGTTACAGAAGATCACTTGATTACCTATGTACCTAAGCATGCAAGGTGTCCCCAATGGCTTCTGTGGGAGTTTCTTGTGCAATTAAAACTATACATGCGAATTAATCCACACCTAACAAGCTCATTTGCAGTTATGTTTTTTCTATTGGAAAGACAGTATCATACAGCCAGACACAATCAAGCTTCCAAAATAAAGGAATGGCTTTCTTTTTTTTTTTTTCTGCTAACAGAAGTACTCAAAACACAACTAGAGTTTGATGCATTTACCCCAGCAGAGAACATGCTGCATAGTGTCAGTCATTGATTATAGGGCATTATGACAATAATAATGTCCTCACCGTTAATAATTTCTGTAACTAACAATTAGCTTGTCTGTGTACAAACTGCTCCTATCTTCTCCTACAGCTGATAGCTAAAAATTCCTGGTCATTAACAGCATTGAGCATCTGAATTCATTGGAACTCCACCCAGCCCAGTGTGGATTACGCATCTTTGATACTCAACTGCGGTCATGCTGTACAGTGAATTTTCTGCTGAATACTGCATGTGCAAATGCTTCCAAATATAGATACAGAGCTTACTGGCATAACTGCTTTATTCAGTGAACTTACTCAGGAATGCCTTTTCACCTTTCTTTGCTAGTTAGGGCTTAAATGAAAGAATCAACAAAGAAAATTTCTAACAATTACATCTTGACTGTGGTCTTCTTTTTTAGTATTTTTATTTTGGTATAATATATGTCATTCCAATATGGAAGAAACCATTTCCTTTGGAGAAAAAAGAAATCAATTGTGGTACTGGCCCGTACATGTATTGTAATACAGAAAGTCTAATACATTTGCGTTTTGTTTTCCTAGATCTTTGGGAACAAAACTCATGAATACTCTGTGGAATTCATCTGTTTGGAGATAACCAGCACAAAATCCTGGTTTATTTCTGAATTCAATGTTTTAGCTTTTAGAAGAATATGCTGGACATAAGAGCACTGCTGGCGTCTCAGAGAGGGACGAATTTCACGATGAATTTAGCAGGTCTGAGACTGTAATCCTGTTTTCCATGTTTATTTCTCCTACTGAAAACTTCTCTAAACAAGTTTTCATCTCCCAAGTTTCCAATGAGCTTCTGTAGATCATCCAAGTTATGTTCTGATAATGTCCCTTCAGTACATATGCATGGTTTCACTAAGCATTCCTGTCCTCTGAGAAAGGAGTGTCTCTATTGAATTTACAGTCCAGGGTTTTGAATGAATTGTTTGGTTTTATGTCAAAACCATCAAGAGCACTTTATAGGGAAAAATTAATCCTAGGAGTCAAACAAAACTCAGTACTTATCACAAGGGATGACAACATTCTTACCACATGATATGTCTATTTCAGAAAGACAAAGTAGATGGAACAGTAATTGATGTGTGCCTCTCAGAGCAGTTTTAGAACATTCTAAAAGTGATGGTACTAGTCATTAAGGAGGTGAATTAGAAAATCAATATCAAACCATTGAACAGCATCTAAGAGAAATCTTTCCACAGTTTTGCAGATATTATGAACAAAGCAAAATAAGAAAGCCAACAGTCTTTGTTTTCATCTACTTGAATGTTTGGCTGTTTTCAGCAGAATGTGTTAATGAACATTGGAAAGGTGCACATTAACATATTTGATAGAAGGTAAAATGCAATGAGGGGGTTTAATCAAAGCAATGAAGGAGTCTAATTAATGCAATCAGCATTAGGTCGTGCAAATATTTTCATTGAATGCCATCTTGTAAAGCTAGTGACGTGCAGGATTTTTTGCTACTTAACACTATGCTAATGCCTCTACACAGTAGGATAAACAGATGTGGCTGGGCAAAAAAGGCTACACACAGAACTATCTTCTCAGAATCCTTTAAATACAGAAAAAAAAGTTTAAAAATAAAAAAAAATGAAAAGTAAGTCAGTTGATAATTATGTTACATCAAGATATGTTTTTTCCTGTATTTTTTAACTTTATTTTAGTTTTAAAGTGTTTTGAAAATATTACAGATACGCAGGCTAAAGTTTAACTCAATTGTTTGTTTTATGGCTTTGTATGTTATACCTTGTCATTTATAGAAGAATCTTTCCCACACTATTTAACAAGGCAACCTGCCCTAGATATAACTTTTACTTTATCTCTAGAAAACATTAAATAACATCTTAGGGTGGTTTTATGTAAAAATATTTGGGACATTCCATAAGCATCACTTTCTAAAATGATGGCATGAATTACAATTGAATTTAAATGAAGTATTTGAATATTAAATATTTATGTTAGGCTAAATCTCTGTTCTTCATAATGCAAAGATCGCAAGGCAGTATCTATGCAATTTTTATGAAAAAAAAGTTATTTGGTATATCTTAAGTCCTTTTGTGTAGCAAATTCATTTTTAGCTAGCAAGAACTCAATCCTACAGGATGCTAAGCATCTTTATTGACTCTGTCTTCAGCAAATACAGAAAGACCTGGATTCTGCGTAGCAATGCCTGGAAAACAGTTGGAAAACTACATTGCAGTTCTTCAGAAGTGTCCATAGTTTTCTATAGCCTCCTGAAGCAATGAGAATAACTCTTGCAAAATTTCAATGAAGGTTAGAGCACCCATTTTTAATTTATTTTGTGGCAGTAGTGACTTGAATAGTTCAAAGTCAAAATGGAATATGTAACCAGGCTTTTTCTAGAATGGATTTAACATTCTTCTTGTATATGAGCACATGATAATTGTTATGGGTTTATCACATTATTATAAGAAAGCCATCAAGAACCACTCTCTGGACTAACACCAGTAGTCAGGTATATATATGCTTGAATAAATAAGTGATCTTTTTTGTTCATTATTTGAAAAAGATTTAAAACTTCAGCGTCTTTTTTAATAGCTCAGAAAAGATATTTTAATTTTTTTTAGCAAATAGTAAAAAAAAAAAGAAAAAAAAGAAAAAAGAAAAAAAAAAGAAAAAAAAAGAAAAAAGAAAAAAAAAGAAAAAAAAAGAAAAGGAGCAAATTCATGTCTAGAGTAAACCAGAAAAAAGGTGGACTAAAATTTTAATTTCCATTTTTTTAGGTTAGCTCTTTTATCCCTAAATTTTGACTATTTTAAAAGAAAAATCTCATCTTTATATGAAAAATCAAGCTATTTATTTTTATATGTAAGAAAATTAAAACTGTGCAATGCTTCATTTTAGCATATTTTTTGACAGTGTTCTTTGAATTCCGTCAAAATACACATTTCAGTCAGCTGGGATTCCTAGTACCAATTTAACCCTCAAAATACGCAAGTTTCTTTATAGAAGAGTACATTTTAGTCATTTAACTCAAGTTATACATTCACTTCATTTGCTGATGTGGCCGCAATACACAGAGATTTAACTAAGTTAAACAAGACCATTCTGGCAGTTCTGTCAGCACAATCTGCAGCAGCAGATAATTCAACATGTGGTGTAAGACCCACTCAAAATATGGAGTGCTTGGCAGGGAGCCCCACAGCTGAGCTCTAGTCTATTCCTATGCCTCTTCAGTGTTAATAAAACCTGAAAAAGCTGGTTTACGATCACCTATATTTGCTGCCATTACAGTCAGTACAGATTATGTAGGTATATTTAGACTTGGTAGTTGAGTTTAATGATTTATATATCTCTTTATATAGTTATTTTATATTTCTTTTAATTCAGCTGGTGGGCTTGTAGTAGCTTAATAACTTAGGAACGTCCCCACATCCTGAGCATCTCTATCCTACATCACATCCCACTCCTTCACAAGATGGCTTCAATGACCAGTCCCACTCACCATTGTAGTTTCTGCTATTGAACCAAAGCTGTTGATAAATATGTTGCAGGTAACATTTACAGGAGGACCTGCAAGTTGAACAATAAATAGAAAAATTGACAGGTTGTGTTCATGACATATGTTAAGTATTGTTGTTCTCTTGCCAGTGGCATCATAGCACTTACCATTGTGGTTTCTGTGACTGATCCAAAACTGTTGATAAAAATATTGCAAGTAACGTTTACTGGAGGACCTGTGGAATGCAATAAAAATGTTGCAATATACATTGAAACAAAAGTACAGATTCCTCAGCCTCCGTACAGTCTGGTACAGATGTGGCTGAAAACAAGTGAAAAGTGAGTTTTCCCAAGCAGATCATGTAAATATTGATGAAAAGAAAAACATCTTAACACTAATTTAATTAACCTAGTTTCATTGGAAGTTGTTATATAAATATACAGGACTACATCTTTGCATTTAAGTATTTATGAGAAGAGTTGAGTGAGGGCATGAGTATAACATTTTTTTCTTTATCCACTGTACCAGTGCAGAACATGCTTTAGCATCACAATCACTCCTCTCTCATTTTCTTCTCAGACTTCAAATTAAAATATTATGTCTCCACATTTATTCCACTCTGTATGCAAAGTCTTACCACTGAAATTCTCAACAAGGACTACTTTTCACATTGACTCAAATCCACTGAAAATAGACTTGGACAAGCAGCTTTTTGTGCACCTGATCTGAAGATTTCTGCTTTGTCATAAACAAATATTTTAGCAATATCTGTTTTGGGTCAACACAGCTTTTGTTAAACAGCTATTTGTAATCTCTTTCCTCCCAGATCCTTTCCTGTTTTTCAGAGGTCATTGACATGTAGCAGAATGAATGGAGAGTTAATATTTAATTAGTTGTCTGTTAGCCACCTAGTTTCTTAGGTGTGATGAAATAAACAGGGGTTCACAACTGAATCAAAAAGGATTAATGCTAAATGCCTGTATTTCAGTGACACAAAAGTTGATACAAACCTTGACTATCAAGTACATTCTTATCTCTTCTTATTATTTTATTCACATAATTTTCCTAATATTAAAAAATAATGTCAGTGCACAGAATATAAATACCTAAATTGGTTTCATATTTAGATCTGAAATTGCTTTCCAAAAGATGGAAATATGATTACTTTTTTTAAAAAAAATGGAAAGATAAGTAATGTGTCAGGAATGCTTGCTACCCCAGTCATCTTTCTGTCTTTCATATCTGGAAATGGCTTCAAGGGCAGTTTGATCCTGGCTGCAAAGTAAGGCTGGACAGCTTGTAGTTCTGGATCCTCCTCGTCCTTCTTGAATATAGGAATGACTTTTTTTCCCCCCCCATGATGAAGAAGCTCCTATAATGGCCATAAAATTTCAGATACTTAAGAATGGCCTCACAATGCCATCAGCCAGCTCTTTCAGCACTTGTGGGTGCTTCCTACGTGGTTACCATGGTCTTATCTGTACCCAGTTTGCCTAAACGTTCTGCAGCCTGATTCTTCTCCACTGAGTTTTCCTTGATATGAACTTTCCTATAGGTCTCAGAGGTATGGGATTCCTGAAGAACTTCACGGTGAAGACTGAGGTGAAGAAGGCATTGAGCATCTTGGCATTTTCCCATATATTTTGTCAAATTTGCTTTAATCTTATTGTGTTGTATTGTAAAAGCTGCCAAACGTGAGCACCATGACTTTTAATTCTGAGTGCCAGCAGAACCCAGTAAACATGGTTATCTATGTTAGGAGATGTGCTACCACACCACAGGCTTAAGTTCAGGTGAAGACCAAGTATGTAAGTGCTAGAGCACTGTATCTTACAACAAAGACAACAAAGAAAATAACTGCCTCCATTTCTCTACTCAGTTGTCTCATGCCTTTTACTTGCTTTTTTGCTGGTAAAAAGTAGGTGTAAAAAGAAATGTAGAAATGTAGACCCTGGGAACTACTAACCTGTCAGCCTCAACTCTGTGCCTGGGAAGATCACAGAACAGATCCTAGAACAGAAGCTATGCTAAGGCCCATGGAGGACAGAGATGTGATTTGAGACAGCCAGCATGGCTTCATCAGAGGCAAGTCCTGTCTGACCAACCTAACAAGCTTCTGTTATAGAGCAACTATGTCAGTGGAGAAGGGTAGAGCTACAGATGTTGTCTATCTGGATGTCTGTAGGCCTTTGACAGGGTCCCTTACCACATCTTTCTCTATATATTGGACACAATGTGTGCTCGCAGCCCTGGAAACATTCAAGATGAGATTGGACTGGGCTCTGAGCAGCCTGATATGGTCGAAGGTGTCCCTACTGACTGCAGGAGTTTGGACTAGATGATCTTTAAAGGTCTCTTCCAACCCAAACTATTCTATGATTATGATTCTGTGATTCTATAAACCTAATTTTTGCCAGCAAAACTGATCATGTTCTCTTCATCCTCAGTTTCCTAGAAAGAGTTTTGTTAGTGAGGTATCAACAATTCAGTTTTTTTCCTGATCATTTATATTTGTTTATAAACATAAAAAATATAATGTAAGATTTACAACTAAATGAGAACTGAAGATATTTATTAGAGTATCTTAAAATCTAACATTTGATCATATAAATAACAGATTCTAAACTTGAAGTCCAACTTTCTGTTAAAGTCAATCTGCTTGTGATGGGGGTTCTAAATGTGCATAAGAAAGATGAGACAAATGAAGTTGAAAAGAAAAAGATAACTAACTGGACACTGAAGTTGGCTATGTTTTTATTCTTTTGTATTGATTTTTGCGGATTTTTTACTGTTGATATTCCAGTGGGGAAGGGGTGTATAGGTCTTGTACATCTTAAGAATGTACACTGCATCCTATAAGGTTTTTCTGATCTAATAATTCATTTAAAATGAAAGCAGTAAATTTATATGAAATATAGCCAAGTTTTGAGAACATGACCTAAAATTCTTCAAAGACAAAGGAAATATTTAATTTGTCTTTATTGCCTAAAATTTTAAGAGAGCTGTCATTTCCTCTAAAAAATTAAGCAAAGTATACTTTATAATGAATTCCCTTTTCCCCCACTTGTTTTCCTTTTGCCACCTCCAACGCGATAGGGTAACAGTCCATCCGCATTTCAGGCACGTTTGAGATAATCAAAGTGATTTTCAAGTCACAAGGAAAATGCCTATTTCTTGAAAGGACACAGGTGGAAAAAGAAAAAATAAAAAAAGCTCCAAACAGGCGACTACTGCTCAAAGCCACCAGACAGTAGCAGATCTCTTGTATTCTGACAAGCAGCTAAGATAGATACTGTTTCTGTTCCTACACTCCCATCCCCCTGCAACTACTGCCAGTCAAGGGACTCTCCAATGCACTGTCTTATGGAAAAACCTGACATTTTGATGTGTTACACACCTCCTGTGACTTCAGGGCACTTGGCACTTACACAAAGTCCTCAGCACTCATCTGCTCACCCACCCATGAGAAACCTGACCATACCAAATATTTCCCTGAATTTGCTGTGGCATATTGCCTCACAGCTCCTGTACCAAAGGTGTCTGTGACCTTGTCTGGTTGCCTGGCTAGAGAATGAATCCTTTCTTTGTCAGTTGCCAGAGGGGGTGAATCCATCCCACTGCATGGGTGAATCCCCATGTTGACTGATGAGTGCTGAAAGATGTACACTGAGCCCCATCCAGCTGCTAACTGCAGCTTTTGCTGAATATTCTCCAGTCTTGAAAACACACAGCCCAAAAGCTTTCTTCATTTGGTATATTCTTGAGCAAACCTACTTGTACCCTTGCCCTGGAGATCATCCTAACTGCAACTAATCACATCTGCATTCACACGTCCATCCTAACTGCCTTTTGGTGTACAGCTTCCAGGCTGCACCTGGCAGCCTTTTTCCCTTCACATTAATTTCAGCCATATAGATGACATTAGTGGGAATATTATAATCATACAAGAGATTTAAAATGATATGTGTGCGCTTGCTAATTTTCTTTTATATGTCTATTATTAAGGGATTTTGTAAGGCAAGCTAAAATACGATACACAGAGAGAACTGTGGGCCAACCAGAGAGATGTAAAAGCAAAAATGAGAGATAATGAGGCAGAACCACCTCATGGAATGGCAGTGAAAATTTTGGCAAGATGTTTAGAGATCTGTGAAGAATCATGTGTCTTTCCCTATATGTGGTAGATTTTGGTCTACCTTCTGACTTTGGTCCATGTGCAAATGGTACAAATGGAAAGAGGTTTTTCCCACCACCTCAGTGCATAAACAAGGGGAGAGAGGTGAGCTGAACTGCCCTTCTTACCTTATCACAGAGAGCAAGATAAGCATCAGGATTGTTTGAAAAGACTAAAATCAATCCTGAGTGTGGGGATAGAACAGGTTCCCAGGAACAGGATCAAGGGGCAAAGTGAAAGGGCAGTGAACCCACCAGGGACTGAGCATCCTTTCATCTGTGGAACAGGTATTTCATGTCTGAGATCAAACAAAAGAGGTGATCAAATATGGGTGAGAGCAGGACAAAGACCCACATGCTGACCTGAACACTGGTAACACAGATCCCAGGGCAGCAGGGAAGGGTAGCAGAGCTTGTTGGAGATGCTTTCTTAATTGCCAGTTCTGAAAGCAGCTGTGGGTTTAGCAACCATTTATCCTCAACCAAACTGAACAGCTTCTGAGTCCAGCACAGTCTTCTGAAGACCTGAAACAGAGCTAACCCCTATGGAGGGTTCTGCTTTTGTAGCTGCAGTTCGACAGGTGCATGAATTACAACTTCAAAAGTTTGTCAATGCATCTCTTCATGGCCTTCCAGGCACATCCCTGTAAGTCAAACAGCAAGGCTGAACTACTGCTGCAACACCTCAGATGGCCATGGTCATTAGACAGGAGCAAGTGGCTTGTCTACCTTCATCACTGCTCATAGTATGGCAGGCAGGGTAAGGACTGCAGAAGTGCTATCAAAGGCAGTTCAGTCAACCTTGTGGTCAGGGCCCATGGATATTGAGCCAAAGGGAGAAAGGTACCTCTGATGTGCTAGAAAAATTCCTCTGAGCCACGGGGTTCCTGTAGCTACTTCAGAAGCAGTTCAGCTTGCACACTTGTTTTCAAGGCTCTGTATAATGAATAGTCCAATCCCTGATGAGAAAATTCACATGATTTAACAAGCTTGAGCTTCTAATAAGAAAGCAGGAGGTAGACCATAGGTAGTCTTTATTGAAAGTACCTAGCTAAGCCTTTTCTCTTTCCTTATTGCTCTGCTTTTGGGAAAAAAAAAATGTTTTCCTCCATTTCAGCAGAATCATCTCATTAGAATGTTAACAGCAAGGGAATCAGTCACAGGAGGCAAAATTAATGACAGCAGGAAAATATAGTTATCCTAAGGCTTAAAAATCAAGGTTACATTTCTTGTTGGGGAGTGATGCTTTTCATTTATGAGGTTGTCTCTCTGTGGGATTCCTGTAGAGTGTGCACTCACCCTGACCCCCCAAGTATAATCAGGCCCTGGAATGGGTTGCCCAAGGAAGTTGTGAATGCTTCATCCCTGGCGGTGTTCAAGGTGGGGTTGGACATAGCCTTGGATGGCATGGTTTAGTGGGAGGTGTCCCTGCCCATGGCAGGGGGGTTGGAACTCAATGATCTTGAGGTCCTTTCCAACCCTAACTATTCTATGATTCTGTGATTCTATGACTAGTAAACTGAGAATTCCTTCTTCTTTGGAAGCACTTGCCACAACCCAACATACCCCAGAAATTATTATGCTTATGTCACTTTTATTATTCATTGATGGCAACTGTACCTACTAAACAAACAAACAAAAAAAAATCCAAATAATAATAATAAAATAACAAAACAAAACAAAACAAAACAAAAAAAAATACAGAAAGGCACAGATTTCAGGAACCTGTGAAAGGTAGTAATTGCATGGTACTTTGCACTGACGCAATTTGCTTGAAAAATCAAATAAGAAAATTATTGTTCCGCTTCATCAAGCTAAAACCAACATCCTCGGAAAGTTCACCTGTCATATATAGTAACTTAGCTTGCTGAGAATATCATACCTCCTGATGGGAATGTGGCAACCGTTTTGGGTGCTTACTGTTATACAGGAGACTCAGAACCATATTTTGTAACATCAATATACATTTATTATCGACAGAATAAGACTAAGAACCACAAAGGCACTTACAGAGCCAGAGCAAGACCTGCAGAGACATTTAGGTGCCTAAATCCTCTTTAGAACTGTCTCCCGCTGATATCACTGAGCCCAAATACTACCAGGTGTATGAGGAATATGTGTGAGCAATGCCTCTTATGGCAATTATGTTTGCAGGCTGGAGGAGACACAACATGACCTACCCAAAGCAGCTGAGAGATTGAGGCAGGGCTGTATAGAATCTGCAGGAAAACATTGCAGAGAAAGTACCTTTTTTTCCTAGTTTCAGGTGCCTATTTCCAGATGTGCACATGCAGGCACACACACAAATATAAACAAATTGTCATAAAGAGAACTCTTCTCTTACATCAAGATTTAAGCTGTTTCCCTTCACTTGGTTAACTTTAGAAAACATCTGACCAAAACCATGGCCTTATGATGTGACCTGGATATAAAAAAGGCATACGACATTACAAACCTGAAAGCTCTTCTTCAGCAAAATGCCACTAAGGCCTCATAAGACAAATATTCCAGTGATTGCCAGATCCATGTGATTACAGTATGAGCCACAGAATGAAAGTTTCTCTGGAGTAAGTACAGCTAAAGCCATCAGTATATATACATTGACATAGTCTGAGGTCAAACAGTGCGTAATCAATTTCAGAAGTGGTATGTGAGTTTTCAGCTGCGGGACTATTACTGAATGTAGCAGGAGTCATGCCAGTGAAATCCTATCAACTTTTCACAGAAGGAGAACCCCTGCTAAGATGCATTTTTGTGTGTGCATTTAAAGCGCTTGTGAAAATTCTTGGATTGGCAAGCTTCACATTCAGTGAAAGCCTCTGTCCACAGACCCAGCTCTGGAAGAGGAAGGTAAGTCACACTACAAAACCTCTTCAGTTCTGCAGTTGGCATTACAGGATAGTCTGCGATCTGTTCATTCTTCCCTGACTCTTTCTGCTGAGGCTGATAACAGAAACATATATTACTGTCAGCTCTGGGGTTCAGTGGGATATTTTCATATAGGTTATCTAATAGACAGTGCACAAGAACAATTTTCAGGCACTATTATATTTTACTGCAGACTGAAAAGCCCTTTAAACAGCTGACATGCTCCTGATTTACCTGGCTAACCTGAGCTAGTCTACAAAGAATATATAGCCATCTGATATATATAGCAGTCACAATGAATTGTACAAATGTGCTGGAGCTGGCTTTCACATAGGTAGTTTGAGGACTGCTACTGATGTAGTCATGGCAGGCTGGAATTCACTGGAGACCATTAACCTCAGGCATTATAGCTTGTGCTGAGCTCTTTATCATGTCGGTGTGGCACAGAGCACCTCTGAGCAAATTACTTGAAAGCTAACTCAGATATTTCTACACAAGCTTCAGTCGTACTTGTGACTGAGTGCAGCGAGTCCCAGAGCTAAAGCCTTCCATGTGCAAATTAGTCTGTGGGAGTAAATCTAAAAACCAGTGAATCACAAAACTTACATCCGGAAACTTCCTGTTGGAACTACAAACCTGCAATGCAAAGTTGATTGGTACTTATGTTAATTTTGAAAATATTTAAATAAATGCTTTAACTCTTCATATGACCACCAAACTTTGTTTTTTATCTCTGAGCCCTCCACTCCTCTTTCAAATCTTTCCATTCTAAGTCATAACAAGCACATCACTGCAAGGCATGTGTTTCTGAAGTCTTCCTTCCTCCAGTGCAATAGAGCAACGGGTTGTATTTAGGGAAATTGAGTTGGTTGCTTTCCTTATGACATAAAAAGTTCCAGGCACCGACTTCTTATCACAAAATAGTGTTCACTGAAGTGAGCAAATGGAAAGGCAGAGAGTCTCAGCCCCACCGGGAGCAAGTAGCAGAGATCCTCCTCGTACCTTATTCTGAGAAACTGCTTGGTTGCTTTGCACTAATGGAGAGAGAGCTATTCACTGCTGATCTGCATGTGAACTGCATATGTGCAGAGGCCTGGGACATTCTCAAATGTGGTTAAATTAAAGATGGTATTACATGTTAAGTCATGAAATTTGCACTCCAGTGTGGAGTCAGTTAAACTCCTCCTAAGTAATCTTACTTTTAATAATGTTTTACAAAGTCAGTGTAGCCAACTCATCTAAGAGACTGTGTGGAACCACAAGATAAAAGATGTTCACTGCAAAGAGAAGGCAGGAGGGAAGGTCTACTTAGTGAAAAAGAGAGGTATTAATAAAGATATTGAAATGGTGTAAATCAGTCTAGGTTTCTATTTCCAGTCATAATGAACAGCTGCACTCTGCTCAGCATACCTCAAAATGTTTATTTTTAAAAAACCAAAAACAATTAGAACTTTTTTGCTTTTTAAAAAAATATTTCTTTGTTCTTTCTCTGTGATTCTGATCTTGCACTTCAGGAATTAATGAAAGCCCAGTTATAAACGTTAATAGGTATGGTCTCAAGCGCATGTCCACAGAAAGGTCTCAGAATCAATTTTAACTCCTTTATTTTGTCCATTTGAGCCTCACATATTCACTGTATTTCACAGTTCTCCCAGCTTTTCCTTTAATCTCTCCATAATGTTCCTTGTTTTAACTGTTTGAAGGCTTACACAAGACTTTGAGAAAAAGAGCCATTTTGGTGAATAAAATTATGAGCAGACATTGATTTATGGCTGTTAGGGAATTATACACCAAATGATATGTGAGACACAGATGAATGATGAGAGTTAGACAAATGGGATAGCTCAGGCATAGGGATAAATGGCAACAGAAATGATCAGGAGCTGGTATAGATGGAAATCTGCAACTGGTCAGATACATGCAGATCCCACTACACCTAGCACTAATAAAATACAATTTTCTTTTTATTTTCAAAACTTTTCCATTTTTTGCCTCCTTATAGTTCCACTAATTTCCATACAATCTGTGCAGAATATTACTTTGAAATTGATTCCTCCCTCCTAACTCTCAACTTCAATGCTCCTATCATCTGATCTGTTGCATGCTTCTCCCAGCCTCCTATCCCTCCAATTCACACATCCCTCCATCCTTTGGAACCTCCTTAATGGTCTCCCACATCCTGAATACCAGAAAGTATCTGTCCTGCAACTGCAAGACATCCTTAAGGCACTTCTTGGGTGTCTTTCATCAGGATTTTTTTCAGTCATCAGTTCTTCCTATATAGAAAATGTCTGGAAGAATGGGAGATGCAATGAGAACTCTTCACCAGGCTAGAAAATAAGCATCTTATAAAGTGACTAACTTACTTTTTTATCAACACCAAACCAGCTTTTTGATGGAGGATATTCACCGCATTGCTGTGGGAAGCATCAAATAACTTTCACATAGGCTTAGAGATCTGCTGACATTAAGCCTGTTGCAGGGTTAGGGCATCTCGTCTTTTTCTGGTTTCTACCACCAATAGTTATGCTGAGTAGCAGTCTTCTACAAAGTCATCCAAATGAGACTATATATGCACTGATGAGCTTACTGGCTTGAACTGAATTTGTCCTTAATTTTTTTTTTTTTTTTAATTTTGATAAGTAAAATGCTTTATTTTATTAAAAAAAAAAAAAAAGTTAAAATCTGTTTTTAACAGATTATGGGTGCTTTACCTCATGCAAAACACACCACAGAAGTGTGACAAAATCAAAATTCTCAGGGGTGTGGAGCCAAAGAGCTGCAAAATTACTCTCAGAAGTATAGAGCCAAAGAGCTGAAAATTTTTCTCAGTTGTTTATTTTTAGGATGGCTTCTATAACCAGACTGACCAAAGGCTTTTTACACCTCAGACTTCTCCATCTGATGGGATATCACTATCTGGAAAGGAAAATTGCTGTATTCTGAAACTCTCATGTGGAGTAGCCACATCTTCATTTTAGTTTGGCATGGGGGAGAGTACGTACATGTGTTTATGCAACAGGCAACAGGCTACATTCAGCTATGGCAAAGAAGGATTTTTTGCATACACTCCTGATTTGGCCCCATGCGTGTAATTTGCATGCATCTTTTCAACGACTGCTTTAAATTGCAGCGTGAGTATTTCTAGCAGCATTCTGGCCAATGTGTTACTGTTATTTTATATTTTATTTAGGACTATTTCTTTATTAGACACAGTAAACAGAAAAAGAAGAAAGATTAATCCCAATAAGATAGTTTTATAGCCTAAGAAAAAGACAGCATACATTGGGAATATAGTCATTAGAGGCAACTTAACATAATGAGTATTGATCTGCTAAATTTTAATCTTAGCTTTTCCCTGACTAACTATGCAGGTTTAAGGAAAGCATCCAACCTCTTCTCAGCTATATTTCCCAAGTACAAAAACAAAGTAGATAACTCTTAGTGGCATTCTTGGGATGGAAAAAACTGAGTTTGGTCACACAGTGTGTATCAATTTAGTACCGCTTTCCATTCTTTAAGGCAAAGTACCCACAATTCAGACGCAGATGTATCCAGCTGCTTCTATGCAGTCCTGGGCTTTGGAGACACAGAAATACCCAGGTAAGAGTTATCAGCTTTTGAAGAAGAATATCACACTGCTACTGTGCAGCAGCCTACTGTTTGCTGGAGCCAAAAGAATATTTGTCCCATGACAGGTATGAGTTGCTATGTCTGATACTTTGATATGTACTACCGCAGGAGGAGCCCTAAGGGCCCTATATAGTGTAGGAAATGCTGCAGCATAGTGGGGTACCACTTGCAGAGAGCAAATAATTTACAATGGGCACTTTGAGAGCCCTTCTGAAACCTTGCTTCTCAGCAAGGTTGAGGCACCTTGTTCAAAATCCATTACTCAGACCATTCTCCACCAAGACAAAATGTACAACCTCACTTTGAAAAATCAGTCAAGAATATCAGTTTTTCCTTCTAAAATACAGCCAGTTTTGCAAGCAATAACAAAACATTGAGACATTTCATGTAGAAAGGGTCCTTTTTAGGACTTTTATGCCTGCCTCAGATTGAAGGGATGCAAACTTGCCACTCCTAGGCTGTGGGTTTCCTGGAAAATGGAATAAAATTTATTCCATTAATCATAATGCTGCAAAATGGGCCACACATAATCATTTATAGTCCTTCAAGCTGAGGGGAAATTACCAAAATTCTTCTGTGTATTGTAGAGGAAGATGGGCCACCCATAGACACTGTTTTGTATTTGTGAGATTTTTAAGTGCTCACTGATCCAACCTGATAGGAATCCATTTTCTGGGGAATAAACATAAAGCAGGCTCTAAGATACCTGTTTCATACAGGGAAATGGAGGTAGAACAGTGCCTCATCATAGAATCATAAAATCATAGAATCATAGAGTCGTTAGGGTTGGAAAAGACCTGAAGATCATCTGGTTCCAATCAAACAGCCTGTATTTGGCTTAGGAGGATGTGAGTGCTGAGGCAGTCTGCAGCACGTCTGGGCACACTCAGGAGCAGAGCCAAGAGAATCTGAGGAAAACCAGTAATGCACTGCCAGTGGTACAGAGTAGGTAAATTGCTAATTCCAGGGGGGATTGTTTGTTTGTTTGTGGATTTATATTCCACCTATGTCCAGTTTTAAAAGCCTCCATCTTTTATTGGTTCATGAAGTCTTTATGCTCCTGTCCTTCCCAGCTGCTGCTGTGTGGCTGAGGTATAGGGAACAATTAATGTGTCTTCATGCTCTTCCAACACTTGATGGTTGCTGGTAGCTGGCACAGTTCAGATAACCCACTAGGCTGCTCTAATTTATGCCTTCTAAGTAACTGAATATGCGGTGAATTGCACTTTCCTGTCATGAACTGTACTCCTCCGATCTCGCATGGTTTCCAGAATCAGAGCTTTTATATTTCTGTAAATTTTGAATTTAAACTATGGACTTGGGCTTTATAACATTGGCAGGTCACTATTTATGCCAGACATTGTGCACTCTTAGTCTTAGAGCTGTGTCAGACCCTATACTGCCCTGTCTGCACCATTTAGGGGAGCTCTTCTTTGCAGACTGTTAAAATCACTCATTTCTGTGAAAGACTATGAAATGCATATTTTGAAGTGGAACCATCGATCATACATTTTCTATTGCCTTAATCATGGATTTGTATTCATATTTCCAGAGGGGAAAAAAAAAAAAATAAATGAATCTGCCTAATAGAATTGCATATTTCTCTTTTATGTATACATATTCCTAGTTACTGTAGCACTGTATGTAATAGATTTGCAGTTTAAATATGTGTAGATTTTTGGTAAATTAAGTGTACATGCTTTTATATATTCTATATTTAAATTTCATGTTTTCCAAAACACAAGATGCCTAATGAGTGACCCAAGGGCATTGGCTTCAGCTGTATAGAAAATTTAAATCTAAACACGAGACAAGATGTGATAAAAACCCCTTGATTAAATTAGAACATGACAAAATAATAGTGTCTCCTGCTTTGATATTGAAGGTCTTTGGCTCTGCTTTGACATTTGTTTTTCATAAATTCTCTTGTCAGTTTATGCAGCAGCACAGCAGTATTCCACGACAACAGCCAAATCCATTGATATCTCTTAATAAAGTCATTGGTTCTGCAAGAAAGGCAGCACACCAATACGATAAAGATCACTGTGGCTAACCTTTTAAATATAAAAGAAGACCAGGACAGTTCCTCAGGTTGGATACCAAGCAGCATTGGTTAGACTGTGTCTTACACTGCTACGTGCTCACAGCCTTTCTGACTTGCTTTGGAGGGAGCTGGCTGCACGAAGCTCAGAATGGGATCCAGGGGAAGAGAAAACACCTAAGCAGTGTAGATAACCAGGGGGGGATGCTTGATCTTGCTGTCTAGCCTCATTTGTCTAGAAGTCTAGACACAACCTAAGTAGCCATGCAATTTCCTCAGCCTAGTCATGTTCTGGGAAAGAATATGGAGTTAAAGAACATGAAATTGAAGACAAAGAGGGAGAAGGACAAGTTCCACATCCGTCTTTATGAACAATTTTAAAAGAAAAACAGTTAAAAAGATCCTTTCATAATTGAGATTAAAAGGTTTATGCATAAAAAAGTCCATACCTAGAGCAGGGACTGAACATTATTTCCTTAGCTACACCTTTGCAGTTGAAGAAAAACAAAGTAAAACCAAACAAACTAACATCCTGTTAGGAAAGATCCTCATGAAGCATCTAACTGCGCAGTGAGGTGCGCATGCACAGCTTCATGTGAAAACAGTGTAAAGTTGTAATGTGTTTCAAGGCAGAAAATAAACCAGAAGCACACCTTCCAACTAATGGATGCTTGCACATTCCTAGCAACCTATACTTAGGGAGTACAATGGCCTTGGCCACGTCTGAAAACTGTCCAGGTAGCCTTCCTTCTCCTACGATGAACCTGTACCGTGTGTCCTACAACAAGAATGCACCTACAGCATGCACTTCCTTACTACATGCCACCATGCCTGATTGGATTTGAGTCTCCACTGGATATGGTCCTTTGAGCCTTTGAACTGTGTGAAAAAATGCCCAGTACAGTATACTCCCTGCATTTGACTTCATGTTCTGGAGTTGTTAGCAACTGAAGTCTGGCTTTAAGAAGGCTGTTAACCACTGGAGAATGGATCACTGCAGTCCCACAACCTATCTTTTCAACTTCTATATGTTTCACAGGTTGTTTTTCTAACAGTTTTTATTGTGAAGTATCACATCTAGATTAAGGTCAGCTTCTTGGGACAGTTTCTCTTCTCATCATGTCCATAGAAGCTGCTTTTATTTATTAAGCCTGATGCCAGTAATTTCACCCTTAAATGTAATTCATTGGTTTCCATTCATGCCTTTTTAAGGATTTCATTACTGGTCAACTCAGGGGCCAAATAAGTAAACAATGAGCTTGAACATATGGAAAAACTGACCCTTGCTGCCAAGGAGTTAAGGTATTAAAATGTATAAGCCATTTTCTGTAACAGTTGTCCAGCTAATTTTCAGTAAATTACTTAGTCCACGTGTTTATTACTCAGATATAAACCCACTGACTCAGCATGAAAATGACATTACAGTGCTCTAATTACAGACTAATCTTTCACAACTACAGCCACTACACCCCTAAACGGCAACCCTCTAACAAGTCTTCTCTGAGTTTAGAAACAGCAGCTTTTGAGCAAGTTAATTCACGCTTCATTGCACCATCCAGTGATGAGAGTAACATTAATCGGCAGTGTTGCTGCACATCTCCAGGTAACTCCATAAAAATCGGAATATTCCTTAGCAAATGACTTAGTGTGAAAGAAAGCGCTTAAAACATAGAATGAAAATTCAATATGGGGGAAAATCACTATCATCTTCATTACAAATTCTTTTCATACCAAAGATAATAAGCTTCTTGGGCTTTTGGTGACAAACTCCACTTCTCTCCACTCACTGCATGACAGCCAGTCTACTACATAAGGTATTTGGCATAAAGAACGTAGTAGTGCCTATAGAGAAAGTTTTCTCCATCTGATAAGTTCTAGCTTATGCTTAGATTCTAAGTGGGTTTAGAAGATGAAGGTGTTAAAAAGTGGAAATAATTTAGTAACTTCTGAAGGTCAACACCTGCTAGGAAATTTTAAATTCAAGCTGACTTTCCATTAGCCCCACATCTCATGTTGTGATTAAGTTGCAGACTGATGTCTTGTACCATGGCATTACACACAGTGCTATTGAGGGAGCCTGAACTGAATATACACTAATCTGAGATACCACTTCACCATCTCTGGTTTCTACCAGTGAGAAAGCACATTCCTGGCTAGTTTTATAGCACAGGTGCCTTACACCACTGTTTCTGGGTTTCTTGAGGAAAGCAAAATAAGCAGTGGAGAAATTAAAAGGCATCACTCTGATTTGTTGCTGTTGGTTTTTACCACTAAAAAAAATGTAACATTGATAATAATCAGATAAAGAGTACATCATGCGGGTTTCATGTTTCATTGTTTTACAGAAATCTTGCTCGACTGATGTTACAACTGAAGAAGAAACAGCAAAGCAACTCATAGGACCGTGAGTGCATATTTGCTGCCAACAGAAAGACTCTCCGGGATTTCAACTAGTATTAGATTGCAGTCTTCATATTTACATTTAAAAATATACCCCTCTGTGTTCTTACACAAATTATTAGCCTACTCAGATTCAATAAACGGTAAGTGTAAGATGAAAAAATATGCATTAAGTATCTCACAGTGATTAAAGAAAGGCAATTTTGAGAGCTGTCTCTCTGACACTTCTCTGTGGCTGCCCATCATGGGGACAGTCCCTCTCAGTGCCTGGTCATTTTGTATCTGACAGTTTGGTGTGTGAAGAACCAGAAATACAGTCCTCTGCTTTCAAATGATTGTGTAAGACAGAAAGATACAAAAAAAGAAAAGATCTTTCAGTATGTTTCAGCATACAGTACTTTTATTTAAAAAAACAAACAAAAGCCCAAAAAAACCCAAACCCCAACAAAACAAACTGTTGCTGATATTTGAATTTTTATATATTCACCTGTTGCTCTCCCACTGTCTTCTTGAATGTTCTGATTTGCAAGAGCAAGTCAGGGAAAAGCAATAACTAATGATGAAATACTTTATCTGGATAAAACACTTTGTTCCAGTAAGTAGCATTTTCCTCTGTTTTCAGAATGTGTAGCCTTTACTCCGCAAATCAATCAAATAGCTGTAGCTTTCCAGTAATTCAGACTAGTCATAAAAGTGTATTTCATTATTGTATAATCAGTGGTATGGGTTCTACCTAGTCGCTTTTCCATGAAATCAGACTTTTCTGACACTTTTAAATGCCTATGGTGAGCTCAGAGAAGTCTATGCAACTGGTCTAAAGCAGAAAAAGCTAGATAAATGCATGGGCAATGGCACAACTATGTTGATCCACATCTTTTGTGAAATGTAGGAAATAAGTATTAGCCCCAGACTACATGCAAAACCACATAGCAGATCCCTAAGTTCAAACCATTGTTCCTGTGGAGCTCTTGCCTTAAAATACAAAAAGTGTTATAAATTAAGTAATTATTCCACATTTCATACATCCATCCATTTATATGATTCAGACTATCAGTATTGTACAATACCCTATATCCCCCAAAAGATCTCAAAGAGATTAATGAATGCTAGAAACTGAAACAACTTGTATTATGGTCACAATAAAACTCAGTACAAAAACTTTATAATACTTAGCTCCATGAAAGAGAGATTTATTTTATCCTCTTTGCAGCTGTACTTCTTATTCTTTAAAAAGAATAAATATGCACTATAGAACAAAAAAGTAGTTCCAATTTCTTTAAAAAGTTAACAGGACTTGGGTAACTGAAACATGGGTGTGCATCATAGCGACTAATTAAAAATGGTTATCAGCTGACAAGGTTTTTACAGGTGATGAGAAGCTCAAAACTTCCTTAACTGTCTTAACTGTCTTAACTCTCTAGTTCTGAACTCTGAGATATAAAATACCCTTCAAGGGAACATAGCAAAGAACAAGAAAACCTTTCAGACCCCTCCCCAGAAGACTGAGACTTCTGTGAGAGCTCAGAGATGTGAAGTTAGGAAAAAACACTGAAGATGCGTTTGTCACTTCTCAGTGCTGTAAAGTACCGTCCTGCTCTGGAAAGTGACAATAAAAAAAAATAAATCAAAAATAAGAAACAGCATATTCTTTGCAATTAAGGGTTCATAGGCGTCATCAGGCACAAGCTTCACTTTGAGAACACAAAGAAACTGTATGACTTGGACAGCAGCAGTGTCTGTCAGAGAGTTCAGCATGTACCACACAATATCTTGCACACCATACCTGCTCTACCTGCTTGAACATCCTGGGAGCAAAACTTTGAATCTGTCTCCTCCTGTGTTTTTCATGAAATGGTTTTAGGCACAGACTGGGGAGCAATAAAGTGCTGTCTTTAAGTTGTTCTATGTACAGGGACTGCTCCTATTCCTGATTTAATCTGAGCTACAAGAGATGAAGCGGAGGTCTTGTTTTAGTGCCCCTTTCATGTAAACAGCAGGAATAAGTTTTCAATGATTGCTACCTTGCTCAATTCAGGGGATTTCTGCCTTTATTTGCATTCTTTAAAACTTTGCTAATATTCATGCAAATGCACAAAATGAATATGAGGGCCTAATGCTTGCTTAGTTACTACAAGCTAACGTGGACTCCAGTTTGGGAACTCAATAAGCAAGCAGTCAAAACAGGCACTTTGTTCTAAATCTTGTAATTTGCATATGTGGAACAGAGAGAATAAACTAATCTTTGATCTAAATTTAATTAAACACTTTTGTAATTGACGTGCGAGCTTCTTTCCTAACAATTCATTCGCTGGCTAAGAAATGACTGTTTTTTTCCAGTTGTTATCAACTCTCACAGCACTGCTAACATGGCTCAGTACAGGAAAACATTCATTTCGGTGACCAGAGCTGCGAGATAAGAGTGCAAATGTACATCGGCATCAGATTTTTTAAGAAAGCATTTTATCAGTTTTTGAGGTAAAACCATATTCTAAGCTTTAAATTGGCATAGAAGAGCCAGTCCCATGGAATTACAGGGCTTTCCAGAAATGTTAAAATGTTTGCAGTGAAAATTTCTCTCCCAACTCCTTTCATAGAAAGCCCTAATTCAGTCTGTGCTCACTTCCATAGGGATTTACAAGACTGCAGCAAGGAAAACTTGCTGTGAATAGTAATGGTTGCAAAAGAAGTCTCCAGTCTACAGCCTTCTTTGTGCAGGAATGGTGGTGACTCTCCACAAGTCCTCGCAAATTTTGGAAGAAAAGGGGGGAGTTATGGAAGTGAAAAACAAACTACTATCTTTATATTTTGTAGGGATACTGAGAAATCGGTTTTTATCATTTAGTCAGCATTCGCAGGATGACATTTTCTGTGTGCATACCTTGAGGCCTATCTCCCTACTTTGGAGAAAGAGGTTTTGCTTTCTTCAAGTTGAATGAAAGCATAGACCTTTCCTTCAGACACTGCTGTAAGGAACACAACAGTTCAGCATGGAAGTGTTAAAGATGTTGTCTTCACAGATTAAAAATTTCAGGAACAACTTATTTCAATGTTTTTAGTGTGGAACTAGAATTCTATTTACCACACGGAATTAGCAGAATCTTCAGAAGCATCCTCTGACAGCTAAATATTATTGTCATATAAAAAGAGTTTTTCCAAGCTGTGGAACCATATTACCTACACTGCTCTCCTAGTCCTCCCCATGGATCAGCCGATCTCCACTACCACACTGGAAAACTGAAGTTGTTGGAAAGAGAATTAGAACCCAGAGGTAAACCCCTCAAAACTATAATTTGCCCAAAATGTAATTGATTAATTAATTGGAAGTTGTAAAAAACTTACCTTTAAAATTTGGTCTGATTCTAGCATCATACCCCGATGTCCTTCCCATCAATTTGTCCAAAAAATCTGAAGGAGACAGGGTCTGTGAGGGGGATTTTCCAGATCTTGAATCATGTTCTTTACAGAAAGTTGTCCTAAACAAATTATTAGCCATGATTAGCTAATATTTAGCTTGTATTGTATTCAAGTCATGGAGAAATTATAACAATAAATAAAATTGTCTCAATCCAGTGAATGCAGCAATTGCTATTTTTACAGAACAATATAGTCTGTTTTTAATCTGAAAACTTTATTCTAGAAATAAAAATGAGCTTAAGGTAGTATGCATGGACAATTTGTTATTCAGAAACAAGCAAACAAACAAGCAAACAACCCTTAACTTTAAAAAGAAATTCATTACAGCTTTAAGACTTTAAAAGTTTCAATTTACTCTTCATCTTTATGTCTAGAGCAATCTTACAGGGACTTTGGTATCCTATTTCATATCATTGCTTTTATTGCATGTATGCTGTTAAAAGTATATGTTAATACTGGTTTGAGGTAGTCTTAAACTGGCAAACAATAGCTGATAACACACACCAAGCAACACTGAAAAATACTAATTTTTTTAATGTTGAGAAGGAGATAGATGCAAACCCCCCCTTTTTACAGATGCTACCCAACAAATGTTCAACTTATGCTAGTCAATGTCTGGAGTCTTCCCCAATATAGCAAAAAGGATTCCAGAGCCAGCCACATCTGGTCTTAGGGGTTTTTTATCAGTAAACATCAAGTGAAAAAAAAAATAAAAAACAAAAACCTATCAGCGTTATTACCAGCTGATATTTATATACAAAGGCTCTTGAAATACATCTCTGTTGTCAGAATTTAAGAGCAAATTTCTGGCATCATATCATGCATGCTAAATCCTTTGTACATAGCATATTACATATTGCAAATACATTATTTATGCAGGGAAAGAGAATTTAGGATTTCCCATAGTTGTTCCCTAAGGAAAAAGAAACTGGAATGAAATGGTCATATTTGGTATAGAGGCACAGATTCAATCCTAAAACAGTACCTGATTCTTAAATAACAAATTTCACTGTATCTATGCTTCAACAATAATCTTTGAGCTAGATTAAAAGTAATTCTACGACTGTGTCTTCTTAGCTCTCCATTTATATATTTGCCCAAAGGGAGCTGCTCAGTTTCAGGAGTCTTTGGGGGGGGGAGGGGGGGTGTCCATGTATCTATACACAAGTCTAAAAAATCAGAGATATATGCGAGCATCTGATATGAGAAGCAAATAGCAAACGTTTATCCCTTTACAGAAGCACTGGAACTTTTAGAAGGCAAGGTGATAGTAAATTCTCATAGTGCGATTCCCACATTTTTTCACGTTCCATTTACAGGGGCCAGTTGCTTCTTTTTGCTTTTGCCAATGACATAGTATCATTACAAAATATCTTTAATTGCTACTACATAATATTGTCCACTCATATACTAAACCCATTCACCTAAGATAAAAACTGCAAAATTAATCCACCGCACGTATTTGGGGTGTTCCCATACAAATACTTGTGTTTTCAGTCAAAGCTCACTAGTTATGACTTGTACTGGGATCCCAGATTCACGGATCTGAACACTGTTTCACTCTGTCACTGTATATATATACCTCATTGTTCATATAAACCCACTTTATATGTGTAAATGTAGATATACAACAGTGTACAGCATAATAATGAATCTCAGCTGAGATGGTGTTTTGGTTAATAAGACTGACCTGTTTGCTCCGTATAGCAAAAAGTCAATAGCTGAAGCAAAAGCCCATGAAATGTTGAGAAAATTTCAAAGCAACAATTGTATGTGCTGGCACTTTAAGTGAACACAATACCGGCCTGATCCAGGGTTTTCCCAAAATCAGAGGGCTGATTCTGTAATTTAAAATAGCTACATCCCCGACGAAACTGGTGCAATCATTTCCAAAGCTTGAAGAGGAGAGAACCAAAGCAACTTCCTAAACAACCTCCAGTGAGAACAGAAAATTTGCTTTTTGGAAGAATAACTGAAGAAAATGTTTTTAGCTATATTGATACTCAGTGAAAAAAACATGTAATTGAATCAGAGAAATGCAAAAAACTTGAGATTATTATTTTTTTTGTGTTTGTTACCAAGCAACGAGTCTCCGAGTGTAAAAAAGATAGCCTATACAGAATTAGCATGAAATACTCTCCAATACACCAAACAAACTAGGTAATGTGACATAGCATCTTTATAGCTATGATTTCCACAACCTTTTCACAAATATCATCACACAGAGTTGTATCACCTACCTGAAGTGGTTTGTCTCTAAGAAAAATGCAAACAAGGTTGTCAAAATTTTCACTAGCTGCCGGTTCATTCCTCCTGCTTTCTGTGATGATTTGGAAAATATCCCAGAAACGATTCCAGAGAGATGCAGGGAAAAAGTAAGCTGGTGCTGCTTAGATTCCCAAATTCAGCAATAATTTAATTTTCTTGACAATCAGGAAGAAAAGGTCTGGATCTCTACAAACTGGGGGTAAAAAAGAAGTGCCAGTCCTTGGACTCATGGTCAGGTCAAGCCTAGGCTCATCTCCAGCAGCCAGCATGGAACAGACCAAGCACCAGACCTGATTGTTCCCCCAGCCTAGCTTTTGGTGATGGGGGGGGGGGGGGGGGGGGGAAGAAGTTAAATTTAAAAAAAAAAAAAGGAAATTACAAAAAAAAAAAAAAAAAAAGAAAGAGGAAACCCAGCTATGCAAGGAGCATCATGAAGAGGGGAATAGCGCTGAGAGCCGTTCTGTTGCTGGTACGTTTTATTCCCCTTTCGCTTTGAAAATTAGTATTTATGACTGGTGACGGGGCTACTGGGTCGGTCTGCTTTTTCCCTCTTTGGGCAGGGAGGCGTCGGCGCTGCCGGGGGGGCAGGGAGGGAGGGAGGAAGGGATAGAGGGAAAGATGAAGGGAGGGAGGGATGGACAGGGCGGGGGCCGCGGGGAACCCCGGCGCCTGTGCTGGAATGAGGCGGGAGCGAGCGCACCGCGCTAGAAATTCAGTACTCGGACAGCTCCGCGCCCTCCACTGCGCATGCACCTGGTCGGTGTGAGGTGGGGGGGGGCTATCGAGTGGAGGTTGGTGAGTGCGTTTGTCTGTGTCTGCGTGTGCGCCCCTGGGGGGCGCCTAGTGCGGGTGAGCGTGTGTGCGTGTGTGTGTATGTGTGTGAGCAGGGGGTTGTGTGCAATGGGTGTCTCCGGGTGTGCTGGGACGTGTGCGGGGAGTATCTGCGCGGTGTGTTCGTGAGTCGGGAGGGAGAGGTGAGGGGCTTTCCGTGTGCGCCGTCCCTCTGGCTCTGGAGTCTCGCCCCTTATGGAGGTGTCGGCTTCTTCCAGGTATCTGTGGTGAGGCGGGGAAGGGGAGAAGACCTCTGCTTCCTTGGAGAGAGGAGGCAGGAAGGAGTTCCCGCAGGGAAGAATGTCCTTGCGGCAGGAGCTGGCTGCTGTCTTGGGAGCTACTCCGAAAAGACCCGAGTGGGTGTGAGGAGGAGGAGTGTGAGGAGGAGTCTGTGGGGAGTTTGTGGAGATACCAAAGAGGCAAGATTGTGCAGCTTCCATGTCCAGTTGGTTTTATTTCTCTTCCTTATGGTTTAGAGAAGAAGATAATGGCAGGCAGCTTACAAGGGGATGTTTCAATCTCCTTACCCAACACGTTGGAAGGAGATACTTCTCTTTTTGGACACAGGGAGTTGGAACAGGAATGTAATTACACAAGACCCCGCAGATGGGCAGTGATGGAGCAGGGATGAGGCCCAGCTTTGCCATTCTCCAAAGTCTCAGTCCCATGTCCTTCCCTCAATGCTTCCCTATTGCTCAGTTCTCCTGTTACACCCAAGATGTCACTGCAGAGTCACGTTGTTAAAGAGAAGGAAGAGAATAACTTGCCCCTCTGAAGCGCATATGGTGACCGAAGAAACTGCTGAACACACTACAACCCTTAAAGCATTTTGGTCACGTGGGTTTGAATGGGCAGCTCAGGCTTCCTATCTCATGATGCTCAGGGAATATAAAATGCTTTTTCCTCTGCTTCCACCATGGCTTTCCCTCCCTCCCACTACTGTTTACCCTCTGGTTCCGTGCACTCTGCAACACCCTGACAAGAAGCAGGATGCTTCCTAACCAGTTCAGTTGCTTCCCACTGGAAAATCCTAAATTTTGAGTAAATCATAATTAAATCTGTTTCAAAAATCTGGAAACCAATGCCTCCAAAGAAGTTGTCTTTTTTACCCATCCTGCACTCACAAAATAAACAAGTTACCATTTTCCTTCAGTTTTAGGTCCAGCTGTATTCTCCTGTTTGGAAATGTGTCCACCTGAACACTGCTTCACTTCCACAAAAAGTATTTGCACGCACACATTTCTTCTACGTCCCAAGTAAAAGAACCTGCTACTCCATGACAGATACTTTTACTATTTTGTAGTCATCATAGAATCATAAAATAGTTAGGGTTGGAAAGGACCTCAAGATCATCGAGTTCCAAACCCCCTGCCATGGGCAGGGACACCTCACACTAAACCATGCCATCCAAGGCTATGTCCAACCCCACCTTGAACGCCACCAGGGATGAAGCATTCACAACTTCCTTGGGCAACCCATTCCAGGGCCTCACCACCCTCACAGTAAAGAATTTCTTCCTCAGATCCAATCTAAACTTCCCCTGTTTAAGTTTAAACCCATTACCCCTTGTCCTCTCACTACAGTCCCTAATGAAGAGTCCCTCCCCAGCATCCTTATAGGCCCCTTCAGGTATTGGAAGGCTGCTATGAGGTCTCCACGCAGCCTTCTCTTCTGCAGGCTGAACAGCCCCAATTTTCTCAGCCTATCTTCATATGGGAGGTGCTCCAGTCCCCTGATCATCCTCGTGGCCCTCCTCTGCACTTGTTCTAACAGTTCCATGTCCTTTTTATGTTGAGGACACCAGAACTGCACACAATACTCCAAGTGAGGTCTCACAAGAGCAGAGTAAAGGGGCAGGATCACCTCCCTCGACCTGCTGGTCACACTCCTTTTGATGCAGCCCAGGATACGGTTGGCCTTCTGGGCTGCAAGCGCACACTGCTGGCTCATGTTCATTTTTTCATCAACCCACACTCCCAAGTCCTTCTCCGCAGGGCTGCTCTCAATCTCCTCCCCACCCAACCTGTAGCTGTGCCTGGCATTGCTCCGACCCAGGTGTAGGACCTTGCACTTGGCGTGGTTAAACTTCATCAGGTTGGCATCAGCCCACCTCACAAGCATGTCAAGGTCCCTCTGGATGGCATTCCTTCCCTCCAAGGTATCAACCGAACCACACAGCTTGGTGTCATCTGCAAACTTGCTGAGGGCGCACTCAATCCCACTGTCCATGTCACGCACAAAGATGTAGATCAAGGCCAGTCCCACCACTGATCCCTGGGGGACACCACTCATTACTGGTCTCCAGCTGGACATTGAGCCATTGAGCACTACTCTTTGCGTGCGGCCATCCAGCCAGTTCTTTATCCACCGAGTGGTCCACCTATCAAATTGATGTCTCTCCAACTTAGGGAGAAGGATGTCATGGGAGACAGTGTCAAAGGCTTTACACAAGTCCAGGTAGACGACATCAACTGCTCTGCCCCTGTCCATCAGTTCCGTAGCCCCTTCATAGAAGGTCACCAGATTGGTCAGGCAGGATTTCCCCTTAGTGAAGCCATGCTGGGTGTCACCAAGCACCTTGTTGGTTTTCATGTGCTTTAGCATGCCTTCCAGGAGAATCCGCTCATCTTCAAAAATTGCTTCTGAAAAGGAGATGTTCTACTCCCGCATTAGCAAGAGATCAAAGCCACTTGCTGTTCATTAAATGAAACTCACTTGCTGCATTTTGTTTGTTTATGTCCTGGGTTCAGCAGTAGCAGTCATTTTTCTCCTTCTTACTAGCTGGTGCAGTGCTGTGTTTTTGACTTTCAGCTTGGGAACAGCGCTGATAACACCGATGTTTTCAGTTGTTGCTAAGTAATGTTTACTCTGACCAAGGACTTTCTGAGTCTCACGCTCTGCCAGGGAGGCGGGGAAGCCGGGAGGAAGCAGAGACAGGACACCTGACCCAAACTTACCAAAGAGGTATTCCATACCACAGCATGTCATGCCCACTATATAAGCTTTGGGCAGTTACCCGGAAGGATTACATCACTGCTCGGGTTGGGCTGGGTATCAGTCAGCAGGTGGTGAGCGGTTGCAGTCTCTTCCCTTGTTATTTCCCTTATCATTATTATTATTGGTGGTAGCAGTAGTGGTTTGTGTTATACCATAGTTACGGGACTGTTCTTATCTCAACCTGTGGGAGTTATATTCTTTCGATTCTCCTCTACATCCCTCTGGGAGCAGTGGGGAGGAAGGGGGGAAGTGACAGAGTGGCTGCATGGTTCTGAGTTACCATCTGGGCTTAAACCATGACACTTTAGTTTAATAGTGTGGGCCATATATGAAAAAAATATCTACTTGCTATTCATAGGTGCAAATGCTACATGTTAAAATATCTTATGCACACAAGATTGAAATAACTGGAAAAATCAGTCCGAACATACAGATATATGTTAAATCTGTTGTCTTTCCTGCTGAGTCAATAGTATAAATGAACGCCCAGCAGAAGAAAGGCCACATAATTTGTTTTTATTAAAACTGAGAGTGTTTAACAGTAAACGTTGAGGGTTGCTGCTGAATCACTGCACTGTAACATTCTCTGACCTCTTCAGAAGATAGGTCCTCCTACTGACATATTAAAGAGAGGTTGTTATGTTTCTTACTGCATTGTATCACTTTGAGAAATACAGCTCATAAAGCTGCACCTGGAAATAATGGAAGAGTTTTGAATCAACAAAGACGTGCTTTTTAAAATTTGTGCCTGTTCCCATCTAGAAAGGAGCCCAATAAAACTGCTATATATTGTTACCTTGGGTTAAGATAAATGGAGAAATTGGAAAGCAACAGTTTCTATCAGCTGCAGGAAAAATCTATGTCTCTCTAACCTACACTGCCACCTGCTTAAAAGTGTGGGGAATCTCAGGACTGCTCACAGAATTCCTAATGCAGAAGACACTGAATACTGCAGATGTCTTTCCAATGAGGCTGTTAACATGGGTTTTGTGATGTCACATGCTTTTAAAAGACCCATAAATGTACATTGTCTTTTTTCTTTTTTTTTTTTTTTTTGTTGGAGAAAGTAGCAACATTTCTGTAAGCTATCTAACTAAAGAAAACTTACATGGAAGTCTGCTTTCCAAGGTTTAGCTGCTAGAAGCCATTTTCTGTGCTTCACAGATACTTGAAATGCTAAATAGCTATATCCCTAAGCTAAATGAAAGTTGCAGGAAGTTCTTCAAAATAACCTGCCCTTAATTGGGGTTGGGGTTGTAAAAAAACATGGTGAGAGATGTAATAATGAAAATTTTGAGTATCTACTCCATCATTCCTTACACCTCCAAATGCCTAGAGGCTTCAGTGACATGTTGCTCCGCATGGTGATTACATGAAAGTGCCAAACAAAACTTAATTATTAAAGGCTGAAAATAGTACTTTACTGATACCAACTTAAGCAACAGCAATAGTCACTCAAATCGCTCTCTTCTTGAAATTCTGAGGGCTCAAAGTAACTATTTCCTCTAATCAGAGGGTTTTAGGTCAAACTCCCATCTGTATCTGGAAGGTGGGGAGGAGAGAGTCAGATTTCAGCGCATCCTTCACCACTTTTCCATGAATTAACACATGCATGAGAAAGTTCTTGACATCAGTCATTTTTGCAACAGTGCTTCCTCATCCTGATTCTATTAAAAAAAGAAAAAAAAATATATAGTTCTTTTGAGTACTGTATCTAAGTTGTCATTCATCCACTACTTGAGTATCTATTAAATGCACACCCAATGGTGAGGCATGATTCACAGTTCTGCAGAAAAGGGGACCATTTGGAAGCACTTTGCGGGAATGTGCACTGCACTTCCCAGAGTCTCCTTCTTCTGAAGGAGCCAGAGCTATGAGTACAACTGCTGAAGTGCAGCAGTTTCTGGATAAGCTGTGTACATCAAGTTGCATGGATGTGATTATTTCCAGTGTCACTCATTTGTTATCTCCCACAGCACATTTCTAACTGCAGAAGTGTCGCAAATGAATGGGAGTCAAGGGGTGGGACGGGGAGGCTTGTACTAAAATGGTACTGGGATGTGGAGGAAGATAAGAGGGAAATGCTTCTCCTCTGGTGAAGAGAATGAATAACATATCCCTTTGGTTCCCCAGGCATATAGCAAAGCTTGATAATCATACTAAATGTGGTATATTATTTCAAGTAAAAATTAGTTCAGTCATTATTCCACCTGAGTTTCTTAAGCACTAACTACTGGGCAGGAAATAGGACAGAATCACCCTGTCTCCATGTAAGTGGTTTTACAACAGTTGATGGCACATAATTTGCGTTTGTTTGCGCTGTGTATGCTTTTTTGGAAGTCTACGAAATGGAAGAAATAAGATCATACCGCTTTCTCAAATGATGATAAATAAGTGATCCAGAAGCATGCTTCGAAGGAAACAAAATACATCACTTCAAATATGCAATTAGTGTCTATAAGAAGAAAAAATTCAATATAACTTTCAAAATGGTATGTCAGATTATCATAATTGTTGGATGTTTGTTAACAATGCCAAGTGTATTTCAATAAACTGCCAAATATAAATTAATAAAGAGTACAGTCTATGTAAAACATTCAATTATAGTGAAGGTAAAAAAGCCAAAACAAAAACTTGAAGGTAATCTAACGTGACTGCAAGATGAGCTAAGAATAAGAAACCAACTGGCCTGGTTTTTAAACTGTACCATAACAAATTATGTAAAGGATCAAAACCTGTAAATTAATCCTGTTTAACTCAGAACTGTGTTAATAAGAAGTCTCTTTCAGTGAATAACAGTGATAGCCTTAGTTATGTTGTAGCTTTTCAGTATGAAAACAAATTATGTTTGCATAATTTGTAAACATATACATATATATGTAACTTTTTTATATCTGACATTAACAGAGATAACAAAGCATTTGTCAGTACAGCCTTATTTTGCATATATTCAAAATATTTTCACATCCTTCCTTCTTTTTTCTTTTTACTTGCCTAAGTATGTCAAAATTTCAACAAAAATACATAGAAGTCTTTATTGTTCTCTATCACATAGTTTTTGCTTTTAAATAATAATAAGCACAGCTGGAGGGAGGACATAATTTCTCTTGAATGGAATTATGTATTGTAAATATAATTTTGTGCTCAGTTTACTTCTTGCAACTGAATTTTGCTTTCTGAACATTTGAATGCATATTATATATTACATATATAATATTACAATATTATTACATATTACATATAATATTACAATAATATTACATATATAATATATATTACATATATAATAATTTATAATATATGCCTATATTTACCTTTGTATTATAAAGTGCCTTGTAATATCATTTGGCAGTGTAATTTCTTTACACTGCAAAGATAGAAAATAAAGAATACACTAAAATCATTTGAAAATTTGTTCTTATTTCATAGCTTTACAATTTCATTACATAAGGAGTTACTTTATTTTTACCAGTTGGCTCACATGAGTCCAGCTTTTGGTTTCCGGCATTACCATCAGATTTCTGGCTTTCCCAAGAACTTCCTATGCCATGAGACCTATTTAAGTGATTTATAACTCTATTCTTCAGATGGTACCAGTGAAGCCGCTACAGAATAGGGGAGAATTTCACACAAATAAAATGGAAATAGCTGGCTTTTGCAAGAAGATAACATTGGAAATAAGGGGAAAATATGAATATAAAGTTATATGTACTTCGACCTGTCCAGATCTCCTTGTGGAGTAGGAGGAGGAAAAAAGGTTGAAATGAGCTACTCATTCAGTCTTCAACCTTCAGCCCCAGTATGTGGTTCATACTGGGAGGGGCTGGCAAATAAGCAGAAGGAAAAATAGTATTCATAAAAATCACAAAATTCTTCTTATCCCTCCTTTCATATTGTCTTCTGACAATTTAGATACGAATCTGAATAATTCCTATCACTCAGGTGTCATTTACGGCTTAAATTGCTAAACCAACATGGATTATATGCGACGTATTTCAAGAAGGGACGCTTCCACCAAAGGCAGCCTCTACTCATGATGAAAAAAAAACAGTTTTAAGCATTAAATTGGTGCCTTGCCTTGCTTTGTAAGTCTTCTCTTGCAAAATCAGAACCTCCTTACCTGGAAATACTGGCTGGCTTAGGTAGAAGGGACCCTAATAGCCAGAAGTGGTTCCAAACCTGTTTCAGCTATGGATTTCTCCCTCCCTGAACTGTGCTACTTCAGTTTATGATAGTCAGAAGGCAGAGAAGGTGCCATGAATTGGCAGGCTGTCATCCATTGCCCACTTTCTAGAGACCAAGAAAAAAAACTTCCAGGAAACAGCAAATAACCTTGTTTACTTCTGCACACTTATACCCGGAGTATAGTTGAGTCCGCTGTGAGGTCAGTTCTTGTTCCTGTCTATGTGTCTGGGCTTTTGTCTAGATCATCATTGCTACAGGAAAACTGTTAAAAACTCTTGTTTAATTTCACTTGAATAGAAACATCATCAGTTACAATTTCTATAAAATACATCATATACAAATTGAGAGCACCAAGTGGGGCCACGCAAAAGAAAATTTAATTATATAAACTGTTATGTTTGTGTTTGCTGTATATGAAACTGTACTCAACAAATTTATTATAAGTATGTGCTCCTGACCACCTCCCTTTTTTTCTTTATCTGAGCTAACCACAGCTATGAGAGAGAAGGTTTTTGTAGAAAATCAGCAGGCCATTAATTTCTTAGAATTTTGTAGCCAGTCTCAGCATCTGGCCAACATTCATTCAGCTTCAGTATTTTGGTTTTTTTAAGTTGTAACAGAAACAAAAGCAAGAAGGAGCTATGCAAAAGATTCACCTAATGTATGTCTGATGGGATGACTATCTAAGAATTGTATTAATATGATTTATCTAGTGAACACTTGATTCCAATCTGTATGTGTATAAATGCATGAAAATTCTGTCACACTTCTCAATTTCATTAGCAGTAATTATTTTGTTCCAGATGTTATATATTAACCCATGAACCAAATATCTTACTTTTACAGTAGATTAGAGACTTCAGCAGACAGCAGAATTATATAGTAACAATGAGTAATGCTGAGCATCGTAATCAGTTTAATCATAGAATCATAGAATCATAGAATAGTTAGGGTTGGAAAGGACCTCAAGATCATCGAGTTCAACCCCCCTGCCATGGGCAGGGACACCTCCCACTAAACCATGCCATCCAAGGCTATGTCCAACCCCACCTTGAACGCCGCCAGGGATGAAGCATCCTCAACTTCCTTGGGCAACCCATTCCAGGGCCTCACCACACTCACAGTAAAGAATTTCTTCCTCATATCCAATCTAAACTTCCCCTGTTTAAGTTTAAACCCATTACCCCTTGTCCTCTCACCACAGTCCCTAATGAAGAGTCCCTCCCCAGCATCCCTATGTCTTCCCTTAATTCTTGTAAGCTGAACTTGCTTCTGTTCTGATGGTATTATTTTGTAAATTTTGGTCTTTGAAATTCAATCAAGTATGCATTCTTCCTGGCTTATAAGAAAACAATTTTTTACCCCATTTAATGCGTGTCAAGCTTATTCAAAATAACATTTTTAAATAGACTTTACAATATGACATCTGATCTAGCCAGAAGGGTGCTGAGATTCAAAGTGGTGTAATCATGTACGCAGACTGAAGAAAAGCTGTAAAGCTTAATTTATTTATGAAAGGATTACAAGAGTTTCTTTAAACTGGTACTTTAATTTTATATGCCTGGTGAAGAGCTTGATGAAAATAATCATAGTACAAAATATAGATGATTTAGGATAATTGTGTCCCCCTTGTGCTGGTTCTACCTTAACAGGGTTAGCCATCCCCTAGCAAATCCAAAATGCAGACACATGCGCTTTAATGAATATAAATAAATTACACCACCCTCCCAGAATAGAAAGGGGAAAATATTTGTACCAAGTGGTATTTGGACACTCGCCTCTGGCTTTTGCACTACAAAATTCTTTAGTCACAGAACAGCATGCTCTAGCACTAGCATAGAGTATGCAATAGAGTATCAACAGCACAAAACTAATACTGATGTGTGCTCTGAAAAGTTTGTTTTATGCGTTTCCACACTACAGAAGTGTGTCTCGTATTTTTTGCTCTAGCATTTACTAGAGAGGAATATCAAGAGCAAACGTGTGTGAGTGTGTGGGTGCACAAAAGCTTTCCCCCTGTCTTTTCCATGGTACCAGCTACTACAAGGGAAAGTGCTTTTTCTACGTTATCTGACAACCACTTTGTTTCTGTCGCGCAGCATGGAGAGGGTGGGATCTCAGTTTCTGCATTCCTGCTACTGACTGCTGGCTCTGCAGCTGCCTGGTAGCAGGCAGAACTTAGGTACTCCTGTGATGAGGAGTCTATTAAACTTCAAAAGCAGAGGAAAGATCCGAAGATGTGTTGACTCCAGATTCACAGGCTATATGTTATTAGTATGCACATATTCATAATCAATTTTTTCTATAAATAGAGATATCTGCAAGGTGTACTCAAAGCCATTAGCAGTATTAGAGCTGTGATTGTTTCTTAACTTTAAAGCATCTGTTTGGCTATGAAAACAATACATGCTGTGTCAGGGTCAGGTACTTAGAACCTAGAGGAATTATTAAAACACTGCTGAATTATGTCTCAGCCACCTGTAAGGCTGTCTGAAATCCAAAGATTTCAGTGTTCCAGAAAGGATGATTTATTTATAAATTTATTGAGCAACATTAGCATGCTATGGGATTTTATACAAAACACTTTATTGGATTCTTCCTAGCATACACTGAGTAATAGATAGCACTACAAAAAATTGCATAAACCAGTACTTAAAACACGTTGAAGAAAATTGCATTATTCAAGAAATAGTATCCGATAACATAATTAGAGGCTATAATATAATGCATTATTCATTACGGGGTAAAACGAAGATTGCCCATACATTTCCTAACTGGAATGCTTAACCATGCAGGTTTGTATTCTCTCACCTTGCTTTTTCTATGAATTTTTTATTAATCCAGTGCTTAAATGAGCTTTTCACATCTGGTGGTATTCACTGGCAAAACCAGTCCTAAGTGACAGATAATATAAAGAAAAATTTATTATGAAACAGATCTTTTAGCTGAACTGTCTTCTCTTTGGAAAGTAATTAAGCTACAAGTTTCTATTAAACATTCTACTTGTATTATTGCGACTGTCCCAACAGGAGTTTGACTAATGCTTATTAACTTGCTGCATTGAACAATGGCCTATAGAACAGTTGTAATAAGATTTTATGAAGAGTTACCAATTTAAAATTTTGTTCCCTCCCAGTGCATGTACATAATTGCTATCAACACCAATGTGAGTTACACATTCATTACGCACTGAGAGGACAAAAAGGCTCCTACAGAGAATGTGGATCGGTTCATATCTATCTCAATTGTTTACACTCTAGGGAATAAGCAAAGGTCATTCTCCCAGGCTTTGCTCTTTCCTGCCAAAGTATGAGCCAAATTAAAGTCAATTGGACTTTCAGTGGAGCTTTCAGACATTAAATGCATTCAGCTTGTTAAACAGGTTTGCTTCAAAGCTTTTATAAACAAAAAACCTGTTTTGTTTTCAAGTATATTCAGTAAAGACTGCTTATGCCAAGGTTTCAGTCATCTCCACAGTTATATTTTATACTTGGGTAGTTACTGTCTAGTTGCTAGGTAGTTACTAGCCTCTTCTAAAACCACCTGAGTGGTGGGGCATCCAAACTACAAAATCTCAGAATCTACTATTCATAAAGAAATGTATTTTGTCAAAATTGGAGTGTTCAGATTTTGCTGCTTCAACAATCATTAGTATAAAACAGGAGACGAAAAGAAAAAAAAAATGAATCCACAAACCCAAGACCTTCTGAGCAACATAATCTCAAAATATTAAGACCTTCTTGCAGCTGTTGATATCTCCATTAAGAAAGACAAGGACAGTACTGTTTTTTTGTAATAAAGATATTGACCACCACTAGTTAAAGGTTGTGATGTTGTGGAATAAATCTTGGCAGCAAATCTTGTCAGCAAAGATTTGTACTGACACCAGTACAGAAAAACAGCCTTCAAGTTTATTTGGGCAAATATAGATCCAGGAGTAATGTAAAGCATAGTTACAGATCCAAAGCATACCTACAGACCCTTAGTGATACACTTTGACCATTTCCATGGTCCAGTTTGAAGCTCAGGGACCCTGAGCCACCAGCATCTTCAGTTTTTATCCTTTTCTCTTAAATTTGAGGTATTTCAAGCTAAACCATGCCATTTTCTAAAGCAAAGTGCCTCAGTCATATAAATTGTACAGGGCTTTAAAATCATGGGAGACCATTTTTAGAAAAAACAAAACAAACCAAAACAAACCCTATAAATTACATTTTCTTAAATGACACTGAAAAGAAGGCACTATTAAAAGGAATACCTAGCTTGGAGTAAAAGTTCCAGTACCAGTGCAGTGCGGGATTCTCTTCACATTTGATCTGGCAAAACAGGTTGCAGAAAAATTTTGGAGTCTGTGCAGGTTTCACCGAGACTCAGAAAGCAGCAAGTTATTGTCCAGGAAAAGGTAGCAACTATCTTATGTCCTTGAACCTCTCTCACTTGGTGCAAGCCAAAGCACCTCTTGCACCTGGATGCCAGGTCTGATATTTCAACAGTTCTTCAGCACTTCTAACTCTTCTCCCTTGGAAGCCAAACCAGTCAGGAATGCAGTCAAGAAAAAGAATATTTTTACTATAAATACCACCACTGCAGCAAATGTGCTATTCTTACACAGATCTTGAAGGAAATGATGATGGATGTGTCAATTTTACCAATAGAATCATAGAATCATAGAATAGTTACGCTTGGAATGAACTTTAAGATCATCCAGCTCCAAACCCCCCTGCCATGGACAGGGACACCTCACACTAAACGATACCACCCAAGGCTATGTCCAACCTGTCCTTGAACGCCGCCAGGGATGCAGCATTCACGGCTTCCCTGGGCAACCCATTCAAGTCCCTCACCACCCTTACAGTAAAGAATTTCTTCCTCATATCCAATCTAAACTTCCCCTGTTTAAGTTTGAACCCGTTACCCCTTGTCCTACCACTACAGTCCCTCATGAAGAGTCCCTCCCCAGCACCCCTATAGGCCCCTTCAGGTACTGGAAGGCTGCTATGAGGTCTCCACGCAGCCTTCTCTTCTGCAGGCTGAACAGCCCAAATTTTCTCAGCCTATCTTCATACGGGAGGTGCTCCAGTCCCCTGATCATCCTCGTGGCCCTCCTCTGCACTTGTTCCAACACTTCCATGTCCTTTTTATGTTGAGGACACCAGAACTGCACACAATACTCCAAGTGAGGTCTCACGAGTGCAGAGTAAAGGGGCAGGATCACCTCCCTCGACCTGCTGGTCACACTCCTTTTGATGCAGCCCAGGATACAGTTGGCCTTCTAGGCTGCAAGCGCACACTGTCGGCTCGTGTTCATTTTCTCATTGACCAAAACCCCCAAGTCCTTCTCCACAGGGCTGCTCTGAATCTCTTTTCTGCCCAACCTGTAGCTGTGCCTGGGATTGCTCCGACCCAGGTGTAGGACCTTGCACTTAGCATGGTTAAACTTCATTAGGTTGTCATCAGCCCACCTTACAAGCGTGTCAAGGTCCCTCTGGATGGCATTCCTTCCCTTCCAGCATATCAACCGAATATTTAAGCTCAGAACTGCAATCTGCTGTCTTGTGAACCGTTTGGGCACCTGAAGACAGCCTCCTAGAAAACCTTCAGATAAATGAAGTTAACATCAGCCTGCCTCATTCTCTCCAACCTAAGCCATTAGAAACAGTGGATTCCAGCTGTGTCACTTGAATCCTCATGCACTCCAAGATGCAGGCAGCTCAGCTGAAGGTGTCTGTATTCTTCAGACAGCTGCTGTCTCAGAGCTGTGGAACCACAAATCTACGGTACGTACTGAGAAAGCAATTTACGTCTTTGAATTAAACCAAAAGCTTATGTGTCTAGTCCTTCTTTCTCTTATAAGAAAATTTTGCTAGGGTGCGGAGGTTTTCCTTGTGGCAGTATGATTATTTGGTATCATTTAATGTGGGGATGCTCTTCAGTATCATTTCTGGGGAGAACACAAAGCAAGAGGAACTCGAGAAAAAAAAAAAAAAAAAGGAATCACCAGCTTAAGATAAATGCTAATCAGCATATAATTAATGAATCATCTTCCCTATTGTGCTTAACCCAGAAGGATAATCACATGTGCTTCGTATCAAGTGTGATATACTGTACCAAGTCCTGCCAGCAAGGCAGTAAATTGCTTGCAGACTTTTAAAAACTTAGATTTATTTATCTAGTGGACCTAACTGGTCCCTTTAGAGTACTACTGAAGATGTTTCTTGAATTATTCATTCAACCTGGTTTTAGTATTTGAAGGCTTATAGTATATCATTGATGGTGCTTTTTGTAAATAAGCAGTGCAGAAAACTTTAAAGATTTATTTTATGTACACTCTGACCACATCCTTTTTTCCATTGCTATCTAATTTCAGCGCTGAAAATGGAAACTGCCCTCAGTTCACAAGGGAAGCTTTACACACACAGTTAAATTCACTTACATATTCCATATCTATCTCAGGCATGTTGGCCTATATCAATTGGTTAGTTAGTTTGTTTTGTTTGTTTGTTTTTTGTTTTTTCCAGAAGCAAGGAATTTACTTATTTTTGTTTTTCAAATCTAAATTCACTTCCCTAGTCTGCATCACTGATTTTTACATGTCTTCATATATAACTCATATTGATGTCAGAATTGTGACTATTTAAGTCTTGATTTACCGTTTAACACAATCAAAACAAGTCTGTTTTCTGACTTCAATTAGAACTCATGTTCATTGAGAAAAGGTGAATAAATATGTAGCAAAAGAAAAGGAAGAATTCAAACCCTTGCTTCCTTTTTTATTGTAATTGCTTTTGAAGCAACTTCCTGGAAATGCAAAACTTACATGTCTCTGAATAAAAATGCTAGTCTTTCCCATTTAGCAAATATCCATCTTTTTGTCCTGTGTTTTCTTTATAACAGTCTTCCTTCATTTATTTTCCTTTCTTGTGATGGAACATTATTCATGATGTCTGTGATCCTTCACAACAAATTCACAGAGCAGTCTAGTCTCTTCCACAGTATTTATTTGCTTTCATTTTTCAACATATGTCCTCAAAGTAACTTTCCACTTAGTCATACACTAAACACTGGTTCAACCCCACAAAAAGCATTCCTACATAAAATATCCTTCACAGGAGAGATCACACAATATCTGCATGACCATGAACTTCATCTAGGGCTTTCTGCTGCATTGCAGAATTCAGGACATTACTGAAACCCTGTCTGAGTCATTACATATCTTGGCAAATGGCAAAGATATGTAATAAGAAATGACCCTTTTCCCAACACAGAGCTATGAGACACTTTTTAGGATGACTCCTCATGGTGATAAACATAGACTTATTCTACAAGAAAAATAGATTTAAATGAAGATGGTGTTCAAGCTAGAAGGGAGAAATTCTATTTGAATAAACAGGGTTGTATCATTTATATGTGGGATGCTGTGTGGATCTCAATAAAGATCTGTAAGTATTATCCAGATTATGTCATCACAAAGTGATGAACAAAATCAGACGTAGGAGACCCAGAAGAGGGTGCTTCTGGGTCATCAGTGCAATACTTCTCCAACAGAAATATTGTTTCAGGACAGCTACCTTGGAACACTGATAAGTCCAAACCTGCTATGTCCATGTTACTTTGAGAGTCACTGAGTTCTAACACCACAGCGTTGATTCTGAGCTTTGAAAGTTCAGGTAGGGTTATTTCAGAATAATATCATTTCCCAATTATCCATTTCTTCTAGAGGAAATCCAAAACAGGTACAATAGAAGCAGTATTTTGCTTTTTAAACTGTGATTATTTTCACCCACAAGACCAAATGAATATCTGTTCTTTCTTCACCCTTTTTATCTATTCAGACCTTCAGAGTCCAAAACGCACAAGGTGGTAGAGGATATTACTGGGAACACTTAATGCAGAATTGCAGCTGAGATGCTGTTCAAACTCCAAGTCCATAAGCTTTGTTAAAAGGCATGAAGAAGAGGAGAAACTGTGAACCCCACCTCCATTTAGTGGCAGATTCAGAAGGTTCCCAGATACATTCAGTAGATTGACATCATCAATCCTGGAAAGGCAGTATATCTGACTCTCCTATATAGTTCTCGTGGATCTTCACTTTTGATTTACATTTTTAAGAATCTCTTTTCTAACACTGTTTTGGAAAGTTAAATATAGTCTGATTCTACGTATGTGGGAAACAAAACCAGACATAGCAAAGTAATGTCTTTTTTATCATTCCAGGTATTCAAAAGCATTGAGAAAACCCAGGCATTCTCCTCATACATTTGCATGACATAAACCCTTCATATATGACCTGAAGATTATATATTATAGCCATGCTTGACAGAAGCATCTGATCCCTCTAGTGGGATGGTCTCAATGTCTGCTCTAACCACACTGGCAACGCCAGGGCACTCTGTTATCAGCCACTTAGAGCCCTCACTAGCCTGCCCAGTGATGGAGAGCTGTTACCTATGCAGAGTTTTCAGGACCTTGAAGCATCCCCCGCATTCAGCCTCACTCAGTTCCCTGGGGATCCATATTAAAACCTTGCCTCTATATCTAAAGAGAAAGTAAAACTTTTCCAATTTAGACACAAATAGTTCTATTACACTCTCCAGACACTGCTGGGTTTCCATGCCATAGCAGTAACATCCTGTTTTTTTTCACCTGGTGAAATGAAATACCTCCCCTTTATCTCCATATCGAAAGGTTACAATATAGTCTTGACTGCCTGACAGTCCTGCTACAGAAATTTGTGTTTGACTTCCTCTCTCTTGTTTAAGTAAGACACCTGAGTAACTGGGGACACCAGTGACTGAAGTTCCATGGTCACCCAAGTCAATTACCTGACTGTCACCCAGACTGACAATGAAAGGAGGGTCTAAGTTTCCATGGAAATTATACAAATGAGGTCAAAAATCATATACACAACAAATGGATTCCAGATTTGTTAAATTTTCTGTAGAGTTATCAAAATAAAATGAGCTTAATCAGATTTTTATTCTTTTCCATTTTTTTTTTTTTTTTTTTTTTTTTACGCAAGCTGACATTTACCCAAATATTTTGGAGGTGTTTGCCAGTTCTAATTTGTTCTGTCCCACATAACCTAATAAAATGTCCCTGAGAATTGGAGCAGGGTAGGGGGAGGGAGGATATTAATACCACCTCCAGAGCAGGAGGTGGTAAGATTCCACATGAGCCATTGGAGCTAATGAAATAAGTTTTAGATGAGCGATTATTAAGTACAACATTATTTTTTCTAACTGATAAAACCTCCTTTTCATTCTTAAAGATTAGCCTTCAGTAATCTAAAGCAAAATGGCAAGAAAAATAAAATTTCTATAATAGCCTGTCTATTTCCAGCTAGACATTTCAGTGATACTTGTGGTACTTTTTTAAAGGGGAGGGCTGTATTATCACTAATAGTGCATCTTGACAGGAACCCTTCCATCTGTTGAATTATTTAAGTTTTTTTTTGGCTCCTCCTCATCTCTCTAGAACAACGAATTATCCTTTATACCTGTTTTTCATTAAAATGTGGTAGGAAATACAGATTCAGCAGGAAAAAGTTAACCATAAATATCTAACTTGTAAGATAGATATAAAAGATATCTTAAGATATCTTAGAAGATATATAAGATAGATCATAGAATCATAGAATAGTTAGGGTTGGAAAGGACCTTGTCCTTTTTATGTTGAGACACCAGAACTGCACACAACACTCCAAATGAGGTCTCACAAGAGCAGAGTAAAGGGGCAGGATCACTTCCCTCAACCTGCTGGTCACTCTCTGATAAATTAGTAGTTGCTTATTATGTTTAGTGGAAGATGTTAATGGAATTTCAATATTCAGAACAAATTAAGTTTTTAATCTGATCTTTAAAAAATGCACACATAAAAGTTTGTGTAGTATTTTAAAAAACAGTATATTTATGTGTTAGAATTTTTGCTTCTCAAATGATATGGAATATTTTTAAAATTAGAAGACTAGATATATTGCTTTTTTATTTCTGCTATGCCATGCACACTTCCAGATAAATCCAAACATTTACTCCGTTTATGCCTTTGCCAGACTCTCATTTTCAAAGCACTAACTTTGAGACCAATATTGTTCTCCATCAGTAAGTGGAAACAAGCAGTGAAATCACGAGAAGAAAATGACTGGCTTCCTGAGCCATTTCAGACCATTCCCTGCCATGTCACCTCTAAAGTCTTTTTTATGTCAGGTGAGCAGCGTTTCCTCCTCCTTCCTAGGCTCTCTGCTGACCTGCCTGCCCAGCTCTTAGTACTTTCCCGAGTAACAACCGGCTCACTCTACCCATGTGTGTGTCTCAGTCAGATACCATGTGGTCTTCCTTTTACCCAGACTGTGGTCTAGTGAACTGATGCTTAATATTGCAGGAATTGCTACAGCCAATCGTATGAAAGGATTGAAACAGTTTACAATCAATAGACAAAAAAAGAAGGGGGGGGAAGTCTGAACCAAATTTTGGATCAAACAGCTCGAAATGATCAGTGATTTCTGTGTATAAAGAGAATAAGCCTCTATAACATAAACTGAATCATAGCTGTAAACGCTAAGAATTTTCTTATTTGAAGCTAAGTCCTGGAAGTTATCTTATCCACATTGCTGGTACAGGTGTTTGAAAATGACAGCACTGTGACATATTTGTTCAGACTAAAATTTCAGTTTGTCTTTTATATCCACAGGAGACAGACAGAGCTTTCTGATCTATGCCTCTTTGTGTTAATGACTCCAAAACTAGTCCACACCCACTGGTATCTATGAAATCATTCAAAAAAGAAAAAGTGTTTTCAGTTAAAAGCTTGAGATAAGTTATGCCCAGTGGTCCATGAGAAGTTGAGAAAGTTGGCAGTAATATAGTTAAGGTCTCTTGAGGATCACTGTTGTAAATAATTCGTGAGATGAATGGGAGGCTTTGATTTTACCTCACAATTCAGTAGGATGTTCACAATATCAGCACTCCCAGCATTTAATGGCTTTCCTACTCTCCTGAGCACAGCTTCCTTCATCTGTGCACCTTAGAAAGAGCATGTTCCTAAATGTAATACTGTGTGACATGTCTCATTTAACTTAATAGCCACTTTTTGTCCTTTGGTTCCTTAAATGAACAATAGCTCTGCATCTTTCACATCAGGATTCATCAGACATGCCCCATTCTGCCATAGATCTCTTGTGGACTGGCTTCGCAATTCCCCCTGGTCTCAGTTTTTCAACATCCAATGACTATTAATGGATTTGAAGGCAAATATTTCACTGTTTTTTACCATAGTTTGAGGTAGAAATTGCTAAAAAAAAAAAAAAAAAAGAAAAAAAAAATTTTTACAAGGCATCATTATTTTATCTAATCTTAAGTGATCCATCCTGTGCATAGTTCTCCTGAGGCATTCCTAGAAGCATTCATTTAAGTGATAGTGTTTTGTTGGTAGGGAAGGCAGCATTTCAAGGCCTCCTCATTATTTCTAGATGTCCTTCATAACATGACTGCTAACAATTGTATTTGGTTGCAGAGAACACAGAATAAAAATCACAATGTAAAAAGTACTGTAGCTAATAAGGAAATCCAACCAGGTATAGGAATTGTATTTTTATGGTATTTTCTTTTTTTCCTACTCCTTGATTTATGGTAGCCTGCTGCTCTTTCTGATAACAGATGACAAAACAACACCCAGCATGTGCAATAATTAACTGAAAATACATGCTAAGTTATTATTACTCTAAGTAATCCATTGATTCCCTTTCAGGAAAGGTCATATATTTCTCTAGGACAGGGTGACATATAGGAAAGTTCATGTGCACTTTTTCCTTTGAAATACAGTCCTTCTGCCACAGCATTCCAGCCTGTGCTGTCCTATAATTTTTTGCTCCTGCAGAAAGCTCTGTCTCACCAAAAGACATAATAACAGCAATGTGGTAATTGAAAAATGTTTGAAAACTTTCAGAGTGAGGATCATGCTTTACAAAGCTAACATCTGAGGTTGAGTCAGTGATATGCTGGTTTTAAATGGTAAAAGTGTGTCGTGATCTACAAAGAGGCACATCATTGCTGAAACACTTCTGGTAATCTCTGTTTTGCTCAACACTGGAAGCTGAGCTACATATGATTGCAGGAGTCACTTGTAAGACTGGTTCCAGGCTGGGGCTTTGTTTAGCCAAGATCTATGGACTTATTAGAGAAGGTTCAGAGGAAGGACTCTTCTTGGTGGTGCCAAGTAATAGGGCAAGAAGCAATGGGCATAAACTAAAACACAGGAAGTTCCACCTGAACATGAAGATGAACTTCTTTCCTGTGAGGGCGACTGAGCATTGGAATAGGTTGCTCAGAGATGTTGTAGAGTCTCCTTCCCTGGAGATACTAAAGAGTTGACTGGACACAGTCAAGGGCAACGTGCTGTAGGTGACCCTGCTGGAGCAGGGAGGTTGGACTAGATGACCTCTGGTGGTCCCTTCCAACTTCAAACATTCTGTGATTCCGTGAAGTAACAAGAATGGTCAGAGGCCTAGATGCCTCATAGGTTACTTCGTGTTGGGAAAAGGAGCCAAAGATGATGTACAGCTGTCTTCAGCTATAGAAAAGTAGCTGCAAAAAGGCAATGATTAAGGAATTGTTCTTTTTCAGTACTGGGTTTAAGACAAAATAAAATGTGCTTAAATTGCACCAGGGACGATTTAAATTTGATGTCAAGAAAAAATTCCTAATATTATTTGGAAGCCATAACAGTTTTCTGAGAGGCTGTAAAAATGTCCAGACACAGAGAATATTTCAAATACTTCAGTCCTGAAAAACAGGAACATGTGACATAGCACTGGGAGAGAAGGGACTACATGGCCTCATGAAGCCTTGTGCAGTGCAATTTTCTGTGCTTATATGTTATAGAAATACACCATGGAATCAAAGTATAATTAATTTTGTAAGAGATCTCCAGAGGTCATCTGGTCCTATTCACCTGCTCAAACAATGCCAATTTGTGTTGCAGTTGCCCTGTTTGGTCAAGTTGCTCAGGTCCCTCAGGACCCTATTGTTTTGCTATTACTTGAAGAGGAATGTATCCATCATGATTTGTATGGTCTTTTCTATAATCAGTAGTCTATCTCCCCCTGCTTTCATCATGAATTCTTAATAACTCAAAACTTTGTATATCCTTCTGTATTGGCCTTTCTCTCAAAAGGACAGTTAACTTTCACAATTCATGCATACAGACACTAATGTAAATGCATCTTCAGATGTCTGTGTCTACAGAAAGAGCAGAATGCCAAAGAGAAACTCCAGGGACCAATGAACTGCTTTTCCCATAAGGATCAATTGCTTGCTTAACAGTAATGGCTGAGGAGAGACCCATCCTGCTAAGTCTCAAAGAGTGCTCAGCCCTACACATGCCAGACAGCAAGCACTTCAGGAATGTCTCTCCTGATTTCCCTTACTCAAAGTGTTAAACGCCATTACAGCCAACAGAGATAGCACAGGTTTCATTTTAGCTTCATAACTTTATCCCACAAATGCAAAAACTGTAACTAATAATTACACCAACCTAAATGGTCAGCTAGATTGGAGCCTGGAAATTAAGGGCACGATAATAGGCACAGCTGCCATCCAGCTTCCGAAAGGTTTCCTTAGAGCCTTCCCGTTCCTTTTCAATACTCTCTGTAATGTAAATATTAAGAATGCCATAGAAAGTAAGTGTTCTGCTATGGGGATTTTTGAATTTGCAATGACAGCATGAAGTGTATGTAATTATTTCTACTTGAATAATATCTTTATGTGTTAAAGATGAGTTGGGTTAGGAACTGAAACTTGGCAGCTTATTCCTCACCTTGAGAAACAGGATATCTTTATTTTCAGTGTAAAAGCAAAAGTTACCGTTGCCTTCATTGCGATTTCTAGGTAGTTAGCACCTTTAAAACTCAGTTTGAACCAAGTTAGTTCAGCAACGTTTGTCCTATACAGTGCCCAGGCAATAGGCTCCATTCTTAAACGAGATTTGGAAGTAAACACTCCTATAGATTACCTTGTATTCTTCATCATCAGATTTGGGGGTAGGCAAGGTTAATGTCAGTTAGAAATGAAGAAAGGTGAAAACTTGCTATCTGTTCTTTGGGAGGGGGATTGGACTTTCTGCCCTTTGAGTCTTTGATGACATTCTCAAACCATACAGATTTACATAATTTGATATTTATATATGGAATATTTTTTTTAAAAAAAAAGGAAGTTACGGAATGTTCAGCTTCCTAATTTGACTTGTATTCTTGGAGTAGCTCTTCAAAGTAGCCTCCTGTTAATGTTTTACCTTTTGCAGAATTATAATATAGTCCCAAAGAGACAGAATCCATTTGAATGCACTTCATTTTAATTTGCAGAATACTGAATTTGTGAAGAACAGTTTGGTATTTTTAAAGAATTGGAGGTATGCCGACACTGTTTCTACTAAGGCTTTTTTTCCTAATTACAATGTTGAACATGGCTAATTTCTTCCTAGACATGAGATTTTACAATAGGTTGTAATATTCTGTGAACCTACACTTCCACATTACATCAGAATCAGAAGTGATAATTGTATTTTATCATCCTACAATAATGGTCCAATTAACCTATCGTACCCTGCTCTAGTAGATCCCATTTTGGTGCAGTATCTTTGTCTAGTTAAAAAGAAAAAAAAATAAAAAAAAAAAAATAAAAGGAAAAGATGATGTTGATAATGTTCAATCTAAGTATTAAAAGGTAGATAGTTCCCACTTCTATGCCAGAAACAGCATTAAGTCCTAGATGAAATTACCATTTTTCTCCACAATCTGGGTTGTCCAAAGAAGAGTACCCTGATGTATTCTGGAATATTACCAGCAAAGGTCTGTCTCTTATGAAGACGAAGTAACTAAACAGAGAAGTCTTGCAGTCTTGTCAGCAGCCTTCCTCTGTTAGTCTATGGTTGATACTGAAGAAAACATTTTGGGTTTCTACAGCTGCTACAGACATCTTGATTTTGGGCCCCAGTTCCTTCCACTGAAAGCTGGTTTCCATATAGCAATTTCTTGGCATCTTTCCATTTTCTCACCATAAATTTTCCTTTTGGGATTTCTGAAATGCATTTACATTTCAAATGAACTTACACTAACATGAAGTTCCCACAATCTGCCAGAAGCTCACTGCAAATCATGTGCAAGGTGGCTACCATGAGGGCACCTTTTCCAACATTCTCATATTCATTTATGGCTACACCTAAATGAATGTTTGTTGAGCATGTCTCCTACATAAAATTATTTTGGCTTTTCACTCAGAAACCTGGTCCTGCAGCCATGTTAGAGCTCCTGTAGGTAAAGATAAGAAGGACTTCGGAATGATGCTCCAAATGTTCCTTTGGAACGTTTTAAGGAAAAATGGACGTGAATTTATATAAAGCCATTTCACACTGAAGACCATGAAGACATGATAGACCAACATCCATGCACTGTAGCACAAGAGTAGTGGGGAGTAGTGGTGACCTTAGTGTTCTTACTGTTATTTCCCTTTTCAGTTCAATTCAAAGTTAAACTTTTAAACCTATTCTGCTTTACTCACATTATTACAACTAATATGACTTTTTTTATTATAACCCACCCCTATCTCCATGAATGGGATGTGTCCAAGGAAATATTTCAAAAGCATTGATTCTTTTTCCAAAAGGGACATACAGGAAGGAATTCATCCATCTGCTGCTGGAAGCCTGTGGATGATTTTCACTGAGACCAGTCTTTTAAATGGTTCTTGATATCAGCATGTATCTTCTGGACTTAGTTGAAGATGATTGTTTTTTTTGTTTGTTTTTCTGTCCTGAAACTTACAGGAGCTGTAGGAATTGAAACTAAGAAATAATTGGCACTTAATTTTTTGAAAAATCATTAGGGGAATATGAGGACTTTCACAGGGGTAGAATAATGAAAAATTAAACTGTTATGCGCTGGAAATATTTTGGGGAAGATTTAACAGATGAGGCAGAAATAAAGGAATATATTTAAGAATTAAGGGTGACAAAATTAAAAGGCAAATTAAGCTGTTGTAGTAAGAAAGTTAAAAGACAGAAATGGATGTGTTTATGCTTTACAAGTGCATACTGACTTAAAATGAGGAAAAAGTGTTTTCTGCAAAATAGAAATGATAAACTTGTTTTTCTTATTACTGTCACTAAACAATATTTAAACTTAAGTTTGAAGGGTATAGTTGTCAGATTTCCATTTATGCCAGCTTCTTGTTCCCTTCACATTTCTGTTCCTGGGATCAACAAAAAGAATTGTTAATTAACCTTAGCAGCAAAGCAATGTAAGACTCTGTTCTGAATTCAGAATGCCTTCTGACAGGAGACTGCAATCTGCAGTAAATTGTAAGTAGTGCTGGCCTGTCAATTAAACAGGACAAGATAGAAAAAGAAGGCAGAGAATCTTCATATTATTTTCATGAACTGAAAAGATCAACAACTCAGTCAGAAATAATTGTCTGCATTACTGACTGCAATTACTTTTAATAGGACTCTGATAATATCTGCATGCTGCGCCTATACAGTACTTGTGAGCCTGGGAGATGAAGCAACATTTGTTTGGAGTTCTGAAAGAGATGAATCAAGGAGAGATGTTTCAGTGCAAATTTGTAGGTATGATTCAGAAAGAAATGCAGAATGTCATTGTTCTCTACATTGTCTGGAAACAAGCACGACAAGCTTGGATAACAACAGCAATGCTGTGCCTGGGCTGGCCAAATAAAGCAAGCATGATTGAAGACACTTCTGTGTAATTGCTTTTTTTGATTTTGTAATTGTGGGCATTTTTATGGTTTTGAGCAGGTACCCAAATTCTAGGAAAGGAGGCATAATGCATAAAACCCCCTGCCTTTCAATGGAAGGGAAATTTCAATACAAATGAAAAACTTCATAAGGTGGTTGAAGAAAAAAAAGACCTGTATGTTTCCTGGCTTTTGCTTACTTCATAGAGATGGTTTGTATTTTCACCCTTTTTATCATAGAATCATAGAATAGTAAGGGTTGGAAAGGACCTCAAGATCATCGAGTTCCAACCCCCCTGCCATGGGCAGGGACACCTCCCACTAAACCATGCCATCCAAGGCTCTGTCCAACCCCACCTTGAACGCCGCCAGGGATGAAGCATTCACAACCTCCCTGGGCAACCCATTCCAGGGCCTCACCACCCTCACAGTAAAGAATTTCTTCCTCATATCCAATCTAAACTTCCCCTGTTTAAGTTTAAACCCATTACCCCTTGTCCTCTCACCACAGTCCCTAATGAACAGTCCCTCCACAGCATCCCTATAGGCCCCCTTCAGGTATTGGAAGGCTGCTATGAGGTCTCCACGCAGCCTTCTCTTCCCCAGGCTGAACAGCCCCAAATTTCTCAGCCTGTCTTCATACGGGAGGTGCTCCAGTCCCCTGATCATCCTCGTGGCCCTCCTCTGCACTTGTTCTAACAGTTCCATGTCCTTTTTATGTTGAGGACACCAGAACTGCACACAATACTCCAAGTGAGGTCTCACGAGAGCAGAGTAAAGGGGCAGGAGCACCTCCCTCGACCTGCTGGTCACACTCCTTTTGATGCAGCCCAGGATATGGTTGGCTTTCTGGGCTGCAAGCACACACTGAAGCCAGCTCATGTTCATTTTCTCATCGACCAACACCCCCAAGTCCTTCTCTGCAGGGCTGCTCTCAATCTCTTCCCTGCCCAACCTGTAGCTGTGCCTGGCATTGCTTCGACCCAGGTGTAGGACCTTGCACTTGGCATGGTTAAACTTCATCAGGTTGGCATCAGCCCACCTCACAAGCGTGTCTAGGTCCCCCTGGATAGCATTCCTTCCCTCCAAGGTATCAACCGAACCACACAGCTTGGTGTCATCGGCAAACTGGCTGAGGGCGCACTCAATCCCACTGTCTATGTCACCCACAAAGATGTTGAACAAGACCGGCCCCAACACTGATCCCTGGGGGACATCGCTCGTTCCTGGTCTCCAGCTGGACATTGAGCCACTGAGCACTACTCTTTGCGTGTGGCCATCCAGCCAGTTCTTTATCCACCGAGTGGTCCACCTATCAAATTGATGTCTCTCCAACTTAGAGAGAAGGATGTCCTGGGAGACAGTGTCAAAGGCTTTACACAAGTCCAGGTAGATGACATCAACTGCTCTGCCCCTGTCCATCAGTTCCGTAGCCCCTTCATAGAAGGTCACCAGATTGGTCAGGCAGGATTTCCCCTTAGTGAAGCCATGCTGGCTGTCACCAAGCACCTTGTTGGTTTTCATGTGCCTTAGCATGCCTTCCAGGAGAATCCGCTCCAAGATTTTGCCAGGCACAGAGGTGAGGCTGACTGGTCTGCAATTCCCTGGCTCATCCATTTTCCCCTTCTTAAAAATGGGGGTTATATTTCCCTTTTTCCAGTCATCGGGAATTTCACCTGACTGCCACGATTTTTCAAATATGATGGACAGTGGCTTAGCAACTTCATTTGCCAGCTCCTTCAGGACCCGCGGATGGATTTCATCCGGTCCCATGGACTTGTATACATTCAGGTTCCTAAGGTGGTCCCGAACAAGATCCTCCCCCACAGTGGGCCCAGCGTCCCCACCCTCACCGTCCCCGTGTCTGCCTTCCAAGACTTGGGTGGTGTGGTCAGAGCATTTGCCGGTAAAGACTGAGGCAAAGAAGTCATTAAGAACCTCAGCCTTCTCCAAATCCAGGGTAGCCAGCTCTCCCGATAGCTTCTGGAGAGGGCCCACAGTGTCCCTAACCTGTCTTTTATTGGCAATGTACCTATTAAATCCCTTCCTGTTATCCTTAACATCCCTAGCCAAGTTTAATTCTAAGTGGGCCTTAGCTTTCCTAACCTGGTCCCTAGCTTCCCGGACAACATCCCTGTATTCTTCCCAGGTCTCCTGACCTTGCTTCCACCTTTTATAAGCCTCTTTTTTCCTTTGAATTTTCCTCAGCAGCTCCTTATCCATCCAAGGAGGTCTCCTGGCCCTCCTGCTGAACTTCCTTCTAGTTGGGATGCATCGCCTCTGAGCTTGCAGCAGGTGAGCCTTGAATATCAGCCAACAGTCTTGGGCCCCCCTGCCCTCTAGGGCTGTATCCCATGGAACCTTACTGAGCAGGTTCCTGAAAAGGCCAAAGTCTGCTCTCTTGAAGTCCAGGGCAGTGAGCTTGCTGCACGTTCTTCTCACTGTCCTGAGGATCTCAAACTCAGCCATCTCATGATCGCTGCAATCAAGGCTGCCCTGGAGCGTCACATTTCCAACCAGCCCTTCCCTGTTGGTGAGGACGAGGTCAAGCATGGCACCTCTCCTTGTCGGCTCCTCTATTACTTGCAGAAGGAAGTTGTCTTCCACGAAATCGAGGAACCTTCTGGATTGCTTGTGCCGGGCCGTACCATCCCTCCAACAGATATCAGGGTGGTTGAAGTCTCCCATGAGAACAAGGGCCTGCAAGCGTGAGGCTGCTCCTATCTGCCTATGGAGCGCTTCGTCCAGCAAGTCCCCTTGGTCAGGCGGTCTGTAACAGATCCCCACAATAATATCACCCATCGCTGTTCTTCCTTTAACCCTGACTCACAAACTCTCTGTCGACTGCTCACCTGTCCCCAGACAGAGTTCCATACTCTCTAGCCTATCCCTAACATAAATAGGAGCTCCCCCTCCCCATCTGCCGGGCCTGTCTTTCCTAAAGAGCCGGTAACCTTCCATTCCAACACACCAGTCATAGGTGCCATCCCACCATGTTTCTGTGATGCCTATGATATCATACCCCCGTAGACGTGCACACATCTCTAATTCCTCTTGTTTGTTCCCCATACTACGGGCATTTGTGTAGAGGCATTTGAGCTGAGATCCAATTGAAGTCGGCTCATTGGCTGGAGCAGCTGGAATATCCCTACATTGCTCTGAATGTTTACTATAGGTGCTACCAACTGACTGGGTGTGTTGGGATGGAATGCCGCCCCCCTCCCCCAACACATCTAGTTTAAAGCATCCTTGACCAGCCTGGCAAGCCTCCTACCAAATCCCCTCTTCCCCTTCTTTGTCAGACCAGCTCCACCAGCCCCCAGTAGACCTGGCCTACTATATTGAGCCCCATGTTCAAGGTACCCAAACCCCTGACTATAGCACCACCCTTCTAACCATTTATTAACTTGCCTAATCCTCCTAGCCTTTTCAAGGTCCTGCCCTGTATCCTGGAGAATTGACGAAAAGACAATCTGAGCTCCAGAGCCCCTAACCACCTCTCCCAGAGCTCTGTAGTCCTTCTTTATGGTCTCCGGGCTACTGCTATCTATATCAGTAGCACCCACATGTATTACCAGGAGTGGGTAATAGTCAGTGGGACCGACTAGAGCAGGCAGCTTCTCAGCCACATCCCTGATCCGAGCCCCTGGCAGGCAACACACCTCCCTTGAGCCTGGGTCAGGCCGGCAGGTGGGTGCCTCTGTGCCTTTCAGAGTAGAGTCCCCGACTACTACGGCCCGCCGCTTTTTCCTGGCAGCACCAGTAGTGACCTTCTTTACCAGTGCACTAGCTGGTTGCGCCTGGTGGGAGCGCCGTTGCTCATCAGTCCCCTGCAGGATAGCAGAGCGCTGTTGCTCATCAGCCCCCTGCAGGACAGCAAAGCGGTTCTGGGTGGGGACAACAGATGTAGGAGGAAGCCCCTTGCTTTTAATTGCCCTCTTCCCCCTTTTTTTGTTGTTTTTTTCTGTTACCTTTTCCCAGCTTCCTGGGTTAGCAGCCTCCTTTCCTGCATGGGCAACAGTAGACACTCGAGGCCCCGGAACAGTCTGGTCCTGGAGCAAGCAGTGCTGCTCCCCCTCAGCTTCCCTGACACCTTTCAGCCTGGTAACAGCTTCCTGCAGTTCAGCCACCTGCTGCAGGAGGACCTCCACCAGGGAACGCAGAGTGCAGCCCTGCCCATTGCTCACCCTTCCCTTAGGATACCCCGAGCTCTGCACTACAGCCTCCCTTCCGGTCGGCTCCGTCTGGGTGCCTATGCTGGCCACCACCGGCGCAGCCAGAGCAGAGCTCCCAGACCGAGCCTTGCCCGTACGGCGAGTGTTCACCATCCCACCCACCACCCTGCTCGCCTGCCCGCGCGAACTGCCGCGCAAACTGCTTCGAGCCCGCCCTGTTCACCGCGCTCCCTGGGGCAGGTTTTTAACCAGTCAGTTCTGGCGCCGCCCCCTCTGAGTCAGCCTCTCGCCTCCGCGGAGCTGCAGGCTCCTGGGCAGGCCTTGTCGAGGACTTGAAGGGCAAGTTGCTGCTCCGAAGTGAAGCTCGTAGACGCCGAGCCTCCCCCCCCCCCTCCGATCAGGCGCTGCAGGCCTCCCCTCGCTTGTTTTGTATTGTTTTGTTTTGCTTTTTGTTTGTTTGTTTGTTTGTTTGTTTTTGTTTTGTTTTGTTTCAGGAGAGCAGATTTTTCTTGATCCCCTTGTACTTTTTAAAGGGTTTTGGTTTTGGATTTGTCCTAGGTTCAGCAGTAGCAGTCATTTTTCTCCTTCTTACTAGCTGGTGCAGTGTTGTGTTTTTGACTTTCAGCCTGGGAACAGCACTGATAACACCGATGTTTTCAGTTGCTGCTCAGTAATGTTTACTCTCACCAAGGACTTTCTGAGTCTCATCCTCTGCCAGGGAGGAGGGGAAGCTGGGAGGAAGCAGAGACAGGACACCTGACCCAAACTGACCAAAGAGGTATTCCATACCACAGCACATCACGTCCACTATATAAGCTGAGGGCATTTACCCGGAAGGATTAGATCACTGCTGGGTGGGGCTGGGTATCAGTCGATGGGCTGGTTGCATTCTCTTCCCTTGTTATTTCCCTTATCATTATTATTATTGGTGGTAGCGGTAGTGGTTTGTGTTATACCTTAGTTACGGGACTGCTCTTATCTCAGCCTGTGGGAGTTACATTCTTTTGATTCTCTTCCCCATCCCTCCGGGAGCTGGGGGGAGAAAGGGGGAGAAGTGAGCGAACAGCTGCGTGGTTTCTGAGTGACAGACTGGGCTTAAGCCATGACAGGGTTTTGTTTATATCTCATTAGATTTTTACATGTTTTTTCATAAGGAGTCAATGTTTCCTTGTTTGTCACCTGCTCTTGCAAAGTTCATACCAAGCAGAAAATGGAAAAATAACATTTTTAGAAATATGGTACCAAAATTCCAGTGTTATTTGCAATATTTGGAGTCAAGAATAACTGGGGCATGTGAGGATTTTTTTGTTTGTTTGTCTGGAGTGAATACTAGTTTGATTAGATGTTTATTAATTTATCAAATTAAATATACAATAATTAAAGTTTAACAGCAAGCTAGAAAAGATGATAAACACTACAGGCCTCTTTAGTTTTCTGGTAATGAAAGTTTCACTTACACAAGCAAAAGTTTATTTAAAAACAGGTGCACAGAAGGATGCAATTATGCATGGTGTACTTCTCCATGAATTAAATTAATATGTCATAAGGAATTTCAATGGATTTCTGTTTTCCCTGTGGCATTTTCTTCTTTATTCTACTGTGGCATTCTTGCCTAAAGAATCTACTGCTTGTTGTCCAAATCATCTAATAATTTCACTAATTAATAATAAAAATATTTTTTGTCCCAGTAATGGGAAGAAGTTGAGTTCTAAAGCTGAAAATTATCAGTCTCAGTTCTATAGAGACATATTTCTCCAAGAAATTCAAATAAAATCCTATTTATTGACCAATGATGTGCTCTGTTGTCTCAAGGGTTTTCTCTACTTACCGTCAAAATCACGTTTTGCCACCTTCTACTATTCTTTAAGGAACATATTTAGTTCCTGTGGGAAAGATGTTCAGTGTAAACAGAGTCTGCATAATATCCATGTACTGAATTTAAGATTTCTACTAAGAAAAAGATCTAAGACTTCTTTTACTGTTTGACTACTGCTGAAAACAAATTCTGCTTTTCATTACCAAGACCCTACCTCTGGGTTCATATTAAAGGTATGAAGAGAAATTCTTTACCTTGTAGTAACTGCAAACAAATGCCTTCTGGCATTCATATGACCACCCCAATACCTTACCTTTCAGAAACAATTTGCTCATGCATTTTGCAAGAGCAAGGAAGCATGAAATGACTTGTCCCTGGCATCATAGTAATGTCAGGAGGGTTTCCAGCTTGTTCTAGGTGTATTGTTTGTATTGCTGATATAAGGAGCTGAATTCCAACACCATCAACTCTTCCCCTAAAATTATTTACAATTGCCTGCAGACACTTGTGGTGTTTTCTCACTCTTAACACAAAGGTGGACATTCTGCTTTATACAATTTTCAAGCTTCAAGTACTGCTCTGTTTCTCCAGTCTTGAGGATGCCATCCAAAAACCACTGTATAACAGCTACTCTACAGTGATATGAAAAAAGATAATGTTGCATCGCTGCACCCCAGAGCAACAATTTACACTGGAATAATCCTTTTGATAACTGATAGCAAGCAAGGGTGGCCACCCAGCACCACCTTCCAGTAAGGTGGGATGGAGCTCAGCTAGCTGCTGTCCTCCCATGATGCGCTGAGTAAAGGAGGCATTGATCCATGTCTGAAGAAAGATTGATTGCTACTTCGTAATCCTCATAAACTGGTACACTGCCGTCTGCTTTCACTACAGTACACATGCAACAGGGAAGATTGTCCCTTTATTTTCTACCTCTCTGCCCTATTGTTTCACAGAGATTTTTGGAAGACTTTGCAGGGGCTTTTGTATGGATTGTGGAACCGCTCTGCTTTTGGACTTGACTTTTAGACTTGACTTTTGGACTCAGCACTGTTAACAGAGCCTGCTCCTGAGGTGAGTATAGATGTTTGTTCAATAAGCAAATCCCTACTGACCAAGCATACTGAATAACAGCTGACCTCTCTCCCTAATCCAGTTTTGTAGCAGACTCCCGTAAACCTCCAGACCCCATTTACAGTTATTGCCTAATGATCCCATATCTTCTATCAGTCCCCAGAAGCCAGCAGACTGGCACAGGAGGGTATCCAAAAGCCCCAGTCTAACACAGACTGCACACAGCTTCCCCCAGCTTTTGTCCTACTTTATTGCTACTGACTGAACTAAGATTAACAATTTTTTGAAATAAAGACCATTGATAACACATTTCTTTAGAAAACTGGAAAGCAGCAGTCACACTGAAGAACTGAGTATCACAAATACTGAGATTTTCTTAAACTGGAAACCCATACGGTATGGCAAACTCTTTGGCAGTCATGCCTTTGTTCTGGCTGAGAAACTGGTGAAATGGTACATGTTTAATGATGTTCCTGTTTTCAAACCACAGTTCTGATGTTTTTCGGGTAGTAACAGACTATGCTGCTACTTTAAGCTACAACACTAAGTAAGGAGTTATTTGGTTTGCTATGCCTAGAAGTCACGTGCTCAATGAATAAAAAATATCTCTAGCATTGAAATAATAGCAGCAAACCTTCAAAGTGTCTCATATGTCCAGGTATCTTACTTTCAAGTTAGCTGACCTCACCCTGCAGAGATGACATTTACTTATAATTAACTTAAAAAAAAAGGAGATAAAACCCAAGGTCTTCAAATCATGTGTGACTCAAGTGAGAGAAAACATATACAATCCCTGCAGTCTTTCACATCAAATTATAAACATACAGATAGACAAACATTCGAACAAGCATCGCATACTTAATACAAAATAAAATGAGAAGTAGTACAGAAGTAGGAGAGTTAACTTGGAAAAACATTTGCAAAAGACTTTAGCAACTCACTTTCAACACACTTAGTTGCTAATAGTGCATTTAGTTGCTGGCCATAGATGCAAATAGCAGGAGTCAGAAGCAAAGTGCTACAGGGAAGGCCAACTTTTAGGAGTTTTTAGGTCAGCAGGAAGACAGATCATTTAGCACATACTACTCTGTATCCTGACTTTTGTGCTTTTGATACTTTCTCTTCATGTTGTTCTCTTTTCAGCTATTAACTTAGCCCTGCAAAATTTTGTCTTTACAGAGAATTTCACTATTTCTCATGATCTCCTAAATCTGAACATTGGTGAAATTTGTCTTCAAGCAACAATTTCACTCCAGACGTCTTAATGCCATAGCACCCAACAGTGGCCTCAGGAGCCTCTTGTCCACCAGCAGTTACTTCAGCCCTCAAGGCATTTGTATGGACTCCATCAGAACCACATCCTGAGCTACCTCCCCTAATCTTGTCGGTGAACCCAGCAGGGGCTTCGTGAGATGATCTGTCTCATTTACCTGTGGCAATGCCCTTGCACAGACATCAAAGCTCATAGGGGAGACTGGAAAGCTTTACCCTGAGGAAGAGCCTTGCTACTCTTCAGTCACAGTATAAAAATGTATTTTTACACGATGAACCTCAAGAGCAAGAGAACATCATGCATAACCGCATCCCAAACCAACAGGTCGTCGCCTAGGGCCCAATGCACTGTACACTAGGTTATGACATAAGGCACACTGAAATTTTATAAATCTTATTACAGAGAAATAAGATAAAATCCAGTAACTTATAGAAATGTCTTTTCTCAAATTGTTTTGTTGGAAATTTAGCCCATTCTCTACACATTTTAAAGTAAACTTCCTTCCCTATTCTCAGGACAAGAAAAATTGCTCACAGGAAGGAAGCAGGTGCTTGAGACAGTCAGGCCTGAAATATAGGTCAGCAGGCTTGAGCAGGAAACCAGAGCTAGGAAACTAGTGAAACTATTTGTGCAGGGAAAAACCTGCAAGGTTACACAAGTTTAGGATTAACCATTGGTCACAGAAGTCAATTTTACCCCTTTCTCTTCAGCGGTCTGGAATTTTACTTCTACTGTACACAGAAGAAAACAGCTATCTACACATTTTACTTATTACCAGCAAATTTCTATAAAACAACATAAAAGTAAGTGCTTTGACTTTTCTCTGAACTAGATTTGTCTGTTAAGTAACATTAACTGTGCATGCCTATGCTAGCCCATTTTTGGTTGCGTCATAGAATAGTTTGCATCCCTACACCTAAGCTTTTCATCCCACAAGATGAGAGCAGCATTCTCCATATCCTCTATCAGAATTGTCCATGGCCTGTGCTGTTCCCTAAGCCACCTTTAGCCTTGCATGAAGAGCACATGTTGACCACTAAAACTGTACTAAAGAACATGCTAATGATTCAACAGAATTAGGATCTGCTTACATGTATCATGACCTTACTTAATGGACACCCACCCTACCATGGACATAGCCAAAGGGACCGCAAATCATGAAGTCCAACTGTTGCCTGAATACAGCAATTGCATCTTACAGTATTCTTATTGAACTCATATGCCTCCATTTTAAAAAGTAGTGTGGGCTTTTCTCCCTCTGCTGAAATGGGCAGACACTTGGATTACAAAAACTGTCTTCTTCCCAGAGGAAGCATCACAAGGCTTTCAAACTCTACAAACTCTACAGTTTCTGACCAGATAGCTGTTTAAGGTGGAAAATGCAAACCCCAGAAGTCTGAAAACAAGACTACCGCCAGCCCGTGGGGGAAAGGCATGTCCTTCCTTCCAATTCTGTTTTCGCAGGGAGCAGTAATTAGCAGTTTCTGGGCCTGTCTGTGAGTCTGTTCCTTGCAGAAAGTAGCCACTTGCTTCTCTCTTATAGTCTGACCCTGTGCCACAATCTCCCTGCCTGCTCTGCCTTTTCCTCCAACCCCACCTGCCACGTCTTGGCTCCAAAAGTTCCTCCTGACTGGAAAGGTAGGGGGAACCTCCCCATCTCTGCAAGAGCTTTGCCTTGTCAGCCAGCATGTGACAACTAAAGAGTCTTCCAATGCTGCCCAGAAACAAGCTTTTTAAGAAAATACTTAAGCATTAACAGAGTAAACAACCATAGCCTCTGTTGCATACTCCTGTGTCTCATCTGCAATGCTGCTCCAGAGCCTCACTTCTTTCCTAATTAATAGAGTTCTACTGATCAGCCTAAGGTTAATTCTTAGCTCATTCACATCTACTTGTTTTTTGTGCCAATACTATGTGCCAGGTGGTGTATAAGGGCCAGACACTGGACAAAACTCATTCCCTGGAGTCTTACATTGCTATGAAAACCTCTGTATGCTGAAGAACACTTGCAATGATTCCAACCAATCTCTGAATTTAAATGGATCTCATTTTTTTTGTGAAGTCCTCCAAATCTGTCATTGGTAAAGCAACTGCAGGGCCCACAAACAGCAGTCAGCTGCTAGGCTGACTTCAAGCTACAGCAAAGTCCACTGCAGAGAGACATCTATGGAGGAAAGGCCAATAACCTAGTCTGGGAATTCCAGTGTGGATCCATACAGATTTACCAACTTGAGCCTGTTTTCACATAAATTAGTACCCAGTTAATGCAACATTCCCTGGACTATTAGACTGGGGAAGAAGTGGTGAACACGCCCTCCTCTCCAGGGCTATTTTCACACTGCACTGCCTACTAACAGCTATGCCTTAGATGGCTGCAAGCAGCACCAAGGGCCACCTTGTCTCCTTCCCAAGAACAAGAAAGAATAGGTGATCAGACCAAATGATTCATCCTTCCATGTCTTCAGATTAACTGGGTAACTGACTCTGCACCAGCTAACATAGTAAGTGTTGATGCCATTTAGTAAAGGTTGTGGAAGCTGGGAGGATGAATTTGTGAATTCCAGTGTGAAACAGAAAAAGATGTGTCTGTAATGAACTTCTGGAAGAAGAAATCACATTGAAAACTCTTTCTCATGCTTCTGCATGCTGTCATAAACCAATGCATAATGAAAAGCATTCAGAGACAGCTTTTAAATTATTTTAAGCTTTATTGCGTGCTGCCCTAAAGATACTTTAGTATAACATGGCACAAGTTTGTTGCCCATGACATTTATTTAAATTCCTACAACATGACACCTTGCCATAGTGTCTGCAGTGTGATTCAAGAATGGAACAAGATGCAAACAAATGTTAATGCGCCATATGCAAACAACACTAAAATTTGCTGTTGGCAGCAAAGTGTTATTCAAAAATCTTCCAGCTATGACCCTTATTAAAAATGTCTGCAGTGAAGTACTTGAATTTTTATGAAAAGAAATAAATCTGCATGCTTTTTAAAATTATCTGTGACTGAGATATGCTTAAACTTTTTTTCTTATTACTACTGACACCAGCATACACCTCTTAAACTTGATAAAACCTACCTTTATTAATAAAGTATTGAATCATATATTTTGTACTATGAACAACATGGACTTCATCCGTTATGATAGATCGACAGGAATTACAATTTTGCTTTTCATTTCAGAATTTTACATCAAAGTTGAGAAAAGTTAGCTCAAAAAGAGGAAGAACTACAGTAAATTCAGCCAGTCTTTGTAACAACTTTATGCTGAAAGGACTCTTTGTCCAGGAAATATCACCTAAACCAACACACTGCTGTAAGATGTCTGACTTCAGATGAAAGTCCATCCCAGGAGAAAACTTGTTGCAACTGTACAATATGTCTTGAAATAGAAAAAAGACCTGACATGTTAGTATGGCCAGCAGAATATATGCTCTTAAATGCTTTCTTATAAGATGGAATCAATTCATTCTGAAAACCTCAAATAACAGTATAAATCAAAGTCTACAGTATTCAGTGTACTGAATGATAAATAAGACAGATTTCTGTAGAAATTGCAGGTGGGGAAGATTTAGCAGATGTACCTCTCTTTTCATGTCAAGCAGCAATGGAGAGGTTCCAAAAACGCTCAGCCCTGTCTGTCCTCTGGCAAGTGAGGGTTATCACCACACGCTTAATATGCATTTTGCTAACTGTATGTGGTGCAATACACTGCAATGGCCAGATACATACCTTCTGATGTCATCAAAACAGAAGATTTCAGTTACATGGTTTAGTGTGTGGTGTCCTTGCACATGTATGGCAGGAGACTGGAACTAAATGATTTTAAGGCCCTTTCTAACCCTAACTATTCTATGATTCTATGACTGTCAAGATTGAAAGTAAATGTTAACTTTTTTTCCCACTGGCTTTTAATGACAGTATAGAATCATAGAATAGTTAGGGTTGGAAAGGACCTCAAGGTCATCGAGTTCCAACCCCCCTGCCATGGGCAGGGACACCTCCCAATAAACCATGTCACCCAAGGCTATGTCCAACCCTGCCTTGATCGCCGCCAGGGATGCAGCATTCACAGCTCCCTTAGGCAACCCATTCCAGTGCCTCACCACCCTTACAGTAAAGAATTTCTTCCTCATATCCAATCTAAACTTCCCCTGTTTAAGTTTTAACCCATTACCCTTTGTCCTCTCACCACAGTCCTTAATGAAGAGTCCCTCCCCAGCATCCCTATAGGCCCCCTTCAGGTATTGGAAGGCTGCTATGAGGTCTCCACGCAGCCTTCTCTTCTGCAGGCTGAACAGCCCCAACTTTCTCAGCCTGTCTTCATACGGGAGGTGCTCCAGCCCCCTGATCATCCTCGTGGCCCTCCTCTGCACTTGTTCCAACAGTTCCACATCGTTTTTGTGTTGAGGACACCAGAACTGCACACAATGCTCCAAGTGAGGTCTGACAAGAACAGAGTAGAGGGGCAGGATTACCAACCTCGACATGCTGGTCATGCTCCTTTTGATGCAGCCCAGGATACAGTTGCCTTTCTGGGCTGCAAGCGCACACTGAAGCCGGCTCATGTTCATTTTCTCATCCACCAACACCCCTAAGTCCTTCCCCACAGGGCTGCTCTGAATCTCTTCCCTGCCCAACCTGTAGCTGTGCCTGGCATTGCTCCGACCCAGTGTCGGACCTCGCACTTAGCATGGTTAAACTTCATCAGGTTGGCATCAGCCCACCTCACAAGCATGTCAAGGTCCCTCTGGATGGCATTCCTTCCCTCCAACGTATCAACCGAACCACACAGCTTGGTGTCATCTGCAAACTGGCTGAGGGTGCACTCAATCCCACTGTCCGTGTCACCCACAAAGATGTTGAACAAGACCAGTCCCACCACTGATCCCTGAGAGACACCACTCATTACTGGTCTCCAGCTGGACATTGAGCCATTGACCACAACTCTTTGTTTGTGGCAATCCAGCCAGTTCTTTATCCACCGAGTGGTCCACCTATCAAATTGATATCTCCCCAATTTAGAGACAAGGATGTCATGTGGGCCAGTGCTGAACGCTTTTGCACAAGTCCAGGTAGATGACGTCAACTGCTCTACCCCTGTCCATCATTTCCATAGCCCCATCATAGAAGGTCACCAAATTGGTCAGGCAGAATTTCCCCTTAGTGAAGCCCTGCTGGCTGCCACCAAGCACCTTACTGTTTTTTGCATGCCTTGGCATGCCTTCCAGGAGAATCTGCTCCAAGATTTTGCCAGGCACAGAGGTGAGTCTAACTTCATTCCAAAGAAAGAAACTGGTAGCAGTGGTTAGAAGTGTAGTCAAATGTGCAATCTTCCAAGACAGCTATACGTAAAATCTTCTGCCTCATCCACACAGATGCTAGGGTAAAATCATTAATTTGTTTGATTAATTAAATCATTGATATGTGTGGCTGGTCTTTGCCTTTTTCCTATTCCCAGCAATATCACTTTACATAACACACATTCATTTCTCAGTGTTTTCCCTCCCATATTTACAACAGCCCCATTTTCCTTCAAACCACCTCTTTTGGCTCATCTTATTGGGCAGCTCCATTTGCCCTGCCTTTGGGGCTCCCCATGCACCCAGGCCCATCCCTAGCTATCACAGCAACAGCACAGCCCTGCCTCATCCCTTCTGCAAACAGCTGCACATCACTTGCCTTTCAGGGCACCAAGTAAGGGCTTGAATAAGCTTTAGATGTAGCAGCCTTTGAAGCCTTGCGTAGGAATCAGTGTCACTGGAAAGAAAGAAGTGTGACCTCCTTCAACCTCTCATCCTGTGGGCGTCAGACCAGAACATGCGTTAGCCTTAAAACGTGTTGAATTAATTTGTACAGTTGTGGCAGATAATGATTGTATGGTGCTTTCTGTACATTGTACTTGAGATACCCTAACGCAATACACATGTTCTAACATAGTCTGTACTTTTAAAGACAGTTTCAAGAGCCTGTGGTGTATCTACTCTCTATCGTGCCAGTTAGACAGCTAGGAGCAGATAGACAAAGCTTGCAGGAGTTCCTTATTGTCTTTCACCCAAGCAATGTACATCCGAACTCACTGTTCATATTCCAGCAACAAACTGTCACATGCAACAAATACCTTTCATGCCTGTAACTCCAAATTTTATTAAAATAGGTGAAGATTAAAAAACAATTAACCAAATTGCAACTCAGATATCTGATTACCATGACCCACCTCATGTCTCATATAACTTTTCTAAGTAATCTGAGACCCTTGTACATGTTAAACATGCCTGTTCTATGATCCCCCAGTCTTTGGGGAGGCTGTTCAAACAACCCTTTGGACTTCTATTTGCATGGTGTGGTAAGCAAAGTAGGTAGTTTGGATAGTTATTTTCCATTATGCGAAGAGAGGAGGTGTTTCTTGTTCAGTAGGTAGCATCCTTCCCATTCATCTCTCACAAGGCTCACCTCAAGACCTATGTGAGTTGAAGGCATGAGAAGTTATTTCCCACACCACAGGTAGGTGGGCATATAAGTCCCTTCACCAGACGTGGCCTGCATGGGCTGGAAGACAAGTGACCTAGATCCCATTCTCGTTGGCTATATTCAGCTTTTATTCAAACTTTGTACTTCTGGCAAGTACTGTTGTTTGGTTTTAACACAGCTAAGTGGGTTTTTTTTTTAACACACACTAAGTTTCATTGAACTTCACATTGAACCTGCTCTTTGCGCGCACACTTTTACTTTCAGTGTCTTCCCACAGGATGCACGAACTGGTGGATTGATCAAGGATTTTTCTGATTGGGGGCAGAAAAATACACTTGAAAGCCTCACCTTTTCACCTGAAAGAAAAGCAGGAAACAACCTTTTGCTTAATGAAGTTGAGGAAATGATTAATAGAATTGATGAAAGCAGTGGAAAACTATTTCCATGAACAACTGTTTCTTCATACCATTTCTCATGAAAAATTTCAACACACTTATTTTTGTGGCCATGAAGGAAAGGTGGATGTCCAAAGATTTCTGCTTATATTAGAGGATTTGTTGTAGAAAAGAAAAAAATACCACTGCTTCTCACTTACTTAGTTCAACCTTTGAAAAGCCTATTTTTGAATTTCTGATTAAAGTCTCCCTAAAGTTCTTAATCTGAATCCTTCTTTCTTCTTAAGTTGCATTTACTGTTCTCCTTATTTAAAAGAAATGTATTTAAAATTATTCCACCATTTCAGAACAAAAAAGAATCTGATGTTTTGGAGATAAATACCTAAAGTGAAATACTGCCTCTCTGCAGTTAGTGGGAATTCTATTGAGGTACAGAAGTCACCATAAACAGGGGAATGAACAAGGGTTGTTTGAAACTCATCCGTCAGACGGAGCAGAGGAGCCTGCTTTTCAGCATTCAACTTCTGGAAGAGAGGCTGACACCCCTAGCGACTAAATCTGAACAACGATTCAACCGGCAATGATGACACAAAGCTAGAAAATTATTCTAAAAACTCATTCTCAATAATATATACAATGGAGAGGTCTCCAGTAGCTGTAAGAAGGCAAGAGCACAGAGAAGCTGTCCACCTGACAGTCAGAGGACCAGGCTGCCACTGTTTCCAAGCTCATTCCCATTTAACTACAAAATGCTTTCAACGTGTTAGAAATTCTACAAAAATTGGTTAATATAAACTTTAACAAAAAGCTAAAAAACAGTCTGCTTATGGCATTGCTTCTATTTCCATTCCACCAGGCTCTGGGGTCTTGGCCCTTGGTTTCATGATGTTGTTGGGCTGCATTAATGAAGTCGCTCTCTTAAAACAGGAATGTTTGTCATTAGTGTCAATCAAAAGGTAATTTGAGAAGTGCTGTGCCTCTTTAAAATATAACCAATCAAAAATACACAATACAGTTACTTTTTTTTCTTATAATTTTCCTGAATTCCCTTTACCACCCATGAACATTCTTAAACGTCTAAAATTATCTTATATTTGGTAATGACTATGAGCTTCCCCTTTTGAAGGTAAACCAGCAACAGGATCCTAAATCTAATTTGGGTTTCTTTCCTCATCCAAGAATATTGTAAACAATCAGTTTCTTCTCGTGGGAAATCAGTTTAAAACAAGCAACTGCAGAGAAGTTCCTTTCAGACATGTAGAAAGGTGTTCTGCAGAATGAAAACAGCAACCTCACTTTTCTCTTGGCTGGCAGGTAATGGAATTTGAAATGCATGAATAAAGTGCTTGTGAGAGCTCAGCCAACCAAACTCATATTCTCTCCTCCGCAGTTAGGACTACGTCTGAGGGAAAGCAGGTCAGATCCCTCAGTCCCTCTGGCAGGTGAACAACTTATTCCATCCTTTTTCTCTTGTTTGTTTGGAAATCAAAAGGAATGATTTTCTGAGAGAAAGCTGGTTGTGTATGCATTAATCATAGCCATTAGTGGGGGAATGTCCTCTGAGGCTATACAAAGAAAGGAAAAGCAAGCTCCTGCTTCAGGAAGCAAGCCCTTAGTATGGTGCTGCAAAGACAAGTCAAGGCAAACAGTTGACTTGCTAGTGAGGGTAGGCCAAGGAAGACCATGCTGTAATGCACTCCAACAGTAGGATGTGGAGGAAGATATGTAGGGCAAGACTTCTCGGAATATTTCAGCACACAAGGATGCAATCAGGGACCAGTGGGATTTCCCAAAGTTTTGGAGCAACTCAGGTGCTTTACACCCTGTTATGGTTTTACCCCAGCTGGCAACTAAAGTACCACACAGCTGCTTTCCTGCTCTCCACCACACTCTGTTAGGATGGGGAGTAGAACTAGGAGAGGTAAAAATGTGTGGGTTGAGATAAGAACAGTTTAATAATTGAAATAAAGTAAAACACAATAGTAGCAGTAGCAATAGTAGTAGTAGAAATAATAATAATAGGAATAAAACCACTGAAAGATAAGTGATGTACAATACAATTGCTCACCACTCACTGACTGAAACCCAGCCCATCCCCAAGCACTGATGAGTAGCTCCCAGGCAACTCTCTCCTGTTTATACACTGGGCATAACATGCCGTGGTATGGAATGCCCCTTTGGCTAGTTTGGGTCAGGTTTCCTGTCCCTGCTCCCTCCCAGCTTCTTGTGGATCTGACAGAGCATAAGGGACTGAAAAGTCCTTGACTTCGAGTAAGCACTACTTAGCAACAACTAAAACATCAGTGTGTTATCAATATTATTCTCTTACTAATACAAAACGGAACACTGTACCAGCTACTAAGAAAAATATTAACTCTATCCCAGCCAAAACCAAGGCACACCAGCTTTCTAGAAATCCCTCTCATTCTCATGATGGGTCAGAGCTTGCAAATCTGACTGATCATCTGAGTATTAAATACCCCACAAATGGCCAGCGCTGTGTGGGAAAGAGGTGTTCTTAGAACCTTCCTTAGATATAGAGCCAAGTTAATGGGCCAAATTGCAGCAGCAGCACGGCAGCTGTCTCAGTCAGGTACCTCCTCTGAGCCTATTGCCATGAGCTTTGTACGTTGTGTCAGGTGAGGGTACATGTTCACAGGGCTTGTAAAAGTATTATCAACCCCTGAAGGGAGTGAGAGGAAGACATAGCACTAGAAGAAATGTAGGTCTTGAGTAGGTACCTGCAGTTTAAAAGTTAAAAAGTGAAGCTAAACTAAACTGAAAAGCTCAATATACCTTGCTAAGCTCAAGAATTCTGGGTATTATACACTTTCATACATCACACACAACTGTAGTCACATACCTTCTAGCAGGAAACAGGGCAGACCTAAGTGCTGACAGCCTCATTATTTATTGTCTGCACATAATTTTTTCCATTCACTGTTCCATCTTTCTATTATGTCATTCTTGCTCACCTTCATTTTTCCCTTTGGCTTCCAAACATGTTTTTTTCACAGTATCATAAAGCATCCAGAGGACTTTAAGCTTATAATAATATAGTGAATAGTATTAATGTTAGGTGTTGGCAAAATGATGATTCAAAATACATTCTCGGTGAGAAAGAAGAGGTGTATTGTCTGTCATCATAATTGACAACTACTCTCACCTCAAATCTCCTGACTACTGAGATGGATGCCACCACATTATTGCCCTTTGAAGTCCCCATCCTGCCACCCTGCACCAACCACAATGGAGCATCTTGCAGCACTGCTGGAAAACCAGAGATTCAGTTTTCACTTGGACTTCAAAATGCCTTTAATCCATCACAGCTGCAGCCTGAAACTCAGAGCAAGGTAGGAAAAGTCCCACACATTCTCGTTTTTAGGAGAATTTAATGTTGCTCTGTGTTTTTCCTTTTTTTTTTTTTCTTTCCCTAAGAAATGAGTTTGATGGTGCCCTTGTAGTTGTGCATGGTCACATATACCCACTGTTTCAAGATCGCTGTGGTTTAATATTACCATTAATCAATGCAACACGTGTTAACTAAGTATGTCTTTCTGCTCTTGTATGATTTATTATGTCTTCATTCTTTAATGTGTTTGATCAGAAAACTAATTAAACAATGAACTGTGACAGCAACACATACTTCACATCAATTATTTAAAGCCGATTTCTTGGAATACAAATGCGATAATGAATACATGAGTTACCATGGGTTACACTTTATTTCAAATTATCTGAACTGTTATTAGCACTTATCCTTGGCTTTTCCATTTATGAGCAAACTAGATGTGATACTTTGAAGACAAGCGTACTAAGTTTGTATCCAACACTGATACTTTAAATATTGGCAAGTAAGGAGTGAGTTCCTAGACTTGAATTACTCTACAGGTATGTTCTATATTTAACATCTGCTTTTTGAAACAATGTAAGGCCATGTTTGTCATCTTCATTACCAGTCACTGAATATACTTATATTGTATCTGGAAGATAATAGTAATGTTTCTATGAATAAAGCAAGATTTATTTCCCCTCATAGAAATTTAACAGATTTTGAAACTAATTGCTTACTTGTTCTTCAAAATGCATTCTTCCTGCACCATTGTAGTTCATTTTCCCATGGTTTATTCATCCTGGTTTGTGCTAGTCAGATTACCCAGGTGTTAGTTATTCAGCTCTTACAGACAGCAGAGCTGCTCACTTGCCTGAGGTGAGCACTCACATTCTACCTTCATATATTGATGCATAGCCCATATTTGTTTCCCTCATGGCTATTTATGAGCAGAGTCTCTCAAATATTTGTGTAGTGGAAGAACAAAAAAAAACCCAAACCAACAGTAACTATCCTGTACCCCTAAAGAGGGAAGCACTTAGTATCTCTTTTCATTAAATGCCGTACTGCTATTCAAAGCTCCCCTTCCTATCCTAACTGGGCATTGAGACAATAATCTAGCAGCCACTTTATTTCATAAGTTTGATGGATTCCTTAAGCCTGGGACCCAGATTGTTTGAGAAATACTGCATCCCTAAAACCATGCATTCATACTGGCCTTATAAAAATATACAATTTTGAGAAGCAATTTCCCCTGTTAAATACACTCTAGCTTCAGCCTTCTGCACCATCATGAAGTACTGGGAGTTAATTTCCTCAGTTACGTTTGAGATATTGCTCAGATCATCTCCCGTATGTGGCTGACCACAGCTGATCAGCTTTACAACAGGCAGGACATCTGGAAGAATACATTTCTATAACAAGTTTATCTTATGCCAGAGGAAGTGATGTTTGTGTGAGCAGGAGTTTACCACCTTTCTTGAAACAAGCTTAACAGTGTACTGTTACCATCTGACTTAGAAAAGGCACAGCTGCTTCCATCTGGATGAGTAAGTAAATTATCTGCCTGCACCTGTCCTTCACCTGTAGCTGATGACAACACATTATGCAAATCCCTGCACATTATTGAAAAAAGATAAGCAATAAGAAATGAGAGGTTTTCACAATCAGTGTACATTTGTTACAAGTTCCGTGTTCCTGAACAGACCTCCACTTTCTCCACCACAGTCATCTGGCATAGCAATGATTCTCTTCTAAATAACTACTTACTGCCTTACTATCTCCTACTTTCTTAAATTGGTGTCTCAGTAACAGAAAGGTGCATCTGTCTTCTTTCTGCCTTATGAAGAAGCCAGAACACACATTCCCCACTTGTGCAAGAAGTGTGTAAGAGTCCATACCTGCTTCTGGAAGTGCTAAAAAGAAATGGGTCATCATTTTGAATAAGGTAAGGATTCTGAATAGTTTTTAAATTCATTGATGCATTTTGGTACTACTACCATAACTGTTAAGCTCCTTCCCATTATGAATTTACAAATATGTATATTCTACACATATTTTCAGTATCACATGAAAATTTTGAGAAGGCGCAATCAATAACACAGCTCAGCCAAATCTTTGTTGGCTGAGAAATACAGTTTTTTTGTGAGATTCTCTAACAGTTTTCTACATTAGGCTACAGAATGCAAGCACCAGGGTGTTTTGAAGCATTCTAATGTGCTATAACATGTTTAACATTTATGTTATACACTGCCAGATAAAAACACTGCTTCATAGCAAAAGATTTATTTTAATCAACCTAGTTCACACAGTCTGCAGCCTGCAGTATGGTAAATATATTACACAAGCTTTGCAGGCTGACCAGAGCTTAATACATCCTCACAGCTCTCTGATTTTGTATATTCTAGGAGTTGTCATTAATTATGCTACAGATAAAAGGACACTATTATCTGCAGGAAAAAAACAGACCAAACAACTACAACAAAAACAAAAGCCCTAAAGAAGCCCACAAAAAAACACCACAACATAATGCAAAAAAAGCTCTAACCTTTCTGCATGCAAAACACAATCCTTTTACTCGAGAAAGATAATTGAAGGACAGCATTAGCCTTTACCTGAGATAAAGACTTTAAAGGCAAGCTGCTAAGAAAAATTAGCTCTGATAAGTAAGCAGTCATGCTTCTACCTGACCCTCAGCACTCTCACTTGTTCTACCTTCCCCACAATTTGCTGTGATGCTAGCTAACATTCTCATTCTGCGTTATCAGCTCCCAGCCTTGGGCTAGGCTTTCAGGCAGTCATGCCATTTGAACACCATTGGCATCATACTTCAAAAAGTTGCTTTCTGTTATCTCAGCCATTTTGTGAAAGTCTGATTGTGAATGTTTTTCCCAAGTGGGTGCTGGAAACTGAACGCTTTTTTTTATGATGTGCCAGCTTAGCTACAGCACACGCTCTCTGTGCAGCCTCTAGAAAGGTATTTTAGCTTTTTATATGGGTTAGAGCTCATTCAGAGGTCAGAAGCCACAGACCTGCTCACTGTCCCACAGGGTGTGTTTCTTCTAGGGGCAGTGCTGGAGTCTCCTTTACATGTCATATTTCTGCCTTTACTGCAGTGCCCAAGTTGCCTTCACTGCAATTCAAGGCATGGACCTTTAGAGCTAAAACAATTTCATATTGTCCTGTCATTGTCCAATCTTACTGAACTATTGAAAATTACAAAGTGTTTACGGCTGCCCTGGGATATGGTAGAATAAGGTGAACAGTGTTTCAAGGGAAATTCTGATGCTGAATATTTAGTGCCTTTTTTAGGATTTGCAACAAGTTCCCAAGCTACAAATGGAATGAAGAATGCCATTATATGGAAAAAAAAAAAAAAAAACCAGTCCTTTCAGAGAAGGCCACATGTGGACTGCTTCTGCCATGCCAGTTGCCCCAGAAGAACATCTGCTCCAGAAGCTTGTCTCCATAGGAGCATCTTCCTGCTCAAACTGTTTTAACTCAGTAGGTTTTTTTCCTAGATTTTGTTTCTTTGCCAGTACTCAAGCTGACCATGCAAGAGCTGAATACCCAAACCCACTAGAACAGGTGATTTATCCTTCCAGTGTCCTAAAGAAAAGTCTCCAACTTGCTGATAGAAAACCACATGTGGAATGTGGTTTACATTTCCAATTGCATTTTGCTAATTACTGCATCAAATTGAAGCTGGTGAAACAGAGGAAAGAGGATTTTTAAGACCTATTTAATATGAAGAGTGGTTGGAGAGTGACCTCTTACTGTGAAAAAGCAGAAGCTGCTAGTTTGCTAAGCATTGCTTTCAGACAACTGCTTGATAAGTCCTTTTTTTTGTCAGGCTAATTCTTTGTCAATGGAGACCAGTGGCTCAAAACTACAGTAGACTTGCTGCTTCTCAGAGGTACTCATGTCATGTAGCAGCCTGGCCCTCAGTTTGCACCAGGGTGGCAAACCAAATGTCTGTACTTTATTTTTGCCTTTGATACAAAGTGCTGCTTGTGCACAAAGACAGGCAGCCTTCTGTTACTAGACAGAAGACATCCAGACTCACTTCAATAAACCAAAACAAAACCAAAAAAAGCCCAATTTTACATGGCATGGAATTGTTTGCAGGAACAGGAAGATCACATAGATAAAACCCAGCTGCCATACATTGATATTTCAGTCTTCAAAGAGTTCTTCTTCATCTACATTGAGCCACCGTTACTGTGAAATTCCACGCTGGGAAGCTTTAGATGGATTACTTATGCCTTTCAAATGTCCTTTAAGTTCCCACACCCTTCTGCACTACAGGAAGGAAAAATGTGCCAGTCTGGGGGGGTCGATTAGGTTTTCTTCAAAGGATTATAAAAAAGTAACATTCTCCAAGTGCAACATTTTCTCACACGCTGAATTATCCTGAAGCATTTGTACTGCAAATATGACTCTAATTTGACTTTGCACTTCCCAAGTCATTACCTCACGGGTGTCTACTCAAGCATTATTGAAGGCAAAAAGCAGATGTTGCTGGGTAGCGCATGCATTCTTGAACACAGGCTTGGTCCCTTTCTTCTTACCATGGTGCAATCAGCAGTAATGTATGCTTTTGTCTCTCAAGTAAAAGTGCAAGCTTTCATCCTAATGAACAGTGACAACACTCAGGGAAGTGTTTTTCATGCAGACCATTTTTTCAGCCATCTTTCAAAATGAAAGCCTAACACTTGAAAGTGAGTGTTGCAGAAAGACCTGTTAGACTAGAAGTACACTTAGAAACTCAGAATAATTTCTAAAGCCAAACAGACTTCATTTGACCCAAACCAACCTATCCCCTTCTCTGTCATTTCTGTGCACTTCTGTAACATGCTCAGAGGCCTGTGTATCCAAAAACACATATAAGTTAAATATGTATAGTGCCATCACACAGTTGCTGGAATTATTTAGGCAACAGAAAATGAAAGGCCAAACTAAAGATGATGCATTCTAGGGTGTTGAAACTGCAGTGTGAAGAATTTTATGTAGACAGCCACTGCAGGAAGAACCCTGTCTGTTCAGAACCGATCTTTCCCCCTGCTGTTAATTTTTGAGGCTGACAAAGTGTGGTGGTTTAAGCCCAGCTATAACTCACCCAGTTCATTCACTCACTCCCCCATCTTTCTTCCCCCCCCACTCTGAGGGGCGGGGGAGGAGAATCAAAAGAATGTAACTCTCACGGGTTGAGATAAGAGCAGTCCAGTAACTAAGGTATAACACAAACCACTGCTGCTACCACCAATAATAATAATGATAAGGGGAACTATAAGGGAAGAGAATACAGCTCCTCACCACCCGATACCAAGCCCGACCCAGCAGTGAATTCACATTTCTGGGTCCCTGCCCCAGTTTTTACATCCTGGGCATGACGTGCTGTGGTATGGAACATCTCTTTGGCTAGTTTAGGTCAGGTGTCCTGTCTCTGCTTCCTCCCAACTTCCCCTCCTCCCTGGCAGAGCATGAGGCTCAGAAAGTCCTTGGTGAGAGTAAACATTACTGAGCCGCAACTAAAAACATCAGTGTTATCAGCACTGTTCCCAGGCCAAAAGTCAAAACCACAGCACTGTACCAGCTACTAAGAAGGAGAAAAATGACTGCTACTGCTGAACCCAGGACACAAAGCCAAAAAATACCCCAACTGTGTATTTTCTGGACCTAATAGGTCTGACTGGAAATACTGTCTCTCCTATCTGGCCCTGGGCAGGGGGATGATGTTTCTGTTATGGCTGCACATGAAAAAACAGAGAAGACTTTTCTCTGGCACTTACTACCACCAGCAGCTAAGAAGAAAAAGGCTACAAGGAAGGCAGACATATTTTGTCAAGAGGCATTTCAGGTCTTTAAGGTAAGATAAACACACAAATGCTCTGTATACTACTAAGTGTAGAGTAATTTTTCTTGGGTATATGGCAGGGTATAGCTTTGCCTCTGCTACTGTATTTCACTAAGTTTGAATGACCAAAAATTTTCAAAGCAAATGTGAAGAGTCTGAAATAATTTGTCCAAATTATGGGGTTTTGTTCTCGTTCATTTTTTCTTAGAATTTCAGGGAAAATATTTGTTATCAAGAATTTGCTCAAACAATTAACTTCAGTTACCCTTACCAGCGCTTCTAATAGGTTGCCAGATTCTTCTAACATGAATTTGAAATTTTCTTTAAAGTCTCAAATTCAGAGAATTAATTGCAAACATTCCAGGCATCTCTTCCCGTCAATGTTCAGGAAATCTGTACTTCCCCTGCGTGTTGTACTGAAAATACACCTGTCAAAGGAAGAAGGAAGTCCATACAGGTTAGTAGGTCCTTATGGCATTGTCAGTCCTACAAGGTTAAGCGTTGAAGTCTGAACATAAGCAGCAGCAAGAAAAAAAAGAAAAACTTTGAATATTTTCCTCACTATTTTGTTTGTACCTCTACAGTTTTCACGGCCCCTCATAAATCAGTCTTTTTGGCTCTCTGTCCATTCATTTTGTAACTATAATACAGTTACTGTAACTGTAGCTACTGTTGTAACTCATCAAAGAGCCATCAAACAAAAATTAAGAGTAAGTTTCCAGTGAAATGCAGCATCAAGAACTTCTCATGCAGGCTACTGCCAAAGTAAATTCTGAAGGCTCTTTTGTCAGTAAATGCTTCACAGCATTATAAAATGAAATTGTTTAAGGCAAGCAGTCACAGGCTGTAGAGGATATCACATATAACACAATGACATTTAAAGAGGCTTCAGAAGTTCTGTAACTGCAACCTGTATCTAAGTCATGGCATTATGTCTCAAACTTGCAGCTGTGCGTTTTAATATTTTGCTTCAATGTGACATTAACTCCTTTTGGCATCTTTCGAAATCATAAATCCATACAAATCAAAAGTTTAAATATTGTCAAGACAAATAAAATTGCAGTGATGTGCCTGGAGGGACTCTTAAGGTCTTTGATTCCTTTCAGAAACTTTGTCACCAAGTTGAAAAGAAGTTGGCATGGTTTTCCTGCTTCTCATGGAGATAGCTTAGCGCTGAATACTGCCAGAACTGAAGCTGCAGGAACAGGAAATGCGCTGCTGAGTTTTCTGCCTTGGTTAGGTTCAGTGTGTGTCATTCTTCCACACCACTCATCTCACTGCTTTACATTGTTCAAATATTAGCAGTTCTGCACAAGACAACAGGAAAAAGAATGAGAAACCTAGGGAGGATGCCTCCATTTTGTCCCCACAGCTTCAATTTCCCCTGTACCATGTTACTACCTTCTAACACCCAAGGGACTGAGACTTTCCTACCTTGTTACTATTTAGCAGTAAGGTGGAGGAGCTTGCTGCAGAATTGGAGCACAGCCTGCTACTCAGCCTTCAGGAGTTCCCCTGTCAAGAGATCAAAAACCTACATATTGCAATAGTTCTTTTTCACAGAAATGCCAACTTTTTTGTTTCAATTTATTTCTCTGAAAAGGTGGGACATCTAAAGAAAACATCTTCATAAAGAAAAAACAACAAACCAAACCCACAGAGGGGGGAGGGATCACTAATCAGCTTCAAAGTCAGGCTCTTGCTCTAAGTGTGATGTGCTGTGGGAAAAAAAGCTGCCTTCTTACTTATATGTAAAATAATTCATAAACTTTTCATGCTGTATTGACAATTAATACAATTAATTGTGACACGCTGACATGTCTACAGTTTTCACTTCTGTATGGACCCCCTTACAGTACTAAAAAGGATAGGGAAGCGCACAGGTGTGCTCATGTGTGCATACATCCATATACAACTGTATACATGTTTTCTTCTGAATGTGAGAACTGAATTAAGAGAGAGGGAACTGTGAGTGAGGGTCAGTGAAGGTCTCCATCCTTGAAGATATTCAAAAGTCATCTGGACAAGGTCTTGGACAATTGGCTGTAGGTGGCCCTGCTTGAGCAGGGGTGTTGGACGAGGTGACTAACAGAGGACCCTTCCTATCTCAGCTATTCTGTGACTGTGATTGTGTGAATTCTACAACTAGGAAAAATAACAGTAAAATAAAGAAATAAACAAACAAAATAAAATAATAAACCAACCAGCAATCAAACCAAAACCCATAAACCCTATTCTGCTGAAATATGAGGTGAAATTCAAATTTTGTTTCCTCCTTAGCAGTATTATTTGTTCAGAAGCATTAAGAAGAAATGTATCATACAGGAAAATGTTTGTCTCTCTGTTCATCCACCCGGAAAGTGCTCCGACAGTACTTAGAGCATGGTGGGGAATGTAGGGATGTCAAGAAGATGACGTTTTTGTACTGTCTTTCCGGCCTGCACCTCTGAGTTAGGATCCATCCCCAACCACAATTCAATGTCTTTGTTTTCTCTCTGCTTTGCTTTTGTGCAAGTGAGAATTAAATCCTTTGTCCCCAGCTGAAATGTCAGTTTTTTTTCAGCTGCTGTGTATGTCAGAGGAGTGCGCTGACTGCCAGTCACTGCCTTCAATTAATTCTAATTATGATACTATAATTGTTTCATGAAATACAAAGGTCTACAGTGCGGAACTAGACTACTATTTTTCAAGAGCATCTGCATTTCTTCAGATGTACTCTACTCAGTGTGTACTGAGTTTAAAATGCATTCAGTATCTGTCCATACCTTCAATAATCAAAAGTCCACTTGGCAACTTAACAGCTCCAAGACGAAAGGATCTTAAACTAAAATAGGAAGATCCTCTGAGAGATTCCTTGCAATATCATGAAGTTTCTGGCACACAGTCATCAGAGCTGAAGTCCATGTAAAACTTTAAGTGTAAAGTAATGTAAACTAGTAAACCGTAAACTAGGACTTTATTCACATGTCTCTTGGACATCAGAATTAAATATTTGTGCTTTACTGCCCCACACATGAAAGGAAAAAAAGCTTCTACAGGAAAAGCAGATGAGCAAAAATAAGCAAAGGGCAGAATGGTGCACCAGTGATGCAGACAGCTGCTTGCATTAAAGCATCACAGAGAAAAAGGTCACGAGTGAGAACAAGATCCCAAGGCCTCACCACCAAATTTAGCCATATGAATCAGCATTTCAAAAATAAGATGTCTGCTTTATCTTGCTTATGGTACCTAAAGTATAGAGGCCAAACAAGACTATGTAACACAAGTGTCTGGTTGAATACAGTGTGTAGAGACTGCCGTGCCTACCTGTGGGTGTAAAGGACCATGATGTGATGGATTTCTCAGCTAGACTAGCTCCTGGGAAAGCTTTGAAATAGCAGAGGAATGTTGCTGGGAAAGTTTTGGGAGTATTGCAGAGAAAGGTAGGCAAGATAAGAAGGAAGAAAGAAGTGAGAAGCAAGCAGCCAATCAAGGCAACTGGTGAACAAGAGACCCACCAATGAAGAAGCAAAGATACCCACATGGGTGGTGTTAGCTAACCAATTGTATTAGCTGCTCATACACGCGGGTACTTCGTATAGCCTATATCAACCCTGGACCTTCGGATAATACAAAATTTCGTTTCGTAACCAGAAACGGGGTCTGTGCCTTATTCTCCACACCTGCCAGAGCTGTGATTCATCAACTCCAGTAACCTATTTCCAAGAGCAGTAAGTGATATATGTTTTTGAGAATGCTACAAAAATAGTCTGTCATGAACAGTTAAGGAAATTACTTCTTCTTGGAGGGAATCATCTTTCTGGCCCTGAGTATTAACCAAAAGAACCAAGGATTGAAATGTGAACCCAGACCCTCGCTATTTTGAGCAAACACATAGAATCATAGAATCATAGAATAGTTAGGGTTGGAAAGGACCTCAAGATCATCTAGTTCCAACCCACCTGCCATGGGCAGGGACACCTCCCAATAAACCATGTCACCCAAGGCTATGTCCAACCTGTCCTTGAACACCGCCAGTGATGGAGCATTCACAACTTCCCTGGGCAACCCATTCCAGTGCCTCACCAACCTTACAGTAAAGAATTTCTTCCTCATATCCAATCTAAACTTCCCCTGGTTAAGTATGAACCCATTACCCCTGTCCTCTCACCACAGTCCCTAATGAACAGTCCCTCCCCAGCATCCCTGTAGGCCCCCTTCAGATATTGGAAGACTGCTATGAGGTCTCCACACAGTCTTCCCTTTTCCAGGCTGAACAGCCCCAACTTTCTCAGCCTATCTGCATACAGGAGGTGCTCCAGCCCCCTGATCATCCTCGTGGCCCTCCTCTGCACTTGTTCCAACAGTTCCATGTCCTTTTTATGTTGAGGACACCAGAACTGTACACAATACTCCAAGTGAGATCTCACGAGAGCAGAGTAGAGGGGCAGGAGCACCTCCCTCGACATGCTGGTCACTCTCCTTTTGATGCAGCCCAGGATATGGTTGGCTTTCTGGGCTGCAAGCGCACACTGCAGGCTCATGTTTATTTTCTCATTGACCAACACCCCCAAGTCCTTCTCCACAGGGCTGCTCTGAATCTCATCTCTGCCCAACCTGTAGCTGTGCCTGGGATTGCTCTGACCCAGGTGGAAGACCTTGCATTTAACATGGTTAAACTTCATCAGGTTGGCATCAGCCCACCTCACAAGCGTGTCTAGGTCCCTCTGGATGGCATTTCTTCCCTCCAACGTATCAGCTGAACCACACAGCTTGGTGTCATCGGCAAACTTGCTGAGGGTGCACTCAATCCCACTGTCCATGTCACCAACAAAGATTTCTAACAAGACCGGTCCCAACACCGGTCCCTGACAGACACAACTCGTTACTGGTCTCCAGCTGGACATTGAGCCATTGAGCACAACTCTTTGTGTGCAGCCATCCAGCCAGTTCTTTATCCACTGGGTGGTCCACCTATCAAATTGATGTCTCTCCAACTTAGAGACAAGGATGTCATATAAGACAGTGTCAAACGCTTTGCACAAGTCTAGGTAGATGACATAGAATCATAGAATAGTTAGGGATGGAAAGGACCTTAAGATCATCTATTTCCAACCCCCCTGCCATGGGCAGGGACACCTCCCACTAAACCATGCCATCCAAGGCTATGTCCATCAACTGCTGTACCCCTGTCCATCAGTTCCGTAGCCCCATCATAGAAAGCCACCAGATTTGTCAGGCAGGTCCCCTTAGTGAAGCCATGCTGGCTGTCACCAAGCATCTTGCTGTTTTTCATGTGCCTCAGCATGCCGTGCAGGAGAATGTGCTCCAAGATTTTGCCAGGCACAGAGGTGAGACTGGCTGGTCTGTAGTTTCCCAGCTCATTCATTTTCCCCTTCTTGAAAATGGGCCTTTTATTTCCCTTTTTCCGGTCTTCGGGAACTTCACCTGACTGCCATGATTTCTCAAATATGATGGACAGTGGCTTAGCAACTTCATTCGCCAGCTCCTTCAGGACCCGTGGATGGATTTCATCCAGTCCCATGGACTTGTATGTATTCAGGTTCCTAAGATGGTCTCGAACCAGATCCTCTCCTACAGTGGGCCCAGGGTCTTCATTCTCACTGTCCCTGCATCTGCCTTCCAAGACTTGGGTGGTGTGGTCAGAGCATTTGCCGGTGAAGACTGAGGCAAAGAAGTCATTAAGAACCTCAGCTTTCTCCAAATCCAGGGTAGCCAGTTCTCTCGATAGCTTCTGGAGAGGGCCCACAGTGTCCCTAACCTGTCTTTTATTTGCAATGTACCTATAAAATCCCTTCCTGTTATCCTTCACATCCCTAGCCAAGTTTAATTCTAAGTGAGCCTTAGCTTTCCTAACCTGGTCCCTAGCTTCCCGGACAACATCCCTGTATTCTTCCCAGGTCGCCTGACCTTGCTTTCAAGGTTTAAAAAACCTTTTATAAGCCTCTTTTTTCCTTTGAATTTTCCTCAGCAGCTCCTTATCCATCCAAGGAGGTCTCCTGGCCCTCCTGCTGAACTTCCTTCTAGTTGGGATGTATCGCTCCTGAGCTTGCAGCAGGTGAGCCTTGAATATCAACCAACAGCCTTGGGCCCCCCTGCTCTCTAGGGTTGTATCCCATGGAACCTTACTGAGCAGGTTCCTGAAGAGGCCAAAGTCTGCTCTCTTGAAGTCCAGGGCAGTGAGCTTGCTGCATGCTCTTCTCACTGTCCTGAGGATCTCAAACTCAACCATCTCATGATCGCTGCAATCAAGGCTGCCCTGGAGCGTCACATTTCCAACCAGCCCTTCCCTGTTGGTGAGGACGAGGTCAAGCATGGCACCTCTCCTTGTTGGCTCCTCTATTACTTGCAGAAGGAAGTTGTCTTCCACACAATTGAGGAGCTTCCTGGATTGCTTGTGCCGGACCGTACCATCCTTCCAACAGATATCAGGGTGGTTGAACTCTCCCATGAGGACAAGGGCCTGCAAGTGTGAGGCTGTTCCTATCTGTCTATAGAGTGCTTCATCCAGCGAGTCCCCTTGGTCAGGCGGACTGTAACAGATCCCCATAATAATGTCTCCAATCGCTGTTCTCCCTTTAACGCTGACCCACAAATTCTCTGTCAACTGCTCACCTGTCCCCAGACAGAGTTCCATACTCTCTAGCCCATTCCTAACATAAATAGCAACTCCCCCTCCCCGTCTGCCGGGCCTGTCTTTCCTAAAGAGCCGGTAACCTTCCATTCCAACACACCAGTCATAGGTGCCATCCCACCATGTTTCTGTGATGCCTATGATATCATACCCCCGTAGACGTGCACACATCTCTAATTCCTCTTCTTTGTTCCCCATACTACGGGCATTTGTGTAGAAGCATTTGAGCTGAGATCCAATTGAAGTCGGCTCATTGGCTGGAGCAGCTGGAATATCTCTATATTGCTCTGAATGTTTACTGTAGGTGCTGGCAACCGTCTGGGAGTGTTGGGATGGAATGATGCCCCCTCCCCCAACACATCTAGTTTAAAGCATCCTTGACCAGCCTGGCAAGCCTCCTACCAAATCCACTCTTCCCTTTCTTTGTCAGACCAGCTCCACCAGCCCCCAGTAGACCTGACCTACTAAATTGAGTCCCATGTTCAAGGTACCCAAACCCCTGACTACAGCACCACCCTTCTAACCATTTATTAACCTGCTCAATCCTCCTAGCCTTTTTAGGGTCCTGCCCTGTATCCTGGAGAATTGAAGAAAAGACAATCTGAGCTCCAGAGCCCCTAACCACCTCTCCCAGTGCTCTGTAGTCCTTCTTCATATTCTCCGGGCTACTGCTATCTATATCAGTAGCACCCACATGGATCACTAGAAGTGGGTAATAGTCAGAGGGACCGACTAAAGCAGACAGCTTCTCTGCAACATCCTTGATCTGAGCCCCTGGTAGGCAACACACCTCCCTTGAGCCTGGGTCAGGCCGACAGATGGGTGCCTCTGCTCCTTTCAGAGTAGAGTCCCCTACTACTATGGCCCGCCGCTTTTTCCTGGCAGCACCAGTAGTGATCTCCCTTACCAGTGCTTCAGCCGGTTGTTCCTAGTGAGAGTATGGTTCCTCATCAGCCCCCTGCAGAACAGCAAAGCGGTTCTGGGTGGGGACAACAGATGTAGGAGGAAGCCCCTTGCTTTTAGTTGCCCTCTTCCTCCTTTTTTTCTTGTTTTATTCTGTTACCATTTCCCAGCTTCCCGGGTTAGCAGCCTCCTTTCCTGCATGACCAACAGTAGACGCTTGAAGCCCCTGCACAGTCTGGTCCTGGAGCAAGCAGTGCTGGTTCCCCTCAGCTTCCCTGACACCTTTCGGCCTAGTAACAGCGTCCCGCAGCTCAGCCACCTGTTGCAGGAGGACCTCCACCAGGCAGCACAGAGTGCAGCCCTGCCCATTGTGCACCCTACTCCCAGGAGAGCAGTTCAGGCACCCTCTGCACCCCGAGCTCTGTGCTGCAGCCTCCTTTCCCATCGGCTCTGTATGGTGCAGGCGTTGCCACCGCCAGGGCAGCCAGAGCAGAGCTCCCAGACCGGACCCTGATCATAAGGCAAGTGCTCACCATCTCGCTTGCATGTCCACCAGGAAGTGGTCAGAAAGTATTGGTTAAGCCCTGAAGTGTGAAAGTTTATCTCATTACTCTAAGTGGATATGTCCCCAATGTAACTATGATACATCTACACAACTCTTTTTTCAGTATTAAATTCTTCATATCACTAATGTTTTATGACAAAATGCCGCACAGACTAATATCTTGTATTTGTTGTTAGGCTTTATTTTTACAGCCTTTCAAAGCAGCAGGAGTGGAGTTCAGCTCACGTTCAAGCACCAAATGGGGATGCTGTAGATGCCTTGAATTTGAGGGCTGATCTCCTACTGACCCTAATAGTGAAGTTAAATATGAGCAAAATGCAATGTAAATAGTTGAAGGACAGAAGCTGTGTTTCAACTGTTTTGAACCTGGTCTAAGCCAATACATTTGACTTCAGAACTCAAAAAAGACTGGGCTGAGAGGGGGTAACTCGTAAAGTCACTGCATCCAATTTACTTCTGATTTTTCTCAAAAGTAACCAGTTGCCTCAACCACCTCTCAGTGTGCTTTTCTCAGATTGGCATTTTGGAACATAGTAAAGTGCTTCTTGAATTACTGTGGCATTCATTTATATGTTATTTTATATGTATTGCAGTTATATGCTACGTTGCAACAGGGAAGTTGTGAGTACTCCATCCCTGGCAGTGTTCAAGGCCAGGTTGGACAGAGCCTTGGGTGACATGGTTTAGTGTGAGGCATCCCTGCCCATGGCAGGGGGGTTGGAACTTGGTGATCTTAAGGTTCTTTCCAACCCTAACTATTCTATGATTCTATGATCTAATAGCTCTTCCTCTAAGTAGGATTAAATCAACAAAGAAAAAACAAACTTTTCTGACATTCGCACTCAGTCACAAGGACGTCCAGGGTCGTAGACAGATCTAGTGAAAGGGCTGAAGAGAGAATCCTCACAACCAGCAGACAGGCATTACACAGCTATGGATGGAATTTGGCTGTGAGCTCACACTTCTTTCACAGCTGCAATGTGCTACAGTTAACCCAGCAAGCTCTGCCAGGTTAACACCCCTCCAGAAACACAAAGTCACCATCAGCCATGCTTAACTAGACAGGCTTGCAGATGTTTGGCATCACCAGGATCATGTGAAGACACAGACTGAATATGAGATGTAGCCCCAGAAAGTTACCTCTCTCACATTGTAGTAAAGAGTAAAATCACTTCATCTCGTATTGGCTTACAAAAGGTTACATTTCTTGCCCTTTGTTGAAGAAAAGCATCATGAAGAAAATACACAGGCCCCACTGGGGGCCCAGGAGCACTACTTAGTTATTATCAAAATCCATGAGATGCACCTGGCTTCTTTGACAAGTTTCTGACAGCTTCTTAAACACAGCACAGCAACAGCCAATGGAGCAACTGAACCATTTAAAGGAAGGCTCTTCTATTGTTATATATTACATACAAAATTGAGGAGAGAGAGTGGAACAAGATTTTTTTTTCCCTCTCTATCGTGGTCCAGTCCCAAACAGCAGAGTTTTAAAGCCATTTCTGTTTACAAGCCCTGAAGACTTGGAGCCTACAGCAATGGAAAGGACATACACAATAAAAGTAACAAGGGTGTCAAGCTATAGTATCTGTCTGTTCCTCTGCAAACAGGGCAATTTTCTCAGCACAGAAACATCAAACTTACAACCTCAGTTCACTGCAACCTTATGATCTCTTGGTTCATAAACCTGCCACTATAGTTTACTTTCATAAACTCAGATTGAAATTGCTTCAGTGCAATCATGTCTGGTCTATTAAAGCATAAATTGTCTTGATCCTTTAAAGATGGTAGCTATTGAACATCCTCAACATAGAACAGTAAAATAAAAAAGAAATCATCTATCTTTCTTCTTCAACACAAAATCTGTTAACTTACTGCACAGTATCTGACATGAACTCTGCAGTAGAAGGAAGGAAATATGTGTTTGGTCAGTTTGGTAAATAAACCTAAAGCTCGGACATGGCTCAGTCACAGAGACAGGTTTATAAGTCAACAGATTGTAAAGTTTCAGGGCACAGAGGTGCCAAGTCTGATTATTATCTGATTAGAAAATGGCTTATGAAGAAAGAATGTGAATTTTCTTTAAGTGAATGTTTGAACAAGTAAATTTCATTTTCCATAAATTCTTATGATAGAAAAAAATTTAACCACATATATCTACAGAAAGGAAAAAAAAAAAAGAATGAGAGGTTCTTTCTGAAATTGCAAGTTAAGAAACAAAAGCCCTCTTAGTAAATACCATTACAAGTTTATTTTCTTCAGTAATTACCTAAGACCTTCTTGAAGGTATGCAGTAACAAATAGGATGAGTAAAGGAGCTTACATACGTTTACGCAGATCATTCAGCCACCATAGCACAGAAGAAATCAAGCTATTAGCTCTTTCTGTATTTTTAAATGCAAGTGTAATATTCACAATAGCAAACAGCAAGCAAGAGAGAACAATGGCAAGTACAATATGGAAAATAAGATTAAAACATTCACCACAGGTGACATAAGAATATCAGAAAAAAAAAAAAGATTTTCCTCATTACAATTTCCAGAGAAGAAACAAAACTGACCTACACTATCTGATCCAGACTAATTCCTGTCACTTGCTCCTGATATAACTTCTTTCCCTTGTGTGCTACATGTAAAGAGAAATAAATCCTCCCTCTTGCTCCACAGGCCTGCAGACATTTCTACGGTTGGTTCAACACAGAGGAGAAATAGGAGGGTTTTCTCCTGTGAGCATGCCAACTTGCTTTCCTGACCCCTTCCTTTCCTGCAGATAACTGAAGCCAGTCATCTGTTCTCTTGCACAGAACAGCACACAAGCACCAGCAAATACTCTGCACCCTCATACAAAAACCTCTTGCATCCATGCCTTGAGGGAGGTCACTCAGGGTCTCAGGGCTTGCAAGGCTGCCTGCTCACAGCTAGGAGAGAGCTTTAGTGGGTTCTGTGGACGTACAAATGGCAGGACAAAGCTCGAAGCACTAACATGGAATAAACCTTACCTGGGCAGCTGGCCAAGCAAGCAGGTTAGATATTTCAAAGTGTAAGAAATTACAAAGCTGTTCACTGGAAAACAAACATTAAAAAGCTGTAGACAGACATTAAGAAGTTTGATCCATCCCTTTGTGGACCATTCTGTATGACTTTAAAGAATATCTGGTGCTCACAGCTTTTCAAGAATAGGAAATAGAACATGTCAGAAGTTCATTCATTCATTTTTCCATGGTCACTGCCTCTTTTCTTGACTGACAATATGGCAAGTGTCTGACAGATAACATCCTTCCCTCTATGTCTTCGAGAGAAAAGTAAAAACAAAAATTAAAAAAAAAAAAAAAACTTTTTTTAGGAAAAAAATAACCCAACATTTTTGTTTGTTTGTTTCTCCAGTTGAATTTCCCCCAAAACACCAGGCTTGAAGTTACACTGCAACTGATCTCAAAAAGGACATAATGGACAGCATCACTACACCATTAGGGATGTCGATTGGCATGGCAGTCACGGCATTCAGCTAACACATCAGCTGAAGACAGAAGTGGTAAACTTCTTAGTGGCTAACTTAAATTGAAACAATATTTGTATTCATGCAGAATCATAGAATTATAGAATGGCTCGGTTTGGAAGGGACCTGAAAGATCATCTAATTCCAACCCCACTGCCATGGGAAGGCACACATTCCACTGGACCATATCACCTCTAAAGACACATCCAACCTGGGCTTGAAATGATAAAATATTATAGAATACAATAGTTGTAGAAATTATGCAAAAATATAGAATAAGAAATAGTTTGGTGGTGGTGGGTTTTTTTGTTGGTTTTTTTTTTTTTTTTTTTAGTTCTCTTCTTTAATGACATAGAATCATAGAATCATAGAATAGTAAGGGTTGGAAAGGACCTCAAGATCAAGACATCTCCCAGTATTCTGCTTCCTGACTGTATTCATTAGCTGCCTTCAAAGCATTTCCACAGACCTTCTTCCTCAGCAGGATATAAGACTTCTTGCACAGCCTCCACTGTGCACTGGCAAAATCTGCTCAGGATTGTCTTCAACAAATTGTGTGAGCAGCTTTGCTTCATATTTTCTTCAACAGGTTTGAAATTTAACCAAGTAACTTGGATTTATTCAGCATAGACTCATAATTAGTCTCCTCCTGGTTCTTTTTTTGCCCCTCATTTCCAAGTCAAAAATAGTTGAGATGGTTTTTGTTCTAATTAAAGAGCCAAGCTCTTCTAAATCACTTGGAGGAGTCACACTGAGTCTATACGAGCCTTAGTTGAAGGACAAGACCTTCTACCTTTCTTTCAATTCCTTGCCAACTTTGTTCTGCATTCTTGATTTTTTAAATGTGAATATTGGCTGATTAACACCAGGATGCCAGGGCTGAGTTCCAAGTTAACTTCCATGTGATACCCCAAACTTTCAAAGTCAGTCAGCCTTCCAGCACATGGCTGGACCAGCCAACCCCACAAAGAAGCAAGCTCATGCAACTGCACTGTACCTCTAAATCCATTTGCCCAGCTGTTGAAAGCTAGCATGAAACTTCCCTCATGAAGCATTTACATATGCAGGTATGAGATAGGTTGCAAAGCAAAGTGCCTACTTGCAGGACAGGGGCTGCCATCTCGCTTCTGATGAGAAAGGACATTTCTATAAATTTTTACATGACAGATGTGTGTGCAGCACAGAGAAGCTCATGGAATAAAATATATTGAAGAATTAATTGGCTTGTTTTGAAGTAGGTTTGAGGCAAAGGATTTGACTCGAGGGTGCTCATGTCTGACATTGTCTTTTCTTGCACTGAAACTATTCACATAGAAAGCAGCATTTTGCCCAATATAACTCACTCACAAAGACAACGAAGACCAGGATACCTCAGGCTGAATTCCCTTCACTCCTCCCACCTCCTTTGAATAAATCAACTTTCTCACACTCTAACAGAGTAGGGAGATTAATTCAGAATGTGTGTGCACAGCACACCTGACAGACACGACAAAGCCTGGCTCAAAGAGCTAAGATGAAACAAAGGCATAAATAATACTGGAGAAGGATTTACGAAAGGACAAAATATGGGTAGCCATTTAGAGGTGACAGTAATTACCTAAGTAAATGTCAAAACTCTTCAAAGAAACAAGGGGGGAAATATTCATGAATATTTAAGTCTGAAACTGGTGAGCATGTTGATTTGCCATTTGGAAGGTTACATTCCCATCTTATAATATACCCTGTGATAGCTGCAGAAATGGATATAGAATTTTGTCCTTTGCAGGACAAACTCCTACTCTTTGAGGGCCTATTCATTCCTAAATGTATTGAAACCAGTGGTCTTATAATTCACTCACGGCACCTAAAAAAGGTTTATTGATGAAGGAAACCATGGTTAATTAACATCAGTAAACGTCATTAAAAATTTAATGACATTAAGTTAGCTTAAGATGTAAAGTTAGCTTAAGATATTAAGTTAGCTTAAGATGTTACTAACTCCTGTCAAATCCACTAAAAATTTACATTTTTATATAAATTGGAAATACATATTCTTTTGCAGAAAGGAAAGTAATGGTACTTTATTTTCTTTTTTATTTTTTTAATTATTATTTAACAGGAATTAAAATATTTGTACCAGTTATTTGCTCTAATGTAATGAACTATAACCCAGTGACACTCATCGGAACTCAGCGCTAGAAGGGTTGACCTTATCACCAATGGCAAGAACACTTTTCTGCAACTGTCAACAACCATTAGGTACAGAAGTGTTCACAGAACACCTGCTGCTCCAAATGTCCTTATTGACACAAGACTCCCACCAGCCTGTGTTAATCTGAAAGTCTTCTCACACCCTGGCTATCTTCTAAATTGTTATTATGAGGATCAGATTATACTCTTTAAAATAGTAACAGGCCAGTAAAAAGCATAAGAATAAGGGAAGTCTGAGAGCAGAAGAATAAAAAATCAAAACAATAAATTTGAGAAGAATACATTTTGGTTTTCTCATTTTAAAAAGTCAAAATTTTTAACTGAGATAACAAATGCCTTTGTGAATGAGAATTGAAAGTCCATCTCACATCCATCATAGAAGGATCAGAGGTCCAACTGACAGCTCAGTTCATGGCACCTTCTGCTGCTTCCTCTTCCACCATAATTCACAATGCTTTGTGGACCATCCCAGTGATTTTGGCTTAATAGCGGTTTTCATCTCAGACACCTATAGTCCCAGTTTTTTCTCCTCCTTTTTCTTACGCCTTTATTACCAGAAAAGAATAATCTATTAGATTCATTGCCAAATGAAAATACTTATTTTCTTGCGTATCCAAGTGGAGACCAGTGCTGAGTGACATTACTCAGGGGTCGGTATTGAGACCTGTGCTGCTTAACATCTTTCTTGGACAGTGGGATTGAGTGCACCCTCAGCAAGTTTGCTGATGACACCAAGATATGTGGTATGGTTGACATGCTGCAGAGAAGGGATGCCATTCAGACAGACTCTGACATGCTTGAGGGGTTGGTCTGTGCAAATCTCATGAAGTTCCACAAGGCAAAGTGCGAGGTCTTGCACCTGGGCTGGGGCAATCCCAGGCCCAAATGTAGACTGGGCAGAGAACGGATTAAGAGCAGCCATACAGAGAAGGATTTGAGGGTGTTGCTGGACGAGAAGCTCAACATGAACTGGAATGTGCGCTTGCAGCCCAGAAAGCCAACCATGTGCTGGGCCATATCAAAAAATGCCTGGCCAGAAGGTAGAGAAAGGTGATTCTTCTTTTCTACTCTGCTCTCATGAGACACTACCTGGAATACTGCATCCAGCTATGGAGTCCTCAACTTAAGAAGGGCATGAATCTGCTGATGCAAATCCAGAAAAGGGCCACAGGGATGATCAGAGGCCTGGAGAACCTCTCCTACAAAGACAGCCTGAGAGAGTTGAGATTGTTCAGCCTGGAGAAAAAAAGGCTCTGGGGGGATCTTAGAGCAGCCTTCCAGTATCTAACGAGGGCCTACAAGAAATCTTCAGAGGGACATTTTACAAGGGAATGTATTGATAGGACAAGAAGGAATGGCTTTAAACTGAAAGAGGGTAGATTTATATTAGAAGAGGGAAGATGAAGAAAATAAGAAAGTTTAGATGAGGAAGAACTTCTTTACGGTGAGGGTGGTGAGACACTGGAACAGGTTGCTCAGAGAAGTTGTGGATGCCCCATTCCTGTAAGTGTTCAAGGCCACGTTGGATGGGACTTTGAGAAACATGGTCTAGGGGATTCAGAGAGGAGCATTCCTTATTTCCATAAACTAATGAAAATCTGACCTCTTTACCATATGGTTCCAGTCTATCTCAGGGCTGGTGCTATCACCAGTTATTTTGTCTTTCACTTTCATTCAGAAAATTGCCATTCAGCATCCTCAATCACAGTGGGGAAAAAACAAAATTAAAAATTTAGACCTCCCCCCAACATCGTCCCCACCTCAGTCCAATTTGAGGACTCCATGGTAACATGCTGTCTTTGTCTTGAACCACAGAGAAAGAAGAAAAACAAAATCCCCAAGCAACCAACAAAACAGAAAAGGACTATTCATTCTGTGAATGCAGTCTGCAGATGGTCAGCACAACTCTCAGAGAAACCGGTGTTCCCAAGACGCAGGTCTCCATGGAAGTACTAGGGCTGTTAAAGCCTTGCTTAGTTCTCTAAGTCCTTCTAAGCTTCTGTTTCCCTAGCCACAAAGCCAAATATTGCTCCACAAATCCAGGAACTTTTCTGCACGCTTAGAGCCAAATTGTGCTGAACCCGTGTCCTCCTTCCTAGCCGAGGTATCTCATGACTTCTGTTACCAGCTATTTTTATTGTAAGTCCACACATGCATTTGTGTTTTCTACTAAGCACCCAGCTGTTCTGTTCCAGGAAATTAATTACTGCTACCTTGTCCTCTCTGCCAGAAGCTGCCCCTTCATGCTGGAGGCTTCATATGGGCATGAGTAGTTTTGTCCATGTTTTTCATATCCAATGAAAGATAGGCATGTTACTAGTATTCTGCATATATGGGGACAGCTTTTCCTGTAGAACCTTAGAGAGACTGAGTACCTCCTGGGTTCTGCAGGCTACACTAAATCCTCTACCAGCTGCAGCAGTTTAACAAACTTTTGGGTGGAATTACTAATATTAGAGTACTAACACCTAGTTATTCCATACATATTACCTTCTCAGTATAGGGCAGGACTAGGATCCTCCAGGCTGAAAAGCAGAACTTTAAGTCCACCTGTCATTATTCAGGGTATTTAGGGTAATAGCACTGCCATCAAGTTTGAAATGAATTTAATTCTTCAGCTGCATGAGATTACCATTCCTCTCACTCAACTGTCTCAAGCTATACAGTCACCTCTGATGACTGTACTGAAGAAAATATCCAGCTTCATTTGATGAGAACTTCTTGTGCCTTTTCCTCTGTATGTAAAACCATGCTCCAAGGCATACAGCTCCACAGGTCTCAAGAGCAACTGGTTCAAGGATACACCAGCCTCATCTTCCTTTGCTCCTGGTGCTAATAAGAATTCTAGTGCTGTTCATTTTGTACCCTTCATTTCACAATCATTTTCAAATGGTGAATTTCTCATAATTTATTTTTTCCATAGAGTATATTACGGATTTCCAATAGATGATCCATTTTACATTAATACACATTTCTTTATTTTGCTTCTCTCTCAAAAAGAGAAACTTGGTACTTTAACAAGGTTCAAAACATTTACATTTAAAATCATATTCACTCATCAGAATTTAATGAGCTTTTCTACTCTCTGATCTATGTATTGATTCCACCAACTCCTACAGCTTTGTTCACTTTTGCATTTTCTCCCCCATTTTTCATAGTAGCAATTAAAAATGTGTAAATCAGGCTTTCTCTGAAATGGGAATACATTAAATTTTATTTTTAGTCCTATGATGAAGCAGAAGAAAGTCTTGAGTACTCTGTGCTTGGCATAACAAGCTGTCCTGTGAGTTACACCATTCTTGAGACGCTCTTGTAGTGCAAATACTATTCATGTATTTGCATAATACTTACCAAAGTCTAGCCGCAGACTTCACATATGCTGTGAGCAAAGAAAAGACACTCCTGTCTTCCATACTGGCTATAAAGGTACAGGATAGAACAATAACTTGCTAGTTTTCGTATTGCAATCTGTTTTGCTAAAAGCTTACATTTTTACCTAACGCTGGGGTTGAAATGCAGATCAGTATTCATCACAGCACAAGACATCTCAAGAAAGCTCGATAGGATACTTCATTAGGCCTCTATGGTCTGACATGCCTCAGTCCTGATAATAGGGATAATAAGGGTGTTGCACGCACAAAGATGAATGCATGTGGCCAGTGAAGGGCAGAATTGCACAGCTATTAATGCGAGGAGGTGCTTCTCAAAACAACCAGCCCAACTCTAGGACAGTTCAACACAACAAGAGGGGCTGCTGTGCTCAAAAGCCTGGGAGTTTCTGCAAAATCAGAGAGTGGAAAAAAAGAAAAAATAAATAAAACCTAAATTCACCCCCCCCCCCCCAAAAAAAAAAAAAAAGCCAGAAAAAAAAAAAAAAAACCCACAACAAAATTGCCTGTTTCTTCAAACTTTGCTTCTGTAAAGCCCTGAAAATCTTTTAGTGATATGCCATTGCTGTGTCTGACCTTTTCTAGACTTTATGTCTTAGTCACTGAGGACCTTCTCTTCCTGACTATTTCACTATTGTTAGAAGCATATCAGAAGTCATGAATATCAAGGATAATGGACAATTGAAACCCAAAAGATGAAACTGGAAACTCATTTCAGCATTCCAGTGGATACTCAAAATCACAAACACAAAAAGATTATTTTGGCACTACTATTTACTCCTACCCTCACCTCTGGTAACCTTTCACTTCCATTGGTGATAATTACCTGTTTTTCTTTTTCCATGTCACAATGACTTGCAACTATTAACTTTTCTTTCTCTTGCTAACATTTTTCTCTTCCAAAGGTGCCAATCATCCTTTTATTTCAATTTTATATGGATTAACATAATTAACTTAAATTCAATTGTTCTCAGTTTGCTCTTAGCTTAAAGTGTGATGCTGCTCTGCCTTCAGAGCTCAAGAAGGCCTGTCATGTTCAAAAGCCTGGGAGTTTCTGCAAATTCAGAGAGAGGAAAAAAACACAAAAAAAAAACCCCAAACAAACAAAAAAACCACCACCAACAAAGAAAACCAAACAAAAAAGGAATCCCCACAAAAAAAAGCAAACAACAAAAAGCAGGCAAGTAAACAAACAAAACCAAACAACTGTGTGTCTCTTTAAACTTTACTTCTGTAAAGCCCTGAGAATCTTTTGGCAATATGATATTGACATGGCTGACCTTTTACTAGACTTCTTGTCTCATTTGCTGAGGACCTTCTCTTCTTGGCTGTTTCACATTGCTAGAGGCATATCAAAATACAGTTCAGGAAGTTCATGTTACCAAAGTAATGACAAGAGCTAATGCACCTGCTAAGATGGGTGAAGAAAAAAAAACCCTTAGAGTTGAAGAATTTGTCCCATGACACCCCACAATAAACATCCTAGAAAGACTCAGCCTTGTGTCTCATTCAGGATTTGGAGATACACCTCACAAGCACCGAGTTTGTGCAACAGCATGCCAGATATTGTTTGGGTACAGATAGGTTGTCTCCATATACATTGCAACTGCAATGGGGACAGGCAGGGAATACATATGACACAGACGAATAAATATTTAACTGTACAAGTACAGGCCAAGAGCCAGTTACCCAAGGAGTCCAGAAAGTGGCAAGACTGGATGTTTTGTTTCAGGTCAATGGAACATAGAAGGGCCTGTGATTGCTGGTAATAGTGGCACTGATTATTATGGGACTATCTTGGCTTTCAGTAGCTTTGAGAAAATAATGCAATAAGGAAAAGATGTGAAGAAATCATGAACGCATGTGTCAAACCCAATAATGGCATTAGAAACTATTATAAATGTGTATTTGATGCAAATCTGTAGTGACTGATGTCTGTGAAGGCACAATCAGAAGAGAGGAAACAAGAAACATTTTCATTGTAGATAAGGTTGGTGTACTCTGCATTGGGTCTGCTCAATGTCACCAAATGTCTTAGTAGGGAATGAATGGGGATACATTTTCAAAACCACTACATTTGGCAAACTGTGTGAAAAGCTGAGTTTACACAGTCAAAGCTGCCTGAAGCATAGTAGCAGATGGCATTACAGACAGATGCAAGAAAAAATGCTCTTTTCTGCAAACATACACTGAAGCACTGAAAAGCTGTTTAGATTAAAAGGTTACTCCCTCACGTACTAGTTGCTAGCTGCTTTTTCGGAAACAGAGGCACAAATTTAAACTTTTGTTTTCCCTGTAAAAGTGTAAGATGGAACTTATAAGTTCCATAAGTTAAACTTATGCACACAAAAGAGATATTGAGAGAGAAAAAGGAACAATTTAATTCTGAGTTCCATCTAGCTCTCTCCCTTTTCTTAACCTTAAAACATTATATTAGGAAGAAACACTGCCTTATGAAGTTTAATAGTGCTAGCTTATGCCTTTCTTGAAGACTGCCAACTATGTGAACACAAAGAGAACTTCAGTGTTGCAGAATATTTTTCATCCTATGTAACAATCCCATCTGCCACAGAACTTTATTTACATGTGGAGCTGTTCACTGTTTCTCTCCTGAAACAAATCTTGCAATTAAAATATGTTTTTTGCACAGAATGAATCTCTGAATACTCTCAACATGAAGTGCAAAATTTCTTTTTTGAAAGTTGAAACAGATGTCGTATGGTACATGTGTAATTATGCCAATGTGGGGTGTATTTCAAGTTTATGATTAATATACAACATACAAAACAGTATACTTTTTGCATTGAAAATGAAGTTGAAATAAATTTATTTTCAAAACTTTCTTAATGATATCCCTGTGAAATACTCTTTATTTAACAATCTTCATTTTCTAATGAAATATGGTTCCATAGTGGTGTCTGCTGGACAAGATGAATACTTCATTGTAGTAATGTCATGATTATTTTTTACAACCTTATTAAAAAACATCTACTTTTCTTCTCATTCCCTCTTTTCTTCCCTAAACATACCCCCCAAATGAACCCCACCTAAAACCAAGAAGAGAATGTACAGAGAGATTGAATTAACATTAACCTATGCTATTATCCAGCCCCTGTTCAGGCAGCAGATGATTTTTAAAAGTAATTCCTCCCATTAGATACATTTGTGACTTCCAGAAGAAATCACTGCTGTTTTTAACAGATATGACTTTAAGTACATCTATAACAGGAAAGTACAGTTTTATAGAGGAAACACATGGAAACCCGGATCTCTCAATTCTAGGGTTTCGAGAAAGCAAGCTTTCCTTTTTTGCTGTTACTCTATTTAAGCAATCCGTTACTGGCTACATGTTGTTCAGTGACAAAAAGCCATCATGCATGTTCTAGTTTAGTTTTCAAGCTTGCCATTTTAAAACAGAATGTTGAAATTACTATGCCAAGCTCTTTCGGTGGGTTGCTGATTTTAACACAAGCTGACGTAATACAGTTGAGTTTTCCTTGAAGTAACTAGACGATTTAATTATAAAATATATTAATGGTAATTTAAGTAGAACAGATAAAGTGCAAACTTCAAGCAAGCTTAATACACTGTTCAAAAAGATAGAGGATAATGGTGCTTCTCATTAGTAAAAGGTATCACCATTTAGGGAATTAAGCTTTTTGTTGCAGCAGAAAAATCATCTACTTTATTGGTGTATTTTAGTATTTTTCTTGTAAATACCACTGCAAAGGAAATTTATGGCAGTTTCAAAATATGTGGGGAGTTGCAAATGGTCATTCTATCAATCAGTGCCTCTTGCTCTGCTAGAAATTGACAAGAGATAAACTGGTCTTAAGTCTTTCAAGGGTAAACCTCATTAAGCAGTGGTCAAGAGGAATCAATTCCAGTACAAATAAGCAGAAAAATGTGTGAGAGCTACACATTCTGGGAGAGAAGCAAGCCTTGTGGCTATTATGTAAAAGATGATTCAGAAATATAGGAGACATTTTTAGACCAAGTGGCTTATGCATTTCAAAAATACAGTTCTTGAGAAGAGCTATGAATTAAACGATGAGCAACAATAAATTCAGTGTTAAATTATCAATACACATTTTTTCTAATTTACTTTAAGATACATAGCAGCATATCAGAAGCAGGTATTTGAAGGTACATATTTTACCAAACTCTATGGCAGATGTTTGGTTTTCATAAACCAAGCACATGGCTTACATTTAAAATAAAGCAGGTGTGCCTCATGCGCAGACTAATTATACTGCAAAGCAAAACCAGCATGTTCCTCTACACAGAATTACCAAAGCCATCATCCTTGAACTAGATCTGGCTATTTAATAGTGCTCATTAGTTGGGAACTGTTCCCAGAGCAGTCTATTAAGGCCATTTCGAAACCATCTTGTCCTAGTTTGAGAAGGAAAATTAACACATGTCCAAACAAAATCCATAACAACTTTTTCTGTTCTCAGAAGACAAGCAAAATGAACACACTTGAATTTTCTTGCATATGATATGAGAGTACAATACAAATAGAAAAAGTGAACAAATAAGAAAGCATCTTCATTGTCCATGAACTCTGATGTAATGAACAGTTCCTTTTTTGGTTCTATCAAACAGAGAACCTCAGCATAACTGGTCTGCCACCCACCGTGTCAGTGTGAGGATTAGAAAGAGCAGTAGAAAAAAATGTGTATCTTTATGAATAAAAGTGATTAAGTCACTTCATCAGTTTTTGTAACACAGTTTACTTGCTTTCAGGGGATGTCTCTATGAGCAATGTCCACACGGAGCAATCCCTATTGAAGTGCAAAAGAACACCTTTCAGCTTCTAAGGCAAACATCTACACAAGTGCTCACTCACAATATATCCATGCCTTGATGTACTCAAGCTTCTTCTCCAGATCATGACTCATGTAGGGCAGGAGCAAGTAACGTAAAAACTACTCATATGCTGGAAGGCACACTCATAAAATGTTCTGCAAAACATAAAGAGTTTTAATATCAATAGTTATGGCAGAGATATGGGACATCTTCTCTACCATACAAAATACATTATATAAATACGTATGTGTGAACTTGGACATTTGGTGCCAATTAAGTCTCTGTTGTCCTACTTGGACTACATCTTTCTATCTAAAAGGATACAGATCTCCTGTAAGATCTGCCATGGTTTCAGCTGGAACAGTTAATTTTTTTCTCCTTCCTAGTATCTAACACAGTGCTGTGTTTTAGCTTTAGTCTGAGAACAGTACTGATAACACACTGATGTTTTAGTTGTTGCTAAGTAATATTCACCCTGATCAAGGACTCTTTAGTCTCTCATGCTCTGCCAGTGAGGAGGGACACAGGAAGCCGGAAGGGAGCAGAGACAGGACACCTGACCCAAACTAGCCAAAGGGGTATTCCGTACCACAGCATGTCGTGGTGCTGAGTTGTTAGCTGGGTTTAAACCACAACAGGATCCATAGCTTGTCTGAAGCCTTATGAATGTCTCAGATGTCCCAAGGCATCCCAGATAGTACTAGACACTCATGCATAAGCACTTGAATGACTTGCAAGGTAAAAATCTCAGGAGTAACGTAAGAGTGCTTTCTTGCAGGAACATCATCTTCTCATCAACTGGTTCATGCTTTCAACTGTATGAATGTTCCTTGGCCAGAAGAAAAAGAAAAAAAAAAAAAGAGGACAATGTTGATGATTTTTATTTCTAAGCCATTTGTGAACTCGGTTCCCAGTGTAGGCTGAAGAAGTCTCAGCACAGCTCTCTCCAAATCACACACAGCTTCAATTGTGGCAAAGGACTGCCATCCTGCACCCAAGTATTGTCAGAAAATAGAAACACCCTAATTGGACTTTCTTTCTTTTAAGCCAAAAGTGCACTATTTCCCATATTATGATGCTGATTTCAACCGGAAACCAGCACTGACAGCTTTCAGGACAAGCCAAGCCAAATAACAGAAGCTTCAATTTCAGAAAGAAAATTACAAGAGGTTGAAAGTGTAACTGAATATTCCCTAATATTTAAATAGATCTCTAGAAACAGGAACAAAACAGTACACATAGTAGTGCTGGAGGCAGCACAAAGAAAACTGCATCGAAGTGCTCCAGAATTTACTCTGAGAACCTTGCTCTTTGCAAAATTACTGCTTGCTGATAGGACAGCTTTTATGCTGGATCCTCTAGATTCAGCTGTTAAAGAGAGAATTAATTTATTCAGGAATTTTAAACAATGGTAAGCAAAAGTGTGAATAAGTTATAGCCTTGAGCTCACAAAGCAGGATAGTGTTTTTTCAGGTAAAGACCCCTCAAACTAGTAAAACCTTTTTTTAACTTGAATAAGGTTTTAAGTTGCATTTATATAAAATATTAGCTATAGAGATAAATGTAACATCTGTACCTCAATAAGCCAAACTGTTAGAAAAGTGATGGATTGCGTTTACCGTAGGACTAATTTTCCAGGTTGCATTTGCACTGTATCCTTCCTGAAACAGTGAATCATGAAAGCATTTAGCTCTATATTTTGAAATTCATTTGTTCATGCCAAGTGGCACTGTGAATATAGATAATATTAATCAAGTATCCATTCAAGCGGCAGCCTGTCAAGATAGATAGAGTTCATCACCATATTTTTTTGCTGAATGTGCATACATACTCTTATGATTTCGTCAGACCTGTCAAATTACGTCAGCTTTAAAATTTTGAGTATTTCCTGGCTTCAAGCTGCCAACATCAGAGCTTTCTTTCTTTGTCCTTCATGCTGTTTTGTCAATTTTATTACATCATCTGCTTCAGATTTTTTTGGTATCAGTAGGAAGAGATTGTCATATCTCTGTTTATTTCCTTTTTTAAATGGTTCATTCAAAAGAGAATTGGAAAGTACACTGATAAATAATTGTGACTATTGATTACTTCCTAAGTTTCTCTGAAAATATGATGTTTGCTTAAGCTTTGGCTGAGAAAAAAGAAAAAAGAAATATTTGCTTATAGTAGCATAGTTACTTTGCTCAATTTCCTTGTCAATAGGCCAACCTCTTATCTGAAAAAACTGTTTGGAAGGTTCACTTCTATAAAGACTGCGAGCCAATTCCATATTAGACTCTCCACTAGCCAGTGCTAGGAGAAAGATATTTTCTTACCTGTTAATTGAAACAACCACTTAAAATTTTGGACATTTGTTCTCTGAGGGCAGGGTGTGTACAACAGTAGTCACAGTGACCAGGGGCTTTGGTGAGCAGTACAACAACAGAAAAAGTCATTTGTAATAAAATCTTGGTCCAACTCTTATATGCCCATACTGTAAGGGCAGGTACCTTATGCTAAACAATCTGAAGGTAGCTGCTTAAAAACATGAAAGAGGGGTCATTTTTCTTTCTGATATTGAGCTGTCAGAAAATACAGCAACAGTCATCTCTGACTGGGGATTGGACCTGACGTAGCCTGACCCTTCACACTGTAAATTTATGAAGTAAGCAAAAAAACTACACATGTAACCTGGCAGAGCAAACTCAATGCAGCAGCAAAATGCTGAGTACTTATAATGTTAGTACTAATGGGGATTTGCTGATTGTGTTTCTTCTCAAAGCTTTAGTAGAAGGAATATTTTAATAGGTTGCAAATATTCAACCCAAATAAGACAGCAAGAATCATTCTAGAAGACATAAAAAGCTCAAAGAAACTAATTTTAACAAAACCAAAGGTGCTGGAAAAAGCAATTTTCTGTAAGTTATTTCTTAGGGGACATCCTTTATTAATATCCACACGCTATTCTATTAGAACAGTCACTTGCCCAGTCACACTTAAATTATACTCCATATTTCTGCCTACAAAGTATTCTTGACTCTTTTGTGTTCCTTTCATTTTTTTTCCTTTCTTGAAACTTGGCCTTTTAGTCAACGCATTTATGAGTGTGAGCACGTCCTATTTCACTGTGAAATATGGTTTTATTTTTGTTGCGGTTGTTTTGAAAGACTCATCTCTAAGGTCTGTGCTTGGACAAGAAATTCAGCTTGGACATAGCAGAAAGCAAACAAAACCTAAAAATAACGAAGGGAAGGAAGCCCTCCTGTGGGTGGGGGGAGAGCCCCAAGGGGCTGACATGGGGTCCTGGGCCATGGGCAGGGTGGGATGGTGTTAGATTAATATTTGGACCCAATGATCTTAAAGGTCTTTTCCAACCTAAATGATTCTATGACTCTGTAAGGCAGACAAGTGCAGTAGTGACCCCATATGAACCGGGTTTGGAGCCAAATAAACCCATGCAACACACCACCTGTCCTGACCCAAGCAACCACTACAACAGATGGACACCAATTCATGGACTAAATGAAATCAATGAACATTCTAAGGATATTTTATGGACCTTTCATGGACATTTTACAGGGGGACCTGTAGACCAAGGGAATTATGTATATACATCTCAGAGGATGTGAGGGGTGTATTGGATAGCAAGAATGCATTGGATAGTGGGTCTCCTAATCATGATGTAAATGGTATTGAATAAAAAATGGAGATACTACAGGGTTTGAAGGGTATAGAGTTAATTTTCTCCATGGCTGCCTGTATGGTGCTATGCTTTAGATTAGTGACTGATAACACACAGTGTTTTAGCTATTGCTTAGCAGTGCTCACACAACATCAAAGCCTTTTCTTTTTCCCAATCTGGCCCCAGCATGAGCAGGCTGAGGAGGGGACACTGCCAGAACAGCTGACCTGAATTGACTAAAGGAATGTCCAATTCTATATGACATCGTGCTTAGCAACAAATTTTGGGTAAAGGAGTGGGAAACAGGGTGTGGTTGGAGCTATGTGACCTGCCTTCCCAGGTAACCATTATGTATTCAGAAGCCCTGATTTCCAAGAAGCAGCTAAACTTCTGCCTGCCAACGGGAAATAGAAAATAAGTTCTTTATTTTGCTTTGCTTGTGCATGCAGCCTTGCTTCACATATTAAACTGTCTTACTCTTGAACCACAAGTGGTTCCCATGTTTGCCCTTCTGATTCTCTCCCACATCCCCTGGAAGAGTGAAACAAGGTCCTGCGCAGGGGCTCGGCTGCCAGCTGGGGTCAGCCCACAGCCACACTTATAAATTGAAGGGTTTTTAAATACAGCAAAACAAATAAAAACCTCTTATCTTCATTACGTTTCCTGCAATGCAAGAATGATCCATGAATTGAGAAAAAAGTACCTAATATTCTTCTTCTCATGTGTGGTGTTGAAGGTGCAGCATACTGAAGAAACATTTTCAACACTGCCTACTGACCTGAAACTGCATTAGATAACAGAAGCCATAATCCGTAACACCATATGTGAGTGTTCAAAACCCATTTGAGTCAACACAATGCCATCAGGACACAAGTACACATGATTTCCTCTGGATAAACCACTGTTTGAGTAACCTCTCAAAGCTGTTCTTCGTAATTTGGGACAAAAACTAACCTCCCTGAAGAATGCAATCTGCTCGAGCACCCCTGGGAAAGCACAGAAGGATGGCTTCCCCATCTGTGGTGACTGCTGCCCTTCAGAGGTGGTGCACAGGACACATCACAAGGTACTGAAGGGTGCCTGGAGAGGAGTGCTCTGCCTTCTGTTCTGGAAAGCAGCGGCAGAGGGAGAAACACATGCAGCCTGTCCATGAAAGGTCCAGCTGGGAAATTTTGCTGACTTCTTTCCCTCCCTAGGTTTCTCCTTCCTACCTCAGGTTTCTTTTTTCCTCCAGCCAAGATTAGACTTTCTCTTTTCTCCTTCCAGACAAGTATCACTGCCATCCTAGACCTGGCAATCATTTCCTAAGTTTTTAGTAAGAACTTAGTTTAGTTTAGTAAGTGATTACATTCAAAAATAAAAGTTCCACCAGTTGAAAAATGCCACAAATTCACAGAGGGATTTTCAGTCAGCTCTTCCTTCTCCAACTGTGTTTCCCATTGGTGCAGGGTCTGCACTGGCAAGGACCTTTCACAGCTGCCCTTGCAGTGGCATCATCTCTCCACAGACAATTCTTAAGAGCATTAGAAGCATAGCAGTGGAGTTGCAGTGAGAGCAAACCTACCCAACTCTTCCATTTCTTTCATGGGCTAACATGTCAAAAACAAAGAGCAAAATTTTGCTTCCAGTTGCACCTTTCCATTGAACAGGCAAATTAGATCACTGAGCCTGCATGAGGAAAACCAGTTGTCGCTGAAGATCAAGTTTTAGGCCATGTACAACAGAAAATGCGGGATCAGGGCAAGGAGGAAGCTCAGTAGGGAGTTTGTCAGAGATGAAAACAAGACATTACTAGCAAGAAAAAGCTGGATATAGAGCATAGGAGACCAAAGCCTCATTGGTATATGTTACTAAACTTTCTGTTCAAAAGCATTGCAAAAGCCAAAACACAACCTGCAAGACATTGGAAAATGTATCTTCTAAACACTGATGTTCAAAAATAGCTCAACTCCAAAGTTAACTGGCTGGTGTTGCAATGCTGAGAAGCAGTATAAAACCCTGAAGGTGATGAAAAACTAAGTCTGTGATCTGGCTCATTGGAGCCAGCTGCAAGCAAAAAATGTACAACACTGCTCAGGTACATTTCTCAGTCAGAAAAAGACTTCTAAGCCAAGCTGTTTTTTTCTGGGGGTGATATTTCCATTTCATTTTTGTAGCGGGGTGCTGACCCTGTTTTCTCAGAATAAACCCACCTGTTGAGCTGGCCACTCATAAGCACATCATAAGCAGACACATTAAAGTGCCTTGTTATCCACTTGTTAAAATCTGATAGCCCAGTTTTCACAAGGCTTGCCTCATGTTGTGATCAGACACAGCTCTTATCTTACACAGCTGCTTTTCTACACTGATGCTACTGAAATTGGAAGATAGGACAAAGGTTCCGTAAGTGAGCCCTGTCTTAGAACAGTTGGAATTTTACTAACATTCAAACCCCTAAGCAGTCCACACAGCTTTATAGAGTTCATATCAATCAGAATGAAAGAATTTTACTTACTGCTATTAAAAATTATGCTGGTTAATTCTTATATACTATTGGGTTTATAACTTGCTGCTACACATTTTGCTACAATGTGAGTAGATGAGCACAGGACTCTACATCTTGGTGGCCTTTCTCCCTAAGAAGGAGCTCTGTCCCTTATGTATTGTTTTAGCAAATCAAGTTTTGTTGCCTGATTTCACCATTTCAGCCCAACATCTCCTTTATCTCTTTCACTGGCTGTGCTTAACATGCTTGTGCTAGATTCTGTAAACCAGCATTGCCAATTCATCCCTTGCAAATCCACATCATGACCCCTCCTGGCTGCTCTCTGCTCCTGAAACAGGATTTGTGGCAGAGATTACAATTTAGGATGTTTATCCCAAACTTGACTCTATTTTCATTTCTCAGGAATCATTTTCTTCCCACTGTGTTTATAAGACTGAAATGCAGTTGAGGACTTTCAGGCCACCAAACAAATTTAAATTTAATTGTTTCATGAAATAGAGCTGCTCTCTTGAGAGAACACTGGCAGAAACCCTGCCTGCGATATTAAACAAGGATTTGGATGGGAGGTTTAGGAGCCTGGCTGCAGTATGATTTCAATGTAAATATAAATAATTGTTAGGCAAAAGAGGAAAATTTACACTGCTTTCAGAGTCCCTTGATGTAGCATGAGAGGAGGCAGACTATTTGTTAGACGACATAAACCTTACTCCAGCAGCTATTTCTGAAATGCTCCATTTCCTATTTGCTATTTTTGACCCAAGTTCCCCAGAATTCATCCCAGCTACTTTGCCACTGTCTTTGCTGGCTGTAGCACAGGCTGAGCTCAGGACTGCCTTCAGGAACCACAGGTGTGAAGAATCTCCTCAGGTCCATATCATTTCTAGTACTGCATTAAAGCATAGATACCTATATCTCTCCCTGGAATGTCCATTTACACAGGCATATTTATCGCAGAGCTGACTTAACAAAAGTTTCCAGAGCAGCAGTGCATTACCCCTTGAGGAGACTTATCTCCTTTGTCCTTCAGTCCAATGCTAGCAAAACTAGCACCTACTCCTAGATCACAGATCACATATGACAGAAGACTGAAGGTGTCTGAAGGCAGACACCTTCCCTGTGAAGGGAGATTTTGGAGCATAGAACCAGATACATCTGTCTAACACTGGTAAATCACAAGGGCATATCCTGGTTAGCAAGGGCTCTCCTCAAAAAACTATGCTTAGTTTGGTACCTCATTCTTGACTTTCTGTCATTTTTTGTATCTGTGGTTTAACTCCAGCTGGCAACCAAGTACCACAAAACTGCTTGCTCATTACCTCCCTCCCCACCCTCCCCAAGGGGATGGGAAGGAGAATCAGAAAAAACCCTAAACTCAGCACTGTACCAGCTACTAGGAGGAAGATTAACTCTATCCCAGCTGAAATCAGGACTATGTCTAAGCTGGAATTGCAGGAGGGGTTTGTCAGTGTTTCCTGAATTTTCAGAGGAGTAGTTCACCTAACTCAGGGCTTTTGAACAATCCTTTTTTAACCATCTCTGTTTATAAATGTTTTCAAGCATCAGTATCACCTTAATCTACATGTTTTTATTTACCAGCAGTCCCTCATACACACTATCACATATCAGTTACATATATCTGAAAAGAAGGTATATCTAATTATTTAGCACAAGCATGTGCTGGGACACCTTAGGGTAAATAATTCATGGAACCAATCATGTGCTAAGAGTATGTTATGTAAAACTTTTCACATAAGATGTTATTCTAATAGAGCAGTTACATCCATGAATACCTGGCAGTTTGCTGCACTAATCTCAGAGAGAAATACTATAAATGCATAAAAATAGCACATGATTTCCACATGTGGGACAGAATTGTGACAGAACATGAGCTGACAACAAACTAAATATGAATGCGAAGTTTAGCTCTAAAATGCCCATAATAAACATCCCATGAAACTGTCTGTGGGACAAGAATAAGACTTAAGCTATACTTCATAGAATCATAGAATAGTTAGGGTTGAAAAGGACCTCAAGATCATCGAGTTCCAACCCCTTGCCATGGGCAGGGACACCTCCCACTAAACCATGCCATCCAAGGCTATGTCCAACACGGCCTTGAACACTGCCAAGGATGGAGCATTCACAAATTCCATGGGCAACCCATTCCAGTGCCTCACCACCCTTACAGTAAAGAATTTCTTCTTCATATCCAATCTAAACTTCCCCTGTTCAAGTTTAAACCCATTACCCCTTGTCCTCTCACTACAGTCCCTAATGAAGAGTCCCTCCCCAACATCCTTATAGCCCCCTTTCAGATATTGGAAGGCTGCTATGAGGTCTCCACGCAGCCTTCTCTTCTCCAGGCTGAGCACCCCAATTTTCTCATCCTATCTTCATACAGGAGGTGCTCCAGCCCCTGATCATCCTCGTGGCCCTCCTCTGCACTTATTCCAACAGTTCCATGTCCTTTTTAATCTTCTATTTATTTTTTCTTTTCTCTCCTGTCCAGAACTTAGCAGCATTTCACTGCAGAAGCCTTGCATTCATGTGAGGCCAAATTATAGGTCATAGCATCTATGCCTCCACCCTCAGATCACTTATTCTGACTTTTAAAACCACTTAAAGTAACTACAGAGAGAACCATATGCTGTTGGGATGCAGGTTGCAGATGCAATAGTAGATAGCCACGTTTATAGAGAACACCCCTGACTATGAATTTTGCTGGAGAATGATCTCTAAATTCCTGAGATCAGAACTTCATGGAGAATGAGAAAATGAGTAAGCATTTGAGCTTCAAAATATTTCTCCACCTTCCTCCTACTAGTTCTCTGACAGCACCTACAGTCATCATCATTACAAATCCAGCCTGCTGCTCTGAATCTTCTTATGGTCATATGCTGCTTCTGCTTGGAGTCCCAAACAATTCTTTTGATGATGTTATCTGTGAGGGAAAAATCCAACTGATACCTCTTCCAACACCCTGGATATGTCTCAGAGCTCTTGCAATCTGTACCATTTGACAAGGTCAAATGACCCCTGGAAAGAGGAGAGGATGAGAAAAATATGCTGTTACAGCCCTATCTGAAAACAGTCTGCCAGTTCTGGAAAGTGGAGAACAGGCTCATTATCCTCAAAATTGGATTCACATGCTATCTTCTGCCCTCTTCCATCAGCATCAAGAAAATTCCCTGGTTTTGGCTTAGGAATCAGCCATCCAAACAGAGACAGTCCTTTTCAAGAGAAAGAAAGGTGACCCTAATACTTATTATTTGAATGAGACTACATCTATTTAAGCATGATATGTAGGCCACTGATCATAAATTGCAGTTTAACCACATCTGGAAAGACAGCTCATGCTACCCAGTTTTGCAGTGATCTGTTTCTTAGTGAATATTTTTCTATGAGGTGACACCTTGCCAGTTATGATTAATTATAGGAGTTACCACTTTAAATATACTACAGTACCTTCTTCAGATAAAACATCTTCCAGCCTTCCTGATCTGTAATGTTAATCATGATCATTTTGTTAAAAGCAGGATTCATTCCACATTAAGATTTGCTTAACAAGCTTCCTTACCTCCAATATCTTACTCCATGTCATTTATTATAGGATATACATGCAAAAGAAAAAATTTTATATGCTTTCTTTCAGCTTGATTTTGCATGTAGAAGTGCAAAATTAAAAGAAAGATTTTTCTTTACCATTTATTTCTTATTTCTGAGATAGAATCTGCTGCCTTCTCCATTATTTTTTTCAGTGTCTTCCTAGTGGACTGGGAAACTAGTCTGTGGAGTTTTCTCAAGCCTTGAGTGTCTGGCAGGTGCTTGAGTTAATTAAGAGTCAACAAAAAAAAAAAAGACAAGGGAAAGAGTTTTAAGCTACCTGGCTAAAAAAATCATGTCCTCTTTCTCACTTCTCACTGCTTTTGTGCTTCTGATGATAAAAACTTGTGAGTCTTTCAGCTACCCATAGAGTCCTCCAGGGAAAAGAGAGTAGACGTGTCCATTTCTAGTGGGAAAGGAAACTATAAGACAAATAATTTAAAAGAACAATATAAATATTCCACGCTTATTTTATCTAAATAAAGAAACAAAAAGGACACCATATGAATGATACATAGCATCCATTTGAATCTTGTTAAAATTGGAAATGCTTGAAATAAACTGCACTTGCAAAGATCCTCCTTGTGCTATACACCCGTGACAGCCTTCAGCTGAAAATGAGCCTCTAAGCTGGTAAAAAAGGTCTTTCATCCATATTCTCCTGAGGGTAGAAATGGGAGGGGTAGGAGCCCAAGTGTCCCCAGCTTCGTGCAGACATGTCAACACTACAACCATGTGGTCTGTGGTCCAGGCACGTACCAAATGTTGAGCAGACATCAGAAATCACACACGAGAATCACTTGCCCGTCAGTGATTTGTCTAGATTTGTTCTGGCAAGAAGTGGATATATTTGCCAATTAGTGAGTTTGTCACCTGACTCCAAAATTTACTGTTGGGGAGTCAGTCCAAAACCTGATGTGACTCTTCTCCCATTTGAACCCTGGGGGAAAGGGCCATTCACCATTTGGCTCTCGATATCATTCCTTTCTTTTCCATTACAAGTAATTCTGCTGAAAGGGTTACTCACAGAGAGCTCAAATGTTGTGTTAGACAATACATGCTATGGCTGACTACATATAAAGGGCTTTCAGCAGAAAAGCTTTCAGGAAAATTACAAGGAGTAAAACTATGAAAAACATTTGTTTTCTTTGATTAATGAGGTAAACACCCTGACAGGAGAGCTGTGTGCTGTATTTATTTCAGTAGCACCAAGTTATCTTCTTTAATACGTGAGGCACAGGGGAAGACAGATAGGTAATACTTGTAAATTACAAAAAATCGTAATAGGATGTGGAGTCAAGTGACAGCTGAGCTCATGGTGCATGTTCCGTGGTGCTTGGAGATGGTCAGTGGTCTGCCTCCCAGGGACATGGGCATGGAAATTCATCAGCCCCCCTCAAACTGTAGCAAGTTGACAAGAGACATGCGATCACAGCCAGCTTAAGCTTTTCAGAAAGGTATGAATTCCTGCTTGTCCACTGTATTGTCAACTACCGTGTGTCTCAGAGAAATATAAGCACCTTCTGCTCTGCTGAATTCCCATGTTGCTGTGTATTTGTGTGGTACTTCAAGGGCTAGGATACCAAAGCAAGGGAGAACAGGGGCACAGGGCTCCCTTGACAGGATCACTCTGCCTCTCTAATCTTTCAAGGCTTCCTTGGACAGACTGAAGCACTGTGGCTGGAAGAAGCAGGGAAGCAGGTCAGGGAAGGCTTGATGTCTTCTTCATATAGGACTAATGTGTGCACCATAGTCAAGGGTGAGCCAGTGGGCTATGTTCTGGCTGCTTTAGCCCAAAACCTACTCTCTATCTGGGGTCATTACACTTATGCCTATGGTTACCACATGCTAGCAGCAGCCAGAACAGTGATACACTGGAAGAAGAAGAGTGGAAAATCAGATGACCTTTAGCAGTACAGCAGTCTAAATAGATATGCATTAGTCAGCGTAACTGGCTGTGTCAGGAGGTTGGGTTTTTCCCACGGATAATTCCTTGAAAAACAAGATCATCCAAGATCCAAAATTATCCTCTGCCAAAAGACAGAAATTTCTTTTTGAGAACAATGTTGCACCAGCAAGTGGATAGTCCAGGAGGGTAACCTAATGCTTCCTTTTCCAAGCAATTTTATATTCAGCATATTCTCCAGCCACAGGCAAATAGAAACTGACTTCTGTTCAGGCATATTGAATGTCTTAAGGGGCTTTGGAACCATCCCACACCTCCCTCCTTCCCAAAACTCAGCTGAGCTGCTCACCCTCAACAAGTACTCCCCAGAGAGGCATATGAACCTACCATTTTCACAAGCATTCAGCTTGTTTATCATGTATAGCCTCATCACTTGAAACTGTGGATGTCCTTGTTACTTTCAAGATCAGCTTTTACTCTATAGCATAATTTTTGAGTGGTGCTTTTTCCATGAATAACATCTTCCTTTTCAAACAAAAGACTCATATCAGGAGGGTACACAATCCTATAAAGAAGGTAGATTTATTTATCACTGAAGAGATACACATTAAACCTCTTCATGTTACTTATACCTAGGAAGATAGATTATTGTAGCTGTAGGAGAAGAACAGCTCTATTCAAACAAAACTAAGCTCCAGCTAATTTGTTCTAGGCTACAAAGAGAGCCAAAGAAGTAATCCACATTTCATCGTAAGACAAATTCCTCCCATTCATTTACAGTACAATTCCTCCATTGTACATGCTTTCATAAGGCTTTGTTCTAGGAAATCCGAGGACAATGTCACAAGAACAGATTCTGCATTATGTTCCTTATGACTTCATTTTCTGAGAGCATAAGCATTTTTCTGAGAACACTTAGCCTGCAGTACTTCCTTAGGATTTCTCCTAGCCTTTGGCTAAAACATGCTGAATCCATCCAGAGCCCACAGCTCTATTATCCCTCTGATTTAAGAGGTGTCCCTCAGCAGTTCTAGTAAAAGTACCCGATGAAACCTTACCTCCCAATTGGCTACATGAAGAGCTGACAGAGATTTTTTAATAAATGTTTCTTCCAGATCTTTCATCTAAACAGATATGCCCATCGTTGAGTGCATGAAACAGACAACCTCTATGTAAGGTTCTGAATTTGTAAAATACATTGTCTATGAGAGAAAGTTCTCCATGTGGCAATCAGAAATGGAAACTGCTGAAATGCTCACAGTGTGCAAACTTACTGGAAGCCTCACAGCATAATCTGGATCTCTCTCCCAAACACAAGCTCTACCGTCGCAATTATTCAGACAGCATGTCTGAACAGTTGTACGGAGAGAGACAGAATAAAAAATAAACCTTAAAAGAACACTAAGCTCACATGACATCCTTGTCTCTAAGTTGGAGAGACATCAGTTTGATAGGTGGACCACTCGGTGGATAAAGAACTGGCTGGATGGCCGCACACAAAGAGTTGTGCTCAATGGCTCAATGTCCAGCTGGAGACCAGTAATGAGTGGTGTCTCTCAGGGATCGGTGTTGGGACCGATCTTGTTCAACATCTTTGTTGGTGACATGGACAGTGGGATTGAGTGCACCCTCAGCAAGTTTGCCGATGACACCAAGCTGTGTGGTTCAGTTGATACATTGGAGGGAAGGAATGCCATCCAGAGGGACCCTGATACCCTTATGCGGTGGGCTGATGCCAACCTGATGAAGTTTAACCATGCCAAGTGCAAGGTCCTAGACCTGGGTCGGAACAATGCCAGGCACAGCTACAGGTTGGGCAGGGAAGAGATTCAGAGCAGCCCTGCGGAGAAGGACTTGGGGGTGTGGGTTGATGAAAAAATGAACATGAGTCGGCTTCAGTGTGAGCTTGCAGCCCAGAAAGCCATCTGTATCCTGGGCTGCATCAAAAGGAGAGTGACCAGCAGGTGGAGGGAGGTGATCCTGCCCCTCTACTCTGCTCTCGTGAGACCTCACTTGGAATATTGTGTACAGTTCTGGTGTCCTCAACATAAAAAGGACATGGAACTGTTAGAACAAGTGCAGAGGAGGGCCACAAGGATGATCAGGGGGCTGGAGCACCTCCCCTATGAAGATAGGCTGACAAAGTTGGGGCTGTTGAGCCTGGAGAAGAGAAGGCTGCGTGGAGACCTCATAACAGCCTTCCAATATCTGAAGGGGGCCTATAAGGATGCTGGGGAGGGACTGTTCGTTAGGGAGTGTAGTGAGAGGACAAGGGGTAATGGGTTTAAACTTAAACAGGGGAAGTTTAGATTGGATATGAGAAAGAAATTCTTTACTGTAAGCGTGGTGAGGCACTGGAATGGGTTGCCCAGGGAAGTTGAGAATGCTCCATCCTTGGCAGTGTTCAAGGCCAGGCTGGACAGAGCCTTGGATGGCATGGTTTAGTGTGAGGTGTCCCTGCCCATGGCAGGGGGGTTGGAACTCGATGATCTTGAGGTCCTTTCCAACCCAAACTATTCTGATTCTATGATTCTACAATTCTATGAGATTGATATTTACATTTGAGAAACAGAGTGGCATGAGTTTGATAAAACTTGTCTTCCATTATCTTGCTAAATTAACTAGATTGCATGTGACTGGACTCCCTGCTGCATAGTGCCATATGGTATACAAGAGCACTTGTGATTCTGGTGATCTCAGGCTCCTGGCTTCTCTATGAGTTTCTTCATAGATTTCTAAATCTGTAAAATGATCTGTACGTGGAACTGCACAAACTTGTTTTCAGGCTGAAGTGGCAAATCAGAAAAACAAAATGGCAAGGAAGCTGACTCTGAATGGTGCTAAATGCCCCCACCTTCTCATAGGGTCCAATTTTTCTTTAAAGACAGTGTAAAAGTAGGTGCCCACACTTTAAAGATGCATTTTAATCAATAGCATTAGGATAAAGGAGACTAAGGTCCATATGCCTGAATAACCATTGAAGTACTCATTACCTCCCAGGCAGCCCTCAGCCATTTGTATAGTCAATCCCATAGAGCTAGTGCATTGTTGGATAATCCTGAAGCACGGGGCAGCTTTTTCTGAACATACTGTAGATGACTTCTCTGTGCACTTTTTCAGCAATGGTAAGAACAGATGACTTACATTCATGGAGTAGAAATGCCTTTCAGAAATACATAAAGTATGAAAACAAGGCATACCCTTTCAAATATGTGCTATTTACTTATTCAAAATAGATTTTCATAAAGTTTAGAACTCAGTCCTTTTAATGAGAGTTTTAACATGATTGATTGTCAGCTCCAGGCATCTAACAGATAAATGAATTCATAAGGTGTTGTTCTTATTCTGATATTTTAAGTTAAAGAATGGTAAATAAAGAACGACAAATTTCTCATCTGTGGACAAATATGCAGCTTCACATTAAATCTGTATGAAATCAGTCATTGCACAAGTGCTACACAAATAAAACTATATTCTCTGCTTGTTTGCAAATAGAAAGTTGCAAGACATGCTAGACATGATCAAGCCCAGCAGCAACCTGGCATTTAAGTGACTTTTTTAGGTTTGTAAATGCAGCAAAAAGTGCCAAAAGTTGGAAATTAACCACAGTCAGCGGTTTTATCCGCCTTAGTTCAGAAAAAAATATATCCTAACACATGCTTTAGCTTCAGGCCTACTGACTCCCTGCCCATGGCAGGGGGTTGGAACTAGATGATCTTAAGGTCCTTTCCAACCCAAACTATTCTATGATTCTATGACTCCTGGTCCATACTCATCCATATAAAATTAAACTTGCCAAAATTCCCTTTTCATTTCTCCTTAATAAATGAGGTTTAGGAGCAATTATATCAATAGGTTACAACATTCAACAGCAAAGTATAGGAGAGCAGAGACAGTCTAGACATCAAGTGCTACTGGGAAAGGTTTTCCACTAGAAAAGTTTTATATGTAACCTTCGTAAAAAATGAGAGTTTGTGTTTTGTATGATCCAAACTCCTTACATCTTTCTTACAGTTACACAGTAATAACTAAATTGATTGGGTTTGCTCTTTTCTTAAAACACAAATGTTCTACTGTATCATTTCAAAACATAGCAGTGTTGACCTTTGTAAGCAGCCTTTCCTGCATTGAAAACAATTTTGGATTTTGCTTTCTAGCACAATTGCTGTTGCACCACATACAGTGACAACTTGTTATCCCTGGCTCAAGGAACATTATCTGCATTTCTTGGTGTTCTAATCCACCAGTGAATCACTGCTGCACTTCTGAAAGAAGAAATTAAGCAAGAATTTCCTATTTGTTCTACAGCTTTCAGTCACTGCGTGGAATAAAACCACAAGAACAAAAAATGCGTAAGGGGTGAAAATTATATATTATACCACATTATATATAGAAATCATATATTTATAATTTTATACTGAACTGTATAGAGTTAGAGGGAATAAGCTAATATAAACAAGATAAATTCATAATTTCAGACATCTTAATGTCAAAAGACTCACTATGGTCAATTGCAAAAAAGGAAGCAGGTATGTAGAATTAATACTTAAAATCATTTTCAATTAATTATTCTTGAGAGCTTTATTCTCTTATGTGCAAACGTATACAAGCAGGCTCCATGAGCTTTTTGTATATTAGATTCTTTTATGATACTCAGAAATTTTGGGGTTTTCTTACACCCTATTGTATGCAGGGTGATCAGAACATCTCAGAGGCTTCTGCAAGGCATAGGATTGTTTGCTGCACCTTAGCCTTAGTGGAATGTGAGAAAATATGCTTCCTGAACTCTTGAGCGTCCCAAACAATGGCCCAACACTACCATATGTGAATTTAGTCTAATTGGCTGCTTGACATATTCCTATTGGTTTCTTCACAGGTGACAGCAAGCAGGAAAGTCTTCAGGCCAATAAACTCTTCCTCCATTCAACTCTTCCAATATGCTTTTAGACCAGAGATAGCGTAGAGAACAGCAAAGAGATGCATGACTGTATTACTTGTGAGAATGCTCTTTTATATTGTCAGAACAACAACAAAAAAAAAGGCAGTAGGGGGAATCAAATTCTGATGTAAGATATTTCTTCACACTTTCCTTCATTAGCATGGCTTTTCAACTCCATGTTGGGAACTTCACAAAGACCTCTCTCAGCAGCTGGTAGTTTCCACAGATGGGAGTTGCACAATTAGAAGTATTCATGGTGCTGAGCAAATGTTTCAAGTAGAAAAACCTCATCTAGAGCTTCGGTATAGAATGGAGATTATCTATGAAAGTCTCTGTCTCTAAATGACTCCATCAGTATATCTCAATCTCTCAAGGACAGCTTCGAGATCACAGAGAAAGTAGTGGTGTACAGAGATTTCACTTGCCTTTCATGTCTGGAGTCAGTAAGATGAAGTCCATGTTTCAAGCATCTTTGAAAAATGGCATGCTCCTCTTAGTGCCACTAGGATGCTACCCTGCAGGTAGGACTTGCTGAAGATTTGATAAAACATCGTTTTGGCTACTCTGGGCTGACAGGGTCTTCAGCTTCGCTGTGGTTTTGTGTAAGGATTTTGATGTCAGAGGAGCAGCAAAATGCTGTATTCTTGCAATTCTGCAGACAGGAAGGAAATACAGAAGGTCAGAGGATCAGTGAATACAGAACATTGAAGAATCATGGCTGCTGCAGAGTAACACTATTTTTGCAGGTGCTCTAGGGCATGTGTCCTGTTCTAGGTATTCACAAAGGAAGATAAGACAAGGGACTATCCATGCTTTCTGCTGAACATTAATTATTGTATTACCCTCCTGAATCTGGCACCTGACCCAGTACTTAGTGAGTTACACCATGTCCCTGCTTTGCAGGTTTCTGATTTGGCATACTTCTGATACCAGAAGAAAATGACCTCAGAATTCTGCTTCACTCAACCTTGCTGTCTCACTGGAAAGCTTTACCAGCTACACCCTAATACACTTTTCAATCCATACTGATATTCTTTGGGATGAGATAACTTGACCTTTAAGAAACCCATCTACAGCTGAATGGGCAAGAAACAACAGCCTGAAATTGTATGTTCTTGTCATTGTGATAAAGCCAAGCTCCAAAAAAGACCCAATGTATGCATATTCCTTTTCTTTCAGTGGTGGCTGTAATTTCAAGTAAAAGGCAAGCAGGTGATTGATTTGTTTATAGGGAGTCATGAGAACACATTGGAGGTGAATTTCAAGTGTGCTCTCTGTTACAGCTGTAGAATAATGCATGAGATAAATGATTGGTCACAGTACCTGCAGCCCAGGTGTAGTCCTGGCTACCTTTTGGAGTTCAGAAAGACAGTTCAGGGTTAAAGAATATAATGAGCATTCTGGGAAACATTCAGAAACATAACCCATAAGACATGGGAGTACTGAGTAGTGAAAATCGTAATTCTCCTTTGGAAAATTTTCAATACCAATGATTAAAAGCAAACTGAGCACAACTGCACCATCCAAGATTTCTGAGACTGCAGAAAGCTAAACAAATGATGAGGGTCTCTTTACCGTGGTAAGTACTCCGAGATTTTACAGTTACTGCCTGCAGGAAGCCCACATGTTACATGACTGCATTTATTAATAATCACTTCTATTTGAAGAGCTTGTTGTCCTGGCAGAAGTTTTCCTGATCCACAATGTAATTTTCTGGAGCTATAAAAAGTTCTTGCTCCCCCTTCAGCTGTAACGGCTTTGGGTCTGCATATGTTCATGGTACTGACAGACTTGAGCGTGGGTATAAGGATTGCTGCCTTGGAATTTGAATGTTCGATGTGCAACAGTCAGCCAAACTACCTCAAGTCAGCATAAGTGTGTTTTTTCCTTTTTTATTCTAGAAACTATCATGGGAATCAGGCAATTCATTGGAGAGGCTGATTTCTCTTTCACTGAAGAAAAAATCGAACAAACCCATGACTCAGAACATAGGCTCCCTCCAGAGGAGAAATTCAAACATTTCTCTTAAACCCTCATAACATGTAGACCTGTCATAAGGGATTCCTATGAAGCATGAACTCTTTATGATTGGTCATGGACAACCTGCTCAGCAGTTGCTGATGTTGAAAATGGGAGAAATAAGAAGAATTTTCCAAATATGCTACATATCATGGTGATGATGCAAAGTGGCACCTATTTTTCAAAACCATCCTTATGTGATTTGTTGAATGCAGCATGTGAATTTTGCCCAAATAACCCTTCTATGTGCATAAAGAAAGGACCTAAAGAAAGGCAGTGAGGAAAGCACAGAAACTGAAGGGAGCATTTATTGTTATCCATGAACTTGCAATGGACTCCTATCATGACACCAGAATCTTGCCTGTTTGTGTTTCTGCTGATGACACAGCCTAAAAAATGTTGCCCAGACATACTAAGATAATGGGAATGAGTAAAGGCATATCTGCTTGAAAAATTCTAGAAAAATGACTTATTCATTTTAAGTAAAGTACATTTCTTTTGTCTGTCATTTCAAAATGACAGTGAACTAAACCTTTGATAATGGGCTCATTTATCCAACCCAGTTAAATTCCAATTTATTTTTCTAATTTGTGCTTGCAACATCATAGAAGGAGCAGTTTTTAGGGTTCAGCAAAGTTGCTTTGAATTGTTGAATGCAAAGCTGCCAAAGATTTTTGTATCAGATTCACAGTATATGTTTGGCACAGTTCTGAGTTAATCATTGCCAGAAACAGCAGGTTAGAGAGATTAACTAAATTAATTAAAATCAATTTTTACAAATGAAAGATGACCTTTGTTCTGTTTCATAATTTTGCTAAATTTTTGCATATTGCTGATAAACAACCAAATATTAATGTATTTTTTTTTCTCTCATGCAGGAATGTGCACTTAATTATGCTGCCAGAATCCTACAAGAATAATGGATTTTCTCTGATCATTTGCTAAGAATTCTGTAGTGTAGTATCTGGGGCTGATGTTCCGACGCAGATCATATTTGTATAAATAGCTCATGTGAAGAACCATGCTTACACCCAAGGGGGTGCTTGGTTGGGGGGTACTCCCCCTTGCTGTTGTAATCTGACATTTCTCAAGCCTGCAGTATTTAAAGTACAGGAAAGAAAATGATCTAAAAAGAAATTCAGCATCTCAAGCTCTATTTTGATTACACTTATACCATATAACAACTCTATATTTGATGGACACAAGGCCTCAAATCAGTTGAAAAATATATCCAGCTTCCATAGAACAAAATAAAATCCTACTGATTTTGAACTTGTAATACAGGGCACGTTTTGATGAACAGGTGTTTTATGTACCTTCTAAGCAGGTGCTGTTCTCAGATCTTCCATTTGCCTCTGAGGGACTGAAAAAAATCTCAGCTTTACGGTGAAGCTGTTTCTTCATCTCTTAATGGGATTAGTAGTCTTCTTTTTTTGCTAGCCATGACAAGCAGCCAAGACTCGCAATTGCAACCATTAAAAAGGCTCTGATTGTGAAATACTTTTGGGGACAGACACAGTCTTCTATTTTTTTTTTCCTCCCCATTTTGACCCCAAATACTCAGTTTATAAGCATGCCAATAAGATATGATAGATGCCCATTAAACCATGTGGTTGATTTTACATTCTCAATGCCGTTACCAGCTTTCTGACCATGTGGAATTTTCTTGTGTTGGCAGCAGAACACATGCAATGTCTTGCTCTGTGAGTCTTGACTGAGGAAGGCTTTTGCAAAATTGTATGAAGTCCTCTTTTGAAACTCTAATCTCGAGCATGATAACTGAAATCAGAGTTTTGCAAAAGGAAACCCCAGTTTGCCTGTTTGGTAGGGCTGTGTAGTACATAATTTTATATATGAAATGAAATTTGTTTATGAGATACATCAGAGAATACATCATTCAGGAAACTGCGTCTGGCCAAGTATATAGAATATGCTCTCTCTGTGCTCATTCTTATAAACAGTATTTTTTATATTGGAAATTTTTTCCTGTGCTAAATTTCCATACATCAGTATTTGCATTATTTGTGTAATATCCACTCTGGAATATATTTATTTCTCTGGAATCTGGCCATATTGCAACTGACAAGGTGAGGAATAAGTTCAAGCACAAGTTGAATCACATATATCTGAAGTAGATGATCTTCATGCACAATATTTTGACAGATGAGGAATAAACTGAGATCTGTGGGGTTCTTCTGGATCATTAAAAACTTCATTAAATATTTAATTTCAATATTTCCTTGAGAAAGTAGCATTTTAGTCATCTCAGCCTGCTTTTTTTTCATACACTGTGCCATTAACACATATTTACCTTTCACTGAATGTCTGACATGTAGACCAGCAGTAAGAGGAGACCAGTAACGAGTGGTGTCCCCCAGGGATCGGTGTTGGGACCGGTCTTGTTCAACATCTTTGTGGGTGACATGGACAGTGGGATAGAGTGCGCCCTCAGCAAGTTTGCCGATGACACCAAGCTGTGTGGTTCAGTTGATACATTGGAGGGAAGGAATGCCATCCAGAGGGACCTTGACACGCTTGTGAGGTGGGCTGATGCCAACCTCATGAAGTTTAACCACGCCAAGTGCAAGGTCCTACACCTGTGTCGGGGCAATCCCAAGCACAGCTACAGGTTGGGAGGGGAGGAGATTCAGAGCAGCCCTGCGGAGAAGGACTTGGGGGTGTGGGTTGATGAAAAAATGAACATGAGCCGGCAGTGTGCGCTTGCAGCCCACAAAGCCAACCGTATCCTGGGCTGCATCAAAAGGAGTGTGACCAGCGTTGAGGGAGGTGCTCCTGCCCCTCTACTCTGCTCTCGTCAGACCTGACTTGGAGTATTGTGTGCAGTTCTGGTGTCCTCAACATAAAAAGGACATGGAACTGTTAGAACAAGTGCAGAGGAGGGCCACGAGGATGATCAGGGGACTGGAGCACCTCCCGTGTGAAGATAGGCTGAGAAAATTGGGGCTGTTCAGCCTGGAGAAGAGAAGGCTGTGTGGAGACCTCCTAGCAGCCTTCCAATACCTGAAGGGGGCCTATAGGGATGCTGGGGAGGGACTCTTCGTTAGGGACTGTGGTGAGAGGACAAGTGGTAATGGGTTTAAACTTAAACAGGGGAAGTTTAGATTGGATATGAGGAAGAAATTCTTTACTGTGAGGGTGGTGAGGCCCTGGAATGGTTTGCCCAGGGAGGTTGTGGATGCCTCATCCCTGGCGGCATTCAAGGTGGGGTTGGACATAGCCTTGGATGGCATGGTTTAGTGGGAGGTGTCCCTGCCCATGGCAGGGGGGTTGGAACTCGATGATCTTGAGGTCCTTTCCAACCCTAACTATTCTATGATTCTATGATTTTTTGTCCATTAAATGTATGAATGCATTTGCAAGCACACCCGTATGCACAGGAGTTCAGAGCATAAAGACCCCTTTAATTCAGACTGACTGGAGAGCTCAAAAGGAAAGAAAACCTGCTTGCAGCCCCCTGTACATGGAGTCTGCTGGTTTAAATGAGTCGCAACATCTCATGGCAGCAGAGCCAAACTGAACCTGCCCCCTGTCAAGGTGTCAGCATTCAGGGGAGCAGACAGATCCAGTGTTAGATCTGTGCTGGGGAGCTGGTTCATCCCCTCACAGCTGACAAGGACCATCTGCGTGGCTTCCCAGGGCAGACCCAGTCCACAAGAGCACTGGGATCTCAACAAGATGATTTTTCTTCCACTCCAAAACACATGGTGGCACAGAGTAAGTTTGTAGCCTTCAGTACACAAAGCCTTCTAAGTATATATTTAAATAAACTGAGCATAGGCGTTTGTACATATGCCAGACCTGCTGTCTAACTTTTCCAGCCTGATTGACAGGAAGAGCATCTGTGCATAACTGCAGTAGAGATATCATGCCCTCAGGGCCAGAGTGCTTAGTCCTGCTGAGCTCATAGACTGCTCCTTTGCAAAACTATTCTTCAGTTCCTCCAGTCTATAAGAAATCAACAGACTCAAATTTTCTCCCCCTTTCATTCTGCTAGGTCCCTCTTTCATTTGCTGGAGGAAGCCAGATATATAGTCTCTTATGGATCAAGGTGAGTAGTTTGGAAGCCTGACCCCTATAACATCTGGTTGTTTATGCCTTTCCTTGGTCTTGTGCCATGACAGGAGTGTCTTCTCCAGATGACTTCTCTCCCTCAATAGCTTCTCTTTTATCATGCCTCGACTCTTCATCTGCTCCAGCAAATGGCAAGACTCACAAGGCTGACCCCAAACCTGCTGTTTGAAGTCAGCCTTCCACTTCTAGGCCTTCTCTTCTGTCTTCTCACAAACATCTACAGATTGTCATGCCTATTTAATTTAAGGATATACACACAATCCCTTGTTTGGAAATACCATGTGAAAATGCTTTCCGCGGTAGTTGGTGGTCTAACAAGGCATCCTACAATAGCGGCTTTTACCATAATACAATCAACTCAACTTGAAAAGTAACATGGAGTGGAGTGGGATACAACACTATCATAAAGTATTAAAATACTTTACTTGACTGAGTAAAATCTAGTATGGTAAAATTAAATACTGAATTGAAAATTAACTGCAACCACAGCAAATTCACAATATAATTCTAACCATGAGTTCAAAGAAAAATATTTCAGGTACCATCATACTAACAAGACAATTTCACTCTCTCTGACAAAAGATGATTTGGGACATTCTTAAATTAGCCCTTGTGTGTATCAGTAGCATTAACCCTTTTTCAGGTTGCATTTTGCATACCTTGCTCCTGCATAGCGATGGATAGCCATTCTGTGAGTTTTAGATTGTCAGTCTGGCTTGATTGTTCTGTGTTTGCTTATGAACATTACATCACTAGTAAAACACTCAGAAATCTGTCTGGTTTGTGTGTTAGAGAATAGCTAGGTTCTTTTATTCCTGTTGACAGGCACTTACCTGTCTTTTTAACAGAGCACTTGAAATGCCTTGTAGCACACAAAGGAGATGATTAAAAAAAAAGGCAATCCTGAAAAAAATGAAAAGGCCAGTCCAAAAGGAAGAGATAAGAAAGCAAATGATGTTTAAGCATTTTATGGCATTCAGAAATGTTCCCTTACTGAGGACTGGCAAAGCTGCGAATACAGGCTGCTGCAAAACACAAAATAGGATGGAGAGTTCGTTGTCTCATTTTCCAGAAATTTAAAGCTCATGCACATACTGAAATGGTGAATCTTTATACTTCATGTTGAATGCACACATGGATCTGACTGGACCAAATGGTATCCACTTCAGTTATGCAACCAGTCCAGTTTAATTCTACTGGGGTACTTCCCAAAATATCAAGATTTGCCAGGATGAGTCTTCTGTCCCAAAAAAATCAGAGAGGCAGAAACAACAGCCTCAGCATTTACCCACTAGTGCAGGCTCATCCCATGCAGTCTACTCTTGATCAGAACTATAGATACATGACATAGCTAAAAAATAATCAATTAATTATTTTAATGGTAAGTTAAGGAAAATCGGATTTTGAGTGTGTTAGGGAGCCACTAATTATATCTGCCAGAGGGAAAGCAAATAAAACTTAGAAAGCATTAAATCAAATGTGCTTTCAAGGCTGGAGTTGCGAGCCCTTATTCCTACAGAATGCTCTAAATCAGTTGCATAAAGGCTCGCCAGTTCCTATAGCATTTTATTTATAACTATATAACTAAAACTAGCATTATACAACTGAAAATGATTTAATTTTAAATTGAAGAAATTTATTCAAAAGAGGAGTTGATACATTAATACTTCTATTTTAGTATTACTAATATTAACTGTTATTTATAAAATACATGGCATCTGCTAGGCCAGCAATTAATTTACTACTCATACATATCTCTTCTCATGCCAAAACCCCACATCAGTCTGCCACCACAGACCGCCATTCAGCTGATAGCAGTGTCTCCACAATCTGTTCATTCTTCATTTAGTGCACAGGGTTGGCTGCGGCCACAGCAAAATAAAGAGCATTTACGCTTATTGCACAACCTTAGGCTCATGCAGAGTGTAGAACTCACTAAGGTAGACCAGGCTATCAAAAGCAGCTCTGATGAAAACAGTGCCTTCGTTAAGTGGCCACATATCCATGCTGGTCCAAGCTTCTTGCCAACAGATTTAAGTTTTAGGCTCATATAGACCAGTGAGCACAGAGTAGATGTCACATGCATCTCTGGGACAGGTTAAGCTAATGCCAACAGGCAACTGCTACAGGGCATTGTGGTACCAGGACTACCCATGGGCAGGTGGTCTCTTCTTGAGGCCGCTGGGCAGGACTTACTGCAATGGCTGGCAGCATCTTCTGAATGAGTGCTAAGATTTTTGTTCCAGAATTAAGGTCATTTTTCCTTAGTAAGGAGAGACATAGGTAAAGGTATCTACCTCAATGTCATCCTGTGAAAGCTCACTCTATTATCTGTGGGAATTTTGCAACTGACTTTAACAGCAGCTGGGAGAGTTGCCACTGCTCCTGTCAAAGACTGAGACTTTCCTCTGGTTATTCACAAAAAAATGTAAGATGGATAATTCTGGATCTCAGAGCTCCTAATATGCTAATTTCCATTGATACCTTGATAAATCAGTAACATCAAAAATCCTCAATAACACTCCCCTTTTAATTATTACAGTGACATAATATATTAAGTCTGTTGACTCACAGTAGTGGGTTACATAATGGAAATGCCCTTGGAAATCCATGCTTTTGTACCCTTCATGTTCCTCCATTGTAATTCCATAGATTTATACATCGTCAATGTGCTATTTCAGGCTAATATATAGCAAGGACATTGGGGTGGTGGCAGTTTATCAATGACTTTTTGTCCTCCTTTTTTTCATTAGTGCTATTTAAGAAGGCAAGCTATTTCTGTCAGGAGCTTCCTATAAATGTAATGGATTTTACAGTATAATATAATAATGCAGTATTATGCCTGTCCCTTCCCTGTATTAATTATGATCATATTTGCATTCAGGAAGCAACCTTATCTGAATCCAATGCAAATTACTATCTTTGAAGGAGAAAGGCACTAGCACAGCAATTGTTAGAGCTGTCCCTGAGTGTAATACAACAGGTACTACTGCACATGCTGCCTAAGGGCCAGAACAATGCCCTTCTTGATTCACAGAAATATATCTCAAACAGCATTTCTCTGGAAAAGGAAAAATGTGCATTGTAATGTAGATTTGGGGTTTAGTCTAACTTTCTCCTTTTTTGCCTCTACATTACCTCACTGCCATTCAGGCAGTATTATATAAGACCATAACCAGGTTCACCTCATCATCCTTTTATTTTGAAATTATTCAAAATAGGTAGTAATCCATTTTTCATACATATTACTTTTACTAAGAGAGATTTAATAGTTCCTCCTTTGACTGGAATCTACCCAAAACAGCCTGGTATTTTTCATCTACTTACCTCACAAGTGACAGATAAATAAGCATTTCCTCTTTCATGTGGTCCTAAGTCAGCAACATTAATTCTCAAAGGCTAGGGTTCTGAGAAGAGTGGGAAAGGCACTTAAATACATTCTTAAAGCCCATTTATTCAGTGAGATTAAAAGAATGGCTTATGTTAATTTCAATTGAGAAAACATAAACTCCATCTTCAAGGCCAGATAACCATGCTTGTGTATGGTCTCAATAAACAATTTCCTCCATTTAAAACACAGGCACAAGAGCCCTGCTAAATGTTGACTTTTAAGCCATATGTGTAGCAGAAGAGCAGGGTACTCCCTGGAAATGTGACTGTCCATGATGCTAACTGATAAAACAAGCAAATCAGAACTTCACTGACTTTCAAAGTATGCAACTTCAATATTTTTTTCTGGTTCATAAGAGAGGTGCATAGGCTATGAAAAAATTTGAACCATTCAGTCCTTCTGCAATCTTTGCCCTTGAAAATTAAAAGCCAATAGAAAATCTAAAAAAAAAAAAAAAAAAAGAAGAAGGAATTTCTCTTTTCCAGAGGAGAGAGAGGAGATGGTTTTATTTTTTCTTTTCTTCACTAGGATATTTTTTTGAAAGGGGCATTTAGAAAGGTTTTAAGCACTTTTCTTCTTGATACTGTATGTCAGGTGGAAGTTCTCAGGTAAGATTTATGGTGTGGATTTCTCAGGTAATGACTTATGGTGTGGATGATAGGTAGTCACAAAGATCCTTCAAAATAAAGCTTCCAGATCTCCTGGAGCCATCAATGTGTAAAATGAAAAAGTACAGATTTGTCTTGAATTTTCAGGTGAACCCATTCAACAGGTATTGGAAAAACACCTTACAGATCAACAGCTAGGAACAGTCTATAACAGGAGATCACCACAGCACAGCAGTAGCTGCAGTGATAACCAAGAGGACCTCTTAGTGTGCCTTTACGAACCCAGCAGCCCATGTGACTCTTTCCTACCCAGATGGATTTACATGTAATATGTACTTGCTGCAGTATCGTCTGGGATTCTCCACTCAGTGTAGGTAAGAGGAAGTACAAAGGATAAAAATTTCATAGACCATAGAATCACAGAATAGGTTGGGTTGGAATGAACCTTAGAGCTCATGTAGCTCCACCCCCACCCCCCCCACCCCCCCCCCCCGCCATAGGCATGGACACCTTCCGCTAGACCAGGTTTCTCAAATATCCTTCCGACCTTGCCTAGAAATTTCCCACGGTAGGGCATCCACGGCTTCTCTAGGCAACCTGTGCCAGGCCTCACTACTCACTATGATAGTGAAGAATTTCTTCATTATATCTAATCTAAATATACCTTCTTTTATCTTAAAATCATTGTCCCTTTTCCTGACTCTTCATGACTCAAGAAGTTCCTCTCCAGCTTTCTTGTGGCTGACCCTTCTTCAAATAACTATGCACTGCAATGTTGAAAGTTAAAAACAAGTAAAATTCTGAGAGAAGGTATTAGAAATATGTCCAGTGATATGGCTTTGTGTAAGTTGAAGATCATACCACTCCAGATGTCTGATTTCCAAGAGCAAACAGTGACACATAAAATGTCAGGGCCCTGAGGGCACCAACAGGGCCTAAGTAACTCCTCATCACCACCGCCACCACCATCCTTCACAGGCTCAGAAGTCCCATTTCAACCTAGCCCCATGCCATCAATCATTGCTCCAGTGACGTCCCAGCAGTGCCAGTCCCTCAGGAAGCAGCCAGTGCTCATTGTCCCCTGACAGTAAGCAAACAGAGTTGGTAAGAATTAAATCCCTAAGTTTATGTGTGTTGGCTTCCTGCTGGACACCTGTCTATCACAGCAGTTTCCCCTGAAATGGTGACTGGTTTTTGCCGTTCTCATCATGAACCATCAGAAAATGCTCAGCTGGTCAGGATTTCATAGCACTGTTATGTACCTTTGTTAAGTTGCACAGTGAGGGAATTACGTCAGTGGGACAAACACTGAGGACACCAATTCTGTAGCTTCACATTACTACCAGGGTCTTCCAGCTGCTTTTCAACCATGTTTTCATTCAGTATACATAAGCTCATCACTTAATGAAAAAAGATAGTCAAATGGGGAAAAAACAGCTTCAGAAAAATTTATACATGTATCTGTACTGATACATAATAACAGTTTTCAAACTTTTGTGAGAGAAAAAAATATCTTATTTTCTCGTATGTTTATGCAGAGAAAGACACACATAGAAAACACACAAATATAAGCAAGTGCTTTCAGACTTTCTTTTGCAAGAAACAAACAAGGCTTTCCAAATTCAATTAGATGCCCTTTGCATTGCACAACTTCCTGGACCCATCTGCACAAGCTTCTGTCACACAGCCGTCCTCAAAGTGCATGTATTAAAATTTAAGCTAGGTTGATTACAAAATAGTTCCAAGGCTGTCCCTTTGTGGAAGTACTGGTTTGCAGAACATCTGTTGCTTTCAATAGTCAATACAGAGCCATTTGTTTCAACTGAAAGCAATGGCATTTCACTGTGCTATAACCATGCACCCATGAATCAAAAAAAATATGTTAAGACCATTCAACCATTATTAATCTTTTATCTGGGGACTCTGTCTTTCTCTGATCACATATTTATGAGCATTAATTTTTGCTTGATTTGTAAGAGCATGTTCTCCGTGATGATTTTCACTAAACAGGAAAACACTCAGAATCTGAATGGGTAGAATGGCTCAGTGCAGATTTATCAGCGGTTTTGGCTTCATTTCTGTATGTCCAAGTTGATCCATTGTGTTGAAAAAGCAAACAACTAACAACTGTGTCAGCTTCCTTTTGGCTAGCAACAATTTCTCTGGAGAGGTGTTTCGGCAAGCAATGCCAGACTGGCCCATAATGATTTACTCCTGTTTTTCTGAAGATTTGTTCTTTTTCATCTTTTTTAATTCTTGTTGGTGTTATTCAGAATTCAGTATAAATCTAGACAAGGTTTATATTAAGTATTACTGAAGTTGCATCACTGCAAAGACAAGGCAAGCTAAGAGTCAGATGTTCAAAACAGGACTCAAGGCACTGTTACTGAAATGCTTTATTTGCAGATTTCTTTTTTGCACCCTTATCACATCTCTGGAAAGCAGTTGGATTACTGAAGATGTCTGCAAAGTATGAAATTAATGGCTTGATTTTTCTCTCAGATGATTTTATAGATAAAATATTGCCTTGGTCTATTCTGACTTAGTAGACTTGCACGTACAGGTCACCACGATGCAAAGCAGTGGGGATTCAAGTAAATCCCATCTTGAAATAGTGTCCCCAGTAAAATTCTCATTGTAAAAGCTACTGCAACTTCTAAATTCAAAACATCAGGATTAAAAAGATGTAAAGATATACAAAACTGGTAAAACAACAGAAAAATTTCTAGTGCGTGTGATGGTCTCAAACTCTGTGCATCATATAAAGATCATCAGACAAACTCCTAATCATTATTTTCATCAGTTTTAAATTTTAGGGATTAGTTAGGGTGAATGAATAAACAGATTATACGGTAGGAAATTCCCTGTAGCTTCTACTAGGCATTAGTATACTCTACCTTTTATCCTTTTGCAGGAAATGCTTTAAATTCAGGGAATAATGAATCAATAAAAGAATCAATTTACTAGGAGCATTTTAGAGCCTGGGGAATTCCTCCTGACAGACTGCAGAAGTTGAGATTGGATATCCTATTTCTTAGGAGGCACGGCCACAGCATCATACAAGATGGATGGTAGCGTGAAGTAGCCTGCTAATTTTGTTCACTTAGAGGACAGGCCATTAGAACGTGTTTATGGTAGAGATGTCTGCAATTAAATGACATGGAGAAAATGTATTAAAAGGGGAGGGGTCTTGACCTATCTCCGATAACAAAATGTAAAAAGTAAAATAGAAATAGTTCTTTTTAACAAGAGCTTTGAGAAATTCATTTTCAAATATAAAGCTGGGAAACATTAAGAATTACATTAAACTACCGCCTTACTTTTTTATTATTCCCATTAAGAATGACATGAGAGACATTGAAATTGGGATGTGCGTAGCCCTTTCAAAGTCACAGACAGAAGGCTTTGAAGTACTTTACTGGAACATGACAATGTGTAAATTATTAAAACTGACAGTATGTATTTGCTGAGAGAATTTAGAGGCTGAAAAGCTACACTGGAAAATGAGATGTTTATTCAACCAACACTTGTAGATGGACACAACTTTAGCATGTGCGTTCTCACAGACAGATTCAGCTTTCTAACTCTCTTCAGCTTTCCACAAAAATCACAGCCAGCTGTTCTTCTATTATAAAGCAGCTGGTTCAGGTCTCCAGTGAACTTAACATTGTACAAGAACACCATGCTGTTGTGCTGAATTCAGCACTGAATAAGGCATCAAAGACATGTTAATAGCTTGTGCATAGGTACCTTTTAAGTTTTCACAGACCTAGACAATTAAATGCACAAAATGGTATTAAGGCAGTAGTCACACAATTGCAATAATTAAACTAGGGCCTTCAAAAAGTAACATTCCTACATTTACATTAGTTTGAAGGATTCTTGCTGCTGTATTTTCTGTTCATTTGTCTTCACAATGGAAATCCTAGTAATCGTCATTCATTTCAAATCGCCCCATTATTTCACCTAAAGCATACAAATAGTTCTGCTTGTTCTTTCATGCATATATCAGACTGCAGAGGCTGTAGAAGGAGTGCTGTGTGATTCCACCAGTAAAGGACAAAAAATAGGGCATCTGGAAGGAAACTCGAATCATTACTTGACTGGAATAAATGCTCAAAATATGTAATTTCCTTCAGTCAATAATTCAGAAGAAAAACAGCCCATGAAAATTCAATTTGCAATCTTTAATATTAGTGTGTAAACTATTATAATTTCAAAATGAATAAGGTAATTTTTCACTTACCAATGTAAAAGCAAGACAACTGTCATTTTATGCATATATTTATTGAAACAGGTTTTCCAATGAGAAAAACTATCGAAGCCAACTCACTCATGTGGCCAGTATCCATCTTGAAATATTATCAAGAAAGTCGGTGAGAACAGATTTCCTAGAAGCTACTCAAATTTATTTTGAAGAAAAAAAGAAATCCGACACAAAACTATCTAGATTCTTTCCTTACAGTACCTCCATTTCTACAAGGTCTAGATTCAGAAACAAAGCATTAGTAAATACCATTTTCCAGAGGGAATAGATAAATCCAAGAGATAGGTCATGTAAAGCAGAATCCCACTTTGTGTAGCCTGTATAGTGGATGGCTGCAAATGCAGTCTCCATTTTCTCATGAGCACAGATGGCATCTTTCATGGATGTGGGGAGGGCTGAGCATACAACATAATGGATATTGGAATATTCATCCTTCCTGAACAGCAGACTCTGACCACCAGTGAAAAGATTTAGCTTTTGCACTACTTTTGCAGGGCAACACCTCACAGGTATTATACAGGCCAGTATGTACCAGACACAGTGTAGTGCAGGGTGCACTAGGATCAGTGAGCTTCTGAAAACACTCAGGGAAACTCACAAGGCACAGACTGTTGTTCTGGGCATGTTCAAAGCAGATATTTTCTGAAGCAGATTGCTGCAAAGCATCAGCATTTCAGAATTCTGAAATCAAAATGTCCAAAACCTCTTTCACTCCCATTTATCCATTCAACAAAGTTAAATTTTCATTTCTAAATTAGAAATCTCCAAAAAGTCAGTGGCTTTCTTCACCAAGCTTTATTTTTCAGCTGAGACCCTGTGGCAGAGGTTCAAACTGAATTAAAGACTAGGACAAGGAATGAACCGCCTTCATGCTATAACCATTTGGATTTGCAGCTGCAAAGGCCTTCCCAAGAGACTAAAACGTAACTTGATTTATGATGTTATGATGAAATTGGGGAAAGAAAGTGATAGCTTTTTCAGTTTTCAGACTTACATTGGCAATATAATTTTGTTGTAAATATATCTCCTTCCTACATCTGGCTCGTTAAGTACTCAGAATTCCTGTAGGGTAAAGAAGCCTCCAAGTTATGAAGAAAGAAGCCCTGGTGGATTTCTGTGGTTGCCAGCAATAACAAAGCTAGAAAAATAGATCTCTTAGGCTAGATTTGAGGTTAAGAAAGTATTCCCTTCTAGATATAAATACAAGGTTGCTTTATTCCTATAAATCATAAATTCATGTGGATTTCTGAGTAATAATAACAAAAGGTCATCAGTAATCTTATGAAAGTTATTTAATATTTTACATTATACAGCTACAATACGATTAGCATTACTGATTCTCCATCTGGATAAACAAGTTCATATAGAAAGATTTACAGGAATAAAACAAGGTAGCTACCTGCAGTACCCTGTAGTGACCTATAAATTCAACAACTGTCTTTACGTGTGTGTGGTTTGGGTGTTGCTGATTTTTTTTCAGTATTCGTCCTTCATCTTAAAGGCCATTGCCAAGTGCTTTGAATTTCTTGCTGTTGGAGTTTCTGAAGCTGACTTCAGGGTTACTGCTTTAAACGCTTCACGCTGAAAAATTTCCTCATCTCCTGATATTTCCTCTCCAGTTTCCACTGATGAAGTGCATACTGGTGCTTAACCAACAGAAGCACCATTATTGGACTGCACAACAGGGTTTCTATACAGTTAATGACAAGTTGGGGTTTCCTCAGAGCATTATTTGAAGTTGAATTCTTCATGTCCTAATGACAATACCTTAGAAGTTTATTCTCATGGATAAAATGGTATGATGGATAAGAAAATAAGACAATAACCAAGGGAATTAACTGGGTAAGAAAGAAAGTTCAAAATATACTGAAATGCAGCTGGTCCCAGTCAGAAAAAAGAAATCTACTCAAAAGCCAGTCAGGAAAACATCAAACCACCACTTGCAATGTGCAGGAAAGAAGTCAGAAGAGTAAAGAGGGAATATGAAGGATAATTGCCATATGTAACACAAACCTGATGAAATTCTCTAGCTACTACAGAAACAGGAAGTCATGAGTGAATTAGTAAATCCCAACACATGATAAGCAAAAGATAAGAAGAAGCAACAATGGAAATAAAATAATTATTTGAATAATCTCTTCCCACCATTTCACAGCAAAATTATATACTATCTAATCCAGGGGCAGAAATTCCAAGTAGGGAAGAGAGGCCACCAACAGACTTGAGATAAACAGAAGTACAAGAGAAGCTGGAACAAACTGGCAAGTTGAACAGCAACAACTCACTAAGGCTGGCTGGTACCTGTCCAAAAACGCTGCAGGTACTGAAGAGAGAAGGGATTTAACGGGTAATAAAATACAGAATCTCTGGTTAAAATGGGCAGCTATATTGGAGGCCTGCAGGGTAGCAACAGTTCTAGGTCCTGAAAAGGTAGTAGGGATCTGGGGAATTACAGATCACAGAGTTTTATTTTACTATCAGATTATCTCCCTCCCAAAAAAAAAAAAATAAAAATAGTCTTTAAAAGAAAACAGTCTTCTAAAACACCTCAAGGAACATGATAGGTCCAATGTATGGTAGAATCCCGTATCTTTAATATGTGTAAAATCTTGAGAGAACATGAAACTGGCGAGGCAGGTGAATTTGCAGATGGTAGAAAATTATTTCCTTTGGCAAGACTGAAGAAGATTATAAGGTGTTCTGTAGGGATCTCATAAAGATGTGCTAGTGAGAAGCATAATGTCTTAAAGTCAGTACTGGCTTATATCCAGGAGCAGCAATTGAAAGAACCAGCTTAAGCCATTTGCATGTATAGTTACCCTGATCAATTTGTTGGCCCAAATTGGGTTTGGAGCCAAGAAATATACAGGACATTTTTAGTTAATGAAAATCTCTATACACTATGAAATACCTATGAGGATTATAAGATCTTATGGTTTAAAGTAAAGAGCAATTATTAAACATCAGGAGTTACAGAGCAGTAATCTTTATAGCAGGTCTTCATCCAGCTTCAAGAAGAGCAAGCTAGAGAATCCAGCTAACTAACTAAAGACTGATGAGCCTCACCTCAGACCCTGGGAAGGTGATGGAGCAAACTATTGTCATCAGTGGTGCAAAGTCCAGATGGCAGCCAGTAACCAGAAGCATCCCTCAGGGTGTCCATATTGGTTGATGTCTTCATTACTGGACCTGATGGCAACACAGAGTGCACTGAAGTCTACAGGCAATGCTAAATCAGGAAAAACAGCCAACATGCTAGAAGACAGGTTTGGTACTCAGAGAGAGTGGAACAGGCTGGAAAAATGGGCGAACAAGAACCTCATGAAGTTCAAAAAATGTAAGCAAGACCTGGAATAACCCCATGCAACAATATAGGCTGGCAGGAGACTCTGGGAAGCAACTCTCCAGAAAAGGACCTATGGGTCCTACTAGGCAACAAGCAGGACATGAGATGGCAGTGCCCCCTATCAGTAAAGAGGGCTAGTTGCATCCTTGAATGTATTAGCGAACATTGTGGCCAGCAAGTCGAGAAAGACGATTGTTCGCCTCTGGTGAGCATTGGTGAGACACATCTGAGGTTCTATGCCCAGTTCTGGACACCCACTGCAAGAAAGACAGGGACATACTGAAGAAAGTCCAGCAAAGGGACACCAAGCTGTCCAGGGCCTGGAGATCATGACACAGGAGGACAGACTGAGAGAGCTGACTTTTGTTATCCTGGAGGTGACAACAGTCAGGGGAGACTTGCATTACTGCCTGCAGCTACCTGATCAAGATATACAGAGAAGGTACCAGACTTTTCTCAGAGGTGTACAGTATTAGGAAAAAAGGCAGTGAATACAAGTTGGAACATGGGAAATTTCAATTAGACATATGGAAAAATATTTTTACCGTAAGAGTGGTCAAATACTGGAGCAGATGCCCAGAGAGGTTGTGGGATCTCCATCTAAGATGTTCGAGACTTGACTAGACACATCCCTGAGCAACCTGAGCTAAATAGACATCCTTTAAGCAATGAATTGTATTAGATGATCTCCAGAGTTCTGTTCCAACCTAAATGATTCTATATTTCTGTGATTTTAATTGCTTTCAAAACTGTTCATCAGTAGTAGTAGTAACAGTCGTGAACCTTCCTTTAAAGTATCTTATAGCCAACTGTGTAAGTGATGGTATATCAGCTATTTCACACCTCTTTAAATCCCACAGCCTGTTCTGATTGAGTAAGTAGTGCAGGACAGAGAGGTGTGCTGGCAGTTCGCCCACATGCAAAAGTAGGCAAGGTATGCAAGGTGCCTGTGACTGAGCATGAAAGAGTCCATGTGGAATAGCACACTTTTGTCTAATCCCATATGGCTGTTCCTGTCTGTTTACGAGAAAAATTATTCTAGTGGGGTTTTTAAACAAACAGCAGGATAGTTTGAAATGAGGAAAAAGAAATAACTAAGCACAAAGAAATTCAGACATTCATAATTTTGTCCAGATATCATTTGATGGCCTTTCTTTGATGAAGCAGCTTTTGTCACAGCATCTCAAGTTGAAAGTGCATTCATGCTACTATCGAAAAATCACACATGCATTCTCAAAAGTATGGAGGGTGAAAGGGAGAAAAGGCTGAACTCATTAACATAATTTAAAATATATGTATTAGCAAGATATTTGAACATGATATTTCTAATTGTTGCACTGACATTTCAAGTATGCTGTAGTTGTGTCAATTTGGAGAGGCATTTAGAGCTTTAACATTAATTCCTAATTAATTGGTAATGTTTCCTTATACTTTCGCAAGTTGATTTCCACTTATGTAATATTGTTTATCTGTATCAGTTCCTGTAGTGACACAATTTAAAATATTATCCAAGGGTAACAATTTTCTGAAGAACTAAAATTATTATAGTTTGTTTTGCATGGAATGGCAGGTCAGAGGAATAATGAACTTGATGAAGGACTCTAAGCAAAAAGTAACAAAATTGGCAAGGTGTCAGTACAGATCAGAACAAGGCAGAGGCATATTTCAATGGAGTGCAAGAAATGATGCTCAGTTGTTTGAAATCTAACATAACTAGATGAAAAAGACAACAGCATGTTACAGGTTATATTAGAATAGAAAATATTGAAATCACAAATGAAATAGAAGGAGAAGGTATCAAAAAAGATGAGAAACGGAAAAAATGAGGTCAGGTTTTAAATGTGTAGACTGATGCCTATGAGGGGAATAATTCAAAACATAGATATTCACTTGTGTGGAATATTTTAATATATATAGAGTTGAAAATTTTCTATCTTGTGCCTGAAGATCAAGAGATAACTGCTTGCAATGCAATATTGTTATATAAAACACTCTGTTTGTGGGGAGTGATAGCTTTGTAATCCATACGAAGGAGGTAAAATCTTCAGTTTATCACAGTGGCAAACATCAGCTACTGCACTGCATACATATCCAAGTTCTTCTACAGAAGAAAGGTGTCTGTGAAGGATTTTTGAGAAATTAAAAGGATCTGAATGTTTCTATTATGTGAAAAGCTGCTGAGTGCAGAATACCTTTAATGTATTTTACAAATTGTCCCTTGTCTTTGTAACTGGAAGATATGAAGACACACTAAGAGACATGAAAATATGTACTTCAAGTAGGGTTAGATAGATGGTGTGCTTAAATAGATGCTAGATAGATGATGTGGCAGATAGATGTGCTTAAAATGAGAGCACTTCTCTCCCAGGCCTTTGACACAAAAGTAAACCTGCATGCCACCTGTATTGACATTTTTGATTCCTGAATAAATATTTGTGTATATTCCATCTAATACGAGAGAACCTATCAATGACCTTTCTTCCTTCCACCATCTTTCCAAAACACCAATTTTTATATGCTGTTCTCTATAAAAACATGAAGGAGAGTTTGAGAGAACTGTCTTTGTTCAGTCTTAAGATGAGAAGGTTAAGTTGGTATCTTATTACTGTTTTCAAGCACCTAATGGGAGGTTAGAGAAAAGACAGAGCCGCACTTCTCTTGAAGATGCATAGTGAAAAAGATGAGAGGAAAGAAACAAAATAAATTCTGATCAGATGTTAGAAAAAAATCTTTTAACAGGAAGGGTATTCAAACTCTAGATCAGGTTTTTTCCACAAAGGCTGTGTGTGAGCCCTCTTTCTTGAAGATACTCAGAACTTCCCTGGTGAAGGCCTTGAACAATGTGATCTAATCTGTACCTGACTTCAGCATAGGCCCTGCTTTAAGTGTCTAGAAAGGTCCCTTCTATCCTAACTTATTCTATCCTTCTAACAAGCATTTGGAGTTGAAACTCACACACCTGATACTCTTCATAAGCCAACAGTGTTCACAGGGTGAGTGAGAGTGAGTGGCAGATCTGGGAGCAGACATGACGCTAGTTCGTCAGACAGGTATGTCAATAGCTGCACCTCGTTGTCAGTCTCTGAATTTGCCATAGATTTTTCATTAATTTATTCAGATTTCTGTCCTTTCTCCAGGGTGACAGCAACAGGATTTGAAAAGTGATAATCAAAAGCTAAACTATTTCCACAGGGAAAGAGGAGTGTGTCTTGCTGTGTGTCTTCAGGTTTGTCTTGTTTATTTTTAATAAGAACTTCTGAACTTAGAAAAGCAAAACTATTTCTTTGACAAATGTATGGTCTGCTTTCTCAGTGAGGACTACCTATAAGCTATTGCAGCTTACTTCAGAATATTAATTTCTTATACTTCTTTTTTTTCACCTACTGATAACCTTTCAGTTTTCAGGGGCTCAGCTGCAATAATATCTTATTAATAAAAAGATTCACAATGTACATCTGAGATATTTTTGTTGATTTGAAGCAGCTTATGGTAGTAGTAATAGCATATTTTACTCACATGTCATAAGACTAATACGCAATCATTAAATTAGCTTTTTCTGCCAAATGGAAAGGGCTCTGCCTGGTATCAAGCTGAATTCAACACAATTCTAAAAAGGAATTTGCAGGTAAATGCTCCAAGAACCAAATGGTTATAGACATATTAAAATAGCAGCAGGTGTTCCATACAAAACTGTACTTAGCAGAGCAAGAAAAAGCTCACAACTCCTTCAGCCATCACATTCAAGTAGAAGTTATACCACTCACACATATAAATACAAACTCTCATATCAAAATAAGTGCAAGGCTGATTCAGAAGCCCATGAAGATGTTTGTGTTCTACAGGAAATGAACTTCAGGGATGGTATGGGCTTAAAACAATAAAAAGTGATTTCTCTTACTGCGCCACTTTTCTGGCACAGTAGGGGTTTGGGGTTTGTTCTTTTTCATCATGTGCAGCTATTACAGCTAAATCCCCATTGTTCCCATCACCACAGCAGGTATATAGCCAGGAATTTTGTAGTGCTTCCGTGCTGAACCCATCCTCCCACTCCCACAGATGCAGGAGCAGGGCTTGGAAACCCCAGCACATCTGATGAGCTTATGATCACAGGAAAGGGAGAAGCTCTGCTGTCACTCCTCTGCTCCTTGAAACCTCTGGATATTAGAGCTGGTGGAAAAAGGGAGCTAAGGTCACACATTTCATGCCACACCTTCATATTGGGTACCCACGTACCCCTGGACAATCATCTTGTCAGCCTCAGTTGCACCTTATAACTTCACTGTGCCAGCTGGGAACAAGGGGGAAAGACAGCCACAAGGCATGTGTGGGTTTTTTCCACATGGCAGCATCTCAGCACAAGCTACAGAAGCAGCAAAAGAGACTAAGAGCTGAAGAGAGGGGAGAGTGCAAGGTGAATGGCACCAGGGGGATAGCAAGCTTAGGAGGTGGGACAGCAGTGTCAGGTGAAGGATCTGATTACTAGAAGAAGACTGTTTCATCTGAGGGAGGCACTGATCAAAGAGGCAGTGAGTTCAACAGAAAAACCAAGCTTGAGGTGCCACTGCAAGTAAAAAGCACGTTTTGATGGCAGCTGTTGATGATGTCCCAATGCATCAGACCTCAAGGGTTGCTATTAAAGCAATGACCTGCTGACTGCTCTGAGAAGCTTGAAAATGTGGAACAAAAGCAGCAACAAAGTAAAGTACAAGAATGAGGAAAAATAAGCCTGGCTTTGTTAATGCAAAGGGTTCATCATCTGATTTAACTTCTCTGAATGAGTGACTTGATATGTTTCTCCTTATCCAGACAGGTCACAATCACTTCTGCAAGTGTGGCATGAAAACCTTTTTTAAAACATCTATAAATCTATCAATATTATAACAAAGGATAAGACAAGAGATTGGAAAACACTATGGTAAAAGCCTTCATTGGCTGGATTCATAAATTTGCTGACATTTTTTTACCTCTTGTACAAACAGCTTAGGCACTGCGGGCTTAGAGCAGCCAGTCTCTGCACAGAAACACCCTGCATTGGCAGGAATCTGCAAGAATGTATTTTATCTCCTTCCACATGCCCAAAGTACCAGTAAAAAGCCCTGGAAATCCTATAGGCAGCACATGGATGAGAGAAGGGCGCTAAGTTATATTTCTGCCCTTTGTGCTGATAATTGCGTAAGAGTATTCTTCCTGTGTTATGAAATGGGGTTGTCCCTAGGCCACTCTGCCAAATTAACTGGCTTATCAGCTGTGAATCAGAGAATCACAGCCATAATTCTGGGCCTTATTTTTTCCCTTCCATGCTCCACACATACTGCATGCAACTGGGATGGGGTGGGAAAAGTACCCTCCACTTAATAGAGCTGAAAACAATCCGTCTGTTCAGTTCCTATAGAAATCAGGAGTAATGATATTGACTCCAATGGGTCTTTAATTATCAGGAAACTAAGGCTTTTGAAGAGACAATTAGTGCTACAGGTCTCAGAGTGTTATTTACTTACAAATAACGGTAATCATACACTGTTTAATTCTTCCATTCTGCAATATACATCAAACACTTCGCAGAACTGTGAACACAGGAACAAAACACAAACAAGTGTAAAGAGGTCTAATTAGTGATCTGATGTCTCAATCACTCACTGGGCTGATCATTGTCAGACTGGGTAATTTCCCTGGTTATTTTGTTGCCTTTCAGAAAAAGGACTCAGTGTCTCAAAGCAAGGGACAGATTTTGCCACACTCACTCCTACTGAATTATACAAGGTCCTGCAAGCTCTTCGTGCAGGTCAACTGAGAAAAAAGACCTGATATTTCTTAAAAGTAACAGGGGCTTCAGTGAACATGTTCCTAGCAAAGTATAACACGGTGTGAACAGCGGTGGAAGAATAAATCCAGCATAAATATAAATCAAGGTTAATGACCACTTCTTCATGTGACAGCAGTGGTCTCACTGGTCACCGAGATAAGAGGTATGCAAAAGCAGAAGTACCACCAGGTTTTGATTGTAACCTAATACTTGACATGCATAGAAATACTGGTGTATTTCTTTGAAGTGGTGGTGTGATATAGCACCATTTGTAAGACCTTTCCAACTGCTGTATGTCCAGTTTGACTATGTGAGTCAAACAATGAGCACTTTCACAACATTTTTACATCCTGCTTAAGGAAAAAAAAAGTGTTTGTCAAGCTCCTTGCAGGTCAAAGTAGAGGTGATCCTGCCCCACTATTCTGCTCTTGTGAGACCTCACTTAGAGTACTGTGTATATTTCTGGTGTCCTGAACATGAAAAGGACATGGAACTGTTGGAACAAGTCCAGAGGAGGGCCATGTGGATGATCAGGGGGCTGGACCACCTCCTATATGAAGATAGGATGAGAAAGTTGAGGCTGTTCAGCCTGGAGAAGAGAAGGCTGCGTGGAGACCTCATAGCAGCCTTCCAATATCTGAAGGGGTCCTATAGGGATGCTGGGGAGGGGCTGCAGTGATGGGACAAGGGGTAGCAGGTTCAAACTTAAACAAGGGAGAGTTTGGATATAAGGAGGAAGCTCTTTACTGTGAGGGTGGTGAGGCCCTGGAATGGGTTGCCCAGGGAAGTTGAGAATGCTCCATCGCTGGCAGTGTTCAAGGCCAGGTTGGATGGAGTCTTGGGTGACATGGTTTAGTGTGAGGTGTCCCTGCCCATTGCAGGGGTGTTGGAACTTGATGATCTCTAGGTTCTTTCCAACCCGAACTGTTCTATGATTCCATGATTCTGTAAGTCTGGAGAAAAATGCACCCTCAAACTGAAAGTGTTTCTTTCTTCCAACAAATTCAGTCTTATTCACTAGTTCAGAAGGATCATGACTATCCTGCTTTCACACTGACAATAATTTCCTTGGCATTGCAGAGAGTTCAGATGTGTCATTACAAAGAGGTTTTCTGAGCATCACTGCCTCTAGCCTCACACAGAATCTCAATTCCTTTTTAATCTGCACGGATAACTAAAAACCTTTCAGGCAACAACTTTCAATTTTTTTCTCCTTAGGTATTCCCTCAGCTGGAAATGGTAATCTCAAAACTCATGTTTCTATTTTTAGTATGTTCCAGAGGGTTGAGGTATTTTGGTGGGAGCTTCTGAAATAGCACCACCTTTTTACCAGTAAATCTTCAAATTTGTTTTTCCAAAGAGCTCCTTTTCAAATGTGTTGCTGTTGTCAGTTTCATCGTAACAGTATCCCAATTTTAATCTCCAACTATGTCTTCTTTCTAAGGTGACGCTTCAGGTTATATCACTAACCTTTTCAATAGATTAAGGAGTCAGAGGTAGAAAAATATAGGTGTTGAGGCTTTCCCTTATTTTATGACATTCTGACAGCAAATAAATTCAGACTTCTTTCTTTTATTTTGAGGATGTTTGGATACATAGAAATTCTTCCAGTTATCAAGGATTAGACGCCAGATAAAATGCATAACCTTTCTGCTCTCCCTGTGGAACCAACCTGAGCATACTTAGGTCTGTGCAGAGCTCACCACCTGTAAAAATACTAGACAGGAGGATGAGAGTTCATATTCTCTGTGAAGAAATCCCCCTCAAACTTCTCAAAGATACCTTTATTACTCCCACGTATTTATACCTGTGCTAAACATAAGGACACCAATCAATGGAACTGACTAGAGCTATTTGGTGGTGTGGTGAGTTTAAACTAGCTTAGAAACTACCCCTAAGCACAGCTCAGCTCTTGCTGTCACGCATCAGGACTGGCAACTTACTACAAGTCAAGACATTATACTGCAGACAATTTTCCAGAGCACTAGCTCAAAATGTTACTGACATTTAAAAGCCTACATTAATTAAAATACCTAGGTTTTTTCTAACTTTCTGGAGTGGTAGTCTGTTTTCCCCACTGACATTTCATGGAAATGGATGGAGTTCCTTCTGACAGTCATGGTTCTCACACCACCCTTTTCAGGGGCTCATGAGCACGGTTTTTGCAATAGTTTCATAGATAGAGCCTGTGTCTCCATGGCTGTTTGACAGTAGAGCTGATAAAAGTTGCAGAAGCTAATTCGTATGTGCAAAGTTTTCAGAATACACCTGGCGTTCAAATGTCTGCAGCGTTAGTTCAGCACAAAGTCTACCTGCTTTTAACACAGCTAAGGGTACTTGCAGAGTGGTGGGGGGCTTGCTTAAAAATAAGAAAAAAAGAAGTCAAAGTTAATAGGTACCTATTTGCAGAGTTGCTGAGCACTCACTGACTTTACCAGTGAGGCACCATTAGTTCCTCTCTTACAACGATCATTTCAAGCAGAAGCACAGAAACCTTCCACAAACATAAAAAAAAAAAAAAAAAAAAAAGAAAAAAAGAGAAAAAAAAAAAGCGACAACCTTTTTTCTTCTAAAGAAAATTATTTTTCCTTATCTCTGTGAACATTTCTTACAGGACCTTGTGGATCAGAAGAGTATCTGATCAGAGGGATACCTAATGGAAATGGTGATTGAAAGAAGGCTGAAGAGATTTCTTTTGAAAGGAAGACACCATTCTACACTTTGGAAATGGGCAATTTCAGTATTAACACCATTATTTACACATACTCACTGAAGAGATGAGTTTCTCCAGATCTGATTTCTGTCACAAAAGCTAATTCTTTACTGTAAGGGTGGTGAGGCACTGGAATGGGTTGCCCAGGGAAGCTGTGAATGCTCCATCCATGGTGGTGTTCAGGGCGGGGTTGGACATAGCCTTGGATGGCATGATTTAGTGTGAGGTGTCCCTGCCCGTGGCAGGGGGGTTGGAACTCGATGGTCTTGAGGTCCTTTCCAACCCTAACTATTCTATGATTCTATGATTTCCACAGTTTTATGAACCCTGAGTTTCCAAATACTCTCTGAAGGCACATGTTTGCACGTTTTTCTTACTGAAGCAAATGGCTAAGACTACCTTACTTTTAAGGGAAAAAAAAAAAAAAAAAAAAAGGCAGACCTTTTCTTTCATCAAGTAAAAATTCCCAATCCAGTTGTTTCTGTTTAGCCAAGGTTTTCACAACACTGTCTGAATGCAGGGGAGATTAACTTGTTTAATTAGGGTTTTGAAAAGGACAATGTCTGACAAAATAATTTTCTTCTTTCTGAAGAATTCCTTTCTGATTTCTGACATGGAAAATCCTGTTGTATTCTCAGAATGCATTCCTGTTCAGCCTTACTATTTCTTTTTGCTTCTTATCCTGGCATTCAATCTGATGTTTCCTAGGTCTTGCATGCAAAGAGTAGTGCTCAATGGCTCAATGTCCAGCTGGAGACCAGTAATGAGTGGTGTCCCCCAGGGATCGGTGCTGGGACCGGTCTTGTTCAACATCTTTGTGGGTGACATGGACAGTGAGATCGAGTGCGCTCTCAGCAAGTTTGCCGATGACACCAAGCTGTGTGGTTCGGTTGATAAGTTGGAGGGAAGGAATGCCATCCAGAGGGACCTTGACACACTTGTGAGGTGCGCTGATGCCAACCTGATGAAGTTTAACAATGGCAAGTGCAAGGTCCTACACCTGGGTCGGAGCAATGCCAGGCACAGCAAAAGGGTTGGGCAGAGAAGAGATTCAGAGCAGCCCTGTGGAGAAGGACTTGGGGGTGTTTGCGGATGAGAAAATGAACATGAGCCACCTTCAGTGTGTGCTTGCAGCCCAGAAAGCCAACCGTATCCTGGGCTGCATCAAAAGGAGCGTGACCAGCAGGTGGAGGGAGGTGCTCCTGCCCCTCTACTCTGCTCTCGTGATTCCTCACTTGGAGTATTGTGTGCAGTTCTGGTGTCCTCAACATAAAAAGGACATGGAACTGTTGGAACAAGTCCAAAGGAGGGCCACGAGGATGATCAGGGGACTGGAACACCTCCAGTATGAAGATAAGATGAGAAAGTTGGGGCTGTTGAGCCTGGAGAAGAGAAGGCTGCGTGGAGACCTCATAGCAGCCTTCCAATATCTGAAGGGGGCCTACAGGGATGCTGGGGATGGACTCTTCATTAGGGAGTGTAGTGATAGGACAAGGCGTAAAGGGTTCAAACTTAAACAGGGGAAGTTTAGATTGGATATGAAGAAGAAATTCTTTACTGTGAGGGTGGTAAGGCCCTGGAATGGGTTGCCCATGGAAGTTGTGAATGCTCCATCCCTGGCTGCATTCAAGGCGGGGTTGGACATAGCCTTGGATGGCATGGTTTAGTGTGAGGTGTCCCTGCCCATGGCAGGAGGGTTGGAGCTAGATGATCTTAAGGTCCTTTCCAACCCTAACTATTCTATGATTCTTCGAAAGACAATAAATTACGAATCCATACCACTGGTAACACTAACATTGGTTGAAATGTAATTTCATTGCAATTGAAAGCTTAATATCATGCAAAGTTTGCTTTCCTGTGATGAAGATGTAATGAATAATGATGAGTAACAAAATAAATGGGCACATGTTTTTTCATCTGGAAGGCCAAAACATCACAAATTTGCCTCCCTGATGTCCTCATACCCTGCATAAGATAAACTGTGTATGAGAGTCAGCACAGCTCTGGGTACAAACACAGTAGATGCCATTCAGGCAGAGACAAAGCCATACACTGAATTTTTTACTTCCTTAAAAGTTAACTTCTAGAGAGCAATGGTTTTTAGCCTTGCCAAATTCCAGATGCAAAGACGTTCTGAGTTCTCCAGTACAGTCCTACACTCTGCAGCACAGGTATAGATTCATTCTGAGGGCAGAAGATACCAAGGTCATGAGTTCTGCTGAATGCCTGAACAGCTTTATGCCAGCAGTTGCTTAAAAGCATTTGAAGATTGTCAGCCTCTTCGTAGAGAGGAGACCTAGTAACCACGCTACTGGTTATTTCACTTTGAAAATAATAACGTGTTTTCTTTTATTTTGACTGAAGGTCACTGCTACACTAAATGTGGTTTATATCTTGGTGATACCATAACATTATTACACTTCTCTAGTCAAACTTGCTGCTGGTGTGGATGTGCTATACCAGTTTCATTGCTATTTGAAAAAATGATACACATTTGTCTATATATTCTGAAAAAGAGAAAGGTATATGCTTTTTTATTATTTTCCTTGAAAAAAAAAAAAAGTCTACATTTTCTAGTATGTTTCTCTCATCTGCAAAGCAAGGGCATTTTCAGGATATCAGTGATATCAAAGGTTTTGTAAGAATGAGGTTTTGACAGCAGATTTCTTAGTTTCAGTCCTTGCCACTCCAGACAGACAGTTTCCTGCTTAAAGGTGATAACATTTATGCTTAGTAAAATAACATGTATACTGACCCAAGGTGTCTGACTGATACTCCCTTTCAGCCCAAATAGTTTCGAGAAAAGTATGGAAATACTTTCCGTCTGGCTACAAAGAGAAAATTCACACAAAAGGGCCTGCAAATTGAAACTTTCAAGAAAAAAGTAAAATCCAACCCAGATATCTATCAAATGCAGGATTCCTCCACCTACTTTAGGAACAGATCTCCAAAGAGAATCATCATCACAGAAGCATTGTAATGAAATTTTACTGCATTCCTGTATTTGTGCCTTAATACATTCCAAACATATTTTGAATTACTATTTCAGTTCCTTGTGCCCTTGGTGGATTCATTAACGGATGCACAAAGATTAAATTTATTATGTAATGAATATGAAACGCAGTAATGCACAAGTATATCCCTACAGTGTCCTTATCCTCAAAGGGAAATTCAGATGAATGTAAGACAAGGTGAAAAATATTTGCCAAATACTCTGTCAAAAAAAATTCCTTTTCCCCTTTAAATACTTTGCCAAAAGATAAAACTAGCTCTTGGGAGAGTTTTTCTGTTACTGATAGCAATTATTTAGGATTTTTTTTTTTTCTTTTTTTAGATCAAAATAAATTGATTTGGGCTTTAATTCTTGATATTGGTTGATTTCCACATTGCTCCTCTGAGTGAAAGTATCAACACAACACAGGCAGGAAACATTGAAAATACTAGTTATGTTCTGCCAGAGTTTTCATCCACAGAGAGCCCCAGTCTGATTCATCTTTCATTTTAGATCAAGATAATTTAACTAGGTGAAAATGTAACAAGAAAAAGCAACTAATAAAAAAACTGCTCTTCTTATCAGCCTCTTTGCACAGTCTTATCATCTGCCACTGTATCTTTCCAAATCTCACTATTGCAAGATCCTTCTGTAGGTCTTCAAAGGTAGCAATAATTTTCATTATGTTGAATAATTTTATACTGTCATCAGATTTTGTCACCTCTTCATTCATGTCATATTCCTGACCATTTAAAAAAATATGGAGTGGCACAGATGAGAGTGGGACCTTACGCTTAACCTTTCTTTCTGATATGAAAACTATCCATTTGTTTATTTTTGCTGTTTTTTGGCTTTTAAGCAGACTTTAATTCATGAGAGCACCTTCGTTTTTCGTTCTCTGACTGCTTCCTTTCTTGAAGAGCATCTACTAAAAGACCTTGACAAAACTTTTCCAAGCTCATGCACACTAGATAAAGCAGACCCACTTTTTTGTTGCATCTCTTGAGCTTTTCAAAACCCTAAAGATTTTGTAAGTAATTACTTTCTTCTGCAAAATTCTAACGGACTCCTCATTATTATATTAATATTTATTTGTGTATCCCTTCATTTTATTCTTTGCTATTATTTTTACCAATCTGACAGATGCCTTCTTTTCTAGTATGTAGTTCTCTAGAATGTCCTTAGGCTCATATTAGACAAATTAGTACCATTTCTGTCCTTTTGCATTTGCCTGGTACTGAGGTTCTTTTCATAGAATCATAGAATAGTTTGGGTTGGAAAGGACCTTAAGGTCATCTAGTTCCAACCCTCCTGCCATGGGCAGGGAAACCTCCTACTAAACCATGCCATCTAAGGCTCTGTCCAGCCTGGCCTTGAACACTGCCAGGGATGGAGCATTCACAACTTCCATGGGCAACCCATTCCAGTGCCTCACCACCCTTACAGTGAGAATTTCTTCCTCATATTCAATCTAGACCTCCCCTGTTTAAGTTTGAACCAATTACCCCTTGTCCTATCACTACACTCCCTAATGAAGTGTCCCTCCCCAGCATCCCTATAGGCCCCCTTCAGATGCTGGAAGGCTGCTATGAGGTCTCCACACAGCCTTCTCTTCTCCAGGCTCAACAGCCCCAACTTTGTCATCCTATCTTCATAGGGGAGGTGCTCCAGTCCCCTGATCATCCTCATGGCCCTCCTCTGGACTTGCTCCAACAGTTCCATGTCCTTTTATGTTGAGGACATCAGAGAGGTAATATACTGATATTCATTACAATTCAGCAGTTCTCTGTCTGAACTCCTTTTAAATCCCTGAGTAAACACCATCTTCTTCAAATAAAGTCTTCACATTTTTGTTATTTTATTGTAAAGTATATTTCATTACTGCATTACTTTTGTGTGAGTTCCTCAAACTACTGTCCCACTAAAAATTACAACCAATATAGGAATATTACTAATTTCTCGCATAACAAACACTGGTGCAGAGAATTCATTACTGTTTTTTGCTGGCCTTGTTGTCCTTGAATAATCCTTCTATGCTTATACTGGCTATCAGCCCCATGGAAGCTCTGGTAGGCTTTCTGCTTCCAATTTTTTAAACTCATATTTTTATGGCTAGTTTAAATGCTTTTAGCAATTTTTCTCATCAAAATCCTTTTTGGCTTGCCTTGCTATGAATTAACTTTTAACTACCTCTACTTTCCTTATTTGAGCAGACTTTAAAAAATGACTTCCTACTTTCAAGACCCTCCTTCCTTCTCTTACCATGGTTTTTATTCCTTATGAAAATCCTCTTCAAGTTGTTTCCAACTTACGATGCGCTTACTCTGGACCTAAAACATTGATCTGCAATGCACATTAACCCTAACATAAAAAATTAGCCTGAGCCTTCAAACAGTCTCCATGCTGTCTGCAATACTTTAATGCTTTTAGCCACTTTTTAGTTAATCATCTTCCCACTTTTAGGTAGCTTTAATATCATGCCAGTTCAGGAATTTTTGCATTTACCTAGATATTGAATCTGACTACACTGCTACAGGTAGCAGATAATTATGTCTTAAATCACTCCCTGTACATTGTCCAAGATGAAATGAGGAGCTGCTTTGCTACAGGCAGGATTATGTGATCTAAGGAGTGTCTTGAATACTTGGCCAGTGCACCATGGTGATGCAAATTTTCTGAAGCTATAGCAGACCAAGAAAGTTACAAACATTTGATATTGTTCATGAGTTCTGTTATTTGCCTCAGTCTACAGACAAGGTCTCTCAGGCATATGGGGAAAGATCTCATACTTTTTCTAGGAAATCAGTGCATCTGAGTGTCTCTCTGAGGTGCTGTGTACTACTGCCTGCAGCATGAGGAACAGAAGAAGGAGGTGGAGGTCTCTGCACAGTTGCAGGGCTACAGTTTAATCAGCACGTGATGGAATAGCTTATACAACTGGAATTCCTTCAGGTAACTGGAAGAAACCTCGTGTGGAGACCCTGATATCTGCTGAGGGGACAACATAGTGTGGCACAAAACAATTACGGACAGTGGGATTGAGTGCACCCTCAGCAAGTTTGCCGATGACACCAAGCTGTGTGGTTCGGTTGATACATTGGAGGGAAGGAATGCCATCCAGAGGGACCTTGACACACTTGTGAGGTGGGCTGATGTCAACCTGATGAAGTTTAACAATGGCAAGTGCAAGGTCCTACACCTGGGTGGGAGCCTTCCCAGGCACAGCCACAGGTTGGGCAGAGAAGAGATTGAGAGCAGCCCTGTGGAGAAGGACTTGGGGGTGTTGGTCGATGAGAAAATGAACATGAGCCACCTTCAGTATGTGCTTGCAGCCCAGAAAGCCAACCGTATCCTGGGTTGCATCAAAAGGAGCATGACCAGCATGTCGAGGGAGGTGTTCCTGCCCCTTTACTCTGCTCTCGTGAGACCTCACTTGGAGTATTGTGTGCAGTTCTGGTGTCCTCAACACAAAAATGATGTGGAAGTGTTGGAACAAGTCCAAAGGAGGGCCACGAGGATGATCAGGGGACTGGAGCACCTCCCATATGAAGATAAGATGAGAAAGTTGGGGCTGTTGAGCCTGGAGAAGAGAAGGCTGCGTGGAGACCTCATAACAGCCTTCCAATATCTGAAGGGGGGCTATAAGGATGCTGGGGAGGGACTGTTCGTTAGGGACTGTAGTGATAGGACAAGGGGTAATGGGTTTAAACTTAAACAGGGGAAGTTTAGATTGAATATGAAGAAGAAATTCTTTACTGTGAGGGTGGTGAGGCACTGGAATGGGTTGCCCATGGAAGTTGTGAATGCTTCATCCCTGGCAGTGTTCAAGGCCAGGCTGGACAGAGCCTTGGATGGCATGGTTTAGTGTGAGGTGTCCCTGCCCATGGCAGGAGGGTTGGAACTAGGTGATCTTAAGGTCCTTTCCAACCCAAACTATTCTATGATTCTATGATTTCTGGAGTGCATTGATTTCAACAGCGCAACACAAGTGATCAAGAAGCCAACAAGAGAAAATACCCTCCTGGATCTTATAAAAAAGAAAATACCTGTAAGGGATGTGAAGACCAGGAGCAGCCTTGGCTGCAGTGACCATGAAATGGCAGGCTTCAGGATCCTGAGAGGAGAAATTAGGGCAAAAAAAGCAGGATCACAAGCCTTTTTCAGAGATATAATTTGAAGAATCCCATGGGATACAGCCCTGGAGAGAAAAGACATGCAGGAGAGTTGGTTGATTCTGAAGGATCACCTCCGAACTCAAGAATGTTCCATTCCAATAAACAGAAAATCAAGAAAAGGTGGTAGGAGACCTGCATGGGTGATGAAGAAGGAAATCCTGTCTAAATTCATACATAAACAGCACTTGCACAGGAGGTTTAAAGAGGGACAGGTGACCCAGTAGAAATGTAGAGGCACTGTCTAAGTGTCCAAGCGATGGGACTAAGAAAGACAAAACTCATCTGCTGGTGAATCTAGTTCAGGACGCGAAAGACAACAATGAGGGCTTCTACATGCACATAAGCAGAAAAAGGAGTATGAGGGAAAATGTGTGTCTGCTCCCTAATGGGGCAGTAACCTTGCTGACAAAGAGCACAAGAAAGACCAAGGCTCTCAGAGTTTTATTTTTCTCAGTCTTTCCTGGTAATACTGGAATGAATCCCTGGCATCTAAGACCATTAGGAAAGTCTGGAGCAAGGAAAACTTACCCTCTGATACTTTCTGTAATTTATTCAACCTCTTTCCCAGTGGAAATATCTGCTCTGTCATTCCTATATGGTTTGGGCACTGTTGGTAGTCTCCTGAAATTTTGCCTTTCACCTAAGATGCTACAAAGGCATTCCTTTAATCCAGGCATCCTATCTCACCCATTTTAACTTCCACAGTTACAGTCCGAGTCTGTCACCTGAGAAAGAAAGAAAAAAAAAAGAAGACATGTAGGCTCTAAAACTTGGTCTATTTCAAAAGTGTCAAAATACCTGACAGATGTGCATGGGACCTTCTTACTGTGCTAATGAAAACAGATTCTTCAGGCACTTAACTGTGGACTTTAAGTATTAATGTTTGGCAAAACAGAGAATATCAAATGAAAAAATGAACAGAGGTTTTGTGCATGATGTTTTACAGACAATACAACTTTTCAAACTAAGTTATAAACTTGGCATACCATAGACAATAAGGAGATGGGCTTTATAAAATATATGGCTCAAAACTAGTTCACACAAGTCTGTGTCCCAAGACTTTATGAAGCCTTGCCAAGTTTCTAGCTTTAAAAATCGATGTGCAGCATCACCTCCCCAAACCCAGGTTTGCTCATCTGGAAGTGGTAAAATTAGTAGGTAGTCAATAAATACACAGTATTTAAATATTTCTAGAAAGGAAAAGATTCAATTTTTTCACCTTGAAATCATACAGATAGAGGTAGCTATTGCTTATATTTTAATACACATTTTTATAACCTTTATTTTTCACAACAGTACTTATTTATATAAAACTAGTCTTTGTTAGCACAAACATAATACTGGAAGACAATTACAAAAAAAAACCATATTTTAATGGCAACTATCAGTAGCATAATATGTGCAGAGTGCCTGTAGGCAAAGTTTGAGTGTTTGAGCTCCAGGAAAATGTCATTATAAGACTAATCGATGCATTATTCCAACAGCTAATCAAACCAGATATTCTTTTCTGTTACCTGCATGAATCAAACAAAATTGTTTTGACCAAGATTTTGTTGTTGTTCCATGAATTCCTTACAATGAACCATTCCGTTGCCTGACATATACTAAATATGGGAATTCCAGCCTGCTGTGATTTTTGTCTTTGCTTTTGTCTTTGCTTATTTGTTCTCACACACAGAGTGGAAGAATACAGACTCACAGGAACTAATGAAGTAATTTGTAAACATGCCAGCAAACGACATGAGAATTAATCTACTGGTGGTCTGGTGGAAGGGGTGATGAGGACTACAAGGGCCTCATTTCACCACTGCAGCAAAATCCTTTTTTCTACATCGAGCCAGGCTTTTACTTGCATTGGCAAATCTCAGAGCTTGACATTCCTGATCAGCAGGAATACATGATTGCCAGCCAACATGCATTCACAGGAAGCCTGACGTAACACCTGAATTCCCTCTTCCCCTAAATCCCACATGAAACTTCCATATTTGAACTGCACTGCATATTTCCCTCTTTGTGCCTTCCTTTCAGGCTATAAACTCTGGAACAGATGTGACATTCTATCTCCAGCAATCCTATTCTTTGCATGAATGTTTGCTTGGGGCCCCCCTGAAGGAGACTTCTCAAGGATGAAATTGTGCCAAAGCCCATAAGGGCTGTTTATTGCCATATTATTTTAATTTTATATCATTCTTAGCAACAATAGCATGCTTTTGAGAATGTATTAAGTGACAAAACAGGACTTTATTACAGAAGTTTTGTGTATTTTAAGAGAACTGAGAAGAGCAGTCCATCATGCAACTTCATGTTTGCTTGTTTTATTCTGCAGGGAAGTGAGAGGAACCTTCTACATCTGTTGTTTTTCTTTGTTCTCATGGGGAAGCAGGCAGTCTTGCTGGCTTTACTGTTGCTCTATTTTTCTTGCTCACATTTTCAGGAGAGACACCTGAGATCTCTCAGGATCTCTCAGGATCTCTCCTGAGAGAGCAAGGGAGAAGGCTATGAAAAAATGTAGAAGCAGAAACACTGTGAAAGACAAGCGAGATGGTTTTATAATGACTTATGAGAACAGCTTTCCAATGGGAAAACAATCTCTGGAGGGGCTACTATTATGTGAAAATTAGATGAGTAGGATGCCTGGATAATTCTTGTCTTACTTGTATTATGAGTTTCCATGCAATTCATAAGCCATTAAGAGTAAGACCAACCAGTTTCATTGTTTTATTACTCAGCATGTTTTATTAATATCAGGTTATATGGCCCCTCACTGTTACTGATCTCCATTGGCTACTTGATGAAGTCATCAACACTGTGCCAAGCAAAGGGATATTTGAATAGCAATAATTTTCTGCCTTGCAGTGGCCAGCCAGAAGTGAGTTCTATTTGATGTTTGTTTGACACAGATGCTCAGATCCTTTGTGTTACTATCTCTTCTAAGACAAGGTCACCAGAAACAGCTGAGGCTTCATTCAATTTTGATTGACACACATGCCGTGTACTTGAGTTGACTGATTCATTGACAGCTCTCAGAAGAATGTTTAAACCTCACATCCCATGCCATATTCTCATTTGCTCGGATCCTTGAAGACTGGCATAATAATAAGAATGACAAAAAAAATTAATCATTATGGTTTAATGAGACTCTTCACATCTGGGTTTATACTTTAGAGAGGAGAAAACTGAAGAGTTGCTCTCTTGCCCTGTGAAGAGTAAATACATGAGTTATGACTAAAGCAATGAGTTTGCCAAGGACAAATCTTGTCAATAAATCAAATGTGGTATTGGTGGACAGGGTTTTGGGGGTAAAAATAGAAGCAGTGGTTGTCATCTAAATTAACTTTAGTAAGGCTTTAAGGTGAAGATCCAGAGCAGCAAAAGCCTTCAGAAGTCTAGAAAACATGACCTTCAATGAAGAACAGAACTAATTCTAGTTTCATGCCACTAGAAGAGACTATTGAACAAGGTGTATGGGAAAAACATGAAGTGTATTGTTGTGGTTTAAGACCAGTCAGCCACGTAGCTCTCTCGCTCACTCCCACCACCATAACCCCCCTTTTCTCCCCCCACTCCCAGAGGGATAGGGAGGAGGCTCGAAAGAATGTAACTCCCACAGGCTGAGATAAGAACAGTTCAGTAACTAAGGTATAACATAAACCACTGCTGCTACCACCAATAATAATAATTATAAGGAAAATAAGAATAGAATACAACCGCTCACCACCCGCTGACTGATACCCAGCCCGACCGAGCAGTGATCTCACCCTTCCAGTTAACTGCCCCCAGTTTATATAGTGGGCATGATGTGCTGTGGTATGGAATACCTCTTTGGCTAGTTTGGGTCAGGTGTCCTTTCTCTGCTTCCTCCCGGCTTCCCCTCCTCCCTGGCAGAGCATGAGACTCAGAAAGTCCTTGGTCAGACTAAACATTACTGAGCAGCAGCTACAAACATCGGTGTTATCAGCGCTGTTACCAGGCTGAAAGTCAATACCACAGCACTGCATCAGATACTAAGAAGGAGAAAAATGACTGCTACTGCTAAACCCAGGACATATATGAAAACCTGCTATAAAGAAGAAGGAACTAAACTGCTTCTCAAACACACACTTGGTAAGACAAGACACAGCTTAAACTGATGCATAGAAGAGTCCAGGCAGACATGAGGAAAAACGAGAAAAGCAAGGTGAATTAAACACTGGGATATGTGATTGGAAGGATAAGCAGCATCTCCATCATCAGAGAGTTTCAAGAACAACTTAGACAAACACTGGTCAAGAATGATACACCATGATCCTGCCTTCCAGGGGTCTGATAGTGTAGGTGATATCCTAAGGCATCTCCTGGCCTTTCAGTTGTATAATACATATCTTTGGCTTTAGGTACTGAAAATAGCTGAACTGCTTTTAGTAGGATACACTTTTCTTAAACAGTTTTGAGCTGATGAAATGTATCTTATGATGTCTTTTCCCCCAGATAAGTTATTTAATTAATGTTGTATACTTGCATATTGTTATTTTTTTTTTTGTTTAATCATCTCATTGTTTTTCAAAGGTCAGGTTTCTTTTAGAGAAAGACTTCTTTTCCAGTCATTAATAAAGCTTTTTAGAAAACATTTTGTATTAAATTCTTACAGTAAAACCAGCAGCCTCATGTAGAAATTACAGGAACTTGACTAGAGCTTTTGCATCTATAATTTCACTTTTAAGAAAGTTTCAGACACTTCAGAGTTCTGGTTTTCACCCTGAAGAAGTCATGCAAGAGAAGTGGGAATAAAAGTTATCACCATAGCATCCTGTTAATTAGCTGCCACCTTGTTTTAAAGACAAGGTGTAGTTCAGCTACCTTACCTATCCTGTTCATTATCTCTCTCCTGAGCTTGTAAAGCAATGGGATAATGATTTCCTTCACATGATGGTGATAACTCTTCAGCAGGGGAAATCTGAGTCCATCAATTAATTTCCCGAAAGCCATCCATTATTTAATCGTAATGATTTCAACACTGGGATGCAACTAAGTCAGATACATACTGGCTGTGCTGTCTGGAGTCTTTAATAGACAATGTTCATATTATTTGTGCATAAAATTCTGTGTATTGTGTATCATACCTCTATAAACACTTTAAACATAGGCAAATATTGCAGAACAATATCTGTAAATGTTCATTCAATGAACTTTTCACTTTATTTTTATGTGCTTTTGAAAGTGTGTTGCATGGCATTGTGAGTAACACTTTTTGCAGACAGAGCTACTTACATTCTCTGGACATGAATTTGCAGAGAAGAGGCTTACACAAACATGTAGGCACACTGGAAGCATACACATCCATCTCAAAAGCACTTTGTGGATTTTATGAGCCTTTGAACCAAAGAACAGATATAACACACATGATTTGGATTATCAGTGACACAATACACATTAATAATATGGCTGAGATTCGTAACAATTAAAAGGCAACTCACAGCTTGACTAAGCACTCTAGCAAATACCACTTCCTGGTGATTCTTCAACAGAATAGAGCAAACAGATCACAATCATTCTTCTGTGAAAAAAAATCTGCCAAGCTCTCTTACTGCAGTTCATCTTTTCAGCTTTTCTCATTCCACCATATCTCAGTTCCTTTAGCCACAGCAAGGTTCCCCATTATTTCCAGTGCATGGATCTAAAGGAGGTACTGGTGGCTACAGTTTAAATGGAGCTCATCTGCCGTATGTGGGAAAGGATAAAGCTGATAAGAAGCTTAAAGCTTGTAGTTATAGTATCTAATTATGACAAAATAATCTAGATGCAGGTCAGCAACATCTACAAAGGAAAAGATAAAAGCAAGAAAGAAAATAATACACTGGATTTTAGAAAATAAGGAGGTGTACAAACTGATCGAATGGGATGAGAATTTATTGATGTAAAAGGAAATTGTGTGTAAGATATTTGCAACCCATTCCAATATAGTCAATAAAATGAATTGCAATAAAAACATTATCAGTTTGAATCAAATGCAGCAAGAGAGAAAAAAAAACAACCCAAACCAAACAAAATCCATTATCTACATACAGCAATATTTATAAAACCTAACTAGAAAGGGGTAACAACATAGAACACCACGGTGAAAATCTGTTTATCTTAGTAAGAAAAGTCAATAATAGTCACATTAAAATCTTATAAATGGAGAAAAAAAACCCCAACTAACCAAACATTGCATAAGACCTGATATATTCACATGAGCAATCCCATTTTAATCCATGGGAACACTTAGGTGAGTAAACCCCCTTATAGCAGCCTTAAAGTAGTGGTATTTTAAGGAGTATGTACTCTGGGGTCTATAATCCTTCATATTTTGTGTTGTTTCATCTACTTATTCAGCTCCATCAATATTAGCAGCAGTAGGAACACCAGCTGATGTGCTGTAATATCACGTGTCCACACTTTTTGTGTCCTATGGTAAGCAGAGAAGCTAAAATGGTTCTATAATGGATGCTGTCATGGGTTCAGCAGTAGCAGTCGTTTTTCTCCTTCTTAGTAGCTGGTGCAGCACTGTGTTTTCGACTCCTGGCCTGGGAACAACGCTGATAACACGATGTTTATAGTTACAGCTTAGAATGTTTAGTCTGATCAGGGACTTTCTGAGTCTCATGCTCTGCTAGGGAGGAGAGGAAGCCGGGAGGAAGCAGAGACAGGACACCTGACCCAAACTGACCAAAGAGGTATTCCATACCACAGCACATCATGCCCAGGATGGAAAAACCGGGGGCAGGAACCCGGAAGAGTTCAGTTCGCAGCTCGGACATCGGGTGGTGAGCGGTTGTATCCTCTTCCCTTGTATTTCTCTGGTTATTATTGTTATTGGTGGTAGCAGTAGTGATTTGTGTTGTAACTTCGTTACTGGACTGTTCTTACCTCAACTCGTGGGAGTTACATTCTTTGGATTCTTCTCCCCATTCCCCCCCCTTCCCCCCCAGAGTTGGGGGGAAGAAAGAGGGGGGGTGAGCAAACTATGATTTGCAGCTTAAACCACGGCAGATGCCGAGAACCACCAGGAAGAGTTCCCTGGGGTGCAGCTGTTACTACCTGCCTGCCAGCACCTTGAGGACTGTCTCTGTTACCCCTGTGTGTATCAGGCTGTTTTCAGACTTGGGACTGGGAGAGAGGTGCCCCAGCATCTACAGAGAGGTTTCTCATGACGCTGATAAGTGCAAAGTCATACACCTGGGTCGGAGCAATGCCAGGCACAGCTACAGGTTGGGCGGGGAGGAGATTGAAAGCAGCCCTGCGGAGAAGGACTTGGGGGTGTGGGTTGATGAAAAAATGAACATGAGCCAGCAGTGTGCGCTTGCAGCCCAGAAAGCCAACCGTATCCTGGGCTGCATCAAAAAGAGTGTGACCAGCAGGTCGAGGGAGGTGATCCTGCCCCTTTACTCTGCTCTCGTGAGACCTCACTTGGAGTATTGTGTGCAGTTCTGGTGTCCTCAACATAAAAAGGACATGGAACTGTTAGAACAAGTGCAGAGGAGGGCCACGAGGATGATCAGGGGACTGGAGCACCTCCCCTATGAAGATAGGCTGACAAAGTTGGGGCTGTTGAGCCTGGAGAAGAGAAGGCTGCGTGGAAACCTCATAGCAGCCTTCCAGTTCCTGAAGGGGGCCTATAGGGATGCTGGGGAGGGACTCTTCATTAGGGACTGTGGTGAGAGGACAAGGGGTAATGGGTTTAAACTTAAACAGGGGAAGTTTAGATTGGATCTGAGGAAGAAATTCTTTACTGTGAGGGTAGTGAGGCACTGGAATGGGTTGCCCAGGGAGGTTGTGGATGCTTCATCCCTGGCGGCGTTCAAGGTGGGGTTGGGCATAGCCTTGGATGGCATGGTTTAGTGTGAGGTGTCCCTGCCCATGGCAGGGGGGTTGGAACTCGATGATCTTGAGGTCCTTTCCAACCCTAACTATTCTATGATTCTATGATTCTATGATTTGGGTGTGAAATATGCCCAAGGAACTTGTATCTCTGCCCTTGAGAGCCTTTGCTAGTGCTTGGGAGCTGTCCTTCTCTCTGCACCACACTCAGACAACCCATAGAAGGATGTGCAGGCTTGGATGAAGAAACCTCACCTCAGGTCCTCATGTTGCCAATGTGGATTTGTTGTCATTGCATACCCTGCTTGGTAGCATTTTACCACCTTCTCAAGGCTTCCTTTGTGAGAAAAGGTGTGAAAACAAGGCAGGATGACATCCTTCTCACAGGAGCTTGAATGCATGCCTTGGTATTTTGCTGCCTTATTATCCGAGATTAACATTAAAGTATATAAGTGATGACTGGAGCAACACACTCTGGCAATGCCATATTTACAGAAAGAGTGAATAAAGTATAGGGTGGAAATTTGGCATGGGCAAATGTCTCTCTCCTTTCTTATAGCTTTGTATGCTTTATTTTCTCAGCACTCTGTCCTTTGTCTCCTGGATATTATCACAGCTATTACTGTGCTCATTCTGTGTAACTGTCAGTATCTTCTCTCTCTGTACATTCTCTTCCGACCTTCACAAAAACACCTGCTCCGTCTTGAAGATGTTTAAGTTTCCAATGTTAAACACTGAAATGATTTCTGTCCTTTCTTGTCCTCCCTCCCCTTTTCCCTGCATGAGATCATTTGACTGCATGAAAGGATTGTCTTTGATCTTTAAGTGTTGAGTAGACATGTGTAATATAAATTACAGTGACATTTAAATGAGTGCCCAAATACATTTATGAGGAACCAAAACAGGAAGAAGAATCTTCACTTTCTTATGTAAGAAGATCACATCAGAGTGTCTGAAGCAAAAATATAGTTGAAGAAATGTTCCTCATAGCTTTCACCATCATAAAGTCAGTGAAAGCAAAGATCAGCAATCCAAAAGAGAAATCTCTGGGGAAGGGTGAGCTAATCCACTTGTGCTGAGAAAAGTAACTCCCTTTCCCTGAGCAGGAAGACCCAGTGTGTATTCTACATTTGAGAACAGCTGTGGGGTGAGAGCACACCAACACTGAGGGGGTCCACATGGAAATTAGCTCCTTACAACATGCAATGTGTTATATCCCGTCCCCAGTCCTACACATCAAAGAAGCATGAGAAAAGCATTATAAAGACAGAGAACATGCAAATAGAGAGGAAAAACATTCAAAGGAAACACAGCACAGCAGAAATAATACACTGAAATCTCCACTGTTAACCTGTAGATGATCCTTTGATGGCCAGTCTACCTACCTTAGATTAGTCTGTGGTACTTCTCTCTCACTTTTCCTTTCACACTCTAATCAACAATTAAAGCAAATGTGCAAGATTCTACTCCCTTTGCAGTATGTTTTATCCTGGAGATTTGAGTCATAGAGTGGTTGTAAAGCAATTGCTGCCATAGCAGGGAAAGCTCCTTTCAGCTCCTTCAGACAACTAGAAGGCTAGACTCTTAAAAGGCCAGCTGTCTCCCTATTCCTTACCCACAGCACTGCGTACCTGAGCTGGCTATCAGCCGGAAGCAAATAATCCTCAGCTTTTGCTCCCTTAAGATCAAGGATCAATGTGATCCCTACTGAGCAGGCTGGTGGCATTTCTGACTTACTCCCTCTGTTCATAAAGAGCCACCATGAAGCAGACAGAGTGTTTCTGCCAGCATTCACCACGAAGTCCACTACACACTTATTTAGCACCTGCTACTTCTATGCACCATGTAGATATGACATCACTGTCATAACCAAATTACCCAAGTCCCTTTCATCATCTCCTTGCACTGTCTCTTTTAATATTCTTGCCCCACTTTTTTCTCTTTTGAGGACTTTTGCTGCACCAGCCTTCATGGAGAGTGGAGAAAAAGCTGGTGAATAGAGCTCACTTACAGTGTTTGGAAGAGATTTGTGGTGCTTCCTCTCATTTCTGCCATTACTTTGTGTAGGTAAAATCAGTGATACTTTCTCACTTGGTAGAAGCATCTCAGAGGTGACATGTGGAAATTATTAGCTCAGTGTATGTGATCTGAACTCTAAAAAACTAAATTTCTTTCCCTTTGCTCCTCTGCATCACAGCTTTTTCTTAACAGGTTGACATCATGGAGTTAGAGTCAGGTCAATTGTTTTCAGTCTGTATTTACCTTTGAAGGTCAAAGTTGTAGCTGACCTTGCTTGAACAGAGGGCTGGACAAGACAGTCTCCAGAGGTGCCCTTCCAGCCTCAAAGATTCTGTGATTCTATGATTCCTCATCTGAAAATATCTGAAATTCCTCTCCTTTGTGCCTTGCTAAGAAAGAAATAGCGGATGTTCCCACATCATTACTAATCACAGAATTTCTCCCCCTAATAAGACATAAGGATCTAACACAGAGAACTTTATTTTTCAAAGCTGACATCTTGTAAGCAATTAAGCACCTTTGTTTGCTATGAAAGGCTATATACATTCAATCTGGAGTTTACTTTAAGAAGTTTACTCCCTACTTCATAACTGAATCACTACATCAGTGATTCCAGTCTCACTCTAAAGGTAATGCTGCTTTTCTTGAGTACCATGAGATCTAGCTCTGGGAGTTCACAACCACATCTACATACTAACTGAAATTATAGGAGGCAAAAATTGCTTTCTAATTTGTTCACTGGCATAACACTCCCAGATCAAACCCTCCAAGTGGATAGAGAGCATAGGGACCTAAAAGGGAAAGGCAAGGAGGGTAATGCTTACTCTAAAGAATTCAAGTACAGAAATGTTCTGCAGAAAATGAGCTCATTTCTGCTACCCTGAAGTAACATAAAAACAAACATAGAAGAAGGCCTGTTATCTGCACTCCACCTAACGTGTGCTGAGTGTAAGTAGAGACATGTTTTTTAACTATTTCACATTTTTATCTAAGCTTAATGAGCTCCGGGTCAACTGGGTGTGGGATTTTTAGGTGTTGGGTCTGAAGTCATCCTTGCTATCAGCATGTGAAGAAAAATACGAAACACTGATCTGAAAAAACTGTTTACCTGGGTGTGAAGAGAATGAGAAAAACATGAGGAAGACTCAACTTTGAAAAATATTTTTGAAATAGCTACAAAGTAAGAACCAGTCGATATCGTTTGCTGTTAAGTATTGCGCAAACCAATCTGATTTGAATTACCGACATTCATTTCACATTGCTTGTTCAAACTTGGACTTCAGTTCTGGTCACTTATCAACCACAAATTCTTCTGAAATCATTGAGGATAGATGAATACTAACAGATTTGAAGGCTCTTCTCATCCAGAAAGTCTAACTGGACAAAATACTGTGCATCTCATTTCCACTTTTAATCCCTTACCTCAATTCCCTGGGAGAAAAGCAAACTGCAAAGGACAGAAGGCAGCAGGAGGCGCTCTGGCAGTGGTCCCACATAGATGTTTGAGGAGGCCGACAGAGACAATTGAACATTGGACATAATCTATGTACCTTTCCTTGGCTTCAGTTATTTGACTCTGGATAGAGCTCTCACACTGTTAACTGCTGTTACGCTTAAAAACACATCTGGCAATTACAGCTAGTACAGGTGGGGACAAAGGTTTAGTATAGCTTGAATTAATGAAAAAGAAGATCTGTTCCTAAGTTCTCCTTAGCAAGACAGAGTCACCATAACAGCAGCTCTGATCCAAGTCATCAAACGAAAAATCAGTGACTTATATTTGCTGCCACTTTTCCAGCCTGAAAAGTTCACTGTGGTAGAACGACCACCTAAGATTGCAGATGAGCCTTTAAGAAATTAGTTTAAGAACTACTGTGACATGAGCAACTTACAAAGCAGCCAGAGGCACTGGTATTTTGGATTCAAAATGCATGAAACCACTACTTTTCTTTGTTGATGTGAAGAATGATCAATTAATTTACCAATCTGGTTGTTTTTCACCTGTCTTACCCATTTTCACCACAAAGCTCACATTAAATTGGCAGATCTCTCCTTTCTTATGTGACCACCTTCCCCATGAAATCAAGTACTTAACTGCCCCCTCTATATTAAGATACGTTGGGTGGAGAGGAAAATGTGTGGGCTTTTATATTTTTAAAAATCATATTTATGATTTGATAACTTTTAGCACAGACATCATTAATAAATATACCTACTGTGCCAAGCAGACCTTTTTTGCTATCTTTTTTTTTTTTTTAAACACAGGTTTAAAATAAATGGCTGCACATTCACATGTTTAAAGCTGAAAAAAATGCGCAGAGAAAACGTCTGAATTTGCTATTAAATCACATGAAGTGGAGACTGCTGCCAGGGCAGTGGAAATGCACGGCACTCTGGGTTATAAGAAAGCATCTTGGTGAGGTGGATATTGACAGAAAGACTACATCTTTTAGACAAAGCTATGACATCAAATTCCAATATCTTCATTTTTTCAGGTAAGGGAGATTAAGAGCTGACATTTCAAGACCAAGTTAGAGAACCTACTGATTAAACACTCATCCAAACTGTCCCTTCTCTGCTATCATCAAGGAAGAGAGAGTGCTATATTACAAGGAAAGTATAATTCTGTTGGTTGGTGTGCTGAGTCATTGCGTATTTCTCAAGGCCATAACATTAGAGTTTGCAGCAAAATATGGAAGCCTAGTTTTGGTTTGTTCCATCATGAGAACAAAAGAAAATACGAAATACTCTATTCTAGTGATTGCTTGTTTTGTACCTGAGGATCACTTAAGTTCTCACAAATTTTGGTCTTCAAATATATCACCCATTCACAGATCTGTTCAGGAAAACCTTGAAAAGAAGTTCTTAACCACTGTTAGGCTGATTAAACCACAAATATTAATCTCTTATTTTCTTAAAGGCAGGATGCAGCCCCCTTCTAATGTAAGAATACCTTCTAGTAGATGAACTGATGCACCTAATTGATTCATCTGTAGTACAGCTCTGTAATTATTATGGTCAGTAATCTAGTAACATTAGCCTAGGGACTAATTGTGCAAATCGTAAAATTTTGAAAATTAGATAATAAAATGACTTTGGATTCACCTTCATAATACATAAAGTTCAGTTTCTCAGTTGTTTTCCATTAAACTCATTTGCCTGTTCTACTGTCTTAAGAGAGAAATCCAGATTTGTCGCAAAATAGATGCCACTTCAGCGCAGATCTTTCCCCTGCACTTCATTTTAGTAAAATCCTTGGCCAGAATCTTGCACTGTATGGGGACTTAGAATATATTACTTACTATAAAACTAAGCAGACATAAGAAAAATGCCAGCTCAAAATACTTGAAACAGCCCTTTGCAGAAAATCTTCTAGTGTATAATCATTTCACAGAAAGATCTTTCATGCAATTTCGTTCAACTTATTGCACTTAAGTTCTACCAAGAAAAGATGTTCTCTTCTGATCTCAGTTAACATCAGAACCCTGGCAATATCAAGACATTTGAATTATCAGCCCTGAAGGCAATGTTCATGATTTTTTTATCCTTATTGCAGCTCCACTGGCGGGACAATTGCCCAGAGAGTAGGAACTTGATTGAGCTTCCTCTTTAGCCTTAGTGTATTTACATCCAAATCACCTACCTTTCTGTTGAGTATGTTAAGCATAGAGCTTTGAGAGTGGCAGGAAAGGGGCATAGAAGTACATACACACACCTCACTCACCCTTTCTTGCTCCTGGCTATTTTTTTTTTTTTACTTTACACAAACAATCAGGAATTCACCACTCCAGAGTGAGGAAAAAAACATGATCACATAAAAAACACACACCACCTTTTAGAGCTTATTGGCTGTATGCCTTTATGCTTATTTTTACTAAACATAGCTGATAAATAAATTGCTATTTTTTATTTAATAAACTAAAAAACAGACTAAGAATTGCAGCCCTGGGACCTCAGGTTTCTTACCGAGCTGCAAAGGAAGTTACCCTTGTGGCATGCATGTTCCTTTGAGCTCTCTCCAAATCTCAGCTGATTTCAGAAGACTGATACATGAGGACTCTACTTCTATACCAGTGTAGAAGGGGTTTTATCCCTGAGGTCTCCCATATGATCAACAACCAAATGCAATCTTTGCTTCAGCTGTGTGATACTCTGAGATCAGGGTCTGACACAGCATATTTGACAGGGAGTCTCTGGCTTGAGGAAAGAGGCCAGATGTGATGCAGGCTTTTTTATTATTCACATCTTGTACTTTCATCTCAATCTGTGAGTGATGTCTTCTTGTCTGCAACCGCAAAATTCAAGATTTATGCTTTTGCCTTGCAAGACATTCCAGTGGAGCCACAGATAAGGTGCAAGATAGGTATGCTGATTATCAGCTGTTCCCCCAGACAACAGAGGAGATGCTAGCAGCAAAGAAAATGTAATATTTTTTGGGCCGCTTACATTCAAAGAAATAGGAAGAACGTATCCTATCAGTGAAGTGCTTTCTGAAAGGGCATTCTGGTTTTGAAGAAATGTTTTGAAGGACTGAGACATACCCCTGTGCATCTAGTGCATGAGATGAACTACAGATATATATGCATTCTGCAACTCGCAGAGAGGTGCATTGGTTCATCCTATATGGAGGGCTTTTTAGATTGCTTTCTTACAGAGCCTTTCAGCATGAGGCAAGGCAAAGATAAGAGATACATAAAATGAATACATAAGATGCACTTCAGTAACAAAAAAAAGCAAACAAAAAAATAAAGCCGGGCATATGCTTTGCCTGCAAATAGTATCTCTGAAAGAGCTGTTTGCTTATGGCTCAGCTAAGGCTGCTTTGCAGTAGCTATAGTGTTCCTGAATGGTGATTAAATAGAACTGGAATTAATAGCTGTGATCAGTCTTTCATATTTAGAGGTTAGCAGACAGTATATGAAAGAAATTTGGAAATGGGAAGACTCATTTATGTCTCCTTCGGTCTGTTAACTTTGTCAGCTGGTCACCTTCTAACTGCACACATATGGTCTTAAAGACAATTACTATAATTCAGTTCAGGGAATGCATATGCGTGAATATATGGAATATATTCATTCTGCAGTGGTGTCTGGTTTGTGCCTCTTTCATTGGTCACACAGACGCCAAAAAGGGCCATGGCTGAGCGGTAACTTTACAGGAGCTAGCATTTCTCAGATGAGCACTAACAGGAACCATTTCTATAATCTCGTTTTCCCGACTTGCAAAGCCTGCTCATAATCCATCAGTTTCATTAAAAAGAAAGAAAACGCAAGCTCATCAAATATACCTGCAATGAGTGAGGGTGCAGCTATCCTGACTTCTGAGAAATTGCATCTCTTTCCACTAAAAGTGGATTTGGCTTGCAGATTTGCCCAGAGTACATTTTCCTTGGTAATTTTATTCCATTTAATCAAAGCTATGGGTTGAGTGGTACAGGAGAGACATCAAGCAATTCTCACAGGTGCAGAGAACAAGGTAGCAAGCATGCCTAAGCTCTTTCCATTTTGTCTTATCCCCTAAATGCTGTAGTTGCCATCCACCCTCTTAGATTGAGTATGCAGAGGCCATAGCTACAAACAGCTCAATGCACTATAAAGACAGGTCAGAAAAGACACATAAATATCAAGACTGATCATGGCATCTCTAGCAGTACTGCTTAAGTTTGCAGCTTTCAATCCCTTTTCTCTGGAAAATGTCCATGAAGGGAGAGGTCCCCTATCCTCTAGAGTTACATTTCCTGCAGGCAGGAATTGCTCACTTTGTATGGACATTGTTTTCTTCTAAAACACAACTTTCCCTTCTGCAACAAAATGGCATATTTCAACCCAGCAATAATCTGTATTGTTTTCTTTATTTTTTGAAAGATGATGAAAGGGCAAGAGGACAAATAGGACATACTGCTGATTTTCTGCTGAGCTATATCTGTAATGTACTCCATGGGATCTTGTTACTCTAGACAACCACTCAGAATTAAAGAATTGCAGTATGTCATCATTAATTGGCATATCGTTAAATAGTTTTGAAAGCATTGAACATTAAGGGATTTAAATCTCTTTAATGTTCCTGGATGGCAGTCTGTTAAGGTTCATACTGAGGCCAGCTGCTTATAATAAATAGAATGGGCAAAAAAAACAATAATGTGAATTAATGCCATGTATTGTAGAAAAGGTTTAAAATAGTTGAAATGAGATCTCTGTGAGTTTTGAATTTCCAAATAAGCTCCAGCACTAAGTGGGAAAAAGGAGAAAAAATTTCTGTTCCTTCACCATGCTGAGGTAAAATCATTCATTACTCTCCAAGGAAAAGATTTCACATAATTTAGTACAGGTAGAACCAGATGTGTGAAATCAAACCTGCACAAGGAAGGACCCAATCCAGTAATCAGATTTGCACAGACCAAGGTAAATCACTATTAAAAACATGGTATTTCTGTACCAATAGAAAGCTACTGCTGAGGATATGAAAGTGTTACTGGCATATGCAATGTTTTAAAGACAGTCCAGTACACCATGCAATGTAAGCTAGCTGGGAAAATGTGGTAGCTGTGTTTTCCCAAATATCCTTAATAGCAGTGTAATTTCCATAAGTATTTGGGTATCTAAGAAATATAAATAGAGGTAAGTATGCTGTTGGATTAAAAAAAAATAAAAATAAAAAAAATGTGATTTTAGATAATTCCAGCATTTTCCTACCAAATTCTTTCTCAGGTGAAAAGTAGACCCAAGATGTGTATGTAATTGAGTTTGCTCAATATGCAGTTTTTTGAAAGGAATAAAAAGTTGTTGCACAGGCACTGTGTATCTTTAATGAACAGTTTCAAATAATGAAAAGCCGTGTCAAAAATAGCCATCCACAAACTCAACAACACATACACTTCTGAACAGAGGTGTGACTGGGACTTCAGTACATGAGGTCTAGCAGGAGGAAGGTCCTTTCAAAAGCACATTTTTACTGTTGTCACAGAGTCAAATAGTATTTTGTCCAAATATATAAATATTTTTAGTATCCAAGATAAAGGCCTATTGCACAAAACTCTTCATTTTATTAAACCATAACGCAGGTGATAAAGGTTGCTTATTTTTATTAAGACTTAGTTCAACAGATCTTTACTAGGTTTTGATGTCTGACCTAAGTTGATCTTCATTAGCTTGCAGCTATTACTGTTTTTTCTTGCAGTCAAGTGCATGTATTTACGAATACCCTTTTAAATTTGCATGGTCTGTAATTGCTAAGAATGTTCCATAACAAACACTAGTGCTTGGAGTAGCAAATTTATTCTTGGTTATATAAAACTTTTTTCCTCATTCCATTTGAATTATTCCGAAGACTTAACAGCCTTTGCTGCTTATGCTAGAAGGCTAAATGAGTATGTCAATTGTAATTACTATAATTTTTCTGCCCAAAATCTCAGTCACAGCTGATCACCTCTTTGCAGTTTTGGAAACTTCAGATTCAAAAAAGAAAATACATCCAATTTCACACTACTTACACACGAACTGCAATTGTTAAGTTGTTCTCAGTACCCTATAGCCAAAGAAACCCTCCATGTTTTCTCAATGTTTCTCACAGAACTTTCCTCAGTCCTGAAAGGCATTGTCCATAAAATAACAATGACTTTTGTACTTAAGGAAATGTGTTATCTATTAAACTATTTACTCATCCCCTTTTCTCAGACAGGTTTGTATTTAGCAGTTTTCCAGGAGCAGCTAGTGTTCATAGCAGCCAAGTATAGAGCTGGATGCGATATGAAGTCAAGGACTCTGTCTAATGCTCGATAATGACCAAGTCAAGGTTGAATCAATACTTCATACACTGAATCAATATTTTAAAGTTAGACTCATACTACAGCAAACCCAAACTGTGGACTTCTGCCCTGCACCTCACAATATCTGAGTAAATGATTGGACAAATAAGCTAGATACCAGTTGGGGGGGGGGGGGGGGGGGGGCAGGGAAGGGGGGGGGAAGGGGAAAGAAATCACAACAGAGGGGGATTATTCAAAGGCTTTTCCTTCTGGCTATGTGTTATATGTTTACTTCCGCAATCTGAGCATGTACTCAATTTTCAGCTGAAAATTATTATTTCTTGATCAAAATGAATAGAAACAAAAGACGACCTTTGAAGGCAACCTGCATGGAAAACAGCCAGATACAAAATTGCAGGACCTTGATCTTGTAAATTAAAACTTTGGAGACTAGAAACACTTGAAAAGCAGCCTCAGGAAAGTTTTGAAACTTCCATAAGCAACAAAAAGCTCTTACCAGCCTGTCTGATAGAAACAGTGTGACAAGAATGCTCACCAGCCCAGTATGAGACATTTTATTGTGTGCACACTAAGGCTAGGAAAAAGGGGAACTGTACAGAAAAAAATGCAATTTAATAAATGGATAAAGGAAGAGGAAATGACTAAGCGAAGGGATAAAGCATAGAGAGGACTGAATATATCTGAGATTCTGCCAAGCAATAAAATTAGAAATTAATAGGTTGCTTTGGGGAGATGTGCTTCATTAGCCCACCAGACATCAAGATAGGGATGGCCAAAAGTAAAGAGAAAAGAATCACCTTAACTGAAACAAAAATTTGAGTCCTGTCTAATGTTTCCCTACATAATCATTGCCAGGCTGTCCCTGAGCAATCCTAAAATCATATTTGCTTTCTGCATAGCCCTGTAAGAGTCTAAAGTGCACATATTCAAGCATAATATTTCAAGCCAAAAACAATTACCAGGATACAATCAAGGATCTGAAGCCAAGGACAGAAAAAAATACCTACTAGATGAGAAAAAGCCATAAACAAGTCATAGCACAAGTGATGCCCCGGGCTTGAAGACAAAAGCCACAGTCCTCAGCTACAGACCTGCTAGATAGTAATTATACATGCTCTTGCCTTTCACGGATTACCACACTTTAGCAACTCAGAAGTATGGGCAGGCTCACCTGTGTTCACCTCAGCCTCTAATTACCAACAAGCCTTGGCAGAGGAGATACTAGGAGAAGAGAAATTAGACTTAAGACAAGAACAAACTAAAATCCTTTTGTGCAAATGCGTTTGCCATGCTGGGTGCAAGAAGGTTCTCTTCCAAGTTAATAAATATTTATTACTTTTTACAAGGGCATGCAGCCATAGGACAAGGAGTAAGTGGTTTAACCAAAATTTAGCTTTAACTAAAATTTGGCTTTAACTAAGATTTAGATTAGAGATTAAGAAAAGTTCTTTACTGTGAGGGTGGTAAAACACTGGAACAGGTTACCCAGAGAAGCTGTGAATGTCCTATCTCTGGCAGCGCTCAAAGCCAGGCTGGATGGAGCTCTGAGCAGCCTACTCTTATGGAGCAGCCTAGTCTTATAAACCTAGTCTTATTAAAGGTGCCTTTGCCTGTGGTAGGGAGGTTAGAACTAGATGATCTTTAAGGCCCCTCTCAACCCAAAACATTCTGTGATTCTGTGATTTAAACCCCAGTCTTCTTTTTCTATTAAAACCTTCTAATAGGAGAAGGGAAAGCCCCATCTATTTCCCATTAATTGACTTGCAAGGCCCATAGTATGACTTGATTGTATTTGAAGGCATGAGGTCCCTTGGCTCTAGCCCTGAACTTGCAGCTTGAATATGTTACTACAGGCATGTCATTTGAGATCAAAAGCAAGTGCCATGACTACACAGACCACACTGTCAGGGGTTTACAGTCATTTCATGCATGCACAGCTCTTCAGTATCCTGGACCTTCTGATTTCGTAAGACAACTCTGTTGAGGCATCTTCCACTGCTGCTGCAACCTTTAAGCTCTAATTTAATCTTTTTCATCCATGTTTCTTCATAAGTTTAGTGGTTCCTTAAGTCACCAACAGAAAGTTGTGTGGAGTCCTCTCAAGCCTGCTCCCAGTACAAACAGATGCAATAGTGAAATCCCAACTTCTGAAGGCAATACTTATTTCCAAGTGATTTTTTTTTCTTTTCACTTTTACTTAGGACTAGCTTAATATCCGTGCTGGCATCCCAGGCATCACATTTTGCAAAGAGATGCCACCTCTTCTGGAAAACATAGGTACAACATTGTCTTCTACTTGACAGCAGTCTAGGTAACAGGCAAAGCTCCCAGCTGCACTGTTTCCTGGCCTTGTCTCATCATTAGTCTTACAGGAGCCCTTCAGAGACACAGACGTGGCCACCTTGTTTGCTCTGCAGTGAGCAGAAACAGCTCTGTCTACAATTACAAATATCCTAAGGCTCTCAGGATATTTTTCTTCAAGTCACTCTTCCGAAAAGCAGATCCTCAGACAGCAAGCCTCTGTAAGAGAAGAAGCTTGTCCTTTCCGAAGATTTTTAGTCTCCTAAATAAGTACCACAGCTGTACTTTTTGAGCAGCGAATATCTGTGTGTTTGTTCAACATACGACATAATGATTCTCTCCAAGGTATAAATACTATCATGTACAATATTTTTTCTCTAGGAGCAAAACTATTTACTCACTGAATTAGATAGGTGGGAAAATAGCATTTCAAACGTCCCAGAGCCAATCATTCACAACATTTAAAGGTGCACGTCTGTAATTTGGAGTGTGTGGGACACAAAAGCATCTTAAATGAAACCTGCCTTCCAGGAAGAGATGTCAATTCAACTCAAGAAATCACACTGAGACTCCCACAAAAATAGTCATACACACTCTAATGCAGAACTCATTTCATGGCAGTAAATCTGACATGAAAGTTACGCTAGAACATACTTTTCCTGTGCTGGTCTAAAACAGCCAGCCTGGATCTCTGATCTGTACATAAGTCCTGGCTGTCAATTCGGTATTGCCACATTTTAAGTTTCCTTTACAAAGATACCATATGTGGGGCTTTGCTAATGCCGCTGAAGTTTAATGTGCACCAGGCTGTTGTAAAAGGGCAGTTGTTTAGTAATGAGCCCAGGACATACAGTACAGAAGCATGGAATTTTAGTAGAAATGCCCTGAAATAAGGTAGAAGCACAGTTAACAAATTTTACAAAGCTTCCTAACAAAAAAAGAAAAAAGCAAAAACAACCCAACAAAACCAAACAGATACAGATACTGCTTGCATGAGCTCTGCAGAAGATACTTTGAAGATACCGTAGTGGTCCTAAGTGGAAGAGCATTGTACATCAAGGAGTTAGTTAGTGATCCACACAACAGTTAACCTAAACAGGTCCAAGCCCATGCTGTGTGGTGCTGCACTATTCTGCAAGTCCAGTCTGGCCTTCAGGCAGTGTTTTGCTGCACAGACCTCCAGGCTGCAGGGTAAACTCAGCCAGTTTACTGCAACAAAGGAACCTGCAGGCAGCTTCCTCTTGGTACCAGGGATTATGCCATCAGCCTGACCTTATCTAAAAGTACAGCAAGAAGTTCAGAAGTTTGACAGTATTAGTGACAAATAGAGTTGTTTCATTGTAAAAAAAAAAATCTACGATAGCTCAAATTATCAAAATGGGAAAACCTCTTTCGTGGACAAGTTCTGCACTGCATGCTGCACATGGATCAGAGCCCCCTTCAGTGCTGCACAAACTGGAATTCCCATTTCTAAGAAGATAGAAGATTATCTATGCTATCACCTCCTTACAGCATTAGCACTAATAAATAGCATTTTAAATGATACCTTAGGGAGTCTGAGTGCCTTTCTTACCAGGATCATAATGGACCAGCACCTCATGGTGCAAACCAGATACACTTGAGAGTCCAGGTCAGGGCTGTTAAACAGTTATGATCCCCAAAATTAATAAGATACCAACACAATTTTTCAAAAAATTAGAACAGTTAAGCTCTGCCTTTCCTACCTTCAAGCTATATATGAGAACAGTAATGCATGAGAGTCTTCACACAGGACTTTAAGATGAATCCTTAATCTTAAAGATTCCTCTTCTCCTTAGTAAGCCATCTAAAACTTAGTCATATCACCTTAAGCCAATGTTTAGATTCCCTATATATTCAGCAAAGAGAAAGAGGTGTTTCAGGATAACAATCCATCCCTTTTTAAGATAGCTACCTGGAGAATACAAGATTAAGTTTCCTTTGCAGATACACTTACAGTGTCCATAGGAGCCAAGCCTGACCTTCAGCTTGCTGAAACTTCGCACCTAAGTGTTATGGGTTTAAAGTCAAGTGAGGTGATTTCTACTAAAAGTTGGTACTGACAGAGAAGTCTGAACAGATTGGAAGCAAAGTGTTTGTAATGTACTAAAACCAACTATAGCCATCTGTTTTGTTATATTAAAAAAGGGGAATTCTGAGAAATGCGTATGTCTGTCAGGTACTGCTGCATCCATTTGCTGCATTTTACCCTCACTTTATGCCACACAATTTTGCAGGAGTTTCTTCAGATTGTAATGAATGATCCATCTGCTGACACCATACCAGAGAGATGTATTGCTCTGCCAGTGACTGTTACAACCCACCTCTTGTTTATGACCACTAGCACTCTGCATGCTTGCAGGCAGTTGTTGTCCTCAAGAACTAATTAAGAATACGTGACAGGCACTTGATCTATCTTCTGAGAACAGCCATCAGTACATTAGTACACCAGGGTATTCTGTAAGGAGCAGGCTGCATGGGAAAAGGCTGCTATAAAGCAATTGCAGATAAAATTGCAGCTAAAGGAGTAGAAAAATACAGAAGAATTGTGGCATTGTGAATACAATAGGAGTGTTTTCACATAGATTGCATTTGCTTCTATGTCATGTTATCAGTGTGTGTCTCAAGTTTATGCTCCACATCAATTTTCTTTCAGCTGAGCACTGAGTCTATGAGTACGCTCATGTCTGGAGTTTAGAGTGGAGATGCATCCACGGGAAGCACAGGCAGTGGGCTACCAGGAGAGAAGGCTGCTTTACAGACACAGAGCCGCTTGGTTTGGAGAACTTGACTCCAGACTCAAGCAAACCTACCTGCAGATCTATGTGTGTGTACATACACAAATATATGATGGATCTGGACAAAAAACAAACAACAACAAAAAAGGCAATTTTTTACTATTTCTTTAATATTAAGGCACGTTTTAAATGCTTTCATACTCTAGTTTAGTGACTGAATTATCAACTAACAGTTTTCTACTATTTGGCAACTCCAGATATAGAGTTGTGCACACCCAAAGATAAATAAAACACGCAGGTTATTTCAATCTCCTATTTAAATAAGCTGTTGAATCTAAGAACTCAAGGGGAAAGTGTGGGATTAGGACTCTGTATTCCTGTAAATTTAAGTACTTATAGATGCTTTCTCTCACCATCTTAGATCAATATTTCTTAGTGATGTCCAAATGACATTCATCCTTGCTTCTTCTTTTCTTCAGTTCCTTCTTACTTTCAAGAAAATAAATGATAGAAAAGCAGTATTAAGTAGTCAGTTCTTTGCCTAGATACCTCTGTTTTGGCTGGTTTACTGCTGGGCTTATCTTTATCCCAAAATACTAGAATTCACTAGGCTTTTGTTTCTTTCCCCAGATACATACTACTTATCAGGAGCAGCTACTGGAAAATCCTAGCTCCATCTGCCAAGAAACACAAACAACAGCTTCAGGAATATATGCATGCATGCCAGTTGCATGGTTGGGCACTTTCTAGCTGGGCTGTTGGGTACTGTCCAACTTGATCTTGAGTCTACTGTATCCCCAACAGGTTGATGGAGGGCTGAGTTCAGAATGCCAGCTTGGAACCTAAGCTATCATGTGCTCAACCAGACCACATCTTGTTTACTTATCACATGTGAACAAGAATGTTGTGGGACACTCATTCTCTCATCTTCAAGAATGTTTCAGATTTCAGTCTAAACCTGCCTTTCCATGAATGCTTTGAAGTAAAAAGATGTACAGGGGAAGAGTAGACTTAAGAAAAACTCAAGAGGATTAATTGATGTTGTAAGTATGGCAGTAATTTCCTTGCACCTCCCCCTCCTTTTAGGCTCCTGCAAGCTAGAAGTGGATCTGATCCTTAGCCTGAGATACAAAATAGAAGAAAGAGAGTGAGTTTCCCTATCGGAATGAAAGAATGGACCCAAAAGATTTTTACTGAATATCATCTAATTGCAACACTACATTTACTGCAGGCTGTTCTGCTGGAAACTACGCAGGCTCAACACCCAAGCGCTTAAACCCTCCTCTGTGTTTCCAGGACAGCTTTCAATGTCAAAACAGAATCAGAAAGAAGGAGTTAATCCTCCAGAAAGGAAAAGAGAAATATGGTGAAAATACTGAGGTTTAGTTAGGAGATTAAAAAAAAAAAGGAATATTAGCTAGGACAAAGAATTGGAAAAAAGTAAATCTAGACTTCCAACCGTCCCTGAAATACTGGCAGTCAAGTAAAAAAGCAATCATCACAGAGATTTTCAGACCAGAAAATCCCAGGATCATGTTCACTCAAGGAGGCAGGTTTTTAATTGATCACCCACTTTCATAACACAGTTCAGTGTATTGTAGGAAAGAAATAGAAGAAGAAAAAAGAATATACCCAGCTCCTTCAGTAACAGACAACCAAATAGTGTAAGGTGTGTTGGATGTCCCTAACTAAGCCTTCTCAGGATTGATGTCAGCAGTACCATCCTGTGTCCCTTCTCCCCTACTGCAGCCATTGAGGACCTCAAGGCTGCTGCACTGCCTGCAGTCCTGTCCCAGTGACAGCACCCAAGCTGCCTTACCTCACGCTCAGGGTGCTCTGACATGTACTAAGCTCACCAACGCAGCCCAGGGGCAACCTTCAGGACACCCTGCTTGCAGTGCTGCTGCCATGCGGGATAGAAACCTGTCCTTCTGGCGGCCCCCTAATGCTCCCCAGCACCTAGCTTGGACATATTGTCCCTGGCAGCTAAAAGACATCATGGCAGAGATTGCAGTGATACAAAACTGGGACTCACAGTAAGATCTACAATGCCATTTGCGGCAGCATTTTGCAGCAATATTTAGAGACACTTTGTTTTATCTCCACATCAGGAAAAAGGATAATTTCCATATTCAAGGTCACAATCATCTGAAACAAAAAGAGCCTATCCCTTCATGCAGCAGTCCCAAAAGGTATACAATTCATTTTGCCGTTTTGTCTGTATCATGCCATTTTGTCAGTTCAACAGAACGTTGAACTGTTTATAGCCTTTAAAACCTATTTGGTTGCTATGGTTACCAGCTCTTCAAAATATCACTACTAGATAAAAAAATTCCACACATGAGGTCTGATCATTCTGCCATGATTTTGCCTGCTTTCACAAGAAAATTGTTCACATTAAGGACCTTGGGAGATAAAGGGTGGTATAAGTCAAGAGCAAAATGCTGAAAAGATGTTTCCTCTAAGCCTTGCATCTTTAAACTGTTATATTACCTACTCAAGCAAACTGGTTGGAACACAAAACCACTGAAAATATAGCAACTTCAGAACAACATGATGTTCAAAATTTATATTTGTAGCAGATATGCTTGCAATTTCTACATAAAGGTGATATAAACTTTCAGATCTTCAGTTGGTCTACAACTGGCTAGCATTATTGGGACAGAGAGAACTCCATCAGCTAAAGATCTTGTCACAGATGTGCACAATTTTACAAGCTTTGCTTAATTTTCTATCAGTATGTATTAATCAAATCACTTGGCATTATTAGATTAAAGATGATATTTACTACAGACATTAAACTACACTGTGAAAAGCCTTATAAACACAGATAGAAGATCATCTGAGTGCTTTAATTCCTCACCAGCTTTTGATTAAGGTAAATGACAGGAAGCCCATGGAAAGCAGTGACTGTAAGACAGAAGCCAAAAGCTAGACCCTCAAACAGTAAGTATCTGCGTAATTCCTTCAAACCACATTAATTTACTCTAGCTGAAATTTTGGCCTGAGAGCATTGCCCCAGCATTATTAATACAAATAACTGATTTTTTTTCCTGGATACAGAAGTGAATTATGATATCAAGTTAATTAAATGTGATAAAACTTTTCAAAGCCTCTTACTAGATTGCTCCAGATAAAGGTTTTCAGATGCTTTGAATCAGAGAAACAAAGACATCCAGTGGCTCAAAGAGCAATAACAGTATACACTATTGAGAGATATTAAAAATGATATGTTGTTAAACTAGTTTTAAACTTGTTATTATCTTTTATATCTAGCATTTAATATTCTGGAAAGTAATAGCTACCAAATCTACTTATAATGTTTCAAAAGAATACGTAATTTAATAGGGCAACCAGGTGATCAGGCCAAGTTGGCACGGGTTTATGAAAGGCAGGTCTGGCTTGACTAACCTTATCTCCTGTGACCAAGGTGACCTACTTCTTTAATAAGGGAAAGGCTATGGATTTTGTCTACCTAGACTTCAGTAAAGAAGGGTCAGGAAGCTGGTGAAGGGCCTGGAGCACAATTCTGATGAGGGATGGCTGAGGGAACTCAAGTTGTTTAGTCTGGAGAAAAGGAGGCTCAGGGGAGACCTTATCACTCTCTACAACTACCTGAAAGGAGGTTGTAGCAAGGCAAGGGTCAGCCTCTTTTTCCGAGTGACAAGTGCTAGGACAAGAGGAAATGGCCTCAAGTGGAGCCGGGGAATTTTAGATTGGATATTAGGAAAAATTTCTTCACCAAGAGGGTTTTCAAGCATTGGAACAGGCTGCCAGGAAAGTGGTTGAGTCACCATCCCTTGAGTTATTTAGAAGATATGGTGTTAGGGGCATGGTTTAGTGGTGGATTTGGCAGTGTTGGGTTAATTGGACTCAATGATCCTCAGTGTCTTTTCCAACCTAAATGATTCTATGACTCTACAATTCTAATTTCAAACCATCAACATGGAAGTTTGCTTTTCTGTGTTACGGCACATCATCCAATTAAAAGTGCCCCAAATGCAAGTGAATCTATTCCTTTGAATACAGAAGCCAGGCAGTTAAACAAATTCAAGCGACAAAATGTTTCCTCATGGTACATAACTAGATGAGAAACCAAGAGATGATCTATAAGAAAACCTGTGTACTTTACTAAACATGAAATAGTGGAGGTTCATCTTTCTTAATATCAAACTAGTCAGCATCCCTTCACCCAACAAGTATTTATTTCCAACATATATTGGAAGTCAAAATGTGGCAATGAAGATAAATGTGCCATTTTTCTACAGATAAGACATTAAGGAGAAGCTGTTCTTACATGACAAATAATAGAGACTCACAGAAATGTAAGGCGGAATAACGTAGTTCTTCTTCCAGTATTTTCCTGTGTGGGTGTATATGGAAATAAACTGGTCCATCTCATTTCTAATTTCATAAGAAAACACAGGAAACCAGCTGTGAACATTTTCATGGAGTACCAGGTGATTGAAAGAGGAAAAATCAGTAGAAACAGACAAAGCCATGGTTTACCCAACACAGTCATCACAAGCTCATATGCTGGTTTATACCTTCAAAATTAGTTTTAACATTATGGATTTTGGAATGAAAAACTAGATGAAAATCTAATTTGACCAACAGAATTTCTTTACAAGCTTTTACCATTTATTAGTACACTGCTTTCAAATTTAGTATGAAAATCAAGCTTGGAAGGGAGTGTCATGGGTTCAGCAGCAGCAGTCAATTTTTTCTCCTTCATAGTAGCTGGTGCAGTGCTGTGTTTTCGACTTTCGGTCTGAGAACAGCGCTGATAACGCCGATGTTTATAGTTACGGCTTAGAATGTTTTGGTCTGACCAAGGACCTTCTGAGTCTCATGCTCTGCCAGGGAGGGGGGAGAAGCCGGGGGGAAGCAGAGACAGGACACCTGATCCAAACTGACCAAGGGGGTTATTCCATGCCACAGCACGTCATGCCCAGGATGTAAAAAAACTGGGGGCCGGAACCGGGAAGAGTTGTGGTTTGAGTTCACAGCTCGGTCGTCAGGTGGTGAGCAGTTCTATCCTCTTCCCTTGCATTTCTCTTGTTGTTATTATTATTGGCGGTGGCGGCAGTGGTTTGTGTTGTACCTTGGTTGCTGGGCTATTCTTGTCTTGACCCGTGGGAGTTGCGTTCTTTTGATTCTTCTTCTCATCCTCCCCTCCCCCCTTGGAGTGGGGGGGAAGAAAAACTCTTCCCTTGTATTTTTCTCTTGTCATTATTATTATTGGTGGTAGCAGTAGTGGTTTGTGTTATACCTTAGTTACTAAACTGTTCTTATCTCAACCTGTGGGAGTTGCATTCTTTCAATTCTCCTTCCCATCCCTCCAGGAGAGGAGGGAAGAAAGAGTGGGGAGTGAGTGAGAGAGCGGCTGTGTGAGTTTATAGCTTAAACCACGACAGGGAGTAATTATCACTTTTTTATTATTGTAATTATAAAAGAACAATCTATCCATGTTCCATCACCTTGACTCCATATCCTTATCTCCAGTTTACATCTAAACACCTTCTCATTCTTTAGCAGACTAGCAAAAACCAAAACAAACAGAATAAAAATCATTAGAAATGGTTTGGTTTCCAAATTATATTCAAAACCCTAAACATTACTTGGCAACAACTAAAAACATCGGTGTCATCAGCATTGTTCACAGACTAAAGTCTAAAACACAGCACTGCACCAGTTATTAAGAAGGAGAAAAATAACTGCTACAGCTGAACCCAGGACACTATCTTTGGTTTCCTTCATCTGAATGTTCAGTGATCCACCCTACTTACCTGTGACGAAAAGCAAACTCATTTTGTCTGGGCTGCTTGGCAGATTTGTGTCTTGATTGTTCAGTCTTTATGCAGTGGGGTAATGGCCAATGACTAGAGTGCTGCATCAGTATGACAATTCAAATAGCAAATAACCATAGAGTTGAAGTAGATGGAAATAAGTCAATAATGAAATGAATGTCACATTACCTTGGAGAACACATAGATACAGAATATTTATTGGCATTAAAAAATCCACAAGTCAATTGTTTCATCTAGCTGAGCCAACATCTTTAACACTTCAAAAAACAAGGCTAAGGAGAGTAGGTTTTGGTGACATAGAGTGAAAACGTCTTAGGAGAGTAGGTTTTGGTGACATAGAGTGAAAACATCTTATGCAAATATTGACCAGCAATATTAAATTACATGCATGCTGGGTTTTGAATATAATTTGGAAACCAAGCCATCGCTAATGATTTGGTTTGTTTTGGTTTATTTTCGTTAATCTGTCAGAGAATGAGAAGGTGTTTAGATGTAAAACCATCAACTAACCCTGATTTCCCTCCAATCATCACCCCAACAAAGAATGAACTTCTATGAAACCAGATGAGCTTAGCAGTGATCAGATGAGTTCAGCAATGTCACCAGCAGGCAACAACCCAACACTACAAAATGTCTCTCCTGCCCTGTGAGGCTGTCACAAGAGATGGAGCCTGACATCATGGGCTGAATTCAGCAAACTTTATAGTGATGGTCCATGGACTAAGGAATGATATCACTCTCTTTGTGTGTGTATATATATATATATATATATATATATATATGAAAGACAAAAGCTATGGTACATTGAAAAATGTGGGATCTGAGCATGACGTGAATGATATGGAATAAGGGGTGGATACTGTCCTGGGTTCAGCTGTAGCAGTTATTTTTTCCCTTTTTAGATGCTGCTGCAGTGCTGTGTTTTCAACTTTAGTCTGAGAACAACACTAATAGCACCTATGTTTTTAGTTGTTGCTAAGTAATATTTACTTTGATCAAGGTCTTTTTCAGTCTCATGCTCTGTCAGGGAGGAGAGGAAGCCAGGAGGAAGCAGAGACAGAATACCTGACCCAAACTGACCAAAGGGGTGGGTATTCCATACCACAGCATGTCATGCCTAGTATAGAAACTGGGGGGAATTACCCAGAAGGCCCAGATCGCTGCTCAGGTAGGGCTGGGTATTAATTGACGGGTGGTGAGCTGTTGTATTCTCTTCCTTTGTTATTTCCCTTGTCATTACTGGTGGTGGTAGTGGTGCTTTTGTGTTATACCTTGGTTGCTGGACTGTTTTCATCTCAACCTGTGGGATTTGCATTCTTTCAATTCTCCCCCCTATCCCTCCAGGAACTAGGAGGAAGAAGGAGGGGAGCGAGCAAGTGGCTGCATGGCTCTGAGTTACTGGCTGAGCTTAAACCATGGCAGAGAGAAACCAGAATTTTAGTTTGGACAATGGTTTTCACATGTGATTTGGAAGACACTCCCTCCATTAATGGTTGTCCCTTTAAAAAAAAAAAAAAAAAAAAAAAAAAAACAACAAAACAAAACAAAAAAAAAACCAAACAAACGATCCCCCCAAAAAAACCCTCCATAATTGTACACTAATATTTTACTTCACAGAAATGCAGATTACATGCTTTCTTACAGTTCCAAATGCAGGTAGAAGTCTACTAAACATGCTTGTTGGGTGTCTGTACTGAAGAAAATACAATTCACTCTTGCATCTTTTGCTTCTTAAAAGCAGCAGGTAAAATACAGGCATTTTCTGTCTGCCTGCTTTCTTGAAGCACAAACAGTCATTATGTTTCACTGGAAAAAAAACAAGCTAGTTTCAGAACTTCATGTCCCAGACTTTCCCAGTAATGTCTTCCTGGGAGTACTTCCCACCTTGGGGCTGGTAGGAAATGTCCTTTTTCCTATCATCCTTATCAAGCAGTCTCAAAACAGCCCCTTATTTTGTTTCACAGCATCTGACAAAGCTTCTGTTATCCTTTTCAAGGGAAAGCATTTAGTGCATTTACAGTTCTAACATTTAGACCTACAAAAACGTGACTTGATCGTCAAAGCTAATTATTATCTGCAGTTCCCTATGATTCCTGAAGATTGTATTAACTACCTAATGGCACATTAAAGAGCTTATAATTTATGTTTGAAGATATTATTGTCCATATTAGAGCTCATTGTCTCATCTGTGCATTCAGAAACAAAAGCAGAAAGCAAAAACTTCCTCTGCTCTTTCCTTTTAGAGGCCAGTGGTAAAATGCCAAGTTCAGATGTTGAGCTAGTGATGAGTTGCAATCACGCCAATCACCCGTAAAGCTCGGTATCAACAGCACAGATGGGATTTGACTGAGCCAGTCACCTTTAGTGTCTTTTATAATCAACACAGAGAAAGAGTCACTTAGGTGTGATTCATCTCACCCCAAAGGAGAAGTCTAAAATAAGTCAGATGAGTCATGCCCCAGAAATGCTTATTTCTCACTGAAGACTTTGATGGGAGCTGTGGAGGTCTACCTTAGATATAGTTAACTACATTTCTGAGGTCTAAAGTTAGGTAAGGTAAATCTCATCAGATGCGTATATACTGATGTCTACTCACTCTGAGGAAAAAGGTATGAAATGAACATAAGTAGTTTCATTAACAGTGAAAACATTATGTTCTACCAGAGAATAATTACTTTTTGAAATAAAAATGAGGTCCTGTAGACAAAGTAAGCATTTTTGTTGCATTTTATTTTTATTATGTTTTTGGTGACTGGTTATCAAATTAACAGCTATTGAGTAGAACTTGGAAGGACCCTGACCACTAATGTAACTTTCTTACTCTAAAAGTCCTATGGCAACATAATAATAGATATACGCAATGAAAGCACTATGGAAACAGACAGAAGCAGGGTGCTGCTGACTGATTACTGTCTGCAATCAAAGGAAAATGGTTGAGAAAAACACTGAACAAGAAAGAAGGCCAGAGTGGAACATAAGTACTCCCTCCTACCTGAGAATGTGCTAGAAAAATACACTGTACACCAGAAAAGGACTAGAGTACTAGGGAAATTAGGTTAAAGCAAAGGAAGGCAGTGAGTTTGAACAGTAATTGGGAAGGTTTTCTTTTCACAGTTGTGGGCTGGTGAAAAGTATATTCCTCATTATCAGTTTGATGGGTTTAACAGCTTCCACCGCAGTGGCAAGGCAAATTAAAAATTAAAGCTAGAAAATATATATTCCTATTGGTTATCCAGGGACACTGAGATTACATGGTAAATCCAGAGTATTCCTGGAAAACTGGGCTATATGTCATAATTCATACAAGTCATACCTGGCCTCAATGAATTTAACAGTCAGCAGACAGAAGAATTAGAAGAATGCTTCACTTTCTATCTAAAATGCTTCAGGAGAGGTTCTAGCCACTTTCACGAATTTTTTATGTATTTTTAGGGATGAAAATAGGAGAGCTCTTTATAAAAAGTGGCAGGCTTCTGACTGAGATTAATAATTTGATCATTGCTGTATTAGGTTATTAAATTCTTCACTGTTTTCTTCATAAAAATTAGTAATGCAACAGGAAGTAAAAGATACCTGTCATGATTTATGTCTTTGATAGTGGTCAGGACAGAGTATGATCGGATAATGAAGGACTGTATCTGCCAAATAATACACTATTTCAGAATCTGCTAAGAAAAATTCACCCCATGTGTTTGTTTTGTGTTTCCCCCCACCCCTGAAAATAAAGTTGAGACTACGTCATCTGATCACTAGTATTCATATAATTTTACTGTCAGATCACAGAATATTCATCTCTTTAGACCTTTGTGGCTGTGGCTATCTGATCCTAGTGGGGCATCTCTGGCAATACTCATAGCGGTTAGCCCTTGGACTCCCCTCAGTGTTTTGGAACGGCTGCCTTACTGGTAGGAAAGAGCTGAAACTGTGGGAAAATCCATGGACTTTCCGTGGATCCAGCTGAAACTGGTTTTACTTGAACCACTGGGGATGCAGTAGCCAGCATGGAACAAGTGCAGAGGAGGGCCACAAGGATGATCAGGGGACTGGAGCACCTCCCGTATGAAGATAGGCTGAGAAAATTTGGGCTGTTCAGCCTGGAGAAGAGAAGGCTGCATGGAGACCTCATAGCAGCCTTCCAGTATCTGAAGGGGGCCTATAAGGATGCTGGGGAGGGACTCTTCATGAGGGACTGTAGTGAGAGGAAAAAGGGTGACAGGTTCAAACTTAAACAGGGGAAGTTTAGATTGGATATGAGGAAGAAATTCTTTACTGTAAGGGTGGTGAGGCCGTGGAATGGGTTGCCCAGGGAAATTTTGAATGCTCCATCACTGGCAGTGTTCAAGGATGGGTTGGACAGAGCCTTGGGTGTTATGGTTTAGTGTGAGGTGTCCCTGCCCATGGCAGGGGGGTTGGAACTACATGATCTTAAGGTCCTTTCCAACCTTAACTATTCTATGGTTCTATGATTCTATGTGCACCCTGATAAAAACGTTTATATTCTTTTATTTCACTGATAGCAATAACACAGTTAGAAAACAGCATTCACTAGGTCCTGCAGGAAAATATCCATTCTGAAAAACAGAGGCATAATATTCATGGTAAATGTGTCTACTGTCAGCATGCATAAATTAGATAGTGTGATCACTGATTTCCCAATTGCGAGATGGAAAGGTACTCCTCATGATTACAGTAGTCATGGCTTCTCTCAGAGAACTACTGGATGTGATTTTTGATGATATTGCAATATTGGGCATGCCACATTTCAAGAATGGGGTATATATTAGGGCTCTTATTGTCAGTGTCAGTCCAACACTAATGATACTAAAAACATAGGCTTTGCATAACTTGTCACAGCCATTGTCACAGCAGGCTTTTTAGTACCACACTGCTGTGCCACAGCTGGACAGCAAGATAATGGTGCCAGCTTTAATCTAGAGACAACTGGATGCTTCCTGACCTCAGTGAGGGAATTGAAATCAGTGTCCTGTTCCTTAAGAGCCCCTAACACCACCTAGCATATGGTCAGGAAGGACATAATCTGCAATCACAGATTGCCTACTGCAAGTCATTCAGTCAGACTCACATTCACAGGCCCCAGCCTGCATGGGGGCTTCAACGACTCCAATATCTGCCAGACAGACAACACAGCAGGACAAAAGCAAACCAGGACGTTCCTGTAGTACGTTGACAACAACTTCCTGAAGTGCAACAAGGGAAAATACAAAGCCCTACACCTGAGGAGGAACAACCCTATGCACCAATATATGCTGGAGACCAGCTTGGCAGGAAAGAGGTGCCCAGTGCCAGAACCAGAGGCAGCAGGCACAAACTGAAACACAGGAGGTACTTATGCAGGACTTATGACCCACATGGAGGACTGCGCAGTGCTATCTTTGACTGGTCAGGATGTATACAAAATCATCAACATACAGTGAATCTGAGCATAAGGCTGATGTAATCCTGTGACTCTTCCCTGATGTTGACGTATTGAGCTGAACCAAACCAATGAGTGATGTTACTCAGAGCAGCATTGCCCTTGAGGTGAACTTGGGTACTTAAAATGAGTGTTGCCAGATACACCTCTCCATTTGCTTGAAACTCAGGAAAGCTGGATGGTGAGATATGTCTGCCCTATGAGGGTGCTGGCAGCATTGAAGTATATCCAGTTTGGAAGCTCTGGCTTCATATCTCTCTCGTGACACTGTAAGTGTGACCTTTGCCATTTGCTACTGGCTTCAATATCAACATGAAGCAATTTTACAGCTACTGTGCAGGATTTACTGGCACATTTTTAGTTACAGTTGAGAAACTTCATTATGCCTCAGTGAACAATGCAGTTCCCCAAGAAGTTGGTGTATGTACTTCCCTACACATGGACCAGAAGACAGATAGAAATGTCAGCTGTGAATCAGCCATTATAACCAGAGGTACTTCACTTTCTAAGCAGCGAAAGTGGCTGCACACACTGCCTTTGCAGGAACTGTGCTCAGCAGTGCAGACTTGTCACTATTCCCAATTCTAACATTAAATGTTAGAGGCCAAGGGCTTACTCCAACGATCTTTACCTCTTCCACTGGAGCTGTACAACCAAAATCCACCTGTCATGGACAGGCAAAGTGCACCATATTATTGTAAGTCTGCCTTAGTTTTGCTTTGCTAGCAATTGTTCCTAGTGCTAAAGATATAGTTTAGAAAACATTGCAATGGAGATCATTGTCAGGAAAAATCACACAAACTGAAGTTTCTTAAGATACAAGGTAATTCCTGATAGGAATATTTTTTCTTCCCACCAAAATTAGTGCCAAGCCAGGATGTAATTCAGTTGCATGAACATTATACTGCCATTTAAGATGACCTAAGGCAGCTTAAGGTCTCCAGGGAATTAGAAGGGCTGATTAAGTAGTGCTTTGAGATCATCAGAAGCATGGTGACAAAGACCACGCAAGGGCTGCACTCTGCAGCTACCAGGAGCCATTTACCTAGCCAGAGTAGCCTGGGATGAGTGGATACTGCAACCCAAACAGAGCTTTTGTCATGGTTTAACCCCAGCTGGCAACTAAGCCCCACAAACCATTTACTCATTCACTGCCCCATGGAATGAAGGAAAGAATCACGAGGGTAAAAGTGAGAAAACACATGAGTTGCGATAAAGACAGTTTAATAAGTAAAGCAAAATCTGCACACACAAGCACAGCAAAATAGGGAATTCATTCACAACTTCCCATTGGCAGGCAGGTGTTCAGCCATCTCCAGGAAAGCAGGAATCCTGGAAGTCTGTCTTCCCATGTTATCATCAAATGGGAAGACAAATGCCATCACTCTGAATGTCCCCCCCTTTCCCTCCTTCTTCCACCAGCTTTTATCACTAAGCATGACACCATATGGTATGGAATATCCTTTCAGACAGTTGGGGTTAGCTGTTCCAGCTGGGTCCCCTCCTAACTCACTTGTGCACCCCCAGCCTGCTCACTGGTGGTATGAGGAGTAGAAAAGGCCTCAAATCTGTGCAAGTGCTGCTCAGCAATAGCTAAAATATCCTTGTATTATTAAGACTATTCTCATCACAAATCCAGAACAGAGCACCATACAAGCTACTATGAAGAAAATTAACTCTACCACAGCCAAAACCAGTACAGCTTCCAATACGGGAAGCTACTTTCCAGGTTGGGGGCTGTAAAATCAATACCTCACACTCCTAAGCGAAGGAGCATGTAACCTCTACCTGTGCAAGGCGTGCTCTGGTGGAGTCATTGAGGCAGCAGTGAAGGAGCTGCAGGAGGAAATCAGCAGGTTATTCTGTATTAGGAAGGGAGAACAAGAAATAGAAATTATTTGAGGTGTTGTGAAAAGGCACCTGAACACCTTGTCTGTGACAAAAGACTCAGATTTGGGGTTGTTTAGCCTGGAGAAAGCTGCTGGCAGACCTCATTGCCTCATTTCTGTACTTAAATGGTGGTTATAAGAAAGGTGGAGAGAGGATTTTTTAACAGGGCAAGGGACAAGGGCTAATGCCTTTAAACTAAAAAAGGGTAGATTTAGACCAGATACATGGAAGAAGTTCTTTGCCATGAGAGTGGTGGGACACTGGCACATGTTTCCAGAGAAGCTGTGGCTGCCCCATCCCTAGAATTGTTCAAGGCAAGAACGGGTGGGGTCTTGAGCAGTATAATATAGCACAAATCCAGTCTAGATAAAAAGGAACTTCCAAAGGGAATAGGTGATATGAAAGGGTTTCAAGAAGGCATATTTTTAACCTGCTAGTTCAGAGCTGATCTACATTTTTAGACAGATAAAATCATTTAACATTGGTCCACCTTTACTGATTTAATTCCTTATTCAAGGTGAGGTTTACAGTACAGCTTAAGTGACATTCCTGTGTCACTTAAGATAGGTGTTAGCATCACAGAGTGGTTATTTCAATAAGGGTCAAGCAAAAAGGATGTTATTTTCTGTATCTGTCAAGATTAGCTTCTGCCCAGAAAGTCCAAGCTCTTTTAAGTTCAGGGTCACATTTGGCTTAAGAAATGGCAGAAACAAAATTGCAAAGTACAGGAGATAAATCTCTGCAAATGCTGCTAATGTCTGAATTGACTAAAAGATGTTAAATAACAGGAAGATATTATAAATCTTCCTCAATTCAGATAAACTAATCATCTGTACACATTAAGGTGGCATTTAATAACTGGTGCTCCAGGAAGAGTGAAAAAATCTACTTGCTGGTGAAAGCTCTGCCAACAGCAGAGTGAAGCCAAGATTACAGTGGCCTTTTAACATAGTTAACAAAATAATCAATACCTTTTTATTTTTATTGAATTACTATCAGTGTAGAGAATGACTGAAGTATGCTTTCCATTTACTCCCTAGAATCATACCTGCAAGAAGCTTGTAAACAATTGGATACAGAACCCTCCCGATGAAGGGGCTCAGATAGCTTTATTGTTAGAGGGGATGCATAGTGCGCTGCCTTCCAGAGGCCCTGCAACAAGAAGAAAAAAGATCTTAAGGCTCAGTAATTGCTTGCTGCTTCAAAAAATTAATAAAAAGCATGGCACGTACAGAGCAGTTATAACTATGACTGAACTGTGCTCTCAGTGGCTTTGTTCTCCTAGAAAACCTATCAGAATTTCTATTATTAAGCAAAGTGCATACAGCCTTAACAGGGGAAGCAGGGGGAGGAGAGATGTCATGATAATGAATATAAAACATGCTTTATTCCAAATACTACTCTCCTGAAGTTTGAATAACCAGCCATCATTAAACATACCCTGAAGGTGCATGGATCAACAAGATGCACATTTCCATTTTTAACAAAGATTTCCAATTCCACTTGCTCTTTACGGTACTCTTTTTTTCTGGTCCTTTTCACATTTCCCTGCCAACCAGTACTCAGAGGGTAAGACAGGATGAAGGACTGCTGCAGAATTTTCTGCAAAAGAATCCTACAAGTGCATCTGCCTGCCTGTGCTGAGAGGACCTCTTCCAAACACAGACTGTTTCAGTGATTTTCAACATGCCTAGACATTGCAGCCCTATGCATGAAAGTGGCATTACCCTTTGTGCTCTGAATTGACACTTCCTCTGCAATTTTTCACACACCTCCAGGGATCCACAGACCCCAGGTGAAAAAATTGTTGCCTTTTACACAAGTTCATATGAGATGTGTTTCTACCTTAGAGTCACTGAAACAGGAAAGCTTCACATTCATCTTGCATACTGACTTGACCTGTACAGCAGATAATGGCAGCACTACTTAGCCTCTGACTCATCTCACACTAAGCATACAGGTGAACAGCAGTAATGCATGCAAGCCAATGTGAGGCAGTTGGGATAAGCCCCTCCTCAGACTCCAGATATCCACAGTGGCATGGAATGCAATAAGAGGGATGCAGTCTGCACATAGAATTCCAGGGACCTTTACCCTGACTCAAGGAGTCTTCATAAAGGGGAGCTGGGAGGGAAGTTATGCAAAATCAACCAGGAGGAAGTCAATTATGGCAAAACAATAACCTCAGGACAGCATTCCCCCAGCAGTAATGCTGACCTGAATATAAAGCTCATTTCTTTTTCATAGAGGAAGCATCTCAAAAAATCATTTTAGGTCTCAGAAAAGCAGCAGTAGCAGAGGAAAAAGTCAGGTGAGACAAAATTTAGTCACCAGTAATGAAAATACCATTTTCAATCACATTCAGAAAACAATGGAACTATGTTTTTAATAATCTCAAGATACTGTGCCCAAAGTAGTCCCGTTCATCTATACTGCTATGCATTTATGCCTGAGAAAATCAAATATGAGCAATTCACAATATCCATAACCAAGAAAAGAAAGCCTCTAATGAACAGGACCAAGTTTTATAGTTTTATCTAACTCTATACCTTGTCTTCTGCAGTAGTTTAAACAAATGACTGTGGAAGTGTAGGAAAAGATCAAGAACATATCATAATTCCTCCTAATACACCAGCTTCCAGCTACTTTCAGCCCAGGCATTTCCTGAGCTGTGTATGATAGCTATACATTTATTAATCCTCAGTTCCCTTTGAATACATGCAAACTCTTCCAACTGACAACATCCTTTGACAAGGAGATCTCCAAGTCTATTGCCATGTTAGTAGACTTCTTTTGAACAATGCTCCTCCTAGGCTGACCTGAAGCCATCTAGATTTTTTATTGATAAGCCAATAGTGATTTTACAGACATGTATCATGCCCTTCCTCAGTTATGTTTTTTGTGTGTTGGAAAGACTTCATTTACTACAGAACGGAACTGCATGCAGTATTCAAGACAGAAGTAAGCCTTACATTTTCATAATGATATAATGAGGTTATTCTATTATCTGTTTCTTTCCTAAGAATTCCTAACTTTAGATTCTTTGTTTTGACCACTATTTAGTACTGAGCTGGTACTTTTTCAGACTCATCTGTCACAACACTATCATCCATTCTAGAGTGGAAATCATTTTCTAAAAGTTGCCTCTTTGTTTTTTTTTTTTTTAATTAGCTGGGGAGGGCTTCCTTAGGTGCATCCCTTCATATACGCTGTATCCACTTTTACCTAAATAAGGGCCTGATTCTCAAGAAATGTGTACATTTATGAATATGCAAATGCAATGTGGGCACCATATGCCACGTGAACATGGTAGCAATAAACAAAACCAGAAAATCAAAACTTTGCCTTGGATTATGAGAAGCTGCAAAATGTCACTGGTTTTGACTGCACTTAGGAAAACTTCATATACAAAAATGTTTCTAGAAACAATGAGAGTGCAAATAAATTTTCTGAAAACCTATAGTTGAAAGACTGAAATTCTAATATTTGGAATAGCTTCTAGTGGTCCCACAATCATAGAATCGTAGAATCAACTAGGTTGGAAAAGACCTTTAAGAAAGATCATCAAATCCAACCATTAACCCAGGACTTCCAAGACCACCCCTAAATCATGTCACTAAATGCCAGATCTACATGGTTTTTGAACACTTCCAGGGATGATGATGCCTGGTGGTCCTGATGATGATACCACTGCCCTGGGCAGCCTGTTCCAATGCTTGACAACCCTTTCAGTGAATAAATTTTTCTTAACATCCAATCAAAACCTCCCCTGGTGCAGCATTAAGCAATAGGTCTGTGAACAAACGTGAATAAAAAATGCATACCAGCTTACAAAGGTGATGAACTCTGAAAATTAAAGAATACTATGTAACTTTGGTTTGGTAAGCATCAGCTCTGAGGCTGACAAATATTATGGGCTTGGTTATACGAAGTATTCCTATATATGTTACAGTTATTATAATGATTAAGAAAGCTATGGAAAAAATAGTAGTGTAGAAGAAATTATTACATAATGAGAGTTTTTAAAAGCCTGCAACAAATTCATCATCACCAGATGCATTTTCATTGAAAACTGTGTCATGTTTTGTCTGCGGTATGGTACTATGTTGGCAATAAAGTAACTATAACATTCATATTAAAATGATTAGTCATAATTGTCCTGGCAGACCATAAAATTTCCAGGATTAAGCAATGCTAAGGGAAATAATTTCTACTTTGTTTTCTCTGTGATTACACCCTCTTTGAATATCTCAATATATGCCTTTAAGATTTTTACTTTCCCACCCTCATCTTCACTCTCCCATAGGAAACCTCAGAACATTCAGCATATCTAAATACAAAAATATTGAAATATCACAAGTTAGAGGGTACACAATATAAATGAAAAGCAATTCCTGGGAAACAAAGACATTCTTAGTCACATAGTATTTTATCTAGTCTGAATAAGACAAGCTAACACAAGGAGATATCATAATCTCCAGCATGATTTAATCTTGTAACATGAAGCTTTGCTATGCAGTCAAAAAGAAAATAAAAAATGAACAACAGAGCTAGTTTTAGAACTTCTCTATAGATGGAAGATTATTTAAATCCTTTCCACAGAGATATTTTAAACAGTGTTAGCATGAATCCAAAGAAAACATCATTTATATTAAAAGATAAACAAAGGGAGTGGGAGCACAATGCATCACAAAGAAAGTGAAGGTAAACTGGCTTTTCACTAATGCATGGGTTTTGTCTCAGAGCTTTTCTTTCACTTCTTTTTAGTTTCTATGGACACAGCTGTCTCTTCAGAGATGGCTCAGGACTGTCTGTACGTACTGAGGAGGAGACCTCAGGCAGAAGAGGAGACCATCAAAGAAGGCTGTATAGAGAGGAGCCCTTCAAGGCCATGCCAGGGACCAGGGGTATGGGGACCTGCCACCATCTTCTGTGTTTCACCATCACCCCAAGCCCAGGACCTGCCCAATCCTGAAGGCCCTGCTCCCATACCCAGCCTCATGCTCTGTTCCACAGCCCAACACCCCTCCCCAAGGTGGCACAGCCTCATCGACGCTGCTATCAGGGCCCTGGCACAGGGATGGATGTCATGTGTGGAGGGGAAGGAATTAAGGGAGCTTGTTACAGCTGGAAGCAGGAGGCTGAGCTGAAATCTCCATTGCTGGTCTGTTTTCAAATGTAATTATATGAATTACTGATTAAAATCCTCTGCCCTGGCTGGCTGAAAACAATATAATCTGTTTTATAGCACAGCCTGATGTTTATGAAATTCCTTCCCCTAAAGGAAATAATAACCAAAGCCATGTTAATATCTGCTAAGGAAATAATAACTAGGAATGTCATGTTTTCACAGAACATAATGGAAGACACCTTCTTGGAGGCACCCAGGTCATGATTTGGTAGCTAGATGACATTAAGGCACATGCAATTAAAAGTAAGAATTGTTCAACCACCTGCTAAATCTTGACAAAATTTGACAAAGATATGAAAAAACAAAAGGAAATATGGATATCTAAAATGAAGTGCAACTATTTGCAAAGGTAACTAATTGTATGAAGCAAGAACTGTTCAGATGAATAGACCCTTCTTTGGCTATACAGTTGTGGAGAGCAAAATACATATCTCAGCTCTTTGCCAACAAAATGCTGTGGTGCGGCATTAGAATAATTTTGCTGGTTCTATATTCTAGACAGAAAAATGTTTTACTACCTCATCCACTACCCTAATGAAGTTCTCCTGTGCTGTTCTGCAGAAGACACTTTAAAACTTAAAAGGTACTTTAAACATCCCTGACATGCAAGAAAAAACAGCTTTCTGCTCCAAGAAGGAAAGACCCATTCCAGTTTCCTTGAGCGGGGAGCAGCAGTCATTCTGGCTGAGAAGCAGAAATATTCACAGCATTATTCTACAGATAGGATTTATCAATAACTGATCTGCAGGCAAAGCAAATGACTGCAAAATAGATTTGGCTTAAATGAAAACCAACAAATAAATTCAGATTCTTGCCAAAACAGGCAGTATTCAAAACCCTGTCCAAGTCTGGTGACATGTTGCATTAAACCAAAAAGCAAATGTTTTGGTTTTAAGCACCTGTTAAGATAATAAGGAGAAGATGGACTAGATTCACAAAGCTGCTGCTGCCTTGCTTCCTTAGCACTGTCCCAGACTTCCTCCTAAATGCCTCAACTCTGATTCATACCTTCCCCAACGAATTTTTCTCTAATTCATCTCTGCAGGAGCAAGTTTGTCTTGGTGTCCTGGGTTCAGCAGTGGCAGTCATTTTTGTTCCTTCTTAGTAGCTGGTCAGTGCTGTGGTATTGACTTTTGGCCTGGTAACAGCACTGATAACACAGATATTTTTAGTTGCTGCTCAGTAATGTTTGGTCTGACCAAGGACTTTTTCAGTCTCATGCTCTGTCAGGGAGGAGGGGAAACCAGGAGGAAACAGAGACAGGACACCTGACCCAAACTGACCAAAGAGGTATTTCATACCACAGTATGTCATGCCCATTATATAAACTGGGGGCAGTTACCCGGAAGGGTTAGATCACTGCTCGGTCGGGCTGGGTATCGGTTGGCGGGTGGTGAGTGGTTGTATTGTCTTCTCTTGTTATTTCCCTTATCATTATTATTATTGGTAGCAGCAGCAGTGGTTTGTGTTATACCTTAATTACTGGACTGTTCTCATCTCAGCCCATGGGAGTTACATTCTTTCGATTCTCCTCCCCATCCTTCCAGGAGCGGGGGGGGGGGGGGGGGGGGGGAGAAAAGGGGGGGAATGAGAGAGAGAGATAGCGCGGCTGACTCAGCTTAAACCATGACACCTGGTTTCACAGAGCTGTGACCAGAACACCAGGCTTGTTATCAACAGGGGAGAGGACTTGCTTTGAGCCTCCCTTTTTAATAATCTTCCACCTTACACAAATAATTCAAGGTCCAGTGCAGCAGCAGTTAACACCTTCCAGGTGAGTGCCTAATTCACCAGGTGAGAGAGACATCCTTCTTCATTCTCTTCTTTTTGAACCCACACTTGTTTGATTTACCTATTAAAGGACACTGAATCCCTTTTTAGGAGAAATGAGAGAAAAACAGCCCTTTCCGTCATATGACTGATATGAGTACATCACCCAATTCTGCAGAAATGTTGTTGTCAAATAACTGGAAAAAAGATAGCCTTGGAGCTGTGTGCCATTCTGCATTAAATAACTCCTTAAATACTACAATTATGGTATTGTTAAAGCTGTTGGTTAGCCCTACATTTATACTTTCATGTTCTACTATAGAATTATTCGGCCCATGGTTTGGTTAAGTAATTCAACAGGGGGTAAAAGGGCCTTTGAATTTTCTGTGAGGGTCTTCACTTTTCCAGGCAGCTACTAACTCAAAGGAAATATTTTCCTTTTCAGTTATGCCTTAGGTAGCCTGTGGATGACCTTTACAGTTCAGATCACTTAATTTTTTTGTATTTCTCATACAGCCTCAGGTTTATCCATCTGCATTGCAAAACCCACAAAGACGGTTTTTGTTTCCCAGCCTTTAAATGTTATTACTCCATATCACATAAACGTAATGCACTATTTAACATCGCCAAAGTCTGCAGGAACAAGGAACTCCTTATAATTGCCTTTTTAAAAGAACAGCTTTCAAAGGAAATAAAGTCAGTGAGCAGCATGAGATATAATTGGATAACATGATTGCAGTGCACCACATGGCAGTTCAAGAAATTCCCCAACAGCCAATATTACCCAGTAATTAAAAATATCAATCACTTCTACATTCTTTTCTCATGCAGGGACAGGTTGAAACTTTAGATACCTATATTCCTAGCGGGATAAACCACAACACCCACAGTAATTTCGTCTTGAGTTTCCATGGAAACAGTGTTTACGGTATTGCAGTGTTATCAGGGAAAAAAATAAGTTATAAATAATAAAGAGTCTAATGTTTCTCTTGGCCTTGCTGAACAGCTTCAGGCACTGAGACAGATGAATTGGATAGAAAAGTAAGACAGAAGCTGTAACACCAATGCTTATTATCCGCTGTGCTTCATTACTGGAAAGTCCATATTACTGCTTGTCCTAGTTTAACTTCAGCCAGCAAGCAAGCACCACCCCAGCCTCTCACTCACTGCCCCCTCAGCAGGCTGGGGGGAAATGAATTGGAAGGATTGAAGTGAGAAAACTAGTGGGTTGATATAAAGATAGTTTAATAATTGAAATAGAATTAAATAGTAATAATAACAATAAGAATAAATTGTAATGAAAAATAAAATAACAAGGAGAGAGAAATAAAGCTCAAGAAAAGCAAGTGATGCAAGGGAAAACCGTTGCTTACCACTGCCTGATGGTTGCCCAGCCAGTTCCTGGGGAGTGGATCCCAGCCCACCTTCTCCCAGCTTCATATGCTGAGTATGATGCCATATGACATGGAATATCCTTTGGGTCAGTTGGGGTCAGCTGTCCTGGCTGTGTCCCCTCCTAGCTTCTTGTTCACCCTCATCCCACTCCCTGATGAGGTGGTGGTGGGAGAGGCAAAAAATGCTTTGACTCTGTGCAAGCACTGCTCAGCAATAACAAAAATATCCCTGAATTATCAACACTGTTTTCAGCACAAATTCAAAACAGAGCACCATGCTAGCAGCTGTGAAGAAAATTAACTCTACCCCCAAACTAATGCTACAGCCAAACTCAGCACACTGCTAAAGCTTCATAATGTGATGGTGCCAAGTTACCTTTTATTAACTATTATAACCACTAAATATCTATCTTAGAATAATTATCTAGCTGTTTTCACACTAGTAATTCGTAGAATTCTAACTTTTCTTTTCAAAAACATTTAACCTCATTTCACATTTTGTTCATCTAGTTACCATGCTTCAATCAGGTTTTTGTTTGTTTATACCTTCTATTCTGGATTCCCATCAGCATTATATGATATCACACTTACAATTATGTTTGTTGATATGCGAAACTTCTCATGAACATATATTACCCCAAAGCTAGAAAATTCTCCCTTGTAACACAAATGGGTCACTTTGTAGAGGCAGTGCTTTTTATCTATTATTTCTGTCATGTTATTTAGTCAAAACAGGCGGGCCTAAGTTATTGCACACTCAAATGTTGGTAAATAATTGACCCAGTTGTCAGAACCTCACAGCTCTTTGTCAGCACTGTCTGTACTCTGTAATTTTGAGAACTGGTGCAAAGAAGTTGGTCCTATAAAATGTTTGGTACCGTCAAGCCCCGCTGAAAACAGGGGCAATTGAAAGGATGCTCCACACTTCGCAGGAGGCCTTCAGGACCACCTTCACATGGAGGACTTAATCACTTAAAAGGGGAAGCCATAAATAACCTGGCTCCTTGTTACCCAACTTTCATTAAATGCAGAGAGAATCTATAAAGTTTCAGCACTGTAGAATCAAATCTAGACAAAACAGGTAAGAAGGAAGTACTGTATCCTTCCTTTCCCATTACTATAATATCTTACTATACCTTTATAATTCTTTTCATACGATCAACACTTCTGTTTGCTACGTGAAGCCTAGGATGAAAGCCCTTCTGTATTTCAGAAAAGAGATCGTAAGACCAATTTTTAAGACTGGTGTCGCATTTTTTACAAGGATTTCTTAATGGCTGCTTTTAATTGCTGGTATAAATGAGATCTCTCTTGAGATATGGCAAAGTTAGCCCTTTTTGTAAAAATATTTCAATAATCTTTGGACCCGAGAGACAAAAGCAACCTCACCTGCTATTAGAATGTTCACCCCTGTAATTACAATTAATGCAATTAACAAAGTCCCCATGCCCACATATATAGCCATATTCTCTAAGTTTGGATCCCATTTCGAGCTTTGCAATTCAATGTCATCACTGATTGCATTCTCTAACAATGCTCCCTATGAAATGTATGACCTAGCCAGGAGCAAAGTCTTCAGAGAATCTTCATAATGAACAGTAATAGAAAACATTCACAAAGGAGTCCCCTGCTTAAGCCTACACTGACAATTGCTACTTCACGCTTGTGAGCTGCTTCTCTCTTTTAAAAATCTTGTTTGCAAACTGAGCGCCTCATGGACAGCATTATTTTTATCCCTTTTCTATATTTATGCTTAAACTCATGGTCTAAACAATACTTTGTCTAAGGACTCCACCAGTTAATTATGGATTGTGAAAAAAATATATTGATTCAATTTGTGTACCTTAAAAAATTTGAGGCGGTGCATAAAGATTTCTTTGCAGGGTCCATATCTGATGCGCAATGAACTCCAGTGATTAAAGTTACTTTCAGTTTAAAAACGAAACAAAACAAAAACAAAAGAATGAGATTCTCATCCTGGTGGCCATCACTTTGCCTGAGAAAGCTGGCAACAGAGACATAGCAACACTCCAGGATGTGCAAATGCAAGATGACAAAAACATCAGTACTAAAGCAGCAGCAGCAGCAAAGCAGTGCCGCAGCAGCTTCAGCGTGCCTGGGTGACAGCTCTCACAGCTGCCAGTGAAAGGCAGTTTTACAGGGTAAGGGCTGCCCAGTTGCAAAGGAAAGCCCCTGAGCATCATAAAGGTTCAGGCAATTGAGGAACTACAAAACAGATTAAAACATTCAGAGGGGAAAAAAAAGCCTCATGCTCAGAAGGGGAGCACACAGTGGTTTTTCTTCTGGCAATGAGTATGCTTTATTTGCATCACTACTTGATGTGACCAGTATTTGACTTGTGAAAGCCTTTCTAGATTTTACTATAGCTGTCTGAAATTCCCTAGCAAAAATTTACAAGCAGCACTGATGCAAACAATATCCATACCAAGTTATAGTGGTTCATTTGGATTGCAGTGACACATAGGGGCTTCTTAGCAGGATCAGAACCCCTTATCAGTATGTATTGAACAAGACTCTAAGTGTCTGTGCTCATTGCAGGGGCGGTGAACTAGATGACTTAAAAGTCCCACTGAAACTATGATTCTGTGATTCTGTGATAAGAAACTTGTCCAACATAGACACAAAGAAAAATACATTTATTTAGCAATGTTATTAGAAGATCAGCATTAGAATTATAGATGATATATGGGGCCTTTCCTTCATATATGTACAAATTTAATGTAGTGTTCCTAAATTGCACTTGCAAATTTTTGCATGTGCATGCACAACTTCCTGTGTTAAGTCAACTATGTGTTTCTAGCCTAAAACTTGTGTTTGAAACATTGATGCAGTGGAGGTGAGAAAATTAATGAACTGCCTGGCATTAATGTACCTGAGTACAGTGATCACAAGTTTTTCTAATAGCTCGCTGAAACCAATAGAATGTTGCAGCTCTTCTTTTGCCTCTAGCAAACCCCAGCTAAAGAGGTTTCTGCCTTTGCAATGTGGTGAGTGCATTTCATTGCTCACAGCAAATTAAAAATATTTTTATGAATGTTATTTAAAAGAGAAAATCAATAATGATTCAGACTTTTGGCCTCTTCAGGGAATTGTCGGGGTTATTTTGGAGGATTATTACATTGGCAGGAGTGCTTAGCACATCTATCAAAAATATGCACAAGTCTTTCTCAACACAATTTATCTTTTAAACAGATGCCAGGTTTATGCTTTTATAGCCAAATCCAGATGCCTAAATTTGAAAACAAAAGCTCTGTATATCCTGCAGCTTCTGCAGAAGTAAAAGAGAGGTAAGAAGTGCCTTTTTATTTTGTTTATTGGTTTTTCAAATCAAGGCAGCAATACCTAAATATGGATTTAGGAGTTGAAAAGATCATCATCCTCATAGGAAGAAGATAGATTGGCTTCATCAACAAAATATACATATTATTGCTTTTCAGAACTCCAGTGTTCCAGTCCCAGTGAGTGAGCTTGGGCAGGTATTTCAATCTGTGGACCCTGAGGTGCCCCATACCCCTTTCTAAAAGAAGTATGTGGCAGGTGATAGGTATTTCCTAGAAGTTTTCCAATTACTTTGCCATCTCCATCAAACTAACATTTTTTTATTAGGCTTACTATCAGAACTGTGAGGTAGGACTCACGGAAGAGATTGGGAAACAAACAGTCTATGTCACCAGAATAAATGTGCTACCATGTCTTTTAGAGAAATGACAGACACTCTTTCTGAAATCAGTAACACCTATTTTTGCATGGATTCTTACTTAGTAAAGGTTAAAATTTCGGAAACATTTAAAGCTAGTTGCATTCAAACAAAAAAGTAAAATAGTTCTTTTAAAAGGGAAATAAAAGGTATTTTATATTTTTAAGGCAAATATATTTTCTTTCAACAATGTGGAAGAGCAGCATAGGTCAATGACAGTTGTAATTATATAAATTATTTCTATAACATACAATATTTGGAATTCACCATCTGAGAGAAACTTCAACTTCTTCTACAGCAGAGCTCAGATACTCTTATCTAGACTTTTAGTGGTATCTTGGAGCCCTCTAGCTCACAGTTCTTTTGTGATATTTTAAGATCTATCACAGCACTGCTAATTGTGTTTTGAAACATTGATTTTAGGAAAGAGATAGAGTGTACTATACTAGAAAGCATTTGAGCCTTGGCGAAAATATGCTGAATATACTGGAAAGATAAACTTGGACTTGTACCCCAAGAGGAAAGCATAAACACTTGTTAATTATAGAGAAAGCTAACCACCAAGGTAGCTGAGGACACAAATTCAGATTTCCAAACAAAGAAAACTAAACATTCATTTACACAGCCACACTAGAGAAAGGGCAGTGCAAATCTCTCTGCATTAAATGAGCTATCTCTCCAGGGCAAATGAAGCCAGCCAGCAGCCAAGCGCCTCTCAGAGATGCAGGAATGAGAAATGATGGTTGAGAGGCAAAATGTCACCTTGTCTCCCCACAGTCAGCCTCTTCACTACCCACCATCACAGTATGGCCACACTGCCACATCTCAGCTCTGCCAACAGACTTATAAGGTGCTGAGGTTTCCTGCAGCCCTTGCATCTCATTATCCGTTCCAGTAAGAGAATAAAGTGGGGTCGGCAGGGAAAGCTTTTCAATAAGCTTTAGTCTGTTGTCACAGGAGGACTAGGTAACTCATTCAGTGCTGCTTACCCAGCATGTGCAGTGCAAAGGCCATTGCCTCCATGTTAGCCAGGCTACTCCTTTTGGGCAGCTTGCAGTCCCAGACCTTTTTCTCCTGCCAGTGTCAATGAAAAAACTGGGGCCACTGAAAGCCCCAAAGACTGTGTACATAGCTTGGCCTTGAGCACCCATCCAATGTGATTACTAACATGCTCATGTGCTGACAAAGGTATAGCTTTTACCAAGTCGCTGACAGCCAGACCAAGCACCCAAACAGCCAGAATAAGGATCCAGCAGAGCTCATACCACACCGTACCCAGCAAACAATATGGATGAGGCCACTGTGCCTTGGAGGAGAGGAGGGTTTAGCACGTGAGCACAAGCTGTGTCCTGCCATTGGAACCAGAGGGAGAGAAAGGCCCAGGCCCAGGCCTATCGTTTTAGCTACCACAGGCACAGACACATGAATAAGGTGAATTTGAGCTCCATATCAGAAAAAGGAGCAGCATCTTAGAATCATAGAATCATAGAACCAACCAGATTGTAAAAGGCCTTTGAGATCGTCAAGTCCAACCATTACCCCAGCACTGTAGAGTCCACCATTAAACCATGTCACTGAGGGTCTTATCTACATGTTTTTTGAACACTTCCAGGGACAGTTTATTCCACCACTTCGCTGGGCAGCCTGTGCCAAAGCCTGATTCCCCTTTGGTGAAGAAATTTTTACTAACATCCAATCTAAACCTCCTCTGGTGCAGCTTAAGGCCATTACCTCTTGCCCTTGACCTCCACACTTGTCATTACTTTAAGGCACTTGAAAATACTCAAGAAGTAGGCATGAATCCAATTTCTATTCAAGCAGAGCAACAAAAAATAGAATCGTTGGTTCCAGTGATGTCCTCTGCTTATACAGTCCTTTTTCCACAGGATTTTTCCATGTGCCAGAAAACTCCTAAAAATACAAAACACCTTGTCTAATAGCTGCTGAAATGCTGGATTTAGTATGGGTTTATTACATAGTTACGACGATCTATACGGCTATGTTAGAAGCAGTAGGTAGAAGAGATTGCTGTGCCTCTTTGATCATAACTGGAATATAAATAACTGTTTGCTCTAGTCAGATATGTTCTGCACAGTGGACATAAATTAAGATCAGAAAACTAGCAAGCTTTGAAAGCCTGAGGAGCAAATGATCACCTAGTACTTCTAGCACAGTAAAGGAAGGAGTTGACATCAAACTCTGACAAATTATTCTGTGATGTTGTATATGCTAAGTGAAAATATGGGAGGAGGTAGAGCTCTTGGGCTCAATGCACAGATGTCTTTGTGCAGTTATTTGTTTTCTTATTTATAGTATTCACAAAGTATTGTAGTGAATGAGATTAGTGCAGCTAGACAAAGCAAAGCCCTGCTGCATTACCACATGACTGAGCATGCTATCTGGCTGAAGAGAAGAGAGTCTGATGAATGGGGTGAGTAAAAACCCATTGCACTAGCTCCAGTGAGGCTGGTATTGTGGAAGGAGTAAACCCCACATTGCATCAGTGTGGGATAACACTGGAAAAACTAGATCAGTGAAATCCACCTCTTTTAGCATGTGTGTTCAGAATGAGCCAGGCAGGGCAACTGAGTTTAGGCAGCAAGAGATGTATTCTCCACTTCTCAGTTTTTCTAAAACAAAAATACCATCTGTATTACTTTTGATTAAAAAAAAAAAAGGGTGGGGAGAGGGAAGTAGGAACAGGAAAGAAAGATGACAAAAGGAATGAGGGAAATAAAGAAAGGTCAAAAGCTGAAGCTAAATATTTTCAGAGGCTCACACAGATGAAGAAAATGCAAGGAAGGTTTACCCTCAGTCCAGCTGATAAATGATCTCTCGAAAGGGAAACGTGACAGGAATGGAAAGATTATGAGTCAGAATACAAGGGCACTGTTAATAATTCATTTCATTGTTCTGTGTTTTGTTTTCAAAACTGCAAACCCTTCTCTTAGTCTCTACTTTGACAGAATAAAGCAAACTGATTCCTTTTATCCCATAGTCTCATCTATTAAAAAAGCCAACTCTGACTGAGATGACAAGCAAAAAGGTCCTTCATTCTTCTGAGCAGTGAGTTGAAGAGGGTGAATAGGCAAACTACAGAGGGCCTTTCATTCAGCAAGCACTGGGAAAGCCTAGAAAATTGGGGTACCATTTCATACTCCTCTTACAAAGGCCTCTTTAGGTTTGGGAACACTGACAGTCATGATGTTAAGATGAATCACTTTCGGCAGCTGATAACTAACACAAATCTGAAGAGCTACATAACATCTATGAATCCCAGAATTAAACGCTCTCAATACCCTTCAGAAACAGAATACATTTTTCTGAGATACCTACACATTCAGCTGAGCAAAGCCCAGCTAATTTTGAGTATCTGCAGGAAAAAAGGCCACAAATCACCCATCTAGTTTGCTTACACCTATTTCCAGCATCATCTGTAGATATCGTTCAGTAGAAGGCATATACCTGTTCCCCACCATTACTTCTTATGTGAACATCATTCAGCATGGGTTCAGTTCCCTTCCAAACCACAAGTGACTGCTGGCTAAGAGTACAGAGACAATAACATGGTTCTTAATAACAAAATCTATATGAATAAATAATGAGAAATAACGGAAGGGAAACTTAGTGATGTGTTTGCTGACATTAAGGAGAAGCTTGTATGGACAGCATCACCTTTTCTGTACAGCATATCTAAAGTATCCAGTAAGATTTTCAGATGAACTTGACATATTGGGTTTACATGACCAGATGTTGGTAATAGGAGGGATGCAGGGGTGGCCTCTGTGAGAAAATGCCAGGTGCTCCACCAGTTGTTGGACACAACTAGTTCCAGCTAGCTGCAAGATGGATCCACCACAGGATACAGCTGAGCCAGTGAGTGATGCTGGTGGCACCTCTGTGATGTCATATTTAGGAAACGGTTAAAAATGCTGCACGGTGGCTGTGAAAATGGGGAGTTAGAAAAAATGGGGGAGAAACAGCCCTATAGATATCAAGTCAGTGCAGAAGGAGGGGAGGAAGTGCTCCAGGCCCCGGAGCAGAGATTCCCCTGCTGCCCATGGTACAGAACATGGTGAGGTAGCTGTGTCCCTGCAGCCCATAGAAGTTCATTATCGAGCAGATATCCACTCGCAGCTCAGGGAGGACCCCACACCGGAGCAGGGAGATGTACTCTGAAGGAAGCTGAAGCCTGTGGAGAGCTTGTGCTGCAGCAGGCAAGACCTATGACCCATAAGGAACCCACCCTGGAGCGGTCTCTTCCTTAAGGACTAAACCTGTGCAAAGGACCCATGCTGGAGCAGTTTACAAAGGCCTATACCATAAGGGAGGGGCCCCACATGGAAACAGAGGAGCAGCACCCCTGCTTACTTATTCATACTTGGTAGCAATAGAAACAATATCAAGTTAAAATTAGAGTTTTCACACAGAAGAAAGGTTGAGGCTTTTCTTCCTCCAGCAGAAATATGATTAAGTTTTTCTATTTCACTTTGTCCTACAAACAGGAGATATCCATAAATTACAGCAGCATAAAGGCTTGGCCTTTTCACCTCCTGATAAAGCCGCCATTTGAAGAATGTTCTTCATTTCTTCAGCCCATTGAAGAGAAGCTCTGCTTTTCCCAATGGGTCTTTTGACTCCTCAAATGTACTCTTTCAGTTTAGTTGCTTACCTAGTATGACATTGATGTTTTCATTTATCTTATTTGTGGTAAGTGAAAGGTCATGTCAATAGGGATTAGGCGCATCTTAAAGTTTCAGTAAGATTTCTTTTCCTTTTTAATGAAATAATTTCCTAATACTCAGTCTTTTTATTGTGTCATGCTGAGCTGAAAAGAAATTGTTTCTTTTCAAGGTTCCAGAGACTTTTCCCAAGGTAGCTACCACTCAATTAATGTAGAAAAATGTTTTTGCAACTTTAAAGGGCTGAAGGTCTCAGTAGATACTTGCTATGATGTTAAAAGGTAACTCAGAACCTGTAGTTGGAGTGTGCCAATTTAATTATAAAAGATCCTTAATGCAGGTCAACAAAATTCTCTTGAAGGTTAGCTTGTTCCAATATGCTTTGTACGAAGTATTGCAACTGAAACATACAACCTCTTCAAAAGGCTTGAGAGGGATATTGTCAGCTAGAGTGCGCAGGGACTGTGTTACTTAAAGGGAAACAGGGAGGTGATTAACCTGTGCGCTATCATGGAAAAGGTTGTCAGCTGGTTTTATTTGGCAGTGCCGTGAGAGTGAATACCAGCATGGAAGCTGCTATTGATTCATTGGGAGCGCTGGAGGCCTGCCTACAGTGACCTTGGGCATAGTTGCAGTGGCTCATGGTTTCCAGGGAGAACGGCCATGCCATCTCCATCTACACCAAAGAGATGGACTGCGCCAAAAGCAAAGGGAAGCAAAGCGCCTGGGAAAAGAAGGTGCTCTGTCTGGCACACCAGGTAGTGGGCAGCTTCTTCGCATACCCCAAACTGCCTTTTCATGCCATGCGACCTTACAGACATTGTCACTGAACAGTGTCAGTGTAACCAAAAAGATTTACTTAAGATTTGATGATCTATCTAAGATCATATTCTCACAGAAAATATCTGCTTTACATCCTCCTTCAAAAAACTTCATAGTACTCTACTGAATAATAAGGTGTGAAAGCACATTTACCTCAGTTACCATAGGCATCAAATTGAGGCAAAGAAAGATCTAATGATCCTAAACACTAGAATTAGTTTAGGATCTTACCTATTTCATGTGCCAATGACCTGATGCATGCCCTATTTTCCAGCCACACTGGAGCCACTTCCCTGCATATGATCAAACACAGCTTTGCCTCCATCCTCTACAGCAACCTAATTCCAGAGCCAGCCATGGAAGAGGCCTGGAAGTTTAGGGAATAATTAATTTGTAGGACTTGATGTCTCTTGTGAGATATTTTACGAGGCATAAGTTATTGCAGCATGCAATTCTAGTCCTTATTTACAGTGTACCTTTTCACAGAGTACATTATTTGCATTATTTACATTATATTTACAGAGTACTTTATTTAAAGAGAACTTAGTGATGATTTTTAACACATTGAACTAGTCCAGCTCTCATTTAGAACTCCTTCTCTGTTGGAGAAAACCCATAGGGAGAAAATTTTTCACATAAATTTTCATGTCACGTGACATAAATTATCTTTATCCTGGAAGCAAAAGGAGAAAAAAAGGAAAATATCTTGACATTTTTGTAAGTACATGTTCATTAATAAATTAAATGGGCAACTCATGTGGGTAAATAATCTTGGGTCTGAAAATCAGGTGTCAAAAATGCAGTAAATAATTCAGTAATGCCTTTGGAAGCTTGGTTTTGCATGTCAGAAGTTGAGCACCCACCATATCCCAAGCAGAGCCAGAAACCACAGGGAAGGTGAGCCCAACTGCTCCCATCAGTTCCTGGCTCTCAACACACAAAGGTGAGTTCAGAAGCTGCTACTCCAAATGGACAATGTCCAAGAACACCTGCTTGCTCTGGGGGATGATGAGGAAGCTGGGAAAGATTGTGAGGGGTGGTCTTGTTTGTCTTTTTTTTCCTGGGGAAAAAAAACGGAAATGGCAATGTCCCAGAAAAGAATTCTCAAACCAAGGTCTGGCACCTGTGAAGCACTATTTAGGTGTAAATGACACCAAATCACCATTTTCTCTCCCCATCAGAAACCATCATCTGACCTTTATTGTGATATAAACACGTGCCTCTTAGCCAATCTGACAGATGGTACTGCTTGAGCATAGCAGTTAAACTGGCTGCACTTATACAAATAGTCAGACATGGCAAAGAGTCTTTTGCATTCTTCCAACATGCACAGATTGTTTCTTCTTCGGTAAACTCATATGCTAAAATAAAATGTATGTCAATTTGCTGTCTGGATTTTCCATCTAATCAAATTTGGGAATACTGGAAAGTGTTTTTCCACTCAAGATGACTGAAATACTTCACAGAAACAGACAAGATTATTTCTGAAAAATGCTGGTTTATCTTCTGAGAAAATGGTTTGGTCAGGCACTGTCCTGGGTTCAGCAGTAGCAGTCATTTTTGCTCCTTCTTAGTAGCTGGTGCAGTGCTGTGGTATTGACTTTTGGCCTGGGAACAGCACTGATAACACCGATGTTTTTAGTTGCTGCTCAGTAATGTTTAGTCTGACCAAGGACTTTTTCAGTCTCATGCTCTGCCAGGGAGGAGGGGAAGCTGGGAGGAAGCAGAGACAGGACACCTGACCTAAACTGACCAAAGAGGTATTCCCTACCACAGCACGTCATGCCCACTGTATACACTGGGGGCAGTTACCCAGAAGGGTTAGATCACTGCTCAGTCGGGCTGGGTACCAGTCAGTGGGTGGTGAGAGATTGTTTTCTCTTCCCTTGTTATTTCCCTTGTCATTATTATTATTGGTGGTAGCAGCAGTGGTTTGTGTTATACCTTAGTTACTGGACTGTTCTTATCTCAACCCGTGGGAGTTACATTCTTTCGATTCTCCTCCCCATCCTTCCAGGGGTTGGGGGGGGGAGAAAAGGGAAGGAGTGAGAGAGCAGCTGCATGGTTCTGAGTTACAGCTGGGCTTAAACCATGACAGGAATTTGACAATTGTACAGGATGTGCTTCATACATGTTGGCTACTGAGTCAGTTAGAAGAACAGGAACAATCTGTTTTCCTATGGCCCTACATTCTCACTGGTGGCCCGATGCCTCCCAGAGATGTACCCAGGCAGTTCTTTTTGAAATGAACAGAGGTTGCCTGCAAGCAGGGGTAGATGACTTTCCATTTAAGAAGTGGTAGGCTGAGGGACAGGGAGCTGTATCTGAGTATGCCAAGCTTTGTGTGGGAAGAGTCCTAGTCCAGGCTATATTAATTCAAAGGCACAGAATTAGAGACAGTTGCCTGATTTGTTATGAGTTTACTCAAATGTTGGGAACATTTCAAAGAGATACACATAGACACATGTCCCCCAGAATACTTGGCTGCTTTCATTCTCATTTAATCAAAGCAAAAATATCACTGATCTAAAGAAAGAGAGAGAAAAGAAATAACAGAAGAAAAGTCACACCCCTTCTTTTTGGATGTAGAACAGGAGATGTTGCTATTTTGTGCTTGTGTTCCTACTCCTATCTAGCTAAGATGCAAAAATAGAAGAGAAAGGAAGAAAAGGAAGGGAGGCATTTATGAGGGGTTACCGCTGGCCAGGCCTGGCTCCCTGAGCACCACAGTAGTGGCAGCTCAGCCTGTTCTCAAGCCATGAAGTTTTCTCCCTCTTTTTTTAACACTTTTTACAATCTCTCAAGTCTTCCCTTTTTTTGTATGCAGCAGGGGTAGGATTTAGTCATACAAATCCACTAACTCATTTACCTTTCACAGAGGGATTATTTCCCAAGTATTTCTCTCTTGCTTGCCACAGGTTCTTTTGAATACTGATATGGCAAAAGTGGTTAGAGGCTGCAAGGCATCACTTCCTACTTTTGAAAAATCATGGGATTTATATCATCCCTTAGATAGAGATGCGAACTAAGGAATGGCACCAAAGAAATTACACAGAAAACGAACTGAAATATCCCTCTGAAAATCACACTAGCAGTGTAGATGTCAGAGGCGATGTTTGTTCTACATGATCCATCTAAACAATTTATGGTAAGGAATTTCAAGATCATTCTTCTGGTCTTGGGGGGGTTTTGTTGGGTGTTTTTTTTTTTGTTTTTTTTTGTTTTTTTTTTTTTATATAAAGTAATCTAGCAAGCATTCCTGTGCTCTCTGTAATGCTATCTGTTATACTAGCCATAAATGTTTGACCGTTAGTTAGTTTTCTGATGTTCCACTTCCTTCAGAACCTTATAATATCTACATCTGATTCTGTCCGATGCTTACTGGGAAAACAGAAAGAATCATTAAAAAAATCCTGTTTCTATGCAACAACATAGAGTTATTTGTAAAAAATAAACAAGCAGCTGCAAAGAATGTGTTTTGATAAGCCTTTTATGTGATGCCCAGAGGCTGCTTCTGAAAGCAAAGCACAGAGTAGTGGAGAGCTTGGACTGCCTGACCATAGTAAGGTATCTCCTTAAAGCCCTTTTAAAACGTAGCAGGAATATAAAAGTCAGTGTGACAACAGGAAGGTACAGTGCATAAACAAAGAATTTAAAGGAAAGAGGTGACTCATCTTGATGCTTTTGGAATTATAGTAAGAGTAACCTTTCTTTCAAACCTGAATACAGTAGTCAGCTTTTACAACCTAGAAGCCTTTTGTGAATGTGAGATCTGTCGCCCCCCACATACAGCTTTCAGCGGACAGTACTAAATGAAATCTAACATGTCATTTCCTAAAAGAATGAGAAATAATGCAATCTATTGCGATGTAATATAAATCAATACACGGGAAAAATATTAAAGAAGCTGGGAGACGGGGTCCTTCACTAGATGCTCTAGAACAAATCTCATGAACTGTGCAGGATGAAAAACCTGGTTCTGGTAGCTTGTCTCCTTTATTAAATGCATTCACACCTCTTTTCCACACTTTCCTCTGAAAGGCCTGGCACCATAGCCCTTAATCCTGTGTACAGGGTAACAAGGTTCCTAGATGAGTTTAATGCATGCAGCCCTTTTTCAGTGGGATAACTGATCACTAACCAAGGTATTTCAGGCAAAAGGTATTGAAATGTTACAACCAAATAGCAGTTTTCACTGTGAGAGAAATAAAGAAAAGAGAATGTGTTTAATGTGAGTAGATCCATACTCCAACAGCACCAGTGCCTGGGTTTAGCAGGTTATAAACTCGATCACTTCCTTTACTTGTGACTGTACGTCAGAGGAAAAGCAATGTTGCATTTCTTCTGTTTGAATAGTAGTGTTCAAAGCTGCCAGATATATATTTGAACAGCGTAAAAGTAGGTGTTTTGCCACAGTGTCAAGCATCTAAGCGTTAATACTGTCACAAGCACTAGCAGCTTCCTTGGACTTTGTTTACAACAGCAAGAAATTCAAGGTAAAGGGGTGTTGAACACAAAGATATCTGAAGATAATTTACCTTAGCAGAAAGTAAGCAGTGGGCATGGCTGTGAAGAGCAATTTCTCCTGGAAGGTTCAGAACCTGCCCCTGCTGTCGGAAACTGAGATTACAAAATCCCTTGGGGGAATCCAGCCTCCTGCCTTTCTACTGCTAGGTCTGCACCCTTGAAACAATTCCAACATGGATATTCATGAGACAGAAAAACACTTGATAAGGAGTGTTTCACCAATTTAAAAGACTTGGAATATAAACAAGTGCTGTTTAATTAAAACGTTGAAGCACTTTTGATAAGAAATGCTGCTAAAATGGTGCTTAGAGTTGTCCCAGACTGGGAAGCAATTAGCGTACTTGTACTAAAAGAAAGGTGTACTTCCAATAATTTTCTTCCTGCTTATTATAGCTGAATACCACTTGTATTAAAATTAAAAGTGTGCTGATTCTTCCTTATCAACTCATCAAAGTGCCTTAAAATCTATATAGATGTGTGATTAGCACCAGTGTTCCAGATTTGGGAATATTTGAACAAGGCAAACTTGAAAAAGAGCACTCTGGAGAAATGTATATATATAACAAAAAGTGAAGGAAAACAATTTTTTTTCATAAAAAAGGCAAGCTTTACTCATTTGTTTCAGTTGCATCTGGGATTAACTCATGGCTCCCATTATCACTTAACTGTCTGGCTTCCGCGCCAGCTATGGAGTGGGCGCACACCTGGAGGGAAAAGAGAGACCACAATTCTCATCAGTGCTTCACTACTGGAGACGTTCACTCTTTAGAATCACACTGTGAAGATGAAAGGTCATTCAAACTTTCAACTTTGAGGTCTTTAATATGAGCTGGCTAGTATGCGATTCAGATCAGCATTCAGTGCAGCTGCCTCTCATTCTGCTATCATCAATTCATACCCAGCCTTTGAAAGCTGAGGACAGGCAAATGTTTTGATGCAGTCTTCTTTAGCAAGTGCTTTGAGGGAAAGGTTTTAAGCTGTACAAATGAGAAAAAGGGCATAGGAGAAAAATCAGAAGAAATTTAAAAATAGCCATGAATGTGTAAAAGGAGGGACTGGGTGCTCAAGAAGGCTGCAGCAGTGCGAAGGAGAAGGAAGATAACAAGGAGGGTAGCGGGGTCTGGGAAACCAAAGGGCTTTAGGGAGTATTAGAGACCAGCTACCTTGGTATTCTTGAGCCCTCTTCCAGCCTCTCTGTGTGTAAGATTCTCCAAACTCTTTCAACTCTTTTTCATCAAACTCTTTACCATCAAATATCCCCACCTTATGCCATACCCCAAATCATGCCAGATACACCTTCCATTTCATACTGAAAAAAAAACCCTTTCCAGTAGACCACAACACGTTCTTCAGACTATATTTCATTTTTAAATAAAATCCACCTCCTCAGGCACAAAAGGTGAGTTATATCTCAGGATACTACCTGCATCCTAAAGGTAACCCAGGGCAGGTATGTTTACAGCCAATTCATTCCACTAGGGAAAACCTCTAAGCCGTGTGAGTGTAAGACAGTAGTTCACACTACACAACATTGGCATCAGGGATTGGTCCCGGCCTCCTTCATTTATCGGCATTAATACAGCCACTGAGCTCCTGTCCGTGTTCCAAGGGTACATTGCCATATGCCTGTCTAACACTAGCATAGAAAAAGACGTCTAAGCCCTGATGCTCGTGGTGCTGTAAGGTCTTCATCCAAATCTTTGTCTCTGAACATAGATAGAAATGTTCATAGACAGAACTTCCTAGGACTATCAAAAGCCTTGTGTGAGGCTGTTTCTTGTGTAAGGTGCTTTATTTTGTGTTTTTTAATAAAATCTATATTAAGTCACTGAGACCTAAACTTCTTGATCTTCATCTTGTCTAGATAAATACAAGACAAAAAAGGGAACCAGAAGCCAAAGTGCAAATCAGAATCTAACCTGGCTAAGTACAGAGCTAGGTAACAAAGACATCGTGCATCATAGTCAACACTTCAAACTGCATGACATATAAAGTGAATTCCCCTGTGTAACAATTCTGTAAGGAACAAGAGACAATTGCAGAAAGAAAAACTGAAAGAGTATTCACTGATTGCTGTCAGTACACATTAAAAAATGAGATTTTGAAAAGTCTAAAACAAAGTGTTGCCTTGTGCAACTGATGGTGCAAACTGTGAAGTTATTCCTCCTTTACTCATCTATTCAATGTCACACACAGCTGGGGAGCTTGACACAGGCTTATGTCTGACACAGGCGCATCACTCAAGTTGTAACAAATGATGAAACCGGTTTTGGCATGTACCTACCTACTTCGTTTGTGATTTTCAGTGGCTGGAATTGCTAAACAACTCTCATTCGAACTTCGCATTTTCTAGTTAGAAAAGTTAGTGAAGAAACAAAAGTGTAAGCAGTGACTGACAAAGTCCCAACAGTAGCTAAAAAAAGTTACTCCAGTCATTTATTCGTGCTGTGAGATCTCATTTGCAGTTGAGCCACTGAGGATTTTCCTGACCATGAAAGTGCTTGCATCTACTTTTGCAAACTGCATGTTCAGGCTGCTACTCCCACGCTTTTCTGAGCATGCATTTGTCAAAAGTTATTTATCAAAAATTTAATTAACGTCCGTCTGGGTGGAGTCAGCATCGTATTAAACAAAAAATAAAATCAGCATTCCTAAAAAGGAGACATAGAAAAGGTCTAATATTGTTTATCTGCCTGTAGACATAAACCATGTAGAAGACTTGGCTTCGGTGATCCACTGAAGAGAAGTTTGGATAACACCTGTCAACATTATGGAGTTAATGAAGAGTTGGAGACACAATAATTTACAAATTACACCTTCTGAGTGCACACTGGAAAATACAGCCTGTAAGTTGCTAAATGCTGCTTACAGAGGACGTTTTGTCCTGATTCCTCATATTCAGGAAATTCATCATGTGCTGCAAGAGTCACAAAGATTAGCAATATTTAAACTTTATAAAACTGGGTTTCATAGTAGGCTTTTTGGGTGCCTTACCATCACCAGAAACCAGAACAACACCATCTCATTTCACAACACAAATCTTTTCCCAGAAAATGTCTGATTCAAAGCATAATTTTCTAAATGAGAAACTGATTTCTTACATCAAAAACTGATTCCAAGACCCCAGGCTTTGAATGTAGAAATTAAAATGTATAGGACTCTTGCACAGTTTTTGAGAGCCACCATTTCATGGAGCAGTTTTTCCCTAGAGTGAGAATGAAAAGGGAACCACAATACTTTAATGAGAAAATGAAAGACAAAACTGAGGTAAGTGACTTCAGGCCCTTTGCAAATTTTTGTCTAGCATCAGTAATAAAAATGATACATATGTCTACTAATGTTTAGGCAAAAGAAAAATGAGGTTTTAATATAATGAATGCTAAAGCTGGCAGATAATCAATCTCATAAAAGGGGCCATAAGGCAATGAAAATGTAGGAAACCTCCCAGATAGTGGAATGGCATGGTTTGACTAGGGATTGTTACCTGGCCATTGACACCAATTAGCCATAAGAATCACACAGCCATAAGAGAATTAACAAGAAGCATATAAACTTTTTTTTTAATCATGATATGACCTGAAATAACTTATCTATGCTTTTATTAATTGCTGCTCCCTTTGTTTCATGCTATGTAAATATAAATCCCCAAATATTGCTCAAATGCTTTTGTCAGCATTCTTCTAATAATTTAGCAGTTGGTTGCTATCACTGCTTGACAAAAAAGAATGAGCTTATTATTTAGAAATCATTCATAAGCCTCATCTCCAGCCAGCAGGCACTATTTGTTGTCAAGATTAGTGGGGTATGATCCTATGTTTTCACATCTGGGGCAACAAACAGAAATCAAAAATTGAGAAGGGAATTTTCAAAGTCTTCTGTGGGAAAGGGATGACTACTTTGCACGTAGTTTAGAATTATGTATACTTGCATTTGTTATGATGCCTATCTAAAATGTTGGAGCAGATGATCTTTTGAGGTCCCTTCCAACCTCAGCTCTTCTGTTTTTCCAGGAACTGAGCTAGCTGACTAGAAACATTTCCATAGAAAACAGCCTGATTCTTGTGTGGTTCTTGTGTGGCTCTCTTGTAGACATATTTAAGACCCCAATGAAGTCCAAAGAGGAGTACCTATGTAAGTTACAGCAAAATAACAATGTATAGTCAAAGAGTGAACTGTAGTGCAATATTTATTTCATAGAAGCATAGAATATCTAAATTGAAAGAGACTCATAAGGATCATCAAGTCCAATTCCCTGTTCCTCACAGGACTACCTTAAAGTAACCCATACGGCTAAGAGCGTAATTCAGATGCTTTTCTGAAGTAAAAATCAAGTAATTTTATTGTGCCAATAAAATATGCCCAGAATTCTCACAATACTTCTACAAGGGGCTAATTTTAAGACTTGAAGTCCCAAAAGGTACTTACTTAGCATGTGAATTTTAAATGTAAAATCAAATACACTTTGAGAATAAAGCTGCTGACTTGATTTAGGTCATTGTCAGGCTGGTGGCAAACAGTGAATCGGAGAATGGCAAGACGGGGAGCAGAAAGTAAAAAAATTCAAAATGCCTACAGTCTTTCCAAGGACAAGTATAGCATCCTTTGCACTTCACAAGAAATGAAGAAGGACACGTGTAGAGCAGCAGTTGCAGAGGAGGCTTTTCTCCGTTATCAGTTATTGTACCATTCATATGTTTTATTATAATACGAATCTACTAAAGAGATTATTAGCATTCCCTCTCATGTTATTTGCAACTAATTGCTACTTTTCTTTTGCAAATAATTGTTTCTGCTCTTTTTTATAAATTCCTTCCAAGTTCTTCAGTGTTCAAATTCCTTCCAAGTTTTTAATGTTCCCATGCAATGAGCGAGATGGCTTCATTGGCAATACTTAAGGTAGAAAATGGCCCTCAGTTACCAAACACCAATACCAGAAATATTAGCAGTGAGTTAAGCAGTACTGTTGTACCAGCATGATATTCATGGTGTCCATTGCTATATAACTATCTGTCTTACCATAGAAACTACAACCTATGTGTTCTGAATGATAGGCTTTGTTTTGTGAAGAGGTTTTTTGCATTTATTCTAGCAGAAAGTCAAGATACCTGATAAATGATACTAGCCATCTGGCTTTAGGATGCACTGATTTCCCAAAAGGCTGCTATGAAAGTAACATAACTACATCTCACATTTCAAAAGATGGAGAGCAGGACATCTGCCTAGCCTATTTGTGTCTGATGGTGCAGTCACACACATGAGAAGTTCATGAAGCTTATAATAATAATAGTAATAATAAGGAAACTTCAATAGGCTATGGTTTGTCATGCAAATTTTGGTATAAAAATTAATTATAGAACAAGAAAGTTCTCTTTCATTGACCACGTTGTTGTACTTCTACAAAGCTGAGTTCATCAAACTGATCAATGATTACAACCCAGAAACTTCAGCCTTATAATTACCAAGTTGTTGGTCTAACTCAGGATGTGGCAATGTTACAAAAAGGATGTTAAGGCTTTGTAATCAAATTATCGAATGAACAGGCTTCTGAAGAAGTTGTATAAAGAAATACTTTTATTAAAAGATTAGTTGGGGAAATTGCAGCTTCAGTGAAATGGACATTGGTAAGACTTACTTCACAAAATGTCTGAAACTACTGGGGACATATAAAGTCACTTACAAAAGCCTAAAGGGGATAGTCTGACAGAAGATGGTACTTTACGCATGGAAAATATGATGGCATAAATTAGTGAAAAAAAATAGATTAGATTTCACCTGCACAACAGCTGTGCAAAGCCTAGTTGATTGTCCGCTTAAAGACGGTTTGAGTCATTGTTTTAAGCTTGTTTCAAGTTGCAGGCATGAATTAGAAAAAATAAAACCTGTTTCTGTACTTAAGAATGGAATGCAATAATGGACAATGTCCCTCAGCCCTTCAGAGTCTTTCAATGTAGGACAAGACAAGCCTTCTGGCTAAAGCTAATGGTAGCATTGGGTTAGGGGACTTTTACACAAAAGCTCGAGGTGAAAATAGAAAACAATGCATTTAAAAGCTTGAAAATCACCAACACAGAATTATCGTGGTGAGATCACTGAGACAAACATCTTATAGGTCAAAGAAGCCAGAAAGGTCAGACAGATCCTAACAAGAGTGGAGCTGATCTCTTTAACCAGTCTAGAAGCCTACCCTAAGAGTTTCTTATTCATAGAAGTCATTATTGCTGAGAAAGCATTTTATTGACACTACTGTTTGGACACTACTGTGCAGCAAGGTCACTGTGTGTCTGAGAAAGGTTTCATAGAACTGGGCCCCAAGTTTTCAACTGGCCATGTTTCTACTGCCAACTAAAAAAATATTGAGGAGCAATCCTTGGCACCAAGACCAAGTGGCAGCAGCTAGCTCACAGCCATCCTGCCAACACCTATGTAAATTTGGTCTTAGAAAGAGCCAGCTGGAGTGGTCCAAACCAGAGTCAGGGTGAGAGGTAACATTCATAAAGGGATCCTGTGCTCACGGTCACTCCTTCTGCTTACTTAACTTTATAGACATAGCCACAACCATATTATTCTATAGTGCAATATCTGGATAAGAAATACATGTTATTTGCTTTACAGGTGTTGAAGATGTTCTTTAGACAAACACTTCACAAGCTATGATGTACATCACACAACATTATCCTTCAAAGGCAAAAGACTTCACTTATTACTAAAGCCTAATCTGAAAAGGTTTTTTTCTTAACAAACTCTGATGTTCCTGTTCAACCTAATGTTACATGGTAGTTGTGAAGTGATCACATAAATTAATAATACTGTGCTGTGGCCATAGTTTGACAGAACACCATTTCCACAAGTCCTGTTGTGTAGACAAAGACATTTCATTACTTATAGTTAGGCAAGTACATCCACTTCTATAATGTGAATTAAGAATAATCTAATTAGACCTTTACTGTTTCCCTAATGATCTAATCTGTTTCAAGTGTAAACACAAGAGAAAGAAAGCAGGTCAGTCTTGGTTTCAATGATTTTTAATGACAAAACATGAAATCTCCTCTAACCTAGTTTGTTCTATTCTTCAGTAATAGTTTTACTTTTAGCAAACAGGGATTGTGTTCATGAAAACATTTTGCTTTTCCAATCTTGATCTTACTGAATACATTAACAGGAAGGTCACTTGACAGGTCGTTTCTTTTCCTTTTTAGTTGAAATCAATTAAACTGACCCTGGCAGGTAAAACTAATTAGATCATTAAAGAAATAGCAATATTTCTAATGATGAGATATGGTCTGTTCAACTTGGAGTTCTTTCTAAAAGAAATTAGTTTGAAAACAATACATAGGTGAAGTTTTTCCTGAAGAAACTTCTTCAGGAAGAAGAACTTTGAGGAAAATACCATAGAACTTGAAATTCAGCCTTTCATGGTCTTCAGTATCGCAAGAAAGCTGAATATGACTCTAGCACATCTCCACTCCTCTAAGTAGAGGCAAGCCCACGAACAAGCAAATATGGTACCTCTTGTATTTGGGAATTAACTCTCTTGTGACTGACACTGACAACCTCATATCTTTGGACTAGGGAGGCTTTCAGCTCTGGTGTTCTCCAAAATCTCTTCTCAGGTCCCATGAAAAAACATGTATAAACTTTAGATTGAGTGAATCAACAGGTAATGAGTAAACCTTATCGTCACAGTGGGAGTGGCTTGTTTTATACGTCAACAAAAACAGTCCAATAAATACCAACCCATCAAGAAAATCTTTGTCACCTAAACGATCCTTTAGATATAAATAATTGTGTGTATGAAAATCATAACTAGAAGATAGTTCTCAGATCTTGAGACAACACATGATATTCTCTCAGATCATGAGACACTAGATAAAATTTAACCATAATAAAAATTTACCTCCATGTCCTTAGGAAATTTTCCTCAGAAATAAGTGACATTATTCTTACCCAAAAAACTTTCAGGCAGTTCTATAAAAGGGCAGAAATGAACTGTGATACTACCTCATATCACTGAATAACTGCAATAGCTTTCTGTCCATTCTGCTGCACTGAAGGAATAAATGCATACAGCTCAATTCATTTTAATGCATAAAATGTAAGCAATCAACATCATTTACGATATTTTTTGAAAAGTAAAGGGATTTTTACTATTTTTGAAATGAGTCTGTTATTACACACTCATTTATGCAAAATTAGCTCATCTTGCAGGAGAGCAGTTATTAGTGGAATGAAAAGTATCATGTTAAGTAAACAGCTATAATAACAGCAAAAAATCCAAACACATTTCAAAAATAAATAATTGTAAAAAATAAAATAAAGACAGCTTATGTCGAATTTTAGGAGGATATTTCTGTTACTGGCTACAAAACAAATAGCAACAATGTAGATAAAGCAAAGGAAAAAAACCAAAGGACAAAAATAAAAAAGCAGGAACATGTTCGAAATTAATACATTATTAGAAATAAACCAGGAAAAAAAAAAAGTGAGTAGTAAGGCATTTATTATGAAAAAGTTGCAAATACATGGTACATATTTTATTCTGTCAAGTGATTGAAGAACAGCATCTACCTCAAGGATCTATTTTGCTAGGGCAACATAATCAACATGAGATTTAACAGCAGAATTCAGGTCTCTGAATGCAGATACCTTGTGCCATAAAAATAAAGCGTGGGTGATATGGAATTGGACTTCTGAGAGTCCTTCACCATTCTGGAATGGCCCTTAGGCTCCAGGTGAGATCCCCAGGGGCTTTTCACATGGCACGTGACACGCATGGGCAACCAAATCCAGTGCTGAAAATTAACCTTGAACACTTGGGGTGAGATTTAGCTTACAGTGTGTAGTTTCTAAACATAAGCCTGATGGCTAAGCTCCCACTTCAGTCCATGGAGAGCTAATCAAGGCAAATAGGGCCTCAGGAGTAGTTCAGCTCACCCTAAAACAGACATCTATGTCTGGATAGCTGAGTATCTCGCAAGACTGTACTGGCAGTATAAATTAAAGGATAGTGTGGAAAAAAGAGACCACTTGCAAGAAGCTGAAACTTTACTGTGCTGGATTTTGTCACTTGGTATTATTGTCAAGTTTGTTTGGGAAAGGAAAATGTGTGGAACTGTAACTTTAGAAAGTCTGGACCTAGCCCAGGTAGAAACGTGCAATATCCAGAGGCTCATTAGCTTTCATCGAAACAACATATCATGCTACAAAGGGACATATATGCCCAGCTGAATCACACCAGGAAGCTTTTTCTGGTGAAATGTGATTGATGCTAGTGCAGAGTCAGGATAGCTAATTCAAAACCCATGAAAAGACATCTGTGTTAGTAATCCAAAAGAGGAGAAAGAAAGATAAATCTCTGAATACTATACTTAAAATACTAGTCAAAGTTATAGCTCCCCATAAATATTTAATAAAAGGCATAACTAATAAATGATTCTTCATTTCAACTTGTATCTGAATCTGTAAGTTTTTATTTTGGGAAATTACATCTATAGACTCCATGAAGGTAGGTTGCTCCCTGGTGATCAGTGAATGAGCTTGGCAGGCAGTGGTCACCAGGGCATGCTGGGGCTGGGAATGCTCTCTGATGTGTGAATCCTCTTACTTCTACAGGAAAGAGGAGTCTAAAATGCCAGAAGGCATATTAAATGCAACTCAAAGACTTTCCTGAGGAACAAGCATGAAATTCCCACTGAAGTCAGAGTTGTGTGCATATCTGACTATCTAGGGACTGTGGCTCAAAACTCTTCATAAGTTTAAACCAGTGTTTGCAAAAGACCTTATGCTTCAGAGTACAAAATTCCGATCCTTATATTTCTTCAAAGTAGAGGCAGCCACTATGCATTTAAGCTGAAGACTGGTCCTAAGAAATACAGCCATTTGTTTCCATACAGCATTTCCTCCCTGGCTGCAGTCGTGAAACTCCCTCTCACTTGCCTACTATTTGCAGTGATATACTGGACATGTAAGTTTTTCAACATCTCTCTCTCTCAGGCTCCAAAGTGTAGGTTTAGGCAATTCTGAATTTGAATTCTGAATATGTGAGGCTAATGTGTACACCAGGGTACGTCAAGGAGTTGCATTTCAGAGTCCCGGTTTTAAATACAAATAAGCATTTAGACTGCAGTGTTGCTTATTATTTATATTTACAACTATTCATGGAAGCCATAGATGATAAAATGAGGCATTCATTTTTTTATCATTAAATAGGATTTTTTGTTTTGTTTTGCTATTTAAGGAATAATTGAAAACTAATTTCTCAGTCTGTGGCAATAGGAAATTATGTGAGATACTCCAAGCTTGTTTCTTGTTTATGCTAGTGACAGGCATCATGTTCTAGAATCACAGGATTCTAGAACAATTTCAGTTGGAAAGAATCTTCAGATCATTTTGTTCCAAACCCTCTGCCATGGGCAGGGCCATCTCACCCCAGACCATGTTGCCCAAGGCTCAATCCAGCCTGGCCTTGAATACTGCCGGAGGTGGAACATTTACCACTTCTTTGGGCAACCTGTTCCAGTGCTTCCCCACCCTCACAGAAAAGAACTTCTTCTTTATATCTAACCTAAACCTCCCTGTTTAAGTTTAAACTCATTCCTCTTTGTTCTATTGCTACAGTTCCTAATGAAGAGTCCCTTCCCAGCATTCTTATAGCCCCCCTTTAGATACTGGAAGGCTGCTACGAGGTCTCCACTCAGCCTTCTCTTCTCCAGGCTGAAGAGGATCAGTCCCAAGTCTACGAAAACTCTGGAAAAAATAATAAGAGATCTGCGACTACCTTGGCACTGTAAGATCATTACCTGCTCTCTTCTCCAAGAATACCTGTGTGATAACCTGTAATGAACCATTCTCCACTTCTTTCCTTCAACATTCCCTTTCAGATCTCTCTGACATCTATCATTATTAAAGACATTGCCTGAACACAACCCTCATGAATCACCGTTCATTCTGATATGCACAAAGAAAAAAATACATCCAAAGACCTTTTTCACTGCTAGATTGAATTGCCTTCTTCTCTGACAGGCCCAAGTATCTGTAATCTAACTAGGGAAACAGCAAAAAAGTAGTAATTGCTTCTGAATCACTCCTTTTCACATAAACAGCTAATTTGGTTTTGGTATTCCGGTTTAGAAAACAGTAAGTTTGTATTTGATGGTATAAAAAAGAAACTGTCCACATTTCAGCCTCCTGTAATATCTATAGGAATTGGGCATCAAGATGCTAATATGAATTACTGAACATACATTTTTTGCTCCTTCATGTCAACATGCATTTTGCTGCAGAGCTGCAGAACCCTTTCATTTATCAGCTGAGTTAGATATATCATTTCTTAGATGTACTCATTCATTTTGCATCCTTACCAGCAACTTACCCTTTTACTGCCTGAAAAAAGTACAGCATGGGAGAGCTGGACAGCCTACCCATAATTGTGAACATGCACTCTAGAAGCTGTCCCAAGCACTTTGAATGCAGCCCACCACCACTCTACTTTAGAGGATTTTGATCTGTTAAGACTGATGCATGTTTTAACTTTAAATGTAAGTTTCAGTCACTGCAGAATCAGGCCAAAAGCCTAATTCTGATCTAAGGCTAGAGGTAAGTGATGTAAATAAGCGCCCATTTTGGAAAAAATTGAATCCATCAATTACATTACAATGTTACTCCAGGCAAAATGACAAGGTGGAAAGGAGTTCACAACACCATTGAATATAACATTTCGTATATTAATCAAAGTACTTCAAACTTTGCTACCAAGCTTACTGGAAACTTCACAGTCTGGATCCTGAAGACAGTAGGAGGAATTCACAAGCAACCTGACTCTCAGGAAACAGGTTTGGCACAACTGGCACAGCAAAACAAGAGTAAAGCAAAGTACAAGGATGACTGGTTGTCAGTTTTGCCCCAAATTGTGTCTTGAAACACCCAGTAGGATTTCTGGCTCTACCATCCTCCAGTAAAAAACAGTTAAAACAAGGGAAGCAGATCCTGGCAAGTCCCAAAACTGTTCCTCCTTCTTTCCATACTGGTTGCTGCAGCAGGCTGGGACATTGTCTCAGTCTCACCACCTCCTCCTGGTCCCATAAAAATGGTACATGTCCCCCAGAGACCCAGCTTCCCAGTTTTTCCTGAGAGCCAGGATTCATACAGTGCCCCAGTACTTGGGCACTAGTATACAGGCATATCCCTCGGGAAGCTGGGGGAGAAAAGTGGGAAAGTGAGAGAGCAGCTGCTTGGTTCTGAGTTACCAGTTGGGATTAAACCATGATAGCATCATTGAACTCTTGCTGTCTTCAGGTTTAAGTGGACACACATGAAACTACATCAGTTCATCAGCTAACTGAATGGCACTTGCAGTCTCAGGCTGCAATAAAAGCAAGCTGTTTTTATATACAGACAGCCTGAGCCTGTAGACCTTTAAAATCCTGGCACCACTGGCACCGGTGATTTTCTTAATAGCAGAGCAGAACCCAGAGGGATAAAAATAAGTAGCTTTTGGTTCTAAGAAATTTAATAGAAACAGACATGTCTGCTGTGAAAAATTCAAAGGGTGAAAATCTGTTTTGAAACCCCAGCCCCATGGAAATCCACATTTTCCATTAACTTGAATAAAGTCTCAATTTTGTTGCTGGGGCTCAGCTCAGCTGTTTCTTTTCTTGGCTCACCCATAGAAATTTCCTCATCAGAGATGTCCACTTTTCCTACGATACAAATAGCAGTCTTACCCCTAGAGAAAGCCCAGGGTCCCTCTTTATCCTCTTCCTTTATAACCACTGCTGGTTACTGCCAGAGACAGAGTACAGGACTAGACAGCCCTTTTGTCTGAATGAAATGTTCCTGTGTTCCTAGAAGATGAAAATGTGGCATGTTCTTTAACACACCATTAACTCAGATGAATAGTTGTCTTGCATCAGCACAGATGGATTATCCTTGTCCAACTGATTTTAATCACACTACAAAGTCACAATCGATTTAATGGTCCTTCACTGGTACTCTGCTTATTTGTGTTATCTTTTTAGATGTGTGGACATCTCCTGTGGTTCTTGATGCCACATTATGCTGAACTACTCTGATCTTTTCACTGAGGATGGTTTGGGAACCTGTCTTTCTGGACTCACAGAGGGAATTGTAGGAGAGCATTAGTGGACCATTAACTGTGGGTGACTTAGCCACTGTAAATGGAAGTGGCATCTAAGCATAACTGTACAGATTAATCTAAATATGAAGCGTCAACACACTTAGGTGAGAGCAAAGGATGGGAGGAGGCTAGGTCCAACAACTTAAACTTACAATGATGGATCATAAGGCACTAACAATTTGAAAATGTGGGAACAGAAGGGAATCTGTTTTCTCCTCTAAACAGAAAATACAACAGTGGAAGGAAACACATGGCTCATAGTGGCAAAATCAGCCATCACAGGCACCCACAGCATCCAATTCTTTTGCTTGTCTGGTCCACCTAAAAAGTAATTAGCTTGCTCCCATCATTCTTATACGAAGGCTGATACAGGTCCTTATTGCTTGTGATTTCCAGCCTACATTTATTCATAGCTCTTGAATACACAGGAACAAAAATGTCAGCACTGAGAGTTGTAAGTGCTAACAACCTTGGAAACAAAAGGTCTTTTGCTTGTATCTAGGGAGTCATTAGCAGATTCAAGTCATTGTCTGCAAGCAAAACGTCTCACATACAGCATGGATGATAAAGTCAGTGACATACCTTGTTCCTGATCTCCAGGGACCTATGTGGAGACATATGCTTAAAGTGCATGAGTTGAGAAGTCTTGCTAGAAGCATTTAGTGGCAGCTGGAACCCAGAGCATGTTTTGCCAGAGAATTAATATAGCAAACTACTTGCTCAGAGGCTGTCTCTCCTATAGTTCTTTTGCATGACCAGAAACTCATCAGCCAGGACAACAGTCTGACAGCTCTCATGTCAGACAGGTCTGACACATCAGGGATGCAGAATGGGAAAAGGCAAGAAGCTGCACCACAAAGTTCACCATGGACAGCTAAGAAGCAGCAACACCAGCCCTGATGCATCATTTTTCAGATTGATGGTTTGGTCTTTGGTGAACATTAAGAACTGGAGCCTTCCCAAAGGCTTACTGCAGTTTAAAACAAAAGGTCAGACCTCCGGGCAAAAAGGAAGGGTCAGAGGGATTGCAGGGATATTCCAATTTTCTATCTCAGCTGGGTCTGGAAGGTTAGTTGTTACTCATTTGATCTGAATATAATTTCTGAGAGGGAGAAGTGAAAACGGTAGATGTATTTGCTCATGCAGCCCCTGCATTCTTGTGCAGATAGGAATGAAGAAGCCAGGAAGTATGAAGTATTTAGGGAAGAAGGAGCTTGATTTGTGAAGGGGCAGAAGTGGATTCCCAGATCTACTTTCCGTTTTATGCATGTATTGGCCATTAGGTCATCTCTGAGCAAAACCAGGGATAATGCCCTGATATCGGGGAGTATAACCCCAAGTCCACCACTTCACCGTTCCCTAGCCAGGATCTGGGTTTCAGGTGAGTGGCTGTCTCTTTATACCCCAGGCTTCTGAGCAAGCTCAAGCCTCAAAACATGGGTGCCAAAAACCACCGAACCCATCCAAATGAACTGTGGTGCCCAGCAGTGGAATAGAGGAAGGGACCATGTTGAGTTTCATCCTCCAAATCTCAAAACACAACTTGGCCTTTCTTCTCCAAAGCAAGAGGGCTCCTAGGAAAAGGAAACCAGTCTTGAACCTGGAAGAGAGGCAAAGTTATGCTTGTACCAGGACAAAGTCCAGGGCTCCACAGACACATGCTGGGAGCACAGGGATGTAGCAAGGACACCCTGGAGGGCATCTAACCCTCAAAGGCAGTTGAGTTTTCTACCGTTTCAGTAGGCACAAGGTGGTTTGTTCATTTCCTACCCTTTTCACCTCATTCACCTGAATGCCCCTAACTGTTCCATTTGCTGAAAAAACTAAAGGCTTAAACTAAGCATCTACCTTATGCTGCCACCTGATATGATATAACGTGACATACGATGCTATCTGCAGTTGCAGCTTATATCTTAAAATAACTCAATTGAATATGTCATGACATGAAATAATAGGAAATGATGCATGACAAATTAATACCTAAAAAAGCAGTAGCAGCTGGATGTGAAATCCTTTCTTCGATAGTTCTCATAATATGCTTGTTGGAACAGTCCCTCAAGTTCTACAATTAGAGACACTGCACACTGACTCCCTTGGCAGTACTCCAGACCATGGCAAATCCCATTGATCTGCACCACAAATCTGCGGCTTCTGGAGCTTTTACTTTTTAATTGGTAGGATACAATGTGAATCTCTTACTGAGCATTTTCATGGTTCACCACGTGTGGTAGACAGCACCAACACGCTGGCTTTGATTTTCGTGTAGACATTTCAAAGGCCACCAGGTTTGGAGTTTCTGCTTGATTTTAGAGAGTAGATGTGAAGACCTGTCCCTGGATTTCTTAGCCTAGGGCATGTTTCAGGGGCACTTGATGTGTCTGCACAAAAAGACAGAGTTTTGCTTTTTTTTCTCAGTTTGTGTAGACTTTGTGTACGAAGGGTACATTTTTTGTGGTACAGTGCTTTAAAGGCTATGTAATACAAGTAAAAGATCTTTCATGACATTGACATTTTCCCATTTCACACATTTCACCTGAGTCAGCTGAACAGCATAGGAGGATGCAAGGAGCATAGAATTCTGCTTACCATATAATGAAATGAGCCTTTATAATATTTTGGGCAGAAAATAAAATGCTTTGTATGTGCAACAAAGCCAATAACCAATTCCACAACCAATTGTTTTTTCAGGCAAAAAAAAATATTTGTACAGTTGCAGAAGTGAACCATTGCTCCAAACTTTAACGGATCAACTGCACCCAGTTGACTGTCACTGTAGCAATGATTCGATACATGTTGCAGCAAGCAGCCTGTTATCTCAGGTTATTTACTTTGGTTTAGATTAAATTAACTGCATGTACTGTTTTCTAGCCAAAACATTGGTTGTTTAAAGTTAAGAGGTAAAAACTGCATTATTCACTCCAAGCTATTTTAATAAAGAAGCATTTAAACTTTCAAATATAAATATGTATAAATATGCACACATTCCATTGAATAAAACAGAAAAATAAATGTTTCTGCAGACACAAATAGCATCGTTGTGGAAATTTATTCTTCAGTCACATAATCTTTTTTTTTCTGTCATATGTTTCAGATGATCTGGACTACCTCTTTCATCAGAAGGCTTTGAAACTTTCAATAATAGCATTGGTTGCCAAGAAAGAATGCATCCAGGCTTTAAAGCATGTTTATTACCCACAAGAATTTTAACATACTTAATAAGAATTTGAATCTCACTGATTTTTAGCAAATTGGAGAAGCTGGTTAGCTTGGGTTGCATTCACTTCCATGGGCTACCTTATATACTTTCATATACTGATTATTCCCAAGCATTACTTAGTAGAGTCACTTATGCTGTTCACACTTGTATTACTAATATTATGTTCTTAAGTCTCTTTCCTATGTCTGACATATTTGTATGAGAACCTTACATCCAGAAGTGCCGTCTGTTCATGTTACATGTAGAGCACTTAGCCTCTGGAGTTCAAGGCAATAAAGATTCCCATGGGCTCTGAAACACCAATCTCCAAGTCAGTCCTGCTAAGACACATTATGATTGACTTTAAACCATAGATGCAAATATATGCATATATTCACTTAGTGAGTTAGCCTTGAAGAGCAAGGAGAAAAAGAAACTGCTATTTCATTCCATAGAATGTTCAAGGTTTGTGGCAAAGAGATCAGTCGTTGTAAACCTTCAAACTCTAAGCATTTATCTATGTAAGAGCCTTCCTGAACACAGGAAAATCATGGAATTTGCCTTACCTTTTTATGGAATTGTGCTCGCAATTTTGGGAGCAGGACTCCAGATTCTGGTTCTTTTCCTACACCACTTGAGTCCTACTGTGTGTACAAAAGTGAGAACAAAACAAAACTTACTGACAGTCAAATTTAAAGGAATTGCATAATATAGGCTTTCTATGAAAATGCTTTATCCACTGTTCATTACTTGACACTTAAACAGGCTTCATCCACCAAAGGTCAGGACAAAGTACTAAGAAATAAATGCTATCCAAGTATTTGATGCTGAATTGTGAAGACAAATTGGGAATTAGTGGCTTTGTCAAGTACTTTAGAAAAATGCTACCAGCTGACATATTGAACTTTCTACTGCATAGCTTCAAGGATAACAAATAGCCTGTCATGTCAGCTCCTGCAATGTAATTAGCATTAATAGCTACATAAAGTAAGCAATTACTTTCAAAGCGTGATGGATGCAAGTATAGTTTCTTAACAATAACAACCAAGAGTTCCTATCTAAAACCATGGCAATTCATCTTGAATGACTCATGTAATATGCCTTCTACACTTCAACTAGTAAAGGGGGCTGATTGAACCCCAACAAAGCTGTTGCTTTCACAAAAATAAAGTCCTCAGAGGCAATTTTCCAAAACAGATATTCTTAATCCTCCTCATAACATGAAACAGAATGTCAATAAAATCACAAAAAAAAGTTTGAAATGTATGGATTTAATTCTCACTCTGCAGAAAACTTTGGCCTTTGCACATTTTCCTTCATAAATATAAATGTTTGTGACAACCTTGGGAAATCAACTTTCTTTTAGGAATTATAGTTGACTTCTATCATACATGTCTTGGCAGAAATGCTAAATAAGGGCTTAAAATCACACAACAATTCAGCAAAAGTGTAACCTTTCTTTTTCATTTCATATTTAGAAATATTTGCATTGCATTTTCCAATTGCTTCAAGCTTAGCTCTTAAAGAAAACAAACAAAAAAAAAAAAAAAGAAAAAAAAACAAAAAAAACGCACGAAAACAAACAAACAAAAAAAATATTCACTATACTGCAATCAAAAGTGATAGAATTTCTTATGTTTTAACAACATGAGATACTGATAATAAAGCTTAAATATATAACAGAATTTTTTTTGCAATATTCAGAAATGTTCTTTTGAAGTAATAAGATCTGCAATGTACAGAGGTATACCCATCCTGAAGCATCCAAAGACACTGGAACAAATAATCTCATGTTGAGAAAATAGCAAAATCTCTACATGTACACACAGGGTGGGAGTCATAGTTGCAGTTTCATTTCAGAAAGCTCAGTCAGAAGAAAGAACTAACCATGGAGAGGAATAGTGAAATACTGATACTATCAAACATTAATCTGCTGTGATGCTTAAACAAGCAGTAGATGGAAACTATGTTGGAAAAATAGAAGTGATTAACTGGAACAGGAAATTTATCTTTCTGATATGGTAGGGAATTTCTATGGGCATGAAGTCAATACATTCTTTAGGTATGTGTTCTGAGGGTTCTTGTAGTTCAGAGACTCAGAACTTCAGAAGACCTCAGATTATACGGTTGCTTCCATGAATTAAAAACTGAAGAAGACATAAAAATTTATGTGAAGTAACTGCAACATAAATAAAACGCAGGAATGTCTATTCTTCCATGAAGTGAATACCTGGTGTCTCAATACCACCGGAAGAGTGGTACTGGCTTGTGGTAATGTCCTTATTCTGTTTACTTTGCTGTTTTCTGTAGCTGATGGATACAGAACCTGTACGGACCAGAGTGCACTTTTGGCGTAGTGGTTTATGTATTTTCTGTTATTTTCAATTATTTTCATATTATTTAAAATTATGTATTTATATAATAAGTTTAGAATTAATCCAAAACATTCCACATATTCATATGAAGGTAAGTGAAAAGTGTTTTGGAATAAATTTACTAAATGTGCTAATAAAAGCGTGTCTAATGCATTTAAAAAAAATTATAAAAATGAAGGTAAGCATTGTGTTGTAGTGTAATCTTTCTGATAATAATCCTCTTATTCCCCTGACTCCTTGCGTTTGAATAACCAAAGACAAGATTTTGAACAGCCTGTCACCCACAAAATGTTACAATATAATAGAGACTCGAGAGAGATAATTTAATCTTTTTTTTACCATGGCAAAATCCACCAATGCTCCCAAGGAGGTTCGCAAGGAAGGAGTAAACAACCAGTAGAGGGTCTCTACTCCAGTGAAGAATCTTGTTCATGCCCATCCTTTCCTTTGTATCAGAACACACCAGACAGAACCTTGAAGCCACACAGGGCAACCACAAGAATAAATTGTGACCTCTGTCTCCAAATATTTGCTGGTGTTCTAAGCACATAGATAGCATTTCTCTCAAATCATGCTGTTCACCTTACTCCAAGCACTGTGCCCTCCAGAGCCACAGTGTCATGTCTTGAAAAGCTGTACTGCATCTGGACAGTTCATGTTTTCAGTGATCTGCAGCATCTGCCATTGGAAAGCCCACAGACACATCTGGTGTTTGCTGGGATAGCCCTGTGCACAAAGTGAGATTTGATTCACTTTCATGGTGCTTATCTGCAAGATTAAAAACTACGCAGCTATAAAGCCACTGCAGTTTTCCCTTCTGCAAAAGTATATGCCCACGAGTGACTATGCTGACATGAGAGGTTTCATGGGAACTCCTGAATGCGCTGACTTAATGTGCTCTGAAAATCAGATGGGTTCTATTATGTTGGATGCTGTATAAAAACTTTATAAAAAAAATTAATTTCTAATTTCTTAATATTCTGAACTCTATATGTTCTCTAATTTTTAGTGTGTCAGACCATATGTTTATTGTTATAATATGTGCATCCCATTTACAACTGCAAAGCATTGCTGACTCATGTTCAGTACATAAGTCATTAGATCCCAAGGACATTTTCTACACCAGTTTTCCCCATATTGCCTTTATTCAGTCCAGCATCTTGCTCCATGTTGTATTTATTCAAATGAACATTACTACCAAAATATGGAACAATTTCTTTACATTTTAGAAGCATTGCAATTTTTACATTTATCTTCCTTATATTCTTTCTGGAATATTTCCCCAGTTTGTCAAGGTACTTTGGATTTCTAGTTCTATCCCTCAGACTGATTTTCACACCGGCAAAGTGTACTCTTATTCTTTCCTTCAAGTCATTAATGAAAATACTGAACAGTACCAAACCACTGAAGAACTTTACTCTTCACAGTCCTCTGGTGTGACAATGCATGACCAGTAAGTTCTCTCACTATATGATGCACTCCACAGTTCTGCTTTCACTTCACAGTACTTTCAGCTAATTCATATTTCCTTCTAAGAAGGAAATCTTTATGATGTAAGTAAGAGAACATGATATGACAGTATCAGAAATCTTCCCACAGTCATGAAAATGTTCTGATGTTCCATTTACTGCTCATTGCCAACAACGAAGTTAAAGTGGCTGGCCTGCCCTGACATTTTTGGTCATTCTGACATCGTGGTTGTTCTTCTGTCAGAGCTTTCTCCAGGAGTTCTTATAAATAGTTACTATGGTCATCAGGTTGCCTCAGCTAAATTTACTGCTGCTGCAGTTCTATTACCTTATCGCGAGATGCTGAGCACTCTCAGTGAAACTTAAGATGTTTTGCATTTCCTGGCTTTAAACAAGCTACCCTACAGTCAGCCAAGAAGCAACTAGAAGAGCTATAGACTGCATTGGGCAGCCCACCCTCAAACCCAGAGAACTGAGCTCAGATGACCTGTTAAGGTGTAAAAATGTACAAAATCCATACGCTGAGAGAACTTCAACCACAGCCCGCAGGAGCATTTCACAGATGCCTCTGCGGTGTAGCAGACGCATTCAGCAGAGGTCTTTTCTGCAACTTTGTAGACTCATGAATTACACAGTTCACCATTCCACCCGCCCAATGATAGGTGGCTTGCAACTTTGTACATCCTAAAGCAAGCAATGGAAACTGCTGAAAACTTTAGGTCCGGCCACATTAGAGCTCAGCTCCGGGGAACACCTAACTTTTGCCCCTCCCTTCTCCAGTCATTTACCAAAACAGTACTTAGAAATATTGACATTTCCTGCTGCGTGGAAATCTTGGGGACAAATGAATCAGAAGAAAAAGCAAAATTTTCTTTTATTTTTCTTTCTTTTTTTTTTTTTTTTTTCTTTTTCTCAAATTAGACAGATAATTCATCCACACAGCTAGTTTTATCGTTGTGGAGATGCAGGCAGTCCAGGAATCCTCTGCCATAGACTGGGGAGCCTGGAAGTCCAAAGATCTCTACAAATTTCCAAAGATGCTGAAATCAGGAACTCTGCGCCTAGAGCTTCCATGGTACTATGACGCTGGCAATTTTTCTGCTATCTGCGAGTACTAAACTACCACTTCAAATCCAAATCATTAATGCTTCTTCAGCTGCTGGATAACCTTCCATAGAGCCTCCAACAGTGCTCCTAGTGAGCTGCTGGGAAACCAGATAGAAATGTCAAGCGTCACCCATTCTTCAGCAGGAGTTTACTGAAACCACTCCAGCTTTGCAGAACTACTACTTTCTACAAATTACTGCATGTAGCATTCCCTTAATAAGTAAAAGATATATGCAATCCACCTACCCATCACCAAAGTTGCCAGCAAACCAGACGAGGAACCACCAATAGCAGTACTTCCTCCTATGCAGTACAGCATGAGTACTCCTATGAGTACATCACTAAGCTGCTACAAACCAAGGACTTTAAAATGAAGTGGCAAGATGAGTTCTACTGTCTCCTGTCATTGCCAGGAATACAGGTACTAATTTAGTAGCTCCCTGTGCATGATCTTCATGCCTAGCAACAGCAAATTGCTTCTTTTAGGCAGCAGATTAATTGTAGGGGACTCCAAGTAATAGAAAAGGCCAGCAAAGTGCATGGCTTCAAATTTAAGGCAAAAGTATAACCCATGTTTGCCTGTGTTTTCCTTTCCCTGCCATTAGTACCAGTTTCTTCCTACTCTCTTTTCACCTAAAGAAGTAAGAGTTCAACTCAGTTTTACTCAGCTACCATGGGGAACACATTACTGCCAGCAGCGTTCAGCTTAACCCTGTTAAAAGCATATAAAACCAATGGGGCTTCTTCATACCTCACCAGGGCAGAATTTGGTTCAGCTTCTTCCTTTCTTCTAGTGTCTCTGATGTCCTTTTCAGCAAGCATCTTTACACAGAAGCACTTGCCTGAAACGCTCCAATATAGCATGGACATTCAGGCTGTGCCCTGCAGGCAAGTTCCCCATCATGTTTTGACAATTTCCACAAGACTTTCTGAGTGTTACATTTTGGGTGGTGTTTGCCTCAAAATATTGTTTTTGTAGGAACTATGGACGGTGAATCCAAAGCAGACAGCACTCTGATTTGGTCTGCACAAATTTCAGACTGAGAGTGAAGGAAATTAACATTATGCTCAGGGAGGAAAAGTAATAACATCTTCTGGATGTCGTTACAGCACTGCCGTAGAGTGCACCAGAGCTGCAAAGGGGGATTTACTGTAAGCAAAATGAAATTCCTTGTATAGCCTGAGAGAAATTCAAACAGGGAGCAAGAGAATAAATGGTGAGAATGAATTTGTCGCTGGTGAAATGCTGTTGAAGTTATGATTTAAAACATTTTCTGCTAGAATACCACCTCTCTATGAGACAGTTAAAGACAGCTGAGGTGTGATGATGTCACCTAACTGTAGACATCAGCACTAGTTGTATTAGGGGCTCCTCATCATCCATTTTAGATATTTGCTTTAGGAGATTTGCCCACTTTTGTCTCTTGACCACAGAGGGAGACTCAGGCAACAAGCACTGACGCAGAGGGCTGTGGTCAGCTAAATCCCCCTGAGGCTGTTAAGGGATGGTTTTTAATGAGGCAATACCTTTTCAAACAAAACAAACACTGTTTTCACCTCTGTACTCAGGAGGAATCAAACCTCAACCAACTGATCTAATCAAGTTTCTTTCACCTTGTTGCCATGGATGAAACAAGAGGGAACAGTTTTCCGATCCAGGATTAGAGAAGAGCTGTGAAACAATGCAAGGAAGGGGAGGGAAGAGAAGAAAGCACTTGAACTAGGGCAGGAGGGATTTTTCCCAGTGTTTATGCTGCAGGTACCATACCAGCTCAGCTCCAGCGGATGAAGGAGACATGCATCACGTAACCGTACAGGCTGGGAAAATGCTAGCCAAAATTTAGCTATCCCAGGAAAAGGTAATTTTCAACAGATTTATTAACTGTATCTACTTCTGGTATCTGAAACATGCACTTGAACTAAATATTTAGTTGTCTTTGATGATCGATAGAGGAAACAGGCAAAACTAGATCAGATTAGAAGTACACACTGCAAATGTCCAAGATCTGTTGGATGAATACCACTTATTGTAACTTTCACCTGTACAGACTCCACCTCTAGTTAGAAAACAAAAAGCCCATCCTAGTTGCCCCCACTTTGTGAATTTGATTCCAACATGATAAGCAGCAAAAGTTAACAGGAAAATTTTGAACTGTGAGCAGCTGGGCAGGGCAGCTCTTTTCTTTCTGACGCTAGGAGACACTCCTGTGGCCCATGGCTTTCAGTGATACTCATTTTATTACCCAGAAAAGTTGAGAAAGCCAGAGGGAATTCAGAGAAGCAGAGTAAAATGGCTAAAGATCTGGAGAGAGAGAAAAGTAATGGAAGTACAGAAGCAACAAATGCATGTTATACATGGAGATACGACTTTGGGGATATCTTAAGAGTGCTGGAAATTTCTTTAAGATTAGATGTTTACTGAGATGAGATCAAATTAGATTTTTTTCCCTTAAAGAGTACATGAAACAACAAGAGGACTGTGAAAAAGACAGGTAGTTAAAGAGGAGGTATAAAGTGGCAAAAACTCCAAGAGAAATGGGGAGAAATTTGCCTGAAGCAGACATCCAATAGGCTAAATCTCCCAAAATGTGAAGAAGTCCCTTCATTTGGCCTTATTAAATATCAGTAAAACACTAGACAATTTGAAAAATGAAAAAAAAAAAAAAAAAAAAGAAAAAACGACACAAAAAACTGTGCTAGAGAAAGTATTTGTAGTTTGATATTTTGGCTCTGACTTCTTCGTGGTTTTCATAAGTTGTTGGTCTTTTGCAAATGGCCTTTTAAAAAAAGTCAACTAGAACATTTTCATTGAATGCAGAAAGCTTTAGATTTATTTACAATATAAAGGTATATATTCCAGGCTGTGTGTCTAGAGGCTAAAATATAGTGGCCAGTTTTAAAATGTGCAGAACACCTGCATTTTCCACCAGCTTCAGTAAGGGCAATGAAAAAGGCACAATAAAGATTAAATGAAAATCATCCTATAGGTTTGCCTCCCATGGTATTTAAGGCAGTCAGTGGTGCTTTCTCCTTGTCTGATGAATTTTGGCAGCTGTACCAAAGGTGTCCACACTAACTTGGACAACCTCAAATGGAGGTGACTCAGAAATCATTCCTGTGACAACCGACAGGCAGAGGGGACTGCAGGAGTGTGAGACATGTATAAACAGGATCCCATGGCTACCCTACACAAACTGTCGGCGCTGGGAGCAGGCAGCTCATAGGGAGATGTCCAACCTATTGCAGGACTTGGGTAGGAAAGGAAAGGGTGGTGTAAGCAGTAGTCTGCCTGAACTTCAACAGGAGGCTGGCTTTGGTGGTTAATCTATGTCAGTTTGCATGTTGCTCGAGAAACCTCATCAAATGTCTGCTTGTAAACCACAAAAGGACTGAACAGACCAGAAAAGCTGAAAATATTTCCAACTGTTCAGCTCTTTCGTGCCCTTCCTGTATCAAGGAAAGGAGCTGGTGAAAGAGAAGGACAGAGAAGTAAAGTGGAGGTTAGTAATGGCAGAAGGTAAAGGGTTGAGAAACTAAGAAAAATTTCAGCCAGATGTTTATTTTTGGCAAACTAGTGAAAATTTGTCTGAAGTGGATCTGTCACTTGTGCATGCACCAGTAACAATATCGTTACTGTGTACTGGACTCCTGTTTCGACACCCCACTTCACCTTCCATTGGGTTTGGTTACCAACCCTGAGCCACAGCTCTGCTGACCCCAAGTTTAACAACCCAATGGGGTCAAATGGGGTTGGTGCAGCCAGGCAAGTTCGAGTTGGGCTCCTTGTTCAGTTTACGTCAGCTTTCTGTCCTTCAGGTATTCTTCATCAGAGCATCTCATTTTCCATAAACTGTTCTTTCAAATGCTTGAGTAATCACTCAGAGTCGGCCAGATTGCCATTCATGCACAACAGCTACACTGAAAAATCCAAAACAGAATAGAACTCTTTACAGAGATGAAGGGACATGGGCTATTCCACAACTAGGATAGGCTTTTTGTTTTCTAACCAAAGGTGGGTTCTCCACTGGGTGCACACTCTGAGCAAGAAGATTGAGGACATACAAGATAAAATTTTCAGGGAATTTAAAAACATATACACACACAACCAAGACAACTGAAAATTAAAATTCCCCAAGGTATGGTATTAGGAAGATTGTCAGAGAGAATACAGCTCTGAAGAACAGCAAAGATGCTCTCCAAGGAGGAATCAGATAAAGCAGTTCAGCATGAAAAGTATTCACAAATGTATCCCTGATCATGACAGCCATTGCACAGGAGAGGCACCAAACCCATGTTATAACTGAAGTAAGACCTGCAGTGGGAGCTCAGAAGTTTCTCAGCATCATGGGATCTTCCCCAAGGAGAAACTGCATAAACAGACATTGTAGAGTTGCTGGAGGTGTTGCCCAAGACAGCACACAAAAATTCACCTGAGAAATGCTGCATAAACATCTGTAATGAGAAAAGAACTTCACATAAGAGCTGTCTCAGCCATAAAGGCAATCACCAGCTCCCTTGGCTGGGCAGCAGGAGTTAGCACAGATCTGTGGTGAAATCAAGAGTCCACACAGGAGAGACACCAGTGGATGACCTCTGAGAGATGGAAAACCATCCAAAACCCCTCCTTGCAAAAAATCACAGGCTCCTCACTGGACAAACACCTTAGAAGTGTGCTGAGACGTAGGATGTTTTTTCTGCTGGAGCCTATTTTATTGGAAGTGGAGGACCCACAGAAGAGAAAACTGGCCAGATCAGAAAAGCCCCATCCCCTGGGGAAATCCTTGCAGATGAGAGGCCAGTTTGAACCCAGAAATGATCCTTCCTTTGGTCCTACAGCAGGAGGAAGGTGTTTGGGCTGACGTGTAGGCACTGGGGGAAATTTCTGAGACTTTTCAGTCAGAGGGATGGGGACTGGGTAGTGAGAGAAGGACAAGGAGAGAGAGAGTCTCTGAAACAAGCGGTCGCGACACCAGGTAGAGGAGGTGGGTGGCACAAATCTGCATGTTGGCTCATCCTAGGTGATTGTTGGAATGGGGAGATCAAGAGAAAACAGCCAGCTCCCAGTGACATGGAGGCACATTGGAGAGAGCATCGAGTTTGACCACTGGTAGGGTCAGGAAGAGATAGATTAGCAGGAGAGTGCAGGAGGGAGGCTATTTTACAGAGGTGGGGGAGCCCTGCCTTACTAATGCATGATTTTAAAATACCATGTTCCCATTTGGCTTCAATTCCTTCTCCTATCCCACCCTGGGAATTTCCAAAAATCACTTCTTTGCAAACAGCACATCTGCTATGCTGTACATTTTCACTTTCTCAGAACACGTTTAAATACTTTCCCATGCTAGAGTGAGGGGTTAGTATCACTCAAGCCCTTGTGAAGCCTTGTGGCTGTTCCTATTGCAATGAATTACATTTAATTAAAGTTAAATTAATCATCAAGTAATTGGACCTGCAATTGCCCCTTGATAAACATTTAATATTGAGATGCAAGCCATCAAAACTACCTCCAGCACACAGTTGTTTAAACCTGATAAATCTGTTGCTGACTGGAGTGGTTCACAGAAGGGGGGTGGCTCCCAGAAGAAAGTGTGTGGCTCGGCCAGCCACTTGCCACAGAGTGGTGAGTGCTGCCCCAAGCAGTGCAGCAACCCTGATCACATCTGCAGCCATCTCACAAGGAGGTAACAAGAGGAAAATACTTCTCTGAGCTTTCTGCAGCTCAGAAACATGGATGCATGGATTCCCCTGGCAGCCTGTGAGATTCAGGAATTTGTTCTGCCACTCAAGGCTTTTGGAGTACCACAAAGAAAACATTACATCATGCTGAGCAGTCCCCTGTCCCAGGCATTTTTGGGTACACAGGAAATCACAGCTGCATCCCAGGTAGGTAGGGGCAAGAAAGTCTTGCTGAACCTCAAGCCCAGTTGGAGAGCCGCAGCCAGCAGTGTCCGCTTCAAGCATGGCCAAGCCACAGAGGAAGATCTTTCTGGAAATACTAATGAATGAGGCACAGGTTCATATTAACTTGTGGAAAGCATTTCATTGATGACTTTGAGGGTCAAAGAAAGAAGGAGATGGTTACAGGAAACGAAATCTGATTTAACAGTGTGCTTCATTTCAGTCTCCTTTAGCTCCAAAATATTCCCATGTGCAGTTCAATTCTCTCTCTGTGTGTATATGCATATAACTTCTGTACAAGGTGCAGCTATATACTCAGAAAGGTGCAATCAGGTGTTCTATAGGCAGGTTTAGTTCTGTTACATGGAGGGGCAATTCTCAGTCTCTCCACGAGAACAGAGCATCCCTATGCTTCAGAAGCAACGGCAGGTGGGCTTTGATTGAAAAACTCCCCAGCGCTTCATCTCCTGCTATCACAGAAGACTTCCATTCATATTCTAAAACAGTGCTGACAGTGTACCCCTTATCTTCAGAGGTAATCAGTCATGTCTGGTGTAAAGAAAACCATATGTTGTGTCCATCAGGGCATTCTGTCTGGATTGCAGTAACAGATACACTCATTAGAAAAAAAAAAAAAAAAAAACAAAACAAAAAACAAACCCCACAATTAAATAAATAGAAACATGAAACAAATTCCACCATCAAAAAAAGCCATTAAACTCAATGACAGTGCATTTCCCATCAAAGACTACAAATCCTTCAGAATAACTCCCCATTGCTCAGCAGCTCTGTGCGTTCTGTGCGTGAAGGATGCAAGAGCCACCCTGCAGATGGAGTTGGCTGCCTGTCAGTCTGTTGGCTACAGCAGCCTGAAGAAAGCAGCATTTTGTTTCAGGTTCCTGAGAGTTCAACCCCAAGTGTAGTTATGCAGCCAGGTACCAAGGTTATACTTCAGAACAAAATGGAGCTTTTCCATTTTTGATTTTGGCCTTGCTTGTAGACCAAAGGATTTCTTTGTCACAATCTTAAACTCTCTACTGGAAAGAAATGAGGACTGTCCTTCAGAACAACGCTCTCCTGCAGACTGCAGGAGGGCAGCTCCACTTCAAGGTTAATAATCTGCCCCTACTCTTCCAAAGCCATTCAGAAATTCTGTTTTTACCCACTCCAGGCAAAGATCTTACCTAATATTGATACTTTGGTACATTTACAGAATGGAAGGGATCCCTCTTGCAAATTCAAACATATACTCTAGGATGTTTGCGAAATTTTGTGCATTAAAATATTCTGAGATTATGAGGCACAGACTTCACTTTTGTGTACGCTGATCCGTGGTGATCCTTGTCATCCCCTTATCCATGCCACAGTAATCCCATGTCTATAAAACCCTCAAGATTGAAAAACATACTAATTTTTTACATTCTGGACACTTTTTTCCAGCTTTATGTTCACTGGACAAGTGCAGTTAGGAATATACATTTCTGCTTCCATTCAGAACCCTAAAAATGTAACTTCTTGATTCTAGGATTTGTTTAGTTTTGGTTTTAAGTGGATATAAAATTGCATTCTATGCCAAAGGACAGCTTAGCACACATCCTGTCTTCTGACATAAGATATTTGTCCATGCGCAAGTAGCACTTATCCCTGAGTTTTAGATTTCACCTAAATTTTGACCCTGATAAAGATGTCAAAACAGCATAAACCTCTAGCCATTTTTTTAGAACAGCAAAGTCACTTAGAATTTCATAGACAGCTAATGTAATCTCTCCACATCAAAGTTAAGGGACAACTCAAAATATACCATCAACTATGCTTTAACCTAATTTGTTTCTCCAAATTATATTTTTTAATTTCAGAATTCTGCAGCAATGATGACAGTGCAGAAAGAAACAAGTCAGGGAATGCCTAGGAGCATCACATATTTTAAAACATTTCCAGGATCCTAAAGCATTGAACAGAGGCACCCAAATTCTGACCCATATTTTTCCATCCCTGTGGCCTCATCAAGTAACATATTTTTTTAGCCAAGCCACTCTAGTTTCTTGCATACTCCTCTCCTTGCTTTGCCTCTGATTGTCAACGGACAATAGAAACCTTTGTGACAGGCTACAATAACTTCTTGCAGGTCCATATTATCTGAGCAGATTAGATATACTGTCCTGGGTTCAGCAGTAGCAGTCATTTTTCTCCTTCTTAGTAGCTGGTGCAGTACTGAGTTTTTGATTTTTTGGCCTGGGAACAGCGCTGATAACACCGATGCTTTTAGTTGCTGCTCAATAATGTTTACTCTGACCAAGGACTTTCTGAGCCTCATGCTCTGCCAGGGAGGAGGGGAGGCACCAGCTCTGACTGGTTAAAAAACCTGTCTCAGGGAGCACGAGTGACCAGGAGCTCAGCGACCAGGGGGGGTTCGAGGCAGTTTGAATGGCAGTTTGTGAGGCAGTTCGAGCGGGGTGGTGAGCGCTTGCACAAGCAATTTCAGGAAGTTCCTGATTGTGTGAAAGACAACTTCCTCCTGCAAGTAATAGAAGAGCAGGCAAGGAGAGGTGCCATGCTTGACTTCGTCCTCACCAACAGGGAAGGGCTGGTTGGAAATGTGATGCTCCAGGGCAGCCTTGATTGCAGCAATCATGAGATGGTCGAATTTGAGATCCTCAGGACAGTGAGAAGAGCGTGCAGCAAGCTCACTGCCCTGGACTTCAACAGAGCAGACTTTGGCCTCTTCAGGAACCTGCTCAGTAAGGTCCATGGGATACAGCCCTAGAGGGCAGGGGGGCCCAAGACTGTTGGTTGATATTCAAGGCTCACCTACTACAAGCTCAGGAGTGTTGCATCCCAACTAGAAGGAAGTTCAGCAGGAGGGCCAGGAGACCTCCTTGGATGGATAAGGAGCTGCTGAGGAAAATTCAAAGGAAAAAAGATGCTTATAAAAGGTGGAAGCAAGGACAGGAGGCCTGGGAATAATATAGGGATGTTGCCCAGGAAGCTAGGGACCAGGTTAGGAATGCTAAGTTAGAATTAAACTTGGCCAGGGATGTGAAATATAACAGGAAGGGATTCTATAGGTACATAATGAATAAAAGACAGACTAGGGATAATGTGGGACCCTTCGGGAGCTATCAGGAGAGCTGGCTACCCTGGATTTGGAGAAGGCTGAGGTTCTTAAAGACTTCTTTGCCTCAGTCTTCGCTGGCAAATGCTCTGACCACACCACCCAAGTCTTGGAAGGCAGACGCAGGGACAGTGAGAATGAAGACCCTGGGCCCACTGTGGGAGAGGAGCAGGTTCGACACCATCTTAAGAACCTGAAAGTGCACAAGTCCATGGGACCTGATGAAATCCATCCGTAGGTCCTGAAGGAGCTGGCAAATGAAGTTGCTAAGCCACTGTCCATCATATTTGAGAAATCATGGCAGTCAGGTGAAGTTCCCAATGACTGGGAAAAGGGAAATATAGCCCCCACTTTCAAGAAGGGGAAAATGGATGACCCAGGGAATTACAGACCAGCCAGTCTCACCTCTGTGCCTGGCAAAATCTTGAAGCAGGTTCTCCTGAAAGGCATGATGAGGCACACAAAAAACAACAAGATGCTTGGTGACAGCCAGCATGGCTTCACTAAGGGGAAATCCTGCCTGACCAATTTGGTGCCCTTCTATGATAGGGCTACGGAACTGATGGACAGGGGTAGAGCAGTTGATGTCATCTACCTGGACTTGTCCAAAGCATTCGACATTGTCCCACATGACATCCTTCTCTCTAAGTTGGAGGGACATCAATTTGGTAGATGAACAACTCGGTGGATAAAGAACTGGCTGGATGGCTGCACGCAAAGAGTAGTGCTCAATGGCTCAGTGTCCAGCTGGGGACTAGTAACGAGTGGTGTCCCTCAGGGATCGGTGCTGGGACCGGTCTTGTTCAACATCTTTGTGGGTGACATGGACAGTGGGATTGAGTGCGCCCTCAGCAAGTTTGCCAATGACACCAAGCTGTGTGGTTCGGTTGATAAGTTGGAGGGAAGGAATGCCATCCAGAGGGACCTTGACACGCTTGTGAGGTGGGCTGATGCCAAGCTGGTGAAGTTTAACCATAACAAGTGCAAGGTCCTCCACCTGGGTTGGAGCAATCCCAGGCACAGCTACAGGTTGGGCAGGGAAGAGATTGAGAGCAGCCCTGCAGAGAAGGACTTGGGGGTGTTGGCCGATCAAAAACTGAACATGAGCCAGTTTCAGTGTGCGCTTGCAGGCCAGAAAACCAACTCTATCCTGGGCTGCATCAAAAGGAGTGTGACCAGCAGGTCAAAGGAGGTGCTCCTGCCCCTCTACTCTGCTCTCGTGAGACCTCACTTGGAGTATTGTGTGCAGTTCTGGTGTTCTCAACAGAAGATCATGGAACCATTGGAACAAGTCCAAAGGAGAGCCACGAGGAAGATGAGGGGACTGGAGCACCTCCCGTATGAACACAGGCTGAGAAAATTGGGGCTGTTCAGCCTGCAGAAGAGAAGGCTGCGTGGAGACCTCATAGCAGCCTTCCAATATCTGAACGGGGGCCTATAGGGATGCTGGGGAGGGACTCTTCATGAGGGACTGTGGTGATAGGACAAAGGGTGATGGGTTCAAACTTCAACAGGGGAAGTTTAGATTGGATATAAGGAGGAAGAAATTCTTTACTGTAAGGGTGGTGAGGCCCTGAATGGGTTGCCCAGGGAATCTGTTAATGCTCCATTACTGGCAGTGTTCAAGTCCAGGTTGGACATAGCCTTGGATGGCATGGTTTAGTGGGAGGTGTCCCTGGCCATGGCAGGGGGGTTGGAACTAGATGATCTTAAGGTCCTTTCCAACCCTAACTATTCTATGATTCTATGATTCTATGATCTTAAGATCCTTTCCAACCCTAACTATTCTATGATTCTATGATTCTTTCAGACCCAAACCATTCTACGATCTTGGCACAACATTCATTTTTACAGCAGTAAGAAATTAACAGTGTGTTTCTGTATAGAGAGAAGACAGATAGATGATCTGGCTGCATCTGCATGAAGGAAGAAAATTGTATTCTTATGCTAACGCACCAGATTGTTTCTTTACATTGTTAAAACCCAGGGGGGATAGCAGTCAAGTCATTACCAGCAATTGTTTTAACTAAATCTAATTCTTGTTAGGTACACACTCCTATGGAATCCTTTTTTATCTTTGCTACCACTTTTAAACCTCAAAGGCCATGAAGGACTGACAAAACCATACCACTCTCCTGCTTTGGTAAATGAAAAAAAAGAAAATAATGGGGAAATATGCCCAGTTTACCTCAATGTACATAAAAAAGGAACCAAAGTGCAATTACCAGTACCATAGACTTCTTCCAAATTATATTTTTTTACCAAAAGCAAACTTTTTAACATTATAATGCAGGTTTATTTCTCCAGTATCTCCTAACTGCATTTTTACAGGCAGATCATTTTAAAATGGGCTTTATAAATGTTGTTACATAGCATTCATCCCACCTAAGGTAAAAATAAACCAGTAGACTTCAGGTTGGGGGCTGGCATTGCTTACTGTTACCAACATTTTATAAACAGGTCTCTATTTAGAGAGTTTTATACTGTTTTTTAATAATCATTTACTTTACCTATTGTATCATGTGAACACTCGTATTCTTGGTCACATTAGTTTAAAAATCATGTTGGCATTTAGATATTTACATTGCCCTTTACAAGGACAATTCCTGCATCGAATGATGCAGCATAAGCACAAAGAGATTGTCACATGGTTTAGTGCTACAGTAATCAGTGTTACTAACAATAATGTCAATATCAGTATCAATTTATTCTTTATATTAGCATCATTCCACATCAACCGTCCACCACCATGCTTGGACCATCTAAGCTAAAATCCCCAGTTTCAGAAAGCTCCACATTTAGACAGTGATTATGAGTACTAAAAAGCAAAGCACTTATTATAGCTCTGTGTTTTTTTCCATTTAACTTTCTACCTAGACACTTTGTGAATACTTCATCCAAAGATGAAGAGACCCCAAACAAACGAAGAATTAACATCACTGATTGCTACCAACTTCACTGCCTGAAATTATCTTACTGTTGGCATTCATTTACCTCTGCTTTCCAGTGGCATATCACATATATGGATGTACCCCTTTACAGATATTTGTATATATACTTATATATATACATATATATGCATGTATACATGAATTGATGTATTTGAGAGGTCACATGTTCTTTTACTTTTTCCTTAGCTGCAGAATGCCCTAACTAACCATATCCCATCCATGAAAGAGTTTTCTGGGTGTGTAGGTCATGTAGCAGCAAGGCAAGGGGGAAACAAGACATATTTGAATACAAATGTAATTTGGGAAATTACAGAATTCCTATGCATCACATCTGCCAAGGAGCAGAACACAGGTGTGATTAGGTTTAATCAAGACCTTGCTTTGTTAGATCTACCTTTTTAAAATATTCTAATTAACTGCAATGGGAATGAAGACTTCGATAAGAGTCTGAGTGAGCCTTTATATTTTTTTCATTCAGTTTGAGAAGAGGCACCTGGATATCTCCACTCCCTGCTGTGCAGTCTGGCAGACCCATTCCCAGGGTGAGCATGCAGCAGACATTAAACATGGGGAAGATCTGAGGTGTACCTGAGCAGCCTGGAGAGATATGAGAGGCTATTCAACGAAACCATGCTGGGCATATAAAACTTCACTAGATGATAGGATTGTTTTATAGAAACTCTCCACTCTTATCTCTTAGGCTTACTGTAGCTGCAAAAAATTTACAATAGCAAGTAAATATTGGAGTTGCAGCCAGACTGAAAGAATAACGAACAAACATGGTGTTAAATCTGGCTTCCAGCTGGAGTTCTGCTGTAGCCTGAGAAGCACAACAGGGACAAATGCAACAAGGACACTAGTCTGGAGGTCAGAGTCAAGGTATTTGTAAAGAACAAAGGATACCCAAATAGTATTGCTGGCTGCAGACAATGCACTGATAAGACAGGGAGCATTTGGGAAGAGGCAACTCACAGGAGGAGGAGGGTGAGAAAGAAAATGAAGGTGGCAGAGCAATAGAAGAGAACAAAATGGGACAAGACAAAGGTAATGAGCAAAAAGCAGAACTGTGGTGTCCTTCAGCATTTAATGATGAGAAATCTTTGACTGAGATTATAACTATTGATCCACAGGCAAAAATTACTATATGAAAGAGGAGAGACTGAGAAGGGACAGATAGTCCAAGACAGGGAGTTAAGGGAACTGAGCCTTACATTAGTTTTGCAGAGCCTTGGACAAATACCACTGCAATGAAATGCTACACTCTCTGTGGCATGCAGCCCCACACCTCTATCTAGCCAAGTGTTTGTGAACCACGTTATGAACTGGGAGAGAAGGCTGCCGAAAAAGCAGAAAAAGAAGAAGAAACTTCTTCATTTATGGTGTTTCTCAGAGGGAAGTGTAAAAGGATGTAGCCATTTGCACTGTCTCTTGACCTCGCTTGACTTGCTGATGGGAGAGGAAGATATGTTCTGAATTTAAAAAATGGTAAGAATAATAATCAGCGAGGATGCAACTAAGGATAGGGACACCAAGCCCCACAGAACACTTTGATAAGTAAAAAATATAGTTCATATAGACAGGTTGACATAGAGAAAGGAGGCTGTAGCCTTGAAGCCATAGATTTTTCCCCAGAATAGTTTTCTTGGTCTACTAAGTTGTTTAGCTCAAGTTCCACTCAGAATGTCCACACGTTTTTTTCTATTACTTGTACTCTGCTCTTGCTTCCCTTCTAGGCTTCTAACAATCAGATTTAATTTATTAGCAATGTGAATTTCAATTACTTCAAAGTAATGAGCAAAGATACACTCTCTTTACTTGTTTAGCTCATCCCTTGCTAAATCACTGCTGTAGACACTAGCTACTAAGAGATGCAAAGAACATCTGTGTGTCGTGTCCTTTCATGTACCTTATCCAGTTCAGTTCAGTAGGGCAGACTTCATGTTCTGTACCCACTGGATAATATTTTTACCATGTTGATAGGATGCTACCAGAAGAAGAGAAACAATTGGGAGAAAAATAGACTTTTTGTTATCTTTGTGGGGAGTGGTAAGAATAGATAAATCTTTGTGCAGAATATCATCAATAGACTTTCTTGGAAGGATTTTTCCAGTGTAAGTTCCCAACAAGGCTCTTCAAATATACCAACCTTGGGAGCAGCCAGTAACATGCATCCTAAGTGATTGCTGTGGACATCACAGCTCAGCGTGTCTACAGCCTGATTTAGATGGAACCGGCACATCCTAAATAAGGCTGCTGTACCTCTTCAAGCTTTTCCCAAGCCTTTCCCTATAACAAGTCACTGCAAAGAGTGTCTTGTTCTGATGCAGAATGATGCAGGTTTTCAAAAGTGCACTTATACTGGCATAAAATAAAAGCTCCTGAGCAAGGTACTTAATAAGCATATTTTCCTAAGCATTCTGGGTAGCTCTTCTTAGTCCTGCTTCATAAATTATCGGCGCCTCCCTGGTGCCTCCTTCAGTGGAGGCTTCAGATCTATGGTGTCAAGTAACTCACAGCTGTCTGTCCCTGACTTATACAGACATGAATACTTCCCTGTTTACTCTTCTAAAGCACCATGTAAACAAAAGGCACTGAGGAGAGGTTTGGGTTTTTTCAGACTTCCCAAAGCATCAACGAGCTATTTCATTTATGGTCTCTCATCATAACTAGAAAATGAGAAGCATGCAATTTGAAATTGAAAGCATGCCTGTTGTTCCATTTCTTTTCTTTCTGGAAATCACTGGATATATGTAGTTCCATAACTACTACATTGCAAAAAGTTGTGTTAAACAGAAATATTGCAGCTGCCCACTATAATGTAAAAAGAAAATTCAACCTGCTCTGTCAGCTGGGTCCACTTCATGTGAAATAACCTAATTTTCTTTTTAGTCACTGACTTCAGGAATGGCTATCATGGATGTTCCACTTCCATGTTCTGTTGAAGTCCTCTTCAAGCATATTAGTCTCCTGGGAAGGATGTTCAAAACAGAAATTAAATACATACAGCAAAAAGCTCTCAGCATCAAATGGGAATGATTTCAGATGGGAATGAAACCATTGTGGAGATTCATTAGTTCAGGAAGTTGCCTCTGCAACATCTATGCTCTCTAGTCACATTAAAAAAATGATGCTTTTAACGTAAGCCAGGCCAATAAACCATATTAATTACACAATGCTGTTTTATATCTAGACCTAGAACTGCTCTATGCCACCATCAGACAGACAGAATAGGTGAAGTCACCACAGAAGACAAGCTAGGGTATGATTAGTCTAGTTGGTAAATTTGAGTATCTGCCCACCCATGAATAGCTTGGTTTGGCTTTTACAACCTCTATTTCAGAAATACCGACAACCAAACAAATCCTGCCTTTTGAGAGCAAATAGTCTAACTGTATTGTTTTGGTATATGCTGCATCACTAATATGTCACCATTTTATATGACATGTTGGATGCAATGCCGTTGAGAGAAACTCAAGCTGCTCGTTTGCTCTGTCTGGTCTACCTCTGGTTGTGACCTTGTTACTTGCTGGCAGAATAAGGCCTGCATTTGTGAGGGACTTTGTTAAGAGAAACAAAGATGCTATACCTGTTTGGGGAATGATGGCTTCCTTTTCTGTTTGAAACATTCAGCTGGAAAATGCTTGGTCACTCTCCCTGCGTTGATTAAATCTTCTACCAGAGTGGTGTGGCAAGCTGCATCCCAGCACTTTCATTAGCACACTTCATTCTGAAGAATGTCAGTCTCCCAATTTTATTATGAGTCTTGCAGGATCTGACATTAGAACCAGCTTGTTACATCATGATGCCGCTTTTATTCAGAGCAAAATTGAGCTCTTTAGGGTACTGAGAAACTCAAACCCTATTAATTGTGTTCCTGAATGGTTTCAGATTATAAAAAAAAATCAAGAAGCATGGCTAAAATATCACTGTCTGCAAGCCAGTCTCATAGGCTTGGGCACTTTATTCAGGATTTTTAACCTAGGGAGATGTTAAAACTATAGCTACCCTGATAAAAATCACAATGTGCACTTAGAATCATCAAATTGATTAGGTTGGAAAAGACCTTCAAGATCACTGAGTCCAACCATTAACCAAGCACTGCTAAGTCCACCACTAAACCATGTCCCTTCACATTTACATGTCTTTTAAATACCTCCAGAGATGGTGACTCCACCTCTTCCCTGGGCAGCCTGTTCCAGTGCTTGACAACTCTTTTGGTGAAGAAATTTTTTCTAATATCCAACCTAAAACATCCCTGGTGCAACTTGAAGCCATTTCCTCTTGTCCTATCACTTGTTGCTTGGGAGAAGAGACCAACACCCACCTTGTTATATTTCAGGTAGTTGTGGAGAGCAATAGTCTCCCATCAGCCTCCTTTCCTCCAGACTAAACAACCCCAGTTCCCTCAGCTTTTCCTCATAAGACTTGTGCTCTAGACCCTTCACTAGCTTTGTTGCCCTTCTCTGGACCCTCTCCAGCACCTCAATGCCTTTCTTGTAGTGAGGGACCCAGAATTGAACACAGGATCCAAGGTGTAGCCTCGCCAGTGCTGAGTGCAGGTGGACAATCAGTTCTCTAGTCCTGCTGATCACACTAGTTCTAATACAAGCCTGGATGCTGTTGGCCGCCTTGGTCACCTGGACACACTGCTGGTTTATGTTTAGCTGAACATAAACTCACTTGAAAAATACTGGGATCATACCTATTTCCTTTAGTCATGCCTAAGCAGTTGCAATTTTAATTATTGATATCACTCTAAAATTGCCACTAATGCCATATAAACACATCATAATTTCTTCTAGTTACTAGAAACTGTATAACAAATCTTTTTGTATTTATTCCAAACTATTTCTAGACCAACTCACTAAACTGTTATAATCTGTTACACTTTAGAGCCTTGTATTCTTGGCTCTTGGGTACTTCCCCAAAGGAGTCATGTTTGCTGATTATTAGAGGGTATTAGCTTTCTTTTTGCCATTCCTGCCTTGCAGTTCTTGTGCATTTATTCTCTAGTGCAGTCCAAAAGGACGTAGGCATCTTAGTTGGCACACTAGATATATTCAGTCTGCAAGCACCTGAGACAAGCAGCACCAGCCAAGTGGCCAGGCAGGGCATATGGTATAACCCTTAAGGGAGCAATATCAAAATCACATAGAGCAGGAAACTGTCAAACAACTTATTTGACTGACTGTGATGTTGGGCTTTGCGTTCTACCTTGGTGAAAGTAGCCTGGCATCTTCCTTCAAAAAATAGCTGAAGTCTACTTTTGTTTCTCTGGATCATAACTAGATGTCTCTAATTCAAACTTACATTACCAGTGCAATATGCAACAAACATTAGCTTTTAGGCATGTAGTTCATCCTGCAAAACTGCAAATGCTCAAAAGTCATGAGTGCAGGTTGTCTTATACTGTCTTTCCTCAGTGTTTAGTTAGATCATGTTTCTCACAAATTTACAGGTTATACTATGAGTACTAATTGAGAGACAAAGGAAGTCATTTCGAAGAAGTTTCTGCCTCAGCCAAAAGACAGAAGGGGCTTTAATTACATTATATACAGTGTCTACCATGCTGTGAAATCACTAGTCTATCAAAAGCCAGATGCCATTAAAGATTCAAGCTTCTAAACACCCATCACAAAAGTTACTAGGAAGCTAGGAGCTTGCACATCTTATCAAAGGTGCGGGATGAACACAAAAGTTGCTGTGCAAATGAAAACTTGAGTATAGCAGGGTTCCATCCTCTTAGTGGTGCAGTCTCTCAATTTAAAAGGATTACAATAAAAGTAGAGGTATTTGAAATATTTGAAATACTTTTCCATCTATGCATACTTGGTCTGGAACTGTAATTGTGAAGTTTTTCATATCCTTGTGATAGATTTTCTAAGCACAATACCTCAGGGAAAATACAAGTTCTTTACTGCATATAGGTGTGCAAGCCCCACTTACAGTGAAGACTAATGATATTTTAACCACTCCTTGTGCTGCCCTGGTAATTTATTTATCTAGTACCTCTCCTGTTATTTTTGGATTGCAAGCTTTTTTGGTCAAGGACAGTTTTTTATGCCTGTCTGAAGCATCAAGCACAATGGCAGTCTTGGCCCACAACTTAGTTTCTGATGCAAATTACAACCGGGCTCTTAAGTGAAATAGGTTTTTAGTCCTTTTAAAGAACAAATGAAACATTGTTATTTCTGTAAGTACAGAAGCAGAACCAAAAGGGAGGGGGGAAAAACAACAACAACAAAAAAAAAGACAAGGAGGTAAACAACGTTTTCTACAGAAGCCTAGAAGTGTTAAAGTGTAAAGTGTAAAGTGTATCTGGCTGCCAAGAAGTACTTTATCATAACAGAAATCAGACTGGACCAGACTGTGATCTTTTGTGAAGCTGGAGTCATGAAAGCTGTTAAAGGCAATTGGAAATGGGTATATTACCCACAGTTAGCAATGAAGCTGAAGAAAGAATTTCAAAAGAATCAAACCAACATTAAGGCAGGCAGATTTTCTCCACAAAATGTTATTATTTTTGAGCCATCTGTCAAATTAAACACAAAGACTTCCAAACCCATGTGCAGGGGGTGGAAATGCCATCAGATGCTTTATACTGGCTTTGACTCAAGACTAACCGGATTAGTTCATTGCCTCCAAGTCACTGGCTCTGTTATCTTACAAATCTAAAAGAGAGAAGCAGTAAAATTTGCAAGAAAAGTAGTGAGAAATGCAGTAAATTTGCTGAAGGCAGTTAAGATCAACATGCTCTTCTATTTTACTTTGGATGATGAAGTGACTCTAAGTCTCCAAAGCACTCCCTAAGTTATTTCTGTTGGTCCACAAAACATAATCACAAAGTTTTCTGTGGAGCATATTCTGTGCTCCTCTGAATCCTTGAACTATTTACATTATTCTAAGAGCAAAATAAATTGCTCAGCAACTGAGCATCAAACTGCGGTCAAAGCCTCATTGATAGAAAAAAAATAAATAAATAAAAAGAAAAACCACCTACACCTTAGAAAGATGGCAGATATTCTCAGAGTCGATGATGCACTGGTGACCTCAGCTTCAAAGGCAGGTAAATTAGCAGCCACTGGTATAGAAATGAGTTGTTGAAGGTAAGACATCTCCAGCTCATGCTCTCAGTGGGTTAGGAGCAAGAGATGATGACCTTTTCGTTCAACAGAAGAACAGGGAGCCCTGGTTTCCCTGTCCCTCCTCTAGGATCTCTGGTCCCATCTTTTTCTCCCCAGGAGACCAAGATGCACAGGTCAGTAAGCAGTGTGGGATGCTGGCAAGAGGACGGAAGAAGGAGCAGGTCACCGTATGAGGCACGGGGATACTCTGCTGTCTGACAGGTCTCAGAGAGAAGTGGAAGTCCCATACCCCAGGGTGAAACAGAAGGAAGAAAGAAACCCCATGCTCCTGCCTCCCAACTCTGCTTTCCAAAACTCCAATTCTTTCTCCAAGACTCCCAAAACCTTCCTTCTCTCTCCCATTCTAAGTCTTCCATACATCTGTTTCATGTACTCAGGGTTGTCTAAAACCCCCATATTCCCCCTTTTCTCTTCCCATTACCCACCTGGAGCCCTCTTTGCAGATACTGAGATTTTCCCACAGAGGTGAATGGCTTTAGCCCACTCTGGCTGTAGCTACAACTTGAGTGATGGCTGTATAATCACTTTGTCATTTCCCCATCATGTGGTGGAGAGTGAGGTTTCAGGACACCCCTCTGATGTTGAGTACTTTACTCAACCTTGATCCTTTGGCTAGTCATTTTAATGAAACCTGGGGAAGTGGAAGGGGAGAAATGGCCACTGTCCTACTGGTTCTATAAAATACACTGCATTTAATCCCTTCCATGGCCCCAAGGCTATTAGGTCAAGACTCAGCACTTCTCATTGTTCAGTTTCCCAGTAATAACCATATTCACACTGGCTATGCCTGAGCTGCACACATGCCACACTAGCTAGGAGTCAGGAGGGGCCTGGGCAGGTACCCACACCTAGAGAAGCTCAGGAGCAAGAGCAACATGGCCACTGGGACCTCAGTCCTGACCTTATACACAGCAGAAAAATGGAGGTCAGAGTCCTTACCATTAAAACTGTGCTTGAAAAGAAGATTTTTTTAGACCTTTACCACCACAGGCTGACATTTGTCTGCTCACGGCCACAACATTTCCACTGGATGTGGATTACTTTTGATGGGATTCAACAGGGAGCAACAGACATAGTGGCCCACTATGCAGTGCCAGCAAAATTTAATTATCTGCTTTTCTGCTTTTAATCTCTCAATCTAACTTTCTTTGTCTTTTAATCATTTCCAATAAACATGATACTTTTCTTAGTCTCTTCATTGTGTTTTTTTAGAAGATTAATGAATGTCATGGATTTATATCTCATAGCAGCCTTCCAGTATCTAAAGGGGACCTATAGGGATGATGGGGAGGGACTCTTCATTAGGGACTGTAGTGATAGGACAAGAGGTAATGGGTTAAAACTTAAACAGGGGAAGTTTAGATTGAATATAAGGAGGAAGTTCTTTACTGTAAGGGTGGTGAGGCCCTGGAATGGGTTGCCCAGCGAATCTGTGGTTGCTCCATGGCTGGCGGTGTTCAAGTCCAGGTTGGACAGAGCCTTGGTTGGCATGGTTTAGTGGGAGGTGTCCCTGGCCATGGCAGGGGGGTTGGAACTCGATGATCTTAAGGTCCTTTACAATGCTAACTATTCTATGATTCTCTCAGGGTTTTTTGATATGAAGCTTTTCCTCTGGGTGAAGGCAGAAGAAGAGGCTTAGATAGGAATATCAAGGGCATGCTCTGCTGTGGCTTGAGAAGATGCAGACTCTCCCATTGTTGAATGTTTCCTAAAGGTAAGCCTAAAATAAGGATGAAATTCCCATCAAAATATTCACACCTCCAAAATGTCAGCTTCTGTGACTCCAGCTGGGAGTATCGACACACGCAGAGCTGTTTTCTCTTACTTTGTAGTCTCTGGATTGGAATACAAGAAACAGCAGGTGATAAGTCTTCAGTTTTCACAGGTAATATTTGACTTGAAACAGTAACCAAGGAATAAAAGCTTGAATATTTGGATTGATTCCACAGAGAATAAATTAAATTTATTTTTTATAAAAGATGTTCTTGTTGCAGGGAAATATTTAATTCACTGAAAAAGAAAAAAAAAAAAAAACAACAAAAAAACAACCTGGAAAATTAAAAGCAGCAAGAAACCCAAGAAAAAACTTAAGCTGTGAGTATTTGTAAGGGCATTAAGGTACTCATCAGAATATTAAGATCAAAAGAAGTTTTTCATCTTTAAAGCAAAGTAAGTTATCAAATGTTATGTGTGTATGCATATATAAGTGTACCTTGGGTATGTGGATACATAATGTGTTTGGAACAGGCTTCTCAGGGGGTTATTAATTATGGATATTCTACAAAGATGGGAGAAAACTCTTAAACTCTTGTCCACGCTTTAATGCTTCTTTTTCCATCTTAGAAGAGGTCCCCTAAAACAGCAAGAGCAAAATATAATGCCTCTGTGTGACTTTTAGAAACACCATGGTAATGTGACCAGCTGGAGAAAAAAAAATATTCAAACATAGTGAACAGGCCAGATATTTCAGGAACAAACAGAAATGAGGAATAATAAATGCCAACACCACAACTGTTTGTATGAGATGGATTTCTTTTTCAGAACTGGATTTTTAAGTTCATTCTGCTTTGATGGCATGAAAGAGGATTGGACCCAAAAGCTATGCCTGGATTGCTGATTGAAGCTTGCATGAAGCTGCTCCCTGACACTAAGGCCAAGTGGCATGGAATAGCCTGTATTTGCATTATTAAACTCTTCTACCCTGTAAAGTAGGGTGGCTGCAGCTACACTGCACTTGGGAGCAGTCCCTGGCCTAAGCTAACTTCTGAACTGCGCCTGAGAATTATTTGGGAGAGCAGTGTGTGGCCAAAAGCAAGCCAGGGGGCATTTCAATAATTTAACAATATAAATAATCAAGTCCAGTGATGTGCCCTGGCACTGCTTAATTTATTAGAGCAGACACAGCTGACATGGCCAGCTGCTGATCCTTTAATAGCACGGAAAAAGCACAGATGGTCTTGGACTGCTCTCCTTTTCGAGCAGGGGTGCTGGGATCACGCTGAAACATATGCAGTGCTTCACCAGGAGCCAAAGGAAACCCATTCTATCAGAGCAAGCCAGGCCTCATGCTGGTAGCAAAGCTGCAGCTTTCTAGCACCACTGCCTCCCTCCCCTGTAGGACTGTACAGGAAAACAAGCTACCTTCTCCTTGGTCCCAAGTCCCTGGAGGGCTAGAAGATGCTGCTGTAGCCTACTGGGGCACTGGAGGAGGGACTGGGGTTGGTTGTGGTCCCCTATGCGCAGCAGCCAGGACCCATGCCCAGGGTTTGGAGGCAAAACTCTCCATGCATGGAGACAGAGCATCTCCTGCCCTGCTGTGCTGCTGAAGCTTTCTCACTCCAGCACAAATCCTGAAGAGAACAGCTTTGATATCTGGCTTTTGGTTTTTGAAACAGAATAAATCCTTCACTGCTGAGAAGCACAGCTCAGCCCAGGCTTAGGACGTATGCCTCTAGGCACAGCAGGCAGCTGCTGGGCAGGAACAGCCCCCACAAAGCAGGCAGTGGGATCCAGGGAAGCTGCATCCCACTTTTCCAGGTGGCAGGGGCTTGCCAAGAAGTGGGAAGGGAGCCAGTGAGGCCTTTGTTTGCCACAGTTAAAACCACAAGCAGGTTTACAGGAGGGGCTGCAGTACGTGCTGCAATTGGAGCAGTTCTCAGAACAGGTGGCATGTTTTGCTCCTCAATAGCAGTGTGTCTTGGTGCACATTTTTAATAGAACAGTTTCACCACTGGACCACTCTGGTCATTAATTTTTAACAGAATGTCTGGAAAGGCAGCAATTATTTTTTGTAAGTCACCGAATAAAAAAAAAATACTTTTTCTTTAAGAGTCTTGTTTTAAGAATTGTAATGAGCACAAACATTTAAATGACATAAAAAATTAAAAGAAATCCATGCAAGGCAGCCATGCATAGACTAGCTCCCAATGTGAGATTCGAAATGCAATTATTTTGTGTCTGTCCCTCTGTTTATGTCCGGAAGGAAAATAGGCAGCCCTGAGGAATTCAACAGTAGCACTTCATTTGCCTCACAGCATTCTGCTGTGAAGCCTCCACAGAGGAGACACATGTCATGGACCTCAACTCTTTCTCAACCTCTCAGTTAAGATTGGCATTCCAAGCTCCTGGTGACTACTGAGGGCTGACCCTCATCAATAGGGTCTGGCCTCACATCCACCGCAGTCTGGATAGTTTGATTCAATCCTCCTGTTAGAAAACTCTGTCTTCCAGCAGTGTTCATTGCCAGCCGCCACCTGACACATGCAGCATGGATGATGTTAGGCATGTACTTGTCTTTCAAAGCTTGTCTCAGACATAATCATTATCTTGCTCCAATGGATGATGGGAGAAGGACTTTCATATGCGCTTTTTCTTCATTCCCATTCATTTGCATTCACAGATCATGGCTGTTCAGGTCACATATTACCTTTCAGGGTTTGCCATACCTCCACAGATAGATTAAGAGGTTTGAGTGGGATGGGGTTGGTGCAAACCTGATACCACAGGGGGTGGGATGGTGCCTGAGAATTCACCTGGATACAGACATGACCTTAGACAATGTATCTGCGAAGTGTGGGGCTGGTTTCAGGCCACTGACATCTCTGGTCAAGTTTGCAGGTCTCACTCAGATGAATTAACTAGGAAATGAAACAACAGCAATCATACCTAATGAAAGAGTAAATATTACTTTTGGCTGCGTTCAAGCCTACAGAAGCTATAAAGACATCATGAACACAGGAGTCTGCATTCTGAGCACTGTAAGCAAAACCTCCAGAGCCAGTCATCTGCAAAAGAAGGGTGGGATTGTTTCACCTGATGCCTGGCCACTAAACCACCATTACTGCTAGATAGGCAGCATCAGGTTCTGCCATTTGCTCTATTTTCCCTCCCTGGCTTCCCAAGTACTGAATAGTTCATCATCACATTAACACCTCAACAGCTTGTCCTACTGCATGTCGTTGTTCAAATAGCAGTATGGTCCTTCTATCCATGCACTATAGTTTCTTCATCCCTTTGCCATGCTCTACCCTTTCTTCTGCCTCCACTGCTGCACTGGAGCAGCTTAAAGGCCAAGCAGGAGGCCAAATCACCCAGCCAAAGCACATGCTGCCACAGTGCTCTTTGAGAGTAAGACTATAGAGGACCATACTGGCAGCCTGCTCAACCCAGTCTCCTGCCTCTGAGAGTAACAACCACCAAGTGCCTAGGTAAGAATGGAAAAACATAGCGCACATATATTGATACTTTCTACATATATTCTTTAGTACTCCAGTAGTTTGCAATTCAAGACTTTTAGAGCCAAAGGTTTAATTGTGCTCCACAGGACGTAATGGCTTTTTTCTTCTATCCAGTTCCTTTTGAATCTACATAAACACTTATCCACAACATCCTTCAGCAGGGTGATCCTCAGCTACCCTAGTGTCGTGGTTCAGCAGTAGCAGTCATTTTCCTCCTTCTTAGTAGCTGGTGCAGCACTGTGTTTTTGACTTTCGACCTGGGAACAGTGCTGGTAACACTGATGTTTTTAGTTACTGCTCAAATGTTTAGTCTGACCAAGGACTTTCTGAGTCTCATGCTCTGCTAGGGAGGAGGGGAAGCCGGGAGTAAGCAGAGACAGGACACTTGACCCAAACTGACCAAACAGGTATTCCATACCACAGCACATCATGCCCAGGATGGAAAAACTGGGGGCAGGGACCCGGAAGAGTTGGTTCACTGCTGGGTCGGGCTGGGTATTGGTCGGCGGGTGGTGAGGATTTGTATTCTCTTCCCTTGTTGTTTCCCTTGTCATTATTATTATTGGTGGTAGCAGTAGTGATTTGTGTTATACCTTAGGTACTAAACTGTTCTTATCTCAACCAAGGGATTTACATTCTTTTGATTCTCCTCTCCATTCCCCTGGGAGTGGGGGGAAGAAAGAGGGGGTAGTGAGTGAGCGAGCTGTGTGAGTTACAGCTGGGCTTAAACCATGACACCTATTAACCACATGTGGTATGAAGAACTATCAGAATTTGCTCATTTTAAGATTCCTGTTCATTGGTATTATTTCATATTCTCTCAGTCCTTGTGTTGGAACATAGCAAATTGTCAATTAAGCTCTGTTCACCTTCTCCATGACACTCAGACTTCTGTCCTCTCTCCACACCACAGTAGTCTTTTCCAAGCTGAATATCCTCCTCTATCTAGTCATAAAAAAGAGGTTTCATGCATCTGATAATTGTAATTAACTTCCTCTATACCGTTGTGTGTGGATCATCCAGCTGATCTTCTTTGAAAAGAGACCTTGAATGCACCGGGTGCTTTCAGAAGAAACTGCACTTCTCCTCTACACAAGCAGACCATGCACATCATACTGCCTCTTCAGGGGCATGACATGGCCAATGTCTTATCAGGAATCCAGGAGTCCTCACTACAAAGGTCCCAAAATAAGATTAAACCTGCAGACAGCCTGATTTCATACTACATTGTGGATGTGAGTTGCCAGGTCTTAAACAGTACTCTAGGTTTCCAGAATTAGACCTCTTGTCAGAATTATAATGAAGATATAGATACAAAGTGAGAGAATTGCAGAAGTGCTGATTTAAAGGAAAGCAGTTGTGATCCCATACACCTCCTACTTGAAGAAGGACTTTCATCAATACCCAATCAGGTCATCTTTGGTTTTGTCCAGCTCAGTCTTCAAAATCTCCGAGGATGTATGAAAAGACGTCTCTGGGCACCTGCCCTGGTGAAAGAAGGTTTTCCTAATGCTCAACCCTAATGTCCACAGCCATGCTTTGTGGTTGTTTTTATCATTTTACCCCACCAAAAAGAATTTGATCCCATCACCTTTGTAACTGCCTTTCAAGTAGCTGCAGGCTGCCATTACATCCCACCTCAGCCTCCTCTCATGCAGTATATGCTCCAGCTCCCAGCCATACTAGTGACACTTCACTGGACCTTCTTCGGTTTGTCCACATCCATCTTGAACCAGAGAGGCCTAAAATTAGATATAGCCTTCCAGCAAAAGCTTCACTGGTGCCAAGGAGAGGGCATAATGTCTTTCCTTGATCTGTTAGCCACATTCCTCCCAAAGTGGCTCAGCATACAGTTTGGCTTCTTTGCAATTTTTGCTCATATACATCCTAGAATAAATAATCTATTACAAAGCCCCAGTCTTTGTCAGCTGCAATCAACATGATTCTGGTCAAATTGTTTGTTTAAGTAAAAGTTTTGGTAAAATATACAGCATTATATTTTCAGGCATGACAACAGATTTGTAATCTCATGTCAATCTAAACAGCATGTTGCACAGATCAATACAGTCTTTTCCTTTAGGAACTCTTTGTTTTCCTAACAGGAGAACAGCAATCACCACAAATATAGCAAAACAAGGTAATTCCTACTCCAAAACCCAAAACAAACAGGAGGTATTGCATGGGTGCCGAAAGCTGATAGGCAAACATGAGTTGACAGTGAGATAGCGATATTTTGGTATTACAAACGGCAGTTTCAACATCAGCTGCCTAGCCATTCTATTTCATTGTTGTTTTCTGTATTTGAGCAAAGTAACAATGGCCATAAAGGTGTCATGAAACTCCACTGGGTTGCCTACCTCACACATAATGCGTATGATGTCATTTTTCACTGAGCCTAATACAAACCAGCATGGCTTCAGAACACGAAAATAAACACCGCAACAGAAAGTCTTACCAAGGTAAGCCAATTGGAACGACGGAAAAGCCCAAACATGCAGGTGCTCAAGCCATTCTCTTGGGTTCCAGGATGATGTTCTAGGACAGCTCCCGGAGATTTGCTAGTGGGGACACATGGATTCACATGAAGCAAGAGGGCTGGTCTCACCTAAGCTGTTAGTTAGCTTTCAGTTTGGGACAGGGTTCCTGAGAGTGCACTTGGAAGCCTCTGCCAATTACATGGGACCACGCTATCTTTTTAACCAAGCTCATCGATCATTCAGCAGAAACAGGTTACTGCAACTCCTGAAAGTAATCTCCTGTTGACATAATCTCTAGCAGCAAGGATGGCTGAGAAAATAAAAAGCTGTAACAGCTTTTACATGAAATATCAATGAAAATTTATTGTTAAAATTTGAATATGAATGCATAATTCCACTGAAAAATCAAAAGTAGTGAATTTTTGACACAGCTAATTTTACAATAGTTACATACAAACAGGATGCAATTATTCAGAAGATCAGTCCAATCCCTCTCAATGGCACCAGAACACAATTTTCCATACAAAAGGCTATATTCTTAAGAATCTAAATAAATTCAGGCCCATAAACATGTTGCTATATTTGTTGAAAAAGGAACAAAAGAAGCAATCTAATCTGATCATATTTCCAACAAAAATTGTCTCATAAACTGTGAAACAGGAAAAGTTGAACTGTGTAAATTTCTTCTCTATTAACCCAGTTTGCTTTTAGCAGTGGTAGAAAATAAGGTAGAATGGTAGAAATGGTAGAAAAATTTTCAAAGAATAATAAATTTTTTTTGAGACTGGTAACATAAGCATCCTCTTGCTCCAAATAAATCTGAAGAGCACTGCCACTGCATTTTCCTCTCTACAGATAGAAATCATTCTCCTCCTGCTTTAGTCACAATTAAAAATCTCAGTAGCCCTAACAACTGGACCCCTGAATGACCATATAAAGGTCTCAGAACATCCCAAAAGCCCATAGCAAATAGAGTTTAAAAGGGAACCATTCTTCCTCACTCTTTGACTACCATCCTCTTATTGCTAAGGAAAGAGGCAAGCCTCCTAACTCCCAGTATGATAACTGTGAATTAGCTAGTTAGAATAAAGGGTAAATTCAAAACTAAATCACTTAAGTAGAAATTCAGTACCTAATTTACTCTAATATTAGGCCCCTGGCTCCTATTCTTTTCAGTTCATAAATGCAGATTGGCTAGAGGGACTGCAGAACACAAAGCAATAACGTAAAATTAACTATTAAAGCAAAGTATACCAAGTTCCTTTGAGTCTCATGCCTACCCACACACATACACCCACAGATACACAAAAGCTCCTCAGGAGTAACAGTTCTGAAATGTGAAAAGCTCAGTATACAACAAGGCTGCAAAATAGACTTATTACTTTTTTTTATGTACATGTCCTGTGTCATTAAGATGCTTTCCTAGAGAGAAGAAAAAAAAAAGGCCATGACATCTACATGCCTTTTTGTGCTGCTGGAGAGATAATTGCTTTTTCAATAGAAGTCATTTCAAGCTACTTGCTATACATTGAGTGACACACTGAACAAGTAATTTTGTGTTCCCACAACTGCAGCTTGGAAAGGCAGCAGAGTAATAGAGTAACAGCAAGAAACCCCTTCTCGACCCTTCAAATTATTGTATAGAAAGCACTAAAAACAACACAATGTCCAGCTATTGATTCCACAGTGGAACGTATTTCACTCCAAATTATTTTGCAACAGTTCATGTCTGCATTGCTTCTGAAAGGACTTACAATGTCCAGAAACTTAAGCAAGAAAGTTGCTAAGGTTTGGTTTTACATTGATCCCTTTAAAAAATTAGGCTGGTTTTCCATTTGAAAAGTGTTTCTTGATTTTATCAGAGGCTTCTTGATTTTGTCAGAGGCTCGATTTGCCCTTTAAAGTTCTCCTGCCTTACACCAGACAGCCAAATTTAGGCACCCAAATTTAGTTGTTAGTCCCATTCACCAAACCCTCAGTTCAAGCTGCTGAAGTTATTCTTGGATAGCACTTGCCTTCTCACAGCATCTTCCAGTGATACCATGTGCAGGTAAAAGGAGAATTGTCTGCACCAGCAAACAATGGCTTGCACCAGTGCTCTGAAATTATGCTTGTATTTATTTATTTAATAAAACCTCAGCTGTCTAGAAGCCACAGTGATTGTATACTCACCCTCCTCTTTAAAGCATCTGATGTTTTCAGACAGGTCTGTTGCTAGCCCACCCTTGCAAGCATATGTCTGTGTTTCCATCTGGAGCTCATGCTGCAGCTCTAACTTGCTCTCAAGCCTCTCATGCTTTCTCCAGAAAGGAGTCAACTCATCTGACCTGCAAAGAGAGAGGGCAGACAATCCCAGCTACGTCATTTGAACAAGAATTAAGACACATTTTTGTACGTAGGAAACAAAACAAAGCTTTTGGGGCATGGAAAGCTTGAACAGTTCTGAATAGGAGAAAAAGGACTGCAGTGCTCCTGCTGAAAGGCAGGGTGGAAAAAGAGTAAGAAAGTCTGGAGCTGCCACCTCCATATCAAATGCTACCATGCAGAACTGGATTCAGTGTTGAGCTCAGACTGTACCATTCACCATATGTCATAGTAGATGCTTTACAGCACTGAGAGAAAGAGATCTGAGGAAGGCCAACACCATTTTTATTCAAAGCCTAAGGCCTTTCCCAAGGATTCTCCAATATCTGGCTAAAACTGATTCAACTTGCTGAGGAAGGGAAAAGGAGTTAAACTAAGTTTATTATTGTGTGTCCCAGTCCACTTTCCCTTCTCATCCATGCCCTCTTTCCCAAAACAGTCTAGCATGTTGTCATGGTTTAAGCCATAAATCATGCAGTTTGCTCACTCACTCCCCCCTCTTTTTTCCCCCCCACTCCCGGGGGGGGGGGGAAGGGGAGAAGAATAGAAAGAATGTAACTCCCTTGGTTGAGATAAGAACAGTCCAGTAAATAAGGTATAACACAAATCACTACTGCTACCACCAATAATAATAATGACAAGGGAAATACAAGGGAAGAGGATGCAATTGCTCACCACCCAACGACCGAGCCGTGAACTCAATCTTCCGGGTTCCTGCCCCCAGTTTTTCCATCCTGGGCATGACATGCTGTGTTATGGAATACCTCTTTGGTCAGTTTGGGTCAGGTGTCCTGTCTCTGCTTCCTCCCAGCTTCCCCTCCTCCCTGGCAGAGCATGAGGCTCAGAAAGTCCTTGGTCAGACCAAAAACATTCTAAACCGTAACTAAAAACATCAGTGTTATCAGCACTGTTCCCAGGCCGAAAGTCAAAAACACAGTGCTGCACTAGCTACTAAGAAGGAGGAAAATGACTGCTACTGCTGAACCACGACACGTGCAGATGGAAATAGGATAGATCCTTCTGAAAAAGCAAGTTTATTTTTACAATGTACACTGACAGCCATTAACAAACAAAACAGAAAGCAAAAGGTTAATACTGAAAGCATGCATGATTTTACAGAACAGTCAAACAGAATTTCTCACTGAATAAATCAAAGCAATGAAAACAGAAAAAGGAGCATGGTGAAACCCATACTTCGATCATAGATAAAATACATGCAAAATTTAAAGCAAGTTTTGCAAGCAATTCACTAACTGGTTGTTCAGATTCCATGACTTTTCATAAATAAAATAACAAATACGCAGGGTAAAAATCCAGATGCAGCATTCCTGTTTTCCCATCTGCAAGTCCAACTCCAAGACAAATTATTTGCCTTCTGTACTTGGACTCAAAATTAGAAATAAGTAAAGCTGGTTCACTTTTGGCTCAAGGGACTGGCTTTGAATTGGCTTGCTGAGCTAGAGAGCAGCAATAAGCTTTCTGTTTGTAGACTATAATCTTAAATTTGGCACTCGTTCTCCCTGCAATTCTCTGGCACAATGGAATCTATTCAGATTGCCTACTTTAGTTGCCTAACACAAGTGCTGAACATGTCAAAACTGGATGTCTGGCCACAGCAGGCATCAATAATAAAATAGTTCTGAGTACCCAGCTTAGGGCTACTTAGCCTGTAGAAAGAGTCAGGCCTGAAAGAAGGCCCCTGAAGAAACAGTCAAAGCGGTAAAGAAGGTGCCAACTTCCCCTGCTGCTTGGAAGGCCCTTAGCAGCAAGGAATTAATCCTGAAAGTTTCCTTGGGAGTGCTAGCACATCGCTGAATAGACAATTGTCCAAATGAGAGGAGATGTGCTCTCAGCAGGTGCTTCTTTGAAAATTTTGCAGTAAACGTTTGTGCCTGCAGGAGTTCAGAATGACGAGCCCTCTCCTCTGGGCACTGCATTGCTGATATGTCCCCTCATACTGCCCCAGTGAGCAGAGCCCCAGCTCAGGAAGGGCAAACCTGCTGCCTTTCAGCTCCAAACATGGGGTCAGTGGGGAAGTGAGGCTATTGCCCTCTTCTCCCATGGGTGTACCGTTTGTTGCCTCACAGAGCCCATGTTTTCACAATCTCACATACCAAGGCAGCAAAGAAGATACATTTCCCTAAGCCATTCTTGAGTTAAGTGAAGTAGCCTCCAGCTGCAGACTAGGAGATGATGTACTGCTGGCAACACAGCGAAATTTTGGTTTGATATATTGTATAACATATATTTATATATACAGACACACCATAAAATATGAATATACATATGCTATAGAATCATAGAATCATAGAATAGTAAGGGCTGGAAAGGACCTCAAGATCATTGAGTTCCAACCCCCCTGCCATGGGCAGGGACACCTCCCACTAAACCATGCCATCCAAGGCTATGTCCAACCCCACCTTGAACGCCGCCAGGGATGAAGCATTCACAACCTCCCTGGGCAACCCATTCCAGGGCCCCACCACCCTCACAGTAAAGAATTTCTTCCTCAGATCCAATCTAAACCTCCCCTGTTTATGTTTAAACCCATTACCCCTTGTCCTCTCACCACAGTCCCTAATAAAGAGTCCCTCCCCAGCATCCCTATAGATTTATATAGTTTGTACAATTTATAATACATATCTTAAACATTGTCATATGTGTTACAAACAGATGCATTTATTATAAACATTTCTATGTTCTACATAAGTTACATATATTCACTGATATCTTATTCAGAAAAAATACAGTTCAGAGGGTTCTTTCAGTCATTCTGGACTGAATTCTTGGAAGCACCTGCCACTGCAAGAAAAACTTTATCCCCAGAATAGGATGAACAAATGTAAATATGGGGTTCAACAAAAAGTAGTACAGCAGTGAAAATCTCATCAACAGCTGGAATGATATAAAGCAGTCAGTGAAACTGATGCTCCACTTCCTCTGATACGTTGGAGGGAAGGAATGCCATCCAGAGGGACCTTGACACGCTTGTGAAGTGGGCTGATGCCAACCTGATGAAGTTTAACCATGCCAAATGCAAGGTCCTACACCTGGGTCGGAGCAATGCCAGGCACAGCTACAGGTTGGGTCGGAGGAGATTCAGAGCAGCGCTGCGGAGAAGGACTTGGGGGTGTTTGCGGATGAGAAAATGAACATAAGCCAGCTTCAGTGTGTGCTTGCAGCCCAGAAAGCCAACCGTATCCTGGGCTGCATCAAAAGGAGTGTGACCAGCAGGTCGAGGAAGGTGATCCTGCCCCTCTACTCTGCTCTCGTGAGACCTCACTTGGAGTATTGTGTGCAGTTCTGGTGTCCTCAACATAAAAAGGACATGGAACTGTTGGAGCAAGTGCAGAGGAGGGCCACGAGGATGATCAGGGGACTGGAGCACCTCCCGTATGAAGACAGGATGAGAAAATTGGGGCTGTTCAGCCTGCAGAAGAGAAGGCTGTGTGGAGACCTCATAGCAGCCTTCCAATACCTGAAGGGGGCCTATAGGGATGCTGGGGAGGGACTCTTCATTAGGGACTGTGGTGAGAGGACAAGGGGTAATGGGTTTAAAAACAGGGGAATTTAGATTGGATCTGAGGAAGAAATTCTTTACTGTAAGGGTGGTGGGGCCCTGGAATGGGTTGCCCAGGGAAGTTGTGAATGCTTCCTCCCTGGCGGCATTCAAGGTGGGGTTGGACATAGCCTTGGATGGCATGGTTTAGTGGGAGGTGTCCCTGCCCATGGCAGGGGGGTTGGAACTCGATGATCTTGAGGTCCTTTCCAACCCTTACTATTCTATGATTCTATGATTCTTCCATTTTTAAGCATGAATAAATGAAGTATAAATGTAGATCAAGCATAACTCTTGCAACATGTCCAATCCTGTCTTCCTAGTTTCTGATTGAATTGGTTTATTTCGTGACTTGTTTTTTTCCCTGTACTGCTATTCTAATTCAGCATGACATGCAGGCATTGTACATCAAAAAATTGTAAAATGTACAAATAAATTTCATGCATAGCTACAGCAAGTCACACTAAAGTTAAGCTGGTCTGCCAAATGTAAGCCTGCAAAAATATCATGGTAAATTTTATTCTACAGGCAAATATAGAACAATTTAGCTGGATTCAGTGGATACTCTGAGCTTATATCATCACAAGCGAGTACACAGCATGGATGACCACCGAATACTATTAAGAAAGTTCTAGCAGTGTTTTGTCCATTTGATGAAATCACAAGCATTTTTCAGTTTGTTATCAGTGTGCTAGAAAGAGAAGGCTATAAGACCCACAGTCCTTTTCCTCAACAGCAACAGTATGCAAAATGTGACTTTATAACCTCTGACCTGTGTCAGCCCTCTTACATACACCCCCGCAACTTTTCTAGAAATTGTCTTCTGGGTACTTTTGTTTTCCTGTGAAATAGAGCATTCTTTCCTTCTGAAGTTGTTTGGCATTTTTCAGAAAATACATTAGAACATAGGGGGCAGCATCAAAAAGGGTTTGATGGGATTTTATGGGTTTTGGCCACAGGTTATTTCCTCTCTCAGGATGCTACTTGATCAGCACCAGCCTCATCCGCAAGTAAAAAAAAAAAACAAATGCCCAGACGTCATAAATGTCTGGTTGTCAGGTACAGATATCCTGCAGATCTGGCCATAATCATTTACAGGTTCAATGTCTTCTAGGCTCCATAAATATAACTCAGTGTATCAAGGACAGTAACCAGAAGTCATGAAGAAAAATCTAGATTATGCAAAATTCAGCTGTGTCCCTGCTTAGCAGCACAAATTGCTTTAACCCCAGGAACCAGCAAGTGTACTGCAGAAAGAAAGCTACAACTTATAAAATCACACAATTCAAATTACAGTGCTTGTAAAAAAGAGGAAATTACCTTTGAACATTAAGTCACAAACATAAGGTGATTGGCATGTACTATTTATTCCTGCATAACTTATATGACACCTCTGGTGTCCAAAGTAGTGTATCAGTTGAGTTCAGATGAAGAACTGGTCATGAGGCAGAGTCAGTTGAAATGTACAGCTCATACTCCAAGAGACAAAATATTGTGAGCTGTATTCTGGCTTTAGATTCTGATATTACTTATTTGCCTCTTCATTTATGCCCTATTTGCCTGCTCAGATAAATGAGGCATGCATCACCCTATCACTGCAATTCACCTCCTTATTAATAGATACATATGCCAGGACATACACATCTCAGTGTCAGTATCCCTTGTCAATGATCTCTGCTTGCTCATAAGTCACCATGAAGGCCCCCAATTCCTCCACCTCATGGCTGTCTTTCCTCATCAAACCTTTAAATGGGTTTATCATACAAAAACATTGCTCAGGCTAAAATTAATCTTCAGTACCACAGAGGACTGAAACTTGATTGTTGTGGGAATTCCTCTGGCTTTGAGCATTTAAATTCTCAGCCACAATCCTGTGTTAATATAGAAGATATTGTGTCTTGAATAGGTTTGTGTCTTCCCAGAACAATGTTAGATTAGAGCTTAACATTTCTGTAGCGCTCAGCTTCTTGTCAAATGCCTTTTATGCTTTTTTTTTCTCCTTGCAAAAATACATCCAGCTTTACCTGGTACATACTAATGAGTCCAAGCTTCTTCTGTTTACATGCTGGGAGTTTCCTAGAACTAAACACTGATTAAACCAATTTTGGATTGTTTAGACTCGAGAAGTAAAGCATGCCTAAATAAATCCAACATATACTGATAATGCATTTAACGGTAGATTGCTGAAAATCACAACAGCTATGCCTATACATGCAAATCAAACAGCACCAAGGCATATTTCAGACTCAAGACTGCCAGTCTCCATCCTTTACACCATTAAATTGTTAGTGATCCATGACATAGTTCAGGACCATACCATCCAACACTACCCAAAAAATTGCAGTTATGATTCAAAAGTCAGCATGGATAGGCAGTTGTCATGCAGCAGCTTGTATTAAAGAGGAGGATGGTTTAGCAGTGTGGATGCAGGGTGTCCCACATCATTCACTAACAGCACCAGGCAGCACTCCCAGACAGTTTCAATTAATTGATATTGATACAGATATAGCAAGAAGGTCCCTCTCTGTTACTCCAGTCATAAGAGTTGTACCTGGCCTCATTTCTGCTCCTAAAGGGAGAGAGCGGGAGGGAGGGAATTTCTGCCCCAAACCACTGCTTGAATGTGCAGGATGCTAGCATTTGTTGCAGTGGCCAAACTGCCGAGTCCTGGGAGAATGGTCAGAGCTTTTACAAGAAATGAAATCCGAACCAGAAAAAAACTCAGCTGAATGTGTCATGGGATTATTTGCATCATCATCTTTATTTCATTTGGTTTACTTGGATTTCAGATCAGCTCTTGAGAACACAAAGTACTTTGGACACCATATGAAGTCCTCAAGTCAAAATGTTATTAAGATAAATTTGAACTCCCTCTTTAGGGAGTAGACAAAATCAAATCCAACACCAAGAATGAGAAACACTCACTTCAATAGCCGTGGGAGAAATAAAATGCTGTTAAAATAAATTCACAGTGAGAAAAGACTGCTCCTCGCATTCTGTCTCAAATTGCATTTTTAGAGAAATATTTTGTTAAGGTTAATACTACTTTTAAAGTTGTTGTGGAGAGCAGGGGAGAAAATAATCTTTGGCTTTCAAAAAATTGTGCTTTGCAGCCTTCAGAGGATCTTTTATGATTTTTGAACTTTTAGTGTCTCTACATACCTCTCTTCCATATGCATATAGGACCCTTGGCTGAGTGCTTATTGACCAGGTATATGTCATCTTGCCACATAAATACTGTTCTATTGACATTTCCCATGCTAAAAAAGCCTTTCTTTGGCTGTTTAAAATTCACCATGCAATAGTCAGTGTTTGTAGAAAGGTGTTAAATAAATAGAAGGGGGAGGAAGAAAGGAATTAAAATGCTTCAGGCAAAGTTTCCCATCATCTCCTTCTTACTGTAATTATCACCAGAAAGCACAGAAAAAACTTGTCTAAAGCAAAATGATTTATTTAACAAGGTAAAGTAATAAAAGTCTCATTCTGATTTTCTGATAATAGTCAGTATCAGTAAGAAGAAAGTCAGCTCCTCAGTATTTTACACTCTTCTCAAGAGTAAATGACAAGATTCAAAAGAGCCAGTACGGATGCATTTGGGAACATTAACCTTATTCCCATCCAGACTCTGATCTTGCCTGTCTGCAATGTTCCAACTTCCAAGTAAGTATTCAGCTGTGCCGTTTTCATCAACATCTCTGCTCTCAAGTGCCTCTGTGCTGCAGGGGACAGTTTGCAGTCAAGACAGTTTGCTCAGCGGGATGCTGTATATTGTGCTGACCATGGCCTGTCCTCCCTCTTTAAAGAGAAGAGAGAAACATCTGTAAAATAAGCCTGATTTTATGAGGAGCTAGAAGTTATTGCTAAGAGAAGCAAGGCAAGAACAGTGAAAAAAGTAGGATAGGTCCAGGAGGGGACATAGGAGAAGAACAAGCCCTGCGTTTCTGTGCTTTTTATAGCTGCAGAGGGATTACCATTTAGACGTTGATGTTTGCCAAAGTAAATCAAATATTTATTAAGAAAATCGCCGGCTTGGGTGGAAAACTGGAGCTCTTCAGAACCGATTATGAGCTTACCCGGAGAAAATGAAGACTTTTATTAAAGAATCACCCTTTTTAAACAAAAGTGAAAACCAGACCTTGACACAGCATAGTCAGAGCAATTACATTGCACCTCAACATTTGGAAATAACCCATGTTTTCCAGCATTTGATTTCTGATGTCGCTCAGCTTTCCACTTGTACATCTAAATGAGCTACAGATACTGCTATAGGCAATGCGAGTAGAACAGGTTGTGTTACACAGTATTCTGATGGGGGTGATTTCTACTTTCTTACTGCTCTAGAGAAGATTACCTTGCAAGTGTTTGCTGCAGTGCTTGATTATACCTGACTGAAATATAAAATAAAAAAAAAAAAAAAAGAAGAAACTGTATGTCCTTGCCAGGAACCATAATCATCTAAAAACTCTAATTGCAATGGGTTTCCTTTTATCTACAAAAAGGAATCACACCATCTTATGTTGAATGCCTTTACTGGAAAAAAATAAAACTTATGTGAGTGAAATTCATAGTGGTTTTATGCTTTGAAACAGCCAGACTTCATCAGTTCTGCCCCAATAATATCTCTGCTGCAGACAAACTCTTTAGAAACCAGAAGACAGAATACAGAGAAAATAAAATGAGTATTGCATAAACATCTTTCTCCTGTTACCCAGAATGGAAGCTGTTCCCACAGATATTGTGCGAAATTATTCCACCAGCTGGTTTGGTGTAGAAACATCTTGGGGTTTTTGTCTACTTGTGAGAGACCCCGAATTTGACATGAGAACACACACTAATGAACTTAGAAGAGGCTCAGGTTAAGGATACTTAAACAATAGCTGTAAATCACACGGTTTTCAAGCACTTGAACAGCATGTTAAATGTAATAAGGCTTTGGAAAAGAAAAAAAATTTACAGCTGCTCTTCTTGGATGGTCATTATTTCTTGTAGTTTCCAGTTGTTATGTTACGGAGCATGATCATGACGGCTCTGTTGTCCATGGTCAAGGAAACAGCTGTGAACAGCTGGCATATTTTATAACCGTTCTTATTGCAGGGTCATACGATAATTTGTGTGAATTACCATCAGAGATGGAAATTTTCTCACGTCAATGTGAGTTGACAGATGTTGTGTCTTTGACGTGTAAGAGCCTGCATAAGGACTTGATAGTTTTGTCACATTTTGAAGAGGACAAAGAGATAGTCGTGAGATGACCAGTTTAAAGAAATAAAGGTACTGCAGAAGTTCAGTTGTCAAAATGTGTAACAAGAAAAGATTCAATGAAAACTAAAATGCTATTATTTCTATAGCAATAGCAACAGCATTGGGTGGGGAGGAGACTCAGAGCAGCCCTGCGGAGAAGGACTTGGGGGTGTGGGTTGATATAAAAATGAACATGAGCCGGCAGTGTGCACTTGCAGCCCAGAAAGCCAACCGTATCCTGGGCTGCATCAAAAGGAGTGTGACCAGCAGGTCGAGGGAGGTGATCCTGCCCCTCTACTCTGCTCTTGTGAGACCTCACTTGGAGTATTGCGTGCAGTTCTGGCGTCCTCAACATAAAAAGGACATGGAACTGTTAGAACAAGTGCAGAGGAGGGCCACGAGGATGATCAGGGGACTGGAGCACCTCCCGTATGAAGACAGGATGAGAAAATTGGGGCTGTTCAGCCTGCAGAAGAGAAGGCTGCGTGGAGACCTCATAGCAGCCTTCCAATACCTGAAGGGGGCCTATAGGGATGCTGGGGAGGGACTCTTCATTAGGGACTGTGGTGAGAGGACAAGGGGTAATGGGTTTAAACTTAAACAGGGGAGGTTTAGATTGGATCTGAGGAAGAAATTCTTTACTGTGAGGGTGGTGGGGCCCTGGAATGGGTTGCCCAGGGAAGTTGTGAATGCTTCATCCCTGGCGGCGTTCAAGGTGGGGCTGGACATAGCCTTGGATGGCATGGTTTAGTGGGAGGTGTCCCTGCCCATGGCAGGGGGGTTGGAACTCGATGATCTTGAGGTCCTTTCCAACCCTTACTATTCTATGATTCTATGATTACATGACAACTATATTTCCAGAGTTATCTAACATTTATATCAGGGTTCCATTCCTCTTTTCTTGCATTAGCTTGTCTACCCTCCCACTCCCACCTCCTTTATACACATATTTACTCATCCCTATGCTACTACCCCTCAAAATTTCAGGCTTTCTCTCAGCCTTCCTAAATGTAGGAACTATTACATATTTGTTTCTAAACAAATCCTTACAACCCAAGCCATGCCAACACTGTGCATTCCAGCTCTCTGCGTCGTAGTCAGGACTGCAGCCTCCTGGAGGAGTCCCTAGCATTTTGCCTTGCCCAGAGCTCAGTATCTTCCCACATGTTAGACAGACCCCTTCACATCTCCCCAGATTATATCCAAAATCACTATTTCCTAGGTATCACTGGGGTTATCTCTTCCTGCTTCCGTTTCTGGTGCCTCATCAATGACACCAACACACCCCAACAGAATTGTGTACCCCTGCCACCACCCTACACCTGCGCTGCCCCTCACCACCCTTGCACTGCTGAGGTTGTCCACTCTCACCTGACCTGAATGATTTAAATAAAAGTATTTTATTTAAAGCATTCAAAATGATTTGATTTTAAAATATTTTATGATTTAATATGCTTTATATTATTATTATGTTCCAAGCTCTGTCACCAAAATTCCTGAAGTGGCAGACAGAAAAAAATATTAAAAGAAAAATTTCTGGCTGTGCACCAGCACAGCCCAGCTAGAACTGTGGCCCTTCTATTTTTCTTATTTAATGAAGATTGATGGAATGTGACCCGGTTGTATACACATGAAAACTGTATCTCATTAGTTGATAATCTTTATATATGTGTCAAATTCTACAACTTGCATTAATGCACTAAGGAAAGATTCCTATAGTCATTACAAGATAATGAAGACATTGTGATCTCTGCTAAATCTCTTACAGGAAGATAAAATGAACCAAAATTAATCTAAACTAAAATATCTGAAGGTTATGTGTCATGAGAGCTTGAAAAATGTAATGACCTACAAGCAATGTCCAGAGAATCTAACACAGTGGATTTTGAATAGTATTTAAATGCCAAAAAGGCAGAGCTCTCTACTTCAAAATGAAAAATACCAAGTTACAGATTTCTGTAAATTCTAGAGCAATGAGAAGAGTAACAAGATAAATGAGAGGAAATGAATGATAGGGAAAGAAATAAATTTCCTAGACCCTTATGGCACAAAGCTTGGCATTAAGTTTTTCTGGTTTACCAGCATTTTTCTGGGACTTGCATACTTTTATTTTTGATTTTGGCTCCTCCACCACAACTATTTTGTTTACTTTCTCTGAATTCTTCTATAATACTTTCTGAAGTTTAAGGAATTGTGTGAAGATGTTAACATACACTGTACAGCATTTTTTCACCTAGGAACGCATACCACAGTAAAGACTCTAGGCAGAGTATGTGTATGGGGAAGCTCGAGCAGCACCATAGAAGTCTTCTGACTTTAAAGCTCACTTTCAGGGATGCCAGGTCCCGACCACAGGAGATGCTCTAGCAGAAGCATTGTCTTACCTGAAACAACCTCACACAAGAAGACATGAGTTTCCCTTGACCACTTTCACATCCCTCTGTTTCCAGAAACATGGGTGAAGGTCCTATTGAAAGCAGAAAAGAGTGTTTTGAAAGCAGTAAGACTGCCCGTCTCCAGGCTGGATTGATGACCAGAGAGAAGCAGCAGCCTTACACATTATCACTGCTCAGCATAGTGCATGTTGTACAACTGCCACTACCCCATCTTCACTGCAACTGCACCCAACCTTGGTAATAGTGTGAAAGTGTGCCAAGTGGATGTTTTACTTCTAGCCAACAAAGTGATCAAAGGCACCCTTAGGCTACACAACCCCTGAAACTCTTGGATATGAAGTGAATAGAAGTATGTAGTATAGACTGTATTCTGTTAATAACCCACAGGGCTGGCACTAGACTGTGCATCAAAAAATAGTTATGTCTAACAAGCAACTGTGTGTGGTAGAACAAACTGTTCTGAAGATCACCCCATACTTAATAACTCAGACCTTGGCACACAGCATGGATCTCGGTGCCACATGCACCGATAGTTGCCATCTCTTACTGCTGCCCTACAAATACGCTGTCATGCTGCTGCCTTTTCCTCCACTAGTGCTCATGCTTCCAAGCAAACATGCCTCTCCTCTTGCTGTCTCCTGCCTAATCCTCAGTGTTGGCTTACTCATACACCTTCTGAAGCAGTGAGAGTGTTTCTATGGAGGTAAATGACATAAGGTCAGAGTCACTGCAGCTGCAAAGGTGGCTACCTTACCTGAAGACTAGTAGTACTGCAAAGATGCCTAAAACATTAAACCGAGAGTAATAAAATAAGCCTTGGTAATTCTGCACAAGCTAAGCCAGCCAGAAGGATTTTGAGAGGGATTTTCAGTGTTTATATTCTCATAAATTAATTTTTACTACCTAGGAATAGTATTCTGATTATAACAAAAAAATCTCAACTAAGGAGTTGCATGGTACCCTCATAAACCTGTAAAATAACAATGCAAATGCACAAGCATTTGTATTTTTTTGGTTAAGTGTATCACAGAATGCTGATGTGCAGAGTGGAATTATGTTCTCAGGAATAAATCTCTGGAATCACCTCTGGATCTATTCACTTATGTCATATTTTATCCATTACAGGAGCATTTGAACACCTTCCAACTACTTACAATACAAATAATCTCTGTCTCCTTTCCCACAATAGGATAGCATTCATATTCAGTTCTATGCTAGCAGATTAGTTGGTTTGTGTATCTCATGTCTGTACATTATATATCACAGCTTGTCCAGTGTCTCTGGGTACAACGTAGAGTAAGTATAATAAGAAATAACAGAAATAATGTAATATATTGTTTATCTGGTGATATGGTGCGTATACACAAGCCTGAGAAATTGAATGGGTAAACATTGCATTTGCTTTTGAAAGTGAGCTTTATTTATCACACCAGCATTTCTTTCATTTTGTAGAGGCAGATTACCATCTCTGCTCCGGAAGATTTCTTCTCGCACTGGTTCAACCCCACATGCATTTCCTTGTAAGATAAGCCCTCCATGAAATACTGGTAGTGAGATTTTGATTTTCACTGTCATTTAATAAAAAGGACTTAATTAGTCATTCTATAGGAGTCTCCCTGGAAATATCAAGCTCTCTTTTAGCAGGGAGACGTTTCACTTGCAAATCATAGGATACCAAATTAAGAAGATAAAACTGGCAAATAACTTTTAAATCAACAGAGAATAGATGAACAATTCATAATTAATTATTTGGGAATGAATGCCGCCTCAATTTATCATTGAATATTTGCTAAGCCAGTACATGCACTTGTATGCTTTTTAGTGCCTTTATAGGGTCCCTACTGAACATTGTCCCAATCCATTCCATGACTGATATATGGTCAGGTCACTAGTCCTTCATTGATTTCTCTGCAAAAAAAAAAAAAATGTCTAAAGGATGATGACCACAGCAAACTAAATATTCAATTTCTTCACGGATAAAAGAATTAGGAATTTCAAAGTTTGTGCCTATTGCTTTAACGTAACTGGCTGTAAACAGTTTTAATGATTTGTTGAATCTCTGTATACACAATTTTAAGACAGCTTGATATTATGAATTCTCTGTGTTTAATTTGTGAAAAATGCAATTTCACTTCATACACAGAGCTTGTCTTCCCTCTCTATTGGCTGTTTTGTCTCATCATTTTTATTTGAACTGAAATTCCCAATGATGGTGATTTAGGGATAAGAGCTGAGCAGCGATGCCATCTTCTGCCAGCAAGTGTCACATAACCTGCTATGGAGACGTTCGTCAGCTATTCACTGCTAACTTTCTCACTCATATAACCACACATGCAGCATAATAAGAGTATTAACAAGATCCTTCTTCTACCGTGGTCACTATGTGCACCATCATATACATCACTTCTGGACATGTGGTGGTACTGTGTACGTGCATCAGGTCTCCTAGGTGATTTCACATGCACATCTCAGGCCATAGCAAGAAGGCCCTGAGCATGTCAGCTGTAGGAAATACATTTCATTCCCAGTCTTATGATGAAAAAGCCCACTGAGACTTCAGGAGGGAGAACGACAGGGAAGAGCCTGTAAAATCCCAGAAAAAACAACCAGCTCACTTCAGGCTGTCTTCCCATCTCCAGTCTACTCTACAGACTGGTTGAACTCTTTTAGTATTTAAATTTTTGTCATACTCTGTTCGCGTGGAAATTTCGTGGGATAAAATATTCACCATCACACTGGCCAGCTGCTTTCCTAAGCCTAAATTTCAAGAGAGAGGAGGCCTATTAAAGTTTTAATTGACACAAAAAAATTTGGTCTGAGTAGAGAAGCAGAGGTCTGTCCAGGAGAGGAGGCAGAAAGCTAGCTACATGCCAGAGCAGAGACTCTGGAAGGAGAGGAGTACCATTGCTGCAGGAGGATTCTGGACACTCCATGCCCAAGGACAGCCCCAGAGCCAGAAGAAAATTAGAGCACAGGTATATGTGAAGACACTTTGGTTCTGATTTCTTGTGCAAGGTAAAGAATTACCATTTTCTGGATGCTTTTTTCTGCATCCCCAGTCAGAACTCTGAGAAAGAGTGAGCAACTTCATGTGAAGGGCACACAGGGATCACCATGGCTTCTAGCTAGTTCAGGCTTCTAGGCATTAATACCCTGCTTCTGAGAAAGATGCCCAGGCTTCACATAAGAAGTTTATGGGAGAGACCAAGAAAACTATACCAGAATTATTCAATTGGCAGAAAGCTTAAAGGTACACAGGATCATCAGGAGCCAACCCAGCAGTATGATGTGCACACTGCTTCTTTAAAAAGTTTGGATTGAAATTTACATTTTTGCAAACTTCAGGATTCTCAGAATTTACCTGGGACTTTGTCCTGGGTTCAGCAGCAGCAGTCATTTTTCCTTTTTTCCTGCTTGGTAGCTGGTGCAGCACTGTGTTTTTGACTTTGGGCCTGGGAACAGTGCTGATAACACCAGTGTTTTCAGTTACTGCTTGGTGATGTTTAGGCTGGCCAAGGACTTGCTGAGTCTCATGCTCTGCCAGGGAAGGGGGAAAGCCAGGGGGAAGCAGAGACAGGACACCTGATCCAAACTGACCAAAGAGGTTATTCCATACCACAGCACATCATGTCCAGGATGAAAAAGAACTGGGGGCCAGAACCCGGAAGAGCTGTGGTTTTAGTTCACAGCTCGGTCGTAGGGTGGTGAGCAGTTCTGTCCTCTTCCCTTGTATTTCTCTCGTTGTTATTATTATTGGTGGTGGTGGCAGTGGTTTGTTTTGTACCTTGATTGCTGGGCTGTTCTTGTCCCGACCCGTGGGAGTTGCGTTCTTTCGATTCTTCTTCCCATTCCTCCCCCCCCCCCCCCCGGAGTGGGGGGGAAGAAAAAAACTCTTCCCTTGTATTTTTCTCTTGTCATTATTATTATTGGTGGTAGCAGTGGTGGTTTGTGTTACACCTTAGTTGCTGGACTGTGCTTATCTCAACCTGTGGGAGTTGCATTCTTTCGGTTCTCCTTCCCATCCCTCCAGGAGCGGAGGGAAGAAAGAGGGGGAAGTGAGTGAGTGAGCAAAACTGTGTGTGGCTGAGAAGCTTAAACCACGACAGACTTCAAACCAGGACATCTCAGTAAAATGCAGCCCAGATAACGAGATCCAGAAGCAGCAATTAACGAATGCTCAAAGAAAAAACATTTGCTTTCAATGTTACAAAACCAGTTTCTGTACAAACACATTTTATTTAGACTTCCAAAAAATATTTTGAGAGTTTCCAACACTATTCTCACTATTCTACATCAATGTTTGCCATATCCTGAGATTCTCATTCAACTTTTATTCAGTTTGAACCCAGGACTGAGGAGGGAAAAAGAAATGAACCTTTCAGGATTTACTGCTCAGTGGGAATTTGTCTCCTGAATCATTACTATCTACATGTTGCATGTAGGCCACTCCTTTGGACTTGCATGCAACTAAGCTGTCCTTGACAAGCTCCTTTTTCTGATGTGAGAATTCTTGGTAAAGGAAATCTGAGGGATATATCCATTTTTTCTGGAGCTTCCAGACTACTGTATGTGAGGAGGCTCCTTAGATTTTGTTGTCTATGCATAACCCAACTGAACAGCACCTTCTTAGGCAACTCTAGAACTAGATAGGGCTGCTGGAGAAGAAGCATATTGGCTGTAGAATAAATCTCATACGTTCAAGATGCTTGGGTTTTCCTGTATATAAGCAAATCACTTGTACCCCCATAAACAGTGGGTCCTACCTTTCTCAATAGCAGAGGCCTTGTTGTGCATTTACCATGCTTCTTATGAGCACATACTTCTGTCTGACATTTCCAAGACTCAGATTTCACCTTTCTTACCCAGAAGCACAAATCAGCTTCCCATAGATCACCAACAGTAAGACCCCATGGCAAGAGCTAAGAATATACTGAAGGCAAGGTCAATATAACTAACCTCTCTCAGCCCTCACATAGATTTTCTTGAGGAAAGTTGTTTCATTCTTATGTGCCCATTCCCAGGGAGACCCCACTGTGATGGATCCCCAGGTACTTCTGCACAAGAACAAACTACACTGAGAGCATTAACAAATTTTTCTATGAAAAATGTCAACCCAGGAGGTAACTGCAGAGAAACTGGGTCCAATTCATGACTAGGCAAGTAAAATAAAACTGTTGATGCTCAAAATATTTAAAATTTATTAACCTGATTTTTTTTTCATGATTATTCATTCCTGCTGCAACAAATATGCTATTTATTCCCCTAAATTTCAAGTCACTTTGCCTGGTGGTATTTTTTCTCTAAGTTGGCCAAAATATTTGTGTCTGGAGCATTACGATATCTCTGCAAAGCCAGTGGAATGGCTTGCCAAATAATGTCTGTGAACACATACAAAAGCTGGAATGAAAAACAAGATGCTGATGTTGGCCTATAAACCGAAGGGCAGGTTTCAAGGTCAGCAAGAGGTAAGTGGTTTGTTTGTTCCCCTGGGGGTAAGTATTAGGCATCTGAGGCATAGAAGGGAACTAAACCCAGGTGTCTCATTTTCTAAGGAAGTGATGTAGTCAGCAAGTTATTTTATAATATGAAGGGGCACATTCATCACGACTTCTCTATTGCCACCTAAAAGAGAGAGATGTGTTGGGTTTTGAGAGAACAGCAGCAGATAAAAATGTTTTCACACTACGGTTTCTCAACATTCTTCTCACCTACCTTTAAATACGCAGCAGAAATACCTAAGCTTAAGCTAAGGTTTAGTCTAAGGCCAATGGAGGCAGCCATTTCCAGAGAGCTTAGGTCGGGTGCTAAGTAGAACCTCCGTCTCCTGGAGTCGCAGGTCTTCACTCACTATAAGGCAGGTAGAGGCACTTCAGCTGGAAGCTTAAAGATAGTAGAATAAACACCAGTACCAGTACAAAGGCTTTTCAGGTAACTCTCTGGGACACCTAACTGCCTCCCTGGGTTTAAAAGAAAACCATAGACACAGCTTTCAACTTTGGATCCCACCTCGTGGATTAAGTACCTAAAAGTTATGTATTTATGTCTTCTACATCATCTGCCTTTTTTTACCCTCTCCCCTCATTAGTCAACTCCTGAGTCAGTTTCAAGTTTGAATTAATTTTGACCCTTAAGGAACTACCCTGGAAAATCTCAAGAACCTTGACACTAAGGAGCTACTTGCAGCGTCTCAACAACAGCAGATTTAGAGGCAGTTCAGATGCGGCTCTTCCATCAAAGCTGGGCCTCTCAGGATTGCACTGGCCCCACAGCTGGTGGGTCATCTAAACCCTTGGCTGCTGTAAGAAGCTGCTGTTACTGATTATGCTGTGTTGCAATCCATCTGCGCATCTAACTTAAGAGCCATGGCCACCTCCTGTCCTTGTCCAGAGCTTTCTGTAGCTCTTGCAGCAGTGTAATAGGCATCTTGTTTTTCTCAGTCCCATGGAAACTAAGCATTGCATTTGCAGGATCAAGCAGCATCCCCTTTTTTGGGGCAGGTCAACATGAGCATGCACCTCATCTATATTCTGCATAGCTTCTCAGTGCACTTCTAGTCTCAATTTCAAGTATCTGTGAAAAAACCTTTAATAGCAGAGGATACAGATAACATAGAGAAAGCCTTTTGCCTCCTCAAAGCCCTCTTGTACCAGGAAGATCAGTCAGCATGCTGTTGTCTCAGGATTTAGGTGCAGCTATGTGTAGAATTATTATTACCCACTATACTGAACACAGTCATTTATAATTGTGGAAATTCAGAAGGTCACGGCAACACCATCAGTGAGGCAGTCTGCAATAAGAACTCAAAGTGAGAGCGAGCTATGGTTCACAGACAAGCAGCCAGCATTAATAGCTGTGGACACAACAGGAAGGTACAAGAAGTAATAGAAGAAAGGAAGAAAAGAAGGAAGACGATGGAGGGCAATGATAATAAATCAAACAGCTACAAGGCCCGACAAAGTACTTAGCGGAGTGATTTTAACTGAATTCAAAGTGTTATTCAGCAACTCTGTGGCTAACCGCTGGTCAATTGAAGGCTGATTTTTAAAATTATGCAGAAGTTAGCATATGCACAATAATGAACAAATCTGATCCCAAGCCAAGGGATCTGCACAAACTCTTTCCATGCATTGATGCCTATTTGTGTTGGTGAAATCTGTGTACCCATACCTCTTAAGCAGTTCATGATACTTCAAAGACCAATGAAGAAATTCAGTGAGCAAATAAAAACAATAAAACCCTAAAAATTCTTCTAGGAAGGCAGCTGTACCCCTAATATATCATGCTTGTCAAAGCAGAAGTAAAAAAAAATGCAAAATGAAAAAAATAAAACAAAACAAAACAAAACAAAAAAAACCTGACCCTGTATTAAATTGCTGATTGTTTTTTAGTCATTACTGGTCATAATCATTTGAAAAGTCTTACAACACCAGCCTGCAACTGAGTGGATTAAATACTAGTTTGGGGTAATAACTTGGATATCATGTGTTTTATAGACTAAATTCTAATAACTGGGGGCATGGAATGGAGTGTGTGCATTTCAGTATATCTATGTATGTATGCCATATGCATTTGGGAATCTCTTGAGGCTTAGTAATGTTACAAAAAAACAGAACAGGAAAGAGAACAAGACAGCTACAGTGCTGGTTTAACCTACATGCAGTTTGATTCAACACGCTTTCTTGGGACCACATTCAGGTATAAGGAGCTCATATCGAATAGACACTTAGTAAGTGCCAGTAGCACTTAAGCCAGGAGAATTGCTGAGAGGGTGGAAGCTATGCAGCTTAGATAGAACAAGTACATATAACCCCCATTTTTAAGAAGGGGAAAATGGATGAGCCGGGGAATTACAGACCAGTCAGTCTCACCTCTGTGTCTGGCAAAATCTTGGAGCAGATTCTCCTGGAAGGCATGCTGAGGCACATGAAAAACAACAAGGTGCTTGGCGACAGCCAGGAGGGCTTCACTAAGGGGAAATCCTGCCTGACCAATCTGTTGGCCTTCTATGAAGGGACTATGGAACTGATGGACAGGGGTAGAGCAGTTGATGTTGTCTACCTTGACTTGTGTAAAGCCTTTGACACTGTCTCCCATGACATCCTTCTCTGTAAGTTGGAGAGACATAAATTTGATAGGTGGACCACTCGGTGGATAAAGAACTGGCTGGATGGCCGCACACAAAGAGTTGTGCTCAATGGCTCAATGTCCAGCTGGAGACCAGTAATGAGTGGTGTCCCCCAGGGATCGGTGCTGGGACCGGTCTTGTTCAACATCTTTGTGGGTGACATGGACAGTGGGATTGAGTGCACCCTCAGCAAGTTTGCCAATGACACCAAGCTGTGTGGTTCGGTTGATACATGGGAGGGAAGGAATGCCATCCAGAGGGACCCTGACACGCTTGTGAGGTGGGCTGATGCCAACCTGATGAAGTTTAACCATGCTAAAGGCAAAGTCCTCCACCTGGGTCGGAGCAATGCCAGGCACAGCTACAGGTTGGGCAGGGAAGAGATTGAGAGCAGTCCTGTGGAGAAGGACTTGGGGGTGTTGGTCGATGAAAAAATGAACATGAGCCGGCAGTGTGCGCTTGCAGCCCAGAAAGCCAACCGTATCCTGGGCTGCATCAAAAGGAGAGTGACCAGCAGGTCGAGGGAGGTGCTCCTGCCCCTCTGCTCTGCTCTCGTGAGACCTCTGTTGTGGTTTAAGCTTCTCAGCCACACACAGTTTTGCTCACTCACTTACTTCCCCCTCTTTCTTCCCTCCGCTCCTGGAGGGATGGGAAGGAGAATCGAAAGAATGCAACTCCCACAGGTTGAGATAAGAACAGTCCAGCAACTAAGGTGTAACACAAACCACCACTGCTACCACCAATAATAATAATGACAAGAGAAAAATACAGGGAAGAGTTTTTCTTCCCCCCCACTCCGGGGGGGGGGGGGGAATGGGAAGAAGAATCGAAAGAACGCAACTCCCACGGGTCGAGACAAGAATAGCCCAGCAACCAAGGTACAACACAAACCACTGCTGCCACCACCAATAATAATAACAACAAGAGAAATACAAGGGAAGAGGATAGAACTGCTCACCACCCTACGACCGAGCTGTGAACTAAAACCACAACTCTTCCGGGTTCTGGCCCCCAGTTATTTTTTTACATCCTGGGCATGACGTGCTGTGGCATGGAATAACCTCTTTGGTCAGTTTGGATCAGGTGTCCTGTCTCTGCTTCCCCCCGGCTTCCCCCCCCCTCCCTGGCAGAGCATGAGACTCAGCAAGTCCTTGGTCAGACCAAAACATTCTAAGCCGTAACTATAAACATCGGTGTTATCAGCGCTGTTCCCAGACCGAAAGTCAAAAACACAGTGCTGCACCAGCTACTATGAAGGAGAAAAAATTGACTGCTGCTGCTGAACCCATGACAGACCTCACTTGGAGTATTGCGTGCAGTTCTGGTGTCCTCAACATAAAAAGGACATGGAACTGTTAGAATAAGTGCAGAGGAGGGCCACGAGGATGATCAGGGGACTGGAGCACCTCCCGTATGAAGATAGGCTGAGAAAATTGGGGCTGTTCAGCCTGGAGAAGAGAAGGCTGCGTGGAGACCTCATAGCAGCCTTCCAATATCTGAAGGGGGCCTCTAGGGATGCTGGAGAGGGACTCTTCATTAGGGACTGTGGTGAGAGGACAAGGGGTAATGGGTTCAAACTTAAACAGGGGAAGTTTAGGTTGGATCTGAGGAAGAAATTCTTTACTGTAAGGGTGGTGAGGCCCTGGAATGGGTTGCCCAGGGAAGTTGTGAATGCTTCATCCCTGGTGGCGTTCAAGGTGGGGTTGGACATAGCCTTGGGTGGCATGGTTTAGTGGGAGGTGTCCCTGCCCATGGCAGGGGGGTTGGAACTCGATGATCTTAAGGTCCTTTCCAACCCTAACTATTCTATGACTCTATGATTCTATGATTTACCAGGAGACCCAGTCCCATCCCACACTGCTGTGGTCAGAGCCATTTGGCTACACAGCAGCTCCCTGATCTGCCCGAGGCACTGAGTCTCTCCTTGGATAAAGGAATCAAAACATGGCCTGCATCTTCTGATGTCTTTGTAGTTTTCATTTCTGCTGTGGCCTCTTCACACACTGCCTGCTGACTGTCTGCATTTAAAGCACGCCTGACATTATTAATGAGTTTTCTGGATTAAAAATAACTGACAACAATTGTGGAACAATTCTTTTCTTCTTTTTTTTTTTTTTTTCTGCACAAGAGAAACAGCACAATGTCTTATGTATTCCCTAATTAAAAACTTTAAATGCCGTTGCTGCATAATAATGCCAAAATTAACAAAGGCATATAAACCAAATAACTGAAGACCAACAGAATAAAATTCAAAGATAAGATGAAAACATATCTTTATAATGTTTCATTGCTTGTGCATACTGCATAAAATTACTACATAAAATTTTGTTCTAAACCATCAGAGGCAGCTGTGCCAAATGATCCAGTGCTGAGCCTCCAGGAACAGAAATTTAAGAATTGGCTGACTGCTTAGTTCTTCGCTTTTTAGACTCTGGAAACCTGGATGGTCCAAGGTCCCTTTGTTAGCTCTCTGGAAAAAAAGCAACCTTGTGCCACCTGAAAGCTAAGAGAAGACAGCATATTTCATTAGGCCAGAGGTACACGAGTCAGGGCTATTTGGCAGATCTTTTATTCCGCCAAAGCAACCAGTTTATACACCCTAGCATCACTGATTCACGCAGAGGTTCCGCACTACCATTTCCAATGCTGCCATCTATTGGCTGAGGTGGGGTTTTATATTTTATAGTCCATTGCCACAGTTTCCTTATCAACTTTTTGCACTTTTATTGTGTGTTTTTTTGTTGTTGTTTTTTTTTTTTTTTTTTCTCAGTAGGATTTATCTGGATAAACATACACACCTGAAATAAGAGCACCTACTGAGAATTGCCTCAGGCTTCCTTGAAAATCAGTGGAAGAAACTAGCATTTCTGGGGTGTGATTCATTTCACCCCAAAGTAGTTAACAAATATACATCAAATGAACACACCCACAAAGTACTACTGTGCTTTGCCCGTGGCTATAATGGGATCTGAAGAGTGACTAGCTCAGGTGCAGAGATCACTGTCACACTGTAAGCAAGAACAGAAACACAGAAAAAGGAACACTACCCCCTTATCCAGCAGCGAAAGTCTTCAGAGATGCTGCTAATTTTTAATTCATTATCTTGTATCCAGATAGAATGAGGTTGCAGGTACTACAGAAGACATATATTAATTACATCTAACTTTAGATAAGAGTGATGACATTTGGTCAGAAGTCCAGCTCCACTTCATATTTTCTTTGGCAGTAAAATAATCTTTAAGATGTTTCTACCTCTTCCACCTACTCTCCCTTTGGTAGTCTGTCCCCTTCCCTCCTCAGAAAGGATAGTTAAGTAAAAGAAGTCTCACATATAGTTTTGTGCACACAAACACACACACCCCCCAGAAAGGGCTCTCAATCTTTTCCTATAAGGTTTCAGAATTGTAGATTCATAGCTGGACTTCAGTAGGATTTGGTTTAATCCAAAAATAGAATCTACATCATGGTTGAAAATCTACTACAAATAATTAAATGTTAAATATGATTTTGTCTTACGAAGGAGAAGCAGAGTCAATAATTTCAATGCTCTAGCACTTTATAGTTCTGAAGGTGAATTATTCTTGATTATGCTGAAGTCAGTAGAGCAATACAACACAATCTTTGAAAATAATGGCCTACATACAAATTTGCACAAGTTTACCAGAACATTTGAGTGTGACAGATGTGGACTTCTTGAACAGTGGTGCAAGAATAAGAGATTACTGCCTAGTTTCCAACTTCCTATCGTTGCCTCCCTGTGCGTAAAACTACCACCTTTCTAGATCTGATGCTCAGGATGCCCTTTTCAGCTTATATAAGCAGTAAAGAGTGCTGAAAGTTTAAAATCTACATTTTTTACAAACCTCCATTCATTACAGTCCTTGCTTCTTAAAGCGTAAGTTAATTCAATTAGTTGGCTAATTAATGAATATGAGTATCTGACAAATGCTCTCTGTCTAGACCCGGCAGCTGCAAATGCTGTTTCTTATGAGAGAATTTTCCCGCTCTGATAGCTGTTCTAGTCTAACATTTCATTCTCTTTCCCAGAAGCATCACCCTATTTTCAGCCTGGTTCGAGACTAATGTTCTGCCACTGAAGCAACACTGAAAGCTGCAAGGAACACAGCAATGCGAGAAAGTAGTTCAAGAGGGGCATGCTGCATTATGGGACACCATTGATAAAACCTTATAACTAAAACTAAACCTCCCCTGTGATGCTTCTGGCCCAAAACCTGGGAGGAAAAATCTCATGTTGGAATCAGAAGCCACCCTTTCTTCACCAGCATTAGCTCTGGGAAATAAACTGCAGGGGTATTCACTTCATTCTAGACCCAGTTTACATTTTTATGTTTCATGGGTATGGAAAAATAAAATAAAAAAAATAAAGGATTTGCAAAACAACATGCTGCCCGCACACAGACCCGTGAAAATACTGGCTCAGTAGTGCTACACAGACTGACCAGAAAGTTTAGAAACTAATTCAGGAAAACAACAATAATCAGAGGACAAGAGTCACAGTCATTAACAGCACAGTCACCACCACATCCCACCCAGGTTTTGACTAGCAATTCAGCTTGTTGCGTATTGCACATGCTCTAGGGCTGGGGGAGGTAGGAGGTGGCAGATGGGATTACAGGAGTTCGCACCACCGTCCCTATGAGAGGCAGGTGCTACAATGGGGCAGCCCCTTCCCGGGGAACACTCTTGAGGTGACGGGGGCCCATGATTGTCTCCAGGGAGCCGGACCCTGAAGGTGCTTCCCCGTAGGCCCACAAGATGGAGCCGCGGGACCGCAGATAGGCGGGCGGAAGCGGCGGAAGGAAGTTTTGCTCGCCGCGGTCGTCTTCGCCGGAAGGAAGGGAAGGAGGAAGTACCGAGGGGGTTTCTACTCGGTTTGTCTCGGCTCTCCTTGCATGCTGGAGCCGCAGGTAACCCGTGTGGGTGTGTGGACGGTGGTGCCCCTGCGCAGGCTGCGGCCCAGGCCTCCCGCCTCGCTGCTCCGCGGCGGGACGGTTGAGGGAGGGGGCAAACCGGAGCGAGAGGTGGCGTGAGAGGGAAGAGAACAGCTCGGGAGGAAGTTTTGCGTTCGAACTTGGCGGGGCGGAGAGGTGGTGTGTGTGGCTGGCAACTCGGCTGTACGGGCTCGGGGCTTTTCTTTCGTTTCCTCTGCAAAATACTGGCCTCCGGCCTGAGGCGGCGTGCAGCGCTCGGGCGAGAGGGGTGCTCCGTACGCTGGAGGATGCGCCGGCGTGAGCTTGGGCTTAAGGAAGGGTTTGTTTTCCTGTCAGCCTTTTGATTTGTTTTCCGTATTTGAGAGAGGCAGGAGCTGCCTATGGGTTTTGTGATCTGTAAAGTCACTGACCAGAGTCTGTATGGCACCTGTGAGATGAGGAAATGAATTTTGCTTTCACAAGCAATAGAATAGAAGTTTCATTCTCTCCCTCATTTATGGCTAAACTGCCAAGCCATATATGAAACATAAGCTAATTGAGGGTACTAATAATTGTGCAGCTCTTAGCACTTTGCTTTTGACCCGTGACTTTTGGCTCAGTTAGCTTTTGGGTTTGTGTCCTGGATCTCAGAGAAGAAAAACCCTTTTTTTGGGAGCAGCAGAGGAGTATGCTGTCTCATCTCTGCTCAGGTCAAAAGAGCTGTAAAGCATACGGTAAAGTTTGGTCGCAGGTCTAGTAGTTAAATGTGGATTGTCCTTGCAATGAGCATAATTTTATCTTATGTGTAGTTTCCCTTCCATTCACAGGAATTGCTACTACTGATGTAAAGACACTGCTGTGAAGGCATCATAGTGGTAGGTAGGTCTTCATAGGTCAACTAATTCTGTTGTTCAGATGATGACCAGCTGTACCTGCATCCTAAGTGCTGGACAGGTCTTGTATTTAGAACCATTCACAAACAAGAATGTAGTGCATAGTGTTAGGAATTTAGGGAAATAACTTGTACTGCTGACTGTCTCAAGAATCACAGGCTTATCTGTGTCACTAAGTAGGGCACTTCGATATTAAAGTTAACATGATATGCCAACAATGCACAGTATTAATCTGAAGCACAGAGTGTCAAAACACTTCTCAGACATTTCCCTTTTCTGGTGGTAATTCTGCACCAAGAGTAAGCATTAGAAGTGTAAAATGAAATAGGTGTTTGTAGGAAGTTGTACACTTTAGGTGTTGTAACATGGCATGTTTTTCTAGCTGAATCCTTCAGATATTTTTAAAGAGTATGTAGTAGGGTGAGTTTAAAAATACACAGGACAAATTGGTGTTTAACACTTTAAATTGTGAAACTTATTCTGATGAGATGTTGTGGAAACACTTTGTATTCATAGGTTCAGAAAAATGGCAGTCTGGCTTTAAATTCCATTTAACCCATTAACCGGTTTGGAGCTGAAAAAAAGTATGTCAGCTGCCACTTGCTGAAATTGGGGCAAATGTACCTGGAAAAGTAATTCCTGTATGTGTGCTCTAGTGTTATATTTTACTGAACATCTCTAATCTCATTGCCAGAAACGGGATGCTGAGTTAGGGACATCTCTGGCATGACTGAGGAAGGCACTTCTCACAGGCTAAAGAAGGAGGGAGGAAAGCAGCAGTGGGGAAAGGACGTGGTCAGCTGTCCGGTCTTTTGGGCATTTCTGATTTAAACATATTTTGCTTTTCGAGGAAAGGTTTATATATTTTTTTTGTTGTTGAAATCTGATGAATTTATTGAAGTTTCACCTTTGTTTAATAACATCTTATATTTTTATCTTACTACTGTTCAACGGGGTAATCTTATTCACAGGGGTGTTCTGAATAGTTAAACCCTCCTTTATTCCACATTGGTGTTTCTGGCTGTACCTGTCGCCTCCGGTGTGGCAGCTCTATATTCAACACACCACAAGAGGGCTTTGCTCCCAGCATATGAGTTACATTACCAAGGTATAAAAAACAATGGTTCGTGGTTGTGTTTCACAATATGACAGACATTGTCTCAACTTCCTTTGACTCACTTTGGGATTAAGCGCTGTCATTGCTTTGATCAGATTTATTTATTTTCACTAATGCTTACTTGCCTCAGGTTGGTAAGGAGACAGACGTGCTTTGATTTAAGGGAATGCATCTGTATTTAATTACCAGTGAGGAAATATTTTAAAACCAAGAAAAGGAAGTAATAAAATTTATTTAAAAAATAACTTTTACATCATTAATGGTCAGCATAGGCAAACAAATCTCTTCCTCATTTTAAATTCTACATTTGCGAGAGAGTTTCAAATGTTCAGTTGCGTTCATATTTTATTTTTTAAAGTATAGAAGTAGAGTTATCCACACATTTTGTGCTTCTTGTCGTATTTCACATTTTATATAGTTTGTTTTGTAAGAGTAATTCAGCTGAAAATTTAGTGTCCCAGCTTGCAACATTGTTATGCTTTGCTTTATGTTTGTAATCTAATGTTTCATAAATAATTTATTAAAATAATTAATGTTTCTGTGTTTGACAAAACAGCGTTTTCATATTTGGTAAATTAATATAGTTGGATAGTTTTGCTAGAGTTTTTCCTCTCCTTCACCTTTAGATACTATGTATTAATAATAAAGTATCAAAATTCACCACTTAAAAAGTGTTTTTATATTAAGCTTCAACCCTGATTTCTGTTTATGCTGAAGCTTGTTCAAAGAATCTTTTGTCAGGTAGGAATTATGAGTGAACAGGAAAATGAAATATACATATTTTTTCTGAAGTGGAAAATGGAAGAATCAGCTACCATGGACTTAGGTTATTAAGTATGAGGAAAAAGATATTATGAAAATCTTGACAGTATCCCGATGTATATAGGGAAGGGACAAAAGGTATATGTGTATGTCATGGGAGTGAAGTTTTAAAGAGGGCTAGCATGGGAAATGAGATGTTTGAAGTGAGCAAAGAGGAGTATCACAAGAGTCTTTTATGTACGTGCATGTTTCAAGTGTTACGAGTCACCACAGTGTTTTACAGTGACCTCAGCACTAGGTTTTCATCTTCCCCCAAGCAGGCAGGAGAGAATACAATGAACTCACGCACTTTGGTTGCCTAACGTCTGATTCTGCAATCCTTAGCTTGCATGAGTTATCCCATTGATTGTAAGGGGACCGCTCACATATGTAGGTTTTCTTGTAGGTAGGTTCGTGTGACCAAGGGTTTATGGGTTTGAGCGTAGTGTAGGCTTTGCAAAGGATAATAATTGGCTTTTGGAGTAGCAGCATGATTTGCATTTTCTTTGAATGTGGCTCATCCTTATTTTCCTTTTTTGCTGCATGGCTTGTCTTAGAGACAAACTGTTGCTATTTAATCAGTTCAGACAGAACACAACTGGTATATATACTAAATTCATACATATTTGAAAATCCTAGTTTTAAACTGGTATAAATCTGGAGCAGTTGTAAGTGCTGTCTTGGCTGTATTCCATTGTTGCAGGGAATCACATTTGACTGTGTCTTAGGGGTATCAGTGGAAGTTTAGTGTACTGAGCTTCTGTTACCTTTCACTGTCACTCACCTGACATAAAGTTCAAATCAAGGCTGAGAGTGTCAGGAGAAATATGTGGATGAAGCAGCTAACAGATTTAGATTTTCAGTGATTCTTCTTGGTAAATCACACTGAAGATGATGGTAAGTATAAATCCTGCCTGGTGGTTATAGATAGTTTGTTTTCTATCTCTTCCCTTACCAAGAGAGATAAAGCAAAAGAAGATACTGTAGGTGGTTATAAGTGCATCACAGATTTGAATAAAGTTAAGATGATGTCCTGGTTTCAGCCTGTTCTAATCATTTTATGGTAATTGCTTCCTTTATATATATGTCCCTGAGCAGACACCACTAAAAAGTGACAACAGTGCGTTTTGTTAAAGTTTATTATTTTTGTTTAGCATTTGGAAAAGAAAGGTTGTAAAAGTATAAAGTGTGTGAGAAAATAGAAAAGGGTACTGGTGGCGGGGGGTGGGAAGCGCTCAGTCACAGCATTTTAGGCTGCATAGTGTAGAAGGTTCCCTTTTCATCCTTTTCATTGTAGTGGGGAATTTTAAGATCTGGGTTTTTTTGCTGATGCTAGTCAAAAACTATAAATAAGAGACTTCAACGAGTCACAACAGAGAAGGGATGTTTAATAGCTGTAGGCCATAGTATCCAAATTTAGCAAAAATATATTCAGTGCTTGTGACCATTTTAATACATGCATTTTCATGAACTTAAAAGTTACTGTTCTCTTCTCTAGTTCACCTTGATCACCAGAACAAACTCCGCAAGAGATGGTAAGTGGTCTTTATGGGTTTCTATGTAAGAACTTTGTCACTTTTTATATACAAAATGCATATAAACACACACTGAACTGTCAACGCAGCCATGTAAAAATAAGATATGAAAGTAGCTAAATTGCTCTAGAAATAGAATTCAGACTGTAACAGTGGATGATTTGTCTACTCCTGGGAAGACTCCAGAGACATAACAGGAAAATAACAGAGGACTCTGATCATTTGCCTTAGATTTATAGCTTTTGTTTCCTTGAGGAAATCTCTTATTTCCCTTTATTCTGCAGCTGAAAAAGCACAGGCGCAGAACTAAGTTAAACTTTAAAGTGTTCCTTTCCCTTTTCCACCCCGATCTAAAACATTTCTGTAATTTCTTTTTTAACAGATGTATTTTTAAAATTCAAATGTAAAAGGGATTTCAAGGGTCACTTGCAACAAAAAAGCCACAAAAAGTAGTTGGACAGGCACCAGCATCACAGTTCTGTCTACATGAACTGGCTTTTTGTCTTCTTTTCCCTTAAATTAACAACTGGAGCTAGTCAGCTAGACAAATTGGCCAGCTGGATTCCAGAGCTTTCAGTAAAGTCATGAAGGCCCTTTTTAGAAACATTTTTGAAGAACTGGAGATAATTTCTGATATTTAAAAGAATATGTTGTCTTCTTTGGAAATACATAGAATGTAGGAGATACTTGCTTTTGTTAAGCTTCATGATGTTTCAAAAATTGTTTTTTTAAGTACTGGAAAAAACAGACAGAATGTTCCAAAAGTAACCTGAAAATGTATCAGATTTGACAACGGGACACTGACTGCGGAAGGATGAAGAGTCAGTGTGGCATTCTTAAGCAAAGCAAGAACAGTAAATAAAACATTGTTCTTCCTAGCTTTTAGGTGGCTGAATGATTAAGAATGGAGAAATTCCATATGAAAAGCAGATGCTTTTCTTGCACCCACTCATATTAAGAATAAATATTCTGAAATGCATGGTCTCATAGCAGTGCAATGTTAAACCAAGAGGAGAATCAGAGTGAAGATTCACCTCCATGAATTGTTGCTTTTTAGGAAAGATAATTTGTCTGGACTTTCAGATCGTGTAGCTGATTCCCACAGCCCTTCACAAACAGAGTGCAATGTTGATCAGAAATATCTGAAAGAATGCAAGTTTGTTGTCATGCATTTTCTTTATGGACTCTGTTAAATGGAGGAATTTTGTTTGAGTGTGCTTCCCAGTGACCTTAAAAAGAAATTGTATTTATAGATCTCTTATGGGATAACAGGCTGAATTTTGCAGAGAGAGGGGAAACATGGAAGTTACAATTATTATTCCAAATTCTCTAGCATTTGCATTATTGCCTGAGAACCAGAAATTGAAAATAAATGTAAGTAAATGAAATTAACCATTCTTGAAATTGCTGGCATTAAATAGAAGGTATTTCTTAGGGAGCTTTTTTCTGTTTTGGAATTAATTTTTCCAAGAAAATTATTCCTTTAAGGCTACAGAATGGTGCCAGTGCAGATCAAGAAAACACACTTAAAGAAAGATTTTTATGTTGCATGTTTTTTAAAAAAAAAAAAAAAAAAACAAATAAAACCAACTAAGCTAATAAAGGACTGTAAATGTCACATTTGTCTCTGAAAACCTTAGCTAAATCTCGCCTTAGTTTTGAGTGTTTGCCAAAGCATGGCTGAATTAAAATTCTTTGAATTTAAAGTACAGGCATTCTGGTTTGGTCCAGATAAAAGATTTTCTATGGAAATTAAGAGGTGAGGGAAAGAAAAAAAGAGATTTATTATACTTGTTCTAGACTCTAGTTTACTTTATGGCTTTCTTTTAAGATACCTTATTATCCCCTCATTTTGAAAGTAGGATGAGGGTGGAGATGAAATGGCCTGTACAAAGGGGGCTTAATGCTAGAGGGACTGTGGGACTTTGTAGTCGCTGGTGAAATCTGAACAGCATGATACTTTTTTTTTTCAGGAAAACTAAGATTAGCTGGAAGACAGGAGAAGGTGTGTTACAGTATGCTTCGTTCAGTAGAACCATTTTTCCATGTACTTTATCAGTGGTATTACCCCTTTTCATATGTTGGTTGCTGATGAGCAGAAAAGGGAGATTTACTGGCAGCTTGCACTTGGCTAAATACAGTCTTGTTTTTGATCGAGGCCATGATGGATATATGAGCTTGGCTAAATTGCCATTTGACCTTTTTTGAGAAACTTATTTTGGCAGGCAGATGGAGGAAATATGTTACTGGATAAAATGAATGCCTTTGTTTAATATGGAGGAATTTTAATCTCTTGTGTTTTCTGTCTGCGGATTTGGAAATCAGGTGTGGGTTGTAATACATACACCTTGGAATGATTCAGTTCATGCAACTCACATGAGCAGCTAAGGAATTGTGGAATATGTCCACACAGCATATCCTCTAAAAAGAGCAGATTCCCACTGTAGTAGCACAAACACTTGAAAAATACCTTCTGGAGACTACAAATTTCTGTTGCTGATTCTTCACTGGTAGTTGTGTTGATGCAAAACCTATCTCCTGTAATAGTAATAAAGTGTAGTGCAGTTGTACTGTGTTAATACTTGTCCTCTTTTAGACCTGTGTGGTTTACCGTAGGAAAAGGATATTATTGATTAAAAGGCAGACTTTGTGCTTGCGTTTACAGTGTTTCGTCCCCTCAATTACTGTTTGTTTTGTTTCTTTTTGGTGTTCTTTTCCTCTCCCCCATGTTTGCCACAGGAAGACACTGAGCCATGGTATTCTCGGCAAGTGTATGCAAAATACTGGAAGCACTATGACTTAGCCATGCGCTGGATGCGTAGACACCAGAGAGCCTACAGGAAAGCCATGGAATCCTTTTATCACCTACCGTGGCATCCTCCTGCAGCCTTTCCAACTAGTCACTACTCAGATTGGGATGGGAATGGCCTTCCACATACCCAAAGCTATTCTTCCAGCTATAGGCCAGGTGGTAGAGCTGTGTACCAGAGGGAAGCTCAGCAATATGCAGATGCCCACCAAGAGAGGGAGGATGCTGATGGGGATTCTGAAATGGAGGAGGACTCTGAGTCTGATGGTGAGATAGAATATGACTTGAGTAACATGGAGATCACGGAGGAGCTTCGCCAGTTTTTCGCACAGACAGAGGCACACCGGGAAGAACTGCGTAAGTCAATGCTTGTTCTATGTTTTCTGGTTCTTGGTGGCCATAACATTGAATGATGGATGGTTTCAGCACTTACAGGTTTTGTAAGAATTCACAGAAATGGGTACTGCAATGGAGCAAGCCAAAGAGAATGAAGTACGGAAAGCTGATGGGTGCAGTTAAGTACCATGCATTACAAATAAGTCTCAGAAAATGTTTGAAGGTTTTTTGGTACGCGGGGGAGAAAACTATGACTGCAAAGAGGAGAATAACACGTTTGTTCGGAATATGTTCTTCTTCAGTGCCGAAGGAAAAACTCCAAAATTTTTATGCTTAAATCTTGTTAACATGCTACATGGTTGAGAAGGGAACCCAAAGGAAGTTCTTTACTACCTCTTTGAGCCCTAGAGTAAAACCTCAATGTGTTTTATAACATGGAGCATCCATTTTGTTTGTTATTCTTTGGCTAACCCAACAGTAAAATTTCATGACCTTTTTCTTCTCCCTCTGCATCCCTAAGGTACTCTTCATTCTGTACTGTACCACAAGTTTCTCTTTGTTTTACATCTTGATCTGGACCCAAGTCCTTAAGTGGGGAATGTAAGCCAAAGACCTAAGAATTTTCTCAGGTCTTAATCCTCAGAGGTATTGGTCATCTTTGTTTCTATGAAGTCCTTAAAAGAAATAAGAATTATGCAGTGCTTTATTCACACATTACTGCATATACAAATGTTTCAGGCAGATTTATTATCTGTTTTAAGAAAGCAGCATGATGAAGATAACTTTTCTACGTGACTCCAATAGGAAATACCCAGAATGAATGATTAATAGAGCTTTTTTTCTAGAAGAGGGAGATGTTCTAAAAATGCATAATAAACACAGTGATGGGGAGGGAGAGATAAAAATTCTGTTGCTTTAGATTATTTGATCAGAGGCTGAAACACCTCAGCTTAACTTCACACTTCCCATCAGTATGATGCACGGTTGATCTTAAGGAGCTCGGTGTTAGTGCCTGATGCACATCCGTTTCTCGTCATGCTTTCACAGGCTCAGTTTGGTGTTCTCTGTTGAAACATTCCTTTAACGAAGTACGTAATGTTTTAAGATGCTTGTTTGTGTCTGGAAATGCAGTTTATTTTCTTTGGCTTTATGTTGTCTTTATGGTTAGTGGTGTTTAAAGGTATGTGAATGATTGAAGTGGTATCCTTGAAATTGGGAAATCTAGCCTCAGAGATGTTCTCTATTGCAAGTATCTTAGATGACCTTGGTATAGCTATTTAATCTCTTCCTGACCCCTCACCGGCTGCTCTTGCTAAAAATATGATTTGATTCTTTATGATGAGCAGATGAATTGGGAAAAGGTTTGTGACTCAGAATACAGATTTTACTTTTGTTCCTTCCACCACAGTGGTACCTGGAGCCTTTTGGAATAATCAGGTCTCTGCTGTGTGCCATGTAGTAGCCTAGTTCCGTGTAAGCATAATTCCATTCACTTCAGCGGCACTCTTTCAGATCTTCATGCAAATTTAAGCCAAATCTGGTCTTTGGCTACTACTTGCCTCAGTTTCGTTAGTAGTTTCCCTGCTACAGTGATGTTACTAATAATAATCTGTAATTCCTCAAAGCATGAAAACGTAAGTAAGTACTTGATTTAATTGAAATTTTAAAGTGCTGTGGAGCTCTTGGGTGAGCCGTGCTATCTGAATGCTAAATTTTGTGAGTAGGAAAAGATCCGATATGATCTTGTTCAGAAATAATTTTTTTTTCTTGCGTGGTAAGGGAAAAGGAAAATAGAATGAAACAGATTTTTCTAATTCTGTTAAAGTTTCTCAGAAGAACAAATATAAGCAGCAGGAGGAGAGGAAAGTCACTGTTTACCTGATAGCATGGAAATGAGCTGGTATGGCAGACATGTTGAAGGCAGTACCATTCTACTTCAGGAGGCAGTGTTATTAATTTCTTTGGATACTGTTTCTGAGCAAAATGAAATTTGGGGCTCATTAAGCTGCAATCCATAGTGATGCTGTCATGTTGTATCTTTCATACTGTGCTGAAGAATGATTCTGTCATTCTGTATCGATGCTCAAGAAGATGGAGATAATGCATCTACAAAAGAAACTCACAGTTACTTAAGTGACTACCTTTTCCTTTTAATCCCCAACTGTATGTCCTGGGCTGCTCACCCTAGCTTAGGAGGAGATTTGTAGAGAAACTTGGGCACTAAAAAGCTGAATAACACCTGAAATTTAGGAATCCATGTCCAGCAGAGACATTTATAATGGTGAGAGTTTAAAATTTTCTTTATATACTGGAAAATAATGTTTGGGTATGTCAAAGTGGAATACCAATAGTGACTTTAGCTGTCAGTTGAAGTATAAGTCAGCTGTTAAGGAAGGTTAAGGGGAGGGCTGTCTCTCATGTTTTCCTTCTCTGGCATAAATAAGGGGCTATAGGTGGAGTTCACGGCCTTTGACTCCTGCACCTTGACATGCACTTTGGAGAGGACACCTGGCTTACTCTTCTTTTAAGATGAATACAATGCAACTTTGATACATGTTTGATGGCAATTTACTGAAGTGTGAGACACTTGGGAAAAGAAGAGCAGTGGGACAAATAGAAAGGGGAATTTGGCATATAAGGAAGGGGATGCTAGTACAGAGGGTGGAGGTCTAATTTATCTTTGTGAAGGATGACTTCCGTGAGTCTGGTGTTTTTTCAAGCCCTGCAAAATTAGGAAATGCTGTGCAGCATTAATATAGTTATTTGGATATGCATAATGAGAGTCTTGATTTCCCAAGTAAGATATAGCTGGTTCCCACGCTTGATCCATGTCTCATCAACATGTAGAACGATAATCAAAAGGACTGAAACAAATCCTAGCTGATGTCAGACTCTTCACTTCTAAAGCCCGATCCTGGAGTCTGCTAGAGGTGATCACAGACATCAGGGGCTAAGATCTTGCAAACTGTAACTGTGGAAGATTTAAACAGGCCTGAGATGTAGGTGGGAAAGACATTTGTGTCTGGATGGTGACATGCAAGCGTTAATGCTAATTATAAAGAGAAAAGTTTCAAAGAAAGCTGTCCTGCCAGATTAGCCAAAGAGGAAAACTTCAGGTTAATTTCATTTTTCAGTAACTGCCATAAACTTTAAGAACTAGCATATTCCTCACTTCTGTAGGGATCATTTTTTTGTTTTGTTTTTTTGTTCTGTTTTCACAGTGGGAATTTGCAGTGGTTGGCTGACTTGCACAGTAAAGCCGTTGAAACTGGCAAACTTGCTTGCTTTGCTTAAAATCAGGCCTTGCTGCATGATTTAACACTTCAGCAGTGATACAGTTGTTCACAACCAAACTCTTCTAAAACAATCCACTCCTTGTCTTTGAATTCATGTCAAATTCTTACTAATTTTTAGGTTCATGTCATATACTGCAGTCAAGTTGTGTGTTCCTGGAGTGGCCCAAAGTAATAGGGAGTGTTTTGCTGAGACTGTATGAACTCTGGCATATTAATACAATACAAGCTTATCTTGTATTCTAGATATATAGTGCATTTGATTATAATGTAATGCCCCTACAGACAGTTTACATTTCTCTGCAGTTGTTTCTTCATATGCAACTGTAATTATGTAGTGATTCTGTTTTTTAGGGGGTTTTCTTGTCAGGTTAGTCTATTGTTCTAGTTCTTCATGTAACTGGTGATCCTGATGTACTTTGCTTCTTGGGGATGTTTTAGTTGCATTTAAAAATCTTCCCTCTGGACATTGAAATGCATGAAGTTGTTTCTGGGTTACCATACTTGTCAGGCATAGATAGTGTACTGAATTCTCCAAACATCCTAGGTGTAAAGAACAGAATACAGTAAGTTACCTTTTTATATTTGCAAGAGTTAAAAGGACAAAAACCAAGAAAGGAAGATGCACAAGCCCAGCAAATCTGTAAATTATCTAATTGCATGTATTTATTACACTATTAAATTTAGCCTTTGAAACATGTAGTTTGTCCTTATACAGTTTTTCTTTGTTCCCTTTTTACATATAAGAGAAAGTGGCTTCTGTAATTGAGTTCAGCATTATGAGTACATTAGGAACCATTCTGTAGTAGTCAGCAGGCAATGAGACAGTGTCCTTTATTTAAACACAAAGAAAAGCAAAGGAAAGTACCATCATGTCAGTTCATTACTGAAGGATAATAGTCTGCCAATTGTTAATACTGTGACTAGCTTTTTCCATTAAAGCCTCTGTTTTTGTTGCCCACACATACCCTCCAGCTTTTCCCAAAATAATGTTGTCTCAACTTATGATTTTCATGCCAGATGGAAAACCTTTAAAAAAATTGAAAGGAAATGGTGAATGAAGATGCTTGTTTCAAATCTGCAATTTGTAGATTTTTTTCCCTCAGGTTTCTTTTTCTCTGAGAGATGACAGTTGTCACTGCCTCTTCCGTGAAGAGGGGGTAATAGAATTTTCCATGTTTTGAAACTTGTTTGAATAGTACCAGATCCATGAAACTTTTGGTTTTGTTTAAAGCCTGTGTGCTTCCTTGGAAAACAGATTTTGATCAAGGTTTTTTGCCACCATGTTTTCCATCTTTCCTTCACTTCTCCCTGTTCTTCATCTGTTTTTCTCTCCATGAGATCCTTAGTCTTGGTCACCCGCATTTCTTTCATTTCTTCTTCCCTACGCTAAACTTTCGAAACTGGATTGTGAAGTTACAAATGTCTGCTCAGCTTCCTTGGCTTTGTCAGCCTTGGTTGTCACATGAACTTTTACCACTCTCTTTAGAAGTTGAATCGCTGAATCTTCTGAAGAAATGCTTGTGAAGTAAGAGTGTTCTCTGCAGTACGTGTGGGCATTTGAGAGATGCTTCTGAACCACGGTCCTCTATGAACTGAAGGAGAAATGTGAAAGGCTTTCCTTTTCTACCATGTCTCTGCTTTTGATGACTGAACCTTTTATTGTGTAGCAGCAGAATCTTCTCAAGTGCACACACTGTGTCCAGTGTAGAGGCTGTGTTATTTGATACTGGAAGCCAACAGCTGAAGAAAAAAATAAATGCCTTCTTACTAGAGAAACAAGGAAAAGTGCCACAGTTTTTACTGGTTTAATATTGAAAACTAATCTGCACTTGCAAAAATAGAGGGTCTGAATTGCATTTGGAGAGTAACAGTTGGGCATAGTTTTATAGCTGTTTCGTAAGAAATGTTATCTCTGTCCTAAGAGTATCAATTTGAGAATTCATCTGTTCCTAGCATGCATGATAGCGAAGAAAATGTCCTTGAATCTCATACTAGGGACAGAATTATTGCTTAGGAGAATGTATAGCTTTGCTTTGTGGACCTGTGTCTTTCCTATCAATCCAACACATGCTGTAACAAATGGACATTATGCTGTACTTGCCACTACAGGAATTAATGGAAGAGAGACACTAGAAAGCTTGAGGTGCTGCTGAGGAAACTGTGTTTTTTGTATCACTGGACCCGAGACAGTTGGAAATGCATATCCTCTGCTGAATGCTCAGGAGAGTTATGTGAGGGTTAATACACAGAACTGGAAATTATATATGAAATTTTTCTTATTCGTTATGTGCCTCTGAGTGAAACTTTTTGACAGTGTTGGCAACCCCTAAAACTATGCAAGTGCAAGGCCAGGCTTGTTTTCTTCTGTTAAGGCATGCTTCAGTTTTCAGCTTCCAGGTGGCATCTGAGGATGCTGTGGACCACGCTCCTGTGCGTGCGTGCAGCCTGGACAGTTGGGTAGAAGCCGGGGCCCGGAATACCACTTCTTTGTCTTCCAGTGGCTGTACTGGATTCAGACCTTCCTAAGCATGCTGTAGATTTCTGGTATTTGACTTACAGCAGGTTCATAGCTAGGAGCATGGGAAAAGAAGCTTATGTGGTTCAGTGCAGCTGTAGCATAGACATTGCTTTAAGAGGAATGCCAGGATGTCAGACACCCTCTATTTCCTCTTACATTTGATGGAAATGATGAGTGCTGTCTTAATATGTATTAAGCTTTGGAAACCCGTGTTGGAAATTGTCATCCTTTATTTGTCTGTCTAATGTGTTCCTGTTACTGTAGTGGAGATAGTGCATACCATAGGTGTCTTGTTGAGCGTTTAAATTTCTTCACATTTATAAGGGATTTTGGGTACTTTAGCAGGAAGTAAGCAAAAACCTCAAGTGGTAAAAGAATGAACAATATGATCTGAGAAGAATTGTTCATTCCAGACCTTTTGCCTAACATTTAAGTTAGATGTCATCCCTGTGACCAAAACACATTGTGTCAACACCATCTTTGCTGAACAAATATGGGATTTGAGCTACTCTTTCTCCCAGAGAACTGTTATCCTTAAGTTATTCATGAGGCAGTAAGAGAAGTGTGGTAATCTTGTACTGTTGCTCTTCTTAGTGAATCTGTGGTAAAATTACTTCTGACTGGACATCTGTGACTTGTCTTGAGGATATGAGAATAAGATGTGCAGGACAGAGGCAGATCCTTGCTCCTCTCAGTTGCTCTGTCCCTCACCATCCATGTGCTAGATCTGCTTTCGATAGTTGTGTCTTGATAGTTGCTGGTCTCAGAAAGATCCTGTGGAAACAAGTCAGTGGCTTGCTGTGATGAATTCGGTATTGAAACTTTCTCTTTACGAAGAAAATACATGCAGTAACTCAGTTTTAGGTCAGGAAAGTAGACTGTCAGCTCCTGTTTTGTGTCCATGCAGTTTCCAACGTTTGAGGGCATTGCTGGGATGTACCTGGGCTTTGGCAAAGAACTACCACGTAGACTCCAGGGCTGAGATGCCACATGTAGAACAAGGAATCCTTCCCCAGTCTTGTAAGAGCAAAACCAGCTTTCAGAATGCTGTTATGGAAGGTTGCTTCACATGGGAACAGTTCAGTGTGGGAAGATGCAGACAGCACTTAAACTCAGAATTCACGCTGATAATTTTTTGAAGGCAGGTCTGCCTGCTTACTTATGCCGTTAGCATCTGCAGGTGCTCGGAGTGGCTCCTCTAGTCTTCTCTCCATACTTTGTCCCTGCAGGGAGCCTGTGAAAGCAGCTGCAGCTGCTGCAGAAAAGAGCAGGTGAGACCAGGCTGACAGACACAGCTCTAGAGTAAAGTGGCTTAAAAGCTGCTCTGTGCTAATCACTCAGCTTGGGCAGTCTGTCCTCACAGTTTACGCACTTTCCAATTTCCCCTAAAATTCCTCGGTTACTGGTTCCATCCAAGTGCCACATGGAGCATTACTGCGTCTCTGAATGATTTTACTTAGGAGACAGGGAGAGAGCTCTTGTCTCAGTTCTGTGCTGATAAATTTGAATTCATTCACCTTTAGCATAGTACTCTCAACCCTGTAAGTGGAAACAGTGATAGTGTGGGCTGTGAATTTACGCATTTTCTAACACAATCTTTTTTGTATCTGCCTGGGAGATCTGCTTCTGTACCAAGAACGTTTAAAGTTTCAGCACTGGAGTAATTGTGAAAAACCTGTGTTGAAGACAAATTTGGAAATGCATATATCATGTATTATGTGCTTTCTGTGCTCTTTATCTCCAAAATCTGCTCAGAATCTACAATAGAGCAGGGCAGCAAAATATCTCAAGTGTTACACATTTTAGATGTATCTGTTATAAAGTAAACTTCTTGTACAGATTTGGAGACACAACATTTACCCCTGTTAATTTTATTGGGTGTTGTTAATACCTAGACTTCAAAGGCATCATTTCCTTTTCAACATCTCTCACTGTGCCTCTGTTTTATCAGAAGCATACAGATGGAATTCACATCCCTTGTTGTTTGGGGGATGTGGGTGCTGCGGAGGCAGAAACTGAGAGTTCAGAGACTTCTGCCTGCCTGGATCTTCTTGAATCTAATTTCCTTGCATGCTCAAAATCAAGTGAGAGAGACAGAGGCTGTTGGGCTCCCCATCTCAGACTTGGGTGGCCTTTACAGACTTCCATCATGACCTTGGACATGCCATTTGGGGCTAGATCCGTAAAAGCTTGCAACAGAGGTGGAATTTAGAAACAGATGTCCAAAATAATAATCTTTCTCTTCCAACGATGCCTTCCAGGAAGAAGGGAGACAGTAATTTGTAGCCAAAGGATAGTGCATCTTAAACCCCAAGGTGCAAGGGGACGTTGTCAGTGTTGTCTTTTCCAGTGGCTGTGTTAAGCACCTGTCCTACCTTGTGATGTGATCTGCTATGAAGCCCGTATCAAGGAATCTAAAGCACCATCCTGTGCTAGGAATTTGTGTCCATTTTCTTTTTTTTTGGACCTGGGCTAGGGTTGTGGCTTAAGCCACTAGAGGGGTGATAGCACTTCCCTTTCTATCAGGAAAGAAGAGAAGGTTGATATGACAGCACACCAAGAAATAGTTGTGCTGCAGCCATATGAATTATTCAGTATAGACTGATCCAGCTTTTCATTGGTGATATAATCGTTATTGGCCTCCAAAGTATCCAAATCTCTTTGTTTGGCCACCAAAGCTTCCCCCTGATATTTTCAAGGACATACATCTAAGTTGTCATAACACTGCTCTGCAGCACACTGAAATCATGGAGGCAATGTAAAATGGAAAATAAATCTGAAATGGATATTTGTACTGAAATTAGGTTTATACTAAATAAACAGCATGAGTGTTACACTATTGATTGCTGCTGTTCACATTTGGCTGGATAAGAATTTTGTGGGTTTAATTTCATTTGTAATTGCTGAAGTGGTGGTTGTTGAGCTAAAAGTCAGCTCTCTGTTCGTAGTAATTGGAGAAACTCTGCCAAGGAATGTAGGTCTCCAAAGATCATACTGGGCCTGAATTTTAGTATGGTTCTTCATATACTAGCAAGCCAATGCTGCTGTTCTCCCACTCTGCACAAAGCTTGCAGAGCACCTTCATATCTAGATCTGCAGTTTCTGATGTGGTTGCTTAGCAGAAGGGTTGGAAGACTCACTTGAAAATTCATCTCTTGTCATTGCTTTGGGCTTTTTGGCCACTGGTATGGTGAGAAGGAAGCTGAAAATCTGTAGAAGAGTCCAGACTATGGAGGCTGCATCATGTGTGACATGTTGGTGGAGGAGGTGTTGAGGTAGTAAATGGCAGAGCATCTGGATGACTTTAGAAAAGTACAAGAAGTATCTGCCTTTTTCTGATCTCTCGGTTTCTCACTACATAAAGTTGGTGATGTGTAGTTATTTACATACCCTCATTTTGCATTCTTCCCTTGGCATTAGTTACTGGCCTCTGTCATGAATGCACTGTCAGGCTAGATGGGCTTTTCGTCTGATGGCACTCCTCATGTAAAGTCTTAAGTTATTTACACACTTCCTTCATGTGAGAATTGCACCACTGAAGCAACAGAGGGGAGACGTGGAGCTCCCAGTTGCTAAGAAGTACAGCTTAACTCTCTGAAGGCCAGGGCACCACCTGCCTTTTGGAAAGAAGACAGTGCTCAAACTTCTACTCCAGCAACTGACTCTGGAAGTATTCCTAGTGTCAAACATTTCCCTTTTATAGAAGGTACAATAGATGCATATCTGTAGGTTTTCTCATAGCTATAGGCATATTTTCACAATCATAGACTGGTTAGATCTGGAAAGCACCTTAAGATCATCTAGTTCTAACCCCCCTGCCATGAGCAGGGACACCACACACTAAACTCTGTCACCCAAGACTCCATCCAACCTGGCCTTGAACACCACCAGTAATGGAGCATTCGCAACTTCCTTGGGCAACCCATTCCAGTGCCTCACTACCCTCACAGTAAAGAACTTCCTCCTTGTATCTAACCTAAACTTCTCCTGTTTAAATTTGAACCCATTATCCCTTGTCCTATCACTACAGTCCCTGATGAACAGTCCTTCTCTGGCATTCTTGTCAGCCCCCTTCAGGTATTGGAAGGCTGCTATGAGGTCTCCACGCAGCCTTCTCTTCTCCAGGCTGAACAGCCTCAACTTTCTCAGCCTGTCTTCATACGGGAGATGCTCGAGCCCCCTCATCATCCTCGTGGCCCTCCTCTGCACTTGTTCCAACAGTTCCATGTCCTTCTTACGTTGAGGACGCCAGAGCTGCACACAGTGCTCCAAGTGGATTCTCACAAGAGCAGAGTAGAGGGGCAGGATCACCTCCTTCAGCCTGCTGGTCACGCTCCTTTTGATGCAGCCCAGGATACGGTTGGCTTTCTGGGCTGCAAGCGCACACTGAAGCTGGCTCATGTTCAGTTTCTCACTGACCAGCACCCCCAAGTCCTTCTCCGCAGGGCTGCTCTGAATCTCTTCCCTGCCCAACCTGTAGCTGTGCCTGGCATTGCCCCGACTCAGGTGTAGGACCTTGCACTTGGCATGGTTAAACTTCATCAGGTTGGCATCAGCCCACCTCACAAGCGTGTCAAGGTCCCTCTGGATGGCATTCCTTCCCTCCAATGTATCAACCGAACCACACAGCTTGGTGTCATCGGCAAACTTGCTGAGGGCGCACTCAATCCCACTGTCCATATCACTCACAAAGATGTTGAAGAAGACCGGTCCCAGCACCGATCCCTGAGGGACACCACTCATTACTGGTCTCCAGCTGGACATTTAGCCATTGAGCACTACTGTTTGAGTGAGGCCATCCAGCCAGTTCTTTATACACCGAGTTGTCCATCTATCAGACTGATCTCTCCAGTTTAGAGACAAGGATGTCTTGTGGGACAGTGTCAAACACTTTGCACAAGTCAAGGTAGATGACATCAACTGCTCTACCCCTGTCCAGCATTTCCATAGCCCCATCATAGAAGGCCACCAAATTGTTCATGCAGGATTTCCCCTTAGTGAAGCCATGCTGGCTGTCGCCAAGCACCTTGTTGGTTTTCATGTGCCTCAGTATGCCTTTCAGGAGAATCTGCTCCAAGATTTTGCCAGGCACAGAGGTGAGACTGACTATTCCCCGGGTCATCCATTTTCCCCTTCTTAAAAATGGGGTTATATTTCCCTTTTGCAGTGATTGGGAACTTCACCTGACTGGCATGATTTTTCAAATGTGATGGACAGTGGCTTAGCAACTTCATTTGCCAGCTCCTTCAGGACCTGTGGATGGATTTCATCAGGTCCCATGGACTTGTATACGTTCAGGTTCTTAAGATGGTCTCAAACCAGATCCTCTCCTACAGTGGGCCCAGGGTCTTCATTCTCACAGTCCCTGCGTCTGGATTCCAAGACTTGGGTGGTGTAGTACGAGCATTTGCCAGTGAAGACTGAAGCAAAGAAGTCATTAAGAACCTCAGCCTTCTCCAAATCCCGGGTAGCCAGTTCTCCTGATAGCTTCCAGAGGGGCCCCACATTGTCCTTAGTCTGTCTTTTATTCGCTACGTACCTATAGAATCCCTTCCTGTTATCTTTTACATCCATAGCCAAGTTTAATTCTAAGTGGGCTTTAGCTTTCCTAACCTGGTCCCTAGCTTCCCGGACTCACTAACGCCGTGACTGCCGCGCAGCGCTCCGGCTCGATCGCGCTCCCCGCGGCGGGTTTTTCCCGGTCAGGGCGGGGCCGTCCCTCCTGGCACCGCCCCCTGTAAGTCCCTCCCCGCCTCGGCGGAGCTGCCGGCTCCTGGGCAAGGCCTGGCGGGGGCTCGGGCCTACTCGGTGCCTCTCGTTTCTCTGATCTGAGCTTCCTGGACGCGGGATTTCCTCTCCCTCCGAGGTCGAAGGCACCTTTCTGGAGCTGCTCCTTTCTGGAGCTGCTCAGCTCGGCAAAGTGTATTTTGTTGTGATTTTAATACTGGGCATAGCATTTATCGTCATGTATTTAAGCATATGTCATTTAATTTACTAGAATGTTGAAATGAGCAATGAGAAACTCAGAAGGTCAGAAGTAAGCTTAAGTTTCCAAAGCTACCTCTCATCTCTTTCTTTCCCAGAATGTGATGTATTTTGCTAATTCCATTAGTTTGACTCACTTTCCAGATGTCTCTTTCAAAATGATTGCTCAGGCAGCACACTGTAGTTTACTAACAGCATGAAAAAAAATACCAACACATATTTACTTGCTGAAATTAATTTATCTGGGTCAGAGATTTTTATTTAATTCCACATGTCAGCGGTAGGTAATGCTAAGTTACAGACCTGCCTGTTAACTGAAAGGTCAGTTCATAACCTGAGTATGCTTCCTTTCAGAAAATCAGTGACATGGTCACAAGGAATTGTTTTTCAAATACTTTTCATCACGTTGCAGACTTCCCTGCAGATATTACTGAGCTGCTTTCTCATCTCATGCAATAAACCAGACTTGAGTTCAGCAGTGTAGTTTGTGGCTGCAGTCAAGAAGGACATTTCAGTATGAAGTTTGAATATGCAGGTTTGATTCAGAAGACTAACACGGGCTACTTCCTTTATATATATATTTATTTTTGTGTGGAAGCACCAAACTTTATGTATCAGCTGTCTAGCACACTACGTCATGAAACACTTTCTTCCAAGTGCATGTGCTTTATTTCTCTGCAGAGCACATACGAGAAATGATTGTGAAACTCATGTTTCTTCAGTGTGCTGGTTTGCTTTTAAAGAAGCGCTTTTAAATTTGAGCATTTCCTTGTTCAGTCTCCTCTGACTGTGCCACAAATGTGTGTGTGTATATGGATACAGTTATATGTAGATTTAAGTAATCCTTCTGTTTACTCTAGCACTGGTGTCTTTGTCTGGCGTCAGCATTGTTGCCATCAGTGACAGATTGGACTTGTTTTGGGGGATGGGAGTGCAGAGTCAGCTGGTCTGCATTTAATCTTAGTGCTGCAGACTTGATCCTTACTAGAGGCAGCTGCCAGTGCCTGATCCTGTACTAATTTCTAAGCAGTGGCTGATCAGCAGCTTCCTCGCCATTTAATTCTGTCACAAGCATACAGCCTGGTGATGTCTCTGGTGTGATACAGACCCCTGGTTACTCTGGGCTCACCTGTGTGTTTTCTATCCTAGACGCACATACATATATCTGATTATGATACATTATCTGATTCAAATTTCTAGAGGAAGCTTTCACTTGAGGTTTCACTGGGCTAGCTGGTTGCTTGGTGTTTATGGGGTTTGATTAAGTTCATTTTCTGGTTGGGATAAGACTATTCCTTTTTAAGGGTTTCATTGTGGAAGGTAATAGAAGAAAATACATGAAAGGTGATTTCTTGTTTAGCTGGGCAGTAACCAGTGTAACTTACTGCTAGTGTAAACATGGACATGAAGGCTTGTATTGTTTCCATCTAGGATCTTTGGCAGTTTGTTTTGGAGACCACAAGACAACCTTTCTTGGGGTTTAATCCTAGTTCTACAATAGTAATCAGTTTCTTTGTTCTCTAGTTTACTGCGTGTCTTCTGCCAATTACTTAACCAACAGATTTCAAAATAATATGAGATAATTAATTCTTTAAAACTCTGTCAGATAGGAAAGTATGAGAATCATTTCGCAGATTATTACACTGAGGCATGTGCTTAATTAGCTTGAGAGTGATACATACCACCCAGTAGCAAACCTGAAAGTGGAACACCTTGGTTGTAACCTTACTTCCTGGCTTACTGTTAATTCTGATTTCAAAACTAGTTTCTCTGTTTGCAGTCTTGTTAAGTAGCTTTCGCCTGTTTCTACAGAACTGACCTCTTCAAAATTATTAGAAAATCCGTATTACAGTGAAAGACAAGGTATCAAACTGAGTACTTCAGATTTGCAATGCTGTCTGCTTAGACAGCTTGTTGCAACCATGTCTTTCTTGGGGAGCATGCTCTTTCACCTTAGACTGTTTCCTGCTTTTACCAATAGGTTTTCAGTCAGACTGTGTTTCACTGAACATATCTCTGTGCCAAAGCAACGTTAAGCAGTTTTTCTTCCTAGCCATTCAGTCCTGCTCCAGTGCTGCCCCTTTAGTTCAGCATGTGTGGTGCCAAGACACTGAATTGTACCAGGATTAAATATAACTTGTTGGGGTGGGAGTTTTGTTTATTGGTGGTATTTTTTTTAGGATTCATTGTGTGGCCGCTTAGACAATTGTAGCAGCATCCAGGAGGGGCCTGAGAGGAAGCTGGAGCATGAAGCTATGGGAGAAGGAGGGGAGCAGAAACTGCATAAGCTGATTTTGTAGCTGAGGCAAGAAAAATGTCCATGGAGCCATGGTTTCAGACTGCCACAAGCTTGCCAAGGAATCACATCTGCTCTTGCTTCAAAGCTTGTAGCAGAACATTTTCTTTTTTCTTGAGAATATTGCATTACTTCTAGATATATGTGGTGAAATATTTGATTTCTTTTAACTCATTCCCTCCTCAACTAGCAGATGGAAAACCTGTCAGCATTAGATACTTAGGAGTTTACTATTTTCAGCATTGTTTGTATTTCTCTTTCAGGGTGCTTGTGACTCTGGTTGCTGAGAGCTTATTGTTGCAGGCAATTACTCCCAAAAAAAAGTCACTTTTATTCCAAATTTGTGTTTTCAAGCCAGCTACAGGATTTGACTTTTGTGCACAGGTTGGACTGCTGGCATGGTTAAGATACGGCCTGGCTCTCTCCACTTCTTTGGAGATTGGGTTTCTCCTGTTAAAAATGGGAAGCGGGAAGTTACATTGTGTCATCTGTAATCTTTTTCTTGCTTTTTTACAAGCACTATTTTTTAAATTTAAGGAGTTTAAACATAAGTCTGTTTTCTCCAAACCAACTTGTAGCCAGAATGAGGCTGTTCGTTCCACTATAAAATCTTCACTCTTCTTTCAGTATGTTTCCACTATTTCTGTAAGTTGCTTAGTGTTTCAAAGTAACCCTTCAGCAAGCCAGACCATGCTGTTTTCAGCAACCCAGAATGTTTTAGAGATGTGGGGGTAAGTCACAATTGTTTGTGTCTCACAGGCTCCCACTGATAGAAACTCTCATCCTGCAAAGCTTTGCACTTGATGAAGAGTAATTCTTGAGATGACAGCCCTCTGGAAATCTAGACCTCTGTTGATCTCTGTAGAAATTAAACTCCTTGAATATCCTGTTTACAAATCCCCAGTTTTAAATGCTTATTTTGTTGGAATTCCTCTAGGCAAAGATTTTGGTTTTCACCATGGTATGCCTGGTTCATGCAAGGATGGGCATAATAAAATGGTCTGATGCTATCACCTCAGAAAAACTCTTATGTAAGTTTATTGTAAAGGTACACAGCTTTTCTAGGGAGATGAAGAAGCTGGCATTTTGCACTGAGAAGCCTGTGTGGGCAGAACATTCAACACAGCAGACAGGCTTGTGGGAAGTGGCATTCAAAGAGAGAACTAGGAGTTTTTAATCAGTAGAAATGGGTAGTGTTTTTAACTCTGTTAGCGGGGGCTGCTCAAGATCAGTTCAGGTAGCATTTAAGACAAGATGAGAAAGTTCAGAAAGTGCACATGCAGCAGTAACAGAAAATCATTCATCATTTGAAATAAGCAAAAAAATATGTGAACAGGGGTATAGGTCAGGCTGAAATCATGGAAAAGAAAAAGCAGATCAAGGCTGGGGAAAGTGCATTATTTGCTTGAATAATAATGTGCTAACCAAGCAAGAAACTCACAGTCAGTAAAGGCCATTTGACACTTAAGAGGAGCAAGCTCTTGGTCTCTTGCTGTAACTACAGTCATGTGGGGCAGAACATGGCAGACTGCAGGCTGTGAGCACCTAGAGAACTGTGAAGAAGGTTGTCTGTATAAGAAACATTGCCATACTGCGTATGATCACTGGTTACAGTGAGCTGAGGATTGGATGTATAAACACTAAGAGCTAAAAATGATATGAGAAACCACACAATGCTGGGTATAAATCCTTCATAAAAATCCAACATAGATAATTACCCTCCCAACTTTCATCTCCTTTTAATATTGAAAAGTCTCTCCATGGAGACTTCTCTCCAAATAAGGGAATTTATTTGGGTTTTGGGTTTAGGGTTGGTTTTTTTCCCTTGTTTTGGTGGTTTTGTTTTTATTTTAATGAAAAAAAGAATGAATTCCAGAGAGGAAATATTTTTTGTTACTACTTAAGCTTCTCAAAGGATATTATAAAGAGAGAAGAGCAAAGTGAATAAAACTTACAGAAAGTTTATAACATTTTTCTTTTTATAAAATAAGAGAAAAAACACATCTGATTTTAGAAGGGCCTATGGGGAAGACAGCTTATGTCTTAAAGGGCTTAGGTCATGGTTTTGCTGAAAGTATGTAAGAGGGCATTTGTGTGCATATGAAGTCCCAAATGCAGTGAATGGCTAATGTGCTAGTTACTGTTTATCCTGCTTTTGGCACTCACTGAGGATGAAGGTAGTTGTCTATATTTGTTTACTTTTCAGCTGCGATATCCTAGATTAAGTCATCCATAAAAGTTGGGGAAAGGGAAGAAACAACCACCCCAAAATTTTTTCAAAAGGCCTGGAATCATTGATGATGTTCAGGATGCAGTGTGTGTTAGGTATTCCTTAAATATGACAAAAAAAGGCTTTACTGTGTTTGGAAAAAGATGTCTCAACTAGTTTTGGCCAGGTAGTGATGACTTCCCAGCAAAACTGGACTTGGTGGGAATAAGTTAATTCTGGAAAGATCTTGAAGAGATTAAAAGTATCTTTCTTCTTTGGGTAGAAATAGACCTGGCCAATTAGGAAAATGTCCGCAATGCTTTTTGCACAGGGACCAGCAGCCACTGCAGCTGCCTGCCTGCCTTGTGAACATTTGCAAGATAGTGTTCCATGGTGGGGGAAACTTGCCAGTGGTTGAAGCTGAATGCTGTAAAAGAAAGCACATTCTTCATTGTGTGAAGTGGAAGGAGGAACTACTTAGAACTGAGTAAAAATTATCTGTTTCACATTTATAACTTGGCAGCACAACGACTTATAAATTTGGAGTGTGAAATTATGACTTGAGAATGAGCTGGGGACGTAATGCTGCAGGCTCAGAATTAGGGTTTTCCTAAACCTTGTTATCTAATTCATGGATAGCTGTTTGGTGCCTGCTTCAGGGAAATTCTGGTTAACTGTAGGTTTTTAGGGCTATAGAGAGCTTATTTTTTTGTTTGGTTGTTTTTTTACATTGTCAGATGCTTGTTGTAATCTTCTTGATGAAAAGATAGTTCCCCATTTAGCTGCAGATGTATTGCTTTGTATGTTTTTAAAGTAAACCTTGAGGTAACAAAGAGCCAGGCTGCTGGAAAGAAGAGCAGTTCAATTTCCCTACCCCTGCCCCACCAAAGAAGGTTTAGCATGCACCTCAACAGGACAAAACTTTCTCTGCTGTCATCTATTTCTTATCTTTGTGTTTGGCTGGAAATGCTGCTCTTGGAAAAGCAGTAGCTTACATACCCATTTAGTTCCATGGCTGTTCTTCCCTTGAGTGACTGTGACAGCGAGTAGTGCTGTCATGGTCAGTGGAGTTTTCTGTAGGGATACTACCATGACAATAGCTGATTTGAAACAGCAGCATATTTCACACAGTTACAGTTATATTACCGGCAGCAGCTGCCATGTTCTATGCTCAAATTCAGCCTTTGGTGCAAAAAATAGTAGGTCACTGTAGCAGATTTCTGTCCCCAGCCTCTGTCTGGACTCTAGACCTGGTTTTTACATGTCTGAGACTATGTAATAGAGTCACTCTGGGAATTTTTAAGCCGTAGGTATGGAATAGTGAGAGTCAGGTTAGAAAGTTAAAGGCAGTACATCTGATTAGTGTAAAGTAAACATTATGCTTCAGATTTTTGTAGGTAATTTTGAGAATGCAATTTAAATTGGTATTATTATTTTGATTGCTGACATTAAGATCTGTGGGTTCATGAACTACTCTGTGCTACAAATTGGAGATGATGCACACTAAACTGTAATCCGCTCATCCATCATAAAGCTTCTGCTAGAGACCCATTTAATTTCCAAACCAAAGAATTTAATATCTGTCTCCAGAGAAATTAATTTTTCTTACGTACTACTTGGGCAATGAGCTGTCAGCATTCTATGGCAAGCAAGCAAGGAAGCAGTTGTCTCTAGCATGCAGCTATGGAACTAATGAATAAAAAATTTCCATGGGCAGTACAGAAATACAAGGCATTATCTCTGTGGCCCAGGAGAGCCAACAAATCTGGGTTCCATTCATTGACCTGCCAGAGTTTTGCTGCATAACCTACAATGGGAGACATTTTCCAGCACAGATTTTTATTAACTCTATTCAGTGTACGTTGCATCAAGTGCATGCTTAAACGTGTGTTTCCTAGTTGTGGCCAGTCTGGTGTTCCAGAAAGTTTGCATCAAGGGGATGCAAGGGACCGGTGTAGTCACAGCCTGGGTGCCATAACCTGTCCACATAGTGCTGGGCCCTCCTTAGGCAATGTTAGCTCTTTTAATTTAGGCCTTTTGGTTAAAATGGCCTGACACCAAATAAATCTAACTCTTCCAAAACCACATACAGACTCTAATGTATGTTTCCTCATGAATTCTGGCAGTGAAGCTCTCTTCAGGGGTGTGCCTTTAAAGCAAAATGTGAAGCAGCTCTCTGCAATAGATTGCTAATAGCCTTTCAAGCCCTTCTGCCCTTTGGCTACCAACACAAAACTGTGGATGGTGTTTGGAATGACAGGACAAAAGCTTTCTGTGGCCCTGTCAGACAGACAGATGCAAAAATTGAAGTTTCTGAGTATACTGTTTAAAATACCTATTTTCTGTGAATGAGGGGTAATTCATTTAGGAAGGCTGACAGACAGTTGGCTGCTCTGTACAGTACTTTCCACTGTAAAAATAAACTGCAGATGTTTGACACAGATATGTCAGGATACTTAACTTTGGGTTAGGATTTGCAGATGTCGTGTTTAGTGGAAGCTAAATCTCTGTCTCAGGGGAAGAAGGGAAGAGCTACACAGCACCAAATGCTGAGAAGCATGTCCTGTATGTGACTAATGCATCCTGACCGGTGGATACTCTGTCCCTTCAGAGGTTAATAAAAAAAAAGCAAAGTGCTGTCATCAGTAGCGAACTATTGCTGTGATGCAGTTTTGACAGCCCTCGTTTGTTACTGGTAGCCAAAGGAGTCCAACTGCCAGGTGATTTTCTTCATCTTCTAGAAATGTCCCCGTAAGAGAGGAGTCTTTTATAGAACTTTGCTGTCTTAACTTCACCAAGCATAATTTGTTCCATCAGAGCAGCAGCCAGGAAATAGAGGTAAGTTTGGGCACACAAAATCAAGTTCTTTGCTTCCTGATTGGGCTTCCCAAAGAGGATTTTTGATGACAATGTTTCACCGCTCTCAACTGTTTAAAATCCTTTTTGAAAGAATGGTGCAGGGGTTTGTGTGCTATTTTGGTTTGTCTTCAAAGCAATAGGAGTAGTGCTGCCAGTTTTGAACTTTGCAAGTCTTGAGAAATGAATGAGGTTGGATAGTTTATCTAAACGCGGCGCTTACAGCTGTGTTTCATTTGATCCACTTAATGGCAGACACTTACATGACAGAGCAATCTGTTAATTTTCATAGTGTAGTAACTACATTTTCTCTTGGCTATGGTTCAGCTAAAGTTGCATTGTCCAGTGCATTGTTTCCCTGTCTCAGCTGCTAAGTAATTACTTTGGAAACAACTCTCTTGTTTGGTTTTGGGGTTTTTGGAGGGGGGATTGGTTTGGGTTTTTCGTTTGTTTTTTCTCTTCAGGAGGTATATGAGGAGAAGAAATAAGCAATGATGAGTTTTACGTGTTATTACTAATTCCAAGGTTTTTTGCAGTTTTAGGATTCAGTTCCAGGATCTTCTTCCTTTCTCCCCACTTCTTCCAGCCTGGCTTTATCATAATATTTAGTAGGAATTTGTCATTATGCATGATGAGCACAGCAGGACAAATAACATGCAGTTTGTTTTGTAAGTTGCAGGAGTTCGCTGAACCCTTGGAAGTGTGGATATCGGCCCTTAGACTCAGCACAAATTTGAATATGTGACATTTTAAGAAGTTTAAATAAAATGTGATTGGTTGGTAGCCCAGTAATTTGCATCTCTTGTGGTTTATTTGTCCAGGGAGACAACAGCAGCTGGAAGCTGAGAACCAGTATGTGGAGGCTGATCAAGACCTTCACAAATGGACGGGACGTTCCGTGCAGCCACCCACAGAAAGACCTGGGGAGAGGCGAATGGCAGAAATGAAGAGGTTGTATGGTGCTGAAGCTGAAAAAATCCAGGCAATGGAGGCTGCCATGCAGCTTGTCTTTGATAGAAGCTGTGACAAAAAACAGCCCAAATACTGGCCTATTATTCCCCTTAAGCTGTGAGTACCTGGTCTGTGCTCTGACCTGGCACAGGTCTGTATGGATGGCTGCCTCTGTCAGATTGTGCTGTTGAAAGAAACAAGTGCAAATTTTGGGTTTTACTGGGCTTTGGGGCAGAGACAGGCAAGGGCAGCATCTTTCTTGCCCATCAGTGATGGTTGCAGTCCATTCTACCTACATATAGTTGTCAAGTAGTGAATAGCTATTGTCAAGCTGTCAATAGGAGGGACAGTAACATAAACCTGTCCAAAGTCATAGTTTCACTTGTTTGATACCTGCTTACCTTGAGCATGCTTGCAAGAAATACAACAGTGTCTGTAGTCAGTGAACCGTGCAAATTTAAAGCAGTGAGGTAAAGAAAAAAGGCTATAAAAATTGTCTGCTTTTCCCATTTAGGAAATGAGCGATCCCATTTTTCAGTCTCACTTAACATAGTAGCGTTTGGATCCTGTTTAGCACAGCGCAGCCTGAAGTGTTATGTCTGCTGATGTTGGCGGGTTTTTTTGAGAACCGGGAGTCCACTGGCCAAGATACAATGTATTAAATTACTGTAGCCCAGCCATTTGAATTCGTTTTCAAAGGTTTGTAACAAAAGCAGGAAATTTTTGTTCCAGACTGATACTTGTCTGGCAGGAATTCAACTCTAAAGAAATATTATATCAAAAAATGTTTTAATGAAGGGGGTTGGGAGAGGGGGCGTGAAGCCTGATGTGGTCCTATCTGTCAGAGATCTATTTAGCAGAAGAAAAACTTAAGAGGACAAAGCGCTCTTGAAGCCAGTGCCTACAGTGAATTTTGCTATTCTAATAAAAACCATGTAGTTGGGTTAAAGCTTTAAAGAAGACATATTAGTTTGATAGATAAGGATACATCAATATGCTGTTTATGGAGGTGTGGAAGCCATGTAGCCCTGAGGGCTATGTTTATTTTAGGTGCAGCTTTCCCATGCCCACCCGCATTTTACATGCACAAAGCTTAAACATAGGCAAGTTAAATGTGCTTCTGTTTGTGTACTCATCCATCTGCCCAGGCTGTTTGGCTCCACTTCTATCACTCTCTACTTTTGGTCAGTTGTGCTTGCCCCACTAATAGCTGACTAGGTGGAGTGAGGCACATAAGTGGTCTATGTAAGAGAGGCAGAACTGGCCCTTCAGAGCGGGTGACTACCTTATAAAATAGTACCCTGGATGCTTCCAAGGACATTCTGTGAAGTACTGCTGCTACATATTGTTGTGTGTTGAAGGGCTGTAGTTTGTATTAAGCAGCATTTCTGTGCCAGGGCAAAGGAACCTTATGCTCTTCTTGTGACGAAGATTCATGTGTCTTTCTGGCAATAGAGGCAGATCACAACTTTAATTGTAACTTCAGTTCATGCCCACTATGTCTGGTGTATCTCTATGGCATGCCAGCGGTTGCTGTGCCCTCTGCAGCAGGCAGCTACCCCAAAGTCTGTGGTGTAGTTTGGAGTATCTTTGGTTTTACTCTTAGTTACTATGTTTTTTCAGAGCAGCATTTTTGTTTCATTTCTACCTGCTTCACTTCAGGTGTGACAAAATGGAGTTAAATTGAACGCTGAAATTAAAAGCCCCAGTCTCCAAGACTTATTGCTGGTGTGATTAATCCGAAAAACTTGTGTGAGACAGGAGGGGGAAAAGGCTTATGAACAGTCCTGCATTTGTCTTCTCTCCTGTTTTTGGCGGGTTTTGTCAGAAATTAAGTGTTTTGTATGGGCTTCTATTTGGTCAACAAATAAACTTGCTTTGTAATACCTTGTAATTGAATTTTATTTTTTATAAAGAAACTTCCATGCTTCAGCACTCCATTTCTCAGATGCCAAGGCTTTCTTTTAGCTGCTGTATGGGGAAAGGACTGTTTTAACATACGGATAAGCATGAAGAGTGTTGACAAGACTTTCACAGGAACGCCAGTCAATACTACACACGCATAGTGTGGTACAGAATGAATGGGAGGGCTGTTGCATCTTCTGGGGGAAAATCCCATCCTAGCTTAACATGCATAGATCTCTCTGTTCCTGTTTGAAATGTTTCCAGTGTGATGATGGTGTCTTCCCTGTGCAGTTGAGTACCAAAGAAAGAAAGGATGGGTAAGACTGGGCTATTCTTACTTTTCAGCGCAATTCCTAGTTCTTCCTGTGGCTGTTTCTTCATCCAACTGGTTTGGCTAGCAGAAGCAGAAATTCTGGTCTCCAAAAGTATTTGTACAGACCTCATATGAGACAGACATTGAATTCTTTTCCTACTTCATATAAAACACAAGAAATATCTTTGCCTTTGATTCTTTTAATCTTTCTAGGAGGGTTTAAGATGCCTCATGAGGTTGGAAGTAGAGAGAACTGAGTTAAATGTTCCTTAGGAACTATGTGCTGAGGCCTGCAAGGGAGGAACACACCACTTCAGGTTTTGAGTTGCTAGTAGATAATCTCCGTTCTGCTCCTGAATTGCAGGGGGTGAGCTGTTGCTGTAGTTGGCCAAGTGTCTATTTTGCAGCTGGTTTGATGGAATTTGGGGGTTTTGTGTTGCAGTTCTTTTACTCCATCTCCTGTGTCATTTTACATTTATAAGAAACATCTCACATAAAAGCATGTGATCATGGAAGCAATGCAACTGCAATTCAAAAATGCCTGTTCAGTCAGAATGTCTGTAACATTCACCTTTCTTGCACATATGTATTATGCTGCAATTCCCAATCATGGGGCCATGTGTGCTTTATTTTCCCCCAAATACAATGTTATGTCAGCTTCTTGACTAGAACACAGCTGTGATGCTGCAGACTTGATTCTTGTCCAGAATATTGCACCTTTGCTTTCAGTTACACCAACTGCTTCTACAGTTCTGCCCAAAGGGAATTCTTCACTTGCTGGTGGTGGTTTCTCATGAGCTTTTCCCAGCTCCTGTAGAAGGAATTACACCCTTAAGTCGCAAGGACAAGTTGTCATACGAACAATTAGTCTTAATTTCAGAAACTGGTTTCTTCATTTGGTGCATGCAAATATGCAAATCAGACTCATCTTTAGAAGAGAGTTTGTGACTGCTTGAAAATGCTTTGAAGATTGGAGAAAAATGGTAATAGATCTTTTCTACTGAAAGCATTCTTAAACTAAAAAAAAAAAAACAAAAAAAAAAAAAAACAAAAACAAACAAACAAACAAAAAAAAAAAAAAAACCACAACTTTCAGAACTAGCACAATATAAATTTAACATAAAAATGAAGCAATGACCTTTGTGTTTCCTACCAAAAGAAAAATCTGCTTACTCTTCTGCTTTGGCGACATTGTCAAGAACACTCATCCTTTTAGAAGTACTTCCCCACAAAGCCCCTGACAGTTTAGTATGCCTGAGCATACAGGCAAACTGAGAAGAGATTAAACAATTTTTGATGAGCATAACTTTTTTTGGTGAGCCTTACTTGTAGGTCTTCATCCTTTTTTTATGATAGTCTTGTATAATGGATATCTGCAAACATCTCGTACTTAGAAGAAGCTTTAATAAAATGCAGCCTAAATTTCTTAACAGCCTTTGTGAAGGATAAGCATATCGATAATCCATACGGATTTGTCCACTTGCATCTTTTTCTCTTTGCAAAAGCTTCTCACTCATTCATTATATGAAATACCTTTCAAGTACTGGCATCTTCATCTCTTGTTGCATCAATAGAAATTGAGAAAAGCAAGAAACTTTGTGATTCAGCTGCATAAATTTGGATTTTTAAGTATGATGTTTGGTATGCTACTCTGAATATTTTGGCTGAAAGAATTACGGAGGGGCCAAGATTATTGCCCAAAATGTGAAATACAGTCTGTCAAAACAAAACATCCAGAACCCTGTTTTCCTTCTGGTTTCTTTAAAGTGTAAGTTACTGGGGAATATGCTAGTTGATAAATAATACATTCGTGCTGTGACAAAATTCTGGGTTTATGTTTGTGTGCTGCTTCATCAACCATCTACTCTGTCTAACCTGCCCTGTTGTCTCCTGTGATCCTGCAAAAGGAATGACTTTCTTATGGGCTTTCTGCTGGGTAGAAAAGCAGCCTGTGAGGGAGTCTTAGCTGCTCCTGAAGGTCGCTTATGGCCAGAGTGTGTTCAGGGCCTCACATCCCTTCATCTATTATTACATAGCTGAAATTCCTGAACTAGTACTCAGAGGCATGTGCAGTGGAAGCTCTGGGTGAGTAAGTGATAGACCGTGACATTGCTGTCCGGGTATTCTCGTGGCAACCTAGTTATCGTAGCAAAGGGATTGCTTGAACTCTGTCCGTTCTTTGAAGTGTGTGGGCACACAGGCATCAGCCTCAAGTATGAATTTTGGCAGGGCAGGAGCAGCGTGGAAATCTTGCTTGACCAAAAGTGGAGAAAGACTTGCTCATCTTGAGCACTTTCAGTGTGTAATCAAGATTCTCTGTGCATGGTTTCTACTAATTACACAGTCACGGAAGGATTTTTTCCCCTTTAATCATGAATCATTTTCTTCTGGGAAATCAAGAAAAACAGAGTAAGTGAGAACATACATAGTTTTTGAAAAGAAAATACTTTTCAGCCTAATGAGGCCATTACAACTGCTGGTTCCCTAAACTACATTGAGATCTTTTGCCTACAAAGCCTTTTTGAAAAGCCAAAATGCATGAAACTGCTATCCTCATGGCTCTTGTTTACAGCCATCCCAAAGAAATACCTTTGTGAAGAGGAAGGTATGAGAAAAGTAGAAAGGATTGGTAGGGATCATTTCTAAATAGAGTTCAAAGTGGTCCTCCTTAATTTCCAGACTTTGTTTTAAATAAAAGTATCAATTTATACCAAAATCTGGATTCAATAAAGATGTGAGGCAAAAGCCTATCAGGGGCTGTTAAAAATTAAGTTGCATTACGGAAGACTACTTTCTTCATGGAATTTTCCTACACTGTCCTCTAGGCAGCTGCAATTGCCATTGTGATTTTATAGGAAGCTAACTAGACTGCTGATATCTTTATAGGGATCTTTTGAATCTTTCCACATGCTTATACTGAAGATAAAGATTGAAAGATCTCAGTCCAGAAGTTCAGCTTTCAGCTATTCCATGCATCCTTTTTCCTAGGTGCAGAAATCACCTCCGTGGCTCACTCCACCAAAGTTTCCTGCCACCAAGGTCTGTCAGCAGCTCTTAACTGTGTGATCAGTCCATTGCTGTAAGTCAAAACAAGTCGAGTTGGAAAAGCCCTACTGCTAAGCTGTTTAATGTAACTTGTGAAAAGGATTAAAGGAAGCAGTCGCTTGTGCAATCAGATGAGCAGGTCTGAAGGTGTCGGACTCCACAGGCATAAGCATTCATCAGGCAATGTTGCTGCTGCTAGAAGAAAACTTACAAGCACATAGTTTTAGTGCTCAGAGCCTTTGAGTATTTTTCCTGCTTTGGTCTAAAACATTTACATTTACATTTCTTTCCTCAGGCATGTTAGCCAGCTTCTCTAATACAAAACGTAGAAAAGCAAACGTTTATTTTCCTTGCTGAACGCAGAAGGTAACACTCATTTTGGGCAAACCCATGGGTGGGTTTATCCCAAGATTTCTAAGGTTTTTATTTTTCATGCTACTTTCTGTGTTAAAGTGTCTTGAGTTTGCAGATTTGCAGATGCTGTGCCAAGGAGCATACTTGCACGATTCAGGTTCATACCCTTTATTCGGCATGAACCATAGCAGGAATCAGAGGCCCAAGATTCAGTTAGCCCTTTTGGTCTAGACATGTGCAAGTATCCAGCAAAAAAAAGTCTATGCCTCATATTTCATCAGTTTTGATTCTGACATAGCTTAATCTTATTCCCATCCTTTGTACTGGACAGGAGCACTCTTGGATCATCATGTCTAGTTTCTGCTGCCTCCGGCAACCACATCGTCTAATACATCTCAGAAACTAATTAGGCTTCACTTTAAAACAAATTCCATTTCCTGTCACCCCCACTTCTGCTAGTTAAGACTGCATGTCCCTCCTCTCTTTTGCAAAGCATAATAAAATATCAAGACTCCCACAAGTTTTAAGTTGTCCTTTGTCAGAAGGCTCCAAAAATCTAAACATAGGAACAGATTATGTATCTTGGTCTTTTCTGTATTAATTACGGTACTGTAATATCCTCTCCCCAGACAGAAGGAAAGGAATTACTGTTGTGACAAAAGCACATGCTTGAAGTATGTTTTTACTTAAGAAATAGTTCATCAAAGGCACACTTCTGGTCTGCAGCATATTCCATGAAAGGGTTGGGTAATAGCCAAAGGCTCCCATCCCACTATCCTCCTTTCATGCAAGGTGATGAGGTTGAAGCTTAAGCTTCAGCCAGTTTATGCTGCAGTGCATTCGAAACACAAAAGTTTGATGAGTTGCTCCAAACCAAATAATCCTTACATGACTGCAGAATATAAGTCTGAAATGGACTATAAATCAAAAGCAATTAAAAAATAATAGGCATTGCATACTATTACATTTGGGAAGAGAGTAATATTCATGACTTTGTAACAATTTTTTATATATATATATATGTGTGCGTGTGTGTGTGTATGTGTGTGTGAATTTAGGATTTCCAGTATTGCCAGATCACTCTCTGCTAGAGACAAGAAATATTTGTTATACTGAGTCTTTCTGAGCATAACATGATGTTTCCATTTGTACCGCTCTGCCAGAGAGCTGTGTCTCAGCAGTGCCGTAGCTGGTTTATGGTCCTGTTTTGGTGTCACCACCCTGGGTGTTCCAGAGCATCCTTGGCACCTCCTCTGAGAAGCCCTGTGGCTGAGCAGCACTCACAGTAGCTGTTTTTATCATTATATACCAGTCCTGTGGTCTTCATTATGTTACTTTTTTTTCTTTTTTGCTAGACATTGAACTCAACATGCAAACCGTACTGCACGTCTGAGGCTTGCTCTTGCTCTGAAAGCCACAAGGCTGAGTGTGTGACATGACTGGGTGCCATGGCAACAGGTTGTGATATCAGAAATGCCAGATGATTAGATAATTTCAGGGACATGCCAGAAAGAACAGCTGCATTGTGCTACAGAAAGCCCTTACTCCAGAACTGCTCTCTACCAGCAAAGAAAATAGAGAAAATCAGTGACGAATAACTGCTCAGTGCTCCTTCCTTTGCTTGCTCCATTGAGGAGATCCCTCTTCAGGTCATCTACAGCTCCAGTGTCGGAGCATGAACATTTATCTCCAGAGTGCAAAAGTGCTTCTACAAAGAACTTCTAAGGAGACTAGTTACTTGCCCTTCGTAAGTGTGCTTTACTGTGCAGGCCTGCTCTGAAAAGATGTCCTGTACTTTCCCTGTCAACAGCAGCTAAATCTTGCTTGGAAGGATTAAAAAAAAGCTGCCTTACTGTAGTCACTTCCCTTCAATAGCTATTTCAGTCTCGTAGTGTTACTTGCATTATTCAAGTCTAGCAAAATGAAATCTGTTTCTACAGCATGGCTATGGCTAGAGCTTTTTTTGTGGTAAATCCATTGATTATAATTAAATGCACTAGTGGTTTGTGTTACATTGTGGAAACTGTCATGCCAGGCATAGCCTGCAAGTGCAATAGTCCATGTCAACATGACAGAATTGTTCACTTCAGTCCAAGAAGATACCACATCCTACTGAAATAAAACATAATAATTTATATTGTTGAAACTTTACAACACCATATTAAAAAACAGTAATTGAACAATTTTGGTTTGCTAGTTTAACTTCCTCCATGCCAGGTTTTTGATGCATGAAATGAGGTGAAACCACAATAATGATAGAAAACATACAGCTGAATCTCAAATACAATGCAGATTTATTCTTTTTTCTAGTAGGGTGGCAAAAATTATAATAATAATCGCGTAGGAAAAGTTTAAAAAAAACCTGTTGGGTTTTTCCAATTTTTCAGTATTCTTTTAATTTCCTGGTTTCCAGAAATAAAATGTGAGGGGTTTTTTTATACTTCTTAGCTGAGCAACCTTTAAAATGATGAACGGCTTAGCAGCCTCACTTTTCAGGGCTTGAAATAACATCTGAATGCATTCTGAATGCAGGAAAGCCGCCTACACTGCCTTTCCCCCTGCTGCTATCCCCACAAAGCTACCTGGAATTTAATGGATGTGCGCTGTGATGCATTTTCCTGGCAATGTCCATCATAGTTTGCATCTCCAAGGATCCAGCTGAGCAGTTTTCAGGGTCTCTCTTGCCTCAGTCATTTTCAGTCCACCTGTGCTCTCTTCTTGCTCCCTCATCTTTTTCACAAAGGCTCCTATCTAGCTTGCATCCCTCCACCCCACACACTCTTCTGCAGCCTGATGCTGCTCTCATCTCTCAACTCCTACACTCTTGTCCACCTCCCACATGTAAGGCACGAAATGTTGCCTGGATGCACCCAGTAACCAGCAGGACTTATCTAGATGACCAGAAAAAGGGTCAGTGCCTCTAGCACCATAAGTGCTGAAAGCAGAAAGTGCTGAGATGCCTCCCACAGCGTTGTCCGTGACCTGACAGTGGCTGAGGGGAGATCATTCTCTCCTCTTTTCCTAATTAAACCACAAAACTTCCTCACTGCTGTGCAAGTGGTGGGAAGGTATTGCTGCCAGTTCTTCTCTCCCCACTTTGGGTAGGCTCCAGTCACTCAGAGTAAATATCCCCCACTTCTCTTAATGACTGACCAAAGCCTTTCTAAAGTAGCAGCCTTTCTAAAGTTGCAATGCAGTGAAACCACCATGATCCTTTTGAGCACCAGGGGAAGCTTTTGTAAGACTTTCCCCTAGAGGGAGAAACAATTACTGGATACAGAGCCTAGGCTTCACAATCCATCTGTTTAATTTATAGTGTGTCTCAACAGTACATCTCTGTCAACTCCATCTCTCCAACAGCAAGGCGTAGCTGTGATTTAGGAGCTTGGCCATTTGAAAGACCAACCAGGCAACCATGATCTGTTGCCACCCAGCACATGAGGATGTTGCTAAGGTAGTTTCTCAATTTAAGAATGGTTTTATCTCTTTTTCTCTCTTTTCAGCCCTCTTTGCCAGCTGGCATCCTGTTTTCTACTTTTCCAGTGGGCATTGCTTCAGCTCAGTGTGAATCTTTGGAGGGGGAGCAGTAGCCTATTTAGAGCTTAAAACACATAGAGATTTACTGCTGGAACCCCAGAGAACAACCTACCAAGAGGCTGATGAGGGCACTTAGCCAGATCATCTCCAAAACATTACTGTTAAAGAACCTGATGTGCATGTTAAGTAAATATCAAATATGCAAAACCCCAGTACATGTAACATGCATACAATAACACAAGGTAATAGGCCCTATCTCCAAATAAATAATACCACTCTCGTAACCACAGGCAGTTCCAGTATTTTATGTTCACTTTCAATGTCCTTTGAATGGTTCGTATCTATAATATATTAAAACTCCCACAGGCTCCAGCAGGACTAGGATTTAGTGTTAAACCCTGGTTAAAAAGAGGGGAAGAAATTTCTCTTGCACACAAACAGGCAAAAAACTCTAGAATAAATGTGATCCAGGAAGCAATTATATAAAGGCATTGATAATCTGATTTGCATATAAAATAATAACAAGAACGGAAGCTAAGTTGTCCCATATACACAGAAACCCTGGGTTTTCAGGATTGGCTACTCATTATTCTCTTGTCATACAAAGCAATTCAGTCTGCAGCTGCATTTCTCCCTTACAAATCCAATTCAATCAAGAGAAACATCGTTAGCAAACCCACTGATTTATCCACCAGTAAAGTGCTGATGCAGGCTTCTATTCCTGCTGCTAATAAATTCTGTACGTAACAGTGTTTGCTTTCTCTCTAGGGATCTCCCATTATACTAATGGCTACAGGTTTCTAACTTTACCACTGGTATTTTTAATAGAATAGTAGGGTCCAAAACCTGTGAAAGTCTTAGGAAAGGAAGGGCACAAGCCCAGAACATGCACCCAGTTGCTACAGAGATGTGGCTACATGTCACTGCAGGTGGAGCAGCACCTGGTGCCTTCAAAATTGCTGTAACAAGACCTTTCTGGGGGGTTTTGGTTGTTTTTTTTTTTTTTTTTTTTTTTTTATTCTCTGAAATATGACCATTGTTTCCTGTTTTGCTCGTCACTTTTCCTGATTCCTTCAGTGGGCTTGCTTCCAGTGCTTTGCCTCCCTCTCTATACGTTTCCCTGCCTCCGGCTTGGTTTGTTGCCTTGATTACCAGCCTGATGGGCTCATATACTTTTGCTCTGGCCTCTCTTCTCCTGCAGACATGCAGCAGCTCTGAAAACACTTGCTAGGTGCTGTCTCCTGTTCCTCCTGCCCATCAACTGTCACCAGGGCTCTGGGCACTCAGCTCATCACAGCATCATTCCCTTGCTACTTTCACATGCATGAGCCCTAACACGCTATTTCAAGGCACGGGCACACATTTCAGCATCCTTTTCAAGGTGAGCTCCAAAAGGGAAAGCCCAAGGGGTGTTAGAAGTGCTATTGTCTTTTGGGAATAATTTCCCAAGCTGCAGGCTCCATAGCTTCTCTAACAGTCCTAGGTCATTTTTATGTGCCAGTTTCATGTGGTGCTGGGTTTGCCTGTGACCCTTTCATCTTTTAAACTCAAAGAAGTTATTTCCGTGGAATATTGGAAGCCAGAATTAATGTTCTAGGCTATCTGGCAGCTAAGAAACACTTGAATTTGGCCTGAATTTTATTTAAAAAAAAAAAAAAAAAGTACAAAATGTAAGAATCCAAATCCACCTATGACAGTGGCCCATGTTTAATATGGCTTTAATAAAAAGCTTTATTACATTCCTCTCTGGGGATTGTATTATTTTTCTACTTGCTGAACATGATATCTAAGATAACAAAATCAGATTAAAAGAGTCTTTAAAAAAAAAAAAAAAGATTTGCAAAAATTCAGCATCTGGACTGAAAATAGTTGGAAAATGTTGATGTTTAGAATAGCTGGTTGGATTTTTTAAAGAAAGAAACAACACTGGTTTTGTTAGTCTAGGGAATGAGATGTTGAACTAATCTTCCAAACCCATGATTCAATATCAAACGCCATCTCATTGTTATTTGCCTATTTCCTCAGTTGCATTCATCCTGGTTTGGCTTTCCTGGAGGGCTCTCACTCATCTGACCAGAGTGGCTCATGCTTTTTCATTTCCGAATGTTGTATTTCTGGCAGATCTAGTGCATTTGGCTTTCAGTGAAGTCAGAAGGAGGTGAAGTGTTTCCATGACGCCAGCAGATCTGAAGCTACATCTTCCTTCCAAAACCACGCCTCACAGAGCTGATGAAGGATGTCATTGCCCCTTAGTCCCATTTCCATTACCTACCAGTGAAGAACCTGCCGCCACAGCCCAGGACACACACCCTCCACAGCCTGTTGGAACTATGCTGCTGCACTGTTCTGCATGCCAAGCCAGCAGGTTACACCACTGCTGAGTTACTGAGTCATTCCCATCTTTTCTCCAACACACCACATTTTTGCCACAAACCACAGCTCTTGAATATAACCATTTGCTAGAACTGGACTCTGCAAAGTGTGAAGAGCAGTACAGAAGCAATAAAACACAGTGTGTACAGGGGGAGAAAAACAAACACAAACCCCAAACCAGCATTTTGGAATGTATATTAGTAGAAAACTAAAGCATTACAAGAGAATTTAGCTCAGCTTTATGATACAGTTTAAGTCCTAGGCACCATTCATGTTTACAGAGCTGAATTAAAACCTAGTTTAGTTTAACCCTAAATCCTAGTCCTGCTGGAGCCTGTGGGAGTTTTACTATATTACAGATAAGTTACGGGCTGGTGCCTATTGACAGAAGTGAAAAAATTAGAAGTAAAATGAAATCAGCTGGCTGTTACTCAGCCTTCACTGCCCAATGGATCAGGAAAAGTGTTAAAATGAGTCCTGCAATTTTCCTTTCCAGCCTTTAGAATGTGATTTTCAGTTAAAAAAAAAAAAAAGGGGGGGGGGGCATGTGAGAATGTTTTTAAATGCTCTCTGTGGCTGCCATCAAAGGAGTTTTCTACTTTGGAAAAAGAGAGCAAGCCTTGTCTCCAAATGCACTTTTGCCAGGAATTCTGTCCTGATTAGGCTGCCTTGGAGCACTTTCTTGGGTGAGTGCCATACTGAAGTTATTGGATGGCAGCCATGTGTTCAACACTCTTAAAATAAAGCCTATTCCCTTAATTTGCAACTCAACATAAAACTCAGGTTAAGTCCATTGATATCGCTGGAGGGTGGGGCTAACATACATATGTATGCAATTATTTTCAGGATATTGCAATGAGCACATATATACTCCCACAGAAGTTGCTCTGAAGTTAAACGCTAATGTTCCTTGGGTATGCATTTTGCTCCTGTCTGGTTTCTTCATTTGCAAATTATTCCACATTAAGATCTCCCCACCAGTACTAATGAAAATGCTGGATAATCCATACATTTGAGTCAGCTCCTCCTAAAGACACTCAGCTGGCCTCTCCAGCCCACACCATCCTACCCCACAACAGGAACTTAGCAAAGCACTTCAGTAAATGTTTATAGCTAGGCCTGCTAGACTGAGCCCATCACCTCTGACCAAACTCAAGTGCATTTTTGAACATAAATGTTTTAGAATGAGGCACATGGAAGAATGCCTTCACCAGGATCATTTTGTTGTGACTCACATGGCAGGAGGTAAGACTTTTCTCTCCCTTACCTGGGGAGAGGGCTATCAGCATCTCTCATCCACATTTCACAGATCTATCAAGGAGGATGAAATGAGCTGGGCTGCACATGGGAAGAAAGGTTGGATTGACTTGTATTTTTTCTGTGTAACAGACATCCATTTCAGAGTTGTTAGTCTTTCACTCAGAAGCTTTCCTCTCTGCATAATGCCTTACTGAGACCATCCACACTCTTTCAGACCTCATATTATATCCTACATGATCCTCTACCAGCTATGGGTTACCTATGTGGTATGCAGAGAGAGAGAGGCACAGAAGCAAGTATATGTATACAGAATAAAAACAGCCAATACCATTCTCTTGATCTTCACCGAGGCCCAGTCTCTCACAGACACTTACAGAGTATCTACACACAGAAGTGCAAAATACTGTACTTCTGCTAAGGTGAGGTAAGGTAAGAGGTCCTGATCTAAACATTAATCCTTCATTTTCAATTATATCTTCTAAGGGGTTTTTTGTTTTTTTCTTTTTTGTACCTTTAAAATCACAAAGTGACATTGGTTATTCCACAAGTGACTTGGGGATATGAAACAGAGATAAGTCTATCTTTTAACACTGGAGATGTATTCAGTACTCCGTAATTACCACCAAAATGGTAATCACTAATTTTCAGATAAAATCAACTATGGTTCATTGGGAAAAAATATGCATTCTGTTGAATATATAATTATATCTATTCTAAAGCAATCACTGCTTGTATTTGCATATTGAGAAGCAGTTCCTGGAAATATGACCTACTTGGTAATAAGAAGCAGTTTTGATTTTGAAGAATATTTATTCCTTACACTATCTATTGCTCCTGTATGTTAAAGCTCAGAAGGAGTACCTGCATGCTAGCTAAACTATATCAAATTACTTCTAATTTTTTATCTTCCTTTCTCTCTTTACCCCAGACTACACAGTACCCATGATCTATACAGTTTTGCTTGGATGAACTTCACAAACAGCTCTCTGCAGTGAGCACTGAGAAGGGGTTTTGGTAGCAGCAGTTGGAGTCTAAAATGGATCAGCTTCACACAAAACGTACAAACAACATAGGAGAGCATGAGTCATTCCCTTCATCTACACTGAGATGCTGAGTTTAAAACATGAAAAGGTCACTGCTTTTTTGTGCACAGATGAGAGTATAAAGTGATCCAATTGTCATCTTACTTCTCTTTAACATCCATGGCCTCTGAAACTCCACTTTGAACAGAAGATCACATGGGAGAGAAAAACCCCAGCATGGCTCAACTGTGTGTGAAATCACGAAAGTTCAAGGCAGAGAGGATGGATGAACCCCCTTAAGAAAGGCCACAAAGAGCACTCACTGCAGCTAAAACTGTATTTTATCACTTTTGATTCCCTTAAAACTAAAATATACTTGTGTTAACATTCAAAAGGAGGCTGGTTTATGAGTTTCTGATTTTATAAGGTTTTGGAGAATTGTAGGACTTTTGCAAAATCAAGTGTTGGAGTGGTACCCTACACACTCACCCTGGGAACTGGTACTGCCTGTGTAGTAGTCAGAAGAAGTAATATTTACAATTAACCAGTAGCTTCACTATTGGCAGAGGGAGCCATGGGAAGGGGGCTCACCTACAGCCAGAGGTAGGACACTGTGTGAGGTGAAGCCCCACCGAAGCAGGTGTCCCACTGGAAGATATTTTTACTAAACCACTGTCTTTAACATTACATAACGTTTAATCAAAGCTAAAGCATTAAGTGAAACATCCTGCCTTTGATTCTGTTTTTAATGGGGAAGGTTTCTTGTATCTAGGGCAATTTGTCTAGATAGACAGCCTGAGGAAAGACAGAAGGGGTGGAAAACAGAGACAAGTAAAAAGGTAGCAGCACCTACCACACTGTTCTGTCCACAAAGAAAATAGGGATTAATTTTAGAGCTGGGGTGTTCTTCACTGAAGAAGTAGGGAAACAGATGGAGCCTGGTAAATTAAAACAACAACAAAAAGGAATTATATGCAACCAGCCTTCACTTGCTCTTGAAATCAGTTTCACCACTGATTGCTTGAAATGGTCAAATACAGTAAAATGCAGAGTTTCAGGCTGATACCATGCCCTCAGTTATCACTGATGAGGCCCTCCCTTTCCATCCTACCTCCCCGTGACTGATCTTGAGATTGAAGTTAAATTTTGTTCTACAAATCAGAAGGCCTTTTTAAAACTTCTCTACAGGAGAGCACACTGCTCCAGACCAGATTAGAAGATACACCAAGCATATTGCTTCAGGGAGTGAAGGTGTTTCTTGAAATACCTGGTATCATCACACTAGTATTAGGGTAACACTATAAATTTATCTACAAATAAAGTGCTTGCGGGTTGTTACTCAAAATATGGAAAAGGTTTCAAGCACCCAGCATAGACAATGAATGACATAAATCAGTGCAGAATTCTGACCTCCACCTTCTCTTTTACATATCAAATCTCCAATGGCACCAGGTTGTTTTATGATCCCTTGATGACAAGACTGTCTGGATCAATCTGGCTTCCAGGATAAACTACAGCAGGCCTTTATCCTTCCCTCAGGGCTACCAGCTATAGTGCCCAAGGAGCCATTCAGCCACCGAGACTGGCTGAAATGCTACGCATTGCAGCCTTTCTCCTTCCCATTATGTACTAGATAAGAGAACAAGAGCACAGACCAGAATCCAGTTGTAAGACTTTCCCAATTAGAGAAGTACCTGTTTCTACAGACAGCTTAGTTCTGAAATGAAATCCATCAGTTTCTATTCCTAGCAGAAATTCCAAGCTAAACATCCCTGCCTTCTTGACCTCATTTGAGTACTGTAGTGTAGTTTTGCTTAAAGAATCAAAACTTCTGACATCAGCCCTGTTAACTTCTCTCTTCACTTGTCAGAGACTCAGTATCTCTGCGAGTGGAAATCCCCACTGACTGCTGAGCTGTAACCACTATTTGGACAGCTGTTCTTTGCTTTACCCTTTGGATAGTAAAACAACCAACATTTCTGAGGATGACAGACAGTGAGTCCCTCCTCTCACTACATATGTGTTAATACGGACAACTCCTGTGCTACCAAAGAAATGTCTGCTCCATACCTTGGTGCAAGTATGCAAACCCAATCTGGACAGTGCTGACTATGTTGACCAAATTCCCTTGAGCAACTAGTCCCATAGATTTCAGACAACTGCACACACTACTTCACGAGCAGGGGGCTGAAATTGCAAAGAATGAACTAATTTTCCTCAAAATGAGTGGTCAGACTTGTCACGCCTTCGTGTTTTATTAATATGTTCTTAAGCAATTGATCTTCTTTAGAGGGGAATAATATGGTTACATAATTTAATAGATCAATTTGTTAATAATCATGGGAGAAAATGAAATATCTCTTTATACTTCACGTAAATAACAGAAAATGATGGTACTATTATTATGACAAAGGAAATGCATGCCAATTACCCAATTAATGTAAATCAGCACAACCTGATTGATATTAGTCACTGTAGATGCATTTATTCTGACTAAGGAGCTGGCCTTTGCCTCTGAATCAAATTGCTCTGATGGTAAAAATCCAACTTAGAAAAGAAACTAAACTGAAAAAAAAAATACTTTGCCACTGTTACGTGCCCTTCACCTCCATCTGTGAAGGCTCACTCCTACAACGCAATTGTTTTTGCTTTCCAACACATCCAGGTATGAAGGGGTTTTACTGGTCAGCTGTCAGTGGAGAAGCCACTCATAGACCCCCAAACTGTCAGGGGTGTTACTTTTGGATCCCCTTCACTTTGGTTTCCCCAAAAGCTGAGATACATTTCTCATGGTGCTTAAAGAAATTAAAAAGTCACTGCAAGCACAGTCAGGCAAGGCTGTGTGGCTGGAACATCATTTGGGTGGCAGCTACCGCAGCGCTATGTAACGCCGTACACCAGCATTCATAGGTTCAGAAGAGGCAGTGAAGATAAGAATCACGTTGCTGAACACGAATATAGATATTAATGAAGTAATGTTATGTTTGCGCACATGGTGCCCTTGCCGTGGAGGAACATCAAGAAGCAGACGCCTCTGAAGGTCAAGGGTGCCCTTAGCCCCCTTTCCCGGGCAAGAGCCTGAAACGTAGAGGAGCAGGGAACCAGCTGGCCCCGGGGGCTCCTTCCTGAAAGCCTCCTGAGGGCGAACTGTAAAACGCTGGAGGAAACCGGGGGCCACCATAGGAAGGCAAGCCCCAACTTCAGGGACACCCCGGCAGCAGGGTCCAGGCGGGAGGAGGCACCGCCGGGGTGCCCCGCCAGGCCGCGGGGCGGCGCTCCGCCACTCTTCCTCGCGTTGGGCCGGACCGGGCCGGGCTGGGCTGTGCCGGGCCGGGTCGGGCCGGGCGCCCCCAGGGCGGAGCAGGCAGGCGGGGCCGTCCCCGCCCCTCTCTCCGCGCTGCAGCCGCGGGAGGCGAGAGGAGCTCGCCAGTGTGCGCCTCCCGCCCAGTCTAGCGCAGTTCAGCGAGGCACGGCAGAGCGAGCCCCTGCCCTGTTTCCCCCGCATCGCCCGGGCGACCAGAGCCAGCCATGGGTAAGAGAGAGGGGCTGCGGGGAGCCCACTCTCCGGGACCGTGGGGTGGGAGCAGGGGCAGGTGCGGGGCAGCCCCAGCCTGGCCTCTTGCCGTGGGGCAGCAGCCTGTTGAGCGCCCCGGCAGAGCGGGCTGGGGGCGGCCGCCCCTCCGTCCCGTTCGGGCCGCGCCGCTGCCACGGCGGGGCGCGGGGGGCTTCTGGAAGGCTGGGAAGCGGGACCACGCGAGCTGCAGAGCGCTATCTTTTTAAAAGGTCAGTTGCTCTTAGCACTACGGGGTTCCGGAACGACAGTTTCTTGGAGGCGGTTGTCCGCAGCCGGCCAGGGGTGTGCCTTCTTCCCCGGTCCTGGGGCGCTGAGGCCGGGGTCTGCGCCGCACGCCTGAGGCAGGGGCGGCCGGTGGGGCCGGGCTGGAGCGCCGCAGGGCAGCCTCGGGTCTCGGGTAATGCCTCGGTCTGTTCGCTGTTCCCCTCGGGCGAGGCAGGGCGTGGGGTCCCTCTCAGTCCTCTGGGTGTGCTCAGCTTTGCCGTGGGGTGCAGTGCGGCTGGTGGGAGCAGGGGTAACCTCGGGGGCAGGGTGGAGAGTGAACGTGCCTTTTCGGGATGGAGAAGGGTTGAGGGCGCTTGTTGTGCCCTGAGCATTAGAGGACATCGGGATAACGCGGTGCGCTTTTCCCTGCAGCCTGGGGTCTGCGCAGTGGAGAGAGTTGGGCATCGATGAGAAGTGGCAGCTTGTGTTCCCCAACTTATAGGGAGGGCAGCGGCTGTGTGAGTGTGCTAACGCGAGCTGAAATGGGGCCCTGGCTAGGGAAGGACTCATCCTGCGCATGGGTCAACTCGATAGTCAACACACACGTTCAGCGTTTTCATCCTTTCAAGCATGGGCTGCTTCCTGAGGGCTGTCCTTTCAACCAACAGTACATCCAAATTAATTAAGCAGTAATGAAAGTTACGAAATTCGGGAAAAAATGCAAAATGCAACTCTATCTTTGGTCCAGTTTGCCGGTGGTGTGTCATTGCTTAGAGGTTGCAGCTGCTAAAGCAGAGCCATCAGCGCACGCCTGTGTGTTAACATGCATTACTGATGCTGGCACTGTCTCTGGTTTTAATTAAGAAGAAAGAAAAATATTAATTACTCAGCCAAAAATGAAGGAAACTGACAGAATTCCTATGGTTGCTACTTTGTTAAATTAATCCGCTTCACTTAATTCCTGAATTTCTAAATGATTATTAACCGGTTTGTTCCCTAGTTTAGTGAAGATCAGACTCCTGTAGTATTACAGTCTTTTTACTAAGTTCTTTTGAAGTTTCCAACACCCCTTTCAATGCATGTTGAAGTACTGATTCCTGCTGCCTCTGCAACTCTGAAGGCTGAAACTAGCAAGCCAGCTGCATTATTGACACCACAAAGCTTATATTTTGTGTGCGTGTTCTGACACCTTTTAGACAGTGCTTTCCCTATGTGAACTTTTGATATTAAACAGAGATGTTAACAGCCTCTCCCACATCTATATCTTAGTATCCGCTTAATACTTTATTGCCATAGGTTGATATCAGATAAATGTTGGAATGGGATGGAGGAGTGAAAGATAGAAAGGAATGTTTTTGAGTATTATTAAAAGAAGTTTATTCATTGGATTACTATGTCTTGGGGAGGGATAAAATTTATTAGATAACACGTATAAAATTGCTCTTAAGTGTCTTTGTTGCTAAGTCTATGAAATTGCTTTTTCTTCTGAAAATTAAGCTGCTAGGGGTTTAATATCAAAAGTTGTTCTAAGTCTTTGTGCGGGATTCATCCTGAGAAGCAAATCTTTATTTTAGTGCTAAAGTCTTAGAAAACCACTGAAGTTAGTCTTGCAGGTTGTGCAAGTGTGTGAAATATATGTTTTGTGTTGGTATAGGATGTCTTGTCCTGAATGTAGCAGTTGGGAAAAGGGGAATGGAGAGAAGAAAACATTTCTTCAACATTTTCCTCGTAACAGCAATAGCACAAAACTCCAAGGTCTGTTGACTTCTTTGCTTAGAAACATTGTTGGATGATCACGCAGTGCCTGGCTGGGCAGTGGTGGCATGGTCAGTCAGGAGAGGGGACTTCTAGCACAAATTTCAGATGAAGTACTTCAAAAAGAAGTCGCAGAAAGAAGCCTTTGTCAGCTGTGGATCCAGTCCTTCATGAATACGATGTTTTGTTTATGCCATTGTATAATTGCTGCCTTGGTGTTAGGTAGGCTGAGGCCAATGTGACCATCTAACCAGGACTTGTTTGGAGCCCAGTGCTTCCTGATCCAATGATAAGCATGTGTTTGACTGTCATTAGGATGATTTGAATTGTCCTTGCTTGCATAAAACTTCTTGTAGGACTGGCTTGCTGAGGCTGATTTTTCTTTTTCTTTTTGGAGGTGCTGAGAGCCCACAGTGGCCGTTGATATTCATTGAGTTTTTGGCCCTCAGTGCTTCTGAAAGTCAACACCAGTCAGGGTCATCATTGGCTGGAAGGTCATTAGTAACAACCAGTGCAGTGCAAGAAAGCCCACCCGTTGGTGTCTTGCATCGTGGCGCACACTCTCCCAAATACAGTGTCTCATCTAGGAAGTGGGGGGGACAGGGGACTTGTTTTATAAAATGAACAAAAAATGCCAAAGTTTTTTATTTCGCAAAGTTTCGCAAGCATGATACAGTGTCATTTCTTGGAAACTGCATGTTTTCATCAGTTTATGCCTTTTCTTTTTGTACGCCCCAAACTGCTGCTTTCAAGTAAGAAAAGTGTTTGGAGCAGGGTGTGAACATATATTGTGTTCTGGTTGGTTGTTTTTTTAAAACAGGGGATGACATGGAGCACCTCCCATATGAAGATAGGCTGAGAAAATTGGGGCTGTTCAGCCTGGAGAAGAGAAGGCTGCATGGAGACCTCATAGCAGCCTTCCAATACCTGAAGGGGGCCTCTAGGGATGCTGGGGAGGGACTCTTCATTAGGGACTGTGGTGAGAGGACAAGGGGTAACGGGTTCAAACTTAAAGAGGGGAAGTTTGGATTGGATATGAGGAAGAAATTCTTTACTGTGAGGGTGGTGAGGCCTTGGAATGGGTTGCCCAGGGAAGTTGTGAATGCTCCATCGCTGGCAGTATTCAAGGCCGGGTTGGACAGAGCCTTGGATGGCATGGTTTAGTGGGAGGTGTCCCTGGCCATGGCAGGGGGGTTGGAACTCGATGATCTTGAGGTCCTTTCCAACCCTTACTATTCTATGACTCTATGAAGACAGGCATCATGTAGAATCATAGAATAGTAAGGGCTGGAAAGGACCTCAAGATCATCGAGTTCCAACCCCCCTGCCATGGCCAGGGACACCTCCCACTAAACCATGCCATCCAAGGCTCTGTCCAACCCGGCCTTGAATACTGCCAGCGATGGAGCATTCACAACTTCCCTGGGCAACCCATTCCAAGGCCTCACCACCCTCACAGTAAAGAATTTCTTCCTCATATCCAATCCAAACTTCCCCTCTTTAAGTTTGAACCCGTTACCCCTTGTCCTCTCACCACAGTCCCTAATGAAGAGTCCCTCCCCATGCAGGTTTGCATCCCATCTCTCTGAGTCCCTGTGTAGGAAGTGCTGCCTAATGGAGCCTGCAGACACAGGAGTTCCCAGGGGCATCACACCGTGTTGTGCCAGGGCTGTCACCTGTCCTTCACGCCTTCTGCAGCACATCCAGATCCCCCAACAGTATTTACTGCTCCATCCCAGAATGAACCGTCCCTTCCTCGCAGGCAGTAACCTCAGGAGCTCCACTTTAGGGACTCTACCCCTGTAGAAACAGTCCTTGCTTTTAAGTGAAACATGTTCAAAGTAGGTTTAAATATTCCCTAACCCAGGCTTTCTTCTTACAAACCACTGGGGGCAAAGCCTGAAAGAAAATCAGTCATTTTTCTTTCTATTCAGCTGTGCACTTTGTTCAGGCAGGAGCTGAAGTCTTTTGTGTGTCACAGTAATAGTAAAATCTGATTAGTATCGGTCATTAAGGGTGGCTGGATTTCAATTGCCAAGTGGTGTAGTCCATATTCTGTTCAGTCTTGTACCTCTTAAATATATTTAACCTCATTTCTACAAAAAGAGGAAACATAGTAAGTTTATCTTCCCTTAAAACCTCTGAAATATAAAATTTTATACTGCTGCCTTTCCTCTATCTCCACAACACCTACTTAGGCTATTAAAAAGTACTTTATTTTGCCTTCTCACTGTAATCCTTTGTGTCTGAGAAAGATGTGGAGGAGAAAATGTGCATTTCACATATTTCCCAGTATCCTAAACAGTTTGTGTTTTCACCGTATTTATGAATTCTCTCTCTAGCTCTCTTTTTAAACAAGTGCTTCAGTAATATAGGAAAGCTGCTGTCCCATGTGTAAATTATGATATGTCTGATACATTTTGAAATGTTAACGTATTAGAAAAAACATACTGGATTATTGAATACATCCCTGGGAGGGCTGAACTCTGGCAGTGCCTGATTATTTGTCTTTTCAGAGTGTTTCTAGAATTCCTTAAACCAGTTGAAATCTTCAGATCACTTTCAGTGTTTAAAGGACTTGAATTATTTTTCTGAAGCCAAGGACCTTTTTTTATTTTTTTTCATGTTTGCTTCCATGTGTTGTGATTCCAGCAGTCGTCATGTTGCAGACATCATTATTTGTTTATATACAGCATTTTTCTATAGCCTTTGTTTTTCAAGATTAATGCTATCTAATCACAGAACAGAATCATAGAATAGTTTGGGTTGGAAGGGACCTTCAAGGGTCCAACCCCTCTGCAATGAGCAGGGACATCTTCAACTAGATCAGGTCGTCCAGAAACACATCCAGCCTTGCCTGGAATGTCTCCAGGGATGGCACATTCACCACCTCTCTGGGCAACCTGTTCCAGTGTTCTACCACCCTCATTGTAAAGAATTTTTTCCTCACATCCAACCTGAATCTTCCATCTTTTAGTTTTAAACCATTATCCCTATTGCAACACGCCCTGCTATAAAGTTGCTCCTCATAGAACGGTTTGGGTTGGAAAGGACCGTTAAGGATCATCTAGTCCAACCCCTCTGCCATGGGCAGGGACACTTTTTCACTTGCTCAAAGTCCTTCCCAGCCTGTTTGAATACTTTCAAGGATAGAGTACTCAGAGATGGGGCATCCACTGTTTCTCTGAGCAGTATTTGGTAATATCTGAAATCATTACTCTAAAAAAAACAAAGTCCATTTCATGATAAGGTTAATATAAATTGAAAATAAACACAGTGAAGGCCACTTCTTGGTGTCTTTTTTGTATTCCTTGTTCCTGAGTGATGCATGTTCTTGTACTGTGGATTTTGTTTTCCCTGAGATATACAGCTGGTACGGCAAGACCTAGAATCGCCGCACGTAATGTACTTTCACTGTTGGTATTTGGATGTAAATGCACTGTTACCTTTCTAGAAGCGCGAGAGCATTGTATCCAATGAAATTTCACTAGGGTAGATCATTTGCAGAGGGAGCTGCTGTCGCTTGTTACATTACCACTCTCCACAGGATGGGCGTTCTTCCCGCTGACACTCCTGGGTTTCTTTTCTTTCTGACCTCCCCCATGTGCATCCCAGCTGTGTGCCCTTCACCCCTCCTCAGATGCACATGTACATATCTGGTCCCAGTGAACGTATCCCCCAGGGCTCCACGTCACCTTGCTCCTCTGAGCTCCTTGGGCTGTTCCCATTTGGGGATTGTGAGCTTGCACAGAGCCATAGAAGCAGCTTGCCTGTGAGTTGCTCAGGTCCACCTGCAAAAAAAAAAGTTGAACTCTTCTTGGCACAACAGTGTTATTAACACTGCAGAAGATGTATGTATTTGCTTATAGTGCACTTTTAAGGTAGGTGCTTTTTACCCTGAAGTGTGGAGTCGGGGCTTGCTCCTGATGGAACACATGGCATCGCTGGAGTGCCAGGCTGATTGGGGTATGCTGTGGCAAGTTTGGGGGTTGTTCTCCGGGGTACTTGTGGCTGGATTGATTTGAGCTGTCCAGGGAAATCAAAATCCTTTCTGTTCTGGCTGGTTCTTTACAGTCTGTTTGGGTATGAGTGCCTCTGGGCTTGAGTTGCAGTGAGCAAATGTAAGGAAAGAGTTCAGTCTCCATGCGGGACATCAAAGAATGTTGTATTAAGCTAATAGGTCTCAGCTGAGCCTGTGAGGCTCTGTCCAGATGCAGAAGCCAGGGCTGGGAGGGTTTGTGAGTTAATACCCAAAGTGGCCAAAGGATGAAATAGAGCCATGGTGGCTCTTGGCCATCACATCCGTCCTGTAAAGGTGTCTTCTTCTAGGTTGTATTCAACATAGCCTATGTCCCAGAGGAAGTGAACTCAGAATGACAGTACTGGGGGAGGAATCCAAGTCTCCTGATCCTCTCACAACTTTTCTTCTGTGGGCAGGTGTGAACTTCTGACAACTCGGGTGCTGGGATGGCTGTGTCCATTAAAATTCCCTGTCATCCCTCCCCTGCAAACAACAGGGGAGAAGATTTCACCATTCACTGTAACAAGTACATAGCATCCCATGTTCCACTGAGTCCTCAGCTGTTTGTTGCTTTCTACTGTTGCTCTGTCTTGGTTCTTTGGCAGTGTCTGTCTCTGTAATTATTTGTCTCTTGGGTTTAGGCTCAAAAGTTTGCATGTGCAGTTGTGGCTTGGGAACCATTTACAAATAACACAAAGAACTATGAGAATTTGAAATCTTTTGTTCCCCCTGGTTTTGGAGCTGTTTCACTAGCAGTAGTTTCAAAATGTGAAAGGAGCTTATGTTTCATTAATAGAAAGATGTGCCTGACGGAGCTATTGAGTGGTATAAACCTCGGTGTGTTTCTGTGCGTCAGTTTTGTGTGTGTTTTAATGTTCTGATAGTTGAGTGGATGTGACACTCATGAATTTCAGCCTGAAGTTATATGTACAAAAGCTGACTTTCAGGAATATGTTTGCACCTGGTGTTTGGTTCTATTTTAATGTTTTGGTTTTTTTGCCTGGGGAGAAGAATGTAGAAAAGGACCGTTGTTCAAATATAGCTGGGACCTGGATCATGAAGAAGTCTGGACTTGAAGTTATGAACTGATTTGGAGTATCCAGCACATAGTACTCCTTCAGAATTTGTGATGGCTTTTTTTAATGTTTTATTAATTGCACAGAGTTATCATTGCATATTGCAACCTAAAACACTGTCTTTGTATACACTGCTTCAGTGTCAGTGAAGAAAATACAAGAATTGCCCCAGTCTAAGCCATACATGAATCAGAGTGGGGTTTCACTGAAGGCAAACAGGGCACAACTTGCTCTGTTGGTGGCTCAGGAGTGAGGAAGCAGCTGGCTTGCCTTCCAGGTGCTGCTTTGTGGAGTGACAGGCAGACACGACACTTTGTGTTAACAACACAGCTGGCTGGGAGATCCAAACACCAGAGTAAATGATGGGAGTCCAGCCAGAGGAGGATTACGTTTTGAGTAGAGAGCTGGTTTTCTTAATATTGGAAACATACATTTGGGCTTACTGGTGGTTTTGTTGAGCTGGAGCCATGGAGCTAACTTAACAGGAATATGACTCCTGTTGCCAGCAAGGCACAGCTAACTGGGGTTCTCTGATGTCTGGTTTTTGCTTTACCTTTTAGTCTGTGTTTTTGTCAGCTTGCATGCTAGGAAATTCATAATTTCCTAAAAGTCCTAATGCTGAGTATGCATCATTGAAGTTGCTGGGTGAAGGTGAGTGTTGGTTGCTTGCAGTCTCTTGCCTGCACCCTTTGTGAGCCTGCTTGACAGAACAGCTGCTGTTGCATCTTAGGATCACTTTAAGAGAGATTCCCCACTGTTTTTTTGGGTTTTTTTAACTCTTTGGGTTTGTATCTCTTTTGGTTTCTGATGGGACATGAGTGTTTCATGATGTGAGAGTGCTTTCCTCAACTCAAGATGTCTTTTCAGAGCTTCTAATTTTCAAGGTTCTAGGAACCTCTGTCAGGATTTGCTGGAATGAAGTCCTGGGCACTCACTGTTGACAAACCTTATGCAAGTGAATTAGTGCAGAGCTCTGGCTGGATCTTTAATACTTTTTCCTAACTTATCTGCCAAAGTAATTGACATTTTCATGTTGGTTGTGTTTTCTGTATCTTATTTTGGGTTTCTTTTGAAGGAATGACTTCTGGAAGGTTTTAAACAATTGCTGTTTGTATGTAAACTTAGGCTTTTGTTACCAGAACTGTGTTGACATAAATGTCACCTACTTTCCCAAACAAAAGTGTAAAATGAGTTGTATTTGTGAAGCACACAGCTGAAAGTAAGTTTGCCACATGCAGCTCCCCTTGTGGGAAATTAAATGCTTTTCTTGAGCTGCTTAGGCATGTATTAGAAAAAAAAGTCAGGAGGAAAGAGAGATGACTAGTGGGAGTATTTGGAGCTGAGAACTCTTGGTGCGAGCACAGGGATCTGCTCCAGCACATCTGTCAAGAGCCCACGGCTTGCAAGGTGTAATGAACAATAACACTTCGTACAACATCTGCTTGGGCTCTGTGATGGGCTCTGATACAAAAGCCTTGAAATCTCTGAGATATTTGTCATACCATGTCAGGGGAATGCAACAGAATCTAGTGCATCATCTATTATTGCCTGCTCCCCAGACAGTGAAGTTATTAGGTACTAAAGCTGATAGCTGTTTCACTGAGCCAGTTTTATGTAAGCAAATACAAGGAATGAAGTACATGTGTGACTGTTATAGCCTGTGTTAGTAATTATATCCCTTAAAGAGTGTATACCTTCACTTCATTCTCCTGGTCCATGCTGAAATTAGAGTGGCAATTTCTTATGCTTGATAATTGCCTGATGAAAATCCCCCATTTCAGATAATGTCTGGAAACGTAATGACATGGAATGAAAAATAGCCAGTTAAGTAATTTTGCTTTTTAATAGCCTGTAATTTTTAGTCTTGCTCTTGAAATTGTTCTCGAACAGTTTGAAAATACGTATTTTTCTCCACAAACTTGAGCTATGAGAAGCATAAAATAGATGCTTAATCTTTAACCTCCTCCTGGGATTCTCAGGTTTTTTCATCTTACCTGCCACTTATATGTTTGCAAGGCCATGTTTGACAAATTGTTGTAATCTACCATATATTAAATTCCTCTTTATTCCTCAGTGGAAACCTCTGGGAGTCAGAAAAGAACCAGGAAGGAGTAAACAAACTCTTGAAAACACAAATTTGAAGTAGCTGTGGTGGACTGAAGGTGGGTATGTGGGGAGTGGGTGGAACTGAAACAAAGCGCAAATGAGGTAGCAGCATGAGTCAAGACTCAAATGATTTTAGCCTTAACCAGTCTGCAGATTTCATTAAAATGATTTTTTTTTTTTCCCCTGTAAATCTTTGTTTCTGGATTTTTTTAAGGTTTTCTATGGCTGTCATCACAAAAACTGTTGGATGTTTTCCTCATTATGGTCAGCTCACCAGTGCACCCAGACATCATTTAGGCTCTTTCCATCACCCTCACAAAGAGGAAGTGCTGGATCTTCATGGTTTAACCTTGTCTTGTGTTCCCTCTAGGCTGTTTTCTACCAGGTTTTGTGGGAAGGGGGTGTGTGTGAGTGCCGATTGTTCCCTGCACCCTTATTCCTGTTGGCATTTGAGCCTGCATTGAAGCCATTGTCCCTGAAATGCTGACCAGGAAGGAGCGCTTATTCATTTTGCATGCATGTGGTTTACACGTGGTAGGCGAGCACGGCTGTGACGCCACTCGCTGGTGCACTTGGGTACTTGCAGGTATGTTTTCCATAGACTGATAGCTGCTAGCTTCTGTCTGTTTCCAAGTAAGGTGCCCCTCCTAGATAGAGAAAACAGTGGGTACATTGGGAGAAACAGCTTTAAAATACACAGAAAATCAGGAGACACTCTCTTAAAGCAGAATTAAGTGCTGTACTGGAGGAAGTTCGGAGGTTTGGTTTTCTCTTTCCACAGTAATAGAAAGGCATTGCACGTGTGGAATAGCAAATGTTCTTGCTGAGGCTAATGGAAATGTCTCAGCTGCTGTTAAAAGCTGATGTATAGCTGTTAATTACTGCACAGTGAATCTTTTAGCTGTTCTTCTAAGAACATATGGAGAAAAAGTGCAGGAAAATAACAGCATAGGTACAATCGACACTAGCTACTTCTTCCCTTTACAAAATAGACTTAGTTGATGAACTGGTTCTGGCATGCTGAATAGGTGCCTGTGCAGGACTTCTGAGGGGAGTCTTCGTAAGAGGAGAGATGACTTTTTACATAAGATGAGAGATGGACTTTATAAGACATAGATTGGGAGAAGCTCTTATCCAGCCTAAACATGAGTTCTTGAAGCATTTCTTCCTCTTTCTCATGGTATAAGGCAGGTTTATGGATTAAAAAAATGTCATCATGCTTGCTTACATTCTCATCTACTGTAATTCTGTAAACAAAAATAGTAAGATACTTGATCCCAAACCCTTTGGTTTTTAGGGAAGAGGATGGTAAGATTAGTAGGAGGGAAGCATGCCTTATTCCTTCAAGTTTGTGAGCGTGACTACTGTGCCCACTTCCCACATGGTCAGTAGTCTGTCTTCTTCTGCATGTGTGAAATGTTCCTTATGTTATCTCCGGTACCTTGTAAATAAAGTATTTTTTATTGCCTTACTCAGAAAATATGTCAAGCTTTTAGTTGCATATGCTTCGTTGCTCCAACACTTGTGCCTTGCATTTACATATTGTTGTCAGATCTCCGTAGAAAGATATTTCTTCTCCTTACCCAATTTTGAACACAGGAGAGAAATCTTAAAATCATAAAGTGGTTTGGATTGGAAGGGACCTCAAAGACCATATAGTTTCAACCCCCCTGCTATAGGCAGGGACACCTTCCACTAGACCAGATTGCTCAAAGCCCTATCCAACCTGGCCTTGAACACTGCCAGAGGTGGGGCAGCCACAGCTTCTCTGGGCAGCCTGTGCCAGTGCCTCAGCACTCACCCTCACAGTAAAGAACTTCTTCCTTCTATCTAGTCTGATTCTATGCTCTTTCAGTTTAAAACCATTCTCCCTTGTCCTATTCCTATACGCCCTTGTAAAAAAGTCCCTCTCCATCTTTTCTGTAGTCCCCTTTAGGTATTGGAAGGCTGCTAGAAGGTCTCCCTTGAGCTTTTCCCAGGCTGAGCAAGCCCAACTCAGCCTGTCTCCATAGGAGAGGTGCTCCAACCCTTTGATCTTCTTCATGGCCCTCTGAATTTGCTCCAACAGATCAAGATCCTTCTTATGTGGGGACCCCAGGGCTGAATGCAGTACTCCAGGTGGGGTCTTAGAAGAGCAGTGCAGAGGGAAAGGATCACCCCCCTTGACCTGCTTGCCACACTTCTTTTGGTGCAGCCCAAGGTATGGTTGGCATTCTGGGCTGCAAGTGCAAATTGCCAGGTAATATTCGAGTGAACTTGCAGCAGGAGCCTTTGCTCTTTGGTGGCAGATATGATGGAGCTGTGATACTTAAAGCCTTCAGGCTTGGCGTCTGCTGCCTCCCTGCTTTGTCCTGAAGGGGAAGCTGAGAAGAGCACCCCAGTGAGAATCTGCATCCCAGGCTTCCCACACCACTCAGGATGTACTGTGATACTAACAATTAATTTAAAATCCTTCCCCCTAGGTCATCATGACTTTTAAGGAGCTTTTGCACTTTTCTCAGAAAATGCCTTTCTTTCTTGCGTGTGACCTGCCAGGACAGCTGTGTTTCTCTTAAGCACTGAAGTTAATGATACAAAACATGAAGCTTGAGAAGGGGAGAGCAGGATTACAGCTCTTCTTAGCTGTGTACCCACTGCCAATGTCCCTTGCATGGGAGAACAGCATAACCAGCGCTTTCGGGGCTGCAGGACAGATTGTAAAGCATGACTTCAACATCTGTGATCCTTTCTGCTAGGGGTTTTTAGAGGATGATGCTTGTGTAGCCTTTCTGGGCTTAGTGTAAAACAAGGCAAGCTTTCTTATTTTCCCTGGTGTCTCTTTTTTGTTTGTGGGGCTTTCTTTTTGTTTGTTTGTTAATGCAATGGAAAAGACTTTTTTTCAGACTTCACAGTAACATTACATGTAAGGGTCTTCCTTGTGTTTGTGTACGTTGCTAACATACACATTTCTGATAAGCCCTGTGGACTAGGTGGCTTTGCATCCTAGGGTGATCACAATGCTTCTGCATACGCTAGGACAAGAGTTGCTCAGTGTGGATGTCTGGCAGTGTTTTGTCTGGGCTGTACAGCTTCTTTCCTATTGGCGTCCATACAGTAACCTAAACTTGCCTCTTTTCAATGACCTTGAATTGGCTATTAACTCTCACACACACTAGCATGCACACAGTTTAATTTTCAGCTTTGCTTGAGATCTCCGTCTCCTGTTGTCTCTTCTCATGAAGCTGTGTGTGGGCTTACCTGCTGCATGGTAGGAATTTGCATGAGGAAATACCTTCCCAAATATTAGCCTTGGCAGTTGTGCCTCTGTGGAAGCACACGGAAGAGGCAGGGAAGCAGTCCCAGCAAGCTTCACCACCTTCTTTTGTTTCCCTCATAGCTATGGTGACCCTGGATGTGAGACCAGGAATGTACGCACTGAAGATGATTTAAGGAAATGTGCAGCACTACATGCTAATTAATTCAGGTCATGATACTCATAGGGTAAGCACAGTGGCTTCCTGCCTCCCGAGTGGTTACTGCGATTCTGATGTGAACTCTTTTGGCTTATACCAAGAAAATAAACCTGTGCAGTAATTAAAATGCACCTGAACTGCTTTAGAAGAGCCTGATTTGAATTAGGGCATGATTATTAACTCTAGCAGTACTCAGCTTTGCTAAATCTTTCCCTGACTTCCATGCTGTTCATTCCCCTGCTACTCCATCAGCTCAGTAACATTTGCCGGGATAGTTATATGTTTAGATGACACCCTTCATTCTGTGGAGGAGACAAGGATTTGGCTAAATGTACCATAAGCCTCGGTGGGACCTTGTCTGGAATGCGATGCCCACTGCAGAGCTTGCTAATGCCTGGCAGGGTCTCATGTTAGCTCATCCGCAGAAAGCCAGAACTATGGGAGCAGAAAAAGGGGAGTGAAAATGTAACATTATTACTTGCATAACTGTGCTGAATGCTGTACTTCTCATGGGCATCTGAGATAGTTAACAAAATCGGACTGCTTGGAGTTACTGCGTGAAATTTAGGTCCTTTGGGATTTAAGGGCATTGCCTTTTGTATGCATGTGTGGGAATTCGGGGGAAAAAGCAAGAGTACAACAGAGTTTTAATCTCAGTCCATGGCAGCTCTGTCAGTCTGAGGTCTCAGAGCCCCTTGCTTATGCTTTTCTTTCACACGAGCTAGATGATATGACTGTTTTTTCTTTATGTGTAGATGGCACCACTTGAAAGAGTATCTTTAAGCCCTCTTTATGGGGACAGTAAACTGTGAAACATGGGTTTTCATTAAAAAAAATGCAGTAAAGCGTTTCTGAGAAGAAGCATTTTGCATCAAGTCATCTTGTTAACAGGTCACAACTATGGAGCACTAGTTTCAAAGTCTCTCATGTTACAGCTGTGCTACTTGTTTTCCAAAGCATTTTTCAGACAGGATCCACTGGGAGCTGCTGGTATGGTTTCCCAGATTCTTCTACAGTACAGTTCCTGGATGCCCTGATGCCCTGCCTTGATCTATGGTACAGTGGTGTTGGTAAGGCCTACCGTGTTTGTAACCTCTGGTGATGGAGCAAATACTGGTTTCACTGTTGTTTGTTTTTACTATGTTTAAAAAGTTGCTGCTGGCAGAAGAACAAAAAGCAGTAGGATTTTGGTTTTTTTGATCCAAGAAGGATTTAATCCAAGAACCAGGATACTTGTATTAGAAAGGCCTTTCATAAGAAACTGAAACATCTTTTTGGAAACAAAAGAAGTTTGAAATGGGCATTGTAGAAGGCTGTTTGTTGTTTCGGCTTGTTTTGTTGTTTGGTTTTTTGGGTTTGTTTTTTTTTTTTTCTCTCTGAAAGAGTTATCTCTGCTGTGAAATGAAATCAAACCTTAGTTTGAAGGCTTGTATTCAACATCCCCTCAGCTTAGGAGGGATTGGAAAGGAAAGCAAATGTATGAGCCGCCTGGTCTAGTGGAGGGTGTCTCTGCCCATGGCAGGGGAGTTGGAAGTAGATGATCTTTAAGGTCCCTTCCAAGCCAAACCATTCTGTGATTCTATGAGTTGTACAGAGGGGCTGTATTTTGGTTCTGTGCTGATTTTCCATGTTTTTATCTTTGGAAAGTCCAGGAAATTAGAGCTAACTAAACATAATTTTCTTTATGCCTGTAAAATGATTTTATTGATCATCTCTACACATGGCAGTACCACCTCCCTTTTTAAGAATCATATTTTGCAAGATATTATTAATCTCTACTACCTGTAAGATGTTTCCTGCTCTTCAGAGAGGGTCTCTTTGCTTTTTGTGCAAGAGGTGGAACAGTGTCCTTCAGAGAGCTGCTGCAAGCATCTGTTCTTAAGCACCAAAAAAGTCTTTGCTCTTGGTTTCTGCTTGAATGCTGAAATAAGTCACAGAACCTGCTATTATTTTGGAGGATTTTGTTTACTGTTTGGTTTCTAAGCACTTAGTGGCTGGTACTTATTTCAAATTTTCCCTCTTTCATGGTGATAAATGGAAATTGAATGGAAATCTGCTTCCTTTTTTTTTTTTTTTTTTTTCATAATGAAAGATGCAGTTTTTCATGCATGCTTTAGAATCATGGGTTAAGTTTGGCCCCAGATCTTGATAAACTCAGTGCTGATACTGCAAAGGGCAGTTCAAGTGGAGATAGCATGCCTCTCTTCCTGCATGGCATTAGTACCTTTGCTCTTGCCTTGGGGATTAAAAAAAAGCTGAATGTGTTCCATGCTACCTGCCTCTGCTTTTTACACTCTTATGTTTTGTATAGGGCTTACTGTTGCAGATCTGTAGGAAAGCATGAACCCTAAGCAAACCCTGAGCCTACAACACATATAAAAGACATATGTTTTAAGGGAGCATATGTGAAAGGAAACTGTGGAAAACAAAATGGGGATAATTTTTCTGATTTTTTTGGGTGATACCTATTTCGATAGGCTTAGACTGCCTAGAAGAAAAGTGTTGCTCCATAACATAGGGATGGAACATTTTCAGTTCTCAAAATACTCTGTGCTCCTTTCCCCATCTTTTCCCTGTAGGGAAACAAGATCTTGCTATAAATTTATTATCTGCATTTGAGCAATGTAATACGTGTGTCTGACACTTCCGTGCATATCCTGTTCAGTCACTAAAGAGGCTCCCTCAGTTGTTATGTCTTTGTTACAAATGTTTAATTTAAAAACAATAAATTTGAGGCTGAGGGAATGGGGATTTTCACAGTAACGTCATTAAAGAAATGTTGCAAAACTGACGTAAGTGTCGGGGTGGGTTTTTTTTTCTCTGCAAGCTCTGCATTTTTCAGGCAAACTTTCTCATAACAGAATAGTTAGGAAGCAGTGGTTAGTGGGTCAGACAGGCCCAGGGGGCTAAATTGGGTTTTGTTCAGCCAAATGTTAGTGCTTTTTAATCAACGCTGAATTCTGCATGCAACACTCTCTTCCTTCCCCAAAGCCATAACAAAATAAAATGGGTATTCAATTGGGTCATGAACAACATCTGCCCTTTACTAAAAACAGTTAGGGAGTTACCACAGTGAGGAAAGAGGAGCTGCCTATAGCTACTGCTAGAGCATCTTTTTGCCACCATGGCTTTGGTGGTCTGGTACAAGCAGCTGCCAATGAAGATCTGTGCACACTCCTCAAGCTCCCTTTAGAAAGAAAAGGAATATTTCCTTTCATGTTCCGTGCAGCATTTTTGCAACAAGATACAAAATTCCAATCAAACTGTGTCCTGAAAACTGAAAGTGCAATTAATTTACAGTGCTGTGAAATAATTGCATAGATTTCTTTTCGTCCTGTACAGCTTCCATAGCTCAATTTGCCTTCATGTAGGCCTTTTTTTTTTTTTTTTTTTTTTTTTTTTTTTTTTTTTTTTGTGATAAAAGGCTCCGTGCAGTCCAATTTCATTCATAAAATTCAGGAAGTTTGATTTGAAGATTTTGGGTTCATCTGAACTTATTCCAATGAACAGGAGTTTATCAAGTTCTTCACCCAAAGCAGGCTGAGTCGGAGGTATCTGGAAAACTGAAAATTAACCATGATTTATCGGATACTTATTGCTGGTTGCTATAAAGGAACCTAAAAGCAAAAGATGGTAATTTTCTTGTTTAAAGTTCTGAAGCAATTCACTGTCTTTCATGGGAAGAGATTGGAGGATCTAGAATCAGACGACGTTGCCTTAATGTTGCAAAGAACAGGAGAGTTAACTTGGTTTTGCTTTGTTTTGGGTGAAGAGCTTAAAAAAATAAAAACATTATTTTTAGAGGGTTGTTCTCTACAAAATGTTACATCAGTGGATGACTTCCTCCTGAAACTTCCAAATAAAAAGAGGTTTTGAAGTAATAAAGATTGCTTTGATGGGTAACATATATCTGGAAACCGAGGTCTAGTTGTCTTCTCACAGTGCTCAGCATTGCCCCTCTTTACCCCCTTATATGGTAAGCGGCAGAGAAACAGTGAGTGCAAATGAAAGTATGACATGCATAACATGTCTGTTTGAAAAGAAAGTAAGCTAAAATGTGAAGCAAAATGCATGCTTATTTAAATAACTAATTCTCAGAGGGAACTGTGTCTCAGAGTGCAGTCTGTTAGCAGCAAGTGCTTGTTAATACAAAATTTTGTCTCCGTTCAGAAACACACTAATGTATGTACTTATCCCTGGACATACCAACAAGCAGCCTTGTGAGCTTGAAAGACAATACTTGCTGTATGTGGCTGTAGAACATAAAAGTGAACTGTTAGATCAGGGTCTCTTATGTGCATGCTTGTGTTAAAAAGACATGTAGGAAAATATACATGCACAGCAGGTAGAATTTAGGTCATTTGAGACTTAGCGATAGTGTTTTATTACCATTGCAGATACTTTCATGCTTTAACAGACAGAAAAAGTCATAGTTTGTATTAGACTTAGAAGTAGGGAAAAATAATAAAAAAATAAGGTTTGGAGTGGTTTGTAAAGCATGACTTGGAATAATTTTTATTTGGCAAGCATGTTGCACCAAAGATGAAATGAAATTAAATACTTCCTGAGCTTCATCTTTCAGGTAAGTAATTACAGAAATTGCTATTTGATAATCCAGGAAACAACTTTTGATTATAAAAGATCTACAAAACATATTCCGTGCTATGAGTGCAGTCTTGGAAGTTGTGACTGAAGATCACTACCATGGAAATAAAGTACACTGCAACTTGGATACAAATGATTAGGCTTAAGTAGGGAAATGGCACATGAAAGCATGGTTACTGGCTTCTGATATATGTTTCATGCCTAGCAATGGGGTAGCACACTTAGAAGCTTTTACATAGGACTTTTTTTCCCAGAACCACACAACACTTTCTTTTTGCAACTCTGTTGTTACCGCTGTTTGCCATCTAGAAATTAAATGCATTGTAATACCTTAAAGTTTGGTCTGTGGTGGAGATTGTAAGTATAATTGCAAAGTTGATAGTGTTTCATAGTTGCAAAAAACATTAAACGTGCTAATACTTAATCGAAAACAGGGCTTCTGACAGTTGTGGATGTGTTGGGAAGTGCTGAATTGGTTGCCAGGACTGCAGGGGAACATGCTGGTTGTGCTTTTCCAAGTTGCATTTTTCAGTCTTCTGTAAAAATGCAAAGACAACCCCAAATGCCAGTTCATTTTTCAGCAATGAAGTGCTAGCAATTACTTTTAACTGCAGCCTTCCTGGGTGATTTCTCTTATATAGATAGCTCCCCTTACGCATGCTTTTAGTGGTATAAATGAATGCTGTAATACATATACCATTCAAAAATGTGTTATATTGTGAATAAACATTCATCTCTGAAATGCCGAAACTCCTTTAGATATAGGCGTACATAAACCTACATGTAGCAGGTAGGTGGCAGAAACTGTACCTTTTTAAAATAAAGGGATATTATAAATGCAACAGATTTGCTTTATAGCGACTGCTCAGCTTCTTTAAAAGAAGGAATTTTGTGATATGCTTGCATTGCCAGAGATTTGTCCCTTGAGAATACGAAAGTAAGCAACTTCCTTCTGTTTTATTCATGGCATCTTTTCTCTAGGTGTCTAAATGGTCAGAAATAGATTCTTCTGTTGCATGTCTGCCATCTATCTGGTTTTAAAATAAAAATAGCTGGGAGGTGTCACTTCGTGCTTCTACCACTGTGGCTTTCTTAATGTCTGATGTCCGGTTATTTACCTGTCATACCTTGTACAACTGTATACATACACCAATTAAACAATTCTCATGAAAAATTTGGTATGGGTAGACCAGAAATTTAGGGTGTACATATTTGGAAGCAGGGGCTTTTCTGTGGGTTTGTGTATCACTCATTAGATCTGAAGCTCACCCTAATTATATGGTCTAGGTCCTTTTAGAATGCAGTTATTATGGGGAGCAATATGGGGGAGGAGGGAGGAAGAGAAGGAAGTTGTCTCTATTTTAAGATACGCTACTGTTTCAAAAAGAATGCCTTATTTCTTAAATCAGTCTAAAAATGGAAATGCAATTGGTACCAAACTCCATGCCCTGTAGGAAATCTTATAAACTCAGTTGATTACTGCTGTTCCACATACGGCTTGTTCAGTCCTTTGCTGGGCGTAGTTTACCTGCAGAGGTGGTAGATAGTTTGTGTGCTGCTTTAAATTCTTTCAACTTTCAACCCTTTCTTTGTAGTATCTGGCTCATGGCCACTGTGGTTTGAATAGGAAGCCAGAGAAGACTTAAGCTTAACTCTGCATATATCTCTGCATATTCGAGACAGAGCTGTCATTAGAGCTGGCAGCTATTAGAGCTATTAGACTAAATCACTGAAGTCATTAGGGTGAAACCCTTGCTTTCCTGCATGAATAAGAAAATTCTTTGGGGTTCTTCAGTCATACAGTCATAATGGTGATAGAAAGTTCAGTCATATGCTTCAGTTAGAGGAACTGTTAGAAAACAATGTGGAAAAAAAAAAATCCTGCGGTTTATGAGCAATGGTGGCCTGGTCTAGCTGTTTTTTGCCTCTGTATAGAACATTGGGTCAGGTGCTGTCTATCTTCAGACTCTTCATTACAACAGATTTGTTAGTCTGCAAGCTACCCACACTGAGTCAACAGCATAAAAAGTACTTTTGAGTGCAACATCTTATCAAAGTTACACAAGTTAGTTTTAAGAAGAGTGCAGTGGAGTTTCTGAAGAAGAACCAGGTTATTTTGTGTAGCAGGTTGGGAAATAAAAGCCTTGTTACAAAATGAGGTGTTTAAGAAAATGCTTGAGGATGCAGAATTTATGTCCTCTCTAAATGAATACTTCATGTACAGCAGCTCTCTTAACACTTGCATTACCAAGAAGCATGAGTCTTTCACAGTCAAGTCTCTGGATTTTGTAGGATAAGAGCTGCAAGATAGTTCATTTGTTCTGATGTTTATGCTTCATTAAATGAAGCACTAAATAGGACAGTGTGATTTCCTAACAGCTGAAATTATCAAGAGCATATTGTCCTAAACAGACATGAGACAGGTCAGTGGTTCTTGCGTGTATTGAACACTGAGGAACACAAGTCTTATATTGCAGTTGATTAATTTGTAGGGTTGCTGTAAAGCTTGTTCAGTCACTCCTGCTTTTTAAGGTCAGTTTTTCATGTTAATGTTATTGAGAAAACATTATGTATTTGACTACAAAATGTTTTAGAGAATCTTCCCAAGTGCATTTTTTACAGGAACGAGCATATCAACTTAAGCAGAATGCTAAGCTGTTTATCAAGGCAATATGCTGTCATGTGATACATGTGAACTTTAAGTCATATCTGTATCTGTTAACTTGGCTTTATGGCTTTAAGGGAATGAGTTGAATTCTTTTAGCTCACTTTCATTCTTTCATTTGCTTATGTATTCAGGATGCTTAATGGGTAATTATCATCTTCAAAATGCTTTGGTGCCTGAATAGAAGGTGATGCTGAAGAGGTTTCTCTGTGGAAAAAACATAACTTAGAGTTGCAGGCTTGATTCATACATGTTCTTAGCATTTCAACTAGTCTGCGTGTCTGCATTCCCTGAGAGAATGATGTTTGAAAAGGCATCTAAGTGCTGTCCCTTTGGTTTCTTCTGTTGCAACCATAAAGCAGAAGACTGGAAGAAGAAATGGGCTGTGGCTGAGGAAAGAAGTGTTGCCTTGCCTTTCAGAACCCAGTGTCAATTTTTTTCCTGCAGTTTAATTACCTTCCAGAGCTCTTCGAGCATATCATCTTCCCTCTCTACCTTTCCATGTAAGTTTGTCTAAATAGGAAAGACACAGAGTTTTTTATCACTCCAGATGGGGGGAAAAAAAACCCCAAAAAATCAGACCAACAAACCCCCAAAACTAAGCAAGAAAAACCTTGGCAAAGCCCATTGCTGCTTCAAATTTTTGATTTGGAGCTCTCAGTGCCTCTGCCACCTCTGGAGCTTCAAATAAAGAAAGCGTGTCCCAGCTACAAACCAGCCCATTGTTGTTGCTTTCTGTGCTTACGTGGTAAGGCTGAGCTGCATGGTTATCCAGGTGATGGAGGGACCTATGCCTCTTCTAGGTGACTGAGAAAGAGCTGGGTGACAGGGTTTAGGGTTTTGAGAGGAGTAACCATGTTTCCTAGAGTTTGCATGCTTGACGGCTCTGGAATGGAGAAGCTCTTCTACTCTTTCCTGGCCTTGAGACACGCAGACCCTTCCTGCTTTGTCTACCCATCTTAGAAGATGAATTTTCCCTTGTACTCTGCAAGTCAAGTTAGCTGTGCCCTGTTAATGATCATGAAGGCAGAGATCCCAGCAGCTGGAGCAGGCAAGAGGTACATTTGCTCTGAGCCCTTATGAAGTGTTAATCTCTGTGGTGACTGAGTGACCCAGCTTGAAGAGGAGATGAAGTGGGCAATGAGCAGGAGAGCTGCGGCAGAGATGGGAAAGGCTGTACGTGGGGTAAAAGCGGAAAGCTGTGGGAAAAGCAGCACTTCTTGCATTTATACGAGGTTAAAGAAGAAAAAATGGTCCAAACAGGAAGTGAGTTCAAATTTGTGCTTGGTACCTTATCAATTAAGTATTGATTTATTTCCACGTGCAACTTCTATATATAGATTAGTGTATTATTACTTCTATGGATGCATTTTATTTTGGATACGTAATGCAAGTGACATAAATCATATAGAATTTAAGCTTGTGCCCATTTCACAATTTAGTATTTCTTCCCACTGTGAAATCGTTATGCATTATGGTATAATATCTTTTGGTACAAATTGGACTACATGGCAAGTTGTGGGAGAGGAAGTGTGTGTGTCTATTACTCATGATTTTAAGCATAACTAATCTCTCTTTGCCTTTCTGCCTTCCCCATTTCATAAACTAACCTCAGTCGTAGCTTCAGAGCCGCCGATTTACATGTATGAGCAGTTTCTCACCTATGCAGCCCTTCCTCTAGCCTCTGGTAGTGATTGCTTATGAAATAAATATGGGATTCATGGTCTGATTCAAAAGATTTTTGGGAAGCTTTGTCAGTATTTTACATTTTTCAGGGACACGGGGCACAGTATTTGCAGGCCAGGTTCCAATATCCCTTCTTAATGAACACTGCAATAAGTCCCAATCCAAACCTTGAATCATAGAATCATAGAATAGTTAGGGTTGGAAAGGACCTCAAGATCATCGAGTTCCAACCCCCCTGCCATGGGCAGGGACACCTCCCACTAAACCATGCCATCCAAGGCTATGTCCAGCCCCACCTTGAACGCCACCACGGATGAAGCATTCACAACTTCCCTGGGCAACCCATTCCAGGGCCTCACCACCCTTACAGGAGAGAACTTCTTCCTCAGATCCAATCTAAACTTCCCCTGTTTAAGTTTGAACCCGTTACCCCTTGTCCTCTCACCACAGTCCCTAATGAAGAGTCCCTCCCCAGCATCCCTATAGGCCCCCTTCAGGTATTGGAAGGCTGCTATGAGGTTTCCACGCAGCCTTCTCTTCTCCAGGCTGAACAGCCCCAATTTGTAGCAGATCTGATAAAATCAGCCAGATTTGACTCTTTTTGGCTGTTACCATGTCTGCTGTAAACTTCAGTTATGTTTTTTCATTATGTTTGTGAGATAATCCTATTTTTTTGCTGCTTGATTTATTTCTGACAACTCTGAAGGGCAACGAATATGGTATTTTCTGGAATGAAGGTTGTGTTTGGAGGCTGGGGGGAGTGTCAAGCTGGTTTTTGTCCTTTTGTTTTTAACCCGGCTTCCATAGAAGACACTGTCCTACAGACAGATAGAACAATGCTATATTCCATTTTAGCATCGAATCACAAATGGGGTCTTTGGAATTAAATTTGGCGAATTGCCTGGATATGTTCAGTTTTCAACAAGCGCTGCTTTGTGCATTAGCACCCTACGCTTCCTCCCTCCCTCCCCCCAACTCTGCCACTGAAGAGAGGAGGCAAAACAAAAAAAGCCCAAAACAGAATAAAAGCGTCTGTTAGAGAAAATGGGGAGGAAAAAAGGGATGAAAAGAGGAGGAAAGATGTTTTCCAGAAGAGCTGTCAAATCTGTCAGAAGAACTGGACATAATTTTTGACTTAGTCACACTCCTGAGTATCCGATTACATATGTATAAATATTTTTTTAATTATTATTAACATCAGGTGCAGTGTAGATATAACACAATTTTTTATACAGAATGCAGCTCAATTTTGAGCAGAATGTTTAAATGCTCATTTACCAGGACTTTGAACCCGGGCACGAGCATGTCAGTATTTGACACTAATGCATTCTTCCTTTGTCATGTGTGTGCAATTGGGAAATGTGCTGTGGTAAGGAATATAGGCTGTTATTGAACATAGTAGGTAAGTAAAGCTTTGACAGACTTTAAGGTGCATGTTAAGACTGTGTTTTATTAAACATTAATGTTTGTGCTGCTTTATTTTAGCTTGCTGAAGGATAAATGGACATGTCAAACTCAAAGGATTATTTTCCTTGAAAGATCTGTAAAACTATCTCATGACCTGAAAGAAAGTAACCTGTGGAGTAAAGTACTGTCCTGCTGTGGGTAAAATAGTTGTTAACTTACTGGCAAAACAGTGAGTAAAGACATCCCTCCCACCCCCTGGTACTCTGTTTTAGTTAGGTCAAGCAGTGTGATTGATTGCACATCACCTTTCAGATACCATTTTCACTCAGCTAAAAAATGTTTGTCTGTTACATTCAATGCAGTGTGTTGTTTCAGTCTACCTACAGAGCAAAATTTCTGATTTAAATGAGGATATATAGCTAAAATTAACCATCCTGCAGTGGCTGCACCCAGTACTGCATTCCAAAGAGGAAGGAATCATAAATAAATGTGCAAATAAGCTAACCTTTACTGAGAGAGGAGAGTACAGAGGTGTCTCTCTCTGTTCTCCAGCTGTGCTATACTTGTAGGAGCTGGGGTCACCAGGCAAAGCTGAAAATTGAGAGCTGTGAACCTGAAGGGAATTCTTATAATTCTTTTGAACTGCAGGCAAAATTATTTCACAGTAAAAATTGTACAAGAGGAATGTATAAGCTCAAATATTTTAAATTTAGAGAGCAAAGGGAAATCCGTAGTCAAATAAATGACCATAACAGATGGTGGATTTTTTTGCATTTGTGTTTTATTTTTGTCCCTAAGATGCAGCTCTGAAGCAAATATCATTTATCCTTATGCAATGGGCTTTGCTTTGAATCTCAGAGCTGTCCTGGAGTCCACAACCTGGGTTCATTATGGGTGAAACTGGACTGAAATGTGCCCTCCAGGGGGGCACCTGCAACATTCCTACCACTGAGGATTGCTTAGTTTGCGGCATTAGGCTAGAGATGTCTAGAAGTCGCCTCTCCTATCCTATGGAAGTACCTCTTTTATGGGTACTGAGACCTCAGCAGCAACTATTTGCTCTGCAAGTCTGCTGCTGCTATCACTTTGCAAAATTATTTCTCAGTCTTTCCACTTAAAACATGTTGACTGAGCTATAGATAGCTTTTGTGATAAATTTGCACGTGATTTTGTCATGCATAAAATGTGCAGGTCTGTTTTAAAAAGATACATAATCTGAGGTTTTTAATTTATTAGAAAATGGAAGATGACTATTTTTAAGCTATAAATGAGTTTTAAGTTTCACTTCGTTTGAATGAAAAGCTCATCCTTTTAATGTACTCCAACACCTTCAGCATTTATTAGTTGACTAAAAAGAGGTTAAATAAAACTGTCTAACAAACCTGCCTTAAAAAGGGATGCATATGTGTGGCTAGTAAGTAGTTTGCCCTTTGGAACAGTTGGGGTTTTTTCTCCTTCTTAGTAGCTGGTGCAGTGCTGTGTTTTGGCTTTAGTCTGAGAACAGTGATGATAACACACCGATATTTTTAGTTGTTGCTAAGTAATGCTTACTCCAATCAAGGATTTTTCAGTCTCATGCTCTGCCAGTGAGAGGAAGGACAAAATCTGTGAGGAAACAGACAGGACACCTGACCCAAACTAGCCAAAGCAGTATTCCATACCACAGCATGTCATGGCCAGTATATAAACTGTGGGGAGTTACCCAGAAGGCCCAGATTGCTGCTCGGGTCAGACTGGGTGTCAGTCAGCGAGTGGTGAGCAATTGTATTGTGCATCATTTGTGTTTATTGTTTCCTTTTTTTCCTTTACCCATTTAGTTTTATATTTTATCCCCTTATTGTTTCCCTTATCATTATTATGTAAGTAGTAATAATTTATATTCTACTTTAGTTATTGGACAGTTCTTAACCCGTGGGGTTTACATTCTTTTGACTCTCCTTCCCGTCCCACCTGAGGGGGGAAGTGTGTGTGTGTGACTGGACTAGCAGTAAATTAAATGAGCAGGAAAATAAGAGTGAAATAAAAAAAAATTAAAACCCCAAAAAAGCTCTTTCAATTTCCTCTAATTCTGGGTGCTTAGCTAGTGACTGCCACTAATCTGATTTGTCTTTCTATGAAACCTGACAGAAAGCATAAGCTGCTTGGGTATATGCTATACACAATAATCATGTAGGTGATAAAACAGTGTAAACCTCAGCATTGGTTTTCAAAGCTCAGTAGCTTTGCTTTTTAGGAAAACTAAAGGAAGTCTTTTATTTAGTTTTTAATTTGCTTTTGTGGTACATCCCACCTACCATACAGCTCCCCAGCCATGCTTAGATAACTGACCATGGTTCAGAGTAGTGTCTGTGCTAAGGATATGGTGCATGTGAAGTATAGAAAGTCAGAAGGTAAAAGGTATGCCACAAAGAAGTAAAGTTACTGTGACTTATTTCACTTTGGCTTTTAGCTGTTTGATGCTTTTTTTGATTTGTAATAGTTTCTGTAGTTCTCTTTTTAAATTGTGTTTAGGTTTGACAGAGTAGACCTTAGGAAGAAGTAAAACAACAAAGTGCTGCTGAAATGGTGGTATTGACTAGGCTGTAGCACAGCTTCTAAGCTTCTAGAGAGCTTATTCAGGTAGAGTATTGCAGGAAATACTTCAGTATGTTTAGTCACACTGGACACAGACCAGAGCTTGTTGCAGCCCAGTAGGTGAAACCTGCATCTCTGGCTGAGCTTCGTGAGAGCTGTGGCTCTCCTGTGCCAAGTCCAGGCCTGCCCAAAGGGGAGGCTGTGCAGAGCAGGTAGATTCATCCAGAGGTGGCCATGTCCCATGCAAACAAAAAGAGTGTGGCTTATTAGGGTTGGATCTGTAGAGTGAAACAGCTGTTGATAAGGTCCCAGTGTCCTTGCTGAGCATGTTGCTGGAGTGTGGAGGGTTGTGTCAAATTAGCTTTGGAGTGAGCCTGAAAACTGAGTGCATTTACATAGTTGGGGCACGCAGTTTAGTTTCATTAGAAATAAAGACAGTTCGTATGCTCTGAGACTATACTACAGTGTGAAACAAGGTGTGTAACTGGGAAAGACTGGAAGATTTTTGTCATAACTGTACTTGTAATTTCATCTAAATAGTAATTGGTGGGGATTGTAGTATAGGTGCTGCCTAGCTGTTCAATCCCTGTGTGTTTTTTTTAGGGAGCACTGATTTTGCCTGTTCAATTTTTCATTAGTGTTCCCTGGTTATTGAATGGGTTCCTGCAATGTCCTTAGCTTTTTTATTTTTTTGGTTTTGGCTGGAGCATAGCACTTGGCTATCATTCAGATGATAGTGTCCATCACTACTAAACTGCAGTTTGCCTTTGTCAAAACTTAGCCCCAGCTGTTCACTAGAGTGACATGCATGGTGTCTGAGTGTGCACATCTGCTCATTTTGGAACAGGTTTAGTACATTCCTTTCGGTGCTAGAGTTTAATTTGCAGCTGGAAAGCAGACCAGCACGGCACTAAATTACTCAGTTTCAGATAAATGCTTTCTTTGTGACTGCTTTGTGAAAATGATTTATGGGAATACTCTGTACCCTGATATGTTTCTTCCCCTGCTTCCGCCACTTGCCCGGAGTCTGACATCCTGCAGCTTGTGTGTTAGCCTTTGCATCTGCTTGCTAAGTATATAATTGTAACGTAAGATGAAGATCCGGACCATGTAATTAAAGCAATAAACTGAAATAGAAATTTAAATTTCATACCTTTTGGCAGTTGTAGAAATTAAGAAGAATTAAAATAAACTTTTACAGATAAGTACCAGCAACTTGTCTGTCCTGCATTTGAGGACTGTTTTTGTGATTGGTTTGAGTACTCTTGATATAAAACTGAGAAAAGGGACTTTCACTGTCTGAAGAGCCAGAAATTGATTCTGGGAAAGCAAAATTAGAAATATATATATATAGATATAATTTTTTCTTTTATTTTTTTTTCTCCTATAGAATTGCACTTGAATGTATTTTGATTAGTAAGGCCATTTTCTAGAGTGGGGAGGGGAGTGGTGTGAAGATAATTACTGATCTGACATAGATCCAGTGATGCTCAGATTCAGAAAGTTCGATTTTCAAGACTTCAGTAAACTGAAAAGTGGTTGTCTTCCCTTGTAGGCTCAGACCTTGATATTTCTTTCTAAGCAGTAAGCAAAGAAGGACAAATGGAGGGCGCCTTTTCGCCACAGTTGCACCTTTGACTCTGCTCATCTTGTGAACTTTTCATTGGTAGTGCCTTTGCATCTTACCTGAGTGAAGATGATAAGGCTGCACCTGGTTTACTATTTGTAGTTTCTAAGAGGATCAGGCTGCTTGGCTTTTCTTTATAGTGATCAATCCATATTAATTATGTTTTATATCATTGTAAGAAGGAAGCATCATTTATTAAATTCCATCAAGAATTCAAATATTGATAGTTACATGTGGAGCTGTCGAAGTTCTGGGTTTTTTTTTAAGGTACAGAATGTCTTTTATAGTGAGTTGGTCTTTTTTTTTCTTCTTCAGTTCTTAATTGACTGGTTGAGAATGCTTCTTCGTACCACCTTCCCCCAGTCGTTTCTTACCTTCTTCATTGCTAGGAGCAGCTGGCGCAAGCCGTTTCCTTGTAATTATCGGTTTGCTGCTTTAGCAGTTCTCAAGATAGGATGCATAAAAACCGTGGTGTTTCTAGGACAAGTCAAAACTGCTGCCAAGTATTAGAGAGACCATGGGAAGTGTGGGTGATGATAGCTTGCTATTTGTCACCTGACCTGAATTGCACAGTATTGCTGCTTTTTGCTTGGGATATAGGAGAAGAACTTGCTGCCATTATACTAAACCCCTCTCCATTTCATTCTGCTTTCTACAATGACTGAAAAATACTTCATACAATTCCAGCAAAGAGGAAGCCACCTAATTGTTTATTGGTTGTACCACTGAGAAGATGGATAGTTGAAATGAAAACGCAGATGTGCTTGCTTTGTACCCCATGAGCAAAACTGAGGCAGTTTATGGAGGAAGCTGTGTATATGAATTCCTCTCTGCACTGTATCACTGTGCACAGTAATCTCTTGACAAACTTTCTACTAGAATAAAAGTTATTTCTATTGTATATGCAGGCATTCTCCATCTGTCTCGTAACAGGAGTGCATTGAGTATGCCCTTCGATAAGCAGAGGCTAGACTCGCTCACCTCCAGAGGTCCCTTACAAATGACTGGCTTCATTTGCACAATTCATAACACACCTTTGTGGAGTGTGTGTGTGGTCCTGTTTCTTACCCTATTTCTCCTACACCCCCTCCAGGGAAGTATTGGTACGTAACTGTGGGAGAGAAATCCCTGGCATGAAAAAGACTTTGTATGCTTGTTATGTTACTTGAGAAGGTCCTGTCAGACAACTGGTCTTTCAAACTACTGCTAAACTTCACAGTGAAACTTAATTCATCTGTGATTTGTCATGACCTTGTTGGATAAAAAGCCCCAAGATTGATTTTAAATAGATGTTTAATTTCAATGGGAATGGATTCCTATAATCCTTAAGTGCTGTATGTGATCAGGTAGTGTCATACATAACTTTTTGCACTATCCTGCTGTGAAGACTGCAATGAGGTCAAATTTCAGGTCTCATTTAATACGCCCTTGTCCTCTCTTCCACCCTATCATGTAGTCTTACAGTCTGTGAAACTATTTTTTGTTGAAGGCCAACGCCTCCTGAATAGTTCATTAATGGAGGATTTAGTATGAATGCCTGTTTTTTAAGCATTATTTAATGAGTCAGGCCATTTTATGAGAATTTATGGTTGACTATGTGATCACTGCATAATGCAAAGACCGGGAAACCTTAGATGGAAAATGGAAGTGGCATCAGTCAACAGAAGACAATTTTCCATTTTCACCTTGAACAAGCAAACATTTATTTTAAAGAGTTAATGAAATTTCAATCATCTGCTATACATCAGCCAGTCACATTAACTGGTCCACCTGTTACTATCTTTGCTCAAGGATCAGATCACTATTTTAAGAAGCCAGAATAAATAGTACAGATAGTTTTAGGCATTTTCCCCAGCTTGAAAAAATGTTGCATTTAAGCTAAGGGATTTTTGTTTTCTGCCACTTTGAATAACCAGTGACTCGTGTTTCAATTGAAATGAAAATAAAAAAAGGGAAAAACAGGATGCCTACTACAGTGCTGTTTGGGAGTCATGAAATATGGCTGGGAGCTGAGAACTTGTTAGCCCTGCTCACTCATATAATTATTCGTGTGTTCTTAGAGTATCACGGGTCTATGGTAACAAGTCTGTGCTTCCTTCTATAAATCACAATTGTCAGTGCCTAAGTTCTCAGTGCCACCATTCTCTCATTGAGAACATTAGCTGGTAAGTGAAACCAGGAGCTGCAGGTACACATCAGCCCTCTGCCCTCTGTGGATCTTCTGTGTGTCACTGTGGAATTGGCCAACTCTACAGTTACTTCCATGTACAAGTGCAAGTGTGCAATGTAACCTATTTTATAGGCACACATAAGATGGTTTAAATTACTGCTTTTCAAAGTGTGTCCTTAGGCACCCATTTATTTTCTTACATTGAAGAGAGCTCTTGAATGTTTTAAACCATTGATACAGCATTTTAACTCCTTGTAAAAGTGAGTCTAAAATATATATGGTTGTATTTTAGGCAAACTTAGTCATGGAAACTTACCATTGATATGTGGTTAGGGTTATTGTATTGTAGGTTCATAACCAGACTTTTCCTGAATGGAAAAATTGTTCATAAAAAGGTGGTGGCCAAACAGAGAAAATGCATGTGCTGAATAGCTGTGAAGTGCAGCCAATACCAATGTGTGGAAAGGATTGCATAAGTCTTAGAAAGTACTGGAAAGATCTGGTCACTAATGAATTATAAAAGATTTTCAGAAATTCGTGGTACTATTTCTAAATTTTCTACTGCTTTCTGTGACAGATTTCAGGACACAGATGCCAAAAATCTGTGGATAAAAGTTGTTATACATTTTCCAGAGCACTACAGTACCATTTATTTAACTATATAGTTAAAGAAAAGCAACTTCTACAAAATTTCATTTTAAAGGATTAATATGTGAGTGTGAAGAGGGAAGAACTTTATTGTGCTGTCCTTGCGTCAATAAAAAGCCCAGTGTGATAAACCTTCTTTAACTGACCTGGGGAGATAATTGTTTCACTTTACAAATATTGATCGTTTTGACTGAACAACAAAATACTTAAGGAATTATTCTTTTCTGTCACATACCATCCAGTAAAAGATAACTGGGTAGCTGAAATTGGTGAAATAATCTTTATTCCCTCTCGCTCCTTGGATCAAAAACGAAATTGCATAGGCGCTGCTTCTAAAAACCTGTCAAATCCGCTCAGATGGGTCTTTGCATTGCTTTGAAATGCAGGAGGTGTTCAAAGTCATGAGACAGGGCAGTGATGATTTCTTGAAAGAGCTTCTCATCTCTTCAGACCTTTTAAAGTCTTTGATTGCCATTCACCTCTGTCGAATGCATTTCCCCTAAGTGGTAATCTCCTTTCAGCTATCTAATATAGATACATGGCTGTTGGTGAAAGCACTTGTAAAACAAAATGAAAGTGAATTAAATCTGGTAATCATGACACTGTAGGAAAGCACAGTGATACCCGTCGTCGCGTTGGTTCTCCCCCACATTTCTTTTGCCTGTTCTGAAAAGCCTCCAGGGACTGACACTATGAGCACCTGTAGGTGACCTGTGCTGGTCCTTACACCTTGGACAGGGGTTTGTCTTTGTTTTTCGTGTTGTTCCTCTTCTCTCAACCACCGCCTCCCCACAGTTTCCTAATAAGCAGTCTAACTTTCTTTTTGTCATCATTTTAAGCCAGCTGTTCTGTCTGTCCCTGGTGAATAGGGAGGATGATACGCTCTCATCCTCTTTGTGGAAACCTTTCAGATGTTCAGAATCTTTTGTCATGCTTCTTTCTTTTCTTTATAGACTATTGATCTAATGACAGATGGAGGTCTTCCTGAGCCTAAAAAATAAAGATATCTGCAAACCTGTGTGTGCATTCAGCAGCAAATATGTAGCAGAAGCAGTTGTGAGAAAGAACGTGTACACATCTTTCCTGTTTATCACTTTAACCTTGATTTATGTGGCTTTAACCTGTCATGCTCAATTAATAACATATAATGGTCAATAACGCATAACTAGACAGTGAAGAATGACTTGGAAATAGCTGGCAGCAGTAGTTAGCTACACTTAGTGGTTTATTCTTGCATGTTGTGTCCAAGCACTGCCTGTGGGTGAATTGGCAATTGGGATTCTGGTAAATTGCTTCCATCCAAGATCCAGAAGCAGTTCTAGAGAGCCAGAGTTGAGGTTTCTTCTAAAAGTATATTAATGAGGTGAACTGTGCAGTCTGCTTACAAAAGTTCTAAATGTCTTTGCAGAATCTGCCAGTGTGAAACTGCATGGTTGGTATTTGAACAGGTTTATACTGTTTTCTTTTTTACACATACCTTTAAAAAGACCTTGTATACATTTTAGAAGAGGTTGTTGGGTGATGCTTCCTAGCACAAGTTAGAAAGACACAATATTGGTCTGCTGGTAGCAAGGTGTTGTACGTGTTGTATGTGACCAGTCTCGGGTGCGAAAACATCTGGCTGTGGCAGGAAGTGGTCTCCTGCGCTCAGTGTTGTTCAGTTACTGCGGGTTGATGGATGCTGAGGGAAAGGTCTACCCTACCATAAAAATTGAGACTCTTGGGAAACAGTCTCTTACTGGGACTTCTCACCTTGACACATAGAGCTGAGACATGTCTTGTAAATAATGAGCATGCGTGCAACAATCAGCACCGAACTTTATCTTAGTTGGGATCTGTAGCCAATAGTATAATAGAAATGAAAAAAAAAAATCATGGTAGGAAGGGAGTTTTGAGGTTGTTTTGGTTGGTTGGTTGTTTTTTTTTTTTTTTTTTGTCTTTGAGCAATGTTACGGAAAAGCCGTAAGAAAAAAAGACTAGTATTCAAATGTTGTGGTAAAATAAATGGTCTCTGTAAACTTATATGCATACTGCTCATCTTCTGATCCTCCCTCAAGCCACAACATGGAAGTGCACATAGGTAGAAAAGGGAGAGTTGGAAGACTGCTGTAGTATTTGAAGTTGTAATATTGCTTCGGTATTTCAGTAATAACAGGGACCAGATCACCTTGTTTGAAGCTAGTTAATATTCTTGTACATCACCCTGCCCTTAACTCCAATTGTCTTCCTTCAAGAGTGTCAGCAAAAAAAACATCCATTGAGTATATCTCCCTTCCACAACTCCTCACCTATAGAAAATATGCACTTGGTGACCGTATAAAATTACTTGGTGACCATATAAAATTAGGTTGCATTTCAGACTGGAGTTTATGTTGATGCATATAAGCTCTGAAATGAGTCTTGGCTTGAGCTGGCCTTGCCACACTGCATTTGTTAGTCCAGTGGCAGTTTAAATTGAAGCAATTTTGTTTAGTGGTATAAATGTGGGCCCTTGCATGTTTTCTGTGTACTTTGGCCAGTAGCTGTTCCTTAGAAGGGAAAGGGCATAAGGGTGGGACCTTCATATATATGAGTTTGAGATGATAACTTAATTGGGGGAAAAGCTGAAAGGAAAAATAGCTGGCCTGTATTACTTTGTCCCAGCAGAGTTGGGATTTGACACCGGTAGGTAAGGCTTTATTGTGAACTACAAGAGGATATAGGGATGACAGCTTAGCTCCAGCCTCTCTTGGTAAAGATTCACTGGGATTTCTCATTTATGAATGCCACAGCACTTTGCATGATGCCTAGGAAATACTGTTGTATTATTTACCATTTTTTTCCACTTCTGCTCTTCTGAGTATAATGATGAGATTTGAACTGAAAAGGGAAATTAAAACAAAGGTGTGAGTAGCACATGAAGAGCTTCTGTTGGCTGCCAGTGATGAGGATCACTTTGATGCCTTGTTTAAACACTGGTCTAGATGCAGCCGAAGCCCTTATCCCATTTCCAGTCCCTTTTTCCTTCAGTGTGGGTGAATCCACATACCTGCTTATGCAACTGAAAGCTTGCTCAGTTGGGTTTATGGTGGCCTCTGCTGGTGTTCCTCTGCAAAGAAAAGAGCTCTGCTGTTCATGTGTGCTCTTTCAGAAACCTAATAGTCCAGAAAATTTCTCCTTTGTAAGTGAAGTTTGGGGAGGAAGAAAGCAAGCCCTTCTAGGGCATCCGCTGTTCTGGGGAGCCCTTCTAACCAAGACCTACCACCAAGAATACAGTTCTTAAAGCTAGTATGTGTTTCTCCGCTGAGTATTGTGGTTTTGTTGCCTCCATGAGCAGATGTGGCCTGTAAAAGACTAGCCCTGAGCCTCAAAGCATAGCAGAGCTCCTGTTGGCTTCGGCCTTGGGTTGCAGCTGTAGACTGGTTGGGGTGAGTTGGGGTGCTGTGTCCTGTGTGCTTCTTGGCAAGGCTTGCTTGCTTTGGTTAGGCACTACCTGTGGTCTGGCTTAACCTCTTCCTGTCCTTCTAAGTAATTCTGTACCACAGGTAGTTAAAGCTATATAGAAGCCTTCCAGCTGTTGTGGGTGGAATAAAATGAGTGAATCAAGAGGCCTTGAGATGTTAGTCAAGAGCCTTGTGTTTATCGCTGAGAGAATGCCTTGGATTCATGTGGGTACAGGGTTCTTCCATGCTCCTGCTGGGCGAAAGAAAGTGTGTCACTGGATCTGCATGCCAGGAGGAACATGGAGAGTGCTTGCATGGTGGGGAGAAGCTGAAGCTGGGGTGCGAAATACCATGGAAAGGAGTTAGTGTCCAGGTTATGCCTCCACCCTTTTCAGCTGAAGAGCAAGGCATTTCTGTGAACAACAAAAGGCCTTCTTTTTTCACACTTAAATGACTCTTCATATGCTTCTAAACACCAAATCACTGTAAAGCCCTTTTGCCAGTAACTTGTAAGTAAGAGGGATCTGTTGGTGGTTTGTCAATCAACTGTGTTTAGTTTTTGCTAGAAACTAGAAAAGTTAGTGAGCTTTGTGCTGTGTGCTGGTCGCTTCTGTCAGTTGTAATGTAACGAAGGTGTGTGCTGTTATCTTTGAGTTGGGTTTGGTTTTGTTTTTTTTCCCCAGATGCCCAAAAACTGGGCTGTAGGGCTGGTAGAGCAGAGGGTTGGACCTTCTCAAATTGGTCTGTGAACTCATCTGCTGGGTTTCCAGCCTTGCTTACCTAGCTCATGAAGACAGCAGTCTGATGCAAAAGGTTGGACTGTTTGAAAGTCATGACCCAAAAGCACGCAATTTGTTTTTAAACTGTGAGCACTTGGGTTCATTGGTTTTAATTTGTTTTGAGTTGTTAAAAGTTGTGTTCTTAGGCTTTTTCTTAGAAAACATGGAGGCTAAGAAATTTGGTTTTGTGTTGTTTGGTAGTTTTTTAAACAGCTTACAGCTGAGGTTCAACAGTTGAGAAGCTGAAGCCCTGATAACAGCACTGAATATCATGAGACTTGGAATAAAATCATGAGATGGCAGTGTTGCTTCTAGCAGCTGATCTTTTTGGTGATGCTTCATTTTCTAGGTCTCTGTGCAAGTGATTTTTCCTTGCCAAGCCGCCTATATTGACAAATTACAGCCAACACTAAATGCATGATTATTTCTACTATCTAACCTGTTTATCGCTTCTGTGTTGCTTCTGGATTTGCCAGCTGAAGTTCTGACAGGCACAAATTAGTGTACTTGTTTTCCTGGTAATGCATTGATTTTGAATATGGTTAAATATGCTTAAATTAATCTGACATCTGGAGATGTGGGTAGTGAGAACACGTTTCTATGTTACCAGCTAACTTTAGCCTTGTAGTTGAGGCAGCTTTTTCTAGCTGTGTGTGGGGAGCTTGTAGAAGAGCCCTTTGAAGACAACAGCCAGTGTCGGGCATGCTCTGGCAGTTGAGAGAGCATGAGTGGACCTGCCTCTTGACTGATATGCTTCAATTTAAGCCAACCTGTTTCAACCATAAGAACATCATTAGTCTAACAGCAACCAGGGTTCTTTCCCTGTCAAGTTCAAGTGATTTTTCAACTCTTTCTGGCTACCTTTGTGCTTTGCTTTCAGCCTGAGTTTATTCAGGCATGCTACGAAGGAGAGCATCACCAGTACTTGCTGGAGGGTAGTGTTGACCTGCAAAAGTATGCTGTCAGGCTAGTGCAGGCAGTGCTTTGTAAGTTTAAAACCCTGCCTCCTTGGGCTTGCCAAGTATATCAGAACTGATCTAACACCATGAGAAGAGGTTTCTGTAAAGCCAGTGTCACATGTCACTTGCTTATCATAGTCTGTTGGCACTGTAATAACGCCACAATGCTTTCATATTGAGCTTAAAAAAGGTATCAGCATACTTATGCTGATCCCTTTACCTAGGATCCAGTCCCAAGCAAGATCCTTCTCTGTGGGTCAAAGGGTAACTATACCTTTTACTTACTTGTTTTTTCCCTCTTGCTTTTCTTCTCATCCCAAAGCTTTGCTGCAATTAGAACACTTGAAGGGTGGCATTTTGTTGCTTTGAGCCAGAATAATGGCTGCTCTCACTACGCTTGAATAACACTAATGTCCTTTGAGCAGGGGGATGCAGAAGCATTTCCTGGCTAGACAGTAAACCAAACTGGCACAGGGATAAGCTTTTAAGCAGCTTGGTTGCTGCGTGGGCAACATTCTCCATGGACTGCAAGGGTGGGTATTTCACTTCATTATCTGGCTTTTATGCATAGAAATCAACTGTCTTACTTTACTCAGATGCGTTCAGGAGAATAAGGCCTGAGGTTTGTTACTGGCTCTTGACTGAGGCTATGCGCAGTGGTAACAGCATCTTCAGAGCTACAGTGAACTCAGGTGATGGAGCTTGACTTTGTGCAGTATGGTGGTGGTGACTTCTTGGTCCCCTGTAGTGCTGTCATACTGTGGAAGCAATGAAGTGTGGTCTAAGAGTGTGAACTCAGGAGGAACAATTGTAAAGATGGTGGGTTAAAATATGGCAGTGATACGTAAAACTATTTTCCCTGGAAAGAACCTTAATGTCATTTTGAACGGAAATAAGGATGGCACCTACGTTCTTCTGTCAGGATCCCCAGTGCACATTCATTGTCTTGGTTTCAGTAATTTGTAGTAGAATTCAACTTCAGCTGCTCCCAGATGAACAAATAGGAATTGAACTAACTTAAAGGAGAATTTTTCTCAATTTGGAATACACAGATAATAGAAGAAAAAATCATTATAGGTATTAATGAGTTGCAGATACCTGCCTGTGTTTTCTTTTCAGGCATTTTTGTGTTACTGAAATCTGTGCACTGCTGTTGATCAAGATCTGCAGCATGTGTCACAGCAAGGGTTAATTCTGTAAGGCTGTAATTTACAGATAGAAAAGGATTCAGGATTTCAGGGAAAATTTCAGTGGTAAGTTCCAAGTACCCCCTAGCTTCTTTAGTATAGCGATTCCAAATCCTCAGGGAGTATAAGAGCTGCAAAAAATGGTTTGGCTTGCATGATCTTTCTAAATAGCTTCTGCTTTTGTCGTTCTCTGAGTCAGAACACTGGACTAGATGGCTATTCTCTGACACATCTGGGCATCATTAGTTACATTTTTAAGCAACACAAAATTCCTGTTCTCATGTTCCCACAAACATCATGCTATAGATATTTTTTCCTCTGTGTATACATATGGACATGTTTATTTCCTGGGGGATGTATGCACCCTCATAGTGCTTATCTTCCCATGCTGTTATTTCAAGACCAGGCAATGGCTGCAAAAGACAATTCCCTGAACAGGAAGAAGTCAGGTCTAGCTTCTTTCAAAGCTTGTCTTTGGCACACTTCTCATTAGTTGAGGGGAGGCTCTGGATAAAACATATATATAACTGGGTATGATCTCCCTGAAAACTTTCTGAGCTGTCTTGCACAGAGTACCTTCAGTGGTAGGTTTGTTAAAACTTTGTCACCTTGTTCTCAGAAATATCAAGTGAGGGATTTCGTCTTCATTTTCTAAAGTGGATTAGCTCTGGCATAGCTGTGATGCTACTCAGACTTCAGGGTGGCTTCAAGGTTGCAGTGTCAGAGGCATTAGCAATATTGCTCTCAAAATGTGCCTGCTGGCAATCTGCAGTATTAATAATAAACACAATGCAATGAGTCCATGTAGAAAAACTTCACAGGGAGTGTAATCTTCTATGGCAGTGTGCAACTTTTTGTACTTTCAAAGTTACAGAATTCTGAGGTTTTGGGGTTTGTTTCTTTGTTTTTGTTTGGTTGGTTATTTTTTTTTTATAACAAATGTCCTGTTTCAGAAACTGTTGAAGCTGTTGGACAATCATTGTGTCTAGTTCAGGTAGTTTTGTAACCAAAATTCTAGTCCAAGGTTGTAAAGAGATTAGGCACAACAGTATTAAAGTGGGATCCTCTAATATCTTAGGGCATTTATGGGCATGCAGGTGGAGGGGGGGAATGAAATCCTGTGCTCAGGACAGATGATTGGGAACCTGGCTTGAATTCTTCTCATGGGTTTGTGTTGCCCTGGATTTGTGTCTCAATCCCCTCAAAATTGGGGATAGATAACACTCGTTTCACTGATAAAAAGGAGAGCGACTTTTTGCAAGGACATGTAGTGACAGGACAAGAAGTAGTGGCTTCAAGCTGAAAGGGGAGATACAGATAGTAAAAAAAAAAAAATAATCTTTACTATAAGGGGGATGAGGCACTGACACAGGTTGCCCAGAGAAGCTGTGGATGACCCATTCCTTGAAGTGTTCAAGGCCAGGTTGGAGCGGGCCTTTGAGCAACCTGGTCTGGTGGAAGGTGTCCCTGTCATGGTTCCTTTCAACCCAAACTATTCTATGATTCTGTGAAAAGGAGTTTTGAGTAAAAGTTTCTTTAGATGTGCAGCTTCCGCAAACAGGGTAGTACAGTGTCTGTCCGGCTGTTTCAGGTGACAGTTGACAGTGTTGCAGAGCACAGAATAAACAAACTATGCCTCACTTTCAAAATTGTTTAAATTACTGCTGCTCTCACACAGATGTTGGCTGTTGCAAGCCCACTTTGGGATTACAGCATTATGATTCAGAGATGTCATCGTATCTCCTCCAGTGCTGTTTATCCATCTGTGCTGACTCTTCTCCTGACTCTGCACAGGGATGAAAGGGAAAGACAAAAGTCTAGATCTAATGATTGGCACTATCGTTCTCATACTTCAAAGGCTATTGCTTGCACTTGTCGCTTCCTGCACTATTTATGTTGTATGTAAATCATCTGATCTATGTTATGCTCCTGATAATTCTCAAACTGTTTGCCAGAGATGCTCATCATTGTCGTTGCTGCCATGGAAACAAATTGTTCCCAGTTTCATAGGAAGAATATTTTCTTTTTCTGTGACAGCTTTGGTTATGATGCATAAGGAATTGAGAGGCCAGGCATCATCCTCTATAACCAGGTGCTCTTGGAAGAGTTCTTGGAGGAATACAGGGTGGGTGATGCTACTTGACATTTGTTGTTTGTTCTGTTTGGAAAATCATGTGAAAGAAGGGGGGGATGGGTGGGTATTCGACCATATTTGCTTCCTTTTGTTAAGGGAAGCACTGCCTCAAAGTCTTGCTGCAGCACATAATTTTAAAAAATGAATGACTGCCATTGTCCTTCCCTCGTCCTTTGTGTTTCCTGACAGCATGACTAGTGTGTTCTCACTGACTTCTTTTTTGACAGCATTGGGGAGTCACTACTTATTTAAGCCATGTTTGACCATTGCATCTTTTTGAACAAGAATGATGAGGGGAAGAACCAACCCCTTTCCTAATTGCAGTATCCTCTGCATACATACATGGCATGTGCCTGCTCTGAGCTAACCTGCAGCTGGATTGTTACTAAGTATGTTTCCAGAGGCATGAAAATTGATCAAATCATTTTTCGTTCTTATGCATGTGAACAAGCAAGGTATTCTGACACCAGCTTTGTCTGGATGTAAATTCTTGCACAAGCAACAATGTTGATTTTCATTATGCATTTTATGCATGTAACTTCTTGTCCCCACTTGGAGTACTGCATCCAGCTCTGTGTTCCCCTATATAAGAAGGACGTGGACCTGTTAGAGCAAGTCTAGAGGAGGTCATGAAGATGATCAGAGAGCTGGAGTACCTTTCCTGTGGAAACAGGCTGAGGGAGTTGGGCTCGTTCAGCCTGGAGAAGAGAAGGCTCAGGGGGAGACCTTAGAGCAGCCTTCCAGTACCTGAAGGGGCCTACGGGTAGTCTGGAAATGGACTTACTACAAGGGCATGTAGTGATGGGACAAGGAGGAATGACTTTAAGCTGGAAGAGGGGATATATTGAGAAGACATTAAAAAGAAATTCTTTACTATAGGGGTGCTGAGGCACTGGCACAGGTTGCCCAGAGAACTTGTGGCTGCCCCATAACCCGGCAGTGTTCAAGGCCATGTTGGATGGGGCTTTGATAACCCCATCTAGTGGAAGGTGTCCCTGCCTATGGCAGGGGATTGGAACTGGATGGTCTCTAAGGTCCCTTCCAACCCAAACCAGTCTGTGATTCTTTATAGTGTTGCCATGTGCACATGGAAAGAGCTCCCTGTTTGGAAAAGTAACGCATAGCTGGAAGAGCGCACCTAGTATGAGGCTGTCCATGATCTTGAACATTCAACTGAAGGCTCAGTTTTGATAAAATGTGCCCCGATTTCACTGTTGCTTTATCTTTCAGTTGAGGGACATTCCCTTCTATCGCTTTCCTTTGTTCAGCTCCTGCAACTTGTCTGTATATCAGAGTATTCAATCTAGGATTACAGCAGTCTGCTTTGCTCGTTTCTGACATGCCTGGCACAACATGAACCTTCTCCTTAATTGAGCCTTGTAGGTGCTAATGCAGTAAGACTTTTGCTGATCGTGGCATCTTACAGTATATAGAATCATAGAACAGTTAGGGTTGGAAAGGACCTCAAGATCATCGAGTTCCAACCCCCCTGCCATGGGCAGGGACACCTCCCACTAAACCATGCCATCCAAGGCTCTGTCCAACCCGGCCTTGAATACTGCCAGCAATGGAGCATTCACAACTTCCCTGGGCAACCCATTCCAGGGCCTCACCACCCTTACAGTAAAGAATTTCTTCCTCATATCCAATCCAAACTTCCCCTGTTTAAGTTTGAACCCATTACCCCTTGTCCTCTCACTACAGTCCCTAATGAAGAGTCCCTCCCCAGCATCCGTATAGGCCCCCTTCAGGTATTGGAAGGCTGCTATGAGGTCTCCACGCAGCCTTCTCTTCTCCAGGCTGAACAGCCCCAACTTTCTCAGCCTATCTTCATACGGGAGGTGCTCCAGTCCCCTGATCATCCTCGTGGCCCTCCTCTGCACTTGTTCCAACAGTTCCATGTCCTTTTTGTGTTGAGGACACCAGAACTGCACACAATACTCCAAGTGAGGTCTCATGAGAGCAGAGTAGAGGGGCAGATGACCTCCCTCAACCTTCTGGTCACGCTCCTTTTGATGCAGCCCAGGATATATGGTTGGTTCTCAGCAAAACAAGAATACCCTCACATGGTAGAACTTCAGCATGAGCAAGGTACGCTCAGCAGATTAGTTGCATTTCTGCATTTCACCAGGTAGAGCAAACTTGCATCAAAATGACTGTGGATTCCCCTGCATGCTACCTTTAGTTGGTTTTTATTCTGCTGCTGTTGCCTGTACTCTAGGTTTTCCCTGTCAGCGAAGTTACAGCAGTGTTTGATTTCAGATTTGGTGGAACTCACTGTTGGGAGACTGATGGAAAAGGGAGATGATGTAGGAGATGTCCTCGCCCTTTCAGTAGTTTGGACCTTGATGGTACATTGTTTCAAGCATATCTAAATTGATTGCTCAATTTTCATCCTGGTGTTTAAATTTGGCAGGCAATGTTGCAGAAAGCAGCTTTGCTTTTTTTTTTTCCCCCTGTCTGCATTAATGTAAAGAAGAGACTTCTAATGAGAAAAGAAATATTGCAAGCAAATCATTAAATTACGTACAAGACAACGACCTGTGCTTGTCTCAAACTCCAGCAGTCATGATGGTAAACCCTGATACTGGATGTGGAAATGAAAGTGAACTCTCTGTGGTTTTCCTGTGATTTACAGCTGATGAAACTTGATGGTGGAACAAAAGAATAGAAAGCTATCAAAAATGCCCTTTTGTCTAATAGCTTAAGCAAGGGAGAGGTGCTCGGTGCCCTGCCAGGAAGATTTGGTGGCGTGGCATGTGCTGCAGTTCTCAGTGATCCCATTTTGAGCGGATCAGGTGCAGTGCTCAACAGACGCTTCAGAGTGCTGAGTAGTTGGGGGCGAGTGGGTGAAGCACTGACTGACTTGTGTTGGCAGATGGGAATTCAGGGATTCATTAGTCATGCTGTAGTCTCTTGTTTTGCAGTGCATTGTGATGAAAAGAGAAAAGAGTTGCCTTTCGATGGCTGAAGAGGGCTTTTAAATACTGCAGGCTGAAAGCCACTGTGCTTGAACAACATTGTCTTCCACAACAGTTGATCTTCAGGATAGTCATATTGCAGATCAGGGAGACATATGTGATGGCATTAGGATTACCAGGCTCTGTTAATTATAGAAAGTGGACTGTTGGACCTTATTTTGGAATAAGCAGAGAATGGTCGAAAGACATGCTATCTTAAACGCATTTTCCGTAGGTAGGAGGACCTTATTCAACTACAGCATAATCACACAGTACTGTCGTTCTCGTCTGACCAAATCAGGGGCTGTTCCTGTAAAAATCAGTCAACTGGAAGATAAAAACATTTTTTTCCAAACACCCTGCTTAATAATATTGTTACGACACCCAGATTTGGAGTCTACATCTGTCTTATGTCACTTTCTCCCCAGGAGGATGTAATGTGCCTTAAGAGAAGCTCTGCCTTGCAATTCCTCAGTGATTCACTTTTTGGGTGAAAATTGGGTCTAGACCTGTGCTATTTGTCAAAGAGATATAAGATGTGTGAGGCATACTGTCCTGGTCACATAGTTTTAATTTTAGATTGCGGGAGGGAGGAGGAAGACAAACAAATCTTTCCAGCCACCTACATCGTCAGTATTGAAGTCACAAATGTCTAAAAGGGTGTTAGTAGAAATGATTAGCAATGAAATCATCCATGTAAGTTAATAGACGGGTAAATATGATGAAGTGAAAGATGCCATAAAATTAATAGGTGGAGAGACATGAATATTTGTAACCTTGCTAATGTCTGTGGCAAAGTAAAATACTCTTGAATAAATTAGAATAGCAATGAGAGGAATAAGCTTATGAAAAGTTTGAAGTATGTTCTGTCAAAATTGGGCAACGTTTCTTAATTGGTATCTCAGAGGTATGCTTCTGCCTGAGGAAGCATGGACAAGCCTTGTGAAGGAGCCCGTCCAAAAGAAAACCAAGTTAATGGGTGCCAGGTTGCTCGGCAAATATTGGAGTGGAAAAGACCTCCGTGCCGTCAGACAAATTTCAAGTGACTGACTGCTGATAGGTCCCGGGCTAGAGCCCTCCAAGCTTGTTTTCACCCCTTCTCCTACTGAAGCTTAGGTAAATAAAAAAATTTAAGTGCTCCTCGCACAGTAAGTGCAGTTTCTCCAGAGTCCTTTAATATCAAGACTGTTGGTTGATATTCAAGGATCACCTGCTGCAAGCTCAGGAGCGATGCATCTCAACTAGAAGGAAGTTCAGCAGGAGGGCCAGGAGACCTCCTTGGATGGATAAGGAGCTGCTGAGCAAAACTCGAAGGAAAAAAGAGGCTTATAAAAGGTGGAAGCAAGGACAGGCGGCCTGGGAAGAATACAGGGATGTTGTCCGGGAAGCTAGGGACCAGGTTAGGAAAGCTAAAGCCCACTTAGAATTAAAATTGGCTAGGGATGTTAAGGATAACAGGAAGGGATTTTATAGGTACATTGCCAATAAAAGACAGGTTAGGGACACCGTGGGCCCTCTCCAGAAGCTATCGGGAGAGCTGGCTACCCTGGATTTGGAGAAGGCTGAGGTTCTTAATGACTTCTTTGCCTCAGTCTTTACGGGCAAATGCTCTGACCACACCACCCAAGTCTTGGAAGGCAGACGCGGGGACGGTGAGGGTGGGGACCCTGGGCCCACTGTGGGGGAGGATCTTGTTCGGGACCACCTTAGGAACCTGAATGTATACAAGTCAATGGGACCGGATGAAAGCCATCCGCGGGTCCTGAAGGAGCTGGCAAATGAAGTTGCTAAGCCACTGTCCATCCTATTTGAAAAATCATGGCAGTCAGGTGAAGTTCCCGATGACTGGAAAAAGGGAAATATAACCCCCATTTTCAAGATGGGGAAAATGAATGAGCTGGGAAACTACAGACCAGTCAGTCTCACCTCTGTGCCTGGCAAAATCTTGGAGCAGATTCTCCTGGAAAGCATGCTAAGGCACATGAAAACCAACAAGGTGCTTGGTGACAGCCAGCATGGCTTCACTAAGGGGAAATCCTGCCTGACCAATCTGGTGACCTTCTATGAAGGGGCTACGGAACTGATGGACAGGGGCAGAGCAGTTGATGTCATCTACCTGGACATGCCTTTGACACTGTCCCACATGATATCCTTCTCTCTAAGTTGGAGAGACATCAATTTGATAGGTGGACCACTCAGTGGATAAAGAACTGGCTGGATGGCCGCATGCAAAGAGTAGTGCTCAGTGGCTCAGTGTCCAGCTGGAGACCAGTAACGAGTGGTGTCCCCCAGGAATCGGTGTTGGAACCGGTCTTGTTCAACATCTTTGTGGGTGACATGGACAGTGGGATTGAGTGCGCCCTCAGCAAGTTTGCCGATGACACCAAGCTGTGTGGTTCGGTTGATACGTTGGAGGGAAGGAATGCCATCCAGAGGGACCTTGACACGCTTGTGAGGTGGTCTGATGCCAACCTGATGAAGTTTAACCATGCCAAGTGCAAGGTCCTACACCTGGGTCGGAGCAATGCCAGGCACAGCTACAGGTTGGGTCGGAGGAGATTGAGAGCAGCCCTGCGGAGAAGGACTTGGGGGTGTGGGTTGATGAAAAAATGAACATGAGCCAGCTTCAGTGTGCGCTTGCAGCCCAGAAAGCCAACCGTATTCTGGGCTGCATCAAAAGGAGCATGACCAGCAGGTCGAGGGAGGTGCTCCTGCCCCTTTACTCTGCTCTCGTGAGACCTCATTTGGAGTATTGTGTGCAGTTCTGGTGTCCTCAACATAAAAAGGACATGGAACTGTTAGAACAAGTGCAGAGGAGGGCCACGAGGATGATCAGGGGACTGGAGCACCTCCCGTATGAAGATAGGCTGAGAAAATTGGGGCTGTTCAGCCTGGAGAAGAGAAGGCTGCTTGGAGACCTCATAGCAGCCTTCCAATACCTGAAGGGGGCCTATAGGGATGCTGGGGAGGGACTCTTCATTAGCGACTGTAGTGATAGGGCAAGGGATAATGGGTTCAAACTTAAACAGGGGAGGTTTAGATTGGATCTGAGGAAGAAATTCTTTCCTGTAAGGGTGGTGAGGCCTTGGAATGGGTTGCCCAGGGAGGTTGTGGATGCTCCATCCCTGGCAGCGTTCAAGGTGGGGCTGGACATAGCCTTGGGTGGCATGGTTTAGTGGGAGGTGTCCCTGCCCATGGCAGGGGGGTTGGAACTCTATGATCTTGAGGTCCTTTCCAACCCTAACTATTCTATGATTCTATGATTCTATGATCTTGGCTGCTCCTAAGACATTTGATGTGCTTTCCCCATGCTCTCCTCTGTTCCTGTTGCTTTGCAAGCGTTGGAAATTTTTCACGTTAGCAGTCAGCAGCTATTCTTCGGGTTGTAGTGCTGGTCACAAATACTCTTCTGGCTCTTAAAAGAAGGAGCATAAACTGTCGTTTTTTAGACATTACAAGTAAGAATGATATTTAGAGGTGATCCCAGCCTGTGTTGTTCTTTAATTAATCTGGAGAGGGACTTTATACAAGGGCAGGTAATGCTAGGAAAAAGGGGAATGGCTTTAAACTGAAAGAAAGTAGGTTTAGGTTAGACATAAGGCAGAAGTTCTTTACTGTGTGAGTGATGCACTGGAATGGGTTGCCCAGAGAAGCTGTGGCTGCCCCATCCCTGGCAGTGTTTAAGACCAGGCTGAACAGGGCTTTAAGCAACGTGGTCTAGTGGGAGGTATCCCTGCCCATGTCCTGCAGAGGGTTGGAACTAGGTGAAATTTGAGGTTGCTTCCAACCCAAACCATTCTGTGATTCTAAGGGGACTAACCATTTCTTTCTTAGCTGTAGGGGTCCAGCACAAGCAGCTCACTGCTGAGTCTTTCCAGGAATGGTGACTTTGGGGTGCCTAAATAAAAATCAAAGGATCATGTTTGTACATCTCTTAAGGAGCTGCTTCTGCACAAGTGTGACTGGTGTCCTTGCAACGCTATGGAGATCTAGCCCTGTCAAAACTGAAGCCCCATCTTTGAATAGCTTCTGGATATATGTACAGTGCAGGAGCAGCTTTTGTACGTGTGTGTGGAGGGAAGAACTGAAGCATTCGGCATTTCCAAAATGTTCTAACCATACTGTCAGTGTTGCTTAGCAGCAGAGGGTTTAAAATAGTGGTATTACTCAACAGTGTGAGCCACATTTGCACATGGTAATGTTCTGTGTCCTGTATTGACTTGCTGCATTATAAAAGTGCTAAGTTAATGTAAGGAAACTGAAGATAGCTCACCTCCTCCTCTCTTAACTTGATGAACAAATGACTAAACAGTGACATGTCTTCTTTATGGTTTCAATAAGCAGATGTCCAGTACAGGCATGCCACGGTGTTTTGGTCCCCCTAAATGTGTGCATGCAGACTTCACTTGAGTGTAAAGGCCTTTCACACCCCTGTTTTTCTATGAGAAAGTTTATCACTCAACCCAGCAGCTTACACTGGTGCTGATTAGGGCTGTGCTATTAATGTGGCATCACATGGTTTGGGGGCACTGGCAACGAACAGTGGTAGCAGGAGCAAGTGCAAATAACACTCACTGATCCCTCAGAAGTCCAACTTCTCAGTACTTGTCAATGTATGTTTCCACTACTTATCTGCTTCCTGGTGGTTTGGTCTTCTGAAGTTGAGATTGTCTGAGGTGGAGGTGTTTCATTGCACCATCTGTGGGATGGTGCATCCCCTGAGGTAAGGACATGCAGGACTGCAGCTCTACTTGCTGTCTTCTCCAGAAGAGTGGAGTTACAGTGGTGAGGGCAATAGATCGTGGTGGCCAGAGTGAAAAGTTTGACCCAGATATCAAAGAGTTTGAGAGTTTTGTCCTCTACAGGATTAAACTAAGGGTGGATAGTGGTTAAACTGTATGACTGTGTGGTAGCCTACTGGAAAATATTATTTGCTGATGTAAAGATGAACAGCCCAGTATATTGCATGTTTTACCTGCTTTGAAGAGCTTCAACACTTGCTTTAGAGCTATGGAAATATTCATTTAGCATAGCTAATGATCTTCCTAGCAAACATGACTGCATATTATTGTGTCAAAGTAGGGCCATATTTTAAAGCCCTAAGTTAATTAGAGTAGTAACTGGATCTGTCATTAGTATTTTGTGTTCCATACCGTGGAAATGAAATATTTATCAGATGCAGCTGCTTAAAAGCTGACCTTAAAAATAAGGAAAATGTGTTTCTTAAGCAGATGTCTCTGGTTTTTTCAGTATTGAAAAACATATCCTGTTTCTTCAGTGAAGACTCATAAAAACCCATCTTAAATTACACAGTTAGAACATCATTTACATTTATGGCTGTTTTGTTCACCCTTTGCCTGAAGTGTGGGCCATTTTATGATAGGCGTTGTCTCAAAACACAGTATATGAACACTGAAGGAGTATAGCCATTATGTTTAAATCTAAGATTGGGCTGTGTGCAAGTAAAATGCTTCATTCAGCCACTTTCAGAAAGAAATCTGGTAGTGCTTGTGACAAATAGTACAGTGTAAATTGTGGGAATTAATATTAATTTTAAATGCTGGTTTAATGTTTTTAAGGAAGAGAGCCAAGCTCTGCGCAAGTATAAATGAAGTCAACTGATTTGGGTTGGAGATAACAATGGATTTAATACTTCCATAATCTCACCCGCCATTGCTTTACCAGTATAGTGACTTAAGGTCCGAGAGACAAGGACACTGGGGAAAAAAAAAGATTATGCAACTGTTTGCTTGGAAAGATGATGATTTTCAGTTGTTAAAATAAACCAAAGCAAAACAGACATCACATTTTAGTCAGAAAAAGGACACCTGATATGCCAAGGGCCGATGCGTTTTTTTCCCCCAAATGATTACGAAAGACTTGAAGGTCATATGACAGACCTCCTATTTCCCTGAACACATGCTTTGTACTACAGAAAGCAATAAGCCTCTTGAGATGTCAGTTGCTAAGAAAACCATGCTTCTGTTTCCAGCTAGACAAGCAGGGTCCTGTGAAACCATCTCAGCACCTCCTGTAGCCTTGGTTCAAAGTTCCTGTTGGAGGTGCTTTCAGGGGAGTCCAACTTGCAAATTCTTCAGGTACACAGGAGACGGTGCAAGTAATTTGTGCATTACTAGCTGTTCATATTTGGGCCATGTGCTACCCAGCTGATGTATAGCATGCCACATGCAGACTGAGGATGTTGCTGTCCTGTGCTGGCTGGTGTGCCTCTGAGCTGGCAAAGTGTTTTTGGTGAGTGTGATTCAAGGATGGTGCTTAAGTGTGCATTACAAAGGGAAGAGAGCTTTTTCAACTGGGATCTCTCTGTCAGTGAATTGTTCTGAACAGATTCTCGACTGGAGGAGAGGAAAAGAGGGGGATTGGAAAGCACTTGGTCCAGCTGAATGCCATGTAGGTATTATTTATCACTTCAGATTAGTCCCTAAACAAATAATTTCCCCATGTATGTGCATGTGCTATGACAGGGCCTTGAAATGTTTATCCCGTATTTCAGAAGTATCTTTTTCTTGTGGTTTCTAGTAACAGTGCTCATATATGACCTGTTTCCTGGATACTTTCCAATGAACACAAAATGTATTTAGTTAGAAGAAAGCAGTTGAATGAAAATTAGCTGGATACAAACACAGTATTGTTCTTTACATAACTGCATGCCCTTACTGATAACCTTCACGGAAATGAGGAGGATTTCTTCTGTTTGATGCAGAGCAAAATCTTGCTGGAGCTTGAAGTTCACAGGTGAGCAAAATTAGCTGTCAGTAGCATTATGGGACTCACCTGGGCTTCAGTAGGGCTTGGATTTAGTCCTTTGAAGTTGTTGTTTCCGTATGCGTACTTGAAATGGATGTTCCCCAGGCTTGCATGTGGCCTTAGATTATCAGTTTGTTTTCTTGGAGACCTGGTGACTCCGTTCGGGAAGAGGGATGAGATGCAAATTCATTCTGCAAGCTTCTATAACTGTCTTAAAGGTTGGTTTCCTCACTCCTTTTTTTTTTTTTTTTTTTATATCTGTGCATGCTTAGGATCGTGAATGTCAGCCTCTCAATCTGGTTGTGGTGGAAAGGAGGAAAAAGCTCCATGTTCGAACTTCCCCTGGCACAAGCCCAGGTTTGCCATGAGTGTCTCGCGTTTGTCTCTGAGGCCAGGCCAAGTAAAGAGACACATTTCTGGGTTCTCTTCGGCTTTAGAAACTAGTTTAACATCTGGAGAAAATGCTTCCATGAAATGCTTGTTCCCTTTGCGCAGAGACAGATGTGGACCCTGCTCGCGGGCTGTGGGCCAGCACCCAGATGTTTGTCAGCTCTGCTCAGCTGCTTGTGTGACAGCTCCTGGCTCCTGTGGGATTGGTGGTGGCAGTCCTGGCAGAGCAGCACCTCTCTCACCTAGATGTGGTGTGATGAGTGCTTCAGGGCAGGCAGAGGGGCAGGTGCCTCTTCCTAGTGGACCCAGAAAGGGCCATTTGTCTGCATCCTTTACCTCTAGGTGTGCCTAACATTATTTTTCAGGCCCACCAGATAAGTGATACATGTTAAACATGGTGTTATTTCTACATGTGATGGTGCATCGTGTAAACTACTGCATAGATTACATTGCTGATGAGGCCTATACACACACCTGACCTAAGTGTCCAGAGTGTCTAAGGTCTGTTCTTGTGGTTTCACGCCTTGCCAATTCAGGATCTAAATAATGAAAAACAGACCTCAGCTGCATGATTTTGAGTTCACTTCCCAGGAGTTTGGTGCTTTCCCACATCAGGCCAGTTTTACTCTCTTTGCCAGCCTGCGTGTAGTCCTCAGCTGTGGGGAGCATGTCATCTGTTCTGGGGTGAGTTCCTGACTTTCCTTTCGTGTTTTGAAGGGAGTTTTTCTTCTTAAAGTTTTTCCTTCAGTCAAATGGACAGCATAGTTCCTTTAGCTGTTTTTGTTTAATCCTAGGGCTTCTGCTTCCAAACATGGATTGGCTTTACCCTGCTTCACCTGCCTGGAGGAGCAGTTGCTGCTCTCTGAAAAAGCATTGAGCCTAAGTGTTTCATTAGCATGTGCTGTCTACAAGTAATTAAGGGACAGGCTGGAGCATGGCAAGCTATGACTTGTTTGTATTCTATCACTTGGCTCATTACCTGGTAGGCATTTATCTTCAAAGAATCCATTTTGGTTTTTCTTGTTGAGAGAGAGCTTGGGGTGTCACAGCAGTGCAACTTGTCCAGGCCGCTCTGTGCAAGTGTGCTTCTGACTGCACCTGTATACAAACTGGTGTGATGTGGTAGGAAAACCTCAAACTGACAAAGAGCTGGGATCCATGCTTAACTGCTGGCTTAGGTGTGTTGTTCAGTGCCCTGTTTCTTAAGCCTGTGTTTTGCTTTTGGTTGGTAGAAGTGTCTATAAATTGATCCAGGAGCAGGTATTTGCAAAGTCAAGCCAAGTGCAAAGTCCACTTAATACTTGGTGGATGTATTTTTTGATCTGCCAGTGTATTTTCTAGTGGTCCTTCCTCTGCAGTTTAAATGTCTCAGAACTGCAGGATGGGAGGGTGTGAGTTCTGTAGTCCTAGATATCTCCTCGCTGCTTCCTGCCTCCTCCAGCCTTCCTCATGTTGCTGTGGCAACTCTGAGTGCCTACAGGCATGGAGCAGTTGATGCCTGTCCTTGCCTTCGTGCTTCATAATCTTCTGTGCCTCTCAGTTTGTCACGTGTTTTACGGCTTGGGGATTCTTTTGATTGAGGCTAGGAACTGCTAAGCTCTTTGGATGGCATTTGTCTAAGGAAAGATGTCTTAGATTACTTTTGGCCATGCTGTACGTTGCGTTGTGTTTGCGTTTGATTAAAATTTCTCACGCTTCTTTTCCCAGTAAAATGAAGCATGTGGTCATGCAGTGTCCCAGTCATAGGTAACAAAGAACTCTATAACAACGTTTTGTTAGAAGTCTGTGTATATCACAGTTGCTTTCATTTCTAGCAACAAACCCACAAACAACCCAATGGAAAGTCAAATATGTGTACACTGCTGTCCAGCTATCTGCAGCTGGCTAGAAAGTGTTTTTTGCAATCCCTGTTCTATGTTTTCTTGAATATCTTCTTGCTCTCTTTTAAATTACCAGACTTTTTTTTTTTTTTCAATTTTATCAATTATTACAAAAATTTGAGAATTAAGCAGAATGTGCTTTGCTCTCATTTTCTTCAATTAAATACTTTATCTTTCTCTAATTAAGCTCTATCATGAGGAATTACTGTCGTCTTATAAAAACAACTGTCAAAAGGTTATCTTCCTTTAATAATGGAACAGGAAATTGTGCTAGGGATTACAGGCCCTGTAGAGGCTTGCCAGTAAATCTTCCGCATCAAATGTTTCTGGTCATTGTAATTGCATACTGTACTTTGTGCTAGTGCAGAATCATATTCTTCCCTTGAGTTCCTCATGCCTTAAGTCTTTTATGGTGCTTATGTGTTTAACATGAACTTGCTTCAGCAGCCAGAAAGTAGATTTACATTGTGTTTTATGTTTTCCATATCTCTATTGTTGTCCTACAAAGAATAGTAACACAGATACAGATACAGAGCAGTGGAGGGAAGGATGGCATGCCTGAAGGCAATCCCTGTTGCTGGATATGGCTGTAGGGGAAGTGCAGGCAAGACTGAGGGGCTTCAAGTCAGACTCTTCAAAATAGATTAGGCTTATGGGGGCTGCAGTGAAATTGTGGTGTTTCACCCTTCATTTCAGATGAAATGCCCATGTACTCGAATTTATACAGCTTGTTCTTGCATCTCTTTCCTTGTGACTTGGCTTATGATTAATACCTACACAAGCTGGAGAGTATCTAACTTGGGCATGTCTTCCTGTGCCACTATTGAGCCTCTGACAATCATGTGTACTGGAGAAAAAAAATCTATGAAAACTGTATAGGGCAGTCTGAATTCTTCCAGTCATCCCCCCTCCCAGTTTACTCCATGTTATGTTCTTTGCTTGATGATAGTCTTCTAGCCAGGAGTCCATCAAAAATAAACATTGAGTGTTAGAATGCAAACAAATAATTTTGCTTATGATTTTTTAATTTTAACTAGTGGAATGACCTCTTGATAATTGAGATTAAATGGAGTCTCTGGAAGAGAATTGTTTGATGACAACCCCAAAGGGACAGAGGTTTGTTTCAGAGAGATCTTCTCACTAGCAAACTGCTTTCCCAACTTGCCAAGTGTGCATCCATCTATAGGAAAGGCACTTCTGATTATTGAACTCGTAACATTTAATTGTGTTTGCAGGCACACATTTGAGCTCTGTGTGTTCAATTTTGATTTAATGCAGCAGTAATGTGTCCAATATATTGAATTTCAAAATAAAGAACTGTGCCATAGCAGCAGGGGTGGTATTATTGTAAGGTACAGTAACTTCAGGCCAAATCCATACCAGAAGAGGCTTCAGCTACCTAAGGCTGAATTTACAAATGTGAAAATCCCTTCCTAATTAAATTGAGAAAACTTGTGGGATCCCATCATTGTGCAGGGGAGCCAAGGGAGTTTTATTCTGTTTAAATCTGGAGCTCTGGGCAAGCTCAGTCCTTCTTTCTAGTCCTGAGCTGTGTTTGTACAAAAGGCAGGGAGGGGTGCAGAAGAAAGTTTAGGGTCTAGTGGAAGGTGTCCCTGCCCATAGAGGGAGGGTTGGAACTGGATGATCTTTAATGTCCTTTCTAACCCAAACCATTCTATGATTCTATAGTTTTAGTAGGCAAACTACATTCAGAAGTGTTGTCTATCTATCTCTTGATCGAACTCATATTCTTTAGTGTATAAGGACCTTTCTTCTCATCTCACAATTTAAAAGTAAAACATTAGCATTTGAAGTTGCCTTAAGTAGTCCAGTTCTACTGCTTATCTGAAGATACAAAACTAAAATAAAAGCTAAGTTTGAGGTTTATAATATATTACTTAAATACAAAAATATCATTTTCCAGCCTCAATTGCAGCCTTTTGAGTCCAGTTCTTCAATGTCTCAGCAGGCCCACAAATCTACGCTACATGGAAAATGAAGCTACCAGCTACTCTGAAGCCAAGATTGGTCATTATAAAACCTCTGTAAGCTGGCTCCCAGCCTTGGAGTTCATTATGAGAGTGGTCATTCTTCCTTACAGGAATGAATGTAGCTTTTGAGTACATTTTAGAAGTTTCATTTAATCACAATGTGGATGAGTTGGTTTAGCTGTGATTGCCTGATGGGAAACTAACTTTCTTCTTCCTGGAAAAAAAAATACTGTGTTGATTCTTGCAGCAGCTTTTAGAACTACAGGATGTGATTTTCTTTTTTTTGAAAGAGTTGAAGATTTTGGCACTAACAGAGGAAATTTTTCTGCCTCTTCTCTGCTTTTCCTTTAATACTGTGTAGTCAGTTTTCTTTTGAAATCTGTGAATACACAGAATAAGGTCTTTAGTGAAGCTCTTTCTTGAAGCATCCTCCCAAAGTGTATTTCTTTACAAATATTTTCAGCTCCTCCATAAAAGTTGTGATTGCGTAATGCTTTGAAGACCGTATCAGTTTCCTATTTGGGTAAAATGGTTTTTAAATGGTGGGAAGAAAGAAAGTATTTATTTTTGTCCGTGGTGGGTAGTCTTTCACACCCCAGTAGAAGGCTTTGGAGAAGAATCATACAGTACCAGGTTGGAAGAGACCTCAAGGATCATCTGTTCCAACCCATCATGGTTTAAACCCAGCCCGTGACTCAGAACCATGCAGCCACTCGCTCACTCCCCCTCTTCTTCTAGCAAAGTATGTCACAGCACCCTGTCCAACCAATCTTAAAAGCATCCAGTGGTGGGGAATCCACCACTTGCTTGGGGAGATTATTCTAATGGCTGATTGTTCTCTTTGTTAAAATTTTTCTGCTTGTGTCCAGACGGAATCTCCCCAGGAGTAACTTGTGCCTGTTACCTCTTGTCTTATCCATGTGACTCATTGTATAAAGGAAGTCTCTGTCTTCTTTGTAGTCACCCTTTGAACAGTGGAACAAGAAGCCAAGCTCACTTTGAAGGTTCATGGTATTAGCATGAGAAAACACGTCCTCAGGAGGAAACACAAGAATTCCCAATGAGATCAAAGGAAATCTTTTTTTCTCTGGGACGGAAGAGGTTGCCCAGGGAGGCTGGGGATGCTCCATCATTGGAGATACTTGGTATAGAGCACATCAAAACCATGACAGTTCTGCTGTAACTGACCCTGCTTTGGCCAGCACATTGGGCTAGAAACCATCAGGAATCCTTCCAAAACTAAGTTCCATGATTCTGTGAAAATAATCTTCACTGTACGTGCAATATCTGTGGTATTGCGTGAGTTCGTCATTCTACTATATGATTGTAATTTTTTTATAACTGCTGATGGCAGCAGAGAAATGGAAATAAGGGGATGGTCTTGGTAGAGGTCACAAGTCTACAGCAGCAACTAGTCAGTGAGCAATTAGAGTTCAGGAGTCCAGCACAGCAAACTGCTGCATATTCAGGATATTATCCTGCAGCCATGAAATGGTGTGTGTAGAGGTGTACATTAGTCCTTGTCAACTGCCTGAGGATTGCCATGTGATAAGTATCTATGAAGAGGTGTGCCCAGGATGGATTTTCATTATGTTCATAAAAATGTGTTGGTGAATGAAAATAGTAAGTCTAAAATACTGTATAGCTTTAATTTCCCTAGTATAGGCCTTTGCCAAGACCAGTTTAAAAGAATCCAGTCTCACAGCACTAGTTCCTGAATGCTGAGAAAAGTAAACAGCAGCTATTTCAAACACCTGTCTCCTCCCAGCAAAACTTCAGGACTATTTCCAAGTAAGTACTTGTTTCAAAACATGTTTAAATACTAAATTTTAACCTAAACACATAAAGTAGCAGGGATATCCAGTTCTAATCCTCTGTAAGCTTCTTTTATTTACTTTATGGTTGTTGGAGAGGATACTGATTGCCTGTTGCCAGAGATTCAAGATGAGTAAAAAGTCATGGTCTTGTAGATGCTTCCCAACCCAAGAGGTCAGAAAGTGAAAATTCCTTGGCATCAACTAACATGAAATGTGTCAGCAGAAAATATTGTGGGTTTTATCCTTGAGGTTCCCTTTCTTGCTATTCTGAAGTAATTCATGAAGTCACTTATCTAACATGGTTGTGTAAGTGCTGGCCTGTTGCAGGCCATCAGTGTCAAAAAACTTTTACATCAATTAGGTATGTGGTTGAGGCTGGAAGGAGCTAGGTAAGAGAATTTGGTTTGTTGTCATGTTCTGCATATTGGTATTCTTACACTAATTTTTTCAAGTGGTAGGTGACTTGAGGAAGAGTACAGGCCTTGACAAAGCACTAGGTGATGTTCACTGGGAGACGAAGTTTCTTGTTTTGAGATACTTCTGAAGATTTTTTTTTTTCTGGGAAGAACTCAACCAAGTAGCATTGAGATGCATCTTCTGTGCTGTGCAAAGTTGCAGAAGCCATTTAAAACCAGTACGCTACTGAGCTGAGGTGAAACTCTTTGTAGCTGTGACTGCAAAAGCAATTGGATTTTTTTTTTCCTCCCACCTGTCACCCCTAGAAGTGGAAAAGTAAGTCATTTAATGTTAGCTGCCCCTGGAGTACCTGAGTTGCGTAATCCAACAGGTCTAATTTGAGGGTGACTTCCCTTCCTACTGACCAATTTAAAAAAAAGGAGGCATAAGAAAGTGTTGACAGCACCATTTTAACAGTAAATAGATGCTATTGTGAGTAAATTATGCATGACATAAAATGGCTTCATAAAAATCCTGTGGACTTCAAGTAGATGTTTTTTTTGGGTGGGCAGGTGGGGAAGAAGGATAATCTCTCTTTAATTCATTCAACCAGCCACAGGTGATGAAGATAGAACACTGATGAAGATAAAGTATCAATACGGTATTGTATCTAGAAACCAAATGTAGGTCACAATCCAAAAGAGGGAAGAACTGCAGTTAGAGAGGCACATACGGTTTGTGATGGATAATGAAACATGAGCTCTTGGTGTAAAGCACTCAGTAAAGGAACACAGCTGATCCCTGGCTACAGGACTGATGAAAATTCAGTGCTGTGTGAAAGAGTTTGAGTCACAAGATTTGCAAGGAGAACAGTAAGTCTAGAAAAGCTGGGAGGGAGTGAGTTTTTGCTTTGATCTAAGTGAAATTTAGGTTGTTGCCAGGCTAGTCTCTATGTGGGAGAATACTTCTACCTGTGGACAGAGATTTGATTCATAAGGCAGTGGCATAACAAGATTTGATGTTTGGAAGTTGGAATACAAAATGCATGCTCTGTACTATGCTGGTGATTCATTTATAAAAGAAGCCAAAAATTTGGCAGGTTCCCCATCTGGTCAAGTCTTTAAAGAGATCAGATTAGCAGTCCTTTTCCAGAAGAAATGGTATAGATTTATAGATTTGCAGCAAAGATGGAAGACAGTGAGATGATGGAGGACTCACTGGATGAAGTCTTATGGGCTATAATAATTTGGAGGCTTTGTGATCTGGAATAAGTCTGTCAGGAACTGGAGTAAGGCCATCAGGTTTTTTCAGATAGGCTGCTGAACAGCTGTCAGACAGTAGCTGCCAGTTAACATAAAGAATGTGTCCTACATTGCCAAAAAGTCTAAGTGGTTTTGGCAGTGGAAGAAAATGTGGGTTTGCTTCATAGTCTTTTCACTGCAGGAAGGGATGATGCACATTATAATCCATTCTAGCAGAGCATTTGTTTGGGCATCAGAGGAAACAAAAGAATATACGGAACAAAAATCCGTGAGTGCCCTGCAGAGAAGAAAGGGCAAGACTAGATCTTGGAGTCTTTTACATGCAGTTAAGTTTCACTCTTCAGGAAACTTTAAGAAGCAGCTTAGGAAATCATTTAATATTTTCTGTTGACAGTTGTGACTGGCTTGAAGCGCTAAGCATCATTGCTTGAGAATAGGTTCTGCTGGACTCAACTGTGCCAGTTTTGGGCTAGTGCTCTTTCACAGAGGTTTCACAGAGACCTGACTGTCATCATTATGTACACCCAAATGGATGCTGGCCTCGTACTGATTTAGGTGTCCTTTTAGGTAACCTCCTAGGGCCTCTGCTCCCCTCATGGCAGATGCATGTGGTTTGAGATGCAGAATGTAGACCATGCAAATGTTGAGAGGGAAACTGAAATCTCATACTCTGAATCTTTTCATTTTACTCACTTCTCTGCAGTACTATTTAAACGTGTGTCCTGTAAGTTGTGGGAGTACCATACTCTGTCTAGCTTGGCAAGTCTTTATGTGGTAAGTATTATCTCCAGTTAAATGCCAATAAGAAAGTTATCTTCTGATGTTGCAGTCGGTCTTGTACCCCTACCTGTCTTGTGACACCCTGACCTACTACAGCACATTATGACAAGGTGGTGGTTTAGTGATTTGTCTCCAGCCTATTAGGGCAGACTGAGATCTTTGGGTACCAAATCTTTCTCTAGAGCCTTCCACATGAATATGAACACTGTTTAATGATTCTTCATTAGCAGCTCATTGACTTGCTCTTTGCAACTTTCTTTCGAGAAAGGGATAGACATAACAAAGATGTCAAACAAACTTGAGCTCCTCAGTTTGTACAGATCTTGATACAGTCTATAGACATAAAAAAAAAAAAAGAATAACAAGGAATCCTAGATTGTATGTAGACTGCTGAGCTCTGCCTTGTTCCTGCTTGAAAATACGTCATCTGGAGAGAAGCATGAGGAAAATGCCTGTGTCAGGAGTCAGCTGACAATGATTCCCAACTTCAGAAGTTGATAGTGAAGCATTACATTAAAGTAGTCGCTATTAAGTCGTAATCAATTGGAAATTGGGAATTGAGGAAGGATAAATATACTGCAGAAGCACAGCATTATTCATATACCGTAGGTGTTTAAAATACAACTTTTCTGCTAACGCTGAGGATCCACTGGAAGTCAGTCTTAAAAAAATATCTATTGTAATGAAACACAACGGAAGTTAGAATTAGTTTTGTGTCGTAATAGTCAGTACATATATGTAATTCGTGACTACTCGGCTCTCGGGGAGACCTGTATCTCTAGCAAAACAATTCAGTAAAGCTGACGGAGTTCACATAAAGGAGGGGTTCAATGCACTTTCAAGTAAGTTTGTTTGCTCAGCTAAAAATAAGCATATACAAACATTACAGGGTTTGAGGGGAAACCAGTGAACCAGCTTGCTTCTGAAGGAAAGGTCTCATTGCACATCTGTTTCCACAGAAAAGTGCCTCTACCCATCATTGTATTTTGAAGAACCACTATTGTTGGGGTCTTTTTGTTCTGCAGTGGGTGTCCAATCCAAAGCTACTAAGAAAAGTTCTTTTATAGTAATTCAGGAATAGTTCAGTACCATCAAAGATGACTAGTTGAATGGGATGCTATACCTCAAATGCCTTTTTTTGTTGTTGCTGTTAAATCTTCACTCCTTTCTCTAAAAGGCCTGCTTTGCTTCGCTGAAAACTCCCTACACTTCACATTGAAGGTGTTCTCCCCACTAACTCCAGAATATGCCTGTAGATCAGGTCTTTCTCCTTACTAACTGGCAGTTTGCACTTCATCTGATCATAGGAAATTCTCATGAGCTTCATGAATTTGATACGCTTTTCTGTAAATGGTGCTATATTTCAAACTTCCATATGGTACTACAAGGGATGAAGGAAGAGAGTGCGATTTAGTCCTCCTTTGCATATGGGTAGATGAGTAAACCCTGGTGAGGTTCTCATGTGCCCTGGTTACTTCTGAGAAGCAGTCAAGTTTTGGGGCTCTATATGTGCCTCTAGCGGTGCTGTGTGAGAAAATGAGGCAATGAGACAAAGTCTGAGCAAAACTTTACCACCCTATGCCAAAAATATGTTTTGAATGACAACTTTTCTGAGTCTTCAGCTGTAATTAATCCTCTTTCTGATTATTCACTTAAAACCCACTAAACTCCAACAATTCACCAAGTCCATCTTGGCATATAGAGGCATGAGATGTATCAACATATGGGCTGATTACTTCCATGAGCTTGGTGACTAGCTCTGACAGCATGACTGAATTGATGGCATCATAAGGCGTGCTGGGCTGTGATGGTGCTTTTGGAGAATGTCTTGGGTATTGCATATTGGAGGGAGAGAGGGGAGCACCTATCTTCTACTTGTGCTGAGAACTAGAGGAAGCGAAAAGAAACCTGCTGGCAAGTTTGGGTGTGTTTCGGCTGCTTTAGCTACATTTGTAATAGAAGTCTGTAACAGAAATCTATCTGGTCACAAGCAAAGCTATTAACCCTTTCTCACCAGATGAAGCAATTCACAGAGAGAAAGTTTCTAAAGCACAAGGGCATTCCTACTAGAGAACAGTTTTTTTGTATTGGATATGTTGAACAGGCTGAAATTATATGTAATCAATGACTGTATAAGCTGGCCTTGTGCTAGAAGGCCATATGTTCATTTGTGTAGACATGGTGAACAGCATCTTCCGTGATTACAGATCTGCCTCAGAGCTGCTTACTCGCTTGATGAGGAAGGTAGAGCTGGTGCCAGCCACCTGAAGTAACACTGATACTCACTGATGATACATGAACAGATACAACAGTGTATAAATATTCATGACCCATTGCTGCCTGCATGTTTTGTCACTATGGAATGGCATCCTCAGCCTGTTGGCTGGTTGGAGGCACCTCATCTGTAGGAGGACTGGATCATCATATAAATGCTTGGATACTCAGAGCAGCCTGTGTGTTCAGCACTAGCATTGTAGATAGTGGACACGCAAGTGCTTCTCTTTAAAGACAAGGGAAGCAGGCAGGAGTGCAAAGGGCTCACCTATATGGAGTTACAGCTGCAAGCTTTTCTCCAGCCCATAGTAGTAAAGTGTCTTTCATCACCAGGTCCACAAATCCTGACTGTGTGTGGCAAAGCTAGAAGGGATGTGTATGTGCATGTACCTTTTAAGTACAATTCTCTCCAAGAAGGGAAGGGAAGGAAAGGAGTGTGTTATAAAGGTGGACAAATAGTAGCTCAGTGTAAAATATCTTTTGGAAATCTGTCTCAGCCTTTGAGAAAGTACTGTGAGTGCTTTTTGTCTGTTTTTCTTTCTACTTGAGGACTTAGATATCAGCAATAGTTCAGGGAGCCAATAGGAAACTCGGGGAAGGACCAGAGCAAAGAAGATAGTTTTGCTGTGATCTATTTCTATAAGATGAGTGGTGACCACTTCCCTTTCACCAGAGTTGTGTTGTTTCAGTGGGGAGATGATGCCTTGGATTGTGTAAGCAGAGTCTGGAAAACTGATTGAGCTGGAGAAAAAATCCATTCCTTTGTCTTCGAGGTGTTTTGTGTTTGTCCTCTGGTATGAAGGACAGATAAAACAGGCTAATTTTGGAAAAATCAGAAGTCTCATCATTTTTCCTCCCTGCCATTTTGACTGTTTCAGGTAGCTCTGTCTTTTTAATACTATTTTTGCTCTGACTCTTGTTCTGCTGGAGACTAGCTCCAGGGCAGATGGCTTCCAGCGCTCTTCCGCACATGAGGAAAAAACATTAGCCAAGGAAGGAGGCAGAGGAGAGGTATTGTTCAGCTCAGTGTCTCCAAACAGGAGCACTTAAATCCTCCAAAAGTGGGGATTGTGTATAGAAGATAGGAAGATTTGTAGTCACTTGCAGTGATCTGGAGTCATTTTTATATCCGCCTGTACACCATCAATGGGCAAGTGGGCTTTTCTGATCAGTTCCAGAAGAAACTGGATATATTTTAGTTGTCTCAGTATCTCTGTGGGTTTAGTCCTTAATTATCCTCCTCTGCCATTCTGCTGAAGTGTGTTTGTTAATAACTCCAGAGTACTTTAGCTTCTTTCAATGTATTGAATTCCACTTGGATGCTTTTTAAAGTATTTGGGCAGCATATGCCTTTCTTAGGGGTATGGGAAATATCCGCAGTCTGAAACAAAAGTGCAGTGTTCTGAACTCCACATCCATGTTGTTATCCTGTGAATTAGTACGCTCTGTGCTGTTACGTAAGGTTTATCTTATGTGAGAATAATAAAAGCTGAGTGTGCTGAAAGACTGATAAGCTTGCTGTGAAGCAGTAGGTTGTTCGAAGTCTTGTGCTTTAAAATAACACCTGTTGCTCTACTGAGTGGTGCTGGTAGGGTAGTGTGTCTTGAGAACTAGTATAAAGTGTAAAGGAGAAAAAGGAAAAAGGATTTTAGAAGGTGGTGGGGAGGATATGGTGTGTTCTTCAAGCAGTTCAGGTCTGAGCCCTGTCAGCCTTGAATTTCATATTGTCTCTGAGCCACTCTTATATGAATGGACTACACGAAAGCGCAGCTGTTCTGTATTTCTGGATATTAAAAATGGACAAAGTGACTTTTCGGTAATACTGCCGTAGCCTCGAGGACTGAATGCAAAAAACAAGTGCTCCTTCTGTTGGCAGGTGGGAAGTTCAATCCCTTAAAATGCAAAATAAAAAATTAAAAAAAAATAAATAGGTGGTTGTGCAGATTCTGAGGGTAGCCTGCAATGAGGGCAAAGGGATAAGCACCCCACAGCTGCCAGCAAAAATCACTGCTGGCAGTGTGTGTGCGTGAACTAACAGCGCTCTTCCAGCAGCTCTTAAATAAATGGCAGGGGGGAGAGGGGAAGTTCATCCCTGATACCATGGTTCTGCACAATGATCCCCTTTCTGGGTGCTGGGGTCACAGCTGCTGTCTGGAGATTATGTACAGAAGCACTCTTCTTCTCGGGAGAGTGAGATTTCCTGGAGGATTAAGCACAGGCTGAAAGCAGGAGGAGTTATTCAGAAGGGAGACAAAAAAAGCAAGCCCATGGTCGTGACAGGGGAGGAAGACAGTGAGCAGTAAGACAGCTGTTCAGAGTTGCTGCTTGGGCAGGAGATTCTCCAGTTTAGGTTCCTGAGGTGGTCCAATTGTGAGGTGAAACCCACTGTGGGTTTGGTACAACCCTGCCTGCTTGCAGGACTAGAAGCACTGCTTTTCCACTTATGTGGGAGGTGGATGTAGTCTGACAAAGCTCTGCCATCTCCTGCATCTGAACTGAACTAATTTCTTTGCTCACATCTCAAGTCCCCTGTAGTCATCCAGAAATAGTGATCAGTGTGGTAACCTGAATCCCCATGTAAAGGTACATTTGTGCTACCCATCTGCTCAAAGCTATGCTTTTTTGCATTTTCCTTGGTCTCAAACATGGTACCATCATCCCTTCTGAGCCTGCTGCTTTGGTGCTTCCTCCTTCCTAGCTTTGTGTGTCATCGTCCCCCCTGCCTTTTCTCTCTTATCCTGTTTCACCTCTTGGGTGCACACATTCCTGGGAAAGTACCCAAAAAAATCATTCTACCCACATATCATGTGCCATCACCTCTGTTTTGTGTAGGAAGGTCTTATATTTGAAACCAGGGCCATCTGTCTTGTTCCTAAAAAAACCCCAGGTTTCTTGCAGTTTTCTTCAAGGCTGATGGTCACAGTTCTTCTGTATAACTTCAAAAGGATAATGCAACCAATCCTATAGTAATAATATTTAAAACTTCTGTTTATCAGTCAATTCTAAAGTTGAGTCTTATTTCACTTACTAGATCAAATTTCCCACAGCTCCCATATGGTGGCTACTTCTTTTTAGTGGCTTTAGAATCTACCAGTGCTTTTTATAATCTGAAACAAATGGGTGCTGCACGTAATGTAGGAGAGGTGGAGGCAGAGGAGGCTGACAATGCGTGCATTCAAATGATGTGAAAACACAAGTGGGAAAAAACCATGACTATATCAGTAGACCTTGTCTGAGGAGGTTTAAGGCATGTCATGTATTAGCAAATCATAGCTATTTTGAAGGCAAGAAAATGAAACCTCTTAAAAGGAGCAAGATTCTAGAAGGACACTAATGAGTAAGTACTGGGTACCAGTGTTTAGATGTGATGTCATAGTTGCTAGTTATTGTCCCTGCTGCATGGGTATCTCCTAAGTACTGTATTGAGTCTTAACCATCTCACTTTTAAAACTGCATTTGCATTTGCCTCTGACTGTAAAATCTTCTCTAAAAAGAAACATTGATGAATACATTGGTAAGAGATAAAATACTGCTGTTCCAGCTGAAAATAGTTCATGCTTTTGATGTTGCTTTTAGACACAAACCTAAATAAATTGTAAATGATACAAAAGCTATTGAGAGGAGAAACTTGGTATAAAACAGAAATGTAACCTGTGCTGCTCACTTCAGTCCCTGGGTTATGCTTCTGTAGGAGATAAATGCTGAAGAGAGCTACCTTGCCAAGGACGAACTGAAGCAGTTTCAGTATTTTTTTGAATCATGAGTCCTTAATGGGAAGAGTACTGGTGACTGCCCGCATCTTGTGAACTGGAGTAGAACCTAACTAGCATGAAGAGTTTAGGAAACTCTTACAAGGTTTTAAAAAATAATACGTGAAAGAAAGAAATAGCCTAGCTAAACATTCAGAGAAACATCACTGAAGTGTTCCTTGGGGATAACTTGAAAGTAGCTTTCTTGCTCCTGAAAGATGTAGCACACACAAATGGGAACCTATTTTATTTGTTAACATTTCCTGTTCACATAATTTGGTATGTTTAAAGGTATCTGTTGCACCTAATTGACCCCTGTAGTTTCGAGTCCATCTGGAAATCTAGGTATTTACTGTAAAAGATCAATAAAGTGATTTTAGTGCTCATAAAAAGTTTTCTGGCCTAGTTTATACATTAAAAGGATAATACACCTGTCCTACATTTGTGAAGTATCTGAGCAAACACTAAAGGAGAGTCTATTGGGTTTATGTACTTTGTTTTCCAACACTGTTGTAGTGGCAGGTTTCCAAGCAAAGACATACTTTACCTCTAATCTCACTCACATGCACGTCACCTATGCTGTATATCAAAGAGAGGTTAAATTTGGGCTGAAATGCAGTCTGAAGGGGAGAGGGAGGCAGAAACTCCTTCTATAAATGCATACTGTGGTGGAATGCATATTCTTTCCCCATGTCTCCAAATTCAGGGCTTACACCAGCTTTGAGAAACTAAGGCTTTTTGAAAAGAAAATGATGAGTTGCACAGTAGAAATTACAAGTATTTTAGGATAGAAATAGCTGCTTTCATGGCTTCCCTCTCTGTTGTAGTTCTGAATATCTGCTCAGCTTTGAGTGTTCAATTTCTTTTTTTGGTGGGATTGCACAGGCCTTATTTGCATAGCATATCCATAACAGTGCTTCATCTTGTAGGTGGTGGAAAGTAGGAACCTCTGTGTATTGTTAGTAGGTATTTTGTGTCCTTAGGAAAAATCTCGAACAGTAGTGAGGGTAGATCAGCATATCTAACACTGCATCAGATGATGACTTGGAGTATTGTGTGCAGTTCTGGTGTCGTCAACATAAAAAGGATATGGAACTGTTGGAACAAGTCCAGAGGAGGGCCATGAGGATGATGAGGGGGCTGGAGCACCTCCTGTATGCAGATAGGCTGAGAAAGTTGGGGCTGTTCAGCCTGGAAAAGAGAAGGCTGCATGGAGACCTCATAGCAGCCTTCCAGTATCTGAAGGGAGCCTATAGGGATGCTGGGGAGGGACTCTTCATTAGGGACTGTAGTGAGAGGACAAGGGGTAACGGGTTCAAACTTAACCAGGGGAAGTTTAGATTGGATCTGAGGAAGAAATTCTTTACTGTGAGAGTGGTGAGGCCCTGGAATGGGTTGCCCAGGGAGGTTGTGAATGCTTCATCCCTGGCGGCATTCAAGGTGGGGTTGGACATAGCCTTGGATGGCATGGTTTAGTGTGAGGTGTCCCTGCCCATGGCAGGGGGGTTGGAACTCGATGATCTTGAGGTCCTTTCCAACCCTTACTATTCTATGATTCTGTGATGCAAAACTGTGAGAGAATTGCATTTGACTTGTGTAGGGCATCTCACAGACTTGATTGCTACATCTTTGATTAATTGTGATTTCTTTTTTTTTTTTTTTTTTTTTATGAAGCTCTAAACCTTTTCTCTTTGTAATATTTAGAAGAGGGATGATACCTTGTGGTATCAACACCTGTGGTGTTGTAGGTATAGCAGAGGTGGAAAGGAAACAGGATTGTGACTGTTAGGGAGAGAAGGGTTTGTATGTTTCAAAGCACATGGGCACTTGAGTATTTCTGGAGTTGTTCCGAGGTACATCTCTACGAGAAAGTCCCACTGTAGCAGGACACAGGATATTCCTCCCCAGTTTGGGATCAGCTTGTGCAGCATGCCTGTGACCACGAAGAATTGTGATGTGAATGAGGGGCTCCATACAGGCACTACACTTCAACTAGGAATGAGCAGGATGCATAGGATGCAATGTGGGGAGGCACTTCTTTCTCCTCTCACCCTGCTGTGTGCCAACTTGCATCACTGTTCTGATGTCGAACATGATGTGGCTGGTGGCCTAGCTCCAGCATTTGGCGTTCCCCACTCTCCAGCCTTGATTTGAAAGGATTTTCCTATTTTATGAGGCCCTGTTCCTCTGTCCCAGAACAGCTTTGGGAACCCAGAATGCTTTTTCATGTAACATCTCTGTGTGTGTGTCTAAACAAGTGCTGAGGCTCTTACATTTAGAGCAGAAATTTTAGGCTGGCAAATCTCTGCCATATCCTGAGAACACTGAAAATCACCTATGCCTTAACTTGATACTTTCCACTAGATTCCCCAAGCCAGAGCAGTGTTTAGAAAGTAGTAAAAATAGTAATGATCCAGGAAGTCAATTTTGTTACACTGAGTTAATAGGACAAGAAAGGAGACATGAGGGACATGTCCCGCTTCATAGCAAATCAATTTCTAGTGCGTGCCAGTAGTTTTGGGGTTTGTTTTTTTCATGGGATTAATACAGAAGGCCAGAAACTATTTCTGCCTGCAGGAGCAGGCATAGTATCTCCTGAGCATCCTCTGTGCCTTCTCAGTGAAAGCTGAAGCATGAAGCATATTTTGAGATACTGTATTGGTCAGTTGCACAGAAGAAAGTAGCAGTAGGTGGGATACTGGGACAGTTAGTAACAGTGTGGAACTGAGAATGTAGTTTTGTTTCAGCAAGGTTATGACTCGTTATGCCAAAATGAATGTAATGAGGATGGTTTATTTTAGCTTAGATATCATACCTGTTGGGGTCCAAGAAAAAGCAAGTGAACCTTTGGTAGGAAAACTGTCAGAGTTCAATACCCTGTAGTGATCCGAGTTGTAAAAGCCTGTCTCATCACATGAGAATAGAGCGCTCTTTCTGGGGCCTTCTGAAAGGAAGAGTGGTGTCTTTGTTGGTAGGGTGCTGCCCTGTGCCAGAACGCCACAGCGGATGGCAGCATGTGCTGTGTATTCATCGTTGGTCTGAATCCAGTGCATCTGAAGAATAAATGGAATTTGAGGATATTTTCCTTGATTGGTAAAGTACTGCGGTCAGATCCCTTTGAAGCATCAGCAAGAAGAAAGGCGCTGCTTTACCTTGCTCTGATTTCTTTAACTTCCTTCCTTCTCCACATCCCAGCCATCCTGAAGAGAAATTAGATGGGCGAGATGTAGTGTTTCTTAATCAGTGGAGGGCTTTGTTTTTCCTCTGCCTTCTCTTTTCTTATCTAAGTTCAAAGTTATGAGACTGTTTTACTTGAAGTTTCTGTTGATAGATCCCATCCACAAGAAGCCTAAATCTCATTGCTGGGTTGACCATGGCTGAATGGCCACCAAATCCACTCTATCACCCCTCCTAGGCTGCACAGAGAAGAGAAAATGTTACAAAGGCCTGTGGCTCGAGATAAGGACAGGGAGATCGCTTAGCAATTACCATCATGGGCAAACCAGACTTGACTTGGGGGAAAGAAATAATTTATTGCAAGTCAAATTGGAGTAGGATAGCAGGAAATAAAACCAAAAATTAAAAACACCTTCCCCTCACCTCTCCTTTCCTCTTGGGCTTAACTTTACCCTCAAATTCTCTACCTCCTCCCACCCAGCAGCACAGGGGAATGGGGGTTGCGGTCAGTTTATCATGTTCTCTGGCACTCCTTCCTCCTTAGGAGAGGACAGCTTGCACTCTTTCACTGCTCCAGCATGGGATCCCTTTCACAGGAGACAGCTCTCCACGAACTTCTCCAAGGCAAGTCTTTCCCACGGGCTGCAGTCCACACACTGCTCCAGCTTGAGTCCCTTCTATGTGATGCAGTCCTTCAGGAACGGACTATTTCAGCATGGGCCCTTCCATGGGGCACGGCCCTTCAGGAACAGACTGCTCCAGTGTGGGTCCCTTGTGGGATCACAGCTCCTGCCAGCAAACCTGCTCTATCACGGTCTCCTCTCTTCATGGGGCCTCAGGTCCTGCAAGGAGCCTGCTCCAGCGTGGGCTTCCCATGGAGTCACAGCCTCCTTCAGGTGTCCTCCTCTGATGTGGGTTCCTCCATGGGCTGCAGGTGAATATCTGCTCTACCGTGGACCTCCATGGGCTGCAGGGCACAGCTGCTTCACCATGGTCTGCACTACAGGCTGCAGGGGTATCTCTGCTCTGGTGCCTGGAGTACCTCCTCCTCTCCTTTTACACTGATCTTGCTGTCTGTAGGGATATATCTCACATATTCTCACTCCTCTCTCTGGCTGCAATTGCTCCTGTGTAATAACTTCTCCCCATTCTTAAGTATGTTATTTCAGAGGTGCTACCACCGTCGTTGATGGGCTCAGCTTTGGCCAGTAGCAGGTCCATCTTGGAGCCAGCTGGCATTGGTTCTCTTGGACATGGGGGAAGCTTCTGGCAGCTTCTCACAGAAATCACCCCTCACCCCAGCTACCAAAACCTTGCCATGCAAACCCAATACACCACCTTTTTTTTACCTGTAAGAACTGCAGCAGTACAAGTACATCCATTTGTAAACAAAACTGAAATCTCTTTCTGTGCTAAGCTGTCATGGCAGTTGATTGGACAGCTCATCTTGGAAGGAGTGCTTGTAAAGTGAAGTTCTGCTCATCTTCATATGAGTGAGAAAACAGATCTCCATTTTGAACTTTAATTCCCCTGTCTCCTGCCTAGACTGCTTAATTACTGTCATCCAGCTGTTAATGACTGAATAAAGGCAGTGGAAGCCCTTCCTCCTTTTGCTTTGACATGAGACCTTTCATGTGGTAACGTGGAACTCTTGTCCAGTATTTTGTTACCAATTTGTGAAGTGCCTCGGAGAGTGGAAAAATGTGTGTCCAGCCTTTGCGGGCAATTTATAAGCAGTGGTAGCAAAATACTTCCAAATAATGCACTCTTCAACCGGATTCCCTTAGCCCCTTTTGGTCAGAAAGTCACCATCTGGTTATGCATGGTCTCAAGTATAGCAAACACATCTTTAAAGCAAATATGTAGCTACTGGAGACCAGGAAGAGCTTTCCTGGGGAGGGAAAGTTGGCTTGTTATTGGCAGAGCTGGTGCATCGGACAGTGCTAGTCATCAGCAAACAGACCCTTGGGCTGTAGATGCTTGATGCTGCAAGGATGTTTTGGTGGGAAGGGTGTGAGAACATCTGCCAGAGGGAGGAATATGTCTACGATTAGACCTCAGTCACTGCTGCATAGCTGCCATATGGATGCCGTACCGTACTAGCGCCAGGAACTCTGTGGTTCTGATGGAAATCAGCAAGTGAAACACCTCTCCTGCCAGGTAATGCAGATCTGCAAAAACCACTGGGTTAGCACTCTACAGGAGGGAGTACGGCGCTGCGTGGGCTGCTTGGCACGTGGCAGGGGAAAAGTGGATGGTTGAGAGCAAAGTGTTTGTGCACAGCAGAGACTTTGAGTATCTTGAGCATTGCTGCTAAGGAAGTCAAGGATTGGAGATGGATCCTGATCCTCAGGAAAATTCCCTGAAACAGAACAGAAGATTCTGAACAAAGCAGACATTTCTCTTACAAGACTCCTTCTGCAGGCTGCATCCAAGGATTTTTTTCTGAACAGTTTCTATATCCACCTCACTTGCAAACTGCCTGCCTGGGATCTCATTGGCATTCTGCTTTTCTGCTGTAGTCTCATGTTGTTAAGGAACGTGATTTTTGTTCTTAGCTGTGCCACATATAGAAAATTACATAAATACCTTGGAAATCTTAGGAGGGGAAAGAAGGAAAGAAAACCAAGCCCCAAAACACCAACCCCTTCTTCTGAGAAACATTTAGACAGAGGAATCTTATCTCTTCCTCAGAGAAAAATCTGCTTAACACAGGGGAGAAGCAGAAATGCCTCTTTACCAGGAAAAGCACAAACTGGCTTCCTAATGGTCCAGCTGTGCTAATGGACAATTACAGACCAACACAGTGAGCTGAGGTAGATTGGTTCTCCTAGCCACTGTTGCTCAAAGATGTTTTGATATGTAAGTGCTTTATCCTCCTCTCCTCCCTATGTGTGTCATTTCCATCTCCCTGCCCTCCTTTCCCTGGTAAATACCTATTCACTTTCTAATTTGGAGCAATTTCATAAAGACTGTATTTCTGAGGTTCAGCTCTCCTGTTCATAACCCTCAAGTTAAACCCAAGGATAATCCCAGGGATTGGGGGAGTTGGTTTATTTTTCCTTGTACCACAGTGATTTAGTTTCTCATTGAAAACTGGTATTTTCAGCAGTATGCCCCTGGTATGGGGGAAATTGAGCTGTGGGTACAGAACTCTTTATAGTGGGTTACTGTGAATGTGTTTGAGCTCCAGAATCCTTGATGACAGGGTTCATGCTAGTGCTGGGGGCAGCCAGACAAGCTCACAGGGGGTGGACCTTCAGCCTACAGTTCAGTCAAAGCACTGCATGGACACCATATTGCTCTCTGCCACATTGAAAGACTGGCTTTTTTAATTTCTTTAAAGTCTGAAATGTATCAAATAATATAATTTACTAAAAAGATTTTATCAGTTGTGCTTCGAGTGAAATTTGTTAGATGTGCTTGTAACTTGGGAGAGAGAGGGGGAATAAAACTTCAAACAGCGCTGCTAAAAACAGCTTGGGCTGCTTTTGTTTGGACTTTCAAAACGCAGCAGCTTAAAGCCTCCATTGTATGCAGGGAGAAATATGCTAATTCGAAGCACATTTCCCATCAGAAGCCCTTTCAGTCCTGTCATCGTTGAGATATGAAGGATGATAAAAGCGGGGAGAAGGGGGAGGCCCTTATCTATGGGAGCACGGCTGCTGGTTATTGTGCACGGGGAGCGGGGCTGAATAGGGCTGACGAGCCCGGTCACCCGTGAAGCCCCAGGGCTGTGTGGATTCCCATGGGCACCAGCTGCCCCCAAACCCTGCCGGGACCCCCATCACTGCTGCCAGGGCAAGAGTCCTTGAGGGTGCTCCCCATGTCAGCCACCCTGCTGCTGTCCAAGACAGGAGCTTGAGGGTTGCCATCAGTAATAGTAAGCACCAGCCACCATCACCCATCCTGCAGCCCTGTAACCCAGAATTCATTTCTGGGTAACACAGGCAGTGACTTTCTGTTCACTCTAAGGGCAGTTGAAGCTGAAATAACTGATTTTTCATGACAAGGCCCCCCTGCTTCCTTTGCAAGTTGCCGATGGTTGTGGGGCAGTGGTGCTTGCTGGCTATGCGCCACTGAGCTCCCTCCGTGAAGACACTCCTTCAACTCGGGAAATGGGTGCTGCTGCAGTTGGGGTGGCTTTTCTTCTTCACGGTTATGAAACAGAAGGGAACCTGTGAAATGCTACTTAGTCTGTTACAGCTCATTTGTATGAGTATGTTTTAGGTTGAAATAACTGCATTCATCAGTGTTTGGTATATAGTAAAAATCTGTAAGCTCTACTCTTCAAATACTGTGTGATATATATAAAAACCTAGGATTTGGGTTTTTTCTTTTCTTTCTTAAAGTTGGGTTTTATATTGGGAATCTGACCCTGTTGGTCTGAAGCTGGGTTGATGTTCAGTTTACACACGATAACTACATTTTCTGTCTTCTTTTCAACAGGTACTAGGGTTGTTTCGCTGGGAAGAATTTGGGATTAAATGAACTCGAGGTTCTGATAATGTTGCTATGATATTTACTTGGAAACAGTTTGAAATGGCAATGAGAATTTAGTTGTAGTTGTTTGTTTGTTTGTCTCTATAAACCTGCAGTGTACTAATGGCAAATTAAACTAAGAAAATGGGCTTTTTGATTGCATTTGCAATCTGGTGATGTTCTTTCTGCAATAGAAGCATGTGCTTCACTCAAACACACAATCATTTTAAATATTTCTGAGGACCATAGCTGGAATTAAGTGCTTAGAAATACTTTTAAAGCCGTTCTTGGTCTTCAGTTTCTTCTCTGTAGTAGAAACTTGTGAACAGCCGAATCAGGCCTGTTGATTCAGGCTGGGTATGAGAAGCTGTGATCTTTTTTCTGCACCCTATGGGCAAGACTGTTTCGCAATTAAAGGAGCTCTGTCCCATGTTGAGCAACGTGACTTGGGTCACCTCTAGAATGGTGAGCACACAATTGACATAGTGCAGTTTTTTATATGGAGACACAATTCTTCCTATGGACCAAAGAAAGAACCTTAGCCAGAGGCTTGGCCTTTGTTTCTGCCTTTTGCTTTCCTCCATTGGTTTAGAGTTTAGGGGGTTGTGGGATTTTTATGTGGTTGTTTCTTTTTTTTTTTTTTTCCCCAATATATCTATTCCTTCTTTCTTTCCCTGGTTCTTTAGCTGCTTTCTTTTCTTCTCCAAATTGTACAGAAAGGTGGAGCAGATTATGGTACTTCAGGAATCAATAGTGGTAATAGATATGCATGGTGTGTCTATATTACTACTGAAAGCAAAAATACCTGATGCCATTTTCAGTAATGAACAGGAGGATCTCCAGAGCAAGCGCATAATGATAATGCTTAGTGGCTACACATGGACAACTCTGAGTGCAAGAGAGATGGTTGCAAATGTGCTGAAACCCGGAGAGAGAAACAAAATAGGATGGGAATAATACAAGGAACAGATGTTCAGCCTGGAGAAGAGAAGGCTGCGTGGAGACCTCATAGCAGCCTTCCAGTACCTGAAGGGGGCCTATAGGGATGCTGGGGAGGGACTCTTCATTAGGGACTGTGGTGAGAGGACAAGGGGTAATGAGTTTAAACTTAAACAGGGGAGGTTTAGATTGGATCTGAGGAAGAAATTCTTTACTGTGAGGGTGGTGAGGCCCTGGAATGGGTTGCCCAGGGAGGTTGTGAATGCTTCATCCCTGGCGGCGTTCAAGGTGGGGTTGGACATAGCCTTGGATGGCATGGTTTAGTGTGAGGTGTCCCTGCCCATGGCAGGGGGGTTGGAACTCGATGATCTTGAAGGTCCTTTCCAACCCTTACTATTCTATGATTCTATGAAGGAGAGTAGATACTAAATGAATTTCATTCTGACTCATGATATAGTGCAGAAATGATGCCTTTCAGCTGTTTGAAACAAGTGAATGTCAACTTCTGAAAGAAACAGAGAAATGAGGATGTAACTAGGCGCTGACAGGGTGGGATTGCTCAATAGAGAGACTCTGTGGTTTTCAGGTTGGAGGGACTGGAGGCCATTTCAGAGGCCAGGATCTTGCTGTTTCTGCCTCGACTGTGGCAGGGGCCCGGCCATTGTGCAAGCCTTCCTTTGTGCTGGGCCTCAAAACCTTGCCAGGCTGCAGGTTTTGCTCCCACAAAACAACTGAAATGCTCTGAGCTTGTGATGCTTAAAATTAGGTGAGACAAAGTATCGGAGAAGTATACTCTAGGAAATAATGCTGTGCTGGCAAAGGATTTCACTTGACAGCCTATCTGGGAATCCAGGTTGAAAGCTGCTACTTTGTCCTTAATTCACCCGACAACACTTTTGTCTCGGAGCTCACTTTGTATGCAGGATCACCCACTGCTGAGGTTTGGCAAAAATTGAGGCATGACATGATCCACAAGGAGCTCCAACCATGCTCGTGGTTGGCAGGTTAAGTTATTCCCTGTTTATAAGGTAGAGGGTGGGGTTTGTTTAGTTGCGCTGAACTCCCCAAATGCACACTTAACTTTTTATGCTGCAAGTGAAAGGCCTGTTAAACATTTCAGCGGCCATGGTTGCTGTCCACTGGTGGCATTCTGAAAGGCATTGTAAAGCACAGAAAGAACTGCTACTTTATACATGACTGGGATCCCAATTGATGCAGCTAGAAAGAGGGGATTGGAAAAGCTAGGCCAGTCAGAATTGCCTGGCACATATTTAGTTGATGAGTTAATTGGACACCCTCAAAGTGGAACTTGTTAATGTCCTGCCCTGTTCCTAATGAGGGTATCTGCTGTTGCAAAGCATACAGTGATTAATGGGGGACTCTTTCATTAATGTCTTAACTGAGGATTTCGTGACTAGTGCCTTGTGTGTGAACAGAACCCATATTTGCAATTCAACAGGCAGTCCAGGACTGCATGTCAGAACCAGTCCAGGATCTTTCTCAAAGTGTAGTTTAATTACACTAGAATGGGAATTTTCAATATCAGAGAAACAGCTGCAGTAATGGTGACTTACAAGGTGCTGAAACTTTAAACAATGAATTTCAGTACCTTGTACCAATCATTATTTTAATGTTTTCTTTGACATCAACATTTTGACTGCCAAATTATATGGGTTTTTCAAAACATCGACACACAACTACCCAGTAATCTGTGAGTGGAGCAACATATGGGTGAGCCTAGTGTTGACAGGGCCAGCCTTTCAGCCTGGGATACTGAGGTGGGTGGGTAATGATGCTATTGCTGTGTGGTGTAGCTCTGCCACAGACTGCAGTCTGACACTGAGTGACTTGGTTTTTGGCCCTGAAATCCTGAGCCGGAGGAGGCTGTAGCACACAGATGGTTCTTTGCTGTGTATTCACTATCAACGTGATTATCTACTGCATGACTATAGAAATTATTTTGCATTCCTTGTTGTGGTTCCAATGATGTTGGTAAGGTTTTCTGCTCAATAAAAACATGTATATAATCATGCTTATGCTTTCTTCTTGTACATTTGCTTACAGATACATATGTGTTTTCTGCTTACATGTGTACACACACATCTATATCTATGATTTATGCATGGAATCCCTCATGAAATTCGGGACGAGACTTCATCGCTGTCTCTCCCCATGCCTCTCCAGTGTGGGGTACTTTTCCATAATGAATGCCCCTGGTTTCTTTCTGGGGGTCTGTAGAGTTTTGTACTTCTTTAAATCTCCCTGCTTTTTTCCACGCTTTGTGAAAAGACTGGACTCAGGCCAAGAATGAAGAACAAAACGAGCACTGAATAGATGAGAGATTGTAGGCGGGATGCTGAAGTCTATGCAAAGAGTGGGAGGGCAATTTTGAAAATAAGAACTGGATGTAAAGTTAACACTGGATTGTCTGGTTGAATCTGACTTTGTGGAGCAGAAGAATAAGTTTGTGTCAAGGCTGAACCCAGTGAAGTTTAGATTTATTTATAGATAGAGTAAAAAATAATTAACAGGTAGCCTCCCAGTAGTAATTCTGCTTCAAACTCATGTGTTTTGAGACTTAAGTAGCTGTATTAGCAGGAGTGTATTATAATGATACCTTTGCTGCCTCTAAAACTGGCAGAAATAGCTCTTCTACAAGTAAAAGAGGCACTTCTACTTAAGTGCTAGCAAGTGTGACATAGATATCTAGGATACTATTTGAGTATGTCCAAGCATTTAGAAACTCTTGCTAGTCTTCTGAGGTGGCAGTAGGCTTTGGAAACAGTATTGGAGAAGAGGGTTCAAAGCAAAAGCTAAGTGGGTTGGATTGTTTTTGGGGTGCAAAACTAAGGGAACAAAGACAAAAGACCTGAGCCTATTGTTTTCCTGCTGCACTGCAGCATTCCTGCTGCTGCCGAATGTGTGATTTGAGGCAGAGGCATGACACCTGGGAATCTCTCCTCTTTTGTGAAGGTGACAGAGCAAAAAAGAAAAGGTGTTTATGCATTCCAAACTCCTAGCAGAGCCTAGCCTTTACAATGATGCAGGAGTGTTTGAAGCACTGTTGGAGGGCTTCATATATTAATCATGAAATGTGAGGATATTGCCACTGCAGAACAGAAAATGTGCATAAGATTGGGTAACTCAAAGCCTTGTTTTGTGGCCTAATTTTAAATTTAAAGCATTTGAAACTTGCCATGCATTACACTTGTAGGAAACTATACATATTGCCATAAAATGGTTGAGCTGCAGTAGAAAGAAGCTGAAGATGACCATCAGGACTGGTACTCTGAATGTTGTTTACTGAATGAAAGCTACTGCTGGGGGAGGTGCTAGGAGGTCTTTGCTTTTTGTTTCCTATATTTCCGTGCTCTTTCAGCTGTAGTATAAATGGGCTCCAGTTTGTCAACATATTTCTTTATGGCTTGCCAAGACCATGATGCTTCTCCAGGCAGCCTTGCAGGAGATGAGTGCAGGAGGTGATGCTGCTTCCAGCTCAGCTTCAAATGTAGCCTATTTTGTTTTCATTTTTATTGCTTTACCTCAAAAGTCCTTGGCATGATTGAGATTGTCCTGTTCTATCAGTTTCCCCAGCTATGTTTTTTAAGCACAAATTTCTTACACCTTTCTTACTTCTTAGTAAGGTAAACCTTACTAAGCCATTAGTTAGTATAAAGAAATAATATCTAGCTTTTTTTTCTTTTTTAATTACTTTCATGCTATTGACTGCCTGTCATTAGCAGAAATGGACTTCCCAGCTGCTTAGAGACATCATCAACTTTTGCTTTCATTTTTACTTTGATTATAACTCTTCAGCTTTCTCCTTTGGTCGCTTCCACATCTCTGCCATTTGAGTCGTCTTTGAGACTAGAACTTAATCAGATTTAGCTACTAGAAAAGCTGCACAGATCCATATATTCACTCTTTAAGATTTTTTTGCCCCCTCCCTCCCACACACACCCTTTATGTTCCAAATAAAGGTCAGGCATCTGTGTATGTTCTGGATTTAGGCTGTTTATTGCCTTTCATTCTCACCGCTTACTGTGACTGTAGTTAACTGAAGTAGTGTCCAGCTGGAAGCTAGCAGGCTGGCCAGACAAATGCGTGAAACCCAACAAATGAATGACACCTACTTTGCCTGCCTGCTTGCCAACAGGCATTTGACTTGGCAGTGCTTATTGCCATCTTTGAGGGGCTTTGTTAAGAGGGTCACAGGACTGGCACCTTCATGCTCTTAAGGTCTGCTTACCCTCCTGGACTTACCTGCATCAGTTAATTCAGTGATTTTTTGTGTTTGTAAAGATAACTACTTAATGCTTAAGCCTTCAGTTTTGCTCTTTCTACAGAAATCCAAGATTGAGATCCATAAGTGCAGTGTAGACTCATGTTTTTCAGCAGTCTATATTTTATACTGCGGTAAGACTGCAAGTTTTTTTCCACTGTTACTTGTTCATTAATTTGGGTTTCATTTCCCCAGTACTTTAGTACGTCCGAAAGAATGAGCCCCAAATCTGTTTTTTTAAAGTCGTTGCCAGGTATACGACTGCTGCACAACTAAAAGCTTGTTGCCATGCTTTGATTTTATCCACATGGAAAATTTGCCTGCCTTTGAGTAAGCGTAGAGATTGGGCTTTATACTCAAGCCTTAGGTAGCTGGTCTGAAGCTGGTCTGAACATCAGCAATTGGTGTGTTGAGAGACACGCCAAGTTACTGCATGTGGATTTGTGCTTTCTCTTGAATATTTTGCATATTTCCTTAAAAAAAAAAAAAAAGCATTCTGCAAGTTGTCTTTCAGATTAGTTGTTTGGAATACATGTCAGTCTTGTTTGAGGGACAGTCCTGTATCTTAGCTTCTGAGTTTCAGATCTCATAGGCTAATCTTAAATTTCTCTTGAAGTATGTGAGAACAGTCTTTATTGCAGCTCTGTGAAGCCTTTGTAGGAATGGCAAGTGTGTATTCATCTCCTGAAAGCCTGTGAAGAATTTGCAGTAGCTCATGATAGAACTTCTCAGCCTTCAGGAATGTAAACTAGATTCAGTGACATTAAAGATAGATGTTCAAAAGGAATTGGCACATGAACAGAATTGGTTTTTTAATAACTTTTAAACTTGGGCAGTTGTGCTGTTTTTCTTGACTGAACAAAATGATTAAATGTTTTTTAAAACCCAGATAAAATAGATTAAAACCTTTTTTAAAAAAACGGTTTTGCAGTGAATGTGACTTGGTCCGCAGTGCTTTCAAATACTTTGCTGCTATTCATCTTGAGATTTGGCTGTCAGCTCGGAGCTGTGCTGTAGCAGCAGAAGCTCTTACTGCTCAGGCCCTCTGCTCATTTCATTTTCATTTTAGTCTGCAAATCAAATGCTGGGCCGAACTCCTGAAATGTAACCAGCTGCCTTCCCTGGTTGCTAGTTATCTAAATCAGCCTTGTCTGTACAGCAGTTTTTTGCTGAACACCAGTCTTTAAAGAAGTTTTTTTGTATTTTCTGCCTTTATGGCTTTGTCTTTTTGTCATTTTGCCATGGGCTTAGACGTCATGTCTCCCAGTCTCATCACATACTATGAAAAGTATGTATCTGATTAAGGGAGGGGGCATTGGATGACACAACTTGCTGGCTGAGATTAATGCAAAAAGCTCAAGATCAGCACCCACATTGGCACTGAAGGAAATAACGTATAGTTTGTTTTATCTGCTGTGTTTATTAATGACAGTAGAGAGTTTGGAAGATTAAGAAATTACTTAAGATGATAAGTGCTTAAAACCCTTCACACATTACAGCAATCTGGAAAGTAGTAATAAGGGAGGGGGGGCGGAACTTTACACTCATGCATCACTTGAAGCTTTTAGAGGATGATTTAGTAGGTAGAATTAATGCTTTTGAATAGTTGGGATTGATGGCTTTGAAGTCTTCCGTTCAAGCTTTTGTGAAGTTGATCATAGCACTGTGCATTGATTTTTTCTTTACTTGTTCCGGGGGTGTGTGTGTGTGTGTGTGTGTGTTATCTCCCAAACTTTTAGACCTTCCAAAGTAAGCAAAAGTTGTTAAGAAATGCAGATCTGGACTGTGACAGTAGCAAGCAGAAGTACTAAATGAGCAATGAGAAATTCCAAGAGGGGAATTTTGATATCAGAGGCAATCAACTGTTTTGACCAATGGCTAAAACTTATGTGACTTTCAGCAAGTAGGGTGTGCTTGCTTTGGTTTTTCAATTTTAATAATGTTAAATAGAGCAAAAAAAATCCACTCTTTGTATAACATTTTGTTTGTATAATCATTATCCCTAATGCCAAGAAGTTGTCTTTCCTTTCTCGACTGTTGAATTTGAACAACTTTTAGTAATGGTTAAAAGAATACAGCAAACGCATCACCTACGATTTCACCTTTCATCTGCTTTCTTGAGGGAGTGTGTTTGCAGTACGTGGTCTTGCTGGGAAGGGATTTCAGTGTGTATATAGACTACGGGGTGGGCACTGGAGAAGGAGATAGGAGACATATGACTTGTACCTGGTTTGAGGTCTCTGTGGGGGTTGCTGATTTGATTACCCTCAGGAACCCAACCCATTGCCTCATGTTGGTCCTTGAGGATACTTCCTGTCCTCTGCACATACTAACTTCATCCTGCTTACAAAAAGGTCTGTCGAGGTGGGAGCTTCAACTGCAGACTTTTCCTGGACTCCAGGAAAGCTTTTTAGGCTAATGCTTGACATCAAGTTTTGATGGTGTGTTGTGAAACCTTAGGGTAAGCCCAAGATCTCTTGGCAGCAGAGCTGAAGCTTATGATTGAGCAGTAATGCCCAAAGAAAAGTAACAACTGTTGTGACAGTGGTAAGAGATGACGATTTGTGCGCTGATTTCTTGCAAGAGAAGAGAACGTTCTCTAAAGGCTGGGTCTGAGGGTTGTTTTGTGCTTTTCACTAGGCATCTATAGAAATAAAAATGCACAGCAAAATTGTGGGTGTAGTAACTTCAGCCAGAAGAGGCTGAATTGCAGCTACAAATCTTTGGACTGCTTCCCTCTTCCCACTCTCCTGGTTGAATCTGTTATATGGAACATGCAGCGTGTAGGTTTTAACATCCCCAGCATTTGCTGAATCTGCTAGGCGTCTTTGCAGCCTGCAGGATCCGCTGTGGCTGGACCAGCGAAGCCTGCCAGACTGCGAAGGCCATTGCTCCGTGATTGCTCCATCATCCTACACACAAAAGGGGGTCCCTTTGGGCATGTCTGCTCTGTGCAGTGTGGCACGCTGTGAAGCCACTGAGACAAGCAAAGTGATAGGCGAGATTAATTAGCCTCAGTGCAGCATTAAATGTGTTATCTTGGGCTTTGGAAGGAAGCCCTGCATGGTGTTGCCTGGCTCTGTGCCTTCCCAGCTCAGAGCAGGCTGAGCACACCTAAATTCACCTCACACAGTGCAGCATAGATGTGTCCTGGCTTTGTTGCTGCCAGAGCCAGGTCAGTACAGATTGTTAGATCATGTTGCAGCCTGTCTGGATGTGGGGGGGGCGATCAAACATGTCCTTAACAACATCTCTGCACTCACTTCTAATCATGTCTTTAGGTCTTTAATGACAGACGTCCTTTTAAAACCCAAGCTATGTTTTCTTAACAATTTTTTCCTTTAAAGTATTGCACATGCATTTTAAGTCACTTGAGCTTGCTTCCTTTCTGCTTGTGCCTTTTTTTTCCATCACGCTTGCTGGTCAGAGAAAGAATTTGAATTTTCCATGTATTTTATGTATATACATATGCATACCCACTTTTGCTTTTATGCTTCTCTCACAGACTCTTTTGCCGTGGGTGAGCGGAAATTAATCAGCAAAGAAAGCAAACAGAGAGAGCAGACCCATAGCCCCCTGCTCCTTGAAAGAGCAGAGGGCATGTGGAATAAATCAAAATGCAAAGCATAATAACAAGGTCCCATGGGAAAGGGAGCCTAGCGATTGTGTGCTGGCGTGCACTCCCCTTAGAGATGGCAGCTGGGGGGCTCACCCCATGGCGGCCAGGGGGCTTCTTTCTTTCTTGCCTGCATCTCCCCTCCCAATGTCACTGATCCATTCACCGCCCAGAGAATTGATTAACGTTCGTTGGGAGCCTTTGGGAGGCAGAGAAAAAAGGGGGAGAGTGGAGGGCAAGGGGAAGGGAGCGCGAGCTGGTGGTGCTGGTCCCCAGGACGTGGCAAGTGGAAGCACGGTCAGGCGCAGGATGGCTATTTTATAGTTGGGGACCGTGGTGACGTATGGCTGAGCGCTTGCTGGCACCGCTCCTCGTGGACCAGTCAGCAGAGCGAAATTGAAGCTGACAAGACTTTTCTGGCATTTTGGAAAGGACTGTAATCTACTGTAGGGGAGAACAGAGCCATTCAATCACCGCCGCTGTAAATAGGAGACGGAAGGGAGTGAGAAAGGAGGCGAAGAGAAAAAGTGCTTGCTGGGGGGGGAGGGAGGGGCGGCATTTTTGGTGGATGGTATGAAGCCAGCCATGGAAACTGCAGCAGAGGAAAATGCAGAACAAAGCCAAGAGAAAAAAGGTACCCAGGGGTCTAACAATAGCCTGTTTAAATCTTTTCATTCAGGGGGCTTAAAGAGGTTTAGGCCAGTTCTGTCACTTTTTCAAATAGCTCTTAAACAATCATTACTGCATCTTCGGGCTTTCAGCTATCCTTTCCTGCATGGCTTGACAACAAATTAATAGAGCAGCAATCTTTCTGTCTGTGTCTGTATTTGCTCTGAATCTGTCCTAACCCTACCCAAAATGATGTTTGCAAGAGAAGTGTTGTTACTGCTGCGCCTTTGACAGATTTTGGTAAATTTGGTTTACAGAGGTAGTGTGTGCCTCTGTGTTTGCATATTGTTTTCAGAGCCGTAATCTGGTGTCTTCATCGAGACTGGCCATGTAGCAAGGCTGTGCAACGCAGTGTGGGAGACCTAGGTTATAATAACATATAATATGTTATAATATCTCATAACCTTTGTGTAGTTAGCTTGATGCAAATGCTGCTCTTATTTTTAAATTCCTTTTTTGTGGTGTCATCTGGCAAATTTTGCTGTTGTAGAGATCTGCTTGTGGTATGGTAATGGGGAATAATGCAATGAGTTTCATAACATTAGATTTAAGGGTCCGTTAATCATCACGAATTGTTGCTTAATGGAGAGAACAATTCCATGGTAGTGGTTTTGCGGTAGGGAGATGGGGGCGCAGAAGGAGAGGTGCTTCATCCATCCCAGCCTTCCTTACAGGTGATTTATTTGGTCTGGAGTGCTGAACTTCAGAGGGTAAATTCAGCTACCAAAAGACGTTTTGTTTCTGCATCATATAATTTATGCCAAGTAAATGTCCCTCTTCAGTGTGGCAGACGGTGTATGAATTATAGCGATGGTGTTTCGCAAAATGATAGAGCAGCAACAAAATTACTGAAATTTACACTGCCTTTTTACATGAGTTGCTGTATACTTTTGAACCTGTTGTGGTGGGTCATTTATAAGCAATCTAAGTATCTCAGAGGCATAAACAGCTGATACACAACTAATACATTTTCCCAAGTGGAATTGTTTCATTTATTTTTAAACAGTACAGATACAAACGTAATGACAAATCCCAGTACTGTCCAGTACCAGATTCTGTTTTCCTACTTCAAATCTGATTCCTCCTACACACTTTGTATGATTCAAACCTAGCTTCAGTTTCAAGTAAATGAAATTTGTCAAGTGATTATACATAGTACTACATAATCTGTTAGGGATTTCATGAAAGGAGGTCCACTGATAAGAGATTAAACTCTGAAAGCCATTAGTGTATGTGGACAATAACCCACCTCACTGTAGATGTTGAGTGATTAATGTTCAAAATGTCCTAAATACCTGGACTGTAAAACCACTTTGAATTCATAGATCAGTCTTCAAAAATTATTGCTTTTTTTGCTTCTGATTGATGAGTTTCCTTTAAACTGATAGAACTCATGTACAATAAACACCAAAGAAAGTTATCCGTATGCATCAGCAGCTGTGCAAAACGAAATCTGTTGCTGAGTGTGTTTATGATGAATTTATGGTTTCCCTTTTGTTTTGGCAAGGATGAAAGCACAACATGTAGAACAGTGAATCTGTTACTAAGTCAGGGTGCTTGATCTGTTGCCTTCAAAAGATACAAGTAGGGGAGCTTCCTATCTTAATTTTACCACCATTTCCTAGTTTTTCTGTGATAATTTTATACTTTGGATCTCTTACATAGGTATGTGTATGTAACACTTCGAGGCTTTGTTCTTGCCAGTTCCCTAATTTCTCAAAGTAACACATGGTTTCTCACATTATGCTCTTTTTTTCCTATTCGCTTGAATTCCCAATATGTTTCACAGAGAATTAGAATGCAGAGAGCTGAAACAGTCCCACTCCTAGTTTCAGTAGCAAAATAATTAGCCGAGGTCTTCCTGCAAAGTTACTGCCATGAAGCGGTGATGTAGGAGGCATATTTGATTTGCAGAGGGGATGGCAGATTTTCCAAAGTGCTAAGGCTGTTGAGCTCAGTTGGGTTTTCAGATGGGCTCAGCAGGTATAAGGTACCTCTGAAACTGCAGGATTTTTCCAAAGGGTTCTTTTCCCTTTTCTCATTTTTCTCCATGAACAGTTCTCATGGAGAAAAATGAGCTTTTTCTCTGTGTGAATAAACTTCCAGGAAAATGCTGCTGCTTCATTTTGGGGGTATGAAATAGAAGCTGACGCCTTAAAAAATGATGCCATTTATATTCTGGACTGGATCCCTTGCTTTCTGTGCCTTACATGCTTGCTAGGCTTGCAGCATTTGCTTCTCCTTCTAAAATCCTACCTGGACTTAGTGTAATAGCCATCCTTTATGAGATGCCCTAGATCCAGTGATTGCAAGGCAGCTGCCACAGCTTGAAGCAATTGAAGTGCTATCACAAAGTCTTTCAAATCTTCCTTCCAGAAATTAATTGCCCAAGGAAATAACCGAACATCTGAAGGAGTTTGGGGTATGTCACTGTTGCTAAGATTGAGGAAGAGGTCCTGAGCTTTGGATATTTATCCAAACACTTTGGGTATTCAGGTTCACACACAGTATGCTGTCCGCTGCCAAGTTCTGCGTAAAGTATTTGCATTTAGCTAATAGCAAAATGTACTTTTAATCTAAGAGGTTTTTCCCTGTAACAAAATTTTAAATTACCCTTTTTCAGGTTGGATTTTTTTAGTGAAAGGACCTCCTCGATCATGTGCTGTGTTTGTATAGAATACACACTTGGAGGAAGTTAGGTTGGGACTACATGCTGTCTGTATACAGGGCTCCCCATACTCGGGAGAACTCTGGAGAGCAATAGCTGCCCAAGCACTTGGGATGAGCAGTGAGATCTGTTTTCAGTTCAAGCACCATAATACAGTCAGATCTGAATGGTGGTGTCTTGTAGGTGCTGGATTGTGTTTCCCATCCCTGTGGCAAATATGGATGGGCAGTTATTTTCTGATTGCAGTCTAGCTGAGACAATATACACATGCTAATGTGCTTTATGAATAATCACTGAATAATACATGAGAATAATTGACCTTATTTAGAATTTTAAAGTTAGCAAATTTTATATGAATTCCAGGTTTATATTTTAATAATTATTATCATGAATATCCTGCCTGATTCAGGCAGTGATATTACCCAGATGATGGATTCTGTGTTTATCAGACATTTGTTTCTCTGCACCCAGATGAGTGGCTGCTGCCCCAGTTTTTTAATTGGAAATGGAACAACACCCATGTTGATGGAGATAAGAAGTCAGCTTTATATACTGTGTATCAGCAGCCCTTATCAGAAGAGAGAACACCATGAGCAAGCTGAAGCAAAGTGTTTAACAGATACTTTACAGGGCTGGAGGACAGATTGGATGCATTTTAAAGATGAAGGTTTGCAAGTTATTACAAATGACAGGTTTTATCTTACAGGCATTAAATTAAATCAGAATGTGAGGTCTGGGCAGGCAGATTTACCGAGGTGGAATAAATAAGAAAAACGAAATGCCGTTTTGCATCAGCAGTGAAGGATATAGATCCTGATACACATTAGCTGAGACAAGAAGTTTCCCTTTACATTTAACTGTGGGAAATTCTCCCAGGTTTCAAAATTAAAAAACAAACAAACAAAACCCCACCTCAACTGTGGATGACCATAGTGCATTCACCAGGTACACATGAGAGGATGGAAGAAAGCTATTACACTAGGATATAGATTCCTTATATGAACACATATGATGTTTGAATTGTATATGCTATGCTGGGGAATAATGAAAACCAGCCAGAGCAGCTGTACCAAAGGTTCCTGTTAATTGGCTCTTCTCTACTAATTTGTTCTCAATGAAAGATGACCTCATGCTCAGGAATGGCTGTGAGCTTTTATTATTTCCATCATATATGAAGCGATCTTTGTACTCTTAAACCCTAAGTAGACAAGTATATGCTAGTCAAAAATAGAAAGAAAATACTTAAACTCAACTGTGTGGCTGAGTAAATGAAACTGCTAAAGTGCGATGTGAAAAAGAGGTGAGTTAATGTGCAGTTTATTAACTTTTAGTGACATTCTTTTTATGCAGTGAGGTATGGCATATTGATGTGTTACAGGTAGATGTACTTTGCATGACAGCAAATTGAAAAAATTGTCCTTTTTTAGATATGTGTTATATTATTTGGTATATAACCAAGATTTTCAAGCATACCCCTTTAATGTTAGGCTCATGCAATGGTATCAGAGCTGTCAAGCCATTTAAAGACTTGCAGTATGCTGCATATTTTTTCCCATTTTATACAGCTTATTGGTGTTTCAGATGCCCTGAAAACAATTAACTGCCTTAAGGGTAAGTCCCTGAAGAGTACAACTGTAGGAAGAGAGGTCCAGCCCAGAGAGAATCTGGGACACACGATATTCTGAGGATATTAATTTGGTAGGCTTAGTGATTTAGGTTTTAATGAATAGGATTTGTTTTCTAAATAGGAGGGGGTTGAAAAACACTCGGAGAACGTACTCGTACTGGTCTGGACAACCTCGTGAAAGCAGAAAACCCAGACGTATGTGCCACAGGATACACTAATGGGGAGGGAGCCCAGATGGTGCTGCATGTGCACAATGGACTCTTCAGTGGGAGCAAAAAGGCTGAAAAGGGGAAGCAAAGAGGGGTTAAGGGAGTCCCCTTCAGTTACTGACCCTTTCCTGTTTTCTGACCAGCCTCGCTCCTAATGCAGTGTTCATCACCAGGTTGCCAGATCATAAATGACCAAATGACAGCCCTCTCTTTGCTCCTACGGACTGCTTCATCAGCTGCAACAGATGAATGTCATAACTGTTTGTTTCCTCTAAACCCATACGTGAAAGGCAGCATGCATGAGGATGTTGGGCACTGGGAGTTTTATTACAGGCATGCAAGATGATTGATCCCAATGAATTGAATACCACAGTTGCCATCATTGTGCCTGCATGATGTGACATGAAAACATTGTCAGTTTTATAGCTACTGCGTCTCTGCAGGGTCAAGTACAACCTGGTGCTGACAGCAGGGCTTGAGCTGCGTGAGCTTGGCTGTGCATGGAAAGTGGTGTAACCTGGACGTGGGAATGCAGTTAGTGTAGTTAGTTCCTCAGAAAGCAGAAGGTAAAGAAGTCATTTAAAGCTATTTCCTTTCTTAACTATTGGGGTACAGAGTTAAACTTCTAGCTCATATGTACTGTGTGCAGTAGTTATATCACTGAAGCCTGTGGGGCTTTTGACCTGGTGATGATGGGCCTGGGTGGGTCCCAGCAAAGCCGCCAAAGGTGTTCTTTAACTTCAGAGGCCATGCCAGATGCGCAGTAAGGGCTACCAAACAGCCATTGCTAAGTGTCTCTTTGGAGAGCAGCAGAAAACCTGAGATTCCTTATGGAATTTGAACTGGCTCCTAATGAAAGAAGCCCTGTTACTGCAAAATCAAAAATAGCTAATTAAAAATAAACAACTTCATAGAATATTTTCAGTTATAGAAATTATGTTGTCTCCACATTTATGGTTTTCATGTTTGTCCCACAGCAGACAGTGTCCACTTCACCAGTGCAAGGTGAGAAAGGGCAAGGGAGAAAGCAAGCTGCCTCCTCTGCTCCCCAGATCCAAGCGGATCTTGTAGCTACTGCAGGAGAAATCACCAACTGTGGGTTCAGGCCTGGCAGGATAAAATCCTTTTGGTGTCAAGAGTTTGGTCTAGATAATATTGCAGTGTAAAAGAAAAACGTAAATAATATTAAAATACATAAATAATGTTAAAAATAACCAGTCTTTTAAATTTATTTATTTTTAAATCTGAATCTCTTACCAATATCCAGTAAGTAGCTTCAAAAAAGTAGGGAGCAGGCAGTTGGGAGGGAGGGGGGAAATGATATGTAGTACCAGCAAGGAATTATGTTATTTTCAGTTTTATATTCAAGTCAATTTATTATGGTGTTCCTTCTGATCACAGAATCATAGAACGGTTTCGGTTGGAAAGGCCCTTAAGATCATCTAGATCTCATAAACAGAATTTTTCCTGTGCAAGCAGAAGGAGATGATGTCATTCTGAGTGTGCACATTTTGGAACAATACCTTTGACACCTTTAGAATTTGGTTATGCTCATAAGATGTGGAATTTGCCTTTCTTAAAAGGAAGGGTAAGCCATACAAAATGGAATAGTGTTTTGTAGGAAAAACACACTGCCTAATACCTGTCTGGCTGTGCCAAGCCAAAAAGTATCCTTTAGAGAGTCACTGATACTGTTTTCATCCCAAACCCAAAAGACTGCATTAGAGTTTATTTGCTGATGTAGGAGATGAACAAAAATATTCTTGTCTCAAATTTGTAGATCCAGCATTTGGATTTGAGGCTGAGATTTTTTTTCTCTTCTTGACATATGCAAATATAGCTGTGCCAAACTCCTCCTTGTACCAGCAGCAAAACCATGTGAGAGAGGGACCAGTCCAGGACCTTCCTAGCCCCACAGGGACCAGAAATACATGGTGCTTCTACTCCCCCTGCCCCCAAAATTTGTTTCTGATCGAGTCTGCAGCAGATGGATTTTCAACATTGTAACCTTCACATCCTCCACATAGAATCATAGAATACTTTGGGTTGGAAAAGACCTTAAGATCACCTAGTTCCAACCCCCTGCCATGGTCAGGGACGCCTCACTCTAAACCATGTCACCCAAGGCTCTGTCCAACCTGGCCTTGAACACAGCTAGCGATGGAGCATTCACAACTTCCCTGGGCAACCCATTCCAGTGCCTCACCACCCTTACAGTAAAGGTCCTTATGTCCGATCTAGACTTCCCCTGTTTAAGTTTGACCCCGTTACCCCTTGTCCTATCACTGCAGTCCCTAATGAAGAGTCCCTCCCCAGCATCCCTATAGGCCCCCTTCAGATACTGGAAGACTGCTATGAGATCCCCATGCAGCCTTCTCTTCTCCAGGCTGAGCAGCCCCAATTTTCTCAGCCTATCTGCATACAGGAGGTGCTCCAGTCCCCTGATCATCCTCGTGGCCCTCCTCTGCACTTGTTCCAACAGTTCCATGTCCTTTTTGTGTTGAGAGCACTAGAACTGACACTGCTGAATTAAATTTATTTTGGCCAGAGATGATGGTTGCTTTCTGATTTAGGCACCGCAGAGCAGGACTGCAGTGCATTTTACATAAAGACCTGTCCGTTTCACCCTGACAGCCTTAACAAAGCCATACAGTGCTGAGGGGGATGTGTCAGTTCAAAAATGATTTGATGTTGTTTTGCCAGTGGCCTTTTTCAGGAGGCTCGGAAGCCTCATGCTGGTGAGTGTGCAGGAGGGTCAGGTGTGGTTCTGCATGTGGAGTCTTGTTGCTGAGCTTCAGTTGTCCTCTGAAGAATAACTGCTGTCCTTCATTGTAAACATTGTAAACATTGTAAACTGCTGTCCTTCATTAAAACAAGTCTGTTTTAACATGCTTGGTTCGGATTTTTGGACGTGAGCAGAACCTAGGTGAAGTAAAGCCCGTGACTTACTTTTTAATGTATGAAAATAATGGAGCAGTCGCGTACGTTTGCCCTACCATTACACACAATAACCATTTTCTTTAACAGGTTTAGAGTCTTTTAAAAAAACAGATAACGTGGCTTTCCATGACTTTGTCTTCCTTTACTTCTGGTACAGCACTTTTTGCCATGGACAAAGAGAAGGAGATGTGAGAGCGGGTGGGAGGAAGGAATAACAAGTCCTTCATTGCGTGTTTAATTCAAATACTAGCTGGAGTTTTAGCTATTCAACCTTTCTTAACACCTGTGTTAGCATTTCCCTGTCAATCGTCCCTCCCAAACCTTCCCTTGGTTTGTAAGTTTGTGTTGTTTCACTTCTGAAGCTACAGTGTTTTTTTCTGGGCTCTTAGTTTTTAAAGTTAAATGATTGAAAGTACTCAACTAAAACTTGCTGGTGACACTGACTTTTTACCACCTAAAATTGGCAGTGATCACCAGACCAGAAATGGAAATTGGCAGGTACCACTGGATGTACAGGAGTTCAAGGCCACACCGGTACCATCATGTGCCAGCATTGAGAGGCAATATTAGTCCTTTGGGGATTCAAGGTAAATAAAGGGCTGGGTGAAAGGGATATGAAGAGTTCAGAAATGGTAGTAGCATAAACCTAATACTTTGCACTAGTCCTAACAATTTAAGATAAATGAACCCTCTGTTTTTCTTGTTTTGTTTGTTAAGGCTGTAATGAGTCTAGTTCTTCCATTCAAATATTACCGTAAAGTTAAATTTGGTTGTTAATGCTTGAAAGACAATAATGTGTGGTGAGGGACACCTCACCTTAAACTGTGCTGCCCGACTGCTGCAGAACTGTTTACAGATGAGATGGCATAATATGGGTTTTGTATGCTGATGAGTCTATCAAACTCATCAGTCACAACCACAGTAATTGACACTAAATTGACGCACAGCACATCTGACTTACTGGTCTGCTACAGTACACCTCCTAGGAAATGTTCTGTGATTTTGTTTGCATTTTTCCCGTGCTAGAAGCAGTAAGTGTGTATGTCAGAGTCTAAAGGAGGATTCCAGCTGAGGCTTTAGAAATGGTTTGGCAATTCCACATGCCTGTTCTTTCAATATCTGGCTTGAGACCTCAAAAAGATCCTATTTTGTTTTCTGGAAGCTTTATTTTAAGAGTTCTGGAGGAATTTAGTTTTGAAGCATCTCAGAGACACACCTGAAATCAAGCACATGATTGATTGCGTTGGAAAATTCCAGTCTGAGAGTTAGCACAGCGAAGGATATAAATGCTCAGAGGCAGCATTTGCAGCTAGCTCTGTCCAGCAGTCCTCTTCTCTTGATGGAGCTGATTGACTGAAGCCTGCTTGACAGCTTGCTTGCTGGAGGTGTCTGCCTCCGCATTAGAGATTTAACAGCAGTTGCAGGGAAATATGCTCACCAAAGCTTGCTGCCTCATCATTCCCCTTTCCATTATATTTGCACACTTTTGTTCTTTAGGTTTCAAATGTTTATGTATTTCAGAATGGCTTTCTTTTTTTTTTTTTTTTTTCTCCCTCAGATACTTAGGTTGCAATTCATGATCTCTGTCTTCAATATCAATATTCTTTTTAGACATATTTTATGACAAATTACCTGGGTGACAGACTGGCTGTCAAAAGACATTCCAAACTTCAGATCAGTGCACATAGCTTACTTTATACGCAGCAGAAATGCTTCAGGAAGGTGTGAAAGGTTATGAACACTGCTTCCCAGGCTGTAGAGGACATGGACGGAGCAGGCCAGGTCCCTGCTTACCAATGTCTTTTGCCTCTTCATCTGTCCCACTGATGAGGCACATCCAGATGAGCCAGGACACAGAAGAGACTCGTAGCCTTCTGTTGCAGCGGTTGGGAGTCTGGCACCTAAAATGGTGCTAGAACCCTTGTTTAGGCAACCAAACCCTATTCAGGCTGCCTTGGGAATCTTCCTGAAGTAACATGCAGGTAAATGTGGTGCCTGTCATGGAGAAGCTAAAAAAGGGGTTAAAAAAAAACACGAACAAAGCCCAGAAATGCTAATTCAAAGGGAAGGCCCTTTAAATGGCTGCACTTAAAGAAATTAAAATGTTTTTAGGCAGTGATGAAACAGATTTTGAATAAGACTAATCTACCAGTGATGGATTTACCACAGTGAAAATATAGGTCTTTGCTCCTTTCCCTTAGATTGGAGGGAAAATGTTGCTTCAGTCACAGCTGTAGTATGTCTCCCTTCAGTACTGGCGTACAGCTCCCCACTGCTGGATTGCACTGGCTACTGTGCTGAGATAAACTCTCCATTTCTCTGACAAGCCACATTATTTCTTGGTTGCCTTTGCAGTATTGATATTTTTACTTCACCTCCTGTGTCAGTGTCTGAATGGACATCACTAGGAGGGCACCTCTGTGGCACTTCTCATGGCATCCATCTCTTCTATCAGGGTCTCCACATATGACATGATCTCCCTTCCCTATTTTAAGCTTTATGCAGCACTTGAGCAGTGAGGGAAGAGTCAGTGTGGGATATGCGCTATGGTACTGGAGCTAAGACACCCCAGAACACCTGCAAGCTTAATGAGCCTTTCAAAATTCCTAAAAGAATTTTTTCCCAGGAAGCAAAGTACCATCTTTTACTTAACTAAGAGAAACTTAGCGATGGATGTTTAACATGAGCTTAGTTCTGGGCACTCTTCCAGGCTGGGTGGGTGTTGTTTGCTTTATGGGAATCTTTTTTTTTGTTCTTCTTTTTATTTCCCTTGACTCATTTCCCCCAGATGCTGGGAGGTGTTTCAGCTGCTTTGTGAACGCATGAAGGTGTATGTGGAGTATCTCACTGAAACAGCCTGCTCCCTTAATGAAGCAAGCTTGCATTTTGAAAATGATGTGGTGGTGGCTCAACTGGAGAAATGCCTGCATGAAAGCTGTTGCAGGGCAAAGGATTTCTGCAGTTGTGGTTCAAGTTTCTTATCGCTCCTCTTGTTCCATAGTTGAGTAAATGTCTGAGAAGACCTTGGCATCTTCAGTTGTCTCTGAAATGGAGAGTTTACCTTCTGAATCTTATATCCACCAGGCTGAAATTCTACCCCCCCAGTTTTTGGCCCTCAGCTCTAGGGAGAGACAGGTTGTGTTTCTGTTTGCTTCTTTGTAGCTAGGGAGGAGTCAACTGGGGAAGCGGTCCATAGCAGTGGCTGAAATCCAGTGTGGCTAAAGTCTTGCTTTCCTGCTGAGTTCTGAAGGTTGATGGAGAGTGAGGTGAGTTACAGCTGCCAGAAAGGTGGAGCTAAGAGTCTCAACTCCAGTTTTCCAGGTAAGATACTCACCTTTGATTAAAGTCAGCTTTAAAAATCATGTCAGCCAAGTACAGGTGGATCTGGAGGGTGGTTAAATCAAGGAAACCCAAATGTCATAGAATCAAGTTAGGGTTGGAAAGGACCTTAAGATCACCTAGTTCCAACCACCCTGCCATGGGCAGGGACACCTCACTCTAAACCATGTCACCCAAGGCTCTGTCCAACCCCACCTTGAGCACTGCCAGCAATGGAGCAGTCACAACTTCCCTGGGCAGCCCATTCCAGGGCCTCACCACCCTCACAGTAAAGAATTTCTTCCTCATATCCAATCCAAACTTCCCCTGTTTAAGTTTGACCCCATTACCCCTTGTCCTCTCACCACAGTCCCTAATGAAGAGTCCCTCCCCAGCATCCCTATAGGCCCCCTTCAGATACTGAAAGGCTGCTCTGAGGTCTTCACACAGCCTTCTCTTCTGCAGGCTGAACAGCCCCAATTTTCTCAGCCTATCTTCGTACGGGAGGTGCTCCAGTCCCCTGATCATCCTCGTGGCCCTCCTCTGCACTTGTTCCAACAGTTCCATGTCCTTTTTATGTTGAGGACGCCAGAACTGCACACAATACTCCAAGCGAGGTCTCACAAGAGCAGAGTAGGGGGCAGGAGCACCTCCCTCGACCTGCTGGTCACACTCCTTTTGATGCAGCCCAGGATACGGTTGGCTTTCTGGGCTGCGAGCACACACTGAAGCTGGCTCATGTTCATTTTCTCATTAACCCACACCCCCAAGTCCTTCTCCGCAGGGCTGCTCTCAATCTCTTCTCTGCCCAACCTGTAGTTTTGTCTGGGATTGCTCTGACCCAGGTGTAGGACCTTGCACTTACAGAAGATCCTTATGTCCTTACAGAACTTTCACAGAACTGCTGAAGTAGCCCATGGGACTGAAATGCTTAGGTGCTTTTGTACCCCCAGTGTGCTTTTTGCCCCCAGTGAGCTTGTCTAGGCCTTCAGGCATTTGATTATCTTTGGCAGTCTGCCCATCACTTCATCTGTTTTACCTCTTTGGCTTGAGTTTGTCAAAAATTATCACCTGGACTGGCATCTACTGATGCAGCAGTTCTTGCATGTTGACCCTGCAGCATGTTTCTGCAAGAAGGAAGGGAGGGAGGTCAGGGTAAGGGCACAAAGGAGGAATGTCTTCAGGCACGTTGAGCAGTGAGTTGTTGCTATGTCATCTGAGAGTTACAGCCACAGTTTGGAACAGCAGCTGCCCTTTCTGGTGCAATGTGTTTGAACTTTGAGCTCTCTGTGTCAACGAGCTCTTCCATGTCTCCGGCTGTGCAAAAGTCCCAAGGGTTATTTTGCATAGTAAAGCAGTAGAATGAGTCTCCAGAAGGAATAATGCCAAAACTTATATGAGTACTGCTGAGCCATTGCTTATATGAAAAGTCTCTTTTTAAATCACCAACTTAATTTTTTTCTGCGCAGTAGTAGCTTACAGCTATAAGATCTTGATCCAGAAGGATTCCCCCATAAATCTGATTGAAGTAAGGCCTTTCCCAAAGTATAAATTAGGTACTTTAATTCTGCTGCAGTTTCCACTGTTTCATAGGCCAAACGTAAAACAGACAAGACATGAAGTAAAACTTAAGTTCTGCCTGACCTTTGGCCAAGAGCTGGACAGGAGCAATTCTCTTGTCCCACTGTCTCATGGGGCACCACTGTTCTCCTCAGGCAGGTCTGACTCCTTGCTCTCACTCAGCAAACGCCTGGTATGGGTACTTGCAATAAGCATGGTTATAGTGATTCATCTTTCGTAGATTGCACTGCCTGAAAAAGATAGCTTCAGAACACCTGGGAGATTAATGAGCCTTACAGAGGCTAGGAATGATATAGATGGGGAGTGTGTGCATTCGTTTCAGTGAATTTGAAGAAGATGAATTAGAGAAAGCCTGTGAAAGACAATGCAGATCATCTGTCCTCATATGAAACAGGTTTGATTCCTACAGTGGGAATGTGTGGGGTTTTTTTGGCTTTGTTTTGGTTTTTTGTTTTTTAAGAAGTCTGGTTTGGACCTGAGATTTGAAGAAAAATGGGGTTTATGTTTGCAGCTGTTTAGAGTCTTCTCTGTGTCCTTTAACAGCATTCAGAAGAGACAAATCTTGCCTTGGTAAAACAGACTTTTCTCCAATCTGGAGGTCATGTTTTCATTAGTGAAAGGAAAAATAAAATTGCCTTTTGCTGTTGATGAACATTGATAACCTCTGCCAGGGGTATTTGGGTTGGGTTTTCTTTTTGTTCCTAGTGTGTACCAGTTCTCCCAGTTTCTCTGCAGTGGTTCCACCACAGGAGGCATGAGCAAGGCTTTATAGTTCTCTGCTACACTAGAGTATGGAAGCTTCTAAAGAAGTTTAAAGGTGGCAGGTGTAAAACTGGCAAAAGAAAATAAATACCTTCTCGGAAGTGGGGACCTAGCTGCAATGCAGTGCTGAAAACGCATCTGTCATATATGTATCAAGAATATCTGAAGAGATTGCCGTTAATGTTGAAAACCTTCAGAAAGGATCTACTTGTTCTTCGGGTAACTCTTAAATATTACAGGTTGGGATGAGACTTACTGGATGGATCAGACTTACCACAGATCTCACTGCTTTTCTCTTGAATGAAGCATGTTGTGCTAGCCACTGTGATGAATGAGTGGTTGCCTTGCTGGATTTCAGGTCTGGTTCTTGGTGGCAGCCATGATGGCTGTGGTCTCCAAAGGTCATGTCTTCTCCATCACAGATACTGTACTGGCTAGGAAGGAGAATTTATTGATTAACAACTGGAAGAAGGGGATGTGAATGCAGGGTGGGGGGAGATTATCAGTCTATCTAGACCAAAGTACCTTTTTATTAAGTGTTCTGGCTCTTATGAACAGTTCATTTTTACTATAAGTTAATTTCACAACTTCTGATTTGGGAAGGACGAGAAGGCAAAATTAGGAGAAGCTGAACTTGATATGAAGCTGTCTGTGGAAGAGCTTTAAGAGGTTTGTGGGAGGAAAAGAAAGGATTTTCTCTATTTGAGCTCATCACTTATTTAGTCTGCTTAATGTACTTAATCCAAAAGTGTGTGGTGGGTGAGCATTTATTGTAATTAATTAGAGAGGTTTTAGCTTTGTGTCATGTTTTAGAAATCATCAAAATTTAAGATGAACAGGAACAGGTAAGGATAGAGCTTTAACAAAGGCTTCCAAGTGATTTAACACACAGCCTTTTTATTTTAGTGCCCTTATTAATGTGGGGAAATAAATTTGTCACATGCTTTAAAGTTACCCATGTAAGATTAAATGTTTTATCTTATCACACTGTTGCCACTGACCCTTGGCTGCTGGTGTGGGTGATAAATGTGGGAAGCAGAGTTATCTTACTGCCAGGTAGTGGCTTATTCTCACACAGGGAAGAAGGAGGTAAATTCCATTTTTCCTTCTGAGGTATTAGTGTATTCCTGCATCCCTCACCTCTTCCCCTGTAGCTGTCAGTCATGCTGTAAGGTATGAAAATGTACATCCTAGCATGTGTAAGCCATTCATAATGCAGATTTAAAAAAATGCAGTCAATGGCAGGAAGTAAAATGGGCATCTGCTTTCACTGACTTACAGTTCATTTTCTGACAACGATCCATGGTGGTTTAGGACTCCAGTGCTATTACACACTATTGGTATTGAGTAATCTTCAGCACTGGGGAAATGGGAGGTGAATCTAAAGTACTGACCTCTCACATTTATTTGTGAATTGGGAATAATGCTCCCAACTCCAGGCTCCTGTGAATATGTAATAATGAGCCTGATTTATATGTGATGGCTGCATTTAAGATGTTATCTAGTGCTTTAATTTAAGGTATTATTTAGTGCTTTTCCTTTCCTTGGGTCTTTGTTACAGCAGTTTCTCCACATGTGCTCCCTGCACTGTGGTGCTGAAGCCAACAGAGATCATGGTTCCGTGGTGGAACATGTCATGTAATTTCTACAGCGTGTTAACTGAGCAAGTGTCCAACATGCCAGGATTTCTAGAAATGCATTACATGGTTACAGAAAGAGATGAGAAAAAATGGTACTCATTGCTTCATCTTTCAGAACAGCAAGATTGATTTATGGGACTGAACAAATGGAACTTCTAAGGAAAAGAGAGTTGGAACTCGGAAAATGGCTGTGGGAGCCTGGAGGTTTAGATCCTTGAAATGGAGAGGTTTTCAAACCTCTTTTCAGGTTTTGTTCCTTGGTTTTTTTTCCACAGTGACCTTGACTATGAGATCAATGATTCATACCTAAGATACACTAAAAGACTAGTTCAACCTGGGAGGAGTTTGGGATGTTAGAGGACAGGCTGGTTTTCTGTCCAGGAGGTGTAGACACTCTTCCTTTACTTCATGTTTTCCATGCTTTGCTTTGAGGGATGGCTTTGTGATGGCTTTGTGTGTCTCAGATTTTGAAGTCTGGCTTTGAGAGCTGATGTGTGAACTTCCTAGAGCAAGCCCTGAGAATACTCAGGATGGCTACCTGATCCCATTGCATTGTAATTTTCAAAGCATGGAATTGACCTTAGTAGGATGAGTTAGAGTCTGAGAACTGCCTTTTTTATTTTGGTGGTTTTTTTGGTTTTTTTTTAAGGTCATTTTCCATCAATTCTGCATTACCTTGCTTTTCTGAGTTTAAATCTTAAAGCCATACTTAAAGTATCAAAGAAGGTTTAACCACACAATTGCCATTTGACATGGGAAATTGAATAGCTAAGCCCCTGCATGTATGCAGTAGCCTATACGCTGCTGGGTAGGTTGTATGATTATTCTTCATATATTAAGCAACCAATTACACATTTGTGTACATATGTAGGTTCATCCTTTACCAATTTCCTGTGACTGATAGTTTCCAGGAGATTAAAAGAATGGGCGGTTCCTGTTTTTTCTCTTTATTTTTGTCTTTTAGCAGGAATATTTGTGTGTGTGTGTGTGTGTGTGTTTAATAGCATTCATTCCCTAGAGAATAATCTCAGCCCTTGTTTTAGCTGGCCTCCTTCTGAGAGTGTGTTAAATCTGTAGCCAAGACCACAGACAGCTCTGGGCAAATCATTGGGCCGTTATTAACCTGCCTCCATGGCAACTGCTGCTCGCCAGCCTGAGGACAAAAAATGTTTTTATTCTGCTGAGTTGCACAAAAGGTTCTAGTGATGCATTGCACAAAATGGCCATTGAAAGGGGAGGTGCAGTGATGTGTTTGTGCTGTACAATTTCATATTTAAATCATTCTACACTGTTGCATTGTAAGTGGATGTACAGCTGAAAATTTCAGCGTGTTGGCCATATGGAAAGGAAAAGCTAGCAGGAAATTGGAACTAAACTTATTTTAATACTGCTTATTTTTGTCAGCTTGAGTTCAGAGGCCTCCAGCCTGTAGTTGTCATCAGTGCATTAGCAAGTTATTTTGTGAATGTGAGCTAGGCAAATATCATGGGGTTTCAGTTGTATCGTATGAAGATACTTGCTGACTTGGGGTTACAGAGAGAGATCATAAAGCAGGTTTCCTGGAAAACTTTCATTTTTTTCAGCAATCCTTCAATTTGCTTCAGTGCTTGTTTGGAAAGCTTGGTAAGCATATAGAAGTGCTTCATGAGCTTCAAATTCTAGCTGGTTTTGAAAGCTGCTCTTGGCAATACTGTTTTAGGCTTGCTTTAAAACAAGATTATAAACCCAGCTATATTGCTCAGGCTAGGCATGAATTTAATCTGCTCATAAAGAGTGTTCGCAGTGGAAGCTGTTGGGGTCTAGCAGCCTCAGCACTGTGAAGAGGTCGTGTCATGCAGTTAGTTACCCTCCGGAGGAAGCTGTGCAGCTCTGCTGTCAGTTTGGGTGCGGAATGACTATGTATGGATTCATGCTGTCTCTCGGAAATGTACTGGTTTGGGATGCCTCCTGTGCTTGCTAACTAGCAGCCTACTATTTCCCCATGAACTGGAGCCCCTCTGCCTCCTGCTTTAGACGTGCTGTGAAAGTGGGTACTTTCTGCAGCTCCACGTTTGGGCAGTTTTCTGTGTCTTGCCCAAAATAGTGTGGTTGCTTTAGACACCTCTCAGAGCATCCCTTGGCCATCATCTACACTGATAAAATGAAGGCCACCCAAATATTGTAATGCTTTTCCCTTAAAGCTATAGAGGAAGACATAAAGAGTATGGTCAGAAAGTTGCTTTGTGCAGCTGCATGGCACTGGGTGATGAGAGGAGCTTTGCCACTGTTGGGTTGTGTTTAAGGGTCTGTGGATTAGTGACAGATGTTGTTATGTGCTTGAGTAAGGGATTCAGCAAATTCTCCAGGGCGAGTTCTGCCAGCAGCCTGGAAAGCTGGCTGTGCACTGTAGGGTGTTAATCATCAGTCCTGGGTCTACAGCAATGTTTAGTTTTGTCATGCAGGCTGCTCCCATTTTCTGAAACCATCAGCTTTTCTTTCAAACCTTGACAGTCCCTTGGCTTTACTTCCAGCTGTTTTTCTTTACTGTCTCTGATGGGGTCCTTCTGCAGAGCAATCTGTGGATCAGCATGATTAGGTTCTCCTCCACACCAAGCAATGATCTGACATTTTGTCACCATCTCATTTAGGAGTGTGACTCGAAAGTCTTATTTGTTTTGTGCTGGGCTGTGGCCACTTATGTTGAACGTTGCCTGCTGGATGAGTGTGTGGTTGCTCTTGGATAATCCTTCACTGCTAATCCTGTGCCAGGTGCAAGCATTCCTTGAATTAACTCTTGGAGGTTTGGGCCTGACCTGGGAGCAGATGCTGTGGAGGCGAGCCACCCTCACATGTATGGCTGCTGTTGCATGTGGCTTGTATCTGCACTCAGGCAGATTCCCCAAAGCAGAGTGTTGCTCTGCAAGCTCTGGTGTCTGAACTTATCTGTAGACCTCTGTGGTAAAATGAACCCCAGAGATGATTTCCTCTGATAGCATGCATTTGGATTTTGTTTGCCCTGTCACTGCTAAGCTCCAGTGTTTGTTCATTCAGCAGTATTTTTGTCATGAAGATAGTTCCTACTGAATGGACTCCAGCTGTGGGCTTGACTATAAAATCTTCCCAGGCTTGTTTCTAGACAATTAAGTCTTGTTTGCAGTTGGTGAAGTGGCATTTCATAAGTCATTTTGGTGGTGATAGCTGTTTAAGCCTGACTAGGACACTTGCTACTGACTCTCCAAAAGAAGAGTTTCCCACTTGTGAAATGAGAAAGCTTTCAATTATCAGATGCATATTATTCCCCAGTGTTCCACGGAAGTGCCTGCTCTGCAACTCATTCATTAGTGGGAAAGGGAGGGGGGATAAAAATAAACTTGCATCATGTGGCGGATGGAGACTTGCTGATCTTTGTGAAGAATTTTTGGGATGGGAAGACGTGATGTGATGTGCATGCTCACCAGCTGTCTCCCTGCCTTCAAAAGCTTTGTCCATTTAGCGCCTTCCCAGAGAAGCAGTGGGCTGTTCCTACAACATGCAACTCTGATCACTCCATTAAGCATTGTCTTTAATGGCTTGTGTTTTGCGCAGCTGTATGAAATGCACATTAATGGAGACAGCTTAATGCCATCACCCTGAAGTAATGAATTGGTATGGATTGCCATTACCATTATAGCGCAGTTAAAAGCTGTGTTTGTTTCCGATTTGCATTTCCCAGCTCTGCAAGCAGATGGGTTTTCAGGCCACACGGTTGGAAGGAACCTGGCAATTCTGCTGCAACCTCCTTATTGCAGTGTTTGTAAAACAGCAGTTTGGAGGGGTGGGGGGGGATGGTGGTTTGTTAACTCAGACTGCTTAAACGATACATTTCATTAAAACTATGATTATGCTACTGCAGACTGTATTCAGGGATCACTGAAAATCCAGTGTATCCTATAAAGCTGGAAATGTATTGTCTGTGTAACATGGCTGCATCTCACTGCTCTCAATATAAATTGCTACTCTTTGGCACCCATTCAATTTTTCAGTTGTTAAAATACCTGCATCCCTATAACCTCGTACAGATTTATACAAAAAGATGCTTGGAAGCCATGGGAGAGTGTAAGGTAGCCAATCTTTGCAGACTTAAATGTGTCCTCTTCCAAGTGCAAAACACACCTTCCAAGAGGCTATATTGTCATGAGTATTTGCTTCTCTGGCTTCCTGAATGGTGCCAGTGTAGCCAATGCTCCTGCCATTAGTAATGCTGAAACGTGGTGAGCTCTGTGTGAGCAGCTGAGTTGCAATGGATCACTTTAGACAAGTGATTTTTTTTCTCTTTCCATTTCATAGGCTGTCTCATCGATCTCTTGATCCTGTAAAGATAGGAGCACTCAGCACACTTTCTGGGCATTGAGTCCACCCCAACAGATCTGTAGGTCACTGCTTTAGAGGGTGATGTTGTCTTGTACCACCTATAGATTTTTTGCTTAGCATGTCAATGCCTGGGCCTTTTAGTCCCTGTGGCTTTTACCAAGTGGAGGACAGATGTTCTTTTCCTTATAATTTGCTTTTTTCTCATAACATTTCTTTTGCTTTCTCTCTTCTGCTTAGGTTGCTTTGAATGTTGCATTAAGTGCCTAGGAGGAGTGCCATATGCTTCACTCGTGGCAACCATTCTCTGCTTCTCGGGGGTTGCGTTGTTTTGTGGCTGTGGCCATGTGGCGCTCACGGGAACTGTGTCTATCCTGGAGCAGCACTTCTCCACGACTGCCAGCGACCATGCCTTGCTGAGTGAAGTGTAAGTATGCCTCTCATTTCTATTATTTCTCATAATACCCTCATGCTAAATGGGTAGAAATGGATTCAAACCCCAGTCTCCATCCCCGAGTATTAGGTTGCTTGTTTGTCCAAAGCGCTCGGTGTCGTCTTGGTGTTCGCACACAAAGAACCAGAGTGCTTTGCTTACCTGCCCTTAAGACCCAGCTTTTAGGACATTATTTGAAGACTTTGCTGTCAGGGTCCAGCTTGACACACTTAATTCTTATGTGTTTCTTTTTCTTTTCTTTCCTTTCGTCACTGCTTCTATATGCTTGCAGACATAGACCTGCCGGTTTGCATGCGCAGCCGACCCCTTCCCTTCCCCTGGGATCACTGGCATCAGTCCTGCAGCACCATTTCAGGGCTTCCTTGCCTTACAGGACCCTCTGTGTCCAGGCCTGCCACGTGGACTGAGCCCTGCCAGGGTCCCTCATCCCATCACTGCCCACCGTTACACCCTGGGACTGGGTACTGCATCCACAGCTCCAGTGCCTGAGCCATGAGAACCCTGCAGTTAGCCACAAAATTTAGCAAATGGCCATTCTTCAGCAACCAAATAACAAAACACCCTGTTCTTGTATCAGTCTTCATTTAAGCAAAGTAGAAATTGCCAAGGCAGCCATAAGAGGCAGCGACTTTTAAATTTTGGACTATTCTTGACAATTATTTCTTGTCAAGATAGCATCAGCACCCAGGGAAATGTGTCATTCCTACCAAAGCAGCTGAGGTCTTGGACTTGGTAGAGGCCGAACAAGAAAGGCAAGGGAGGTGCTAATAAGGGGCAAATAATTTAAGGTCACAGAGACATAAAATAAACTTTACTAGTAAGGCATCCTTTGGATAAAACTGGTTTTCATATTATTAATTTCTAGTAACACGCATTGAGTTTCTCCTAGAGTGTTAATGATCATAGAATCATATAATAGGGTTGGAAAGGACCTCAAGATCATCGAGTTCCAACCCCCCTGCCATGGGCAGGGACACCTCCCGCTAAACCGTGCCATCCAAGGCTATGTCTAACCCTGCCTTGAACACCTCCAAGGATGGAGCATTCACAACTTCCCTGGGCAGCCCATTCCAGGGCCTCACCACCCTTACAGTAAAGAACTTCTTCCTCATATCCAATCTAAACTTCTCCTGTTTAAGTTTGACCCCATTACCCCTTGTCCTCTCACTACAGTCCCTAATGAAGAGTCCCTCCCCAGCATCCCTATAGCCCCCCTTCAGATACTGGAAGGCTGCTATGAGGTCTCCACTCAGCCTTCTCCGGGCTGAACAGCCCCAACTTTCTTAGCCCGTCTTCATACAGGAGGTGCTCCAGTCCCCTGATCATCCTCGTGGCCCTCCTCTGCACTTGTTCCAACAGTTCCATGTCCTTTTTATGTTGAGGACACCAGAACTGCACACAATACTCCAAGTGAGGTCTCACGAGAGCAGAGTAGAGGGGCAGGATCACCTCCCTTGACCTGCTGGTCACGCTCCTTTTGATGCAGCCCAGGATACGGTTGACTTTCTGGGCTGCAAGAATTCTGCTGTAGTCTCTCAAATCTTGACTTCATTTTTTTCATGCTTTACAGCACAGGTGCAACAGATTTGTCCTGTTATTTTTAATCAGTTTGGAAAACAAGCATAGCACTTCCCACATATAATTTTAAATGAGCAAGATCTTATTTTGGTACAAGGGATGTGCTATCTGTCTGGATAACATTCAACTATATAAATGGTACTCATTAAATTAAGCTAAAACATGCAGATGCTCCTTGGAGATCTATGTTAGCAGCTACTTAGTGGAAAGTGGTAAGACATCCGAGGAAAAATATCTTTACCCTTAGAAAATTAGCAGCATGGATTTATAAAATTAACCTCTCTGTTCTTCGAATAGCTTCATCCAAAATAGCCATCCCAAATTACTTTTAAGAAGGCATAAGTTCTGTAGAAGTTGTGCTAATAACAAGGTATGACCTTTGGAGGCCAAAAGTGGTGTGTTGAAGATCTGACATTCTCCAAAACAATTAGTTTCAGATACTGAATCTGATTGATAATATTTAGAAATTGTTGTTTCCATTTACCTGTTCTAGACATGAAAGTGTCATTGCAGGTAGTAGATCTTTAAGGAATTGAGAACTTTTTCAAATAATATCTCAAGGAGTGCTTATGCCATGTGCCCCAAGCATGTACAAGGCTAATGCACATTAGTATTGCTTACCTGTAGAACTGGGATAGTCATAGAATCATAGAATCATAGAATAATAAGGGTTGGAAAGGACCTCAAGATCATCGAGTTCCATGCTGGCCTCTTTTGCAGTCTGCTTGCTTAAAATGCATTAAGGAGCCTTGAATTGTATTTCTAGAAAAGGAGTTATCTTATACCTATTATGAGTTGGGAGGACTGTGTTTTTATAGGAATGAAATCTAATTACATCTTTTCTTTTCCGTTTTAGAATTCAGCTAATGCAGTATGTAATTTATGGCATTGCATCATTTTTCTTCTTATACGGAATAATCCTTTTGGCAGAAGGTTTTTATACAACAAGTGCTGTGAAGGAGCTGCATGGAGAGTTCAAAACAACAGCTTGTGGCCGCTGCATCAGTGGAATGGTAAGCAGCATCAGAAATGAGAACAGTAGTCCTCACTTAGCCAAAACCTGTTGAATTTGGTTTGACTCCTGTCTTTCTGAACAACAACAGCATATTGCTACCTTATTTATTTAACTCCTTATGGGTGGTCATAGTCAATCCCTGTTGCTGGTCCTTCCTTGAGCTCTGAGGATGCTTGGTCAAATCCAAATTCTTCAGATGTACTGTCAGGGTGCTGCCATGGCCTCTCATGTCATAAAGCTGAACCCACTGGTCTGGAGACTGCTAATTTTAAAACAATGTGAGACAAACCAAAGTTTGTGCTTTTAAACATGGAGCACACTAGTGATGCTTGAAGGCTGTGAAATGGCTGTGGTCTGCAGAGCTATTTAAATAACAAACTGTAATGCTTCTGACTTCTGCAGTCAGTTCTGCTTGAGGATGTCTGGATCCTTCAGACAAACAATAATGAATGAAGCATTGCAACATCTTTGCACTTGAATCAAGCATTGCTGTCTTCCTTTTGCAGATGGCAAAAGGCACAGAGGTGAATGCTCCATCTCTGGCAGCGTTCAAGGCCAGGTTGGATGGGGCTTTGAGAAAACTGCTGTAAGTGGAAGGTGTCCCTGCCTGTGGCAGGGGGGATGGAACTAGATGAGCTTAAGGTTCTTTCCAACCCAAACCATCCCATGATTCTATGATAGATGTAACAGGGAGTCTTTCTCGCAAAGCTGAAACACTTAAAGCCTTAAGGTTACAATCTGTCTTCCCTTCAGTATACGTCTGTATGAGAGCAAAATTTTAAACAAAGTTTAACTAAAAATAAAACTTCAGATTCTCCCCCACATTGCCCCCCAGGGTGCACTCTGCAAGAACAGAAACATAACCATGTTTCTGAGACAGGATTTCAAAGTTATTTCTGAAAATCTGAATTCAAAGCTTGTAGTTATGGAGGAAGCTAAGCGGTATGACAGATCGCCCACGGGAAAGTGTGGGTGAAAAGAGAAGAGGCTTTTGATGTGATTGTTGCATTTTAATATACAATCTATATCCTGTACTTTAAAAATATGTACTTTCAGCTGGTTAAATGCAAAAGAAATGCATGTTTATTTTCGAGAAGGTCAACAATTTTTCCACTGTGCTGTTGGGTAGTTACTGACTTTTCCAAGAGCTAATAAAAAGAAGACATACAATCATTTTCCAGTCAAGCAGCTATTAACTTGCTTTTTTTTTCCTAGCAAGTATGATCTTCACTGAGGAGCAAAATTAGCCCTATAACAGTGTTTTCCAAAGATCCAAACTATAGTAGAAACATACACATATGTGCATCTAATTACTGCAGAGAATTGCTTGTGAAGTTGAGTAGCTGCAGGCACGTGATTGTCAGCTGCTTACGGAAATACCAACGTGACACATAGACGTATGACATAAAAAATGTATTTTCATATTTGCCCATTTTTGTCCACACAAGTGAAGGAGACAATTTAGCAGCTGAATAATTGCTTGGAGCTCTGGTTAGACACATTAGTGATAGTGGTGACAGTCATGGCGTAAAAACGCCTGTATGCTGCTGTGTAGTGGTAGAGCTGCTTAAAACACCAGGGTCAGAACAAGATTTGTGAGGAGATAAAACACCTTAACAGAATGTCAACCGCAGCAGGGTATGGACAACAAGCTTTTAGATATACAGTAATTATTTTCATTAGCTTTTTCCTCCTTTAATCTACTCCTGTCTCTGTTACATTACTGAGCGAGGTCCTGAAAGGATGTCCTTTCCATCTGGCATAAGGTTATAGCAGAAGACAGACTTCCAGCTTCCATATATTATTTGTTTTGGCTGTGGTAATGCAAAATAGCCATTTCCCACAGTTATCACATTAAATGTGAGAATGAGTGTGTTTTTTCCTGGCTGTTTCAGGGGTTAAAGGCTGTATGTTCTTCCTTTCGTGAACACTTCCATATACACGTATGTGAACACACTCATCATAAAATGTGGATCTATAAAAATCCTATGAACTGGTCCATTTATCCAAAATCCAAAGAGAGAATTCTCAATTCTCACGTAAAACACACAGGTCTGGTGTGTGGCACTATCTAATATGAAATCATAGAATCATAGAATAGTAAGGGTTGGAAAGGACCTCAAGATCATCGAGTTCCAACCCTCCTGCCATGGGCAGGGACACCTCCCACTAAACCATGCCATCCAAGGCTATGTCCAGCCCCACCTTGAACGCCGCCAGGGATGAAGCATTCACAACTTCCCTGGGCAACCCATTCCAGGGCCTCACCACCCTTACAGTAAAGAATTTCTTCCTCATATCCAATCTAAACTTCTCCTGTTTAAGTTTGAACCCATTACCCCTTGTCCTCTCACCACAGTCCCTAATGAAGAGTCCCTCCCCAGCATCTCTATAGGCCCCCTTCAGGTATTGGAAGGCTGCTATGAGGTCTCCATGCAGCCTTCTCTTCTCCAGGCTGAACAGCCCCAATTTTCTCAGCCTATCTTCATACGGGAGGTGCTCCAGTCCCCTGGTCATCCTTGTGGCCCTCCTCTGCACTTGTTCCAACAGTTCCATGTCCTTTTTATGTTGAGGACACCAGAACTGCACACAATACTCCAAGTGAGGTCTCACAAGAGCAGAGTAAATAAGGTATTTCAGTTCAGTTGCATGTGAATTAAAGGCTAGCTGGGTAATTTGCATGCTTTAGTTTGCAAGCTCTTCCACCTCCCCACATACACCACCTTCACTGACTGTAAAGCCTCACCAATTGCTCAACCTTTGCTGTAAAGTTTGCAGTATTGTTCAGCACATCTGGACAAAAACCTGTGAGGATGTGAACTTCCACCACTGCAGTGTTAGCTCAGTCTGTCATTTCTGGGTGAGGCTGAGAGAACCTTCTCCCGCATCAGAGCCTTTTCCATCCTTGCTGTTGTTCTCTGGCACGCGAGTTTTAAGTAAGACAGTGCAGCACCAGTGCAAGTAAAGCCTTTCCAGTACACCTACAGTTAAATAACAGTGAACAGGGAACACAGAAGATGTCACAGTGTTCCCCCACTTTCCAAGTGGGATCCAAATCCTTGTCTCACCAGGAGGAGGGAGCTAGGAACTGATGCCAGGGAATTCAGTTTTATCATGAAACTCAGAAGCAGAGGGAAAAGGGAAGAAGTCCAGTGGGTGGGAGTGGGAAGCTGGAAATTTCCAGAGCAATGAGTGCCATACTTTGTAATCTTACCACAGAAAATGCATGTAGTAATTTTTTTATTTTTAAAAAGAGCGAACCCAAACCAGCAAATTTCAATGGAAAATCCATGGTTCTCCAAGGTGAACTAACCCATTTTCTTCTTTGCAAATGCGTATTAGATCAGCTGAATCTTTCTGATCTGCTGTAAAGGTTGTGGTATGTTTTAAAAAATAGGCATTCTCAAATGTTACATTCAAAATTGACCTCAATAAATCAGGGAGTATGGGAGAGCTCTGTGTGCATCGATTCGCTGTGTTGTTTTGATTTGCAAGTTGCATAGAAATGCTGGTATACTACAGTTAATTAGAAAACTCCTTGAATTGATTTCTGTTGGAACGTTATTGGGTTTAGCCTACAACCACCATCCCTGATTAGCTGCGAATCTTGAGGAATTAATGGACTGCTCTTTCAGGAGGGCAAGCTGTTTGCTCAAGCAGGCTGATGAAAAAGGAAACGCCTGAATTACTTTCTCAGTAGCACTCAAACTACCAAAGTAATTGTAAGCAATGAGAATACTGACTTTATTCATGCTTGGAAATCATATGTTTTATTCTTTGATTTCCAAAAGTATGCTTAAAGATTATTTTGAAGCCTTCTTAAGGAAAATTCAAGTGTTCTTTTCAAAGAATAAATGTGAAGTGCTTGTGTTTTCTTTGCCCAGTTTGTTTTCCTCACCTATGTGCTTGGAGTGGCCTGGCTTGGGGTCTTTGGCTTCTCTGCTGTGCCTGTCTTTATGTTCTATAACATATGGTCAACTTGCGAAGTCATCAAATCTCTTCAGACAAATGTGACAGTTCCAGGGGACCAGATCTGCGTGGATATCAGGCAATACGGTACTCATTTTAATCCTGATTAAATGCTTTGTCCTTTCTCCTTGGACTGTCTTCAGTAGTTTTACCTCAGCCTTATCAAATGAACCAAATGCAAAAGCATCTTGTATCTCTGAATGTGCTATTACTTTTCTAATTAATTCAGATTACACTGATCTCTTTCCAGATGCAATCAATTAAACTGAACTGGCAAGTCATTTATCTAAAGTGATTTTGTGGTGGTTTCCAATACTACAAAATTAGGTTTAAAAATAGATCAGCCTCAAAACAAACTGCTTGGAACCAGTGCTGAGAAATAGATAACCAGATCCTGGTTTTTGAACCCACGTGTATAAATTCTTTCCTTTCAAAAAGCTGGTTTTATATTTAAATAGGAAGTTAGCACTTTACACTAACAGTTACTTTCAGTTTAAAAGACCAAAGACCTGCAATCCGGAGTCTGCCTTAACAACCACTGAATTAACGCTGCTTTGATGAGACGCAGCAATCCCACGGGTGTGCAGGTAGCAGAGGAGAGAGTGGGACAATAGCTTAAAATAGGGTCAGGCTTTTCAAAGTACTTATTCCTTAAGGAGAATTTTGTCTGAAGTTAATCTTTGCAGCTTCCCTTGTGCAGAAGAGGTTTTGTCACCAGGACTTTTGGCATCATTTTAGCAAGTGTTTTCTAGGAATGTTTCTTTCTTTGGACTAAGGCATTCAAAGCTCATGTCCTGGTTTTGGCTGTCTCAAACCATGACAGCTGAGGAAATGGATTCAGAGTTGAAAAAGTAAGGAAGCTTGGGCTTGCTTTCCTTTCCGGACTGTAAGTCCAGTAGAAGATATATACTCATTGTAAAAGAAGAAGTCCCAAATCAGTTAAATGCTTGCATCCTTTTTTAGCAACTGACAGCAAGAGGCTGGGAAGACATTTTCTTCAGCAGCAGAGCCTGGGGGTGCAGGGAGGAGATGTGCTCCTCCACCTTTCTGCTTCTCCCTGTTGTTTGGCAGCTGTGCAAGCATCACATGGGGCTTGGCGTTCCTCTGATCAGTAAAATCATTTGGGTTTCAGTATGTGGTGGGAGAGAGAAGCTCCTTAACTGGCAACTTGTGTCACTGAACTGCCCTCGTGTTTTCGGCTGGAAGCAGTAGCTAAAAGGCTTCAAGTGTATATTGCAGTTGCAGAGAAGAAGCTGGCTTTAAAGTAAATCCTATAAAATCTCTTTGAAAGCCAAACCATCCTGAGATAATTTCAGTGACCTGCCCCTTGCAGAGTTGCTAATTCCAGCCAGCTGAGTTTGAAATGCAAGCTTGATGTTTGAAATGCAAGCTGGTTTTCTCCCGTTTCAAATGGCTTTTGCTTAAGCTTTACATCCATTACTGGTTTAAGAGTTTAGATGATTTTAAATCTGCTAGATGCCGTTGACTTTTCAGATTTTCAGTCATGTTAAGAAAAGTAACTGGGAGTAGGTGAGGTGTGACAGGCTGAATTTCCTTGTAGGCAGTGTTCCCCAATTGCTTTTTATCTATCGGAACTTAACCAGAAAAAAATCCTGTAATTCTACTGTCTAGCTCCATATTCACACTCTCCTAATTTCAAATAGATCTTAATCTAGTAAGTAAGCGCTACCCTGAAAGGTGCCAAGTACCTCTGAGGTGCAGTTCATCCCTTTCAGTGCTGAGTGGGGGAGTAGGCGGTATGGGACTGGACCTGGAGTGCAGAAACCCAACCAACCATTTGGCTGCCATATGGGAAAACCACATCTGAGAACATGCCTTGGCAGCAAGCCTCGGTGTGAGGAGAAAGCGCATCTTGAGTGAGTTGTTTTAAGTCCTCCTGCCAACTCAGAGCTCTGCTGGTCAACGTGCGGATGCCCAGAATGGGAACACAACTGGCAGGTGGGCGGAAAAGAGGAGAGAGGAACAGAAAGTGTGTGTTGATTGCTAAAATCAGTGGTTTCTTTTGCTGTGGTATTTCAGGTATTATCCCTTGGACTGCTGTACCTGGCAAAGCCTGTGGCCCGATTCTAGAGAACATCTGCAACACGAATGAGGTACAGAAACAACCTGTTGGCAGCTTTTGCCTGCAGGTCACTCAGGCACAGTGTAATAAATAGGTTGATAAAAAACTTTGGAGAAAACTAATCCTGGTAGTATGAAGAGATTGATTTAAATGCAACACTGAGATTATTCTGTTAGGTTGTCCAAAAAAAGAAAATTACTTCAGAACAGTTTTATTTCCTAAAGCTTTGAATACCCTGCAGTGAAGATGCCTTTATTATCCTTGCCCTTGAGAACAGTTGAAATGCATATCACATTATTCTCGTTTACTTCAGTGTTTTTAACGTTTTTTTCCCCCCCCTAGTTCTACATGTCTTACCACCTGTTCATTGTGGCTTGTGCTGGAGCTGGTGCCACCGTCATTGCATTGGTGGGTAGTATTTTTTGATGGTTTATTGCGTAACATGTTCCTTTCAGGCTTAAGATGCTTTAAGATTAGATTTTGTGTATCTTCAAAATAGTGATAGTAGACATTAAGGAAAGTGAGCTGTAAGCACCATTATTTGCTGCTGCAGTTTGGTCATTACAAGTCAGGAGGTCCCAAACATTTGCTCTAAGTAGTCATTGTAACCCACCTCCCTCATCCTTAGAAAAAAAATTTTTGCATATCCTTTGAAAATCCTACTTCTACCCACTATTTCTGGGTTTATATCCATTATTTCCTTTCATTTTTGTAGTTTTGTTGGTCAGTTGCTTGTAAGCTCTTGTTTTTTTGTCTGGGCCCATGCAGTTTGGGTAGTCCAACTCCGCAATGCCGCTTACAGGTGGCAGTTGGAAAAAGGAGATGTTAAGGAGATGACTTATTCATACATCTAATGCTTCCTTTTGCTGCCAGCTTTTAACTTCATGTCAGCCAACCGAGGTGTAACCCAAATATTTGTAGATGAAATACCCTTTAGGTCTGTATGTAGGTTATCCTCTCTGGGATAAATGGCAAATGGTTTATCTTGCATCTTCACCCTGGAAGAAGCTCAGAATAACGTCTGTTGTAAAAGTATCGACAGTTGCCCAAGTGGGCTTGAGCCGTCACCTTGTTGTATCTTACTGTCCTGTATTTTGTTCTCTTCCACCAGCTGATCTACATGATGGCTACTACATATAACTATGCTGTTTTGAAGTTTAAGAGTCGGGAAGATTGCTGCACTAAATTCTAAATTGTATAAGCCCAGTAAAGAGCTGCATTGCGTAGCTTGAAATACCACTGACACCCTAGGCTAAAAGTCTAGCTTTCTGAATTTTGTGACAGTAATTGTAAATAGCTTCAATAAGCATCATTTAGCTGATCAGATTAATAAAACTACTTCTTGTATATGAACTATGATGTGGATGAGATCTGGCTATTCTTTCATGTCGAGAGGATTCAGTTACTGTAAGGGTGTTTCTAAAGCATCCTTCTGAAGATGGGATGTTTTCAGTTCAAGTCTCCACTGGCTTTCTAACAGTCATCTCTAAAACAAATACTGGAACAGTTCAGGGTCAGAATTGTTAATTTATTCTTCATCAAATACAACCCCTTCCCAGGCATACAAAATACATATGATGCAAAAGAAAAGGAGTAATAAGGTAGTGCCAATCTGTTTTGGCAGAAACCGGAAGCCCGGGTAGCAATGGACTAATTGGCTTGTGTTTCCAGTGATTCCATGGATGACGAAGTTGATTATTTCCTCTTCAGTTTCAAGTAATTGCCAAATCACACTCTCTCTGGAAGGAAATACATCCTTGCATTAGCTCTGCGTAAAACAATCGCATTCTTTCTTTTGGACCCTGAACTAGTAAGAATGAGCTTATAAATAGCTTCTGCTCTTGTACAGCTTGCACTTTAGTAACTGATTTCTCAGTAGCCAGATCTCAAAAATGTAAGTACGACTGCACGGGAAGCAAAACCATGCATAGGCCAGAGAGGCTTTTTTACACTGTTAGGGAAAAGAGGGGGAAAAAAAGTGAATCAGTGTTTTCAGATGTAGATTTTGTTGCATGAAGTGTGGTGAAAAGAAGTTGGGAAGAGATGAAGGCACAAACTAGAAAAAATCTACCCGGTAACTAAAAGAAAAAGAACCGGTTACTACATGTGGTACAAAACTCTTCACCTGAGGTTAGACAATGGAAATTTAAAATGTAGCTACAAAAGTACACGATTGAGACTTCTTAACCCGGAGGTTGCATGCTTTTGCTTAGTTTTGGATTCATGTTTTGTTGTTTAATTTTTCACTCTGTTACTGTAGCCTTGTTCACGTAAATAAAACTGTTTACAGTTGCAGGCTTTTTCCAGGGGGAGGGTGGAATTCTCATCTGCTTGTTGGGGGAAAAGACTTGCCGGGATCTGGGCTTGGATATGCGTAACCAGCACAACCTCAGCCAGCAGTTCTCCTGAGCACCTCGTAGTTTATGGATGCCGTGTCTCGCCACGTACAAAACCTTTTTCCTGCTTCCCCCATTCTGCATTTTAATTGATCCGTACAACTCTGTAGCTCATTTTGTTACTGTTCTACTAACTGCCTCTAAATTGTGAATAACTGACTGAAGTGTTAGCATGCCAGATCCTAGAGACCTGTGGAAATAGCCTCTGTGCTTGTTTTCATAACAGACTGCTTATTAACGTAGAGTAACTTTATTTTTTTTGGTTGTTATTTCAAAGAGTGTCTATTAATCTAACTAGCAGCTTGCTTTGCCTCTTGACATGCTCACTAGCCATCATGCTCACCCTTCTCTTCCAGATCCACTTCCTCATGATACTGTCTTCTAACTGGGCCTACTTAAAGGATGCCAGCAAAATGCAGGCCTACCAAGATATCAAAGCAAAAGAAGAGCAGGAGCTTCAGGATATCCAGTCTCGGTCAAAAGAGCAACTCAATTCTTACACATAGATGTTTGCCACAGTAATTCCACAGAAGAATTCTGTAGCTCTGACAAATCAACAAATAGCTGCTCTGCAGTACAGATGTGTGTCTACCAAACAAAGTTAGAAGTGCAAAAGCTTCACATTCCAGCTCCTGGAACACTTTCATAGGGAAATCTTCCCATGGGTAATCTTCCATCCTTTCTTATAGAGAATGGAGGTTTTATTCCAGGCATTTTAAAAGGCAACACTTCACACTAAGTGACCAAATTATTCTTCTTCCAGACTTTTGATATTTAGCATTTGATGTGTTCCTACAGCCCTGAGCCCTGCACAGAGCTGTGGCAGGTGCTCCACACCAGCAGGCAGCCGCCCGCTGTGCTGACCTTAGGCAAAGGCCTAAAATCTCCCGAGCTGCAGCAGGGATGCCCTGGAACACTCCTGGCCTGGGCTGCAGGAACAGCGCCCTGCTCTTGTGCCACACTTTTCTATGATGAAGCAGTTGTGCTCCTGTGCTCATGGCAGTGTTGAATAGAGGTCCCAAGTTTTAATCTTTTTATTATGTATTTAATGGAATGTAGATCCCTGGGTCTGGATAATGATCCCCTTCTTGGAAAATAAATGTCAGCTTTGCCTTAATATTTATTTTCTATAAATGTCTTAGCATTTATATAATGGCAGGAGACCATTATCCTACATTTTAAGTATGTGAAAAGTGTTACCTTATTAAAATGACACTGACCTGACTATTCCAAATGAGCGGATGAGAAAGTTTGCAGAGATTTACACAAACAATACAAATTACAGCCATAAAGCAGAATACAGGTTGTCCACCTTTCTCTATCTTGGTGCTTAGCAAATTTATTATAGTCAGTGCTTCTGTGTTTTCCTTTTTACAAATTAATTAGCACATTAAGAAAATGTGGTGTTCAGAGAAACAACAACAAACAAACTGGTGCCATTTTCAAGTCATTTCCCATAGAAGTCTGCCTTCTAATTAATGTTTTTTTTCAGAAGCATTCAGTGATATCTTGAGTATTAGTGATGGTATATTTGGTGTTTGTTCTATATGATATATATATATAAATGTTGGGGGGGAGTAAAATACATCAGCATTTGAAAAAATTAAATATTCAAGTCATACCCATGTTCAGCTGACGTGTGGTTTGATAGTTTTGACTGTTTGCTGAATATAAAGCAAAGGCAGCACAAATTCCTTCAAGTCAGTATTAAGAGAAAGGCGTTTTGGGGGGTATTAACTTCAAATAGTATCTTTTTTTTAAAATGTTGAAGTCTAATTTGACAGTTTCAAAACAGGGGCAAAGTAAGTTGATCAATGTAGAGCAAATATGACAAAATAGCCTAGTGTATGTTCTTACCTGTTGCATGAAGGAGACATTTCTACGGCAATGCAGGTGATGTTCTAGCCCAGTGTTTGCATAAGGGTAAAACGGAGGCAGTGTCTTAAAGCCTAATTCTTTTCTAATTCAGTGTAGCTATGACTGGGAGTTTTCGAAGTTTTGTTTAAGTAGTCTAATATTTTTATGTAAAGAGCATTAAATTTTGCTATGTATAAATTTTTGTAACCTAACAGTGAATCAATATTTTCTATCAGTGCCAAGGGCTTCCTGTAGTTACATCCAAGTGTTAAAATAAATATTTGTAGATAATAGAAAACACTTGTGTACGCTTATTTGAAAACAGACTTACAGCTGCTCCGTCCTGGTGCACCTTCAGGCTGTCTGTCCCTATCCGAAGTTAAAGATGTTTTGTTCAGGAGTATCCAGGTGCTCCTGTAGTGGGAAGGGAGGCCCTCGAGGCCTACGCTTCAGCATGGCAAATCAGCAGGTGGCTCTAGCATGAAGTGGTGGTAGTTGTTCCTGGCCAGCATAATGCAACAAGCACTACCTGTCCCATTCTGGGCATCAAACAGAAGGCCTCTCAGATATATCCGAAGTGCCAGCGTTGCTGCAGCACTAAATTAAGCAGCATGTAAAATTAGACTTGCCACCAGATTACATACTAGCTTGATTTCTAAAAGCAAATTTTATTTCTGTCACATTTGTGGTACACGTTTCAGCTTCTGGTGAATTCAAGACAGAGCTTTGTTTTTTGCCCCTAAATTCTGTCAAACTTGGCTTCATGTTCTTGTAGCTAGGTCAAGCTGAGCAGCCTCAAATGCAGTGCAAGTTGTAATATATGCTGCCACTCAAAATCACTTCATTGATAAAAATACTGTATTTTATACTGTAAATAAAGTTTAATGATCTTGCCTATAATCTACCTACAAAATACAAAGCTTAAATAAAGACGAGTTAAATAGCATTTTTATTTTAATCTCTCCATTCTGGGCTGGTTAATACCAACAAGGTGATACACAAGATAAGGCTGCTTCTACAAGTGTTTGTTTGCTTCCCCTGTCATAGCAGTAAAAGGAACATGTTGGCTCGGGTCTGTCACACTCCGCTCTGAAACCACCCAAGCCACCTTGTACCTACGAGACACCTTTAAAAACAGGTCATAATGACTGCATTTTTCTGTTACCTGCACACTGTTACTTTGACCTACAGTGAGGAAGGGGTTGGGGGGAGGGCCCCACTTGAAAAGCTGTCAATGTTTATAGAAATTACAGGAATTCAGTGCCAAAGCCAATCTGCCTGGACATGCTGATTAATTTCTTCATGCTGTTTTGTCCTTTCTTTCACCCCACCCAAGAGCCTTCACCTGCATTAGTGACACACTGGGACTCACTATTTGAAGTCAACGGCTGAAGCAATGAGACAGCTCAAAATCAGCTTTATTAATTTATAATTATACAGTCTGCAGTCTTGGTGCCTGACACTTGTTACAGGCAGAAAGCTGCTTTAAAAACATTGTAATAATAATAAACAGCATCTATTGTTCACCAGAAGCTTTCATCCATGTCTCCATGAGAAATGTCTGCAGTGCTGTATTAAGGATAGAAGGGAGGGAAAGAAAGCAGTGTGAGTCCAAAGTAGTTTCGTATCTTAAATAGAATCATAGAATCATAGAATAGTTAGGGTTGGAAAGGACCTTAAGACCATCTAGTTCCAACCCCCTGCCATGGGCAGGGACACCTCCCACTAAACCATGCCATCCAAGGCTATGTCCAACTCCACCCTGAACACCGCCAGGGATGAAGCATTCACAGCTTCCTTGGGCAACCCATTCCAGTGCCTCACCACCCTTACAGTAAAGAATTTCTTCCTCACATCCAATCTAAACTTCCCCTGGTTAAGTTTGAACCCGTTACCCCTTGTCCTATCACTACAGTCCCTAATGAAGAGTCCCTCCCCAGCATCCCTATAGGCCCCCTTCAGGTATTGGAAGGCTCCTATGAGGTCTCCACGCAGCCTTCTCTTCTCCAGGCTGAACAGCCCCAATTTTCTCAGCCTATCTTCATACGAGAGGTGCTCCAGTCCCCTGATCATCCTCGTGGCCCTCCTCTGGACTTGTTCCAACAGTTCCATGTCCCTTTTATGTTGAGGACACCAGAACTGCACACAATACTCCAATATTTGTTTTAAAAAGGAAGTTAAGAGATTGCCTATGCTGTAGTCTCTTGCTGTCTCAGTGAACTGAAGGAAATAAGCAAGCCCTTAAAGGTGAAGACTTGGGCCTTAATGAACAGAAAGTCATCTCCTACCTACCAGAAAGGCAGCATACTATCTGTCTGTCTACCTGCTCCTTCTGTGGTGCTCACCCAGTAAAAATCACACCACACATGTACCAATTCAGGAGCACAGGGTAGGGTCTGGTATGTAAACCAGCACTTCAAGGACACAGAATACTGAATCATTACTACTGTTGCAGTGAGCATTTCATTTTTTTTTAATTGCTCCATATTTTTTGCTTATACGTATTTTCATTTCTACATCTTCAATTAAACTGAAAGATGCGACAGAAGGTTGTTGGGCTTTTTCCCCTCTTAAGCAACTAAAAACTACATATCCATATTTATCAGTGTCTAGAAAGAAGCAGAGGAAATGCCCTAGCTGTGGTAATCCAGTGCAAGCAGTGCAAATCTCTGACAAAAAGCGTGAACTTGTTTGTTAAAAGCCCACAATGCCCCTGATAACTCAAAGCTAGATTCAATGCTAGTAACAGACTATCTGCAAGGTGCAGCACTGACAAACCTTCACAGGGGCATAACCCAAGAAGAATCCCTCATACTTCAGCTCAGTGTGAACAATCAAGAGAGGCCGCCCACATGCAGATAAAAAGGTCTAATTGCCTCAGCTATTGAAGCAGATCATTCCACAGCTTACCTGTGTAAGAATTGGAAGGGTCCTCAACTTTTCGCAACACATTTGGTTTTGATTGCTGGTTTATTTTTCTTTTAAGAGGCAGATGTCTCTTAACCATCATTCATACTGTAGCTATTAATATGGAGTAACAGAAGTGATGAATAATAATACATGAGCCTTACCTGTCATCCTTTTCACTAAGTCCAAATCCCTCTGTAAGTGACACTTCTTTTTTTGAATCCTGGCAACCAAGAGGAAAAAAACATTGTCTGTAATTGGTTCTTCAGTTAAGGTTTAAGAAGTGACTTTAAGAATCTGTACTTTAAGGCTCCTAACTGAAAATAAGCCATCCAAAGGAGATGATACCCTAATTCTACCAACGCTACATTGCATCTAGAATAACGCTTTGGAGAAGTCAGGCTTGGATAATGTCTGAACTAAAATATGCTACATTCCTTCATCAAAGTCATGGGATACACCCCCATACACACCTGCTCTTTAAGATCAAATTTTCCATTTTGCCAGAAAAAAGTTCTCTCAGCTGTGTCAGTGGAACACAGACTGACTTGTGTAGATTCAAACTATTTAAGCACAGTTTAAACTAAAAACTGAGGACTTTTAAATGTAAATATTGTCCTAGTACCTAAAAACCAAACAAACAAGCCAACCCCTCCCACAGGACACAGAACAAAAGCCTTTATAGAAGAAAGGTTTCAGATTTTGTTCTTCTAAGTCAACACAGTTTTGCAATACAAATCCACACTTCTGCAGGTTGTTAGATAAAACTTCTGAATGAGGGGAAAAAAAACGGGGATACTGTTTTCATTGGAAGCATACTTAGCAAGACCTAAATTCAGTCTACATTATTTTTGGAACCCCATTTTGAGAATAATCACCTTGTTTGCCCTTCTTTGCTGAATTAGTTTCATGTATTTTTCTAATGGATTTGGAGTAGGATCCTTTGCATTATCTTCAGCACCAGAATTACTGTTTTCAGATTTTACCCCCTCCTTATCTTCTTTTGCTTCATCTACTTTCATTGAGTCTTGAATCTGCTTTAAGACACATAATCAAAATTAAATACTGATTAGCTCAAATGAAACACCTTTATATTTTAATACCTGCATTACAAGCAGGAATTTACATTAACGTGGGTAAAACATGCCAGTCTAAACAGCATTAAACCCATTACATGCACTTCAAGATGAAATGTTAAGCTATTGCTTCTATTACAAACATGACACTCGCAAAATCCCACTCTAACCCTGTCTGGGTGTCTGAGATGCTGTGAAGCCTGAGATTTGTGTGTGACACCTACATGCGAACTGAAGATGAGCTGAGACAGGTATGCCACTTTCTTAAAGGGCCTAGTTTGCTGGTGTGAAGGGTAGGGTGAGCATGGCTGAATCAAATTAACCAAGGTTTATGGGTGGGAAGAGAAAGGTGAAATGGAAGGGAGCGAAACCCAAGTTTTGTACTGGTCCTATAAGTCCACAACGCTATTTCAACACATGCCACATCATCTCAAAGGGATTTAAGCAAACCCCTTAAGGTCTCCTTACAACATCTGCTTCCAAGAAAGTATCCTAGATACCCTGACATAAGCTAGTGAAGAGATGGGCATTAACATGTTCCAGTGGTGTCCCACCAGGAGCAGACCAGACCAGAAAGACAGTGACTGCATCGCCTGTTCCAATAACATGGTTCTGGCCATAAAACTGTAGCTTTCAGCTGCATGAAGCATGGAAGAAAAACCATCTGCTTCCTGTGAAAAAAGTTACTCGGCACAAGGAGAAATTCTATCAAGGCTGGTTAATCATAAAAGAACTTTGCCTCTACTACTTTCACTTAAAGAATAAAGTCTATTTTAAATCAAGTAACACACACAGCAATCCTAATATACATGACACTACAAAGCTGCATTATTGTCAGAAGTTAAAATACTAAATCATTACCTCTTTGTTAAGCTTTTCCTCTTCTTTTTGCCGTCTTTCCAAAGCTTCCTGTAGTTCTCTCTCTCCCCTTTCTTCTCTTGCTTTCCTTTCTTCTTCTTCTTCCAAGTTTTTTTCCACTTCTCTATCCTGTTCTTCAATCTGTCTTTGATCCTGCACCGCTGTGAAAAATTATTTCAACATCTGTGATCTATGTAGTTCAGTTATTTACTACAATAGCATACAAATAAGTATCAGGTTCTTCTGTAATATTACTAGTAAATGAAAAACAACTGGATATATTGTTTACATATATACCAAAGTTATTCTTACGTATCTGGTAATGCTTCTTCCCACCTCTAAACACTTTTATTCTGATGTGTGACTCCCTAACAGCTAAACGGGAAAGCCAAATAGAAGCCAGAGAGCTGACAAATCTCTCTATGCACTTCTCATTCCTGACATGGACTTTCTCATTAAATCTCTATTATCCTCAAGTTCATTTTGCTATATTCTTTCCCCCTCAGCAATATGATTGAATATAATTCTTTACATTTATAAAGCAAAGTACTTACAAACCCCTTGAAAATCATTGCAGGACACGCTGCTGATGTGACCAGCATATTTAAAAAGCTGTGCAAGTAGGACAACATTCAGACAGTAATTAGATAGGCAAACTAAATACTGAGAATTGTTAGAAGCTAGAAAGCTCTTCTCTAAATAAAAATAATCATAATGCTTCTACCTAGGACAATTAGAAAAGTGGCATATGCTGCACCGACATCATCTTCATCTACCCGAAAAATTAAAACAGCATTGTGGTAATACAGTTTGCGAACACAGTCAAGGAAAATGAAAAAAATCCAGACGAGCACTATATAAAACATGTAAAACAGAAACACAACCGCCAAAAATCTTTCAAGTCTTACTGCTGTCAGCAGCAGAAAGAATACTTAATACTTATCCTGAAAAGAAGAACAAAATCATCCCTCCAAAAGCTGGAAAGGAGGGTGGGATGGGTGGCAAAAGTGTTTAAATTAAAAACAAATTTAACCAAAACAAGGGTGAAGTCGTCCTAATTCAGTAACGCAACAGAAAACTTTCCTTCCTCTTTATCACGTAATTATGGCTTTTGGACAAATCTTCCATCGCACCAGCATACATACCTACCAAATGTTAAATATTTGGCTTTTTGTGTTATACATATGACATGTAAAAAGGGCATTCACTTCAGTTTCTGAGTGGAGAACTCACTTAAGTCCTGCAGTGAAGTGTCTGCTGCTGGCACAGTGGCTGTGACATAGTTTCCATTGACGATGTCCCCACACGGATGCAAGGCATCACTTTCACACTGCTCTGGAATGTCTTCCTGATCTGCAGAAGAAATTTGAACAATGGCTTCATTATTTTGTAATCACAATAGTGGAGCAAAGCAATGGACACAAAGTGTGGGAATGGCTGAACTAGAACACAAATATCAGCACTAATTGAACATTTTCCCTTCAAATTGGTCATTTCCCTGAGAACTAAGAATTATCATAGGCTGTACTTGCTTTTTTAATTACAGAATTGTTAGCTTTGAAATTAGCTCTTGGAACACAGCTGTTTACAAAGCCAAAACAGATTCATGAATAAATATATAACAGAAAACCAAAATGTTTCCATTTCTTTACAGAAGATACAGGTCACAGAAAAATTACACGGCCAAGTTTAGCTCAGCTCATACTTCCTATGCACATAAACCAACCTTTAATTATTTGATTGCATACTATTTTTTTAGTAGGATCCTTGTCTTCTTCAGTGCACAGGATGGATACTGCTAATACCCATATTCTACTTTGTATTCCCCCTGTGCAACATGGCTTGGAATTTACAAAACCACAGTACTGCACTTCAACTGTGATCACTGCTGCAACACTCAACTGCTTCCTGATTATTTATTTGCCAAGTATGCAGGCTGGTATTATCTCAATTTTATGAGAGAAAATAAAGAGAAATAAAAAGTCAGATGTAGTCTTTACCTCTAGGTAGCCAACCTCAAATACACAAGACCATTTTCGAAGCATTTGGTGTACCATAGTACAGATACCTCATGTATCTCAAAATTTAGCTGAAGGTTTTGAAATTTCTTATCTTTTAAATATTATCAAGGTTTCAAGTTTTTTGTTTCCCACATTATAATAAAACTGAAATATATTGCATGAAGAAAAATAAGACACCCAAACCAATCAGCCTCTCTCTCTGAATGCTCTGAATCCCTTTAAAATATTTTAAAGGAATTACAGATGAAAGCATCAGAGAAAATGTCTGCCAAACTGTCTGTCTAGCTAAGTTATGAGACTGTTTCAGTTTCTTACAAAAGCAACAGAAGTCCTATCAGCTTCACCTGGGAAAGTGAATTGTATGCAAGTTTTACCTAAGATCAAAATGATGAGCTATTACATTCAGAAGAAAAGCTATTCTGGTTTTTTGCTCTCTTTAACTTGAGGTTTAAATTATAGTGTTATCAACATCATTACTTCCACATGAAACATCAGTAATGTTTTCTGGGGTAAGTAATGTTTATTCAAAAAGTTCCTTTCACAAATAAGTTCCTGATAAATATTATATCTAAATTCTAAAGGTCTGATAACCTCACAAACAAAGGACACAAAACCCAAAACAATATAGCACAAAATATCTTTACACTAACTACTCTGCAAAGGACAAAAAGGTAACAGCCTCTGTACACCATCACTGCTTTACAGTAATGTAAGGGTGGACAGCAAGAGATGCATTTTTCTTTAAGATGAGCACATCAACTAAAGCAATTACCGCCAACAGGAATTCCAATCTTTTCTCTCTAGAGCTCACTCCCAGTAGGATGAAAAGGCTTCCACCACATTTTCTGGCATCTTCTTCACTCAATTTTTTTTTTCCTACTCTTACCAACTTCTTCCTTAATGGTATCTTACTCTACATTTACTTTTCAGATTCTACATCCTCATCCTCCCTCCGTCCCAAGCCTCTCCTGGGTTACCTGCTCCCTTTTTTAACCATTCTGGTTTTCTTCTGCATACTGAGATTGTCTTGTGATGCAGTCTGACCCAGCTGAAGTACTGTTGATTGAGAAATCATCAGCATACGCAAACTCTTAAAACCATCCTTTCAATTACCCCACATCACTTAATGACACAGTGGTAACTTACTTGGGCACAGCACCTACTCTGGTAGATTTGCCAATGAAATGCCAGTTTAGCCTCATATGTGATAAAAGTGAAATATCTAATGTACTCCTAAAGTCTCTAATGCAAAATTAAACAAGTAAATCTAACTAAAATATGAGATGAATAGAAACCATTAGTGCCTACAGACTCTACTCACATTCAAATAATGCATTTAAAGCTCAAAAAAAAGAGTAAATGAGGTAAATTAAAAAATAATGAATATACTGAGTAAAACTTCACAGAGAAATGAACAGATGAGTCGTCAGCTTCTGCTAGCTACCACTAAAAACTGTCAGCACAATTGCTGTTCAAACAGTATCTTTTGGGGTTGGCTCCTTTTAAAACACTGAAAGCTGTATACTCATAGGTTCAGGAGCATGAGCAACTGCATCACTCCATCTACCTAATCACAACTGAAAGAACGAGCCAGTCTGGGACCTAACTCACATCAGTCAGAGATATTTTCCTTGAAATCAGCAATTCCAACTCTCCCATACAATAATTATAATCTCTTCACCAATTGTGGATTCAATCACACCACCTAATGACATATCTCCACCAGTATCAAGACTTTACAGACCTATCAAAATTTAGAAATGGGAAAGGTGTTTAGCTTGCGGTCTACATCTTTCTTACTGACAGTTTCACTTACTTTAAACCCACAGTTTCATAGGAGAGAGCTCTGCTCAGGTCCAACATTAAGATGTCACTCAAATGCTGAAAAACTAGGAAATACAGCCAGTAAATGTGCTCCTATTTTTCTCTCAATACACAAATGGCTATAAAGTGCATTAGCTTCAATTATCATCCTTTTTCTACAGTACCACAGTTACATCAAAAAATTTTGGGGAACTGACCCTGCAGGCTTACTGCAGCCTATAGAGAGAAGGAAAGAGCACACAATGCAAACCATTATTAACCCAATGACAAACGCCTTCGTGCAATCAGCAAGAGCACAAAAATGAAAATAAGTAAAATGCTGATCTCAGAGGAAAAAAACAAAAACAAGAAGAGGGTGGGTAACACTGATGTTTCAGTAACTGAGCCACATGTTCCAAAACTGCTCAAAGATACTGATTAATGATAGAGTAATTGCAACTGCTCTTCACACATTTACAAACACGTCTTAAGTTACTCCTAATTCATAATACTATTTAAGCCTCAGTTACTGAAGGAAAAATCAACAAAAGCACATGTAATGGCTACAAGAAACTTATCTTCAAAATTACAGCTTGGTAACAGTACTCTGATACTGGTCCACAAGAAACACTCCTTTGAGTTTTACTTTATGCAGCAAATACAAAACAGCTTCAAGTTAGTTCATATACTAATACACTTTGCTGTTTAAAACCAAAACCAAACCCTACACAATTTTAAACCACTCTGAAACAACTGTCAGACCTACATGCATTAATCAGAACAAGGTTATGCAAGATTCTGGAACAAAAAGTTCTCAAAATTCAGAACCAACTTGATTTTAGTGTGTACTTATTGCTACATACCCTTCCCCTCCTAAGTGCGAAAATATGGAGAAAATTTATCCCTCATCATTAGAGACTCTTTTTCTTATTTCCAACAACAGTCAGATTTTATTCTCTCCCACTATAGTCTTAAGCTATCAAGGCAATTGTCTCACAACCGTTAAGCCCTAAGGTGTTAAATGAACTGTCTAAAATGCACAAACACTTACATTCAAGAGAAGAAATGCATTCTTCAAGGTCCTCATATATTAGTTTATCTGGTTTGGGACTGTCACTGAAATCTGGTTTATCTGTTTGTTGATTACGAAGTCTGAAAGAAAGGAAGAACATAAATAATTTAATAAATATAAATGCTAAACTTTTAAGCAAATAGCAATCTGAGATTTAAATACAAGGATTACTTACATGCTTAGAAACAGACTAAACCAAACATAAAACCCATGCAACCAGGATGCTGTAACTCTCTGGCTCAAAGGTTGAGGTATTTAAATACACTTAAATGTATTTTGGTGACGTTTACCAAAAGACAGCTCCACCTCTCTGATAGCCAGCTCCGTGCTGCCTTTCCCTAAGGCCTACATATAACATAAAGGCATTATATTAAAACAAATCGCACTCTCAAAAAGCATATAAGGGGCAAGAAAAAAGGAGAAATACAATGAGTTGTGACACTTAGTCAAATGAAATTAAGCAATTTGCCTTTTTAGGCTCTGTGTTTCAGTCTAATTCCCACTTTGATGTCATCTTAACAGATGTGTTTGAAATGTATTAGGATTAGCTGTCTGGCAAAACATATATGCAGGGGTGAAAATCTGGGTGCTATGAAAAATGGGGTTAGTGCCCTCATTCTAAATCCCCATTCATCTCATCAGAAAGATAATGTGAAAGAACGGTATCTCCCATGTGACCCAATTACTAAACCCTGGCCAGAACCAGAATAGCAAAAGGAGTGCAGGTCACTAATGAAATTCAACAGCAGCACTTCATAAAGGAGCTTATTCCACACCAGCTGGTGCTCTTCACCACCACATAAATATGTTGTACTTACAGTCTATGGAATTCAGGTCTCCTATGGAGCAAAAGTGGAGAACAAACAAAACATGCCCCCACAATGAGACACGTTCAGTAAAAATGTAAATGAGTGGACAAACAACTAAAACTACATTGCCAGAAGGATAGTTCAGTAAGGTCAGGAGGGGAAAACACCCTGTAAATTAAATATGGCAGAGTAAATGGAACTTCAAGTTTTTGGAATTCTATGTCATGTTTTTAGCTTTTCCTTCACAGAAATGGTTAAGTGTGAAATATTTTTTTAAGGATGTAAGGTTCATGGACATGCATGCCGCTTTCTTCAGTACCGTGTCCTGCTAGACAGACAGTCAACACAGTGCCTCTGAGGCAGCAAACTGAAGAGGTCAGCTCCATGAAGAGAGGTAAATACACATATTTCCAAACAGTTTTCAAAATTCATTCCATCATGCAAAGTTGGCAACCAAGCCCTGGGCTGTACTTAATGTCAATATTCCATAAAACAAGACTGCTGTGCCAGCCAACACCAAATTATTAAATTTCATGAGTTATACATAAAATTATCATTAATGCTTGAAAAAAACAAACCCAAAACCCCAACCACCACCATCTACACTATTTTGTTAATGACCAAAATTACTTTTTTAGCCTAAAACGGTTAATAAACATCACGATCAGTTTCTTCATCCCTAAATAAAAAAGGAATAGTTTAGATAATAATCTGCCTTATAACTCCAGTCTTCCTGTGTTTATTGGCTTCCTTCATAACACTCATATCTTAAAACATAAATAAACAAGGAGCTCCTGTAGTCACAGAAGCAACTATTCTGCCCCACTGACATGGGTCTAACTTGTAATGGCTTACTGGTGTTAGAGCATTATGTTTTCTTTTCAAAGAAGTTCCCATTGTCACTTAAAATCTACAGGTCATAAACTAAGCTCACAATACACCAATGATGCAGCATTTACCCAATAATGAGAGTAAATAACTGGAAAAGCCCACACATGCATTTCTCAAATATTTTATGTAACAGAAAACAGTCCAAGGCACAAGAAATTGAGAAATCCTCAACAATGTTTTCCCTTTAGGAAGGCCTTGGGAAAGCAGCAAGTTCAAGAAAATTACTGGGACCTCATCCCCTTGCTTTGTCACAAAGAACCCAAGAACACAAATGCAACGCATTGCTGCCTGCCCAGACCCTGGCCTTTTCTCTGCAACACAACTTGCTCATCCTATTCACTCTTCAGGCAGCATGGACTCTATAAGACCCTTCAAAGAGGTACAGTCCCTCACACTATTAGAGCATTTTCCCATGTCACCTTAACATGCAGGTTAACATTCAACCTCCACTTTGTAAGGTCTGCCAGAGAAATACAGGATATCTGAGACATACTGCAGAAAATGTGAATGAGCAGGGAAAAGAAGAGACAACCACTTAAAAGAAATAACCCTCCGGTCCCAGGAAATCCCAACAGCTTCTGTTCAAGGTCAAGATCATAAAGGCTCTCCCCAAATTCTAACCACAGAATAGACCCTGTCTACATGAAATATCTAGTCTACTGAGGACCTGATAACAACAAAATAAGAAAGCCCTATGAATGCCTGCTAGAGCTGCCCCAGGACAAGCTGTCTTTCTTCAGCCATCAAATCCAGAATGATGGCTAGCAGGTTAAGGCCAACTAAAGTTTTTCTACAGAAAGAAACATTGATAATTAAATATTTGAGCTTTTCCTGAAGACACCTATTCAGGATTCTCAATTTTGGAAAGTGGAGGCACCAGTGATTATAAGAACAGAAGAATTTCATGCATGGGAATAGGAGATACAGAAAGGACAGAGAAGTCAATTTTATGCAGCTTAATTTTGCCAAGTTACTCATTCACTTGAAAGAAAAAAAAGAAAACAAACCAGTCAAAAAACAAAAGAAAAGAGACAGGTTCTGCTACCCATTATCCCTTTCTCACACGCAAAGGAGACTGGAGAATTCGTATTCTGCAAACTATAAGATAGGCACATGAACAGGCTCTTCAGAGAACAAGAACAAAGTTAGCATTACAGCTTGTTAATGAAGTGAGAATGTACAACTGCCTTGATTTAAATTCTCAGGTAGCAGAAACTACCCAGCTTCAATCAGCAAAAGCTCAGCAGTCAGGTCACGGATATGAAAAATAGAGATACAATAAAAGAGATATAGCTTTGCTCAAGGAATTAGTGGCCTTTTTTTTTATTAAGGGGTTTTGTGTGCATCAAATATAACCTTGGCAGCTTTTGAACATCAAGCGTATTCAAAACACCTGTTCTGATATGAGAAAGATGAAAAACAATTTTAAGTCATTGAAAAATGAAGTTTACTCCTCCAAAGACCCAACTTTGTCTTCTGAAACAAAGTTTGTTCTCATATTAGTCTACAATGTCAGCAAGAGCTCTTGTTAGCGTTATTGGAACCACATTTACATGGATGGCACAGAAGCCTACTAGAGGAATCAAAACTGGCAAATCCCAAAAAAGCTCATGACAGCAAACTGCAAAAAATATATTCACATTTGGGTAATTCATATGAGGGTGAGATGTCCTATAGGACTGCTGTGAATAAGACATGCCAAGTAATAGTTAATTGGCTACCGCAGTACCTTTACATTCCTATTTGCACCATGGTTCAGACATTATTCTTACCTAAACAGCATACAGCCTATATTTTTAACTGATCAATATGGTCCAAAGTTACGGGACACCAGGAAAGTCAGATGCATCTTGGACATATGCATACATTCTTCACTGCTTAAGAAACTAACACTTTTTCATAGATATTATAAATAGCCATATAAGTCAGTGGTTGTTTAACTCAGATTTACATTTAGGAAAAGATTTTAAACATTTTTGGAATGTTTAAACTTCTGGAAAACCCATCTTCTGAAATTAGTGATTAACGGAACATTTATTTATTAACAACACATCTTCTATTCATTTGCCTGAAAATGGTCTACTACCTAAAGAAATGCAGTGGAACAGGTAGACTACAGCACTAAAATAGATTTCAAGCCCTGCAGAACTCAAAATATGAGAATCCACAGCAAAACTTGCTTCCAAAAGTTTGTCGGAACACTGATACAGGAAAAGCTGAAAAGCAAACAGGGGCAGAAACAAAGAAGGGCAAAAGCAAAATTCATTGTTAAATCTATATAGATATCTACAGCAGTCTGAAAAACAACAAAGGAAGTCAGGCCTGAGCCCACGAACATCTAACCTTCTTATGACTTGTGCTTTAGTGGTGGCATTGCACACCAAATGAACCACCTGCTACCTTTGAAGGCACACACAGCAACAAAGCAATACTTACATTGGTTGAAGTGGCACTACCTGAAAGCGCTGAGAAGCACAGTTTTACACATTAACATCCTAAAACGGCAGAATTTGAGCTAAGTTTCAGTGATGGATGTTTATCAACTTGTTCTATCTGCATTAAACTAACATGTGCTTAGGATGCCTCAGGTTCTCATTCCCCAGACTTGTCAGTCCTTTGCCTAACACTTTTGGATTTTTTAGGCCCTGAGTCTACTGCTGCCATTACCGTTTGCCCCAGCAGAGGGAATCTTTCTAACCTTTCATCTTTGCTCAGCTACAACAGTTAAATGACTTTACAGAACACTACGTAAATCAATCAAGTTTTACTTTGCCACAGGACAAGACTTTTTATTATTTTCATTTTTAAAGAAACACCACATTCACCTGAAGTTTCTAATGCACTTAAGTATTTGCCCTGCACATAACTTTGCATTGTAAGGAGGCACAAAGTTAACAGAGATGAAAAATATTAAACCGTATTTGCCAAAGGTGTTTGGATGTGCGGGGGATGTTTGGGTTTTTAATAACTAAGTTCCTCCTGAGGCATGATATTCAAGGAGGGAAATCCTTATCCATCTTTAGAAGAGTCTGGCATGCACAGGTAGATAAATGTTTCTTTAAAAAGCAGGTTAAAAAGGTTGCTTTGTAAACAATGTTACCTGATTTTCTGGAGGTGACTAGATGGTGAGGAAGAAACAGACTCAGAAGATGAAAGTGGATATGACTTTGAAATAGGAGATAGCACCTTGTCAACACTCTGCTGTGAAGAGGCAAGGTACAAGTGGCTGGTGTCTGCAGAATAAAAATCCCACAGTAAGCATTAGTCAGTTATTTGTCCTACCATTTCTCAGATAAGGCTGCACATGCATAATTGAACCATGCAGACACCACCACTATAAGGCAACTAACATTCAGATCTTAACCTGACTTCTTGTGCTGGCAATTTCTTTATTTTGGGTTTGTTTGGTTTTCCTGTGGGCAATTCTCCTTTATAGGCCTTCACCATCATAAACTTACTCCTTACAAAGCCATGATTTTCATCACCCACACACCTATGCTCCCCCCAAAATGCAGCCCCTCTGCAAACACCAAATAATTTCTCTCCTGTTGGTCATTAGAGGAAGCAGTTATAGACCCGGATTTCAAGTTAAGGATGTGCTTACTAGCCATCAAAAGATAATTCTGGAGGTCTCTCCAAGGCAATGCTTCATTAGGAAATTCAACCTGAAAGGTTTTTATTACAGATTCATGAAAATAGGTGATGAAGGAGAAAGGAAGAAGGAAGAAAATCTTTGAAGATTTTATCCTCTTATCAACAGCTGTAAAGTCAGCACAGAAGGAAACAGAGTATAACTAGAGAGTCTTGAGTTTCCTATGAAACCAAGGTAAAAAACAAAATGCCTAAATTAAAAAGGCTTTTAATCAAATTTGCAAAGTCCAGTGCTTTGGTTAAATTTTACTTTGCCATTAAAATTCTCCTTTCTTGTGCAGCTGTACAGGTCTTTCATTACTAGACTATGAATTATAACTTTTCCCACGAGATACGATATTCACTCAGGAGGCAGGGGCTGTTTTTTTTTTCTTCTCTTCATAACTAAATAACTTTTACAGTAGTCAGTGCTAATTTGGCTCAAGAAATAGATAAAAAGCCACTATTACCACTCCTACACTTGAAGTCCTTTCAGATGGTCGTACAGAAGTGGACCCAACTCAGGGTGCAGAAGTCAGGATGCTTCAGACTAGGGGTTGCCCACGGATTTTTATCTCCAGACAGCCCCTATGCCCACACAAAACAGATGAACACCTTCTAGGGAAGCTGAGCACTAACAGAACAGGAGCCAGCAGTTATGTCATACTCATGCATCAGAACTACCTGTTAGTGGCAAAAACCCTCAGCTCACCCACATCTAATCTTTTACAAAATAATTTGTCAAACTTTCATGTGCAGAACAAATGGACAAGAACAGCATGTAGTACTTACACAGGTAAGTACTTAGTGTCTCCTCAGTGTAACACATACTGCCCGTCAGAAGACAGACGGCACACCAGTCATCCCATACCATTATCTACTACAACCTACTACTACTTTGAAATTATGTAGGATTGAATTTACTGATTCTCTACTAGAAGACAAATACCTGAGGTGTTTGGCTCATAGCCTGCTATCTGCAAGACTCACTAACCTTGCTCTTTCTCATCAGAAGGTATGAAGCTTGATCAAGTAATGATTAAGGTGAAAAATACTGATCAAGTAATAAGATGACAACCTGAATTTTCTCCTCAGAAACTAGTTCTTGATCTGCGTTACTGCCCAGAGACTGGAGACAGCAAGCAGGGGAAAGGAGAAAAGGATCCTTTCCTACTTTTAATAGGTTTTTACAGGATGACACACTTCTTTCATCCTTCAAAGACAGGTCCTGCTGACCATGAAGTTTTATTTCTGCATCTACATTTGTTGCCACTGTAACAATAACTGCCACAACTTACTCATGGTATGATAAAGTACTTCCTTCTCTTTCCTTTCAATTTCACAGGATACTAGGGCCTGTGAAGTAGTGGTTAACTTATCCCTTTTCATCTTTTCTACATCAGTCATTGCCGTTCAGATTTCCCACAGCCCACCTCAGCCAACTCTTTCCCAAACTAAGCTGCCTTTCTTGTATTTAACCCTTCTTCATGCAGAAGCTGTTCAGTATCTTTTTTTCGTTTTCTTACTGTCTCTTTTTTGCATCCCATTAAATCCGCTTTGAGCTAGGGCAACAAGAATTGCATGACTTGAGAAGCAGATGTGCAGCAGATTTGAAACAACATACTGTTGCTTAATTTTCAATTCTTTTCTATTTTGTTTGCTTTTCTGAATACTGCCCCTTTAAAAAAATAACCATAATTATTAGACACTGTGAAATTAATAGCAAGTTACAATTTTCCAAATACTAATCCCTTTCCCCTTACGATTTCAGAAATATTTGATAAAGGTGTCACAGGAAAAAGAACAAACAAAAGCACATCTGGACTTTTCAGATGGGAAAACTCAATTTAAGAGAAGCCAGATGAAGCAGTCTTCTGCTGCACACATTAACTACAATGTTAAATGAAAATATAGGAATACAGAGGGAAGGTTATTAAAACTAGGAAGTTACAAATAACGTTGCAAAGTAGTTATACTTGATTGCAACTTTTGAATGAAACTCTGCATATCATAAAGTTACACCCGCAGTGAATTATATGGTGTAATCTTCTCTTAAAGTTACCTGAAGTACAGTATGTTTAGCCTCCCTCAATCTATTTCTCCAGTATCTGCTTCCATGACGAAGTCACACTCCAAGGAGCTAGCATATTTTGCCTCTTTGCAATGAATAGATAAGTGAAAGACTATCACTGCTAAATATTTCTCTTACCATAGCACAAGAGAAACAATAAGAAAAAGCCCAATACCACACCACATTAACAATCATAGAATCATAGTTTGGACTGGAAGGAACCTTTAAAGGTCTTCTAGTTCCAATCCCCTGCCAATGAGCAGGGATATCCTCAACCAGATCAGGTTGCTCAGTGCCCCATCCAGCCTGACTTTGAAAGTTTCCAGGAATGGGGCATCTACCACATCTCTAGGCAACCTGTTCCAGAGTTTCACTGCCCTCATTGTCAAAACTCTCTTCCTTTTATCTAGTCCGCACCCTCATTTGGCTTAAAGCCCCTTGTCCTACTGCAACAGGCCCTACGAAGAAGTTTATCCCCATCTTCCTTATAATCTCCCTTTAAATACTGAAAGGCCACAATAAGGTCTCCCCAGAGCCTTCTCTTCTCCAAGCTGGACAACCCTAGCTCTCAGCCTGCCCTCATCATGACTTACCATCTGAAACTTTCTTGTTACCGAGATCTCTTTCCACTTTGGAAACAGGAGTAGAAGAAAGGCATTTTGAAACAGACGTTCTTCTGTGTGGTGGCGTTAAGGGATTTTTAAAGACATCAACTGACCCAGTTCTTCTGATGTCTTTTTCACCTATTGGACTGCTCAGAGGGGAATGCTGGGACCTGGGATTATCCTCAAGAACTTCATGCGGGGCAGACAAGGGTGGTCTACTGGTAGCACACTGTAGAAGTAAAGGAGACTGCATTTTTCTCTGTGTTCTGCTTGCAGCTGCATCCTGCATGACACTGCGTCGGTAGTTCCTGTAGGCTTCTTCCAAACACTCTGCCTCTTTTTCTAGTTCTTTTATTCTAGCCCGGGTTTGTGCCATACACTCCAGGTCAGAATCCAGAGAAACACTGTGTGGCTGTAGCTGCTGCCAATAGCCAACCGTTGGAACAGCATTTACCTTCATGACATCAGTCATAACCTGATTCTTCAGGAACGCACTATCCACATAAATATCATGAGGTACAGCTCTGTTACCAGTGAAGTCAAGGACAGAGCGATCAACAAGTGAAGGCTTTGGATTCCGATACACTTCATTTTCCAGAGCTAAATGATAGCAATGAAAGTGAGCGACAGTAAACAGTGAGGGCGGGAGACGATAAAATAAAAAAAGTCAAACATGGCATTCAAACTCCAATTTGATCAAAATTATTTTTACATGGAATTTGCTTAATTTTGAGAATTTAATTAGTTGATTTAAATGTATTTTTAATGTAGCTGCACAGCTGCAAATTATGACTGATTTTTTTTTAATATATAATTCTTCATGTAAAACTACATAAAGGGTATGCTCGACAATGTTATTTCTTAAATTATGCTTAAATGAAAAATAAAAATGAAAATGTCACCACTTTGGACACATAAAATCCAATCATGCTGTTAAAGGGTGAGGGATACAGGGCAGCCTACAAGTCTTAACAGTTCCCTTCTACTTAGATAAGAAAAAAAAAAAAAGAAGTAGAGAAAACCAACACAGTAAATAGGTAACGTTGCTTTGAGTTTGCTTATTTGTGGGTGGGTTTAATTATTTCTCCACAACTGCCAGTTAAATGGAACATTCTGGGGCTGTCTGCTTCCAAGCTTGCACTTTTATACTTCAGCAAGCTCAAAAGACCAATCTACCGGGTTGTATTTTTCTCAGTAAATAAAGAGCTTTGGTTTTATTCTACATAAATGGTTCTTCAATGACATCCTTAACTCTGATGCTAAATAAGAGTCTCTTCAGTACCTTCAGATATTTAACTAAAATTTATACTTGCTATTTTGACACTAACAAATTTCCAATTCCAAATGGTACCAATACCTGCACCATGCACGAAAATGTACATGTTGGTCTAGTAAATAATATGAAGTATTGATATACCTAACTATGGCGCAATCATTGAAGAATTTTTAAACTAAATATACATCCCAAAATTGTATTTGTCATACCCGATACTAGCAATCTGACATAGGCATCTTTAGAACTGGCATTTCTTCAGCAGAATGAATTGCTTTAGGCAATTTAGGCTTTTGCCTCTGTCTTTCTAATGCCCACACGAGGTGCGTAAGTGATTAGCCTTGACAACAACTGCTCAAAAGTTTGATTTAAATTTGCGAGGTATGTAATACAATTTCAAATTATTCTTATTACGAACATTCAAGAATCAAAATGCACTAAACCACAACTTGCCTCCTGGAAAACAGCAATTACGTTATCAGCAAACATTAATGTCTTTATGCTGAGGAAAAACAAATAATAAAAACATGCAAGTATTCAGGAAAGAATGTTTTTCCTTCTTCCTGTATGTATGTTTTCCATTTGTAGTAAGTGTACCTTTCAAAGTGGACTTTTAAATAGATTTTTATTTTAAAATTGAAATCTGCACACTGGTGTTGTATTAGTTCTATGTAACTGCAGGTTCTTAAAGCTTTTGGAAATTCTTACACTGGTTAGGTATGCGAACTTCTCATAAAGCACTGCTCCAATGTAAGACACAAACCTGCCTGTGTTTGTTTCACCTGCAGTTTCAGTTCTTCAACCTGCACATTTAACTTCCTGACAGTAGTTTCGGAGTCTAACAGCTGGGCCTTTAACTGAGCACAACGCTCAACCTATAGGACATCAAGAGAAAAACAAAATCAGCACAATTCAAACAAAAAGAGTAATCTCAGCTGGCTGAATACTAATTCCTGAACATTTTTCAGGTCCAGTCAAACCATATACATGTAATATCCTACTGAAAGTCAGTGCTGGCAACTTAACGACTTGAAAAGACATTTGGTTATGCTGGGTTGGTTGGAGCTTTTGGTATCATTTTTTGGTGGTGTTTGGTGTGTTTTCTTTCGAGTTGCTTACATAAAAGTAAACAGAGTATAAAAAAGCCCCAAAACGTAAACGGCCTACATAGGTACATAGATAAATACGAACAAGATGACAGGAAGAAGAAAGAATTTAAATTATTTAGAAAGAATAATTTACCTCACTTTGTAACTGCTTTTCCAAAGTCTGCCTATAACTTTCAAATTCATCCACTGCCAGCTTCTTAGAATGTTCCACTCTCCTCAGCTCCACTTGGCAGGCCAGATGCTCTGCTGAGGGCTGGCACAGCTCTACCCAGAAAGAGACATATTAGACAGTCAGCTGTAAAATAGTTAAGTGTGTACTTTTCTACATGATACTGCCTTCAAAATGTCAAGCTGAATTGTTTTTAGGAACATAACAAGGCTTTGTTTGAATAAAATACTTAGGGATCTTTTCCTTTTACAAAGGATGGAAATTTCTGTTGGTGTGGTCATCTAAGAACTAGACCCAGACCGTCCTATTCTGGAAGAAAAATGTACATCCTTACCTTACATAAGTGGGTGTACATCTCTATCCTCCCATAATCTCAAATGCACATTCAAAATAATTTGCATTTTGTAACTATAGTCAGGCAAGCACTTCAAAATAACAAGGCAATGCTCTTTTACTACTATTAACCATACTAATACCACGGTTAGAAATATTGCACTGCTTTTTTGAAAGGGTGAAAGGGATATTCTTCATATTATAGTCAACACTTAATTCAGGATTTCTACTACACAGGCATATTAAAGAAAATAACCTCAAATATCAAGGACTGTTTCATTTTCCACAAACATTAGCTGGGGTTTATTGCAAACCACTAGTAAATGTAACACAAAGAATGGATTGTAATGAAAACTATTTCTAAACAAATACTTGTAGGGAAACATAAACAAGAAAATTACTAAATCAGTCACACTGACTGTCTCGAAGATGCTGGTTTTCACTGCGAGTCTCATCCAACTGTTGCCTAAGGAGTTTATTCTGCACTTGGAGCTCCAATTTCTCTTCCTTCAGCAAAGGATAGTCTGACAACTCTTTGAGTTTTTCTGTCAACAACTGATTCTGTTTATTTAGCAACCGAACCTGGGCCGTCACTGACTCCAAATCCAGCTGCAGATAAAGAACAGTTTAGAAGCTTATGAACTGCTGTACTAAAGAATTATTTTTATTTCACATTTTATTTTTTTCTTTTTTTAAAATAGCTCAAATGCACCAACTATAATACAGCTTCTTTAAATTCATGTTTACAGTTACCTCAAGCTCTTTTGTACGTGATATAGCTTGCTTGAGTTCTTCCTTTTTAGAATTAACAGCAACAGCTTCTTCATGCAAAAGCAAAGCTTTCTCTGCAGGGAGGATTACAAATGCTGAATCAAAATTAGTAGAGCATTACAGTAAAAAAACTGTGTCAGCAAAAAGAGTTTAAGCTGCTAAGCCCAACATTCAATTTAATTCAAGACACAAAAATGACTGTATGCTATACACACTCCTTCAAAATTAAGTAAATCACACTGTGTGAATATATTCATATGCATACATATACTCCTTTAGAATTAAGTAAATCAAATTCTTATACACATGATACACCATTTCTTTCACATGCTCCTAAATTAAAAGTCTAAACATGTAATCTGTCCCAGCTCTCTTCCTTAAGCTCCAATTAAACATCTTGTGCACAATAAATGCAGAAGCTGGCAACCACTCAAGGGTATGGTACCAGACTGTACAGGAGTCCAATTAGAGAATGAATGAGTTAGTAGGACTTCAGAAGGAGATGGGAAACTGAAAAAGCAGGTATGCTTTGCAGCCTCTGTGTGAGGCAACAGCTCACAGTTCTCACTGCATTCTGAACAGTAAGGAATTGCTGACCTGTCACTGGAAGCTGCTACATATTTTCAAAATCTATTTTTATGGCTCTTCTGTCAGTTGTCCCACTGTTACTGAACACCGTGACTGTTCAGTAACAACAGTGTTTTGATATCTATTAGTGAAAGCTCTAGAGATAAAACAGCTACTTTACTAATCTCAGAGAGATGGTTACCTTTATTTTTTTTCTCATCTTCAGTAACTTTATTGGTTCTGGCTATGTATTCTTCTTTTAATTCAAGCTGATATCTAGAAGTAAAAAGAATTATGTACTCCAGTTTGCCCAGAGGGGTTGTGGAGTCTCCCTCTCTGAAGACATTAAAAATACACCTACACATGTTCCCACGTAATCTGCTGTAAGTAGCCCTGCCTTGGCAGGGCGATTGGACTAGATGAACTCCAGAAGTACCTTCCAACACTAGTGATTCTGTGATTCCCAAAGTATGTGTGTATACACGTGTGTGCATTTGTGTAAATTCCAGTTTTCTGAGACTAAACTATAATCACACAATTATTTATTGACAAAATCACTTACTGAAGACCCACTGAAACAGTTGAAAAGGACCCTGCCAATCACCTCATTCAACCACCTGCCAAAAAGCAAGACTCCCACCAACTCTTGAGCAGGTCACCTGTGGCTCTTCCTACCAGTCTTAAAAAACTCAAACAATGTATACTCCACCACCTCCCTGGATGACCTGTGCCAATGCTGCACTATCCTCCCAGGAAATTTTTTTTCCCCATGTCCAAGCTGAATCTCCCAAGACACAATTTAGAGTCCCTGCCATATGAATTCAAGTCACATCTGATAGTCCCAGTACTATTCTGCCAGACTTTTAGTAGACCGTCCCCACTTTCCTCATGACTTTCTTGAATTGGGGAGCACAATCCTGGGCATGGTATTTCTAGCACAGACTTCACCAATAGCTGAAGGGTATACTCACTGCAACACCTCAAAAGCAGTGACAGATGATGTCTTAAGCTTTCAAAGAGCATTTCTAAGCAAACTGTTTGAAACCATGCTCAAGCGGATGATAGCCAATAAAACAGGGTGATTCCATATGACAGAATCCCTCTCCAAAAATGGGGATGGGTTAAGATAAGAGCCAATCTGTCTTACAGTGAGCTAGGGTGCTTTCACCCTTTTTCCAAGAAACCTACAGTATCTCTTTAATGCTAATTTCCTCCCACGTCTTCTCTGCATTTGTAAAATGATCAGTTGTTTTAAGTATGGTTAAAAGAAGTCACTAATACTGTCTCAAATCTTTCTGTCTAAACATGCAACTAATGTCGCATCTCTTTCCCAGACAGCAACACAGAATTTAAACTGCAACATAATATAGTCTATAATAAAGAGAATTATTTCCTATAGCAAGCTTTTTCTGAACTTGATAGAACATTTTGTTTTAATAGCAAAAAGCTAAGCTAAGAAAAAAATTAAGCTGATTAAAACAAAAATGACTGCCTTTTTCAAAGTCCTTGCTTTGTTATACTTGTCAAAAGACATCCTATAGAATTTATTATTCTGTTTCCACAAGAAGTAGCATGTGTCCTATTAGAAACAAAAGAAAAAATTACTTTAAGAGGTCTGTCTTAAGCTTTTGGTCATATGTGTCCTCTATGTTCTTCACAGCAACCTCCCGACGTCGAAGTGCATCATCAATAGCTTTATTTTTCTCTTCCTGAAGTTTCTGAGAGCTGAAATATCCATAAATACGCAGACAATGACCAGTTATAGAGCCAAAACTAGTTTTGTTCGTTGTTTTGTTTTGTTTTGGTTTTTTTAATAACATTTAGAAACATCAAAGTGCAATGTGCTTGCTTGGAACATTGTAGCAATTTAAAATTATCATCAAAATCTGTCACTGTACTTCATTAAGAGCAAGGAGATGTGACAGAAATTAAATTGCCCTAATTAAAATCCAGTACCAATCAATTACGCAGCTAACCCAGGTTAACCCTAGCTCAGTTTCCCACAACAGAAATGCTTCAGAGGAGATAGTGCGAAGCATGCTATTCTACCAGCACCCTCTGCTGGGTTGTTAAAAAGCCTCAAACCTATGTTAGCAGGATACTCAATTTGCTATAAAAGCCAGATGACAAAGTAATTACATCAAGTAGTATTGAAAACCTGTCTACAAATGGTTTAGTTTTTTTTTTTTTTTTTTTTATTCAATGAAGGCAAAATGATCTTACTAAGAACAAGGTAAAAAAAACCAACCAAACAACCAATCAATCAAACAAAAAAAATGGCAGGATATTTTGCTTCTTTAGAAACAAAATATCATATATTTATATATATATGCTACATGAATGCTGTGGTTACATACTATGTTGGTTTTGTTGTTTTTTTTGTTTGTTTTTTTTTTTTAATTTAAGCACTTCAAAACAACCATCTGGTTCATTGCCTCCAATGTGATGGTGCACTGGTTTGGTTGGATGAAGTGGCATAGAAAAGAGCCCTAAATCATCTTTTTTTATGGGGTATCCCTGCTAACAGAGACAGTACACAATACCACCCAAAATGCAAAAGATAACTTCTGGGATATATAATCTATTTCAATGTCACAGAAGTAGCAACATCTTGAAGCATGCTTTCCAGAAAAAGGACAATAGCATCATTTAGCATTCTATATGCCTTTCAGCAACTTACACTTCAAATGCCTCAATTCTCTGCTTCAGTTCTGCCTCTTTGGTCCTTATGACTTCAATATCTTTCAGTAGACTTTGTCTCTGAGCATATATTTCCTTTGCTTCTATCTAAATCACAAAATATTATTTTTATTTTTACTTCATACTTTATACATGTATTTACTGTTTAACACATTCAAACTTTCAAAGATATTCTTCAGGAGTTGGTCTTACTCCAATAAATATTATTTATATAGTCATAATTTGAAGTAAGATCCAGGATCAACTGCCATTTTTTTATAATTCCTTATCTGCTTTTATCCTGAATAAAAATGGTTTGGATGGAGTCACTACAGTCTATCTGTAAACACTTTCCTTTTAAGAAATAGATTAAAACTTCTATAAAAGAAAAATAAAGTTAAAAAAAATTACGATGAAGATGTTCAAAACACTTGAAATTTTTTGAATAAACGATAGTTTTGTATGCTCCTCATAAAAACAAAATTGAAAAAGCAAATGCCAAAATGCCCTGATAAAGCATGATTTAAAACTGAAACTGAGTAAACCAGCAGTCTTTCCATTTCTGTAGTTCAACTTACAGAAATCAAACAAATTGTAAAAGGGATTCTCCAAGTGATGAACATGCTAATACCAAACTCCACATATCTTCTTAGCACACAAGTCATAATTTCTTTCCAAAGAAATAATAAATGCCTAAGAAGAATAAAATTATGATTTTGCCATATGGGTGCTCACATGAAGCTTGCAGCCATGGGCATTTGAGACAATGTTGAAAGACTCAGCTGCTGCTCCTGGTGCAACAATAGAGCAGTTGGTCAAGACATACTGCCTGGGCTTAAAGTTATCTTAGTAAAGGGTTAAATTACTTTCTATCTTTAAATATACTTCAACTTAGTAGAGCTCCTGGTCTCTGTTAAGAGTCTCCAGGTAAATGAAGCAAGTTGCACCAACAAGACCAACCAGATATTCATACACGATACTAGACAAATATGTTGATCTAGTAATCCTTTTTTTTGTTTTACTTACTGAATTGATTTCATGCTCACAGAAGAAGATTGACAGCATAAAACAGGTGGTCTTCTTGTAAACTTCCAAGGACATAACCACGAAAACAATTCATATCATAGTGATAAAATGTTTTCATTTTCAGATTGGAAGGAGGGCAATGTTAGATGCCATCTACATAGATAATAATCTATAGAGAGACCTGCATGATTGTTTTGCTAACTAATACCATGCTTCCATGGGGGGGAAAACCCAAAACAAAACCAAAACAAATTTAAAAAAAAAAAAAAAAAAAAAAAAAAAGCAACACCACAACAAAAATGTGGTTAGCAGTTGTGGATGGCTACAATTTGCATAGAGAGGTCTACTGCTGGGAGCAGGGAAATGGCTAGGCAAACAGGAAACAGAAAAGCAATCAAACTATTCCTCCAAAAACTGAAAAGCAATAGAAAATGGGAGAAGACATTTAGAACTACATACAAATTACTGTATGCTGCAGTAACAGTTACTGCTCTGGCAAGACACCAAGAGTTAACAGCCTGAAAGATGAACTCGTGAACAAATAGTGTTCAAAAAACCAAAATCAGATGACAGTTTATAGTAAAGTCAGTGGCTATTAACAATATACAACATATAATGACACAAAGAAATGGCATATGCATACCCTACAGTCTACATATTCCATTTAGTTTAGTGCTCCTCTGAGCTAAAATAATTCATAGTACAACTAAAAGCAACATTCAACTTATTAAAACAGATTTAAAAGTATTTATTACATTAAAATCCTTCTATATTAACTTGCAGAACTGTTTCTTTTCCAGCCTACACTCAATTCTTGCAGTTGCTAAATGCATTCCCCTAATTATGAGAGCATAAGTAAACTCAAGGCTTTCACTAATAAGCCAATTAAGATCTGAAGGCAAATCTCCCAAAGATAAAAGAACAGGTTAAGCAACTCCTCGAATCATTTTGTACTAGATTAAGGAAAAAATATTTGGAACTTTACCTCTTGCTGCTTTTGAAGCCTCTCAATAGCGTTCTTTTCACGAGAAATCAAGGCTTCGGCCTTTGTCTGATGTGCTCTCTCTAGCTCATGACGCAACTCAGAGATTTCTTTCTGGGTCTGCGCTTTCTCCTCCATCTTAATCTTTGCTATTTCAACTTCTTTAAAATGTTCTAGCTTTTACATAAAGAGGAAGACAGGGTTAAATAGGGCCATCTTCAAATTGACAAAGACAATCCCTCCCCAGACAATTCTAAATTTCACCTAGAAAGTCTTCTTACAAAATGATATCACAGTAATTTATTTTCATTGAGTTAAAAACATCTAAGCAACACATACTATTTGCATGTATCACACACTTTTGATGCATTTATCTGGAATCTCAAAGCAGATCTTACACAAAACTAATAGCTTTAGACAACAGCAGAACAGAGACCTATGAAAAAAAACAAAATGCAGGACTGGTACCCTGCTTGCAATTAAGGCATGGCCACACTCTTTAATTCCTCCTCTGATACTGTCTCTATTCTTGGTCCTTTTCCCAAAGAACCACTTCTGACTGATTATGCAAGAAATGGCAGAAGCAAACCCATCACAAATCGCTCAGGAACAACAGAAATTCACCTGGACACAAAAGAATTTCCGAACATGTAAAAAAATATATGCAGAACTCCACATAAAGAGGGTTACGGAAACAGAAGACCTGATTCACAGACTCCTTAGCACAACTGGAAAAAAAAAAAGTAAATGCATACAAGCAGGAAAACATGCATCTGGCAACTACACGGAAGAATTGTAGGGAACATTCCTCCATACAATGTGTGAAGTGCAGTATGTGCAAGAAAAAAGGTGTTTATTAAGAATTATAATAAAAAACTGGAAGAAAATGGAAAGCAAACATACAAGATTAAAGATGAGAAAAAAGAACAAAAGAATAGAGAATAACAGAAAAAGTATGAGACTGAAGAAAGCAAGGTTAAAGAGAGGAAAAAGCACAGTAAGAATGTCTAATCTGTGGGCACAAAATTTGTGAAAACAATAAAGAAATGGTGAGACAGTACAGTATCACTTATACAGACACAAACTGGTTTAGAAATGTGTTACAGTAATTCACATCACACTGCTAAGGAATCCATGCACAGTTAATTGGATTTAGAAATTATTTACAACTGGTTAAGATTCCAATCTCCTTTGTTTCAACTACTTTGCTTAAACAAAGACAAACTTAATGACACACAAATTAACATGTTTTACATGCTAAAAAGGCAGTGTCAGTTGGGGAATAAAGACCACAGGGAACACAAAGTTTCTGGCAATTTTAACTCCCCATTCTTTTACTAGTCTAGCTGAATAAATACGACTCAACTGATTTTATCAAACAGCTTATACGCAGAAGAATGCCTTTAAAAGTGTATCTAGGAATTTTAACTTCTTATCAGAGTATCATTTCTACATCCAAATAAGCTCTTAATCTTGACATAAATTTTTGGGAAAAAAAGCCTCATTTGAATGAACTACAGTTAATTTAATTTTTTTCTAAGCAAATAAAGTGCTTATTTTGACAGAAATTTAAGGGGAAAAAAAAATCCACATTTAAATGAACTGCAGCATATTCTTCTGCTCCATTTTTCAGACATAAGAATTACTGAGGGCTGATGTGGCAAAAAAAAAAAAAAACAACAAAAAACAAACTAATTTTATTCACAAAATAGAGAAATTCTCTAAAAGAGCTGTCTTTAATTTCAGAAATAAAAAAAAGAATTCATAACATTGTCTGTTATGATTTTAGTGTTTCTGTGTAATGTTTTGAAAGAGTATGCAAATTCTCATCACTATTAAAAATTAAAGATTTGTCAAGCTACACAGCAGCAATTCACACCTCTCAGTTGCTACGCATTACACTGAAATTCAAGCTTCAAAATCATAACTGGGAAGGAAAATTAATAGTATGACTAAGCAGAGTAAACATCTCTCCATAAACCAAAATAAAAAAGCAAATATAATTTACCAAATTACAACAATCAAAATAATAAGTTGTGTTATAAATTAACATCAGAACAAAAAGCTTAACATTCTGTGCACATTCAAAAAAAAAAAGGAATGGAAAATACACATATGCGACGCCATCAAAATAACAATGGATATTGGATTAACTTAGCCTTTTGTGTTTGCTGTAACTCACTATTAGATTTCTTCTTTCAATTTACATTAAGCATTAAAAGTTTGCAATGTGCAAAGTCAAAATTAATAAATGTCTCTCTCAAATTCAATGAACAGAGTTATACCTTTTGACACATCTCCGCTTCAAACTGCTTCTCTATTTCTTTTCTATATTCATGAAGTTTAGCTTCTAAAGATTCGTATTTCTGATGCCGGGGATAAGAGTCTGCAAACTCTTCATCAATCAGCTGAAGCTTCTCAGCTATAAAAAGAGCAACATATCCATCATAACTTAAGACACCATAGTTATCTTGCCAAAGACTGTAGGAACCTGTTTCTCTGTAGGAAGCTCCTTAGTCTACCTAAATAGCATTGTCATAGAAAGACAAACCTGTGTGGTACTGAAGCAGAGGCAGCACAGAAACACATTTATCAGCTTTGTGCCACACAACACATATATTCGAGGAGGCACTTAGCTGTTTAGGCACTATTTGTGGTATTATTACATAGTCATTCATTCTCTTTACCATGGATGGATAAGAATTTTCTTCTGCATGTAACATTAAGGTGTTTTTTATTACTAATAGCATGCATATGTATCTTAATAGCATGCAATATAATTCAGGAACTCCCAATATATGCCTGTCACTGAAACACTACTATAGGAAGATAATCAAGACACTGATTTGAAATTATGTTTTTCAGAACATAATCCAGAATATAACTCTAATAATCTGTCTAACATGTTACAGGTGTTAGGTAAAAGCCTAAGAAAATATTTGAGTGATTAAAAAAATAATAATTGTTACAGGACTTTGGCCTCATTTTAAGAAAGGTTAGAAAATCAACATATTAGTGACAGGTATGACTTTTACTGATAACTACTTCAGGCTGCATTTGAGTAAGCAATGAATGAATATAATTAATAAAATTTAGAAATCAATACCATCTATCAATATGAAAATATCTGGGGAGACTTCTGTACAGAGTCGTACCAAAACTTACCAAGAGATTCTCTGTAAGGAGGCACTGAGTTTGTCTGAGTTTCTGTGTCACGAGTTTCCTTGCTTAGATGATGCTCTGTAAGCCCAATTAAAATCTGCATAAGAAAACCTGTCAAGATCAAATATATTAGTTAGGTCTGATTTCATACCAAAACTGAATTTGAGACTGTAATTAATGAAATCATCATAATTGTACAAGAAAACCTATTCACTTTATGGAAAGAACCAAGTATTTAAGTAAAAATCAATACTAGTAAGATCTTAAGACTTTGTTATAAGCATAATCCAGTCCACCTCACCCTGCAAAGGTTGTCCTTTTCCAACTTTTCCCTTCACTCATGTCTCTGATTTCTGAGGTCATTTGAGAGAGCAGATTTTTACTACTTTAATTAGGAGGTCACTATGCAACACGGTTTCTGAAGCTCAAGCTACCTTAGGCTATACAATACAGCTAGATTTCATCATACAAACATAAGAATTATTTCTTATATAAAACAATGGAAAGTCAATTAAATCTTTAACTAGCTTTTGAGTACATTAGCAAGCTAATACAATCAGTTACAAACACAATCCAAAGTCTGAGTTTGCTGAAGTTAGTGTGAAGAGCTTCAAGAGTGTTATATTTCATACCTGATTACAGATGTTTTTCATATATCTGCTCAAGTCATTTATTTTGTAGGTGAATATTAAGACTTAATTCACGCCGCAAATAGCAGTTGGATAATCCTGAACTGTAATACTCATAATCCTGGTGTACTGCAAGTTTCAAAATCTGACTGAATCTATATTACTCCATACCAACATACACTCAAGAAATCTGAATTTCTATTGCTTGCATCTTAACAAAAAGGAAGCTGATACAATTATCCTTGTCTGCATCATGTATGAACATCTTGTACCTTTATTCTCCTTCTGAGTTTCCAAAGTCTGTAAAAAATAAAAGATGTTTTAGACAGTCTATTTCATTACCACTTTAATTTAAGCTTATTTTCAAAATCAAAATAACATTACCAGTGATTTGTAAAGACTGGACTTTGGACTGATCCTCATCAATTGGAGAAGATCTTGCATACTCCACAGCTTTGGGGGGGGGAGAGAGGAGGGAAGAGGGAGAGAAGGAGAAGAGGGTCATTTAAAAAAGGTTAACTAATTTAAAATGATTTCAAATATGTAATAGGCACTATTTTACATTTGTAGAATATCTTCCATTCAAGAAAGATCTATTTATCACCTTGTAAAACAATTTTCAGTGGCCTGCTATCCTGGTACTTCATTTACTTACTTCTACTACCAAAGACATACAGCAGTCAGGAGGTAGTTACATGATCAACTGAAGCTGTGAAAAGAGACAGTTTAATCTCCTCTCCACCCTGAATACATGCTTTTGCATTATACTCTTCTTGCCCCTTTTCTTATCACGCCAGTCAGAGAGCTCACTAACCACCCACTAGGTCAAAAAATTAATTTTCAGTTAGAAACAGCTTCACCCCATCACACACTCATAGAGAATAAACAGAGAGAGAGGGCAGGGACTGTCCTTTTCAGCCACAGCTTTTAGGCGAAACAGCTTAAACTGACCATGAACCACATTTTTCAGGGAACTGAATGGCCAGACAAGAGGTTAGCTTTAATAGCGATCAGTTCCTCAAGTGCTCTGTCACACAGTCTCACAAATAGTCATGTCAGACTGCGGCTTTGGGTGAAGGAAGTGCAATTTTAAGAGGCTTGTGCTATCTCTCTCCAGAACAGCATCATTCGCTTATTGCCAGCATTTATGAAAACGGCCCTGAATAAAGAAATCCTTTGTGGCGATGATCAGAAGCTATACTTATGTTTGTATTTCACTATCATAAAAAGGAATTTAATTTTTTTTTTTTAATTTTGTTGGACTATGACAACCCCCAGAAAGCAAAGCTCACAGAAGTCTTGGAAGAAGTAAATTACTGAACTTACCTTATTCTTTTCTAAGCCACTTTCTGGAAAGAAAACAGAAAGTGAATACTCATAGCCACATCTTTGTAGATGATCTGCTACCAAACTGTTAGAAGCTGTGATCAAAAGTGAACTCTCTTCATTTGGAACAGCCTGTGGCTGAAGCTCTCCACTTAAAATTGGGTGCATTAGCTCATGGATTAGCCGGTTTCGCAGCTGTGTCTGATACACAAAAGACATTATAATCTCAGTTTACATGCTATTTAATGAGTTTTTACTTTTCAAAATTCACAGTGAGTCTCATATTACTTGCACAAGTTACATTACAACCTATGTAACAGAAATGGGCAGGCTAGCTTTGACAAAATGTTGAATAGTGCTTTGGGCACTTTGCCTGTCTTCAGACATTCCAACGGCGGCTACAGGGAACTTTGACTTTCCCTCACAAAGTATCAAATGTAGAACTGAAAAGAAGTATTGTTATGTCAAGAACTCACATAACCTCCACTCTAGTACCACCACCTACAGTTTTAGATCACTGCCTTCCTGTTCTCCTTCTTGCTGGCTCAAATAAAGCCTGCCTGATGTGGCCTCAATCTCAGGTGTACTTGGAAAACTCACTAGTCCTATTCTGAGTCTCATATCGAGAAGCTGCCAATACCATCACAAAACCAGATGAGAAAATAAACAGGAAATTCAATGTTTTTAATATAAATTTTACAGGGAAGCAAGAGTACTAGCTTAAAAACCTTACATGCACTAATAATAATTAAATAGCATTTTTATTCATTATTTGCATTCTATAAAATTACAATAGAGCAAAAAAAGTAATAAGAAATCAGAAAGTCTCCCTCCTACACAAGGAAGATGTATGATTTTCATTATATAATTACAGAAATTGTTTATAGTGTACTAAAAGACTACAACAGAAACAGCGTTCTAAGCTTTCAACAGCAGGTACGCAACAGTGACAAAGATGACTGAAGAAGTAGCATCTCACGAAATCAGGATAAAATACTTACCAAAACTTAAGAAATCTAAATCATCAGACCAGCCTGATATTTTAGCATGTCTTTCCACAGAAATTAGGCTGACAACAGAAATTAAGACAACTGAAAAACTGTTTTCCTTATTAATTTCTGAACTTGTCCAGTTTCAGTCAACTTGGACAGAGATGATATTGTCCCAAAAACAACCGAGACCAGCAATATCTTACACATCTCGTGACAAAGCACAGGTGCAAAACATAAGGCTAAATCACCATCCCTACTATGGAAAAGGAAGGCAGAAATCAGTTGTTTACATGTTGGCCATTCAGCATACCTGCAGCTCCAGATCCACTCTGCCTCTTATCAGCAGAGACAGACAGATAAGACCACAAGGAAGTTGAGAACATTCTCATGAGAAGATGTAATCCATAAGAATCCATAAGAAATCAGTAAGAATCCATAACTGTATTAATCCTTCAGCTCAGAAAAACTAAAACTGTATACTCTTCCATACAAGGAAAATGAAGCAGGAAAATAGACTTAAATAGCTTGCCACCTGACAGACTATTACTTAAGTCAGACAAGACAAGAAATGGTTCAAGAACTGCAAGCTTTGTACGGAAATCACGGAGGGAAAAACAAGTTGCCCTGAAAAAGAGAATTGTTGGCCATAAGATTATCAATGGCATTCTTCAAACACAGATTTTAACTTCATTGAATTTGACACAAAAAGCAGGAGTTACAAATTTTGCTGGTGACATAAAGATGCGTACAAACGTACAGAAAGATCAAGACTTAAAAAAAAAAAAAAAGGCAGCCAGATGATTTTTAAAGACTAGCAAAACAATGAAACTGCATAAAATACATTACAGCATTTAAAGCCTGATACAAATTTCTGCTGTAACACAAAGGATTTCTTGTTTGGAAAAAGCGAGATGTGGTTGCAACAATCAAATAATGACAGCACTCTAAATGCAACATGCTTCAAGAAGAGATACATGCAGCCTTTCACAGACTCTCACAAAAATAAGAAAGAGTTAACAACATTTTAAACTCTTGTCTGGAAAGCTCACAGCAATCACAATCTAATTCCTTTAAAACAAGGGTGAAAGACTTCAAAGTGATGCAGAGGACTGCTGGGGTAACCAGCAATGAGACTACTGCCCCTCGACTTGCTTAGCTAGCACTGTAGAACAGAACCCTGAAGAAAACGTGTGACTGCTGCCTGTAAATCCTCAAGAAGAGTAAGAGCTATGTAAACTGAAGGATACTTCCAACTCAATAAAAAGGCCAGAGCAACCATAAATAAACCTAGGCTACAAACCAGAACAAAGTTTCACTCTTGCGCACAACCATAGTCTAACATATTCTCCTGAGAAAGCAGACGCGAAGAAATCAGCGTAAATGATTCTATGATTCAAATAGTTTTAAAACAGAACTGTAGTATTTCAGAATAATTCCTATAGCGAGCTTATTTACAGTAGCTAATAGACTCTGTGACCTATGAAATCCTTTCCAATCCTGTATTTTCACTTACTCTTTTCCCTGCTTGACTTTTTTCATCAAGCATTAAAATTCGAAGACCTTATACAGACCTTTAACCCCCCTGAAAAAAACTCAGACTAACCCACACAAAAAAAGCTGAATATAAATTAGGCTGTGGCAAAAATAACACAACTGGGGAGAGGGTGAAACACATTTATTCAGCATGACTTTTAGTGCTTTCAATGTTAAGCAGTACAGTGCACCACAGGCAGCACCTGCTGAGAATAAAACACACCTTAAGTGTGTCCAGTACACCTCGGTTCTTAAAAGTCTGATAGAGCCTTTTCCGGAGTTCATCCTGGGACAGCGTCTCCTTTTCAACCGAAGCCATCCTGCCCTACAATACCAGGAAAGAGAAACAAGGAAGCAAACAAAAAGGCGAATTACTGACTCCCAGCTCGATCCACGACCGGCGAGTGTCCCACCTGCCCGGCCTCTCTCTCAAGCAGGCCCAGGCTTTGCCGGGCAGACTCCCACTACCCACAGGGAGAGGGGCCGGCCTCGACCCTCCAGTTCCTGCCTGAGGAGCGGCGGGGACTCCCCGTGCGGCGCCGGCAACCCGTGCAACCGCCCTCTGCTGAGCGCGGCACGCTGCACGCGTTGACCCACCTACTCCGACTGCGTGAGGGCGGTCCGCGGACGCTGAGGCGTCACGGACGCGCCGGAAGCTGAAGGAGCGCTTCCGGGAGGCCGTTGAGAGCCGTTGGAGACCGATCGTCGCGAGGTAGGCCCTGGGCCCCTGCGGGCGTAGACAACCCTTCTCTCCTGCCCCATTCTCCCGTTCTCCCTTCCTCTTTCCCTCCCTTCCCCGCTGGTTCCGCTGGCAGCTCCTGCGGCACCTGGCCCTTCCGCTCGGGACGGCAGCCCTGAGCGGGCCTCAGGGTGCTGGAACGCGGCGGCGGGGCGACCTGCCCCGGCTAGCTCTGGAGTTCCCGGGGATGGGGACTGCAAGGGTTGGGGGCCTTGAGCAACCTGATCTAGTGGGAGGTGTCCTTGCCCGTGGGAGGGGGTTGGAACTGGATGAGCTTTAAGGTCCCTGCCGACCCAACCGTTCTGTGCTTCTATGGAGCCGGGCTATGGAATTCAGCCATCTACCACCCTTCCTTTTTCAACCGCCTGTTTGTAGGGCCCCTGAGGGAGAGACAGGCGAGGAGAGTCTTCAGGGACAGATGCACCACACTACTTCGCGGGATCGTTGCTGTCCAAGTCACTGGGGGGAATGTCAGGGGATAGATCAGTGAGTTGTAGAGTAAGCATTTTTAGGCAGTAGTAACTTAGGTTCGCTTCCAGGAGATATTTCACTTCATGAGCATGTTTTCTCCCCCTATTTGAGCATAAATGTGCATGCATAGGAAAATGTTCATCTCTTTTTAACCTATGGTAATTATGAATAGAAAGCATGTTGGCTGATTTTTAAGAGCACTGTCACATAGATTAAGAGTTTGGCTGTAGACCCATCAGCATGTCTGTCTTTTTCTTGTAAGGAGCATTACTTTGGAGAATGTCTGGAAGTTTCTACTTTGTGATAGTTGGTCATCATGATAATCCCATATTTGAAATGGAATTTCTGCCTCCTGGAAAAGTGGAGTCTAAGGTGTGTTTTTTCCCCTGTGATACTCCTATGTTGTAATTGTGATGCTTTTTCTTTTATAATTTTATGCTGCATTGGAAGCATGAGCAGCATTTTGTTTGAAGTGTTATTAGTGTCTACTGTTTTCTTCTTTTTTACAGAAACTTTGTCATAGGGAGTAGAACTCTGGCATTCTGGAGTGTCTTAGAAGTTCTTTGTCAGATCATACTAATTCTTCATGAAACATGGTTTCCTTAAATATTTGATGCTGTATGGTGAAGAATATATGTGCTAGTCATGCTTGGTCATTGCTCTTGGGCGTAGAGGTTTTAGAATAGCTGTTTATTATTTAATGCTTGTGTCATTCTCTAAGGCTTCTGAAATAGTTATAAGGTAAAGTGAGGAACATATGTTTGAAAGTTCTATTTAGTCCTTTATTTTTGTATGCTATAAACCATCTTATTTTTTAATCATCCTCATTAGTCATATTTGCTTTTAAGTGAGAAAGGTTTAACGCCTTTATTGATAAATATAAGTTTTTAAATGTGAGAAACGTAAGACTATTGAGTAAGTAGCATTTCCAGTGGGAAAAGAACAAATCTGATAGTACATCAAAGAAAAAATAGATTGCAGAATAAAAGGCCATGGATCTGTGAGTTTGTCCAAAAATTGAAGTCTGTGCTGTCACTGATTTGAACAGCATGGTGTTATCTGTATTTTGAACTGGTGTCAGATTAAGATGAGGCTGGTTGAACCAGAATCAATGAGTGTGGGGATGTGTCAGAGAGCGGAAAAATTCATTTTCTGCATTCTGCTATTGGAAATAGCTTGGCTTCGGTAAGCTTCTTGTCTGACTGAGGTTGAAGTACTAATTTTTCTCCTAAGAGAGAATCTAAATTTAGTGTACAATGAAGGAGAACTATTAGACGTTCATGCTTTGCCAATTGCCGCTTCTGTTTCTGAAACATGCCATTAAAGAATTAATTCGGTTCAGATGCACCTAGTAATGGACTTCAGATAAAGTGGTTTGCATAACGTACATGGTAAATCAGCATGAGCTTTTGCCCCTTAAACTTCACTACTTAGTCTCTTCCTCAGTATGGTTTAGTGGAACTTACAAAGCTATTAATGCCCTGAGCCAAACTTGGTTTGGGGGAAGACATAGCGCACTGAGAGAAACAGTGCAAGACCACTTATGTTTCCAGTCTAATACAAGCTTACAGTATGGTTTAGTCCCACATTTCTTCTTCACAGGTGTCCTCTGATGTTATAGTTCACATGCAAAGTAAATGGCTCTTTGTCTACAAAACTTTTGGAGCATTGGGGCCAAACACTGTGATCAGTGTTGTGAAGGTCATTGATGTTTATTATAGGAAGAGGTGCAATTTACATCTGCAAGCATACTTTTAATACAAGTTGCAGGAAGCTTTCCTGCACAAGCTCTTAGGAAAAATTGGGATTTTAAAATCCCAATAGAATAAAACAATCCTATGTTTCTAGGCAAATAACCTTAAAACCCAGAATCTTTAGGTTATAATTTTATCAGTGTATCTGTCCTCTGTATTTCTCTGCTTTCCCCATCTGCCCCCCAACTTTTACGCATTGTAATATTTTTCAGTGTTTTAACATGTTTTACAATGTTTTACATTTTAACATTTACACATTTTAACATTGTAACATTGTATGCTCAACTTCTGCCAATTTGTCAGAGACATTATGGTGCAAAAAATACTAAATTGCTGTAAATTTCACAGAACTAGGTGGCTGGAAAGCAGAGAAGACGACTTCTATGAGGGCCTCTGTTGTGGAATAAGTTTGCAGTCAGAGATTACTCATTGTTAAACAAAAGAATTCATGCTTGAATTCATTCCTGAGGCATAAATACAGGCTTTATTGGTTTTACTACTCTCATGGCTGGTTTTGTGACGACTTTTTTATTATGACCTTTTTCCTCTCTTGAAACTAAGTATCGTGATAATAGGTACTAGTTTCACTTACAGGATGGCATATATGTAAGAGAAAAGAATGGTGTATATATAACTAGTTGTTTAACAACTTGAGCAAATTATTGTTTACATTTCACTCCTTTCACTGAAATACTAATCCTTTGTCTTCTGGAAATACATTAGGATGATCATCGGCATCTCAACCAGTTCATTGCCCATGCTGCTCTTGACCTAGTAGATGAGAACATGTGGCTTTCTAACAACATGTATCTGAAGACTGTGGACAAGTTTAATGAATGGTTTGTTTCGGCTTTTGTCACAGCTGGACATATCCTTCCCTCTTCTCTTTCCGTATATTTATATAGATAAATTCTTTTGCCAGAAAGGGACAAGTTAGATAAAATGAGTTTGGAACAGATTTCACTGGCAATTATAACATCACTGTTATAATTAGAAAGAGTCACCAGCTTCAGGATAAATTAAGAAGCACAGCAGGTGTTTTAAACTGGGACCTGTTGGAAAGGTGGATTTTTCCTTTTGGAAGAGCTGAAATAGCCTAACGAAATGTGAAGCTCACCTGAAATAGAGGGAAGAGGTATGACTTGGAGCAAGCTTTCATGATTCTCTGTTCTAAGCCCTTGAATAGTGCTAGACAGGAGAAAGAGGGATAAACATGCTTGGTGTCCATCACACCCATTTTGACAATGCAGTGTCAAGGCTCTATCTCATATACAGAAGTGTTTGTTGTGAAACATTTGATATACATGGCAAGTAACGTTAAATGTCATTTTAACATTTATGGCAAAGCTGCTGAGAGTGTCATCCCCATTCAGAATTGTGTAGCTTTGAAAAGAATAATCTTGACTAGAGAGGTGATTATTTTCAAATAATCACCCTATTTTCAAATAGAGGAATTTTTGAACATGAAGGTAATGCTTTCTAAATTTCACTGCTTCAGTTACTTCTTTAAAGCTTCCTCCTATAGAGTCACTGCTATTTCATGTACGGCTAAACATTTTAAGTGTATGCAGAATTAGGTGTAAATGCTTATCTCAAGATATGTTAAATGTCTCTCTTCTTTGTGAAAGATAAATTTTTCTTAATTGCTTTACATATGAGATTTATAATGCTTCATGATGTAAGGCAAGAAGATGGAATTAAGAACTTCTTTAATGACGTATATGACTTATATATAAAGGTAAGAACCCACTTCCTATGGTCTCACGGCAGTACTTCTAGGTGTGTTCTGCTGTAGATGCTCAGGCATGCCTGTATTAGCATGTTTTCTCATGGGGGCCAATGTAAGTGGAGAAGAACCCATACAGTCCACATGAGCCAGAGTCGATGACATGTGACATAAAGGCTGTGTTTTCCATTATACAGAACAGATTTTTCTGAATTGTTATAAATTGTGCTCCTTCAGAACTTATGCTTCATGTTAGTCCAGTGATCTTGAGGCAGTATTGTGTCATTCATGGGACTAGGGAAAACAAAGGGCTGTTGTACAGAAGCCTGATGAAAGTGCTTTGCTCTCGAAACAAGTGGCCCATGTTCTCTCAGCCTGGAGGTACTTCCACTAGATGGGGCAATCACAAGAACCCATTGGAAGAATTGCCATCTTGGCCTCCTCTGGGCGCTCAACTGACACTTATTTCCAAACCAGAAATTTCCACCAGAGTCATGATGGATTTGCTCTGAGGAGCTGCTATAAAGGATGGCTGCACATTCACAGGGTGAATGCAAGGGCCTGGAAAGCGAGCAATTCTTCAGGAGCTTCCTGTTCTCAAGTGGCTTTAAATAAGCTGAAAGCTAATAGTAGCTGTCATCTGAAGTAACATGTGCTAGTGCTGGGCATTGTGTTTATTGATGACTTTTTCTTTTTTCCTCAGTTTGCAATGAATCCATTTTATGAACTTAATTCTCCTATTCGATCCAGTGCCTTTGAAAGGAAAGTACAGTTCCTTGGGAAGAAGCACCTGTTAAGCTGAATTAACAAATTTCCTGAGTGCTTTTTCCATACTTCCCCGATTATTTAAACTGTAGTTCTGGTTATTTCTCAGCATGTTTGATATTCATCTTCTGAAGATTGACAGACTGGATGCCGAAGAAGCTTTTTTGTTGTTGCTGCCAATAGAGATCAGAACAGGAAAACTTCTCTGGTTAAAACTTAAGAAGTTTCCTTTTATGTGCTATGAAATAGGTACAAACTGAGACATGTGGGTGCCAGTGCATATGCAAAATATAAGCCTCTTAAATGCAGTGGGACGAAATCAGATCTAAACACAAAAAACATCTCCAGTCATGCAGTTTAATATAAATAAATAATAAAAGGGAATTCTTGACTGTTTGGCCTAAGGGGTTAATTTTGTTATACACTTTTCTTCTTACAGATGTTTGCTAGAGAACATACTCTTCAGACTAATCAGACTAACCTTACGCTTTGTGGTATTAAATTAGGTCCATGTTTATATTGTAATGTGTAATGTATGTATTACAAAGTGTTTAATAAAAAGGGTGTATCAGCAAAGTTTTGTCTTCAATATTTCAATTTGGGAAAAAAAACTAATGTTTTAGAGCTTAAAATTGAAAGCTTGAAACTTGATAGATGTTTAAATTAGTGATGCATGTTTAGCTGCAGCATTGCATCATGTGAAATGACTGAAGTAGCCCGTAGCACCCATGTCTTGCCTGGCATCACAGAAACATGGTGGGATGGCACCTATGATTGGTGTGTTGGAATGGAAGGTTACCGGCTCTTTAGGAAAGACAGGCCTGGCAGACGGGGAGGGGGAGTTGCTATTTATATTAGGGATAGGCTAGAGAGTATGGAACTCTGTCTGGGGACAGGTGAACAGTCGACAGAGAGTTTGTGAGTCAGGGTTAAAGGAAGAACAGCGATGGGTGACATTATTGTGGGGATCTGTTACAGACCGCCTGACCAAGGGGACTTGCTGGACGAAGCGCTCCATAGGCAGATAGGAGCAGCCTCACGCTTGCAGGCCCTTGTTCTCATGGGAGACTTCAACCACCCTGATATCTGTTGGAGGGATGGTACGGCCCGGTACAAGCAATCCAGAAGGTTCCTCGATTGTGTGGAAGACAACTTCCTTCTGCAAGTAATAGAGGAGCCGACAAGGAGAGGTGCCATGCTTGACCTCGTCCTCACCAACAGGGAAGGGCTGGTTGGGAATGTGATGCTCCAGGGCAGCCTTGATTGCAGCGATCATGAGATGGTTGAGTTTGAGATCCTCAGGACAGTGAGAAGAGCGTGCAGCAAGCTCACTGCCCTGGACTTCAAGAGAGCAGACTTTGGCCTCTTCAGGAACCTGCTCAGTAAGGTTCCATGGGATACAGCCCTAGAGGGCAGGGGGGCCCAAGACTGTTGGTTGATATTCAAGGATCACCTGCTGCAAGCTCAGGAGCGATGCATCCCAACTAGAAGGAAGTTCAGCAGGAGGGCCAGGAGACCTCCTTGGATGGATAAGGAGCTGCTGAGCAAAATTCGAAAGAAAAAAGAGGCTTATAAAAGGTGGAAGCAAGGTCAGGCGGCCTGGGGAGAATACAGGGATGTTGTCCGAGAAGCTAGGGACCAGGTTAGGAAAGCTAAGGCCCATTTAGAATTAAACTTGGCTAGGGATGTTAAGGATAACAGGAAGGGATTTTATAGGTACATTGCCGATAAGAGACAGGTTAGGGACACCGTGGGCCCTCTCCAGAAGCTATCGGGAGAACTGGCTACCCTGGATTTGGAGAAGGCTGAGGTTCTTAATGACTTCTTTGCCTCAGTCTTTACGGGCAAATGCTCTGACCACACCACCCAAGTCTTGGAAGGCAGACGTGGGGACGGTGAGGGTGGGGACCCTGGGCCCACTGTGGGGGAGGATCTTGTTCGGGACCACCTTAGGAACCTGAATGTATACAAGTCCATGGGACCTGATGAAATCCATCCAAGGGTCCTGAAGGAGCTGGCAAATGAAGTTGCTAAGCCACTGTCCATCATATTTGAAAAATCATGGCAGTCAGGTGAAGTTCCCGATGACTGGAAAAAGGGAAATATAACCCCCATTTTTAAGAAGGGAAAAATGGATGAGCCGGGGAATTACAGACCAGTCAGTCTCACCTCTGTGCCTGGCAAAATCTTGGAGCGGATTCTCCTGGAAGGCATGCTAAGGCACATGAAAACCAACAAGGTTGTTGGTGACAGCCAGCATGGCTTCACTAAGGGGAAATCCTGCCTGACCAATCTGGTGACCTTTTATGAAGGGGCTACGGAACTGATGGACAGGGGCAGAGCAGTTGATGTCATCTACCTGGACTTGTGTAAAGCCTTTGACACTGTCTCCCATGACATCCTTCTCTCTAAGTTGGAGAGACATCAATTTGATAGGTGGACCACTCGGTGGATAAAGAACTGGCTGGATGGCCGCACGCAAAGAGTAGTGCTCAGTGGCTCAGTGTCCAGCTGGAGACCAGTAACGAGTGGTGTCCCCCAGGGATCGGTGTTGGGACCGGTCTTGTTCAACATCTTTGTGGGTGACATGGACAGTGGGATTGAGTGCGCCCTCAGCAAGTTTGCCGATGACACCAAGCTGTGTGGTTCGGTTGATACATTGGAGGGAAGGAATGCCATCCAGAGGGACCTTGACACGCTTGTGAGGTGGGCTGATGCCAACCTGATGAAGTTCAACCATGCTAAGTGCAAAGTCCTCCACCTGGGTCGGAGCAATGCCAGGCACAGCTACAGGTTGGGCGGGGAGGAGATTGAGAGCAGCCCTGCAGAGAAGGACTTGGGGGTGTGGGTTGATGAAAAAATGAACATGAGCCGGCAGTGTGCGCTTGCAGCCCAGAAGGCCAACCGTATCCTGGGCTGCATCAAAAGGAGTGTGACCAGCAGGTCGAGGGAGGTGATCCTGCCCCTCTACTCTGCTCTCGTGAGACCTCACTTGGAGTATTGTGTGCAGTTCTGGTGTCCTCAACATAAAAAGGACATGGAAGTGTTAGAACAAGTCCAGAGGAGGGCCACGAGGATGATCAGGGGACTGGAGCACCTCTCGTATGAAGATAGGCTGAGAAAATTGGGGCTGTTCAGCCTGGAGAAGAGAAGGCTGCGTGGAGACCTCATAGCAGCCTTCCAATACCTGAAGGGGGCCTATAGGGATGCTGGGGAGGGACTCTTCATTAGGGACTGTGGTGAGAGGACAAGGGGTAATGGGTTTAAACTTAAACAGGGGAGGTTTAGATTGGATCTGAGGAAGAAGTTCTATACTGTGAGGGTGGTGGGGCCCTGGAATGGGTTGCCCAGGGAAGTTGTGAATGCTTCATCCCTGGCAGCGTTCAAGGTGGGGTTGGACATAGCCTTGGATGGCATGGTTTAGTGGGAGGTGTCCCTGCCCATGGCGGGGGGGTTGGAACTCGATGATCTTGAGGTCCTTTCCAGCCCTTACTATTCTGTGATTCTGTGATTCTGTGACTTTAATCCTAATTCACATATAGAAGAAAACTAAACTTCTATGTTTAAACCCATATCTTTCCATTTTCTCTGCAAGTGTTGGAAAGAAAATATATTAAGAGTAGGATCTTTGAACCATGAATCTCATTTGTTGATGTTTCAGAAAGGCATTATTTGGCCTGTCTGGCTACTACTCCATTGTAAAATGTGGTTAGGGACTCTTCTGCAAAACTCACCACCATTCCAAACCAGTAATTTTTAAACTGGCCGTTTGGCATATATGTACCTATATTTTGGTTGGTTTCACAGTCTTTTAAGTAGCCTGTTTTCTTTTGCAGTGAAGCTGTGTAAGCTATGTTCTTGGACTTCTCTTTGAAATGTCTGAGAAGTAATTCTCAAAGGAAGTGGCATGCTGTTCTAAGAATTACATTTTGCATAGTCTGTGTAAAGGGACCACATGTGTATGTGCTTTAAATGTACAGCCAGTCATTATTTCTTTGTAATTTACACTTACTGCTACACTGTCACTGTAAAGTACTAAACAAGAAAAAGAACACAATACAAAGGTGCAATGTACCTTAAATAAAACATGTAATGATGCAGAATGGATGCCTGTTGGGTATACTTGAAATAATCTAAGAGAAAACTAAATGATCGTGGTAAGACTACCTTATTGGTGAGGTGCCAAGTGAAGATGGGAATACTTGTCTTTGCAGTATTATTTCACAAAAAGTGAATTGTACAAAAATATATTGACATTTTGATGATGTCACATAATCTTGTATAAATCAACAGGTTTGGGGTTTTGCTATACACATAAAAGCAATAGAAACACAACTGAGGTGTTCTCATTCATGCGATAAGGAACCATTAAGCTAGAGCCATTATGCTGTTCTCTGCCTCCTCCCCAGTAGCAGGATGGTTGGAAAAATACCAGCATTTAAGATTCACTGAGGAAATGCTTATGGTAATCATATGTATGTGTCAGTAAGAAGAGTTTTGGCAGAAATGAAGAATTAGTGTTCAAAGTTTCCACCAGTTTTGGAAACTAGAGATTTTTGATAATTGTATTCTTTTCTGCCATCACACGGTAGCAAGGTGTATAATAAAACAGCATTTTCTCTCTTGCCTGATCTTTGAAGGCAGTTAACCAAATGGTGCCTGGTTTTATGCCCCCTGTATGTTTTCCCTTTTCTGTATATAGGAGTTGTAAATGGGAAACGCAGTCTCACAGGTCCCTCTAGGCTTTATAAAGACAGACTATTACTTGCCAGGAAAGGGAGAATTCTGTCTGAACTCATAACATCAATCATTATAAAGTTTGTGTTGAAGAACATTGTCTTAGAATTCTGAGGGATCTTGGCTAGGTAGCTGTGATTTCCCCATGTTATGAGGGAACACTTGTTTATGCTTTTATTTGTGACTTCTCACAATAAGTGGAAAGTGACAGGTGAAAGTTGTGATCAGCTACAGTCACAAATCTGCCCTAGGTCTGAAAGTTGCAGTTCTAGTGCATCAGACAACGAACAGTTCCTCTATGAACAAGGCAGGAGACAGGCCTCCCTTGCACAAGTATTATGTTCCTGCCCCACCACAGAGACTTTTAAATGAGAATTAAATGAAATCTGTTGCAGTATGAGAACGCAGCAGATAACCTGTATTGTGTAATAAAGGCCACAAAAAAGTTTGTAAGTTAAAGGGACTGGAATTACCCTAGATGGTACAAAAATCACACATAAGGAAATGAGAACATTAGCATAGGCTAAGAACATGAACCAGCCTTAAGTAAACTAGGCTGGAAATGCAACTCAGTCTCACCTTTCTGCAGTTATGTTACCGTTTACATAACCTGTCCTATGGTTCAAACTTAAACAGGGGAAGTTTAGATTGGATATGAGGAAGAAATTCTTTACTGTAAGGGTGGTGAGGCCCTGGAATGGGCTGCCCAGGGAAGTTGTGAATGCTTCATCCCTGGTGGCGTTCAAGGTGGGGTTGGACATAGCCTTGGATGGCATGGTTTAGTGGGAGGTGTCCCTGCCCATGGCAGGGGGGTTGGAACTCGATGATCTTAAGGTCCTTTCCAACCCTAACTATTCTATGATTCTATGACTTGACTTGAAGTAAGATCTGTTGGAGGTGCAGAGAGCTGCCAAAGCAAGCAGCCTGGTTCTAGCAGCAGTCTCACACTAAACATCTCTACACTCTGCTGCAACACAAGCCATTAGCTGTCCTAGCTAGCTGCTTCTGCCCTTTCTCATTCTGCTGTCTGTTCCAACATGCTCAGCTTTCATCAATCCCATCCATTTCCCATGACAGTACTTTTTTGCTCCTCATTTTGAAGGACATCTGCAACGTTAGACACATACTACACAGCAAGCCCTGTCACTCTACAGAACTCTAAATATTGCTAACAGGACCCCCTAATACTTGTGGTATGTTAGTATTTGAAATGAATCAGTGAATTGAAATACAAGCCACAAGCACATACTTTACCTCCATATTGAATGATGGATACCAAAGCTTCCACAAGGTACAAAAATGCCTATTATTGAGCATTGTTGTCTTTTTTTTTTGTACCCACCATCTACATCTGCTTGTCATAGGACTTCTGCTTCTTTCAAGTCTTCCTCTAAGCCCAAATCCTGACCTCAAAAACAATTCTTATACTGTCATATTTACTATAGCATGTAACTCCCCCCACCTTTACTAGCCACTTTTGCGATTAGTGTACAGTTGTATAGCAGCTCCCAGGCACAAGTATTACACTTCTATTAAGTTTTATTTAACTTTATTAAACCTGCTTCTCAGGCAGAGGCTTGGTAACTGTGATGTTACATGAGAAGAGGACAGATGGGGAAATACAGATGGACACTTAGGCATAAGACCACAATGGATCTCATCCTTAATTGTTTTCTTTTAGCAATCTCATTTTAGTCATAGCTGTAGTACTCTAGTCATGGCTGTAGTACTCTAGTCATGGCAACTTAATCTCCTGGTTTGTTTCAACCTTAACCTCTGCCAAAATGAACATTAAAGGAAGCTTTTAGTAGTAAGGTAGTAGTTTTACAACAATTTCATATCACTGGCTTAGTAGTTACCAATGCAAGTGATCTTTGTCTTTAAAGCTTTTTGCTCTTGGCTTAATCTTAAGAGGAATTTATTTTCTTCACAGATCTTTTTATTCATTCACCAGAAATAGAAGTAGCAGCTCACTGTATTTATCTGTTAGGTGACTGAAGCTTACAACAGCTCTGTTGCTGTATATACAGGACTGCAGGAATGAATGAGACTTAGGAATGTACAAAAGGTAAAAAGGTATCACTTTTAAGTGATTTTAAGCAGGAGCAGCAGATCTATGGAGTAAAGTTGCCCTGGAAAGGTTCAAGAGAGAATACAGAAAAGTGTATTAAGAGGAACAAGCAGGGTTTGTTTTGTAAACTTTACTTCCATACAATTACAGCTGGTACAGACTGAAGAGATGCGTTAAGAGAAAACTCTTGCTGTTACTGTACTCTCAAGAAAGGCTTTTTTACTGGAACAAAAAACCTAACTGTACAGAACACAAAGTCTGTGTAGCTTAGTGAATAACATGGCCTGCTCTCATAGGCCACAGACTTCCTTTTGAAGTCCATGATGTATGTGCATGCTGGTTAGCAGTCAGATTACACATATGAAGCAATAGTACACTATCAAGTTTGCTATTACAAGGACAGTGGGTACTCCAAGAGCCAACATTCACCAGCATCTCAAATTCTACCACTTAGCTGCAATGGAGAACTTCAGATGCATCTTCTGTGGTATCACCTGCATCACTGCAGAAAGACTGTCCATTAAATACAGAATTTGCTTCTGTTCATCACTGTATAATGAATGCAGTAATATAAAACACAGTCTTAAATGTGTAAGTCTGTATAAGTCCATATTCAAAAATAACACTAGCTGTAGGTATTTACCTGTATTAGGGATGAAAGCTGTCACAATATACCATAAGTCAAAAGCTTCCTGAGTTCTCTACATATTGCCAATCCTTAGTTTCACAGTGCAGAGATTACTAGTAAACACATTCATAGCTCAGGTTAACAGGAACAAGAAGTTTGGAACTTTAAGGCTGTTTACTAAAAGTTTTCCTACAAACTCATCATAATGTGGATCTGTTCAAGTGCTACTAAAGCTGACTGAATAAAGTCTATCTTCTTCATAACTAAAAATGGTTATACTTCAGTTACTCTTGATTTTTCACCTTACTGATCAGAAACATGCTAGAGTGGGACTTAAGGCAAAGACATGTATTAACTTAAAAAATCATCAGTCTCTTCCATTAAGCTGCTGGGAAAATTAGTACAGCATTAGAATAGAAAATTAAATGAAAATGAATATTAAATATGTAGGAAATTTATTTCCTACTTAAAAATCTATACAAATTATAGCAACATTAGGCAATTAGAGAAAACCCGAAGGTAATTGATATTAGCTTACAATAAACACATTAGAGATGAAGTACCACTCACAGCAAAAGGAATGTAGTGAGACTGAAGTTTAATATCTAGCATTGGTAAGAAACTTGACTTCTAGTGAAACAATAATGGAATGCCGATTTCATAAAAATATACACATATAGAAGTATCTTTGTGCCTGAATTCCAGAACAGTTTCTCCAAAGTAGTGCTTCTAGAACTTTCAAGTTTTAATTATATTCAAAGTATTTATCACTTGAATAAAGTTGGCAAATTACATTCTTATATTAATGTTTTCACTTGACACCTTCCTAAACAGAAGGTGTCACTAATTCAATAATGGGTCACTCATGAATGGAAATTTTTCTTTTGCTCCCCCAAGAAAGCAGCAGAATATTACAATTTTAACATAGAGTGGAACCCGTTTGTTATTTTGTCTACTACGTCTTCCCCATCCTTCCATACAGCAAGCTAGTCAAAAGTAATTTGGCCAAAAAAATGATTTAAGTCAGCAACAAGATGAACTGGGTTTCGGTTTCCGATTAAGGTTTACTGTATCCGTTTGAATAAAGTGATCTGATCTATCTTCAGAGGCTAGAACTCTTCTAACAGCTTCTTCAAAGGCTGCTGCAACATTAGTAGCATCTTTCGCACTGGTTTCAAAATAGGGATGGTTGCCATTATTCCTGCACCAGTCTTGTGCTTCTTCTGTTGACACTTGCCTTTCATCGATATCAACTTTGTTACCCAGTATCACAAACGGAAAACTTTCAGGCTCCTTGACATCTGCATAATAAATGAATTCTTTCTTCCAGTTGCTTAAATTTTGGAAGCTCTGAGAGTCATCCACACTGAAGGTTAGAAGGCAACAATCAGAACCTCTATAGAAAGGAGTCCGCAAGCTCCTGAAACGTTCCTGACCTGCCGTGTCCCATATCTGCATTGTAACAAAATGTCCATCGACTTCCAACTCTTTATTTAAGAATTCCACACCTATTGTATGAAACAGCTGTGCATCAAACTTGTTGGTGACATATCGGTTCATAAGGGAACTCTTCCCAACTCCACCATCTCCTAGCAGTATTACTTTAAGGAGTGATGATTTTGCTGCCATTGTTACAGGAATATATCCTCCTGGTTTCCTAGACCTGTGAAGATTAAGAAAACCATTAAAAAGGAAAGAGTTATGAGCAGAAATTTTACACATGTTGATATCTAGGAAGTGTGAAAGTCCACCAACATCAAGTTTCATGTACAAAAGCAGGAGGACTATGCTATACAGGTGTAGATACCCATAGTAAAAACACCCACTCAAGAACACCACATGGTTAAGAGGTGTCTCTTGCACGGACTGCAGTCTGCATGGGAGTCACAGGCAGTCCACTGCACCAGTTAGCGGTCTGTCATTTCAAACACCTAAAACTCCCAAACACTTCAATGTGCACAAGGGGTACTGCATCACATTGAGCAAGTGAAATGATTCGTTTATGTTCACTGAAAAAGATCCATGAAGAAAGCAGAGAGAGAAAAATTTGTAATGCACGTGCCTTAAACTAATCACTTAAGTGACATACTTCATTAGCAAAGTCATTTTTAACACACAAAAGTGAAGAGGAAGCTTTAGGAATAAAGCAGGACACTATCTCTTGTTCTGGAATAACTGCTGCACTTCGCCCAAAATTGCAACCAGACAAGGAATTTTAAATCAACTCCCAAGGAATACAGTCACCTATAGAACAAATGCAAATGCTGTGATTTTACTTTAAAAGGCAGGTGATGAGGTACTTGTACATAAACATTCAGCATTTTACAGTTCAATCCTTGCAGAACAGCCATGAGGAAAAGAACACTATTGCAACTACTGCAGAAGCCAATCCACTGTTGCTACTTTAAATGGTACTCATGTTGCCAAGCACTGAGGCCAAGACTACACTGGCAGTTTTTTATTTTTTATGTTATATTTATTATTGTCAAACTTCTAAAAAAAAAAAAAAACAACAAAAAACACAATAAACCAAAAAACACAACAAAACCCAAACAAACCATTACCATTAAAAAAATTCTTTAAGAGTAAAGTAATTAGCTCAGTAGTGTTTTGTACCAGCCCAAGCTTGGTCATTACTGCAGCACTGTCATCTAATACCATAAAAAAGTGTTTTAATTGCTTGAGGGTAAAGTTTCAGTTTAAAGAGCCCAAAGTTATGTTTCTGTATGAGAACTGCTGTTCCTACACCTGCCCAGTACTGAAAGATCTCAAAGTAATTCAGTCAGAACAGGCTTCTCTGAAAATAGCATCTATTTAAAATGGAAATGGGTCATAAGTTGCCTAGTCCATCCCCTCCTCTGAAAGAAGGAATGCAGTCTTGCTAGTTGCAATTAGCATTGCTGGCATATACATCACCCACAGAACATGGCTGTGGAATTAATACCTGATATAAGCTGGCATGAGAGTCATATGACACTGTGCTGCTTTAGAATCAAGGCTAAGATAAGAAACAAGAAATGTCAGGAATTTTTTCATCTCTAACTTTGCATGTTTGAATGTTTATTTACTAGACACAACCTACAGTAAGACAGAAGAAATTCTTTATGGTTTGAGAGGAGCTGAAGCCTCAACACAAAGGCATTTCAAAATATAAGGAACAGTGGATGCTTCCAGTGAAAATTTGTTCAAAGCAAGTAATTTATTCATTCAGACTGTGTAATTAAAACCAATGTTTATAACTCCTTAATTCTGTGCAGGTTTATATTACAATTATGCTAAAACTGCTTAAGAGCTACAAGTGGATTGTTCATGTAGGGACAGGACAAGGGGGAGAGGGGTGGCTTTAAACTGAAAGAGGGCAGATTTAGATTAGATATAAGGAAGAAGTTCTTTACTGTGAGGGTGGTGAATCACTGGAACAGGTTTCCCAGAGAAGCTCTGGCTGCCCTATCCCTGGAAGTGTTCAAGGCCAGGTTGGACAGGCCTTTGAGCAACCTGGTCTGGGCTGCTCTGTGGCAGGGGCAGTGGAACTGGACGAGCTTTAAGGTCCCTTCCAATCCAAGCCATCCTAGGATTCTTTCACAGAGCTATGGGATAATTGCTGTGGCTCAGGATACGAATACATACATTTTTATATATGTATATCTTAGAGTCACTGGCCTACATGCATATGAGTTTCAGGTTCATGCTGTTTAAAATGGCCCAGTGTCTTCATTCATCTCCCTAATTCCTACTATTGGTTAACAAGTAAGTTATCTGAGCTAAGCCGTTAGATAGGAGCATAACCTTGATAAATAATGCATTCATGAGAACAGAGGGTACTGAGTGTCTTCCTGTTCTTTCCAATGTTCTTTCCTGTTCAATGCAGGGAACAAGTTACAATTACTTTTTTTTTTTTTTTTTTTTTTCCCCCGTCCCACTGAAGTCATAAGTTCCCTAAAAGACACACTGTGAATAAATGACTGACTTAGTAGTTCTGACTGGCACTACGTACTTGTTTCTTTAGCTTCTACAGTTCAAAGAACTGCAGTTATTATGAAATTGTCCATGAAGCCACATTTTAAACAAAATACAAGGAAAGTCTGTTAATAGTATTTAGTACTTTTATGCATTGAGAACCCAAGAAGTTAATTTGCACAATTTCAACTGCATGGGCCATTGCAGTGAGGTCTAGGAGACTGATAACCATAAAAACACTTTTACTGAGCAATTACAGACCAGCCACAAACCGCTAAGTGTCTTTTCAACTGGAGCCAAAATGGTCCTTCTACGCAAAGACTATAAAAACAGTCTTCCCAGGACTGATAAGCAAGTATCTCAATGTGATGCTACAGGCAACGCCAGTTTCCAGAATGTTCAGCTTCCACAGTAGCAGCTGTCATGCATAGCTGGCAGCTTACGTTTTTATGAAGGTTTTAATAAAAAAATAAATAGGACATACATTCAGTCATTTAAATGCATGCTTATAAGCATGTTTAGAGGCATTAGGAAGCATTTTTGTTTGGAAGCGGCAAAGACTTTATAGGTTTTTTGACTATATAACGGACTTCTCCAAGCCCCACTGAATATATGATTTAGGTTACCTGCCAAACCAGGACAATAGCTGTCAGCACAGTAGGCTGTTGCATTTTTCTACTACACATCTTTGAATATGTTTTTTTTTTTTAAAGGAATTTATAATTTTTAAAATAAAATAATGATAAAATCCTTAAGACACTTGGAGAAGTAATGTTATTACCCCTATTATATACTTTGAACTTATCAGGGTAATATGCTTTTTGTTAATACTCTTGGAAGGAGCAGTCAACATCTGATACTGTGTTTCTGAAGACTTATTACCATAATCGTTCCATTTAAATCATCATTCAACAGCTAAAAACAAAACAAAAACTTCATTCCCAATGTGCATGTGATTGTTTTAATCATCAGGAACTGCAAGACACCACAGAATTTTACAGTTCTGGTGTCCTCAACATAAAAAGGACATGGAACTGTTGGAACGAGCCCAGAGGAGGGCCACGAGGATGATCAGGGGACTGGAGCACCTCTCGTATGAAGACAGGCTGAGAAAGTTGGGGCTGTTCAGCCTAGAGAAGAGAAGGCTGCATGGAGTTGTCATAGCAGCCTTCCAGTATCTGAAGGAGGGCCTATAGGGATGCTGGGGAGGGAACCCTTCATTAGGGACTGCAGTGAAAGGACAAGGGGTAATGGGTTAAAACTAAAATGGGGGAAGTTTAGATTGGATATAAGGATGACGTTCTTTACTGTAAGGGTGGTGAGGCACTGGAATGGAATTCAGGAACTGAATTCACAAGGAAGTTGTGAATGCTCCATCACTGGCGGTGTTCAAGGCCAGGTTGGACATAGCCTTGGGTGGCATGGTTTAGTGTGGGGTGTCCCTGCCCACGGCAGGGGGTTGGAACTAGATGATCTTAAGGTCCTTTCCAACCCCAATTATTCTATGATTCTATGATTCTAATTACAGGTAACAATTTGTTCCACTTATTTCTTACTGTTCTGCACAATTCGTTTACTGTAAAAGTAGTCTCAGCCTAGTACACAGAGAAGTCTGTAAAGAGAAGATTTGGCCCTCATGTTCCTTTATCATTTCAATATTCAAAGAAAGAGCAAATAAAAAGCAGCCTCATTCTGGTCCATTTTGATAACCATTTCTGAATTGCCTCCATTGACTTACAGGGACTCAAGCTCTTAGACCACCAATTATTATTAATTATTCCTGTTAAAAGCAGGGAATTGTTTCTACTAAATACCATTTTTAACACACTTGTATACCATAATACAAAAAGTAATTGAACTGTTGCCTCCCAGAATCTGCCTTTTAAGCAGTGAACTGAATTACATGTCTAAAACATTTCCATTAGCAGTTCAAACATTTGCTGGCAAGACTAACACCAGCATGCTAAGCAGCTTCAAAAAAATCATCTCATTCCAAAATCTTTGATTCCCAGCTCTGCAAAGCTTAGAGAAACACCACTGCCTTGTCCAATCCATCTATCTAGGTTTTCTTAATTCCAAGACTGTCAACCTCATAGGTCCCTTTTTTATTTTGAGTGCACTTACCTCTTTTAACATTATATACTGGGCAGCACTCAAAGAAAAGCGAGATTCTTGGTCTAAAAACCCACAGCTGCAACGCATAAACTTAGTCTAGGAATTTGTCTGTTTTTATAAAAATAATTTAATATATTAAGGGGGAACCTGCTTATACAAGAGTACTGAAGGCTGAAGAACTCCAGTTTTGTTTGTGGAAAAATAGTGTTAGCCAGCACATAATTGCATTCTATCTATGATGTCAGCAAGCCACAACTCCACTTAAACTATTAAGCAAACCAAGTTAATTGGAAATAGTTATACTTATCGCACCTCTGCCCCCTCTTTTTTTAATAAAAGATATGAAAACCTGGATCTGTTGCAACAGCACCACTGAGTTCTCTCAGTATTCTTGAGAGAAATGACGCAAGGGATACTTCAAGTTTCCAGGCTATTGTTTCTTCACTGGTACCTACTTTCAAACTTAGAAACAGGCAAGAAAATTTATTTTAGTCAACATTTTCAGCCCGTGGTCACTTATAAACTCACCTGCTATATAAAATCAAGACTAAACCCAAAGGTTTCCTTGAAGATCTTCAGTACACTGACCTTAACTGAAGTTGTTAAAGAGCACTCATTTGACTTGGGGAAGGAAAAAAACAATAATAAAAAAAAAGAATCTCAGGTAAGGCAGACCCACATTTGTTCCAATTAGTCACGTTTATTTACATCCCAATATCTTTCGCCCAAGACTTCTTAAAAAGAGGAGCCATCTTTGACTTAAGAAAAACACACTCTCAAAGTCAATGACAAGCAGAATTAGGAGCTCCATAACTAGCATAACAATAACACTGACCATGTTTCATAACCTCCTAACTATTCTCAAATTCACACAAATGATACATCCATTTCAGCTTGGAAGCCTGTTCACAATTTTCTTTGCTAAGCCATCTTCTTTTGCTAAACCACAGGTATCAGATACTAATAGTTTTTAAAGGCACACCAGCACTCCAAGTATTCTGTCTGACAAAAACACTTGCCTTTCAAAATAACAATATAAATTTACTCTGCCATTAGTAATTCTTTTTCTTAACACTAACAAAACGTTTTACAACAATTACCAGGCCAGCTTGGGGGAAAAAAAAAGTTTCCCATGGTTTCTTAGCTGCAGGGGCTCATCAAAAACACGACACAAATTGCTTCTCTGCAAAGTGTCTGAAAAAATGTCCCAAGAACTATCAGAGTGCAGCAGAAGGGGCAGAATACAGAACTACATAAGCAGTTCCCAACACTATGCTTACTGTTTGAGGAGCATTTACATCTCTCAGCCCTCAGTCACTAGAGTAGTTACACTGCTCAACCAGTAGCACAAGAACACTTTTTTTTAGTGTTATGAGGCCACAAGCTAGTCTAACCTTGGCAGATTTTTGCTCTCAATTTAAAGGGAAACACACAGATATGAAGTCAAGATGCTGCATGCTTTGTAATGTTTAATGCATTACAAGCTCAGACATTGCTCACCCTCCAAACTGACCTTTGCCTCCACAGGGTACCGACATAAGAGTCATGGTTCTGGAAGAGCCCTTTACTGATAGCCACTTGTCAGTTGCCTACTTCTGTGGAAGCCTGGAAGACCTTCAATCATGCAGCTCAACCTATTGAGATTCTAATCATCTTGCAAGCCTGCCTTCCTTTACATATGATTTCACTATTGCACTGTGAAGACAGTTTGTGTTCTCTGTTGGACAGGTCTTCAATAATTTGGTGACAGGTTATTTGAAAATTGACTCTAGTAAGCAGCTTCAACACACTCCATCTAACACCAGAATATCATGAGAGTTTATTCATAGTAATTCGTAATACAAACACAAGCCAAACTGAACTGACATACAGCTGTTGCCACTCATTTGTATACCGAAAAGTTGTATTTGGGAGGTTCTTTATGAGGTTATTTTTAACTCCTATGTAGTTCAGGATTCTAGTTCAAACAATTGCCTGGCACGACTCAGGACTATGAAAGCAGCAGCCAAAGGAAAGAATCCTTAGGTCCACGTAACTCCTGGATCATGAAATCATCACAATACCTACTGCCAGAATCATTTTGTGTTTTTTTTTTTTTTTTTTTTTTTTTTTTTTTTTTTTTTAACTAGCCACAAACTCAGTAAGCAAATCCTGTCAGGAGAAATAGCTACATTTATATCTCTCCTAGTTTAGTCTTGCAGGGACCTGGTCTTCTTTTTCCATTTCGTTCGCCACATTCAAGTAGAATAATCAAACTATTACTTATCCTCATTTAATCAGAGTTGACATTTCTCAGCAGCTCACAGTTGAGCATCTCCCAACTTAAATAGTCTATTACTTTTAGCCAACTTCAAATCACTCTTAGGTACTGCTGCTCTTGGTGCAACATTTCTAACAATTAATGAATTAACTGACATTTCCTTGCAACCTACTTTTCTGTTACTACTTCTATTCTTTCAATAACGTATCAAGCAATTATTTCTGCTCATATGTGCTCATCTTGCTCCCTTGCATTAGTTTCTCTTTCCCTCCAGGGGAACCTGAGCAATACCAGCCTCTTGGTCAAGCTCCATTGTGCATTCATACTTTTCCCAATGTAACTATGTGACCAATGCCCATCCCTAAGGGATTAAGTGGGCTACATTGTACCAGGCCAGCATACTGTCTGCTCCATAGACAATGAAAACAAAAACAAGACATTAAGGAGAAAGTACATACTTAAAAAATGTTGATTAATTCTTACAAGCCTTTTTTTTTTTTTTCCCCCTGGGAAATTTTTATTCATTGTGAAACATTTGTAAAGTTCTGATCCTAAGGACCTGAAAGATCTGCTTCACATAATTTATTACTAAATCACACAAAATAAAATACAACTTGAAACCTAAATACCTTATGTGACCCTCTGCAGCTTATTTTTTTTTCCCCACATATTTTCAGTTTAAAGAAACTGATCGCTTCTTTGAGCCCTCAAAACGGGGACTGCTAGGGGATTTTTTTCTACTACACACTCCCTATTTTTAGCTTAACAGAAAAAGCTTTACTAAAATTAAGACAACAAACAGAGCTCAAATCAACCTGAAAGACCACAGAGAAAAACAACAGTTCACTCTTAGTTTCATGTTTAACGTTAAACACAGATGTAGCTGTATCATCCTTTGGTTAGGTTTCTCTAGAAACAAAAGTGCAAGGAAAAAAAGGTCTGGATTTATTTTGGGTATGTCTGAGAAACAACTCTTGCTCCAGTCTGCCATTGCAGCTTGTTCCCTCTATAAGCTACTAAAAACTTACAGAAATATCCCCCCCAAGAGACAGCCACACACTACCACCCTTGCTCTCAGAAAAAGCAAGCACCAACTTCAGTGTTGTACAGCACTTTAAAGGCAAATAGAAACCACGTTTATTTAGTAAAGCTGTAAATAATTGTGGACAGAAGGAAAACAACATGCAGGGCAGCAGACTGCATGACAGCTATTTGCAGACAAATATTTTAATTCCAAAACAAAATTTAGCTAAGGAATTCCCTGCTTGGCTATCCAACTTGGTAAAATTCAGTGCTCTCCATCTATCTAATTACATGTAACCTTGCCAGGAAGGCCACTATCATAGGAATTTAAAACTAGCTCTCCTGTAATATTCTGTTATCCAGTTATTTTGCACAAGTTACGTTTAACATGGAACAAATACACACTGAAAACTGCTCATTACCCACTCAAACCTAAGCGATTCAACTACCCCGTCCTAACCCTTTTGGTCCGTCAGCCATCCCCACATAATCTTTGCATAGCCACCTGCTAGGATTAGAACAGCAACCGGCAGTTGCAGAGGAGAGCTGAACCGAGTCACTGGCTTGAAAAAGAAGAACCAAAAACTCATTGCTCAGGGTCCCCTTGGAAAAACAAAGTCCTTCTTCAGCAGTCGGCAAAAAGGGGCGGTAAAGGCACAGGCTGGGGCTTTTTTCAGTTCGGAAGGTGCTGCGGAGATAGACACTAAACCAAGATTCACCCTCGCAGAGCAAACCTTTACGTGCGCTGGAGAAGTGCGGCGAAGCCGGACACTGACAGCGCGCCGCTGGGAATTGCCCGGCAGGAGCCGCCTTCCCGCGGAGCTCCCGCCTGCCTCGGAGTCACGGGATCCCCAATCACGCCACAGTCCCCCACCGAGCACCGGCGGGGCCTTCTGCCACCGCGGCCCCGGCCAGGGTCGCTTTGCAAAGGAGTGACTGGAGGATGAGGGGCTGCCGGGGCTCCCCTCCTGCTCCCCGGAGGCTGCAGCCGGCGGAGCTCGGGGAGCGGAGGAGGGAGAGCTGGGAGTCAGGAAATAAGGAAACCCCTGTCAGCTCCGGACCGCTGCCCCCCACCGCTACCCCCCACCGCCACCCCAGAAAGTGGGAGCGCGCCGCCCTCACCTCGCAGCGGCGGAGCGAGGAAAAAGCCCCCGGCGAGGGGGGCCCTCCTCGAGACACCGGCCCCGGAGCTAGCAGCTACTGCCCGCCCGCCCGCCGAGGAGAAGAGGTGGGACGTGGGTCGGAGAGACCGATACCTGCCCGCGAGAAGGAGGCTGCTGCCAGTCCCGAACCTGGGCTGCGCAACCACCGCCGGGCGCTGGTGAAGGCAGAAACAACATGGCGGAGCGGGCAGGGGGCGGGAGGGGTGGAATCACGTGAGCGCTTGGCCCCGCCTCCCGGCGGAGCCGCTGTGTGTCCGGGCTCCGCAGCAGAGCTGCTACTGTCGCTGTGGCGAAGGGTCCGGCTGACGCGGGGGCTGCGGGCAAGGCTTGGGGCTGGTAACGGGAGCAGAGAGCCCCGGGACCGGGTGTCGGTGGAAAGGCTGTGAGTACCTCTCGCTGCCCGCCAGCCTGTAACGTCTGGCTTTACACCAGGAGAGGGCAGGTTTAGATACAAGGAAGTTCTTCACTATGCGGGTGGTGAGGCACTGCCACACATTGCCCAGAGAAGCTGTGGCTGCCCCATCCCTGGCAGTGTTCAAAGCCAAGCTGGATGAGGCTTTGAGCGACCTGGTCTAGTGGAAGGTGTCTTGCCCGTGGCAGGAGGTTGGAACTAGAGGAGCTTTAGGTTCCTCCAACCCAAACCATTCTGTGATTCTATGATTTAAAAGAAGCAGTGCTGTTCCACTGCAAAAGGACAATACTTTTATTTGTATTTGAAATAAAGCTCTGAATTACTCCATTTTAAAACGCCTTTACATAGCTGTTTGCAGGTCAGAGTTATTTATTAAAGGCGGTAGTCTCACTGTCCTCCACATCGTATGCTCCACATTATGTGCTTCTCATGTAAACAAACTCCTGACTGTGAGGCAGCTTCACTTTAAGGGAGAGACATTTAAATATACACATGCCACTGAAGAAACTAACCAAAGCCCAAAGTGCACTTTTTTTTTTTTTTCTGTAGGAATTCAGGATAATGTCAAATTGTTTAAACAAGATCACAGGAAAAAGGGTCCGAAGCAGCTGGTATAGACTTGTGCTTTTACAAACCATCATAAGGACAGGGCAAAATGTAATTAAAATGAAAAGAGCATATATTGTTTATGTGTATTTAGAGAGGTTCCCACATCATCAAGAGGGATAGGCAATGACAGGTGTCCGGAAAGAGCACTGGAAATACACCCATGTGTTCGAGCAGTCATCACATGCCTCTGATCATAAGGGAGATGCAATCAGACTGGAATTGCCACTTGCAGAGTCATCTTGTTTTGGATCAGATTTACAGCGCATCCCAACAAAAGGAAAACAAGATCTCAGTATCATCAAAAGGAAATGCCTCCTACTGACAGGAGGAGTATTAAAAGGCAGGCCATGCTAAAGGTACATCTGATGATACTAGTCCCATTCTTATTTAATAAAGCTGGATTTTGAAAATTTTTGAGTACTTTTTTCCTAGGATCTGCTTTCATACAATGCTAAAGTAAAATAGAAGTAAGCACTGGAGGAGCAGAAAAATGGCCTTTCAGTTATTGCAATATTTTGTGATATAAAATTAGGAAAAAAAAAAAAAAACCAAAAACAAAAAACAAAACCCCCCAAAAACACCCACCCCCACCTCCTCCCCCCCCCCAAAAAAAAAATAAATAAATAAAGACAACCTGCATTTAGAAATGGAGGAGATAATTACTATTTTACACTTGATATCTTGTAGGATGAAGCTACCATATTTCTTGAGACGACACTGGTTCTCAGACACTTGGATACACTTAACGGAAATAAATCACAGAATCATAGAATAGTTTGGGTCGGAAGGGATCTTTACCGGTCACGTAGTCAAATTCCCCTGCAATAAGCAGAGACACCTTCAACTAGATCAGGTTGCTCAGAGCTCTGTCCAGCCTGACCTTGAATGTTTCCAGGGATGGGGCAGACACCTATCATAACAGACCCTGCTAAAAAGCTTGTCCCTATCTTTCTTATAAGACTCCTTTAGGTACTGGAAGGCTGCTCTAAGGTCTCCCTGGAGCTTTCTCTTCTTTCGGTTAAACAACTCCATCTCTCAGCCTGTCTTCATATGGGAGGTGCTCTAGCCCTTTCTGATCATCTTCATGTCCCTCCTCTGGACTTGTTCCAACAGTTCCATGTCCTTTCTATGTTGAGGACACCAGAACTGTACACAATACTCCAAGTGAGGTCTCACAAGAGCAGAGGAGAGGGGCAGGATCACCTCCTTTCACCTGCTGGTCACGCTCCTTTTGATGCAGCCCAGGATATGGTTGGCTTTCTGGGCTGCGAGCGCACACTGCCAGCTCATGTCCAGCTTTTCATCCACCAGTACCCCCAAATCTTTCTCTGCAGGGCTGCTCTGAATCAATTCATCCACCAGCCTGCATTGATACTGGGGTTGCTCCAGTGTAGGTGCAGGACCTTGCACTTAGCCTTGTTGAACAACATGAGGTTCACATGGGCCCACTTTTCAAGCTTGTCCAGGTCTCTCATATTCTTAAAAATCTAGTTAGAAACAAAATTCTTAAACTCTTGATATAAGATGTATTTTTATTTCTTTTATATGGGAACATAAAATAAAATAGAAAAGGACCTTAATATAACCATGGCCTATTATGCTTATGATGTTATAGGCATAACTGAGTCTTAATAGATTTAGTTCTACAGTTAAAACACACACATGCATGCCTGAGGATCAGGAACTAAAGGTCCTTTTCCCCTGTGTTCACCCTGTTACTATTACTCATGTCTGTAACAAAGCCAATAGTTGCTGTAGAACAACCGAAAACTCTATGACAAATAATGCCACTGATGAAGCTGGTCATATGAATTAAACCTGCTGGTTCTTAGGTACAGGCAGAAGATGTGGTTTGAAATACGCATACCAAAATCACTCCCATTTTAAATTTCAAAGCCAATGTAGGGTCCTGACAGTGGGCCCACCACCCCTTACTGCTCCCTCATGTTCATCTGAAAGCATACTCTGCACCTTAAGGATTTTATTCACAGAGCTGTATTCATGAAGAGGTCTTTATGTCACATGCTAGCAAACAGCGCAAACAACATCCCAATAACAAATAAAGGGCAATTTTTTGTGTGTGTGTAAGAGAAAGCTCTATATCAGCAAAGCTCTCATATTATAGAGCTTGTCAATAATGCTTTTTACCATCTGTAGTTGGCAAGGAGACTTTGTTCCATCCTGGCAAGTGATGACATGGCCTCAGTAAAACATAATTTTGTCACCTCCTGGCTGAATTACAGCAGTACAATATAGTGGGCTATGAAGTCATTTGCCTTTATGCCTCTGTTAATACCAGAATGCAGCAAGCCAGCCCCTAAGCAATCCAAGAAATTATCAAAGTGCTCTTGTTTCTTTCCTTATCTTCCAGGCACACAGTGAACTGGGCCATTATACCCTGAAGATTCCCTGAAGGACTGTAATTCAACATACTTGCTCTTCAACCACAGCCTGTTACCAGGTAACTTTTCTTTCTGTCAGGAAAAGCTGTTCTTTTTTTGTTTAAAGAGTTGCATTTCTTGGCTTTAGTAACAAGTGTACACAGCACAGCAGACTGAAAGGAACACACTTTAAATAAACAATGAACAGCACAAATTTTCTTTGGGTTTGGAAAGGAAAAAAAGAGTTATAAACAACAAATGGCAGCCGAGTACCTCCCTGAAAAGTGCTATAGTGAGAGAGTTAAGAGTGAGATACGAAAGGCCCTCAACAGAACAGAATGAAATGGATCTGGCAGTGGATCCCCAGGAACCATGAGTTTTGTCACTGATGTTAAAGCAGCAACACTGATTCTAATTACCAGAGCTGTTCTCAATACTATATTTGTTTTTACATTGAAAGCTGTGTGAAATTAGTTGTTAATTTAGCCCTCATATTTTTAAGACACGTATTGCAAGTCCTGCAGCTCCAGGCTGCTTGAGCTCTGACTGCAATCTACATTTAAGAACTTGTTGCTATTATTAAATCATAGGATTCAAGAAGCAGCTGAATTTGTAGTGCCTCTGGAAAACCCAGTGAAAACACATACAGATTTCAGACTTACCTGGCTAATTTTTGGTTACTTTTACTTAGCCTGATTTGTTCTGTGTCTGTTTGCATCACCTCTAATATGATGCTTCTTTGTGGAGTAGCAATATGGATATGCTAAACATCACACCAAAATTAATTGTCTCTGCTTAAAACAGATCTTTTTCACATCTGGAAAAACTGGAAAAAAAAAAGGAAACAAAACCAAAACCAAAACCAAAAAAAAAAAAAAAAAAAAAAAGAGAGAGACAATTTTAACAACATATAAGAATCTCACTTTTCAAAGCTTTCCTTTTTATGCTTGTTTCTGGACTCCAGTACTCCCTGTACCCCCATAATCTAGACCTTCCTGCTGGCATATATGCTGTGTAGGTCCAAGTTGACTTTTTAGAGCCATTTTGAGCAAAGCACACAATCTTATCCAGTCAAACATTTTAAGCCTGCGCAGTTACACAGTCTGGGTAGGGACAATATAACCTATTGACAAACTGCAGCCTGGGGCAATACTTTGCTTAGTGAAATTATGACCACACCTCTTTAAATAAGAGCAATGAGTTACTCGAATGACTATCTCATATTTGACATTTCATGTCTGTAGAATATTCTGATATATAATGTCACACAATGCTACACATGACATCTGTTTTCTATTAAACCTCTCAAGTAACAAGCATTGGATACACAGAAAAATGGCCAAAGCAGTAATGAACTACATTAGGTGAAAGTTACCCAAGAAGTGAATACAGTGATTCATGATTTTGTATACAGTTTCACTAACTGTTATATGTAGAGTTGCGGGCAGCATGTTTACCAGTATGAACTAGGCATAAAGTGAAACCAAACCTGGATGAGCTTTTTCACCAGACCTGAAACAACAAAGCCCCATTTCCTAAAGAATTGTGTCCTCAGCACACATAAAACAGACCGTGTACAGTTTCCCTGCCTCCCAACACTTTCTGCTTCTTTCTGCCAATATTCCCAGATCTCCTCCTTGTGCCAAACTACTATCCGGGCAAGCAGGAGTGTATTTTGTGTCTGGCTTTCAGGTAATAGCTAACAACCTAGCAACTATGTGTGCGCTTGACCAGCAGCTAGTAGCTTAGACGAGGTAACTCCTGAATAAAAGGTAAGGGCTCCATCTCTGTCAATAGGAACAGAAATTCTGGATTTCACAAGATTTACAAATATATTCTCATCTTTTAATGTACAGATTTAACTGGATTTGTTGCAAAGCCAGCTCTCGGGTTCAATTGTTATTGGGAAAGAAGGCAATGGAGGAATGCCTGCTCACAATGTATTACCATGTAAAACTACTTCAAAATGCTGAGGGCTTGCCCTAAGACTTGTCCTAAGACTTCTGACTGCTCTTGGTTTGAAACAGATGGAAGAAAGTTCAGGGACAGTTGTGAAAGTGGCATGATTACAATCCATTATTTGTCAATTTGTATTTACTGGCACTTGTTTCTATACCATAAGCTGCAACTACAGTTGTTAGTAACTGGATTTTATTATTTCGCTATCTCAGAAGAAAGGCCAAGATGTGAAAGGCTATAGCCAAATGAGCCTTGTGCTGCTGCAGGCAGGGCTCACTTAGATCACAGGAAGGCAGGCTTGCTCAGTGATTTGAAAAAAGTTTTAAGATATCAGCTGTTCATGTTTTCTCAGCTGTTCAGTAAATGTGGATCTGTAGAAAACTCCAGTCCTGTTGGGACATATGGCTTAGCAATATACATTTATTGATGGGCAGTTCAAAAGAAAATGAGGTTACACCAGTACTTCAGAGGAGTAGTACTTGGGAGTACTGGTGGATGAAAGATTGGATATGACCCAGCAATGTGTGCTCGCAGCCCAGAATGCCGATTGTACCTTGGGCTGCATCAAAAGGTGTGTAGCCAGCAGGTTGAGGGAGGTGATTTGCCCTCTTTACTCTGCGCTGGTGAGACCCCACCTGGAGTACTGCATTCAGCTCTGGGGTCCTCAGCACAAGGAAAGACATGGACCTGTTGGAGAGGGTAAAGAGGAGAGACACAAAAATGATTAGAGGGCTGGGGCACCTCTCCCACGGAGAAAGGTGGAGAGAGTTGGGGTTGTTCAACCTGGATAAGACTCCAGGCAGACATTATTGTAGAATTTCAGTTCTTAAAAGGGGCATATACAAAAGATGGGGAGAGATTTTTTCGCAGGGCTTGTTGCAACAGGATGAGGGGTAATGGTTTTAAACTGAAAGACGGGAGATTCAGGCTGGACACAAGGAAGAAATTTTTTACAACTAGTGTGGTAAAATACTGGCACAGGTTGCCCAGAGCGGTGTAGATGCATCCTCCCTGGAGACATTCAAGGCCAGGCTGGATGTGGCTCTAGCAACCTGATCAAGTGGAAGAGGGGGATGGACTAGATAACCTTTGAAGGTCCCTTCCAAACTAAACTATTATATGGTGACAACATTACATCACAAATGTAGTCAATATTATGGTTACAAATTTTACCCTTGAAATACAATTTTCTGTTAAAACCACTGTCCGTGACTTGTAACATTTCACTTTGCCAAGACAAAACTTGGATGAGCTGTACATTACTGGAATGGCTTCAAAAACATGTGCAGGCAAAAATTATTTATAACTGTCTGTTGTTCACAGCTAAAATAAAACTCTCCTGCTACACAGTGTTCCGACACTGCACAGAACTGGCACACAGCTCCCCTCAACAGGACCACGACCTCCAAAATAACAGCACACAACTTTGTGCTTACTGTGAACCAGTAACACACACGTATTTGCTTTCCTAGAGTTTTACTGAAAGCTAAAAATAATACATTTCACTGAAGTACTTCCACTTAAACAAGCAGGACTACTTGTAAGCATCAATACCAGCACATGAGCAGGGGTGGGAAGGAAGGCTGGCCATTAAACTGATTGGTTACTCAACTGAAAACTGGAGGCCTGGCATAATGCTCAAATATTTGTTTTACGTCACTGGAATTCCATTAAAACACACATTTTCACATGATAAATCACAGTAAGTCACACCGCTGAAAGTTAACACTTCACAGAATGGAAAAGATTTTTTCTTGGCTTTTTCCAGTAGAGTAGTTGTAAGTGCCTCTTTGTAACATCAGGCTTCACACCATTTTCATCATATACAGATAAAGGCCCGTCTTGTCTTTTATTTTCAGTCCTGTCTGGCTTTTAGTTCACCACTGGCTATATTTTCCCATCCCATGCCCCCAACTCCTTTCTCTGACAGGTCATGTCACTGGAGAGCCAGGGTAGTGCCTCAGGCCTGAGAAGCTGATCAGGCTTAGCTGTGTGACAGCCAGACAGGTGAAGGAACTGCCCTTAATTCCTCCAGCACATACTCATTAGGTTTCTCTGCTCAGCATTTTAGCCTTGAACTGCAAAAAGCCTGTTATGCATTTGTAAAAGATACCTCCATTAATGCTAAGTATGCAGTTTTATTGTTTAGATAAGAGTGAAACTAAACACTTTCCTCTGTGCCTAAAGCATGACTTTGGTAATTTACTGACCCATTTCACCATCTTGTCCGTGCTCCAACAAGGAAGTTTATTATGAAGGTTATGTGTCCAGACAATACCACTGGTTTGCTGCAAGAGGCAGGCTGGCAGAGCAGATTTATTCTTCACTGCATCCTCTTAGGTTTGTGAGTTGACACATTGGTGTGCTCACAAAATCAGGACTCAATGCAAGACCATTTCCTCTCATTTAAACATTTACAGTAACTCAAAATCAGTGAAGAAATCAAAATACGGACACACAGTACGAAAACAGTCTTCTACAGACCAACAGACAGCTGTGAAAGATACCTGGATTTGGGTGGCTCTCCCAGTTCAGAAGAGAACCATATCCTTAACTGCTGATATGTACTCCATTCTAAGTACTCAGCTGAATTTGAAGTAATTTTATATTTTCCAGAAAAAGAATGCTGAGGCGCTGAAAAAAAAAAAAAAATTAAATAAATGCTCCTAAAATATAGCCAGTGGGAATCCTGTTGCCTCTGGAACAAAAACACGTAAACACTTCAGCTGTTAGAGTTCCTCATATTCATTTTTCTGGGCAATCTGCACCATATAAAAACATGAATTTGTTCTGTGCAGGACAGATGTACCAGTTCAAGAGAAAATATCCTTTCAGGAAGTGATTAGTTTCATACCTTTATTAAAGAAAGATAATAACATACTTCTTTAAAATAAATTATTGTCTGATCCTGCATTAACTTCTTGACAGTAACAGGACACAGCACCTTACCTTGCAAATCTGAACTGCAAACTGGCAAGATTGTCACAAGTCCTATTTTCCTCACAACAGTTGTAGAAAGCTAAAGAATTTAATTTCTGCATTCATTAGCTAGCTCCTTCTCCCTCTTTTACACTGTTATTCATTCTATTTTTCTCCTCCTAGACATTACCTCTCGAACTTACTAATCCAACACTTACTTGCAAAAAGTCACTTAATTAAAAAGTTAATCTATGCTGAACATTCTGCAGTGCACACAAGTCTGTGAACTGCAGTTTTGGGAACAGTTTGTTGATTGTAAATGAAACTTACATTCTGTAAAAGAACTCCTGCTGAAGACAATGGAAATCCCATGTACACAGCCTCCCTGGGAAAAAAACCTGCAGCATCTGGAATATTTTTAACGGATTCACCAGTGAATATTCCACTCTCAGATACACTATTACCATTTTTTCCCTTTATTTCTTTACATATTGTCATTACTTAAAATCTCATAGATTTATTCAAGTCATCTTCAAAAATAACTTAGCAATTTTTAAAACCTGTTTTTTTTTTTTTGCTTTTTACTTGCAGTATCTACATAGTATCAATACAAAAATTTTTAATTACAGTTTCAACTGAGATCCTGTCTCATATCTGGTTCTAAACTGCTTATTAAAGAGGGATGGCATTATAAACAAATCCATCTGCTGTGATACCACTGTTCTCCACATTCATTACAAATAACGTAAGTCAGCATCTGGTCATCTGGATTTGTGTTTCTCACCCAACCTGGAAGAAAGAGAGTTCCTCTGGTGATCATAGTGACTGTGCAATCAAATTTTTCACAACGCCTACACTTTATTTTGTTTGTCTGTGTGCCATTAATAACTTGGGGGAGCTGATGTTCCTGAACAGACGATTCAGTGTAGAGAGCCCTCAGCTGTTTCAGTTCATCACTGGCCATTTCCATCACTGTCATCTCAGCAAAAGCTTTTGGACTCAAAGTCCCTGAAAAAAGGTTATGTTTTAAGTGGCAGCTTTTAGGGTTCTTCAGGTTAGCAATTTTGCTTCTGATGCAATTTTTATACTTTTTCTCATTTTTAGCATGAAGATCAAAAATACATTTTTCAATTTCTTTAGCTAGCTCTAGCCATTTATCAGTTTCTTCTTCGCCTTTGACAGAACCAGTCAAAGATTTATAAAGAAGATCCGCACATTTACACCTCACAGCTCTCATTGGATCCTGCGGCAGACTTGCTTGGTTAAGAAGAGGTTTAGAATCTTCATTATTAGTGTGATGTTCCTCAAAAGAAGAAAGCTGATTCATGCTGCCTTCTGCCTCATTAAGTACTACATTTTTAACAGTTTGTGATGGGATCAACATTTTAGAACTAGTAGCATCTAATGCCTCCTGCTGACATGGTCCTTCAGACAGTGATTGTTCTCTAGGAACTACGCTAAGACATTCAATTTCCTTTTTCACATACACAAAATCTGACTTTTTAACTTGGATAGATTCAACACTGTTATTCTTGTAAAGTGTTTTCCACCTTGACAGTAACTGCTTTGCCTTCTTTTTTAACTCTGCTGAAGGGCAGCTCTTGAGTACTCTGTATACAGCCCTAGCAACTCCTGTCCCCTGAAGATACTCTGTAGTCATATCAACATCTTCAAGTTCTTTAAGATGATATTCAATATCTTGGAAAGTGTTCTCAGACAGTAGTTTTTCAATACAATGGGCTCTGTGTACAATGTTTTTCTGGTCACACATTTTGAAACCTGAAAGCAAAAAAATGTTTATTGTATTTATTGCAGTTATGACATGAATTAATTTTCTGTATATTCTCACAAGGTTTTCTTTTTATTTTATGATATTTTACATTATTTTACTGTTTTTTCCAGCTTTTACTTTAAATGGTGTAGTTAGTGGAGCAAATGCGAAATGCAGAGAAGCCTAGGTCCTCGCAAAATGCAAGCGGGTATGGGTAGTCTAACTTATGCAAGAAGAATGCTGGCAAAAAAGAAAGCCTACAGGGACTTTTGCTATAGTAGGGGTAACAACTTGAAAGTAGGGTATGACACTAATATTTAAGGAAAAGAACATGGTCTCGCCAAAACAGTCTTGCATGCACACCACAACAGATATTCTCAGGGAGATTCTCAACTACTGCAAAGTAGATTAATACACAACCACTTTGCTGTATGAGATTACAGGTAGACTTCACAGTGTTTATGCATTAGTAGACTCTGGTACCACTGGACTAGCCGCCAGCAGCTAGTTCTGAAATTCAGCATTTTTCACCAAATGCACCAAATGATCACCTGATGATGTCCAAAATTAGACACTGCTATCAAAATTCAGACCCACCTGGACACATTCCTATGTAATCCTTTCTAGGTGGCCCTGCCTTGGCAGCGGGGTTGAACTAGATGATCTCCAAAGGTCCCTTCCAATCCAAACCATTCTATGATTCTATAATACCCTTTCCAAAAACTAAAAAGGAAGCTTTATAGGCAATGCATCTGCTCTTCCACACACATACAGAGAAACAATAAAAATATTAGTTGGGTTTTTAAAGTATTGGTGCCAACAAATTAAATTTAATAAAAATGCTGGTTTTGGAAGTTTTGTTTTTCTATTACAGCAATTTGAAGTCTATTAAAAGCCACCTCTGGGACCCTCTGCTGTAACAGGTGTGTGAACAACATAATGATCTCACACTGTTGAATACATTCTGTAATAGCTTCCTAGTAATCTCCACAGGCAGATTTGTAGGTAAAGACTACACTAATTTAATCTGAAAGTTGCAGTAATACAGAAGTTTGCTGCAAGACTCCAAACCCAAGGAGATCACTGCTGCCATCTTTCCAGAATGCATATGCAAAATCACCCTCATCAGACAAACTGACTTATGTCTCAACTCATTTCTCACAGTTTTAAAGCATCTGGCTACAAATGAACTGAGTACAAGTTGCAATGATACAGAATAATAAAAAAATCAAAGTGGGTCCAAAGCCTCCACATTGTTAGGTGCTTTTCTGGTTGCTGGTTTTTGGGGGTTGTGTGTTTGGGTAGTTTTTGTTCTTCAAATCAGTCATTCCTGCAACTATACGCTAACTTACCAAGATTTTTTCAAATCTTTACACTAAATGCTGAGATGTTTGACTATTTGTGGTTTTGTTTGGAATAAAATCTGCAAGTTTCCGCTTGGTTTCTTGAAACAAACCCTTCAGTTCAAATCAAATATATAGGTTTTGGCATTAGAAGACTAAGTCTTAAGACTAAGAGAACAATGTGTAGCACAGCTACGTTTTTCACAAATTTGTTCGGTTTTGCCACAGTATGTTGTTGCCTGTACAGAGAATCATTGATATCTGCAGAAATTAGATATATTCATTAATAATGACCCAGAAAACATACAAAGTTAGAAAGTCTAAGAAACCTTGCACACTCACATTGTTTTGTATTAACTTCTACGGCAGACAGATGAGATGCTGGGAAGTGGGTTTTTTTGTTTTGTGGGGTTTTTTTTTGCTTGGGTTTTGTTTGTTTGTTTGGGTTATTTTCATTTCAGACTTTTTCCTCAAATCTTTGTTACTTCGAAAGAATAAAATTCAACAGCTAATGTGGGCATGGTATCTGACTAAAAAACACTGACATAAATGACTTTTTCAAGCACCTAGTGGAGATGCCACAGTTTTCAGGCCTTTTGACAAACTTTTATACATCACCATAATTTGGTAACAGGCATTTCTTCAATTATTATGCAGTAAGTAGCTGAACACAGTCTATTGGGAGCTGCAAAGTGAAGGTTTGGGGCTACTCTGCAGCAAGTTGAAGAGATCCTGATATAATTCCATGGATCTTAAGCCCAAAATGCCACTCTAGCTCCTACATCACACTCACCTTTCGCTTGCTATGCAAGAAATCACTTGTATATCTCTTCCAAAAGTTTCTCTTCATAGTTGCTAACAAAGAGGCAAGTCAGACTAGTAAATTTTTAACTGAGGTCCCCACTGTTACCCTTCCAGCTCAGCATGATATTTCAGTTTGATTACCAAGAAAGGGCAGCTGAAAACCAGTGACATCTACAAAATGGTTTCAAAACAGTGAAATCTACAAACTCCTAATTGTTATTTTTGGAAATTCTTAAAAAGTGAAAAGACATATCTATCTCCTAAAAAGTACCTATTTTCTTACAGCCATAGAATTACTAAAGCATGCTTCCATACATTCTGACATGTTAAATGAAAAGAAAAAAGATTTCAGAATGCAGTCTCATGGCTCGAATATTTCCTTTTGATTCCTTTTTATCAAGCCCTTACACCAAAAAATGCTCAATGCATTGCTGCTGTGAAATTTACACACAAAAAGTGCTAATACTACTAACAGTATTCTCCTGTTTGCTGCAAAAGAGAATTAAATGTTGAATGCAGAATTGAATGTGTTAAGCATTTTTTCTTACGAGTTTGTCTTCCAAACTTGTGCACAAAACCAGTTTTTTGTCTGAAGTTATACACATCCTGATTCTACCCTAGAAAAAGTCGTCTGCCTGATGGACTGATACAAGGCTAGATACAGATGTTCATATTTAAAAGAACTCAAGCAGATTTCTTGCACCATTGTTTCCATGATGAAATCTCCTAGAGAATGGGGGGAGAGAAAGGACAAGTGATACAGCTGGGTGATTTGCATGCTCTGTTGCTCTCTGTAACCACCAGCCCAGCTAACCTGTTTTATGCTTGTTCAAACTTTAGGTAGGGCCTCAGAGCTCCACAAAAGAAAAGGACAGAGACAGAGCATGAACCTTCATCTGTTTCTATAATCCTTAACCACAGACCAATCTGACCTCCACAATGAATGCTCTCTGCATTCACTTAATGTGTATTTAAACAGCTCCTTCTTGTCTCAACATTTTGGAGTCCTGCAAAACCTCAGTAATGGCTATTACAGGAACTGATATACTAGTCAAGACATTTCAGAACCAGAGAAACAGGATGCATTTTTTGAATACGAAAGTTGAACTCCATGCTTCATCATACTGAAACCACATACAATTGTATCTAATTATCTGTTCTGCTGCAGGACCACACAGAAGCTGTGAGAGTAGAAAGAGAAGTTTTCTTAGGTAGGGCAGCCATCATTACAGCAGGACAGTTGCCTGTCTCCAGAACACCAAGTAGCTGACATCAGAAAATGATGATCTGCTGATTTACTGTTTTTCATGCAAACAGCAGAGCTGATGACAGCTACATGCTCAAGCAGTATGACTGCCCTATGCCTTGGAATCAAAAACTCCTTCCAACATACTCCAAATGTAATTTTCTTCAGTTCTTGTATGTATGTATGTATTGTATTATGCTACACATACCATAAAATATACTTAGCTAAATGCAAGATGACTTCATGAATTCTCAATATTTAGTATACAGGACTATGGATATGCAAAAATAAAAACTATTCACAAAGTGCTCTGTTGGTAATTAGTCCATGCATATGCTTTGATCCTGGACAAAGGTGAGGTATTTTGATCTTTCATAGAGGACTGTGCTTCATAGAAAGTTTTCTCTCTTACAGTGCAGGGTAAAGATTTGTACGTAAGAAATGATGCTTAAAGTCCATGGAGATCACCTGTTTTATGGTAGTAGTCCTTGCTCATGGTTATCTACCTGATCCTAGGCAGCCTGCCAGGGTGGCAAGGTAACAACATGCTCATTTGTGTGGCTTATCTCACACAAGAAAATTATATGGCTGCAAAAGACTCCTTTGGCTCCACAGCTACGAGTAGGCATTGACAGCTGGAGTGACTAACACAAAACCTCTGAGGGGACCTGGAGCCCACACGCTGGCATCTGCAGTAAGAATGCAGCCATTCTTCCACACACTCAGTGAGTTACCTTACTCTTACTGGACACTTACAGCTGCTCAGAAAAAGCTGATGTATGCTAATTCATCACTCACACTAAGATGCTTTTTCCTTAATAGGCAGATCTAAGACAACCTAGTTGAGTTTTTTATTTTTTTAACCCTCTACCAGATATATAAAAGGCTGGTTTAGAGTGGGCTAAATGCAGTATATATGTTCTGCCTTAGGACTTTTTCCACATGTACGCTAAGGCAATAAATTGTTACAAATTTTAAGTTCTTAGTCATGCATTAACCTTTTCAAGTTTATGCAACATTAAATTCGAGTACATAAATGTTACGCCATTTACAGTTACATAAACAAACTGAAAACAGAATCTGGACACCAAAATATAAACAACAATTTTAGAATAATTTTGGAAGTTCAACCGCCTAACAGACAATTCACATTTTAGTCAAAACAATCACTTCTAAGGGAATACTTTCCTCAACGTGTACAACATGTAGCAAAGATGTAGCACTGAGTGACTCCCTTCAAACTTATAAGGAAACCTAGGTGAAAATAACAGAAAAAAGTAAGTTATCAAAATATATGACCAAATCAGAACCAAATCCATAATTAATTATTTTAATGGAGCAGGATACCCCCTGGTAACTGGCAGAAGCATAAGAAACAGCCAGCGGAGAAACCACTAAATAAAGGTAACAAACATGTCCTTCTCAGTGACAATAGAAAGGTTTATATGGGGAAAGAATTCTTGGAATGGTACTGGCTTTGCTGTGTGTACCTAGTTTGCAAAAGATCTTTAGATCCTTCAATATGAAAAGTAATATATAGTTCTGGAATACTAGGCTAACGACTCTATCATAAATTTAAGCTCACCTTCCAAATTAAAAGGCAGTGTGGTGGAAAAACAAAACTGTGCATCTGCTGCCCTATAAATCAAGCAAAGATTGGATATATCACCCAGGTTGACAGAGACCATTATTTTGCAGGATGAGAAATTAAAGAGAGATTCCTCAACTTTTAAATAACATACGCAGTTATGAAATGGCTTACTTTACTACTGCTGCCTTCCTTCAAAAGATGAGGCAGAGCTCTGCTTTAATACTGCATAGCATTTCATATTAAGTCTGTATGTCAAGCGGAAACTTCTCTAATCACACAACGTGATTTCTTCAGACAACTGTAGAAAACATGTTTTTCATGTTCTTGTAGGGAGAAACAAGAAATTACTGATGCAGTGGTAATACTGGAGTGTATTTTCTAGCCAAAGTTCACTGGGAACTTAGGTATAGCAAGCCTGAGTTCTTTCCTGCTCAGACTCCTGTTCCTTGAACCCTAATGTTCCTGCTGTAAAACAGGGGTTTGGTGTTTGTGGTAGGATTGCAAAGCCTCCAGGTATGTGTATCCTTTATTTTGTTGCTTTGTACAAAGAATAGTGGAAGTCTGCAATACCCAAGACAGCTGCCCTCTGAGTGCCCACTGACAAGGCATTTTTGAGTTTTGTGCTGTGTCAGATAAGCAGAATCACTGACTGAAATACAAATTACTTTTAAAAAGAATTGAGAGGTAGGCATTAAAAATACTCTAGATTGTCTGCAAATATTTATCATTCTTTCCAGCTCTCAGATGACAGAAGTAAAGCTTACAGGGTGAAATGACCTTCCTAAACTGGTTCAACACGTCAGCTGCAGAACAAAGATAATGTTTTAACCCACAGCTCTACTTCTCTGATAACTCCACAATCCTAAGGAGCTGCTCATATTGTTCAAAATTCAAGGGAAGGGAAAAACAAAAAAGAAAAATAAAAAAAAAAAAAAGATAAAACAAAGAGGAAGTTGGGAGAAGCCTTTAAACTTTCTGAGGAGAAAGCAAGCCTTCACAGAAACCAAGATGCAATTCCAAATGGAAAATTATTTCACCATTTGAGGGAGCTGGAGCATAGCAAACCCATGAGCCTTGTGAAATGTGCATAATGAGAAAATCCAGCCTGTTAAAGAAAAAGATAAAATAATTTCCCTATGACCTTTAGGAGACTTCACATTTTTAGGTACCTATTTGCTTTGGGAAAGCCAGACAAAAAAACCCCATAAACCTGTAAGTCCAAAGGTGCTGGGATACAGACAGGAGGGCAAGTGTGCATCCCTTATCCAGTCATTGTCCTGTATATTGCTCTTTCATTCGACATCTTTTGAATTTGGAATCTGCCCACTTTTATACCTGATTTGATAATATGTGGCAAATGCTGCTGAACAAATATTTGCTAAATTAACTGAATCATACTCAGTCAGCACTGTTCTGCTGTGTTCCTAGTTCCAAGAAGTAAGGAATCCAAGAAAGGAGGATTTGTTTATTCAAATAAGTTACAAAGTTTTTTATTGTAGAGATGCAAGAATGAAAGTACAAATGACAGTATCACAATTTTGTGCAGTACAAAATGAATATTCTCATCTCTCGGGCAACTAAACAAGATATTTCCACCCTGCTTAACTTTAGCAATGCATGAGAACATCTGTTTGAATTCCAAGTGTCTATTGAAGGTTACAAGGTAGAAATTGACTTGTTTTTACAATGAGACTCTGTAATGCTGTACTGATGAGGCACTTTCTTGCTAAATCATTAGGTCTCTCACACTGACTGCATCATATAATGAGTCGTTTGTGTACACAAGAATAAATGATGGTGATCAATAAAAATCTTGTAAGTCAGTTTGCTCCTAAGAAAAAAAAAGATCAGTCCATCTCAGTTTAAAATATGGCCATCCTGTAATAATACCAAGTTGAATCAGAACTTTTTTAAACAGTAAAATGACTAAGCAGGAGAAAACCAATCAACCAACCAATCCAGACTAAGACATTTGCTGTTAACTGCAAAGCCAGTCCTTGAGAAATACACTGTCTTCTCCAAAACCATTTGGGGGAAATGCCTTTGCTATATGCCTTATCTGGTTGAAAGGCATAACCTATTTTTCCTTAGCACAGACAACCCCCAGTAATAAACCACAGCGAACTCAGAATGCATCCAAGTATGGATGAATGTCTTGGAAGGGCAGAGAAGGCTAAACACCACTCCTTCCTCATCCCAATCTCAAAAGTAGATGATTTTTTCTCTACGGAATTCTATGTAATCAGTAGAAAATCCAGACCACAGCCAACATAAAGATCACAAGAAGCCAAGTACTCTTAATGGTGCAATAAAATTTCTTCCAAAAATGCACACAGCAGAGTCTTGGAAATACCAGACTTCTTGCTTTGGGCAACCTAAGTTCCATATAAACAATGAAAATGATCAAATGCTATTTTAAACTCAGAGCCTAAGCAGAAATCAGAGAATTCTCACAGCCAGCCTCCAGACTCAAAAACATTACTTCACCCTATCTACAGTGAAAGAGACATCAAAGACATCACCAATAAATCATTTTCCAGGGCTTTTATTTCATCTTGGCAAAAATAAGAGCTCTTCCTGCCTCTAAGCAAGAATCCCTTCCACCCTTAAAAAATTTCTGAACTATAGAGAAATTGCTTTCTCAAGAATAACCACATGAATAAAGCTAAGTTTTTTATTTGGCTAATAAAGCTAAATACAATAATAATTGAGATGATACAACAGTACTATTGTCAGATGTCCATGACCACTGACACCTCACTGACCAAGAGAGTCACCTCTTGGCCAAAGATCGAGAAGCAGCAAATTAAGTGAGCTCAGTATTACTGCAAAACCATTCACCAAAAATCTTTACTTCACTTGCACAACTTTATCACTGTAATACCAGAGGCAAAGTGCACCTTTCATTCTTTTTAAAACAACAGAATAGAGCCACAGTGATCAAGAAAATGAAAATCAAGGAAGAATACTTCAGAAAACAGTGTTTCAAGAAATTCTCAAGGACAACATCTGGTGAAAAAGTTTGTGCATGATGGAAAGTAGTCTGATAAAGAAAAAGCTTTGTTCTGCATCTTCCACATCAGTGACTGCTTGAATTACAGCACTCTTAACTAATCTGGAGCTATACTGCATCCACCCTGTGTTTCTCTCACTGGAACCATTCTCCCAGAGCTTTCTTGCCAAGAGAAGGAGTTTGCAGGGGAGAGAGGGCAGAGTACACCGCATTCACGTGAAGATGTACACAACAGCCTCTTTTACAAAGACGAATTTTCAAGCCTGATTTGGAGTCTACCCCAAAGTAGAGTTCTCAGCACGTTTTTTCTAGTAAGATCAAACATCCATGGATTTACCGAGACTGGAAAAGCTGCTGCCTTTACCAGACTGCTTAGCTACTGGCTTTGTCTGACCTTAGTATACAAGCTGAGGCTCAGGAAAAGACTCCGAATATTACAGCTACACCAGACAAATAACACTTTTGACTTGTCTCATGGCAAAATGTATCTGAGAAATTCTTTATGAATTGAACAGCAATAGCTGTTTTAAGTTCTAGGAGGTCAAGATGATGTCACAGTGGGCATACACATCCCAGCAGAGATGTTACCTTGCTAATAGGTTCTTTTAATAGCTTAGAATTAAACTGATTCTTACTGGGAGGTATTTTAGCTTTTCCCATATCTTGTCTGCCTTATACCTGTGAATTTTTCCCACATAATAGCGTGGTTATCTGAGTTAGACAAACACATTAAACCCTGAAAGTGTTACAAGTAATGCATTATTCCACCGACTTGAAATCTCTATGTGTATTGATGTAGTTGACCTTTTTAATAAAGTACTTTGAAGGTGTTAAAAAAATTTACAAAATTTAATTTTAACAAGTTACAGATTGCAAGTATCAAGTAAAGGTATCGCTAATGTCTTCCACAATAGAATAGCTATACAGATTCACAATACATTCTAATACATCATGATTCAGTGGGGCAATAATAAAATGTATCAGAGATTTGCGATTAAGTTTCATCTGAAATTATGTATAAATAACGCGCTTCTATCTGCTTTAAAATTTGCACCATTTCACACAAAGAACAGATGGTTTCTCTAAGTATTGCTTATTCTGATCAAGAACTTTTCAGTCTCTCATGCTCTGCCTGTGAGGAGGGGCACAAGAAGCCGGGAGGGAGCAGAGATAGGACACCTGACTCAAAGTAGCCAAAGGGGTATTCCATACCACAGCATGGCAGGGGGGTTGGAACTCGATGATCTTGAGGTCCTTTCCAACCCTTACCATTCTATGATTCTATGTCATGCCCAGTGTATAAACAAGGGGGTGTCACCTGGAAGGGCAGATATCTGCTTGGCTCGGGCTGGGTATCAGTCAGTGGATGGTGACGATTTTTCAGTATTAACTAACTTGACTCAAAATTGCACTTTCAAGTTTGGGCACAAGGTCACACAGATTTTTCATGGGGCTCTCTGGTTTTTCAAATTTTTATGACAAAGCCTCATCAAAGCTAGCAGAGGAATACTTTTTCTCTCAGCCACTTTCCACTACTTGTCAGTATGAGGTACTAGTTGGACCTTGAGCAGGTCAAGACTTTTGATACATAGTGTGCATTTCCAAAACATGAACTACCCTTTTGACCACAGCTGACAAATACACATTAGGAAAGAAGAGTGTTGAATGAAATTTAAGCAGATGATTCAGACATGAATTAATGCTACGCAGCCATGGAAGGGACACATGTGACTTATGCATCTGAATTATATAATAATGTGTGAAATTATTTTATTTGCACTTTGTGAAACTTTTTTCCTTCATTTTCTACCATTCATGTTTTTCCAACAGCAACAGAATTTAAAACAAAAAGAATTTATTAGTAGCACTGTTCAACTTGAAAGACGATATGAAGATTATGTCACTATTTTCTCACACCAAGAGGATGCTACACACATTCTTCATCACTCAAGAAACACACCATGCAATAGCAGTCTGATTTTAGCAGCTTTGCGTCATCATTTATTAATTCTTTCATTCAGTATATTTAGGTCTCCCAAACTGTTCACGGATGGATGCAAATGATCATATTTACACTTCCAATCACTTAGGACAGCAAACCAACTGAATAATTTCAGCAAAGCAGTGACATCTTCCAAAGGGAAGCTGGTTTCTTCAATATACATTAACTGCAATGGCTTACAGAATTAATGCTAACAGTTTCAGCTCATGAAGCACTTGCTCACTCTCTCTTGACACCACGGGGATTGTATCAGACATTTGGACTACTCCCCCTACTCAAAGTCTGTGCACAAGAAGCTTTCATAATGCTGTCCTCCAGACACTGGGAAATCATAACTCAGACCCCTCAGTACACTGAGTTTGGCTTATATGCTAAAATGCTCTTAGAAGCAAAAAAACTGGGACCTGTTCTGCATTTCTTTCAAGGCTGTAAGCCTCTAGGCTTCCCATCTTTCCATCGTAGACAAAATTATGACAAGTTTACTTTTTTAAAAAGCAAGGTTACACAGTCATATACAACGTGGCTTCAAGGACCAGTATTTGAAGGAATCAGAGTTTTGAGCACTCTACTGTAACTGTAATAGACTGACAATACTTTTCTTTTTCACCTATAATGATACCTCACATGTTTCTGCTTGGTATTAGAGCTCTCCTCCACAATTTTCTAACTTCCTTTTGAATTTCTTGTTCATTTACCTAGGTGGAATTAATTGGGTGGGCTCTTTTAAACCTACTGAAGTGAAGAACTTGCTGCGAGCTGCAGGTTTAAAATTGGCTTTTAAGTGACAGATCTCATCTAACATTCTTGCACATCCACTTATTATTCAGTCTTCATAAATAGTGCTTATATCCTCTTGCAGATGTACTCATTTGAAACCTGGACAGCCTCAATATAAACAAAGCTTTCCTAAGGTGGATCTCAGTACCTGTCAGTAAGCTTCTGCATTGGCACAGAAGTTCAAAAAACCAGACTGCCTTGCACATAGGAGCATTTACTTGACAAAAACAGCTTTAAAGATTATTCTTATCCATACAGAGCTATAAAAAACTTAAATTCTATCACACTACAAGCAAAAGTATAAGTTCAGTCTGCAGGGCCTTTTTATGGCAAATTGTGCTGACAAATTAATGTAAAAATGGAACATGTAAGTAATAGAAACATATTTTATCAACTTTTATGAGCTTTTGATCATTCATCAGATGAGCACAGACTTTTTATGTTCAGTTTCTAGTTAAGCCTCAGCTCAGTACTGTTTCCACTTTTCATTTCATTGTCAGGGACATGCATTAGATACTGCTTTATCATTCTTTAACAGATTTTTTCACAGAAAAATTGTAAACTTTTCCTTTAAAAACAGATCCTTTTTATGCAGAAGAGCACATATGTTCCTGATGCCTCTACAGAGAAAGTGCACAAAAGGTAATTGTAAGATATTTTTAGATGTGAAATACAATTGAAATGAAATTGATTCTTATATATCTAATTATTACAAATAATACATTGAAAAGCATGAAGTAATTGCTTTCTAATTTATGCCAGCATTTGACTTAACTCAAGACATAATGCTGCATGGAGACCTATATAATAAATATCTAAAAATTTACCATAGTACTACTATACTGCAATTTTCAAGGTCAGCCTCTTCTGTGAGTGGGAATTACAGCCACTTATGACACAAATCAGTAGGGAGAAGCAGCCCAGCCACATGTATTTGTCTGAAAGCAGCTGACACTTGCCTGAGATGAAAGTCAGCCAGCCACATATGACAGTTTGCCTGGGATTGATTTGGAGTCGGCCTCATGATGCCAGCAGCTGACCAGTACCACTGTAACCTGCACAGTCACTCCTATAAATTGGGTGGGCCAGTGCACACTGGTACTATGCTCCAAAATATCCCTCAGTAATGCAACAAGCACACCTAACTCCATGTTTTCACTCCAAGTCATAGCATGGCCACAGTTGGAAGGGGCCTTAAAGATCATATAGCTCCAACCCCCTGCCACAGGCAGGGCCATCTTCCACTAGAACAGGTTGCTCAAAGTCCTGTCCAACCTGGCCTTGAACACTGCCAGGGATGGGGCAGCCACAGCTTCTCTGGGCAACCTGTGCAGTGCCAAACCACTCTCATCGTTAAGATTATTTTCCTTATGTCTAATCTAAACCTACCCTCTTTCCATTTAAAGCCATTCCCCCTTGTCCTATCACTACGTGTCCTTGCAAAAAGTCCCTCTCCAGCTTTCTTGTAGGCACCCTTTAAGCACTGAAAGGCTGCTATTAGGTCTCCCCGGAGCCTTCATTAAACTTTCTCGTGTCTGTGCCTCCTCCACATCCTTGGACCCGTGTAGCTTAAAGTCTGACCCACTGCAGTATTGCTTAGGGGCCAAATGTCGCCCCTCCTCACACTCCTGAGACGCCCCATCAGAAGCAGCCAGCAGGTACCTACCTGCTTTCGCACCTCGCTCCTCAGGGAGTGTTTACCCGTTCCCCTTCGGCCTCCGAGGCCTGAGCCGGGGCTAGCACCATGCTGAAGGGGAAAACCGGGCCGGGGGAGAAGCGGGGTGGTTTTTGTCCCCCGCGGGCAGAGGCTCCGCGGGGAAGACCCCGCACCGCTCACTCCCGCCGGGCCTCCGGACCTCAACCCCTGGCCCAGGGCACGAAGAAGCGCCTCCCCGGAATCACAGAAGGGAGAGCGTTGCGCCTCACTCCCGCTGCCGCTAGCGAAACGCGCAGCGCAGCTGCCACTCACCCCACTGCCCCCCGTACGGCGGCAGCGGGCCTCAACGTGGCGCCTCCCTGCCGCTTCCTGCTCCGCACCGGAGCGCACTTCCGCCACGTCCCGCGAGCGGGCGGGCCGACCTGCGGGACTCAGCGGCTGCGCGCTAGCCCTCGCGGCTCCCCGTGAGCCCCGGCGGCAGCGGGGGGGTCGCCCGGCTCGAAGCAGAGAGCTGTCTCGGGGCTTGGGCAGTCCCGCTTGCTCCCGCGATGGGCGGTGAGCCCCCGAGCAGAGAAGGCACTTCTCGTTGTCAGACGGCCATTCCCACCCTCCTGCAGCGTATTCTGTGTGAGCTCCTGTGCTGTTCCCCGGGGCCACTGCAGGGCTGAAAGCTCCTCGGAGTGAGCCAGAGCCTCCATAGAGCCACAGTAGAAACAATCAGCTTTCCTAAGCAGCCTCCGGTGGGAAGGCACAGCTTCCACTGGGGCTGATGTCACATTCTGGGCATTGCTCCCTCTGACATGGCCATGGGGTTAAAGGGGCTCCGTGAATGCTGCATTGGGGTGCCGGTGCTAGGCACAGCCTTAGCCTGGTGCACAGCATTGTGGTGGTGGGAGCCCGGCCATGCTGATGGAACAGGAGCTGGACACAGGCCTTGCAAATGGTGCTTTGGGAGTGCTTGGCTTGGAGAAGCTAGAGAAGCATTTAGGCTTTGCTTAGCCCTGCAATGAATGAAAAAATAGAGGATATTTATGTGATGTTAAAGTTTAACCTCAATGTTCCTTCAGCAAACACAGCTTGAGAAAGGCAACAAATGTGACAGAAAGGCCTGCTTGGACAGGGCTTTGAGCAACCTGGTGTAGTGGAAGGTATTCCTGCTCACGGTAGGAGGGTTGGAACTCCGTGAGCTTTAAGGTCCCTTCCAACTGTAACCATCCTAGGATTCTAGGCAAGACAGCATGACACACAAACACAGGAAGTGGGGTAAATGAGTACCATACCTAAGGCTAATGAAGAACAGAAAAAAACAGTTCAAACTAATATTCAGCATTTTACTGCATTACTTTTGGTATAATCAACTAGTCTTTTGGATGATTCTATGACAAACGGAGCTATTAGTATACATAGGGTTGAAAAAATAAATATTAAAGTTATTTCTTAGGGTAGCAGCTTTGGGTATAATGAAGTGTGCTGGACATACCAGATGTGGCAATAAACACCTAAAAGTTGTTGTATTTTAGCCAAAGCAAATGTATTTGTCATTGCTTTTATTGCAGTGCTTTCCTCGTTTGTATGTTTTACATAGGCATTCAAAATGATTCTGTAAAAGATTAATACTTTTAGGACTTCATCTCTACAGCAAACGTACAGGTGTGTACTGGGGTTTGTTCTCAATTAGTCTAAAAGGTCGGTGTGATATTTTCTTTCGCTTTGGTTTTAGTCACTAATGAGGCCTATGTTGCCCTCTGCTGACAGTAAGCTGAATTTACCTACCTGCGCTTGCCAGGAACGTTTCCGCGTGAATGTCATGTACAGCAGACATACCTTTTTCCCTATTTTCACGTGATCAACATCACCATTAATAATCATAAAGGGGGGGGGGGGGAATAATCCTTGCATTATTGTTTACCGGGTGTAAAAAAATCACGTAAGCAATTATTAAACACTTGTAATGAACCAGTCAGTGATCAATGTTCGTTATTGAGTGCTGTCAAAACTTTCCTTGCCAGTGCTGCGGTGGCTGCATTATACACTGATAACTGAAGAACCCTAAATGATTGCTAGTTCTGTGTAGTGCTTAAGTCACAATGTATTTGTGACAAACTCAAAAATTCATTAGTGTTTGATCATGTGGTATAGTGGTTAGCCCTGGCTAGCTGGAGGCCACATCTGAGATCAGCCTTTCTTTTTGCCTTTTATGGCTCACACAGCAACAAAGTGTGGGACAAAACCTATGCCAAAGAGTCCATAGTTTTATGAAACATGAGATGAAGTATTTGAAGCAGATGACATCACTGTCCAGAACTGGCACAATAAAATACTAGCGGACCAAGCCTTCTGGTCCAAATGTTGCCATCCAGTGGCCTGTCTTACATATTTTTAAGCATTTTTGCAACATGCATATGTCATCAGCTCAGCAGCAGCTATCATTGCAATACTCCAGAGTTTGCAGTTAGTTAGTCTGGGGCTCCCAGGATAAGGCTCTTGAATGCCTTTTCTCTATCTATACAATTGTGAGTATATACCGCATTCATTATATCAGCTGAAAGTGCTTTGCCTGCTGCAGAGGAATAGGGCTTCCTTGGCAGGAAGACACAAGAGGCAGCATGTCTTGCTTCTTGTGATTAGTCCTGCTTTGTGCAGGGATCAAAAGTGAGGATTCCCCTCCTGTGAGGAGAGTCTTCTCACACAGGACAGCTTCTGTATCTCCATTAAGTTGTTTTTGATCTAATGAATAAGAATGATCTAATGAATCATTACTCCAGTTTCCCATTTATAAATCAGAGACAATGTTTTCTCAATTACCCTCAAAGTAAAACAAAACAAAAATATGATAAAAATTATATACCCATTATATTAATGCACATGTGTATATGTGTGTTATGGTATATATGTGTATCTCTGTTTGCATGGGTTTTGGGGATAAAATCAGTGCTAGTCTCATAGTGTAGACTTCTTTGAGAGTTTAGTATTGTCTATGATAAGTACCTGCTTTTCTAAAAACGGGCTTCTATTCAGCAAAGTGAGATATTATGTCAGCTGATAGAGTGTTAAATATCCACAGAACTAGTTGGAAAAATGTTGATCAAACAATGTTCATCATGAGGTTCTTGCACAGGTTAGTATCAGTTTCAAATAAGCTTCCCTAAATTTTTTTTTTTCTAAAGCAATGTCTCTATATAAAGAAAACCAAAATAAAAATAAAATCATTGGGTATTATTTATTCTATAATATTATTTTTATATTTTTATTTGTTAAGCTATGTCATATCACAATGTCATAACAGGCTGCTATTTTATCATGTAATTTACTGCTATGTCATATAGTGCCAAAGTGCTACAACACATCCTGTTGGACATACTATAAAAATTTAATATTTCAGAGCTCAGATGAGCTTTGCATTTTCTGCATGTGATGCATGTAAAAGTTAACGTTAGTCTAAGAATGCATGTGAACAGTTCTGGCTTGCAGTGAAGGAGGAAACATCCTGCAAAATTGCCACAATTATTTTACTTAGTAACTTATACCCAAGTCCACTAAAGAGATCACGGTCACTGAAAGCAGGACGATAATGTGGTGATAATGTGATTTCTTTTAATGAAATAAAAGCTTTTTTTAAAATGAGTTTTGAAGATTGTGTGTATTGATAACACATTAGCAGTGATATACTGAGGAGATGTACTCCCATTCACAACATAATTGTAGTGTAGTTATTTGGAAAAAAAAATATGCATGCATTCCCTTAAAAAAATTTCTTCAATTTATTTTACAAAGGATAAGCTTTGGGCTGTCATTTTTATTGTTCATTCTTGGAATTGTAACAACTGCCTCTTCAGAATAGTTCAGACGAAATGTGTTGCGCAGGAAGGACAAGATGGACAGGCATTTCCTCTAAAATCCCTGGATACAGTCACTGGAACTGTGTTTTGAACTTTCTGAAACCTTGTGCACAGGTAAAGGCAACAGCTGTTCCTTATGGAGAGTATTCAAGGAAACTCTATCCTCCCTGAAAAACTGAAAAGGAACTGGTAAATGGTCACTTGCTAGAAATGCTCCTAGGCAGGGAGTCAAAGTCATTGTCAGCTTTCTGTAACACCAGTAAGAATCAAAATGTCTGTAGTGAAATCAGATGAATAAAGATTTACACCAACATGGCTGAGAAAAGAATTGCATCTCAGTATCTTCAGCAAAAAGCTTGAATGCCAAAGTTGTGATAAATGATTAAAAACTGTTCTTGACTTCTGACTGAAAATCCAAGAAAGGCAGAATTACAAATATAATTATTGAAAGTACTGTTAATCCTATAGAAAACATAATCTTTTTTTTTTCTTTATACCTCATACAACCTTTTTAATAGGTTTTTAAACACTGAATTGACAACAGGATGGTTTTGTATTAAATCTCTGTGATAATATGGCTGTGAAGACAAAATGAAAGGTAGTGATGGTTCAGAAACTCCTAGTTAGCAAGGCTTAATGGAGAGGATTTTTTTCAAAATTATGGGCATTTTCTGGCATGAACTTTAAAACATGATTTTTATTATTGCATTTCTTGCCTAAAAGAATTAGGTCATATTATTCTTGAAAATCTAGAAAGCCAAGGATGATTAATCACAGCGCTGACTGACTAAGGAAAAGGATCCCAGATGGCCTAGTGTTTGGAAGAGGATGTTCCCAGAGTAGCAGAGCAGAAGCAATAAATGGAGAAACAGGTACTGCATATAGCAAACTAGTGAAATTGGAGGTGTGGGAGGCTACTAGGAGAATATCCTACAATGATTTTGAAGGCTTCTTTTCAACTGCTTGAATTCCTGTGGGAGCCCTGAGTGGCCAATGTATTTATACTTCAATCTCACTGGCAGAAGATTTCATGACTTTTCAATTGTATCTGTCTCCCATATCCAACAGACACTAGCCAGATGAGGCATCTGTCTCCTGACAGGGGAATGTACATCAAAAATAAGACTTTTAACTTAGTATGCAATTTGAGGGGAAGTACACAATTTTATCTATTCTAACGTAAACCCCTGAAAATCATTTCCCTCTTGTGTAGGAAGGCAGCTGGGATAGCAGGAAAAGCAGAAATACACAATACTCTCAAAGTGTTTTATGTTTGTTTTTTTTTTTATTTAATAATGGAATTTATTGATTTAGATACCACATTGCAGTCGGAGGAAACATGAGTATGTTCAGGGAGCAGGAAGAACCAGGCTCAAGAAAATATCCCTCACTGTATACCAGCATTCGAGGCTGGCTTTCATATTTTTCCCATGCTCCGGTTAGTGACCCTTCTCCCAAGTTCCCTTCCCTACTCGTGAGTTGCCTAATGCCGACTTTCTCCATTGTTTAGTTCTGTAGTGGCCAGTTTCCTTCAGTGGCAAGATCTGTTCTCTCTTAAGAGAGGTGCTCAGATCAAGCAAATTTTGAAAGAAATAAAGAAGGACTCATAGAAAGAGATGCCATTGCTATGGCATTCATTTTTTGGTCCAGTGCTGTATTTCTGTCTGGAGAACCTTCTTCAGTTTGAAGGTTATCTTGTCAATAGATCTTGAATTTATATTGGTTTTTAGTGTTCTCAGAAAAAAGCCTACAAAATCTGTCTATTATCTAGACATGCAATTCAGTTCCTGAAAGGCTCCTTACCCTTATGTGTGCAAGTAAGGAAAAAAATTACATAATGTGAGCACTATAAGTGAATCATTATAATGAAATGAAATGAAATGAAATGAAATGAAATGAAATGAAAAATGAAATGAAATGAAATGAAATGAAATGAAATGAAATGAAATGAAATGAAATGAAATGGGGACCAAAATGTTTTAAAAAATCACCTCTTCTTCCATCCTTAGTTATATGTGGAAGAGAATCCTATACAAATCTCATGCCCGTAGACTGTGAAAATCTAAGAATTGGGCCATACTTTGGGGCTCATACAGATTTAATTTTGTAAGAGTACCTCCCCTCATAGCATTTAAAGCATGTTTATTCACACAAAGAAAGAAGTCTTGTGTGGCTGTTTCAAGGGTACTGCACAGATTTCTTAACTTGAAAGAAGTTTTTCTGCTATACATCCACAGCAAACCAGTCTGATATTGGTTAGTTAAATATGAATTTGTTGTGCTAGCCCTGGGGTTATTTACATATACAGTGCTCCCTCCCAAAAAATAAAAAAAGTGCTCCCAAACTGTGATGACCACCATTGACTCTCTGGAAAGAAGTCCATTGACTCTCTGGAAGGAACCAGTAAGTAAATCCGCTACAAAGTGGACCTGTGTTCCATCACTGCAGGACATGGTGGACAGCAATGTCGGTACGGGAAATATAGGAAAAACATATGGGAACTGGGTCTGGACATAAGGCGCTTACATGCATGATCTGCTATTTTGGTCATTTTCAGTGCAGAGTATTTCAAAGTAAATGCAGTCATTGTCAGATTATTTTCCTTAGAGTTAGTAGCTAAATTGGAGCAACTGACTATGTAGATAGAAAGATTATTTATTCCTGGTCCATTACTTTGCAGTCACCCACAATTTGTTTTCCCATCCCAGTTTTGTACAGTCACCCAGTATCACAAGATTCTTTGCAATCACCTTTCAGTTTCATGGTCTTGAACCATGAAAACAAATTTTGCCATCTTTCTATTCACACTTCCACTCAAATTTTCAATTGATTGCATTCATAGTTGGGCCATTCTGCAAGTGCCTCCTCGTCTCTAGAAAAGGTGACTGTTTTAACATTCTGGCAGTTTCCAAGAATACAAAGAAAATTAGGACTGCCGTATCCTCACATCCTGGGCAGGAAGGTGATGCTAATGAATAATACACTATAAGCGAACATGTGGCTTTCTTGAGTACAGACCTGCTCTAGCATTTTTAAAATCTGCTGTGAACATTACTTAGTTTAGAATAAAACTAGTACTTGAGGGAGTAATATTTTTTGGGGTGTTTTTGAAACATAATGTTTCTGATTACTTTATGGCATGCATTTCTCCAAGTTTTTTATCACTATTTTCTATCATTTTATCATGTTTGTGACTGCTGGGTTTTTATGGTATTAGATAATTGTAAATTGAGTCATATTTTCAGGTGAGAAGACAACTCCTGATGCAGTACACAAAAATACCACTTATTAAGCAATCAATTATAGCAAGAAAACTGTAATACTGCAGTGAGTCAAAGCACAGAGATTAAAGTAACTGTAATAAACTGCAGTGAATCAAAACAGAGATTTAAACTTCTATCAGCCTGAAACCAAAGGACAAATTCTGATTGACTGCATTACCTGCCTAAGTCAGATTTACTGGACACCCCAGAGGTGTCCAGCTCAGCAAACAGATTTTAGGCATCAAGGTTAAGCACTGATGTTCCCTGTACAGCAAGCAGAAAGCAATGGAGCACGGCAGTCAAATCTGGAAGAAGATTTAAGGTGCCTGATTGAGCTGCTAACTTTGCTATTGTCTAAGTGCAGAGGGAACAGCAGGAAATTAAATATGCCACCTCCTCCTCTATGCTACAAAAAATAGGGCTGCTGCAGGCAAATTGCCTCCTGGGTGTGCTTTTGACTCCTAAACTTGGCCTGTAAATCATTTGAGGGAGTGCTTGGATTTGCTCCTGCACACCAGCCAACTTGTTGAAGCACCATCTTTGCATGGAAGCAAAAAGAAGTATATGAAGAAAAAAGAATGAAATGCTATTTTAAGGCAAGTCTAGGAAGATGCTGTTTCCTTTAACTCAGACCTTATTTCTGTTAGTATCAGGTACATTAACTGTCTATCATAAATTGCATTATTCTGGATAATATTTAGCTTTGAAATATTTTTATGTAATTTAAAATAATAAAACACTTTAAATGTTGGATTAAAGTTAATCTGAGTACGTAAAAGATTGTTATTGAAATGATTTCTCAAATCTCTCCAAGGAGAATATTCTTGTCAGGGGTGTATATGAAAGAGAAATTGGTATAATTTATTGCAGAAACATTAAGAAATTTAGAGATTTTCAGACAGAGTATTAGGCTGTTTCCTTAAAACATTCAGTCATGCTTTCATGCTTTACTGAACCACTGAAAATATTCCCCAAATAAAAAATTAACAGTCAGTGTTCTCTCAACAGTTCTATAATGTGTGCTTCCTGAATAGCTGGGGTTTGGAAGGGGGAGGGTCAGTGAGACTGAATGTGTTGAAATCAAACTTTAAAGTCAAGTATTTGAGAGGTTAATAACTATCAAAATTAGAAATTCATTCCCATCAAAAAGCTTTTGCTGTGATAAGCTTTTATGCAACACCACACAAATGACCAAGTTATTATCCATGCTTTCTTTTTATATATATTTTCATTAATATAATGTAATGAATTTCAATACCTCTGGTACATGCAGGTGTATGACTCTACATATAAAAAAATATAGCAATTATGAAGTAAATATGAGTGGCAATCAGTTACTGAAAGCACTCTCCATTGTCTTAATCTTGAAAACTGCAGTGTGGAATCCTTATTTAATGTATAAAAATAACATCTAAAAGCTGGAAAATGTTTTAAGTTCCTTTCAATTGCAGGGTACAGGATAATCGTCTTGCGGGAACATGCCTCATCATTTCGATGTATTCACAGCTGACAAAATGAAATGTCTCCTTTAATTCTTTTGGCAATTGAAGAAAAGTGATCAAAACCTTTTGTTATCCAATTTCAAGATTAAGTGAGCACACCTGTTGAGTAGTTTTTGAAGGATGTAGTATAGAATTCAGTAATTAGCCAGAAGCAATTTTTTTCCATTAACTTGTAGGCAGAGTACCATTTCCAATGTTTATTATCAGACTTAAAAGTTGCAAATGATGTTATCAAAGTTAAAGCCACTTGATTATAGCATACTTGTAACATTTTTGAATACTCCTAGTGCAGTTTCCTTGCTGTCTAAAATAATCAAGCAGATAATGGATTTCACATTTCGCAGTAATGGAAAACTGTCAGGAACATTTTGAGGCATTAATGACTGTAGAGCGTAATATGCCCTTTAGCTTTTCATCTGAAGGAGAAACATGTAGCTTTTGCCCTGAGCAGTTGCATCTTCTGAATGAATGTTGCAAACAATACCAGTTAATTTGCTGATGCGCAAATGTGATTTATGTGAATATATCTACATAATGAATTTATTTTGTTTCTTCTGCAGAAGCTATCTTTGAATTTATTCACAACAAAAAAGGTTTCAGTTTTGCTCTTCAGGTCTTATTATACTAGAATGATTTTTATGACCTGCTGTGGTGCAAGCTATCTGACAATCCATTGCAAACAAAATAGAAACAACTTCTGCATCTCCTACAGAAAGCCTTATGGTAGCTTTTGCAGTCTCTACTGATCTATGCAAATAATTTTCTTGCTTGTTCCATGAAATGCAAGATCTTTATTTTTTATCTTGTCTTTTGGATGGAATGCATCCAAAACTACTAAAGCAGTTGTCACAGTCATTAGTCATGGTGGACTACAATTTAACCAACAATGCATGAATATCAGCATATTTGGCTCCATATCTGGCTATGTCCATTGTGTTTAGTGTCTATTGTTTGTGTGTTGCACAGATAATATTTAGATATTATGCCTTACACAGACAGTATTTATCTTTCCATGCCAAATAACTGGATATGCAAGAAGTGCCTGGCTGCGCCTTTTAAGGTAGACTTAGTTGCTCCACATATGTATTTCATATATATCATTTGCACTATAATGCTCAAGACTGTAACAAGTCATAGGCTTCTTAGGCTTTAGGGGCACTGCGTATGTGTAAATGATTGTTGTTTGAAGCTAGACACATAACTTGAGTACATTCTCTCAGTCTTCACTAAGGGTAGTTCAGAGAGTTAGATGAGGAGGAGCGCATCCAGAAAAATACTTGTTTCAATTTCCTGCTTCATTGTGACCAGGCTCTTCAGGCATTCTGCGATCACAGTCAGCGTCCAATCCAAAGCTGCTGAAGGAGTTTTCCTCCTTGATTTGAAATTCCCAGGCTCTTTGCCCCAGGATTAAAGAGAGTTTGGTTTTCTCAACTCCTTATTCTGTAATTCCTTCATCACCTCCAAAGACACCAGGAAAGAAATTCATATGTCAAAGCTGAAGTCCATGTACAGTTCTCAGAGCACCTGTTTCATAACACAAACCAGTTATAACAAAGAATAAACATTTCCTGATTACACAGGAATCTTACCAGATTTTTTCTTCTGGAATATTCCAGTCTTCTTATCCTTTCCTCAGCTGTGTGCAAAGTGCAAAATTACTGTGTTTCAACAAGAAATATCTCAAGAATCCCTGGCTTGCTTCATAGATGCAATTAAAGGTGTTTGAACTTTTGTAGTAATTTTCTGTTAAAAAGCTTAGGCTCGTATAGGCTATATTCTTCAAGGCTTTTTAGTGTTGGTCTATAAAATTCTGTTCAGTTGTTCTGGTTGTCCTCTTCTTCATACAAAAAGAGAAGAGCATCACTAAAAACAAACAGCGAGCAGTCAACCTAGAAGGGCATACACAGAACTAATCAAAAGGAGAATGTACGTTTGCTCATTTAACTGATCACTGCCTGAAACAGGGCTTCTCTGTGGGCATCTCTGTCCTCTTGGGATTCAGACCAGTAGGTACTTTCAGAAAAGGTAACGATGGAAGAAGATGGTTTTGCTCTCCACACCATTGTCTTCTTTTCATAAAAGGTGGAACCTGGATTCTAGACCCCCTTAAACATATATGCGGGGTTTATACCTGTATGTGTGTGTATGCATGGGTGAGTGTGGTGGGGTGGCAGCTCCTAGTTTGTGGGAGAAGATTCTGCTCACCTTCCTGCTCCTGGGGATGACAGATAGTCTCCATCCCTTTTGCTGAAGTTTGAAGGGACATGAGGCCAATTTGTTCCTGAAGGTCAGTACATAACATGAAGTTTCCTAAGTGCTAATAATGGGTCATTCTTTTTTACCTTTTCTTTTCAGTGCCAGTTGATTACATCATATGCTAATAATCAACATTAAATCCTTATGAAGCTATAAAGGGATCATTTCTAAATAGTGATTGCATGACTCAAGGACACTGATGGCAAGCAAAGTATTTTACATACTTTATTAGTAATGAAAATATTCCTCAAATACATGACTCCACTTAGAACTTGCTTAGCTCCATCAAGAAGGAAATAAAGCTCTTCTCTTTCTTCTTACTTGTTGCATAGATTGAATGTCTGCACATTAAGCAAGAAGTTAAAATTACGTCACGAGAAGTACTAGTGTCCTCTTAATGCTTTATGTTCTTGTAGTGTAGAAGAGATGAAATAGAAGACTTAAGAATAGCCTTGAAAAGAACTTTAAGGAATAAAAGCATGTCGATTTCATAAAAAAAGCTAGACAACACTTTAGAAACCCTGACCTTCAATGATGAAATACTGTAGTGCTACCCTCAAAGCGTGTATTAGAGTTAGAAGAACTCATACAAAAGTGTACTCTGCCCCTTGCACATGTCAGTTTTTCTGTTTGCATTGCTGCACTGAGTTCAATGCACAGTTTCTATTTTTTTTGGGTTTTTTTTCTAAAGAACAAAATGATACAAAAATACACTACTAGTAAGGAAAATATTAAAAATAGTATTAAATCCAGTACACTCAAATATCCATTATCAGGTATCTTCTGGGCATAGACCAGAAATTAGTATAACATTGTCCACTCCAATTTCTCCAGTTTTGCCCTTCCCACGTTCTGATTCAAAAGTGACCTGTCATAAGAAAAGAGATGTATTAACAATGAAAATGTAGTATATCCAACCATTTAGCAATTCCTAATGTTAATTACTTATAATGCTATATCTGAGGAATGTTTTATGACAATACAGGATTAATTTTATGACTTAAATCACTGCAGTTTTTAGAATTTCCCTGCATTATTTGAACAAGATTTATAATCCCCTGCACAGGTTTACAATACCGAATGGGTTCTGGTAATAAGATTACATACTTTCATTGTACAAAAAAAAAAAAAAAGCAAATTGAGTGAAATCCTATTATAATAATGAAGTTTTCTTACAGCATGAGTTGTGAGTGCACTTCATTTCTTGAAGACATTACAACTGTTCATTTTTGATCTATTTGTTAGGATTGGTAGATTTTGGGTGTATATTCTATACATATTTTTACTCTATGTACTACACTCCCAAGTCTTGGAAGGCAGATGCAAGGACTGTGAGAATGAAGACCCTAGGCCCATTGTAGGAGAGGATCTGGTTCGAGACCATCTTAGGAACCTGAAGGTGTACAAGTCCATGGGACCGGATGAAATACATCTGAGGGTCTGGAAGGAGCTGGCAAGTGAAGTTGCTAAGCCACTGTCCATCATATTTGAAAAATCATGGCAGTCAGGTGAAGTTCCCAATGACTGGAAAAAGGGAAATATAACCCCCATTTTCAAGAAGGGGAAAATGGATGAGCCAGGGAATTACAGACCAGTCAGTCTCACCTCTGTGCCTGGCAAAATGTTGGAGCAGATTCTCCTGGAAGGCACGTTAAGGCACATGAAAACCAACAAGGTGTTTGGTGACAGCCAGCATGACTTCACTAAGGGGAAATCCTGCCAGACCAATTTGGTGGCCTTCTGTGATGGGGCTATGGAACTGATGAACAGGGGTAGAGCAGTTGATGTCATCTACCTGGACTTGTGCAAAGTGTTTGACACTGTCCCACATGACATCCTTGTCTCTAAATTGGAGAGACATCAATTTGATAGGTGGACCACTCGGTGGATAAAGAACTGGCTGCATGGCCGCACACAAAGAGTAGTGCTCAACGGCTCAATGTCCAGCTGGAGACCAGTAATGAGTGGTGTCCCTCAGGGATTGGTGTTGGGACTGGTCTTGTTCAACATCTTTGTTGGTGACATGGACAGTGGGATTGAGTGCATCCTCAGCAAGTTTGCTGATGACGCCAAGCTATGTGGTTCAGTTAATACATTGGAGGGAAGGAATGTCATCCAGAGGGACCTTGACACGCTTGTGAGGTGGGCTGATGCCAACCTGATGAAGTTTAACCATGCCAAGTGCAAGGTCCTACAGCTGGGTTGGAGCAATGCCAGGCACAGCTACAGGTTGGGCAGAGAAGAGATTCAGAGCAGCCCTGCGGAGAAGGACTTGGGGGTTTTGGTCAATGAGAAACTGAACATGAGCCACCTTCAGTGTGCACTTGCAGCCCAGAAAGCCAATCGTATCCTGGGCTGCATCAAAAGGAGCGTGACCAGCAGGTCGAGGGACGTGATCCTGCCCTTCTACTCTGCTCTTGTGAGACCTCACTTGGATTGTTGTGTGCAGTTCTGGTGTCCTCAACATAAAAAGGACATGGAACTGTTGGAACAAGTGCAGAGGAGAGCCACGAGGATGATCAGGGGACTGGAGCACCTCCCATATGGAGACAGGCTGAGAAAATTGGGGCTGTTCAGCCTAGACAAGAGAAGGCTGCGTGGAGACCTCATAGCAGCTTTCCAATATCTGAAGGGGTCCTATAGGGATGCTGGGGAGGGACTCTTCATTAGGGACTGTAGTGACAGGACAAGGGGTAATGGGTTAAAACTAAAACAGGGGAAGTTTAGATTGGATATAAGGAAGAAGTTCTTTACTGTAAGGGTGGTGAGGCACTGGAATGGGTTGTCCAAGGAAGCTGTGAATGCTCCATCACTGGCGGTGTTCAAGGCCAGGTTGGACAGAGCCCTTGGTGACATGGTTTAGTGTGTGGTGCCCCTGCCCATGGCAGGGGGGTTGGAACTAGGTGATCTTGAGGTCTTTTCCAACCCTTACTATTCTATGATTCTATGATTCTGTGTATACTATAGAGAAAGAGTAGATTTATTTTTGTGAACAGGATGCCTGGGCTTATATTTTATAGTCTGATTCTCATTTATGTAAAGGCTTTTCTGCATCATTCCAGCAGTGCAAAGAACCTTGGGAAGGGGTTGCATTTAATTTATACTCACAGTATTCAATTATACAGTAAAAGCCTTTACACAGCACTGAATACGTTCAATCACATAAATGAGAACCAGGCCCTAGAATTTCAAGGAAAAATTTGCTGTTGTACTGATTGAGGCAGTTCTCAGGCATACATTAGTGCACAGTGTTCCCTGTTGGCTAGTATGTCCTGCTCCTAAGGCAATTGCCCATGCTTTCTTATATATGATGTGTCCTTTGCTCTAATGGTCTCATATAGTGTGGTTTAAGAGCATCCTTTCTGATGAAAGAGATAATTTTCATTTTTCCAGTCATGTATGTATGCCTCTGTTGCATTAGATATTAAGGACAGATTTTGACTGCATATGTTAATTTATGATCTGATGCAGGTTTTCTACAAAATGACAGGATTATTGGCATCAGTGTTCTAACCAACTGGGGTAATTCAGTTCCGAAATTTCAACCAGATAAAAACTTTTTTCTCTCCTAAAATGTGTGCTCCTCTTTCCCATTTCAGATAAGCCTTTCAACTGCCAGTAATCGATGCCTATAAAACAGTTGGTGGAACACTTGAGGATTATGAAATTGAGCTGTTGTGTTGGTTGTGACAGTTGGCTTATAAATTGTGTTATACTTACACTATTGGTGGTTTCAGCCCCCTGAAATATCTCTACTTTTCCAGTTCTCCACTTTTCATCTTTTCCTTTGTTCTCCTCCCAGACAGGAGCAGGTTTTTTGTTTGCCAGGAACACTCGAAGTTTCCCCACTCTCTCACCAGCAAGCCGATAACTGAAAATCAGGCAGTAGCTGCTCTTTGGTTTCAGGTTGGTGAGAAGAAGGTTTAGACGCCCCATATCCTTCTTGTGCCCCACAAAACCTGGAACTGCCATGTAGTACCCATCGCCTTGTAACAAAAAAAACCATAAATGCATCTTTAATGGTCTTGTGTCCATTAATAGTAAATTGAATACATATTTGCTAAGAAAATACATGGAAGCTGTGTTACTTGAATAATTTAAAATCAGACTGGAGAAAAACAGCAGGAAGTGTACTTTGCGAGGAATTAAATTGCACTGCTGGAAGTCAGATCAATTTACAGGGGAGATGAGTTCATATTTCACTGTCAATTACAGTTATTATTCTTTGCACTATCTTTTAAGGGCAAAACCATTTCAGTTTTCCAAAGGCAACAGTCTGAAACATGCCGCTGTGCCTCTGTGGTCAGATCGTTTTAGTACTTGAGCTAGATAACACTTTCCACTGTCCTCTACAGCGATGACGAACTCATAAATGGTTTTTTGTTCCCCAAATCCTGGGGGACGAATGAAATGACAGATATACACAAACAGATAAAGAGGTAAAACATCTGGGCCCATAAACAAAGTCATAACTAGGAGATGTGAGTTTGGGAAGAGAGGGTAAGGTCAGAATAAGGTCTTCCTGGAAGTTACAGTACAGAGAAGGGACTTGGGGAAAAGGAAATATATGGAGCAGGAGAGGAAGGATTAGTGAAGAAAGACTGGAATGGAAAGACTGTGAGGGAAGAGGGAGACAATGTGTGTGTAGGAACTGAAACACGTGGCCTGTAAGGTCTGCAGGATCCACTGATCCCTACTGAAGCAACTTTTGCAACATTGCCTGTGTCACAGGGGAAGAGGTGTCCTTTCAAATAAGTTTCTTCAGCCACACATGTACACCTACGCAGCAGTCACACATTGCACTCCTGGAGCTCTTTCTCAGGTTTTAGCAGGCCTGCTGTTGGTATCAGGTAGGGTATCAGCTGTTTTTGAATAGTTCCCTGCCTTTGGCTCATTCTGAGGAATGCTGTCACTAGTGTTTCTTGCAGAGTTTGAGATTTCCAAGCAGTTATCACAGTGCTGTCTAAGCCATGTGAGTGACTACATTGCCATATCCATCTAAATGGCAGAGTGCAGTTAAATGCCCTACCAGTCTTGGACAGACACAATGCATAACTAAGAAGGTTTCCATTGCTTGTACCTTACAATTCGGAACAGTTACATTCTAATAATTATTGTCATTTTTGATTCATTTGTGTTGAAATATGTTGCTAATTACCAATTGCCACTGGATATTTCAAAGAAACAATTTCCACTCCCAGCATTCTCTGTCCCTTTTTTCTTTTATAAAGATAACCCATTGATGGGAGAGCTAATTCTTGATCTTGCTTTCTCCTCTGTCCCCCTTTTTTTTGGAGGGGGTGAGCCATCAAATCTAAGCATAGCCAGAGGACGGATATTTAAATACCTTTATCTCGATCAGCGGGATTCCAGTCAAAGTCATCATCAGCATCTTGTTTCCAGTCACAGACTCCTCGACTGAAGCTACAATCAACTGAAAAAAAAAACCCAAAACAAAAATTGGCAATGGAGACTCAGAGATAAGAGGAGCACTGCACCATAAGTACTGATAGAAATAATTTGCTCTTTATTCATCTGGTTATTAATGTATAGGTCATTCTAAATTCATATACAGTCTGAGTTTGGATAATGTTGACCTAGATGAAATTGCAGAAAAACAAAGCATTAAAATTTATGCAATAATTCTTTCTTTAACTTACATGAGTTAAAGAAAGACAAATCTGTTGTGTCTTTTTACTGCCAATCTCACTTCTGCACATGAGTTTATGTGCTGTGACTTCTGTATACTAAGTGCCTGCTGATTACCAGGTATAGTGGAGGTTTTAGTTTTGAATTCTAGCATCATAAATGGTTTGGGATCTGCTGACTTTAGAGCTCCCCTCTCTCCATTTGTTACACTGCTGTAGCTGTAATCAGCTGAGATGCTCAAGCTCCAGCTCTATCCATTGAAAGAGAGAAGCTGGCCTCCCATAAGAGTAATCCTTTACATCAGAACTCGATACTTATACAACATGGACCTGCGAATAGCTGAATCAGTTGACCTTTAGAGTACACTGAAAAAGGGTGTCACCCAGAGCACACTATAGCCTTCATGACTACGGATGAAAAGTCTTACACACACAAAGAAAGAAACACTGTGCAATGCAAGCATGACAGATCAGATTAAGAATAATACATCAGCCATCTGCATTTCTTCAGAAAAAAGCATCCTTCTTGTTCTTTTAATGTGTTTTATCATGAGACACAGAAGTGCAGTACATGACATTTAGAGAGCTTTAATGTATAAATCCATTGTTCTTGAAACTACTGTTTTCTGAATTGGAAAAAACCCAGAATCTTACCCTAATGTCAGCCAACTCATCTGTCTATTTTGTTTTTGGTTTGTTTTCTTTAAGATTTGAGAACATTTGTCGATATTTGGGGGGTGAAAACCAGCTTGTCCTAAATATAATCTCAGCTACAGCCAATCCCAGCATTTCAGCCCCTGCCCACTTGTCTGATTACTCCCCGAGAGGATGCTACTGCCCTGTAAATGCATCAGATCAATACGATCTCTCAGTCCTCTCCTTTGGTTTCTGCCTTTTCTCCTGTGGCTTTCACAAGCAGGTCCTTATAGTCAGCTTTACAATTTGGTGCATCACAGAGAAACTATTTCCTACCAGGAGAAAGAGGAGGAGTGCCTTTTAATCTGCTTTGAGCAGAGCTACACTCTGTTATAGTTCCCAGCAGACAGTGAAGTTTTCTGTTTGAAAGCGCATGAAGCACTTTCCTAAGGTATGGCAGAAGCTTAAGTTCTGCACATAAATTGACAGATCTTGGACCTTGTATGCTCCCCTGACTGATTTTGCAACAATTTTTTTTTAACATGAGACAGTACAAGTAGTATCATCTTATGCTGATATTCACAGGACTTGCTGATGAATTGGGAACTATCATGAATTCATAACCAAGCCATTTAAAATTCAGGGTAAATTTTTCTCCAGTCTTGTACAGGTGAAACTCCTGTTGACTTCTGACAGGGGACCAGGAGAAAAACCAAGAGAATATGGCTGAAGGACACTGGCATATTGTTGTGTGCTACGCACATTCTCCTAACATGTTTTCATTTTATAGACTATAGAAATGATTTTGGTTTTTTGTGACTATGAAATAAATTGCAAGTGAAATTCAATTACAAGTCAAGTTTCAATGTGAGCGAACTTCCTGTATATGGCTTATAAACATTTAAAATATGTTCTGAAAAGGACACAAAACCAGCTTCTCAATTGGAACTGGCAGAATGGTTTGGCCATATAATGTCTCTAATACACTCACCAAACTTTTATGTCAAAGGCTTTTAACTTATTCTGGCTTGGCTAATATAGGTTGTCATGAAAACACACAATACACATGAAAATAAATACTGTAGAGTAAGAATAATCTACCTTCTTGCTCTGGTCTTGACATCGGAGCTTTCCTCTGTGCGGGGAGAGGGCCAAATGCAGCTGCTTCTTTCACCTTGGAAACTAGGGAAAGTGATTTGTCAAGTGCTGAGTCATCATGGAAATAGAAAATGGAATTTTATTCCTTTATGCCAGTTGCCATAAATTATTTAAATAGCTCAATGTATGTGTTTTCCACTCCACCACCAAACTCACATTCTTAACCCCAGTTAGATACTGAATTTAAAAACCTTGTTAAAATTGCTGTTTTCCACAGCACTACAGCTTCTAAGCCATAAGCAATGGAGCTACAAGATTCACAAGGTCATAAAAGTTTGACATGATTTCTCTTTGGTGTGGTGATCTGCTTTCTTGCTTTGAAACTTCAGCTAATGATCAAAGTACCTGTGAAGACAACAACTCAATGGTTTGCCAGCACTTTGCCCACAGCAGCCTCAAAAACAGTCAGAAGCTTTATAAAAGCCATAAACACTGGGGGATCAAAGGCCAGAGCCCTGTATTCAGGCAAATGATAGCTGGTGCTGCTGTAACAGAAGCCCCAGAAGTTATTTTTCTGAAACTGTACTCTCTGCTGGGGTACATGTTCCCTTGCAAACCTGATCAGCAATGCTGTCTGCTGGGAAGGAAAGGTGCAGCGACCTTCTCCTTACTGTCCTTGCAATAGCTGGCAAGCACAGCCTGATGTTTTGATAACCAGCCCTGGTGGAAACCCCTGAATAAGTTCTTTTGTAAAAAACAATTAACGTGTCTTGTGCCAAACTGGAAGAGTTAGTACATCAGCACAGTCATAGAATCATAGGCTCATGGAATGGTTACAGTTGGAAAGGACCTTAAGATCATCTAGTTCCATCCCCCTGCCATGCATAGGAACACATTCCCCTAAACCAGGTTGTTCAAGGCACTCTCCAGCCTGGCCTTGAACACTTCCAAGGGATGGGTCAGCCACAATTTCTCTGGACAGCCTGTTCCAGCGCCTCACTACCCCCACAGTAAAGAGTTTCTTCCTTATGTCTAACCTAAATCTGTCCTGTTTAAGTTTGAACCCATTACCCCTTGTCCTGTCACTAGGACAATGAATGTTAGGTTTATTCTCTAAGATACTAGCCTAAAGAAGGTAGTTACTCCAGAAGCACAATTTTTCAGCAGCAGCCTCAGAGACTAAGGCAAAACCGCTCCTGCCTGAAGAGCTACAAAGATATAGAAGTTTGCAAACTCTTATTTACTCTAAGTAATACTCTAAAATACCCTAAGTATTTTTAAAGTTCTGTGATTAATCTTCTTTTGTACTACTTTAGGTGATTAATAGAAAAGGGCACTCACTAAAAAAGAAAAATAATTAGTCTCAAGTTCTCTGCGCAGAGCTTGTGTAAGTAACTAATCACACAAAAGATAAGGGGAAGATCAGCTTTCACAGCACATATGCAGATGATACCTATGATATATAGGTACATACCCATGAAAACAGAAGGAGCCTAAATGTGCCATTTTAGTGAATAAGTGAGGATTATTGCTTACAGAAAGTATTAGTGGAAATGGAAAGCCTGACAGACTGAAGTTTAGTTTTCAGCCACACCACATGGGCAGCAATGTTAAGAAAAGCTCAGACTTCCTCAACAGTGCCAGATGATAGAAGATATGGAAATGGAAATTACTATTCCCTACTGAGCATTGTATCATACAAAATATTAGAAAGTCATACATGCCAAATATTTTGAAAGTCATTACTTTCACATGCATGCACATTTCTTCAGAGGGGAGTTTTGCTCCCATGAGTTCCACTGAGCTTGGACTTTCTATTGACATACTCCAACCTACAGTTGCAACCACATACTCAATTTCAAGAATACACTTACAACCCAATCCAGAGCCTCCCAGCACCATAAATACTTAATCTTTATTCTCCTTTAAAACTCACAAAAAATTGCTCCATGTTGCACCAGAGAAAACACACACTAACGAAGAGGCCCTGAAGGCACTTCCAGAGGTGCTGAATTGAGCAAAGAAGGGAGACTAATGCATTCTTACAAGCTTTCTGATGAATTGCCAGGAGCGTGTCCTTTCTTGTTGCTCTTGCAGGCTTCCCCTTACCCAGACCAGTGCTTAAATCACCTGGATAATATTCTTACTTAAGGCAAGGATTAATATATCTGTCTTCAAATTAACATGTCTATGTACACACAGTGAGGAACATGCATATAGAGATTAGGTGCTAAGTTTACTGTCATGCCATAGCCTTGGCCTCATACTTAGTGAAAGAGGCCCAGGCTGTGAAAATCCTTGCCAAAATGAAGAGAGCTATTAAAATATGATCAGTTCAGGAAAGAGTAAAGCAATTTAACTAAAGACAACAGCTGTCAGAATGATTTATTTACTGAGTTATTGAATTACACTTGAATTCACTTGAGGGATATACATGCAGGTGTAGCTGTGTGCTGCAGCTGCATAAGTGAAGAACTGTCATGCACAGAAAAAGAACTGAATTTTGTGTCTAAATCTATTTCATTTTCCAAATCAGGCATTATACTCACATTCTCCACTTACTAGAAGATACCAGCTGTGTGTTATAATAAACTGTGAGCTTCAGGTTACAGAAAGATTTCCAATAAACCTTCTTTGAATGTGCCTACATTTTATATCAGACCATCACCGAACATAGCTAAGATCTGAAGTTTACCCCTCCTAAGCAGTAAGCAGAAGTTGGGATTGCTCTTTCAGCTCTTCTGCTGAAAAGTGGTGCTTGCAGAAAGGCAGGCCTTGTCTCATGTTCTCTAAGGAGAGACTGACCAAGGACAGCTCACATATGTCCATTTTAGGCACATCAGAGTCTATCCTTCTTTCTGTACTGCTGGTGCCTACCCACCTAATTGTCTGCAGCACTTAGCTACTATACAATCTCTACATATAAAATCCTTCATATCATGGTGCCACACATTCTTAACTGCTAAGGTCAGCATGGTGCTCTTATGAGGTAAGATGGTTTGATCTTAAATAAACAGGAATAAGTGGCAGAGAGAACTAATGCCCAGGTCTTCAGAGGTACCTACGTAACTACCTACCAACAATTTCCACAGGATTTGTGTCTATGAATGTCTGTGATGATCTGAGTATAAGTAACTTGGTGATATTCTGGTCCTGAGAGCAGCCACCTTGGTGCTGACACAGGTTCTTGCAACAGCAAGAAATTCAGGGTTGCTGTCTGTGAGATATATCTGAGTATTATCCTTGTTCTGAGCAGGAGGAATCTCTTTAAACCATGTTAGATGTAGTTTATCAACTGGAAGGTGTCCCTACCTGTGGCAGGGGGGTTGAACCTAGAGGATCTTTAAGGTCCCTTACAACCCAAATCCTTCTGTGATCCTACGAACTGTATTATGTATCAGGATCTGCGGCAAGGAAAGAGGCTTTATGCAAAAATAGAACAGCCCCAGCCAGTTCTATTAGGCTAAAAGTAATTCCCTAAAAAATAACAGGACTCACACAAACCCACTCTGAAACAACTGAGAATGCCTGCAATCGTGGAAATGCTTCTTAGCAATAATCTCAGGAAATGAGAAAGTAGTGCTGAAAAAAAGTGCTGTGATATTGTTCTAGTATAACTGTGCCTAAATAGAGTGCCATGAAGGGGGTTTAGAAACAAATTTATACATAAAACTAGAATTCCACTTTAAAAACACCAGGCTTACCAGGAAGTGCTGTGGATAATGAAATAGATGAGATTTAAGAGCTATCTTAGAATCATAGAATAGTTAGGGTTGGAAAGGACCTTAAGATTATCTAGTTCCAACCCCCCTGCCATGGGCAGGGACACCTCCCACTAAACCATGTCACCCAAGGCTCTGTCCACCCTGGCCTTGAACACTGACAGGGATGGAGCATTCACAGCTTCCCTGGGCAACCCATTCCAGTGCCTCACCACCCTCACAGCAAAGAACTTCCTCCTTATATCCAATCAAACCTTCCCCTTTAAGTTTTAACCAGTTACCCCTTGTTCTATCACTACAAGCACTATCTTCTAGCTATCTCTCTGTGTGAGGACTTTTAGATAACAAAGAAAGTTAACAAACTGCCACTAAAAGATATAGCAAAGAAAGTTAACAAACTGCCACTAAAAGATATAGCAAAGAGCTAGTGAGGTTCAAGCGTATCCTTTGTTAGGGTGCGCAGCAGTATACTATTAGTGTGTGTACAATTAGTATTAGTGTACTAATACTGAGTGTAGCCCTCACTAGATGATCAGATGGACTAGCACATCAGTTCCACAGGAGTGGAGGCAGACACCAGTTCACTCTGCCTGTCAAACAGGTCTGTTAGAACTGCTCTACCAGTTGCACCAACCCTGGCTATATCACTTCTTGTCTGGAGCTGTCTTGCACTGGGTTTGCTTGGGGCACAACCGGAACTAGCTCAGGTCTGCCTGAAAAGTATCATGTAAATAGACCCTCAAGTCAGTCTAGAAGTCAAATAAGGGCCAATGAGATCATGAAAGCAACAGGAAGCTTCAGGAGCACATCTGGAAAAGCACTCCAGAAGCTCACTAGAATAGGTCTGTGGAGCACTGTATTATGGGCACCCTTCAGAACAGTACAAAAGCACTGGTAAGAGACTGGTGACTCTAGTGCTAAAGGAACTCACTGAAAACACTGATAGATTTTCCTTACCAAAAATACTAACAGATTTTCCATTATGCGCACTTGGTTTCAGCTCTTTGCTTTGGAACTGCTGTATATAAAATTACTTGTAGTGTATTTGGAAATGACATTTTTGTCTGAAAAAAAGTATGGCTTCATTTTTAGCTTGTAAGTAATTTTCCTTTTGTCTGAGTTAATGCATGTACTATCCTTAAAGCTTTAATTCTTTTTTTTTTTATCCTCTGTTAGTGGGACTGCATTTCTTATAAATCATCTGTGGCATCACATTTAGCTCTTTCTGAGGCAGCTGTACTGGAAGAATGGATATATAGCAGAATATATAATATATATATATCAGAATATACATAATGGATAGATAAGCACCCATGTATTTAAGAGTACTAATTGTGGGCAGCTCTTATTTCTTGTTATGGCTATTTGATTTTTCTCTCCCTTGGAAGAAGTCTATGCCTGGTTTTGCCTAGGTAGTCTAGTTAGTCAAAACAAAATAAATCACAAAATTTGGGAAAAGTAAGTCACTGTTTTTAATTCTAACACGTAGAATTCTAAAGTGCCGGAAACTGCAGCATGTGGGAACTCTCACGAAAATGCTAGTTGCTGTCCTTGCAACATTGCTTTCTTGTGTTCAAAGTCCATAAATATAAAACCCAGAAAAACAGAATGGGTATTGTAGAAATATCAAGCAGAATATAAGAGGTAGTAAGATGAAGACTAGGTTCCTATATATACAGTATATCACTATGCTGACCTCAAATAAATACGTCACATCTCTGCTATCACGTTGTCTTCTGAAAGAATTATGCTTGCCAGATGTCTGACATCTTTTGAGCCTTTTATCTACAGCTGTGGACTGAGCTCTGAGCATTATTCGCTCACACAGAGGTCTATTTATCAGAAAAGAGTAAGATTAAGAGCAAACGTCCTGGTTAACTGAGAGAGTGCTCTTGTTCAGAATGAAGAGCCTAGAACCCATAAGGGTAACAATTCACTTTTAGTATTGCCAAATAAACCAGAAAACCAAAACCTCTTTATCATTCCTGGTGCTATCAAAGGAAGGGGGTTTGTAATTAACTTAGCTGGATACATGATACTACAGGAGTGTTTTAAGAATTATATGAGTTTCATAAACTGATGAAGTACAGATATGAAATTTAGTTGCAGTTGCCAATACCAGTCTAGATTATGAATGGTACATGAAAAGCACTGAAATGTTAGAAAAATTGCAGAATTGAGGTTGAGTGCATTAAGTTCACCTCCAGTTTGAGTGCAGCATCTGTACAGTCGTTTCTACAATGAAGTGCCTTGGTCCAACACTTCTTCTATGTACAGAAAGAATATTTCTCACACAGTAAGGATTTTTCCAATACTTTGGTTTACTCTCATTTTCTATACATCTGCAATTTTTGCAATCAATAGTACAGAATCTTATTTATTAAACTGCTCCTTTTACAGCAGGACAGGTCCTGACTTTAACTGAACAAGGTAAGGATCCCATGGAAAATAGTCATTCGAAGTCATTACAGACTGTATCATAAGGTATAAAAATATAAGACGAAAAATTTAAGTTTTCACAGATTACCTTAATTTTGACATTTCTTAAATGCTGGGGCTTCACTTGGCTATCTTTAACTGTTGTGGTTCCCCCCCACCATGTGAATAGTAGTTTTCATAAAAGTTCTGTATTTTGATAGTTGGCCTATTTTAATAATTTAAATCTCCATATAATAATTACTTTTTCCCCAATAGTATTTTTCTGTGGAACTCTCTCGATTGTGTAGCAAAACCACTATGATAAATTAATACATACATTTAAAAATAATAATTAAGATCTCTAAGAATTGTGAGCTATCAATTTTTCCTTATTAGCTACACTTCTGGGAAGACAAACAATACCAATATTAATAATACAAAAGGCAGACTCTATTTCAGTACCTGAGGGGATTATATGGAGGAATTTATTGCGGTAGTAAAGGACTCATTGATAGACTGACATCAGCAGAGGAGGAAAAAAATTACGTGCAAATTTATAAGCTGTAAATTTGAGCTAATCATGCACTCCAAAGGGACTGGAGCACCTCCCATATGAAGATAGGCTGAGAAAATTGGGGCTGTTCAGCCTGGAGAAGAGAAGGCTGCGTGGAGACCTCGTAGCAGCCTTCCAATACCTGAAGGGGGCCTATAGGGATGTTGGGGAGGGACTCTTCATTAGGGACTGTGGTGAGAGGACAAGGGGTAATGGGTTTAAACTTAAACAGGGGAGGTTTAGATTGGATCTGAGGAAGAAATTCTTTACTGTGAGGGTGGTGGGGCCCTGGAATGGGTTGCCCAGGGAAGTTGTGAATGCTTCATCCCTGGCGGCGTTCAAGGTGGGGTTGGACATAGCCTTGGATGGCATGGTTTAGTGGGAGGTGTCCCTGCCCGTGGCGGGGGGGTTGGAACTCGATGATCTTGAGGTCCTTTCCAACCCTTACTGTTCTATGATTCTATGATTCAATATCGTTAAAAATTCAAGTGTTTTTAAAGCCAAACATTCAAGCAATTAAGTGCTTAAATCATGACTGGATTTTTATAATAACAAGGATAGAGTATAGCATGCGGAAACTTAAAAGGAAAGAAAACACATTTAATATATGCAACCTATCCTGAAATAAAAATGCAAATGGCACTATGACTGAAGTCTTATACATGGCTGATGCAGGCCTATGCACACTAGATACCACTATTTTCTAAACTGCTTTGAAATGCTCAGCTAAAAGTACAGAATTAATCACAGAATCATGTAGGTTGGAAGGAACATCTGCAGGTCACCTAGTCTGAGCTGCTGACCAGGAGGTTGCTCGAGGCCCAGCTCAGTCATATAATGGATGTCTCCAAAGATGGATATTTTATAACCTCTCTGCATACCCATACCAATTTTTGTCCACCTTCATGGTAAAATATTCTTTTCATTATACCCAGTCAGATTTCCACACACCCCCCAAGCCAACATGCATATATTACTTCTTGTCCTACTGCAGTATATTTTTAAGAAGAGTCTGGCTGTGCCTTCCATATAACCTTTCGATAGATAGTTAAAGACAGCTATAAGATCTCCCCTTAGCCTCCTCTTAGTGCTGAAAAATACTTTTAGACCCTCCTCATATACAATGTTCTCTAAGCCCCTGACCTTGACTGATTATTGCTATACCCATGCCAGTATCTGTCTTGTGATGGAAAGACCGAAACTGGACACAGAATCTTAGCTGTGGTCTCACAAATGCCAAACAGAGTGGCACTCTTTTTCTGCACAGCTTCTTCCTAATGTCTGTAATGTTGCAAGAGGGTTTTTTCTCCCTTTGCATTTGCTTTTGTTGAATTTCATAGTGTTCCTGTCAGCCCATTTTCACAGCCTGGCTGCGTCTCTTGTTAATAGCAGTGCTGCCCTCTAGCATATGGGTCATTCTCCCCAGTTTGGTATTGTCAGCAAATTTGAAATATGCCATAAAAGCTCACTGTTAATATCTGCAGGAAGGAAGGAGGTTGGTGAACAATGACCTGACTTCATTCTCGCTAACAGCTCGCTAGCGTAATTTGGGAAAGCAATATTAATCTTTATCCTTAGCCTGAACTGAAACAGGCCAGTTGCCACTGAAAACTGAAAAAAAGGTAATTTTAGAAGTGTGCCTTTGGCAAATAAGCTTGTATTCTCAAAGGTATCTCGGTGAATAATCACCCTTTTTTTGATTTGTTTTTTGGCTTTCTTAAAGTAGCAATATTATAGACCATTTTTCTACAGAGGACCTTAAAATGACCTTTTCTTTAAAAAATTATACTTCTGTGTCTTATCAAATCAAATAACGACAATTTGAATGCTATCTTGAACTTCATTTGTGTTCATTTTTATCATTGTGGAATACAGGGCATAATTTTAATGACTGTGGGATCATACTTTTTATTTTTCTATACTTTGGAAAAGAGAAAGTATCATGAACAAACTGTTAGCAGTGTATATTTTTCATATTAAATGTTTTTGCCATTATTTTGAAGAATGTTTGACTGAGCCAGCTGTACTAAGAACCAATTAAAATGCATCTGAAAACTTCATAAGGAACGCAGCGCATGGCCTACAAGATAATAGTTGGAAGGAAACACCTGAAAGCAGGCTGAGGACATGCGTATCAATCCTCCTGATAAATGGCTAATGTCAGAAATAAAGCAAGATGACTGCTCTGCTCAAATACCATCAGATTTGAGAGTGTCCATTTAGATAAGCTCTCACATTTAAATAAAAGAGATAAAATCTCTCTGTGATTCACGCAGGGTTTTTTTCTGTTGGGAATGACATGAACAACAGTAGTGCCTATTGTATGGTCTATATTATTTGAAACACAAGGACACCAAAGTCTGTGTTTCGTCTCTGAGTAATGCACACTGCATAGGATGAGTATGCCTGTCACTAATCAAAGCCAATTACTGCTCACTAATTACTACTACTGTCATGTAGCAAAGCAGCACACTACATTGTTGTTCTTCTATGAAGAAAATGGGGTGAAGCTATGTGCTGTGCCTAAACTCTTCTGAAAGCAGAGCCTGTCAGGACACTGCATTCCCTCTGCTCACATTGACTGCAAGTGTTAATTTACCTAAAAGGGAGATTTAGTATCTTTAGCCTCACCACTAGGTATGTTAAGTTGCTTTTCCTTTCCTACAAGCAAATTCTGATAAGATGGCTGTAATGTTTCATATTTTTTTTTAGTGCTTATATATATATTGAAACCAGATTTTTTTTTTAAATGAAGAAACTTACAAAAGACATCTCCTCTAAGTCTTTGCTGATGGTTGATCTGATTCTCAAAATCTTCATTTTCCTCTTCATCTGACTCTTCTGCCTCCTCTTCTTCAGTAGCTTCAGTTTGTTTCTCCTCCTCACTGTAGCTCCCACCAAGATCAACGCGACCTTTGTAGTCCAATAACTGCAACTGGGTCTTAGAAGATGGTGTCACGACTGCTTCTGGGATTGCATTCTTGATTGTTTCCTGCTTTTTCACACTGTTTTTATGTGCAAGGAGTTTCTTAATTGTGTCCTTAGCTGTTCCAGGGATTCTTGCAATTTCCTTTGCTGACTTTTCAGGGATAACTAGAACCAAGAAGAGAATATTAAGTATTCACCTAAGGCATCATTCAGCAATGACAACATTTAATAAATAGGACCATGGTGTCTTTTCAAATGTCTAAAGACACATAGAGCAAAATTCTTTAGTATGAGATATAAGTTCAGCTCTGCACAGAACTCAGTACACATGCACTTGTTTAGCTCTGTTGTACAGATGACCCTCTGAGTTACAGTGAAAAGACAATAGAAATCCTCTACAGCAACCTCATTTGGACTCCTCTGTAACACAGGCTATAGATCCCCTTATATTGATCATTTCTACACTGGAGCTTGGTTAAGAAAAGTTATCCTTCTTCAATCTGTGGACTGCTAAGAGATGCCCGTGGAGCTGTGATTCCCTGCATAACAGATGTCAGCCTACAGCAGTGAGCTTTTTTGTTACTCATCTTCTGTGATCTTCTCTAGCCTAACTTTCCTTGCACAACAGGCTGCAAGCCACTGAAATGGAGAGTATCTTGAGAGGAAAAACATTGAGCTGCTCCATCACATTTCATTTATCTCTAAGGGATATTTAGTTCTAAGAGGTAAACCCAAAAAAATAATAATAATAAAAAAAAAAAAAGAAAAAAACACCAAAACAAAAAAACAAACAAAAACCAACCAACCAACCAACCAAACAAACAAAAAAACCTCAGCCTTGTGGTATATTTCAAATTCGTATTTTGCTCCAAAACACAAATTCTTCCAGAAGTGAAAAACTTAGAGTGGGGTGAAAGTCAGCTGAGATTGTTCAAATTTGTAAAACAAACAAAAAACCCCAAACCAAATCCAAACACCTGAATGTGGGGTTTTTGCTATAATGGATTATAATAAAGTCAAATATCCTCTCTATACTTGGGCAAAAATTTCAAAACGTTCATTGGTAAGAGGACATTTTTACATTTACATGGTAGCCCTGATTTTCAAGTCATGGTTTCCTTGTCAATGTATTGAATTTCGAGTCACAAGCCTTTTATTTCCTTTAAAATTCAATTTTTCTCTACCTAAAATCATCAAACTATGTTTGGATGCTTGAACGAAGTACATTTTTCATAGACCCACTTGAAAATGTATTTCTAGGGATGTGGGGAGGCAGGATTGATTTTTCCACCAACAGAGGGACCCAGTAGCAGCACACGGGGCTTCTTTAAGACAGTATGTTGGCCAGCTGTTCTCCATGTTCTCTTAAGATAGGAAAATTATCAGTTGACATGAAATGAGGATAGATTTTAGTTACATATTATGAAATCTTGCTTACTATCCTTGCTGTAGCATAGTAAAACACAGGAGCAAGAGACAGATTATTTGAACTGTATCTCTAGAACTATTCAAAAATTCTTAGGCTACCATCTGTCATGAATATACTGGGTATGATCTGCCTCAAAGCAAAAGAACAGACAAACTGATCTTTTTAGTCCCTTCCAGATGTACTCTTCTGTCATCTGACAAAGACTGATGGCTCTCTGTGCTGATGGCCAAATCATAACTGAGGGTTAAAGCCAGGACTACTTTGAATCATTCTGTTCAAGGTATGTGTACAGTACAAAGCAAATTCAAAGGAGAAATTATGGTAATACTGCAGGTGTGGAAGGTGTCCCTGCCCATGGCAGGGGTTTAGAACTAGATGATCTTTAAGGTCCCTTCCAACCCAAAATGTTCTGTGATTCTATGATGCTGCAGTTTGAGTCCTTTATGTGAAGAACCCAGGAAATAATCGGAGCTGAGAAGTTCCAGTGTGCTATACAAAGGCTCGTCCACAGATGGAGACTATTTCCACCAATGGGTTAGAATAGCCTGATATACTTTTTCTTATCTTTAATTTTCAATCAATACTGATGTTGCAGTGACTATAGTCTTTTTGGATTGCAAATGGTGGGGAAGTCAGCTATTTTTATTTCCTGTTGCTTTTGCTGTCTGGTGATCGAATTACCAGGGCAAGAATATGCTCCTATTTTACTCCTCACTTTGTAATAATAAAACTTTTATAGTAGCATTTTGGGACAGATGGACTAGACTTGGGTTGTAACCTTGGATTGTACTTCTTTCCTGTGTGCTTCTTTTCATGCAAACATATCAGAAAAAAAACCCACCAGTTAATAAAATAGAACCATAATCTAGTAGGGAAAAAAAGGAAAGTTGCCTGAATTTATATTCACTCCTGGAGAATACAATTCTACTCCTGTGAATTTGCCACATTTTATTGATGGCAAATACAACTACGTGTTATTTTGTATAGGTACAGAATCGGACCTTGGTGTGCTTACTGGAACATTCAAGCTTTTTGAGGCTTCTGTTGGAGGTAAAAAGTAAATAGATGCCAAGAAAAAATAGATCAAAATTGAGGATTTGGTTTTTCTTTTCTTTTGGATAAAACTTGCAGCCTTCCATGTCAGATATTTGCAAGTAAACTCTTTACTAATTCTCAACTAAGTAAGACTTCCCTCTGGAGGATGATGTAACAAAGGATGTAAGGTTCTCTGAATGCAGCTCAGAATGCAGCAATAAAAATTGCTGAATTCCAAACACATTTCCTCTTGACAATCAGTAACAAGAAACTTCAGACTGTTAATAAAGAGGCTATGGAGATTTTCAAGCCAGGACTGACTGGTCAGCAATCTTAAACATCTGCTATTAGTTTCTGCTTTGAAGTTTTTCTAGTGAAATTAAACATTCTTACAGGTCAACATAATAACCCCTATGGTGTCAGAAAACCGATCTCCTTGTATGTGCAAAACTAAGCAGTGCAATCAAATGACAGAAGTGACAAAAATAGGGGGATGAAACTGTATAAAACCCCATGCACTTGCACACTCCAGTTTGCTGCTGCAATATGTAAATCTATATGCTCATGGGGACAAAGAGGGACACCAAGCATGTTTTAGGATGTATCACGAGTATACTTCTAACCTATATTCAGCTTTAGAGCAGCCAGACATGCAGATTTATGGCTTTATATGACTAACCATAAATTGCAGGAGGAATAATGCAGTGTAAAGATAGAGCACCTTAAATTCAGTTTGTTCTGTTGAATCCACTGCCTGTGGACTTGCCTGAACTAACAGCTCACCTTCTCTGACAACCCAGGATGGTACAGCTTAAGCAGTAATTTTTCAGGACCCCTTGTTCCAGGACCTGTATATAAATGCACAGGTGTTGCTCACAAACATTTGTGCATTTTTCTATCTGCATGACTGCATAGAGAATTTTGGAAAGTGAAATTTACTGTATTGCATTCAGGTCTTCCTTACGTGCCTTCCATCAGAAGCGTGCTGGTTAATGCCTCCTGCTCTTAAGCAGTTTGTGCTTATTGCCCTAGTATGGAAAGATTTCAGCTTTCAAAGGTATTTTATTCCTTTGAATTAGAAAGAATTAAAGAAAGAGATGGGAAAACAAAGGCAAATGGTAGTTGAGGGCTAAAATTAAATCTTTTCTGTCATCAGTTGCTGTACGAGATTATAAAACCACAGAAATGGCTTGGTGTAGGATGTCTAATGATGAAGTTGTGAAAGTTGAGATGGAAAAAATATAGAGAAAGCAGATGCCAACCCCCCTTCATTGTGTAAAGGGAAATACTCAGGGGATGACACAGAAGAGGGACAGACAGTGATCTGTTTTCCTTACACATACCCTGTGATCGCAGCCTGTGCAGGGTGGGGCTCTGAACATAAGGGGGTTGCAATAGGAGACAGCTTGCTCTGCACTCCAGCAGGAACTGTGCTGCTTTTGCCCTCACACCTCACACATGCTTAAAAACCTGGTGAGAAACAAGCCTAGGAGACTGGCTTACAAATCCTCTCGTAAAGCCCTTTGTAGCTTCTGTATAAAAAAGTTGGAGAAAGGATGAGGGATACAGACAACCATTTATCGTGTTTAATCTCTAGATGCAAAGATTAGATCAGCAGGACATAGTTTCAGAAATCATTCTGAAAGTTTGCAACCTCTTTTAGATAGTCTTAAGAGAGTCTGAAAGCTTTCATAGATAGGTTAAATCACAGATTCTAGACTATTATTCTCTTTCAAGCACCATGGAGTATAATCCACCAACATATATTCCTAGCCTTTTTAATTTCTAAAATTCTTACCATGTTATTTAGGGAAGGATGCTTTGAGAAATCAGGGTAACTTCCTCACACTGGACTATTAATACATGACTACAACAGCCAGCAATGCTTCCAGTAGGAAATGTGGAGTGACAAAAGCTAAAGGGTTATTCATTAAAGGATTACAGCAGTATTTGGTTCTAAATTGTATTTGAACTAAATTGTAAGAATCTTGCCAGTGACATGACCAGAATTGCTTTTTAAGCTTTGAAATTTTATTATGTCAAACCCAACTTTTCTCAGGACTGGCAAATTAATAAGAAAGCAAAACCATACATGTGGTTTAGGGGCTACCCTGTGAGCAAAAAAGAACATGAGTAATACAATAGGCGCAGAGAGAGTTCGTATGACTTTTTAGTGCCATTTAGGTACCCTGCAAAGCATAACAAAGAACAGCGATCTCCATCTCTGGTGTGTCAATGTGGAGCTCTGCCTGAAAGTTGTAGGCTTTAAGTTAATCCTGCTTTTTCCTGTTATTTTGCAGTGTCTTACCAAAAAAAGTAAAAAAAAATAGGTTCATTTTCCCCCCAGGAATCTTAATTGGTTATGGAATCTTGTGAGACTCTATTCTTAACTAAAAGGTGAAATACATATAGAAGCATGTGGTGAAGGAAGTGTGGTTTTTCAATGCACAATAGGAAATCAGGAAACACATGAACCTGAGAACAGCAATAGATTGCAGGAAGATGGAGGCCAGATGTGGAAATGGGTAGAACCCTTTTAGGGAGCATTTGAAAGATTGCATCTCTATGGATTCTCAAACGAAATGCGTGCTAGAGACAGCTTGGTAGCAGCCTCCGACGTTCCATGCATATAGGAATGTTAAATGGCAAAAGGGTGCCTGAACAATCACAGGTCATATCCATACAAACAGCGCTGTTTTCAGCCTGATGTTTCAGGCAGCTTTCTCCTAAGTTAGTACATTGACATACAAATTAAATGAAAGAATTTCCTCTACTTTCTGTGCAAAAGTGAATTTTACTTTACCTTACTTATTAGGTTACTTGGTAGCATGAGGAGAGGTAGCCATAGAAATTTCACTATAAACAATGTGCTTAGTTACTTTCATTTCCTACTCTGAAAATTAAGCTTTAGATTAAAATGGTTTTCATTTGTCATCAAAAGCTAATACTGCTGCCATGGTAAGCTGGTTTGTTACATAGTAAAGACAGTTAGAATCATAGAATCATAGAATAGTTAGGGTTGGAAAGGACCTCAAGATCATCGAGTTCCAACCCCCCCGCCATGCCCAGGGACACCTCTCACTAAACCATGCCATCCAAGGCTATGTCCAGCCCCACCTTGAATGCCACCACGGATGAAGCATTCACGACTTCCTTGGGCAGCCCATTCCAGGGCCTCACCACCCTTACAGTAAAGAATTTCTTCCTCATATCCAATCTAAACTTCACCTGTTTGAGTTTAAACCCATTACCCCTTGTCCTCTCACCACAGTCCCTAATGAAGAGTCCCTCCCCAGCATCCCTATAGGACCCCTTCAGGTATTGGAAGGCTGCTATGAGGTCTCCACGCAGCCTTCTCTTCTCTAGGCTGAACAGCCGCAATTTTCTCAGCCTATCTTCATACGAGAGGTGCTCCAGTCCCCTGATCATCCTCGTGGCCCTCCTCTGGACTTGTTCTAACAGTTCCATGTCCTTTTTATGTTGAGGACACCAGAACTGCACACAATACTCCAAGTGAGGTTGCTATAAGGAATTAATATTTCCCTGTGAAAATGAGATTCTCACCCTGTGGGAATAATTATGTGGAGTATTGAGGACATATTTAAGAAGCCCTTTGTTTAGCTGCAGCACAATTCCAGGCCCAACTGCTCAGAGATGGGATGGGCTGCAGAAGCTGCGGCCACTGCCATCCAAAGAAATGTGAAGCTACAGCCTCCAGCCTCCAAATTCCCAGGATGGTGTTCTCATCCTGTTAAACCCAATAACAAAACTTCCTTTGGCTTCCATAAAGCCTGTGTTCCCTGCTTCTTCAGGACAAATTGTCTTCTCTGTTCTACTTGTAATTCCTAGTGGTACTATGAGACTTGGGGACTCATAGACAAATTGAATTTGAATACTTGTATGCACTATTCAATGACTGGTACAATCAATATATTATTTTATGGACAAGACTTGCTTGATTGGTATTAAAGCACTTTCAGCATGACATTTCCTAGAAAATGCCTTATAACCATAATTAATTGGAGAAAAACAACATATCACTATTCCTGACATTCAATAGTACTCACCAGCACAATCAAATCCACTTCCTCGATAGCCCTGTTTACATTTGCATTTGAAGGATCCTTCGGTGTTGAGGCATTCTGCGTGGAGGTTACACCTGTGTGTATTTGTCACACATTCATTTACATCTAGGAAAGATACAAAGGCTTCAGTGAAATCTGTGTTGAAACACAAGCTTCATGACAGCCTATTTGTGCTGCCCATCTGTTTCCAGGTATTGTAAGCACTAGTGTTAGACCAAGTTGGTCCAGAGACCATCAGAGGCAGAAGAATTCACTCTAGCCTAATGTCAGCTCCAACTACACAACTACTGGCATTTGCATCCATGGAAATGTAGAGCACCCCAGTAAAGGCAAAGTGAACACAGTGGTTTTCTGACTGAGAACAGGATTCAGACTGTAAGTTGTACCCACTCAATTAACAAAATGCAAAAGGCCCAAGGAAACGTGACTGCTTCTTTAATTGATGCCACACAGATCCTTCTCATTCTTTCATTCACTCCAGAAGAAATCCAATGGAAAGTAACCCTGAGCACGCCCAGATGTTGAGATCTTTTGTCTACCTCTAACACTCCAGCATACATATGATGCTGTATGAAAAAAGTATAACCAGGAAAAATGCAATAGAAAATACTACATTTGACTGGCAGCAAACTGTACAGGTGTCAAGAGTGACTGTGTTCTCCTTTTCCCTTGTTACACCACAAAGATGTTACTGATTTCTCCCACAAGAGGGAGCCACGTTGGTGCACACCCGTTGCATCTTATCCAGATTACTTCATTTTTATCAGCTGACAGGTCCTCTCATAATGTAAAACAGCTACGAGACAAGTAGCAGGAAGACTGACTCCAAAATAGGGTATGTCTGAGAGCAAGATTCAGGCTTGCAGATAAAATCCTGACTACTGAGACCTGTCAAGTTTTTCCTCATGCATACATATTGTATGAAAAAGTGAATACCTTTTCTACTTATAGGCTTTCAGGGTTTGCACACAACAGGGAATGCAAACTTGAGTCTCTAAAACCTGTTTTATGATCTCTCTCCCACCCCAAAGTCCCAATACCAAGCAAATATAACCAAAACTCATGAATTCTGTTTTGTATGGACTTCTTCAACCCTTTCAGTGGAGTCAACTGCTTGAAAAATAGTGCTGCGGTAATTTATACTGTGCTGTTTTTCCACCATTCAGCTAATGAACTGAAATAGGAGCAAAGGTGCTTTGACATTTGTTTTAACAGCTGGGTACGTCAAGATAGCTTTTTGCCTGTATTTATTTTTGTTTGGGAGAAACCTAGGCATGCAACGGAGGCCTGAAAAGCAATTAAAACCTACTCTTTTCATACTTTTTTGGTTTTAAGTGCTCTACTCTCCCTCCAAACAACTGTTTTTATAGTCATGAACGCACTTGATTCACATTCCTCATTAATGACACAAAATAAAAGAAACAAACCAAACCCTCTCCCCCACAAAAAACAAACAAACAAACAAAAAAAACACAAACAAAAAACCAACAAAACAACAACCAAACCCAAACCATTGTGGGACTGCTCATCCATCACAGACTGAATGCTGAGAGGACAAAAAATGGCTATTTAACTAAACCTGTACCAGAAGTAGCACTTCTTTGTGGTCAAATATTGTTCATTTGCTATTAGCCCTTCCACATGTTGGCTTGGTACAACAAGGCAATATCATTTGCAAGTGCCAGTGATTAAGTTTTTACTAAGAGAAAACCCAGAGAAAACTTCAAAGTGCTATCAAGAATACTGTTAGTGAGACATCTTTTACCCATTTTTAAGGCAGTATCCCCAGACTAGGCCAGCATGCTTCAGGCAATGCCAGGAAAGATGCATGGTGTGAGAATGAAAAAGAATGAAGGGAAAATTCATGGGCTAAATCTTACCTACACAGTCATAACGGCCGCTGACAAATTTCAGTTCATAACCAAGCTGGCACTTGCAGTAGTAGCTTCCAAATGTGTTGATGCATCTGCGGTTGTGAGAGCAGACAGCTTTCCCAGTGGAGGAGCATTCATCAATGTCTAGGGCAGGAAAAGTGATGTTCAGGTCCACAAGAAGGTAAAATTGGAAAGAATGAACTAGTTGGGATTTACATGGGAATGGTTTGATCTTGGCTATCACAAGTTGTTTGAAAAAATAAGTTCTATCATTTCACACTCAGGGATGGCTTCTGCCTGTGCTCCTATGAACAAAGCAGCAAAATGGGAAATAACTTACAGAAGGCTTTGAGACCTGGCATGGTAAAAGCTAGGGTAACTGGCTCTGGAAATGCAGTCCACTGGAGACAATTATTTGCCCTGAAGTCATGAAGCAGGGTTGGGAGGAACTCCAAGAATTCCGTTATTTCCCAAAGAGAGGAAATATCAGAGAACAGTTTAAGAGAAAGCCCCAGAAACAGGAATCTGAGAGCAGCAGCAGCTCTTCTACTGAATCTCTGCACCTCCCCTTGCTGAGCTAAGTCAAGACATATCGGTTTTCCTATAGAAAAGAAGCTGAGAGTGAGCTCTAACCATACCAATGCATGTCCTTCCGTTTGGTCCCAACTGAAGGCCACTTGATGGACAAAGACACTGCACCTCTCCTTTGACTTCTTCACATCCATATTGGCAGTTCACCATGGCACATGTCCTAGAACCTGAAAATAGTATTTAACATGGCAAAAAGAACAAACTTCTAGGCTAGGATCACATACTAAAGTTAGATCTGGGTGAACGCAGAAAATTAATTAGAACAACAAAATTCTGTTCATCATGAATCAAGCTGTTTATACATCAATACATTGGCAATTTAGGAGTCCATAAGATAGTCATACATTCCCCTTCACATTTTTCTTTCCTTATCCCCCTTATTCCTTCTTTTTCTTTTGATCCCAGTGCTGTGACTTCTAGTCTTACTAGTACCCTTTAGATTTAGAGACACAACTGATCAAAGGAGGAAAGATGTTTTTTCCATTTTCCATAGAAACAGTTATACCTTACAGAAAACTGTTATTCATTAGTGAAACGGTTTTATTGTTTACCATGAAATATGCTTCCAGTACAGAATTTGATTTTAATTATTAAGCCTGATGGACTTAGAAACTGTGCTTTATTTTGACACTTTATAGGACTAATATCTGATCTAATGAGGCACTAGCCAGAACACAAGTCTTGGTTGCCATAGCTTGGTTAAGAGTCTGAATTATTTGAGATGATTCTGTGATTAGCATTCGATTAGAAAGGTAGGCATCCAGGTCCTGTCTGAAAGACTTATGCAAGATTAGAAAACTAGGAGAAATGCAGAGTTTGGGTGACTTTGTCTTACGTACTAACCTCCTAACTATTAAACAATGGTTCTCTGTGGCCCAAAGCCACATTCTTCTGATACCCTTCTTCCAGCTCCCTGGTCCCTTGGGGTTGCCAATAAGCCTGACTGCTCAGACAAGGGGGACTTCATCTTGCTAAGGAGACTTAAATCACGATGAATTTAATTGGAAAGAAATAATATGCTCAAAATGTTGGCCTGAATCAAAAGATGAAAATTACACAGTTGGTTAAACAATCTAGCATTTAACAGGAGCACAGGCTTAAGTTAGCATCAAGTTAAAAGGGATGCTACTAAATTTGATCACGAATAACTTCTACCTGAGCAAATAATTTATTGCTTCATAATCACAGTTTCTGCTGAAGAAAATAAAGGCTTTTTGGAACTAGAAGATGGCAGATGGGTTGGGTTAATGCAGCACAACTTGATGTACATTTCTTCCTTCCTTAATTAGAGCTGCAAAGAATGAAAACTTGCCTACTATGGGAAACCTGGTTAGCGCCCTGAAATTTGGTTTCATTTTGTGTTTCCATGTGCCAAAGTGAAAGGGAAGCTTCAGGAGTCAGAGCTGCTCAAGCCATTTTTTCATACATAGTTGACACTGTTCACCACTGCCACTGAGAAATCCAACATTTTGTGCTGCCTTAAGCAAGGGATGGTGCAACTGCCCATTTGGTACAAATGCAGCGTTCCTTAAATAGGAATTGAGTCCTGAACTATGACTGGCTTAGAACTAGTGCAACAGAAATGTTAATTTATGGTCTGGATCTAATTTTCCAACTCGGTTCAGAAGCATGGCTGCAGCAAGCGTTTGTGGGCAAAGGAATGGGACTGAGGGATGGATGGGACAAAGCTTCTGCTGGGCTCCACGGATAGTTTCTTTTGGCTGCAGTTCTGCCTTCTGCCAACTTCAGCTGTCCATGAGACAGTGGCCTTCCTCACAACTGCTGAGCAATAATATCAGAAGATACACAAATAATCTTGGATGAAACAAAAGGAACATATATCCATTTCTCAGGGATCTCAGGACACTGTAGCTGTTGTCTACTGTGATGCAGGGAAGGAAACCCCCCGAAGGCTCTGGCCCCATCCACCTTTTGTGGTAATTTCAGTCTCCCTGACATAAGAGAGAATAGGAGCTATGGCTTTCCTTCCTGTCAGAGAGCTGTAGACCCTGCACTCCTGCACGTGTTTGCCAAAGCTGGGTATTTTTCCACTTATCCCAAGACTGGCAGCAAACTCCTCAGATGAACACCTTGCCCAGTGAATGGTTGTCTCCAAGGTTTGGAAATCAAAGGTTTTCAGAGTTTATGGTTTTCTGTCATATTTATGGGATAGATGGTGCTGCACCCCATACAGCTAGGTCCACTGGTACAGGACAGACCTTTCAAGCAGATTGTTCCACCGCTAAGACAAACTAGCTTCCTTGTCCAACTGATGCACCTGCTCCAGACCACTGGACTCCATAAAGGTCTGTCACCATGTTCCCTCCAGTTTTATGAAACAAAAAGCCAAAATACCTGTATGGAACAGCTCAGGTGAAGAAACGTATTTTCTACAAACAAAACAGTGTCATTGAAAAATAAGAAGCTTCCTCGGGTCTGAAAAATCAGGTTGGCTAAGAAAGCAGAATGGTTTCCATTACATGTTAGCTTGAAGACAAAGAAAATAGGTAGAAATACAGTTTAGATAAGCCTTAGCTCAAGGAACTAGTGTTTGCAAGAAGCTGGTGGCAACTACAGGAAATATATCAAAGCACAGATAAAATAAATTAGTCAGGGAGCACAGAAAGGTAAAGCAAGGAATAATGGCATGAAATTCAGCACAGTAAAAAGTAGTCTAGATTGGTGCTTTGCTTGGATAGATTCATGCATCCTTATTCAACAGATGAACTGGCAGAATTATGCACCAAGATTATACTAGCTATCCTTCATTTGAATTACTGCTATCAAAGATTTTTACTTCTAGCAGGACCAAAAAACAAGTTTACTTTATCCACGTACTGCCAAATATAAAGCCTCTGTCAGCTGCTGACAGTACCAGGAAGCTGAGGCAAAGACTGTATCCTGAATAACCTAAATGCATTCATCACGAGAAGAAAATCTGCTGGGATCAAATGTGATTAGATGCTTTTGGTGTGCCTGTCCTATCAGCTCTATTACTTACTTGCACATGTGCCATCTGGCATAAGCATGTACCCGTTGAGACAATAGCACTTGTAGCTGCCATGTGTGTTCATACATCTGTGTTCACAGGGACGTGGTTTCAGTCCACATTCATTCAGATCTGCAGAAATCATTGGAACAAAGTGAGTGCTGGGTTTGTATGTTCATACATATAGGTGGATAATACTGCCTAATGCCTTGAATTCCCCACAGTAAAATTGCCTGGACTGAATAGAAGCCAGCCTCTTGCAAGACAAGAGCTTAGCAAACCATCTGGATGAAAGACTGCTAACAAAACTAACACACACAGCCTCCTACACCTGAAAAACTAATGCAAACTCTGGCCACATCTGGCAGCTCGTTAGGGAGAGATGGAGGGGTGCGGAGAGAATTGCAGCTATTGTCTTTTCTGGGAGTTATTTTTCTGGATTTCTCTGATTCTAGCTGGAGATTTTAGCCCTCCAGTTGACCTCTGTACTAAAAAGGAAAAAATATGAGACAAAGAGCAGCAAATCAGCTTGAGATAAAGTGCAACAAAGATTTTTTCTCTTTTTCTTTTTCTCTTCTCTGAGACGCGTGTTGGCACCAACGCTATCAATAGCACAAACGAAATATAATACATGATAAGAATTATGTGACTTTAAGAATAAAAGCACAAATCTCAAAAATCTCAAAATCCTGTGCGTAAAAGCATCCTAAATCCTTCCCAATATCCAGGATTTAAAAGGCTTTACAGAAACTAAATTAATTTCAAATTCCCAGTAGCTATCCTTCACAGGCAGAAAACTGGAATCCTAAAAAGTTTAATTTGTGTGGTATAGGCAGAGCAGTGCTGGCAATGGTATAATTCCTATAACAAGGGAACAATATCTGTGCTTGTGAGTTCTGTGAACTGACACCTCTACCTCTTGTATTTTGAAACCTGACTAGCAAGCAGACAGAGGCCATTAGCAGAATGCACCAGCACACATAGCCTGTTCAACATATGTTTAATGACACATATGACAAATAATATAATTTCAGTAAAGATGCAAGCCCCTCAGCAGGCACTGAGCTTGTGTAGCTTCACTTCTAAATGGGAGCAGCATCAATTTGCATGTCTATGTGGCCAGCAGACTATAGAAAAAAATCCAAACCATTGCAAGCATAAGCAAGTATAACTGTGGGGGTTATACATGTGCAGAAGTGTTTGTTACAGCTCTGTCTAAGGAAGAAAAGTAGGGTTTCATTCTATTACTTGGACATAGGGTCTGATTGAGAAAGGACAACCTATCAGCTCGCAAATCCTGTTTGACTTTTGTGCTTCTGTGGTTGCACTAAATAATGGAGACTCTCTTAACAAAGAAACCAGAGAGCAAACTAGGGAAAGAAAAGTTATTCCACTTAGACCATATATATTCAAAAGAGCTCAGCTGCATCCATGTTGCGCAATGCACAGTAAGGCACAGATAGCACACAAAGTCAACCTAGGGAGATAAGGCTAATTTAGCTCAGACTTGGTGGCAGACTAATACAGTCCCCTTATCTCTGTTATTTCAGTTAGCTCATGTTAAGCTTGCTCAGCAAGGCATTCTACAACGCTGCATCTGCCAGTAAATTTAAAGTTGCTCTGAGCATTCCTGGCCACTGGAACATGACTACTTACATGGCTATACTACTGAGATAGCTCTGGGAACTTTCTGGCCTGTGCCAGCTGCCACTTTGCTAAAAAATTCCCGGCCGTGCTTCAGAAGGTGAAATAGCCCAGGGAGCTAACAGGCAATTTGCACATGTAAGTCTGTGTGGTGCTTCCACCAAAGCTTAGACTCTGCATCCGCTGCTAGTGCACAGAACTGATCTGCTTGTCTATGGTAGGCATATGAAATGCAGCCGGACTTACTGCACAGAAAACACCTAGAAGCTGTGGGGTTCTCTGTTGCCTTTTGGTAACATTTAAGCTGTGAAATCATTTTGAGGTTGAACTTCTGGGTTTAGGGGCTGAAGTTGCATACCTACACATCTATTACACACAACCACAGCAGCTGTTTCAATTCCTCCCTAGTGGTACTGAGGAATTGAATTCTTTCCCTGTGAGCAACATCAAAAGTGCAAAAGATGGCATTTTCCAAAATACTTCACAGTATATCTTTATAGCATATTGTTTGAAAGATACTTTGTAATAAATGGGTTGCTTTGATTCTAGAAAATGTGCGTTTAGTAGATGTCAATGCAGTGGTTTTGAGCAAAAACTGCGGGTGCTAATGAAAGTAGCAAAGACAGACCCACCCGTTTGTGTGGCCTTTATGTCATGCTTCCCTCACAGCCCCTGCAGATCACCCATCTGCACTGCAGTAGGATGGCCTCTCTCCACGCACAGTGACCTGTTCCTTTCACAGGACCCAATACAGGGGTCTCATATACTGGAACAGGAAAAAAAGGCTGAGTTCCAACCACTGTGTTGGCTGAAATATTTCCGTGTCTAATTGCAAGTTTATGGCGGAGAATGTGGTGCATTCGGAGTTTCTGAATATGCAATTCTAAAATTTCCCAGTTCTGGTTCTCAGAAATACCAATCGACATATGCAGATGGATTGGCCCAGGCAGCTTGAGAAATTACATATCCAGCACAAAATTGCATGTCTTTCTGATGCAAAGCTTAGTTAAGAAAATAACATGCGTTGCTAGTTAAGAAAATAACATTGGTTCTGAATTTGACTTCCACCACTTCTTGTAATTTCCTATATAACTTCTCCATGCCTTAATCCTCTGCTATGAACATGACAGTTTACCCTTGTCATTAGCCCATAGGAGACACATGATATAGGTTCAAACTTCTGTGCGTTGAAGGAAGGCCCAGAGCTCTCCTGGGATGCTGGAGATGCAAGAACCTTAAACTCTAACTTCCTCTATGTAAGCAAGAAAATATTTTGGTTTACAGTTTTGGAAGATGCGACAATCTCCAGTACAAGGTAAGGAGACAGAACATCAACAGTTTGCTTTTTGGCATAATACCTCCATGTGCACAAACCTTGATTACAGGTTTTCCCGGTAAATCCAAGGAAACATTTACATTTGTTTGGTCCCATGCACTCGCCATACTTGCAGCCATGTCCACAGATAGCTGGAGAAGTCAGGCAGAGAAAGGAAAGTGAAAAAGAAAGAGTGAGAAACACTCTATTTGAGAACTTTTGCCCTGCTTAGTTGCCTGAAAACTTGTTGCGTAAGTTCAGCATCCTCCATACCTCTCTGTCTAGTTTGGGCATGGTAGCTGCTGATCAGCACTTTATTTTTGATCGAGGAATGTGACACTAACACAGATTGCATGTGTGTGGGCTTTTCCAGGTTTGTAAATACACATTGAAGAAGGGATTCCTTTCAGCTCTCTCACTCATGGTTTTCTGACATGATTATGATTCACATTTAGTTTTTTACTCTTGCCTTTTTCCTATTTTAAGAAGCCTCTATGAGAAGCATCTGGCCAGCAGCTTGACTTGTTACACCTGGCATCTGGAGTAGGGTAAAAGCAACAGAACTTTCCCACCAAAGGAGACACGTTATCCTACAGTAGTTTTCCAGCCTTGGGCCTCCTCAGTTGCAGCTGAGGAACATGTCCATCCCATGCTGGAACATCCAAAGCACATCTGTCAAATGCACCAGGCTGTACATCTTGCTACCCTGTGTAATTAAGCTGCTGTGCAAACTATAGGAAGTAAAAAAGTCACAGTGCTATTTACTGTATAGTAAAATTCATACTTCTGAATTCCAGTATATTTCCTAAATTTACAGATTCAGTCAGCTATGCTGATCCACTGACTCTGGAGATTCAGTCTTTTTCAAGCACTACCTCTGTCCCTGAATGCAACATAGCATACTGCAAGACCAGCTAAGTATTAACACTGAAGCAGACGGCACTGCTGCATCTGGATTTACAATGCAGAATGACATTATAGTTAGCTTAAAGTAATCTGCCAAAAAAAAAAAAATCTTAAAAGCTTGTAAAACTGTATTTTAGTATGAAAGAAACCTATTGCTTTAAACCAAGACAACCTTCTGGACTGGTTGATCAAAGCTGTAGTTGCCGGTTGTTCCTACAGGTATTTATTGGCATCAAAATAAAGGTGCTACTAAACAATGCAGAAGTGTTAATGAAAGTATTCATTACTTTTTCTTTTTTTTTTTTAAACAACTGACATGCTATATACATACAGAGCAGAGACATTTTGGAGTTTTTCCCTTTTAGATACCACTATGTAGATTTTCAGCAATTAATAACTCTAAGCTTTATTCAAATTGACCACATATGCAATGCCAAACATCCTGGGACAACAGGTGCAACATCTGAAAAAGATTCCTAACACATGTATTTTATGATTTTGTTGTATTTTGCCAAAGTACAGCAAAAGAGAGATTCCCCATTAACTTCTCCTTGGGATCTATAGGCTTTTTATGAATTAGAAATGTTTCAAGAGTCCTTGACTCTTCATTAAGCCAACAATCCACAGAGCAGGATGCTGGCCAGCTCACCAAGCCAAAGACAAGTGCACTTGCTGCTTGGGTTTTATTTATATTTTTAGAAGGGTGAAACCTCCTGCTTCTCAGAGGCTTTGTACTGTGAAGATAAAGGATACCAGCCAAGAGAAAAACATTTTTAGGAGTCTATATGTGGCATCAGAAAGCACTGAATTTTGGCACTTAGCATCTGTAACGGTACAGGCACTGACCAGGCCTGTGCAGGGGATGAGAACAGATGGTCCCTTTTGGACCTAAGAATTTTTAAATATGTCTTTTATGGTTTGATGTTATTTACACAAAGCTCTGCTTTTTTGAGAAGAGGGTCTCTCAAATGTATTTTATACACTTTCTTACAGTTAAGAGACTTTACTCCTCAGAAGGTTTCTTTCTGTAACTTCTGGCAGACATACATGAAATCTCCTTATTAGTATTAAATACACAGTCATGAAGAGGAAAAAAGCAGAAAGTGTTAATGTTACCTTCACATTGGCCTTTGCTGTTCTTTTTCCAGCCATAACAACAATCCAACCTGGAGCCATAGTGACACACGCCAGGCTGGCTCACAGCCACGAGTTGCCCACGAGCTCTTGAGCTGCATAAGAAAGGATAAACACTAGCTCCAGCAGGCAAATGCACTTTAATCCATTGCTCCGTATACTCCTTTGTACATTTCCCTTACGTTTTATCCACCGTCAGGCATTTTCATTTCACCAAGCCTAGAGCAGTGTTCCTAGACAGGAATGCAAAGGTACATTTGGTTGGAGAATGGGAAATGGGAAAGTTTCACCTGCAGTAAACGAGCCATGCAACATAAATCCTTTCTAATGAGAAACATGCGAGAGGAAAAAAAGACAGCCAGGTCTCCTGCTAGAATAAGTCATTTTTAGTATCAATCAGTGAAGTGAAAGGGGCTGCTTCAGTTTGCATCACATGAAGAATCTGGATCAAATATACGATGCCATACCTGACAGTGCTATTGCTTTGGATGATGAAATACTGATTCTAGAGAAAAACAGCTTTCTGAACATCAGCCAGCCCCATAAAAAGCTAGTGATTTGCAGACTCATGAACTCTACATATGTACAAATTAATTGCAGAAGTGCAGAGAGTCTTGTGAATTCTGGTTGCACAGTTCTTAACATCCATGCTGAAGAAATATGATGTATATATGATCATAGATGCTACAAAGAATGACCTGTTTTACAGAGGATTATAATTTGGCTCAGTTGAACAAACTCAAAGAAGCTCCACATGACCTGACAATGTGAGCTTGCAGGACAGAAAGCCAACCATGTGCTTCACCAAAAGGAGCATGACCAGCAGGTTGAGGGAGGTGATTCTGCTCCGCTACTCTGCTCTACCTGGAGTATCATGTTCAGCTCTGGAGCCACCAACATAAGAAGGACATGGATCTGTTCGAGCAACATCATGAAGACAGTCAGAGGGCTGAAGCACCTCTCCTGTGAAAAGAGGCTTAGAGAGCCGGGGTTGTTCAGCCTGGAGAAGGCTCCAAGGAGACTTTATAGCAGCCTTCCAGTACCTAAAGGAAGCCTACAATAAAGCTAGAGAGGGGCTTTTTACAAGGGCATGTAGTGATAGGACAAGGGGGAATGGCTTTAAACTAAAAGAGGGCAGATTTAGATTAGATGCCAAAACGAAATTATTTACAGTGAGGGTGGTGAGGCACTGGAATATATTCCCCAGAGAAGCTGTGGCAGCTCCATCCCTGGCAGTGTTCAAGGCCAGGATGGATGGGGCCTTGAGCAACCTGGTCTACTGGGAGGCGTCTCTGCCCACGGCAAGGTGGTTGGAACTGGATGATCTTTAATGCCCCTTTCAACCCAAGCTATTCTATGATTCTATGAAACCCAAACCTGAGAGGGGATCTGATTGCTTCCTATTACATGTCGGGCAGCTCTGAAAGAGAGAGAGAAGAGCTTGTTGAAAGAAAGGCCAATTTATATCAATTCAATCTTGTGCTATTGTCCGTTAATACTCTGAAGGAGATACAAGAGTACAAACACAGACACAAGAGTGGTGAGAATCTTAAAAAGCACTGAAGAACCAGGAGAACAACTCGTACCTAATTTTAAGATACATGGTCTCTTTCATAAACTGAGAAAGATCTAACGTTGCTTGTAATCATACAAACATAGGTATGAAGTTATGGTTCATCTATTTAGCTCCTGAAAACAATTGTTGCTATATGGAGGATAGTGGTGTGAGCAGCAGACAAACTAAATTGGGTGTGTTGTGTGAGGACAGACCTTAAACTTCTGTACAGGATCTTTGACTTCTTGCAGTGATTTACTCAATTTGACATTAAAAAAAAGAAAACATATAGTTATAATAAAACTTGTACAGAAAGTCTGCTTGCTCCACTGATCAGCTGGCTAGCTAGATCTTTCAGTGGAGGTTGGCTGATAGGGTAGGACTGATATCCCCAATAGGTTAAATACACAAACAACTGCAAAGGAAAGTACTACAAGTACAGTAATGAGTGAAAGAAGATGAATAAGGCACATCTGGATGCTGGGACTTGCTTGTCCAAGAGAATCTGCCTGTCACTTTCTAAAGCCCTTTTCTGTTGTTTCATTCTATAAAATAAGAAAACAGTTCTACACTGCATCATTTTCTCAAAGCTAGTACATGACCTAGGCCAAACCCAAGCTACTACAAATGTCTGTATACCAGCGGGCAGTCAAAAATTGCAAATATAATAACTGTGCTGGTAGCTGTGCTGGATTGTAATCCTTGTTAGCAGCCATTTTACCAGTAACAACTAAAATAAAAAAGCAAAAATCCCAACGGTGGAAAAAGTCACTTGTCATGTTCTCCTGACCAGTGATCACGAGCAGTGTAAGCCCTGCCTGAACTGAGTTATGTGACAGAGGATGAGCCAGCAAATCTTCAAAAACCTGATTTAACCAGGTAGGTAGATAACAGTCAGGTCTGGTTTGAGTTAATACAGTTGTTTCTTTGCAGGTCGTATTAATGTTCTGTATTCCATCCTTTTTCTGTTTTCTCTGGAAAGAAACATCTATGAGCTTTTCTTCTTCTTCTTTTTCCTTCAAGACACAGCTGCTGAATAGATTTAGTGCACTGTTTCCACAAGGTCTCTACAGGATACTTCTGGTCAGCTCTTGTGCACACAATAGCTGCCTGCTGCAGGGAGGGTGTGGGAGCGAAGGTCTCAGTTATGTTATTAGCAGCTTCCAGCTAACTTCAAAGACAGGATATTATCCCTTTCTTTAGATTTCTTCTAAACAAATTCTGGACATTGCTGCTAGCAAAAACCAACTAGTGCCAAGCCTAAAATTTTGATGCACTGGTATACCCAGAAGGACAAAACGTTGGTATCTTACAATTTAACAGTTTGATAGAAACTCCTAAAAACTCTATGAGTGTATGCCATGCAGAGATGCACTTTGCCAAATAAAGGCACTGGGGGGAGGGGGGGGGGAAATAGACTGTTGTGTTGGTTGGTTTTTTGTTTTGATTGTTTGTATCTACATTAATTTATTTGAAGGGAGATTTCCTTCTAGAAAAATATCACCTACACTAATATTAAATAAAGCCAAAAAGGTGTCATCCGTAATCATTTAAGAATGGTCTTAGATATGCCTGCAGCCATTTTCAGGCACTAAATAGGACAATAGTCCTGCTTCACTGCGAGTCCCTCCCAAAACACCAAATGAAGTTTAGCTTGGGCTTGCAGAATTTTCTTCTTTAAGGCTTCATGTAGCCACCAAACTCCTTAAAGCAGTGCTCATAGCAGAAGAGTTTAAAGTCCAGGTATGAAAGCTAAGAGACAAAAATAACAATTAATTCATTCTTTCAAAATTTATTCAAATTCTATCTCCTGGTCTTTTTTCTTAGCTATTCAGAGCAGATAGGATTTCTTTGTGCTCTTACATTAGAATCCCTTGTCATCCAAGAGTTCAACCAAGATGGTTGAAAAATCTCTTCTTTCCCCTTCCTTCCAATAGAAAAGGCAGAGTGACAATTTCGGCAGGTCTTCTGCCACCACCATCATCCAACATCAACTTGGACAAGATAGGATGCAGAGCAAACAGCCTCAGGTAGGTTGTAGGTTTCCTGGCTTACGGTGAATTAACATCATTTTTGCCAGACATATGGTTCTTGGTTTCAGCTAATTCCAGGCCATACTTTTTTCCTGGAAGAGATAATGCTTTCATTTTGCAGTTTTACACCTCTCAAAGTGCTTGAAATACAAACACGCAACATGGAGAAATAACTAACACAAGCATTTAAACAGAGCTCTGCTTTGAGAACAGGTGTGTTTTTTCTAAAAGCAGGTGTGGAGTTGATAAACCCACAGCTTCGGGGGAGCTGACCACTTGGTAGCCCTGTATGTGCTGTAGCAGCACTCTGCCACTTGTTGATTACGAACATTCCCAATTACAAATGTGATACTGAACAAATAAACCACACAACATCTTGAAGGCTTCATCCCCAGGTGCAGTGAATTCTTATTTTACTAGCTACTCCCTTGTTGCAGCACTTGTCACCTTTTATTTGCTTCTGGAGAACTAGGAGGGGAAACAGTGGAATGCCTTGATCTGGAGCAAAAGTCTTTAATTACCCTCTCTCAAAATCTCATTCTGTTTCCAGAGTGCATCTGTCTCTGCAGAACACAACTGCCACAGAAGGATGATTTTAAAGCATTTGTTTCTACAAGCAAACAAAAGACTAGAGCAGCCCACACCTTTCCATAGGCAGTAGAGCTGTCTTACCATTTGGATCATTGTTTCAAGGCCAGGTTGGATGGGGCATTGAGCAACCTGGTCTAGTGGAAGGTGTCCCAGCCTGTGGCAGGGGTGTTGGAACTGTATGATCTTTAAGGTCCCTTCGAACCCAAACCATCCTGTGATTCTATGATCTTCATCGCTGCACTGCAGTTAGCATTTTCCCCACAATAAAAAAGCCCCGCACCTCTGCCGTGATCACTTCATGGGAGCGGCACGCATACACGCAACCAGCAGCAGAGCCTTCGCCATTCAGCACCACGGAGCTGCGCGCCCTGATAACCGTCCTACACGGCGCGGCGGGCAGTGGCCCGCCGTACACGACTAGGGTACGGGCTCACATCAAAGCACCAGCGGGCGAGCACGGCAGCCCCGGACCGGCCACCCGCGGAGCCGCCTGCCGAGGTCCAGGACCCAGCCCTACGCAGGAGAGGGGCATCGATCCCTGGCCCTCTCCCTCCCTCCTCCAAGCCGCGCAGTCCCTGCTCACCTGCCCGCGGCGACCAGCGAGGAGGCGAGGAGGGCGGCGAGCAGGGCACCCCCTGACGCCGGCACCATCGCCCAGCCGCGGGGAGCCGGAGCCGGCCCCGGCCCCGCGGCGGTGAAGCAGCAGACGGCGGGCCCTTGGCGACGGGGCGAGGGGAGCGGAAAGCAGGTGGGCGGTGGGACCGGGCTGTTTAACAGGGCGGGGAGGGGCGGAGCGGGGCCGCCTCCGGCCGCGATCGTCCCGGGTCCCTCGCACTCCGCGGGCTGGGGCGGGCAGCGACCTCCGGTGGGAGGCGAGCGGAGCCAGGAGCGGGCTGGGGGGACTTTTGCCCCAGTCGGGAAGAGGGCAGGCTGCAGCTCGGGTGCACGGTACGGGCATGGGGCCCCGGCCATGTCCCCTTGTGAAAGGCACGTCAGCCGGGCGGGCAGCACTGCCCCCAGCCCCGTCCCGAGGCTCGGCGCGGCCGGTGCTGCAGACCTTGATTCCTGCAATACCCGGCGGTGTCCCTCAGGCTTTTCCCCGCAGGGACCCACCCTCCCCAGCAGCAGCCCTGCGAGGGGTGCGGAAACCCGGTAAACCACGGGTTTTCAGGTTTTGCCGTTCAGCTGCAGGACATTCAGTGGACAAACTCTGCTTTAGCTGCTAAGGCAACTGCCCCTGCGCTAAGGTTTCATTTAAGCTTCCAGTTTATTCCAGTTAGAATTACACTTGGCTAGGGATGTTAAAGATAAGAGGAAGGGATTCTATAGGTACATGGCAAATAAAAGACAGACTAGGGACAACATAGGCCCCCTCCAGAACCTATCAGGAGACCTGGCTACCCTGGATTTGGAGAAGGCTGAGGTTCTTAATGACTTCTTTGCCACAGTCTTCACTGGCAAATGCTCTGACCACACCACCCAAGTCTTGGAAGGCAGATGCAGGGACTGTGAGAATGAAGACACTGGGGCAACTGTAGGAGAGGATCTGGTTCGAGACCATCTTTGGAACCTGAACGTACACAAGTCCATGGGACCTGATGAAATCCATCCATGGGTCCTGAAGGAGCTGGCAAATGAAGTTGCTAAGCCACTGTCCATCATATTTGAAACATGGCAGTCAGGTGAAGTTCCTGATGACTGGAAAAAGGGAAATATAACCCCTATTTTCAAGAAGGGGAAAATGGATGAGCCGGGGAACTACAGACCAGTCAGTCTCACCTCTGTGCCTGCAAAATCTTGGAGTGGATTCTCCTGGAAAGCATGCTGAGGCACATGAAAAACAAGGAGGTGCTTGGTGACAGCCAGCATGGCTTCACTAAGGGGAAATCCTGCCTGATCAATTTGATGGCCTTCTGTGATGGGGCTACGGAACTGATGGACAGGGGCAGAGCAGTTGATGTCATCTACCTGGACTTCTGCAAAGCGTACGACACTGTCCCACATGACATCCTTGTCTCTAAATTGGAGAGACATCAATTTGATAGGTGGACCACTTGGTGGATAAAGAACTGGCTGGATGGCTGCATGCAAAGAGTTGTGCTCAATGGCTCAATGTCCAGCTGGAGACCAGTAGTGAGTGGTGTCCCCCAGGGATTGGTGTTGGGACGGTCTTGTTCAACATCTTTGTTGGTGACATGGAGAGTGGGATTGAGTGTGCCCTCAGCAAGTTTGCCAATGACACCAAGCTGTGTGGTTCGGTTGATAAATTGGAGGGAAGGAATGCCATCCAGAGGGACCTTGACACACTTGTGAGGTGGTCTGATGCCAACCTGATGAAGTTTAACCATGCCAAGTGCAAGGTCCTACACCTGGGTCGGAGCAATCACAGGCACAGCTACAGGTTGGGCAGAGAAGAGTTTCAGAGCAGCCCTGCGGAGAAAGACTTGGGGGTGTTGGCTGATGAGAAACTGAGCATGAGCCAGCTTCAGTGCATGCTTGCAGCCCAGAAAGCCAAGTGTATCCTGGGCTGCATCAAAAGGAGCATGACCAGCAGGTCAAAGGAGGTGATCCTGCCCCTCTACTCTGCTCTCGCGAGACCTCACTTAGAGTATTGTGTGCAGTTCTGGTGTCCTCAACCTAAAAACGACATGGAACTGTTGGAACAAGTGCAGAGGAGGGCCACGAGGATGATCAGGGGACTGGAGCACCTCCCATATGAAGATAGGCTGAGAAAGTTGGGGCTGTTCATCCTGGAGAAGAGAAGGCTGCATGGAGACCTCATAGTAGCCTTCCAGTATCTGAAGGGACCTTTGAGGATGCTGGGGAGGGACTCTTCATTAGGGACTGTAGTGATAGGACAAGTGGTAATGGGTTTAAACTCAAACAGGGGAAGTTTAGATTGGACATAAGGAGAAAGTTCTTTACTGGAAGGATGGTGAGGCACTGGAATGGGTTGCCCAAGGAAGCTGTGAATGCTTCATCGCTGGTGGTGTTCAAGGCCAGGCCAGCCAGAGCCTTGGGTGGCATGGTTTAGCGTGAAGTGTCCCTGCCCTTGGCAGGAGGGTTGGAACTAGATGATCTTAAGGTCTTTTCCAACCCTGACTATTCTATGATTCTATGATTCTAAGCTGCTAACGCTAATCTATTATGTTACTTCTTGCTGGCTGGTCCTTAGGCTTTAGTGTTGCTGTTGTGGTATGTTAACTGCCTCACCCCTTGTATATCCTCCTAGGGTAATGCTTGCACTTTGGAAGTGCTGGGTTTCATGTAATTTTTTTTTTCTTTTCAAGGTCAACTAAGATTCTATGTTTGATGGGAAAACTTGGTTAAGATCTGACTGATGTTTGCCAGCAAATTAAGAAATTCTCTTTTCCGTACTGGTCAGCTATGTTCTGCCAGTGTAATGCCCCTTGTTGCCTTCTTCATACTATGAAAGCACCAGCAGGAGAAGGGTATGTCTGGTCTTTCTTTCCTTTTTTCCTTATTTCTTTTTCTTTATTTCTTTTTCTTTCTGCCTTTCTTTGTCTTTCCTTCTTTCTTTCTCTTCCTCTCTTTCTCTCTCTCTTTCTCTTTCTTTCTTTCATGCCACTGCTCACACTAGCCTGTTTGCTAAACACTTTTTGGCAATAAACGATACTGTGTCAAAAAGCATTGACTCTGTTCCCAATTTCCAGATATATCCATGAACAATTTTCTCAATCCCAAGATCTGGAGATTTGTTCCTGTTGAAACTCAGATGTATTGAGCGTACAGAGAGGGCAGCCAGATTCAGCAGAGACAGCACAGCATCTGCACAAAGCAGAGGCTATTTAGTCAGATTTACAGTTCTTACCAAAAGTATCCGGACCCTGCATTCTGAGCCCATTTGTAGTTGGACACATCCAGAATTAGACCACAGAGTGTAAAAGAGCAGCTGTTATAAAGGCCAGCTTGATGGAAAGTTACTATCTGAGTAATCACAGAGAAGTAGTAATTCAGACTTAAAATTCCCAAGTGCTAACAATACATATGCAATGTAGTTGTTTCAGAAAACAGAAAGATTTTAGAAGTAGTGGTGAAACCTGGAGAGGGGCCTTTTACAAAGGCCAGTAGTGACAGGACAAGGCTTTCAGCTGACAGAGGGTGGATTTAGATGAGACATTAGGAAGTTCTTTTCGATGAGGGTGGTGAGGCACCGGCACAGGCTGCCCAGAGAAGCTGTGAATGCCCCATCCCTGGGGCATTCAAGGCCAGGTCGGATGACGCTTTGAGCAACCTGGTCTAGTGGGGGGCGTCCCAGCCCATGGCAGGGGGTTGAAACTAAATTATCACTATGGTCTGTTAATCACTATTCTGTCATTCTATGAAACTAATCTGAATATTGAAGTTGAGAGAATTCTGAGCTACAAGGGTAATTCTGGAATAAAAGTATGCACCACTACCACCAGCCAGTGTTAGCTGGGAGTTTCTTACGAAGTACCTCCAATACCCTCAAGTGCTAAAATAAAATAGGGAAAACTTGTGTCACTGCTCCTGACTGTATTTGAATCAACCACTCCCTCAGTCATGTCATAGACCCTTGTGAGCACAAGGTCAGTCCTGGGACATTGCTGGGAGTTTGAAGGGACTAGTTTTCCATTTTTGACAGAAGGGAAAGCTGAGGAATAAGTGACTTGTCTGGGATCACCCAGGAAGTGTGTGGTAAAGGCAGGAAAAGAAAACAGGTCTCACAAGGTTGCTTGCCATGGGTCACTCAGTACAGTAGAGATCAACAAGCATACCTGAGCAGATGGGCAGATGTTTGACATGGTGCCACTAGCTGTCTGTGGTCCACAGGGCTGGCTAGGAATGCTGCAGGAGAGTGTTTGTGCGCTGGCATTTTAAACTCAGCATTTTAAGCACAAGCCTTTGCCAGATTTTTCTTCTGTCATCTTTGCCATAAGAATGGGAATGTCCAGGAAGCCTGGGAGGGCAACTGTTTTAGTCGCTCCTACTTAACACTCTGCAATATCCACACCTGCACCCAAGAGAGGTATTTGAAGTAGTGATGCCTATTTGGGTCAGTCTAAAATCTCTGCAGAAAGGTTGTCCAGGAGTTTCCACTATGCTTGTATCAAAACATTTTGAATAATGTAACTTTCTCAGTGGTCCTAAAACAATCAGATGTTGCCCATCCACTCTTGGTTTTAAGCCTGTGATCTGCTGCTGATTTCCTCAGACTCCTGACACTACAGGTTTAAGTCACCTTGGAGAGTGGAGCAGTACAAAGTTGGAGTTACCAAAGGATGGCAAATTTAGCCCCAAGATTCAAATAACATCTAATCTAAAAAAGCAATGTGCGATGCAGATTGTGTGCTGTACAGGTTGCTAAAGACACTTTATCTTTTCTGGCTGCTGGACACAAAAGCAGTTGCTGGTTTGCAGCTGTTCTGCTGTCCTTCTGAAATGCAGTAGTACCTTGAGACTCTCCAGCTTTCTTCATTAGACTTGTTTTCATGTATGGGAGAAGTACCCTTTTGGTTTTAGTTAAATCAGTGCCATATAGAAAATATTCCAGTTATCTGAGTCTGCATTCAAAGATGCAGTTTTCATTATGCACATTTGCTCCAAAAAATAGATATATCATTTGATGCTGAGCTTGCCATTAAAGTACTGATTGGTTGTCAAGACAAGTTTTACTGGTCTGAAGAGAATTCAATTCTGCATTATAGTGCATGTATTCTGATTCAAGCTATACTTATCTCCTCAAAAATCTTTCTTTTTTCAGAAAGAGTAACTTGTAGATAGATAACAAAATGATGACCTGAAACTGTCCTTCATTTGAAGAGTAATTAGAGGAGCAATAGCAATGGATTTCAGAGTATGTTTATATTTGCTAGGACATTCATATTTGCATTCTTTAGATCTTCAAGCATGTAAAACAGGACACATATATTCACACTCACCATTTTAATTAGGTTTTGCTTTTACCGTCCCAAAAGTTGCATGTATCTTTGCTACCGAAGAGGTCAAGGGTCCAACTATAACCTCACCTGGCCATAACAGAAGTGAAAACTGTGGGAAATCGGCCTGAGCCACATTGCATTTTCTTTTTTTCAGATATAACCCTCTTGTCTTTCATGCTAAATGTGTTTCACAGCTCCAGGTGAATGGTAGTGCCAGCAAACAGAAAGAAAACATAAAAATGAAAACTGAAAACTGAAGTTCATAATTTTTAGCCAGTGAAATTATTTTTGAGTGTCTTTTGTGACTGTCAGTATTCCTGCAATTTTTCCACCAGGGTTTAAATGTTAGCTATGCTAATCAGTTAGTGATGGTAATTACGAGAAGGCTTGTGCCTTTCACGTGACTCCTTCCTTCTCTATAGTCTCTGAATCCAGATTCTGGGTGGAAAAGTAATTTCTTCAGCTTGATACATCCAGGTAATTAAGATCTTGAGTATCCTCATGAACTTCAGTGTCCTCATGGCACATTATTCAAAGTGCTGGAAAATCCACCAAATTTGTATTTGCTTAGTTTTTTCTACTTTTCCTACTTTCAACTTCCCTTCTGAAAGTTACTGAGAAACTGCTCTGTAGACTCATGGACCCTGGAGCTCCTGTACACAGGCGGAGATTAAGCCTTTGCAGCATGCTGAGGGTACATGAAGTACGGGCACTGACGTGACTCTGACTGTACCATGGTTTACTATGCTTTCTCCTCTGAGGCAATAGTGTTCATAATGGGATGGAAGGGTGGGATGGCAGGTGACTTACTGAGCCTATGGAAGAGCTGAGCTAGGTTTGCCCCTTTCTTTCCCACACTTCAAGTATCCCTTACAACAGAACAGAAGGCATTACATGTTCAAATTGAACCTTGAACTCTGAAAAGTGCTGCCAGTCCTGTGCGAAGAACCCAGTACCAAGTATATGCTGCATAATGTCCCCCATGTGAGCTCTTGTTTCCCACCCAACGTATTTTAATTGATACCTACACAATCCATATGTATACAAAGAATATGTATCAGGAATTGTCATTTCCAGCAACTTTATGAATGAATGTAATACAAGACCACTGTGTGGTTTTTACTGAGGAGTTTTATAACTTCCTGGCTTTTGACGTGATTTTCTTTAGTTTCAGGTCTCCTGCCAAAAAGATTTGCACATTTTTTTCTTCTATTATTTCTCTACATACTAACGCATGAATCTTTTGCTGCTTGACTACATTAGCCTGTAACAAAAATAATTCAGTAATTGTTGATACTCTTTTGTATAACTTAAAATCAGTAACAAATCTTCTTATTTTTCTCTTAGGGCTTTTTGAATAAAACCTTCTCTTCAGATAAGAGGTATGGAAAATTCTTTTTTGAATTGCATCTTTTCATGTTCACCTGACAATTTAGGGAAACTGCCAGTGGCACCCAGGATGACAGGAGTGAGAAGAATGGAGCAACTGGACTCTGCATTTCCAGGAGGAAGCCAAGGGTCTGAAGATTTTTCTTTGTGCATGTTTTTTGAAATGACTGTATCTAGCTTGACAGCACTTATATTTTTGTGAGCTAGGATGCAGAGCTACTTTGCAGAGTTCATCAAGCCCCCTCTGCCTGTTAAAGTACTCAGCTCCTACAACAGATATTTTTTCCTGTTGCAGATGAAGTTAGATGTAGGCTGAATGAAGGTTTATATCTGTCAAAACACTGAAATCCCTTTAGTCCATTGAGATGATTAAATTATGTATAAAGACCATCTGCTATTTGTATTGCCATCTAAATAGCTTTGGACAGAAACTTCTCTCTATAGCAGTGTAAGTCCATTTTGAGAGTGGCCAGAAACTCATTTCCCCACACAAAAGTCTATTACTGGTTTTGAGGTTCTTCATGGTTTCACATCACAAAGGCATTTAGTTCTGTATTCTCAGCTGACATACTGTTGTAGTTACAATGATAACTGCCAAGACTACACTTCTGTTATCATGTGAGCTGCAAGTTCTTTCTGTGTCTTATTACTGGGGTCAGGTGTTGATTTAGGATTCTAATTTTTCTTACACTGGAAATGTCAATTTTCTCATCCCTAATTAGGAGTCACAAAGGATAGAAGAAGTTGAAATAGAAATACTTTAGCTAAGACATTTACATTAATCTTTGGATAGAGTGAAAAATAAGACAGAGAAGACTAAAATATTGTTATAATAGCAATCCTGACTATGTCCCTTTTTTTAGGTAACTAAAGTTTCCATTTGTATTGCCAAGTAGTTTCAGATCAAGTAATTTTATATAGTTTTTGTGCAGTAGAATAAACAGAGGGTTAAAAGCAAAGCATTAATTTCTTGCTCCCATGAATCATCCTATCAGCTTTTATGGGCCATTTCAAAACACTAAAAAGTCATGAATGGAACTTCTGAATTGGGTTAGAATCAAGATTATAAAATTAATTGTTCTTATTTTTTTTTTTTTTTTGTTTTGGCTGGTTGACAGAAATCATTCATTTAGCATTGCTTTGGGCTTTCTTGAGGAAAAAAAATTAAGTTCAAAGTTGAAATTATTGCAGTTTTTTAGCTAGGATCTGTGGCTTTAGGAAAACTTTCAAATAGAATCATAGAATCATAGAATAGTAAGGGTTGGAAAGAACCTCAAGATCATCGAGTTCCAACCCCCCTGCCATGGGCAGGGACACCTCCCACTAAACCATGCCATCCAAGGCTATGTCAAATCCCACCTTGAACGCCGCCAGATATCCAAATATGGATTTATGATATGTGGTGATATTGCTTCACTGAGACTATGTGCATGAGGAAGAGTTAACATACTAGATTGCTAAAGGTAGAGCATCAGTATTAACAAATCTCAGCTACCTTGAAAATTTAGTTGGAGCCTCAACATTATTTTCTAGCTGAAATTGTAAAATACCCCTCAAAGTGGGCTGTTTGCATCCTTTGATATTTGATAACATTTTTCAGGTTACTACCATGGTTAAACTCAACCCTGTAGTCCATGGGGCAACACTTGCTTGTCTCTGTGCGGAAGGGGGTATGAACTATTGACACAGTCACCATGGATCCAGGATGCCCCTAACAAGGGATCAGTACATCTAATCAAATTCTGGTTTCTATGAGGGAATCCTTATTTCTGGCCAAAATTATGGCAAGCATAAAAGCTACATTTAGGAAATGTTTTGTATTTCATCATTTAAATAATTAAAAATCATGAGTTTAAGATGGTGGGTGGCCTAACACAACATTAACAAGAGCCTGTTAAAATTATACCACTAGGCAGTAGTTCACTTTTCTAAACATATGAGTAAGAGGTTTCACATGGTAGGTTTATATTCCACAGTCTGGATTTCCACATGAGGTTATAAAGTTATTTGGCATTAGTGACTCAATGGCAGGATATATGTGCATATGAACATCAAGAACTCAGTGAAAGCTGGCAAATTTTATTTTGACAGCTAAGACAAAGTTTGTTAAAGGAAAGGAAGACAATATGGAACTAATGAAAAATCTGAGGGATCATGGATAAAAATATGTGTGGAAATGTCTAATCTTTGCTGTAGTCTGGCTCTGTGGCATGGACATTCCTTGCTGGTTCAGTTGTATCAGATATGCTTTTGGAGGGCATCTTCAGGTTTCAGCTAAAATCCATGGAGTCCATTTCATGAGTCTGTGTGAACCTAAGCAGAATCAATCATGAGATTTACTTTAAAAGTGCAATTATAATTTGAACTAAAATGCAGATGTAGACACACCATCTGTGTCTGCAGTATGGACAGTACTGGTATTATAATAAATAACTACTTGCTCTTTGGAAAATATCTTTCCAAAGGGACTCCTTCAAACCCTCAGGACTTTTATCTGGCTCTCTACCCTTATCTTTATATGACTCCTTTCATAAGCTCTTTCTTCTTCCCTAGAGCTTAATATCCAGTGCTTATAAGTGTGGCTATATAATTTTTCCTGAAAATAATTCCCTTTGTCATCTCTGCTCCTAAAAGAACCATTTAAAAAAAATTCATTTAAAACCATTTAAAAGAACCTAACCCTAACCCTTTAACTCCTTTCTCATAAATGCTATTACTCCTGCCCTCATACAAATCTCAATAGAATCCAGAGAAGATCCAACAAAAACAGAAACAATGCATGATTAAATCAAAATAAAAAATGTCTAAATATGCAATATTTTATAAAACTTAGTTTGGTTTTCAGTAACGACTGTTCACATAAACATGCAGTTGATATGCTTTCATATCTACAGATGCACACATTTCTTTCTTTGTTGTGTCAATGCTTTTGAAACTATTATCATTGGCTTTGGTCCTAGTCTGCAATGCAGGTAAAAGAGTTTCATGCAGGATCAGGACTGTCCTCTTGATGTTGATCTGCTGTCTTGTTCCCAGGCTGGAAATCTTTGCAGGCTCTTGGAGATCAAAACTATTAATTTCCTTAGGCAATACAGGCATCTTTCATCACTCACTATTTTTGTACCATGTCACTCTCTCTTCCAGAGTGGCGCTTCACCTTATTGCTGCATTTGCATACTGAGTTGATGTCCTTCTCTTCGGTTTTAACCACTCTGTCTTGCAACTTTTTCCTCCAACATGTATTCCTCTCCTTTATATATTGCGTGTGAGCCGGCTATTTCTTAAGCTTATATGTGGAGATGGGTATTTTTACAACAAACATCTGTTTAACATTTATCTGTTGCTAATATGCACAACATGAAGTTGTGTTTGCCTTAGGTCCCTCCTGGAAAATATTTTTGCTGCCTTTTTTTTTTTCACTTCTCAGCCTCACATACTGTAAATAAATTTGAACTCTGAAGCCATAGCATTTCTATACAGCTGCCTTTCTCCCTTATCCAGTCCTGGTCTCCTTTCCTTAAAGGTGGCTATTCAGAAACATCTGCTTTCTATTACTGTGTCAAACAGAAAACAATCACAGTACTCATTAAGAAGTTTCCATGTTTAACCTTTGCATGGCAACTTTCAGAAAAAGAGGGCCTCCCAGCTTTTTTTCTTGATGAGCTTTGTTATTTTCTCTCCATAAACTCCCAAAAAGGCTTTCAGCAGCTCTTCCATGATGCTTGGTTTCTTGCCTGGAAGCTCAACCTCCTGAAGTACCCATTCTTGTACTCTTCAGCCTTAAAGTCACATTGGGTGGTGCGCTTACCACAGAAACTGGAAAATGACTGCTGTTAAAATAATAGATGTTGTCTTAAAAATTACGCAATATTTCAGAACATCCTTGTTAACACCAATAGCAAACAGTTTATTCCGATGAATTCACAGCATGATTCTAAATGCCCACCCAGTTGATGAAAGCTTGAAAGCATTCACTGTTTCAGACTGCTTGGTAGGTGTTCTTTCATTTCATCTATGGTTATCTGTCGTCTGTGTTCAGGAAGGTGAAACAGCTCTGCTCCTTCTCGTTGTCCAAGAAGTGTTGAGGAAGGAGAAGGTAGAAGTAATTTGCAAAAGCTCTCATTCTGTCGTGGTCTTAATTTACACTCTTACTTCCCGTTACTCACAAGCGCCAGGTATGTCTGAGTGTTCTGGCACTGCATGTGACACAAATGACCAGGGGCACTGGCTACTGAGTCTTTGTCACAGCTCTGGGGTTCTTCAGGATTGGCAGTAATGAACTTGTTTTTGGACAAACTCTTCATGTCCATTTAGGACGAGTGTTTTGCTATTATACTTCTGTTGTGATAATAGAAAAATTGGTGTATATGGTGTTCTGCTGTCTTGTCAAGGAGAGGCAATTCCTCTGTCTTATTCAAACACTATCAGGTAATGTGGGATCATGCTAAGACTGAGAGTGCTTTAAACCTTCAGTTTAATGATTATCTTTCTTTTTGAGGAGAAAAGTAATGATATCATTATCCCTTGAGTATAACAATTTTTTTTATGTATTCATTTTTTAATGTTTTCAGAACTGGCCTGTTTCAGAATTCTTATTATGCAAAATATATGGATAAATAAATAAATAAATTCTTTTTTTCAACTGAGTAGGTACTTCCTCTGCATCCTCATTTATATTCCCTTGCAGTAAACCGTGGGATTTTGAAGCCATTGTGTTTAAGGAAGCATATATATGTCTTATAACAAAGACTTGAAGAAAACAGGCATTGTAGACTCACTGTGTAAGGCAATACTGATGGATGGTAGCATTGAATAGACAACTGTATACTTGCTTGTTTTGTTTCGTAATGTTGTAGCCCATTGGTATCTGCTGTGCTTGAACATGTAAGAGTGTTCAGGATTTTTATTCCTACTGTGAACTGGATTCCCTGCTTTTCCAGATGGGAGTTATTCCATTTTGAAGTCTAAAGTATTTCTTCATTGCACAGCATTTAATATTAACTCTTTTGTAACTCAGAGGAGGTGGATAAATATGCATGCAGGCGGAATGGATGCTGGATACAGAAACAACCTGTACGATGCAATCTGCAGAGCTCAGCAATGTTAGTGATAAAAACAGACTCATACCCTCTTAGCAGCAGAAATTGCCCCAGTGTGATGTTACTTGGCACCATGCGTTTTGTATGTCAACATTCTTGACCATGCATAGTAACTTCAGATGGTTTATAAGAATAATGGCTAATCCTGCCCTGCTAAAGAAAAATCCAATTCAGGTTGGGTGGAATTTACAGACAATTTGTCGCTGCTCTGTAATTGGGTTTGGCTGCCATTTTGCCCTGTACTGTGTAATCATAATTCTCCTGGAAGTGGCTGCCATGTGGGACTGGACACTGGAATGTTCCACAGAGAACAGAAACACACAAACATCTTAGATCCATGTAGGTAAAATAAGAGTGCAAGATCATGATTTTCTGGAAAAAAAATCCTAAAAGTAGGAGTTGTTTCTTTGTCTCAGTATCAATCATCTCAGTTGCTCAATAATTTGGAACTTAATTTCTTTATCATTAATTTCATTCAGCATTTTTCATGAATTTCAATCAGAATAAATGTAGTATCTTGCTAGAAACAGCAGAAACTGGTATTCTATGGCTGGGAATTGCACTAGCAGCTAGTGTATGACTCTGGGACTAGCAGGAAGCTGTCTCACATTTTGCAACAGTCTTCCATTTCCAATACTATTATCAGTGTACTCCTTATGTCTAACTGGAATTGTTCCAAGTTGTGTCTGTTGTCTCTCGTCTTATTCCAGTGTACCTCTGAGAAGGTCATATTCTCTTTCCAATTTGCTTGCATTCATGCTGTAGGTCTTCAGAATACCCCAAGTCCTGGCCATCACCACTTCAGGTTTATAGGAGGCTTCTACCTTTGGGAATATTTTTGGAGAAAAACTTGATGTGCATTTTTCTGCCAGCAGTTTTGGGTTGAACGTTCTCCATCTGCATCTGCTCATTTTTGCCCTCAGAGTCACTCTATTAGGCTGTTATAGTTATTTTTCAAATATCTGATCTTTTTTCCTGTGAGATACTGATACGGAAGGAGAGTCAGGTCTCAGAGATTAATGAGTTGTCTCTGCGCAAAGTTATTTATATATCAAGGTTTTGCTTTATTTATTTTGAACTGGGACTCCCTCTGCTTCATTATTAAATGTTGCAAGGAAAACTGCCAGAAGTGTAAGGAAAACCATGTACTTTTATACTTGCATTACTTCCATAATATTAACATGTGGCTTGCTTAGTGAGCAAATGGGGGATGCAGACATATTTTTGTAAATATATTAGCTTTGCTTTTCTGGTTTGGGTAGACTTTAAATAGATGTATCTTTCTCATTAACTTCACTTTGGAGAGGTGCTGGGTGTAGCTAAGATATAAGAGAGACTGAGAAAAACTGAGAAACAATTTTCCCTTTGCTGAAGAGAGAATTATTGTTATTATCTAACTTCTTCCACACTGCTCTCAGAAATGCTTTTTAGGGTTTTCTTAAAGGTGCCAGCTGTTATGAAATGCATTTGAAATTTGAGAGATACTAAGCTACATACATACCTTATTTTCTTTCTTAATCCTCTGTTCAACTTAATGGTAAAAGGAACAAACAGCATTGTTTCCTCAGCTTTGAAAATTACCATTAAATCTGTCAAGAAGATTATTAGAACTACAAAGCAATCACTTGCAAAAAGAGTTTGTATAGTAAATGATGCCTTTGTAGAATTGGAGGCATTTCATAACATCAAAATTATAACTTTAAAATTGTGAAAATGAGATAATCTTTCTATTAAACTGGGATATTACATATTGAAAATACACTCCACATTTTGACAGTATGTGTGTAAACATGCAGTATGTGTACGTGTGTAAACCTGCTCCTACATCCATGTCTGTGTAGATTATTTCTAGAAAGAGCTATGGAGCTGGAAGAAGGAAATAAAGGGTGGAAACAGATTTTATAGCTCATCAGGCTGTCTTCCAGATTTGTGGGGAGACCTTAAAAGCAGCTTAACTTTGCCTGCCATGGCAGAGCTGAGCCTATGTTATCAAGTTATGAATAGAAATCAAAAACCAAAATTCTGACTAGGCAGCTTATAAAAATGGATGTTGAATCTGGTCCTAATTCAGAGTGGAGGTGTTCTGGCCCATCTCTAGTTTAGTAAAAGGAGGCAGAGTTTTTTGCTTAAGCTCTTGGACTGAAATTCGGAAATTTTGTGGGTTTAGAACCTGGCTGTAGCATTTGTTCCTGGTGTGATGCTCGGGAAAACACATGAGAAAATTGCCCCTTATGTGGCCACAGAAGTCCATTCTTTAGTCCAAGAGTTGATAACATCATAGTTGCATAAATACTATTTCATTACATCAAAACTCTCTACAGACTGATGTTTAGATTATTTTATTCTTTTTGCAGTGTTAAAATAATATTCTCTGCTTTTCTTTTAATTGAAATCAACTTTTCTGTTCTGAGATCTGCTCTTATGGTGTCTTCAAAAAAGCCTTGAGAAGACAGCTTCCAACAAAAAACAAACTTGATGACTCTAGTTACAATTAAAAACAAAAAACCAAACCAAAAATATTAATAAGAATTTCATGGTCATTGTCATTCATGTTCATTGTCATTCTTAGTATCCAAAGTATTTTATAGCAATATACTACAGTTAGTAACTGGTGAATCATGCCTAGAATTTTCAAAAACTGAGATTATAACAGAGCTTTAGATTCCTTTACCTGTCTGAATGAGGAAAGCAGAGCAGATTTTGTCTTTTAAAAGATTTGTCTATAAAATGATGCATTTGAGTATGATTGCTCTAAAGTCTACAAAGTTGCTAGACTTCTTGTTCTTCAGTCAAAACCAAGCAAATACCCTTACTGCCTTTCCTTCAGGATACCTGGTGGCAGTGTGTCCACAGCACTGTGGAAATGTACTGCAGATGGTGAGCTAAATGAGGGCTCCAAATCTTGTTCTCTGCTTGGCTGGATGGTAGATATTTGGCCACAGTGCCTGCATATTACCAGTTGAGTAACATACTTTGGGCTGGATCTGTTTGCTCTAGACGGAATTGCATTGCACACACTGAGCTTTCTGAGGAGAATGCTACTGTGAAACTGTGTGTGGTGATATACATAACACTGGATATATAGCTGTGTTAATTTTTGCTTCTCCATGCTCTGTTGGACTGTGCTTAGTTTGTCACAGTCAGGGCTTGCCAGAGCTCTTGATGGATCATGTGAATATAGTCTTTAATCAAAGATGGATGCTGCTTTCCTCAGCTACAAGAAAACCATGTTTCGTGGTAAACACATAAGCACATGTTTAATATCACAAATATCTACATTTCTGTGTCTCTGCAGTGAAATACAGGTCTCAAGTACCATTTACCCTCTTCAAGGACCAGAACAAGAAGGAGTGTTTTCATAGTATTACTGAGTTGCGGACAGAGAAACTAATAGAGACTAGTTTAAATACATTCATGCTTTTCGTGCCTTTGCATGCCTTTCTTGTGATACTATGTTATGCTGCTGCTTAAGGATGTCTGTGCGTTTATATTTTTTTGCACTCGCTTCACTAAATGAGGGATTAATCTGTAGCAAACTTTTAAATTAAGAGAAATTAAACATTATCATTGAAATGTATTCATTCCACACTGGACTGGAATGCAGGTAGGAAACTTTGGAAACTAGTAAAAGGTGTTCCAATTCTAGTCCACCCATTAATAGCCACCAGGAGACTGAAGAACAAAAATGGATCAGATCCTAGTTTGGGATGTATTATGGTTTGTCTTCTCAACGGGAACTAATTATGTGCATTTGAGGGAGGAACTTGGCCGTGCAGCAAGTTTCTTCAGACCCAGCTGTATGGCCAGCCTCCTGAGACAAAAACATGAACTATACTGTGCCTGTTGTGGGACTACGCTTCTTGGGAAAAAAACAACCCGAAACATGTTTCTCATCCGTATTCTCCTCTGTGCAATCATCTGTTCTTCAACTTAGTAAAAAAGGTTTTGAGACACTTTGTCTCTTTTGTCTCTATTGCTTTTTCATCTCCGTAGTGGTTAAATGTCTTCTGTATTGTTCCGATACATAAACCCATATTTCTTTCAGCTCTGGAAAGTTCCTGAATATTTGCCTTCTGTATGTTGCCAGGCCTTGTTTTGGTATCCCAGAAATGTTAATGGGATTTGCCTACTCAAAAGTCCTAAAATGTTACCTAATTAACCTAACAGACAACTCTTTCTTCTTTAAAAGTATTTGGTTTAGATATATAGTGCACACTAGTTACATATATTGAAAGAATTTGCAGAGTCGTAGTCCATTACTACTGTAAAACTATTGATGAGGAGAATATTCTTTAATATTGAGAAGTTTTTCTGGACAGAGCTGACTGAGAGTTGCTACCTGATACTTGGTTTTTTTGGTAGAGGCTCCACATGCTCTGGGCTGAGGATTTAACTGCTGGGTTTGTGTTTACTTACAGCATTTAGCTTTGGCTTAACACCTTGAAAAGAAGTTGGAGTAAGCCAGTAGCAGTCAATACAACTACTTACTGGGTGCCCTTTGCTAAAATCATAGCTCCAAATTAATTAAGCATTTTCTTGAAAATGATTAGAAGTGAATGTTTGCAGCATTGAAATAGCTTATTGGTTTCATATCCTGCAATACTTTGCCTGAATGTCTTGAACCTTAGCACTTTGGACAAAGGGAAAAATTAATATATCGTAAGCTTAATAAGTCTGTGAGGTACTGTACAAAATTGACTGCCAAAGAAAGGGAGCTGAAGCTTGTTATTCACCATGGGTGGCTTAGGTCTTACCCTTGGTTTTGGTGATAAATATTTGCCTATTGAATTTCTGCTGTTGAAAAATTTCACTTATCTAAAATGGGGGAGCAGTATAGGAATTACTTTCTTCTGTTGGAACGTAAAATAAGGAATAAATAATGAGCTTTTCATTCATATGGTTTTGGCTTTGAAATTGAATTGCTAATAGCTTATGCATAGTCATGCATTTAACAAACTTAAAGGCAAGATTATTAAGTCAGCACTGGTATAGCTGAAAGAAATCACTGCATAGGTCCACTGTACAATAAAGGTAGTAAGTAAAGATGCACAGTCTGAAGATCTTTGAATTAGAAGTGCACAAGAAGCAGCCTGTCAGAAAGAGACCTCCTGAGCACCTATTACCCAAGTATTTAGAAGCTTTCTGACTGAGGTAATTGCTGAATGATCAGATAATCACTTGGATAATCATTTGGCATTAATGTTTCAGCTCCCACACATGTTCTGCTAAAGAGCCCCCTACATCTGACTGACGGGTGGTGGTTTGATTCTTATGAAGTTGTATGGAAACATACAATTGGGGGTAAAAGTGGGATTCACTCTATATAACTCTATCTAACCAGTCTTAGGTTGGGACATGTAGCTCTCTGAAGGTGACTATGTCCTTGCTGTAAAATCAACCAAGGATGACTAGCTTATGCATAGACCCCAATCAGGGCAGATGAGTCTCAGACGCCACTGTACTTCACTGTACTCCAAAAACAGGTTCGAGTCACCTCCTTGCACATATCAGTTACCTCTAACTTTCTGGTAGACCTAAATCATCGTAATCTCAATAACCAGATCATGCACATTATTAAATGAAATAGTTTCATCTGACCCTTTGGGCAATATCTGTCCGCAGTCCACAGAAGAAAAGGAAGCTTCTAACATATTTCCAGATACGGTAAATACCTGGTAATCCAACAAACTTAAACTGATCAACTATTGTCTCCCCACAGAATGGCAGTATTCCAGGTATCAGACACTTGCACCTAATTTGTCATAGAGTTACTTAGGGTTTTCACTGGCCCAAAATGCAGCTTGTATCCTTCATTTTCTTAAAGCAAGATATAAATAAGTTGCATACAACAAATGCACAAAATAGTCCTTGATGATATCAGTGGTAGTATTTTCTGAGTTCTCTGAAAGAAATGTTTTCACTGATGCTATTATTTTCGCTCATGCATAAATGGCTGTACTCCGTGTGTTTTGACTAGGTTGTAGTAAAACACTAAAAAGTTCAAAAATTGTCATGCATCTGGCATTTCATTTAGTCTTCACCCCTGTGAACTGCTGTGGAGGCCTTTTCTTCTTCACTGTAGTGGACCTACAGGAGGTACCTTAGGAAAGGTGGTCTTGCGAATAAATTTGAGATAGATCTGATTGAACTTTGATTAGGGAACTGCTAGTTGCAGCAACCTTTGTTGTGAAAGAAAGTCATGAAAAGCTGAGAGGGAACTTCTGGATTTAAGCTGGGCTATGGAAAAGTAAAATCAGTTCTTTGAACTGTAGTATTAGATGGCCTCATAATTAGAGAAATTAAGGTACTGTAAATGCAATACACTTTGGTGACTGCAAGAACAAGTCTTAGTTTCAACATTTCCTCTCTTCTCACTGGTTAGCTAAGGAATGTTAATATTTCTACCGAATTTTCACTTGTAATTCATATGCTGCTGAAAAGTACTCTGACACTGAAACTTTATGAGCAAAAATAGAATAAAAAGAAGAGTTCAGACCATTTTGCAACATGTGTCTGAGGATATTTGTAGAGTCTTCTCCGGATAAGAAACTCTCCATCTGTACAGAGCCAATTGTTCGTTACTGTTGGCTCCTAGGCATGCTAAGTGTCATGAAATTGTAACGAATAGATTTTTTGGGAAAGAAGAAATACCAAGAACCTCAGAATGACCTGCAATTGTATGCCTTCAGCTTATAGCCTCTAAAATAGTAATATTGTGGTAAAGACTGTATGTGGCCATAGCCTTTCTCTTAACTTCTATGCAGGAAAATTTAAGCTTGTTTGTAAAATACCTGAAGTAATACCATTCTAAAGAATAGAGACATGAACATTGTAGCACACTAAGGCACAGTGAATGAGTCCCGGTTTGCTTTTAAGTAAAAGCTTGTGAAAGGGGAACAGAAAGATCAAAGAAGTAAAGGGAGCACAAAAGAAAAAAAAAGGCCCAAAGCTATCTAAAAAAGCCCAAAACAGCGTGAAACAGCATTTTGATTAGGAGCATAATAAAGAATAGAAAGAACATTTGAGCTAGGTACTGACAGGAAGAGGTGCTTGGAAATATCAGCAAAGCTTGATTTCTGTTGACTTTGGGAAAACAGAACTTTTGAAATGATTTTCAAATACTTTTACAGCATTACATGGCAGCAGCTGCCTCTTGGCAGTCTAGTTTCCACCTACAGGCCTTGAATAGGTGCTTTTATTTTGTAGCATATCTTGCCTAAAAGAGGCTTGGACTTTGGGAAATTGTTAGCTGAAATATATCTGCGGGTCTTGAAGGAGCTGGCAAATGAAGTTCCTAAGCCACTGTCCATTATATTTGAAAAATCATGGCAGTCAGGTGAAGTTTCCAATGACTGGAAAAAGGGAAATATAACCCCATTTTCAAGAAGGGGAAAATGGATGAGCCAGGGAACTACAGACCAGTCAGTCTCACCTCTGTGCCTGGCAAAATCTTGGAGCAGATTCTCCTGGAAAGCATGCTGAGGCACATGAAAAACAAGGAGGTGCTTGGTGACAGCCAGCATGGCTTCACTAAGGGGAAATCCTGCCTGACCAATTTGGTGGCCTTCTGTGATGGGGCTGCGGAACTGATGGACAGAGGTAGAGCAGTTGATGTCATCTACCTGGACTTGTGCAAAGCATTTGACACTGTCTCACATGACATCCTTGTCTCTAAGTTGGAGAGACATCAATTTGATAGACAGACCACTTGGCGGATAAAGAACTGGCTAGATGGCTGCACACAAAGAGTTGTGCTCAATGGTTCAGTGTCTGGCTGGAGACCAGTAACGAGTGGTGTCCCCCAGGGATCGGTGTTGGAACCGGTCTTGTTCAACATCTTTGTTGGTGACATGGACAGTGGGATTGAGTGAGCCCTCAGCAAGTTTGCCAATGACACCAAGCTGTGTGGTTCAGTTGATCTGCTGGAGGGAAGGAATGCCATCCAGAGGGATCTTGACATGCTTGTGAGGTGGGCTGATGCCAACCTTATGAAGTTTATCCATGCCAAGTGCAAGGTCCTACAGCTGGGTTGAAGCAATGCCAGGCACAGCTACAGGTTGGGCAGAGAAGAGATTCAGAGCAGCTCTGAGGAGAAAGACTTGGGGGTGTTGGCTGATGAGAAACTGAACATGAACTGGCTTCAGTGTGTGCTCACAGCCCAGAAAGCCAACCATATCCCGGGCTGCATCAAAAGGAGCGTGACCAGCAGGTCAAGGGAGGTGATCCTGCCGCTCAACTCTGCTTTCGTGAGACCTCACTTAGAGTATTGTGTGAAGTTCTGGTGTCCTCAACATAAAAAGGACATAGAACTGTTGGAACAAGTGCAGAGGAGGGCTACGAGGATGATCAGGGGACTGGAGCACCTCCCGTATGAAGATAGGCTGAGAAAGGTGTGGCTGTTCAGCCTGGAGAAGAGAAGGCTGCGTGGAGACCTCATAGCAGCCTTCCAGTATCTGAAAGGGGCCTTTAAGGATGTTGGGGAGGGGCACTTCATGAGGGACTGTAGTGATAGGACAAGTGGTAACGGGGTCAAACTTAAGGGAAGTTTAGATTGGATATGAGGCAGACATTCTTTACTGCAAGAGTGGTGAGGCACCGGAATGGGCTGCCCAAGGAAGTTGTGAATGCTCCATTGCTGGCGGTGTTCAAGGCCAAGTTGGACATCGCCTTGGGTGACATGGTTTAGAGTGAGGTGTCCCTGCCTATGGCAGGGGGTTGGAACTAGATGATCTTAAGTTCTTTACCAACCCTGACTATTCTATGATTCTACGATTTACCAGTGATAAATAATTCCAACTACCGCACTTAAATGATAGATTTTTCTGAGTGTGCAAAATTGTATCCAAAAAACATGTTATCACATTTCGAAGAGAATGCTTTGAGAAGATGTCAGTAATGCTGAACATTTTTAACAAAATTATGATGTTTTGCATTGTAGAAAAAGTAAGATTCTGAAGCTAAGAAAGATGATGAGGCTATCATCATAAAAAGAACCTGTAAAGCACAAAGAATATATTTCTAGCACCATGCTTGTCAGCATGCTTCAGCTATGAACCATATCAATCTGTGAAATGCATCTTTGATCCAGCTTATCGTTTTTAACAAAGAAAACTTTGATAAAATATTTTTCCCAGTCTATGAACCATCTTGTAGCATTTTTGAAATACTGGTCTAAAGACTGAGTCTTCCTCATTGGCGTAAAATATCTGTTAAACAACTATACATCTCTTCCAACTAAAATACTTTCATCCTTCCCTTCCCATTTGCCTTTCCCATTCGCTTGCTGAGCTACTGCATGCATAAGTATTCTCAAGAATTCAGAATTCTGGGGCTTGTTTCCAGTCTAAGTGCAGCCGTCTGATTTCAGATAGGACACTCAAGTGACTTGATAAGACTGAATAAAGCTGTAGGTACATGACCGTTAGAGAGAACCACACTTTACATATATACTCTAACTGTGAAGCTGTATAAGAAAACAGAAATATTGTAAAATAAGGGGGATGAGTGAGATTTTATTATTAATCTTTCTTATTATGGTGGTGTCTGCAGACCCACCAAGACTGGGACCAGCTGACTGTTGTCAGACCTGAAAAGCTGAGTTTTATACTTTTTAAAGGGCTCCTAATCCAACTCTCCTAGAGTCGGTAGAATGTTTCCCGTGTAAATTTAGTTGATTTTGGCTTAAGTTTATGATGAAACTATACTTTCACTATGCATGCTCTGGGTCGAAAGCTGCAGATGTCTTCATTGCAGTCAATGTGTCCTTCTAGCCTCCTCCAAACTTTTTTTCCTTGGCTTTCAGCACTCAAAAGCAGCTCACAGGTCATGGGACCTGAACAAAAAGAAGTGGTGATTTGAGAACTACCAAATACTGACACACAAATTACCTGCTGATCAGTTGTTTATGTAAACTACCTTGGTGGTCTGTTCATTCAGAGTCATTCTCAGAGGTACCAATGACCCTGTGAGATGCTAATGACAGTTCATGACACAGACGAACTGCTTGCATAAAGTGGAGAAGCCAAATCTAAAAATGGACCTGGCAAATTTGCATGCAACTAGAAAGATCATTGTTAGTGTAAGTACAAATTGTCATGTAATTTAATTTTTCCACAGCAACCTGTGAATGTCCCCTTCTTCCCTTTACACTGTTGCACACTGTTGCCTAACCATGGCTGGATTCCTGAGATGGGAGAGAATGGGCTGCTAAATATTGTGGCAACATGTGGGAATACATGCTTATGTTTAAACTCTGTATCTATATATGTATGTGCACCTCTTGCAGACCTAAGTTTAGTAGCTGTCATTACTCACAGACACATGCATATCTTTTATCACTATTCACATCATTTTTAAATTTGAAGCCTGGAAAGAATTTATTTTGTAACAGCAAATATCCTTCCAGCTCCAGGTGCAGAGGAGTATGTCCAGGAATGCTCAAGGCTGAAGTGCTTTTGAAACTGCAGTTTTGTTGCCTTATTAAAAAAAAACCTGACCATTGTTTAAGGGAGTTGGCTAGAAGTTGGTTTTGGTTCCTACTCTGCTAAAAGACATGGTCTAAGTCTGGGCAAGTCACTGGGAACCTGCGTCCTGTGTAGAAGAGGAAAGAAGTCATACAGTGGTTTGTATGACTTCACTCAGTACTAGACCTGAGTTTCTATTTTTCACAATTTAAAAAGTTATGGTTGGCACTGCTCAAGGCTGTTTGCTCAGCTAGTATATAGTTCCAGAGTTAGCCAAAAATTCTGCAGGCGTAGCAAAGAGTCAGTCTGAAAGGAATTACACATTCACAACACTCACCTGATGTTAGAGAAGCTACACGGATTTATGCTTGCTGAGTAACCAGCCAGTCTTAGCAATTAGCTTGCACATTGTCTTATCCTAGAACTAGTGCTGTGGAATAAATGAACTAAGAGTCAGTTGGGTTGATCTTGTTTTTTTGGGTCACATTTTAAAGAGGCCAGTAGTGATGTTTATTTTTATAATCTACCCTGTTTTTCTGAAACAGAATCTACATTCATAGTGACTTTATCTGAGAATACTTTTTTCTTATTCTTCTCAGAACAGAAATTCATTACATTGCCATGTAGAGAACATACTGAAATGTTCTGTCATTTACTATAGCAGTTTACATTAAGTTCTCTCCTTGAGTATCATTGCGACTTTGTAGGTCTCAGGGGATTTTCTTTTACGTAATTTCTATATTCTATTGCTCTAAAAGCTTAATTTTAAACACTATAAGGATTTAATTACAAGTAGAAAGAGAGAGAGATGAAATCCTAGCAGCCATAGCTGAAATAACAGGACTATTTAGAAACTATATGCTAAACCTGGAGTTATATTGAAACCAGAAACATTTGTTGATTCTTTTAAGTATTGCCTATCATTTGGCACAGGGGTGGGGAAAGGTGAAGCCTGGGTAAGATTAACCGCAGTTGTTACTAGGGTTTCTTTGCCAGAGGTGTTTACTATCCCACTTACAGTATGGCTATAGAAAGAGCAGCCCTGGGATTTGGCACATTTGAGTGTGTGAGGACATCTCCATAGGAAAGGGAAAAAGCAGGTGACAGTCAAATGAGCAGGCTTCTGCCTGAAGTGGATCTTAGGCTTGACAGATGAAATCTGAATTATGTCAGAAATTATTTGCTGTTGGAGTTTTCTGTTCTGCAGTTGTCTCACGCGTCCAATGCAGTGTGTGCCCTGAGAGAGCAAAAACATCCAGTAAGGGGGGAACAGGTAGTACTGGAATGGCTGAAATTGAGCATGTAGAGGTGATCATTCTGGTGACCGTTCATGATGACTACAGGAATTTTTTTTCTTGGTATAGATGTAATTGAAATTATGGTTTATAATAGAAAAAATAGTTTCCATGCTTCCTTGTAGACTACTGCTGAAAACCACAGTATCTCTATCAGAGTTCTGAAATATCTTGGGTTTGGAACTTCTCCAGCCAAACCTACTTTTCTTAGAGAATTTAGAGTCTTGTATTTACATCATATATATGTTTGGAAAGGGTCTGTACTTGACAGGTCTAATAAAAATAGTAGGTATATTGTATTTATAAATATAATTCCTTTAGAAAGCTTGTTGTCTCAGGAGAACTGCATAGTACCATTAACAACCATCTCCCTTTCTGATTTCTTTTTTTTTTGAGGAAAGAAAAAGTTCAAATTTTAGCTTACACAGGATAAATTCTTGAAGATGATGGATGTCTTTTGCCTTTAGGAAGTAGCACTGACAACGCTGCTAATCAAAAGTAGAATATCATAGAAAGTTACACTGACCTAAATTCGCTGTTGAAAAGAGCATCAGTCAGTAAGCACGAAGGCTTGCATGTGGCCTGCTCTGTTAGTTATAACATCATCTGGAATACTGCACTTTCATCAGAAATTCTTTCATGAACTTGGCAAAAAAAAGTAGTAAATGGAAATAACGAGGTTGTGTGCCTGTATGCCAGTAATGATTTAATGTGGAATCATAGAATCATAGAATCATAGAATCATAGAATAGTTAGGGTTGGAAAGGACCTCAAGATCATCGAGTTCCAACCCCCCTGCCATGGGCAGGGACACCTCCCACTAAACCATGCCATCCAAGGCGATGTCCAACCCCACCTTGAACGCCGCTAGGGATGAAGCATTCACAACCTCCCTGGACAAACCATTCCAGTGCCTCACCACCCTCACAGTAAAGAATTTCTTCCTCATATCCAATCCAAACTTCCCCTGTTTAAGTTTAAACCCATTACCCCTTGTCCTCTCACCACAGTCCCTAATGAAGAGTCCCTCCCCAGCATCCCTATAGGCCCCCTTCAGGCATTGGAAGGCTGCTATGAGGTCTCCACGCAGCCTTCTCTTCTCCAGGCTGAACAGCCACACCTTTCTCAGCCTATCTTCATACGGGAGGTGCTCCAGTCCCCTCATCATCCTCGTGGCCCTCCTCTGCACTTGTTCTAACAGTTCCATGTCCTTTTTATGTTGAGGACAGCAGAACTGCACACAATACTCCAAGTGAGGTCTCACGGGAGCAGAGTAAAGGGGCAGGAGCACCTCCCTCAACCTGCTGGTCACACTCCTTTTGATGCAGCCCAGGATACGGTTGGCTTTCTGGGCTGCAAGTGCACACTGCCGGCTCATGTTCATTTTTTCATCAACCCACACCCCCAAGTCCTTCTCTGCAGGGCTGCTCTCAATCTCCTCCCCGCCCAACCTGTAGCTGTGCCTGGCATTGCTCCGACCCAGGTGGAGGACTTTGCACTTAGCATGATTAAACTTCATTAGGTTGGTATCAGCCCACCTCACAAGCATGTCAAGGTCCCTCTGGATGGCATTCCTTCCCTCCAGCTTATCAACCAAACCACACAGCTTGGTGTCATCGGCAAACTTGCTGAGGGCGCCCTCAATCCCACTGTCCATGTCACCCACAAAGATGTTGAACAAGACCGGTCCCAACACCGATCCCTGGGGGACACCACTCGTTACCGGTCTCCAGCTGGACACTGAGCCACTGAGCACTACTCTTTGCGTGCGGCCATCCAGCCAGTTCTTTATCCACCGAGTGGTCCACCTATCAAATTGATGTTTCTCCAACTTAGAGAGAAGGATGTCATGTGAGACAGTGTCAAAGGCTTTACACAAGTTAATGTACTTACCTGCAATGCTGATATGCTGATGGCCTGAATCTTACAGCAGCAACAGCAGGTCAGAGCAAATGCTGTAACCTATTTTCTGAGCTTTATTGCTTATTTTTTTGATTGGTAGTGGCTCTTACTACATGGAAAGGAAATTGCTGTTTTGCTGATAATCTATTTTTGGTATTTACTTCAGATTCGCTTTTGCAGTCCATCATTTGTCTGCACTCAGTATGTCCTCAGGAATTTTTAAATTAAGGAGCTCACAGTTTATATGAGCCTGTCTGCTTCATCATCAGATGTTACCTTTTTCCCCATTAATATCTTTTGAAGCTTTTGATTTCTAGCCAAATATCTGACAGTAAAATCAGTATGATGTTTCTATCCCATTTCTAGATGTAAGTTAATTAGACTCCCTTAGGGCCCCAAAGAAAAACTTCTTATCTTTTGTCAGCTCAATTTCTTCTGTATCTGTTTGCATTAGTGCTTTGTAAAAGAATCCTCCTTTCTACTGCTTGTTTTATTTTATTTTTTTTTTTATTTTTAGTTGCTTTTCACAGTCTTCAGAATTTTTCTTGAGAGTTCATCTCAGACCAGTAATCCGTGAGGAATTAGAAAACTAGATTTTAAACTTTATTTCTCTTCATATTTCCCCTTTCTCAAATTCATGACACTTGTTATGTACAGGGTATATTTGGATCAACTGTGATCTATTAACAGTGTTAATTATGTGAAATTGAAATTAAGATGAAACAGAGAGCCTAAAGCCTCCTCCCAATTATGCCTTCGACCTTCTTTCAGTCTGTTTTAAGAGGAGAACATGTTGCAAGGAAAATCTGGAAAAGGGAAACATACGAAAGAACTGGGTTGTGAAGAAAGGGAAAATTAAAGTGTGTGCATAGGATCATAAATACCTCTTTTGTGTATACATGATGTTATTATGTTACCACTAAAACACTGAAATGCTACAATGATGAAAAAATTTAATCTGTTCAAATCATATCTAAAAATTTAATTTTGAACTGCACTATCCAAATGTGAATTCTGGGTCTGCTCCCATCAATATCAGTGACAGTTGTATTCATTAATCTATGTGAGGTAGTTTGGGATCCCAGTTAGGCAGTCTGAAGGAGTTAAACATTAGATTCTCTGGTCTCCAGCTGCTTGTAGCATTCTTGGATATTCTTGTCATTAATATGAACCTCTAACATTTGTGAAACATTGCGAATGAGAAGCAATTTTATGGAACTTGTGAGAAGGAAAAGAAAGACTAAGCTTGACATAAAGAAAGGCTCAGCACTTGTTTCTTCTTTGTCACTGTTTTGTTACTGCTCACACAGAGTCCCTAGGTGCTGCCATTGTGTAGCTCAGTACCACGTCTTTTCAAAGGATAAAGCAGAGCAACTGTGACTTTAAATTAAGCTTATGTCAGAGGCAACTGGGAGAGGAAAATTGTGCAAGAATCAAAAAGAATGGGAAGCAGGAGGGAAGGAAGCTCATGAGTGTTAGCACATGCTGTCATCTACAGGGATGTGCAATTCAGCTTTTAGAAAGGTCATTTTTCTTCCTCATATTTATTCAGCTGCTTCCAGTTAAATGAAATTATCATTTGCTGAAAACTGATACTAATAAATTGAGTATAATGATGGTTTAAACATTTATGAAAGGCAAGTTGATGAGACTGAGCTGTTCTGTCTCTTCATTCCCAGCCACTCTGTATTTCACAAGAAAATGCTTATCTCTAGCTCTGCCTGATCCAGGAAATGTGTGCAGTATTGCACTGAAACATATGGTAATTTTACAAACAAACACACACCTCGTAATAGTTATCCAACATATTAAGGCTATGAATAAAGGAATATATCGCTTTACTCCAGTATTACCGGTTACACCAGTAACTTCCTTCTTTAAAAAAAAAAAAAAAAACAAGAAAAAAAGCACTATACTATGCAGGTATGCATAATGTGTCCTTTTGGTATGGTGGATGCATTTCCCACATCAGAAGTAGTAACAGGACACAGATACGTATGAAAGTGAAAGAAAAAGCACAAATGGAAACGAGTTTAGAGGATTCATCCTAGTGGTAATGGTTTGTCAGTCTTTAAATGGGTCCATACACAGGAACGCAAAGATCAGGAATCCCCAAAAGTAATGTTGAAGAATAGCATGTGTCTAAATGTAATAGGAAGGACATGACTTGTAAAAAATTCAGCCAAGAGGTGAATAAACAAAATGACCTTGAAGCACCTGAAAGTATATTGACAAAGAAGAAAACAGAGTAAGGACTCCTCCACTTCACTTTCAACACCTCAGCTCCAAAGCATAGAATAAACTTGCTATGTTAGATTTCACTGTAAAAAAATTGTAGCTCTCATGTTGCAGTGGGCCAAAGCAGTTTCCAGCTTTCATTCTGCTTCACTATTAAAAGAATTCTCTGTGGCCCCATTATACATGATGGAACAAAGCCATTAACCCCTTCACATCTCTGTCAGAACGTGATTTTCCTCTGAAAGTGAAGAGCTCTGTCTATGGCTTTACAAAAGTGGGAGCTCTTAGGAGCTCACAAGGTTCATTCAATTGCCTAAGATTGCTTTGAATGGCAAGGTAAGTGGATAAATAAATTACCAGGTAGCAGCTAAAAATGCGGTCAGAAAGCACAAAATCTCCCATACCAAATAGCAGCAAACAGTGCTGGGAAGGATCCAGGGAGGTCCTTATCGAGTTCTGGATATTCCTGAAATACAATGCTAGCAGCGGTGCTGCTGTGCAAGTACAGCAGTGCTGCATTCTGTTGACCAACACCTGGGAATAAAGAACAACCGATCCCATATAGGAGGGTTCCTTTCCTCTGTTTTTTCCTATGCTTCCATAGCAACATAACTTCATCTACGGTTTTCCTCTGTCTTGCATAAAGCAAAACTTATTCACGCTTCTTGGCTTGCTTAGAGCCTGCTCTGTGTGTACCTTAGCCATCACACTGGATGAGGTCCCCATCAGCAACATCTCATTTCTATTTGTGTAAAGGGTGGTGCCCGATGTGTGAGACACTGTTTAGTATACTTAGTGTCTCTGATCTTCCTCACTACCTGCTTTTTTCACGTTCTCTTTTTGCGAACAGCAGTCGTGTGAGAGGTTTCGTTTTATGGCTTCACTCCCAAATTCACCATATTCCCCCTGCCATTGTCCTGTGCTCAGTCTCTCTATTGCCGCGTTTCCTGATCAGAGGCAGGAGTAGCATTCACTATTCGCCCTTTGCCTCTGTACTATGTGTCATTCAGGCAGCTCTACTGAGGTGTTGAGCAGAGGTCTTGTGTTGTGACAATCTGCTAGCGGAAGCAGTCATTTGCTTTGAGGTAACTGTAGGAAGTGGAAAATACCTTTCATTTTTCTCCCAGATAATTGCAGTCCTGATTAGGAGACTGCTATTGCCTGAGATTCTGGAATTCATGAATGTCTCATGGAAAAGTTATCCCAAGAAGCACAGGTGGAGACAAAAAACCACCAAAATTTTGTTGAGTTCAGCCTAAATTGTTACAAGCCAAAGTTGGCACTGCACTCCTCCCAGAACAGTGGGGAGACAGAAATTCAGCTTTAGTGCAGATTTTGGAGGAATAATGTGAATGCATGATGACCTCTCATTTGACTTGGCTGTAGCCATCAGTCCTCATCCTGTAAGGTAGCTGCAGAATGGAGTCCCTGAGCAGTGTGGGTCATCAGGATGCCTTATAGCTTCATATTCTTTCCATAGCCTTTCCTAAAGAAGTGAATTTCATGTAAATTAAGGAAAAGACCAATAAGCAGGAAAATTAGGAAGTTTGCAGGAGTGATTGAGTGGTCTCTCTTATTTCTGCTCTTGATATCACCAAAAGCTGCATGAGCCAGTAAAGTATCCATGAAAAATTTTTTAACTCCTTGCTAGTGTGGCAAAATCCTTTCCTCTCACTTCATGCACTTTCACCCTGCTGACTACCTAAGTGCACTTTGGAATATGATTATAGGTCATATTCTTAAGGAGGATGTCCTTAACATAAAATAATATCCTAAAATATATTTTTAGATGCATTGCATTACATATACACTTCAGTCTCTTTTTTATTTCACCTTATTTTTACAAAGTTCTCCAATGTAGATAACATTATATGAAAAACATGAAAACCCAAAAAACATTCCTCCTGGTATACCACTATCTTGCTTCATGTCTGTCTGTTCCTTGTTTGCTTAAGAAGCTGCCTTTTGGGATGCCAGTAGCATTTTTGAGAGTCAAGAGGGATCTGGTACTCTTCTGATTGAACTCTTTGCTTGAGGAAGAACATCAGCATTGCTTGTGTTTCCTTGTGAAGGTCCAGCATTGCAAGTTCTGAAGGTGCTGGTGACAATTTGTTGCTATAAATACTGCAAAATAACAGTGTGGGATACAGTAGGAATGGGATACAGAGTAACTGGTTTCTGGATGGAAGGTGCAGGTTCAAACATTACTATACACAGCTTGTTCTACACTGCTTTTGATGGCATCTGCCATGGCCATCTGATAATGTTTTTAACTTTATAAATATGCTAACGTTCATATCATGCTCCATGAATTCTTAAACAGCTTTTTGGCCTCAGGCTGAGATTTCTGGGATAGACTAGGTCTTTTAATATAAAGATTATGCTTTTAGGATTCTCAAGTATGGCAAGTGTGAAAGAGCAATTCATATTTAGATAGATGTTTTTTCTAGTCTCCAAAGACAATGATTTAAGCACATTAAAGAAGAGTTTTTAATAATTAGTATCACCAGGTTAAAGCGGATTTTTTCTTTTTTTTTTTTCTTTTTTATAGCCATCAAAAATGTTCATCATAGATTAATGGAATATGAATTTGGGTTTTTAGTATAACCACAAATTGAATCACAGAATGGTTTGGGTGGGAAAGCACCTTCAAGGTCATCTAGTTCTAGCCCCACTGCCATGGGCAGAAACACCTTCTAGGAGAGCAGGTTGCTCAAAGCCCCGTCCAACCTGGCTTTGGACACTGCTAGGGATGGGGCAGCCACAGCTTCTCAGAGCAATCTTGGTAGTAGTGCCATGGCCTCAGCTGTGCATGCGCCAAGCAGGGCTCTGGGATCTTGCCGAAGCACAGCCCCACCAGGAACAGGGCAGCAGGCACAGGGCAGGGTGTAATAATGACTGAAAATGGCATTTTTCACTTTCTTACACTGAAATTTTTTTCCTATGGTATGAATATGACATCAGCTTAGCTGAAATGTATCTTCATTTTGTCAGTTGAAATCATGTGGAATTATTTGGATTTTCTTTAACCATCTTCTGCTCAAATATTTTTTCCTTATATACTCAATGTTAGTTCACTTCATATACCATATTGTTTCTGGAGATAATACATGTTTCATAGCTTTTGAGGGCTCTCTTTCAGGCACTTTACAGAAGTCAAAGATAGGATCTTTGCACTGAAGAGTGAGCGAATGTGAGGGTTTGTGTTGACAGATAAGCTGCACACTTAAATTTAAATCATCCTTGACAACATCAAACATCCAGGTGCAACATTATCTGATATGGGAAATTGAAACTGATGCATGAATAGTGTCATGATATATTCAGGTTTTCTTAGTTTCCTTTTTATTTCCTTACCCACATTTTTTTTGAAGGGATATTTTAAGTCTGCATTTATACTGTGAGTCCATTTATCCATTAACACTGAGCAGCCTGCTCAGAGGAGTCTTGCATAGAATGCAAAGTCAGCAGTAGTAAAACTGTACCATTTTTGTAGCAATGGTATGACTATATAGACAGATGAAGCTATAAGGAGTAGAGGTAAGCACAAAGCAAATTAGGATATGAATGGATAAGCGAACAATAAAGCGCAGGCTTGTGTGTATGTTCTTGACTCCACACAGGAAATACAGAGTTGTTTGTCTTCATGAGAATTGATGTATTTATGGTATGCAATAAGTTGATAGTGTACAATCCTCTGATTTAGATTTCCGCCACCTAAATTCAAGGAATTTCTGTGATCAGACACAAAAGGTGTTATGTTCTGCCTTTTTGCAGTCACAAAAGAGGCTCCCATGTTGCTATATCATCAGTTCTCATCTGTTCAGAATGCAGTAGACCAGTGAAGTATCTTCCCCTCTTGCTTGATTGTGGACTAAATCTCTCTTGAAGAATCTGTGACATCTTTTATTGTGTATTATGACATATTTCATAACAATAGGCTGTGATAACATAAATCTGGAATAGTACAATACCTCCAGTTATTACAAAAGTCTTATTCAGACACATCTACCTTCCACAACAAACCTGGGGAAAATAAAGCAGCACTGCTAATTGGTGGATAATCAGAAATAATAGAGAGAAGCAGGATAGTGATGAGGGCTGAGCAGTAACAGATCTGAATCGTTGTAGATTTGCTTACTAGTACTCCTTCTACAAGGCCTCTAAACACAAAGAAAAAATTAAATGCTGAGTCTTTAGTGGATATTCACAAATATTAGCTTTGATCAAGGGAGGATGGTTTCTTTGGGTTCTGTTTACAGCCAAGGGTAACAGTCAGGTTACTCCTAACCAGTTGCTCAACACTGTTAGCTGCCCAGTGCCATGTAAGAGCCTCTCCTCAACAGTGAAGCCTGCTTTGCAGACTCTCACCAGCTGAAAGAACCTGTTTATTTTCCAAGTAGAAGTTCAGTCCTGAGTGTATGATGCAGCCCCCTGACATTAGCCTCACTGTTCACAGGTACATTTGCAGATCTGTTTCAAGGATTTCACAGAGCATCTGTGCTCCACAGATCATACGCTGAAAACCTCTGCCATAGCTGGAAACAAGGGATACTAACCTACCTAAGCTGTACTGAGTGTTTTTGACTATTTCCAGAGCTATTCCTCCTTCCCCATGCACACAGGACATCTCATGGAACACAACAGCGTGTGCATTTCCGTGTCTGATGCTAATGCTGCTTAGTGCTGAGCATCAGGACAACAGTCTTTGTCTCACATTAGTTGTAACTTTCTCTTTTGCTCCTTTCCCTTCTTTTCCAGTTCCTTCATAAGAAAGGAGCCTCTAATTTGCTTTTCAGCGACCATTTTTATTTTATAGAGCTTCAAAGAATTAGATTAGGGAATCTTCTTGCATTTGCTTATGAAATTGAACTCTGAAAGCTTGGGCAGCAGCCAGCCAGTTGTCAGATGAAAAATAAATTCTAAAAAGGCAGTAGGATGAACGCTGCTTCCTTGCTGGGTAAAAGTTATGGGAGGAGTGGTGATGTAGCAGTTGAGCTGAGCACTGCCATAGGACAAGACTGTGATGCCAGTTTTTGTTTCTGCCTAGGAAGATATTGCCAAGGTTGAGCTATTCAGCTGACATAAGACTTAATTGCATAACAATGGTATATTAGCTGTTTGAATAAAATCATCAACAAATGCCAAATGAAATATGTAGTAGCAGTATTTTACTACAGCATGGTGTTTTGAGGAAGTGTGCAGGATAACATAGCTAGAGATAATATCTTTTTTTTAGACTACTTAGTATAACTGGAGAAGTTTTTGGACACAAGACCCCTTGTAAAGATCTCAGTGTAAGAGATAATTCTTGTTCAGAGAGTGGCTCTTTGCTGAGCTATAGGAAAAGGCATTTACAGCCACAATCTTTGTCCTTCACCTTAAAGTTTTCCAGAGGTTGTGAAGCCAAAAATACTTTGTCAACTGTTTCTTATATCTTATTCTTATATCAAATCTTTGTCCAAGATTTCTTAAGCATTAACAGTGGAATACCAGGGACCGAAGTAATGACTTTTGCTCTTACAAAAAACACACCTTTGCATTCTAGGGACATGAGAAAATGAAATCCATACGTTAATAACCAACTGATCCAGTTTGACTCACTCTCCTGCCTAGGATGCAGAGGTAGGTGCTCATCATTAGGAAATACCAATAAGTATACGCCAAAGAGTATCTCATCTGGTTCAATCTCCCTACTATTTGATAAAGTGCTAATGAAAATGTAACTGGGAAAAAAAAATCATATTTCACAGTTCCTAATTTTTGATCTTGTTTGCTTTCTCAATTACAGTAATATTACCTGAGTTGTGGTACAGTTGATTGCCTTAAACGGCAAAGGTGATTTGTTAAGGTTATAATTTTGCTCAGAATTGTGATGGAGTATTTTTCATGTGTCACCATACATTTTGGAAACTTATATTTTTGAAAATCATCATTTTTCCAGGTTTCTACTTAATGATTTTGAAACATAAAAACATTTCAAACAAACCTATAGTGATTAAGCAGAGATATATGATGACAGCGGTCTGCATTACTCTTTGCTTGAGCAAGCATATGGAAGCAGAATGTTCAGGTGTTTTCAACATAACCTCTAACTGTAGGATGCTATAAGTAAAACCCATCAACTGGTGGGATTAGCTGCATCCATGCTGCAGGAGCATTTCTCAAAGGTGCAGATCTGAAAATCTGAATGCAGCATCAGCAGCATGCAGTATCCAACAGCTCTCAGAGAAACGCCTCTGGCTATTCTCTGGGCTTTTATGCTTGATATATTGGTTGGAAGTCCCCTTTGAGGAAATTTAGGGGCTGGATGTATTAAAAGTGTTTGTTTTAACTTGCTTTAATCTTCAGAGAAGGCTAAGGGAAATTCCAAGTGTCTTAAAAGATACAGAATAAGTAAAGTTTGGGGGCTTTAAAACTGTTAGAGCTTTAGCTAATTTTATGTGCCTCAATGTGCACATCTCCTAGCAGATACACACTCGTAAACAATCAAGCAAGTCTGAAATGTGTCCTTGCAAGTCAGTGAGTTCAAAGCATGTCATGAAGCATTTTTCACTGTTTGTATTGTAGTGCTCTATGTTAATGTGGTGGCTTGCCCGCACACAGTTATAGGTTGCATTTTCTTATTCTGATGTCTGCTGTTCTTTCACAAGGTGAATTTTAATTCAAATAGGTCCAAAGGCGGACTTAGTACTGTTTCAGAATGTAGAGCTGAAACTTGGAATATTTTTAAGGTACTTTGTGGGTTTCTTATGTTTGTGGCTTTCCTGATGTGATTCAGGTTTGCCTGACCTCCTGATTTTGCATAGAGACCTCAGATTGTCTGTGACATCCCTGAAGACAATTCAACTCCTGCCTTACTAAACTGATCCAAATCAGATTTGTGCACTGGGAACTACAAGGCTATCACCATAATTGTGTGACAAGACTTTGAATTAAAACAAAAATTATCTTCCTTTATTCTATTGCTATTTCTAATACTACATCTCGGTTTCTCTATCTGGTAAAATAGTTATGATTGTACCTGTTTTGCAGTAGCTGCCCTGAAGTTTAATCTGATGCCTAAGAAAAGTCTTAAGGAGCCTGAAATAGCAAATAGTATACGAATTTGAATTTAAAGGGTATAGAGAATCTGAATATAAAATTGATTATTTTTTTTAAAGTACCCTTATTATTTATTCCACTGGATCTACCTTAAACCATTTCATTTTATAAAATTATCTTTGAATGCTTGTATTTTCACCATGCATCTGAAGTCTTTAATATGATTTTTCTTTAAAAGGCCTCCCTGTTGTATGGTGGATTAACATTAGACTTCTCAGCCTGTAGGTCTTGGTGGTGTTACTAACACCATGCCTAGCTGAGAGAAAAGGAAGTGATTAACTTGCTATGGATTTGGATGAAGAGCAATCGACTGGGCGTACTTATTCCGTGGCTATGCAAGTCTTCACTTGGTACGGTGCTTAAGCTACACTTGTGTGAACCAAGACCGCCATCCCATGGTCACTGCCATACAGTTTTCATGGTGGTTCTAGCAAACAATGGCTGTCCCCCTCACCGCCTCTTTCCAGGGTGGTTACACTTGAGCGAAAGATAACACTTTGTCCTCATCATATTTTAAACACTGGATTTTGCCATGCTGTGCGTCGTGTTAAACTTCTTCCCAGCTGCCAAATATCTGCAACTTTAGTTGTCTATGGCAGGTAACTTTCATAGCTCTGAAACGTTACTGAAGGTGAGGAGAGCACAGGGACAGATTAAAACAGCAGTACAGCATAGCCAGATTAAAATAAGCCTGTAGTATAATCCCCCAGGATAAAAAATAATAGTCATTTTGGCATCATAAAGGAAGTATTTTGGATGCTGCTGCATCTTTGCTTGCCAAGCTTAATGCTGTAGCAGAACTATGGCCAAGTTCCTTCCTGAACCTTAACTTTTCTTGGTAGAGACAAACTGTGAGGCTACGGTAATTACGTATTGCCACAGTACTTCAGTATGCTCAAGGGAGATGGCCTAATACCCAATAGTGTTTAGGGACCCATGACAGCTTATCTTTCACAGACACTTTTACAGATACTTTCTAAAATAAGCTAACATCAACTGCGTGTTCCCCAAGCATTGTCTGTAGAATGGCTTCAGAGGTCTCTTTAACTAAGAGTACATTTTCTGTCTTCAGTAGAAATGCTCAGGGTAAATCTCAACAATTGGAGGAAAGGACAGAGCAGTTTTCTGTTTATGAAAGTCAAGTAGCTGTTTGTTTGAGACTGCTTGAGGCTGGTATGTGTCCACTTCAAATGCGGACTGCTGCTGCCAATTTTTGCAGTGCATTATCATAATTTTCCTAATACACGTTTCTGCTGAATGCGTAATTTTCCTTGACTTCATTGTTCCTGATAGTAATGAAATATGAAGACATATCCATATATGAAACGTAAGGGCTGGTCTGCACAAGAACAATCTATAAATGTAAGGAAATAGCTGAACATGTACAGTCAATACACCTAAATTACTGTATTTTAAACTCCCCTGTGGACAATTTAATTCTTGAGTGGACTCATTTCAGTTTACTGCAGACTAAGCCAAATGGTAAAATTACCTCACAATACTATGTAATAAGTTCTAATTTAGGAAGTTTCCTTTTGATTCTGGTTAGACTTAACTAAGAAACTACTTTCCCCAACTGCCCGTCATCATTCATCAAAGGCTGCTGTCTTTACCCACACAGATGGTGCAGGATCAATGAGCACTTTCTGACCTCTTTTAGTACAAATTTGGGCAAACCACATGTGTATCCTTTTTTTTTTTTTTAACAATGGACTTTGCACTGGAGCTTTGACAAAGCACTTTACTGGCTGAATTGGTTGAGTAACATTCATTAGTTGATACAGCAACAATTAATTAGATGGAGGAAGGCAGGAGATAAAATTTTGAGCTGCTACAAATGAAGATGAGTTCCTTCATCTTGTGTTGTTCATGGACTTTTATTTGGCAAAGCTGGGGTTGGATCAGAATTAAAAGCAACTTCTCTTTGTAATTTACCAAAATTCCTTGTATTACCTATTGTTCTAACTGCTTTGGATTTTCTTGGAAAAATGCTATTGCAGACATGATTAAGTGTGCTCACATCAAGGAATTCCTTCTACAGAGGACAGTCTGCTTTGATGATGAATAGATGTAGGATAATTAGAAGTGCTTTGAGTGCAGTTAATTCATTGATTACTAACAGAAGAAATTATACAATATATTTATTAATGCATGCCCATTCTTCAGCTAGACCATAACCACAGCCTTGCTCAAATACAGTGATATTTCTAGGACCTACAACCAGCCAGCGATTGGGATCTGTCCTGCTTTAGTCAAACAGGCTGAGAATATATCCTCCTGCCCCAGACGTCTTGTTTGTCTCAGGAAAGAGGTGGGCACAGGCAGACAGGACATTAATTACTTTATGAACAGCCTCTAGCATTGCCAAGTATTGCCACATGATGGAATCTCTAAATGTACAAAACTGCTTTACTGGTATACCTTGTAATATCTCGTAATATTACCTTGTAAGAGAAAGCGCAATTAAGTATCATTTCCTCACTGAAAAAGGTAGAAACTATAAATTCCTCTATTATTAGTGTAGATAATTTTCATATGGAGAGAACACAGGTGGTTGATCTTGTACATTTGAATTTATGCTTGTCATATTAATATTGCAATACAGCCAGTAGGTGGCAATAGCTATTCAATTTAGTAAATGAAGATAGCGATCGGGCTCATGTTCTCATGCTAATGTTAACTTTGATCCATACAAAGTAACTTAGTCCTGAAGAGTCTTACCCAGTGTATTCTCATCTCTATAGTTGAAGTACCTGTTGTTCAGGCAGGCAATAATTTGTCAGAGTACACAGAGCTAGGACTAAAATTAAGTGCTAGTCTCCTATCCTTCTATGTATTCTACATATTGTCTCATTAGGAACTTCTTAACATTTTTCAATTGTTGTGTATAAATTTATGGTGTGTTTAAAGCAGCTATGAACAAATACTTTCCCAAGGCCTTTCTTTCTATATCATGTATGCATGCATTTGTACTTGCATTGAGAGGAACACCAGAAAGCCATAGATAGGCATATGTATGCACACTGGGAGTATAGATAAAATATCATCTAAGATACAAAATTACCTCTATTTTCTGTGGATGATGTGGAATGTTGTTATCTATAGGATATAAATAAGGAAGGGTTTGTATACAGTCTTTAAAACTGATGAGAATATAATAGCTGTAATGCTCAAGAGTGCTTAGGACAAAGTAATGAGGTGTTTTCTTGAATTAGTGAGACATTTACTTTCATAAAGCATTATGTCCAGAGTTTTTGGCAACACTGGTGTTAGTAACTGCTCAGAAGTGCATGTAACAACAAAAAAGTCTGGTCCTTGACTTGTCAGTTGCCTAGCTTTGTTTTCTGCAAATAGACATCAGGTGGCTCTGATGTTTGGACCAACTGTTCAGCATATCTTCAGCCAGAAATTTAATATGAGGTGAGAATGAAAGAGAATGTCCATAAGACAAGAGGATAAACAAGAGGCAGATGGTCCATGCGTGAAACTTGCAATGCCAAACAGTGGATTGAGATGCTCTTTTAAACTGCTACTTCACAACCTTAAAGCAACTGAGAAAAGTTAAAATTCTACTAGCTAGAGAAGAAGAAAAATTATTCTTATCTTCGTCAGAACATCTCCTATACCAGTGACTGCACCGTGGCTGATGCTGTATGGTTGCAGGGACAGGAGCGAAAGGCTGAAGCGGTTAAGTGGCCCAGGAGCTAAGCTACTCTCATGGATGGAGGGAGAATGGAGAAGCTGGCCTCATCTGGGATAAGGAGAAAATGAATATGAGAACAACAACAACAACAAAATAGAGAAACCAACAATTCTTGAGAAATCAGGTTTTCCTTTAGCTGTGCAATGCGTAACAGCAAGTGCACAAAGAGGTGGTGGTAGGATCCAGGGCTTCGCTTAAGAAAATTGAAAATGGGTCATACCACAAAAGAAACGAACAGGCCATATGTTTTTGCCAGTTTAGGCAGGAAGGGCTCTTTGCTTCCTGCTGGAGTATCCAGGTAGGAGCAAGTGACCCCGCCACATTTCAGAAAAGTCACTGATATGGTGAATACTACATTTGCTTGATATAAGCCCCATATTCAACAGTTGCTCTGACACAGCCGGCAAGTTTGAAAGTTACTTTGACCACAAAGATACTATTTTTATTTTGTGTGTCAGGCTTCTTTTACTGCTCCTTTTGGAGCTCTTTAACTTCAAATAATTTAAATGCACATTGGAGCAAATTGTTGAACACGACTCTCCTGTATCCTATGTGAAGGATCTAAAGATGGGACTAAAGGCAATTGGAGGGGAGGAGAAAAGACAGTATACAAAGTCTCTTTTTCAGGACTAAACACTGATTCCTTATATCCCTGCTCTATACCATGAATACAAAGCTTGTGTCTATTCCAGGGCTGTACTACAAATTTATCATTGATTGTCTTTTTTTTTTTTTTTTTTCCTTTAAAACTTTGAGAATTTCTTGGAGAGAAAAATAAAAAACCAGCTCTGAAACATATTCACAAAATAGGGCAGTTGTCTTGCAGAATACAGTCTCCCTCTCTGAGCCATCCTGCCAGATCTCTTCCTTTTCATGAAAGGAAATTGCAGTTCCTGTGAAAGTGCCACAAATAACATGGATGGTTGGCAGCTCAGAATCATTATTGCTTGTTGAGTAAACATGTTCAAGCAGAGAATAAATAAATCCTCATCATAAAAGACTATTTGGAGAAGGGTAACAGAGAACTGTGTAAGGGTGTTGTCACCATGCTAAATGTGTCTGTTACCAAGCTATAGCAAAACTACTATAGCAAAACTACTATTATAGCAAAACTACAGCACAACTACTTTTCTCCACACAAAAGGTGTGTACAGGAGGCAGATGTTGGATGTCTGTGTCTAGGGAGAGAGGAAATAACAGTTATGCATCAGGAAGACACAGGAGGCTTCTCTTCTGCTCTTTCTGCGACATTATACTATGAGCTGCTGAACTCAGCACAAATTGAGTTGGTAAAAACCCCTGCATATCCCATTTCCAAAGGCTTTTCTTGTGTTTCAATACTTGATGGTACTGGTATATATTCAAATACTGTAAAACAGTCACATGGTATCTCCTGTCACTGAATTGAGTTTTATTTTATACTGGAATTAATACATTATTTAGGAGTTTGCTGATTACTGGTGTCACTGACAGTACAACAGTGAACTCCTTGCCTGACCTTAAAACAGCAGCCAGATTGGATTAGTACAAGTTCCTGCTGTACAGTTAGGAGCTTGCATGCTTGAATTCACACTTTGCAAAGCTCTGGAGAAGTGACAGCTTCCACAGCACTTCAGGGGATGAAATACGGCCTTTAATAAACTGCACAGCATACTGTCTAAGTAGGATGAATGCCCATACAGGCTGATGACACAGAGGTAACAGCTTAGATAGTGTCCTGGACACCTGATAGCAGAGTGGTCTCAATGCATGATCTTTTTATTCAGGAATTCACTTTTCTAGGAGTCCTTAGGAAGGAAAAACCCCTCACTTTAAAGCACAACTGAGACTGTAGTTGTTCATTCAGGATTCTGCCTCTGAAAGCGCGTTTGCTTTTTAGATAAACCTTAGTATATTTTCTATGGGTAGCAGTTGAGTGATGGTGCGTGTTTGCTCCCTTGTCACAGTAATGCTCAAACACTTTCATTCTGAGCTATTTTATGTTACCAAGGAAAACAAAAGTAAATTACTCAAGGCTGTGTTGAGGCTGTAGTTGGGGAGGTGCAAACCAGATAAAAGGAGGAGGGTGCCAGGTAAGCAGGGTGAAGGCCAGTGCTTGAGCTGGCTCAGCCTGGTTTTTTTCTTTATATAGAAGTTTTAAACCACCTTAAGAGTGCAGACAACCTGTGCAACAGGCTGCATATGCATACAAAATGCCACTTCTAAATGGATTTCTCTTTCATTAAGGGAAGCATGCATAGAAAGTAGGGGTCAATACAAGTTCAGTCAGACTATCCTTAACGAATGACTGCTGTAGGACTGTAAGATCTTATTCTCAATAACCACAGTAATGATCCCAGTTATTTTTTTGATAAAAGAAAACCTTTCATATAAAATGAGATGGTTAATTCACTGGGGCATGTTTAATGTGGTAGAATCTGGAAGTTAACATTACCAAATGAATATGTTATATTATGGGCTGAGACTGGCAGAGACACGTGGGTGCCTGAGTGTTTCCCCTCCAAGTGAGTGAACTGTGGTCAGTTTGAGCAGTGGTGGCTGGTGCTCAAGATATACAGATCAGAACTAAGTCTCCAGGCATCCATTAAGATACTTGCCAGCAAACGCTGTAGTCTATTTGTGCCTCTAACAATGAATTATTTCTTCATGATTCTTCTAGAATAAAGTGTGTATTGAGCAAGCTGGTCTAATTGAAGATGTCCCTACTCATTGCAAGGGGGGTCACTAGATGAGCTTTAAAAGTCCCTTCCAACCCAAACTATCCTACAATTCTATGCACTACCTTCTTGCACTGCTTCCAGATATGGGGTCTTTGTAAAAACCTGTGTTACCTAGCTGTAATTTGCAACACATCAGTAGCATGCAACTCAATGGTTTCTGTTTATGATAGAGTGTGGACTGGAAACCAAGCACATAGTAAAAGTACATTACAAATTTCAATTGAATCCATGTATGTAAGTCAAGCCAATTAATGCTAAGGCATAATCAATCCTATCTGGCCATTGAATAAACTCACTAAGCAGCTAACAATGAAGAAACTGGAGTTCCTCTATATATGCAAGAAGAAATCTATTGCATAGAGCTTATGGAGCTTTTCTCTCTGTGGGTTTGTGAGGGGGAAAGGCTTATGCTAGCTTCACATGCTACTAAAGATCAACATTTTTTATTTCCTTTACGCATTTATTTTCTGTTCTTACGAGAGGCAATTACCTTAAGAAAATAACCCAAGCGGTAGGTCTGGCCAAAGAAACTCCTACCTACACCTCAGTTTTCTTCCAAAGAAAACCTAGTGATCACTACTTTACTAATGCAGAAGCTGAGCTGGAAAAGTAGCTTTGAATTTAGGATAGCCATCATTTGCTTTTGCTTGCGCCAGTCCACTCTTATGCCTTTATTTTAATAACTAGACTCCCAGTGAGGCAGGATCCTTGCCAGGCTTTACAGAAGGTGCCCTTATACTGACACTCTTTTTTCCACACAGACAATTTTTGCTCGGGTGTTTGGTTATAACACTCTTCAGATTTCCATCACCACAATATTTGAGTATCTCAGACTAGTTTTTTTCTGTCAGATTCCATATGGAACAGAGAAGGCTTGGTGGTGGTTTTTGTTTTCAAATCCTAGTTGCATATGGAGACACCAGAAACACAGAGATTCTGCAGCTCAAATTCTCAAGTCCAGTGAGGTGTCTGACTCCTACATGGCAGAAATTCCTCCATGTGTTGGAGGATCTGAGTGTGACTTGGTTGGAATCACGCAGAAAGCATGTGGCTAACTGAGGAATCTGGACAATGAATTGGTTTCCTGGGCCTCTAGTGAAAATGGACTTGGTGGGCATGCACTGAAAAGTTGTTTGGCAGAAAGGAAGTGAAGGCAGCAAACAGGAGGGTTTGGAGAGAGAACTGTATCTCAGCCTATGGTCTTTTAATGAGTCTAACCTGATCCTCTCTTTAAGCACAGCAATAAGTACCTTACAGCATGAATTGTCATACTACACTCAGAGGAGGCATTTCATTGGAAGATACTCCAATTCAAAATAGAGTTGCAATTTCAGGAACTGTGAGGCAAAGTGAAAGGAAAGATTGTTCATACCAGACATTTTTGAGATGGATATATTGGTGTCATTAATCCCAGTTTCTGACTCAGTGAACAACATATGCGTATGTAGTGGTGCTTTTTTTTCCTGAAGTTCACTGTTCTGACTGCATTTGCTGAATTAATTTTGTTAATCTTCACTTTAAGCATAAGAGCACATCTACTACAGTCTTCACACATCTTGCTTTTCCTTTTGACCCACAAAATGTTCCCTTTAATTATACTCCATTTGGTTGGGCGGCTTGGATTCTGAAGGCTACAGTATAATAAAATTAATTAGATTGGGACATACCAAGAATTTAAAAGATGTTTCTGGAGGCTTGAACATTGGAATAAAGCTTACAGAGTTTTTATGGAACAAAAAGTCCACTAAAAATATATTGTGAAAAGCAAAAATTACATAGATAGATGCCAGATATCTCTGCTGTGGTTCCTTGCTTTTGTTTAAGTTTAAAACAACCTTCTGGAAATGTGACTCATCTTCAGAACAGTGGCTCAGAGTATATAATCTTCACATATTATAGACTAACAGTATTAGATACTATTCAAATTGACAGAAGCTTCACTGAACAACAGTGGCTTATCATGTATTTTAGTTGCTTCTACCTCTCAGCCAGAAAATACGAATGTGAATCTGGTGAAAATGTGTTTGGTGCTCGATAACCTTTTAGTTCAAGAATACCCATCTGTCTTTCTTTTTTACTTCATGCATCTTCACCATTAAAAGAGAGAATAAATTTCAGCTTTCAAAAAAAATCTGATGCCTAAGAATGATTACGTGACTTGTGTTGCAAAACAGGCAAAACACCAGCTGAATACTTTGTGGCTTAATTTCAAGATTCCCATCCGTGTAACAAAGAACACAATTGGGTTTTAATTACTGTCTTGGTTCAACCAAGATGATCTAATAAGGTTGATTATTTTGGTGTTTGCTATTACTTGTTTCATGAGAATAAAAGCAAAAATATCTTCCAAAATTGTATTAATATATTCTTTTAATTACTAACTACTTCAATTAATTTCTTTATAAACTCTACAATAACTAGTTCAGATTAATTCCTAGTTACTGCCCGTAACATCTGGATATTGCAGTAGTGCACAAGCTCTAGAAAAACATACACTTAAATCAGTTATATCCTCAAGCTTAACATGGATAAAACTAATATTCTACCAAAAAAAGAGAAAAAAGTGGATGTCAGTGCTGATTCCACCCTAGCCAAAATGTGCACTAGGTATGATGTTAGGCATTTAACAGAAGAGAAAAAAGAGCACTGCCACACTGAGAATCCTGGTTTGATCCTTAAAACACATGTTTAAAATATACAATTTAAAATAGAAGGTGAACAGTAATAAATGTGGGGGAAAACTGAAGCACAGAGGCTGAAATACGTCAATAATACAGTGGCAGAACAGTAATGAAACACAAATATCTATCAATTTACTATGCAAATTATTCAGAGGTTCTTGGGCTTGTTCTTTCTGCAGTGTTTCAGGCTAATAAAGGTTATGCCAACATAAAATCCACACTTGCACCCTTTCGCAAACCCCAAAGGACCATGACACCCCTTGACTTGCTTCTGGAGAGCACCCAGAGACCCTGGAGCTCAGAGCTACCTGCCTGTGAGTCGAATGGCAAATCACATCTGAGAAGGGGTTTAAGGACGGTTTCTGGCTGCCTCTCAGCTGTATGCTTCCTGCCTGAGACTGAAGCCCGTCTGTGCAAGCGCCCTCATTCGTTTCTGTCCTGGCAGCGGGCAGCAGTCTGCTTAGGAGCAGCGCCACTAGATGTGCCTTCCCGGAACAGAGGAGGAAGAATGCAGTGCGTCCTTGCAGGGGTGTGAGTCACCCCGTGCGCCCCAAGTGCAGGGCAAGGTGGGCAAGGCTAGCACAAAAAGGAAACAGGGGAAAATGGAGTACCATAAACAGTGAATGCCCAGTTTATCAGCCACGAACTGTTCAGATTCCAAATACCTGTGTCAGCATTCGTAATGCAATGTGTGTTTTCTCTGTAACATCATCCTTTTTAAACATGTTACTTTTAAGATTCCTCCCCCCCCCCTTTGGATTCAAAACTTAGAGTTGGCATAAAATAAGCTTTTTTGTCCTTTTTTTTTTTTTTTTTGGTCTTTTTTTTTCTTTTTTGGTCAGGATCAGAAACCAGTGACGTGAACCCTTTTGTGATTGGCTCCTCATATCACCTTTTCAATGTGGGCTGTAACAAAGAAGTAGTAGAAATTTTATGAGGAAACCAGTAAGCTTTTCAGCTTCAGTCAAGCCTGTCATTGTATTTTATTCATGTCAACCTTCTTCTCAGCATCCTACCTTCTCACTGACCCCACAAGTCAACACTTGCTTGAAAATGTCTCCCTTGGAGAACAGTCTGTTACCAAATGACCAGTTTTCTTCCATCTTCCCCTTACATCTTATCTAACATGCATCTCTTCTGAGGGCCCCCAAAACTAATAATCATCCCCTCTCCAAGAAATGGTGAGTAAATAGCTCCAGGATGCTGCTATTCTTTATGTAAGTGGGCCTTGGATTGGGGAAAACCAGAGGAGAGCAGCATGTAAACAGATGAGGACACAATGTAAACAAAAGACAGATTGCTTTAGTGAATCCACACCATTGTATAGCTACATAACACTGTCTGTGTAATTTAAGGGATGACTTCAATTGAATCCTTGTCATATGCAGCCACACAAGACATTGCTTCCCTGCTCCTGCTCTCAGCTGCATGTATGTGCATAACTTGTCTTCATCACAGGCTAGGCATACAGTGAGGGAGGGGCATGGGAAAGGCTATCCTGATTTTCCAATTTCCCCTTAGCAGGGGATGGTTCTTGTGTTTGCTCAGCTGGGGAAGGTTGCCCCAGGTGTTCCTCCGTCTCCTGCTGAAGTGGCACCAGGATGCAGCACAAAGCCCAAGGGCTCTTCCCATTAAGGCAATGTTGGCAGCTCCTGCTTTTTGAAAGTGAGTAGGATGTTTTGCAGCAAAAAGTGAGTATTTGCCCAGATTCTGAGCTGAAGCTCAATACTTTTTTGAGATGTTTTTATTTGCAAAGAAGTGATGTTTCACAGAATCTTGGTTCTTTGGGGTTTCTTAGTGACTCCAGAGAAAATATCTGGAAAGAAAAACTAGCTTTTGCTGATAGCTTGTGTTGTGAAGCTCAGGCAGGAGCCCCTGCCACTTCAACATCCTCCTGGAAGGGTCAGCTTGTCTGTCTTTAGAGCTACACAAATTGTCTGGATAAAATTTGTCATAGCTGATTCCAGTAGGCATGTATTGGTGAGGAACACAGCCTGTTGTCCTCACCTGGTGCTCTCCTTCCCCAATGAGCCTTACAGCTGATGGAGCACACAATAAATCGGGGAAAACAAGTTAGTTTCCTCTTAGCATTTCCTGTCGGAGGCAGTTCCCTCTTCTCCATCACCCTGTGGTACAGAAACTGGGGATGACTATGCTATAAGAGGACCGAGACAGCCCGCCCGCTCTCCGCGCTCCCTCCCCGCTACCCTCGGCCGGCAGTTCCCGGTGCGCTCAGGCTGCCACCCTGCTGAGACAGCAGGAAACGGGGGATGAAAGCCCGCACCAGAGCTCGGAAGTGTCTCGGGAAGAGAGAGAGGGCTGGGGGCCGGGACCGAGGGAGCCGAGCCCCGCTTCCTGCTCCGGCCCCGCCCTGTGTGGGACCAGCGCCACCGCCGCCGCCGATGGCCAGCAGGTGGCGCCCAAGGGCTCGGCCCCACCGGAGATTCCCTCCCCGGCGTTCGGGCATGGTGTGGGGAGGGCCCTGGTGGTGCGGTTAACCCCTTCCACCACTCCTCCCGCTCCGAACGGGACGTAGGGCCGGGTCAGCGGGGGCGGGCAGGGCACCACCGGGAGCCTTTGACAAAAGGAACCCCCCCCCCTGCGGCCGGGGAGAGGGGAGGCAGCCCGGGGGAGGGAGGAGCGCGTGTGGGGATGCTCGCCTGCTGGCAGGCGGAGTTTGTATGAGATGGGGTGCGACGTGCTCCGTGGCTCCATCATTCCAGCGGCAGGGACGTGGAGGGAAAGAAAGGAAACGGTGCCTCTTGGGAGAGGGGAGGGACCGATCGCGTCTCCCCCAGCAGCAGCTGTATCACGTCCGGAGACGTTTCGGGAGGAGTGGCACCCAGCTAAATTAGCAGAGGAGTGCACAAGTGGCTGATGCGCTCATACGGATGTAGATCTAAGTATCCTTGCAGGGTGGTAAGCGGAACTTACCCCCGAAGGGAAATCACATCTATGCAATAAAGAGAACGTTAAGCCATTCTGCAGTGAGTGGCGTCCCTTTTATTTATCAGTAATACGTAGAATCCCGCAGACACCCCGCGGAGTCCCGGCTGTTCTCCGAAGAGGGGTATACCTACTCTGGCTACCGCCTATTCCAGCGACTGACAACGTGCGGCCGTTTGCTCTGTCCGGGATGCGGCATCCTCGCTGCCGCCGCGGCGAGGAGCGCTCAGCAGCCATCGCTGCCTGCCGTCCTACGCCCTCTCGGCGTGGTCGCTGTCAGCCAGCCAAGAACAAGAAACCCACAAGCTTCGCAAGCAGGCTGCTTTCCCCGAGTAGGAGAATTTCAGCCTCAGGACCGAGCGTGCCAGGAAAAGACACAATTTCTGATGTGAATTCCTTCAGGCTTTTGTTTACATCTTTGGCCAAAGCCCCTGAAAGCAAATAGTTTGCATGTTTTGTGAGGTGGCAGGTTATTTTGTTAACTTCTGGCTCCTTTATCAATATATTTACACTCTGCCCTTGAAAGGCATCTAAGATTAGCATGCACTCTAATATTTTTCTGATTGCCTAAGCTCAACGGCCTCATTCATAGCTGGGTTAATCCCCTAAACTTCTGAATATCAGAACCTGAGAAATTTTAAAGCAAGAACCAAACTGTGTCAGTCCTATTTCCTCTTCATTTCCCTAATGCAGCAGAGAAGAACAGAGAACTTGCAGCAACTGCGAGCAGTCAAATAATTCATCACCCTTCTTTACTACTTTATTTACTTTACTTTGCATGCAGTTTTTTATCTCATATATTGCAGATGAAAAAGCGACTCAGCTACTATAGAGATCTACAGTTATTGCTTAGTCCATGAGGTATAACCCAAGAATAGGGAGAAAATTTCTAAGGACTTTTTCAACAATTCTGTGTTCTAGAATTTAAGCAAAATTCATAAGCTGCTCCCTGATCCACATTTCTTGTGAGTGTGGCAAAGTGGTATTTACTGAAAGATATAAACTGACTGCAGTAGGCCAGCAAACATTTTTTTTCCTCTAGCTTGCTGAAGGAGCCTTGTGTGCTTTGTCTTTCTTTGTTTCCTTTTTCTTGGCATGCAGAGTACTCCCATTTCAATGCCATCTCACTAATAATCTGATCAAGGTTATCCTAGTATTTGTCTTTAAGGAGTTACAACCATAAGGAACTAAGGTCTCAGATCCAGTAAACGACTGAAGAAGGGTGATTCTCATAGGCCCCTGGCTTTGGGCCTGGGATTTCTCTGTATGTGTTGGACACTTAAACTGCATGTTCAAGTAGCTGGGGCGGTGTTTGCTGGTGGCAATCAGAACCAGGCGTTAAATGGGAAGGTGCCTGACTGTTAGCTGATAGGCACTGTTAAGTGTAGGTACTTGTCGCTTGCAGGATGCTCAGCCTAAAACAGGACCCAGCAGGGCCTTAAAGTCATCCCACTGGATGGAGATAATAAAGTCATGCATTTATTTCCAAAGTGACCAGCAGAAATTGTGGTTTTATACAGCATCTCCCTACTTGCCTGGGAGAACTTACCTGGAAAACAGGAGACCTGGGGCCTGAGGGGGAACTCCCAGGCTGCTGCTGGGATGCTGGGGACACTGCTGAGGGTGTCCCGCTGTGGAAAAAGCAGTTGAAGGTTCAGAGGGGAGGAATGTGTGGGAGCACACTTTGTAATTCAGGCTGTGCAATCCACTGGTGAAAACACTGAGCAAGCAATGGGGTTCGGGAGTACAGTTTCAGTTCCAAGCGTCTATGTGTGTCTGTCATATGACGCCTTACTCAATGAACAGTGGTTATTCAGTCTGGGACCACAATTCAGATTTCCTGCTCCATCTTGTCTGTAATTTTCCCAGTCATTTATTTTCTCTTTAATAAAATAGAACTGTGCCTGTGGTGCCTTCTGCTTCACAAAATGCTGTCAGTGTGTGCTGGTGTTTGCTGAGCATGCTTGTCAGCTTGGGTTCCCCGGGGAACATAAGCAGCAGGAGCCTCACTTGTAAATCTCCAAAGGGCGGTAGGCACTGAGAAGCACAGCTTAGCCAAGATGGTTGCTTATCTGGCATGCACAGTGTTAGAGTGTTAGGCTGGCAAGCATAAAAATAAAATGGCTTCTGCAGTGGTTGTGATTTTTTGGGTGTTGGTATTTAAATTCTATCTAAATTTTGCTGTAGTCTGTTCAGTTCATAAAGCTTTAGAAGTGTTCAGAGTCAGTTTTCATACATGACGATCCTTGCAATTGTTATTTTCTTAACAGCATTTGTATTTTATCTTCTTTGTTCCCTTATGCAGCTTCTCATGTGGGTGTGAGAACTGTGCGATATGCTCCACCTGCTATATGTAGCAAAAGCCTTGAATTTATCTGTCTTCTGTATTAAATCTCAGCTGAAAAAAGCCATTTGCTGCCTTGTCTGACTTCTTCAGAGACAGTGCTGCTTCTCTAATTGGTTTTCTAACATCACATTTGTAATGGGGGGATACAATTTACCTTGGAGATAACAGGCAAAACTGTCTGTAGGAGTCTCATTCATGTGACTCTGATTACATCTAGGATGCAATGAGAAGAGTGCTCAGCCACTCAGACTGTGGGAGCTGCACCCTGTCTCTCAACCAGCCCTGAAGGCAGCACTGCACCAAGAAAAGCAGCAAGATGCTCTGCTTCTACACCAAGTGAGTGCTGAGTACAAAACAGACAATGATGTGAAGAAGTGGTGACCTTGTAGCTGTCTCATTCGGGGTCCAGTTCCAAGACATCTGTGAATTTAACATTGGCTGCGAGAAATGTCAGAGCAAATGGCTTGGAAATGAGGTGCCATAGCGGGGAAAAAACCTGATGCAATAAAACACTGCTGGCTCACAAAAAAATCTTCAGATCCATGCACCCTCCGCTGCTCCCTTTGCAGTTACAGCATGCTCTGTCATTGTCAGTGCCTCCCATGCACAGGGTGATGAATCGTCATTTTAGGTAGGCGGTTTATGGCTCATAAATACTTGGGTGTGTCAGACTGTAATGGATCCCTTAGGAATGGCAGCACTGTTTGGGCAGTGGCTGAACACATCCCCCTGAATTCCCATCCCTTTAGCATAGAAAATGGATTTTAATGGTCACAAACAAATGGTGTTCATGAAAGGAAGAAAAAAAATAATCAGATTATAGCTCATGTCAGGCAGGGTGGAGAAAATAATCTGCTATATTTAAAGCTTTGTTTTATTAGAAACAAGAATATAGATTCAAGCAGAGCTGGTATAACAACAGAAAATCTCACTGTTATTACAAGCAGTAAGTGGATCTCAAAAGACAAAGCAGTTCAGGTCAAACTAGGTAGAGGAATCTAAACTCCAAGAGTGGGGTTATATTTTAGCTTGCCTTTTTTTTTGTCTATTTTCCTCAAATCAGTGGGGTTTGATTGCCCCAGTTCAGCTGTCAGGCAGCAGAAATAGTTAAACCAAAGTGTCCCAGGAGAACGTCAGTAACAGTGCCTTGACTTTCAAGCATTATACATGTCCCTTAGAAATTCTGTTATTTGCATTTATTAGAAAGAAATGAAAAAATATTCAGTCTTGGGTCACCCTGGAATAATTCTTTCTAAAAAATCACTAATTCTAATAACTCTGACTCAGATGCTGTTCAAGCCTCTAGAGAACACATAAACAGCCATTAATGCATACTTCATGTGTAGTATAGTGGTAAATACAAGGTCTATTATTGACAGGGAATCAGACACAGGAGATTTAAATTTTACTGTAGACACTTAACTCTGAGTGTGATCTATAAAATAAATCCATATAATCAGATGCTTGTTCCATTATTAGATCCAATCACCATCAGCAGACGCTCCCAGAGTCCTTGGAGCTGGGCCTGGAGCCCATAACACTCAGTTCTTTGTGGATTATGGTTGCAGATTTTCTGATAATATATTCTTTTCCTGATCCTTTGAATCTTACATTCTTGCTTTCATGCATGCCCAGTTTCAAAAGGATTAAATAGTGCCTCTGTTCTTCCACTTTATCCAACAGAGTACATAACTGGTGGCTAAGGTATGTCTTCCGTAGTACCAGGTGCTCTTCTGTATGCCATTTACCTTGATGGTGCAGCAGCTCCTCCTTGAGCCATATTTTGAAAAGTAAGGATATGTATATATAAAGGAATAACAGGTATCCAAGTATTTGTAAACTTTTGCACTTGCATCTTTCACAGGGCAGCAGAAAAAAATGCATCCTTCTTTTCACTCTTCACTTTCCACTGCCAAGTGGTGTGTAATACATGTAGGATTAACACTGTAGGGATTTTAGACTATGGTATCTCTTCCTGGGATCCAATGCCTAAAGACGTTCCAGTTCCTGATGTGTCTCTGGAGTCAAAAGGGAGGGAAAATGTTTCTGTCAACTCTGACATCAGACAAAACTTCTAACGAACTGCTTTCAGGGCTTGAAGTCAAAGGAGAGCTGAGATGGGACATTGGATACCAGATTAGCATGAGCAGGTTTGCAACCCTAGTGTGCTGCTGCCATGTGATGCCTGGCTGCTGTATGGAAAGATCCAGTTCTGTCCTGTCACAGCTCAACTGAGCAGTGATCAGGTTTTCATTCTGAATGTGTCATCTATGAGAACTGCAGGCCACTTCCTTGATAAAAGGGGGGAACAAAGGGAAGGGTGTGATTAAACTTCTGAAGCGATTGATTTAGCCAGTTGCTGTGTCCTGTCCAGTAGCCAGCAACACTAGGAAGCTGCAGTGGGCAACCAGGAAGTACAGGAAGCACAAGGACAGGGAGGAAGCAGATGATGGGCAAATAAATCAAATGGCATGTGTGAAAATGCAGGAAGAAATCGATGTTCCCAAGTGTCATGGGTTCAGCAGAAGCAGTCATTTTTTTTTTTTTTTTTTTTCTCCTACTTGGTAGCTGGTGCAGCTCTGTGTTTTTGATTTTGGGCCTGGGAACAGTGCTGATAACACCAGTGTTTTCAGTTACTGCTTGGTGATGTTTAGGCTGGCCAAGGACTTTGTGAGCCTCATGCTCTGCCAGGGAGGAGGGGAAGCCGGGGGGAAGCAGAGACAGGACACCTGACCCAGACTAACCAAAGAGGTTATTCCATACCACAGCACGTCATGTCCAGGATGTAGAAACGGAGAGCAGAGACCCGGAAGGGTGGTGAGGGTGCACGGTGGGGGGTGCAGCCGGTGAGGGGTGCACCGGTGGGGGTGCACAGCTTGGTCAAGCTGGGTGGTGAGCTATTGTATCCTTCCCTTGTATTTGCCTTGTCATTATTGTTACTGGTGGGGGTGTACTGGGTGGTCAGGCTTGATATTTGATGGTGAGCTATTGTATTCTCCTTTTCCTTGTATCTGCTTTGTCATTATTATTATTGGTGGTAGCAGTAGTGATTTGTGTTGTGGTAGCAGTAGTGATTTGTGTTATACCTTAGTTAATAAACTGTTCTTATCTCAACCTGTGGGAGTTGCATTCTTTCGATTCTCCTTCCCATCCCTCCAGGAGCAGAGGGAAAAAAGAGTGGGGAGTGAGTGATAGAGCGACTGCATGGGTTTATAAGCTTAAACCACGACAGTTCTTTTTGGCGCCCAACGTGGGGCTCGAAGGGTTGAGATAACGACAGGATTAATAGCCACTCGTCACAATGCTGATTTATTGGCTCTCAAAGTTGTTGCTCTGGTTTTCATGGTTTCAGTCTGTTCTACCTTACTTACAGCCAGTATTTGTTATCTTAGCACTCAGATATGAGTTTTGGGCTAAGGTTCTTGTTTCAGTGTGCTTTATAGGAAGGGCTTGTGACACGGGTGGGCTCCAGAAGCAGGGAGGGGCGGACGGGGACATGGACGTGGACGTGGACTTGTACCTGGCAGGTCGGCTGCTCTTTACTGTCCAGGCCCTCATTTTCGCCTCCGTCTTTGAGGGGCTGTGCGGAGCGGAGGAGGGGCGGCCCCGGGAGCCGCCGACGGCCGAAACGGCCCGGGAGACCGGCGCGGGGGATCAAGAGGCCGGGAAGGGGGAAACGGCAGAGAAGCCGAACCCCGCAGCTCCCGAGCGGCGAGGGGGGGCGGCGGCAGAGGCCAGCCCCGCAGCGGCCGAGAGCATTCCCCAGCAGCCGCCCGCAGAGCCCCGCGAGCCCGAGCCCCAGGAGGACGCAGGAGACCACGCAGCACTTCCCAGCAAGGCAGAGGAGGAAGATGTGGACTCAGCCAAAGAGCAGCTGGTGGTGAGAGAGCCGGCAAGCCCAGCAGCTACACCAGCCCCAGTGACATGTACAGCAGCGTCATTTGAGAGTTCTGAAGGGTTTCAATGGCCTTTGGGTACCCTTGAGACCTGCCTGCTGATTCTGGTGGGGATCAGCATGTTGGCATGCATACAGAGTGTGTTTTACCCACAACCATTTTGTCTGGTCCTGAGAGTTAACCAGAGTGGGGTGCGGGCCTTGCCTGTGGCTAGACTACGATGCAGGGTGACCAAGAGATTTTCCCCAAGGATGGACAGTCATGAGTGGCAGGGTGTGTGGGACAGTATGGGCGAGTATCTAGTCCACTGGGCCCCTCCAGTGCTTTGGAAGCATTGGAGATGGAAGGCAGCTGTATGGAGTCCCCAACGACAAGCTGCAGAAACTGCTGGAAGGGAGAGTGAATTATTTTGAGCCTGGTGGGCCTACGACACATTAGGCCATCAGGGCAGAGATGCAACATACAGATGGACTCATGATCGAGGGGTGGACTTAGCAATGGACACTATTGCCCAGGTTATTCACGAGTGTGAACACTGCACAGTCTCCTGCTCTGAAAGACTGTTATAAAACATGGAGCCCAGCATCATGGACTGGATGGACTAAGCAGCTTTGTAGGGATTGGTCCATGCACTGAGGGATGATGTCTCTCCCTCTGGGCATGTGTGTGGATGTATATATATATATACACATGTGATTGTATATTGAAAAAATGTGGGATCTGAGGATGACGTGAATGGTATGGAATAAGGGGTGGAATGTCATGGGTTCAGCAGAAGCAGTCATTTTTTTTTTTTTTTTTTTTCTCCTACTTGGTAGCTGGTGCAGCTCTGTGTTTTTGATTTTGGGCCTGGGAACAGTGCTGATAACACCAGTGTTTTCAGTTACTGCTTGGTGATGTTTAGGCTGGCCAAGGACTTTGTGAGCCTCATGCTCTGCCAGGGAGGAGGGGAAGCCGGGGGGAAGCAGAGACAGGACACCTGACCCAGACTAACCAAAGAGGTTATTCCATACCACAGCACGTCATGTCCAGGATGTAGAAACGGAGAGCAGAGACCCGGAAGGGTGGTGAGGGTGCACGGTGGGGGGTGCAGCCGGTGAGGGGTGCACCGGTGGGGGTGCACAGCTTGGTCAAGCTGGGTGGTGAGCTATTGTATCCTTCCCTTGTATTTGCCTTGTCATTATTGTTACTGGTGGGGGTGTACTGGGTGGTCAGGCTTGATATTTGATGGTGAGCTATTGTATTCTCCTTTTCCTTGTATCTGCTTTGTCATTATTATTATTGGTGGTAGCAGTAGTGATTTGTGTTGTGGTAGCAGTAGTGATTTGTGTTATACCTTAGTTAATAAACTGTTCTTATCTCAACCTGTGGGAGTTGCATTCTTTCGATTCTCCTTCCCATCCCTCCAGGAGCAGAGGGAAAAAAGAGTGGGGAGTGAGTGATAGAGCGACTGCATGGGTTTATAAGCTTAAACCACGACACCAAGACACAGTGTTCTTTGCCATGATGTTTTATATGAATATTTGTGTGGGGTGGATGATGACACAACGGAGAAAATTAACTTTCAGAGTCAAAACAAGAAGTGCAAAGTATTTTTTGTGAAATTTTGAAGGGTTTTAACCTCTAACTGCCTCTGCAGGGAGCGGGAAGAAGGAACTGGGACCATAGCCCTGTTGAGTTTGTACCAGAGAGTCTTGATTTCTTTGTAGGGTTTTTTGTGAGACTTGCATTGGACAAAGATGGAATATTCATCTTTCTGGCCCTGATCAAGCGTGTTACAGTTGATTCTCCTACTAACCTCCTCTGAGCTCCACTTGGAGCCAGTTACTGACATTTCACTGTGCAAGGAATGTGAGTATTAGCGTGCTACATCAGCACTAGCATACAGAATTGCCAGCTCCTTTACCTTATGAAGAAATAATCACAATGTCTGAAATATTCCTTGAAGTCTGTGCTTCTGGATCCATTCAATTATGAGTATTTCAAAATTCCTTAAAGAACGGAAAAAGTGGGAAAAAATGTTGAAAATAAGAACCAAATGCAAAAAGAAAAAAAAAAAGAGACATGAACCATGTAAAATGGACTATGCTTTTTAATGGTTGTGATTTTTGTGGCATGGCAAAAGTGAAAAAATTACAGAAAAGTGTGGACAACATTTCTTGCAGATATTTCTAAGGGAAGAAAGCACTGAGGGACAAAAGGGATATGAGAAGGTCTTTGTTTCTTTCTCAGTGGGTGAACATGCCTATCATTGTGTGAAACAAAAGGCAGTAGTGTATGCCTGGTGTCCCTCAGAGCTTCAGGCCATACAGATGATTACTGAATGTCCATGGCTACAGCCTCAGAGAACAGTACATGTTGGGTAATAACTGCAGGGCTGGTTTGTGTGATCTGGGCAGCTGTCCCTTCCAAGCTACATGGAGACAAACTGGCTTGTTTCACTGAACACTGCTCTGATGGCAGTAACTTCTAGTCCCAGCTAGCTGAAAAGGGATGGAAACAAGTGACCTGGAGGTGAAAGGTGCCATATCCCATTCCAGTGCCCTGAGTCACTCATGGTCTCTTACAATGAGCTTTCTGTGTTGCATTGAAGGATGCTGTTGCTTTGCTGCTTTCCAGCACTGCTTGTGAGCTATAGTTAAAAGAGTGAAGTGATTTTCACAAACTCTTCTCTTACGATCCCTTGTTTATTTTAAAAAGCATAGCAGCACATAACTGTAGCCTAGAACTGTACTTTGCTTACACCTTGCTTCGGCTTCTCTCACCTTGAAAAGTCAAATCTTTGCTAAAGCCTGGCCACTGTACAACTCATAGCAGAGTGTGTGTTTCAGGCTACCAGATGTGCGTGAACATAGGCTGTGAGTTCCATGCAAATTATTTCTATTTCCATTTTGTCCCATTTTTACAGCAATCTGGGTCTGTAATTCCTGGAAGCTGATAGTATTTCAGCCAAGGAAGTTACTTGAATACACGTGAAAGAGCTACTGTTTGTAACGTATTGGTCTAACCTGTGAGATTTGGATGTTTGCAGTGTCCCAGAAACTACATAGTTTAATACTGCTTGCATATATAAAGGAGCATAAGCTTGTCTATTTAACTGACACTAGTCTAGATGAAGTCAATGGCAATAGTGTACTGATGACTGAGGTGTTTACATGCATGTGGAAAAGTAGCTCATTATTTCTGTGAGTACCATTCAGCTCTTCTGTTGTGCAGCTCCCCACCTTATCTAGGATACCACGCATTGGACAGACGCTGTATGCAATGTCAAGGTAGGATAGACTTATTGTGTGAAATCTACACCATGCAAGCTGCATTAAGAAAACAGTATTGGCTAAAACTCCTTCCTTCACCACTCTGAAAACATGGAAAACATGTTAATTAAAATAAGAGTCAAGAGACTGGACTTAACTACCTTTTGCTATCTCCCCTCCATCGTGCATCACTTTGTTCTGTTCTATGTTCATGTTTGCCTGAAGCACAGTACTGAAGCACTCATCCTCATGTGTATGTTTGGTCACACTGCTTAAAACAATGCCTTGATACTATTTATTTTTGTGAAATGCATGTAGATCCCTGTAGGGCCCTTGTGCCTCAGTGGTTTGCAGTAAAGGTCAAGAGTCTATTTATAAGATTTCCAAAGTGTTATTGTTAAAACATCTCTTTGCTGTGTCACTGTTTTCCCTTTCCTCTCCTCATACAAAGTAATACATTGTCATTAGTGACTTGTAACACTCTCCCCCTAAGCACAACATATCCAGCTTTCCTTATTTTTTTCCAAGCTTCCTTCCTATTTAAACAAAGAATTGTTTTAGTCAGTTGTTACCCAAATATTCCTAGCCTTGCTATCAGAAAAAAACTCATTCAATTTTTTGCAGTGATTTATAAGCACTGCAGTTTTATTGCTGCTGTGAGCTGTAGCATTATGATTTTTTACAACAAAAAAGTTATGTTCTAATATGGGAATTCTTGCAGTGTTTGCTCTGACCTTTGCGAGAGCCATTCTATGGCTAATGTGGCCAAAACTTTAGGCCTTTAATGCATTAGTCAGTTTATGGATCCCTGAAATGACACTTCAGCAAGAAGTGAGAGAGGGAGGAAGATGTGCTATTATAATTCAGGAATTATGTGTACAACTAGTCTTTGCACTCATAACTGTAGGTTTTCACTTACATCATATGTCTTGATTTCATACATCTTTAACTTAGCATTTAATTTTTTACTCAATGACTTTTAAAGTCCAAAACATTCATAAGATCATCCAAAATTATATTTTCGGTCTTTTGGACTCTCAGTTATTACTTAGTCTTTGCATTGAACCCAGTGTGCTGTTTCTGACCAAATTGTGTCCTATGGTGAAGCCACTAGTCCCCAGTTGAGCACTAGTCACTAGTGCCCAGTCCCCAATCCTTCAACTGAGGGATGCTGAACCCCAAATTTGCCACTACATGCCAGAAATTAATCATCTTCATTGCTAACCTACTTATTTCTTCAGATTTATCTGTCTTTACAGCTTGAAACTATTGATTCTTGTCACAACTTATTCTACTACATAAAAAAATCTTTATTGTCCTCTTGTGCATTGAGCATTTTTTCACTGTAACCATGTTACCTCTCAGTCTCCATTTTGATAAATTGAGTAGAACAAGTTCTGCAGGTGTCTTGGTAAAGCAAATTCTACAGCCAATTAATATTTTTGTTGCCTTTTACAACGCACCCATGAAATTACTAGCATGTCTTTGAAGCGAATGTGACTTACGTGATCACAGTGTCTGTCCTACTCCTTCCCATTCTTTTCCTTGTAACTTACTAAATCTGTGACCAGATTAAGTCCAAACTATCAGAAGAGTAACAGCCTCAGAGTCTTTACAGTTTGCATATTTCAAGTTTTGGGTAATTGTTGCCTTGGCAGGAGATGACATACATCTGTGCTGCTGTGAAAAGAAAGGCAGCTTGAGCTCAGTCAACTGCCCAGCCAGCCTGTGTCCCTGGGCTGCCCAGCCAGCATTGCCTATGCTCTTTGTTCAAGGCAATAGTGAAGAAACAGCAATAAACATGTTAGGAGCAGGACTGGCCTATTGCATAAGTGGCAGAGGAGTAAATAAACAAAGGATGCAATTCCATAAGAAACCAACTTTTCTAAATTGTTTCATGAGCTGAAGAACCAGTCCTAAACTTCAGGCATCACTGCTGGAGGGAGTGCTCCCCACTCAGAAGAGGCTTTTGTATAAATCTGATGAAGGTTTCACAAAATTAGAGATGCCAACTACATCAGTTACTATTTACATGTTGAGAATATATTTGCTAATTTTGAAATTTTATATCTTTATACCAATGAGTTTGAGCTTTGTTGATACTAGTGAACACATGATTATTTGGCCAGAAATGTGGTCCGTGTTATAAAACACTCTACAGTGCTACAAATAAAAGTCATGCAGGCTGTGGCGTTCAAGACATTCCTCTGTCCTGATCTGCATCTGCCATAACACAAATGGAATAAAATACTCCAACTGGCTTTACAGCCATCCACCTCTTTTAACTAATGTGTTTCGTGATCACTTTTACTATCCCTACCATGTTAAGAATTATTATCCTGCTTGTTGCCTTAAACAGTTAATAACACAAATTCCAATGTCCTGCCCCATCATACTGATAACCCACCAATTATGCATCTAAATGTATGGATTCACAAGTTATGCTGTCATCTCTTGGAGCAAGCAATTTTTATTTAGCATTTGAAACATTCTGAATTTGTTGTGTCTGAATGGAACAGTTGCAAGAAGATAGCCAGAGTTGGCATACTATGTGGAGTAAGCTAAAACTGTGAAATGTACAACAGTATAAAATAGTGGAGAAAGAATTACTATAAGTATAGGTAAGGGAAACTAGGTGGAAATGAATGGATTTATTTCTTCTATGCAATAGTTCCTCAGCTGAGGTAAATTTGCACCACTCCATCACCATTAGAGAACCAGTACCGATTTGTCTACAGAGGATATTGCAGAACACAGGAGTGTGTGTCTGTGGGTTTGTGAACTGGCCACAGTGTGCATGTGCTATTTCAGGGAGAGCCACTTGGAGTGACCCAAAACAGAGCTGGGGGTGAGCTAAGGGTTTGGTGGTGCGGAAAAGCAGAAGCCCATTTCTGGGCTCATTCTATTTTATTTCAGCAATGTCATGCCCCATAGGGAGCTATGTGAGGAAAACTGGATCCACATTCACTTTTGTCCTCAAAACTGTAAGTGATAGAAAATCTGTTATAAATGAAATAACTACTGGTTTGTTAGCATCACTGAACTTGAAAATTCAAGGCTGCATTTATTGGAGTTTATCTTCCAATTGCTGTCTCTCATTAGTCATTATTTTTGTTAAATCTCTTCCTCACTGTAAATTTATGTAGGATTTAATAAGATAATTTCTTAACCTCTTGAATAAACTTAAATAATTAACATTCTCCAGTCTCCACCTAACAGCTGTATTTTCCTGCTTTAACCATTTTCCCCTAAGCCTTTGCATATATTCAACCTCCTTTTTGATGTGTGGATTCCCTCAAAGAGCATGGTGTTCTAGCAGTGAGCTCACTGATGACGTATACAGAGGAAGCACCATCTCTGTGCCACTCAGTGTTATTTCTCTGTCTCTTCATCCAAAAACTTTTTCTGCTTTAAATATGAGCTGCTGTGCTCAACTAGCTGTTTTACGGAACCCCAAGGCAGGTCCCCATTGCAGAGGACTGATCTCCATTATTTTTTCCCAGCTAGCCAAGCTTTCATTTTGAAAACATATTTTGCTTGACTGGGCAGGGTGTACAGGGTGGATGAATTGCTTTGACTGTTCCTCTAACCCTCCTTATACCTGCATATTTTAGCAGCAATTTTGACCTTCTTTTCAGATGGCTTATGAAAATGAGGATTCTGCAGTTGCAGCTTCACCACTATCTTTTCTAAGATCTGTGAATCAAACAGTCCTTATTCAACTTAAGGTGCTCCAGTGATGGCTCATAGGATTGTGGTTTTCCTGTAGTTAGTATAGAATGGCGCAAGTGTAATATGAAGTCACATGCTGGGAAGCATAAGAGTATGAAATCTTTCTTCTTGCTTTCAGTCTTGGGCAATCTCAGAGAAAAAAAACTGGATTTGTTTGACATAGCAAATGTTTTTTTAATCATGGTAGTGGCTCTTTGTCTGTAACCATTGCACAGCACAACTGTGTAGTAAACCCTCCAGTTAGCGTGCTTCTTGTTCTTGGTCCACACTACATACTGCATACAATGCAAATCTAAATGTTGACAGCTAGCTACATGATTTGGGTGATCAGTCATAAAGAATTTGACGCAAGATGTTTTCTTTCGTATGCTTAAAAATAAACTCTTCACAGCTGTTCTCTATGTTAACACAAAGAAGCCTGCGCCAAAAACCTCCTTGATTGCAACCTTTCTTTTAAGTGTCAGTCACAAATACAGGAAGCTTTATTTCATTCCATGTTCTCTGGAAAGGCCATCTCTACTAAGACATCTTCACATGTCACTCACTGATTAGATGCCTCATTGGATATGTGTTAAAACAAAGAACTGATTTTACCCGTCTTTTTTAATTCACAGAGGCCACAGAGCCATAAACCTTGAAACCAGCGCAAAACCTAGTACTAAAATGTCTGCAATTTATTATGCAGTTACTCAGTTTAAAAGCTTAGTCCACTATAATTCATTGTTTTCTTAAAAAAACAGATGCCTTCAAAAGTATTTCATTAACATTATTCTCTAGTTTTCTTCCTCTCTGGCTCAGCAGAATTGCTGCTGTTTGTCTGTTTTAATGGCTCTCAACGAGACTCCAAGTTGGATATGTGCCAAACACCATGGTATTGAATCACTTTCATTTTTCTAATTAAGGATTTACCAACGCTTTTATTGTCATGATGCATTTTTGCTTACTGCCACAGCTTTCCCTTCTTTTCTCCAAGAGGGAACAAGACAGATAAGATTTTTGTCCTAATTTTTGTTAAACTTACAATGCCTTCTATTACAGTAGCAAAGCAGGAGAACAGCATACTGTACAAGAGTAATCTGCCTGAAAGAGATGGCACACGTATCATTTCCAGGGTTTCTCTGCTAGTGTATTGACTGATTGACATGATCAGAACAGAATTCACATGGCAGGATACTCTCAACACTATCTTTAAATAATAACACTGCTCCCAGTGCTCTGGAGTAATTGTCTCTCTCTGCCTTTGATAGCATCAACTGAGAAGCATGTGTTGTCTCCTAGGCTGCTAAGCGCCTAACAAGTCTAGGGTTCAGTATTAAGTGAAAGCCAAAAAAAAAAAAGGTACCTTTGAAACCACTTTGCATTTGAGTTACCTGCCTGCAGCCTGAAGTGCCTTGCCTCAGCATAGAGGTGTATAGAGATTAAAAAGAATTGCTCACTAAGCTCCTTCCTGCTGTAAAAACCTTTAAAGGCTTCAGGAAAAGAACTGTAGTGTGGAGAAGGGAACACCTCTCCTTCCACAAAAAGGACTTCCCCAATACACACATGCAGAGGGAGCTGGAAGGACTTTGTCATGAACTGTTCATTCTGAGTATCCCAATGGCCTATCTGGGAGTGCATAGCAATGTGATGCTGTCTTGGGAGTGTGTGTTGACTGACACCATAGGGCTCAGATCTGGAGCTCAGGATGCAGATCCAATTAGTGGTGGTGAATAGATGTATGCTTTATGTGCAAACAGCTATTCTCTCTCAGGTTTGTGGTGTGAAACATCTGTCTCATGGGTGGCTGGTAGGAAAAGCATTTGTGACTGTTTAAATGTGGGATGAAACCATGGCTGTAACTGACTTTGTTCTTCTTGGGTGATGAAGGCAGATAAAAGGTGTCACTGGCAATTTATCTGTAAGAAGGGCTGTTAGCAATTAGCTTCTAACTTTAATTTCACAATTTCTACTCATTATTTCTGATAAATGAAGGGTGCTTAGGATCAGGAGTGCCTTTTGAAATTGAAAGGTTTTAACCATGACACTTGTGCATGCAAACACAAGTTGAAGTCAGTGGTACAGTGTTTGCTTCATATCACCACAGTTCTGCCATCTGTTAAATTCCTTCAGCTTGGTGATCTCAAGTCATATTCCAGGGAGCATGACATGCATAACCTACCTGTGACCTTAGGCAAGTGGAGTAGATTCACTCTCCTCCTTCACCGCTTTCTTGCTTTCTCTCTGGTGCTTTGCGTGACAAGATGAAATATGTGCCACTGGGCTGGAACAAAAGAGAAAGCCACTTGCAACTTCCTTAATGTGACGAGGACGATGAGGTGAAGGGAAAAATGTTCTGAGTTGATCAGGTGTTTAGGCATCTCAAAAAACATTGCTCAGCTTGTGCTGAAAAGTTCCACAAAACTGAAAAACAATAATAACCCCGAACACATCCATCAACACTCCAAATCTTCCTCTGATTAAACTGCTTGGAATTCTACTTGGCAATGATAAAGAATGGCATTTGAGAAAGGTCACAAGAACCATTTTCAAATTCACTCATCTGGAATAGACACGCTTTTAGATTGCTCAGTTGTAGTGTATTGATCACCACAGTGATTTCAGAGCTCTGCATTTCTGATAAAAATGCAGAAGAATGACTGTAGGTCATAGACTCAAACATGTCTGCACCTTGCCATGTGCTTATGGCAGGGCCACAAAAGGAATGCCCTCAAGGTAAGGTAGGTGCATCATGTGGCCTACTCCAACATTCCCTGTATCATCCCCTGTGAAGGAACTCAAACTGGTCCTTCCATGCAGATGGGGCAGCTTCTTGCCATTAACCATGGGATACTAGTGTGCACATACATTGCCTCAGAAGAGCCAATGCATTGGACCATCACCCCAGCTTGCCTCATGGTAACTGCTGTTGCCTGTATTGTACATTTGGACCATGCAATGAGTTACTATTTTAGACTGAGGCAAACAATTTTCCTATGCTCACAAGCCACATACTGAAATCTTCAGCCGTCAAACAGCTACAAGGCGTGCACCCTGTGGTCCAGGATGCCAAGAGGAGGGAGAGTTCCAGGAGCAATTCACAGGCAGGATGAGCCAATGGCTCCCTGAGGGTTCCATGGCTCCATGAGGGGTGTGACTGCGCTGGGTTGACAGCTGAATGCATAGTAATTTAGGGCTTTTAGCAGTGACTGACCTTACTTACTCCATCAAGATTGAATTAACTGGCAGCTCCTGTACCAATACAGTGCCTGTGATTGTGCAGCAGGACACTGGGCAGAAAGCTCTCTTACTTCTTTGAGTATCTGCCTACAGCTGGAGAACCTCTGCTTGGCAACACTTGTAGTCTAAAGGGTGTTCCTCCTGCTTTTTAAAACACAACCAAAATGAGCAAAAAAGTTCAATAGATTTGCTTTCCAACCATCTCAAACTCGTTTTAACAGTCCAGCTCTATCGAGCTCATTGATATTCTGCCTTTGATGTGCAATGAATAAATCCCAGCTTCCTCACAGAGGCCTGAGCATTAAGGCTCCTTTATCCTATGTGAGAAGCTGTTCTTTAGAATTGGCGATGCACTTGAGCTACTGAAGTTACTACTTGGCTATCAGAATAACTGGCTACAGACAAATCAGTGGAAAATTCTGTTCTGTATTTTCGCTCTTCACTGTTAACCGAAGCACTGGAGCCTGAGAATGGAGCAGCTGAGGTTCAGGACTACAGCCTGAGATAATTCACACAATGTTTTAAGTCCCCTTGCTCAGCACTAGTAGGATTCCTGCCAAACCCTATTACTCCCACCCAAAGCTGAATTAACTTGCCTCTGTAGCAGTAATGTTTTTGCTCTATTTCAATGCACACTAAGGGAAAATGATTTTACCAAGTAAACCTCTATACTCGTCTGCCTCCAAAGTTTCATGATTGGCCATCTACAGCTGGGTACTGAAGTACACATATCAAGCCACTAGCCAAATATTTTAAAATACATCTGGTTTTGAATTGTATATTTGTTGTCATTGGCCATCTAGGTATTAAATAACATAGAGTGTATTTAACCTTTTAGAAAAGTTTAGCCACTCCTATATGAAGGGAAAAAAGACTGTTGAATGCTCTTGGGTGCACTTTAGTTCCCAGTCTCCTGACTTTTCTTGAGGCAGAAAATTGCATCATTGAGGTGAATGGATGAAGAACATGGTGGAGAAATTGATGTCCAAATTAAAACACTGGGGTTAATCAGAGTAGCAGAGATAGTGGGCAGCAAAGGGACTTGTTAGCCATGTCTCCATATTTGAACTGTAGGACAGAGCTAAAATTGCCAAAAATCGTGCCACTTTGTACACACATCCGCTTTGCACACACAGTTCACCTTGCTGACAGGAGCTGTCCTGGCAGCAAATTCCCAGCTTTAAAATCATTGGCAGGCAAGCTTAGTGTGTACAGGGGAGAAGCAGAGAGAAACCTTATTCCTTGCACCGCACTTGAACTGGCAAGTCCTGATGCACATAATTTCCCCCATCTTCACAGAGCAAAAAGTAAATGGAAATTATGTCATACTGGATCAAGTGTTCTCTTCTCACCCTTTGCATCTTTCTTTTTTTGGTAATAAGCAAAACAAACTTGCCCTTTAAAATGATGAGCTTTCTTTCACTTTACTCATGTTGTCAGAAGTCGTTGTTTACCCATTGCTAGAAGCTATACATGACTTTGCAGGACACTTCTAAGAGCAGGAAGAGAGGTTGTCCTGTGTTACCAATGATCGCGTTGTGGCTAGGGTGGAGCATACAAAGAAACATGTTTAAAGTAACAATGCATGAAAACCTGGTAGCTCTATTTTTTCACTTTATCATCTAAATGCTTCAATATGGAGGAGAGATTAAAAACACGTCTTCTCTAATATCTGTCTTCTCCTGTTCAGTGCAGATATGGTTTAACCTTGAGATATTTATTCTTCCTTTAGAAGAGACATGGGAGTCTTGGAGTGGAAAAGATGAAATTCTTCTATGAGGCCAGCAGGGATGTGCAATAACATTTAAACCCTCCTGAAGTTCATAACCTAATTTTGCTACTCTAGATAATTTTTGTGGAGAGCTTTATAGCTTGGAAGACCAGAAAAGATGACTATCTTTGTTATCTTATGCTTTACGTAGCACACAGTCTTGTTGCCCCAGCCTTAAGCACATAGAATCATAGAATCATAGAATAGTTAGGGTTGGAAAGGACCTCAAGATCATCGAGCTCCAACCACCCTGCCATGGGCAGGGACACCTCACACTAAACCATGCCATCCAAGGCTATGTCCAACCCCACCTTGAACGCCACCAGGGATGAAGCATTCACAACTTCCCTGGGCAACCCATTCCAGGGCCTCACCACCCTTACAGTAAAGAATTTCTTCCTCATATCCAATCTAAACTTCCCCTGTTTAAGTTTAAACCCATTACCCCTTGTCCTCTCACCACAGTCCCTAATGAAGAGTCCCTCCCCAGCATCCCTATAGGCCCCCTTCAGGTATTGGAAGGCTGCTATGAGGTCTCCACGCAGCCTTCTCTTCTCCAGGCTGAACAGCCCCAACTTTCTTAGCCCGTCTTCATACGGGAGGTGCTCCAGTCCCCTGATCATCCTCGTGGCCCTCCTCTGCACTTGTTCTAACAGTTCCATGTCCTTTTTATGTTGAGGACACCAGAACTGCACACAATACTCCAAGTGAGGTCTTGCAAGAGCAGAATAGAGGGGCAGGAGCACCTCCCTCGACCTGCTGGTCACGCTCCTTTTGATGCAGCCCAGGATACGGTTGGCTTTCTGGGCTGCAAGCGCACACTGCCGGCTCATGTTCATTTTTTCATCAGCCCCCAAGTCCTTCGCCACAGGGCTGCTCTGAATCTCCTCCCCGCCCAACCTGTAGCTGTGCCTGGCATTGCTCCGACCCAGGTGTAGGACCTTGCACTTGGCATGGTTAAACTTCATCAGGTTGGCATCAGCCCACCTCACAAGCGTGTCAAGGTCCCTCTGGATGGCATTCCTTCCCTCCAATGTATCAACCGAACCACACAGCTTGGTGTCATCGGCAAACTTGCTGAGGGCGCCCTCAATCCCACTGTCCATGTCACCAACAAAGATGTTGAACAAGACCAGTCCCGACACTGATCCCTGAGGGACATCACTCGATACTGCTCTCCAGCTGGACATTGGGCCACTGAGCACTACTCTTTGCGTGCGGCCATCCAGCCAGTTCTTTATCCACCGAGTGGTCCACCTATCAAATTGATGTCTCTCCAACTTAGAGACAAGGATGTCATGTGAGACAATGTCAAAGGCTTTACACAAGTCCAGGTAGATGCCATCAACTGCTCTTCCCCTGTCCATCAGTTCCGTAGCCCTATCATAGAAGGCCACCAGATTGGTCAGGCAGGATTTCCCCTTAGTGAAGCCATGCTGGCTGTCACCAAGCACCTTGTTGGTTTTCATGTGCCTTAGCATGGCTGACCCATAAAGTTATGTTTCTGAGTTCTGAGCAGAGCCTGGTGAAGCTGTGATATTCTGGTACAAATCACACTTCTTCTTTAGCCTCCTTTTGGAACAAGACTTTTGGTTAGCAGCCTCTTCTCTGAAAATGTTCGCACATCAAGGATTAAAATGCTTAATTATGTAATTTGAAAATTTTTTAAATTCATTCATATGGACGGGAGATGGAATAATTACATAATATCACCAAGAGCACTAGAATAAGGCAAAATAGAACATCCAGTATTGTACACTCTAAGGTTAAATATGTGATATTAGAAAATTAATTTTGCATATATTTGTTGCTGCACAATCCAGGGAGTGTTGACAAATGGAACATAGTCAGTCCAGCAAGGAATACTGAGAGGAGCCAGGAAAGTGTTGTCAGGCCACAATGACATCAGCCTGCAACCCTTGCCAGCCTCACTCCACCACGTCCACAGCTCCAGATTGCTGCTCTGCAAATGGCCACCACTCCCTTCCTGTTAAATCGCTGTGCAGAGGAGCAACTCTAACCCTACCCCTACCTTCCCTGGTTTACAAGAATGTATCCTGGCTACATAACATCTAATGCTGACTATACAATTAACTTGTTTATACAAACAAAATATTCAGCATTTCACATGGATCCCTTCTTCCTTCGCTACTGTGGTACTCCCTTCAATTTTCTTTGTTTTCTCCAGAGCTTGTTAAAAGGCTCACATTTTGATGGCTAGATCATCCCACCACAGTGTGGATTGTTACCTCATGCTTTTGGGCTGTATCCACTCCCACAACTGTTTTTCTAGGCTGCTTTTGAGAGTGGATATAATATCTGAATTCCTTAGTAAAGAATCTGTTATTGTGGAGGCCAAATGGACAAAGGCTAGCTAGTGGGTTTTGCTTGCTTGACTTGATCATTTCATAAATAGTAGAAAATATTCCTCAGTCAATGGCTGATTTATTTTGAAAGCTTAAAAATGTTAGAAAACAATCTGTGTGAAGTGGCATTTAATCTTACCAAAGGAGACACTGGTCTTCACTTTTCAGATATTACCTTAAATATACCTAAAAATCATCAACGGTTAAACAGTGCTGCTTCCAAGAATGTTTTGATAGCTTGCGAAAGTCCAACTAAAGGTTGGTTTAACTATTTTAAGTTGAATGACCTTCAAAAGATATTGACAACTGAAATAACTTGGTAATCTTACGTAGCAATCAATATAATGGACGGAAAAGCATGAGAAGGAATATACAATTTTCAGAACTCACCGTAAAAAAACAGAAGTAATGTTTTTATTAAAAGAGATGTATCTTCAGGATAGATAATGTGCTTTTCTATAGCATTGGAAAAAAATCAATGAAGACTACGTTCTTCAATTTTACTATGAGGCAAACTCAGCAAAATCAATTCTATTTTCCTCATTGAAAATTATTGAATTATCTTAGAGTATGGCTAAAGCTTCCTTCTGTTTTTACATTGGAACAGAAATTAATATGAGCGCTTGTTAGCATTATTCTAGGTAAGCAACATGAAAAGGTAAATTCTTTCAGTTATTCTTGTACTCAATTTCAATAGGAGTTAAAATCACTGACACTGCAGTAGAAGTAATTTCTTCTTATTCTGTGTGTCTACCAAGTAACATCTTGTCACATAAATGCTCTCATAATTTTGAGGTGAACATGAGGAATTAAAGGTAGGAATTTCAAGTCTTTGTATAAAAAACAAAACAAAAACAAACAGAGTCAAATATATTGCTGACTGAAAGATGATCTTATAACTGCAGGGGTGGTTTTGGATTTGAAAACCTTGTGGTCCCTCCTACTGCTGTTGGAGTTGTCTTGGGAGATCTTTCACCTGTTTGATTTTGCCCTCTCTTAACCCTTACCTTTGTCTGCAGATAGCTGCATTCTGAGTCTTATTCTTTTTCTCAGATCTCTACCACTTAAGGCCTCTGCCTTCTGAGAATGAGGATATCATATTTATTTGTGTCTGACATTACAAAAACAGGTACCACAAAAGACACAATTTTTTGTAGGAATTGCGTGTGAAAATTTAAGTGCACAGTTTATCCCTTTTGCAGTTTTAATCAACACCCTAGAAAAACAATAAAAGAAAAACATTAAGAATAAAACATTGAAAACATATAGAAAAGAATCAATTTGTAGAGTAATCACTATTACAAATATAAACTTCTGAGTGCATTGAAATGGAATCTAATATGGCCCATGTCTTAATCTTCCCATGTCTTCCAAAAATAGCTTTGAACACGTTCCAAAAATCCCATTAAACTATATTAGATTGTTTGAAAGAAAGATGTGCAATAAAGCTTTTTGGGTTTAGTTTTGGTTTTGTTTTAATTGAACAATCCTAAAATTTATTTGTTTTTTTTTATTTTTTCATTCCAAAATTAAAAGCTGAATAAACTTAATTAATTATTGTATACATGAAATTAAATTTACTTTCTCAAGTTGGATGGCTTTACCTTTTGTTTTAAACCACTGAGCTTAATTGTGGCAAAAAAAAAAAAAAAAAATCTCTTTTTTAAAGAGATTAAATATTTGCTGAATCAGCATTATTTTTTTACTGACTGCAGTTAATTTGAATCACCATTTGGGGGAATTGTTTTCTTAACTATTTTTCCAATTTTATCAATCTCTGCTTTTGATATACCAGCTTTTGTTGTCTTGCATATCAGACTAACCAGTTAATTATTCCCGGAAGTTTGCCATTGTTAATAATTAATTTAGTATTGATCCATTCATATTTTTTTCAAAATATATAGTACTTTCCTTAGTCTTTGATTTGAGCAGTTAATGGCTTTCATGAGGTTTGTCCTTCATAAATATCATTAAAAATTCCCCCCTTCAAATGGAAATTGAGCTTCATAGAACTTGTTCTGTTGTGACACAATTACAGCTGTTTTCCTGTCCCAGCTCTGGGGGAATGTATATCCGTTAAAGAATCATTAGATAAAAAAACACAACTCCCCAGAAGGAACAAGAGCACACTCACAAAACTATGGGAGCACTCTGAATGACAGGATAAATGCAGATACTTTTTTACTTACACTTTTTCCCTGATTTTATTGATCTGTCACTACTTCCTGCATGCTGATGTGGTCTCAGTGCAATGACATCTGTACCACTGAGTGTTAGATAAACCCAATGATATACTGGATTGGGCTGCCTTCAGCTTGATCTGCATTAATAAATTAAATGGACTAAAGATTTTCCTGGGCACTGAACTCAACTGGCTCACGGAATAGCCCACCTCTATTTGACATTTTCAGTTAACGGACATTATTCAGAAATGAATCGTAGAAGGTTCAACCCACAAACAACCAATACAATTTCCACTAAACCGTTTCCTCTTGACTGAAAACCTTTTTTGCGCCACAGTTTCTTAGTTGACTGACATGCAGATAGAATTAAAGTAGGACTTTGGGTTACCATGTTCAGCTTTCTTTTTGTTTCCACATTTTCTCTAGTTTCTGTGCAAGTAGCTTAAGCTACTCTCAAACTCAGGCTGCCAGTCTGGAAGTGTGCAAGAGCTAGATCTGTATTTCTAAATAGATTATTTGTATTTCTCTGCAGAGAGAGCTGAGGTCTTCAACGCAGGGTAATCCATTAGTGTTTATTACTGTTGGGTGTCCTTTTGAGCTTCCTGTTGTCTGAGCTAAAATTTCAAGATAAAAAATTGCCAAGTTTTATTTTCAGATCAAATCAGAAACAGAAAGGAGGAAACGGTTAAAACCTTTCAGTGATCATGAGGTTAAATGGAGTTACATGTGGTGGGTTCATTTATATAAGGAACAATGAGGGAAGAAAAAGGAAAGAAAACAATTTAAGAAAGGAATCGCTGCTTAATCTCTCTATATGTTTCTCAATATTTGTTCCCACTTCTCGCTCACTTTGCCTTCCTAAAATGGAATGACTTTTTTAATTGTTTTGAAAGCAAACCAGCAAAAGTTAAAGCCTTTTAACCTGGATTCTGCATCAGTTTACAATGCAAGGAATCTAGCCACAGGTGTTTTCTGGGTTCTTAGACTAAATGGCACAAAAATGCCAACAGAAATTGGTATTGCTACTGCATTTTAGTTTTGAATATCACCTTTCTGCAGAAGTGTTGTGGGTTTTCTCAGCAGTAGTTTTGCCCATTGATTTTATGGGAAGGATTTGCAACCAAGGAGTGAGTATAGGTGATTTCCATTATGAAAGCTCATAATGTCAAAGTGCCAGCTGCAATACAGCTCTGGACCCTTTCTCTAGTTTTAAGACAATCTGAGACCCTAGAAATGAATAACACTGACTTTTGTCCTATTAAAAATCTAAGGCATATCTCCCCTCACAAAGTAAACTTGACCCTGGCTATGAAACTCTCTCAGGCATTAAGATACCAGCTTTTTGTATCCCACGGACATGGCAGGTTTCTGACTGATGTTTGGTTTAGACATATACACAAAGTGCCTGTGGCACCCACTGAGCCTAAACAAAGAAGCCGGGGGAAGGTCTCACTAGATCTATTGTCTTACACTGACATCGGCCTTTCCATTACAAAGCCCTTTAAGACCAAAAGTAATCAATAATGATGAATGTGGTTTCTTCCCTGTGTGCATCTAAGACAGATGGAGAGTTACCATGGATAATAGCCTGCAGGCAAGGGCCCTGTCATGGTTGTTAAAAAAACCCAAAAAACCTTGCATAAAAAAAGGTACAAAATTTTGTAGGTGTTTTGTTTGTTTGTTTGTTTGCTTGTTTGCATATTTGCCTGTTTTAACAGATTCCTTCAATGGACAGTAACTGCATTGCCTGCTTGCATGACGACCAGGGCTGTCACTGAGCAGCACCCATCTCTCAGAGAAATGGCAGGCAGTTTTTCCACAATTCTCTCTCTGCATCTCCCTTCCTTTCCAAACTCCCATTTCCCAAGCTCTCTTTACCCTTTTCTCATCTTTCTCCGCTTATGCTTCCCAGCATGCTTGTTTGCAGAAGCATTATATAGCTGAAAATAAATGCCTCGGTTGATCTTGGAAAGAAACTGTTTATGGACTGTGCTGCATTTTAAACCCCCTTATGCATAGCTGTGTTCTATTAGAGTCAGATGTTGTGAGCAGTTGCAGCACATACCTTATCCTATCCCTGCCTGCTCACATTTGTTCCACCCACAGCACATCTCCCCTTTGGCAGAGGTATACATACCAGTTCTCTGATAAATGCAAAAAAGAAGGGAAATCAAAGCCGACTGAAATGATCAGGGCTGGCATTTTTCAGTCACCTTAGAGTCCTTTTGTGATGCCACTAGTGGCACAGCTGGGTAGTTGGGAAGGATGATTATGAGTTATAAGCAGTACCAGTAAAAGGCCTTATGGTGGCACTCACCTAAGAAAATTATTTTAGTGAAGCTAGTACCAATGAGAGAACAGGAACACAAACAGGAACACCAACAGGAAATTCTGCTGTGGGATTTGGCTCTCTGGTCCAATGGGATGAGGGAGAAAATTTCTTGTTTAATTGTTAATAACAGAAAGCTCAGTGTAAGCATATTAAGAGGTTTTTATTATAACAGGTTAGTAATTAGTCAGAAACTGTCCTAATAATATTTTACATAGAGTTCAACAGATTGTGCAGTAGTGGATATAGATGGAGAAATATTACATGAAGATCACAAAATTTTTTGTGTTTCAGTTAACATATAATGGGACTACTGGATTTAAGGTGTGGCTTTGTTTCTGAACCTATGATCCCTTTCCAGTCGATAGGAAACACTGCATGAACTGCTCCAGTAATCAGCTAAAAGGATATGTAGTAATGCTGGCATGTTTTGCTTTGCTTTGCCGGACCAAAGCACATGCTGCCAGTCATCTGCATCATATTTGCTAAATTATTGACCAGTGTTACTGTCTTTGTGTATTGGGAGGGTGTTGGAAGGTGAGATGACACAACCTATTGGAGACAAAGCCTGTGACATCCAGGGAATGCTTTGTAACCCCCAAACATGAGTGTGTTTCCAAACTGTCCCTTCTATTCTCAGCCGCACAGCTCCAGAACAGCAGGCATGCTCTGTCCACTTCAAGCCCCAAAACTTCCACAGCAGTGGAAAGAAAAGAGGAGGGCTGTCATTTTGAATAATTTATTCTAGTTTTCCTGCATGGGGGAGGTGAAGAAGCCAAAGGCTTCTGTAGTTGGTGGGATTGCACTGTTGCAAATGAGGGCACCGTTTAGTTCTGGGTCAAGCAAGCTCCTCTCTGTGGATGGCATTTAGAAGAAAACTAAAAAGCACTCCCAAGGACAGATTGTTTCCTTTGCATTACTAACGAAAGTGTTTATTCTAGGAAAAAGCTGGAGAGGAGCAATTAGAAACTTCAGGGAATATACTAAGTGAAAATGTGGTTTTGGTTACCCTGGAGTATTGAGAATTTACTAAATTGCTATATTTTATTTCCTGTGGTCACCAGTGACACAGTGACCCCATTGTGGTAATGCTTCTGTGCCATGCTCTGAAAAATCCAATAACCCTTGCAGCTGCTCTGGGATGCTTCTCACTGCTGCCTACCCGAGTCCCAGCGATGTACCATGTCCCTTGGAGACCGGACTTCCATGGAAAGTCCTCTGCTGCTTGATGCTGCTGGGCTGTATCTACCACCCTGGCTGTGAGGACAGCAAACATGTCATGACTTGCTATTTGAAGGGAGAAGGATGTCAAGAGGAAGATGAGCATAATAGTCCTTCCTGTGGCTTATTTGCAGCAATTCTGCATTTATGAAGTGCTTAAAAAAAACCTTAATCGAAATCTGTTTGGCAAACCATTTATCAGCTCTAGCCCAAGAAGTTTTATTTATGTACCTAAACTTTACTGGTTGGAAAAGATGATGTAAGTAGGAAAGAGCATGATGGACAGAAGAAAATGAGTCAATGCAAGCTTTACTTTTAAAATAGCTCTTACTTCATTATTTTGTGTTTTATCCCAAAGCCATGCCTAGCCCCTGAGCACAGATATGTTTGGATGTTCTTCCTTCACTCTTCGTATGCCAAATTAAGCATTTGCCCTGAGCTCTTGCATCTGAATGGGGTCCCCAGGCACTGGGGTGGGCATCAATCAATCCTGAGATCTCTCAGCAAACTCACTGCATGGTTGGTTGCTATCCTTTCTTGCTCAAGGGCTGGTTTGCTGGAGTGTGAGACATTGTGATCATACTAAAGCTTTGCCATTTGTCTGTGTGTGTGTGAGTGCACACACACGTATGCACTACAGTGTGCAATAGTGGTGGTGAGGCTGGGGGATGTTACTGTACTCTCGCAGCAACCAGCCTCTCGTAGACACATCCCTGCTGCATCTGTCTATCTAGCTCAAACCATCTGCTGCTCTGAAGCCACTGGTGTCTTTCTTTCAAGGACATTCAGCAGTGTTTCTTAACAGAAATGAAGGAAACCTTGAGAAACCTCTATCCTTCCCTTATTTGTCTGGTATGTCCTCTAGTATAGCCACAGCTTTTTTCATTGTTGTCCACTATGTTTGAACAGAATTAAAAAAAGAAAAAAAAGCTGTACCTCTCCTAATCTCTACTATCATTTAAAATTTCCTTTCATCCCTTAAAGACTTGTACATGATTCTGAAAGAGAAGACAACAGCTTTCAAAGATGAATCTTAAAAAAATTAAACCTGGTAAGAATAACTCATTCTCCCTTAGATCCTTCCCCATTTTTTTTTTCCTGACTGCTGTCCAAATCTCAGAAATTATATGTTTTGAAGGTAACAAGACTTGTGTATACTGAATTAGCCAATTCTGGATAAAGCAGCAGGCTGAGTCCCAGCACTGTGGCCTGCTCCTGGGCCTCCTTCCTATAGTCTGAGATTTACAGCTCAGCCTTGCAGCATGGATAGAGAGAGAGGCAATTATTTGTACAGAAAGGTAATTGGTCCCTCTTGCAGATCACTGGTTTCATGTTTCTCATAAGATATCCATCACCAACCAGTTGTCAGTTTCCATCTTCAGATAGTTTTAGTGCAATATGTATCTCCCTCCTCTGCCCAAGATATTGCAGTGACCTTCTCTTGACATGGCTACAGCCTGGGCATCATTAGCAAGATCCACACCTGAAAGGGGAGTCTGTAGTTTTCTCATAAAGCAGAGGTGAGAAAACACTGCTGTGGCCAAAGCTGCCACTAAAAGCATCTGTTGCTATAAAAAGCAATAAAAAGCTGTAAATGATAAACAGAGAGCAGATTCACAGTCTTGGTTGGCTTGTCAGTGCAAGCCCTGCCAACTCCAAGCTCTTTTTCAAGCCTGACAGCAGTGGCTCTGTCTTGTGTGAGCTGAGCTTTGGAATTCTCATGCTTTCTCATTCTAATCCTGCTGAGTCACAGGAGCTAGAAACATATAAAGGGGCACCGTGTCAACCCCATGAGAAATACTGAACACAGGGACTGGCCATACCAAGTGTTACTCCTAGAAAAGATGGGCATTGTGTCAATGAGCAATTTCCTGATGGATTACACTCAGAAATTGTATGAATATGTTGTATTTTGTCTGTATTTCATGCCAGAGACCAGGTAGACCTATGCTGGATACAAAAGGTGTGGTCCAAACCATTTCTGTTGCATCATTCAGTCAAATACCCTTACTTAATTTAATCACAAATGGTTGACTGGAGCACCTCCTGTATGAAGAGAAGCTGAGGAAGTTGGGGCTGTTCAGCCTGGAGAGGAGAAGGCTGCTTGGAGACCTCATAGCAGCCTTCCAGTATCTGAAGGGGGCCTATAAGGATGCTGGGGAGGGACTCTTCATTAGGGACTGTAGTGATAGGACAAGGGGTAATGAGTTAAAACTTAAACAGGGGAAGTTTAGATTGGACATAAGGAAGAAATTCTTTACTGTAAGGGTGGTGAGGCACTGGAATGGGTTGCCCAGGGAAGTTGTGAATGCTCCATCCCTGGCGGTGTTCAAGGCCAGGTTGGACAGAGCCTTGGGTGACATGGTTTAGTGTGAGGTGTCCCTGCCCATGGCAGGGCGGTTGGAACTCAATGATCTTAAGGTCCTTTCCAACTCTAGCTATTCTATGATTCTATGATTCTATGATTCTATGATCCTATGATTCTATGATTCTATGATTCTATTGTATTGACTTCAAGTGGTAGATGCAGCAGTCGAAACTGAAGAGGTGGGACCTGTGATTCCTCAGGGACTTGGTTTCCTGAAAAATCAGTGGTGGTAGGAATAAAAAATTTGAAATTAAAGTTCTTGGTCTGGCTCCACTTCTTCCCAGGTGGCTCACTATTCACAGGATGCCAGGGCTACATCTATACTCATGGACTAAACACTCCTGGGACTGTTCTTAGCAGCTGGCAGGGGCTAAGGTGGCTTATACCATCCCTCTCCCCCTGGGGCAGAGTGGCTGCGGGCAAACAGCCAGTTGGGAATGGTTTCTGGGCTCTGCTAACTTCCAACCACATCCACATGTTAGGATGTGCCAAGGCTTGCCAGAAACTGTTCTAGTAAGTTAGCAATACAGATGATCAAATTTCGAGGACTAGGGACATACCTTGGCACTGTAATAGATATACTGCAGTAGATACAGCCAAGCAGACCACATTCTGGACAAAAAGCTCTGTATTTTCAGCCTACTGCAACAATTATCTGGTGTCTTGGACACCCTTGCTTTGGATTTCTAAGGCAGGCTAGAAGCTGCTGCATCAACACACCACACAGATAGTTAGATTTCTTGTCTGTGTTGGACATTCCTGGTTAGTAACTTACCCTCCATTTAATCTTTCTCTATTTCATCTCCTAGTTTCAACTGTAGCCAAATGCAATGCTTATGATTTATGAGGAGTTTAAATTATACTGCTAATACTGAAATTACAGTAAATAAGCTTTAAATCTTGCTTCCAACTTGGATGCTACCTTTTCTTGCTACATCAGGATCCAGCCCATGAGGCTTTTCCTTTCTGTATTTGGTCATCAAGTGAAAATGGTTTTCTTCTGCCTGACTCATGTGATCTGCTGTGATGGGCAGGACAATGCAGTCGTGTCAAAGCATGAAGCCCCTTCTTGAGTTGTTTTTACTGTACTGAAATTGACACTGCTCCTGTGCAATCAGTTCCATGTGTCAAGAATTCTGTCTGTTTTAAATGACCTTGTACACCTAAATGATGCATAAGTAAGACCTAATAATAGCAGGAGCAAAAGCTACTCTAAACAACTTGTATGCATCATTTATAAGAGCAACAGAGCTCACTGTGCAGTTCTGCTCTTTACTGTGAAGATACTTCTCAAAGGGTGTTTTTTACTTCAATCTAACAGTGCATGCAGAGATGTCCATGCTCATTGGGAACTTGTTCTGTTTGGTGTATGCTCAATCTCATGCTCGTTAATGAGCTCCATTGGTGCTCCTTATCTCTTGTCCTCCATCCCTTGCTCTGTTGATGGTTACTCACAGGAAAATCCCACTAGACTCAGGGCCATGGTACAAACTGAGAGCTGCCAACCTGACTGTATTGATGGATTTTGAGTGTGGGAGAAATCCCTGCAATTGTCATTTTAGTTTCTGTTACACTGATAGATTAATTTTCTAATGTGTCTGTAAATGGTATGTGATTTACTAATCATTTATTATCCACAACTCTCTAGCATGTTTGTACAAAACCCACAAATATTCTCTAATATATACAAAATGCTTAAATGTAGCATTACCTAAATGAGCATCATTACCAAATGCTAGGAGGATTTTAAGATTGCTTGTTTATTTATTTATTTATTTTCCCTTTATATGATTGAATTTTCTTTTGTGGTCATCTAAAAATGAAGTTCCCATTAGTGCAGTCATTTTATTCAGTGGGGTTGCAGCAGGAATGCCCCATTGATCCGTGAAGGTGGAACAGTATTTTCTACCCTGGTAGCTGAAAATGAATTAGTTGACCCCATGCAACTTTCCCTTCTATCACTGAATTTCAAGATTACTCTCTGGTGTTATCTGGAAATCAAAGATATCTGTTTATGATTCTTCACTTGCCCATGCAACCTATGAACCATTTTAAACTTCTGGGTATTTCTTTATGAATGTCACTGGCAGAGCTGGACTTCAACGCTGCAGAACAACTTCATTTGGAAGGCAGCAGTTGTGAGGCATTTTCTGCATCTGTTTCTCACCTGCCAGCATTTACTTGATAAACTTTGGGAGCAAAAATAGTCTTTCAGTTTAACTGCGTGTTGCGTACCACTGAGCTAGCTATGCTCCCGCTCACTTAGAGTGGCAAATTACTGTGCAAGGTAGTGGAGCTGGAGTATCTTCTTCTGCTTTTGTGTTGTAATTCTGAGGGTGCAAAACCCTCATGAGCTGCACCCACCTCACATCTTCCTGCCAAAGAAGCCATTCATTGTGTTACCTTCAGCACTATGTTGCTGAGGAGGTTAAGTGATGTCCCTCCACTATCCTGCCATGAAACAGAGCTTGTTTTCTTAGGTAGCTTCACTGAGCAACTGCTTGAATACCAAAGTGCTATAAAAATTGGTGCAACTGTCACCTCTGTTGATGATCTTCACACAGAGGCTAAGGATGGAAAAGGTCTGGAAGACAGAGTTCCAGAGAAACGATGAGTATTAAGGGTTGATTACATAGGGTATGTGGCCAGATTGGAGCTGAGGGGTCCATTTTTTAGTTGACACTTTTGTGTCGTTTGCTGTTTTCATCATTTTTCTAGTTGTTCTGGGGAAGTCATTATTTTGCTCTACACTGTACTAGAAGTCAGGCAGGGACAAACCTGGGTCAGGAGAGAGGCTGTCAGGGCCTTACGCCCCTCACTGCATCCAAACTGGTGTGTTGTCCCTTCTCATGGAATATGAGACAATTGCTGTGCTAAGCTGCAGGGTCCCTTCCCATTGGCAGCAGGGTTGAGGTCACCCCATGTGCTTCCAGTTTGGCAGAGTGAATCCAGTTCTTTCCACACCATACTATTTGTGATGCTTAGGCAATTTTTGCAAATCACCTGTGGTGAAGTAGGAAGGCTGTCTGTTTCCAAGAAAGTGAAGCTGACAAACAAAGTAAGATAATATGTCCTTCAGATGAGCTTTCTTTGCAGCACAATACATTAGCTATTGGAGCCTTGAGAGAAGAACAGTATGAATTGCATGGTCAGGGACTTAACAATTCTGAGAAATGAATCATTGCTTTCAGAGTTTCTATGGGAACAGAGAAATAAATGAATATTTAGGCTATTTTCAAATTAATTCTATCAGAAGCTCCAAAGGTTGTGCAATGGCTGGAAGCATACGAAGACATAAATCATTATATTATTTACATTTTGCTAGTTACTGTTACTGGGGTTTTTTTTGAAGTATGTTTTGTAAAACTCAGTCACAAAACATTTAAACTCAACAGAAGACAAACACGACATTTGGCTGTAAGTTCAGAACAATGAACTCATGAGGTTTATTTTTACATGCAAGCTCGTCTTGGATGAGTGCCATGCAAGAGAAAAAAACCAGTTACCACTTAATGCCTTTTTTTTATCTCTTGAAGTGATGAGGGCATCTGGATCCCATTTTAAATTGCAAAGTAGGCTTTTTAGCTTTTTAAAGCAATTTGCATAGCTTGAACTAATTAATGCTTTGGTTGATGCGTAGGCAGTAAAAGACAACATGACCCCAAGCGTGAGAGTGGTGAAGGGGAATTACATGAATTTTGGTATTTCCTAACTTTTGAGAGCTTGAATTGGCTATCCGATGTAGGACATACACAGCAGAGGAGACCCCTATGATAAGATAAGCATGTTTCCCAGCATCACAAATAAATGATCAAAGAACCCAAATACATAGACTAATATTCTGTTACTTTGAGCAAATGCAACAGCTTCAGCCAGATGCATCTGTCCCTCATGAGTTAAGAGCTGCTTGCTGCAGTCCCTGAAGCACATGCGAGATTCTGACACCAGAGGCCTAATTTCTGTGATCTGCAGCATTTCTGCTGATACCGGGCCGATTTTCCTCAGTTCCAGCTGGCTGGACCAGCATCGGCCAATGCTCAGCTGATTTCCCCTCAGGTTTTGGAGTGATGGTTTCCTCTCTTCAAAGAAACTCAAGTCTCTGCAAGCAACCCTCTGGTTCTGTTCAAGAATGACACTTTAACAGCTCAAATAAAAGGTGGTGTCTTATGGCTGAACTACCATTGAAGCAGATGCTGCAGGGAAACAGAAGCCCTCAGTTGTATGAAAGAGTGGAAACCAGGAAGGACAAGACAAATCCAGTTTGCATAGAAATGAGGAAACCTGAACTATACCCTTCCAAACTCTAGTGTTAGATGCCTATTGCTGAAAGAGATGGCTTGGATTAGTCTTTGCCCAGGTTACACCATTTAGCAGCAGTGTGGTGAGGATGGCTGGAAGAAGCATTGCCCATCTAGAGCCCACTGCTATAGGCCACTGAGGTGTTTCTGCAGAGTTGTTCAAGAGCTCGACTCTCAACTAAACACAATGATTTCATAATACAGCTTGTTCTGCCAAACATATTCTGCTTTTCATTGTGCTACCCTTCAACCTCATGCAGCCTGCAGTTCTTCGCAGACAGCTTGGCTACAATTAGGGCTTTTTTCAGAAGATGGCAAAATGTGTACCCTTAATCCCAAGAACTGGGGCATGGCTGTTTCTTGAAGAAAACGTTGCTGGATTCTTTTAAACTTGGGCAAAACCATCTTTGTTCCTTATTTACAGAAATAGGTAAAACAATTTACCTGTGATGTTCTGAAGCCTTTTTCTTTGAGGCAGATACTGGTCTGGCACCTGCGAAGGATGAGCCACTGCAATGAAACATGAAACAGAGAAGCTGGGGAATAGCTCTCCAGGAAAGCCCTGAGGTGGTGGTGGGCAGCTAGCTGGAAGTGAGCCTGCCGTGCGATCAGCAGTATGGCTCATCAAGGGATGGGATTGTCATCTTTTGCGTGGCACTTGTCAGACCACATCTAGATAGTATGTCCAGTTTTGGGACCTGACAAAGGAAAGATGTGGACAAGAGGGAGGGAGCTCAGGGGAGGCACCCAGGGTGGTGGGGCTGGAGCACATGGCCCATGAGGAGAGAATGGGGGAGCTAGGAATGAGTCAGCCTGGAGAAGGGATGGCTTTGGGGCACCTAACAGCCCCCAGCACCAGTGAGGGGTCTTGAAGGACACAGACCTGGGCTTCTCAGAGCCATGCAGGGTAGGAGGGCAAGAAGCAATAGACACAAGCTGGTATTAGAAAAGTTCAGGCTGTGTATAGGTAGAAACTTTCCCCATGAAGCAGTGGAGCAGATCACCCTGAGTGGCTGTGCTGTCTCCACCCTTGGAGGGTTTCAAGTTCCCACTGGTGGAAGCCCTGAGAAACCTGGTCTGTCCCCAGAGCTGGCACTGCTTTGGGCAGGAAGGTGGGCTGGGTCCCTCAAAGCCTCATTGAACTATCATTTTCTGACCTTAATCAACTGAAAATAGGGTCCTGCTCTGAATACACTGAACAAGTGGTAGTTCTGCTGATGCTGCCTGCAGCAGCTGGCTGAGCCTGAGGTCTGACCATTCTCATTACAGATATGATGGACGGCATCCAACCAGCAAATGATGAGCCACCTTATTCTTACTTCTATGCTTTTAAAGGCATTTGAGAAGCTTGTAATGCCTGGATGAATCCTTCAAATAGAAACCTAACCACGCAGATTTCTCTGTGTATATAAAAACCATATACAGTCTCAAACAACTGTGCTCAGCTCAACGCAATATCACATTTTACTACATGCTATGTGATGCAGATATGATTTGTAAACTGAGAAATACTACACAGGCCCTTGCCAGGGCTGAGCAACCCAAGAAATAGTAAGTTTAAAGTTGATTCAGATCTGAACTCTGGAGCTGTATCTGCAGTCTTGCATACCATCAAGCTTTTCTTGTATCTATCTATCACTGTCACTGTTTGTTTTGACAGCTACATTATTTGTGAGGTAATGGAACATTATAGAACAAAGCAGAGCAGTTTAAAGTATCAAAATTCCCTTATTGTGAGTACTTTCGTCTTAGGTTTCATTATTTTTTAAATCATCCAGACTGTATATTAGTATACTACAGACATGATAAATCTCTATATTAATCTTTGTGACCTGTGTTTGCCCTGGCTCATGCGATCTCAGTATATCTATGGTAAGAAACAGCAAAAGACTTCATGCTTTCAAGAAAATCTAAGGCTTTTACTGTGTTTATAAAACTTATTAGGGGGTTGATCTTGGTTACTTGGTTATATTTTCATTATCCATCTAAGGACTGTCACCAAAGCATAATGTTACATGTAAGGGGATGTTTGTAACATTAGGTTTCCATGAGATGCTAACATTAGCAGCGATCATCCCTGTCTTCCATCAAGTGGAGGGAGTCATGGAAATGAAATAAGAAATTCTTATGGTAAAGATTCCTTTGGCTACACCTTCTGAGGCAAGATGGACCATCACTTCAGGAAAGCTGCAGCTGTGCGGTGGCTGGAGGGGGTTGAGAAAAGCTCCATGCCCAACAGAGAGGTGAAAGGCTGGGTCAGGACAGCTTGCATGAGCCTGGGCTCAGCCCCACTGAAACAAAAGCAGATGCCACAAAGCAACATAGGGTACTGAGGGGCAATCTAGAGGGAAAAGAGATAGCTATAGGATCAGTCTAAAAACAGCAGCAGTTTTTGGAACGGTTCTTCACATTAGCCCATGATGTCAAGGCATCTACTGATTAATTATTCTGACTCTTACTCATAGAATCTTTGAATAGTTCAGGTTGGAAGAGACCTTCAAAGGTCATCTAGTCCAATCCTCCTGCAATGAGCAGAGACATCTTCAACTACATCAGGCTACTCAGAACCACATCCAGCCTGGCTTTGCATGTCTCCAGGGATGGTGCATCCACAATTTCTCTGAACAACTTGTTCCAGTATTTTGCCACCCTCATTTTAATAAAGATTTTCCTCACATCCAGCCTGAATCTTCCCTCTTTCAGTTTAAAACCATTACCCCTCATACTCCTTTCTTGTTTCATTATGATTATTCTTCCTTTATTGTTCCATTCAGTTTGATACTAAATAAACACAAACAGCAGCCAAAAAGCAGTAACCAAAGGTTAAGTAACCACAAGCAGTAAAGACAGGCAGTAAACTTTAAGGCCTGGGCCCTTTGCATGTCCTCCCAGGGTAGACCCTTAACCTTTCTCCTCTTCCCATCAGATCTGTCCAAAAAAAGCCAATGAAGGTTTTCATTGTCTCCCTGTTTGGGTGTAATGGCTAATTAGGAACAACCTGTGTGTATGAGCAGCCCTGCAGCCCCTGCCTAGCCCCAGGAGAGGATGCAATGGCAGCAACTCTGGGACATCCAGCCAGGGCTGCAGAAGCAGAGCAGGCACTGGCAAGAGGGGTTAGTGCTGGGAATTGCAGGGGGAACCAGGCACTGAGTGAAAATCCCAGACTAGCCCCCACAAAACCTGAGAACAACTCCTCATCCTCACTTGCTGTCACAGGAAATAAAATGAGCCTCTAGCCAATACCATAAGAAAACAAACCAGGTTTATTATAAACAACTAGCTGCTTATCCCAGATAGCTGCTGCTTATCTGGGAGAGGATGCAGTAAATCATATTGATCTGAGGAAAAAAGGGAGATTATGCTCTCTGCTATTGTTTGTTTAGATTAGATGAGTAATAGATATTGCTAGATACCTGCAAGTGTCAATTTTAAAATCTCTTGCCAAAGGGGTGGGGAGATGTATATGAGAGCCAGTATGACAGATGTGAACACTCTTGGCCATTTCATGTCACTTGTCCATTTTTTCCCTACTTCTGAGGTCTTGCTATCTTTAATAGAAGCACTTATACATACTGCTTATGGCTCGATACTTATTTTAAAAATATTTTCTGCACATGAAAATGGTTGTGTGAAGTTGAAGAAGATGCAGAACCCTCCTGATTAATGTATTTGTATAATTAATAATTTTGCCAACTGCCTCTGAAGATTAAACTTTAATAAGGCAGGTGTCTTTTCTCTTTTAACCTCCAGTGCCATAAGGACAGATTCTCATGAATTTTCTTGACTCTCTTGAACAAAATAATTACTTTTTAAAAACTGCTGCCTTGGAGACCTATTTGTCTTTTTATCTGTGCTGCAGACATATTCCTAACCTGTTGTTGATCCAAATGATTTCAGAATCTTTACTTCTTTCTCCTCAAAAACCCGCTGCCACTCTCAGACGGATTTGTAAGAAGCAGTGGCTCAGAAGCCCTTATTTCTAACTTTCTAAGCTGCCCTCAAATTTAAGAGCAGACTGCTGGAAAAGAATAGCAATCTTCATGCCAGTAATGGACATAGAATCATAGAATCATAGAAGAGTTAGGGCTGGAAAGGAGCTGAAGATCACCAATGTCCAACCCCCTTGCCATGGGCAGGGACACCTCACACTAAACCATGCCACCCAAGGCTCTGTCCAACCCGGCTTTGAACACCGCCAGGGATGAAGCATTCACGACTTCCCTGGGCAACCCATTCCAGTGCCTCAAAACCCTTACAGTAAAGAATTTCCTCCTTATGTCCAATCTAAATTTCCCCAGTTGAAGTTTCAACCCATTATCCCTTGTCCTATCACTACAGTCCCTAATGAAGAGTCCCTCCCCAGCATCCTTATAGCCCCCCTTCAGATATTGGAAGGCTGCTATGAGGTCTCCACGCAGCCTTCTCTTCTCCAGGCTGAACAGCCCCAACTTTCTCAGCCTATCCTCATACGGGAAGTGCTCCAGTCCCCTGATCACCCTCGTGGCCTTCCTCTGCACTTGTTCCAGCAGTTCCATGTCCTTTTTATGTTGAGGACACCAGAACTGCACACAATACTCCAAGTGAGGTCTCACAAGAGCAGAATAGAGGGGCAGGATCACCTCCCTCGACCTGCTGGTCACGCTCCTTTTGATGCAGCCCAGGATATGGTTGGCTTTCTGGGCTGCAAGCGCACACTGCCGGCTCATGTTCACTTTCTCATCAACGAATACCCCCAAGTCCTTCTCCACAGGGCTGCTCTGAATCTCCTCCCTGCCCAACCTGTAGCTGTGCCTGGAATTGCTCTGACCCAGGTGTAGGACCTTGCACTTGACATGGTGCCATAGGAGAGAGTCAGAGTACAGGATGTATTTGTCTCCATGCCAAAACTAGGAGTAGAAGATATACCCACTAATACCCACTGCCTGTTGTGGTGGGTAGAGGAGAGGTGGTTTAACAGAATTTTAAGGAGTACTGCTTTATCACTTAATTTATTGTGGCATTGATTGCCAATCCTTTCACTGCCTGCCGTAAGCTTAACAGCCTTCTGGCTCTGTCACAGGCTTGTGCAGCTGCTCAGGAAACTTTCAGTGCAATTACAGTGCAGATTTACACTTAGCTTTAGTTTGGGTTAGCCTGGGCTTTGCTTAGGCTGCGCTTGGATTTTGAGAGATTCTCAAACTTTCCGTTGCTATTATTGTAGAAGAAACCAGTAGAAAAGAGGGATAGTATAAAATACATTAGGAGAAAGAAAGTGGTTCAGCAAATGGGGGAGAGAGCAACAGAAGATTCTTTAGGTAAAGGTAGCCACATTAATTCTTGGGGAGAGAAGAAGCAGCAAAGATGACTGGAGGAGTCAGTCATCAGCCAATAGGAAGCACGTACAGCACTTAGTCCTTTTTTTCAGCGTGGGAGCCATTGCAGGAGGGTCCTGATGGTTTAAGACATTTTACGGCCTGTATGTGTTAGAAGTTCTTTATTGTGAGGGTGGTGAAGCACTGGGACAGGTTGCCCAAAGAAGGTAAATGCTCCCTGGGAGTGTTCAAGGCCAGATTGCACAGAGCCTTGGGTGACATGATCTAGCGTAAGGCTCCCTGCCCATAGCATGGGGGTTTGGACTAGATGCTCGTAAGGTCCTTTCCAACCCATTCTATGATTCTATGAGACCTAGTGGTGATGTAGTTTACTTCTTGGTTCAGATCCCAATGTCTTCATCAGGCGTTGCAGTAGCCTACATATAAATAGATATCTGGGTACAAGTTCAGCTTGTTGTGAAAGGTTTAATTTATCTTGAAAGGAATCTGGTTTACATGTACCAGGGACATTCTGAAGACTGGACCAATGCATGGGAAGTTGGGCCAGGAAGAGCATTTGCTTTGAATCATTTTACTGCACTGGACTGCAGGGGCCTTCTGGTGCAGCACTTTTGCTGTGGAGTGACCAGCCCACACCAGTCAAAAGGTCAGAATCTGAAGCAGTGAATTAAGCTGTTGCTTAAAATGGAGTTCATTACCATCTGCTTGTTAATACATTTTTTTCCCTCAAAGAAACTTGAAGTCAATTAAAAATTTTACTTCCTGATCATAGTACTTAAGTAGTCTTCAAGTCAAAGCAACTCAGCATGCTTCAGACTTAGAGATGACATACCCCTCTTTCATAGCTTCATGATCTTCAAATCTCCACAATGATCTCTGACCTTCACCAATATCCTCTCTCATTTTGCCCTGCGGTGGAGAGGCTGTGCCAGCCGTCTCATTCTGCACAGCAATAAAAAGCCCTGCAAAGCTTTATTTCCTAGCTTTCAGTTGTTAGTTACCAACTTCTAGCTCTGAATAGTAAGTTTCCACAAGCATGGCAAAAGCTGACACCTCCAAGTACAAAGGGGTGTGGGGTGCTAGTGGGCACACAATAAATGACCTGGATTTTTCTAACCCTGCAATTGAGTGGGTAACACCAAAGAAAAAGAACAATGCTGATGCTATAAAATTGCACTGATGACTTCCCACTTAATCAGTATAAAGATCTGATCAGTATAAAGATAAAAGTCCTAATTTTTTTTCTGATCTGATAAAAAAGATGCTTTTGAATATCACATTTTTTGTGATGTTCAAAACCACTGAATTTAATTTATTTCCAGAAGAGATATGCTTTCAGTCTGCTAGAAAAAAGATAGTTTTATCTTTTTCTTGCACCAGCATGCAAAGGTGTTGTTTTGAAAAAGAAAACCAAATTAAAAACTGATGACACAATCTTCACAGGTGAGTCATGTTTCCAGGCACCTCATACTCCTTATGTTGTGTCAAGCAATAAACAGCTGACTCAAGTCAGAGGTTGCTGCTCCTGGGGTCAGCCAGTGCCTTGTGGGTGCTATGTGTGCCTGAGTGCTAAGTGTTGTGCATTATTATTATCATCAAAATGCTTGAGATCATTTTCACATCTCTCTCTCAGCCCTGCTTTCTTCACAGGTAATTTTGCATTTACTTTCCAGTTTCTTGAAATATCTTCCCTGTCTTCTTGCTGCTGGCATTCCTGGAACTGTGAGGACCTTGGCGAATTTGTAAGTGTAGTTTATTATAACTTGAATTGCAGGGCACCACTGAATTTATTCAGAGGCAAACCTGGGGAGGGGGCAGAATTTGCCAGTGGTGCTCCCCGCACCAGGAGAAGTTCACGTTTCAGAATCTCAACTGCAGACCAAAAATGGGATTTGGAAGTACAGCAGAATGACTAGAACTTAGCATTAGTGCTGCTGCAGAGGCTACATCAAGCATTGTGACGAGATGTGTGTGTCTATTTATATTACAATGGATCAAAAGGTTATTAGCCTCTCATATGAAGATCTTTTAAACTTGCATGATTACATGGGAGCTGTTGCAATACAACAGTTTGTATTGCAAGTGTGGAATTAGCATACTGTATTGACTGCTAGCTGGTTTGGTATAGTTTTGTGTGTTTTCTTGGTTTTGGCTTGTTTTCCCTAATATCAATTTAAGACAGTAGAGTTATCAAAAACAACAGCGTAGTTATCTGATTGTTAGTCATCTGGATTGAAGAAAAAATTAAGAGCCTATCACCTATAAATTATGTGATAAATCATAGGGAGGCATTCTACTAGGCAGATAGGTTGTGGGTCAAGTACTACAGCTTATGTTGTTGATCTGAAAATACACTCTCCAGAACTATGGGTGTCCTACATGAGAAAGTTTTGGAAAGATCTATCTTGGTACAGTGCTGTACATGTCTTGGCATGCCTTTTGCAGCCCCAATGTCTATGAACCTGTAAGCTTTGTGGCTCTCTGAACCCGAACCTTTATGATACCATAATACTGTGGATGGGGTCTCCAGCACAGTCAGTGTTCCTGATGAGAAAGTTGTGCAAGAACAAATGTTGGTGCAGTGCTGTACTCATCCTGGCATGCCTTTTGCAGTCCCAGTATCCCTGGACCTGAAATCTTTGTGGCTTTCTGAATGCTAACCCTAGTCCTTTCTGTAATCTTTATGGCACCATAATACTGGGGTTGTGGTCTCCAGCACAGTCGGTACGCAGATGAGAAATGTGTGCAAGGAGCAATGTGGATGGAGATCTGTACTGCTCTTGTAATGTCTATTGCAGCCCCAGTATCTTTGAAAAAGTAGGCTTTGTGTCTTTCTGTACCCTAATCTTGATTCTAATATTTATTGCGACATAATACTAAAGCTGTAGTCTAAAGCAAAGTCACTATTCCACACGCAAAAAAGCGTGCAAAGGAAAATGTGGATGCAGTGCTGCAGCCCACTGGCATGCCTGTTTCAGTCCCAGTATCCCTGGACCTTTAGGCTTCGTGGCTCCATCAACCCTAACCCTAAGCTGAATGGCAGTATGAAAATGAGGCTCACATCTCCAGCACCATGGGTGTCCCACATGGGAAAGGTGTGCAAGGACCAATGCTGGTGCAGAGCACTACGCATCTTGGCATGTCTTTTGCAACCCTAATGTCCTGAAACTGTAGCCTTTGTGGCTCTGTGAACTCTATCCTTTATCCTATCTTTATGACCATAATACTGAGTCTGTAGTCTCCAGCACAGTCAGTGTTCCAGATGAGAAAGGTGTAAAAAGAGCAATATGGATGCAGTGCCATACTCACTTTGGCATGCCTTTTCCAATCTCAGTATCCCTAGGCCTGTACACTTTTTGGCTCACTGAACCCTAACCCTCACCCTAAGGGCATCATGGAACTGAGACTCACGTAGCCAGCACTGTGGGTGTCCCACATGAGAAAAGTGAGCAAGGAGAAATATTGGTACAGTGCTACATTCATCTTGGCATGCGTTTGCAGCCTCAATGTCTCTGAACCTCTAGGCTTTGTGGCTCCGTGAACCCTAACCTTAACCTGAGTGGCAGCCTCAGTACTTTTGACTGGGACTTTTCCCAGCACTATGGCTGTGCCAAAAAAATGGATGGATTATTTACCATGCTATGATGATACAAGGCAGCTTTCCCCAAATGTTCTCCCTCAGACTTGATGCTGAGTTGAGGTCAGACCCCTGTTTCAATGATGAAGTGCCTAGTGAGTCATACAAGCTGTCACAATTTTATGTGGGGACAGATCTCTTTCTGTGACTTTCTGTGCAAGTATCTATATTGTAGTACCTAGCAAAATATTACTATTTTTTATGAATTTGGCACAAAGAAACAAGAATGTGTAGATGAATATTGCTTCATAACCCCCCCCTCAATAGAATGTAATCTGTGTCTTTTCTTTTGGTGGCTTTCTTATTTTCTAAGGAATGAAGACTGGAATTATTGAATTCCTTTACAAAAGTTTTATTCCTACTAATCCAGTTTCCAAGGGAGTATCATATTTAAGTATAAAACAATAGAGAGACAATCCAGAATGGATTAGCAAACATAAGTACTCCCTGAGACTGTGAGACCCTAGTTTATCAGTGAGGGTGTACAAAGGCGCATGGCAATGTACAAATACTCATCTCCTGCACTAGAGACCTGATGTGTTGGAAGCTAACGGGATTGATGCAAAAGGCTAATGTGGAAAGAATTGTCCTAGTCCCTGCAACTGTAGGATGTGTTTGATGCGCAGTGACATTTAACTTGTGGAAGTAAATCACTTAGCTCAGTCTGAGGGCATCAGCAGAGAAATTCCTATCGCCAGACCAGAACTGTTGAATTGTCTTCTGACTCCTCAAGCACCTTTTCTGTTTGGTTTTGTTTGTTTGTTTGTTTTTTGTTGGTTTGTTGATTGGTTTTTTTGTTTGTTTTTGTTTGTTTGTTTTACCAATTTGTGTTCTATTTGTGAAAGTGGTACTAGACCAGAGCACCCAGTGTTCAGTTGCTCCTATATCTGGCTGACAGATGACACTTTTGACACTTTTGAACTACTCATGCTGCAGCTACAGTGGTTTTTCATGTTTGATGGCAGAAAAAGGCTGTCTGTTTTCAATGAATAACTGTACAGTTACAGCATGAACTGTTCTTTTAAGTGCTGTCACACAGCGAGCTTGTCCTTTAAAAGATTTCAGTTAAACTTTACACATATACTAATGTAGTCTCTTTAGCCTCAAAGAGTCTCTTATGGGAATGAGAGCTAAGGAATCACTATCTATATAGTAACTGGTGTAAACGTGTAGATTTGCAGTCATTGTATGTTTGTGGTCATTTGCAGTCATTGTATGTCTGAAAAAATGTTTTATTTCACAAGTTATATGAGTTATTTTTTCAATATATGCTTAGCATTTTTCTAAACCAGAAATGAGAGGTCAATGTCCATAATGACTGTCAAAAAGGCCCAAGCATTTCTTAATATTTGTAGAAGATGTGTGTTATACACAAATGCTAACATAAAACTCTAAGTCTGCATAAGAACTGACACAAAATGTGTCTCTTTTAGCAGACAGGAGCCCGTCCTAGAATATTTTGTGCTTTTATTTTTATCTCTAAAGAGCTAAATTGGTGGTTACTAGGAGTGTTTACTGCATAGCTCCTACCTTCAGTACTTGTGTATTCCTGAGAAATTTTTTAATCTTTGTAGAAATCTTTCTCAAAGGATGTTTGTTTTCCCCAGTCAATCCCAGGAGCAGACCAACCTCCAGCTACATAGGCTGAGTGTTGGATTTTAATTTCATTCAGTTACAATATTTTTTGTAATCTACTTCAAGTAATTTTTTTCCTATTATGTACGAAAGAGTTTTACACTGTTTGATAACATTTGGTTTAGAGCACGATGCAAGAGTAGGAGGACAAAACATCCGTAAGCCTCTGTGAGACTTCAGCTAGCCAGGACTTTGGTAGACAGAAGAGATGAGATTTCTGGGATTTTTCAGCTTGCTGTGATTTACACAAAATTAATCTATTTTTATATTTCTGTCCTTGAAAAGCTTGATATGTACCTAATGAAATTAGGCTATGGGCTCTGCTAGTTCTAGTTGCCTTGCAGTCAGTTAGAAGTAGAAAAATTTATAATATTGATAAAGTTGAGCTTTCTGTTCAAGCCAGTTTCTCCAGGGAATTGAATGTTCTCTTCTCTTGAAGGAAATTGCTCCAATTTAAAGGCATTAAATGTTTAACCATTTATTACTTGTCTCACTCGCAAATACTGCCCATGGTTATGTTGTTTGTCTAGACTGACACTCTGAGAAATGGAAGTGGCTAAAAATTTTCTTAAAGATTTTCTGAAGACAAAGAAGAGCTCATTAATTGTATTGTAAGATTTTTTTTTTTCCACCTGAGCTGAAAACAGCCTGCTAAACCTGCAAAAAGACAGCTGGTTTCTGTATGTTGGTAATTGGATTTCTATACAGAGGATGAAATTTTGCTCTCATTTATGAAGACATACATTTGGAAAATATAAAGTCATCTGATTGCCTGCTGTAAAACTGGAGTGAGAGCAGATTGGATGATTTTCACAGTATTATTTGGCCCATGTCAGACAGTATACAAGTGGAAAGAGCAATAACTTGGAATAGCTTTATCTCAACTAAGAGCATTGTAAAGAAGGGAAAGCAGGAACTGCTGACTCCATGTAGAAGCAGCAGCCCTGAATGCTTTGTACAGAGTCCTGGCAGTTGCATAGCAAATCAATACCTAATAGAGATCACATAATAATACAAATCACTGTAGCATTATGTATTGAGGGTTTAACATATAGGCTGGATCTAGCAGTTGGCCAGTTTTCCTTTACTCCTTTTTGTTTGCTTATGTTAGGGATGAGTGTTGTAAGGTCTCTGTCCTGCTTTAATTATTGATCTGTCATTATTTTCAAATTTCTTAAAAATCAGTTTTGAAAAGTCGCCAATGTTCCATGGGTGAGGCAGGTTTCTAACCAGAGCAGTTGGTAGTTTTCTCACTGCTATGATCCAGTGGATAGACTGTCAATACTAAAGACCAGAGAAAAACATCTTTTCTATAGAAAAGCCTGTCCTAGAGAGTGCTGGGATCAAAAATAGTCAAGTTCGGTGTTATTTTGTATAGACACTTAGAGTGGTACCTCTTTTTCTACCAGACCCTCAAATCAAAAGGCAGCAATTTCATTTCCAGCCATGCAGTATTTTGTTACGTGTTTCAAGTTCCCTGGGGTGTAACCATCATTGTTCAGTTGTGTGCTGCTTTCTGTAGTTATGACTGCTCCAGCTCTTGCTGCATGGCTTTATTCATGCAAATGCCAGCTATTTATTCAAATGCACGCAGTGTACTATGTCCACCTGCCTTTGCCCACTGTATCCATATGTGCATAGCAGTTGGTTTGCTGAGGCTCCGTTCTAGGCTTGTTCTATTCTGCCTGAAACTTTGCTGTGTGACAGAAAAAGAAAAAGCACTAAGATAAGTATTTCTATCAGGGAATCAGAAATATTATTAAAATATAAAAAATCGTACCCCTGGTGAGTTAGTTATTCCAAGAATAATGTTTACCTTTGCTTTCTAGATATAGATTTAGAAAATAATTATAGTCAACGTCATAAAGCACCTTTTTACAGCATGGCTTCGTAAAGTGAGGGATGCTAAAGAACGCATGGACAATTATTTCTGTCTTAAAAAAATACATGCTGTGAATTGTTTTAAGATTTGGGAAAAAAATTCACTTCCGTACAGGTTTATAAAATCTAGCTCATTGTGTTTAATCCCACTGGTTTTAATTTTAAGTAATACCGCTTAAAAAGCTGAGGCAATAATCACTGAGAAAACAATTTTAAAGAAGGTCTTTAGCCTTGGGAGACTTTCTTAATGGTTGGTGTTTGCTACATAATTAAGCATTTGGCACTCACCAGGTTTTGTTTACAAAGCACTTTCTTTGTAACTTCTCCAATGGTATTAACAAGAAAACTTGCAGTTTTGAGATGCATTCTGCTCTATCAAGCAAGATAAAGCCAAATCTATGCCTCTGTCTGTTTCCTGGTTTCTACATTTGAAGTGGTCTTTTTTATAGCCATTCTGAATACAAACGCATGATGAATAGCCGGAAGAATGGGAAATTCTTGTGAGTCTTTAGCAATCCAGTATGTGCTGACATACTCTGAACAGCATGTCTGTTCCCATGTCTGGAAGACAAAGATAAAGAAATATCATTTTATTGCTCAAGTATTTTCCTTTTCTGGCTTCTATTTTCCTGACTGAAATCAATATTTCAGGGCTAATGGATGAGGACGCCTGCTGTTGCTGCCTAAAACGCTGACCTTGGCAATCAATATATTTAGCTTGGAGCATTTGTGATGTCAATTACTATGATAATACTTCAGCATTTACTGCCTGCAGAATGTCTGGGTTATTGGGTTAGAGTTCCCCTGCAACCTTATCTTTCCCACTTTCTCTCATTTTGTGCTCCAACTGCTGGGGACTCCAAACCCTCGAGCACAACGTTTTTAAGCAGTTATTTTATTAGGACTGGATGAATGGTCGTTTTTGTTTTCTAATATGTTGATCTTATTGAAAATGTAGAGTGACAAGCAAGCTGTTTTGAATAATATATTTCATTTCAACAGAAGGCTCTTAGGTGTTTTAAAATCTTTTCAAGCAGAGTTTCAAGGTTTCTAATAGCTATGAGGTAAAGTTTTCCTTAAAGGTATTATATATATATATTCAGTATTATATACTGAAGAAATAGCACACCTTTTCGTAGGAAACGCGTAAACGTTTGACTTAATTTTTCACTGTGGTCTGTAACTTATGTGAATAATTTGATTATATCTCAATGAGCTTAGTGTCACTGAGTGTTCTATTTTTTTTCCTCAAGAAATGATTTTATTCAAGAAACATCACATAGCCCAGGATTTTAACACTAGTAATTTCCAACTGCTTTCAAAATTACACCTTTCTCCTTCTCTTCTTTGTTTTGTTCAATGTGAACTGCCTAATCTGTGAGGCTTTTGTGCTCTTGCCTAAACAGAATAAGGGTAAACTGCTTTCTGTCTGTTGCACACCACTGTGTTCCTGAGCTTCTTACCAAATTGCTCAGATATAGTAAAGACCTTGACCTTGACATCAGATAGATCACTGTGACCATAAAGGCTCACAACAGATCTAAGAGATTACTGACCTCAGTCCGGAGCATCGGTAAAGTTTGTCAGCCCCTCTAGAGCACAACGGTAGATAGAACATTATAAATGATGGCTTTCTATTCATGGGGCAGTCTTGAACTGCGATGTCTAATCTTATTAGAGGAAATTAGGTCTGTCTTGGAGCTTTAAAACCTGTTTGTAGGGCTCTGGCACACAAGCTGTCAATCAACTGAAACCTGTCACTAGGGTTTACAAAGACTGGCCATAAATTGAGAAAGAATGACAGCTACTCTATATGATTGCATTGCCTTCAGATCTGTCTAAATCTGCATTTTTTGCAAATTAGGAGGAGTCTATGGTTAAGAATGTGTTAAGAATAAATGCTTTGTCTGTGAGAGTGTTGAAGACAGTTGTGAGCATTGACATTATTTGTGTTATAAGGTAGGGTTTTTTTTCAGAAGGAGCAAAGGTTGCTAAAAATGAGACTGTGAAAAAGTACCATGCCTGTGTACTTGTATCAGTGGAAAAGTTTGTTCCTCAGTCGTCTAACAACCAATACCTTTGCACACATATGGCACTGTTTAGAGGGTTTTCAAATGCTTCTTATAACTTTGAATAAGCAAGGTCTTGCCTGAAGCCCTTCAAGTGCTTTTCCATTGACTTCAATGAGCTTTGGGTTAGGATATTTGTGAATTTGGACTCTCAAAACCACTTGGACTTTTTTTATTCTCATATACTAGTAGAGAACTGAAACAAAAAAGTGAAATTACATGCTGTCAGTCAAACACGTTGGCAAAGGCAGTACAAGAACTCAGTGGCTTTGCTACCAGTTTAGTTATTTAACCACTTCTGCTCACTGAGGTATGCCCTGAGCTCCCTGGTGTTTATGGTCTTGCTGGTGATATTGCTCATACGGGAGGCAGTGATGTGATCATAGAATCATAGAATGGTTTGAGTTGGAAGAAACCTTAAAGCTCATCTAGTTCCAGTCCCCTGCCATGGTCAGGGACATCTTCCATTAGACCAGGATGCTCAAGGCCTTGTTTCCTGGATGGGAATCATGTTGGTAGCCATGAGTCACACTCAGTATCGGCACTTGTGTGCTCTGTAGGTGTCCAGACAGAACTCAGTAGCAGCCAGAGTCCAAGAAAATATTTTTTAGATGATGTATTCAGGGAAAACAGATACTGATAAGACAACAGCCTGCATGCCTGCTTCTATCCACTATGGTTTACCTCTGCCTGGACTGATAGAGGTGTCTCCACTTTGAATGCTCCTGTAATGCCCCCTTTTCAGCTTCACGATGTGCTCTTAACCGGGAGAAATTCAGCAGTGTAAAGAAGTGCCAGGGTGCAGGCTGCCTCTTGTGGAATAAACTGTTTGGGAGCTGGCAGCTCCCCTTGCAGTGGTGTTGCCTTTTCCTTGTGCTTCCCGTTCTATGGCAGTGGGAAGGACAGACCCTTCTTGGAGTTCCCCTTGACCAGGTCAGCCCTCTAGAACTCTGCATGGTTTCTTCTGCTGTACTTGTGGTAACTCTAGCAGCCTTTGTTGTAATTCGTCTGATAATTCACAATCTGTACTTCTTAATTTATTTGTTCTTCCTATCATTTTATTTTTTAGTTTCTGTCTTTTAGCTTGGGGGCAGGAACCTGTTGCTCACTAGTGGCATGCCCTGATAGATCTACTAGCTTCGAGTCCTCTGCAGTACATGAGGATGTTATTTCCTGGTGATGGATGTGTCTTTCTATTTTTTAATGACAAAAGAGCACAGTGTGTCCAACTCCATGGGGTTTTTTTAGGTTGTCAGCCCTAGGCTGAGCAAATAGCACAAAGAGAAAGCTTTCTTCTCATTGAATCCCTTCCAAGCCCAAGTGGTCATACACACAAGAAATCCTTTACTATCTGGAAAGATGAAAAAGCTGGTTTCTGATAAAACTACTTCTGCAGGTTGTTCCAGGGGTCATTCTTCTCTGTTCTCTGAGGTTATGAGAGATTCATCCTATTTCCATGCTGACAGAGTTGGCCCTGTCAGTGTTGGCTGTATGAACTAGTCGGGCATGTCAAAGGAGAAGAGAAAGCATGTACAGTTAAAGGCTACAAAACCCTGGAGCTTATTCACCTTTTTTCCCTGACCTCCATACTGATTTGATTTGAGGCTACCTCATTACTGTATTGAACATGATTTACATGGTTCATTAATTAATAAGCCAAAATGATATTAAGAAGCCATGAGTGCACTGCTAACTAATGGGTCTGTCAAGTTCTTACGGCAGTCTTTAGGGATAATGCCCAAGGGGCAGAATTTAGATTAATTCCATTCATATCAACTGCCACTACCTGAAAGGTATGACTTATCTGATGAGTTGCAATAGGTTATAAGCCACTGTGACCAAGTCCTAAATTAGGCAAAGAAATAAACTCTAAACTCTGCTAACCTGAAAGGCCTTGATAAAATCTGTCAGACTTAGGAGCACAATCCTCAACTTTGTCACAGAATCATAGAATAGTTAGGGTTGGAAAGGACCTTGAGATCATCTAGTTCCAACCCCCTGCCATGGGCAGGGACACCTCACACTAAACCATGCCACCCAAAGCTCTGTCCAACCTGGCCTTGAGCACTGCCATGGATGGAGCATTCACAACCCCCCTGGGCAACCCATTCCAGTGCCTCACCACCCTTACAGTAAATAACTTCCTCCTTATGTCCAATCTAAATTTCCCCTGTTTAAGTTTTAACCCATTATCCCTTGTCCTATCACTACAGTCCCTAATGAAGACTCCCTCCCCAGCATCCTTACAGGATCCCTTCAGATATTGGAAGGCTGCTATGAGGTCTATATGTAGTGTTCTCTTCTCCAGGCTGAACAGCCCCAACTTTCTTAGCCTGTCTTCATACAGGAAGTGATGCAGTCCCCTGGTCATCCTCGTGGCCCTCCTCTGCACTTGTTGCAACAGTTGCATGTCCTTTTTATGTTGAGGACACCAGAACTGCACACAATACTCCAAGTGAGGTCTTGCAAGAGCAGAATAGAGGGGCAGGAGCACCTCCCTCGACCTGCTGGTCACACTCCTTTTGATGCAGCCCAGGATACGGTTGGCTTTCTGGGCTGCAAGCGCACACTGCCGGCTCATGTTCATTTTTTCATCAACCAACACCCCCAAGTCCTTCTCCACAGGGCTGCTCTGAATCTCTTCCCCACCCAACCTGTAGCTGTGCCTGGCATTGCTCCGACCCAGGTGGAGGACTTTGCACTTAGCATGGTTAAACTTCATAAGGCTGGTATCAGCCCACCTCACAAGCGTGTCAAGGTCCCTCTGGATGGCATTCCTTCCCTCCAATGTATCAACCGAACCACACAGCTTGGTGTCATCGGCAAACTTGCTGAGGGCGCACTCAATCCCACTCTTTATGTCACCAACAAAGATGTTGAACAAGACCGGTCCCAACACCGATCCCTGAGAGACACCACCGGTCTCCAAGTGGATATTGAGCCACTGAGCACCACTCTTTGCATGCGGCCATCCAGCCAGTTCTTTATCCACCGAGTGGTCCACCTATCAAATTGATATCTCTCCAATTTAGAGACAAGGATGTCATGTGGGACAGTGTCAAATGCTTTGCACAATCCAAGTAGATGACATCAACTGCTCTGCCCCTATCCATCAGTTGCATAGCCCCATCATAGAAGGCCACCAGATTGGTCAGGCAGGATTTCCCCTTAGTGAAGCCATGCTGGCTGTCACCAAGCACCTCGTTGTTTTTCATGTGTCTTAGCATGCTTTCCATGAGAATCTGCTCCAAGATTATGCCAGGCACAGAGGTGAGACTGACTGGTCTGTAATTCGCCGGCTCATCCATTTTCTCCTTCTTGAAAATAGGGGTTATCTTTCCCTTTTTCCAGTCATCAGGAACTTCACCTGACTTCCACGATTTTTCAAATATGATGGACAGTGGCTTAGCAACTTCATTTGCCAGCTCCTTCAGGACCCATGGATGGATTTCATCAGGTCCATGGATTTGTGCAGGTTCAAGTTCTCTAAGATGGTCTTGAACGAGATCCTCTCCTACAATGGGCCCAGGGTCTTCATTCTCACAGTCCCTGTGTCTGCCTTCCAAGACTTGGGTGGTTTGGTTGGAGCATTTGGCAGTGAAGACTGTGGCAAGGAAGTCATTAAGAACCTCAGCCTTCTCCAAAGCCAGGGTAGCCAGTTCTCCTGATAGCTTCTGGAGAGGGCCCACATTGTCCCTAGTCTGTCTTTTATTTGCCATGTACCGATAGAATCCCTTCCTGTTACCTTGCACATCCCTAGCCAAATTTAATTCTAAGTGGGCCTTAGCTTTCCTAACCTCGTCCCTAGCTTCCTGGACAACATCCCTGTATTCTTCCCAGGCCGCCTGTCCTTGCTTACATCTTTTATAATCCTTTTTTCCCTCTAGGTTTCCTCAGCAGCTCCTTCTCCATCGAAGGATTTCTCCTGGCCTTCCTGCTGCACTTCCTTCTAGTCGGGACGGAACACTCCTGAGCTTGTAGATCTAGTTTAGATCTTTAAAACACCTCTTATACAAAAAGATATGCTGTTGCTAAGATTAATGAGGTGGTTTTATGTTTTAATTCCCAAACAGAGCAAGAAGTCTATGTGTGACAGTACTGTCCACATAGACAGAATTCTATGTGTACAGTGTGACTGAGCTTTTATTCTTACAGGCTGTACGGGGATCAATGGCATTTCATAGAATCATAGAAACACTGAATCATAGAATGCTTTGGGTTGAAAGGTACCTTCAAGATAATCTACTTCCAACCCCCCTGCCACAGGCAGCGACACTTTGCACTAGACCAGGTTGCTCAAAACCCCATCCAACCTGGCCTTGAAGAATTCCAGGGATGGGGCTGCCACAGCTGCTCTGGGTAATCTGTGCCAGTGCCTCACCATGCTCACAAGGAAGAATCCTTTGCATCTACTATACATCTCCCCTCTTTCATTTTAAAGCCACTCTGCCTTGTCCTGTCTCTACATGTCCTTGTAAAAAGTCCGTCTCCAGATTTCTTGTCGACCCCTTTAGGTACTGGAAGGCTGCTGTGAAGTCTCATTGGAGCCTTTTCTTCTCCATTCTGTAAAAGCCCAGCTCACTCAGCCTGTCTCCATAGGAGAGGTGGCCTAGCCCTCTGATCATCTTACTAGCCTCCTCTGGACTTGTCCTTCTTATACTGGGGACTTCAGAGCTGGATGAAGGAGTGCAGGTGTGGTCTCATGAGAGCAGAGCAGACGAGCAGGATCACCTCCTTCAACCTGCTGGCCATGCTCCTTTTGGTGCAGCTCAGGATATGATTGGCTTTCTGGGTTGCAAGTGCACATTGTTATCTTACGTTGAGCTTCTCATCAACAAACACTCCCATGTCCTTCTCCTTAGGGCTGCTTTCAGTCTGTTTCAGGAGGAACAGAAACCTGGAGAAGAGGTAGAAAGCAACATGAATAACTTCCAGCCAACTGTACTGAAAGCTCAGCATAGTTAATTTGTTTTGAGTCACTAGGGTTAGGTAAGTTGAAATATGCATCTCCTCTTGCTTTAATTTACCACCATTCGCATTACAAAAGAATAACATTTGCTTGGAAAACGTTATTTTGTTCAGTGGGGCAAATAAGTATTAATGCTGACACAGTAATGGCTCAAAAGGCATTATATTATTTGCTTGTTTTTTGGAAGTGCCTACAGATGCCCTTTAACGCCTCAATACTAGCTGTTATAAACGCAAAATAAATATCAGTCCTTCCCTCAATGACCTAGTGATTTTAACATGCAGTGAGAGATGAAAAACAGTGAGAGGAATAGAAAATGAGAAGAGACAGATGAAATAGTGTGCTAAGTAAACAGGTAGCTATTACAATTGCATTGATTCAGGCTTATCAGGGAAATGGAAGAAGCAAGAGAGCTGGAACCATCCTTCAATAGCTTTGCCTAGTGTTACTTGTACTCCTGCCTCATGAGAGAGGAAATGCTGCACTATAGTTTATCTGCCCATCAGCAGCCCAACTGTGTCTGATGCTGAACTGGTGTTTCATATACTTTAACAATAAGAAAGGTTGCATCCAATGTCTGTGACCAAAATCTAGATAAAGTACAGGCATGAGTGAGACCATATAAAACAAGAAAGTTTTGGCTTGGTTTTTGGCTTGGTTTTTGGCTTGGTTTTTGGCTTGGTTTTTGGCTTGGTTTTTGGCTTGGTTTTTGGCTTGGTTTTTGGCTTGGTTTTTGGCTTGGTTTTTGGCTTGGTTTTTGGCTTGGTTTTTGGCTTGGTTTTTGGCTTGGTTTTGGGTTTTAATTTGTTTTTTGTTGTGTTTGGTTTTGTTTTTTAGCTAATGCTACTTTTCCATTAGCAGAAGTAAAGTAGAATTTGGAATGAGATTGAGTCCACCTCCATTTTTGATGTCTCCTGAAGCAGTCCTCCTGAAGTAAGTATCCAACTTCCATGTTGGTTGATGGAGGCATCGTGGTTCCTCTTTGGAGGAAGACCCTACTTGATGTAGGTTGTGAATTCTTTGATACCAAAGATATGAAGAAATCCCATGGCTTTGCCATCCTTCTCTGGTTTTATTTGAAAGAAGTGATACTATTACATCTAATCTCTGAGGTGAAAATGAAGCAAAATTAAGGCACACTTTGTATGTTCAGGGCTGTCCAGATTAGTTCTAAATATTTTGGTTCCTGAGCAAGGACTCCTGGAGCTCTGGAGCCTTCTTCCTTACCCATGCCTTACCCGTTAAAGAGTAAGTCTTTAATAGTAGCCATATTTTCTATCTGAATAACTAGAGAAAAGAAAGATGTGGTGACTTGGCTTTGTGAGCTCTGCAGCTGAGTGGACAATGCTCTATTTGTGCAATAAAGCTCTGTGGCTAACAGCTACAGTTTTGACACCTAAGGCTTGAAAATACATTTTAAAATTGCTCGTATCTATCTTTCAGAGTGAAGGTAGGCTATTCCATGAATATGTGGTTTATTTAGCCATATGGTGAGCACAGGGCTAAATTGTTTCTAAATTGTTTGATACATCTCAATTGTTTAATACATCTACATTTCTACATTCTTAATTACCAAAGGCAGTGGAGTGTGATGTATTCCTAGTACAAACTTAGGTCTGATTCATATTGGTGCTCCTGGATGAATAATATCCAGTGTTCCCATTGATGGATGTTTTCCAGCCATCGGAGAAGAGTGATACATTTCTGAGGATTTTCACTGCTTGGTAATTTCTGTAGTAATTGCACAGTTACCAAGAGAGATAACTGCTGGCTTCCAGATGTTACTACTGTGGTCAGGGACACTAGCTCCAACTCTATTTAAATTCTTCTCTGAACCTTCCTTTTCATTAATTAAAAATTATGAAAGTAGTTTCTACATTTAACTTCACAAAGGAAAGACAAGAAAAAGCTGTTTTAAAAGCCTGATTGATTCTGAGCATTATGAAAGTGTAGTGAGGGTAGCTATCTAACAAAGTGTGCTTAGTGGACACTTAGAAAACTCACATACTAGAAGAGAAAGCAGAACTGAGAGTACTCTACTTTTTGCATAATTCACACATAAAAAGCATAGGGAGCAAACAAAAGCACGCTTCACCATTCCAGCAGTATTAACTGTCCAGAACAGACAGTTTTTCAGCCGCTCTCTGCATGGTATGTCTCCGGAAAAAGAAAACTGAGGGGCACTCTGCAAAGTAATGCAGAGGAAGTGTTGCCAGTTCATTGTGCTTCCTTGCATGCCTGAAGGCGCTCTGTGTGAGAACATTTGCAAGAATAGCCCATATGTTAATGACTCACTAACCTCAAAGCCAAGTCTACATGCTATAAACCATCAGTATTACCTTTCTCTTGTGCATTGTATTGCTGCCTGAACAAAACCCATCATTTCAGAAAATGACAGGTACAAGTATTGTATCAAGATGCAAACTATAAAAATGTCAGCTCATACATTTACCAGACAGCCATTAGGAGAAAACCTATATGCCTATATGTACTGAAATCAAGATAAAAATAATACATAAATGTATCCACAAGCCACTAGTATGATGTTGTATTAGAATGAAAGATGCTTGAAAAACATTAAGAATAACAAAGCAGATTCTTTCTGCCCGTAAAAAGCTTTGCACAACACAGGAGGCCTTCATGACTGCTGGAAAATATGAGAAAGGTAAGAATGATAGAATCATATCACCCAGACATTTTGAAATGAGGTTTTTTGTTTTCATACTGTAATTGGGATGTATATTGGATTTGTGTGAGTACTGTAAAGCTAACATATCTGTGTGATAGGTGAATAATCTGGTACTTTGTATCTTCCAGTGATTTTCTTGTGGTTTTTAATTTTCTTTAGTCATTTCCTTGTCTCTTTTTTGTTACAATAGCTTTGATAGTTTCCCATATATATTGCTTCTTTATCCTGCTGCTAACCCTGAAAGGGATTGACAGGCCCCCTGTCTGGCTTGTTAAGCTCTTGAAGCTTGCTGCATCCTGCATGTAGCATGTTTCTGATTATGCCAGCAGCACAGCCGTTTGAGCTCACAGCTGCTGTAGTGCTGCCACATTAACATACTCACAAAGCACAGCAAGCCTTTCGTGTAGGTTTGAAAATCAGATTTCTCATGTCTAGAGGGCAATCTGTAAAATAAAATATCCTAACATGAGGTAGTCCTGGAGCTTCACTGAGATATGCATTTATCAGTGTATTTAACAAGGCATTAAGAATGCCTCAAGGCTGAGTGACAAAAAGGGGCATCCTTGCCTCAACCCATTGTCGCTTCCCACTTCCCCTCTCCCCCGCACCACCCTCGCCTCCACATGTGATAAGGCACAACATATGTTTCTTCTTAGACTTGTCTGCAAAAATATTAAACCTTTAAAAGACACATCAGTTGCAGACATTAACTGGTCAGAAAACAAATATCAGCTGTACCTCTTTGTGGTCATATTAAGACACTTGGATCTTAATAACCTTGCAGATACCCTTTGAGGTGGAAATAATCAAGACAGAGATAATTGAATTTTTTGATAAAATTAGGAGCCTGATTGGGTCAGCAGAAACCCCACTGTCCTGGGTTCAGCAGTAGCAGTCATTTTTCTCCTTAGTAGCTGGTGCAGTGCTGTGTTTTGACTTTCAGCCTGGGAACAGCACTGATAACACCGATGTTTTCAGTTACTGCTCAGAATGTTTTGGTTTGACCAAGGACTTTCTGAGCCTCATGCTCTGCCAGGGAGGAGGGGAAGCTGGGAAGAAGCAGAGATAGGACACCTGACCCAAACTGACCAAAGAGGTATTCCATACCACAGCACATCATGACCACTATATCAACTGGGGGCAGTTACCTGAAAGGGTTAGATCAGTGCTTGGTCAGGCTGTGTATCAGTCAGTGGGTGGTGAGTGGTTGTATTCTCTTCCCTTGTTATTTCCCTTATCATTATTATTATTGGTGGCAGCAGCAGTGGTTTGTGTTATACCTTAGCTACTGGACTGTTCTTATCTCAACCCGTGGGAGTTACATTTTTAGTATTCTCCTCCCCATCCCTCCAGGAGTGGGGGGGAGGGGGGGGGAAAGGGGAGGGGGAGTGAGAGAGCAGCTGCATGGTTCTGAGTTACCAGCTGGGCTTAAACCATGACACCCACTCAGCTGTTTGTTTGCAGGGGTCTGTTGGTAATTTCTGTTTTGTGTGTTGAGGGTGGGTCTTTTTTTTGTGTGTGTGTGTGTTGTTTTTTTTTATTTTTAAATTTAAAAATTTAAATTCTTTCCTTCTCTCTGATATGGACAAACTCATTTTTTTTCACCTCCAGCTACACTGAAAATTTAGCTTTGAAGCTAGTATGCAGGAATCATCAGCTTGGCAGTCAAGAGAAAGAAATAGGAGTGGGGAGCAGGGAAGGATCGACTGTAGCTCATAATGAAGAGGGGACTATGACAATCCTCTTCCAGACGTTTGTCCTACCACTTTGCTGGGAACAGTCGTGTTAGAGGTGAACCTTGCAGGAGTGCTAATGAGTTGCATTGGCAGCAAGAACTGGGCTCTGCAGCAGAATGAGAATATAAATTCATACGACCTGAGATACAAAGAAAATGGGATTGTGTATATGGGACAAAATGACTTTTTAGCAATTTGGGCTCATTTCTACCTGTGCTTGTTCACTCACTTGCAAATGATTTCCTTAGGGCCTGAATTTGGAGAATCAAATTTGATCAAATTTCATCCGATGGTGGAATTCAGTCAAATAACCAGTTTTTCCACAGTCAAAACTGTTGTCCCAGAAGAAGGAGGGTTTAAGCTTGATGAAATTGCAGGATTTCAATTCTGACAAAATGTCTGGTGTGAGCAAAAATATGGAAATATGGCTTGCATTAACTTTTGAGAAGTCCTTTTCACTTTGCTTTTGTTTTGAAGAGCAGCCTTAAAAAAAAAAAAAAAAAGAAAAAAGATATTTTTCAGAGTGGTTTCAAACAGCCCCTAAAGGAAAAAAATGTTAGGTTGAGTAGCAGGACTTAGCACTGGCTTGCAAGGGTCTATGGAGATGAGACCAGGTTTCTTACTGGGCCCGCATGAAGGTTCTAATAGCTTTGCTTTGCTCACTTACCATCAACATGGCTGAAGCAATTGAGTTTGATTATGGCTGAAGGAGGGGATCCCCACAGAAGAAGCAGGAAATGTAAAGGCTTTTAAATCTAGACTGTACAAATATTTTTAATAGAGTCAAGGATGATGACAAATTTACTAAGGCTTGAACAAGAGTAGAGGCCTGAGAAAAACATCCACAAGAAGAAAAGCATTGGTAATACTCCGAATTACATATTCAGTAAGTTGAATCCGTTTTTATCAGGGCTACAATTATGCAAACTATTTTATGTAGTTTGTTAAGATGATTCTGCTTTCTTATGCTATAGTAAGGTGTCTTACTAAGATCAATTGCCTGGATTTTACTTTGAAAAGGGACCATAGTAAGCAGTACCTTCGCCTAGTTTCATGCTAGGAATTGTGGGAGGAATCTACTCCTAAATTAAAGTCTATGACAGAGGATGTTTTGGATGCTTCATTTTCCCCAATTTGTGGGTTAAATTGGGAGCTATCAACAGACTGATGAAAGTCTCTGGAATTAAATATTTACCTCTTGCTAATGCAGCAGAGTCAGCAGGGTGTAGGCCACAGAATGGAGCACATCCTGTGCCTGCTTAACTGATGGTTCATAGTCCGTCTCCTGCAGCCTTCAGCCCCATGGCCTGGAACCCCGGCACTGACCATAGCTTGCTTTGCTACATCCTGCTCTCCAGTTGCCTCTTGTTGTCTTGTACACAGCTTCTCTCTTATATCACATCCAAAGGGCTCAGTCTTCTGTTCTGGTAAAGAATAACGCTTCTGATGTTAAGTAGCTCTTAGAAAACATCAAAGAGTTTTTTGTTATCTATCTTACTGCTTTTGCTGGACACCTAACCTAGGGGACAGTGAGTATCTTTTAGAAGTGCCTGTCTCACTCCACTGACTAGGCCAGGCACCTGCTTTTTTGTAGACAGATAAATTTAGTTGCAAAAATGCCACCAAAGGTCAACTGATGTTTTATGTCTTACTGCTTTAACACATTTGTACTAACAGATCTTACGAATCAGTGCAAAGGCAAGGTCCAAAATAACAAAACCAAGCTTTGCATTGAATTTTTTGTTACAGTACAATCCTGGCTTTCTCAGTCTTGTTGTTTTTTGTTTTTTTTTTTTTTTTTACTTGGAGTGATTTATCTTGAGGTTATACACTGCAGATGTATTTGCCTACCTATACTTCACCATAAGAAGATCATTATGAACCTAACTATACCCTTGGTGTCAGAGCAATCCAAATTGCTCTTATCTAAAGAAAAAAAAAAGCAGTAAAAAAAAAAAAAAGGGGGGGGTTTTAACTTCACTTACCTATATCAGTACATTTCTCTAACAGTATGTCATTTTCCTTTCCAAGTGCACTTTTGTTTCCAATATTGAAGATTAGATTTATAAAAGGGATCCATTTCAATTATCCCTTTACATTTACAACTCAATTTTAAGGATGAAACTTTCTACCAAGCAAAACCATAGGCAGGTACTCCATGAGCACAAATGTTAGTATACATCAGTATTCTTTTTTTCCAACAGGATAAAAATAGGAATAATATACTGAGTACAATCAGATAGGTGTGCTTTAAGATGAGGACAAGGCTACAGGGTGTTGCAAGCTTGGAAACTGATCCAGCTAGGGAACATTGTGCTATAGTCAGGAAAAAAAAGCTGTTGTTGCTTGGAAAAAATGACCAATTGCAGAACTTCAGGTTAGTAGTGCAAATCATTTGTGCAGGCTGGGTCACATAATCCCTCAAGACTCATATGTCCTGTCCCCATCCTATAATTAGTTGCATGTCTCTCACACATGTTAACTGTAGGCATCTTTTGAAATACAACTGGACATAGAGCAGGTACAATACCAAAAGAAGGGAAATGCAGAAAGGAACTCTTCATCCCAGCTGTTCTGTGAATAGCTGCTCTCTGGTTTAGCATTATGGAAACCAGGTCCTTAGACTAATTGGATTAATTTGACCACTTGACCTTATATGACAGAAAAATAATTGTATGCTAACACTTCACCTGTTGAATCGTCATACATATGCTGCATATACAAGACCCCAAGTATTCTCAAGGACTCTCACTGAAGTCTGTCTTATGAAATCACTCTAAAATGTGATTCAAAACAGGCAGTAGTTGGAGATACTGTTCAGAGATGCTTTCTGGAGTGTAATCAAATGAACATTTCCTCAGAAATCCTCACACTTCCTTCAAGTAATCACTAATAATTTTTTCAAATGGAAACAGTATCACCTTTCAGCTAGTTTCTACTCTTTAATGAAGACTTTAAGGTACAGGCATTTATGCATAATAACACATCCTTTCTCATCACCTATGTAAATTCAGGGATGAGCTGTGGAAATCAAACAGAAATAATATGTTGGACCCCCAAAAGAGAATAATGTTTTATGGAAACAGATGGTTCTATCCCAAATTCAAGAATTATTTCCAAATACGAAGAGTGAGTGTCTCAATTCCTAAAGCAAATACTCTCAGATGAATTAAACTGTGCAGGAACTAGAACTGTTCAGCTGGCCAGCATTTTCTACCATCTACAGTGGAAAAGAAAAGCTCTGTTCATCCCGAGTATAATGTGAACAAGAGTACGGTGAAAACTTTTTCTCCTTGGTGGCACAGGTGCAAATAGCTGTTGCTGTGTACTAAAGCTATGACTGAAAGGAGATTCTCTTCTAAGTGGATGGACGGAACAGTCACAGATGTATAAAGAAAACAAATCCATTTATTCTTTATAGCTGGTCAGTTTTCCTATATACACAAAACATAAGATATTAATTAAATTCAGATTAATTAAATTCACCTCAAATTCACTTGCACTAGTAGTAGAGGGCACACTATATTGCATTCCCTCCTCAGCGCGGGTGGGCAATCTGCGCACCCTGCTTGGAGAGTTTTAGTCTTAAAATACAGTTACAATATTGTTTCACACTTAGCCTTTGCAAAACTTCCTTTGCTTTGAAGAGTTTTCTAAGTTACTAGCCTTATGACTGGCTGTGTCTAGGCTTCTCCTTACTCTTACGGTCCGGTTTGACACAGGAGACAAATGGAGAGGGTTGCGGTCAGTTTGTATTACCCATGTAGAAGGAGGTTACTTTTGTCTTAGAGTTTACAGTCCACTTGCATTTTATTATCTGATGTTACACAGAACAAAAGCCAGCAGAGCCATTGGAAAGCCTCTCACCAGCTTAAAAAACCCCTCAGATCTGGGCCTGTACATTTTCATGCAATGTGTCGATTTATGAATCCATGGACAACTGATTTCATAGAATCATAGAATAGTTAGGTTTGGAAAGGACCTCAAGATCATTGAGTTCCAACCCCCCTGCCATGGGCAGGGACACCTCCCACTTTGTTTTTGTATAGTTAATCTGAACAACAAAACTCAACACAATATGGCAGTTCAGAGAAAATGGAGTAAAAGCTTTGAATTATTTATGAAAAAAAAAAGATTATATATATATATATATATATACAGGGCTGTGCTCCCTTCTTCTCCGATAAAGATTGGCTCTGGTGCAGAAAATTCCCTAAATTCCTGCATAATAAGCAATATTGTTGCTATCAGAATTTGAATGAGTCTTGCAATACTTTTTTTGTTGTTGGTAAAAAGTATTAGAAGACACATGAGAGAGTAACAGCTTTATGAAGGCAGGGCACAAGTCTGGGTCAACTGTGGGAGAGAAAAAATAGAGAGCAGAAGAGGCAGTATGTGACTGAAAAACAAATAAAACAACTGCAGGCAATTTGTTCTGTTTCCTAAAGAAATTCTGGAGGATTTGACCCTTTGCAAATCTGTCACTGTTAGATGGGGATTGCAGTGCATTCTGCTCAGTGAGGCCTACAACAGGAGCAAGATGTTTTCATTTCTCATGCATAAGCAGTAAAGAGATAATGATTAGGCTAGAACCTTGGGTAGTGTCCCTCTCCAGACATGGTCCACTGATGAAAGGAATGCATATTCTGAAGCCTAGATGATTTTGATATATCTACATAGTTGTAGGCTGCCTGACCTCTTACTCTTCCCACAGTAAAAATAGAACTTTTTTTTTTCTTTTGTATTTCAAAGTCTGATGGTTTTGCAAAAAAAAGCAGAGCTAAAAATCCTGCATATTTTCTCCCCATTTTCCAAGCCCCTTTGCTTTTTGCCATGCACTTACAGTGATGCATCCCATGTGGCTCTGCTGCATGCCATGATACAAGACAATACTTAGCACTGTTAGCAGTCAAGATGGGCCACATCATAGTTTGTTCTCCAAGTGTGTTACCAAGCACCTTAATCTCCTGCTTCAGAATTCTAAATAATTTTAAATTAATTTTTAAGTTATAGAGTGGTAAGCATAACAGGGAACTCCACATTTCCATGTTAGGGCTGATTTCCATGTGATTGCTGCACCTAAGCAAGCTTGTTTAAAACTAACTCAGGGATCTGGGTACCAGATGCACCATTACTGAGGTGAAGGTCAGATGAGCAGCTGTCTTCCTGAACCACCCAGTCTCATCACAGTCACCTTGATTATGTTTCAGACCTGTCCCATCCTGCCTGGAACCCTTCTCTTCTCAGGGAGGGGCATTCTCAGGGTCCATTTAAGGCAGGTTTGTATTGCTGAGCTGTGGAAAAAACAGTCAGTACAGAGGCAAAGGACAGAGCCTGTATTAAGAAAGCATTCTTTCTGGGTTTGGTGCCCCATATTTGAGATTGAAACCATGGTATTTTGAACTATGACTCACCAGTTTTGCTTTATTGTTGATAGTCTGTGGTTGGTAAATTTTGAGTATAATCAGTCAGGCAGCTATATGCAAAGTAAAGCTAAACCGATAGTGTTTATTTTCTGCACAGAGTAAGAATAGATAAGGTAATGAGACTTTTTCATGTCCAAAAGCACGTAAATTAATCTGACATTACAGTTATAGTCATTGCACATATGCACACAGAAAGCACGGCTGCCTGCTTTTGTTTATATTGTTTCCCATGTAGTTTGTGTATTGCTGGGATTTTTTTTTTTATTATTCAGGTGGATGCACCATGCTGGCACCCTGCAACAGAGATCAACCATCTCGTGAGACCCAGAGAAATCCCTGAGCTCAACCAGGGGAGATAGCCTGAAGGGATTCAGTGTGGTCACATAGAGCAGCGGGAGAGAAATCTCCCCTGCAGTGTCCTGCTGTGGATAATACCCTTCTGTGATAATCTCATAATCCCTAACCTATGACTTGCCTCTGATCTCCTCTCACTCCAAATTATTTAGACTTCAAGTAAGAGGAAATTTAGAGAAGAACAATTATGAAAAGCTGTTTCCATTAAGCTTCTAAAACGTTTTTAGCCAGTTTAACAGAGCAGTTAATGAGAGCAATAAACGAGAACTTGGAAGGGTAGTGTAGATGTCTTTAATCTCTCTGCTCTGTTTTTCTTATCTCCACCACATCTGCTGAAGCAAACAAGCAAACAAGATGCGTTTTCAGTATGCACTTAACACTTTTAATGCTATAGTTGAAATAGTAGAGAAATGTCTTATTTTCATGTTGAGTTGAGCTGTAACTGATGTGATATGTATGACAGGAACTACTCCCTCCACATACACACAGACAGACTTGTAAATGATAGATTTGGTTACTAGATCCACTTTACCAGCATTTTTTGGACAAAAAAAAAAAAAAAAAAGGGTTATTCTATTACAGTCCTGCAGTAAGCCTGTTCTACAACAGTGAGGAGACAGTTCGTATATCCTTTCTCGTTCTTCCTTTTTTTATGGATTTCGAAGATAATTTCAAGTTAAAATAACCTGAAGCATAAAAGAGACTTGCATTGGCTACTTAGTCTTTAGGAGCAGATATAATTGTTATGGGGTTTCTTATTTTGTTATTAACAAAGCCCTAAAATATGGATTATGCTGCTTTAGGTATCTACTTTAATTCAGCTCCTGGGTAAAAGTGAACTTTTACATAGCATTTTTGTTTATTATTTTTAAAATGAAATATTTAAAATGTTTACCCTTTGAAAAACAGTCCCCTTCATCTCTACATTGAAGTACTGCACTTTGTTTTGTTCTGTTGGTGTTTCTTTATAGCACAAAAAAAAAGAGACGAAAAATAGGCATATTCCAAAAATAATAACAGCAACAACAATAATGATAATAAATTATTTTTCATGAATATTGGAAAACTAGAATTAAGCAAGACTTGTAAAAACAAACATTGTAAGAATATTTGAAAGAAGAAATATCACAAAACAGGGTTAGGATTTTTTTTTTTTCAGTTTAACAGAAACGAGGGAAACTAGCTTGTCAGAGAAATACATTTGAAATTCATTACACATATCATTGAATAACTTCCTTTCTCTTTCCAGGCTATTTTCTATTTGAACTGCACATTTTGGGGGTGATAGTTCTTTTTTTACTGATATTTCCACTCAGTGCTGTGATCTGAGCTGGGGTCTCAAGCTGTTGCAGTAAGATAATTTGCAACAGGTAAAATGACAAACATCTATCACTATCTCCAGCAGTTTTTTTGCAAGGCTATCAACAAAGCTATTGAAAACTGTCCCAACTGCTTGGCTTTTGAAGGTAGACTGAATTTTTTACAATATTTTGTATGATGATTTTTGTAAATCTTACTATCATACAAAAATACACTATTGTATTAATAATTGGAGTAACTTCCGTCATTTTGCAAATCCAAAGCAATAAATATGTCACCACAACTAAAAATGTAATTTACTTAATGGCATAACATTCTTGTAAAGTCACTAATACTCTGGATTATGTCCCTTTCTTGCTGTTATATTAGAGCTGTTATATAAAAATGCACTGTTGACTTTGCAGGAAAATATCATTAGAAGAGAGTGCTTTATCTTATTTAGTCCTTTGAAGGCTCCTTTCCAGCTGTACCTAGTTTACTATAGCTGTATTCTACCTTTCCTAAAGCAAAAGTAATTAAACTACATTCAAGATTTGCAGAATCTTATATTTCAAAAAGAACCTTCTTTTGCTTAGAATGGCCTTATTGTCACTGTGTGATTGAAAAATGATCTGAAACACTTTATCAAAGATCAAACAAATGCAAACTGCACTTACCATTTGGCCTGGGCTGAGTCATCCCACCATATACTGGGCTCCTGAGCTCAGTATGACTCCTGATCAGAGCTGGAGTGTGGCACCTGCAGGTTTAATTAGACTGCAACATGTCTGTATAACCGAGTTTGAGTTTAGCAATAGGTAGGTATTGTGATGGCCTTGCTCTTTTGTTGCTATGGTAAAGATTGGGCTTTTTAAAAGCACAAAATAAATTAAGAGTAACCATGATAAAATAGAAGAGATGGTTGATGTGGAGCTTATGAAGTCTAATTTAAAACGGGAGCTTCTATTTGAGATTCCAGACTCCAGTGTGAATGTAGTGCTGGGTCCCCTCACTACTGTCTTTCTACTGCCATATTTGGCTGAAATTCAATGGGTGACACAGCTCTAATAATGGAAAGTCATTAGTCTGAGGAAATCTCATTCAAATGAAACTAAGTGGGGCAATGCAATAGCTAAAGCTTGCCAGGGTAAGTTTTGTCTGACTTCAGGGACCTGGAGCTCAGAGCAGTGGAATTTCTCCCTGGGGCAGAACAAAGGAATTAAATGTCATTTTACCACCCTTTAACCGAAAGTCATTTCAAATTTGAGGACTTTTTGCAGGAGAGAAGGCAGTGCTTCTCTCAAAGTAGGATTAGCCAAGGGAGAAGAAAAATGCCTGCATGAAGAGGAGAGTGAGCAAGTGAGATAGTAAAGAATATTCATAAAAGGCTCCAAAGGACAACTACCGCCCCGAATCACAGTTTGGATAGAAAAGGCAAAAAGATTCTGACATATACAAAAAAAAAAAAAAAAAAAAAATGGGGAAGGAAACGAGGCATGTTTGTTCATTATTTTGTCTAGTTCTGTATCCTTCCTGTGCTAACTCATGTAGAGGATAATTGTATTTAGAAATGGATATACATCTTGGGCATCTGTTAACTTTCAACTGTCCTGTATCACTGAAGAGTAACATGTAAATCCAGCATGCTGCAGGCTAGATTTAAAAAATTCAGTGTGTTTAAATCACTGTGGTGTCTTGAAGCTTAGGACAGCCTAGGAGAGTCTAGGGGCCATTTAGCCCCATTTCCATGGAGAGATAACAGATATCCATATTTTATCCAAGAATTGTTTCAGAGGTGCCAAGGATGGAACAAAGACCAGCAGACCAAGAGATCAAACTCATATATCTGTCCTTGAGGTCCCCATACAACAATCTGACTAGTGTTCAGCTAGTGCTAGCCCCATCAGAGCTGAAACAATAACAGAGAAAAACAGGAGAAATACATGTTCATAGTAGTAAGTGATTACATTCTTCTTAAATGCTTGGCCTCAGACCAGAAATTTTCACTTAAATGATACATTGAAATGCCACTTTCCCCACTGCTGCTAGTTAATTAACAAAAGCCTCATACTGGTATGCAAAGAGTGAACAGTTGAAAAAATGTACACATGTTGAGGTTTTTTTTAAGATAGTTCTGTCAGAAATGAGAGTTTCACTTAATAAAAATTAGCTCTGAGCTGGCCTTAAGGTTGGATGCGGCCTTGAGCAACCTGGTCTAGTGGAGGGTGTCCCTGCCCTCTTTGCAAGGTGTTGGAGCTGAATGATCTTTAAGGTTCCTTCCAGCCCAAACCCTTCTATGATCTTATGATTCTATGAAATTTTATGGAAAAGCTCCATTGAGCTTGCTTTTTTCCATCTTCTACAAAGATTTTTCCTACTAATTTGTGACCCCACTTCCCCATCTACTATTCCTTCTCAGCGATCTGAGCTGGTTTAAAATCTTGTAATACAGATATCAACACCGAAGAGGAATCATTCATAGAGGAAAGAAATGCTGAATCATAGAATCATAGAACAGTTAGGGTTGGAAAGGAACTTAAGATCATCAAGGTCCGAACCCCTGCCATGGGCAGGGACATCTCACTCTAAACCATGTCACCCAAGGCTCTGTCCAGCCCGGCCTTGAACACCGCCAAGGATGGAGCATTCACAACTTCCCTGGGCAACCAGTTCAGGTGCCTCACCACCCTTACAGTAAAGAATATCCTCCTTATGGCTAATCTAAACTTCTCCTGTGTCCTGGGTTCAGCAGTAGCAGTCATTTTTCTCCTTCACAGTAGCTGGTGCAGTGCTGTGTTTTCGACTTTCGGCCTCGGAACAGCGCTGATAACACCGGTGTTTGTAGTTAGGGCTTAGAATGTTTTGGTCTGACCAAGGACTTTCTGAGTTTCATGCTCTGCCAGGGAGGAGGGGAAGCCAGGAGGAAGCAGAGACTGGACACCTGACCCAAACTGACCAGAGAGGTATTCCTTACCACAACATGTCATGACCAGGATGTAAAAACGGAGGGCAGAGACCCAGAAGGGGGGGAGGGGTGGGGGGGTGCACTGCGTAATCGGGCTTGATATCGGGTGGTGAGCGATTGTATTCTTTCCTTGTATTTGCCTTGTCATTATTATTATTGGTGGTAGCAGTAGTGGTTTGTATTATACCTTAGTTACTAAACTGTTCTTATCTCAACCTGTGGGAGTTGCATTCTTTTGATTCTCCTCCCCATCCCCCTGGGACTGGGGGAAGAGAGAGTGGGGAGTAAGTGAGAGAGCGACTGCGTGAGTTATAGAGGCTTAAACCACGACACCCTGTTAGAGTTTTAACCTGCTACCCCTTGTCCTGTCACAACAGTCCCTCATGAAGACTCCTTCCCCAGCATCCTTACAGGCTCCCTTCAGATATTGGAAGGCTGCTATGAGGTCTCCACGCAGCCTTCTCTTCTGCAGGCTGAACAGCCCCAACTTTCTCGTCCTGTCTTCATAGGGGACGTGCTCCAGTCCCCTCATCATCCTTGTGGCCCTCCTTTGGACTTGCTCCAACAGTTCCATGTCCTTTTTATGTTGAGGACACCAGAACTGCACGCAATACTCCAAGTGAGGTCTCACGAGAGCAGAGCAGAGGGGCAGGATCACCTCCTTTGACCTGCTGGTCACACGCCTTTTGATGCAGCCCAGGTTATGGTTGGGTTTCTGGGCTGCAAGCACACACTGCTGGCTGCCGGCTCATGTTCACTTTCTCATCAACGAACACCTACAAGTCCTTCTCCGCAGGGCTGCTCTGAATCTATTCTCTGCCCAATGTTTAGCTGTGCCTGTGATTGCTCCGAACCAGGTGTAGGCCTTTGCATTTGCCATGGTTAAACTTCATCAGGCTGGCATCAGCCCACCTCACAACTGTGTGGAGCTAGCCTTCAGAAAAAACAAGTGTCAGTGTCTCACAGTCACATCAGTAATTTTTTTGTTTCTGAACTAGAAGCTTCTAATGTTTGTCTTAGCATCTGGGCATTGAATGGATCAAAGAGGAGGGTTAGAGGAGACAACATTTAGCTGAGGCATTCATGTGCTGGAGAACACAATCATCAGTTGATCAGTTGATCATCATATTGCCACTCACACCACTCATATTATGGAGGTAAATATACGTGGCAGTGTTCACATTAGTGTAGCATTACCTGGCCGTCTTTTGCTGCAGGAGAAAAGAAGTTGAAGTAATTCAAGAAGGAGGCACTTCTTACACATGCACAAGTTCTTACTATGTCCTTCCCACTTCTTTCTGCATTGTCTACATGGAGACATGCCTATGTGGTTATACTGTCATGTGCTGTGTGTAGATACTGAAGGACTCCACAGAGACTTACAGGGCTGGTCGCTTCTGTGGCTGTAGATATGCCACATATCTCTGCATGGCATACAGTCTGCCAGACAGGCAAGTTTCAGGATAGTGCTCAGACACCAACTTTATCTGCATGTGTAATAATGGATGTAACACGTACATGAAGGGCTCAGAAAGCCCCCTCCTGGGAGCAGATGTTCCCTGCCATTGCCCTCCTTAACTCATACACCCCATCTTCATATGTTTTCAATACTTATGTAAAGATAGGTACTACAACATGGCATTGGAAATCGTTTCAATGCAGTAATGAATGCAATTAAATTTTAGGTTTCAAAAATTCTAAAGCAGATATCTGACTTAGTGACCTGGGTATTCATTTGTTCTTTTTTTGCTCTAGCATCAAAACCATTTTAAGTGGTAATTCACTGTCATGTAATTCACTCGGTGTAGAAGAGGCTTTCAATTCCCCGTCCTTTGACCTACTTTTGATTTCTACTTCCAATTATATCTCATGCTTTGTAGTGGGTTTTGATTTATTTATGATATTATTCTGTGATCTTTCTGTTTTTCTAACATTTAATGTCAGGGTGAAGTCTTTCATGGTGTTGGGAACCTGCAGCCTCAGACCTGATGCAAATTGAAGGCAGGGGAGGATGTGGTGAAGACAGTGGGAAACATCCTTCCACTGAGCTGGTGATGTGGCCCTGCACTGCATTACCATAGAAAAACAGGGGAAAGCCTGTCAAAAAGGGACAGCTTTGTGGTACCTAACAATGTCCTAGTGCCTATGAGAGATCATGAAGGAGATGGAGCCGGACTCCTCACAACGGCGCAGGGTGGGAGGGCAAAAGATAATGAGCACCAAGGGAGATTCAGGCTGAGTGTAGGGAGGAACCGCTTCCGTATGAGGACATTAAGGCAGTGGAGAAGGTCACTACAGAGGCTGTGCCATTCCCATCCTTGGAAGGTTTCAAGCCCTGATTGGACCAAGCCCTGGGCAGCCTGATCTGAACCCAGAGCTGGCCCTGCTTTGGACAGAGGATTATACTAGTGACTTCCTGAGGTCCCTTCCAGCCTAAATAGCCTAAATAGATGGGCAACACTATGATAGACAGGACATTTGACTTCCCATTAAAGACACCAGGAATAATTCCTCCACTGGAGAAATCCAGCACTGCAGCAAAGGAAGACGGGACATGGGCTGTGTGTGAGGCCTAAAGGATGCTGGTCCTCTCTTCTCAGGACCGTGTGAGTGTAAGGCTTGACTGACCTACCATTACTTTGCAGTCTGCCTTTCCTCCCATAGTCCCTGCTAGCACTGAGGCTGTGGCTGCCACTTGCAGGGGTGGGAATGGCCTGGAAACTGCTCTTTCTCCTCTTTCCGGGCAGCTGGCAGCTTCCAGGTGAGAATCTTTTGCCCCTGTAGGGTGCAGAGGAGCTGTAGGCACTGTTGTCTTCAGAGGCACTGGCCACTGCGTCTGTCTCATCCTTCTGGGTCTCTGTGCTCCAGCCAGGGCCTGTCTAACCCCCAGCCAGGAGCAGAGCAGCTGGGGACACCAAGGCAGACCCAGCTCTGAGTATTTGGCACCTCCTTGGGGATGAGCTAAGGCTGGGACAGCCTATTGGTCCATAAGTGAGGGTCAGGATCAGGCCTGGTGATGGGGGACAGTATAATACACAGCCCTGGGATGGCCACGTGGGTGTTCTCAGGACCCTGACTGGCAACGTGGTCACTATGTGCTGGGCTGTCAGTAAGTGACTGGTAACAAATTATAGACAGAGAAGTAGGAGGATTTCTTCATTTCAGGTTAAAACCAGATATGGATCAGAGCCTTGCATATTCCGTGTTGCATTATGTCGTGAGCAAACACAGCACTGGCTGTGGTCCAGGAAGTAATTCTCCAGCCATTTTTCCAGCTGCAGACCAGAGTGCCTTGAATGTAGTCTTTATACTCCTCTACATCGGGCCCTGAAACAAAGACTATGTGTGCTCTACAAAGACGTTTTGTTATAACTATGTGGATTGTGTTTACAATTGGGATTACAGTACATGGGAATCAAGACACAAAAATATAAATGAGAAAACCTCTTTCTGATGATACTGAACAGCATAAACCCTGTAGGAAATGGCATATACTTACATAATCATCATGTGGCTTACTGTGAATGTTGAAGGTATTAGTCTTGTAAGGGTCCCCGCACATCTGCAGTTATACCCATGAGTCTGTTTCAATACGGTATAAAAAATGTTATGCATGTTTAGAGCCACATTAATTTCAGAGTTGCCATAGAAATTGCTGGCATCTCAATATTTAATTTCATTTAATTTTGCAGCAGACGAAATCCAGATTTCAAAACCTTCCTTAGAATGGGAGTTCTAAAATTCTTAGGAAAAAACAATATTTTTTAAAAACAAAATCTGGAGTTCACTGAAATGTTTTGTTTACTTATTCAAAGCATCACAATGGTTTGTGTTGATTCATTTTGACACTGAACTGCAGATCACGGCTATGCATTGTCTTAAGGGAGCTGTAATACCAAATCTCATTCATTCCCACACTGTGAGCAGGGTCTCTGGCTTGACTCCATCTTCTGTAATGCTCTCTGAACCACAGGGCTTCCAAGATAAATCCTACAGTTTTGTTCAGAAAGACATTATGTGCATTGCAGGAAAGGGGTAATTTCAGCAAAAACACAAGAGGAAGCAAGTTCACAGCTATAGAACACAGAAAGCATAAAACATTAGGTGGTGGTCACTGTGTGTTTGCCTACTCATGTCAACTCAAAAAATACCCCCAAGCCCCAAACTAGCCTCTAGAATTATTCAGGCTGCAAACACTTTCTGATTTGTATCCAACCACCCAAAATTGAAGTATTTCAGTTTAATTTTTATGAACTTTTTTTTTTAAATAAAATTATGCCACAGAGGGTTCTTTAAAAAGCACCCAATACAAAAAGTCAGGTGACAACAGAGACTTACAGCCATTACTTCAGTCTAGAATTTCTGACATGAAAATAGATGAAATGCTTTTAAATGCAGGAGTGCAAACTTCAGTGCTGGATAAGCATCCTTCTCTTCTCCTGCCTCTCCCTATACTGCCTTTGGTGAACCTTTTCAGTTGCTCCTTAGCTGGAGGCTATCTGCCATGGTGGAGGGGTGCCCTGGTCCATGTCAGTCCAAGTGACTTCAAGTTCTTTATTTAAGGTATTTAGATAATTTAGATATTTTGACAATTTTGAGTGAAGCAGGTAGGACAGGTTTTGATGGCAGCAGAGCTGGCAGATGGGACAGTTGGTGGATTGCATGGACAGGCAATGGTACAGAATGGGGTTTGAAACTTCTTCCACTGGTATGGGTGCCACTGGGGGGAAAACCCTTGTAGCCATATTTTACTGAAGTGCAAGGTGTATTTCTGCTGATTTGATCCTCAGTTTTTAAAAGTTCTGTTTTTCTAGCTTATCACTAGGTACTCCAAAATAAATAAGGTTGTTTGAACAAAATATGTGCTTGCATTGCAGAAAAGAACTAGTGGGAATGGGGTGTGCGAGGCCATGGAACCTCACAGAACCCACCACCGGAGGCATCAGGAGACGACAACTGCCCCATGGAACACAAGCTTCTGGTGGAAGAGGCAACAGCAGCTCCTCTGGTGGTTCCCATTTTGGTGTCTTGTTGCCAGTGATGCCTATGGACACACAAGCATGGAGCAAGGTGTGTGGCGATCGCATTCTTCAGGTGCTTTAGGAGTTACCAGGAACACCTCAAGTGACTTCACCAGAGTCTCTGCTTCGGACACGGTGAGTGAGTTCTGCTGGCTGAGCCAGCAGATGAGTGCTCCAGCTGCCTTAAATCCTGAGATCTCCCCTCATCCCTTGTAGGGAGAACAAGGCCTGTGGGGACAAGAAAAGGGGAAACAGCTTTAACCTGACTGAAGGAGGAGATTGAGATGAGATCTTAGGAGGAAGTTTTTCCCTGTGAGGGTGGTGGAACACTGGTGCAGGGTGCCCAGAGAAGCTGTGACTGTCCCATTCCTGCCAGTGTACAAGGCCAGGTTGGACGTGGCTTGGAGCAGCTTGGTCTAGTGGAAGGTGTCTCTGCCCGTGGCAGGGGGTTGGAACTGGATGAGCTTTAAGGTATTTTCTAACCCAAACCATCCCTGCGATTCCATGAGGGGCAGCTGCTCCATGAAGAAAGAACTCTGCCATGGTTGCTGTGGATGTGGGTTGATGAAAAAATGAATATGAGCCGGCAGTGTGCGCTTGCAGCCCAGAGGGCCAACCGTATTCTGGGCTGCATCAAAAGGAGCGTGACCAGCAGGTCGAGGGAGGTGCTCCTGCCCCTTTACTCTGCTCTCGGGAGACCTCACTTGGAGTATTGTGTGCAGTTCTGGTGTCCTCAACATAAAAAGGACATGGAAGTGTTAGAACAAGTGCAGAGGAGGGCCACGAGGATGATCAGGGGACTGGAGCACCTCTCGTATGAAGACAGGCTGAGAAAATTGGGGCTGTTCAGCCTGGAGAAGAGAAGGCTGCGTGGAGACCTCATAGCAGCCTTCCAATACCTGAAGGGGGCCTCTAGGGATGCTGGGGAGGGAGTCTTCATTAGGGACTGTGGTGAGAGGACAAGGGGTAATGGGTTTAAACTTAAACAGGGGAGGTTTAGATTGGATCTGAGGAAGAAATTCTTTACTGTGAGAGTGGTGGGGCCCTGGAATGGGTTGCCCAGGGAAGTTGTGAATGCTTCATCCCTGGCGGCGTTCAAGGTGGGGTTGGACATAGCCTTGGATGGCATGGTTTAATGGGAGGTGTCCCTGCCCATGGCGGGGGGGTTGAAACTAGATGATCTTGAGGTCCTTTCCAACCCTTACTATTCTATGATTCTATGATTCTATGATGGAGGCCCCCATGGTGACTGTGGGCTATTTAAGCAGCAAGAGCCCTGGTGTAACCAGTGCAGAGGAGACCTCACCTTTGGGAGGCTTCATCTCCCCTGGCTGCCCTGCGCATCCAGGTATGTGTGATTTGACGTTTCAGTCCTATTTTAGTGTTTGCTTGAAACACGTTGTGGGCGCGTGTTCTAAAGGGAGAAGAAGCTGTCAGTAGATATTCTGGTGCCATCCCAGCTGTAGGAGCAGGGAATGAGTGAGGAGGAAGCACTGGGCTTGTTCATGCGCTTGGAGCTCTGCTCTGCATGCAGAGGTGTGAGGGCGAAGCAGGAGCCTCCTATATGCAGAAGCTGTTGGTGTCAGAGGTGCTGAGAAGGTGGCAGGGCAGGAGCAGACCCTGGGCAATGTAGCTACTGGTGCTGTCACTGGGAGCTCAGCACAAGGGGACCTGCCTGGCCCCAGCAACGCCTGCGGAAGCCCACCGGGCACTCCAGAAGGCAGGAGGGGTCCTGGTGGCCTCTGGTAAAGCCCAGCCTAGTGCCCGGCATTGCGGAAGGCTCCAGTACTCTGCTGGGTTCTGGCGATGCATTCGGGAAGATGACAAAGGCCCTGGCAGGAGCAGGCACAGGCCAGAAACCCACCAGGCATTGCAGAAGGTGGCAGGGCCCTGGAAGATTCTAGTGATCCCTGTGCCAGGCATTCCTGAGGGCACCATGTGAGCTGTTGGGTTCCAGCAACGGAAACCCTCCAGGTACTGCGGAAGGCAGCAGTGTCCTTCATGGACTAAGGCAAAGCCCGCAGATGCCCACTGGGAATTCTGGCAGAGGGGAATGTTGGGGCTCTGGTAAGGCCCTAGGAAGAGCATTGGCTATTGTGTAAGGAGGTGGAGGCCCTGTTTGAGGGCTCTGGTGGTCCCTCAAATTACTCTGACTGCCCCCCTCCCTTAGTTTGGGTGGGGATATTCATGAATCCCTGCATTCCTCCCATTTACTGACATGGGCCAGCATGGGACACTGAAAAGTGATTCAGAATGCCCTGGGACAGATGTACCCCTATTACTGGGACATTGAGGGGTCCCCCAAATCCCTGCATCCCCCTGGGGAGTTTTGGGAAGATTCCTGAGCCCCAGAATTCCCCCTGAACCTCCAAATCTCCTCTTAACCCTCATGTTCTCTTCCTCCAATGCATCCCCACCCTGGGGAAACATGGGGCACCAAGGAGAGACTCGGGTGCCCTGGAATGGATGTACGTCACAGTTTTGTGGAACATGGGAGGGGTCTCCCATGTTAGTGCCTCTTATGGGGAATTGTGGAGGCCCCCCATGGACCCCAAAATCTCCCATGAACCCCCCAATCACTCTGAACCCCCAAAGTCCCCCCAGTTAAAACAAAGGGGCCACATGGGGCACCCAATGAGACTCAGGTGCCCTGGGACAGATGTGCCCTCCATTTTCAGAAGACAGGGGTCCCCCAAATCACTGCACCCCCTGGAGAGTCTTGGGGACCTCCCTGAACCCCAAAAACTCTCCTTATCCCCAAATCTTCCCCTGAACCCTCATATTCCCCCCATTTACTGCCATGGGGGAACACAGGGCATCTAGTGAGACTCAGGGTGCTGAGGGGAAAAGGTGCCTCCACTGAGGGACATGGGAGACCCCCAGATTCCTGTACCAGGGGTGCTTTGGGCTCTGCACACACACACACCCCCCCCAGTGGTGTCCTCACAGTCGCTGCAGGAGCTGCAGCAGCACAAGGCCAACATAAAGCTGCTGCAGCAGCAGAACTGGGACCTGAAGGAGCTGTGCAAAAAGCACCTCAAGAGGCTCTTCGCTCTGCACAAGAGCCTGGCGGCCAGGTGGGACCTCAAAACCGGGCACCCCCAACCTAGCCCCCCCCACATGCCCCAAAATCCCATCGGGGAGCCCAAAATCCCTCCAAACCCAGCTCCAAAGCTGCCCCAGCTCAGCACAGTGGCCAGAAGCTCCATAAAAAAGGGGTGCCCCCAAAAGTGGAGCACTCCCAGCACCTGCCCTGGGGTCCCCCAAAATGCTCTTGGACCCCAAATCCACTGGGGGACCCCAAAAATGCTTTGGGTTCAGTAGTGAATTCAGGGGGCCAGAGGGGATGGACCTCCCAAAAGTGGCACCCCAATTAAAGGGTATCCCCCCAAATTCCTGGGGTACCCCCAAATTTCCTTGAAGAACTACAAGAGCAGGCAGGATCCCCCAAAAGGGGAGCTGGGGCAGCCCAAATGTGACCCACATCCCCATCACCATGGCCCAACCCTCAAATGAACCCAGGGGACCCAAAATCCTGGAGGGGCCCCACCAAACACCAGGGGCCCCAACTGGGGGTACTCTAAAAAAGCTGTCCTCTCCCAAAGCCACCCAACCCCAAAAAGTCTCCTTGTTCCCTCCAAACCACACCCCACGGGGCACACCAATCCCTCCCCCCCCCCCCCAGTATCAGAGAGCCAGGGGGCAGACCCAAGGATTTGGGGTCCCTAATTTGGGGTGTATATGTCCCCTTTCAAAAGAGCACAAGTGGGGAGGTTGGGTAGGGAATGAGCAGGAGCACCTGTGGCAGGTACTGGAAGCACTGAGAGGGACTGGGAAGGACTGAGAGGGACTGGGAGCAACTGCAGCAGGTAGAGGGACAACTGGGAGCACAGAGAGGGATTGGGAGTTGAGCATGGCTGCAAGCGGGAACACCTGCTGCAAGTATTGGGAGCACTGAGATGGACTGGGAGCACTGGGATATTGAAACCCTAGCAATATCTGGGGCCATAGTTGTCTGTACTGATGCATACTGGTCCATAGTGCTCCATACTGGGACTTGTAAATTTGTGGATGACACCAAGCTGGGTGGGAGTGTTGACCTGCTGGAGGGTAGGAAGCTCTGCCGACAGATCTGGACAAGTTGGATCCATTGGCTGTGGCCGATAGGATGAGGTTCAACAAGGCAAAGTTCTGGGTCCTGCACTTGGGCCACAACAGGCCCCTACAATGCTCCAGGCTTGGGGAAGAGTGGCTGGAAATTGCTCATAGAAAAGGACTTGGGGGTGCAGATTGATGGAGCTGAATGTGAGCAGCTGGTGCCCCGGCAGCCAAGAAGCCACCAGCATCCTGGCCTGTATCAGCACCAGTGTGGCAGTGGGGCCAAGGCAGTGATTTTCCCCCTGCACTGGGCACTGGTGAGGCTGCACCTCGAATCCTGTGTTCATTTCTGGGCCCATTACTAAAAGAGAGTAGTGGCTGGAGTGGGGCCAGAGAAGGTCAATGGAGCTGGTGAAGGGCCTGGAGCACAAGTCTGATGAAGAATGGCTGAGGGGACTTGTGAGGGGTTTAGTCTGGAGAAGAGAAAGCTCAGGGGGTACCTTATCACTCTCTACAACTGCCTGATAAGAGGATGAATCCAGGAGGGGGCTGGACTCTGCTCCCAAGGAACAAGTGACAGGACAATAGGAAATGGCCTCAGGCTGCATGAGGGGAGGTTTAAATGGAGATTAGGAGCAATTCCTTCCCCAGAGGGTGATCAGGCATTGGAATAGGCTGCGAAGGGCAGCGGTGTAGTCACCATCCCTGGAACTGTTCACAAACCATATATACAAGGCCCTCAGTGACATGGGTTAGTGGTGGCCTTGGCAGTGCTGGGGCAAATGTTGGACTTGATGATCTTCAAGGTCTTTTCCAACCTGGTTGGTTCTATGATTCTATGTTGACACATAATGACCTTTTCTGCAGGTATGTTGTAGGTTTTTATGTCTTTGTAGTTTTTTATGTCTTTGTGATATGAGTAAATCTGCTGTGCATGCCAATATCACTGCTTTCACTAGAGACAAAATGTATATTGATATTTAGAAGTTGCTAAGCATACTTAGTGCAGTGGGCTTTTGTGAGTATCCAGACCCCCTGTAAATTGGGCTGTTTCCATTGGTGGACAAACATGGAGTTAAGAAAGAAACTTCAGGAATCTGAGGCTGCATAAACTGAATGGGGAGCTCACATACAAAGGTGAAAGTCTCCGCTTCCCAAAGCAGAAGAGGTTTCCCATTTTGAATCCAAATCAGTCTGCAGACGCTGACTACATTTTCTGAATATGTTTTGTTAAAGACTTTTTTTTTATACAATAATATTTTGGAAAGCATGCATATCAACTACTGTTACAGAATCAGGCTCTTGAATAATGAAGAAGCCTACCCTTTAGATCACTATATGTTATTTTCTTTCAGAGAGTAACATTCTGGTAAGCATAGCTATTCAGGTGATTTCTTGGAATTTGGAGGACTGCACAATCCAAATATTTATTAGTGTGCCACTGTCAAATGAAAATATTCCTTATATGGATAAGACATCTACAAGGACTGTATACTTTCAATAACTACAGTACTCACTTTGACAAATACCAGTTACATTTGAGTATGAGTTTGCAGACCGACCAGGCTATCTAGAGCCTTTCAAGGTATCCACCCTAGCTGATAGCTGGTAGGGGTGAAGAAGCAAAATTCCTTCAGGTCTCAATTTGGTTTAAAAAAAAAAAATAAATTCAACATCAGGTGATTTAGACTCATTAGCTGATAAAATAGGTACACCATGCAATCAAATTCTGGGAATTTTAGTATTCTGTATGAGCCCGAAACATTAGAACGCATATAATACTTGGTGTTCTCAGGTTGTAGAACTGTAAAAGAGGTTTAGTACTCTGATTCAAATGTTTCAGAAGAGTGTACACTCCTAAACAGGTCTCTGTTTTGTCACCTGATTGCTTCAATGTAGCCTGCCTTGTTGTACAAAGGCATTTCCTATTCTTCCCCGTATAACCCATGACAGAAAACCATCAGTAAGACCAGGATAGTTCCCGATTCCAGGGACCTAATGACTCCATAAATCCATTAAAATTACCTTTTTTGCCTAAGTGTCCTTTCCTTTGTCTACAGAGATTTGGGTTGCTCTTTCATCCCAGTCCAGTGAAAAACATCATATTCTTTCGTGTGCGCCATGTAACAATTGACTATATTTTTCCTCTGTGATGCTTCCTTTCCTTTCCCTTTCCCTTTCCCTTTCCCTTTCCCTTTCCCTTTCCCTTTCCCTTTCCCTTTCCCTTTCCCTTTCCCTTTCCCTTTCCCTTTCCCTTTCCCTTTCCCTTTCCCTTTCCCTTTCCCTTTCCTCTCCTCTCCTCTCCTTTTTTTTTTTTTTTTTTTTTTTAAGTTCAAACCTAAACTGTTTCTGAGTGCATAAAACTGTATAGCTGGAAATGTTGTTGCCCTTGTGCACTGCAGGATGTTTCTGTCATTAGAGCAATGACTTGGAATTGCAAGAATGCCACAGACTTCTTGCTTACTAGGGGAAATCTGTTGTGTGGCCTCATCCTGCCCAGCATGTTGTAGCCTCCTTACTCCTTCTCTTGTCTGTCCTGGATATAATCTCTTTGAGGGCTGCCTTTGACTAAATAGCTGGACAAGATATGGCATGATGCAATGCAGATATTTTATGGAACCTCCAGGAACATAATCATGCAAACAAGACTGTTTCATATGAATCAGGATTTTATCTTTTAGTGATTTACTGGCACACTGCACTGGGGGGCTGAAATGCAATTTTCCTTATACCATATGCCTGCTGCAGAGTCACTGTGACAAATTTTTCAGGAGCTGGAGCTTTTCCCTTCCACAGAAGAAATATTGAGGTAAAATGAAGGCCAGTAGATGCTTAATTACTGATACTAAACAATCTTTCATAGATATACTGTGAACATGAAACATATTGGATGGAGCTGCTGTCTGGAGCATTTTCATAGTATGTGAAACTGGTAAATCAGAAACAGATGGGAGTATTGGAGTGGGAGAATTGCCCTATTCCCTAATTAACTTAATAACAATGCAGAAGAATAGCAATATTTGGGGTTTGTGGAAGTCCGTTGGTTTGATATTTTCCCAGATAGAAGATGGATAGCTAGGGCATGAAAATTAGTAACCAGGCTATATATACATTATTATATTACCCACTCATATTTATCAAAGAGCAGTTTATGACAGCTGTCTTTATGGTTCTCTTCTCCATCATTATTTTTGAACCATTAGGTATTCAGCTCTAATGCACTGTAGAATGTGATTTTGCATATCAGCACAATACCAGACATAGAGCTGGGGGAAACTGCACTTTTTGTAATGATTTACTAAAAAAAATAGTTTCCTGAAAAAAAGTTACGAGTTGAAGGTGAATCAGATCAGTATTTCTAGTGATAAAAAATTGGTCTAAAGCACAAAATGGTTGAATGTCCTTTCAGACCATCTTAGTCTTCATCTGGGAGAGCTGGATTCAAATCCTTTTTGTGACTTTAAAACCACACCTCTGGATTATTCAGCTGTGTAAGCATGTGTGTACAAACTTTTACTGTCCTGTGGTTACAATTCTGCTTTATGTACATGGTTAGAGGCGCAGCTGACCAGAAACTAGAAGTCCCGTGTCTCACACCTTGCATAGTTCTTTAGCTAGAACAGAACTAGCAGCCTAGAGTTTCCTCATACTAACTGTGGCCACAGCACCTTAAGACACCTGCCAGTGGCCTAAGTTCTTATTCTTACCCATTTTTGGCTAAAAAGGCTAAGCATGACCAAAAGACAAAAATAGAAGGGAAGCAATCAGCATATATCCTATGGCTGAGTGGTTAAAATCCTTTTCTGGGAGGTAAGAGATGTGAATTCAAACCACTGCTGCAGGCAGGGAATAAGATGGAGGTGGCTTTCCTGAGCCCTTGGCTAAAAGTCTAAAAATTACAGACCAAAATTACGGCTATTGTCCAATAGCTTTCTAAACTGAAACCTTCTGCTCTTTTGCATTCCTTACAGATGCCTTTCAAAACCAATAAGGTGTTTTTTTTAGATTGCATGGAAAACCTTCAAGTGTTCCATCCACCTTCTGTTTTTTGCTTTATTTGGCAAGAAAAAGGAAACTGTTAATTCATTTTGATCCAAACCAAAATACTCTGTGTGTTTTCTTCCGACTTTATAGCAAAGAATCAAAATATTCTAACAGTCAAATCCTTAGAAAATAGGAAAGCATGAGTTAAGTATCATTCCTCTTTTTAAAGGGTTTCCTCTGGGCAAGCTGCTAAGTAAGACCACACGAAAGTAAGATTCTGTTCTTGGTGTGATGTCTAAGGAGGCTCTGTGATGCATAAAGCAAGCTTTCTGAAAACAGGGGAAGCAGCACAGTGAGCCCAGTTGCTTCATTTCAGCCCTGAGAAGCCAAATGCACTGGACATTGCCGAGCCACAACTAGAAACCTGATATCCCCTGCTAGCTGCAGGGAATGGGTAATACTGCACTTATGAAGTCCAGGCATATTTTTCCTGAGTCATGATTATGGTAAATGCTTTCACTGCGTAAAAATGGAAAAACAAAGTGGGGAGTGGAAAGGAAAAGGATTCTCTGCTTTGTTTAAAAATAAATAAATAAATTATGCTCTGAACAGAGGGAAAAGGTTGTTGCTTTCTACACTGCTTCTCTCTGTCCCCCACCCCCAGAATAACTTACAAATTGGTTTCAAGTAAACCCTTCTGTTTGGAAGTGGTTTCATGGCACTATAGCAATTATGGTATTTCAAGTATTTGCTAACTGTAGTCTATGGAGCAATTGCTGATAATTTCCGACAAGCTCTTTGGCACTGCATGCTTGGGACTAACCCTACAACGGAAGAAGGCTTGGTGGGCAGCTGATGTTCTCATGAAGCTCAGAGGAGAATTTAGGGAGTGACCACATCTACTGTACATACACCTGAACTCATATCAACAAAAAGGTGACTGGACCGTGGCCTCTGTGATAAATAGCTGTATCAGTTGGGTGGATCAGCTAATACACTGAGTTTTCCTGAGTTAATTAAGAGCGTAAATGTCTTCCCGAGTTAGTGAGACCAGTATGGGGAAAGTGTATACACGGTTTAGCACAGAGTATAAAAACTGAACTGTCAACAAAATGAACTTCAAAGACAACAATGTGTTTGAACTGGCCTCAACCCTTATATTCCTTTCCAGGGACTGGGAATGCCCAACATCATTAAAGTGAGTGTAGAGAGATTGGAAATGGCATCACGTGTACTGTGACCCAGTTGTGTGTTGCAATTGCTATATTGTGCTTGTATTCTTATTTCAACACATTGCTGTATCGCTGTTAAATCAAACTCCTGTGTAACAACAAATATCTTCAGATATTTTCTCTCTAAGTTGGAGAGACATCAATTTGATAGGTGGACCACTCGGTGGATAAAGAACTGGCTGGATGGCCGCATGCAAAGAGTAGTGCTCAGTGGCTCAGCGTCCAGCTGGAGACCAGTAACGAGTGGTGTCCCCCAAGGATCGGTGTTGGGACCGGTCTTGTTCAACATCTTTGTGGGTGACATGGACAGTGGGATTGAGTGCGCCCTCAGCAAGTTTGCCGATGACACCAAGCTGTGTGGTTCGGTTGATACATTGGAGGGAAGGAATGCCATCCAGAGGGACCTTGACATGCTTGTGAGGTGGGCTGATGCCAACCTAATGAAGTTTAACCATGCTAAATGCAAAGTCCTCCACCTGGGTCGGAGCAATGCCAGGCACAGCTACAGGTTGGGAGGGGAGGAGATTCAGAGCAGCCCTGCGGAGAAGGACTTGGGGGTGTGGGTTGATGAAAAAATGAACATGAGCCGGCAGTGTGCGCTTGCAGCCCAGAAAGCCAACCGTATCCTGGGCTGCATCAAAAGGAGTGTGACCAGCAGGTCGAAGGAGGTGCTCCTGCCCCTCTATTCTGCTCTCGTGAGACCTCATTTGGAGTATTGTGTGCAGTTCTGGTGTCCTCAACATAAAAAGGACATGGAACTGTTAGAACAAGTGCAGAGGAGGGCCACGAGGATGATCAGGGGACTGGAGCACCTCTCGTATGAAGATAGGCTGAGAAAATTGGGGCTGTTCAGCCTGGAGAAGAGAAGGCTGCGTGGAGACCTCATAGCAGCCTTCCAATACCTGAAGGGGGCCTATAGGGATGCTGGGGAGGGACCCTTCATTAGGGACTGTGATGAGAGGACAAGGGGTAATGGGTTTAAACTTAAACAGGGGAGGTTTAGATTGGATCTGAGGAAGAAATTCTTTACTGTAAGGGTGGTGAGGCACTGGAATGGGTTGCCCAGGGAGGTTGTGAATGCTTCATCCCTGGCGGCGTTCAAGGTGGGGTTGGACATAGCCTTGGATGGCATGGTTTAGTGGGAGGTGTCCCTGCCCATGGCAGGGGGGTTGGAACTCGATGATCTTGAGGTCCTTTCCAACCCTTACTATTCTATGATTCTATGATTCTATGATATGTAAATGGGGTATTAAACATTAAACCCTCTTTGTGCAGAATTTGGAAAAGAACCTGGTCGAGAACATTGCACTCTGACACTGCTTCTGGGTTCTCTTCCTTATTTTTCACTGCTAAATCAAACTTGCAAAAATTGAAAAGCCTGTTTTCTGTTTTCCCAATAGTATGCTCTCAAGGAGCCTACTGAGGCAGTCAGAAAAATGTATGAAGACGTGATCCGCTCTAGGAGAAATTCTAAACTTATGTTTATTCCAGCTAATCTATTACCCTGCCTGAAACTGCATCACAGTTGCATCTTTGAGAGGAAGCATAATCTTTCTCAACAATCATCCAGCTTCTTCCTGGAGTGAAAGCTACACTACTGGAGAAAGTATGGGGTGGAGGGGCAGCAGTGGAATAGGAGCTCTTCTTCACCTAATTGCTGTCGACATGTCCATCCACATGAGAACTGATGTAACCTTTGTTTGCCGGTGAAATTTTTATGGCTATACTAATGAACATAAATGACTGCATGTTTTTAAAATCTTGGCATTTCTTTTGCATCAGTAACTTCTTGAATCAATTCTTTCTTCTTCACTCATGTTACACTTCAGATTTTAAGATTGAGATTTTGGAGTGAGGATATGAAAAGCTCAAGTACTGACTTTTGTGAATTCTTATGATGCAGTGTTGGGAAAGTAAATGACACATCACACTTTAATCAGTAATTGTTAAATATTAATATGCTTTTGTTTTAATTGCTTTCTTGGTCACCATGTATCTCTTTTTGAATGCATTTGAAATATATTTTCAGATATATTGGTCAGATCTTTTTTTCTCTTGTCCTTTTGGACAGAAGATATTTGCTGAGTTCTGAGCTTAGAAAATCTGAGTTCACATAGCAGCTTGGTTACTGGTCTACTCAATAGTATGCCTGTTTTTCAGTCTGTAGATGAGGACAACAGTTTTTCCAAAATCTCCTTTACAATTTAAAAGGATCAGTTAACATTTGAAGATGCAAACTGTGTAGGAGAGAAAAGTATTATTATTTGGAAGTCTTTTAAATATTATTGCTCACCAGAGGTAATTAGAAAATGATGCACCCAGTCCTGTGCTGAACTGTTTCTGAACAAATCTCTAAAAGAAATACAGTTCTGATTTTCTTCCAACAGTTTATGACTTACAGACAGTTTTATATAATGCAGGAAGTATTTTAAAGCTAGAAAACCTTAATACCTTTATAAACACTCTAATTTGTTTGACATATTCCAGTCAAAAGTTTTCAAAAAAGACTTTTTCCTAAAGAATAAAGTGAAATTAAGCTGAAGCTGGAAATCCGTATGAAGATAGGCTGAGGAAGTTGGGACTGTTCAGCCTGGAGAAGAGAAGGCTGCGTGGAGACCTCATAGCAGCCTTCCAGTATCTGAAGGGAGTCTGTAAGGATGCTGGAGAGGGAGTCTTCGTTAGGGAGTGTAGTGATAGGACAAGGGGTAACAGGTTCGAACTTACACAGGGAAAGTTTAGATTGGACATAAAGAGGAAGTTCTTTACCGTAAGGGTAGTGAGGCACTGGAATGGGTTCCTCAGGGAAGTTGTGCATGTTCCGTCCCTGGCAGTGTTCAACGCCAGGCTGGACAGAGCCTTGGATGACATAGTTTACTGTGAGGTGTCCCTGCCCATGGCAGAGGTGCTGGACCTTGATGATCTTAAGGTTCTTCCCAACCCTAACTATTCTATGCTTCTATCCCTGCTGGAAAATAGTGATCTATAATTGTGTTTCAGCTACTATTTCCTGCAGGGCCATATTTTAAATCACTGAAAATCTCATTAGTATATACTTAGGTGTATCTGAGAGTGAAATAACCATGCACAAAAAGTGATTAGAACACCCTGCCTTCTGATTTTTTAGTTGCTGCTCTTTTCTGACAGTTCCTGACCATTTTTAGTATACTACAAGCTCAGTTGCACTGCATTGCCACATTATTCTCTGCAGATTCATATATCTTTAATGGTCTTCGAAAGTGTAAGAGGCAACATTTGGCAATATTTACGTTATATGGTAGTCACATAGAATCATAGAATCATAGAAACATAGAATAGTTAGTGTTGAAAAGGATTTCAGCTATCACACTTACTTTATGGCAAGAATGACACTCAAATTACTGTGCAAAACCAAGATATAGTACAAGATAAATGTATTCAATAAGCAAATGAAATACACAGAAGTCCATATGCAAGGATTTGACATTCTAGGATCCCTCACCCCCACTTTATTTTCTGAACCTGTTGAATCAAAGTTTAAAATAATGTTAAGTAAGTCTTTAAGGATTGGCAATGCTAAGTCCTGAAAACTTAGTCTAATGTCAAACCAGTTGTGGTTAGCCCTCACCAAAATTGATTTGTCCTGAACTACTCATTTAAAATGCTAGCTGTCCACCAACCATCATATATGTAATGCATTCTGTATTGACATCATATAGCTGATATGGAGCTCAGCATTATTTTCAAGGCAAACCTGGAAAACTTCCCAAATAATGTCATAACGCCACTGAAAAGAAATAGCTGTACAGCATAGAATAGCTTTTATTTGGTTGTGTAAATATTTTGAGAATGTTAGGATGATGAATGGATGTATCTGCTATACAATTCTAAACAATGTTGGTGCTGTGCTGTACACACCTTGGCATGAATTTTACAGCCCCAATATCCCTGCACCTATAGGCTTTGCAGCCCTCTGACCCCCAACCCTAACTCCAAGCCTAATCCTATCTGAATTATATCTTGGAGCTCAGGCTGAGGTCCCCAGCAGCAACAGGTGGCCTATGAGAAAGATGTCCAACAATCAATGTTGGTGCACTGACATACTACCATATGCATAATATTTGCAGCTCCAGTATCCTTGGACCTGTGAGTTTTGTGGCTCTCTGAACCCCAAACCTAATGCTAACCCTGGTCTTTATAGCACCGCAATACTGAGGCTGCAGTCTCCAGCACAGTTGCTTTTCCAGATGAGAAAGGTGTTCAAGGAGCAATGTTGATACAGTGCCATGTTCCCCCTGCCATGACTTTTCGAGCTGCAGTGTCCCAGGACCTGTAGACTTTGTGAATCCCTTAACCCTAATACTAATCTAAATGGCCTGTGGAACTGAAGCTCACATCTCCAGCACCATGGGTGCCCCACATGAGAAAGGGATGCAAAGACCAATGCTGTTGCAGTGCCATACTCATATTTGCATGCCTTTTGCAGCCCCAGTGTCTCTGAATCCTAACCCTAATCTTTATGACATCACAATACTGTGGATGTGGTCTCCAGTACAGTCAGTGTTCCAGACGAGAAAGGTATATAAGGAGGAATGCTGTTGCAGTACCATACTCATCTTGACATGCCTTTTGCAGCCACAGTGTCTCTGGACCTGTAGGCTTTGTGACTCTCTGAATGCTAACCCTAACAATAATCCTAATCTTTATGACACCATAATACTGAGGCTCATGTCTCCAGTACCATGTGTGTTACTCATGAGAATGGTGTATAAGGACCCGTGCTGGTGCAGTGCCGTAATCATCGTGGTATGCCTTTTGCCGCACCAATGTCTCTGAACCTGTAGGCTTTGTGGCTCTCTGAACCCTAACCCTAACCCTATTTGATTTTCATCTTGGAGCTGAGGATGAGGTCCCAAGCACCACAGAAGGCCAATGAGAAAGATATCCAAAGACCAGTGTTGGTTCAGTGCTGTACTCACCTTGGCATGCCTTTTACAGCCCCAGTACCCCTGGACCTGTGGGCTTTGAGGCTATCTGAACCCTAACCATAACTCTAACCCTAATCTTTATGTCACAATAATATTGAAGCTATAGGCTCCAGCGCGGTAGGTTTTCCAGATGAGAAAAGTGTGCAAGGAGCAATGTTGATGCAGTGTCATGCTACCCCTGGCATGACTTTTCCAGTCACAGTATCGCTGGACTCTTAGGCTTTGTGGCTACATGAACTCTAATCGTAACCTGAATGGCCTGTGGAACTGAGATTCACATATCCAGCACCATGGGTGTCCCACACGAGAAAGCTGTGAAAGGACCAATGTTGGTGCAGTACCATACTCATCTTGGCATGCTTTTGCAGCCCCAATGTCTCTGAACCTGTAGGCTTCAAGACTCTCTGAACCCTAACCCTAATCTTTATGACACCCTAATACTGAGGATCATGTCTCCAGTACCATGTGTGTTCCTCCTGAGAATGGTGTAGAAGGACCAATGTTGGCGCAGTGCTAAACTCATCTTGGCATGACTTTTGCAGCTCCAGGGTCTCTGAACCTGCAGTCTTTGTGGCTCTCTGAACCCTAACCCTAACCCTAACCCTAACCCTAACCCTAACCCTAACCCTAACCCTAACCCTAACCCTAACCCTATCTAAGTTTCATCCTGGAGCTGAGGCTGAGGTCATTAACACCACAAGTGTCCAAGGATAAAGATGTCCAAAGACCAGTGTTGGTGCAGCACCATACTCATCTTGGCATGCTTTTTACAGCCCCAGTATCCCTGGACCTGTAGGCTTTGTGGCTCTCTGACATCAACCCCATCTAAATGACATCTTGGAGCAAAGGTTGAGGTCTTGAGGTCTTCAGCACCACTGGTGGCCAATGAGAAAGATGTCCAAATTGCAATGTTGTTTCAGTGCTGCACTTGTCTTGGCATCCTTTTACAGCCACAGTACCCCTGAACCTGTGGACTTTGTGGCTCTCTTGAACGCTAAACCTAACACTAACCTTAATCTTTATGGCACCGTAATACTGATGCTGTGATCTTCAGCACAGTCCTTTTTCCAGATGAGAGAGGTGTACAAGGAGCAATGTTGATGCAGTGCTGTGCTCCCCCTGGCATGACTTTCCCAGACCCAGTGTCCCTGGAACTTCAGGCTTTGTGGCTCCCTGGACCCTAACCCTAACTTGAATGGCCTTTGGAACTGATGCTCACCTCTCCAGCACCATGGGTGTCCCACATCAGAAAGGAGTGCAAAGACCAGTGTTGGTGCAGTGCTGTACTCATCTTGGCATGCTTTTTGCAGCCTCAGTGTCTCTGGACCCTAACCCTATTCCTAACCCTATCTGAATGGCATCTTGGACCTTAGGCTGAGGTTCCCAGCACCACTGGTGGCCAATGAGAAAGGTGTCCAACGACCAATAATGGTGCCTTGTCATACTACTGTAGGCACAATATTTGCAGCCCCAGTACTCATGGACCTGTGGGCTTTGTGGATCTCTGAATTCTCAACCTAACACTAACCCTAATCTTTATGGCACTGTAATACTGAAGCTGCAGTCTCCGGCACAGTTGGTTTTCCAGATGGGAAAGGCATGCAAGGAACGATGTTGATGCAGTGCCATGCTCCCCCTGGAATGACTTTTCCAGCTGCAGTGTCCCTGCACCTTTAGGCTTTTTGCCTTTATGAACTGTAACACCAACCTGAATGGCCTGTGGAACTGACGCTCATGTCTCTAGCACCATATGCATCCCACATGTGTAAGAACCAATGCTGGTGCAGTGCTGTACTCATCTTTGCATGCCTTTTTTATTCCCACTAACCCTGGATCTTTAGGCTTTGTGGCCATCTAGAAGTGACTGAAATGATACCTGAGAATCACCCAGAACTGAACTTCTAGCTTTATTTCTAAGCGTGTGCAAGACAACACCCATTTCCTTGGAAAGGCCCATAGGCTGGGTGAGAGCTTCTATGTGTTTTGACCAGAGTCAAGAGATGAGGTTGCACCAGAGCACAAAGCTATTATCCCACAGGGTAGATACAATGCCACTTTGCCTCAAGGGACTACAGAGAACCATGGCCAGCATGGTTCAGCATTTGATTCTTGTCTTTCATTGGTATGTGACACACTACAATGGAAATAGTCTGTTATCTATCACCAGGGAAGATAGATCTTATTGAGAACAAATGATCTGAATCTGAATTAGGTCCAACAAGCTGTACTGGATATATTGGTTTTCTAAGTGCATGTTTTTATGTGAAGTGTTTACAAATGGCTATCTTTCACACCAATCCTAATTTCACATGATGACGCATTAAAGATTTTCTCCAGGCTCTGTATTATTTGTAGTCCCTAAAGGTTTAACAAGTTTATGAGAGTCTGTCTTTGTCTGGAATCATAATTGTTTTTTCCCAGAATAATGAAGCTGTTTCACAATCACGGGTAGACCTGAGGCCAATAAGATAACATTTTCCACATACTTCGCATTCCAGCATCTTGGAAGGGAGCTGTTAGATACATCTTCTTAAAAGCAGCTGGAGGTTTTAATTAAAATATCTCTGAATGTGGCTCTAAGTCTCAGGCGGTCTATTTCTTGAAACAATGAGTAATACTGATGTGTTGACAGAGTATGGCTATACAAATCCATTAGCAAAAGTCAACACCTGTTCAGTAGAAAGCAAGAAACTCTTTTTTGCAGTTGCAGAAGTAAAAAAAACCCAAACAACCAAAACAAAAAACCACAACCAAAACAAAAAGTCTCCACCCAACAAACCAATGAAAACTGTAAAAGTTAGAAACACTTTATTTTTCAATAACAAATTTAAGTGTCCATTTCTTTTTTATTTGCTTTTGCCCAGCTTAAAACAAAACTTTCCAAGGAGTAGAAGTTCATATACAAATTCCCTGTCTCCTCATGCTGTCATTCAGCTTTTTTTTTCTTTTTTCTTTTAAAAAAAGGGAGAAATTGCCTCATCATCCATGAAAAAACAAAGGAAACTAGTGTTGGATCTCTTTAGTGTAGAAAGGTAGAACTTTGTGAAGCAAAGGATTTTTCCTGTTAGCTGTAAGATTCTGCATCTCAAAGAGCCTATATACTGGTAATACTAGCAATTCAGAGAAAGAGTTTCATTTCCTCCAGAATGCATTAGAAAAGAACACTGGTCATTCCATTTGTGCATAGCCAGTGACCATTTCAAAGCATCCCTTTTCAAGCTTTATTGGAATGGCTTATGAACTTACTGTGTGCTTCATGACTCTCTTCTCTTGAACCTTCCATATTCTTATGGTATGTGATGATCTCACATATATGCAGATCTGCATCCATTCAGATTTGATACTGCAGGTAAAATACATTGCAATTGCATGACCTTGCTTCTCCTTCATCTCTGCAATGTCAAACTATTTACAGTTCTGCCTTCGGTGTGACTGAAATTTGTCATGCGGGGCCCATTCTTCTTTATAGGAGGTATTATGTTTCAGTATGGTGATTTGGCTTAGTGAGGTAGTTAAGCTTCTACTGTGGTTTTTCTTTTCCTGTCTTTTAATGGTGGTTTTTGTTTACCTTAGAGAGAGCAAGGTCAAAAAAAGTATGACATGCTTTGCTGTGGTCAGTTGTTAAGTTCCTGAGGAAGTTCATTCCATGGTCTGTGTGTTATCTTCAGGAGACCTCTCCCCTGCAGAGAGGGAGGTGTTACCCTCTGCTACGAAATTCCTTTCTGCTTAAACCCTGATGTTAGCTGCAGTTCTCACCCCAGAGTTTTAGCTGAACTTTTGGATTTGCTCAACTTGAGCCACCAAGTGCCTTGAAGGTTTTACTGTTGCATAGATTATCTGTGGGAAGTTGATGTCAAAAGCTGGTGCAAGCTTGGTGCAGCCCATCTAGCCTGTGCTGCTGAGACAGCTCTCTATTAACAGCAGTCCTCTACAATTTATCATCAGTGGATGTCTTTTCAACAAGTAGTGGAGTTCCAGCAAAAAACAATGAAACAGTTTTACCAAACTGCTAAAAAGTAGGCTTCTCGTATTTTTCTCAAGTCTCAAAACCTCTTGAATACTTTAATGCTTTTGGGTAATAAAACAGGGCAGAGATCTTGCATAGCATCTCTCTGCAAAAACGTTAAAGCTAGGATCTGATTGAATGAGTCAATACAGTGCCAACTTGGGCTAAATCTAACCACAGAGAGAACTGAGTGCCTTGGATCAATGACTGTCTCCAGCTGTATGCCCGGTAACTCATGACACTCAAGCTTTTTCTGGGGATAACATGGGGAAGAGAGAGACTCTTTTTGTAAAAATAACACATTAATGGGAATTAAGAGACCTTACTTTTTAGGTCATTGTCTTTCACTCAAGAGCAACTGAATCTGAGGTTTCCAGATAAGACTTATAGCCACCTGGGCAAAGGGAAGACTATCAGCCACTGTGCAATGAACAACAAAAGAGTGCGAGAGTCAAAGAGTAGTTAAGACAATGTAAACCTGCTTTTGCAGTCATATGAGGAAGCTATTTCCTTTTGAAAGTCAGTCCTGCAGTTGAGTTAATACTTGCTTAGCTTCAGAGTTGAATGCTTCTGAGCAGGGGTAGACCCAAAGTGAGTCGCCTCCTTGGCTCAAAGCAGTGGTTGAATTTTACATGCTTCTGGGGGTTAAGCACTACTTCACATGGGTTACCTAAGGTTTTCAGGAGAGGTAGTGAACTGAATATAAGCTCCCACTGTCAAAAATGGCAAGTGCTGCTCTTATCTTAACAATCCTTCCACTTCCCTTGCCTTGAATCTCACTGGACCTCCTGTGAGTGGAGTTAACTCATCAGCTCGCTCTTCATCCAACCTTATCCACTTGGACAAGTTTTCACTGAGATAATGAACTAGATTGTCTTATGGAAGGTCCATTGATCCACAAAGCTGCTACGAGTAAGGTGGGACCATGTTGCTAAGAGGGAGGGAGAGGAAAGGAAAAAAGACAGAATTTGGAGGGAGAGTACATTTGCCTGTTTCAGAGCCACTGCATACACTGCATAGCTAGGGTAACCACAACCTAAGGCACAGGCTTGAACATTTTATGCAGGTAAGAAACAGCACAAGGGAAGCAGCCATGGTTTTTCCCTTGCCTTCTAGTCTGGCCTTTCCAGCGCTCCTCCCTTGTGCTGGCAACATGCATGTACCCACAAAACGAACTGGAGGAACTGCTGGGCTGAAAACTGACTAGACAGCAAAAGGTTATTTTTTAGCTGATTATCACAGATAGATAGTAACTAAGGAGCAGTAATCATATACAAAGCAGATACACTCCCAATAGGAGAAACAGTGCCCCAGCGCAGTGCCTCAAAAGTGAATGGTGAGCACTGCATGTTGAAAAGCAAGCAAGTCCTCATCAGTCTGAAGCCAATTCATCCTGATACAACTCTGTCTATTGCATACAAGACCAGAGGATTAAGAATGCTCTGTGCAGATCAGGCCACTGCAGTTTTCTCTCCAATGGGAAAGCAAGGGGGGAGAACTGTTGCTTGCTTGGGTATACTTGCTGTATTTATTTCCTGTGGACTACTTCCAAATGGGGAGCAATATATCCCCTTGTCAAGAGGTTGTGCATAATACTTTTCTCCCAGAGTCTATAAGTACTTTTGTCTGTTACAGACACAAGGTCTCTACCTTCCATTTGCTATTTCTTATGAGGGCACAGAAAAGACATTTCAGCTCTTTGATTTCCATATCGTAGAATATAGAATGGTTCCATAGATGGAAGATCATCTAGTCCAACCCCGCTGCCATGGTCAGCGACACCTCCCACTAGATCAGCTTGCTCAAAGCCCCATGCAACCTGACCTTGAATACTGCCAGGAATGGGGCAACCATAACTTCTCCGAGCAACCTGTTCCAGTGTCTCACCACCCTCACAGTGAAGAGTTTCTTCCTAATAATCTAACTCTACTGTCTTTCAATTTAAAGCCATTCCACCTTGTCTTATCCCTACATGCCCTTGTAAGAAAAAGTCCCTCCCAAGCTTTCATGTAGTCACCCTTTATAACTTGCTTTTTCTTTTTCCATTCACTCACTGTAAATTAGTGGGCTCTGGGAACAGAGACTTCTTGTACCTGCGCAATAGGTGTAGCCCAACAGGCTCCCTCTGACACACGCACATTTTCTGTATGGTTGCTGGCATCACGGGTGATACTGGCAGCCACTCCAGTTACCTGTTCCAGCTCTTGCTGCTGATTTTTGGCCATCCTCTGTGCAGAGTCACTGTTGTCCCTCACTGTTGGGTACAAGAATAGATGCAGTATAAGCTAGGGCATGTTTTGGAGTTGGGAGTTCCTTTGCTACTGCAGTGTGGGATATTTCTGCCTGCTACACATTGTATGAGGGCAACTGATATTTAAAATGTGAAACCACCCCAGAATCTTGAATCTAAACACCTACAAGTCTTGAGAACTTTTACTGAGCTAGCTTAGTTTTCGTCTGGGATTCTGTCACTCAGGTTGAAAGGGCCTTTAAAACAGAGTTTCCATTTTAGTTCTCTTGTGAATAGCCATGTGTTTTCATAAAAGCATTTACAAGACAACTATAGCTGCTAATTGTCACAGACTCAGGCTGTCATGACCCAAAATCACACTGAAAGCATTTGGAAGCGTTCAGAACTTCTAAGTTTGAGCTAAGCCTCTTACTCTAAAGCATCTCGTAACCCAAACACCGAGTCTTTTGAAAGAGATATACTCATTATGTTAGACTAAATCGGAACACATTCTGCATTACTTCCCTGTAGGTTATATTAAAACAGTGCCTTTCATTTCTAGTTGGTATTAAACCTTAATTACGCTATGAAGAAGAACATTTAGAACTGTCTTATGTTATTTGTTCAGCTGCTCTTAAAAGTTCACATAACCAAATGAATCTTCACCTACATTGTATCTCTTTATTTCTGCTTAAGGTTTTTGCTCTTTTCTTGCAATTTTTTAATTTATGGTCCAAATATTTTATTCCAATTCCACCAAAGAGAGCCCATCTTTGCAAGAACTCAGTTGCAACAATTCAGTCCATTTCAGAGCTGATTTGACAGGGTGTGCAGGTCATGTTACACTTCTCTTCCTCTCATTACATAGGCATAACAGCCGGAATCATGTTTCTTGTGTGTATGTTATCAATTGCAAATGTAAAATCTGCCTTCTGTGAATATTAAGCAGCATTTGTTTGCAGTTTGGTATTCTGACAAGCGTTTCTGCTGTGACCTCATTTGCTAGATTTCTGGGGAAAGGTAATACATATGGGATGCTGAACATACTGCTGCAGAACCAGCCACCAACCCTCATGGGAGCTTTTATTTAGGTTATTTATCCAAACACAATTCTCAGGGATCAGAAAATCACTATCTGGAAAGTTGCACCATTGCCTCATTTAGAAAAGCTGAGAATTCACTGAAGCTTGACTTCTGTATAATTGAAATTATCTTGCCACAAAGGAGCCCATGAAGTTCATTAAAAGGAGACTGACACAGGCCCCTATCAAACATTTTAGCCTTTTTTTCTTCAGGTGGTTTTTAATGAAAGTGGGAAATAGAGAAGAAGGAAATCTTCCCCCCAGAGGTGTATGCTGTAAATAAAAATTATTGTTGCTCACATAGGGGAAGGATCTTTAAGTGCAGTTTTTGTTACAAAACTAAAGCTTTTAGAACATTCAAAGTAGCATTTTTCATTAAATAGAATTATCTAATGTAACTTCTGGTTTTGCTATAGTTATTTTTTTGTTATGTCAAATGGCGATAAACAGTCAAGTAAAATGTGGCTATCAAGGGAACAATACCTCATTTGTTGCTTTGCAATGCAGCAGAGAACAGTAATTAGAAGAAAGGCCAAAAGCAAGCCAGTATATCCAGCCTACTGGTGTAAGTAGCATCTTTAGAAAGCCAATGTGCCAGGGTTCCTCTAGCTTTTGATCTTCCAATTATGACAATGTAGTCTTGCACTTTGCAGCTTGTTAGCAGAATAAACACCATTTACAGTTCAGCTAGCGGTTCAGGTAGAACAGAAAACCAGCCTGCCATTCCATTTGCGTATCTAGGGATGCCAAAACTCAAGAAGTAGGTGTTGTCAAGACTCTGGCTGCTGGTTTGCACCAAATCTCAGTGAAAAGTGCAAGTGGAAAGGTGCAGCCCTTATCCTCTAAAATAATGTAATGGAAAGGTTACAAAATCATCATGGAACAAGGCAGCAGGGACTACTGTGTTCTCTGTCTCAACACAGAGACACACAGTCCAAAGCAATGACATCTCTACAGCATATGGTGTTTTGGCGGCTGTTGTTTAAAGATGATTCATGAGTAAATGGAAAGGAAGGAAAGTAAGTGAAGGAGCAGACATGTTAAGAGAGAGAAGGCAGCATCAGTGGATGTAGAAAACATGGCCTGGAAGAATCACCTAGAGAAAGATGCAGAGAGCTTTGGACAAAGCACAGACCGCAAAAGGGCCTTGGCACAGCAAGGAAAGAGAAGGTCTTTTGCTCTTTGATTCCAGCTGTCTTCAAGGAAACTGAGCATTATATTTTTCTTGTAAATAAGTAGATTTTTATCACCTATATGGGATCCTTAAATTCTCCTAATCCAGTCAAAGCTGCAGGGCTCTTATTTTTAACTAAACTTGCAGGTCTGGCGGTTAGCAATATTATTACTGTCTGGGTTAAAAAAGTTGCAGCCAGGAGGCAACTATTCTTTCCAACATGTAAAGACATTTTAAACAAGGAAAAATGCAGATTCATTTCTGAGTAGTATTAAAACCCAGTATTTTGGTGTCTGCCTAAGAGCAGTCACTGTTGACAGTACATTGTAAAGGCAAACAGTGCAGTGCCTGACCATGTTCAGGTTTACTCCCTCTCCCATACATATATTCTCCTTCAGCTCTGCCGTGAGTGCAAAAACTCTCCACATTCTTTCTGCTGACGCTCTCCAAGACCCAGACTTGGGGTATAAAAAGTCCTTTTTAGTGTGAGAATCAAGCTCAAGACCATAGCAAAATATCTCTCCCCACCTCATCAGGACCTTTTCAGCAACAGCTTCCCCAGTCCATCAGCCTGTATATTTTGCAGCTGTTCCTGGGAAGCAGCTACAGGAGCAGCTATAGGAGCTTTACTGTACGTATGCTCAGCTGGCTTCTCCCTCAGAGATGCAGAGAGGAGGAGGAGAGGTGCCTTCACATGCCCAGCCTTTCCACACCTCTGATCAAGTCTATGTACTCTGACATTTCCTTCTCCATGGGCTTGCTTCAATTTATCACCATTAAGACAGTGGCATGTTAGAAAGCTAGACCTTTAAAACTGTACAAATTCAGCACAGCTACTTGAGAAATTGAAATCATGATGGGGTAGTATTGTGAGGCCTTTAGAGATAGCACTGGCTACAGCTGTAGCACTGTGCTCAGTCCTGGGGCAGAAAGGACTGTGAAGAAGAGGAAAAGCAGGAAAGATGCAGGGGCAGAACTTGAGGATAGTTACAGTCCTCATGAAGAGGCACTAGAAAGGCTGAGGTTGTTCTATCAGAGAATAAGTCAGCATGAGTAACACGAAGTATAGAAAGCAATGAAGGAATAAGATTGTTATTTCTATTTTCATGGATGGGATGGTAAGATCTGAATGATTATTTGGTACTTATTTGCAGTTTATTGTTATTATTATTAATTCCAGGCTCTTTTAGAGCAGTTTTTCTGCCACTGGGTCTCAAATTGCTTAATAAAGAATGTATTTTTTTTCAGGTTAATAAGCACTAAATATGTTAGGCATATCAGGAGCAATGTAGTAAAAATAAGTGTTTCTGAAATGGCTGGAAAAGTAGTAATTTTGTGTTTCTACTATGAACAGCCGCATTACAGAAGGAAGAAGTAATTTTTGTAAAGCACTTAATAATATTCAGATTTCCCACTTAAGACGCAATTAGTTGCTAAAGCTGTAAAATGTGCTAAGCTCTTATTTTCTGAAAATAACATATCTTCAATTTGACATGGGGAAACAGTGGTCACATTACAAAAATTTAGATCAGAGGTTTTTATTAATGGAAATTTACATAGCTTATAGAAAGTCTCTATTGCTAAGAGTGGGCAAACATATGGATAACATAAGAACGAGTTTGAACTTGAAACCTGAAACCAAACTTTAAACTGGTTGAAAATGTTTATTTAACTCTGAAAAAATATCTGCCTGCATCTGCAATTTCTAGTGCCTATAGGCAATAGAAATATTCAAAATAACACACGGAAGAAATTACATCATTTCTGATACAAAAAAAAACCATGGGCATATCTCAAAAAATATGTGCTCTTCTGAAATATAATGCGATTCATCACTCAGTGCATGCTAATCTAAAGTGTACCTCTGCATGCTACAGATAGATATAATCCTCAGTAAAAGGGAAAAAACAGCTGTCTGGTGACCAGCACAGTTCGCAACAACACGGCCAGATTTACACTGTGAACTTCTGCGATGCACATATGAGCTTTAGCTTTTAAGTCTTGCTATGGGAGCTTTTTTAATAGCAAGTTTTCTGTTTTGCTTGTATTATGTTACATGCAGCAGGAAAGGAATCAAAATAATAGTTTATGAATTTACCCAAAGAGAGACTGAAATGCTGAACCACTTTATCAGTACTTCCCACAACCTGAATTTTAATTTTTTCTAAGCCTTTTCTCATCAAAGCTCCTTGCCTTTCTATCAGGAGGTTCTGGCAAACACACAGGGGTTTTTATAGGAGCCAAAGTGTACTAGGAAGTGGGCCACTTGGGCAGCAAGGGCTCCAACAGTGCAGTTGGAGTACAGCACTATTTTATATGGCACATTTTACCTGGCATCAAAAAGGAGTAAGGAGTGCCAACGTGGTCTGTCACTACACCTCCAAAGTGAAACTGCAATTTTATCTGTGGCCATTAGTGACCTGGTCTGAAGCAAAATAGCATCATACATGTTGAGCTTGCATTAATCTGTTTACTGACTTTTGTGTGTATATCAATACTAATAAATTTTATGTATTTGCTGACTGGCATTTACCTAAGCCAACCTTTTTGACTGCTACTACCACCAGAATAAAAAAAGAAATCTATTCTTGCTATTGAATGGAAGATTTTAGTTGGCTATTTTTGACTATTTATTTTGTTTGTCTTCTCATAAAATAACATGGGCAACAGCCTGATTTGATCTTATTTACAGTGGCATTAATCAGGGATGTGTCTATTGAAGCCAATGGCATTAGAAGAGGATTAGGCTGGGGAAGCTGAGATAACAAGCAAGCAATGGCTGCCCTGTGCTGTTCAGAAATGGTTTTCTGCCACAAATGAGTATTTAAAGAGCTACAGGAGCAGGAGTGATCCCAGGCTTTTAGAAATGCCTGTGAATGGAGTGCAATAAATACGCAACAAATGTGTCTGTAGAAGTACAGAGGCAAAAGGTTTATATTCCCTTTTTGTATTCATTACCAGGATAGCAAGTGATATAAAAATGACTGTCCTGGGCCTGATTATCATCTCCCTTGTTATCAACTGGGAGAGTTGCCTGGCTGTGAACCTGCTGGGAGATTAGAGTGAGGCTGTATGTGCACTGATTTCCTAAAATATGTGATTAGTCATAATCACGCTTCAAAATACTACACCCATTCTTCTAAGCATTTTTTATGTACTTAAAGAAGGTTATCTGCCCACCTGAAAGTTAGGGAGTTTTCAGTATTTCATTTTATAGATAGCATTTTGTGGGTCACAGGGAGAATAATGTTTTCCTACATTTTTAACAGGTACAGAAAGAGGAACAAGAATAGGTGACTCCCACACCCTAAAACTCAGCCTATGAGTGCTTGTGCTTAATGAAGGTAAAAAAAGTGTTTTTTCTGGATTAATATACTGTGGGCATGAAATAGCCTACACCACTCATTCCCGCACTCCTCTTGGCACTCTGACATTTCACAAGATTGTTTCACCATCAGTAAGAAGCCTTGTGTAAGGTGCTGAAGAACTTGCCCAGTTCTGCCCAAATGCTGGAGCCCCTCTGCCCCATGTCGAAGAGTGGAGGGCAGGCCATGTCATGATCTGCACACAGTGCTGGGCAGACACAGGTGGACCAAAGCAGCATCTTCCAAAGATCCGCTTATGCTGTGCGAGTTAGACCCATACCATTTTTATATGCTAAACTGAACGATATCTTGCAGCCTTATACGGATGTTAAATGGCAAATCCTTACGTAGTCAAGGTGAAAAGCTTAGCTTATTTAAGTATAGTAACTTATTGCTATGTGTAGTATTCATTCTGCTGTACAAGCCTCATTTGTTAAACAGAGTCTGGACTGTGCTTTTGGCAACAGTGTTGTTACAATAAGGTGTGCCTTTGGTTTGTTGCTATATATTATAGTCTTGGTAGAAAGGAAAGGATAGGTGAAAAGGACTACCTAAGAAAAACATGTTCTGGAGACTGAGTGGCTGTGGAGAAACCCAGGCATCTCCCTCTCTTACCTACAACTGCTAACCACAACTCTGAGTACACTGCCCTGCAGACATCAATAGTGGTTTTCAGCTGGGCAGAAATCTCTGTTTCAGCAGTTATGGTAAGGACTGCACAGGGAGAAGCTTTTCCTATAGACTTATCTGTCAGTCTCCTTCAGTCCTACTATGAAAGGACAGCTGTTTCTGATGCAAATCTCAGCTGTTGCCTTCCTGCACTTGTATTACTGAGTCTCTTCAGTGTCAGCACCTTTTTATTCCAGCCCAAGTGACAGGAATGTCATCCTTGTCATGTGAATGTCCATTACCTGGGAAATTCAGGGTCCCCAGGAAGGCAGCACAAATGGGAAAGGAGGTTGGTGTGTGTCTCTGTGTGTGAGAGAGTTGCATGCTTATGTCATTTCCCACAGGCTGCATGGGGGAATCCAGATTCCCTCTGGGTTTAATTGATACACTTTGTATATGCTGATGGTTATATTTCTGACAATATTCTTTAGCTTTTGTCAGGTTTTAATTGTTTTCTGTTATGGAAAGCCATTTGTGTGTAGCTGTGAATTTAATGGGGTTGAAATCCAAATGCTATTAATTGATGGACACAATCATGGAAAAATAATATATGCAAAGTTAGTACAGCTTTATCCAAGTGACTTCCTTCTTCATCAGTGTTCTAGGGGAGGAGAAGAGGTGTACAGTTTGAAAGCATGAGGAAGCACCAGGCAGTCGGTAGGAAGGCATGATCAGACTGCAGCTCTGTGACGTGGTTCCTAATGAGCAGGAATCAATATCCATTACTTCAGCATGCCAGATCAGTCCCCACTCTCCTGCTTCTTCTGTAACCACTTCTTCAAAAGCATTTTTTAAACTCCAGGCTGCTGGAGACTCACAGGCTTCATAAAACCACAAAAGCATACATGCAAGCACATATGCATAAACAGCAATGAGATGATAACTGTTCCACTCTGTCATTTAATGCTTGTAATTTAGAAGGGATTATTCATCTTGAGTTTGCTTTGACAGAAGAGCAGTAGATTTTGTTGAAATATAGTTTCCCAGATCAGAAGGTTAAGAACAATTTTGTGCCTGCTGGGGAAAAAAAAAGAAAAGAACAAGAAAGCAGGGAGGAGGCAAGGAAAAAGAGAAAAAGTCTATCCATGTCTGGATTTCAGAAGGATGGCTCCAGCAGCCTCATTCTTCCCTCCTTCCCTTCCTCCCTTCCTCGCTCCCCCACCCCTTTGTGTGCTAAAGTTACAGCCCAAGGACTTGGAGACATTTCAAAGGAGCGTCACTAATGAAGACCACATGTGCACTGTTCCTCTTGTTTAGTCCAGAACAAAGCTGAACTGTCAGGGCCTCCTCTCTCCAGGGGCAAAAAATGGGTCTCCCCCTCTTCTCGATTACCCACCCACAGTTTATGAATGAGGCTTTCTCAGGTAACCACCACTTGGTATCAGAACAGTTCCAGCAGGAAATCAATCATTTTTCCAATAGAAAGCCATAAGGTAGAGAGCAGGCGTTTCCTTTGCCAAAACGTTGGTGGCGGCGCTGAAACACCCCCGTGTTCGACACTGCTGCAGCCTTTGGCCTTTGTTCTTGCACAGCAGCAGAGCATTTGCTGTAGCATTTCTTCGTTTGCTTTTTGGATGCCTCCTCCGCAATGTCTCCAGAGCTGCACGGAGGCAGGTTTGTACAAGGAGGTGGGACACAGCAGGGCCTGCTTTCTAAGCAGCATCAACAGAGAACACTGAGATCCAAGACCAAAGCATGTCATTTCCCATCTCTGCCCACAATTAACTGCATTTCAGGAGAGACTTTCACCAAGTAATGGGCAGCTGACCCTCACAGTGGAAGTTTTATCAGCAAAAAAAAAGGAAACTGATGCCTGATTCTGTGGTTTCATGTCCACTTGGTGTTCCTTCTTCAACAATGTTTTGCAGCTGTGGCCATCTAGGAGTGAAGGAAGTGGTTGAGGTCTTCCTCTGAGAGGACATATTCTTGCTGGGCACATGAAGGGCCCAGCCTCTGCCCCTAGCTGAGCTTCTAGTGCCCTCATTCCCTGATGGAAGTTAACAACAGCACTGAGAGACAATGCCGGAGAGGAAGGGTGGGCTAGCCTCACCTCTTCTCAGATCTTCCTTCTGAAAGGAAGACATCAGTGCAAGGTAGTATCGGTCTCCTTAGACAAACCAGTTGGCAGCCTTTGGACTGCTGTGATATAGGAGCCCAGGCTGTGTCACTGGGCCACTGGAGCATGCTCCTTCCTGCATGCCATGTCTGCAGGAAGAGAAGCTGCAGGAGAGTGGCTGGGAAGAGAATAACCTCTGGGCTTTTGTTTCACAACCACTTTTAAAAGGCTGGGGAGTGCATAGGGGAGGGGTAAGATTGATTATGTGAACCATAGAATCATAGAAGTACAGAATGGTTCAGTTTGGAAGGTATCTTAAAGTTCATCCAGTTCCACCCCCCCTGTCATGGGCAGGGACCTCTTCCACTAGACCAGGTTGTTCAAAGGCCCATCCAACCTGGCCTTGAACACCGCCAGGGATGAGGCAGCCACACCTACACACTGACGAACTCAAGGATACTTCACCACAGAGCAAGACAAAAGCACTCATATACCCTGACATGGTTGAGCTCCTCATGGGCATAACCCCGCTGCTCTATCAGACAGTTGAGCACTATGATGAAATAAATAAATATGAAGAAAAAATAAAATAAGCAAATAAATCTGAACAATTTCAAAGCCAGTGTATGGTAGTGGTTGCTGCTAAAGCTGTACCTATTTTCTGACAGGAAGCTCTTCCGGCCAAACTGCCTTTCAGGGACATTTCTGGTTACTCAAGTATAAGGGTTTGTTTCTATAACAAATATATTCCTGTGGATGAAACTGCTTGTATTAAAAATAAATGGGAAGAGGGAAGTGGATTCTATGGAAAAGTGACTACAGAGGAAGTGACCTCTGTGTGTTGGTTAGTGAGAAAAAAAATAGTGGAAGCATTTGAAGGATCAGAGGACTTCTACAAAATCACTTTCAAGCATGGGATTAAACCACAGTATATATATGGAGGAAGACATAGTCTGAGGATTGTTTTTTGTTCATAAGTGCTCTAGGGTTAACAAAGCATTCCAGGGTTTTATGAAGGCACTTTTAAACAAATAAACATTACCCTGCAGTGTTTACAAGCTAAGCACTTCAACATAATCTTCATGCATGAGAACCTGAAAGGAAAACTTATTGAAACCTCATGATAAACTGTTTTGTTTAACTGCCTAACCTCATGGCAGCAGAGAAAAAGCAGATATGATAAATGATGAAAAAGTGAAAAATTTTAAATTTCCAATGCATTCCATCACCTGAAGTGCAGTTTGATCATCAGCATGGAGCACATAAATATTTCCATCTGGAGTTTTATTTTTTTAAGTGGAAGCTGGACCTTTTTTGAATAATATCAAAATGGGTGAGATTTCTTTTCCAGGGTAAGGTGACATTATCCATGCAGACCAAGCGATTGCCACAACCCTTGAAGCCTCCGCAGGCAGCAGTCTGTTCATTCAATAAAACATCCTAAACATTTCTGCTGCTTCTGGATTCCCTTCTCCCCACCAGTTTTTTTATTTGCTGAGTATCTTGTCTGCCTTCCAAACACATCATGAGGTCCTTAGATATAAACTAGCTTTGATTTCATTAGGTACTGATAAAATTAGATTGAGTAGATCAGGGCTGTGTTCCTGGGGAGAGAAGACAGCTCTGGAGTATGGTTATGAATAGGAAAGCAATGGGGAGCACCCCTGCAATCCTTCCCACCTGGCCAAAAAGGGATCATCCAACCTTACCAGCCACTTCACTCTAGGGTATAGGAGTGCTGTCACACAGCCCGTGTCTGGCCAGAGGCCAGGGGCTTCAGCTTCCTTGACGATTTGTACTGCTCATTCTGAGTTCAGATGTGGGTGTTTTGGGTGGGCTTATGCTGCTTCTCCATGCAAGGTGCAAGGAGCCAGTGTCCAGGCAATCACAGCTGGCATTGCCTGTCCCAAGGCTACTCCGCATAAAGTTGGTTTCCCTTGTTTCTTCTGACCCCAAAGGGACCTGGTCTTTCACAGTGTTCCATGATTTCATTCTTTCAGGCATGTCTGTCTTTCCCAGGTGTTTGTCTTTATAGATGGCATGGAGTAAATGAAAGATGCAAAGTGGTAAAAAAGAAATTATTTTACCCCAAATTCCAAAATGCTTCTTTGAATATTTTTATTGTGTAACAGATGTCACCTTCACTGCTGAATTCCCCTTCATTTTTAAGGTTGACCTAACTGCCCTGTCTTCTGTAGCCAGCTGAGGCAGTGGAAATGTCACCAGACATTAGTCCCATAAGCACAGCTTCAGCATGGGTTACCACCTCTGCTACACTTCCTCTGGGCTGTTTTATATAGTGGAATGAACAAGACACTGACTGACTCCACAATGTGTTGGATCAGTGTCAAAATTAACCTTCTCTCTGAAGAACTATGTAGACAAATTAGCAGTGATGCTTTTGGGTGTTGGTAACCTTTCCCCCTTTACATATGTCATGAGCACTGCTCTGCACAGACACAGATGCCACTACAATGCATGCATGTAAATGCATTTTCCACATCCATGGTAGATTCGAACATAGATACACAGGCAGTAGTAGGCAGGCTTGTTTGAAAGCATGTCTTCTTATCAAGGGGGAGAGCTAATATTACAGAACAACAAGGCCAAGTATTATGCTTTTAGTTTGCTCCCGCAACAGTGGTGTGCAAGAGCTGTGAAGTGAGAATGCATTTTACATCTTTAAAAGCAAACATTCTCACAGCAGTATCACCTGTGGAAGCCTGGTTGAAGCAGTAACTTTTTCTGTAAGTGAAGATTAGCTCTGGAGCTCCAGTATCTGTTTTATGCCACTGCAACTCTTTGGGGTCTTTTTTCAGTAAATTCTCTGTGTCTCTTGACTCATAACTGTCAATAGCGTTCCCCTATCCCTTCAAAACCACAGTACTGACTCAGTCTGTTTGGAGAAAGAAAGCTATTTCAACTTACAGGTTCAATTCCTGTTGACTCAAAAGGGAGGAAGAAAATGTGGAGACTGAGAATGAAAACATTTCTTATTCCAGAAGTTACCAACAGGCAAATGCTGTTAAGGAACGGATGGCATTCATTCACAAACTTTTAACCATATTTTTTCCTGGCTAAGGTTTAGCTCTGCATGTATTTTCTGCTGCCATGAAGACAAATGAATCTGGATGTTCTCTTTGCTTCAGAAGTTGTATAAGACAGCTTGCTTCTTGTCTGGGATCTCAGAAAGGAGCCTAAGTAGGGCTTGTGTGCCGCCCCATCCTTACTGAGGTACATGCAGGGTCTCTGCCATCAAAATCAACATGGCTCCCACTTCCTCACCCATTTGGCCAAAAGTAGAATAATATGGTTATGCTGGCAGGGATTCCTTTTTCCAGCAGACTGTGGTTTTCACAATTCAATTTTATGGACTTTAAAATCTCCTGTCACAGGTCTGTGTAAATACAATGGAAAACAGGAAGGAAAAAATGCCGCTCAAATAATAAGAAAACCATTGTTGATCATTGTTGTGGTTCAGACAAGGACTGGTGTGGTTAAAGCAGGAACCTCTAATAGAAAGGCTGGCAAATGGATTGAGTGCAAAGCAAGACTTCTTTCTTCCCATCACGACACCATTTCAGAAGCTCAGTTTTGGAGACCTTTCTGCTGAAGGTCATAGAAGCATGGAGCTTAGAAGAGTTGTCTGGGTCTCTTCTCTTCAGCCATCATATCTTTCTTCTACTGTGGTCTCCCATGGAATACAGCATGAAGAAAATAGAAAGACCCCCACTGATCCATCCAAGAAGAGGTTTTCTTACCGAGGGCCTGACCACTGGTGCCTTGCAGTGGAATCACTCATTTCTCTGCTGCAGGAGTCCTCCCTGTGCAGATTTTAGTCTCATCCATGCATGTACCAGAAATGCTTCAAAGTATGACTGCTCCTTCCCACCTCCTCAGCAAAAACTCATCTCTAGAGAGAGATGCGAATTTTATGTGAGATAATATAGCTGTCTTCCACCAGCCTTTGGGCAGTGTGTGCGCCTGCAGCCCAGAAAGTCAATCATATCCTGGGCTGCATCCAAAGGAGCGTGACCAGCAGGTCGAGGGAGGTGATCCTGCCCCTCTACTCTGCTCTCGGGAGACCTCACTTGGAGTACTATGTGCAGTTCTGATGTCCTCAACATAAAAAGGACATGGAACTGTTGGAACAAGGGCAGAGGAGGGCCACGAGGATGATCAGGGGACTGGAGCACCTCTCGTATGAAGACAGGCTGAGAAAATTGGGGCTGTTCAGCCTGGAGAAGAGAAGGCTGCGTGGAGACCTCATAGCAACCTTCCAGGATCTGAAGGGGGCCTATAGGGATTCTGGGGAGGGACTCTTCATGAGGGACTGTAGTGATAGGACAAGGGGTAACGGGTTCAAACTTAAACAGGGGAAGTTTAGATTGGATATGAGGAAGAAATTCTTCACTGTAAGGGTGGTGAGGCCCTGGAATGGGTTGCCCAGGGAAGTTGTGAATGCTTCATCCCTGGAGGCGTTCACGGTGGGGTTGGACATAGCCTTGGATGGCATGGTTTAGTGGGAGATGTCCCTGCCCATGGCGGGGGGGCTGGAACTGGATGATCTTGAGGTCCTTTCCAACCCTAACTATTCTATGATTCTATGATTCTATAAGTGCTCTCTCTTGTGCTACTGTGCTCATTGCCTTTCCACCCTCCAGCACTGAGTTTGTTAAGGGATTTTTGATGCCTCATACTGCGTCTCCATGAACAAGAGAACTGAAGGGATTTGATCAAGCAAGGGGTTTTAAGCTACTGCTCACATCCTGCACTAAAAATAGGCTTTTGTGCATTAAAAATACATATTAATACGGTCATCTTAAAAAAAATAGCACTGTACATTTCTCATTGTGGTTGCCACTTGAAATGCTAAACGGCACGGGGGTGAAGGGTGGGGGGAAGACAATGGAAACACAGAATGAAAAGCCAGCCCCCTGACAAAAGCAAGCACTTGCTGGAGGAGTTGCCAAATGAAGATGCATCCTGTGGAAAGAGAGAGACTTTCCCCAGGCCTTTCCCCATAAGCAGGACACTGCATAATGCCAGGGATGGGGAGGAAGAGACCACAGTAGGGCAGGTCCGGGTATGCACACAGCAGTCACAGAGGAGCCTTGCCTGGTGGAGCCTGCAAAAGCAGCCACATTTTAAATGTTCTTCTAAGGCTTCCCCTTAGCAATTATTAAGAGATTTCCTACAAGCACAGGAGCTCAATCAAAGCACAGATCAAGCCAGCTATTAATGTTTCTGTTGCCTTCATTAAAAAGTCTTATTTTTAATTCCTTTGCAACAAGGTACATATACAATGAATATAGGGTCATAACACAACCTTGACACTGAAATGAGAAGAGTGCAACATTTCTTTATTGTGCATATCAAGCAAGGGATTCTTGCCCTCCATTCCTACAGGTGTAAAAGGAATGTGCATTAATTTAAACAGTTGCAAGGTTTCTTTAAAAGAAGGCATTTTTTTTCATGTTTTTGTCCATATTCTCATACTTGTTCACAGCTATTTTCAGGAAAAAAAGCAGATGCTGCAGTATCTGAGTCTATATAACAGAGTTGGTTTGCTTGAGTGTAAATTTGGCTTATGAATGTGAACAGAAGGCAGCTGTTAAATCTCCAACTAAACTTCTGTTTAGGTGCCAGACTAGCATCATTGTTAATTTGAATTGTATGATATCACTTTAAAATTAATGATTATTTAATGGTACTTGTTCTATTTTTTTAAAGCCTGTATTCATTACTTTTCTAAGTGCCATAACTTAAGACCAGATCAATAAGCTGTGTAAGTACAAATATCCGCATTCCAACACAGAACATAAACTAGACTGGACCCTAAGATTATGAATTTAAATGGAAAATGCAAAATGGAAAATGGAAAATGGAAAATTTAAATGGAAAATGCAAGTGTTCAAATACCCCTACTGGGTGGGCAATGGGGAAGGGGATTGTGTCCTGTTTATAACAGACTCCATCACAGCTTAAAAGTAATTCCAATTTAGATACAGTGACCACTGAATATTGGGTTAACTTTCTAGCTTTCCACTCCTTACCAAACCTACCTATCTCTCTGTGGGGTTTGAGTCAGACTGCTCTTTCTTTCCCAGACCTTTCTTCCCGCAGTCAAAATTCTGCAAGGCCAGATTTGGACCCATTACTGCTCTTGTAATGGGTGACTCTGGCTGAGAATCTAGTAACCCTGGTGCTGTAGGGCAGAGCAAGACATATTTTCTCTATTTATATGAGATAAGAACCTGTAAGTCGGATCCAGCCCAGGGTTTGGATCAACTGAGAAGGGGCCCTTTTGGCTGTAGAGCAAGTATTCTGGTGTAGAAAGAACTGAACAACTACCTCACAGGAATGCCTCCATGGAAAAATGTCTGTATTGCAGAGCCCTAGTAAGAAGTGTAACAACTGAGCATAAGGCATAATAAACTTCTCTGAGGACCCTGTGCATCTGAAGCAAATAAAGGCTGGTTTCAAAGCTGTAATTGTAGATGCATGTGTAAAGAGATACAGTGTACGTAAGATGTATACTCCATGAAGTGCAGCTGTGGTTGTGTCTTTCCTTTGGGACAAGGCAGAATAATGACTGTCCATATCCACTACACTTTGGTTAGGCTAATTACTAAGAACTACATGAATTTGCTATAAATAATTCATCCAACATATTGAAATCTAGTTTTATATTCACTTAGTGCATAATATCTGTAAACGAAGGACTTAACAGCCAGGCACAAATCTTGGAAGCTAAACATGGGCTTTGTCCCCAGTCTTGAATCTCAAGGCCCTGGTACCTGCTGAACTCTCTGCTGACAGGCCTGATTCCCCCTACCTCTGGATATTTGGGGCCACTGAATCCTTCTCACCTCTGATGTGGTCCAAGGCATGAGTTAGTAGAGTTTTAGTTCTCTATGGTCACTTTATTTGGGCTGGGTGAGTCAACTGATTTTGAAATACAGGATGCTGTAAAGGCCCTTTGTGCAAGCACAGGCTTTCTTCACTCCCAGGGAAACATGGCCAGCAGGAGTGAGACTGTATCCTCTCTGCATCAGTCAGACTGAAGACAGGGCCCTTGGTCTCCTAAGAAGCCAAATCTGAAAGTATTAAACTCTAAATCCAGGCTCAGCTGTGGACTTCAAATGCAGATGTGACTTTCTCTGCCCCAGAGCATTTAATAGGCTCATTGCCGTCATAAACATTTTCTAAACAGATACTCTAAGTGCAGACTTTATGATAGCCTTTTAAAGCAGAACCAAAACCTTATGAAATCGTTATTTGTCAGTGGAAATAGCCAAAACCTAGGTAAAAGCCCAGCTTGTGGGAAGTTTGTTTGATGAATGAGAGCTGAAGAGTGATGGCTACATGGGAAATAGCTCCACGTCAGTAGCACACATGGCTGGGTCTCCCTTTGCTGTTGACTCTGGTATCTGCACTGCACCCATCCCTGCTGGGGCTGTTCAGACACTGTGTGTGATTTGGAGCCAGACAAGGCTCAGCCTTTCCTCTGACCATCTAGACTTGTCTCTGTAACACTGTTAAGCAATCACAGAGATTTCCTAGGTGGTGTCCATGACTGCACACACTGTCCTCAAGTGTCGTCCCAGTGCTGCTAGAGAAGCAAGGGCTACTGCATAGAGAAGTTTGCACAGTAACAACTGTAGAGATGGGCAGCCTTTCTCCATACAGAAAAGTGGTAAAGAGGCGCAGTTAAGCTTGATGTCAGAAAAAATAATACTGCTTGGCTTTAGGGAAAGTTTAACATGTAACAAGCTGGCAGTTGCTCTGCCTCCAGGGATTGATTTGCAATTTGGGTGATGAGTGGAAATGATGTGGAGTTGTCCTTTGAGTATGCTGGCTGACTTTAATGCTGCACCAAGAAACATGTCACCTCTTCAGATCCTTGCCTCAGTGTTGTGTGAAGCCCGGGCAGGAAGAAGCAGGATGAGTGCCGTTCTGATGGCTGCTGACAGGAGGAGGGAAGGAGAGCAGAGCTGACAGTGGCAGAGCTCATTTACAGACCCCAGCTTGAAACAGCTCAGGAACTTCTCCCTCTGGGGCTCCTACTGTGTATGGGAGTGGGAACTCTGTGCCCACGTCACATGTTGATGGAGCCGCCAAACACCTCTTTCTGGCAAGGAAGTGAAGGAAGGCTGTCTGAGGCATGCTGGCCTCTTTTCATAGGTTTTCTGTATGGCAAAGATGATCTGGAGTGCAGCATTTAACTGATGTACATGGCCTGCCTTGTCGGATCAGAATTAAAACCTAACCTGAGATCATAGATTCATAGACTGATAGAATAGCTTGTGTTGGAAGGGACCTCAAAGATCATCTAGTTCCAACCCCCCTGCTACAGTCAGGGACACCTTTCACTAGAACAGGTTGCTCAAAGCCCCATCCAGCCTGGCCACAAATACTGCCAAGGATAAGGCATCCACAACTTCTCTAGCCAGTTCTGTTCCAGAGTCTCACCACCCTCACAGAGAAGAATTTTTTCCTAATATCTAATCTAAGCCTTCCCTCTTTCAGTTTAAAGCCATTCCCTCTTGTTCTATCACTACATGCCTTTGTAAAAAGTCCCTCTCCAGATTTCCTGCAGGCCTCCTTTAGCTATTGGATGCGTGCCCTCCCTGGAGCCTTTGCTGCTCCAGGCTTAACAAGCCCAGCTCAATCAGCCTGTCTTCATAGAAGTGCTCCAGCCCTCTGATCGTCTTCGTGGCCCCCTCTGGACCTGCTCCAACGGGTCCACGTCCCTTTAGTTCCAATTCGGAGTGTGCCGGAAAAAAGGAAAAACAAGCCAGTGGCAATTTGTCTCACCCTCTCCATTTTCTCTGCACGGGTTATACCCGTTTGTGTGCAAATGATGGCCCTGTCACTCCGAAGAGCAGGCAGGAAGCTGCCTGCGTGACTGGGGCAGACGGCAGCATTCCTCTGGACACGGGGACGAGGGTGGGGTTTGATTAGCCAAGGGAGAAAAATGTCAACATCTGTCTGTCGCTGCATGGCAAATGGCCAATTATCATTTTTTTCCCCCTGCCTCCCGGAGCCGCCATCAGACAAAGCCGCTGAGCTCCCGGCTTTGTTGACTGCGCCATTTCCCACCACTGCTCCACCTCTGATATGCTAATAGCAAAACTGAATGGTTTTGTGAGGCTGAAAAGGATCTTCGGGCACATTCACTGGGTCAACAATCCCAACTGCTGTGCTGGGGCTCAGCCTGCTGCGTCAGAGCACGGTGCTAAGGCACTTCCCTCCGCCCTGCTCCTCCTTTAACGAAACAAAACCAAAATAGTGGAACTAACCATCTGGCTTTCTTGGTGCCCAGAAATTTACCTGAACAAATTATGTCATGAAATGGTGCCTTCAAATACTTTCGAGACTGATGAGTGACAAGCTGGTCTATGCTTTCCACCGTGAATTGTTGCAATCTGGGAGCTGAGAGAGGACTTCCCTGCTTCAGAGCACTATAGGGCAGCTAGGTGGTACTAAAATACTTTTATGTTTATACGGTTGGCTTCGCGTGCCTTAGAGCAAAAGTAACACTGACAAACAGCCTTTTGTTTAGAAAATGAACCCTGTCATACATGCAACACCAGACACAGAAAACAAACGATGACCTAATCCTGTCTATTGTGTAGTAATAGTAATGCACTTAAGTAGTGATTCTAGATCTGGTTGAAGAATAATTACTAAATTTGTTGGGTGATGAGTTTCCTATTCACTGATTCTATGGAAGTGCCAGGGGAAATGGGCTACAGTGCCCTAAACAAGCTGCTCATAAACCTGTGACAATGATTTGAAGCATTTATCGTTCATAATTAGTCACCTGAAGTAAGCGTGAATGCTGTGAATGATACACCTCTCCTTTTGCTGATGCTGTACTAATAACACCATTGCTTTAAAAAAACCCAGTGAGTTAGCAGGTTCTTTGATGGTAAAATTTGAAGCAGTTTTGCAAGCAACCTGGTGTTGGTAAGCCCAGTAATATGCCATCATTACTCAAAGCAGCTATGACATGTACTAATGTGTCAACTGCAAGCACTCTATAAAACCTGCTATGCACAAGGTCCAGTGACATGAAAGGAAAGCTGAAGAAATTTGAAAGCTGAATAAACAAAACAGTCTGATAGTTCAATGGGTTCCAGTTGACCCTGAGAAGAGATCTGGGTAAAGCTGGATGAATACTTCAGCCAAGAAAAAGGTGATAGCTGTGAGTGTTGTTTATGGGATTACAATTTTAATATAGCCTGCACAGTAAAGAGTGCTGTAATAAAAGCTGACCTTTGCCACAATTTGCTTTACTCTCCTGTTCTTAAAACATGTTTGTGAGCAGTGAGAGAAAGGTGAATTGTCTGGATCCAGAACTAACTCTTTGTAAAGACTTGTACCCATTTATTCCCACGCAGGAGAATCAGCAAGCTGAACATTTTATTCTTGGTTTTGAAGATGATGTTCATTTTTGTCAGCTTTCCCATTCCAGCTGTGCTGGGAGGCACTTAGGCATCACCCGTGCCATGGTCTTGTGGCTCATTCTCACGTGTCTGCACTGACTCCCACCGCTGTGCATCGCCTGCAGCAGGAGTGTTCACTCAGACTCTGGGAAGTGCTGTGGTGGTGCCTTCTGCTGCTTTCCAGGGAAGGACTTTTATAAAAAGCGTGCGCGGCATGAAGGAGGAAGCAGATGCAGACTTGCTCTGCACACTCCTCTCCAGCTCCTGGCATATGGTGGATGATAAAAAAAAATGGGTCTGAATGGTGTGAAAATCTATTCATCCTGTATCACAGAGAATAAATTATTTCTTTTTGGTCATATGCTGTGTGTTGTCCTGGCTGCACCCCCTTATGCTGCTATGAAGGAATGCTTTAGACTCACAGGCTGTACAGATCAGAACAACCCAACCCTCTGTGCTGACTTTCTGCATGACACCAAAGCTTTTCATTCAATCACTTTTTTGTGCAAAACATAATTTCTGATTGTGCTTATGCCTCCAGTGAAAGAAACCCAAGCCTCATTTAGGGTAACAAAAGGACAGAAAATCCAACACAACTCTAATTATGCTGCCCCAGTAGCTTGTTGATGCTTATGTTGGAAAATTTGCTTTATCCCTGGGCTGACATTTTCTGTCTTTACTCTTGCTGTCATCTTTTGTTACATTAGTGACTGTGTCCACAATCCTGATGCTCCCCTGCCCCACAGTTTCTCTCCTGGTCTTCAAGGCCATGAAATAGCTGCCCATGGCCAGGGCTGTCTGGGACGGCCCAGCACCCTTCTGGGCACATGTGAGCTCCTGTGGTGCACACAGAGCTTGGGAAAATAGGCTCCATCCTCCTTAGTCTTCTCCCATTTCTCATTAATTTTCAACTACTGGAATAATCTGCAAAGCTTTTCTTTGATAAACTAAATAGACTGAGTTTAACTTAATCTCTCCAGCATGCTTCCAGGAAACATGTAGCTCTTTCCTGAAGCTTCTTTACTTTGCCAGCAGCCTTTTCAAAGCCCAGGCACTGTTCTGGGACAGACATTGTAAGTTTATGGTAAAGAAAGGTGGAAAACTACATTTAATTTAAGCTCAGATGACGTTAAAATTTCATATTTAATTTTCATGAGTTTTGATCATCTGTTTGACTAATTTTACTACCTAAACCGGGGTGTGGGGGGGGGGGGTGTGGGGGGGTGGGGTTGGAGTATTGCCAAATCTTTAGTCTTTGCCAGTCTCAAAGGATTCAGGCATATTCCCTCACACACCCTGTACCATCCCAAAACATATAACTGAGATAAGATGTTAATGACATATAATGAACTTTCCCTCCAGTACAATAACAGCCGTCCCTTTTAGGTACTACAAGCATTTCTCTTTACTGAATGCTAGTGGTGGATAAAAGATTTGGAGGAAATCAATACTCAAAGGGCTTTACTAAAGTCTAGATAGGCAACATCCACAGCCTTTCCCTCATCCACTGAGCAGGTCAACTTGTCATTGAAGGAGATCAGGTTAGTCAAGCAGGACCTGCCATCCATTAACTTATGCTGATTGGGCCTGTTCACCTGATGATTGTCCTTTGTGCCAATTTCAGCTTTTCTCCATATTTTGACTGTATTTGAGATGTATTTGATAGAAAAAGATATGTACATACACGTGTGCATATATGTATGCACACACACTTGTTTGTATCCATCCTGTTCACCTATTAGTCTTGCAAACCTATGGAGTGGAAGAAAAATTGTTTCTGTTTGTTTTTTTTGTGTGTGGCTGCAGTAATTAGAGCTATTGCAATTACAAACAAGATAGAGGATGCGGGTTTTTCATGGGTCAGACTCATCTCTGTGGCTGTCATATGAGCACAAAAATAGCAGCTTCTGAAAAGCAGCAGGCTTCTCAGCTATGTACAAAGCTATTTTGTGTCTGGCCAGTGCTCAACACTGTCTGTGCAATGGTCAACAAAGCATCTCTTCTTCCCACAGGTTTAGATTTTGTCTAGCATCCTATTTGGCACCTTCAGGCATTTTCCTATTAAAAAATGTTGTTGATGAGCACAGGCTCCTTGCAAGACTAACACTGCTAGGCATATTATTTGAGGATGGGAGGAGAGGCACAGTTGTGCAGTGGCTCAGCCCTCTCTACGGCTCACTAGGGAAGGAGTCTTCCCCCCTTCCCTAGTGCCAGGCTAAACTCCAACAGGATCTGGTCTGCCCAAGATTGTGCCCTACATCCCAAAGGCTAATTAAAAAAAAAAAAAAAAAAAAAAAAAAAAGAAAAAAAAAAGGCATATTCACCATCCTCAGTGGATCTGCTACACTTTTTGGTACAGCCAAGCACACTGCCATCATCAGAGCTGTTTCTTGGGGTGCAAATCCAAGGCACCAGAAATGCGCCTTTAATAACAAGCAGGTCATAAAAATCCACCTGGGGAGTGGGGTACTGTGGGAGCTGTGGGTGCAGGTGGGTTTTTAAGGGCAGGGAAGCTCCACACAAATGCCTGCCAGGTCTTCTGGCAGCAGCTACTGCAGGGCTGCCACACAGCCCGGAGTGGTTCATATCCTCGCTGACAGATCAGAGCCACTGGTTGGTCACAGCAGTCCCACCCCATTTCAGTAGAGGAAGAGCAAAAGGAAGCTAAGGGAGAGAGATTCGCCATGCACCAGTATCTGACAGATAAGTCCAGTGCCAGACTTGCTCAGGTGGATCTAATTCCCCACTGTGAAGTGTAGGCAGACAGATGTGTACAAGGCAGTGTGAAATACCACTGGGAGGAAAGACTTCGCACCGGCTCTTTCCTCCGTGCACACAGCACGGACGTATAAGCGGAACAAAGGTGACCATCAGATGCATCAATTTCTCAATGTCTGTGGGGAGGGACCACGCATATAAACTACAACGTGCAGGGGGAAACCTACCCCAGGGGTGTAGCTCCCTCATTTGTGTGAGACAGTTTGTTTTTTTTTCTGAAAGCTCAGCTCCAGCTGTGTTTGACACAGGTGAATTTCTGGTTTCACTTCTCTTACAGACAAACAGTACAAACTCTGTAATGGTTGGGAGGTAGCTCTAACCGTGGCATAAATGATGGGGAAAGGAAAACAGGCAGCCAGGTACTGTTAGTGTAGGATGTAACTGAAAGCAGAATCTCCCTGTTGTGTGGTGCTTCTGGAGGAGACTGAGTGACCAGTCTGCCCTCTTCCCCAGGGCTGCTCCTTCACACCATAAGTAAATCCACACCTATTACAGAAAGCAGTCTGGAGAGCTACAAGCATGTCGTGAAGTTATGCAGGGAAAAAATTAGAAGGCCCAAAGCCCAACTCAAACTTACTCTACCTGCTGCTATAAAAGACAATAAAAAATGTTTCTTAGGGACAAGGAGAAGGAACAAAACTAGGAACAAAAGGAGGACTAAGGGGAATCTCCATTCTTTATTGGATGGGCAGGGAGACAGTGAAAAAGGCCACTTTTGCCTTAGTCTATGATGGTTTTTCAGAGGCGGCTATTTTTATGCTTATATGACACCACAGAGATGTGTCTGACCCGTGAAAAACTCACATCCTCTATCTTATTTGTAACTGCAATACTCTAGTTACTGCAGCTGCACACAAAAAAGAACCTAATCAGTCAAACAATTTCTCTTCCTCTCCACAGGCTTAGGAGACTAATAGGTGGTGAACAGGATGGATGCAAACAAGTGTGTGTGCATATGTGTACACACGCATGTATGTACATCTCTTTTTCCATCAAATACATTACAAATATAGAATCGTAGAATGGTTTGATTGGAAAGGACCTTAACATCGTCAAGTACAAACCCCCTGCCATGGGCAGGGACACCTCACACTAGACCAGTTTGCTCAAAGCCCCATCCAACCTGACCTTGAACACTGGCAGGGATGGGGCAGCCACAGCTTCTCGAGGCACCTGTTCCAATGTCTCGCCACCCTCATAGTAAAGAATTTCTTCCTTACATCTAACCTAAGTCTCCCCTGTTTAAGTTTTAAGCCATTATTCCTTGTCCTATCACTACGGGCCCTGGTGAATAGTCCCTCTCCACCATCCTTGTAGGCCCCTGTCAGCTATTAGAAGGCTGCTACGAGGTCTCTGCACAGATTCTCATCTCCATGCTGAAGAGCCCCAACTGTCTCAGCCTGTCTTCGTGTAGGAGGTGCTTCAGCCCCTGATCATCCTTGTGGCCCTCCTCTGGACTTGCTCATGTGGAGGATAGTTAAAATAAAATAGTATACCTATTGGCACAGAGTCACTTGTGAGACGCTGAAGTCACACTGCACCAGCAACAAGCTGAAGCAATAGAAACAAATAAATATACAATATCTTCTTGTTTCCCCCCTCCTACTTAATACAGATTCCAAGTGTATTTAAATTATTCAGCCTACTCTTGAAATTTGAAGCAGTAGCATACGTTTAATTGTGGTGTGAAATTAGGCATAACACTTCAAAATGAGGATGTGTAAAAATTTCAGAAGCCTCTTTTCCCTTTTGTAGGTTATACGTAATACCAGGCTTCAGTCCAATTTCCATTTTAGTGAATACTGGGGAGGTCAGAGGAAATGTTTATTTTAGCAGCTGGGCAAATCAAAATCCTTTTTCAAAACACAGAGGCTCTGAGAAGGCTCCACAGCCACCAGTTTAGCATTGGCCAGACACCTGAAAGAGCTGAGGATCTGTGTGGGGTGCCTGGGTACTCTGGCAGGATTTGTCTGTGGGCATGGGATGCTCAGAGCTTGCTCAGGAAGCCTTTTGCCTCACCTCTTTTGCAAGCTTTTTCATCTGAACTGGTCAAAAAGGTCCAGGAACTCAGGTGACCAGAACAAAACTATTCTTGCAAGGCAGTTGTCCTTCCTTTTTCAATAGCTTGTTTCTATATATAACAGCATGTAATTTATTCTAAAGTTGGTGATGTCCTGTAAGACTCTCTTTGTTGTTGTTGTTGTTGTCGCTGTTATTATTATTATTCCACAGGCTTTGGACTGGACCTGATGTTTTTGGGACCTCAGCTGGACAGGACAGAATTGCAGAACAGCTTTTCAGGATGCATTTATCCTAGAGCAACAATTATTCTGTGTTTATTAAGGAATGACCTGTGAGCTTCAGATACTGTGGGTAAGAAACCCTTCCCTTCAAAAAAGGGCAGGTAGACTGGGGCTTGATCTGAGGAGAGTATGTTTGGGTATTGTGGGAAATCGGTGGTAAATCATCTGTGGAAACCTTGCAGTGGCTGTTTTAGAGAGTCCTTGCAAGCTGCCTGCTCTGCACCTCTGCCAGAGATCATAACTGTCTTGGAGTGAGTGGAAGGAAATCTCCTTCCATGGGATCCAGTGCCTGAGCTCAAATCACTGAGGAAGCTGCTTTGGTCTAATAGTGGATTTTGCCTGACATACTGATGTGTGTGGACCCCTGCTAGCCCTGCCACGGAGGAAGCAGGTTAGTATAGGGTGGTAAATCACCAGAAGGCTGTGGACCAAAATCATCTTCCATTACTACATCAAGGTTCATTCCCATTTTTCTGGAGAGATGTTGTCCGTCCCAGGCACAGCTCTGTGAGGCAGCTATCTTGTCCACAATAACTCCAGTTTCCCGTCTTATCTTCTTTGGTGTCTCATTGTCATTGAAAAGCCACAAGGAATCCATTTTACTTACCTCTACTCTTCCCTCTATCTTCGTTTTGTGCCTGTGGTTTTTCTAGCAGTAGCTGCCAATGTGCAGTTTCCAGCATTCAAAGGAGAAATTGCACATTTGGGCATGATGTGAAACCTCTCCCTCAAACACCTTTCTGCTATGTTTATCCCTACAAATATCAATTGCTAAAAGAGCAGATGGCCTGGGTATATAAACTTTATTATAAGTAACAGAAGAGAGCCTGTAGCAGATGAGAACATGCAGTGCTCATGTTTTTGTAAGTGGCCCAGTGGCATCTTTAAACTAGGAAAAGGAAAGGTCTGGGAAAACTGAGACAGGCCAGAGTTTTAAATGTAATTCACACCATCAGGCACGCCATAAAATCTTGCTTGATGAGGTTTTGTGCCTGCTCTGATTCTTGTCTGTGAATAATGGAAGACGGCACTGCCGGAGGAGAAAGAGCAACCTGCGCTATTAGCTCTACCCTATTGGCAATTTCTTCCTGTCTTACTCTGCCTTCTTTCCTCTTATCAAGCCCCTTTCTTTTTCTTTTGTCTGAGTGGTTTGTGAAATATAAAGAATATTTATATATTCTCCCCTCCAGTACAAGCACTCAAGTTGCCGGCTCTGTGTGTGTGCACCAATGTGTGCATTGTGTTCAAGGATTGTTAAATGTCACATAACCTAAGCAGAGCATTTCAGTCACGTGGTGCTGACAAGCTCTACTCATGCACAGCACATGCCTTTATTTAGCTCAAAAGAGATGTTGTTTCCCTTGACAGATCCCTCTCTGGATTCCTGAAAATAAAGTTACGTAAAATTTTGAGGGCTTGGTTTTGTTTTTGTTTAAATAGCTTGGGGTTAATAAGTACCTTCCCAAACTGAATGGGAGATGTGAAAGATAGCAAATAGATGTGTCTGACTTATCGATCTCTTCACTCTCCAAAATAAATTGTATTAAATAGCTGTTCTCAAGGCCATGCCTTTAATGAGAAACACTGCTGTGCTACAATTCCCTCTTCTATAATGCAGAGGCCCTGCAGCCGAAACCCACTTAGGACTGGGGATGTCATCCTTTCTCATGACTGTAATGCTCCTGATGCTCAGCGTCTTCCTTGCAATGTTATTCAGACTGACACAATAATAATAAAGAAAATCATGTTTCTTGGCTTATCTGGCTGCATGTCAGACTTGGTTTGAGCACTCTCATGCAGACAGAAAAGACTCTTAGGAAATGATTACCTAGCACTGGTCTGGTGAACCCTGCTGCTGGATGACCAAGTTGTTTCTTAAAGGAAACAGTGTTTTTAAATGGTTGACAGGAAAATTAGTTGAGGGATTGAATTGTCATCTGTTTGCATTATGCATAATGCTTTTTGCACCAAGAAGAAAGGTTGGACTTGAACAAGCATGCCATACTGAAGCAGGGAAAAACCTGTTATCAGCTAAACTTCTTACATGCCTGGGGAAAAGGATGTTTTCCAACAGAAGAAGTTAATCCTGCATCTTTAGCACACATTTCACTTTGCCTTAAAAGGAAACAGACACTGCTTTGAATTAAATGAGATGTTTTCAGAATTATGTGCATGTGTTTCACTTGTATGGGATTAATAACCGAAGAATTGGGGGAGAACATGGAGGGGTTAAATATATTTCTGGCTGCCAATACTTACACTTCCAGGTAGTTTAGAAAAAATGGCTTTATAGCTGCTCAGTGCGGCTGTAAAATACCTTCTCCTGCTGCTTAGAGATTCCCTTTGAAATATGGGACCATGAAGGTCTCATATGTCTCTCTCCTCTAAGTCAGTAGAATTGCCATCTACAATAAAGGTCAATCTCTTTTCATTGCAACGCATTGGTGTGGTGACTCACAGGACAGATCAGATATGTACGACTGAGTGTACTTACAGCAGGAAATACAGAAACCTGTGCTGTGGTGAGCTTTGCTGTGCTCTGCTGTTTAGCCTGTGACTGCGGTGGGCTGGTTTCAGTGCTCAGCATCTGTGGGAGGCAGGGACTGGCCAAAGCCACGTTCTCTGTAGCTTTCCTGAAATACTCAGGAAGTACTCCTGAATCTCACAACCATCAGACAGTGTTGCAAAATCTTCTCTCTTGTTCTTCAGAAGCAATGGTTTTCATTTGACTAAGGCCTTTGAAAATGTGGCTGTCAAGGTGAATGAGCTGATACTCTAAATTGTGAACCGTCATGTAAATACTGCTTTGTCAGAACTCCATTTGTATTTATTGGTTCTGTTGTAGAGTTACCACGACTTGAAGACCAGGATGAGAAGTTCAGCTGCGTTCCTGGATAAAGACTGACATAATGTCCAGAGGAGGATGCTGAAGGTGTTGTCCAAGTTTAAAAGAACCTCGATAAATTCAGTACACAAACACTCCTGGAAGTATCATATTTGCAGCTAATAACTGCTGTTGCCAAGTTTTAAAAAGTTTTCCTCCTCCACACAAAACATCTATAAAGATGATGACCATGTTAGATTGATTTTAGAAGTGGCAGTGCATGTGAGTCAGACTGTTCCCATTACAGCTCAAACTTAAAATAGCTTGCTGTAAATAATCTTTTATGATTAACAAAAGCTCGTACAATTTGTGATAATTAATTCTTCGCCCACACTAAGGTTCAAAAGGCTTGAGATCATTTCTGGTGTTGTCTGGCTCACTATGAGGGCATGTCCAGAGGCATTACTGAAGGCTGACATTCTTGAGATAACTGTTTATGTTCTTAGGGCCAAATTCATCCCTTTTGTAAATTGGCCTATTTCCTTCAAAGTCAGCTGAAAATTTCTGAGAACAAAAAGTTAATTAAAAGTGTTACAGAAGGCCTGTGGGTTCCCTCTTTAAGAGGCAAAATCAGCTGGTCTGTAAAGGTCATATTGCATGTCCCAGCTCTGCGGGCACAGCGTGGGACAGCTGCCTCGCACTCAGACTGGAGCACAGCTGATGAACAAAGTTGTAAAGTGCAACAACAAGCCCAACAGCAGCTCCCAATGTAGCAGAGCAAAACAACCCTACCATTCCTTCTTTCCTATTTTAAGGGCAATTGTCTGCCACTAAGAGTTAATTCCATCAACCACAGCCTTTCAGAAAGGAGGGGAGGATGTGATCTTTCAGCATCTTTCTCTGTGCCCCCAGACACTCTGGCAAGAACCTGTATCTGCTTTGCATTATACAGATACCAGGGACATCAGCAAGGACATGAAAACCCCTGGAGATTCCTTGCTTCTGCAAGTATTAATGATTTGCACCATTGTGAAGACACAGGCGGTAGCACAGCTCTTCTCTGCTGAGCTTGCACACCAAACAGACAAAGGCATGAGGAGAGAAAGAGGATGACTATAGCCAAGGTTATTTGGCAGGACTAAAGCAAAGGTGAGACCAGAGTGCAACTTTCACGTTTGCTTTGGGGGTTCCCTGCAGAAGTCTTAGAAACTGCCAGTCTTGTGTGTCTGTGTTTCCACTTTCAGGGCAGCTATACAGGAGGGAGAGAAGGCAGTTGTAGCTCCTACAGCCTCCACCCTGCTCAGTCACCACTTCTGTTTGCACACCAAGAGCACAGTAGTGATGCCAAGTGCCATCCTCTCCATTGCTGTGACTGTAAATGGCCCCAGCCTGCCACCTAAAGCAGGTAAGCAAGCACAAACAAAGAGACTGAAAAATCCCTCCAATCTCAAACCATGAGCACTTTTTCTTTCTGCATGTTAGGGTTTTGTTTTTTTTTTTTTTTTTGTTTTTTTTTTTTATATATATAATCTCATTGGAAAAACCTGTCCAATTGGAAATGGAGATGCAGATAAGTCATAAGCTGCAGCCAGCCAGCCAGCATGGCAACTTTAGACACTTTGTAGTTGTTTTCCCATTGGGGTAAACCAGACACCAATACTTATAGTATCTGACTGCCAAATCTGAGGAAAAATAACTTGTTTCTTCGCAGCTATTGTGCCCTTCTGGGGGAGTGTGAAGCATATTTACTTTGTGGGGAGAGTAAAAGCTGGGGAGGTGGCAGACACGATAAAGTTATATTCTCGAAGTGTCAGGAAGGCACTTTTTTCTGTGTAGAAAGAAGTATGAATGCTATAGTGGGAAGAGCAGATACTAAAGCTGTGGCAGAAAAGGATCAGTCACACAGATGGACCACAACTGGGACATGGGGATGTGGAGGAGGAAGAAGATGCTTGCCCTTGTAGTGGCAGTGAATTAACTCATAGAATAAATTTATGTCTTGTGGTCACCTCTGGGGGAGGAAATGAACTGCTGACAGCAGCAGCAGCAACAGTGACCTCGGATTTAGCTACATCTTTATTATCAACAGGTGGAGAGTGTTGGTAAAGTGAGGCAGCAGCACTGCCACAGGATCTGCACCCAGTGGGCCATTTCAAGGATTCAGGGTGGAGTTAATATGCATGTTGTTGCTGCTTATGGAGATTCATACCTTGGCTGCCTATGGGGACCCAGGAAATGACCTTGTGAAGGCTCAGAGCCAGGAACCCTGGCAGCTCCAAAAAAGGTCTCATAAATAACTCCAGTCTTTTTCCTAGAGCCTAAACCCATCATGATGGTGGGCAGCTGAAAGGCCTTGGTCATGGGGAAGCTCTCACTATGCCCCAACACAGTGCTCTGCCTGCTGTAACTCAAGGGCAGCAGCATTTTTACCTCTGGAGGTGGAGGACAACCCCTGGACCTCTGCTGGTCAGAGGCAGGCACGGCTTGGTACATCTTTTCACAGCCAGGACAGACAATGGGAGACGTCTATTAAGATCTCGTTTCACATGGAGGAGCTTCTGGTGACTCTCCCCTTGCAATGGAACTGTGCTCCACCTCCCTCCCTGTGAATTTTGTGGGAATTGAGCAAAGCCAGTATAGTAATGTCTTACTAGTTTGCAAGCGGTATGAAGCTGCAGCTTTGGCAGCTGAATGATCTCATGCATTCCAATGGGATTATTACCTCCTGAGTTTAGAGCTAGCAATTTAAGTAGAGCCATGATGAGCTATTTTACTTTTGATCACTTTTAAGATGCATCCATCTTTTTCCATGATACTGAGCTGCCTCTCATGTCTGTACATGCTCTCAAGGCCAGCTGCACAAACTCACATCTTTCCATCAGGCAATTTAGATGTAATTGTATCTCATCAAGGAGCAAATCAGTGGAACTCTGCAAACTTAGAATATGGGCAATATTAAAGACATCTCAGTTGATATTACGATAAACACCTTACAGGCTGCTGAAAAGCTTTGATTTTCCCCAGGGGATTCTCTCTCACTCCTCTGCTTTTTCTTTAATCAGCATTTTCAGTGAATACAGCACATAAATTCTGCATCTGCTAAATCTAGGGGTTTGCTGCAGAAAACATACAACATCCTGACAGATAAATTTGCAACAAACTCATTCCTCTTTCTAGGAGAGAGTAAATAGACATTTATTGACAGCAAGAAGGCCTAATGTGGGCATATAGTCCTATTTTAGGTGCCACTACCCATCTTCTCTGGCTCCAAAAGAGCCCAGATTTCCTGTAGAATCCTTGTTGTATTTATCATTTGAATATCTCAGACCAAAAATACATCTGCAGTGCCACTGGCTGCTAATTCTTAAGTGTCTGATTTGCTTCCTAACGAGGAGGTGGCTAAGAAGAGGCGGTTAAGTGGCATATGCTGTGGTCACAGGTGGCCCTTGCTGCCTGAAAGCCAGCCCTTTCCTCGTCTGCATAGCAGCAGTACTATGTGCTGGTGTAAGGTCTCTCAGCTGACATCCTCTAAGGAGAAAATAAGTACTGGGAAAGCAGGGAGTAGTTTCTCTACACCTGTTTGTGTAGAGGGGCAGAACATGCTGCTGCTGTCCCAGATGCAAGGTAGGGCAGGTGAGGCTATGGGCTGGGAATCCATACCAGCAGCTTCAGCAGTGACTCCCAGGTACAGATCTGTGAGATGAAAACATCTGGAGTCATAGAAAAGTGAATGTGCAAGTAAACAAATATGTATGTGGTTGTAGATTTCGTGAGTGATCTAGTCAAATGTGTCATTTTCTTTGAAGAATATGGAAAACATCACATACAAAAGTGGTGACTGATTTCAGAAACCTGAGTGTCACCTGGATAGTCTGCTCTGTCACATCCTGTTTTCTTATACCCACTACTGTTGTCTTCAGCTACTGTCGAGGCACCTCTGGGGGCCTCCTTTGGTTTTTATGTTTTGTTCACCTCACAGTGACAACTCTTCCTTTTCCTCTGGAGTGGCCTCTAGCTTGTTCCTCTGGAGTGGCCTTTCTGTCTTGTCTTCAACAGCTGGGGGTTCACACACACATTTTCCAGGATGCAATCACTTGTGCTGACCACTGCAATACAGTTGCCTGGCTCTGTTCTGTCATACTGTAAGACTCCTAAAATGGTTTCTGAACATTCACACTTGACTGTCAGCAAATCAGACCTCTGTGTTTTTCTGAATATTTTCTTCAACTGGTGAGTTAGAATGGAAGCAGACGGTTTTCTCCCTAAGGTACCTTATTGCAGCAGATCTCTCCACAAGTAAAGTTCATAATGTCCCAGTGCACATGTAGCAAGTATATGGATGTGAATGCATTGTACTGGTGGACTGTGCCACTGGGAGGATGTCTCAGGTCAGTGTACATATTGAGATACACCAAGAATTCCATCCAGATTGGTTTTCCAAGCCTATAGGTGAGGATGCTGTAAGATGAAAGAACATTGGAGTGTTATTTAAGTATGTGTCTTAATTGCGGGTGTAGAGGTGGATATTATCTGAATAGGCCTGTTATTTTGCTACTATTAATTACTGGTTGTAGATAGAGTAGTGAAGCTAGCTAGCAGCTCTTTGGTGTTGTGATGCTATACTTCTCCTCACCACCTAGCAGACCAGCTCTGAACTCCATTCAGTTAACAGTGATGGAAAACCTTTATTGAAGAGGATATACCGAGTGTTTCTCTCCCACGAAACCTTTTTTAGTGGCTTCACAGGCTCCTGCATGTGACGTACAAGGGACAGTAAAGAGCCTCACTTGCCTAAGACTAAAATACCCTCTCTTTAGTTCAGGGAAAAATCTTTAACCTGGAGCTTGTCCCAGTGAATCTCTGTTGCACAGCTGTGGTACACATGCAGCGTCTCACAGGGCACATGTGCACATTCAGTGGAACTGTCTGGGTGGCACTTGTGCTGACTCTTCTCCAGAACATCCTTTCTGGACCTGTTCCCCAAAATCCTTTGTTTCTGTGAGGGTGCACAGTTCACTGAGATCACTGACAGCAACATATTTTAGCACATGCTTAAAATTAAGGGTATTTTCCAGGTTTTTTTCTGAATTAGGATTTAGGAACTCAGCCTCTCCTATGTTTCTTATTAGAGATACTGTGATTTTACCTCCAGTTGCAGGCATATTGATTTACACTTGGAAGAGAAAAGGAAAACCCATGAGGAGTACTACCATGAGGGCGAGCTGCAGGTGGGCAAGGCCTGTGAGAGAGAAACTGGTGGAAAGCTGCAGCTGCTTTTAGATGCTCAAAGTCTCTTTGCCCCTGAACAGTCTTGAAAAAGATAGGCTTTCTTGTTTTAATCAAGAGGTTTAGTGATCCTCCATTATAAGCCTCACAGCCTATGTCCCATTTCTGAGAGCAGGATAGCGAAGACTGATGACTAGCCGCTTCCGCAAAAGCAGCCTCTGCTGGGATGCATCGTATTTTCGTATTCCACTGCTGAGATGCCTGTCATGTTATGTATTGATTTTTCTTTTGTTTGTCAAAGGCATAGTTTATGTATGGGAACTAATCCTCTGATCCCTACAGGAAAAAGAACAAAGATCATTTGTTTCCTATGAGCTTTAAATGAAAATCCGGAGTGCCTAATTAGGTAACCTTCTTATCTTCCTAGCCACTGCAGTCCATGCAGTGTTGTTTCTTGACTTGCCTGGCTGCTGGATGCTGTCTGTCTGTCTGCCTGTGACCCTTTCACAGAAATAGGACATTAGGGTACATCTACCCCTTTCTGCTAACATCCCAGTTTCTCTTGCAGGACCTCATGATTTCTTTCTATGATTCTGTGATTCTACGATTTCTGGAGTGCTGGTATACAAGCCACCTCTCTTCAACAGTGTGCTAGCTGAAGCAGTTAGACACACCAACTCTGAAAAATTACCAAGGCTCTGATCATTCTTTATGTAGTTAACAAACCAAAAAAGAGGAGATGTGGTTATCTTGACAAAACCTACACAGATTTTTTTTGTTTCAGTTTCTTCAGTGGGCCAGGGCTTTTCTCATCATGTTGAGAGCAAAGCCCTATACAGTGCCCTATTGCTCCCTCCTTTTGCTGGTGACTTCTCCTTTGTTCCTTGCTGAATCCTGCGAGATAGCTCTTTGCTGCTGGGTTTGATTTATTTTTCTTTTTTAATTTCTTTTTTTCCTCTCTTTCTTATTACAAAATGTTTAATTTCACTTCAAATCTCTCATCAGGTGAATTCCTAATCAGCCTCATCGAGCGATCCTTCTGCCCAGCAAAGCGTTGCCTGGCTACAATCTTTCTGGCACTCAGAGCTGTAAAATTGCTTTTCCCTGAGACCCAAACATAGCTGTGTCCAAATGTGTGCTACGTTAATGACCAGTCATCAATTTTCAATGACCTCATTAGTACTCATTTTCAGATGGCAAAACTGAGCACTTTCACTTTCTGTGAAATATAGATCAAAACAGAAGAAAAAGGGAAAGGAAAAAGCAAAGGATACTCAATTTCAAGACAATTTGTAGTCTAATCTGAGAATAGGTGAGCCGCAGTTAGCAGACAGCAACAGGTACTTCTCATCAGCGGTAATTCTCTGCATTGCCATAACATCAGTCATGTGAACGTGTATATACATCCCTGTACATATGGGAGAGTGATGGGAATACACACCCCAATAAAGAATATATATTTTATCAGTTTCAGATAATAGCCAAATGTCCACAGGTCTTCTGAAAACTTTTGGATGTTTGACCTTTGTATTAGACTTACAGAAGAAGAGTCTACTCTATAAAGGACTCCCACAGTGAGGAAACTGTCCTTTGGCAAGACCATAAAATACAAACATCAAACTTATTCTATGGTTAGTAACTGTGTATTTTTATGCCAATGTAACACCTGTTCCATTGGTGTGGAACAAAGTGGACTAAAACCTTGAAGGGTAGGTGTGGAATAATTGAAAGTCATGTCTGGTTCAATGTGTGGTCTCAGGGAAAGCTCCTAAAGGTCTTGGGGTTCACTGCTGAGGTTCAGCTCACCTAGATTGAAGGACCTGAAATGTAGGTGCCTTTTATGCCTCAGACACTTAGGTGTTCTCTCTAGTCAGAGGTGAGAAATAGGTAAAGGGTGAAAGGGTGCACTGTTCATGTTCGTTCAGGTCTGTTTCACTTTGGTGGGTGAGACTAGCTACCTAACTTAGAAACAAATAAAATTAAGTTGGGTAAATCCTATCCTGAGAGGTTAGTAACTTGCTTGTAAAATGAACCAGCAAGTCATAACCAGCAAGGAAACTAGTTAGAGTAGCAGTGCGCTAGTTCAGGCACAGCGTAGCAGTGTTTACACTGATACTGAGTGGTGAACTTCAAGGCAGAGAAAGTCCTAGGGGAAAGGAAAATATGCTGTGTTTTGCTTTCACTATTAGTATTTCAGAAATTAATCTCTGATAAAATGGGAAGAGAAGACTGAGAGTCATCACAGCTGTATTTAGTATAAGGAGCCGTATTTTTGTTTGAGGAAAACCATGAGAGAGTTTTAAGAGGGGCCAGTAGAGATCTCCAAATGCTACACAGCTGAGGAAAGAGAGGGCAGCTGGACCATCCACCAGGTCAGCTGAGACCCTGAGTACCTGGGAGAAACCTACTGTTCACTGGTATATATTTTTTCTGCCTTGTAGATTTTGGGTCTCATTTTTCAGATGTCTGTTGCTTTATTGGAGTAAACTTCTTACGTTTCGTTGATGTTAGAAAATTATCTCTAGCAGGCATAAAGTGCTTTACTAATCCAGCATTGACTAATCAAAAAATGAGATCTTGTCTTCTGGTGAAACAGATGCAAATCTCTGAGCCTTAAAGAGCAGAACATGCAGGTCAGTGTGGGGGCTGGTACTGTCAAGGCTCAGCATGCAAAGCAAGCCAAGTGAGGTTAAACAGCATCCTTCTGGCATGGCACAGACACCACAGAAAGGTATCTGCTGCAGTTATCTCTTCCTCCGAGTATTTCTGAGACTTCAAAAATTTTCCCATCCCATACAAACACAACATAAGGCTTTCAAAGGATGTCATGACACACGGGAGAGACCCTTTAGCTGATATCACTGTATTGAGAGTAACAAGAGAGGCTACTGAGTGGTGAACCTCAAGGCATTGAGCTTGCTCAGGATAAACAAGGGCTTGACTAGCCATCATCTTCTTTCCTGGTCAGTGCCCTCAGCTCAATGTTTTGTCTTTCCTTAAGTGAGACCTGTCTTTACTTCAGCAGAGTCTGCAAAACTTGCTAAAGAAAAATGATTCAACTTGCAAGTTCCTATGAAGATATTGGAGTGCTCATTGTTGTTGTTGGATCTGTCACTCTTGAAGAAAAAGTACTGTACTGAAAAGCTAGTGTCCTGCCCTAGTTACACTTTGGTGTGATGGCCATGGGCTACTACTGTGTGTGACCTTGAGAGGTAACTCAGGAAAGCTAATTGATTTGCAGTCACTGCACAGAACCACAGCTCCAGGTGAAAATCCTTAGGGATCCACACCAGGAAGAAGGATTGAAATTATTGCATTAGCTGCTATCCTAAAAGGAGAAAGGACAGTCCGTATCCCACAGTTTTCTCTAGTTGTCTCTGAATTAAGTGTTTAGAGGAAAGGATCAACAGCTATGCCTTTCTGTAAAGCAGGCTTTATGATCTGGTGGCATTCAAGGTGGGGTTTGACATAGCCTTGGATGGCATGGTTTAGTGGGAGGTGTCCCTGCCCATGGCAGGGGGGTTGGAACTCGATGATCTTGAGGTCCTTTCCAACCCTAACTATTCTATGATTCTATGATTCTATGATCTCCACAATCTAGCAGGCTCAGTTATACTCTTAAGTGTACAAAGGAAGAATGTTGTCTTCTGCAGAAGAAAAAACAACCAACCAACCAAAACCAAAACAGTGCATTTCTATAGGATGAGTTCTATAGGAATTCAGACTAAATGATCATTGCCATTTCTTGCAGTCTGACTCAGTTATGCATCAGTGAACCTGAAAGTGATTTCTGAATGTGGCACTGGAGGGGGAAATGAGGATGATCTTTTAGAATGGACATTGAAATGTGAAGAAATCCTGCCTGCCAGCTGCACCTTTAAATCCTGTGAGGTTCATGCTTCAGCTATTGCAGTATCAGTTACTAAGCACGCACACAAATGCAAAATAAACGGCTTAACAAGGTACACATGGGCATTCACTTTCCTTTCCCCATATAGCAGACAAAGGAGGCTCCCTAAATCAGTGCACATGCCATTTCTTTTCTAAACATAGAATTTTCTGCCAGCAATGAGAAAGAAGCTAAGCAGCTTCCCTCCTAAGAAACCTTCAACAGCTAAGCAGTTTGATTAATTACTTAGGGATTTCCCTTGGGCTGTTACTAAGGTAACAGGAGTAGAAGTGTTTAAAGATGGCTGAATATGCTGTATGAACTGGAGGATACATGGACGCTTTTCAGCAGCACCCTACATTGTGAGTTTTGTACAGTATTAATGTAGAAAAAAGAAAGATGTGTGCATATGTGCATGTACCCATGATAGTGCAGAATGAATCCTATGAATCCTCAGCTACATCTGCTGAATGCAGAAAAAAAATCATCTTTGGCTTTCAGGCAAAGGAATATTGACACCTATTTAAAGGGTGAAGGGAACATGTGTCCTGGGTTCAGCAGCAGCAGTCATTTTTCTCCTTCTTGGTAGCTGGTGCAGCGCTGTGTTTTTGATTTTGGGCCTGGGAACAGCACTGATAACCCCAGTGTTTTCAGTTACTGCTTGGTGATGTTTAGGCTGGCCAAGGACTTTGTGAGTCTCATGCTCTGCCAGGGACTAGGGGAAGCAGGGAGGAAGGAGAGACAGGACACCTGACCCAAACTGACCAAAGGGGTTATTCCATACCACAGCACGTCATGCCCAGGATGTGAAAACGGAGGGCAGAGACCCGGAAGGGTGGGGGTGCACTGGTGGGGGTGCACTGCGTGGTCGGGCTTGATATTGGGTGGTGAGAAATTGTATTATTTTCCCTTGTATTTCCCTTGTCATTATTATTATTGGTGGTAGCAGTAGTGGTTTGTGTTATACCTTAATTACTAAACTGTTCTTATCTCAACCTGTGGGAGTTGCATTCTTTTGATTCTCCTCCCCATTCCCCTGGGACTGGGGGAAGAAAGAGTGGGGAGTGAGTAAGAGAGCGACTGCATGAGTTTATAGAGGCTTAAACCATGACAACATGTCTCTTCTCAACTTTATAATGCCTTCATTTTGCTGACTGTTTCTAAATATTTTCTCCTTCTCCGTCACCATGTTTGGAGAGACAGCATTGGCCCAAGGCTAGACTCCTGCTCTCCATGGCTCCTCGCTCAGGTTGAGCTGCCCACACTGCTTCCTGGTCCCCCCTGCGGTAACCACCACATCTGGCTCTGACCTATGGAATGGCACAGAGCAACATCCCTGTTCTGAGCGGTGGTGCTTCTTAAGTACTTGTGGTTTCATTCTCCACAGCAGTAGTGCCTTTTCTGGTCAAAACTGGTGAGAGACAAAGTGAGAGGTGACTATGGTAAAGAATATGCCCCTTAGTAGGACACTCTGTGAGTAATCTGAGAGCATTTGATTACGTGGGAGAACAATCATCTTGACTGATGTTCATGCCAGAATTCTATCAGTGTTAATGCCTGTTAGTCAACACAGGATGAGGAGGTAACTAGAAATTTTGGCCTCTTATTCAGCCAGAGAAACCACCTCCTCACTAACTGCTCAGCCTGCAGCCTTAGAAGAATAGAAGGAGCAAACCCCTTATCTCACAAGACCGCTTTGAGATAAAAGCTTTTTCTGAGTTTAATGACACACCTCAGTGGTTTGAGTTCCTCCACTACACAGAGAGGTTATTTATTCTCCATCTCTGACACCGTTCTTCTCCCCAGAGCTTTTGCACATACCTCACAGTCTCTTCCCTGTCTGTCACTTCTGACAAATGGCTCTGCCCAGCTCCTCTAACTCAACTCTACAGCTAAGCCAAACCAAAGCCTTGAAAGGACTCATGCTGACTTGGTAATTTTTCATTTGTAGACATTCATTTGCCTTTTATCAAGTTCCCAGCAGTGACCACAAGGAGAAACTCTCAAGTTTCCAGCAAGAACCACTAGAAAATGTGACACTTGCATGGCTTTGTGCTATGAGACACCAAATACCCACAGCTCTCACATGGCACCTCACAGTATGCTTATGGCTCAAACTGTGCAAGAAACTATTTCTTCTGTTTTACTGACACTGCCTAAAAAATAAATAAGAAATATTCTGGGAGAACTGAAATAAGTTCTGTGAACATCTTCTGGACAAATTGGGAAAAAATTCAGGCTGAGCAAAAATTGCCTGAAACAAAAGGCTCCAGAGAGAGTTTGACATTTGTCAATACTCTATGAAAATGTAGTCACAACGTTGTTTTATGTATAAACAGACGTATTTTCTTCCCAAAATTGGTTCATTTAAATTGTTGTTGAGTTCTGCGTGTCCTCTGGAAACCTATGGCTGCTGTTGCTCTGTTAAGCCATTGAATGGCTGAAACTATCTACAGGATAATGCTGCTATCATACAGCTAATCACCTAGTCCAGACAGCTCATTATAGCCCAGCAAATAACGTTATTTGGTTCCCTGTTTCTATACCTTCATAAATTACCCACTTCAGGGATATTTTGGGGATATGAGCCTTACTAACAAGATGTTAGCACTATTGTTTTGAAGCATCTGTCTGCCTAAGTGTGATAGGTGATCAAGATGGAGAAGTGTATCTTACATCTCTTTTCCCACAGCAAGTGTTTCTCTTTTATAGCCTTTATAATATGACAGGCCAAAGCTCTGCAGGAGCGATAGAGAAGTGACAGGGTTTCATTCTCTCTTCCAGCTCCACTTCCCCTGGGTGCAATTTTTTTTCCCATTGAGCAAGCCTTGCTCTAGTGATCTTGTTTCTCTCTCCTGAGAACCAACAAAGGCATTTCAACAAGTGAATCACAGGCAACAGGCATTGTATGATTTTTTGTCTCAGGGTAAGGAGGAAAGGGAGGTGTTGTCTGCAGCAGTCTCCTGTACTGCAGCAGCAGATTTCAACCTCTAATCTGGTAGCACTTCAGGCACCAGTCCTGCCTCCTGTTGCATCTCAGTTTGGATGTGCAATTCCTGCCAGGGTCAGCAGCAGCATTCTGGAAGGTGCCACCCTAAAGGAAGGGCAAAATGGTCCCCTCTGCTGTGACAACTGTCTCCCCTGGGCCTCTCCACACAGAAAGGCATGAAAGCCCTGCCTGCTCATCTCACAGCCTGCAGCTTGCCAAGAGGCCGCATAGACTTCTCTGGCCAGCTGAATTACCACATGGCGATCGCCATGAGAACATGTTAAAAAACAATCCATAGTTTCTAAGACCTTCCTGTATTTACTTTCTTAGAAAGCAACTAAACTGAGTTTTTGCCCTAAATTAACCAAGTCAATGGCAAGAGGAGACTGTAAAATGCCTAGTGTCAAGCAGGGAGGCAGTTATACCAGTATAAGACCATGATGCTAAGATGGCCAAGATGGGACATGTTGTGGGGCAAGGTGAAGCAGTCTCAACCTTCTGGTCTGGATATTCCAGCTGTGCTACCAACATGAAGGGTCATTTCTAGCAATTTCTTCCTGGGTGTTTTCCAGTGTTACACTTCCCAGTTTCCCAAAGCACACTTGTGGAGCCAGTGGGGAACACTCAGCAGGTGCAACATTTCGCGTTCAGGCAGATTAGTTTGAACTGCTGATGAAAGCAGACCGGACTATGAAATGGAGTATCTAGGCTGCACCTGTAGTGGGAATATATGTCCAGTACAGTTGACTCTTTTGTGGAGATGCTGCCTTGACTCCATAAGCGATAATAAGAAGCGTGAAGTCTTGGACTTTTTAAGTGCCTCAACTCTCTGCTGCATGAACTCAAGTCAGAACCTTAAGGTAAAGAGAGAAAAACATCCCTTTGATGAACCCAAAATAATCCTCATAGGAGCTTTGAGTAAAAAAATGATAAATCTCCCTGCTTCAGCGATGCAATTTTAAATGATGAAGAATGAGGGAACAGCAAGTTCATGTGTAACTGCAGTAACACTAGGACAAAAAGCAGCTATGACTTCCAACTGTTTAAGAAACAGTCGTGGGAGCTGTTAGGCTTCATGTTTACAGCTCCGATTTGAGGTTTTTCTGAGAAACCTGCACGGTTTTGGGTCCATATGGGACAGAGGGCGAGAACTGATGACGGATTTTGCGTTAGTGTAGCAGAAACAGAAAATAAAAGCAAAATTACATGCCCCTTGGCATTTATTACTTTGTTTACTTTCATTTACTCAGGGATTATTTTTGTATTCTGTGATCTAATTTCTTTGGGAATTGATAAATAACAACTTCCTGGAATATTTTCACCCCTGCAAAAATCTTGGCATGCCATAATGATCTCTCAGTGAACATAAGGCAGACTTTCCCACCCTCTCCAGCCCACATAAAACTGTTTGGAGAAGAGTCATAATACCATAAAATCTAAGACATGTTATGAAGCAAGAAGAAGGGGAATAGGTTTTCCTTGGACATATATATCTCTTTGTGAATCATAGAATCATAGAATCATAGAATAGTTAGGGTTGGAAAGGACCTGAAGATCATCTAGTTCCAACCCCCCTGCCTGGGGCAGGGGCACCTTCCAATAAACCATGCCATCCAAGGCTATGTCCAACATGGCCTTGAACACCGCCAGAGGTGGAGCATTCACAGCTTCCCTGGACAACCCATTCCAGTGCCTCACCACCCTCACAGTGAAGAATTTCTTCCTCAGATCCAATCTAAACTTCCCCTGTTGAAGTTTGAACCCGTTACCCCTTGTCCTATCACTACACTCCCTAATGAAGAGTCGCTCCCCAGCATCCCTATAGGCCCCCTTCAGATACTGGAAGGCTGCTATGAGGTCTCCACGCAGCCTTCTCTTCTCCAGGCTGAACAGCCCCAACTTTCTCGTCCTGTCTTCATACGGGAGGTGCTCCAGTCTCCTGATCATCCTCGTGGCCCTCCTTTGGACTTGTTCCAACAGTTCCATGTCCTTTTTATGTTGAGGACACCAGAACTGCACACAATACTCCAAGTGAGGTCTCACAAGAGCAGAGTAGAGGGGCAGGATCACCTCCTTTGACCTGCTGGTCACGCTCCTTTTGATGCAGCCCAGAATACGGTTGGCTTTCTGGGCTGCGAGCACACGCTGCCGGCTCATGTTCATTTTCTCATCAACCAACACCCCCAAGTCCTTCTCCACAGGGCTGCTCTGAATCTCTTCTCTGCCCATCCTGTAGCTGTGCCTGGCATTGCTCCGACCCAGGTGTAGGACCTTGCACTCGGCACGGTTAAACTTCATAAGGTTGGCATGAATATAGAGTTACTAAGCATCATAGATCACTCAGAAACATGGAAAAAAAAGAGCACATTATTAATTGTTTTACTGCTACCGTACTGCTGAGGTAAATCTAGGCACATGCAGCCCCCTGGATACACTCTGATAGCCCATGGATGAAAAATAAATTAAAACAGGCAAGGAGCAGTGGAAAAGCACCAACAAGTTAAGTGAGAATCCATTTGTGACAGTGCTGCTTAGGGCTTCTCTGCGATAAATGAATCTTCCCTCACCCCTGTTTAACTTTATTTTTGTTGTAGTCAATACGATAACTAACATATGTGAGCTACCATGGTATAAAAGCATAGCAAATGCACTTAATGCAACAAGATCAGCTCTATGCTCCTGTCTGAGGCCTACCTCAGGAAGTTTGCCTTATGTTAAAACTAAAATTGCCTTGACTTCACCACATTTCTATCTCTGGATAGCTGTATTAGTTACCTTCTTAATGGTAAAGATAAACTTTTACACTATGGTTTTCAGCAATCTTTAAAGTGAAAGCCAGATTTATAGCTTTGGAACCCAAGCTGGAAGATCAGTTTTGCAAAACGAGTAATAAATACTGGTTAGCTGTGAATGGTCAGGGCAGAATTAATCTATTGCCAATCATTTCTTTCTTGATTTATCTTCACATCTAAGCCCACCTTTTGTATCTTTATTTTGGCTACATTCAGATGAATCAAAGTGGAAAAGAATGAAAATTAACTCAGTAGAAGACATTTTCAATAGTCTTTCATCTCTGGAAATGCTTTTAATTACTAGAATAGTTTACTGTTACAGTAGTAGATTTATTGAGCTCTAGATAATCTTTCAATATTTCATCCGAGGCAGCACACTTGCTTTAAAGCGCTGGTGATAGATGTTTGCTACTACACTGTAAGCAGCCTAGACCCAAGATGTAAGCACTGCTTTATGAAAAACATTTTTCTTGCATCTGTCTCTCTAAAACCAGAAAGGATGCAGGTGCAGATTCAAGCCAGGATGATGAACATGCCAAAATAGCATCACTGGGACACCATAGAGCCAGAAAAGAGAAGAATTTTGACAAAATATGCAACAGCAGAACAGGAGAGAAGGGAAGAGATGAGAGCATCCATCTCCATTAAGCAACAAGGATACTTTGCTCGGTGACAAGATGTGGCTATGTTGATAGGTTTTAGTTTAAGATAGCTGACATTCTTCTGAAAAGTTTTAGAATAATAGTACCTATGGAAGGAGAGGAGAGGAAAATGAAACATTTTTTCCATGCAGATGATGACTGAGGACTCAGAGTCTAAGGCACGGTTTAATGGCACAAAAAGGCAGTTCTCGGCATGTGAGCATGTAAGCATGGATGATGAAGATTATTCTTTTAATGGTGCCATAAGACAGCTAGCCAGGGCCAGTGGGGAGATAGATGAGATCTGTGGAGATACTGGATAAGAAAGCTGCAAAAATGGTGATTATGAACACTAATGTGAATTTCTGCAGGCTGTTTGTGTGACAAATGAAGATTGCCCTTTGGCTCCAATTCTCAGTTACGGTATAGTTTACCCAGTCATGACAGGCCGCAGTTTTTGTGCTGTATTATCGTGTTTGAGAATTAGGAAAAGTCAGGTGCTATTGCAGGCATGCTTGGGTATTTAGGGCTTCTTCAAGAAGACCTAGTAGATGTCACCTCAGTCTACATGAGCAAAGCAAGGTAGAGGACCTATAGAGCTATATATCCAAGCATCACATGATGTGGGAGCATAGCCCACAGATGTTAGTGGCTTTCTATCCTCAGTGGGATGGCCACCGAGACTAGATTTCTAATTTGTGCCCCTTTGTCTCAATCAGTTAATAAACACTATTATTATACTGTTTTATATTACTAATTATATATTAATAATACATTAATTATATACTGTCTAATATTCTATATTAATTTTTAATTATTAAATTATTATTAGAATATTGCATAATTATGCCTTACAAGACATATATTTAAATATCAGGGGTATGCTTGAGCTGGAGAGGGATACAGCAGCTAGCAGCAAGTAAAATATAGGTGCTCTGCCAGATAGGCAAACTAATGAACCTCTGCATTAATATGATTCTTTTAGATTATTCACCTTCTCCATCACATCCTGCTTATACTTTAATCGCTTTCTCTAGGCACATACTGACACTCCTTCTCATTGACTTACCACCAGATGGGCTTTAATAAACTATTGTTATACCTGGAAGCATTTTCCTCGCTCTTCATAATTGCTTCTTGTATTACTTCCATGTGTGATGCAGAAATGTCAGCCACCACAGCCATAAGTATTGCTATTGAGTAATATATTGTTGCGTGGTATTTTGGGGGTGTGTTTTTTTTTATTGTTTTTTGTCCTTTTTTTTTTTTTTAAGGAATATGAACTATCTGAGATATTCCCTTGTTCCCTTCCAGCTCACTTTTTTCGCTGTTCACACTGCAATACGTAACAAATGCCATGTTCTGGTGCTGACTATGGGTGTTCAACAAAGGGTAGGTAGGATGTTGATATTAATCTGCATTCTCTGAGTTGGCAGATTAATGGTATGAATCATAGAATAGTAAGGGTTGGAAAGGACCTCAAGATCATCGAGTTCCAACCCCCCCGCCATGGGCAGGGACACCTCCCACTAAACCATGAAATTAAGTTCTGTCTCTCCTCTCCTCTCCTCTTCTTTCCAATATGGGATAGATTGGATCATGGATTCATGTGTTAAGGAAGTAAATGTCCCAGCTACAGCAGTGATGCTGAACTCCTGTCAAAGTGCTTGACTATGTCAACATATTGTGTTTAGCACAGCAGTTGTGACTGAGCAAAGCTCCCTTTGCATGTGTTTTTGCTGTGATATTTCTCTTTCCAACTCTAGCATTTGGAGTAGTACAAAAAAGGCATTCTGTACCTCCTTGGACGCACAAAACTGCATTCTTTGAAGGTATAAATCAATGGATTCCCATGTCACTAGAAAATGGATTAATTTACCATTATATTCTGTGAATTAGAATATATATATAAGAAATGCATGTTTTCACTCTTTTTTGCATAGAAAGAAAGTGTGTCAGCATTCAGTTTAATCTTAATTTATCTTCATTGGTCTCTCATTCTGATGTCTCCGGTACTTGTGAGTCCTTTCATTACCATGTTTTAACATTGAAACAGTTCTCTCTCAAACCAAAATTCAGATTCAGGCCATGAATAAATACCTCAGGCCACAAATGCATGTGCTTACCACAAAGGAACAAGTGTTTGAGGGCTCTTGATTTCTCAGATGAACAATGTGTCCCCTAACTTTCTTCATCCTTAAGGAAGTTCATCATTATTTCACTAAAGCACATAGATGAAAGTTATGTTTTGATGAAAAACATGCATAGAATTAAAACAAAAGGTATGGACTTGAGAGTGCCCCTGAGTCATCTGAAGGAGCATTTCAGGTGGACAACCGTTGCTTCAACCCCAAGAGGCCTTAAGCTGACAACGTTGGAGTGATACAGGGGAAGAGGTTGCTTGAGAAAAGAGTATAATATCTTAGGTTGTTTCTCTAGAAAGCATAGGCAAAGTACATGATAATTCCTTCTGGGTCCACTTTTGTCCAATGGGAAAATTTGTGACTCTGAATAATTTTATGAGCAGTAGGTACAAATCATTGCTGGCAGAGATGATAAAGCAGTTTCAAGAAATGGAAAGCTGCATTTCAGGGAAAGAAAATACTCCAACATTCCTTGGACACTGGTGACAGTCTCCAAAAAGGCCTGCTGGGCCCCTTTGGTACATAACTGCCATCAGGAACTGAAAGGGCATTTCTGAAGAGTTTAAATGAATTTTGGTTGCTGGTTCCTGAGAAAACAGATTCTGTCCCTCGTGAGAGCCATAGCATCCTTACTAAACCCCACAAATGTTCCCTCAGAGAGCTGGGATGATGTCATGCTTTTTTTGTGTGTTCACCAGCTTCACTATTGAATGTCCTGTTCAGGACCTTGAATAACATTTGGTTTGGGGAGTTTTCTGTGAAAATTAGCAAACTTGGAGGGCTTTCCAGCTCTTGTCTTTCATTCTGACCTGATAATTACTGTAGGGATGCTACAGGGAACAGAAGAATTCAGGGTGAAGTTTCATATTTACTGTTACTGTTGCAAGGGGAGATTTGGAAAACAATCCTGGGAGCTGAAAATCACATTACATAAGCTGCGTTTGTTTGTCAGGTTTTGTTTCAGGTAAGCCAGGAGTAAGGCTGGGATATAGTATTCAGTGGTATGATTTTTCTCTCATGGAATGCCAGTTTCAGACATTTCCACCTTCTTGTCCCAGCTTCACCATAGGTCCTCACACTGCTGTTACTGCCCCTCTCAGTTGGTCCCACCAAGAGCAGTACCAGCATAGCCAAGGGGGCAGCAAAATCATCACAATGAAGCTATGAGGCAGTAGGAAAGGAGGCAAAAATGTCTTAAACTGTCTTTACTTCTGGCAGAAAAGCATCAGAGAGCTATATCCATGAGAATTCAGCAAAGAAAGGTTGATGAATGTGCCTGCTGCTGAAGGAAGAATAAGTTAGCATTCGCTTTCTCACAACTGTGTTTTTTAAGAGGTGTCACTAGTAGTCAAAAGTAGTGGCAAACCTTGATTTTTGTTATTCAGATTTGCAATAGTGGTCCTGAAATCACAGAAGGCAATTGTCTGTTGAAGGGAATAGTAATTATAACAGCAGTAACTGAGCAGACTTCTAGACATTTGAAAACTGGTCTCATGGCTGGACTCGGAGCGGGGGGTGAGGGAGGTGGTTAATGGTTCATGCTCCACCTGGGGGCTGATTACAAGTAGAGTTCCTTAGGGGTTTGTCCTCGGACCTATTGATGATGTTTAATACATTTGCCAGTGACCTGGAGGATCTGACGGAGTTCACACTTGGCAAATCTGGTGATGAAGCTAGACTGGTGGGACCAGTCAATATGCTTGAGGGGGGGGCAGTCATCCAGAGGGACCCAGACCAGCACTAAGAATGGGCCAACAAGTTTTGTATGGAAAGAATTGTGTTCAGGAAATGTGCAGAGCCCACTACTTGGCATGGATTAACCCCCTGTGTTTGTGTGGACTAGGCCTGGGAGCAGCTCATCTGGATAGGACCCAGGTGTTCTTGTGGCTTTTAGGGCAAACATGATCGAACCAGCAGGGAGCCCTATCAGTGATGAAGGCAAACACCATCCTCAGTTGTCTCAACAGAAGTATATTCAGTAGATCAAGGAAGCAATATATTTCCTTCGCACAACTGGAAAGACTGCCCTTAGAGTATTGCATCCAATTTTGGGCCCCCAGTGCATGAAAGACAGGGACAAACTAAAGGCAGCTCAGGGCAGGGTCTCGAAGGCAGTGGGGCTGGAGGAGAGGCTGGGGGAGCTGGGCTAGGTCAGCCTGGAGGAGGGACAGCTTTGGGAGCACCTGATGGCCGCATTACACACAGTTGTTTTATTATCAAATACGTTCTTTAATAAGAGGGCTGCTAATTTTATTTTTATCTTCTTCTTAGTTCTCTGTTCTAAGTTGACCTTACAATTAAGTAGCTATTTCATTATGCCAGAACAATTTGATTTCCTTTGTAATTCCGTTACATATATTATTTTGCAGGAACAATGTTAATTACAGATATTCTTTTCTCATATATCTATGTATTTATCATAAGAACTTATTACTTTGGCTCTTAAAATATAGTTCTTTAATGGTAACATAGAATAATAACTTTTTATAACAGTTGCTTACCACACATCATGTCTATAGTAGGAATATAGAATCATAGAATCATAGAATCATAGAATTATAGAATCATAGAATCATAGAATAGTTAGGGTTGGAAAGGACCTTAAGATCATCAAGGTACAACCCCCTGCCATGGGCAGGGACGCTTCACAGTAAACCATGCCAACCAAGGCTCTGTCCAACCAGCAGGGATAGAGCATTCACAACTTTGCTGGGCAACCCATTCCAGCACTTCACCACCCTTACAGTAAAGAACTTCCTCCTTATATCCAATCTAAACTTCCCCTATTTAAGTTTTAATCAGTTACCCCTTGTCCTATCATTACAGTCCCTAACGAATAGTCCCTCCCCAGTATCCTTGTAAGCCCCCTTCAGACACTGGAAGGCTGCTGAGGTCTGTATGTAGTGTTCTGCTCCAAGAGCATATAGCAGCCATGGAAAGAATTTTGTAACTGTATCAAATAACAGGCAAAACTGGATATTTGAGCATATTGCTTTGACTTTATAATACTACTTGCTTTTTCCTATTACGTGCAAGCTTAAAGAATGTCTCTGCAATGCAATGGCTGAATGCCAAAATACCGTTTTATTTTCCCTTATGCGTTTTTTAATTTTTTTCTTTTTTTTTTCCACAGATGTTTCCAGGCTGCTATCTGCATGTGATTTCTTGCATTCAGCTATCCTTGTTCCAGCCATGTTTCTTATAAGCACATAAATGGCCATTTCTGGAGATCTATACTCTGGTTGCCCTTTTTCGATGTCCACTGCACGCTTTGAGATTTGTTCTCTGATTCTCTGTAAAGGGATTATGGGTGTAATCGAGAATAACTCAATATTTTTTATTTTGAGTGATAGCATAGTATATCAAGTTCAGGGAATTCACTGCACATTCGTGGTATGTGAAAGCATATATGGTGAATAAGAGTTGAAGGTATTTCTGACATGTAATTCACACTTGCAGTACCATACCTGACTGTATCTCTTTTGCCTTGGTTCTACAAAGATTACAAGCCCATGCTTAGCTGTACCCACACATTCTCTTTCTTTACATTTACTCAATTTTTGCACAAGAAATTGTAAGCAAGTTGAAGCTGTACAAAAGGACCAGTGGCCCATAAAAACAGGTGGCTGGAATTCTTTTTAATCTCTACAGGCTTTGCTAACTCACACTAGCTGGCAAATTGGACTTTATAGGGAAATTAATTTGTTCTGAGCCACCAGCAAAGTGATTCTTGTGTGGAGTCAAGAAAGAGATGAAGTCTTACAGGTCTTAATGGGAGAGTAGAACAGCCTGGCTTAGGATTCATCTGACACAACGTGACTGTCCTGCAGTCTATGTGTCTGCAGTGGAGCCAGGTGCCTCTACTCTCTTCATAGATCCCTGGAAAGAAACAGATACTTCTCTAGTAATATTCAACATATTTTGTAGTACTTGCTCAAGAGAGGTTACATGAAGAACTCATATTTTTGCCTCTAACTACAGAGTCTGGGGTGACTAACTCATATAAGCATATGGTAGTTGTCCAATATGAGATAGAAGGACTCCATCCCCAGATATCCCAAAACATCCTCTCAGTTTCAAATTGAAACAAACAAAAATCAGGAACATTTTGCTTCATCTCCTTTTGCAGTAGTTTACAAAGAAAGTGCATGAAAATATTAGTTGCTCTTAATAGATTTGCACTCCCTGGAGAACCGGCCATGGAAGCTGCTCTGAGCACTGTCTTTGTGACAGGACCACGCAAGGTGCAAGTTTCATGAAATTTAGAGTTCAGTACAAGCATACCACTTCCATTTAGTTTTAAATCACTTTATTATTGGATAGAGTGTTCTTCTTTGTTGCAGGACTGCGTATGACATAGAGCTCTTCAACAGCCTTCTGAGCTATTTATTCCTAATATTGTCTGCCCTGAAGTTCTGGCATACCATGAGGAAAAACATTTCTGGCAGTATCCTGGTCCTTTTGCCATTTTCATCCAAAATGTTAAAACAGATAGTCCTCATGGGAGCATGAATAGGCAACACAATATTTAAGATAGGGATATAATTTAACCTCTGCAGAGGGCAAATGCTAATACTGTTTTCTAATCTGCTGTTTGCTTAATCCAGAATACATACCCTTTTATCTGATTCTACATACACTAAATTCTTCAAAGCCTTAGGAACACATTAACTGGAAAAAGTTCCATTGGTTTCTGTAGGCCTCATTAAGGCTTAAATATGCATATTTAGCTGCAAGGAGTCAGTATAGAAAAAATCTAAGATTTGTACTGCTGGATTATATCTTTTCAAATTCTGGACCTCTAGCTTTTAACTGTAAAGTCAGATCTACTTTATCATACCTATCTCTGTACCAGCTCAAACTACCTTGTGAGCTATTCTGGACTGACAAAAATTTCTCTAATTTGGAAAGTGTATGACATTTATAAAAGAACTAAAATGAGGAGTCTGCTACTAGGCTGTACTGTGTTATTTTTAGAATACTACTTTTAAAAATAACGTTTGCAAAAATTATAATAGTGACTCGTAGAGAAAGCGTTTTCATGGGTCTAAAACACTGAGAAGTCTTTGGATGAGCTGCAAATTTTTCCTGCTCCTGACTGCACCTACTTGGAGGGCAGTGAAAAACATTGGGTGCAAGCCAAGAAGTTCGTAAGTGTCCTTAATCCAATTCCTTGGCACAAGTGATTGATACCACACTTGTAGTAAGAGGTTAATGAGTCTTTGCTCAATAATGAAAACTATCTAGATGAGATGCAAGACTAATGCAATTCATTCTGCTGACTGTCCTTATTTGGAAGAGTACTTAATTTTTTGTGAAGTGCCTGAGTGGAAGAGCAGATGCCTCCCTTTGATTGTGAATGAAGTCCTTAAGCTCTTGTGATCTGTAAACTTTTGAAAAACTTTTCTTCCCTTATCTGATAGGAACAATCATAGTATCACAGAATAGTTAGGATTGGAAAGGACCTTAAGATCATCAAGTTCCAATCCCCCTGCCATGGGCAGGGACAACTCACACTAAACCATGCCAGCCAAGGCTCTGTCCAGCCTGGCCTTGAACACCACCAGGGATGGAGCATTCACAACTTCCCTGGGCAACCCATTCCAGTGCCTCACCACCCTTACAGTAGAGATTTTCTTCCTTATACCAAATCTAAACTTCTGCAGGCTATGAAGTGTAATGTCTATGAAAAGCTTGAAGGTGGCTTAGTGAGTGAGTTCGCACCTCAGAAAAGAGTGGTGATTCCACCTATGCCCCTGCGATCAGAAAGTTCAGGTCTACTGAAGCCATCTTCTTTGAAAGTTCATTTTTTTTGCAGGTCTTCAGCTCAACAGATTTATGTTTCGGAATTCCTTCTTATCCTCTCTTCCTAGCCTTTACATCCATGTACTAAGACACAGACAGCTCATGCATTTCTACTTCCCCAAGTTAGTGCTGTTCCGCCTGTTTGCTGTAGACTATCTCATTGCCATTTCTTATTTTGACTCACAGGATAATGGCAGCTCACTTTCTCAGAGGGAGATAGTGTTCTGACTAAAGCTGCAGGTTAGATTCAGAGAACCAGTTAACTGGTGTGTACTTTTCTTCTGTGAGCTCAAAGCCAGGGAATCTTGCTGTGAGATTCACGGTGAGATTAAAATAGGGGGAGTCGCTTCAGTCACGAATCTGTACAATCCAGATTTGAAGCAAGACAATCAACAACCAGTTTAAGTCTGATGCTGAGGAGTTCACACAGATTGACTTTTCCTTGGTTTCCAGTTTCTAGTTCATGCAAACACCAGTTACTTTCCTTCATTGAATGCATGTGTACAATTTCATTTTCATGTTCACACCATCTCTGTAAACTCCATCCTTAGCATTAAGCTATTACATTTTCTTTCCCTCCCCACTTGTTACTTAGGTAATAAAATAGGAGGTGCTTGAAAGTGCAATCAACCTAACTTGTGAGAGAGAATATTTTGTAGAAATTTAGATATTTTTTGTATAAAAAAACTGATGTTAGGAGATATTAATAAAGCTATTTAAAGCACTGTCTGTAGGGGATTGACCAAACATAACTCTTTCTGGGCATGTTGTATGAAAAATCACTTTCAAGGAAAATAATTGTCAGTAAAGTCTTAATGTGTGATTATGTTTTGTTTAAAATGCATATGTAGATAAATTATCTATCTGAAGAACTTTGTTAACAGATGCACCAAGTGAAAAAGCCACCCAATCTGAATTGCTAAGAGATTAATTCTAGGCATCATGTGAAATATGAGTAAGAGTCACTGTTTCCCCAGCAACACTTTGCAAAGGACAACACTAAGCGGACATTCTTCTTATAGGAATTTCTGTGCATGCAAACAGTTTTGCTAAAGGCATGTGGTGTGCTTTGAAAAGTCTAAGGTCATTATGAACAATAACAAGTTAAAGTAAAATCATGTGTTAAAAATAGTGTGTGTCTCTGGAAGCATCTTTTAAAGTCACTGATGTGTTTTGTTAGAACAAGATAGTTTTGTCCTCAAAATATTTAAAAACAAGAATGAGCTGATTAGAGCAGACACTTCAAATACACCTTCCAGGGAATGGCATTCCCTGAGGTACCCTGTAAGGGCTCATAATTCTCTGGCTGGCTTAAATTTTTTAACCAGTGTTTTCCTAATGTAAGCATGAAACGCACCAGGTGCACCTCAGCCCTTTCTTGCCTCCCAGGAGGACTGCCTAGCCCAACTCCCTGACCAGATAGCCAGATTTCCTTTCTCGGAGGTGCCTGAAACCACTTTGAATACTATTTAGTCACAGGTTTCTACTCAGGATAATTTTCCAGCTGAATAGAAACATTATCTCAGGGAAATCCTCCCCTTCCATTCAGAAACTGTCTCTCTTCCAGCTGGCAAGAACATCTCCTGTTCTCCCACCCTGCAGAACATCACCACGTCCTGGGATAATGGCAGTGAGTCCATTTACATGGGAAAGCTATACTGGGAAAGCAAGATATGTATTTTTAGGTATTACAAATGAGATTTAGCAGTAGGAGACAGAGGGAAGCGTTAAAACTATGTGACCTGTCAAGTCTCTGTAGACCAGCTGTTTGGGAACCTTTGAGATAGTAAGCTACAGCATACTGTGAGCACATATTACACTATTTTTGTTTCCCTTTAAATCCCTAGACTATTAATTCCTTTTAAAAATTAATTCAAAAAGGAAAACAAAACACCCTTTCCAGAAATAGTAGGTTTTGTTTGGGATTTTTTTTTTATTTTTTTTTTTTGGCAGAGGGATATTTTTACCAATAATTTTTAAACACTTTTTGTTGTTTTTTCAATGCCCCCTTGAGATTACTCTGCTTTTGGCAAGAGTGCTAAAATGTGCTAGCATCAGAAAGAAGGGAGCACTCTAGCTGCAGTTTCATACTAGCACATGTCAGGCAAGCAGTTTTGGTGAAAATTTTTCAGGTAGGTGACTTCACTTATCTTTTAGGCTTTAACGTGGATCATATTGACTGAATTTTGGAAACAATAAATATTTTTATAACCTTAGCTGAAAAGAAAGGACTTTCTTTCTCTCCACTGAGCTGAAAATACAAACTTGGCAGGGAGTAAACTGTCGTGCTTGGCCATACCACTCAGTTGCTATTGAAACAGAAATGCCCTTTTGCAGAGTTCATCCAACAGTGTCAGTGATAGCATGGGATCACCCTAGTACAGACAGTACAGAAAAGGCAGAAAGAAAATAATATTTCCTAGCTTTTCTAACATTTTGCTCACGTCTTTTTTGTGCATTCCAAAGATTAATGGGAATGACTAGTTTCCCTCAAATATATAATTGAAATGTTGGGAATAAGGTGCCATATTTGGTAAGAATAGCATTGATTCAAAACCAAAGTAAATCTAGTAATAGTAGCAGACTATTCAGCTTCCATTATCATTAACTGCCTTTGAGTAAGTGTCTTATGTAGACACATATATTTCATTAAATATTTTATGAATGTCTCTCTAATTCATCACACATTTTAAGAATCTGCAAAACATTCCATTTAGTATCTGAATCTCAGGCTGAAAGGAATTATGATATTCAAAATACAAAGCCAGTCACCAGTCCTACAGTCAGTTCCTCACAAGAAAAACAGGCAATTTTGCATAGACTTACTGAAGGATACTCTCCACAAAAACAAGGATCTATTTGTGTAGATTTTATATCCATGATCAGGACCATGAGGAAAATTAGTTACTTTATTTACACTATTAATAAAAGCAATTGAGATTGAATTCACAGATTATAATGGAGAGGAGAATGAACTTTACTGCTGGAAATAAATCAAGCAAATGAAATATGAAACACTCTTCCCATAACCTTTTGGATTCCGCTGCTAGCATCCACTGTTCCTACAAGGTCACCAGTCTGATAGGGAAACTAGATATCTGCAGTGGGAGTCACCACAGTGTCAGCAGTGAAAGGAAACTTGGTGCTGAGGCGGATAAGAAATCTATACAGAGAGCAAAGGGGTTTATAGAATCTTACAGGAGCTTTCCCCATTTATGTGACTTAAAATTATAAATTCATAGCACTGGAACCACATTCACTTTGGCTTGCAAACAAATTTCTCCTGTTCTTACCAGTCCTGATGACACAAAGGGCATATTATTGTGATCACCTCCTTTATCCAACATGGTAGCAAATGATATGCAACATAGTTCACAAGGAAATCCCGTGTCACTTTTTTTTTGCCTACCACAGCAGAAAAAGGCAAAGCCACAGTTTCTCTCTTCATTTTCGATTTCTGTTTATTCTTTCCTACTCTCCCACTCCTTGTTCCCTTTTTTAAATAAATACATTCAAAATAACGGCATGCACTTAATCATAGAATCATAGAATAGTTAGGATTGGAAAGGACCTGAAGATCATCTAGTTCCAGCCCCTCAACCAGGGGCAGGGACACCTCCCACTAAACCATGCCATCCAAGTCTATGTCCAACCCCGTCTTGAACGCCGCCAGGGATGAAGCATTCACAACTTCCCTGGGCAACCCATTCCAGGGCCTCACCACCCTCACAGTAAAGAATTTCTTTCTCAGATCCAATCTAAACTTCCCCTGTTTAACTTTGAACCCGTTACCCCTTGTCCTCTCACCACAGTCCCTAATGAATATTCCCTCCCCAGCATCCCTTTAGGCCCCCTTCAGATATTGGAAGGCTGCTATGAGGTCTCCACGCAGCCTTCTCTTCTGCAGGATAGACAGCCCCTACCTTCTCATCCTATCTTCATATGGGAGGTGCTCCAGTCCCCTGATCATCCTCGTGGCCCTCCTTTGGACTTGCTCCAACAGTTCCATGTCCTTTTTATGTCGAGGACGCCAGAACTGTACACAATACTCCAAGTGAGGTCTCACGAGAGCAGAGTAGAGGGGCAGGATCACCTCCTTTGACCTGCTGGTCACGCTCCTTTTGATGCAGCCCAGGATACGGTTGGCTTTCTGGGCTGCAAGCGCTCACTGAAGCAGGCTCATGTTCATTTTCTCATCAACCAACACCCCCAAGTCCTTCTCCGCAGGGCTGCTCTCAATCTCTTCTCTGCCCAACCTGTAGCTGTGCCTGACATTGCTCCGACCCAGGTGTAGGACCTTGTACTTGTCATGGTTAAACTTCATCAGGTTGGCATCAGCCCACCTCACAAGCATGTCAAGGTCCCTCTGGATGGCATTCTTTCCCTCCAGCGTATCAACCAAACCACACAGCTTGGTGTCATTGGCAAACTTGCTGACGGCGCATCATTTACAGTGAGGTGTGGCAAGGCATGTTTTGTTGAGTAAGTAAGTGGAGTAGAAAAAATACTTTGATTTAAATATTTCAACTTTAATTGGTAAAAATTTCTTTCAAGTGACATCTTTGGAGCCAACCCTATTTGATGTCTCTTAACTACCATTGCTTTCTGAAGGAGCTCTGTGTATTAAGTTTTTCAGGACTGACTGTTTTACTCATAGATGTAGGTAGTCACCCTGCAATTGTTGGGTTTGAGTTAATCCTCAGGGTTTGCCTGCAGACCTGTGTCACCTATTTCAGTAGGACTCACTGGACATGCACAAGCTAGGGTGCTGTAAAGTATGGGATCACACAGTGACATCAGTGTATCCAAACTCAGATCATTGTGCTTATATTCCTACAACTTTATTCAAGCATATACATAATAATGGATGATATTTCAAAAGATGTGAAAACATGCTTGTATTTTGCACAAAACTCCATATTTTTCTGAACCTGCCAGGCCAACCAGTCCTCCCCAGAGCAATCCCATGCCCACACACTAAGGATGGGCTGGGATGCTAAGTAGACTCGCACTGGTACTCCTACCTCGTAGAGACCACAGCCTGCTCTCAGTTGCCCGGACTCTGGGATGCATGGGTGAGAAAGGTGGATGGGACCAGGAGACTGAAGATGGACCACTTCTCTTTCAAGTCCCTCACTTGGGGATCTCAGCTTTGAAAATACTGAAATATGTCTTTAGAATGTATTGGTATTATTTTCTTAATGGTAATCTTTAATAACATAGCTGTATCTTCCCTGAAGAGGAACTGATATTCCTCTTCATATAAGAAGCATTATATTTTTATTTTTTGAGGGCTTTGTGCCTGATGATGTCATTAATATCCTGTGTTATTACCAACCCCAGAACATTCATGTATGTGATCAAAACTAAGTCTTGTGCCCCATTTCTTACTATTTATATTTTATGTCTATTTTTAACCTCTTAAATAGTTCTACCGTGTTTCTAAATTTAATTTATATCCTTGATGGTTTTCTACATATGAATTATTTTTCTCTGTGGTGGTGAAGAAACTGCTTCCATAAAGGCCATGCAGTTATCAAGATAAAGCAAAATGGAGTCAATTTTTTCTTGAGAGATGGTGCCATATATAAAATGTAATTGTTTTGCCAGTACAAAAAAACCTCCTACTACATATTGTGTGGCATATTTTGCAGATATATTACTGCTATATGCATTCAATGGCTGTGACTCAGCACATGACACCAGCAGAAACAGGCAGATGGAAACAACACAGTCATACCTGGAGTGCCCTTGAGAAGGCTGCAGGGGCACTGACCTTGGTGAACAACTACATGGGAAATGCTCTTCTGCAAGGTACAGAGGCTGTCCTAACTTGTGGCCCAGCCTACAAGTGGAAGAATGGCTGCTGTACGTGGAAACATGCCCAGACACATCGTGGAGCTAGTGGGTTTGACTGAGCATGGTGCAGTCTGAGCATACAGACATCAACAAGGATAACTTGCACATGTACCTGTGCCCCACTGTCATTTGTGCTGACAGCCATACCCCTATCACAGCACTGCATTTATTATCATGTCTAGTTAAACTCAGCCTAAGTCAGACACAGTGTGATTCCTGGTTGCTCTCTCCTAATGAATCCTAGGACTCATTAGGAAACAAGAATTATTTCAGGGTGATTCAAGCAGAACGTAACCCACCCATTCAAATATGCAAGGGACAGCAGCAGGTTTAGATTTAGCTTCCCCATCATGTAAATTATTAAGTTTTTTTCCACAAATAATTGCTGATTCAGGTCTTCACCTGTTACAAATTGCTTAATTTTCTTGTGGTAATGTCAGTTTACACCACTGCAAATCCAGTCTGATGACATAATTGAAAATCTGGGATGAAATGTTAATCTCCAACAGCATCATAGTCTCCTCACATAGATGTTTCCATAGCAACATAACCATCATGATACAACCATGGTGAATGGGGGGGGGGGTGTTTATGATTTATTTCCTCTTCTGTGATATTTTAAAATGAAAGGATATGGATAGGGACAGTATAGAAATAATACTTAATTGATCCACAAGTACAGGGAAGGATTTTGCAGAGAAAACATGGTTCTGTGTCTAATGGGGATATACAGACATGTTATGAATGAGAAGTGGGAATATGGTCTCCCTCTAATATAAGTGTATTTTAGATTAAAAGATCTTGGCAGTATTCACTTTTATGTATAAAAGTCTTCACCCAAAACACTACACATTCTTTACAAATATCAATTTTTTCACTAACCAGAATGGTATATTAAAGTGCTAAATCAACTGCTCTGCCTCATCTGTCACAAGCAGAGCCAATTTTCTGACATAATCAACCCAAGTCAGTGAACATCCCTGCATAAGCCTGTTCCCCAGTGTCCCTTTCCCAAATGCCTGAGTCCTTGATCAGCAGGACTAATGATGCCTGGTTACCTAAAGCTTTGTGTCTCGGGTATCTAATGTATGCAATATCTAACTGAAGCATTTTTGACATTTATGACAGTCATGATAGCTCTCCTGTATGAATTCTCTACCATTTAATACAATGTTGGACTTATTCATCTCCCAGCACTAGAATGACAGGGTCCATCTTCCACATTTGGGTTTGGGTTTCTTTTTTGAAACTTTTAGAAAATTAACATATATAAGATCATTATCCTATCAAACTGCATCCCATCAAACATGGCTGAAACTGATGGGCTAAAAGGTTATGAAGCGTGAGTAGGCAGGCATGTACATTCGTTGTGAAGAAATACTTTTCTTCCCTGTGGAAAAAGACTAAAGAACTTCACAATATGTCTCAAAACCAAGAATCTGAAACTTTTATAGATTAATTGTCCCATCTGTAAGGTACTTTGCTAGTCCTGTTCTCCCCATCCCAGATGCAATGTGCACTACAGGAGTGCAGGGATGGGCAGTCACTGGCTAGGAAACTGCTGAGAGCTGGAGGTGCTGTGCAGTTGAGGAAAAAACAACTCTGAAGACGGGGACTGATTGCCAGGGGCAGGACTCACCTAACAAGTTGTTCAGGTTTTCCAGAAGAAATTATCTCTCTACCTGGAGATAAAAAACTGTACCTTGTTTGGATCCTTTCCAGGGTAAAAGTGATTTTAGGGACTTTCCCCAACCACAAATGATTTAAGAGGCACTTACTGTAACAGCTATGCCAATAAAAAATTATGTGAATAAATCAGGCATGATCAACAGCCACATGTTGGTGCAGATAAGACTGAGGTATGTACATTTTCTAAACTTAAATGTGTTTCATGCAGACTCATGTACTCTCTTCATTTTTACCTTCTGCTGGGACTTCAGCTGAAGCCTTGACTGTACCTTTCAAATTAGCTGTCTGTACTTCCCCAGGAGGAAAACCAGAGGAAATTGCCTGCTTTTAGCCTCACACGAGGCTCTGCTTTGCTAAGCAGAGGAGCCATGACCTGTCAGGAGCTCCCAGGCTGACCCTTGGGGTGCTGCAGGGCACCTGGGGGCTCACACACCCCAAGCCATGCCTGGTAGTTTCTGCAGGCTTTCCTCCGAAGTCCTCTCAGCTACCAGGGTGAACAGGGAAGCGGCAAAGTCCCAAGCATAGGGAACGTGCAGCTGCCCCACACCTCAGGCTCTCAGGCTTTCAAACATGACCCAGTTCCTGGGTTTGATGTAAGTAAACAGCAGGCTTTCTGCTAGCCCATCCTCATTGGGATGGTTTGATTTTTTTACTGAGTTCATGGGTTGTTTTTTTTAACCCTAAGGGCACTGAAAGCAGAGGGGTGAGTGTGGTGCTGCACAGTGCCCTGACTCCTGCTTGGGCATACACTCTCGGCGTTACGGCTAGACCTGACAATATGAAACGTCTTAGTGTGCCCTTCACATCTCTCTGAAGCTAAATTCTTTCATGGACATTGTCAAAACATGAATTCTACTCAGTTTCATGGTGACTTGACATTTGCGAAAAAGTCCCAATTTGGGACCAAACTAAAAATTGGATGTGCAGTTGCAACACCCCATTCACCCACAGGGACACTGGGTTTGAGCAGAAAGATGTCTAGCATCCCATAGGTGACCCCACAGGGACAGCAGCAGCCCTCCAATAGGCAATATCAGGTCCAATGGCAAAATTTGCCCATTTGTAGAGGTTGGGGGTGTCTTCCAGACTTGCTCTGGAGCAATCCAAAATTGTGCTAGCATCACAAACTAGCCTCAAAAGTAGAGCACTCTATAAATCCAGGCTTATTTCTCTTGCCTGTGACAGAGACTAAGTGCCAGGTACAAAATCTGAAGCCCTGCTAAAACTTCCCTGTTTAGTATAATTATCCCACATCACAGTTTTGGCTGAGCTTGTCAAAGTAACCAGAGCCAAAGAAATGCTTTCCTCAAAAGCATAAAAAGAAAATAACTTTAAATGATATTGCAAGTGCAAAATGAAAATAACCATAAAATTTAAGGGTGTTTGCATGACTGAAGAATTGGTTTTAGAACTAAAATTTAAGAGACCATAAATCCAATAACATGGTGTGCTGTCTTTAGGCATTTTTGTAGAGAAATCACAATGCTTACTCAGAAATGCCATTCATTGATGATGTTAATTGTTTTAGGTTTCTCTGAGTATAACCTCTCAACAAATTTTAGCATTTGTGTTTTAAGTGTATAGGACTGGCAACTGGATGACAGAATAGACAATATTATTATGGATTATAGGATCAATAATCCACATTCTAAGAAGGATTTATGTAAGAGACTGTAACAGCTTAAGCTTCAATAAACAACATGTAACATTTGACAGAAATAGCAAATATTCCCTAAGTAAAAACATCAGCATTTTTCTATACCAGAAAGGGAAATCATACATGTAATATTAAAATAAAAAATGCATTTTTTAAAAAAGGCAATTAGAATGTATATTTTTCCTTTGTAAGAGGTTTAGGTTCATATTTGCATGAACTGAAATATGTTCTGAGGCCTGAAAGATCAGAACAAAAGTGTCTTTTCTTGTCTCTGCTCATTTTATCAGCTTCCACGATAAAAAAGAATTTTTTCTTTTTCCCTGTTTGAAGCTCAAATCACAATCCCTGAGGGAATTCATGAAGCAGTGGAGGAGGTGAAAATAACCTCTACATTTGAATACTATGAAAGCCAAGACATCACAAAGGTATATTGGAGCTGATATTCCATTCAGGTTTTGGTTTGTTTGTTTTTTTACCATATTCCTTTTTAAGTGCAGTAGTGCGTTTCCTTTTTTGCAGAGGGAGCATCAGTCTAAACACTGAACATCCTGGCTTTCATGGTTTATAAAAAGAAGTGAATGTGATTAAAACATTATTTTTTTTCTTTGCCTGGGAGATACAGCGGTAGCTTTGATTTCCTTAATTACACCCATCACTCTGGAAAGGTCATAGTCTAATTCTGGTTACTATTCTGGGAGCAGGAGGAATAATTCTGAGGTTTTTTCACCTGCTCTTATGATCCAGTGAGGCTTCCTTCTTTTTTCTTTTACAGGAACAGCTGCCAGAGATTTGACGGGCATGTGATGACTCAGTCAACAGGAAATTATTTGCGGTTTGATTTTTAATTACTTGTGATAACATAAATGCCTGAAAAATTGTAATCCAAGGACAAACCTCCCCCTCACTAAGAAAATTCAGATCATTTAATGCTGTGTTGCCACATACTTCATATTTACTAACAAACCAACCAATGAGGTTAAATTTCAGTTTTTCTTTTGTTTGCTTTCCTATTCTGTGTGTGTAGGAAACCATGAGCACAGCTCAAAACAAAGCCAGAGAACATGATGTTTTGCAGATGACTCCCCATATCTCAGGTCCATCAGTGACCCAGGGGCTGCAAAACTGCCATCCACATGGTATATCACAATATTGTCCTTGGGATCCAAAGAACTGCAGATCACAAGGTCCTAACCCTTTTGGCCTTAATCCAGCAACACATTTAAGCATGTGCTTGCCATTAAACACCTGAGTTGCCCTGTGGGCTTCAACTGGATTGCCCATGTCGGAGTGCTCTGCTGGATGACAGCCAGAGCACTCAGCATCATGCTCTGGTTCCAAGGGTGAAGAGTACAGAGAAAGTTCATCTGCTTGGTGGTGACTAACAAATGCTGAAGATGCTATGGCTCTTTTTCTTAATTGCTGACCTGATCTATTGCCTCCTGCAATCAATGGAAGGATCCATTTGGCCTTAATGTGATTACACAAGGCTCCACATGATTCGATAGCTAGCTAAACCTGTGTTTTTTCTGGCTTTTCTGGTGAAAGGCATTGCTATCTGATGTAGATCTGGATCATTCAGCCACTTCACTAGTTTACTCCATCCCCTACTTTCCAATGGATAATGAATGGTATACCTTTGGATGCCCTCTTTATAGGCTTAACAAAGGCATTATTATAGTAAAACCTTCTTGTCAACGTAATTTCTTTTCTAGTTTTGGTTTCCTCAGTTCCTCTGAAACAATATACCCAACTTTGAACAGCGCTGTGTTTGTAAATACTCCTTCAGAGTGCTGTTATGAGGAATTTATAGTTCAGTATGATACTTCTTATATCCGGTTCTTCTTCTCAGGATATGACCACTAATGTGATTCACTTCCCATTGACATGTCATTGTTTCAGCCAGTTGTCACTTAGGGTTGGAAACCATGGTGATTCTTCCCGCTTGGTCAGCTCTGGCTTGATTGATAATTTTGGTGATGGGAATATCTTTAAGAGATATTCTGGTGTGGATGCATGTGCCTTCCACTCATGTTTTGCTTGAAGGATTGAATTATCACCCTTCTTCTTTCACACCAAAGGGTAAGGGGTCAGTTGCCTCTCTGTAGTTTCAAAGCAAAGGTGGGGATTTCCCCCCTGATGCTCATATCTGCGATGCGCACCTGCAGGCCCCCAGAAGACACTAGCTTGTCCCCAGCTGCTGCTGCTGGCTCCCACATGGGTTGGGAGCCCATCTGGCAGCCTTCCTGACTCCATAAATACAGGGTTTGTTCCCTTGGCCTCTTCCCTGAGAAGTGCATATGCCCAGTGTTTGTTATCAGCAGCAGCGCAGGTGTTGTGAGGAGCAATGTCCCCACCAGCAGCTGAGCCAAGGAAGCCCCTCTGCTTGTGAAATCCCATACTGTGTGAGGGATCTTCATGGCCTTGTCAGCCTCCCATGCAGGGGTCATTACCTCTGGGTGGAGAAGGCTGCAACCTTACCTCAGTCAAATCCCTGCAATTTCCTACTTGTGGAGGTGAAGGTGGCTCTACTTCAGAGTGTGCCAGGCTGCTGCATTTGCTGTTCCCCGGCCAGCCCTGCTTCTGCCTGCTGGCGCCCAGAGATGTGCAGAACCTTTTTCCTGCCCTAAATCCCTGTGACCATGGCTGTAGCTGGGGGAGGTTCCACTGATGAAGCACGCACCTCCTCCAGAAGGTGAGTGCTGGAAAAGATTCCAGGCATAGCACATTTGGTGTCAGGCATCATCTCCATAGAAGACATCCCAGAAACATGGGATTACATGACTGTAATTCCCAGCACAAAAAGGGAACTCACAGAGACAAATAAATACAAATACAAACACAAATGCAAATACAAGCACAAATGCAAATAGAAGTACAATTTCAAAGGAGCTATGCAAATACTCTTTTTCCCTAGAGTAGTCACTGGGCTTCACACTTATCTGAGCTCTAACTATAGCTTTTTCCTTTAAGCAATCTGAAAAAGAAGGATCTTAAGTCTGTCCTCCAAACTGTGTTCAACCTAACAGAATACTTGTTACAATTACTTCTCAGAAGGTCAGGATTTTAGCTCATGCTTATGTTTCTGAAAAAATAAATAATATTCCATTCAAGAAAGTTAATGAGTAGTTCTTGTACTTCACTGTTCTCTTTGTGCATTTTCTTTGGTACCAAAACTGTTTTCTGAATTCAGGCTAAATCGCTCACAACAATTTTAGTCCCCTGAAAGGTATTTTTGGCAAGCCTAATGGTTTCTTAAACGTCTTTACCTGCCTCTGCTCACTTCAGAAGACAATGCCCTTTATTTGTTATATGAATGCAAAAGAACAGACAGATCAGGTCAGAACAATTCGTGCAGGTGACCCTGTGCTGTCTCATGTACAGTGAAGCCTGCACCTTGGCCCAGTATGAGAAGTTCTCTAGTGTTCCCAGAAACGCTTAGGAAAGGGAGTAGGAAATGCAGGTCATTCTCGGGTGATCCTTCCCCTCTCACAGTGCAGTGTCTGTCTGCAGTGCCTCAGGGACTGAGCTGAGGCAGGCTGTGAGGTTTAATAGCCATCCCTGATGCAGCCATCAGACAGCCCTTCTCAGATTTAGTTAGGCTTTGGCCTTGGCAGCGTCCTGTAACAATAAGTTTCACAGTTTAATATCCACTGTGTGAAAGAAGACTTCCTCTGATTGTTTTAAGCTTGCTGCCTGCTAATTTCAAAGGTGCCCTTAGCTCTGTGCTGAGGAAAGAAAGGACGGCTATTCCTCACCCACCTTCTCCAGATCTTGTAGCATTTATACACCTCAGTTACCCCCCAGCCCCGACTCCTTTCCACCCTCAGAAATCTCAGCTTGTTTATTCTTTTCTAGTGTCATTGCCTTCCCAGACACCTGATTGCACATCTTGTTCTATGAGCCTTTCCTAGCTATCCTGTGCACAACTGTGCTTCCCCATGCTGTGAGGAAAGGAAAACTCCAGCTTTGCTTTTTGCAATATCCTTGCACCCTGTCTCCATCTGGCAGACAGTAATCCACAGGACGTGCACCTAAGAGGTTTCCCAGGGACAGTGCAGTGCTGTTGGATGGATCAGCAGGTCTCTCAGGGGAACCTGTTTCTTAAATACTGCAGTCCGCAAGGGCCTCTCCAAGCACAACCCATGGGAGGTTTTATCCCTTCATATCCAAATGGCAGGAGAATTTCAGTCCCCAGAGCATACTTCCACCGGAAAATATCCTAGCAAAGAAGGATATGTGAGGGGTGTCAGGAGCTGCATAGTGTCCATGGCAGATCCCTGCTGACCCAGCTTCAGCCCAGCACCTGGGCTGGGAACTATTTTTATTAAAAGCAAAGAATCAGTGTGTGACCTCAAGCAATTTCTCTCATGAGCTGGGTCTTGCTTGTCAGGCAGATTATCACCCACAAAAATCTGTCTGTTGGCCACGGGCGTGCACAGTCATCTCAGACATGCAGAAGAATTTGAAGCTGAGGCACCAAGTGCAGCAGCCCCAAACGCCAGGCCTAGAGCTGTTTTAGCTCATTTGGCAATGCTAGGCATCCTTCCCCTCTCACTTGTACTGGGTTTGTTATATGGATTTCATTCAAGCCAAACTTTCCTGGGGCTGGCAGAGTAGGCAAGGGATGGAGTGGGCCCTTTGTGCACGGTGGGCCAGTAGCCAGCTATTGATGGGAGCTGAGGACCTGGTCAAAGGACAGCAGTGACATTTACCATGGTGAAAAAAACAGCTGTTGGCATTCCTGCTTCCTTTGCCAAAGGGACAGGATGGCTGGGCAGGCAGCTTTTGCGGGGGAGATGTAGCAGGAGGAGAACACTTTGCTTGTTTCTCCTTGACTTTCCATTTTCTTCATCTGAATAAGGATCTTCCGCATTTTCCCAGAAAGGGTACTGCTTTCTTTTAGATGTTATTGTCAAATATCTCTCTTAAATGTCACACACACAGAGAATAAAATGCATATAAACAGACGCCTAGACGGGAAGGGGTGCTTAGGACCAGAAGCTGATTGTGAAATGACCCTCCCAGGGTATCATGCAAGTGATGGTTTTGAGTGGAACCATCTTCTTCTATCGAGATATCTGAATGAGCATCTGTTGTTGATGACTAAATAACAGTATAGATTGAATTAATCCTTGTGACAGGAGAGCTTTCTGCCAGGAACAATAGCATCAGCTAGGAGAGTTAATTCCTCAGTTTGTGTTATTAGTCACCCCAACCAATGCACGTTCAAGGCAAGCAGTGTGACAGGATGCTGTGCAGTATTTAATTCCTCCACCAGTCCATTCTTCTTGCCGTCCCCTGCTTAAATTAGCTACTATTAATCAGTCACTGGTTAATGAGGAGCCCATATCCATTTTTGCCACTTGAGCCTTGTGTGCCAGCACATACGGAGCTGCATTGCAATTGCAGCTGTTGATAGGGAGCTGTGAGCTCATCCAAGCGCCATTCCCTTGAATAAGTGGCATTTCTTTTGCTCCCTCTTCTTCCACAACAATGAATGAGTGTGAGTAAAGGACTGAGGTCTTGTTCTGCCATTTGTTATACAAACAGGAATAGGCTGGAAGTCTCTGAGACATTTTTTAGCCCAAAGCCAAGAGAGATGTGAACTGGGATTTTCTAAAACTTTTGGATACCAAATTCCCTGGAAGTTGGAAGGTGTGGAAGAGGGAAGAGAGGGAGTTGCTAAGATATTTCTGCAGGTTATTTCTGTGCAAGTTAGTCAGCTAAGCTGCTTTACAGATTGGATACAGTCCTGTTTTGTTTTTTTTTTTTTTTTTAATATCAGTGGCTATTTGTTTTTATAATTTAAAATTTAATTTTTTTTATATTCCTTACCTGAAAGTAAGGTTAATCTTCCAGTTGTGCACTGAAATGTACTTGGGCAGATCTTTGACCATTGTTGGTTCTGTAAGTTAGAAATATTTTAATCAGAATATGTTAATCACTAAGTGCTCAGGAAGACACAAAGTTCTCCAGAACAAAGTGCTTCGTGAAAGGCTGGAGCCTCAGCATTAAACAAGAGAGAAGAACATGTGAATATGGAAAAGTAATAGTTATAAAATTGTATTTATTTAAAATAGCACACAAAATTATGATAAATTATTCACTTTCTCCAACTATTCTTTAGCTGACTTTTCCAAGTGCATCTCTCTTATCCATGAAACATTGACTAGCTCAAAAAGCACAATGTCAGCAAAGGATCCTGAAAAAAAGTGGGATGCTCTGCCATGTGATCAGGCTATTTCTGGCTACTGTTTACTCAATGTTTGCAGCTATCACAATGGCACAAGGACTTCAGAGACAAAACATCTTGTTTTGTTTCAGTTATTTAGTTTCCGTTTGCTGTACAGTATCAATTCCAACTTAGGATATAGCTTTCTGTTACTTGAAACAATTTTGCAGCCTTTTATAAAACAAACTGAAAAAAATAATAGAAATTCTCGGAAGATCATAAAAAGTTTTGTACTTGATTGCTTAACTTCTGGTTTACTCCATTTTCTCATCTATGTGCTATTGATAGCAACTCCATTATGGAACAAAATATGAGTCTCAGCTTTGAAAATAAAACAAGGTTTTCTATCACAATCACTTATTATAGTTCTTGTTCGTTGTTTTTTGTAAACTGTCTTTGTGAAAAAGGACTTTGACTTGCAACCATTTCCTAGGCTTTCTCCTTACAGTGCATACTCCCCACGAGACAAGGGGGCAGCAGCCCCAAGGAGGCGAAAATGAAAATTTCATTGAGTAGCTGTGGAGTCTTAGGTAATATTTTTCATTTTTGAACTCTCTTTAGTTAGTATTTCCCCAACAGTTTCCTGCCAACAGTCTCTAACACTCTGGATATTGCTTTGAATAGCAACCCACCATATTTTTGGATGTCTAGCATCCCTGCATCACACGTCATGCACAATGAGATAAATTTATCCCAGACGTATGGGACTCACTTTGTAAAAGATATTAAGCCTGTCTGAGTTCACCACGTCCAGTGCATTTGGAACATACGCAATTGCTGCAAATAGCTGACTAGGCACATTGAGCCATTGCATCTGGGTGGCACCAGAGTCACCACAGACGTGATGCAGAACTCATCTGTGCACAGAGAACATAGGATCCAATGTACCTTGGCTGATCTGTTTATATAGACAGTAGGAAACTCAGATATGCTGGACTTCTCTCACCATCTAAACACATTTTGAGAAATATTAGTTTTCATCCCCTTTCTCATGTGCTCCACATCTTGAGACAATTCTGTCTATTGATAATCCTGCTGTCCAAGACGTTTCACCAGTAGACTCCTAGGATGCCATAGAGCGTGGTCTCTGTTCACTGGAAAATAAAACATTTTGGAATTTCCCAATTTCAAACCATGTATCAATGAAGGATAGGGAGATATTTTACAAATAAAGATCACTTTTTGGTAGAAAGTGTCTCTACTTTATCATCTTGTTGGTAAACTGCTGTTCTTTTCTAAGCAGGGTAACAGCATTACTAGTTTGATACTGAAGTGTTCTTTAGGCCAGCCATGACAACAGCACAAGTTGGTTCGTCCTTTACTGCAATGGATCACTTAGACTGAAGCCCAATTAAGAATCAGCCAGCCAGAAAAGAGTGACCTCAGTCTGGGCAAGATCTCAGATCTGGTGTATGCAATGGTATCTGCCTAACAATCCAGTTTTGCTCGAACTACAGTCAAAGAAAGAAAATATATTTCAAATTGTTTAAATTTGTAAAGGTATTTCTGGAATCTAGGCTTGCACATTTTACAGGCAGAGTAAATATGGCAACATACAAATTCACCTTCATAAATATTAACAGATATTGGATTCAAAGTTCACTCATGTGGGTATTTGCTCTGTAAGAGTTAGCACTTTTATCCAGTCAGTGCAGGGAATTGTACTACTAGACTTCTGTGACCAATTACAAGTAAATGGTTACACGCACATTAAACAAGCACATCTGAAAAAACACATTTTTTGAGGATGCAAGTTTCCTGTAAACACTGTATTGAAAGTAAACAAGTTAAATGCACTTTAAAGTTTTCTTTTCAGTCTTAATTATTCCCAAAGCATTAATCATAGCAATATTTCAAACACCTTTAAAGAGGGATCTTTAACATGGCTGCTTGTTCTCTGCTGGTGTTCTGAACCTTAGAGGCTAAAGTAGATGCAAAGTGGAAATGAAGGATAATCTCATTAATTGATTACATTTATCACTTTGAGCATATGTAAAACTGTTTAAAAAGCATTTTAAACACACTAGGTAGACTATACTAACTATACTAGCTAGAATGTGAAACAATAAGAAGGATTGCAGCAAATAGGCATTGCCTTATATGAGCAATTTGGTCTCTGAATATACTTGAACAGAGACCACTGAAATGTATCTGAATGCTTTGACAGTCAGCACTTAACTGATGCTCAAAACCTATTTATGACATTCATTTCTGTAAGTAGCACAGAGCTTCTAGGATGCCAGTGAAATGCATTTTTGGGTGACATGGGTGATCTTTCATCTCTCTGTGGACTATAGAATCCCCATATAATGCTGTAGTAAAAACATCTGCATCTCAGTGCAAAGAAAATGATCACAGTTTTTAGAACCTATGCTTTTAGAGTCTCTGCTTCTTTCTTTTCAAGATTAAATTCCTTCATATGCCCACAAATAAAAAGTAATGCATATTTGGTTCGAAGTTATGTTTTTCTTCATTCAGCTCTTTGTTCATTTCTCTCTGAAAAAGAAAACAAGGATCTGAAAATTCACCGGGGTTTCAGGCTGCTGTGATTCTGGTGGTTTAGATCTGCTTTTGCTAATGAAAAAAAATAATCTCCATCTACATGCCCCACTTTAAAAACCGTCTTTTATTTTAAGCTTTTCAAGATGCTCATGTTTTTGTCAGTATCAGGTGAAATTCCTACAACATCAGTAAAATTTTGTGAGTGAATCTGAAGCAGAACAAAGGAAAACAACAAACACTTATTGAAAAAGCACATCTTTCTGAAGAACGGCTTTATTTTAATTTCCCTCAAAAAAGACAATGTGCGATACTTCCATAGCAATGACCCTAGCGAAGGTGGCTTACTATTTTTTATAATACTTAAAAATGAGTTATCACTGTCTCCTGCATTGTAGAAACAACCAGACAGCCTCTGAATACTGCGAACACAGTTGTGCTAAAAAATGTATGTACACTATTCCTTACTGATGTTTGTAGTCAGCGTTGACATGAAGTCCATGGTGAGCTACTTCAGGGTGAGCACATAATACTTTCAGTTTGAGTGTCTACCATCTCCAGTTATTGCAGCATCTGATGTCTCTGTTAGACTTTTTTCTACAAATATTTAACTACTAGAGTGAATATTTGAGGGGATAAGGAGGGAAAGAAAGAGGAAGGCAGAGGGGGAAGCGCTTTTTGACAAATCTAGGGCCTTTGATTCAGCTGAACAGATCACTTACCTGCATGCATTTTAGATTTATCTCACAGATTTGTGCTGGGGTTATAGTAAAATAAATACTCGGCCTCAAATGAGTGGCTTCTTTGAGTCTGCTGTTCACATCTCTGTCTGTCTTCATTATAAAATCATATCCAAGCAGGTCAGCCCTGCAAGATAAATCATATCAGCACAAAGGTGGTTGTGAGATGCGATTTATTGGCTTTGTTAGGCCTGCAGGGCTTGTGAATCTCCACACGTTGTAGTCTGCACTTTGGGACCAGCCCGCTCTCAAGGCTTGGATTTTTTTCCGTAATTAGAGAACAAGTAAGCTGTTACAAAAACGTTTGTGACAACATGATACGAGTAGTAAAAGACGAGAAGTCTGTCTCCCAGGAACAGCGCTACAACGAAACTGCAATGTCGTTATACGTGTTGATTTGAGCTCAGGTAGCAAAAGTTTCTATTGGAGTCAGATGGGATGCACCTCTTGGATTGCTGGGATACATTTGCTGCTAGGGATTTGTAAATTTATTGCACTTCTGGTTTCAGAGCCCTGGAAATTCACTTTAGTGAATTCACACAGTATTCTTCCCTTTTACAGTGGTTTTGCAGTTTGTCCAGGTGCTTGTTTTATTGATAAAGCAAAGATAGTCAAAGAAGCATTATTTTCTTGCATGTATTAGGATATTTGTATTAGTTTTTTCACCTCATGTACTATAAGGAGGTATAATCCAAAAGCTGGAAGTGTCAGGTTTACAGAGATAAAGCCTCCTCCTCAAGTTCTACTGAAAGTCACCCACGAGAGTGTAGTGTCCGCCTTTCAAGATCCCAATAAACACTGTCAAAAACTTGTTATTCTTTCCTTTCAAAACCAAAGATCTTCCCAAACTGTGACTCCAACCCTGTCTGCTAACTCCACTCTTTAACCCCTGCATTAGTGCTCGACAAGATGAACTCCATCTCACCTGCCAAACCACCTCCCATTCTGCCTCCCAAACCTCCTCTACTCCTGCCTTCCTGCAAGCACACTCCAATACCCCCAGGGAGCCTGCAGCATACAGCTGCCTGACTTCCAGTGCTGTGGCTCCTTGTGGTGCACACCTGTGCTGTGCAAGTGCAAAAAAACTGGGGCACTGCTCAAGACTTACCATATCTCAGATGTTTGCAGCATTGCTGCCTCTCTCTTGGTTCACAGTACCATGCAGCTCACACAGCTGGCCAGCATGACCCTGCTCTTCAGTGGTTCCAGTCCAATGGGAGTTAAAGTGGCAGAGGAGTGAACTGCTGCAGCCAGGAGGAAGCCACTGCTTAGTTACCTGTGGGTGCCAAAACATCGAAAGGCCTATTAGAATATGCAAACCTGTATACTGAAGTCCTTCAACTGCCATTAGCACATACTCCTTCCCTGCCAGGTGACCAGAATTAATCCCTCTCCCCCAGGTCTGCCAGATAAAGAAGTTGGGAGAGGTTGACATGTCAGTGAGTTGTACTTTGTGTCTTTAGGAGTAGCAGTTTGGAAACACCCTATTACAGAGGGTAGTTCACTGTGGCCAGAGGGACTATAAGGGTCTTTGCTTTCATGATAGCATTTCATCGTGGCAAGGAACTGAAGGCTCACTCTCCCAGAGGAGCCCTGGACACAAGTCTGCATCCCTAAAGTCAAAGGGAGGCATGCCACTGACTCCTCGTCTCCCTTCGGCTCAGGGCTGGTATTCTGCCAGGTATTCTTCTCTGTATGCTAAATGCTGGCATCCAAATCTTATTGCACTTGATTGAACTCTCTCCGTTTTCCAGAAGGATGATGGAAGCCAGGCTAAACACTGAATGTTCTGAGAGCAGGAGTAACAAAAGGTCATACAAGCAAGGAATAAGTTATTTCACTGGATTCCAGTAGATACAACAAACATCAATACAAACACAAAAATGCTCTCGGTGTAATAGTGCAGCACTGTGAATTGTGAAGCTGTGTTTGTTCCTTTGAATTCAAGCAGGAAGGAAAGGATTTTTGCGGCTCTGGTGCTGGGCCAGCCAGTTTGCCTTTCTCTAGCTCCCAGCTTTAGGAAATGGGAATTGACTCCTGCTAGCAGTGCTCCCCATCTCTGCCCCTGCCTGCCCACAGGCAGGCTCGAGCTACCCTGCTACCAACTGCTGCCACTTCACTCCCTCTCTCAGGAGTTCATCCAGGGCTTCCTTCCCTCATCCTTCATTGTCACACAGGGCTATTTTGAGATACACATCTCTACAGCTACTTGCACTATAATATATGCTCGCACAAGCCATGAGCATCTAAAATTGCCTGTGGAGTACAGCAAAAGCAGTTTCTTCTGGGTTCCTCAAGTAAATGGAGCATGCGTTTTTCCAAAGAAATACTTAAAAAAATCTTTGGACCCCAGATAGGTGATCATTCAAGGCCGTTTACTGGGTAACAAAATCTCTTCTCTTTTTAGCTCCTCATTAGAAGTTGCAAGTTTATTCTTGTATTTTTAAAATTGGATAGGCCTTGTAGTAACCTTTTGCAGAAGGGTACCTTTTTATTTCTGATAATTGCTGGAAAGTGACATTCCCATTAATCCTCACTAGCACCATTCAAGGATTTAGAAACTGCTTTTAGATACAAGCACAGCTCTGCAAATCCCCTAAGACGGAGCCACGGGTAATGGGAATATAGAGGTCACTTGAGTCATGAATTGCGAACTTTGCATCCTGTCAGATGGTATTGTGGAGGGAGGGAAGGGAAAATAATGTTTTTTTCATTCCTTTGAAAAAGCACTGCGGGAGTGGAGAGACTATACTGTTCCCTGCAAGAAGTAAGAGATGTCCCAGTATTGCCAGACAACCACATCAAACGGGCGACTGTGTCGTGACAGTGTGTGCTGAGAAATCCAAGCCTGGATCATTTGGGACTAAACTGGTGATTCCTGAATGCAAAACCTCTGTCATTTCACAAGAAAAAAAGGGCAACTGTGTTGTAAGAGATGCAAGCAGAATATGCCTGACTCTGTTGCTGGTTGCTCCGCTGTCCACACAAGGGTTTTGAGTCCTTGGAGTAGATTGTCTGGTAGCAATAACGTTGGTGCTTTCTCTGTGTAGCACTCCCTGTTACTCACACTAGTAGATGTACTTCAGGTGGGGCACAGTCCTCCAAATTATCCTGAAAAAGGCTGGTGTGGACAAAGATGCCACTAGGTCACCGAAGACAAATAATACTGCGTTGAGAGAGAGAAAAGGAAGGCCAAATTTTTGTCTGAGCAACACTCCTGACAGAGTTTATTGCTTCCTGAGATCAGTGTCAGCAAATGGGGGGAAACTTCAGCATGGTGACACCTTGGAGGGTGATGGGGCTTTGCTGGTGTGAGAGGGTAAAAGGCATTGATGAGAGGTGACCCCTTGGAAGAGCAGGCAATTGCATACACTGCCATCTTGGACAGGTTGATGGAGAGAAAACAAAACAAGAGCAACAGCCAAGATGCAATATTAATAGCAATATCTCTGCCTTAGGTGTATGGCTGGCATAGTTCCTAACACCAAGGGCACTGATCCACCAATCTTTGTTCGCAGGCACCTGCCCCACACATGCCTCACACCCCAGCCCCAGCAGCTGTGTGGTGAGGGAAAACAGCAAGGGCTGATCTAAGGAATGGCACATACATGGTTTCTATTTGTCTCCTTTAACCTATGGGAAGGTCTCTGTTACTGCTATGTTCTCTCAGCTGGAACAGCTTGAAGCCTGCAATGGGGAAAACCACAAGGAATCATCATGAAGGAAGGGTGGACACCCTGCATGTGGGAGCCTCTCAAAGAATAAGTTCCACTGAAATGCTCCAGGAAAGCATGCTTCTGCCACATACATAGGTATGCCTCTGTAATTCTTTATTTCAAACCATCAGAAATGACAGTATCAAGCTCTCATCTGAGCTTTTTCATCCTTATGCCTCACAAGGAAGGATGGTATTATCTCAGTTTTACAGAAAGGCAACCTGCAGCAGAGAGAACACCCAAGAGGTCACCATCATGCAAACAGTGCAGCCACAAGCAGATACAAACATATCTCAGTGCATGCATTATATCAGCACATTCTGCTGCTTGCGCTGTACAGACTGAACAAAAAGCTCAATGTCCAGGTCACAATGCAAGCAAAGTTTGTTGTCTCCAATGTAGTCACGGGTTCTGATGATTCTGTGGAAATAAAGAATGAAAACAGGTGGATTTCAATTATTTTCCAGCTACACCTTCACAAACACTTTGGGTCTTGGGTATAATGCCTAGGAGTTTTCTGAGTCCTTTATTAAAATTTTTTCTCTTCACCAAGGTGTAAAAGCATTAATTTTTGTTCCTGCAAAGCCAGTAAAGTTTGCAGCTCTGTCCAGATAAACAATCAACACCTCAAAGTTTCTACTTGTCAGAGCTAACTGATAAACTGAATATGCTTGTGCTCAGGTAGTGTATTATTCAAATTATTTATTTCAAAGGAATTCAGACTGAGACATCATGCCTTTGAACATATGGAAAGACCCCAGCTTAGGGTTACCATTTCAAAGACGTTTTTGCAACAACTCTTAGACGCATCAATGTCAGGTGGTGGCCAGGGAATTGATTTGCAAACTGGCTAGACTGAATAAGCAAGGACCAGCTTAGGTGAAACAGCACATTAGGTGCTATGCAAAAGGCACTGTAAGCACTTGGACAAGTGTTTTTAACTGGAAGGATAAGGTAGAATATCACTCATTTCTCAGCTTGTACATGTCTTTGGTTATCTTGAAGACGTTCTGAGACCAGCTCAAAAAGAGAGATGCACCAGGAAAACTTGCAAAGACAAAAACCCAAGGAAAAGCAGAACTGGTTATTTCTGCCTGGGTGCCATCACAACTCACAGTTAGGTGTAGCTCTCCTCTTGAACCCTCTCAGTCACATTATGAACCTCAGCCTGATCACTGCAAAGCAGGACTGCTAAGCCTTCAGAATTCATGAATCAGATATCCAGAGTATGAGATATAGAATCATAGAATAGAATCACAGAATAGTTAGGGTTGGAAAGGACCTTAAGATCACCTAGTTTCAACCCCCCTGCCATGGGCAGGACACCTCCCACTAAACCATGCCATCCAAGGCTATGTCCAACCCCGTCTTGAACGCCGCCAGGGATGAAGCATTCACAACTTCCCTGGGCAACCCATTCCAGGGCCCCACCACCTTTACAGTAAAGAATTTCTTCCTCAGATCCAATCTAAACTTCCCCTGTTTAAGTTTGAACCCGTTACCAGTTGTCCTACCACTACAGTCCCTTATGAAGAATCCATCCCCGGCATCCCTATAGCTCCCCTTCAGATACTGGAAGGCTGCTATGAGGTCTCCACACAGCCTTCTCTTCTCCAGGCTGAACAGCCCTTACTTTCTCATCCTATCTTCATATGGGAGGTGCTCCAGTCCCCTGATCATCCTTGTGGCCCTCCTCTGCACTTGTTCTAACACTTCCATGTCCTTTTTAGGTTGAGGACACCAGAACTGCACACCTCCAAGTGAGGTCTCCCGAGAGCAGAGTAAAGGGGCAGGATCACCTCCCTCGACCTGCTGGTCACACTCCTTTTGATGCAGCCCAGGATATGGTTGGTTTTCTGGGCTGCAAGCGCTCACTGAAGCAGGCTCATGTTCAGTTTTTCATCAACCAACACCCCCAAGTCCTTCTCCGCAGGGCTGCTCTCAATCTCTTCTCTGCCCAACCTGTAGCTGTGCCTGGCATTGCTCCGACCCAGGTGGAGGACCTTGCACTTGTCATGGTTAAACTTCATTAGGTTGGCATCAGCCCACCTCACAAGCGTGTCAAGGTCCCTCTGGATGGCATTCCTTCCCTCCAGAGTATCAACCAAACCACGCAGCTTGGTGTCATCGGCAAACTTGCTGAGGGTGCACTCAATCCCACTGTCCATGTCACCGACAAAGATGCTGAACAAGACCGGTCCCAACACCGATCCCTGGGGGACACCACTTGTTACTGGTCTCCAGCTGGACATTGAGCCATTGAGCACAACTCTTTGTGTGCGGCCATCCAGCCAGTTCTTTATCCACCGAGTGGTCCACCTATCAAATTGATGTCTCTCCAACTTAGAGACAAGGATGTCATGTGGGACAGTGTCAAATGCTTTGCACTAGTCCAGGTAGATGACATCAGCTGCTCTACCCCTGTCCATCAGTTCTGCAGCCACATCATAGAAGGCCATCAGATTGGTCAGGCGGGATTTCCCCTTAATGAAGCCATGCTGGCTGTCACCAAGCATCTTGTTGTTTTTCATGTGCATTAGAATGCATTCCAGGAGAATCTGCTCCAACATTTTGACAGGCACAGAGGTGAGGCTGACCGGCCTGTAATTCCCCGGCTCATCCATTTTCCTCTTCTTGAAAATGGGGTTATATTTCCCTTTTTCCAGTCATCAGGAACTTCACTTGACTGCCATGATTTTTCAAATAGGATGGACAGTGGCTTAGCAACTTCATTTGCCAGCTCCTGCAGGACCTGCAGATGTGTTTCATCAGGTCCCACGGACTTGTGCACATTCAGGTTCCTAAGATGGTCTCGAACCAGATCCTCTCCTACAGTGGGCCCAAGGTCTTCATTCTCACATTCCCTGTGTCTGCCTTCCAAGACTTGGGTGGTATGGTCAGAGCATTTGTCGGTGAAGACCGAGGCAAAGTCATTAAGAACCTCAGCCTTCTCCAAATCCAGGGTAGCCAGTTCTCCCGACAGCTTCTGGAGAGGGCCCACGGTGTCCCTAGCCTGTCTTTTATTTACAATGTACCTATAAAATCCCTTCCTGTTATCCTTAACATCCCTAGCCAAGTTTAATTCTAACTGGGCCTGAGCTTTCCTAACCTGGTCCCTAGCTTCCCGAACAACATCCCTGTATTCTTTCCAGGCCGCCTGTCCTTGCTTCCACCTTTTATAAGCCTCCTGTCCTTGCTTCCAACTTTTATAAGCCTCTTTTTTGCTTTGAAGCTTCCTCAGCAGCTCCTTATCCATCCAAGGAGGTCTCCTGACCCTCCTGCTGAACTTCCTTCTAGTTGGGATGCAACAATCCTGAGCTGGTAATAGGTGGTCCTTGAATACCAACCAGCACCAGCAGTCTTGGGCCCCCCTGCCCTCTAGGGCTATGTCCCATGGAACCCTACTAAGCAGGTTCCTGAAGATGCCAAAGTCTGCTCTCTTGAAGTCCAGGGCAGTGAGCTTACTGCACGCCCTTCTCACTGTCCTGAGGATCTCAAATTTGACCATCTCATGATCGCTGCAACCAAGGCTGCCCTGGAGCGTTACATTCCCAACCAGCCCTTCCCTGTTGGTGAGGATGAGGTCAAGCATGGCACCTCTCCTTGTCAGCTCCTCTATTACTTGTAGAAGGAAGTTGTCTTCCACACAATCGAGGAACCTCCTGGATTGCTTGTGCCGGGCCGTACCATCCAATAGATAACAGGGTGGTTGAAACGTGGTTGAAACCCCCCACAAGGACAAGGGCCTGCAAGCGTGAGGCTGTTCCTGTCTGTCTATAGAGCGCTTCATCCACAGATTCCTCTTGGTCAGGCGGTCTGTAACAGATCCCCAAAATAATGTCTTCTATCGCTGTTCTCCCTTTAACCCTGACCCACAAACTCTCTACTGACTGCTCACCTGTCCCCAGACAGAGTTCCAGACTCTCCAGCCTATCCCTAACATAAATAACAACTCCCCCTCCCTGCCTACCAGGCCTGTCTTTCCTAAAGAGCCTGTAACCTTCCATTCCAACACTCCAGTCACAGGAGCCACCCCACCATATTACTGTGATGTCTATTATATCATACCCCCGTAGACATGCACACATCTCTAATTCCTCTTGTTTATTCCCCATGCTACGGGCATTTGTATAGGGGCATCTGAGCTGAGCTCCAATTGAAGTCGGCTCATTGGCTGGAGCAGCTGGAATATCTCTACATTGCTTCGGGCATTTATTATAGGTGCTGGCAACTGTCTGGGTGTGATGGGATGGAATGATGCCCCCCCCCCAATACGTCTAGTTTAAAGCATCCTTGACCAGTCTGGCAAGCCTCCTACCAAATCCACTCTTCCCTTTACTTGTCAGCTCCACCAGGCCCCAGTAGACCTGGCCTACTAAATTGAGTCCCCTGTTCAAGACACCCAAACCCCTGACTATAGCACCACCCTTCTAACCATTTATTAACCTGCCCAATCCTCCTAGCCTCTTTAAGGTCCTGCCCTGTATCCTGGAGAATTGGCGAAAAGACAATCTGAGCTCCAGAGCCCCTAACCACCTCTCCCAGAGCTCCGTAGTCCTTCTTTATGTTCTCCGGGCTACTGCTATGTATATCAGTAGCACCCACATGGATCACTAGAAGTGGGCAATAGTCAGTGGGACCAACTAGAGCAGGCAGCTTCTCAGCAACATCCCTGACCCGAGCCACTGGTAGACAACACACCTCCCTTGAGCCTGGGTCAGGCCGACAGATGGGTGCCTCTGTGCCTGTCAAAGTAGAGTCCCCTACCACTATGACCCACCGCTTTTTGCTGGTGGCACCAGTAGTGACCTTCTTTATCAGTGCATCAGCTGGTTGTTCCTGCTGTGAGGGTGTTTCCTCATCAGCCCCCTGCAGGACAGCAAAGTGGTTCTGGGTAGGGACAACAGATTTAGGAGGAAGCCCCTTTCTTTCAATTGTCCTCTTCCTCCTTTTCTTGTTGTTTTTTTTCTGTTACTGTTTCCCAGCTTCCTGGGTTAGCGGCCTCCTTCTTTCCTTCATGAGCTACAGGTGATGCTTGGGGCCCCTGCACAGTCTGGTCCTGGAGCAACCAGCGCTGCTTCCCCTCAGCTTCCCTGACATCTTTCAGACTATTGACAGCGTCCTGCAGCTCAGCCACCAACTGCAGGAGGACCTCCACCAGGGCGCACCGAGCACACCCCTGCCCATTGCGCACCCTCGCCTCAGGAGAGCAGTGCAGGCACTCTCTGCACCCCGAGCTCTGAGCTGCAGCCTCCTCTCTCATCAGCTCTGTCTGGGCGCCTACGCTGGCCACCACCGGTGCAGCCAGAGCAGAGCTCCCAGACCGGACCCTGGTCATAAGGCGAGTGCTCACCACCCCGCTCGAACTGCCGCACAAACTGGCCCAAACCCACCGTGTTCGCCGCGCTCCCTGGGGCAGGTTTTTACCCAGTCAGGGCTGGTACCGCTCCTCCTGGCACCACCCCTGTGAGTCAGCAGCTCATGTCCGCTGAGCTGCCGGCTCCGGGGCAAGTCCTGTCGAGGCCTTGAGGCTCCCTCGGTAGCTCTCTCTCACGCTCTGAGTTGAGGCTCCTGGACTCTGAGCTTCCCCTGCTCAGGTGTTGAAGGCGTTCTCTCTGGAGCTACTCACCTCAGCAATTGATCTTAATTGAATATAAATCTTTAAATCTCAAGATTTAAAAATATGACTGCATTGGGTTTTAGTATTAATTTATTTACAAACCTGAACCTTTAAGGTTTACACTTTGAAACTTTCCTCATATAGGCTAGCACTTTTTTTAATTGTATCATAGCAGCAACAATCATAGACTTGGGTTCTTTTTTCATTGGTGCAGTATTAGCACAAAGCAAAATTAAAGTCTCTTTTCCAAAGGCTCTTAAAGCCACAAATCATAAAAACATGTCATGGCTTGAGTGGTTTTGTCAACTGAGTCCTGTTTTCATCATTTGTCAGGCATTTCATCTCCTGTATCCCACTGAAAGCTACTTAGTCTTGTGGAGCTAAATAGAAAACAGTCTAATTAGCTTTAAAAATCTGAGCCTTGACATCTGAGGTCACCTGATATCAAAACTGCCATCTATAGCAAAAAAAAAATAATAATAATGCAAGGGAGTTAAGTAAATTATAAAGAATAAACCCAAGAAAGTATCTCTAAGGAGACCCAACAACTACTTTCACTACCTACCAACACTGTCCAAGTTAAACTTACAAGGAGAATTTAAGACAGACAAGACAAAACATTGAATCTAGCTTGCATCCTGGAATCTATCCCCTTACTCCATAAGCCCTTCAACCCTATTTGCTCAGTTCAGTTGCTCCATTCTTAGGGTGACAGAAATAAGCTTTTAAGGACACATTTTCCTACAGTGCTATTCTTATTCTTTTCTAATAGAGAACCAAAATGAACTTGCCTTCCCTCGTGAGGCTACTGATGGGTTGTGTTTGACTATTTTATGACTGCATTTTAACATATTGTCAAATAACTTCATACGTGAGTCTGATCTTTAGCCTGCTGAATTGAATTTTTGTCATTTCGTTTGACCATTTTATGTAAGATAAGACTACATTATTACAGTTGCAGGCTTGGTCAGTGGAGTGTCCAACTCCAGAAATGGAGGGCCTGAACTGGTGTAGGTGAGGTATAGTTCCCATTAGTCAGGCCCTATTGAATGAAAGCCCCATGGGAGTGACATGGGTACAAAAGGAATTTGGTTGTAATGTTATAAAATGCATGCTTACCCTCTTCATCAGGTCATGAGAATGCAGATCAAAGAAGAAAATGGATGTTTTTTCTGGCTTGATGGTGTGGCATGCTTCAGTCTAAGGTCAAAGGAGACTAATGTACAGTAGAGGTTGCAGCAGGCACCCTCTTAGAAATGCTGGTGAAATTATACTGACATGTGGATTCTTCAGTCAGAATGAAAATCCAAGCACAGAGAAAAATGAAAGGTCAGCAGGTAACCTCCCTAGCACTAATTGAACCCTCTGGGCAATGACTGACAGGGAAACAGACAGCATACTGCTTTCTGCATTTAATGGATGAAGCTCATTTCTTACCCACTAAGCAGAGTTATTCGTGATGAAGATCTCAGTTCAAATGTATTTCAGAAGAGAGGGACTGCCTTACAAGAAAGGTGAACCAGTGTATAAGTGTATACTGAAAGAGGGACTTCTAAAGGTGTGAATGGCTACAAAAGGCCACATCAATCAACTCTTCTTTGACTTCAGCTGGAGTTTCATGGCTTAGTTTTGTTTCTTTTTTTCTTAATTTTTAGTAGCATGGTAGAAAATAATAGAAAATAAGACATCTTTAGACTGCGGTCTAAACCCTTTCTCATGGATTAATACAAACAGAAAGCCACTGTAAGTACGACACATCACTTATATAAGCTTTTAGGCCCAATTTTCACATGGTTATAAACTAGCATAAATGTGGTCCAGGAGAATGTTGGGTTTTATGGGAGGACTTGTCTTGCAGTGATCCAACTCTGAACACAGCTGCATACGCAGTGACTGCTATGGCATACTGGAAGCAGCTTAGTAATGACACCAGGACTTCTGGTACTTGGCCTACACATTTTCTCTGGTAGGCAGCAGCCCTTGGCCTTGTCAAGACTGATCACCTGTCCCAGTTGCTTCAAAGGCAGGAAAGCCCAGAGGGGTGATAGCTATCTGTTCTGCCTGCTGCTATCATTGCAAGGCCAGCCTGGCTAAACAGGAGGCTCTACAAAACAGTGAGATCTCCCAGTGCTGCAGGTGATAAATGCACTTCCAGGGATGCTCTGAGCCCTAGGGATACAATAATTTCTCACTGGAAACTACAGCTTATGTGGTACTGGCCTAAAGGGTGCTGTTACAAACAGTCAATACAATATTTGTTGACTGGTGGACTTAAAAGCTATTTAGAAAACCAAATCCAATCACATCAGTTTTAAGTTGCCTAACTTGCATAGATTAATGCATTTTTTCATAAGAAAATGAAAAAAAAAATGCAGTAAATCTCTAAATGTATACCAGTATAAATTAAAAATGGATGACCCAGGGAATTACAGACCAGTCAGTCTCACCTCGGTGCCTGGCAAAATCTTGGAGCGGATTCTCCTGGAAGGCATGCTAAGGCACATGAAAACCAACAAGGTGCTTGGTGACAGCCAGCATGGCTTCACTAAGGGGAAATCCTGCCTGACCAATCTGGTGGCCTTCTATGAAGGGGCTACGGAACTGATGGACAGGGGCAGAGCAGTTGATGTCATCTACCTGGACTTGTGTAAAGCCTTTGACACTGTCTCCCATGACATCCTTGTCTCTAAGTTGGAGAGACATCAATTTGATAGGTGGACCACTCGGTGGATAAAGAACTGGCTGGATGGCCGCACACAAAGAGTAGTGCTCAGTGGCTCAATGTCCAGCTGGAGACCAGTAACGAGTGGTGTCCCCCAGGGATCGGTGTTGGGACCGGTCTTGTTCAACATCTTTGTGGGTGACATGGACAGTGGGATTGAGTGCGCCCTCAGCAAGTTTGCCGATGACACCAAGCTGTGTGGTTTGGTTGATAAGTTGGAGGGAAGGAATGCCATCCAGAGGGACCTTGACATGCTTGTGAGGTGGGCTGATGCCAACCTAATGAAGTTTAACCATGCTAAATGCAAAGTCCTCCACCTGGGTCGGAGCAATGCCAGGCACAGCTACAGGTTGGGCAGAGAAGAGATTGAGAGCAGCCCTGCGGAGAAGGACGTGGGGGTGTGGGTTGATAAAAAAATGAACATGAGCCGGCAGTGTGCGCTTGCAGCCCAGAAGGCCAACCGTATCCTGGGCTGCATCAAAAGGAGCGTGACCAGCAGGTCGAGGGAGGTGCTCCTGCCCCTTTACTCTGCTCTCGTGAGATCTCACTTGGAGTATTGTGTGCAGTTCTGGTGTCCTCAACCTAAAAAGGACATGGAAGTGTTAGAACAAGTGCAGAGGAGGGCCACGAGGATGATCAGGGGACTGGAGCACCTCCCGTATGAAGATAGGCTGAGAAAATTGGGGCTGTTCAGCCTGGAGAAGAGAAGGCTGCGTGGAGACCTCATAGCAGCCTTCCAATACCTGAAGGGGGCCTCTAGGGATGCTGGGGAGGGACTCTTCATTAGGGACTGTGGTGAGAGGACAAGGGGTAATGGGTTTAAACTTAAACAGGGGAGGTTTAGATTGGATCTGAGGAAGAAATTCTTTACTGTGAGGGTGGTGAGGCCCTGGAATGGGTTGCCCAGGGAAGTTGTGAATGCTTCATCCCTGGCGGCGTTCAAGGTGGGGTTGGACATAGCCTTGGATGGCATGGTTTAGTGTGAGGTGTCCCTGCGCATGGCAGGGGGGTTGGAACTCGATGATCTTGAGGTCCTTTCCAACCCTTACTATTCTATGATTCTATGATTCTGACTAAATAACCCTATCCCCAGTATGGGGGATCGCACCATATAAAACCTCCTAGTAAAATCAGAGCAGCACCCACTTGTATCTACTGTCAAAGCTCAAGAAGTCCTGTCAACAGGCAATAGGAGTTGGAGCTGGTTAGATTTCTGAGTTCTTTTAAGCAGGAAATTTCAATCAGTGGTTATTTCACATAAAATGTTTACTGTGACTAATTGTTCTAACACTTGCTATTTGTTATTCATTTAGGGGAGTGTCAGGCTCTCTACTGCAGAGGCTTATTTTTCCCAAAGAGTTCATCGACATTGGCTTCCCTGGAAGTTAAAGCCAATGTAACAGCAGGGGAAATCTGTTCTCAGATTGTATGACTTGAATTTCTATAAATAGGACTGACTGATGTAGAGCTATGAAAATAATTGATTTTTCAGTGTGGCAGCTGAACCAAAAAATTGAGGGGAAAAATAATTTAGTCCATCTCAGCTCAATTTGTTAGGCTTTTCTTTTCTTCTTTTTCTTTTTCTTTTTTTGGTCTGTGGGCTGAGTAAAGCATTTCATTCAACTTTAGACAAAGCCATTCATTTCCCAACCAGGTTATTCCTGATGAAAAGCTGGTTGTTGGAACAGACAGGCCAGATTTAATCGTCATCTCCTGTGCAGATGAAGAAATGCAAAGATACCTCCTACAAAAGGGCTTGCAAGACAGGGCACTCTTCTGGGAGACCAGGCTGCAGAGTCCTTCTTTTCCCGGAGGGATTCATCTCTGCAGCAGCAGGTTCCTCATCCACCAAGTGCTGAAGAAGCAAGTGGGCCTTCACAGAGATACACAGGAGTGTAACATCTGTCCTGACTTCTTGTCAAACCCAGCTGCCCTGACGGGTAGGGAGTACTTTTTTCAGGGTGGCTCCTTTTTCAGGGACTCACTCTGGAGTTACACCTTATCTTCCCAGGAATATGCCTTGGCATTTGATTTCAACGCAACTTATTCCATAAATTTGAGGAGAACTTTGGGAAAGACAAAATGTCATTTTTCACCAAGAGACCACCAGCCACTTCCTTGCTAATTCTTCTACATGAACATATTTACAACAGCCCTTTGCTAGGACACATACCTTTCCATAGATGTTAATATGAATGACCCTGTATACATTTCTGTAGATATATCAATGATAAGGGACAAAGGCAGCATCAGACCAGTGCATGTAAACAATTTCTCACAGCTTGTGAGTGTTTGTTGTTTGTTTGTTCCTTTTTCCTTTTTTTTTTTTTCTCCTGGCAAAATAAAGAACTGTCATGGTTACCTCTGTTTAATTAGATTGAGAACTGAGGCTGTCATGACTAATGCATCTGAGCCAGTTTAAGAGCTGAGTATTTTATTTCTTTCTAAGAAAAAAAAAAAAAAAAAAAAAAAAAAAATTGTTTTAGTTTAGCTTAGTTAATTTTGGTCTGATTTAGTTTAGACCTTTCAGTTTAGCTGGAAAAACGTCCCTTGCAGGCTGACAAAGGAAAGGCAGGGCAGGAGTGGTGCCGTGATGGTGCGAGAGCAGTGCAAGAAGAACCCAGCCAGAAAGGGCCAGGGAAGACCTGACAAGGGGTGGTGTTCAATACTCCAGAGGACAGCAGCAAGTCCCGGGGCCATGCTGGGGCCAGCCTGGGAGTGCAGAAGGCTGCCTCCTCTCGGATGCAGGGCACGAGGGCCACCTGCGTGGAGCACGAGCAGCTGCCTTTGCGCCACGATAACCCGAAGGAGCCCCAAGAAGGGGCTGTGCTCGGCTGCGGAGGAAGGCAAAAAACCCCAGGGACGCTTGCTAGTCCACTCTGGGGGGAAAAAAGCTCTTCCCCCCCCAGCTGCAGGACACGAGGGGCCACCTTTGTGGAGCATGAGCACCAGGCGATAACGCAGCCAGAATAGAGCAGAAGAGCCCTGACAAGTGGTCATGCTCAGTGCTCAGAGGAAGGCAAAAAACCCCCGGGGATCAGTGCCAATCTGCCCCGGGAGAAAATTCCTTCCTGACCCCAGTGCTGGCAATCGGCTGCTCCCTGAGCACGTGAGCAAGACCTGCTCCTGGTCCACAAGCTGGTTACGCCTCTAAGGGGACAAGGGGACACTGGCACTGCCTTTTCTGCTTCCACCTGGAGCCATCTCAGGGGCTTCCAAAACCAGCAAAATGCCCTTGGCCTGATGAATCCTCGGAGCATGAATCCTTCCTATGCTTGGCAGTGGGAGCTCCAGAGCACTGGGGGAGGGCATTGAGCCACCTGTGCATCCTTTTCCTTCTGACTCCTGTCACTCTCTCCCCAGGAGCTGAGGACGGCCAGCTCCCTGACGACGGAAGCAGGATCCCTCTATGATAACTTCTGAGCGTGGCCCCTCCAGGAGCTGGAACTGCAGCACAGAACCTCCTGCAACTGAAGGGGCGGAAAGTCTCTCTTCTCCTCCTTCACACCCCCATCTTCTTTGATCACACAACCTACCCATCTCTTGAGCTGACCGAGATAGGTGAGCTGACAGGTGAGCTCACATGAGCTGATTTAACATACTCACCTGCAGAAAAATGGCCAACTTTTCTCCTGGGATGATTTTGAACTGGGTTAAAGAATGAAACCGTTCTTGGAGTGGCCCAGACAAGCACATCTACCCATGCCTGTTTGGAAGGAGAAGTGCAGGGTTGCTCCAGGCTGACGATGCTATGTCAGGACTCTTGTTTGCTTTCCAGACTCAGTCACTGGTTGCATTTTGCTGTGTTGCATTAGGTTTTAGCATCTTGGTAACTGATTCCAGCTCTTAAACCATCCCTAAAGTTGGTGAGGCTCTTTCCAGGCACTTTTTTGGAGCTAGATAAGCTTCCTAAAGGTTGGTTTTCCATATTGCTCTGCCTGTGAGTCATGATGTGCTTAATGTGCAGTCATGCTCGTTTTGGCAAAACAAGAGATAATTCACTGCTAGATAGGTCTTCAAAATAAATGTGAGTAGTCTTGTGATACTCTATATTATATATGATTACAGACATGGCTGTACTTGTTCAGGAAAGGAATTAACCTTGAAAGAGACAGATGCACAGGAAAATTTCTTTCTATTTTCCTGCCCTACATTTTGTTTAATAATAAGGGATGAATAGAATTTAATAGAGGGAATGGAAGCAGCTGTGTTGCAATTAGAAGGCATAATTAGTATTTGCCCAGAAGTTTGAACGTATGACTACTGGGTACAGGGATGGCTCAAATGATTAAAAATGGCTGGTTGTGTGGTTGGTGCTTCAGAAATCTGGGCCCTCCTGTGAAGTTAATGTTAAGCTAGTATAGTACACTGAAAATATAATCCCTTGCAAATCACTTTCTGAATCTGAAAGTAATCAATTATCTGTGACTGATTACTGTCTTAGGGCCAGAAATCTACCAGACACCTGCTATTTCCATTCAAGCCACTGAGAATAGTTGGTGCCCATCTTACTGTTAGATCATTCATGCTCTCAGCATATTTAAATTTGATATTGTAGTGTTTTGTTAGTTAAAATGAGGAGAAGCACTGACTTCCCAGCAACTACTGGCCCTAATGGTGTCCTTATTCTAGGTCTGAGATAAGAGCAGTTCAAGTACCCTTCTGTTTGACTGCCGGTTTTACACAATTTCCTAATTTAGCATAAGACCAAGGGCAATGCAGTTTTGTTTCGTATTGTGCTGTAAAACTACATCTCAAAAAGCTTTACTGATTTAATTAGTATTTTTGAGAGTATGCAAAGAAAGAGTGACAAGATTAAAATAGTAGCTGACTAGCTGCAGTGCAAAGAGGTTTTCAGATCAGATCTGAAAAGAGATGGAGAAATTTGAGAGGGCTGTTGATGCAAGAAACCTCAGAGGAGAGCAGTCAGTAGGAGCAAGACTCTACACTGGGCCTGCTAACAATGCTGGGCTCTCACTCTTCACAGAAATGTATTTACTTCCTGCTGCTGATAATCTCATGTGACTTCTGTTACTAAGCAGGGAGAGTGTCAACATGCTAACTGTCAGCTGGAAAAATTAAGTAACCCTCTTTGTAATTTGGTTAGTAAGGAAATATTTTAAGACTATGCTAATCAGACGGTAAGGGAGGACTATAAAAGCATCGCAATTGCCTTCTGGATATATTAAATAATTGCCGTAGCTATTAGCAGTGAAGTCACTGGAGAGTTTCAGAACAGGGAAAATCTGGTCCACAGATGTATTTTCTTCAAGCCTGAAAACAATGGAAGGATGGGATGTGGATGCAGACATGAATTAATTTCATTTAAGGGCATGAGAACATGGTACATCTGAACAGGAGTCAAAACATGGTAAGAACAGTCTGGTTAATGAACAGATATGAAAAGGAATTGGAGAACTTTGATATTCCAAGTGGTGTGGATGCTCTTTGCTGAAATGCCTCAATGCATTTGCCTTAGGACAATAGCATGCAACAAAAGAGCTTCAGGGCCTAACTGAATTTCAGACTAAAATTGTAGAGCTTTCTTTCTGTAGCTGTGACACTTGTATGAAGGTGGGTGAACATCTGTGGGAAGTCTCTATGGAAAGATTAAGTATGAAAGAAACCTGTAGTGAAGGTAAGGTCCCTGCTGTAAATCTAGTCAATGCCAGTACAGAATCCCTCACTTGTCCAGGACTCCTCCTAGATCTTCAACAGTTCCCAAAACCCAGCAGAGAACAGCTTCATAAAATTATTTGTTACCATTAAAAAAAAAAAAAGAAAGATTTTCTGTACTGTAACCCTTTCATAGAGTATCAGTAAGCACATTCATATGCAAGACCTTTCTTTTTAGGTGCTTCTTTCATTTGCACTTGAGCTAGATGTTTCATTTCTAGGAAAACTGAGTGAAATGTCTTCTTTTGCCAAAACTTTAGTAAGACTAGGGAAAACCATTTCCATCTCTTAGACTACTCAGATGAGACACTCTTCAGAACAGTTCATCTGGAAAATCTTAACCATGCTTTGTTTCACATGTCTTCATGTCCTTGTCAAGTTTTCCCATTGCCTTCACCCTCAGAGGGATGAGAACAGATATTTCCTTCTTCCCTTTCAAAAAATATTTTGCTACAGCAGAATAATGACCAAAAGGCTCCATTATCACAGGACAGATACCATAATTTCCTTGGAGATCTGTTCTGATATTCATCCCCAAGTGGTCAGGTAGGAATTTTGAATCATTTCTTTCCCTACAGCTGTCAAGAGCAGAATGCACTTTGTTCCCTGGCTATTATTGCATGTTTAGTAGATGTGAGCAGGCACCTGCCTTCTCTCTGATATGAATTACTGTAAATGCACTGAAGTTTCTTACCAATTTCACCTAAGAAAATGATTAGGAGGGTGAGAAATATTCCTTTAATTCTCTTTGCCCTCTGTACCAAGAATGGTTCTGGCAATGCCCTCAAGAACAGACTGCCCTGCACGTAAGTAGCAAATTTAAAGCCGTATGGTGCGGCCATATGGCAAATTTAAACCCTCGTTTGACCAGGACATACTACCTGGGATGTGCTACCTGGATCTTTATGCAGACTAGCACAGCCCTGACAGACCTCCATAGGCTGCCCTCAAAGTGCTTCTTGCAACCATTCCTGGTGAATCAACAAGTAGGAGGCATGACAATTTAATAAAATAAGTAAGTGTTGAACACTATTTCCTTTTCCTGCCGTCTTCATATATAACCTGCTTGTCAGATGTCCAATCTGCTCTACCCAGTCTCCTTACTTGTTGATGAACAAAACAGTGGGTATAGAGAGTGAGAATAAGACATGACACCTACTGTGGTCTGAAGCACAGAATTTTTCTCACTCCCTTCAGAGTGATCAGTTAAATGCATTCTAAGTAAAAAAGAAAAAATCCAGTAATGAAAAGCTGAGCCATCACATAGGAAGACATTTTACTCTATCAGGAAACATGTGACAAGCTCTGCTAGCATCTGCTTTCTTATAATATCCATAGAGGTGAAGAAATATAGATGTGGAAACTTATACAAGATATTCTAAATAAGCTGAAATAAAGCGGTATTTATGGAGACAGGACCGCATCTTGCTATCTCTTTAATTCCTGAGAGGAGGAAAGCTGCCTATGATGATTTTATTTACAAGCAACATTTATTCTCAATGGCTACTGATTACATCTTCTATTCTTGCAGAGCTCCTCAAACCACTAGGATTTCCATTAAATCACAGAACCAAATCTAGTTTTATTGAGCACGCATCTTTCGGGAAAGAAAAAAAAAGCCAAACACATTGACTCCTTTGACTCTTATAAACACCAGCAGGTAAAAATATCTTGCATCAGACTCATTTAGAGATTAAAGTTGGACAAATGTGTAGTGAAATCAAGGAGAAGTTTTGTCAGAAAGAAGCAGTACAAAACTGAAGAGTTAGAATAAAATTGTTAGCAGAATGGAAACAATAAAGCAAGATCAAAAGTGTCAAAACCTGACAAGCTGCATGCTGAGAAAAAGCTGTTAGGAAATATCAGATATTTTCCAATGCAGCTTTTTGCTAGATGGCTTAAAGGTCTTGCCCTTTGAAGAGAAATCCTTGCAGGGGTGCCTGAGGAGTGTGATCTCATTAGCCACTGTGGCCACTCTTTCATAATGGGCCATGTTACTCTTGCAGCACTCTCATAGCTCAAGCCCTAAGAAGGCTTCACAGAGACAAGCAAGGACCAGCTTACAGAGCAGACAGGAGAGGGTGTCTGAAGCTGGGATGCAGGACTGGCAAAGGAGCTGCCATGGGAAGATGAATCAGGGATTTCTTCTGCCCATGTTACCCTGCCTTGCAGTATTAGTACAGCTCTTCCAGAGCAGGAATTGCTATATTCCTGTGTGCAGTGCATATGATGGAGCATAACTGATTTACCCTGATGGGATCTCTCAATGTTGCTGTGAATAAGAGCAATCAGAAATGGTCCTGCGAAGAAGCTGCCGTGGGCATTGGTGGTGCTGGGCTTGGCAATGTCTTGCACAGTGCAGTAACTGTATCAAAGGATGCCCCGAGCAGAAGTTTTACAGCTTCGTGGTCTGGAGTTTATGGAAATGTATGTTTTTCTCAGCAGTCAAAGCTTCTCCATGTGTCAATTCCCCCACATCCTCTGTCCCAGCCTTTGCTACTACTTTTTTCTTCCTTTGTTTTTTCTGTTTTCTTTCTCTAAGTAACTGACAAAGAGAAGCCTTTATCTGCAATCCCCATTGCTCCTGAGCCCTAGCTGTTCCCTCTGTATCCCCTTCACACACAATTTTCCTTGGAAGCATTGTGTAGAGCATGTCATTTGTCTTTCTCCATCTTCTCTGCTCTTGAGAAAAAGATCCCCCACTGGCCTAAGGGCACATGCAGTGAAACGTATGTCAGGAATGGCAAAATTTTTTCTTGAGCCAACCAATGCAGGTGGCAGATATTAGAAGACTTCAGGTTCAGAGGGCCTTTCCCTGAGAGATTCTATGCAAGGCAGTCGGTAGTCACAAAAGAGACATCTCTGCCTTGCTACCCCTGTTCTGTGTTGGCTGATACATTAGTAATCACCATGTTAGCTTAGCACTTTCTTGTCACGTTTTGTTTTCGGTTCTTAGGAACATTCAGATGCCACCAGACCATCACAACAAGCCTGTCTAGGTAAAGGTCGGACATTTCACCATATCTATAAATGTAGCTTCTCTGTAGGGGGACACAAAACCAGCAGTATGGAAGCACCAGAGACATGGTAATATTCAGGTTAGGCTGGATAGACGCGGAACATTGTGGGAGCATAAACAAAATACAAAAAGGTGACACCTCAGCAGCATTATGGTAGGTAAGAGATATCTGAGGTCCTCTGTATCTGAGGCCTGGTTCCCTGGCAGGTGCTCATTTCAAAAGATCTTAGATGTCTGTAAAACAGCTGAGCTAACCACCCTGTGTTCCCCCTGCAACAGGGGAGAGAAGCACATCTCACGGATGTGATTAATCTTACCTATAATAGGTCAGTGTAATAGTAGGTCAGATGAATCCTTCCCTGGAAATATTTGTTCCCTTCTCCTACAAAGAGGAGTCAGAGTGACTAATGCAGATACCAGCGCCTGCTTTGTAAATGTCTGCAGTTACATAGAGGAATCCTGCCCTGCCTGCCCAGCTTTGCCCTTTTGCCAAAGCACACTTAGATTGCTGCCTAGACTTAAAAGTATATTGGAGGTTACTCTTGAATTTGTATTGAGGGTAAAGTGTTTCCACTGATGCTGGAAGTCAGAAAGAAGGAAAGAAACATGGGTTTGTATTTTTCCCCTGTTCACAGAGTGAATTCTTGAGAAACAGACAAAAAACCAAGCACCAGCACTGCCTGGACCAGGACTGATTGTGTGGGCTTGGAAAAGTAAAACTGGGAGTACTTGTTATAGCTGAGGGCTGGTAGAAGGAGGTCTGAAGAGATCTTTGTAAATAGGTGTGATTGCATCAGAGGATATCTGACTTGTTCAGAGATTCTTCTTCCTCACAGCAGCAACCATTAAGACCAGTCAGCTTAAGCAGCTGGCACACATCTCTCCATGCTGCACAACTTCAGCCCACAGAACTTCCTACAGTCCTTCCCATCTACCCCTGACCAGGCCAAGGCTCACCAGTTTTAATTACATTGGCAGATTTTGTTTCAGTGTCTCTCCAGATTAAAAATCTCTCCAAGTTGCAGTTTGCTTTCTCCTCCATGCCAAAATAAAAATGTCTGGATTTGCCATGCGGTAGCTGTCCCTGGCTATCCTGCTGTGAAAGCCCACCAGTGCCAGGAGCTGCAAGATAATATGACTGCAAGGTAAGAAAGGCAAACAGCCACAGGCTTATGGTTTTGGTTAGCATGATGAACCTGGTGTGAGTAGCCCTCAGGAGCTCTGAACAGAAGAGCTAACTAACTTGTCCTTAGCTGCATTACACAAGCAAAACCACCTTAGCTATTGAGAGCAGATCTTGGTGCAAAGCCATGCTGGGCTGCGGATGAATGACCCTGTCTGCATTTGCAAACAGGCTATTTCCACAGGGTACTCAACCCCATGCTGCTGATACTTAACAGCAGCTCAGGGCTGCCCTCAGGGAGTGCTCCTCTGGGAAGCTGTGAAGATCTAGTGACAGACAGGATCTGTCCCCTGGTCTAGGGGCCTCTGCTTTTGAGGTCCATAGGAAGGGATGTTGGCATGAGTCGGTTGTGCAAGGTCTACAGGGAGGAAGGTGGCTCTGCCACCCTGGTGCCACATAGAAGGAGTTTTTTCAACGGTGGTGAACCACTTGGTTTAGCTATATGCTAGACAGCTGTAATTCTGTTTTTTCATGTGACTTTTGGAGAGAAACCCCCCTTCATTCTGTTTCTTCAGATCTGCTTCTGACTATGAGGCACTGCCACCGTCTCTTAGAGGATTAAAAAAGAGAACAGTGTGCACCCTTGGATCATGAGGTAAACTAGAAGAAGCCACCCATCCTTGTTAAACGTGCTTGTTCTGCATCAAAACTGGGTGATCTGACAGATGGAAAAAAGTGAACAAACTGATCAAGTTGTGGCAATTCTGCAGCCAACACCTTTTAAAGATCAGTAGCAGACGAAGCACTGCCCCTCCCATTGTGATGTCCCTTTGGTAGAGATTACATGAGCTGTACTCTCAGTTTGCCTTGTTTTGAGCAAATCTCCAGGCTGTGTTTCAGCCTTATCTGCTGGTAAGTGCAATTTCATTCACTGGCCAGTCCCAGCTGCCTCACAGGGGCAGCTGTGTTTTGTCACCTGGAAATAGACTGCTGTTGTTCAGGCTCAGTTTTTCACATGAACAAATCTGTCTTTCAAATGCGACTTTTGTCGCAAAGAGGATAGGAGAAAGAAAAAAAAAAAAAGCCCAAGGAAACACACAGATAACTGAGCACTGTGAGTTATTTGTATCATCTGGCTTGTCATATAAAGCATTGCTAATTTTCTGTAATTTCCTCACAGGGTTAAAAGAATGCTGTGCAACAACATCCATGTGAGGACAGATGCCCGGATTAAGACGCACGATGTGTAGTAACGCCACATAAATCTATATACTGTTTGAGTCTGAGTCACAGTTCCATGAAAGTGCTGAAATGTGGCTTCACAAGACAGATGTAAAGGTATTTTACTCTGCTCCACTCATGAGGAAAGTCAGAAAAGACATCCTCCCTTTTATTTTGAGGTGCTAGGAATTATTTGCACAGTAAAAACACCCATCCACTTTGCTTATATGTGGAGTAAATGGAAAGGGAGAGAGATGTCATCTAACCAGAAACTGGAGCAGGAAAAGAGGTAGAAAAGAAAACAGCATTCACCAAAGAAGAACAGCCTGATAGTCTGTGTGGCGCACAGATTTTTAGAATGAATGCTTGCAAATAGATAGTTTTAGGAAAATGACAAGGCATTATATGTTTTCCTCCTGCATTGTCCTCCCAGCACTGGGAGAGAAAGAGAAAGGTGCAGAATAATCTGTTGCCACCTAGGAAAAAGTAAGAAGCTATTTTCACAACAGAGCAGCGGAATTAGGCTAAATTGCATGATATCTGTATAGAAATAATTTTACATGCGAAGTCATTGGTAGGCCAGTATAATTCTTTTCAGCAGGAGAGATGCATCTTTCTTCTGGGATCTGCTCCTACTACATGCTACATTGAGTACTCTGGCAGCTTTATTGATGTAATATGTGAGGTACTGGAAAGAATAAATGCTTTAAGAAAAATTATCAGCCTGGGGACAAATGGCATCATTGCTAATTGCACTTTGCTAATTCTGCCTACTCAAAGGAAAAGAGGTAATCTGGAACAAAGTATGTGGCTACTGCCGGATGAAGAAATTCTGCTTGAAATTGCAGCCTGCAGTGAGTGACTCACGTCGCACAACAGCCAAGGTGGGGGTAGCACTAGCAGACTATTGCCTGTAATGACTACCATGTGCAACCTAATGAATGAAGCACGGAATAAAGAGTTGCAGCTATGTGAATGACAAGCCTTTCATTTTAAGCTAGAGCCCTGTATCACAAATATTAGGTTTGATACATACATTTTTAAAATGTTTAAATCTACCTATAAATGGAGTAGAGAACTGAGACTGCGGATATTGCATCTGATTTCTAGAATTTCAGTCTATCTGTAGCATTTGAGAGACTCAAAATGTACTTCTATAAAGGCAAACAGTAATTTCTGAAAAGTACATTCAGTTTTGGGCTTAATGCCATACATGGTGCCATGGTTTAAGCCCAGTCATAATTCAGAAAACCACACAGTCTCTCTCTCACTCCCCTCCTTTCTCCCCCCCCCCCCCCCTCAGAGGGATGGGGAGGAGAATCAAAAGAATGTAACTCCCAAGGGCTGAGATAAGAACATTCCAGAAACTAAGGTATAATGCAAACCACTACTGCTACCACCAATAATAATGATGATAAGGGAAGTAACAAGGGAAGAAAATGCAACCACTCACCACCCACTGACTGATACCCAGCCAACACCAGCAGTGATCTAACCCTTCTGGGTAACTCCCCCAGTTTATATACTGGGCGTGACGTGCTGTGGTATGGAATACCTCTTTGGTCAGTCTAGGTCAGGTGTCCTGTCTCTGCTTCCTGCTGGCTTCCCCTCCTCCCTGTCAGAGCATGAGACTCAGAAAGTCCTTGGTCAGTCTAAACATTACAGAGCAGCAGCTGAAAACATCAGTGTTATCAGTGCTGTTCCCAAGCCGAAAGTCGAAACCACAGCACTGCACCAGCTACTAAGAGGGAGAAAAAATGACTGCTACTGCTGAACCCAGTACACATGGAAAGGATATGGCTATTATTTTTATTCTAGTCAAAGCCTGTGTGTTCAGATATTCCATGTATATCTTCCTGTTTGTAAGTGTTCTGCCATTACCCACCTGCAGTAGCACTGCACAGATTGCTAATGAGAAGGCTTGCACAGAAGAATCAGGAGTGGATAGTGGGTTCTGCTGGCATTTAGCCATGACTGCTGTCACAGCTTGATTAAAATGGGACAGAATGGGAAAGAAAAGCAAGCCTATAAGACCTGTTGAAAAAGTCTAAATTAGAAAGGTTAGGGGTCTAAAGGTAAGAACTTAAGGGCTAAATGAATGGATAGTTTCACTTACTACTCTGTCCAATTTGAAACATCTTAGAGAACTTTACAGAGGTTTACTTGCATAGCTACTATAGACTTCATCCAAATTGATTCCTTCCATAGATTTGAAGTCAGCTTTCTCCACACCAGGTCATTTACCTCTCAAAAGACTGAAAGCCCTTAAACTTCAAGCATCTAATAGAATACAAGTCTAGATCTCCCCTGTATTTCAGATTCAAATTGTTTTTTCTTTTTTGCCTTAGTTTTGGATACAGTTTGCTTGACATAGGATCAAATTTGACCATTCGCAGTACCAATGACAGAACAATAAAATGAAAGAGAGGTAGAAAAGTATTTTTTGTGAAAAGCTAGGACTACACTTCCTTTTAAAATTTCATGACTCAGAGAACGTCAAATGGATTAAGCTCTCCATGGCTCCTCAGTGGCACCCACAGATGCTTCCTGCCTTGATTTCAGTGTGTTTGTAGCCTTCTGTAGGTTACTTGCATCCTGCGCAGACATCCCTTTACCAACATCCTGTGAACCACTAGCTGTGTTCCCTTGTGAGTGCTCGGCTACCTAGAGCAGAAGGATGGGTTTGTGTGAGGCTGCTTTGATGTAGCCAAGCATGCAGGGAGTTTGGCTCCCTGTACAATGATGCAAACTGTGGTAAATGAACCATCTCTGTTTGACCCTGACAAATATATCTCTTGTAAATATGGTAACATTTCTCTTTGATTTTTAGTGTTGACTTAGACTTTGTGTTTCGGTATATAGAGAAGGCAAGTGGCTTATGCATGTAGAGCAACAGCAAGACTGGGTATCCACTGACACCATTCACACATGGTTTTTGCAGACTTATTCCAGCCTCTATCCTTCAAGTGCATGACTTGTCTCTAATAACAGTATTAATAGTGATTCACTGCTTAGGCATGTGATCAGCCACCAGTCACCTGTTTTTATAACAGCCTAATCCCAAACCAAATAAAAGCTTTCTAACTAGTAGAGATATGCCAATACACCTGGTGCATTTCCTTGCAAATAGCTCCCTATAAATGTATGACATGAATCGTAACATAAACTTCATAGGAAGTTTTCAGCCGAATGTAACTGGTTCTGAATTCCCTTCCCTCCTTTCTTCTCCAAATAGTCTTTAACTCCTCAGCTGGGAACAATCCTTGGCCATTAAACCGTAATGTTCAGCTATTGAGTTAGAAATAGGCTTGGCACAAAGGGTTACCTAAAGCTCACACAAACCAGTTTTTCTAGGTTGTGTGTGAGGAGTGTGGTTTAAAAGAGTGGAAAGTTACCAGAAGCAGCACAAAGCCAGGTGTTAGTGGATAATCAGAAGGAAGGATCGCAGAAACAACAGGGAAGCCTAACCCGAGAGGATAGGAAAGACAAGCCTGCATTTAGAGCGGGGAGTTATGACAGAGCTCCTTTGTAAAGAGTGCAAAACACAAGTTACAAAGGCAAATCTGAGCTCCCTGTAAGCCATTTTGTCCTGTCCAAGCATAGTGAAGAAACTGAGGCAGAGAAATGTGCACAGCATATATTATTTATATTTAAGAGCTATATATTTTTCATGCCACTACATAAGCCTTTGGTCTTGGCTTTCTGTGTGGGGCATGTGCATGCAATGATATATGTGCAGGGTGTGCGTGTGCATTGCATGTGCACATGCATCACCTCATGCATGTCCTCTGCCACTGGAGAGATAAGCGGTGAAAAGGAAGGCTTTGTTTTCTGTCCTGAGGGATGTGTTCAAAGCATGGGGGAGCTAGAGGATAGCACCAGTGTTGTGGGTAGGGTGGCAGATCACCATCTCTCAGACAGCCCATTAGATAATGAATTTGCACTGCAAGAGTATAGATAAAAATTCATGAAGGGTTCACCTACTCTAATTTGGGTAACATACAGTCTCTGGGACTTCTTACTATGCCAAATAGGCAAAGCCTTTCCCTGGGGGCACCTTACCTTCTCCTGACCTTGTCCAGCAGGACTGCACCAGTGCTGCTGTGAGCAGAGCTGCTGGTGGTTGCAGGGGATGTTGCACAGAAGTAATCCCATGAGTATTTATTTCTAGTGTCTTGTGAGTTGTTAGGGGATGAGGTGAATCCCATTGTATAACTGTGCCTCACTGATGGCATTAACTGGTTTTCTGATGGTTGTGACATAGCTCAAGCTTGGATGTTTACACTGCAGTTGGCCATGTTCAGTGAGGTGATTCCCTTCACCTGGGAGGTTTTTTGTCTTTACCTAAAGGAGGCTACAGAAGTGCAAGATGTCACTAGCTGCAGTTATGTCTTTCTATATGAAAAATGATCTGTTGAGGAAGCTGCTGAGCTGGGAGACAGGACTCCATTCACAAGCCTGAGGACATCCCAACTGGTTTAGAAATTATTTATACACAGGAGAACATATCAGCAGTGGTGGTGGCTCAGCAGGGAGGCAGCCACCCTTTGCCATCACACCTGAGTCACCCTGTCTCCTGGGTGCTGCGGGGCAGAGGAAGGATGTCTGGCAGGGCATAAGCAGCGTTTCAGGAAGGGGAGGGGAGGCTGGGGAGAAGGGGAACAAAAGGAAATCCATTGATGGAAAGCAGAAGGGGTTATGCTCTTGTTTTTATTTTTAACAACAGCCTGTTGTGAATTTTTACACAGGATTATTTTAGGTCTTGGGCCAGGCTGTTTCATGCTTCACTGGTGCCTGAGTTTTCCCTCCAGCTGTCTGAATCCAAGTGATATTATTTGCAATTACTTCAAGAAAGCAGAAGCTCAAGAGGGAGTGTCCCTGGTTAATGGCTGTAATTTCTGTGCTGTGGCTGCCCAAAAGCTATTAAAGCTCTGCTATTTCTGGCTGCCTGCCAGCGGGAAAGATTCCTTCCAGAATTAATTGCATTTCCCACCTTATAAGTATTCCAGGGAGCAGGTTCACAACAGGTATATCACCTGTCAAGTAAATAGCGACTTATCTTCTCACGTGTGTGGTAGAAGGGCAACACAAGCAAGAAGACAGACATGACACTGATTTTCAGGCCCCTGCCCATAGCCAAAATTAGTAAAGACAGGTGAGAAAGAGAAAATAGCTCCAGTGTTAGGCTCATTCTTTTTTCCATTATGAAGGAAGTGGAGGCTGCTTCTAAAAGTGTTATTCACAGTGACATGCAGAAGCTGACAGCTCTTTGCTTTGCGGTACAAAAGGAAGATATGCAAGAAAACTGCAAGCTCAGGGTCTTTGGCTTCATTTTATTTAAATGTTATTGTATAGCGCTACCTTGACTGCATCTGTATTGTATGGTTAGTAGATGCGCAGATTTGAACTTGCCCCTCACCTATACATGTTCAGGTGCAGCCTTTGAGCAAGACTAGCTGAGCTCAGACTGTCTTCAGCACAGGTGCCTTGTTTGCAGCACAGGGCAGGAGGACCGTGCTGTTCCCTAACTGGTCCACTCCTATGTGTCACATGTGTTTCTGTCACACCAGCCACTGCTAGGAGTGCCATCTGCGGCAAGATGCCAGGTCACACATCACAAGGGCAGATGGGAACTTTTAGGCAGTTGTAGCACATCCTACCCATGCAACATAGGGGGTGCACTGCACAGAGCTTGTGGCCACTTCTGGTGACCAGTGTGGCCCTGGAGTAAGGAGCACAGCAAGCCCCAGCCCCTGGCCTGGCACCAAAAGGCACTGCCTGGATTTGGCAGATATGTGAGGTCTGTTCATGAAAAGCAGCCTGTAAATCTAAATTGCATGATGGCTGTTCTTTATCATGCTCCTGAGGCAAGGAGCTGTGCCAGCAACCCCCCGGCATGGGCTGCATCCATGTGGCTGTCCCAGGTCCATGCAGAGCATCCGCTCCTTCCCCCTTTGCAGGGAGGGAAGGAGGCATTGCCTGAAAAAGCTTCCTCCCTCCATTCCTCCCTCTCTGTACAATGAACTTACAGGGTGGATTGCAATCTGGCCCTATAGATTTCTGCTTGGTAACTTTGGTATTTTTATGAGCGGGCACATTAAGACATTATGTATTAATAACATTTTAATCAGATGCATTCAACAGACCTGAAATGGTGGCTAGATAGCAAGAACCAGGCAAAAGGGAAGAAAGTACAAAGAGAAAAGGAAAGGTGAAAAAAAGCCCAAACCAACAAAATCCCTTTTCTTTTCCTCTTTCTTTAAACACCGAAGTGCCAAAGAGCTCAATGCTGAGACCTTTCATAAGCTGCCATGAAAATGTTCATGTTAAAAAAGATACCAATTTATTAAAACACTGGGCTCATTTTATCGGCTGTCTCTTGATCTCTTCCTCTACAGGGGAACAAAGACAAATAGAAAATGAACTGTATGTGTAACATAAATGGAAGTAGAAAATGCTGCTACTGCATGGTTCTATGTAGCCGGCTACTGTCCTCTGGTTCAGCTCTATTCAATTTTACTCTATTGCACCAAGACAGATGTATAATATTATTGATAATATTTGTACACGACAGGTTGGATGAATGAGTTTAATCATATTTGAGAAGGAGACACATTCCTCTTTCTTCACCTGTCAAGCATAAAATAATTCATTCAACACCCCTAATGATCTTGGGTGGTGACTCATGGTACAGGGCCCATGCTGAAAATATACACTAGACTCAGAGTCTGAGCAGTGTTAAGAGTCATGGGCCAGATCCCCAGGGAGATCCAGATGTCTGATGGATGTCTTACATCCCCATGTTGCTGCTCTGCTGCATATAACCACAGAATAAAGTCAGTTCTTCTGGGGTCTGTGTTTCTGTCTCTGAAATCACTGAAGTACCTACTCTGCCATCTCTACACATGCATATGCCCATCCTTGCCAACATCTTGTGCTTGATAACAAGTGGGAATCACAGACTTTGGCTGCTTCACCTCCGTAACCCAGCACAGAAACTTATGGTGGGATAAAAGGAATGTGGTGCCACCTTAAACCCAGCAGCTGTGGGGAAACCCACACATGCAGTGTGACCACTCTTCCCATACCTTCCCCACACAGAAGCAGGGGTGGGACTGTCCACCACGAAGGGGTCATGGGAACTCATGAGATGAAAAACCCTGGTAGACAGGCATGCTATTGCAATCTCTCCTAGCTAAACTGTTCTGCTTGGCATAAATAATTAAATGCTATTGGGTCACACAAGAAGAAAGTGAGATTAGCTTGGGAAGGCATTTACTTGGGAGACAAAATAGTTGGATTGAAATCCCTGTTTGGGTATTTAATTATTTATACTGAAGGGGACATTTTTGCCAGAAGAGATCAAGAGACACTCACCCAATTTAGTACCCTGCTTACCACCAAGTTTAGCAGCAGTCAGGCAGAACATTAACATGACTACTAATAGTTACCTGCTGATATACATGTATTTGGTTTTTTTGTTTACCATTCTTAAGTTGGTAAAAAAGGCACAATGTTTGCTTTGTGCACAGCTCTAACATCCGTAATGCAAACAGCGTTGTTATAATAGAACATTAGTAATTCTCTAGTAAGAAATCATCTGACTTCCAGTCATAGCCACTGAATTAGTAAAATTATGCAGATACACAGAAATGATTGAGTGCTTTGCAGAAAAGTGAAATTTTAAACTCATATTTTCTCCTGTGGGATGCAGTGAAAGAGACAGTTTACAAAGTGAGATAGGTTATCCAGACCAGAAAAGAAATCACAGATTTGACGCTTTTGTTAGAGATGCTTTAAATGTGAGCTACATAAAAAAAAGGATCCCATTTGTGTGATAGAAAATGTTTATTTAAAATTCAGAATTTGCTTCCTTTATCTAACATCAACCAAATTACCTAGGTGTTAAAATATTATTGGAAAACATGATTTAGGTAGTGAGTGCTGCAAGTAGAAATAACTATTGTTGGCTGTTTGCATGAGAATAGAGAGCTGATGTGAGAGCTGACTAGGTTGAACATGACATAGCTGTATTAACCCACAGTAGCAAAGTGTGGTGAAATCCAGGCTGTGGTCACTGGAAAAGCATTGCGAGGATGGAGAGCTGGGATCCCATACATGGGCAGACAGCTTGCACTGCTCACTAAAGCAAGAGGTGTGCCTCAGTGATTTTTTGAGAATATTTCTGGAGTGGTACAGCTCACTGAAACCAGGGTTTGCAATAGGCTTGATGTATAAGATCCACGCTTATTTATAACTGCGCACAATCCCGCAGAGGTTGCTGGGCAGCCAAGGGGCATGACTGGCCAGGGAGCATTCTGAGACAAGAAGGTACAGCTGTGTCTTTCACATCGGCTCTGCTCTGATTCCCTACAGTTGCATAGCTCCATCAAACCCTACACAGCTAATGTGTCACACCAGCTGTCTGAAGCCAGCGCATTGCCATTGCTGTCACAGTTGCTGTCACTATGCAGACTCCAGACTCTCAGGACCTTCATTTGTCTCCAAGTCAAGAGGACTGCTCGTATTTTCAGGTGTGGCTAGAGCTTGAGAGGGATCACAGAGCAGAATTGCACATGGTGACTGCTCTTTTACATTACAAACTGCACTGAAATATTGTTAAAATAGGAAGAAATAGCACTAGTGCTGTTAAGCAGAAGGTACACTGCCTATGTCAGGAAAGTCATTTGTCTCGATGTTTTCAAACTCCCAGATAATCTGGAAACTGCTTAAAACAGACACATACTCTGCTTATTTAATTTATTTTGCCTAAGAGGCTCTCTGCTTTCATGCCTTCGATGCTATTAGCACTTCCCATGAACTATTTCCTTGTTAAAACACCAGTCAGAGAGCTTTTATGTGTTTGTTATTGCTAAGGAAACTTCTTTGCGTATCCATCACATGTGATTTCCCTTATCTGTGTTTTTCAGACTATATCTTGGCAGTAATATACCACAGGATAGTATTAGTGTCCCTAGTTTCTGATTAAGCCACTAGCCACATCAGTGTGCAAACCTTCAATAACACCATGCCACATTTTATGTTCACATTAGACAAACAAGCCGTTTGAGGTTGTTTCCCAAAGAAGAAAATGACAAAGCTGGGGATGAGGGTCACTGTTCCCAGTTTGGACCCCATTCACCCAGATCAAGAAGATACAAAAAAGGGTCAGAAGTTTGTGAAAGGGTACTAGTATTCTCTGATTTTAATAGCATAGAGCAGAAGCATGAAAATGTTCTGAGCACTACTCTTGTAGACAGGACTCAGAGTGAGCAAAAATGGCCCTAGGTGACAAAAACTTCCAGGTGTCCCTACAAATTCTGGTCTGCACTGCCTAAAGGTAGGGTGCAGTATCTAGTTTCCTTATATCTGCTGCTGCTCTTTAGAGCTACTTATGCTTTCTTGCACCTGCAAACTGGGGCTGAAGAAAGGTAGAAACAAAGGTCAAAGCAGAAAGAAATCTTTCTTCTAGGAGCTTCTGCACTTCGCTGTAATTGCCTTTTCTGCTCGCTCCTCAACACGAAGATTATACAAAGTCCTCTCAGCTTTGTGGCAGTCTGAAAATGGGATTTAGGTTTTTATAGTGAAAATGGGCCTGATGCTATGCTCAAAAATGAGAGGATGATTGCAGTGTAAAATTGGCTTGCATACGCGCGACAGACTGGATGGTGATGTGAAAGGAAGATTGTGAGGGCTGATTTGATTAAAAGGCTGTGAAAGCAGCACCTGAATGGGTATGTCTGGAATGAAAGGGCATGGGGGGAGGGGGGGGGACATTTTCCTGCAGGGTGGGGCTTTTGGTGTTTATCTTAACATGTGCTAGCTACAGAAATGCTAGGATTTAAGAGCACACACTTGTCTTTACATCTGGGACAAGCCATATTTTCAAGGGTGTGCATAGGTACCTCAATAATTTCAAAGATTTTTGTTTTATTTTGTGAAGGTAAGGGAAATTTTGGATTTCCTTTTAGAGGTACAGTGATATTTTAGGCGTTCTCTACAAGACCTTTTCAGTATCAGTATATAGCATCTACCTACAACAGGCCCTCTTTATCATATTATCATTTAATAAAAGATTTGCTATTATAATGAAGACAGTCCAGAACATGGAAAATTCATGAAGCTTACAGGATCATGTGAATGTATTTCATATTCAGACATTACGATGGGTTCCAACCCATGAGACTCTCAGATGTGGTCACAGTACGCTGACAGAAGCACTGTGCACTAGCAACATGCTGCCAGCAGGTGCCTATGGTTAAAGATGACCTAAATTTTACATGTTGCCACAGATATTTAAAGAAGGCAAACAGAAACACATGTTGATTCATAAAATGTAAAGGCCTTTAAGTTTCCTTTTCTGCTTAATATCTAATCAACTTGAAATTGACTTTCTAAGGAGTTATTTGCTACCACAAACTCCCATGTTTTATTAATGAACATTGTTGAGTTGCCTGAGCAAAACCAGTCATAAATCATTACTCACATAGCTGAAATTTTTGTCAACATCTTTCATTTCCAATTTGTATCAGGGAAGGGCTTGCACTCACTTGAGTGCACAGGGTGACAGGTTGAAACCCGTGCAGGGCTTAAAGTGACTTCCACACACAAGAGAGCTCCTCTCCTTTGGTGGGAAGTACATGTGTGTGATACTCAGCAAGCATTCACAATATTTATTGAGGATAAAGTTGCCTTCATTGGACAAATTTGTATCAGCGGAGTTATTGTTCATATGTGAGAGACATAAATAATAGAGCCTGAAGACCCCAGTGTGCTGCAGTATAAAGACCACAGGATATATAGGGATTTGCGTGGGGAGAATTAGTACTATGGAGTGATTTGATAATGAAAATGTGTAATTTAAAGCACAACCATTTCTAAGAATGGAGAAAAAGGCCTTTAAGTAGAAATCCTGTATCAAGTGGAAGTGGTACAGACTGACTTTAAGAGTCTGATTTATATTTAATGAGAAAGCAAGAGTGCAAAAACAAGCCTTTCAAAAGCTAGGAAAAGCAAGCCTGTCCCTCACCTAAATCTCAGGAAACAGGGTCAGGCTCCAGGGGAAAAAAAGGGAATTTATGTAAATAGACAAACTCCAGACAGAGGTTTAGTCGAGATATTTGGTCCTCTAAAATCTGAAACAAAAACCTTCTGCAGAGCTGGCTGCCTAGGTTCTGGGGCTTGGTAGAGTAATATGTTGCCTTACGTTTTTATTCATGTCACCATAATGAAAGCTGACTTGCTTCTTTAATAATATATACTTTATATACTTTATCACATAGTAGGAGGAACTGGAATGAACATCATTTACAGCGGGTTTGTTTAAAGGGCGCCTCATACTGAAGACAGTGCCTATTATAGCTGTAAGAGTTTTTCAACACAAGGAATGAAAAAAATAGCAGAAAGTACATTTTCATTGTAAGCAAAATACCTTTGATAAGCTTGTGTCTCCTGCCCTGTAAACAGATGGAGACATTGCACTGGCAAAGTACATGCTAGCTTTGGGATGTCACATGGCCAAAACCCAGGAGCTGGAAACCAGGAGTCTTTTCATGACAAATCAAATCAGTGAATACAGAGCAAAACAGATTTTGCTTTGGCATTTTCCTCAACGTCTGGATGTAGAAAGAACAAGATTTGGGGTTTGCCTTGTCACACCATCCCTGCCATAGAGATATTGGAGGACCTGTCTGCCCATTTGACACCTCTTTCAGCAGCTCATGCAAAGGACAGCCATTAGTTGCTGCTGGCAAGCAGAAGTCAATTTATCCCCATAACAAAGGCTACAGACTGCAGCTGGATCGGGAGAATAAGTGGGAATAATTCAGGAGTGGAGGGAGTCAAACTGTAGAAATGTCCCTGATAAAATGTTACTTGTCATATAAACTTTCTGGGATGGATTTTCTTCCATCATCATCTTCTAAGACTGATTCAAATGATCACAGCAACCATTTGCTGCTGACTACTTTTAAGTCTTGTATAACAAAACACCCCACAGCATGTCAGACACCAGCTGATCAGGGCAGGAAACATTTGCCCTGGATATTAAAGCAGATTCTTGCCCGGCAGTTCTGTTAAAACATGAGGAAACCACAAAATATTTAGATACCTATCTTTCCCTCTCCTTGCTTGTCCTACTTAATATGGCCCCTTTGCAGTATGCATAGGACATGTCACTGCAATAGAAAGCAAATAATTTAGGATTTAGCTGCCCTTCCACACATGCTTCTTCCACAGATCACTTGGTTACAGAACTCTACTTAGCAAAGCTAAGTGACAAGGCACACCACAAGCAGTAGTATATTTTTCATGCCTCAACTGTTGTAAGTCCTTCTGCTATGAGCTGCTCATGTCCCAGCCCTCCAAATGAATGAAAGTGCACAATTCAGCTGCCTGATTTGAGACTGTAAGGAAGCCTTAATCAAGTTTACCCCATTATCAACTTTGCACTGTTTGCATTGCCTTTCCATCCCTATCTGAGTCCAATGGAAGAGCACAGTCCTCCACTAACTTTTGTTTACTATTCTTAATGTTATTTAGGTGAATGGAAAAAGAAAAGGCAAAATGACAGAGTATATGACATCTAATAGCAAACCTTATCAATGTTTTTTTGTGGTAGAAATAGGACATGAGGATGAGTTCTGTGAAGCTTGGAAATAAAAAGGATGAAATCTGTAAGCCTTCATTCCATCCTGGTGTCTCAGCAGAAGCAAGTTTTTTTTTTAGGCACCTCCATTTCCCTTGATGGCGGGAAATGCAGCCTTAAAAAGTAGAGAGTTCTATGAAATGGATAAGGAAAGGTGGGCCCACTTCGATGTATTATTGTTCTACTAGAACAAAACTTGCTGCAGAAGATGAATGCCAGCAGCCATATGAGCATGCAGCTGGACAGAACATCTGTGTTTCAAGAACACAGTGGGAAGTGACCATATGCACAAGGAATCCTAATTCCTTTGTTTAAAGCTAAACATGAAACTAACAGGAAGCCTTCCTAGGGATTAAAACCAGAGCCTCACTGCAATACCTGATAACCAAGCAGGTACAAGCTGTTCAGACATGGGCAAAGTTTGCATAACAGAAGATAATAACATCTAAATTTTTTTTTGAAAGTCAAAAATGTTTTGTTTTTAAAAGTGTGCACAAGCCAGCATGAAGCAATACGTTTGAGAGACAAACCAAGGATAGAGTTGTTCATTGCTCCAGGAACAGGTGCAAGACTGGGACAGTAGACATCCTCATAGTTTTATGGACTCGTGAGTAATAGGAACCCCTGCAACCAGCTGAGCTGCAGTTTTAGCTGCAGATCTTTATAGCCCAGAGCATAAATTTTATTTATTTATTTATTTATTTATTTATTTATTGAGGAACATGAACTGGGACCTAGTAGTAATCAGCTGGAGCTCTAATAGTGAAACTACACAATAATGTCCAAACATGGACTTGCTCCAGCTAGCAAAACACCCCTGCGCCAATGCTTTCAAATAAAGCAGAGCAGGAAGTATTTTCCTGGGTCTGTACAGTTCTCTGCCAAGAAGTATCTGACTTTCTTAAGAATTGTAAATTGTCCCAGTACCTTCTAAGCTGATTAACTGTGCAATGGACCAGGTGTTACTCCGTGATTATTTTGTGTACAGGATTTTTAGCTAGTGCAGTGAAGAGAGACAAAGCCCTAGCAGGATGCAGGGCTCCTTCCGCTCCTACTTGTGTGCCTATAAGGAATCTGAGCAGGATTCAGACCTCAGCGCTAACCGCAATAATAGCTGTAGCTTTGAGGGAAGGATTCATTTTACCTAATTCAAGTTGCTTGGCAGGTAGGTGCCCAGCCTAAGATAGTTGTGTGTGTTCGTTCTGTAGTTAGTGGAGAGGTGGTGGGGAAGGAATAGAAAAGAGAAAGGGGAAACCATTTAATGTCACAGAGTTTTTGCAGGAAGTATTAATGCTGAGAAGCAAGTGCTCTTTAAGGTAGTCTTACCACCCCTTCTTCTGCCTGGTGACTCCTGTCTCCCTGCTTTGCCTCAAGGTTGTTCCCCATAGTGATGTGACCTTGATAAAGTGAAGTGAGTCGTGCACACACTCTTTCCACACCGAAAGAGCTAGGAGGGAACAAGGACTGTGGAACAGTTGAAAAGTAAGCTGTGTGAGAAGGGACAGTTGCAAAACTGCACAGGCAGATCACACACAATTTGCTTGAAGTACTGAATACACCTCTTGTCTAACTGGTGCCCCAGTGTCTCAACAATAACTCAAGAAAAGCAATGTTCTTGCCTCAAAAAGCAAATAATTGCTGTGAAGGAATTTCCTTTGTTAGTTTTTATCTTCATATCTTCAATCTAATTATGTTTCACTATGATTAGCAGTTGCAGACCTTAATTCAGGCACTGTTTAATCTAGTCTTAAACTCAGGTAGATTTTAGAGGTAAGATAATTAAATCTCAACCTCTGATAAGAAAAAACACAAACACAGAAAGAAAACCCTGATGTACCACCTACTCTCTGGGCAAAAGCAGCATTTTGATTGAGAGCATTCTGCCTCCTGATTTTCTGCTGCAAGACTTTGGCCACCATCAATCATATTAGTACCTCACTCCATTACAGAGGAACTAGCTGTGGGTCAAGGTATGCCTCAGCAAGGACAGGTGAGAAAGAACTTGGGCCTTCAGTGACTGCATGTGGAGGGGGAAAGAAAGAAATTACTCATTTGGTAATTCAGCTTAGATTTTTCTCTCATCTGTTTATTACCATTTGAGCCCCACAAAGGTTTTGATAACCCTAATCCACTTATTAAGCAAGATCCTGTTGTTATTCATGTGGGTGAAATCCTACAGTAGTTCCACTGGAGCTCCTGCTGCTGCTTTATTCACTTGACCAGGCAATTTTTACTTGCATGAACACATCTAGAACACGTTACTTGCATGAATAGCTCCAGATTTTACTTCTAGGCTAGCAGCCTCAGCACCAGGTTCAGACACCTGCATTCACCTGACTACAGTGTAGGTGCTGCGCACCTGGTGTACAAGCTCCTGCTGTAGGCAGTGGAGAGCTGGGTCTTGATTAATTTCCTTCATTATCTGACAGGCCCAAAGACATATTTGATTACTGTTGGGATGCCTAATGGCACAGAGCACTTAAATTCAAACAACAGACTTACAGACTTGAGCCCCGATCAGTTCAGCCAGGGGAGCCTAAAGAGGGCTTCAGGGCACAAGCAAGGTGTTCAGCTGAGGATAAAGTCAAAGGGGTCTCTAGACCCCTTGGACTGTGTACTGTCTGGACCTCCAAGATCATGGGCCCATAGCGTGTCCAAGTCATTTTACTGAGTTGGGCTATTGCTGAGGCAAGTGAATGCTGCTCCCAGAAACATCCAGTTTGAGCTGAATTGAATTTTACCTTTCTAGTCAATGCACCTTTGTTATTCCTGCCCCCTCAGGCAGTGAAGCCCCTGCCCTGCTACAGAGAGAAGGCCCTGCTGTTTCTGTAGGTTGAGAAGCGCTTAGTGCCTGCCAGAAAACTGGAATCATCAACAACCAGATGAGGAGTTTAGGATTTTTGGAGACTTCTCCTTAATGAGGCATCAAGTGCCTTTCCTGGGCAGGTGCTAGGTCTGGAATATCTCATAGCTGCTTTGCCTTGGGTGAAGTTACTGCCCATACCTGGACAAAGAAGTCCCAAACAACCTTGAGCAAACCGCACGGTGCACCTACCCCTGATTTCTTATAGGGGCTAAGAAATGTGCTTGAAAACTGATCTCGGGCCCTGAAGACTGTTTTCCAATATAGTTCCATTTCCTAGGACACTAGGACACATCTTTATCAGCTTTTCACATGCAATTTATCTTCGCCATTCCATTATTTTATCTGTGGACTGCTATGGCATAGTTATATTAAGCTGCTCTTGCTGTATGCAGGTGTTGTTGCAGAAAGAGGTTCTGGCATACCTCTCTGCCCTCAGGGGGACACAGGGTTGCTTTTCAGCTCCTGGAGAGCTGGGATGTCTTCAGAACAAGAGAGATGCAGAGAACTACAGGCAATTTTTGGGAATGCCTATCAGCTACCTGCAGGGCTGCAGTCCTTGTCCCACAGAGAAAGGAGCATGTCATACCCCTAGGTTTGAAATAAAGCTGAGTTTGATTCATGGGCCTCGCATAGCTTTCTCTGCTGCTCCAGGCAGGACATGAAATGAGGTAGCTGGGAGACAGCTCTAGGCTACAGCTACATTAGTGTACTGCTATGCTTGAACTAATAGATTCTGCTTTACAGCATGCTCTTTTGCTTGTGCTTAAGTTGGACATGTTTTGGGGACTGGTGGATGTCTAGTAACTGAGGAGCTTGAAGGCTGGGATGAATGAGCTTGTGTCTGCAGCTGCTTGCATAGGTAGAAGGCTCTGTCCCTTACTTCATAGTCCTCTCTAAGTACTTTTCTGCTCCCAAGGAAACAGATCTATTTCACACCGTGAAGACCTCAGTTATTACAACTGTAGGGAGTTGCATCAGAGGGGCAGATGTACTAGGGAGATAAAAAGGATGCTGGAGCCCCTTCCCCATACCCCCAGGCACTGTGGCGATTCACGGTCATGATGGGGCTGCACAGCTTCATCCCTTGGCTCCGGCCATCCTGGAGATCTGAGATGGATGCCTACACCAAGATAAAAAGATGTACAATAGATACAGGGCAGGCACAGAGGAACTACAGAGCAGAAAGTCATGGAAGTTCTCGTGTGACTTTCTGTGTATAACAGGACACTGTAATGTTCCCAGTTTCCACTGCTTTGAGCCTCAGAGCACTTCTGGTCAGAGTGTATCTTCTCTAATTTGAAGACCAGAGGGAGAATCCACCATTCTTTTTCATTTGTTCCACTGACTGATTTCCTTTACTATTAAAAAATAGGACTTGCCTTAAAAAATACAAAAGTTATTAGTTGGAGACAGTTAAATCTGACCTAAGTAAAATTCAAGACTGCGTGAACTGTGCCCATTCCAAGATCATGTTATTGCCCACAACTTATAAAGTATTATTGCTTCTGGCAGTGTTTGTCCCAGAAGTAAAAGGACCTCAATATAAAGAATCACTTAGTTTCTCATATAAATAATGATGAAATATTAAAACATATATGAGAAATGAAGGCTCCACCTATCTTGTAAAAGTAAGTCCTGGTGGGACTGGCTTCCTGGTGAGAAATCACTTGTTCAGCTGGGCAGGATCACTTATCATCACTAGAGATAGGAAAGAGACAGTCTGTCCTGATGCCTCTCCCAGTCTGGCTCACTGGGTAGAACAGCTTCATAGTGATAGGGATTACAGCAATCGCAATTTATAGAGGACTCCATAACATTATTTTATTGTACTGCTGACCTTGTGGCAGCTCACAACACCATACGTAAGGCTACAATCCCCTTGGCAAAGGTAATGCCATTGAAAAGGCTGGGCACTGAGATTTTCAGTGAGGAATCTGTGCTCCATCAGCAAACTGCCCTTTTACATGTGTGTTCTTCACTCCCCCTCCTCCTATATAGCTGTCACGTAACCTTTTTGGCACTATTCCCTTATGTGTTTTTTCAGCACATAGTGGAACAAGGCCTGCTATACAAATAATTACATGCCGTTAAATATAAATGCTGGCTTCTGTGATGCCACCAACCACCAAGAAAGTATACCTCACTGTTTTGAAATTGCAATGTGGTATTAGAGGGACTAAACAGTTAAATTCTGATGGAAATCAGATGTTTTGCTCCAACACTTCCCCTTCCCTTTGTTTCTAACCTTGCTTTCCTGTCATATGGTATCCTGTCCCCCTCCCCGTGCCTCACTGCTGGCTGCTGACCTAGTAGTACTTATATGTGTGTGGAAGCATGGCAGCTAGCCTCCAGGAGCATCACTGCTCTCCACAGCAAGGCTTGGTGATGCTGAGGCATTTCAATGATGTCTCTTGTGCTCTCTTCCTGGAAAGGAAGGTGGTTTTCAGGCTCATCATCCTTGGCCCAGAACCTGAAAATCTGTCCTTGCACTTCCCACTGCTGTGGCCTGGCAGAGCTCCTCCACAATGGCAGGAAGGAGCTGGCTGCAGTCCTCCTGTTCTCATGTAGCCAGCACATCTGCGGGCATTTGTTTCTAGCCCATGTGCCTGCAGACAGCATGTTAGGAGAAACATCAGGAATACATCCAGCCAGCATTTATTGGACTGTAAATAACAGAGAGAGCAAATTGTTGGTAGCAGGCAGGTTTTCTCCCTGGGCAGATATAATGCCAGGGCAAAAGGGGAACAGAGAGCAAAGTGGGATATGCAGGTATGATAGGAAACCTTGGCAGAGGCCAGAGTGAGACCATGGATCAAGCTGGTGGGATGCATTTTTTGGAATTGGTTGGTCAGAGAGGATTAGTGCTGGTGTGGGGCTGCTAGACTTGCTGCTACCCAAGGTGTGGAGGGAGAGGAAATGAGGACTGAAGCAGGCTCCCTGTTTGGGATGCCAAATAATAAAGCTCTGAAGTAGTTTAAACAATAAATGGCTATTGCTCATTAGTTTCCTGTTTGTTATTTGCTGGATGAAATCAAATGGAGGTTATGGGAAATGGAGGGGATTTTCTCTCAGGTTCTGAGAATTGGAAGGACATAGGAAGGAGTACAGGGTCAGGAAAAGGGGAAAAGGGAAAGGTTCACAGCAGTGGCTTCCCCAAAAATGTCAGACGCAGGCATGTGCCAGCCTCCTGGCAGGTAGGCTCCATTGTGGAGGGGCAAATGACTTGTATGAAAACAGAGAAGTGGGGTGGAGGATCAGACCCCACTGTTCAGGAGCAGAAAAACACCCACAACTGTATGTCGTGCTGCAGTGGCATGTGACTCAGGTCAATTTCAGGAAGTGGATGAGGGAGACCTACGTTTTTGTGACCTATATCATCAATTCCTCCTGGAAAAAAAAGAGAGTTTTCTCTTGGAGCAGATCTGTTCAGAAAGCTGCCCAGGAGAATTCAGTATCACAGGAAACCTTTGAGCCCAGTAATAGCTACTAACATATTGTGCTCCAGCTCGCTCTTTACTCTTGTGACCAGACTCAGGGCACGTTATAAATTTCAAGCTTGCCCTGAAATAGCAATGGTGTATTTAATATAGCATATCCAGCCAGTTAAGTCAGACTGGGCAAAAATATCTGCCCATATTTGGCAGCAGAATTAGTTCATTCCTCAAGCTTAGTAGCAACCTGACTAATCAACTTGCCTATACTTGACTACAGGCCCTCATTTGTTTTTAAAGACAGTCTTATCTCTGTAAACTGCGTGATTCTTTGAAATTCTGTATCTACGAAGAAGAAAATGAGCAAGAAAGGATTTATTCCTGTCTTTGTTTACTTACTAGATATCAGAAGTGAACAATCTTTTTCTTTTTTTCTTTCTGGTAGCTTCTTCTTCAGAATGATTTACATTAAAACATAGATGTATCGTCTATGTAAATATAGACAGATAGCTTGCAGGACAATAGCTTAACAATGCTGATAAAGAGAAACAGCAAAACCAGACCCATGGTTTTGTTTTTTCTTTCAATTCTCTCTAACAATTTGTATGCAGGCATTTACTTGCCAGTTACCTTGCCTGTTTTCATAGCTGGGACTTATTTCAATGTAAATAATACAATTTCTGTAAAACAGAATTGCATGCATTGCTTTTCTCCACTAGGATGAATGATGTTTGTTTAGGAAGATGAGGAATTAGGTGAAGGAATGAATCAGACAAAAAGCTGAAATTCCCAGCTGGCTCTCCCTTTCTCTTTTCAAGCATGGGAATCGGCAAGGATGATGCTATTTCCTTTAATGAATAAGAGACTTAATGTTCAGATGACAAGTATGCCTACGATCAGTCTATGTGATTTAAGGTTTCTGGAATGAAGCAAGTTTGTTGCCAAATATGGGGAGTTCCTTCCTAAATTGCATCATTGTTGCTCAGAGAGGTTATTTGCAGTTAGAATAAAAGGGTTAAGTGTTAACGTGAGAGCATCTTAAACTATGAAGGCTGAGCTCCATCAGTTTTAAGTCAGGAGATTTGATCTCTTGGTATCATTGAGCTGCAGTTTGGTAGCCCAAGAAGGAAGATGTGAAGCATTGCTTATGAACTGTCCAATGCATAGATTCCCTCTCTGATTCTGATGCATGGAGCAATGTGGGTGACAAATGGGACACTTCACTCACTCTCTGTGACTATCTGGGCTATATTTTATAATTTTTCTCTTGGTACCCAACTTTCTGGGAGTTATAGGGATGAAAAAAAGTGCCATCTGAGGAAAACAGAAGGGTTCCATGGTACTGGTGAAGTACTGCATGAAAAGAGAATTCAGAGAAGATGAGTAAGTCCTGAGTGTGCTGGTGCAATATGAATGAACGTGTCAAAGACGTGTCAATTGCCATCATGTTCTTGCATTTATTTAAAAGGAGGCCTTGGCAGCATTTTCTCATTTAACATTAGGTCCCTCTACTTTCCTGCCACTGGAGATTCATCTTGGTTGAATTAGGTCTTGCAGAAGGGGGAAAACAATTTCCCGGGGGGGGGGGGGGGGGGGGGTGGCGGGCACCAACCTAGGGGAACTCTACCAGGTAAAGAATTGGTTTCTGCTTGGGAATAGAGTCAAAGTCAGGTTTCCTACCAAACAGAAAATTCTGTTTTAAACGGTTTTAGCAGTTAAGAAATGTGAGGACAGGGCTGGGGAAGAAGGGGCTGCTCAGGCTTTTGTTATTTCATTCCTACCTTCCTATAGCTTTCCTCAGAAGCCAGGCAACCTCCTGCAGCTGGAGGCTTTCATTACCTGTGTTTGTACAGCTTTACAGAGATGTACAGAGCATTGTGTACCAAGGGAAGCTGTGCCAAACAAATAGGAGTTCTCCACCCTTGAAGGTAAAGATGAATGCAGAGACATACAAACCCAGAGAGCCTGATGGGCTCATTGTTTGAAAGTAAAAGCAGAAATCATTTGGCAACATTTTACAGGAGTAGTCTGATTTCCATCTGTGCCCTCTCTGGTCTTCGCTGTGCTTGTGTAACTTGTACAGATATGAATGGGAGGTTTTTTGGCATGTTTGAAAGACACTGGTGTCAGAGGGAATTCTTTCTCTTGACTTTAATGAGCTTTAAATCAGGCACCATTATAGCCAGGATTTGCCAAAGTGATTAGTGACTTTGGATTACCCTTAGCATTTGGGTACTCTCTTTGTTTCAGGGCTCATGTCAGACACAATTTAATTTGAAATATACCTAAATAAAGCACACATGCACAAAGTGTGCCTATCAGCATTAAAAAACCAATTTATATGCACTGAGGAGATGAATCCACTATTTGGAAAGGAAATTCTGGTGTGGTACAAAATAAATTGCAACTGCTAAAATGGCATTTGGAAAAAAAAGTACCCTGGACTTGTCTGCAGAGATCAGAATGGTGCAGCCAGGAAACACAGTGCATGGACAGCATACATTTGCTTTCTTCTTCATGATCTCTGTATTTGGCTGTGTTTACCAGGGACATCCCATAAAGCAAGCTACCCCGTACAAAATCTGCTGATGGAACCTCTACTTTGTCTCAGATTTCCTTCTGGATGCAGTATTTTTTTCTGCCCTCTCCTCTTAAATTGCATCCCTAGGATTTAGGCCTTTGTCTCCTGCACCTCTGTGCAGCTCTGCAGGGGGACAGGGGCCCCAGCCCTTGCTAAACCTCCAGTTCTTTTGGAACCCACTGAAGGGTTTGACTACTACCCTGTAAGAGATGTGCCACACACATACCTTCATGTCTGTTTAAAAAACTCCAAGCTGATTACTTTCCTCTGCAGAGCATCACATGTTGATTGGTACATGGAAGTGTATATCAGCCACTTCATCTATCCAAGAATGAACTCTCTGCCTACTGAGAAACATCTCCTGCTGTAGTGACTTGAGACCCCTGGGACATCAGCTGAGATCTTGAAGTGAGCTCACATGAAAAGCAGAGGAACATGATAGGAGATCACTGAGCAAACAGCCCTGGGCATTTAAAATATGCCTGCCCTAATAGCAAAGATTACTTTCCCACAGGAGGGTTGGCAGTAGGACCCATGTGCCTGAGCTTCATCTGCTGCATTCCCTTACCTGGTCCCTTGAGGATGTGGGTTTGCGATATATCTCAGCTAGTAGGAGACCTTTCCAAATGGTTCTGTGTCTTGGCCTTTCCCTCTGCCTTGAACTAGACCTGGTAGTTGTGCACCTGGAGGATGAGAGGATATAGCAACTGAGATCATGAAAATTATTCTTTTCTTTCCCCTGTCCCCTGCTTTGCATGGCTGACTTTGCCCTCAAAAGGAGGAAAAAGAAATGTCTGGGAAAAGCAGGCAGAAGTTAGCCCTGAGCACAGGAGGGCATCACACAAAGTTACTACAAAAGGAAGTTGTAGCTGCTGTGTAAGTGTTCTAAATGAATGAAGCATTTTAATTCTGTGAGGATCCTGCTGGTGAGCATTAGGTATATCCAAGCAAACCTGCCTGGGCTGGGTTTCTCAGAGTAGGAAAGAGGAGAAACACTTTGGGCTTGACTCTAAAATGGGCTTAGGGATCAGGTAGACGTCCTATTGCTCAATGTGATCATGACTAGTATACTGGACAGAGAAGGAACTATGACTTGAAGCACTTGGAGAATTTCATAGTGATAAATCAAGGTACCTGTGAAATTTAACAGCTTCTAAGCTAGGGGGCAGCTGAGCAAGAGTTTTTGGACTTTGTTTTAAAGACGTAAACATTTAAAAGAAAGACACAGTGAAGTGTATGTGTGCTTTCATTATCCCATGAAGGATGCTGCAGGTGAAATCTAGTGGCAAAAGCCCAATGCAAACTCTAGGTCTTACTTGAGGACTTTGTGTCATAGAGGCTAAAACAACAAGCAGATCTTCTACGTACCATTATTTCACAGTGGTATTTTTGTAAACATGGTTGCTCTCCACCTGAGCAAAGGTGAATATTTCAGCCTTTTATTAGTAATTCTGGCTTCATTTGGTAATGAGTCCAAGTGATGCTTTTGCTTTCAGGTTCAGGGTCTCCAGGATTAGGATTAATAAAATCAGATGAATAAGTGCTGTTCTCCTGTTAGCTGACATACAGGGCTCACTCTAACTACCCTTATGCCAGAAGTTCAGGATATGTTCAGCTATCGGACTCTGGAAACTGGTATTTTTTTGCCTGGTGCAGTACTGCCTTTCTGTCTCGTGGTGGAAAATAGCAAAGAAGCTTGTGGTGACAAAAGTCTTGAGTGATCCAGTCCCAACCTTGCTTGCTGCTTTCTGAGTGGGGAAGGTGCTGGCAGAGGTGTAACCTCATCAAGTGACAGCCACCTCCTTCAGCTCCTCAGAACAGCAGTGCCGGCTCTTGCTTGCCTTTTCTAAAAGGTGCTTGATCTGTCAGCTGAAGAGAGATACTGAAATGCTAGATGCAAGTACAGGCTCCTTGCATTTCTCTGTGCTCTATTTGGAGCACTGACAAGCACAAACCTCAAAGCCACAGTAACAGCATCCCCAGTGGGACTTCATACAAGGGGTGATGAGTTGATTCTTATCTCCAGGTCAATTTACATCAGTGAAACTTCCTTGACTTCAGCTCCCAGTATGAGCTTACGTAGAGGAGCATCAGAGCTAGCTGTAATTCAGTTCCCTGTGCAGGTGAATATGTGTGTGCTGGCCCCATCTGTGCAGGCTGTCTGGGGTCTCCTCAGCCCACACTGTCCCTGCACTGCTATAGCTGCTCCCCCATGGTAGCGTGCTTAGTGTCTGTTTGCGTACATCCATACACACAATACGTCCACACACACAATACGTCCATGCACAGGACAGTCAGGGTGACCACTGCCATGATGACACAGGCTGACTCACACCTGCTTCTCCTTTGAATCCCTGAGATGCCTCTTGTTTCCAGGGGGGAGCAAGCTAAAGAGAAGGCATTAGCAGAGGATAGTGGAGGGGATGCAATCCACCGCAGTGAAGAGATTGCTATGCTGTAATGTCATTCTTTTTCCCTACAGATCTTTTATTAAAAAAAAAAAAACAACCCGAAACAAGGCACACTGACTTGACAGCGGGAGCAAGACTTTTGCCCAGCTGCTGGCAGCTAGCTACCAGACTTTGCTCCTATCTGAAGCGTAGCCATGTTCGTAACTTTACTGAAGTTGCCAACCAACCTGCATTGGTTTATGAGACACACTAACAGATACCCATAACTTGTGCTTTTTTTTTTTTGGAGGTGGGATGATGTTTTGTATCAAAACCTCCCACAGATGAGCACATTTCAGCTTCTGGAAAAATGGCCATTTTTGCCAAATGACTTTAACTACTTTGAGAAGTTATAAGCTACTTGAAATTGAGTTAATTCACCCTAGTCATGCTAGAAATCAACTGCTGTAAAGAACTGAGCTCATGGTGTGTGTAACCTTTATCTTGAACCATAAGAAACAGGAAACCTATGTGGGTTTTCTTGCAACATCCCGACATCTATAGTTGCTTTCAGAGCAGCAGCTAGTGAAATTATGCAGCCATGCACCACAGCTCTCAAAGGGAAAATTTGTCAGAGAGGCTCCTGTCTGTCCAGCTTTGGTATGCATCTGAAAGAAAGCCACTTCAATTTGCAAATGGCTTTTTGTTTACCTGCTTTTCTTCCCAGTGGTTTGTCTGTTTTCATCTCCACTGGGGTGCAAGGCAAACTGGGATCGACCCTGCAGTCTAGAAACTGGAGTCAGCTCCAGGGAGCAGCTGGAAACCTCTTTAGGTATGCCAGAGACCTGAGTTTCCCAGCCCACACATTCTTTACTTGCCAGCTCTTTCCTCACTGTTATCCAATGACACCCCAAAGAAACAAAATCTACCTTTCCTCCCATTCCCTGTAGGCTAAAGAAAGGACTAAGGATTGAATATTTGTTTTTACCTCTTGCCCTCTGCTGCCAACCAATAGTCCATATCATAATTGCTGTAATCCCTTTAAACTGGGGAAGTGCTGGCTGGGGATGGGCACTTTCAAAAGGGCCTTTCTTAATGCATTACATTCTAATTGTTATGCTTGGCTGCTTGCGGAGGCTTAAAAATGAGTCCTGATAGAGGAGATTACAGTGGGCACGAGGAGATGGTTTGGGGAGCCTACAGTTTTACTTTTTTTTTTTTTTTTTAAGATGTGGAGCAGTACTTATCAGGGGAAGAAAAGTAATGAAGCAGATTGGAACAGCATATAGCATTTTTTACATGTTGCTATGTATGCTTTTTAGCGCAGACATGTATGCAGTGCTCGCACCAAATTTTTACTTGAAAAACCATTCGTGTTCTTGTTGAAAAACAGTTCGGGCTTTGGGGTTTTCTGATAAACATAAAAAGAATATGAAAAGCTGGAGTTCCTCCTGGAAAACACCATTTTGAAAACAAAGTGATGTATTTTGTTGAAAAGGGGTTTTCAAACGTTTTCCAAACTAGTATTTGAAACTTCCTCTGTTAGAGGTTTTTTCCCTGCAGTTCCCAGTCCCATCACTTGGGACAGATTTTCAAATAGGCTCTTCCATTGCCACACCAGAAGCAAGTGCCTAGGAATATAATAAAGCTGAGGGCACAGGGGATTTGGCAGTTTTGGAGATCTGGCTACAGTTGCTCCACTTGAAAGGGTAGAACACCTGTAAATTTGTCTCAGAGGCTAGTGGTTTTTCAAAAGTAGTTTTACATCTTAACTTCAGCTCCTTCAACTTCTGAATTGCAAACCTAGGACCTAAACAGTGAATAAGCTGCCTGCATGGGCTCACATGTCTGCCACTTGGTTGTATTTTCTGTAGAATCACTTATTTACTTCCCAACCAAACCTAGAGATTCATCAGCCTTCAGGTATTGCAAAGACATCTTTGTTTCCACCACGGCAGATACTGGAACTGAAGTTGAAAAATAGTGAACCCAAAACTGAAATAACAGAAGTATTTTTATCTTAATTGTGCTGCTTTTCATTTTGCCTTAGAAGTACTGAAGGAAAAACGAAAGGCTTAATACAAGAAGACCTCTAGGTCTGTAACTGATGCTAAGACACAAGATATCATGTCCAGTTTTCAGACGGAACAGTTTGATTGTCTAAATGTTATATAGTTGAAGTGGTGTAAAAAGCTGTACAGGCACAGAGGCCAGCAGGTGCCCTAAATGTATTTATGTACAGAAGAAAGGCAAGTAGGAAAGGCAATATACAGAGGGGTAGTTGACCCATCTCAGAGGCTGCGCTAGCTGAGCTCCTGCCGCAGCTTGGGGCAGCATCTAAGGGTGGGTAAGTGCCTCTCCGGTTTCAAATCTGCACAGGAAACACACAACGCTCTTTTCTAATTTCCAAATGACTTATGCAAGCTCTGTGCAAACAGCCTGCGGCATGCCACTGAGAGGGACTTACTGCCTGGGTGCAAGCATGATTTGGACACCGAAGCTCCTTCTGTAGTCTTCGCTTTTTTTCCCCTTCTTTAGTTTTCACTGCAGTAAAGCCAAGCCACAGGTTCCACACAGTAGAGGCAGTCGAGCAGCTTTTTGTCAAATACTTAACACAATTTCAAATACATTCATGGGAGGTAAGCAGTAACCCTAAAAGCATGACTAGTAGCAAGTTGAGGCAAAAAAAAGAGGACAGAAAGAAGGGTAAACTTATGGAAAAGCTGAGGAGCTAATAAATGATTATCAGCATAAACAACCATTGGAATAGAAGCCTGTAGGAGGTTCACAGAATCACAGTATCATAAGGGTTGGAAGGGACCTCTGGAGATCACCTAGTCTAATCCCCCTGCCAAAGCAGGGCCACCTAGAGCAGGTTACACAGGAACATGTCTAGGTGGGTTTTGAATATATGTGGAGAGAGAGACTCCACAACCTCCCTGGGCAGCCTGTTCCGGTGCTCTGCCACCCTCAGCATAAAGAAGTCCTTCCTCACATTGAGGTGAAACAACTTGTGTTTCAGCTTATGACCTGTTGCTGGGCACCACTGAAAAGAATCTGGTACCATCCTCCTGGCACCCACTTTTGAGATATTTATATGCATTAATGAGATTCCCTCTCAGTTTCTTCAGCTTTAGACTAAGCAGGCCCAGCTCCAGCAATCTCTCCTCCTAAGAGAGGCATTCCAAACCATCTTCGTGGCCTTTCGTTGGACTCTCTGCAGTTGCTCCTTGTCTTTCTTGTACTGAGGAGCCCAGCACTGGACACAGTACTCAAGATATGGCTTCACTAGGACCGAGTGAGGGGGAGGATCACATCCTTCAGTCTGCTGTCCACACTCCTCTTGATGCTTCCCAGGATACTATCCTGGCCACAAGAGCACACTGCCAGCTCATAGTCATCTTCAAAGTCAGGATGAGGTGTAGATACAGAGCACTGGGTGACCATGCATAATAGGTAATGTCTTTCCTGCAAGGCTATGTGGAAACCTGCCCACTGGGATGCATAGTGTTCTCTCTTTTCTGCCAGTGTCCAGGGAAAGCATGGGCAGGAGGGAACAGCAGTGCTTTTCATCAAACAAGATCCCATCCTGGCTTCTTGGGGAGGTGGGACTGAGGCACAGCACTGAGTGCAAGTTCAGACACAGCCTGGGAGAACATCCGCTTCCCCAGCCAGGGTATAGGTGCCCTTTCCTCAGCCAGTTTCAGTCTGGGTCACATCAATCTTCCCTAACACTGAAGATGTTTTCAGTGTGTCTGCATTGTCACAGATAACTGCAACAAGGCTTTAAGTAGAGCACAACTGATGAATATCAGAGCAGCTAAGCTTTGAATGCATTGATGCATCCAAAGAATAAATTGGTTCCTAATTCAGCCATGGGGGAACTTAAAACCGAAAGCACAATGTCACTTGCAGTATCAGACTCTTCCCCAGGCTACGGTTTGCAAGACCCTTCCAACATGCTGTAGGCTTTTCATCTCTGGTTGGAGGTAAGAAAACAAGAGTGGTTTTTCAGCCAGCAGTATCCTGTTGCCCTGCGGGGGGCAACAGGACCCCTGAGTGCTGACAGCAATATTTTCCCATGCTTTCTCAGTCTTGTCCCTTGTGTTCTCCAAAATATGTGGAGACTGTTGAATTTTATGTGTAGATGTTTGGAATGCCAAGTCAGTTTACATTATGAATAATAACTCATCAATTTTTCACCAGAGGAAAAAAAATTACAATTAAAGCAGACTCTAAAAATGATTTACATATTTTGCAATACCACAGGAATGCGGTGGTTTATTATGTCAGGTCTGTCAGGACAGAATTATTCCTGTACATGTCAAATCCCAGGTTCCTGCACAGCATTGCAAAGTAACTACAAGAACAAAACCAAATGTGCCTGCTGCTTAAAACTGAGCTAATTTTACAGAAAAAGCTCAATTGATTGTCTCCCTGTGTGTACTTTAATTTTATCCTTAACCAGGCCTTCTTCCCTCTCAAGAATGATTTCAAAAGTAGTAAAAGCTCTAACAACCCTAAAAACAGAAATGAAAAATGATCTTGTGACCAGTTTCAGTTCCCTGTGCAGTCTGGTAGCTTGGTCAAAAATCCTTCTAAGGGAGGCACCAACACCAGAAAGGAGAAAAGGGCATGCAACTGGTCAAGGGGGACCTGCAGGAGCCAGGACACAGAAGGTTTGCTTGCAGCACGTCCATCAGTGCAGTATCTGGGTGCTTTGGAAAATTATTTCAAGAGAGATTTCATGGCCTATACTGAGGCAATATGTGAGGCTCTTTTTTTATTATTTGTTTTATATTTTTAAAGGAGAGAAAGCCTTCGAGCCTAAACCTTTTTCAAAATGGGGGAGATGCTTTGAAAATGGCCACTTTTCCTTGGTTACCCCAAACTGAGCAAAGAGCCAGAGTAACTGCGCTAACAGAATTATAACAGATGACCAACGTGCTCCTAAAGTTGAAGTTATTTGAGCTGCTAATACAGAGTTGAATCTCAGTGAAGCTCTCCATTCCTCTCTTTCTGCAGTAGGAATAAGTAGTTTTGATTGTAAGAATTATGTGATGTACAAGTGGCAGAATAAGTAAAAAGAAGTACTGGTGTTTCACTGTGGTTTCAGTTAAATTCATTGGGAAATTCCAGTAGAATTAATTGGAAATGTAATCATCAGAAATGCTACACACTTTTGGTCTCTTACAGAATCATAGAATCATAGAATAGTTACGGCTGGAAAGGACCTGCCATGGGTAGAGAGGCCTCACACTAGTCCATGTCGCCCAAGGCTCTGTCCAACCTGGCTGGTTCTTCTTAAAATAAAGCCAACCATGCACAACTTTCCCATAATCAAATGCACACATGTAGCATACCTGGACATTGTCAGCTTCTGTGGGGTTTTTGTTGTTTTGACAAGCACTGAGGATAACATACTTTTTATTTGTCTTAGTAAGTATTTTCTACTTGAAGAAATCACCAGACCTGTTAAATTCTAGGGATAGTTTCTATCTTCCCATAAACCATAATTTTGATGAATAATAAATACATCTTTCACCAAAATACCTGAATGTCACCTTGTTTACAGAAAATGTTGAGTGCTATTTTTCCTGCAAAGCAGTTACTTCTCGGTTTAATCAAAAGGCCACCAAAAAAATGAGAACTCTGGACATCATTCAAGACAAAAACCTTGTGGACTCACTATGGTGCTGTGATAGGTACACAGTTCTGTTGTTTCTAAATACAGAATAATGGTGCTTTAGATAAAAATCCCATGGGGGATTTGTCCCATGGGGGACAAAACGAGACCGTTGAATGGCAGATTTATGATTCCAAAAACATTCCATGGCACCAACCAAAAATAACAGAAAAAGGAAAATAGAAAGACATGGAACATCAAGCAAATATAGCACCAAGGTATGCAGCAACTGCTCAGTACTGAGCAGGAAAAAACAGCACAGTAAAATCACTTGGAAAGCTGATGTGTGTTGGGCTTTTCTGCACTTGGGTACATGGAGTTGATACTCACCCAGGAGGAGCTTTGGTGGAGATCACATGCGGCTGATGCTGCATGGTGGTGCGGGTGTCCTGCTGCTGTCTTGTCCATGCCCCTGCACAACAGTGCCAGAATGACTCCTCTAGAAGGCAGACAGTCATGGTATGGAGGCCCTGCTCCAACCAAGAGCAGTACCCTCCAAACCAGTGAGAAAGGTCACTGCATCCCTGAGACACAAGGCCCCCAGGAGAGGGGTGACACCAAGCTTTGCCTAGCATGCAGCTGGAGTGCTCCCTCATCCAGACAGCTCAGGGAGAGTGGAAAGGGCATAAGACAGTGCAGCAGGGAGGCATGGGTCATGGGCTTGCTCTATCCCCTGCCAGCCTCTGTGGGTGGTAAGGCTGCTGCTGTGTTCAGCACATAGGCCAGGCACCTAGGGCTGGATTCACCTCTCCTTTGTTTGGCACTAAACTCCAGACCCCACTTTGCAAGGGCAATCCTTCTCCATCTCTACAGGGGGGCCCTGGTGATTCTTCTAATTGCAGCACTTGAAATAAAATTTTGCTGTGATGGCTCTGAACCCAAACATTACATTAATAAGATCTGAAAACTCAGCATCTCTATTACATCTCCCATTTCTGTGCATAGTTCATTTCATCTGCAAATTCTTTATAGCAGCATCTGTCTTTCATTACATGATTGCATGGTATCTGGGACTGTGGAGCAGATAGGCATAAAAACACAAATGAGAAATATATTTAATTTAATTAACTTACATGTAACTTCATTGTGCTGAATGATGGTAGGGAAGCATGACCTCCAAATAAATAGTCTGCAATTTATTCATGCTGATTTTTATTCATGTCTGGTGTACTGTGGTAGTTCCTTTTTTAAGCAAAAGCATATCTTTGCCATATGAAAATCCCAATGACCTGAAAAGAGGGATTTGCCAATTGCTGTGCTCCTGTGCTGTGCAGTCTCTCCAAAAGCTTTGCAAGCACTTTTCCTATTGTCAGGGAGGGCATTTCATGTGTCGGTGAGTGAATAGTTCCTAAAAGAAGGATGCATTCTCACTCTCCGGCGGTGGATCTGGCACACATTTTCTTCAGAAAATATCAGGGCTACCTAAATGAAAGCTACTTCAAAGTTGCGTTACTGGTGTGTTCAGCTCCATCAATAAATGAACAATGGATTTTTACTAAAAGTGCCTTAAATTATATGTTATTTTGCTTACCACTTAGAAAGTAATTAAAAAGCCATTTAAATAGAAAATAAATTATATGGAAAGCATAAATTGGATTTTTATGCAACAAAATGGTTCAATAATATAATCATACATAAAGGTCATGGTAGAGAGCTCTGCTTTGTTTCTTTATGGGACTTGTGAGGTAAATTGCCCCCAGACTCTAATGAAGTGCATATACATACATTTTCCCATAACAAACTCTATTTAGCGGTCTGTCAGATATGGCTACCCTTGTGTTTGGATGCTCTGCTTATGTAAATGTCTTTCTGGTGCTGCTGCTAAAAATCTGAACACAGATGCAGTCAAGATCAGCTCTGGAGGTAGCTGTGTAAATGATGCTAGAGATTGCACCTCCTCTTTCAGGTAGGAGGCACATTTCTCATTATCATTAGTTTTTCAGCCCTCTGCTCAGCTACACGAGAACAGTGGTGGTTATTCACAGCAGGACCAGCAGGTCCCTCCCACACAGAGCCGACTGAGGCAGGTAATAACTTCTGCAGAAAACACAGAAAGCATTAACACTAATAAGCCTGTTTGCCTCAGTTATTTGCCTAACAGAAAAAAAATGTGACATGAGCAGAACAAACAGAAATTGGGATCATAGCATCCTATGCAGAGCACTGGGCATCCTTAGCATAGCACTGGGCTGAAGGCAAATCCCTCACTGCCAGCTACCTGGGAGATTTTGCAGAGAATCAGAAACTTGTGATTTGTTCTGACCCTAGATATGCCTGTTGGGGAGGCAAGCAGTCTGGAGTGAATGGAGGACTTGCACTTGGACCAGCCAAGTCCCTTTAATTTTCCTCCATTTCCTTGTCTGTAGCCATGACAGAGCCATTGGGATCTGCTGGTGAAAAGCTCCATGAGGTGCTGGTGAAAAGCTCCATGAGGACTGAGCGAGTCTGGGCTACCAATACCAGTGGCGTTCTGCATGAGTAGCTCATCCTTAGGCAGAGAGAGTGAAGAGATGCTTATGAATGGCTGAAAGTAGGAGAGCTGAGCTGGAGAACCAGAGGGACTCTCAATCCCTGCCAGGATACCCAGTTGACACTGAAGGCTGCATCAAAATACTGAGACCTTAGGAAGACCTCAAGTTTGCTCCTAAGCAGGCAGTGAGAATATGCCAAGCAGGGATGTTACCCTGTAGAGGATGGACACTTTGCTCATCTTGCAGGCTAAAAGCTTGCAGCATTATGAGTGAAGGGACATAAAGCAAAAAGGTCTGAGGATTGCCCAAGCCAGAGTCTACCAGGGAAAGCTGAATGTGCTGTGTGAGACATCAGCCAAGCCAGCACTTGGGGAAAAGCTGCAGAAAGTGAATTTCCTGATAAAGTTTTGCAAGTGTTTACTGACACCCACAGAGCATGTGTATTGTGGGAACGAAGACAGCAATGTCTTCCCTGCTAAGGGATTATGTGTGGGCACCATGGATTACATTGCAGCAAAAGATGCCTGGGTTATCAGTGTAAAACCAATTCCATGTCTTCATCCTTTTGTGCTGGATGTTGGTCCATGATAATGTCATTCCCGTGACAGTGACACCAAAAGAAAAGCCACAGATGGCTGGATATAAACAAGTGACACTCAGGACAGTGTTGCTTTCTGTCCTCATTAAGGCGTTATGTGAGATCAGCATTACTGAAGCAGCAACAGTTGCTTTATTTGGAACCTCAGTGCTGATGGATTATTTTTACCACTTTGCATTCATTTAATAGATGTGGGGCCAAAACAGAAGGGGAAGCCTTTGAAGAGTTTGAGCTCAAGGACCACAGTGCAGCAATATATGCCCCTCACACAGGGGCTGAGAGAGAAGCTGGGCAGTCTCATTGACATGCCATCTGTAGCAGAAGAGCCTGGGATGGCCACTCCAGGGAGAAAAAGAGATCTTCTCACTGAATAGACCCCAAAGAATAAAGGAAGTAACAAAAGCAAACACTTTGCACCAGACAAAGCAGGAGATATTTCAGCAAAAGGCTGGTGCTAAATATATCCCTAAATATATCCTAGCACTGGAGGCATCAGCAGGGCTCTGACAAGGGCCTTTGGATAAATATTTCACAGAATTGTGGCTGTGTAGCTCTGCCCGGGGAGCCCTTTTGGTTTTTCGCAGGAAAATGAGAGCTTAGGTGAAGTTATGCTCTATACCATAGTATATCCCCAGGTCCCCAGCATCTTTGGAAACAGCAGTAGTGGCAGCTTGCGCATCAGTGCTTTAGCAAAGCATAGGCATTGACCCGCAATGCCAGAGAGGGCAACTTCAGTCTTAGTCCTTTGTGCACAAAATGTTTTATCTTTGCTTGTGAAAAGGCATTGTTAAATGAACCTGGCCATAAATCATTTCTTGCCTCTGGTGAACAGAGGCGATTTTCAGTCTGAAAGTATGAATTTCTAATCAAAAAGAAGGCTAGTTGGGAAGAGTTTCCAGCACACTCTCTGGAGGTTTCGATGAAAGTACTGGGGAGTAACATGCAGAGTTGGAGATTGTTATGAAGTACTGTGACTTAAAAAAACCCTAGCAACATAAACAAGCAAAATCCTGTCAAAATCACAGAAAAAAAATATAGTTCTTATCAGAACAAAAAATGATGCTGTATAAGATAATTGAGATTGTTAACACAAGGTAGCTGACATTGCATGTTCCCCACCTCTTTTCACAAGCGAAGGGCGTGTTCTTGGTGATCAGCTAACAAGCACCCAGCTGGGTAATTTTCAGATATGCCATGTAAGTATGCATGCTTTAGGGATGGAAATATTTAACAGAAGGAGAAGGGGTGTTTTCTATTAGTTTCGCAGGAACGCTAATGTTGAAGAAGTTCATCTGGCAAAAATGCAAGACTGGCAAGTAGAGATACTGAGTGTGGTACCATTGGGAATATTTTTAACCTTTTTTTTTTTTCTTAGGGAAAAGTAGGCTTGACTTTTTTTGGGGAAAGGGCATTAATCCCCAAAAGAGCTACTAGCTTTTATAGCAGTCAGGGTACATCCGAAATAGTAATGCCTGACTTCACAGTTTGGTTGCCGGGGATTTAATATGTGACATAACATTACTATGGATATATCAACACTCATCCTATCATTCCTCTGTTACTGTTAAGTAAGGAAGGTACCAAAATAATATGTCTCGTAAAAATAGCATGGAGTCTGTCTCCAATATGTATTTATCACTGTTACTGAGCAAAGCTTCACTAGTAAAGCATGGATTATCACCTACTGATACTTGATTCACACAGATAAAGATACAGTTATGACACTTTTTTCTAAATGGCAGCTTTGCACAATGTCCCCATTAACAAAATTATGCAGTACAATCTGTGTTGCTAATATAGCATATATGTCATTATATATGGTGTCTACATATGATGAGTATTGAAAATACAGGGTACCAAGCTATCTGCAGCTGCAGAGGTGCACTGGATTTGGTCCAAATGCTCCAAAGAGCCTGACTAAGCACTGGGAGTCTAAATGAGTGAATGCACTTGCCAGCTGTAAGTGAAACCAAAAAGAGGCAGTAATGGCTCTCCTCCAGGCAAAGTGAGAGCAAGAATGGCTCCAAATTGGAGCATGTTCGTTGTGTGGCATTGCTAGCTTTTGGGCAGGGTCATGTCACAGGAGATTGTGGCTGGAGGGCAGACTTAATCTGCATGGAAGGAGGCCCCTGGAAGCACAAGAGAAGTGAAAGGAAGAGACAATGCATGTGAGTACAGGAGGGAAAGAGAGAGCTCAGGATCTTGGAAGGCCCCCAAAAGAGAGTTCAATAATTAATAATTAATTATTAATTTTTAATGATAATTAATATTGGGAACAAACAGGAGGAATTGGAGCTCTGTGTCTGGTCTGAAAGTCGTGATACCACAGGAAATCTGAAACATGGTGGGACAACTCACATGACTGGAGGATCACAATGGATGGCTATAAGCTGTTTTGTAAAATTGGCAGGGAAGAAGAGGAGGAGTCATGCTCTGTGTTAAGGAGAACTTTGAATGTATAGAAATTAACTATGGCAATTGTGGAAACCCTACTGAATGCTTCTGGGTCAAGATTCAAGGAAGATCTTGCAATAACATTTTCTACCAATCTCCAAACCAAGATGATAAGGCCAACAAAGTAATATTTGGGTCACTTAAGCAAGGTTTGGGTCAGCAGAATCTGGTTCTTATGGGTGACTTCAACTACCCAGATGTTTGTGGGAACAACAATGTTGCAGCTCACATATAATCCATGAAGTTCCTGGAATGCGTACAGGACTGCTTCCATCAGACAAACGTTAGATGTGCCAATGGGGAATGAGGCACTGCTGGACTTGCTACTCACAAACCAAGAAAACCTGCTTTGTAATATCTCACTTAGGGATAGCCTTGGCTGCAGTGATCACAACATTTTGGAGCTTGGGATTTGTCTGAGCATGATGAAGGTTAGTACTAAAACAAAGGCTTTAGATTTTTGAAGAGCAAACTTCAGCTTGCTCTGAGCTCAGTTGGGAAGGATTCCATGGGAAGCTTCCATGGAGGGTAAAGGAACTAGTGAGTGCTGGGAGATTTTCAAGAACACTCTCCTGGAAGCACAAAACCAGTTAATCCTTTTTCAAACTTCTGACGCACCACAAGTGGGGTCCCCAGTGATCAATATTGGGCCCAAAGCTATTTAACAACTTCGTAAGCCATCTTGTCTAGACAGTGCTTTTGCCAAGAAATGTTGGACTAGACAACCCTTAAGATCCCTTCCAACCTGGCATTTTGTGATTCTATGAATATTGTCTATGTATTCACTCCCATTTTTTTTGTAGGCCTCTGGCAAGTTGAACATATGTAACAATATTTATTTCCATCATAGCCATTGGGCTTGAGTTACTTAATTTTCCATTAGAACAACATCATGCTGCATGTATTTTATTCAGATTTGACATAGAGGATTCAAATATTCAAACAGTAAAAATAGGCAGGCTTGTAAAATGCACTTTGAGACAATCTCTTCTTTTTTTGTCTGGTTTCCAAGGGAAATAACACCTGTGCAACCACATTGTCTGCATGTATCTGTCTGCCCCTCTGCCTGTCTGTTTAAGATCTGAGGCCATTCACAGGTGCCAACAAAATCTGGGAGAGGTGTAGAGGCACCAAAAAATATGTTTCATGAACACCAGTGTCTAGGAGGAGAAGGCTTTATGTCAGTGAATGAGAAAGGCTTTAACCATGGTGTAGTGCAGTGGAATGCTCCAGACTCAGCTTACAAAGCAAGGCACTACTACAGTAGAGTGAATACACAGGATAAGCAGCTGTGAAAACCCCACTGAAAGCCAATGTTTTAATCAGAGCTTGAACCTCAATAGATGTAAATCAGCCAGAGGACAAAAGTCTATAGGAAACAGATTTTCATAAAACTACCTGAATAATACAAGGCTGACATATACTGGGTAACCAGGCATTGGCTGTGTTTTTGTTTTCATTCGGTTCAAAATTTTATCCAAGCTGTTTGGTCACAAAGAGATAAGGCATTAGCACAACCTATCACAAGCTTTGTTCATTTAGGTTATGTAGGAATGTGCATGAGATCTTGGTTACAGCAGCTGTTTGTGCCTTTTTTCTTCTGTGTTTGTAGCAGGAGGAACCAACTCTCTGGGGACCTAGGATGACCTCACAAAACTGGTTTTAGTTTTGGTTTTGAGCCAAAATTCTGGTTTCCAGCCCTGGAGGAACTTGGTAATATTCCCTGCTCAATTTTCTAATAAAGGGAGTAAAAATAACGTTTCTATATTGTCAGCAGGAAGCTGAAAGCACCTGAGGAGTTGGGGAAGAGCTGAAGGATCACTTCGCCACAGGACCAGTCAGTTTTCTGCATACAAATCATGCAGTATGGGGAAGGACATGGAATAGGACTGAAGTTCAGCATGTGTGTAGCTGTTGAAAAAAATCTGTGAATGAGATGCAGTACTTAGGGCCAAGGATACAAGCAGATATCTTTGCCCTGAATTCCTCTACAATTTTGTCCAGTCAAAAGTTTAAATTCATTGCCAGAGGGGAAGCTAGAGATTGCTATATTCAGCTCCTGTTTCTGTTTTTATCCATCCCATCAAGCCAGGAGAGAACACTGAGGATAACGCCAATGTGCAATTGTGAAGTTGCACAACTGAAATTGCGCTTGTTGCTTTTCCTTAAGTAAGATTTGCCTTTCAGATGTTTAAACACATCTGGACTTGGTCATGACTGAATAAGCTGGGGCTAAGTCAGGTAACCATGTTGTATTTTACATCTCTTTTTCTAAGACTTTTTTTTAGGTGTTATCTTGTGCTTTGCCCGTTCATTATATGATGCTTCAGATCACGTGCCTCTATGCAGTGCTGGCTTGTAAGTTAAGCGTTTTGCTCTTCTTCACCCCACTCCCAAATGTTTTGCCAGCAGCCACTACAAAGTTAAGCTTTTTGACAATACCCAGTCACTCCGTGTGAATGAGAAAAATTTAGCTTGGGCTCTAAAGTTCTGCCACCCACAGACATTTTGCCACCCGCAGACATTGTACCACCCACAGACGTGTTGCTATAACCTTCTCTTCTTCCCTTTCTTTTCCTTCCCCCTTTCAGTATGCACTAAGACCATCAGCCCTCCATGAGAGGGGCTCCCTACTAGCCCCTCTGTCCTGCAGTCCTCCCCCCTTGCTTGTCCCCACTGGATGGCTGTGGGAAAGTGTTATGCCCCTGCCACTTTCCATGGGAAGCAAGGCACACAGAGCATGTCTGGGACCGAAATCATGTTTATCTGGGTCACAACCTAAAACCAAGTTGGGACCTGATAGATATATTCATCTGACCTGGCAACTGGGAAGTGCACCTGGGGTCTACTGCTTCAAGGCATCCCAAAATGTTGTCAAGAGGATATCTTAAGAAACTCTGAAATAAATTTAGTGGTGAATGGAAGCACTTAACAGTTGCTCTGCTATCACAATTCAAATAACAATTGGTATGGTAGGTAACATATCTTTTCAAACAGATTTAAATGCTCCCCTAAGAAAAATATTCAGATAAAATGGAGGAAATTCTGAAAATAAGAAACCAAAATCCAAGAAGTGAAGTGAAGGGCATGTGTAGAAAACTTGAGAATACAAAATATGTGCTGATATTACAGCTGGTGGAACAATGACCAAGGCAAATCCTGGTAATTGTCCACAGCAATATGAGAGTGTAAACAGTCAAGGGAGAGAGAGACAGGGAGAAATTTATTTAGCCTGGCAGTCAACAATGATTTGGGGTTGTGGTGCCACAAAAAAATAAAGCAGTGCCAAAGCCCCAGCAGTGTGTACATGCTCAGTCACGCAGAAATCGCCTCTCTGGGTCAACTGCTCAGAGGAGAGATCTCCTGTTGTGCAGGGACAGCTGCTGCACCAGTACAAGGGAGGTGCAGGAGCCACAGCCACTAAAGCTCTGCACTGCGTTTTTGCCTCCCAGACAGGATTGGGAAAGTGGAGTCCATTGTTCCCGGTCTTTAGGCATTGTTTTACTCTGTCACTTCATTTCCATAATGCTCCCTGGCCTCCCAGTAGCCCAAATTGATTTGATGAATATGGTTTTGTGTGGTTTAGGATTCATTATTCCCCATGTCCCACTCTCTCAGTTTTGTATTAGGCAATCTTGGTCCCTGTGCAAAAAGATCATGCTGGAGCCTTAATTAAAAACTGTGGGCACAAAATAAAAGCATTTTCCTTTACTCCTTTGTGTGCGATCCCCATACTGCTGTCTGTTCTTGTGTCCCAGCTGAAAATGAACAGGAAGGAAGAAGACATCACAGCCGGTAGCTTTGGGGTAGGCAATAGCATGACTTGGGAGGATGGGGGAGGAGACTCCTTTATATCTAGAAAAAATGGACCCATGAAAATAAAAAACTCAGAGTGGGGAGGGTAAGAGAGAGTGAACAAGCTCTTTCTTCTCCATCCTCCCATCCCCAGACATGTCTGTTTCTCTGCATTATCATTGCATTTGGAATGCTTGATGCAGAAGGGTTACTAATCTTCTCTTCAGAAGCTCCTTGGTGCACTTGCTAGGTGGTTGCCTAGATATTTTTCAAAGGCTGGACTCAGCTTTCACTTTGTAGGCTCTTGGTAGTCAGGGAAGGGTGAGGAATCACAGACAGGAGCCACAAAGAAAGGTACAGTATTTTCTGGGAACTTTTACTTTGTTGAAGCTGAGGTACAGCATGCCTATATGAGGCAACTTTGATTTTTAGATGACATAGCAAAGTTGTGGAATCACAAAAATATTACAGGATATCATAAAATATTTGGTGGCTTTCCCCATCTTCCTGCCAGCAGCACAGGCCAACTCAGCCAATGGTCCTTCTAGTTGCTTTATTTACCTCAAAGATGGGAATTCCTCTTCACCTGGGCACTCTTCAGAGATTGTGCCCTTAAGAATATTTTTTTCTGTCATTAAACTTCTGTGTTTTTTTCCTCTTCCTCACCATCCCTTATCCCAGACTAGTAATTCCTTTACCTCTGTTCAAGTCTGGCAGCACTATCGTCCTTCACCCATACCAGTGTGGTGATCCAGAAGACATTTTGTCAACCTCAGTGATGCTGTTTGTTAGGTTCACCCTTTGTTCAGCAGTACATCGTATTTAAGACCACACGGTCTCCCATTTAAATATTTGCAGGTGCTCCTTCAGAGTCAGCAAGAATGATATATTTACTTCCTCCTAATAAGTCACTTGCTATAGCTCATTAATCACTGTTATTACCCTTTCAATGCATTTAGTGAAAGCAGCAATACGATATTTGAGTACTTCTGGAAATAAGACGACTCATTAATTGAAGCAGTGTCTAAACCCACTTTTATTTTGCTATTCATTAACAAATCCACAAGTAGGATTTGACACACAAGAATCTTTGCAGAATTCAGCAGAACTGTGAATATTTATGTAAATAAATGATAATTTTCAAAATAGCATTATGAATAAGAGGTCATATTTGCACAAAAGGTTTGTCTGACCACTGTGTGTTTTTGTATCTGTTTAATCTGTTCAAGAAATATTCTAAAAAATCTTCTCTAGGGTTATTAGCCTTGCTGCTTCCACAGAAGATATATGTACGAACTATTTTTCCAAGCAAGTAAAATGTGTGTATCCAAATTCTTTTTGCAATAATTTCAAGTGATGCATAAATTCATAACAAACATCATTTAAAAATGCAAATAAAGACACTAGTGCTTTAGATAGAAAGGTCACATTACTAACTTTATTAACTTGTTTTTCAGTTCTTCTATGTAAAAGTGTTATTTATCCCGGGTGACTTCTCCTTTATAGAGATATAGAAGAAATTCTGTCTCTTCCTTACTCAGGAATGTTTTGTCTCAGTTGGTGGCCATAAATATGCATTCATAATTGAGTACAACAACTGCCTACTAAAATCTGTCCCCTCTGTTCAGTATTTGACACTAATGCTTCGCTGAATTATTCTTTCACACGTACAATGTGATCTTGACCCTATTTGTGTAAAGCATTCTCAGACAGACCATATGCATCACTCATCACCTCATTTTTCTTTTCCTCCCGTGGGTTAGTTTCAGTCTTGATGAATAAAAGGTGGACTTATTAGAAAGGGTGAGGAGATCCTTGCAGGATTCTGCCCCTCTTCCCATGTTAAAATGTCAACACATACTGTATTTTAGTGCAAACTACAATCCTAAGGTTGGGGACTGGGAGACAGCGGGTTGTGAGGAAAGAGAGCCTCCTATAATACTTGCTTGTTGTGAGTCCCAGCAACCCAAGCAATTTCAGGTTTTCAAAACTAGTCCTCGCATCACACTCAACCTGAGACCCTAGCAGAGCTTCACTCTGGCTTTTGGGGGAACATTTCAACCACCCATGTCCAAATAGCTCCATGCTGGTCCTGGATGTACCAGAGAGCCTAGGTGTTTAATGGGTCTCATGCTGAAAAACCTGGGCTATAGATGTTTTGTTTCTCTTCCCTTCATTCACTTTGAGTCTACACCCACTTCAGAGGTATTGTAGAACAACTTCAATAAAAAAAGGTATTACTTTGACCACATGATGGTAGGCTCAGATCTTTGTATGCTAACACAGCTTCTTTCGTTCATCTGTGATCCTTCAGTCACCATATCATTGCTTCCTGGGAAATATTCTGTGGCACAAATCTACTCCTCAGTGCATGTTGGTATCACTGCATCAGCTCTGCTACACAGGTAAAGCAACAAGAGAAAGAAAGAAAAGGAAGAGAAATAAGATTACGGTTAATAAGTTTCAGCAAATGACAGGAAAGCTGAAACCTTAACTTCGGCTCGAAGATCTGAAAGGACTATTTCAGCAGTGGCAGCATCTTCTGTTCTGTATTCTGTGTACAACACAGGACCATAGGATAATTGAGGTTAGAAAATTATTCAGGATCATAGAGTTCAACCATTAAGCCAGCACTGCCAATTCCACCGTTAAACTATGTCCCTAAGCACCACATTTACACATCTCTCAAATACCTCCAGACATGGGGACTCAACCACTTCACTGGGCAGCCTATTCCTGTTCAGAGCTCTGCTTTCCCGCATCTAAGTACATGTACTTCTCTTCTGTACCACAGATTACATGATACTTAAAATTGTTATGGAGAGGAGGGAAAAACGAAACACCAGCCTGCAACAGAGATGTTCTTTTCAGTCCATGTTAATGTGTGTACAGGAAAAGTGAATTCAGCTTTCTGACCTCAATGGGCACATCTGTGTAGTAAGGACATAATGCTGCAAAAACCAAGCACATTTTTGAAACACAGTCTCTAACTCCCACTTCCTCCCTTTGCCCCATGGGAACCAGGCATCTGCAGTGGTGATGAGGAATTGAAAAAGGTCGTTTCTGTGTAGGAAAGTATGTATGTAGGTTAAACTGATGCTCACATGGTGGCTGTCCTGCTCTCAGTGCCCACTGCACCTCCTTTCTCCCTCTGCGCTCTAGCAGACATGAGGCAACACTGTGCTACAAACCTTGCAGGAGCAGCTCACACAGCTCTGGTAACATTGACTAATCCTGGGTTATGCTGCAGCCATCAACCTCCATAGGTAGGAGAGCTGGCCATGGAGTCATATTGCCTGTCTCCTGGCCAGTTTTTCCACAATTTCTCTACACCTTTGAGGAATGTGGATTTTTTGTGGAAACATCCCACAGCATCACCTGTCCCCTCTAGAACATACTGTGGCATTGGATTGGTTTGCTTTAATTCACCTGAGTGTGCTAATGGCAGGTATTGAGGTAGAATAACATTAAAATACCTTTAGCAGTAGCGACTACACTGGAAACAATAACCTTTGCCTAAGAAAGGCAACATCTATGAAACTGGACTTGGAAAACCTGGTTTTTTGGTCTAAAATATTTTTTATGATTGCATGTATGCTGAGTTGCCTCTTTAAAGTCATGTGCAGATCATTTAAATCCCATGCTAACTTGCATTGGTATTCCATTCAAAACATTTCTATACACCAGGTGTTACTCCATGCTTACTATAGATATCTTAAATGCTTCTTAGAGGTAGGAAATGTTCTGTCAAATACCACTGTGGTAATTATTTGCAAATGTTCACTGGCAAAAAGTAATTAGCAGCTAATTATTAGGAAATAGAGGTAATCAGGCCCTGCAAAAATTCCTCCACTGGGAGGAAAGACTGGAAAAAGGAGATGCAGAAAATCACTTTTACAGAAGCTTAAAAATATAAGAGTTGATTCACATAGAAAAATGATCCAGCACAGCAAACTGAGGCTGCAGATATCTTTGAGGGATGCTGCAGCCTCAGCAACAACCTCCTTCAATCATAAGGTGTCTAGGGAAGGTTGTGATTAGCAGGTTTAGAAGAGCAATCAATTGACAGGGAAGAAAGCAGGCAGGAGCATACATAAGTAACCACTGCTGCTCCCATACAATTGTAAATATAAGGCATGGAGGGATATCAGGGCTCCCATGTACTACTCACAAAAACTGGAGGGAGAGCACTAGAATGCAATTGCAAAATTAACAGCTCTTTTAGAAAGGCCACGGAGATTTAACCTTTCATGGCTGAAAGGCTGGACTTTCAATGCGGAGGATATCTTCCCAAGTCAGTATATCTTCATTCATCCTCAGGGCAGCATAAACAAGGAACTCCTGTTTCCGACACAGCCCTGTGTCACACGCAGAGCAGCTGATGGAACAAAGAACCACATTTGTACATGATCAGAGTAACACCCTTGAATACGCATTGCTGCTGGAGCCTGGTGCTGCTGGAGAGGTACTGCTCTATGTCCACAGGAAAAATCACCCTCTCTTCACACCCTGTGGTGCATCCAGCCTCAACATTGATATTTTGGTTTAGAAAAATATACAAGATTGCAAGGATGCAAGTGGAAAGGAAATATATTGCATGTGAAGTTAATGGATTGCTTCATACTTCACTCAACATTAAAAGGCTGATCGTTCTTTTTTCAGTCAAGTGCAAGAACTCTTACTTTGCCACCTGCTATTCTACTTTCACCCATGCCAGATACCACTTCTGATGCCCAATTACCCCATTCCCTGTTGTAATACTTGGGGCTGGTTTACTTTTTATGAAACAGAGAAGTTAACTCTGTGTTGGGACAGCTGGTACATAGCTGTCAGTTCCTTTTTATTATCAGCAGCACCCAACTGGGTGTCTGGAATTCACAGACACTGGGGGAGAATCATGTTTGCTTGAATTCTAAAAGCAGGTTGCTTGCTGGGAATGAATGCTCTGCAACAGTTGCTCAACTTTGCCTCTCTGAAAGCAAAATTAATCCCAGAGGCTGCTAAAAGCAGGAGAGAAATCAAAGTGCTCCTTGCCCATCAATTCAGAATCTGGTTAGTGCTTGGGAGTTTTGCTTTTGCTGCAAAATAATCTGCATATTAAATATTCTTTTTAATGATTAATATCCATAACAAAATGAAAGCTAAAGGGAAAGCCCAAACTCTCATTTCTCGAAAATCAGTACCCATGGCCACTAGTTCCTTCTGAAGTAAATAATTATGCAGCTCTAGCAGCTTTAGGATTTACATTAATTTTGGATGAGAATCTATCGCTGGGCACTTCAAAGTTAGATCATAAACGGTGTTCTGTTTGCCATATGTCAAATGAACAACCCTTGCTTAATCCATAGTCCAAATATTAGGATTGATGCAGTGGCACTGCTGCCTTGAACAAGAAAATTTGCTGAATTTCTCCTTGTGGGGGCTTGCAGCTGGTGTCTATGACAAGAGTTTTAAGTGCTTCCCTCCTTAATCCAAATTACCAAATGACTTGGAGAAGTCCTTTACTCACTGGCCTCTTAATTCCCCTTTGCTGAACTAAGCTTGCCGTCTGTGACAGATGAAGACATTTTCCTTCTGGGACTTCAGGCTGCTCTTAACACAAGGCTCCACTTCTCTTCATTTCAGCCTCACTTTGAAATAAGCTTGTTTTCCATATTGCCCACACAGGAAACAGTGTGTCAGGCATCCTGGTGGAGACCTCCTCAGACATCTTACTTTTTCCTTTATTTTAGGTTGTATCTGTTTGCTTTGTTTTGCTTTGCTTTATTCTTAGACCACAAAAAATAGCTTAGGCTTGCTAGGTTGTCATTTCATTCACATTTCTTAGAAGTCTGAGCTATTTCCCACCTACCTAAAGTCATGACCATGCTCCAGTTGTTAAACCTGGGCTACGTCTTTCTCATAATGACTGAGAAATCTCTGCCTGCTCAATATTTCCTGTGCATTGAGTTTTAATAATATGCTGAGCTAACTACCACTCAAAAGTATAACGAAACCGGGAGCTTAAATAGGTAGCTCTAGATGCTTGAAAAACAAATGTATTGTAAAATATCATTTACATATAAACTAAACTAATCCACAAACCAAGAAAATTACTTTTATGCATAAAAGTGAATAAGAGTCTTGTGATAAAATATCTAAGAATGTGAAAAACGAGGACACAAACCAGAAATGCAGGCCTCCTACCATGGGTTTTGTAAATTTTTAGGGTGAAAATACACAATCTTATATTTGGAACAGGTTCTAAATGCACAGAAACTGTTCTCAGTTCTAGTCCTTCTGAGTTTGAAGGCATTCTTCCAAAATCAAATAAACCCGAAAAAGACCTCTTGGGATTTCTTTTTAAGCTTTCCTAAATGGTTTATATGTTCCCATACTTCTTATCTTCTGAGTCTAGCAAGCGCACCTGGGCCCAAGTCTGAACCTCAGAACTGACTTTCTGGAGACAAACCGTGACCCTGAATTCACACACAATTTCATAAGTACCTCCATTTCTAAAATATCAAACCTATGTAAATTACCTTTTTTTTTTCCTTTTTTGTACCTTCTTTGTATCGAATTACCTACTTACTTGTACAACAAATACCCTGAAATAAAAGGTTCAAGGTGACTCTGAATTTATCTTCAGCTTCCAAGAGCAGAGACGTGTAGGAAGAAGCCAACAAAAAACTGTTTGTACTGCCATATATAACACAGTTGAAATCAAGAGAAAGGATCACTAAATCCTCTGTAATACCGGGCATATAAAATCTTACCTCCCTCAAAATCCACTCATGGAGCTTACCTGTGGAGCCTGATTAAACCAAGCAGACTGACTCAGTCTTTTCTAGCTACATGAATTCTGTGCTACTGTGTTATTCTCCACAGCAGTGGTACAGAACAGAAGCAAAGCTCGCTTTGTCAAAGAGCTAATCCAAGGCATCCAAGCAGGATGCTTTTTGCATCCAGCATTTTGGAGTCCATGTCAAAGCACTGCAATGCTTCTGCCACAATGTGCTTGTCCCAGTAAATGCCACATCATTCAATGGCACCTCTTCAGCTTGGTTATGGATCAATTTCTGTGGTGCTAGGTCCCTGTGAGGGTGTGCACTCTCTTGCAACTGTGGGAGCACTTCATGGTATTGATGGAGCTTCACAAGTTTGAGTCACTCCGAGCCCTGAGGATACAAACAGGGAATGTCTTCATAGGGGAAAATACTATGTGAAGAAACACTTCTACAGCTTCTGCTGAAGAACACGTCCCATGGTGGATGCCTCATTTTGAAATAGATGATTTTATTATAACTGTTCTTATAGATTATGCATAATTACTCTGGTTCCAGTCAGAACCAGGTCAGAGTGAATGAAAACCAACCTATTCCAAAGACAAGTGTCCACTCAGTTTCATGACCACCCTTCTATTTGAAACACATAGGACAGATTAATGCCCCAGGAGGGACAAGCCTGGACTTTACAAGACAGCCTGATTGTGGGAAAGGCCTCATCTCTGGTGTTCCTGGGGCAATGAAGCAAACCAGATGTTTGCCACAAGGACAGCTTGTGGCCAGATGGAAAAGGAGCTGATGATGCACCAGCTTGCGATCGCCCCTTCCAATCTGGAATGAAGTATGATGGTTTCTGGAATGGATAACCAGGAAAACACTCAGCCCACTGCCTCCTCCTGTTTTGCTCATCCCAGCACAGCCAAGGTGATCCTTGGTGGCAAAAAGGCGATTCAGACCCTTCTACCCAACTGAGTCAAGGCAATTCATAGCAAACACAAAAGCACATGATGACATTGGTGAAAAGCGATCAGTGGGTACTTATTTTAGAACACAGAAAGCACGTCACGCCTTAGGCAAAGTGTCATTTAAGAAGAAATAAGTCCATGAGATTTCACTTTCTGTCGCAACATGAGCAGCAGCTCTGTAATGTACAGTCAGCTTTCCCATATATTTAGAAATAACATCTTCTTATGGTAAGTAGTACCAAATGCAGACAACTCTTATACTAAATTGTGTCTGCCTGAAAAGGAGAGTTATTATGGTGCAGCACAAAAGATTTATTACATGGTGGCTTTTTTCCTGAAATTAACAGCTGTCTTTTGTTGTAATCATTGTGTATAGAAGGAAAATAAAGTCATAAGACACTGAGCACTTCTAACTCTTAAGGGCATTTCGCGTTGCCAAGGAGAAAACCTAAAGTTTGCACAACAGCTAAAAACAGAGCAGCCTTAATTTTGCAAGTATGTAGTAATTTCACTGAGGCTGAAAACAAAAGGAAGCCTCCCCTCAGTTCCAGCAGAAATCAATTTTGTGTGACTTTTTGGCACACAAACGCAAGGAGAAATAGTAAGGTACTTTTCAACTAGCGTGCATCCACTTCCTTCTCTGAGGTAGCAATAATAATTGTTGAAATCCATCTTTAAAAACAGGAAGCTTTATCATTATGGCTTTCTAGCAACCTCACCCTTTCTTGTGAACCCCACCCTGGCTACAAATCATCTGCTTTGATTCAAGCACAACTACTATAAGACTGAAGCACAGGTATTTCCTATTTTGCTTTAAAGCACATACAGCATGTACTTTGAAACAGCCCGGCTCAGAGTGATTCATCCAGTCTCAAGCAGGAGCACTGCTTAATAGGGCTTTACACAGGAGACCCGCATGTTTATATCATGCTTTTGTTTATGTTTTATTTCCGTAGAGTAGAGGGAATGAAGAGAGATCTCTTGTGCTCAGAAAACATTATCTGAGAGGAAAGAGCAGGAAAATACCGAGGATGAATTTCAGGGACCACGGCACAGATGCTGGTTTTTGATGGATCATCAACAAGTAAACACCTCTCCTGGCAGTACTTGTGAAAAAGGACTCTCTACATAGAAGCACAGCAGACTTGACACTGCAGTGATGTTTTCAGATTTCAATCCCTTTGCGAATGGATCCTTGACAGCCTGTTCGGTGTTGGACACGTACATGCTTGTTGGTGCCAGCCATTTCCTCCACAGCAGAGGAGATGCTGGCCAAGACTGCTGCCCACCCAGCACCACTCTGCAGTGTGGCAGGCTGGAGCTCACTGGGGAGGGCCACCAAAACTGCCAGTCCTACTCTGTGTTTCTGCAGCAGAAATATCCTCTGCACTGCCCCAGGCATTGCGCCACCCTTATGGGGGAAAACCCCTCCGACTCCCCACTCCCCAGGCATGCTGGTGCCCAGGTGTGGAACCCCTGGGCCATGTCAGCCTGGGAGACCACTGTCATCACCTTTGCCTCAAGCTTTTGGCTTTTGCTGGCTGTGAAGCAATCCTGGGATGATGATAATAGAGAAAAGGACATTGGCTTGGATGGAAAACACTGCTGAGACTGCTTTATATCCCCAGAAGAGCTTGCTGAATGCCACTCTAAACCAACCCAGGGACTGGACATTTAAATGGCTAACAAAAAGAGCTATCACAAAATATTTTGGGAGGATGGTACACCAGATCATTGTAGTTTTACAGCCATCTCTAGTTCCAGTAGAGAACAGTGTATCTGACACTACTTCTTGCAGGGGTTTTACGGCTTTCCTCAAGAAGGTGGGAGACAAGTAATGGAACATGGTCTGAGAATTTAGTTTCCATGTTGCCTTTGCCACCTGGACAATCCTAAACCCCTTGTTTATCTTTCCTTTCTGTTTCTCCTACCCCTAGTGTAGTGGTCATCCAGAGGGTCACTGCGCAGAGATTCAAGGGTCCAAGTGAGCGAGCTCCATGCGTGGTACATGTATTAGCTGGGTCATATTGAGGACAATGTGCCTAAAGATTAGGAGCCCTGGTTTCCCATTACTGCACTGGTGGCACAGTCTTTGTACCACTGCCTGCTCCATGTCATTGTGTCTTTGTGGCATGTCTGCCCTGCACAGACATCAGCTGAGCTAGCTACAGAGCAAGATGCCAGGGCTGTGCTGGAAGTAACTGGTCTGCCATGGTAAAAGCTGCTGTTAAAATTACAGCCAGTTCCTGAAACAGCTGATAAGACATCCTCCATCAAGCTTCACTCACTGGCATTGCTGCTGCTGTCTCTTAGGGGCATCTGTGTCCCTCTTCCCATCCCACTGCCTGTAGACCCTGTGCCCCTGCCCTTGGCATCCTTCAAGAGGTCCCAGCAGCATCTCCAGTAAAGCACATGTGTCCTAACTTTCCAGGCTTCCTGAGCATCTCCACAGAGCCGTGCATGGAATGGGCTTGCTCATGTCTCCTGTGTGCCTCACCATATCCAGAAGTGTCTGGGGAGCAGCTAAGGAAGTGACAAGGGCTGGCTGCAATTATAGCCTGTGTCCTGGCAGTGAACTGGATGGTCAGGAACTGCAAAAGACTTCTGTGGTCTAAAGCAGCATTTTCAGTACCTTTTATTCTCTGGGGTTTGTTTTGCTTTGGACAAACCAGAGATCACTGATAATAGATGAGAAAAGGGGAGAGGAGGGTTTCTCATTTGCAAACACAACACTGCTTCTGCCAGAGGAGATTTTGCAAATCCTCTGCAGGCAGAAGCTCACCAAGGAAAATGCACCAGGCTTTACACCCACAGTACCTGCGTGGTGATGCCCAGCCAGCTGACAGGAATGGGCTCTCTTGAGGTTTGTTTCTGCTTACTGTCACCAGGAGGTTTTGGAAACAGAAAGCATTTCAGAAGGGAAAGGAAGAAAACGACTCTACAGAATGGGAAGTAAAATTAGGAACAAGCCAGCTGGGCCAGGAGTCTAAATTCTTTCCCAAAATGCCTTCCCAGTCTGTGACCTCTCATTGTTTGATTATCATTAGAGAAGTCTGAAGAGTGTACTCACTGATTCCTGAACAAATGCTAACCTGTAAAATGGGACATACTTGTATACGTTACATTTTTACTGGTGCATATGGGGCCTGAGCACTCTCATAACATGTTCTGAGACAAATGTGAAGAGCCAAAACAGCTGAAACACTGCTTATAGCGACAGATCAACCAAGACAGTGCAGGTTAAATGTTGCTTGTTACCGGTATTTTTTTAGTATTCCTGCTTATTATATATTTAATGGATGTAGTGCCCAGCAATCTTATCTGTTGTTTCTGCTAGGCATGGCTCTAACCAGAGAGCTTACTGAAGGCTTTTCCTGGTCATATTAAGAAGCAGCTGTGCAGAAGATGGACATGGATGATCACACGAGAGCAAATGAGGCAACACTCAACAGCACAGCAAGATGAAAGTATCACTTCCTTGTTGCAGTTCGGGGTTTTGTAGACAACACAGCAAAGGTCATTTTTAAGAGCACATTTGAAGAGCTGCTTTAGCAGCAGCCTGCTTCTAGAGAGCAGTGGACTCTGTAAATACACCCCAACTCTGAAAGGGAGTGTGGCAGGCTGGTGGGCCTAGGATAGATCAGATGGGGCTCGGGTGGCAAAGATGTGCAGCACTTGTTTATGTAGTCACACCAGGGTGCAAGTGGTAGGATGTAAACAAAACAGTGTACCAGGAAAAAAGCAGACCATGGTAAAATCTGATAAGAGAGGAGGAAGAAGGGGCTGCAGGGGCTGTGCCCCTAAAGCAGATGTGTAGGGCAGCTGGTGACAGTTTGGGAGGGAGAAGCAACAAGGGATAAACAGCTTCTTTCCTCCCCAGCCCTTGCGGTATACAGTGATGATTAAGATCTGAAATTATTTATATTGACTGCAGCTATTGCTGTCTCACTTATCCCAGCTCTTCACAGTGTAACCCCCTACTCACACTCTAGCCATCACTCTGCTCTTATTGATCATGATTCTGCACAAGGAACAGGCTGACTTTCCTTCCTACCCACACACTTGTCAGGCTTTTTGTGTACAATAGTGATTCTTAAATACTTGGGAGCTGAATTTCTTGCTCTGAAATCTTCCAAATCACTCTTAACATTATTCTTTCTTTCTTCCCTGCAAAGCTCTCAAGAAAGTCACATGTAAAGCTAGGTTTATTGTAGCTGGTGCAGAAATTAGAACTTCACATGTAGTATGAAGCTTATGTCTCAGCCAAGTTTTCCATTTCCTCATGCATCAGAGGTGCGCATGCACAAATCCTGGCTTTACACACTAGGTGTTGTTCATGTGACAGTTAGGCACATGCAAAATTGCAATTCTGTCTTAGAAGCAGGATCCAAACAAGCAGTGCTAGTGGCAATTCCCTGCACTGCTGTTCTCACATGTCCTTGGCAACCTGACCCCCTGAGAACTGTCCTACTCCTAATACCGTATGTCTTTTCTATAAGAAGAAAACAATCTTCCCTTTCTTTTCCTGAGGCCAAGACCCAGACTACATGCATTTCAATCCAGGAAACCCAAGAAGGATATGATTTTTTTAAGCAGCATCAACAGGTAGTGTGTACGCAATTAAATCATTACCACAGTGTTTAAGCCAGGTTAGTAGGTTGCATAAAGGCAGTAGGCAAGAAAGAGGTAGAAAAGATACTGTTCCTTTCATTTTTTAAACTTGCCTAGAACTGTATTCCAAGCTCTTTAGGCAAACTGAGTAGTTACTGACTGTATGAGGACACCTGAAACTAAATAACGCTTTCAAATTCTGCCTGTAACACAGCCTATGTGGACCCAAGAAGAGAAGCTGTTCATGATGAGAGTGTCATTTTTGATATGGGTAGAGTTTTGCACCCCATCTGACCTGGTCCACACATGCCACTGCTGAGAATAGCAGTCTCCCTGCACCCTCCAGGTGCCTTGCTTACCCATGTAGCAAAACAAATAAAACATTCACCATACCAAAGGAAGGGGCTAGCTTAGTAGTACTCTACAGTTAGGGTGCTTGCACAAGGAAGGGAAGAAAAGGAGGAAGACTGAATCCCCTTCTTCAGCATCGGCAGGCTGTAACATGGATTTGCACCCTGCAGTCTTGCCTGCGCCTGCCTCTTTCCTTCAGATTGTACAATCTATTTAAACCGATTAACTAATGGGATACAAATTCACAATGTACCCACGTAACAATCAAGCCTGTATTAAAGAAAAACATTTTAAACTCCTTCTGTCAACAGCTTTGTCAAAGTGAGTTTGACTCCAACTCAACCAGGAGCTCTGGCCCCCTGTGCCAGGCATCCCTGCTGCTGGCAGGAGCTCTCTGCACTGCCATCCAGCCCCACCAGCTCCCCCTTCCCCTCTGCATGGTCCCTGTGGGGATGCTTCTGCAGTCGAGGGTTGATGCCGCTTTTGTAACCCCAACCTCCACTTGCCATGCCGTTTCACATGGAAGGCAAGCTTACACAAAGCCTGAGCTTCCTTCGTGTTCTCTTTCCTACAGCCATCAAAAAGGAAAGAGGTTCCAAAGGTGGGGGGAGAAAGAATGGAATCCAAATAATGGATTTTCCCTGGAAGATATCAAATTTATTCTACATTCCTCTTTTGGGGAAGAACTGGCCTATCTTATATTCCCTCAGCACTCTGATTAGGCTTTTGGTTCTGATTAAAAATAACCACAACCTAGAAGACGTTAAGATAGCTTCTAGATTTTTCTCTTTCCCTTTAAGAAGCTAGAATAGATGAAACAAAGAGTTAATGTCAGCAATTTTCCCACGTGAGTTTTATTTGATGTCCTGGTGCAGTCTGTATTTATTAATGATATTTTAATGATATTTATTGCCTGTTCTCAGTTTAGTGACTTTTTTTAGTTTTTTGTTTGATTTTTTTTTTGTTTGTTTTTAGTTTATACAAGCATGATGTAGGGATGCTAGTGTTAGAGTTCCATTTCAGTCATCTCAGTTATCCTGGAAAGGTTTCTAGCAGGCTGGATAGGAAGGAAATAGAAAGTTTAATGACATCAAGGCATGGGTTGCTGATACATGACCTCTCAATTTACAGCAACAGGTAAAAGATGTGCTTCTTCTTTAGAAGGAGAAGCATTTCTTGTTCTGAATGGTAAGAGAGGATGCAAGTGCATGTTGTTTCTTTCAGAAAAGCTTTTACTCTCACATTATCAAAAGGAGGCATGGAACTTCGGTAGAAACACTTTTGAGCACTGAAGAAATAGCCAAGTTTCAGAGTATTGCCATGTTGTTTTGAACTAAAAATTGTGTGATATTTTTGTTCCTCCAAACATTCTTTAGCATCCAAATTTGCTTTAGGTGGTTTCCCCAGGCAATCATGTAAAGAAAGAAACCCTGTACTATTCATTTATCTTTATCTTGCTTCATGCTGTGCCTGATTGCAGAGTGCTGTTCTTCATGCTTCTTCACAAAAAATGAGAACACAGAATTCTTCACTGGACAGGACAGTTCTGCAGTTGTGTTTGGTTTTGCACATTAAAATACTAGCTTAGCACAGTGTTAGTTTTGGACCTAGCAGCTAGTGTTACCATGGTGTGGGTTTGGCTGCTACATTTCCTCAGGTAAAGCACAGCTGGCAAGCCTTAGATCTTCATATCCAAAACATCCTTTTCTATAGTACGGCAACCAGAAAAAAGTTCAGGGATTAAGTTAATCCACCAGGTTTGTTGCAGTGGTTATGCTCATAACATTGCTCAGTGCTCAAGAAGAGTGAAGATCCCTGAGTGCTGGTACTGGAGGGTGGCAGCAGCAATTTTTGAAGAAGAGCAGAGGGGAAGCACACAATGAATGTGAGGAAGAAGAGAAAACAAGAGGAAGAAATATGTGAGAGTGAGGAAAGGAAAGGAGAAGCAAACAGACCAAGACAGAGAAATAACTAAAACACAGTGATGCACTGGAGCTGTGAAAGAAGAAATGGAAGTGAAAAAAGGGGTGTTTCACAGGGATACCAGCACCAGCCCAGTCAAGGTTGGTCAGTGCCTTACTCAGGCCCTATGTGATTCCCTGGCACAAGCCTGGAGGAGCAGTCTCTCTCCTGACTGCTGCTTAGGGACAGCACTGTGCCAACCAGCCACGAAAACACTCCCGGACTGCTTTCTTCAGTGAGGCACAGCAGTACTAAATAAAGCCCTCTGGAAAGGCAGGTTACCACAAAATAAGGTGGGAAATCCCTTCTGGCTCAGGGAAATAGCTGGAAGTCAAAACATGCAAAATCTCAAAGCTTCCCTGCACTGCTCTTATTCAAATCACTTCTGATTTATTTTTATGCTTAAGTAGCTTCTTGTATAGCTGCCCCAGTTGACTGAAGCTAAGAAAAAAACTGAAACAAAGGCTAGCACTTCCCTGTGGTCAGCAGCCTCCCAGTAAGCAATCAGCTTACTTGGAAAGAGAATCCTTGTGAAGTCACGGTCATCTGTTATTTTCGTTCTGCTGCATCAGCCTTTCGGGTGTCAGTGTTGAAGAGAAAAGCCAGTCTCCTGAAACAAGCTCCAGCTGGTCTGAAGTCTGAACTAACCCTACCAAAGCCCTAACAACTCATTCTCATATATTCCCTATTTGTTGACTAGTCAAGAAAAGTTCCCTTTGGTTTGTCAGATTTCAAGAATTTTCAGCCCTTGTGCTGTAAATTTGGAGGGACTTTTTTTTGTGGATGGTTTGACCTGCTGTTTTTATTTTGTTCCCGTTTCAGTCTCATGGTTACGTAGCACGGCTAGGTGGCATGGACAGGACTGCACTCCCCTGACCCGTGCATATTTCCACATTAGGCATAGGAAACTCGTAAGGGTGAAACCCTCTGCTGGAGCCTAGGCAATATGTCCTACTGTTGAGTTCTCTTACAGCTGTGGAAGTTGTTTAGTGGTACCAGTGCTGCTTATTCTGAAGTATTTGTCAAGTCATGCTGCACCAACCCAAAGGAAGAGCTGATCTGAATTTCTCTAGAAATGGTTCTCTCTGAGCAGATTCAGCTCATTTCTTTAATTTCTGCTTTGGTTTTGGTCTGGCTGGTCTCCACGCCACCACACTGCTGGGACATCCGCAATTACAACAGAGCTTTAGTTTGAAAGATGTTGGTGATTCATACGCTCTTACCACGACTCTCTGCAGCCCTCCAAGCAAGTGCTTCACTTGCAGAACAAAACCCAAACCAGAAATAGGAAGTTCATAGTCCAGGTTGCTGGTGGTGTGAAACTGAAGTAATACATTAGTAAATTAATCATGCAGTCAGCTTGCACTCATTTTGTCCTCTCAAAAAGTTTGCAATGCTGCTCTTGTTAGGCTATTCAATTCTCTTACATGGCTTCAAAGGATGGTAGCTTCACCTGTCAGTGAAGGTATAGAGCAGGATGAAGCATCAATGGCAAACACTAAACTTTTAATTCTATAACTCATTTAATGGCAAGAGTTTGACAAAGTTTAAAAAAAAACCTCTTTATGACTGAATCACAGTCTTGATTCTTACAGGCCCAGATTTTAAGCAGGCTGCTGCTTTCTCCACTACCTATTCATTTGTGTTCATTGTAGGTTATATATTTATAACCTATGTCAGAGTAGCGTCTAAGTCTACCACAAAAATTCATCCCAACCCTTCTTTTTGCAGTGACCTTTCCATGCAGATGCTCCGCAGAGAGGCTGGTCCCCAGCGAACCCGACGGGGATGAGCCAGGAAATGAAATGCTGAGAATCTCAGGCTTGTGCTGGAAGGCAGCCAGGGCACACTCCAGAAGCAGGCAGAAAGGCTTCTGCCTTGAATGTAGGTCACTGCTCACTTAAGGAAATTCACTGCTCATGTGAAGAGTGCCATGAAGCAGTGCTTTAGGGAAAGGAGGCAAACGTGTAATGCTTTCTGTGCGGTAATTACAGCGGTGCAAGGGAGAAGGCTCCCGATTACTTTGCATTTGTCTACTCCATTTTTACAACCTCTGTGGAAGCAAGGCATATGAGTGTCTGACATCACTGGAGAGATTCCTCAAGGGCACATCTCACTTGAAAGTGTAGTTTTAATACAAAATTTCTTGACATGAGTGAGGCATCCGTCTTTTGTCTTTTTAAACAGATGATACTCAAGAAGTTGCTCCAGGCTGAATTCTATTGTCAAAGTGAGGAGCTGCCTGAGAGTTAATCTCCCCATGGACTGCAGATCCCTGCCCACAGGTCTGCCCACAGCAATTAATGGGCATCTTTCCTCAGTTGTGGAATACAAACAAACACACGCATGGGTACACATGGTGGAGATCTGGCTTCTGATGGGCTCTACTAAAACCAACTGCAGAGCATGCTTACAGTTTGCATGTAACCACACAATTAAATATGCTGGGTATTGTACTCTGAAAGCAAGGAAGAGAGAACTAGTTTGGTTAAAATTAGAGCTGACAAATCTTTCGTTTTCTTTTCACTGAGTCGTCATACGCATCAGAAGAACATCTCTTTTGTGTCTCATTTAATTCCAGAGCAGTAACGTCCAGTTCTCTGCCACTCCTCCATCCCTTGTTTTGGTTCTTTATCACCAGCCACTTAATGCACTGCTCTGCTGGCCACTGTCATCACACTGTGCTGTCTTCCTGCACCTTCAAAATGCCTTAATGCATCTGAGGCATGATGATGCAAACAAAAACGTAAGTATTAAAATAGAGGTCTCAAGAGAGCTCATACTTAAAGACTTGTACTAGTGCTTCAGTTTTACAGATGAAGCAACTGAATTCTTTCAAATTGGTAATCTTCTCTGAAAGGACAGCATCTCCTGTTACTAATGATCCTGTTCCAGCCATATTCACACCATATATCCTGTCTCTGTACATTTATGTTGCATGTTTTTCTTAGTATCTGCATGTATTTCTCTCTGTTACACTAAATCTTGCAATAAAAATATCTTTTCTGTCCACCATACCGCTAACACTTCCCAGGAATACACTCCTGACAAATAATGCAGTTTGTCTGTGTGATGCTCACCAGCACTAACATTATCTCTTCACTGTAGCTTTGGGCTTGAATCAGAACTTGTCCCATGTCTTTGACACTAGTTACTGTGAAAAAAGAGCCTTCTATCTGCCAGCAGAACAGGGGCTGTAAAAGGAAGGGATGTTGCTTGGCAGACTAAAGTAAGACATCAGACCTCAACCTCATACTGTCTCAGTTCTGGCTTGGTGTCATGGTTATTTCATCTTGCTGGGAAATACTACATCTCAAGAGATGGTGCATCTCAGTTCAGTTGCTCTGAGCTAGAAAGAGAAACTCACACAAGTGTGTTTCAGCTCTCAAACCTGATACATTTTTAATACAATTTTTGATGCAACCGTCAGGACAAAACACTTTACTGGACATTTACCAGCTCTGAAGAAACACATCTAAGATTAAAGGAGCATGTAGGTATCCACATCCAAAATTACGCTGCCAAAAAAGCCCACTGGCCCTGACTCTGGAGGATTTTTTTTTCCTAATGCTTTACTCTTTCAAATTTTTCCATCCCTTGAGGTGCACCTCTGAGCAAGCCTAGAAATGCCTTGCTGTTAACCTGATTGAACAGGTTGCCATCTGAGCCTTATCGGGATTCACAGATCGGAATACAAATTCTCCGTTCACTCTGTTAGCAGCCAGCCAGACAAATTTTCCAGCTCCTCTTTAGTCTAAAACAGCTTGTTATGGTGATCCTGAAAATGGCCAGCTTCTCGCAGCAGAAGCTAGGCGTAGCCACAGCTCTTTCTATAAGATAACAAATACTGAATGGCAATTCTGCTTGCAGTGTCACTTGGGCTCCAAAAAAACGCCCCCACTCTAGTCAGAGTCTGGGCTCCAGCACTCTGTTCTGCAGTGACTTGATAAACCACTTTAACCTCCCCGCTTGCCCTGTTGCTGAGCTGTAGGACAGGAATGCTACGAACTCATCAAATGTTGAGAAACTTCATTCAGAGTTCATGCAACAACACATACAATGAACCATCAGTGGGACTTATCTACAAAGCCTCTAGGTCCAAAAAAACAAGCCTCCACCTATTAAGCACAGGAATAGCTCTTGATGATAACATCAGGAAGTAATCGTACTTTATTCAGACAATTCTAGGAGAAAGGTATGATATTACGTGGCTATTGTGCAAAATTAATAAAATGCCCCAAGACCCTTGGTGGAAAGAACTGATAGAACTTGAGTTCTCAGAGGGTAAATTATTTATGATCTGCTCATCTGAATTATTTATCCTCCATTAATGTCTATGCCCTAGAGAGAGATTTCTATTATGCATCTCTAGTCATCTAAAAGTTGGATATCTATTCAAAGTTGATTGTCTAAGGTCACTTGATAGTGCAAATATAGGCAACTTCAGAGCAAGAGTCACCCCTCCTGCCTTCGAGACCTCCCTTACACTCTCCACATTGACAACAGAAGTTGAGATGCCTAGGTCAGACTAGCCAGGAATGTGCACAGATGGCCAAGAAGACCAAGAGCATCCAGGCTTGTATTGGAATTAGTGTGGCCAGCAGGACCAGGGAAATGATCACCCCCTGTACTTGGCACTGGCAAGGCCACACCTCAAATCCTGTGCTCGGTTTTGGGCCCCTCATTACAAGAAAGACATTGAGGTGCTGGAGTCAGTCCAGAGAAAGGCAATGGAGCTGGTGAAGGGCCTGGAGCACAAGTCTTGTGAGGAAAGTCTGAGGGAGCTAGAGTTGTTTAGCCTGGAGAAAAGAAGCCTCAGGAGAGACCTTATTGGTCTCTACAACTACTTGATATGTGGTTATAGTGAGGTGGATGTTAGTCTCTTCTCCCAAGTCACAAGTGATAAGACAAGAGGAAATGGACTCAAGTGGACCAGGGGAGGTTTAGATTGCATATTAGGTAAAATTTCTTCACTAAAAGTGTTGCCAGGCATTGGAACAGGCTGCCCAGGGAAGCAGTTATGTCACCATCCCTGGAGGTATTTAAAAGATGTGTTGAAGTGGCACTTAGGGACATGGTTTATTGGTGGACTTGGTGGTGTTTGGTTAACAGTTGAACTCAATGATCTTCAGTGTCTTTTCCAACCTAATTGATTCTATGATGGGATGGGTGTATGACCAGGCAGAACTCCCTAAGCAGGGTAGGCGCACTCCTGTCCTCTGCCTGGTGATGCCCTGCTTTCGTAGCACTCTGCCCTACTCCAAGAGGCTTACTTAATGAATCACTTTGACAGCCAGGCATTGTAAATCACCTCCCATCACTCAGCTTTCACACTTTCATCCTCGTACATGCTCACTTGTTACCATGGCTGGGCATGTCAGAAATACAGCTGCCAAAGCCAAGCTGTCGGAATGAGGAGAGGTATTGCTGCCCCATCAGCAACCCAGCACACGCTGCTTCCCATGCTCAGAGAACAGCCTTCATGAGGCACTTACGGGAAGGACAGGAAGGTAACCAGCCCTTAGATTTCCTGAATATGCAGATTTATACTTGGAGGCTGTTACAAATAAAAATTATTTTAAAGCAATCACATTAATCAGGGCCCTTTTATGCATTTGCTGCAATGAGACACAAATCAAAAGAGTCATGAGTACATACTGAACGTAAAGGTTAATCAAAGGCAGCTTCTTTTGGCAGCTACATCCTTCTGCTGGTCTTTGCCAGGAAACATTCACTTCATTCTTTGTGTCTCATTTTTTTTTTTTTTTTCATTTTTTTTTTTTAACTGCATATGTCTAACCCCCATTCTCAGGTTTCCTAAAAAAAATAGAATTATATCACACCCATTTTAACTACCTGGAGAAGAAAACAGTGAACCTGTAACATTTCAAAGCTACTTTGACAAACGATTTTTCAGCTTCAGTAGTTTTATCTAGGACTTTTCTATATGTATTATAAAGGGTACTGACTGATCCTTTGTTGAAGACATTGAAGGTAATCCCCCTAAGAAAATTATCTGATCTAGCAGGATATCTCAGATTAGTCCCAGCCCATCAAGAAGCTGTACAAAAAGCCTGTTGATATATTTGTTCTGGGACATTGCCTTTTACATAGAGTCCAGCTGGGAAGCATTTGGACATAGTTTATGGACTTATTCAGCATTAAATGGTGAGCTGACTGCAGACTGCAGTGCAAAATAGTAGCACCTAAGCCAGCATTTAATAAGCCCATGCCAACTTAAGATGCTTTTTACCTGGTAACATTCACTTGTGGAAGCACAGATGGTGCCTACACTCTCGTTATTCCCCCAAGCAGATCACCTCACAGACCTTCAATCACAGCTAAGCTGTCACAGAAGCCCTGATGGCAGAAGTTGCAAGAGAAGTATTAAATCAAAGCACCACAATTCAGTTGGACAATGTCTCCTTTTCTCAAAGTACTACTCCAGTTGGAGGTGGAATGGATCTGTCTGTTCAGGGCTTCCCAGCACGACAAGGTTTGTAGAGTTTCCTACACCCTCCTGCTGCTGTAAGCCAGTGATGGGAAAAATCCAGGTGGTGATGCCTAGTCCTTTGGTAGAGTAGCAGTACTGACCTCGGCTCCATTCTCTGCCATAAGCAGCATATTTCCCACAAGTCATTAATTTTTAACTTTCTTTAGTCTGTGCCAGGAACTGAATTGTTGTAAAATTTAATTCAAAAAAGTGGCTGAGATAAACCAAGAAATCACCTTTTGTCTTTAAAAGGATTTTACTCTCCAAGACCTATTAGGTGTAGCAGGACCCCTTTCACATCACAGTCTCTGTCCTTTCTTTCTAGATCTATTATTTTTCTCATCTCAGAAAGTCTCTAGTAATTTTATTCTTCATATTCTTGTGCCATTTTCAAATTTAACTCTCTGAATTTTCAGAGTTTCGATTTTTCGTTCTCTACTTTTTCTGCTACTAGAAAGGTATACAGGCTAACTGAAGTGAATGAGACTAATTCAAAAATGTAGATTGTCTTTCTCAGTGAGGCTCTGGTTCACAGCCTCAAAACTCTTCCATTAAAACTTCTCCTTCAGACTTACAGTAGAAATAATTAACATGCTCAAAGTTCTGCTAGAAAAAGGCAGATTTCTGAGTTTCTTTCTGGTGAGCTAAAAGCTTACTTTTAGCTTTGCTGTTGAGACACATCAATTGATCATGCTGTTTGCACCCAAATCTTCACCTGAAATTAAAGTGAGTTTCAATCTTGGTTTGTTACCCATGTTAAGACCATTTATTTTAAAATTTCTAATTCCCCTAATAAATTTACATGGAAGTTATGGATGAGATCAAAAGCCTACTTTGGGTGTTTTGCTTTATCCATGTAAAGCAGTAGATTTTATAAACTCACCGTTTTTCCTTCTTACGTACTGTGGCTTTAAAGCCAGTAGATACCATTGAAGTACGTTATCTACATCTTATAGGCATATCTTACATATATAGGCATTACTCATGCTGCCCAAACACTCAAGGGAACGGGAATAATGTGTCATTAAGATGGCTGCAGCACAGCAGAAGGAGGTAAGGTCTTCTGCATCTAAGCTTCGTCATGAGGCCCATCTGTCAGTTCTTGTGCCACAGGTCTCTGTCCTTCTGACTACCTGTGATCCATTCATAGTTTCCAGGAAGGGATAAAATACTACTTCAGACACAGGATGGAAAGATTTCCTACTGTGTCATGCCAAAACCCATAACCTAGCAGGGTCTGGCAATTTTGCTGGAAGTCTTGATTGTGACAACTTGTCCACCCAGGTCAGGAAAACGTAGGTGAGTGAAGTAGCCCTGGAAAGCCTGTATAAAACGTGCTTTTAATAACCCTCTCAGTGGGTGATTTTCATCTTTCAGGCAGTTGAATAATTACTTTTCACAGCACTTACACTGGAGAAGATCAGCATTTCTTCTGATGAAATTATGTTGGTAGTCTAGGTAGCTTTGATCAGGAAAGTTCTGTTAGATGCAGAGGGTGAAATCTCATCATCGCTTTGGTTTAGTGATGGAATGAAATTCACATTTCCTAGTACAAACATATTAAAAAAATAAAGGAGAGGAAAGGGGAAAGGGAAGAAAGAGAAAAAGGAGAGAAAGGAAGGGCAAAGATCTGACAAATGGAGACCATGGCCTATTCCATTTGAAATTACTGTGCTGTGAAAATGAAAGTTTGTTCTGCTTTGCGTAGGAATTCAGATTCATAAGACAAACAGCATTGCTCTGTTCAAATACAACTTTTTAATGGAGAAAATACTTTGGTAAACATCACAAACAGTACCCTTTCTTTTTATTTTATTCTGCCAAATTCTTATCGGTTTCTTTGGGCACCTCCTATTAAGTCTTTAGTAGACACTAGCTAACAGCTTTGCTATGTAAACTGTTTGTTTCATTGGTGTTATAGGACAAAGGGCGTTCATCCAAGATGTATCTCCACCGACATGATGATTCAAAGCTACTGGTATGACTTGTGTGCTGCCTGTCCCCACACAATTTTGCTTCACGGCTGCATTTCCAGATTTTATCTTATTGAAACTTACCACAGTATTTGTTGTGTGGGTGTATTGCTGTGAACAAAGCTTAAATAGATTTACTTTACAAATGCTGTGAGCTTAAACTGCACTAGCCATTCTGAAAGCTGTTATACCTTATCGGTGTGTAAATACGGTGTTCCTATCCCCATGCCTCTTGTGCAGCTGCAAGTCTGCAGACTGGCTTTGGCAGTGCTCTAGGCTGTAGTCCCCCTCTCTCGCTCAGCTAGCACAAAGGCCTGGGCAGCGAATTAGACATCCCTGTATGTTTGAGAAGCTGAATCAATATGTCCAAAAGGAATTTGACCAATATTCTGAGTATGTGTATGCATACACAACCATGGTGTATATCAGCAAAGATCTATATATCTTTATTCAAAAAAACCCTTCTTTTTCTTCTCCATCCCTTCCCCCCCTCCACCAGCCACAGCTCAATGGTACAGTAAAGGTCACCTCTAGCACATTAGAGGAGTTGGAGACAGGGCTACAGCATATTGCAGTCTCTATGCTTTGCTCTGGCAGAGCAGCCCATAAGAAGCTGGTACAAGACAACACCAGTACTGGGGATGCTTCAGAACTACCTTCCCATTGACAGCCTCCCATCCTGTGCTTGCTTTTCTGCTCTGCCAGTCAGCCTGGCTGTGCAGATGACTTTTAACAAAGCTCTTTCAAAATTAGCATGGCCATTTCCATTCAGGAACCACGTGAGCATTACTCATGACATACACTGAGGTACAGGAGAACTAGCTCTGTGAACGCAAACGTAGTTATTTTTTTCAGCTACTGGGGAATTTTGCCTTTCTTTTTTTTTTTTCCTGTTCAGTTCCTATTGCAATTTCTGTCATCACCAGACAAAAGAGACCTTGAATTCTGGCAGATAGCACAGAGGAACTAGGAATCCTTGTTCCTCATTGCAGCATCAGACTTAGCAGTCCCTGAGGTGTTATGAAACTCTGCAGAGGGGTCACAACAGGAAGTACAGCCACCAGCAGCAAGTAAAATAAAGGCGTTCCTTCCTATTCTAAGATTTCAGAACTTCCTTATCCTCCAGCTTGAAATTCTTTTACAGCCATTTCTTTTATTTAAAGGAATCTTTTTTTGTTCTGATTTCTGCCTGAGCCACGGTAAGGACCCTTCACCTGCTTGCTCCTACAGCATGTCTAATCTGCATGAGAAACAGGCAGAAGGAGTCAAAACCACGAAGCTAATCAGTCCTCAGGGGAGACCTTGAAGCCTCTGGTCAAAGGTCTGAGGACTGCATTAGGTACTCACTCCGCTGCTTCCATCTGAGCTCCTGAAGCAGCTCAGTGTCTCATTCCTCCAGCCACATTCCTCTTTTCTCAATTAGACATGGTGCTGCCATACAGAATGGAAAGTAATCTCACAGCCTATTTAATATGTACCTGTTGACTCCAGCACAATGATTTAATCAGAATTTTACAGGATTTGGAAGCAATCCGTCTGTTTAGAGGCTGAACAAATAAAAGCTGCCAGAGAAACTGCTCTCAAAACCCAGAAGGGGGGTTATTTCCTACTAGATGCAAAGCCTGGGTCAGATCCTATTCATTTTATTTATATGAGCAGTCAAGTTATTAATAGAATGACATGACAGCACCAGGTAAGCAGGTTCCAACCTATTATTTTCAGCTCCCTGAATACCCCCAGTCCTCATTCATCGAGAGTCCCAAGGACCTTTTCGCCACAATCAGACAACACAAGCACCAAGTTTAAGCACAGAATTATCTAAGCAGTTAAAGTCAGGCACATGCTTAAACCCTTGCTGAGTTAAAATTCAGAGCAGCTCTTGGGGTTTGACTTCCCTGCTCCCATTTGTGAACATGGAGGAAAGTCTTTGTGGCTGCTTCTAGGTTTCACACAGATTAATATGGCACAGTCCATAACTTTTCTGTCAGATGGGGAGATTACTGTGCGTGAGAACTTCTCAGGCTGCACAAGCAGAAGAAAAAGCGGTGACCCCCACAAGCTGGATTTCTTTTCTCTCCTTTATGACTGACTGTCTGCATGGGCAGAGATGTAAGAGGGCTATTGCATAAATCCCATGTGGATGGATGAGAAAGCAGACTCCTGGGTATATAGCGGCCAAGTACCACTGCTGTTGGCAGCAAAAGTGATGGCTGCAGCACCTGGCCAGGGCTGTGGGCAGGAGAGGGAGCCTGGCAGCCCAGCAGCATCCATGCATGGTGCCAGAGCAGCATGCCTATCATCATTCACACACCACTGGGCTTGGCCCCCCTTCATAGCAGGCAGGTACAACATTGTCTGATCATTTGAAGAAAAAAGATGGGGAAACCATAATGTCTGAGCCAGGCTGAAGCAGATGCCCTTCTTACGTTATCCTTGGCACTCTGAGGAAATTAATACTTGGGCCCATTCCACAGACAGCTAGCAGGCTGCAAGCAACCTCTCTGTACCCGCCATGTACTTCCGTGGTGCTCAGCTTTTGCTTCAGGGTCCCATAGCTGCTCCAGAGGGAACAGCCCTCGGGGCCTCCCATTGCAAAGTAAGCTCTGCAGAGCCAGGATTATCTGGCGCTGTCGGGCATCAGGGACTGTTGTTTTTTGCTTTACCATACTTCTCAGGCAGGATGCAAAACGAAGCAAGGGGGAGGACAGCGGGATATAGGGTAAGTGTATACCACAACCTCTCAAGGTAACTGCCTTGGCTGCCTGTCCCTGCCCCAGAGTGAAGATCACTCCCTGTGCTCCACAGCATACATTGTAAGAGGGGTCATGTTAGCTCCTTCCCATCCTCTTAAAAAAAAAAGGCACTGGGTTAGTTCACCCTGCCCTGGAAGATGCCGATTTACAGGACAGGTGAAAATAAGGATATGGAAAAATGTCGCAAATTAGGCATTCAGAATCTTCAGAACTTGTTACAAAACTTCGGCTTTGAAATTTATCCATCAAAAATTCTCCATACTCCCACTAAATGATTCAGAACATCTTAATAAAATCTCACTGTGAAGTAAAATGGTGCTTTGCACAGACACCTACTTTTTTGTTTTCAAATCCACTCTCCGACTTGACTCCAGTTTTGCACATTATCACCACTTGTATCTAGTTATGAAAGTTAGCAAGACTTTCCTCTCCCAGCAGATTTGAAGAAACAATACCTGACATGCAGAGTCCAGTGACCAAATTTACACTGAAAAACATCAGGTCATTGAGATCCTTGCAGTGTTCCTTGTTAATACGCAGCTTCTTTGAATGCACCATGTAAAACAAGGGTAGCAAACTTCACGCAGAATAGTAGCACTACAAAACGCAGCTGGATTAAAAAATAATGGACCTTTCTTGGGATGGGTGTTTGCTTACAAAATTTCAACCAAACAGTAAACTTGGTGTGTAAATTCATTTTTTAGCAGATATAAGCATCTGAAATATGAGAACTTTAAATAAGAACAGGCACAATTTGCACATCCAGAAGATGTATGCACCTACCCACAGAAATTCAGACATTGCTTTTAGCAAGTCACTCCAAAATGCCCTTTCTCCGCATTTATCATTGTTGGGGTATTTTTATTCTTGGCACTCATGAATACCCTTTAATATGAGCTTGTCTGCTTGCTACTCTGATGAAAAACTAATCTTTTCAATCTATGCTGAAATAGAATGAATTAAGCCCAAGCCACATTGATATTAGCATGTAAATGATGTCCATGGAGTCAGTGCAATACTTAAAACAGTTGTTGCAATACAGCATTATATTTTGCAGATTCAGAAAAGACTAAGTTCTTTACTGCAAGATACCATTTTTGTTACATGGGTACTGTACAGTAGTGCTGAGTGCATTCATAAAAAATACCTATGAAGCATTTTTTTTTCCATTTTTTTTCTAGCCAATATCGCTTCCATGCAAGGGTACATTTTAAAAGGTAGTCTGCAATTATTCCTAACAGTATCTTCCAGCCACCCAGCTATTCTGCTAGACATATGTAAAATAGGACACACCTCGCAGGGGAATGAACTATGTTTCTAGATCTTTTTTTTTTTTCTTTATAAAATCTCCTGTCTGGAGACACACTGAACTGGTTTTGAACTCCTGAAAGAAGAGTTCAAGCAACGTGGTGAATCAGCTTGTTAACAGGGCAAACCAGGGCAACAGTTCATGTGTCACCTCCTAAGGTGCAGTTCGTTTGTATAATCAATAGCTCTTCAAGCTGGATTACTCTTTGTGTTTACAGCAAAAAAAAAAAAAAAAGGTATTTTTTTTCCCAGCCTGTTAATGCAGATTATCAAACCTCTCTCCCCCGTGTCTGAAGTGTAGATGTCCTGAAAAGGGCTCACAGCTTGAGTACTTCTTCTGTGCACTTCATTGCACATAAATTGGCAACTACCACGTGTGAGCTCATCTTATCTCAGAAGCTACACAGGACCAGGCCAGTTCAGCTCCTGTGTGGTTATCTTGGAGGAAAGCCCAAGAGCACTAGAAAGTATAAGTCACCGTTTGTTATGGGACTGCCCTCTATTTGAATGATTTAATTACCTGCAGGCGAGCAGGCAGGCTGAATCACTACCCTAGCCTGGTACACCCTCCCCCAGCTCATCCTGCGGCAATGCTCAGGCTTTCCAGCTTTCCACAAAACCCAGGCACAAGGTAACTCTTCCAGAGTGGAAATTCTTCCAGAGGACCAGGCACTAAGACCTCAGGCTAAATCCACTACTGCCCATAGTCACAGGTAGTTACAGGTAGTCACAGGCAAGGAGAGGTGTAATCCAGCCCAATCCACAGGTCACTGGCTTCCCTACGAGCTACACAACCCTTTTCAAGCATCCTAATTCAAATACAAGAGCTAGTCTACAGATTACAGAGAAAAAGAGAAATCGTGTGTAAGCATTACATGTTACCTGTGTTAGCAGTGAATTTATAAAATGCCAATAATGATTTCTCCTTTCTACTTGTGCAGAGTTTGCATTTTTCCTCTCCCGGTGATGGAGAAAATCAGTTTATGGCCCTAATTTAGGCAATTAATTTAACCCTGAGCAAATCTGCAAGACATGCCAAAGTAGCTACCAGCAGCATCCACCCAACTTCTCATCTCTAACTGTGGGCAGCCTCTCAGGCTAAAGGCAAAGGTAGAAATCCTCTCATGCATCTTCCCAAAACTGACTGTCACAAGTTTAGTTTTTAAATTCAGGTCTGCCTGAAATCCTTATCGTCTAATTTCAGCCATGTGTCTTCCTCTTTAGTACGCCCTCTTTGACTAATGCATTTAGGAAAAGTAATCCTACTCTTTCCCAACTTTCTTTTGCTAAATAAGCTAAGATGCAGTAATCTCATTTTATCAGTTACTCTCAGTTCCCATATCACCTTAACAGTTTTCTTTGTGCCCGTTTCAGTTTAATTTCTTTTTTTTTATTTTTTTAATGTAAAGCAACTCTAATATTCTCCAAGCATTCATAATCATGCCCTGCACACTTCTACTGAAGCTTCCTTTTTTCTGTGGAATATGCTTGGAGTGATGCATCATAGAAGTAGATCAAGGTAAGATTGGAAAAGGACCACCTGGGACTACAGCAGACTTTCAGTTGTGCTCTCACAGTGCCTAGAGATTGAATCCAGGTAGTATCACACAGGTTCCCAGATCTTAAGCCACTGATCCACATTACCCCTGTCTTTCCTGCTGCCTCTGACAGAGGGATCCTGCTTCTTGTGAGTACATGTCTATGGTTTTGCACTTTGTGCTTCTATAATTCAGCCTGTTCCTGTTGTTCTAGTTTACAGGATCCTCCAGTCCCCCTGAATGGTGTTCCTCTCCTCTTCAGTATTAGTGACCTTGTGCCACTTCATTTTACTGAGAAATGCCTTACACTTAGACCAAGCTCTTGTACCAAGGTCAATAATAAAAGAATTGGATTGCACTGGTTTCCAAGCGTGTCCCTTAAGAGTGCCACTGATAACCTCTCTCATCCTGGCTCCCCTTGACATGCTCAATTGCTTCCCACTCTAATTCGTGCACAAAACCACTCACCTTATTGCATAAATGCTTGCAATTACAATTTCAGCAATGCTCAAGGCCCATGAACTTATTCACAGAAAGAACAGAAAACAAGTGTTCAGTAAAATAGACCTCCTCTAGCAATCTAGGGCAAAGCAGATGTAGAAAGTTTTATTGGTTTAATTCTTTGAAATTTAAAGTCTGATGACTGAAATGAGAACTTATGAGGTATAAATATAATTTTGGCTTTTTTCTGGTGCACTCTCAAATTACAGAACCCAAGCTATCTCTACTCAATATAAATAATCTTAAGAATAAGAAGAATAATGCAGTCTCAAATGCATTAATGAAAATAGTAAATCGTATGCAAATAATGAGAAGAAAAAACTAGAGTAAAACTATTAAATTATGTAAATAGCTTTAAAAAGTTTAACTTTAGTAAAAAGATTGTTTTGCTACTGAACTTGAGTTAAAAGGGAAGTCAAGTACTTTTACAACACTTTGGAAATTGTCGTATAGCAGATATTTATTTCATTTCCTTCTATCCTCCTGTATTTCTCACTCTCTTTCTAAGATCTGGAAATAAATTGGTTTTGTAAACTGTGAGAATTTTGAAACATCTAATCTTCACAGGGTATTACAGTCATAAATTACCTTTAAAAAAGTTGGGGCAGGAATCTGGTATATTAATCAAAGCATTATTCAGTTCTCAGAAGTTACCTCCAGAAGCTGTTATTAATGGGAGCAAAAAACATTAGTCAATGAGTCCTTCTGATACTATAGTATTAATACTCAAAATGCAAATTTTCCGAGATGAATTTGCAGAAAAAAAGATATCTGATTCATGCCAGCCATGATATGAAAAGAAATAATGTTTTGCATGCAGCACTATTGTATCTGTGAAAATTGCCACCAAATTGCTACTGAAAACATGAAGTCATCCTTTTGTTCAACTTTATATTTATTTACTAAACCACTTATGAAGGTCTACAATCAGCAGTCATTTCTTGAATTTTCAAAAAATACCATTCAGTGAAATTCTCAGATAATTTCCTATTGAAACACAAAAAGGTCAGAAAGCCATAGATTTATAGTTGCATATGAAGTTTGGCAGCTCTGAGTATGGAATAGAAATAGGGAGCTGACTTTTGTGGGTATTCCTTCCACTGTCCTTAAAGATATCTTTCCCTATCTTTCAGAAACATTGCCTAGTGCTCTTTCCTGGCAGTCAGGAGGCTCTGAGCAGAGCCCAGCTGAAATACAGGGTTTGAATCAGCAGACCACAGCCTTCCTCCTGTCAAGTGGTCACAGGTTTCCCCCATTAGTCTTTTCTCTTTAAGTTCTTTATTATTTGTACGTTGTGCTGGTTCAGAGAGTGCTTTGTCAAGTAAAATAGTCTACTGCTCCTAATATTTTCTATCCTCCTCTGCCTTTACAGCCCCCTTCTCTGCTACTGGTATGAGATCACGCCTTCAATGACTTGGTGAAGAGAGGTCTTTATCTTAACATACTTACAGTCAAAGAAACCTCGCCCCTCAGAGGTGAAGTTTTGCCTTCCCCACTTCAGCGGCAGTTGGCATTTATTTAAGTTAGTTGAGGTTTTAATGTAGGTCATAACAGGAGTAGGTTTCTCCAGTTGCCTTTGCCAGCTCAGTGTCAGCTCGCTGGGTCCCTGAGCGTGCTTGCAGCTGCCCAAGAGCCGGACCTGTCCTCTCTGCTGCGCTTGTGAATCGCCGTGGCTCCACAGCCCTTGCTCTGCCCAGGGCAAATTTCACTAGGAATTGAGTGAGCGCAGTGAAAATGAGTGAATGCAAAGCTTTTCACACCGTGCAGTACAAATATACACCATTCAGTTATTTCGCAAAGTGGTGAGGTTCACAGATTAACACCCTTGAAGTTAGGGATTCAGGTGGTCAAATTCAGAGACACGGGGTTCGTTGCAGGGGTGTTGGACTAGATGACCTTTGAAGGTCGCTTCCAACCGAAACTATTCTATGATTCTATGAAGTGTGGGAAGGCAGCTGTGGGCAGCACCCCACTGTCTGCGCTGCTAGGGACATGGCCAGCCAGCAGCAGCTGGAGGCAGGAGGAAGGGAAAAGCCACATAAGCACATGAGCCACTTTTCTCCTCCCCGTACTGCTCTCAAGTCTCTGCGTAGAACACCCCAGTGCATGCAGGAGTGATAGGGTGCTGTGATTCAGTTCCCCTCGTGAAAGGCTGTTTTCAGGTAGATGCTGCAGCCTTAGTGTAAAGGGGTCAGAGCAGCTGCTGAGCCACAGGTGAGAAATGGGGATGAATGTGGCTCTATGCAAATTTTAGGTGCCATGTTTCTGTGATCACGAGTGGAGGGAAAGCCTAGAATATATCTAGCTGGAGGTGACCCTGCCCATGGAAGTGGTGTTGGAACTAGATGATATTTAAGGTCCCTTCCAACCCAAACTATTCTGTGATTCTATGGCTCTAAGACAGCAAAGTGTTGCCACCAGCCTCAGGCATTTTGGATCCCAAATCTGGCACAGCTGCTTTCCTTGATCTGGGCTCCTTTTTATGGAAATCCCAAACTTGACTGCATTTTTATTTTCATATTTTGGGTAAATGAAGCACAAGTCAGTGATTTGGCCATATCTTTGAACAAGTCATTTCTAATCACTTCCTCCTTTATTTGATACAAATACTGATACGCAGATTGCTGGCTTTCTCTGAACTCAAGCTAGTAGCCGTAAAGAGGAGCAGAGCAGCCATCTCTCACTTCCTCCGGCTGCTGAAAGGAGCTATTTGCAAGTGTGTGCTGTGGGGAGCAGAGTCACTTCCTTACCATGTTTGGCAAGAGAGATTGCACTAAACCCGGAAGCGCTCATCATTGTGCAGTTCAGGAAAATATTTTAAACATCTCCTTTGCCTTCCTGACTTTTTTTTTTTCTTTTTTTCCTTTTTGGCAAAGGAAGATGCATGAACTTCTACGTTATATTGTTTGGAAACAAAAAGCTGAGCCGCCTCTGACTTATCTACAGTTTTATTTGACAAAGTAGGACTCTGCGGTTGAGCTGAAACTGGCTAAAATGAAGTGCAAGCTTCAGCAAACACTCTCAGGGCACTCACTGAGCAAAGGGTGGAAGGACCAAAGCACCTCATATGCCGCCATCTAAGTGAGGTTATACTACAGTTGATTAAGAAACCCGAAGATATTAAAGAAATTAAGCATTAAGCATGAAAGCAGTAAACACTGAGTGAAAGTCTGTTTTAAAAAAACTGTAGGTTTACCACTCTCTACATGAAATTGAAATTAAAATGAAGTCATTTTTCATTTTCAAGCAGGCTCTGCTGGATGTGTACTGCTAGCTGGAAATGAGTTTTAAATGCTATCAAAGCTGCTACTTATGGCATTTTTTCCCTGTCTCATACAAGGTCAGTGTCTTGAAGAATTCAAATTAGACTCACACCATGGGAGCAGAGCGCCTGCTAATGACTTTCTTGGTGTAAGAAGCACACAGAGATGCATACAAACACCTATGGGTCTAAGTCCCATCACTGAGAGCTGAGTGCCTGTTTGGCATGGGAAGCTGGTGTGAGTCCCTGCACCCCATCCATCTTTGGGCATCTCAGTGTGAAAGGGCTCAGCAATGGCTCAGTCAGTTCAATCAGATCTGATACCCTGGCGCTCTGGATTTGGCTGGCACCATGTATGGGTGGTGTAAGCCACATTAGGCCTCAGACTGAATTGTAGGGATCTAAGTAAGGCTGAAAGGTGCCAAGTGGGGCTGTAGGATATGTCCTGCAGGCTGCTCAGGAAGGAGGTCATCTCCCTCTTGTCCCAGCTTGGAACCTGCATGCCTCCTGTCACCCATGCATGTCTCCTGTCCCACAAGCAATGCCTCCAGCAAAGCATGATGCCAGCAAGACTGGATCTTCGGGAAATCAGTGGGTTTGCTTTCAATGCACTTTTTCCTAGCAGAAAGACAAAGAAAAGAACAACCTGATAGCAACATGCAACTATCTGGTATGTGCCCAGGACACACAGCAGTTTTGTTCTGCTGCGTTGGGCCATGCGGTGCGTCCCTTTGCACAACCCTACAACTGCAGCAGGAAGGAAATGCATCCGTTTCCCAAGGACAGCCCCACATGTGTTGGGGCACTTTGTGTTTTTTCCTCCCACAGGACTGAGGCTTGGGAGGGTGCGCCTGCTGCGTAACTCATTGCACAATACTGGACTAAATAAATCCTCCTCTATAGGACTGGTTATGCTCTTGTCCTCCTCTGCAGGCTGGTGGTGATCCCTCACTTGCATGGGAACAGTGCTGGTGTGAGCAACCCTAGGGATCAGGATACCTGGAAAGCAGTTATCCTTCTGCTGCTGGTCACAGGCAGGGGTTCCATGCTTTACACTACCCTGGTATGCCACAGCACTGGGGGTCAGAAAATTCCCTCTCTCTGGGAAATAAGTTTATCCAGCTTCTAGCAGGAAAACATTTCAAACGCAATTATTGGGAAGAAAGAGTGATTCTTTATTAGTAGTAAGATTAGTAACAGCAACAACAATAGCTGTTTAGCAGTAAGTAGTAGTTATTACTAGTATTATTAGTAGTAGTTACTAGTAGTAAGATTAGTAGCAGCAACAACAACGGATTGCATTCATCATTCTCTGCACTGAAAAGCTTTTAGCACTGTCTGCCTAAGTTTTCACATAAACGGCTTCTGGAAAATTAGAGCTTATTGATATCCCTGGGATTCACCCCATTCCATGGGATTCAGCATGGGTTTAGGAACATCATCGCTCCATGTCTGCACTTTATTCATGGGGCAAGTTTGGTGGATACCCATCTCTGCATATGCTCATGGCTCTCCTCAGAGGCCATATGCAAATGTGCAGAGCCCCAGAGTCCTGCTAGATTTATAGCTAGAAAGCAAACGTGCCTCTGGAAAGGACAGGACAGCCCAACTGCTGCCTGTATTTATCCTCTGCATCTCACCTCACATCACATGCCACCTCACCTCTTCTACCCCGAGGCTGTCTGGTTTTCAGCCTCATCCAGTGCAACCTCTGCCTCTTAAATTCACACCCAGTTTCCCCTCCTGTTCCTGTTTTTGCACGTATTTTCTCCTCACTTCCTGTTATACTTCAGTGCTCTCCATGATTGAGAGCAAAGCCCTGATAAACATCACTGGCATTTACTACCATGAGCACAGGACAGCTGAGGTTAACCATCAACCTTTGTTTGCATTCTATATGCACTTAAAAGATGAGCAGCAGCTTTTTCAGGGGTGAAAGGTAAAAAGCAAAGACTTTGCAGAGCTGGAGGTGGCACCACCCAGTCCCACCATCGCCTATGGGTTGGCTAAAAGACTGCTCCTTACCACCACACCCATAGAGGTTTTCTGGTGGAATTAGAGAGCAGGGAGATCTGGGAGCAACAGCCATGTGTTATTTGTGTTGGCTTTTGCCTTCAGTTTATCATATCAAATATTACTCATCTTATTGCCTGGTGGTTTGGCGGTTGCTCTGCGTGGCAGGTGGTGACTCTATGGCAGTGCCCTGCACAGGGCAGTGCCCTGGTAGTTCCCCCACCTAGAGGCCCATGGGTTTGGGGACCAAAGCAACCTGAGGGGACCATGGGAGGGAAAACTTTGCCAGGTGGAATCTGCGACATCCACTGAGCACCTGTGGCCTTGGAGTCATCTTTAAAGCAGCACCAGGGGACCCCACCATGCTCACACCGCCGTTTGCCCAGTCAGACGTCGCTACCCTCACAGCATAGCCCCGGGCCAAAGCCACCTTCCTAGCCCCAAGCAACAAACAGGGTGAAACAGAGGTGCTTCCAGAGAAGTGCAGCCAGACTCATGTCATGAAATATAGCCAGTGGGGTGCGTTTCTTCCTTGTCTGCTTGTCTCCTGCACAGCAGAAGAGCTCTTAAACCAGTTGGCTGAAGCAGGGGGCAGTGTTTAAGGTGTTGCTCACTGAGGTGCCTGACAAAACTGGCAGAAACCACTCCAGGGTCCCTTAAATTACCCATGACTCATTTGTCTATGAAGCCGTGCCCCTTTCGTGTTTATAATTTTTATTGGTTTTCATACTGTCTGATACTGTATCAGTTCTTGTGTTTTATTAGACTTCCAGGTCAAGGGTTTTGAATTTGTTATTGTCTTGTTGTGCAATAAAATTATGCATGCCAGCTTGACAGCACAAAATCATAGAAACACAGAGAATTTCAATATTCCCTGCACCACACATAGTTAGTTCTCCAGGTGTCTGAATGTTTATAGAGTCAGTAGTGATTTTCTGTGTTTATAAAGAACAGACTATATGCGTTGTCCTCCTAGCATGTCCAAAGTTCCCTATTGACAGCCTCTGACATCATCATTCCGTGACCTCCTCGTGTGTGAATCCATAAATCTAATCCTTAAACATTAGTCTGACTAAACTGGCATCTTTGTTTTGTATTTTATCCTATGTGACTCTGGAAAATAGGAATGGAAGGAGCTTTGAGAGGTTGATATCTCTTAAATCAAGATCAAATGTTAAGTGATTCTACAAGCTCACAGCATCCTGGGACAAGGATATCTGAAGACAGAATAGAGGTCAAGGACATTCTCTGGTATGGGTACAGGCAATTGGGTTTGTGGCCTCAGGCAGCAGAAGGTATTGTTAGCTTCTCAGGTATGTGAGGTCTGTGGTGGATCTCCTCCACTCCAAACATCAGTCAAAAGAATGTCCTTGCCACTTGCAGCTAATTGGTGGTCATTATGAGACTGCACAGATAAAAAATGATACTAATGCATCAGATGAGAATGTTGAAATGCAAGTAACACATTTGTCCACCTTAACACTTTCATAGTCTCTTAAATGCTGTAAGTTGAAGAACTGCACAGTTGTCTTTGAGGCTGGTGTACCCATCGTCTCTGCAGGAGGGTACAGTCACACATAAAAAGATAGCAACACAACTGAAGTTGTTATGTGACTGAGTATTGCCTGCCCAGTGTAAATAATGCGAGTAGTCACCACGTTGCCAACACTCATCTCACTCCTTAGAGAAAACGAATGACTGCAAACCATAGCCAAGCACGCATTGCAAGAAGCACTGCATCAGTGATCTGGTATGATAGCTCTAGTCTAGTAACACACCTGGTAGAAGAGCAGGGAAATAGTTCATGACATGTTGATCATATGGCATAAGTTGTTTATGGCTTCTGCTGCCCAGTGCTCATGCTATCAAGCTCATGCTAGCATAAGTAACAGCTGCTAGTTTCCTGCCCTCATGCCATGTACTAAATTATCATGGAATCACAGAACAGTTTCACCTGCAAAGAACTCTGCAGGTTATATGCTCCAACGCCTCATTCAAAGCAGGGCCAATCTTGCACTTAAAACAGGATGCTTTGAAGACCTCCAGTAATGGAGGCTCCCCAACCTCTCCATTTCCAGTGTTTGGCTATCCTAATTGTCATAAGCTTTTTTCTAATATCTAACCAGCTGCAGCTTGTAGGTGGAACGACTGGCTCCATCTTCTCTATAACATCCTATTAGAGCTGGGGTAGCTCCAGGCTGTGAAAACCCAGCTGCTCTTGCCATCTTTCCTCTTGTATCATGTGCTCCAGTCCCTAGCTGTTCTCCATTGGACTTGTTCTAGTATGGCAATGACCTTATTGTACTCAGGAGCCCCCCAAAACATTTTCCCAGCTGCAGTTTCCAACCCTGCATTGTTTTCAAACTTGTAAGAAGATAGAGAATGGTTAATCTGTTTCTTTAAAGGAAATCAAAGAAAAAGTCATATAAGGGGACAGTCCCTGGGTTGTCTCTGCATTAAGCATTAGACAGATGGCTCAGATTCCACCTGTGTCTCTGGAGGCAGATGCAGCCCAGATCTAAATAAGGAGCTGCTCAGCTGTGAACATGTCAAATGCTGACCATACGTCATGACTGCTGGTGTCAAGGGAAAGAGTGGAAAATAGAGCTTTATAATCCTGACCAAGTGCCCTGGAAATCCAAACCAGAGCTTCTTGTAATGTCTTCTATTTTGTGTAGATCTCAACAGGACATGGAAATTTTCCATGGTCATCTGTCAGGTAAGTAATTTCCAGCAAAGGATAAAAGTCACCATAGAATCAACTAGGCTGGAAAAGAGCTTTAAGATCATCAAGTCTAACTGTTACCTGAGGACTGCTAGGTTCACCACTAAACCATGTCACTGATGACCTCATCTACACAGTTTTTGAACACTTCCAGGGATGGTGATTTCACCACTTCCCTGGGCAGCCTGTTCCAATGCCTAACAACCCTTTTGGTGAAGACATTTTTCCTGATATCTAATCAAATCTCCCCTGGTGCAGCTTGAGGCTTATCCTACTGCTTGTTACTTGGAAGAAGAAATCAGACAATTCCTTGCTTCATCCTCCTTTCAGGTAGTTGTAGAGAGTGATAAGGTCCCCCCTGAGCCTTCTCTTCTTCAGAGAAGTATACATAGCATCTCCTAATGGCTTGTTCTACAGTAAAATCATCTTCATGAGAAACCACAGAGGCAGAGAAATGGCATCAGCCACTTGTAAGACAGCAATGTTCACAGGGAGGTAAGGATGTAAGCAGCAGTCCACACAAAGGTGAGTACAGGAGGATTGGAGAGAGTGCAGCAGTTACATACATGCCTGGAATACTGGGAATACAGACTGGCTTTAGAGGGATATATTTCTCATTGTTGGCTGAATGGAGAGTCTCAGAACTGTACTCACACACCATTCTGCCTAAGAATTAGACTACTGACTTCAGCTAACTTAAGTGCTGGGATCTCACCCTTAGCCCTTCCAATAGTGTCTCTCAAGATGCATAGAAGGGTCCCATTTCTAGTAATGCTACACAGCCAACACATACTAATACAATCAGTACATAACAATAATGCACAGTCATTATCACATCGATATTGATGAGCTTCATACCAGCTTACTCCTTGAATACCACACCAAGAAAAATTAATGTTTACAAAGTACACAGTCATGGACAGCAAAATCTATGAAATCTCCCCAGGTATCTGGACAAAAGTACTGAAAAAATGCACTTTTTGAGTATCCCAATGACTTCTCATATTGTTATCTTTGACGGAGAAGCTTTTTGGTGCTCATCAAGGTTCAGATTCCTTCAATGTACCTTAAGTTGGGCACTCAGCCATGTTGTATAGTCTTACTAGACAATAAGAAAATTTTACGTTGAGCTGCAGAAACATCTATAAATAAAAAAGCAATGGGCTAAATACACTGCTGCATACCGCTGCCACAAGTATTTGCAGACATTGTACCACAGACGTAGTCTTTATATCAGTGATGTCCTGGTGGTCTGAAAATAATTGTAGGCATGACTCAAGAAAAACAAGCTGCTTTTGTAGCTGGAGAAAACCAAAGGGCTCTGCATCCATCTGCTTGCCTTATGGCAGGCTCATCTTGTTATTTGTCATGAGTTGCGTAGTTTTGACTTCTACCTTCTGTAACTCGCACCTCTCATTTTGCCCCTTGGCAGGGAGCTGACTATTCTGAGTCCTGCGGTTCCCATTCAAGCAGCCACAGATTACGTGTCAGCAAGCCTTGCTGAGTACATGGGAGTAGGAGTCAAGGAGAATCCGCTTCTCAGAGGGTGCAAATTACATGCTTAGCAGGCCAGAGAAGGTGTAAAGCACACTCGACTGTGATGTTGTGGATTCAGCTACGCTCCTTCCTGAAGGCTGCTTCCTCTCCTTCCCTGTGGAATGGAGCCCTGCATCGTGGGAAGGGAGCGGCATGGCAAATCCAGGAAGAAACAGTCTAAAGCCAAGGGAACAAATAGCTGCTGAAACTGGAATTAGCATCTTGGTGGCAGGTTCAGAATAAATCTGTCATACTTAGCCTCTCTTTCAGCTATTTCAGAGAAGGACATTAGATTTAACAATGAACCCAGCAAGTAGTATATAGGAACAACATGGGCTGCAGTAGCAGCAACTCTCTTTTCTGACACTTATTATAAGTACGTTTGCATAAGCCTAATAATTTATCAAAGAATAGAGTCCCCAGATTCTTCAGTATTACATTAATGACAGAGTACTTGCTGGCTGTTCAGCACTTTCAGAGAACAAAATAAGAAGGAAAGTGGAAACTCCCATTCCACTATTGTGGAAAGCTGCAGTAGCATTGCAGGTGCATTGGCTTCACTGGGCTTCCAGCCTTGGTTACTGCTGGAGGGTCCCAGCCCTCCTTGCAGCTTCACTCCCACACTTGTCTGTTGAGCTGGTAAGTGTCTTCATGCAACTGCCCAGAGAGCTGGAGCAGGGGAATGCTCTTGCCAGAAAAGAAAATGGTTTTGAGTGGCAGTTTTTCATCTCAGCTGAGGTCACTTTGTGCCCACACCAACAGCTCTGCCAGCTCAGTAGAGGAAATGGTGCTACAACAAATGTAATTCAGTAGGGCTTGGGAGTGAGAGGGAGGAGAAGGCAGGACTACTTTAACTTAACTTGTCACTAAATGTGAAAGTGTGTCACAGAATGGGTGAAACCTGCTCACCAAGCTGCTCTCAGGGACCAGATCTGTAGCTGGTCTTCCTCTGACATCACACCAGCTTCTGCTGGCATGTGCTCCAGTTCTGCTATTGGCATGCTCCTTACCCGCTGCTGCTCCACCAGGGATACTTGCCACAGGGGGAGACTTTTGAAAGAAGGCAGTGACTTCTGAATACTTTTAAATTTGCACACCTCTGAACCTTTTCAGCAGAGCCACAAAGCCCCACATAACGGATTTGCATGCTTGGTTTTCTAAGGCACCTTTTTAACCAGAATTCCAGATAGAAAATTGTGGCTCTGAGATGCCAAGCATAGAATCAAGTTCTTGTTAAGGAACTTTTGTCTGTCAGCTTGAAGGTCTTGGCTGCGTTTCCTTTTTTGCTTCATTAAGCTGGTGCACAAATACTTCCCAGCATGCTAACTTGAGGCATTATGAAAGCCTGATGGCTAATGATTCATAAAAATGCGTGATAAGGCTGCCTGTGTCTTATCAAACAAAGGGCAAAATATCCAACACAACTACCCAATCAAACAGAATGAATTTCTCACTGCTTTGGAGATACCTCTTCATAAGTTCAGCTAATGAGAATAAAACTATAAGGGAAGTTTCAGGTAAAAACTCATCTAAAATGGGACTGCAGGACTAGTTTTTGTCAAAAATAGCACAATAATGTCATAGATTAACTGGCAATTTTGCTAACTGTGAACAAAGGGACAGAGAAATGGATCTCAGATTGTCCTGTCATATAGAAATGAGCTGAGTCTCTAATGAATTGACTTAGGTACACAATGAATAAAGCCTATATGGAATTACCTACTGGACAAGGTGAGTTGATGCGTATTTCCCAAGCCGTCGTAACACCTACAGAGCCTGTAACAGCTGGTCGACTCCATAGGGTCTCCTTTTTAAAATTTGTCCTGATTTCAACAGTTAAATGCCCAGTTCTGTAAGGAAGATTTTGCAGAGCAACTAGAACTCCTACTGAAAGCCAGGGTTTCAATGCATACAGGTGTCCAAATGAGCTGGATACTTTTGCAGATCTGTCCCATCCTGTGCAAGTTAACAGATTTCTGAGAGCCTATGTAAACATAATGGGAAAGATAGTGCAGGCACTCAGGGTAGTTTGCAGTCTAAATGAGAGAAGTTGCAATGTAATTAAAATTGAAATACAGTTGTCAATATTGTTAACAATCTGAACATACTTTTTAATTGTGGCATATGTACTAGTCCCCCCTCACTCAATCCACCTCTGTGGATGTTCTGGGATCCCTTACTTTCACAGGAGCTCTAGGGACTGTGCTTACAGAACAACACAATGAAGCAGAGCATGAAGCACTGTAAATCAGGAAACATATACGAATAAATTCAAGAACTGAAAGACAAAGCAGGAGGAAAACCATATTCATAGTGGCAGTAGTGGTAGGCAAATGCTTAATGGAGTATCTAAGGGTATATGTTGCCCTATAAATGCTTCACATGACTATGAAGGTTCATACTTAGAAGTTTTAAATTTAACAAACTGTGGGGCTTACACACATGTGCTCCTAAATGGAGCATTCACCCAACACACAGACCTATATGAAATACCTTTACTAAAACAATTGCACATGATCTAGAAAAAATAAGACCATCAGATCTTTTTTCAAGGGAGATTAGCCATGAATACATTTTGATATTCTTTTAAGTTACTGGGAGAAAATCAGAACAGCAAGAAGTTAGTTACAGTAACGACCCTTGATATTTGGTTTATTTGATGGGAGATTTATGAGACACATATTTTTAAATGTTTTAACTAATACTGTTTTGCCTAAAGTGGACTAAGTTTTTATGCTTTCACCGTGAAGTTGTAGGTTGTAATCAACCAAATAACAACCATACATTTCAGTTTTCACAAGAGAAAACAACAAGGTATTGTCTTGTCCCAAATTTAATGTTCTAAACAATGGAAATTCTACCTAATAGTGGTACCTGCTGAAATTATATCAAGAATATAGATCAATGGACCATACTGCATGACAAAGCTGTACATTTGTATCGTACAAGCTCTACTGCTGCTCTAAAATGACTGAATGCTTACCTTTAAGATAAACTAACCAGAGGACCCAGTAAAGGATAGGTGATAAAAGTGAAAGGTAAAATGAAATGGTAAAAAGGCAGTTATTCCTTTCCAATACTATGATTTTGCTGCTGAGATGTGACTTCCCCTGTGAAACTAAATCACTGGTCACAACTGAGAAAAATATTATAAAGATGAGAATAATGAAACTACTGACTATTCAAAACTTAATTTAATCCTTATATGTTCATATCTGCTTTCTGAAGGTGGTAAAGTATGTATATTCTTGTCAATTTAACTAATGACTGCGTGGAAAGGGTGGGTTTGTTTATTTTTTTTTTTCAAAAATCATTATTACCTTAAGGGATAATGCATGTATGATTGAATATTTGAAAAGCAAAGAACAAGCACAGTAGGACCCAGAGGAAATAAAAGGGGGCACCTTTTGTGTCTAAGTGTTGAGTTCATGACTTTTTCTAGCTCCAGAAAAACCTTAAGCTAGAAATTAAACTTTTCTCTAAGCTATGACAGTGCAGCCTCAGGCTGCCTTCTTATTTTGAGAAGTGTGCTGCCGGTTGCTGATAGATGAAGAAAGGAAGGACTGCTCTTTAGCAGGGACCAGCTGCCTCACCTGTGGGAGACAGGGATGGTGATGAGGAGCAGGGAGGGCAATTACTCCCATAGAAAGAACATTCCTTTCCTTCTGCTTGTAAAAAAGACTATCCGTGGCAGCACTTTTCTTTTCCTAACCAAGCCTGGTAGTATCAGGCAGTAAATGATGTGTCAAGACTCAGAGTGGATATAAATTTCCACAGTTCTTTCAAGCTCCATTCACGGAGCCATCCACCCTCTGCTAGTTTAGTTGAGTGTTTGAAACATAACCCACAAAAGAAAGAGTGCAATAACAGGTTTTGTTATAACAGTATCTGTACCATCTATTTTAGGCTGGCTTGGTGATCTAACTTCTGTGCAATTTGAAAGACCAAAATCAACAGACAAGTTCCCTTTTAAAGTCAATAGAGATGTCTGCAGTAGCTAGCTGAACATTTCCTTGTCTGCTGAGATAAAACTGCAGCATAGTTTAACATCAAAAATATTTGTCAGCTTGGTCAAATACGTAGTAATTCTTAAAATATTACCAAGAATGGTATATACAAATTAACAGCCAATTTTCATCTTCTATGTATCTCATTTGCCTTAAGCAGCACAGTATACACTCTAAAATCAGATATGGCAAAATTACAATGGAGATATTTTTTCATCTATCAAGTAGTGTAATGTTTGAATGTTCATAAAGGCTCGAGTATGTTTGTCTACTTCACTGGAAATACTGTTTTGCATATGAGGAATGAATGTCTGCCTGTGATATGTTCTTTCTATGTAAGCAATAAACTCTGGACAGATTGTGCAGAATTTGTAATAATAGCCTCATTACTGTCAAAAACAAGAGTAGTGGCTGAAGACATTGGACAGTCCATTACCAGATTAAAAACTATACCCTGCCTCTATAGAAGCAGCAAACTCTAAGAGCCCACTAACATGAAGACATAAAACAAAGGATAATTTCTCACACTCCATTAAATCTATTGAAAGAATTCAGTGTATATGGCTGAAACACAGCATGGTGGTCTAAATAATTCACATTTGCAAAGACCAAAGCACAGGACTTAATCACATAATAATTTGATTTATCCGAGCAGAGAAGAACTGGGGACTTAATCCTGACAAATCTTTGTTTATCAGAGTAGCATTTACTCATGTGATTAGTTCCTCCAGTTACTGCCACCGTTACTCAGCCTGGAGCACTCTTCTATATAAATAGCCCTCCACACAGGAGTGGGCAAGATGTAAGCTGCTAGTGATTTCTTCATAATCGTAAGCTTTTATTAGCTTGTTCTTTCTAGCGGCCCATTTTCTTTTAACACCAACAACATTTTAGAAACATTCCATGCCTGAAGACACATGTGATTAAGGTGACCATAATACAGCATTGATGTACGCTATATTACTTCTGCATAAAAGTCAATAAAATAGAATTTTAAAACAGATGTTAAGTACACCATGGTTCTCCAGTTTCCTATCTGTCTTTTAATGCTTCATGCACCTTTGAATGCAGCTCTGCGTGAAGGATGATAGACAAGATGCTCCATCCCAGCAGAGCCAGTGCTCCAGACAGTTCCCTCCTTACTGTCCCTGGGCCAAAGCAAGTAGCACAAGCCAGCAAGTAATACAAATGATCCGCTGCTCTAGATGACTTGCCAGAGCTGGGCATGAGCAGATGGCCCTTTTCCCCTGCCCTCCTTTGTAGGGCTGCACAGAAGTGAGCTGCCTAAATGCAAGACTGTAACTGGAGCTTGCTGCTTCCAAAGATGCATCCAGCTGAAGTAATGGTCACCCTTCCCATTACCTCTGATTCCACTTCGTCACCTGTACTGGGCTGGACTCCCGCAAAGTCCTGCAGAAATAACAGTGGTCTTGTTCACTAAAAAAGGCAGTGGTCAGGGCAGAAAAAACTAGACCAGACAGTGCAAGCCTTATTCTCTTGGCATTTAAAAACACACTCCCTTTGGAAACTGCACCTTGTATGTGTTATAAACTAAAGGGTCTCACATTCATTCAGGCCACTTTTGCAGCCAGTCAAATCCTGACCAACAACAAAGCTGTCTCCTGCCCCTGCTGACTTCAATAAGAAGTGGCAAGCATTCACTGGACTCTGCATGGAGATCTCATGTGTGTTTGCCGTAGCATATATGCAAGCCCCAGTACATACAGTCTGTTAGCTTATGGCACTGCTGACAAGAAAGATGCACAGCACCTCCACATCCCTGCTGTGCAAGATAAGCATACGGAACTGATATAAAATGTAATTGATTTTACTGGTAGAGCCTGACCTGCAGCTCACAGGCAGCATACTGAAATAATTTAAAGGGATCAATAATCTGCTATTAGATTGCAACTATTTATATGAGATATTGCTCTTTCAAAACCCCAGTGAATGATTTGCAATGGCTTCCTTTCTTTCTGTGGAACTTCAGCCTCCTCTTTTCTTTCTCCTTCCATATATATCCCTCATATATACTTGTCTGAGCACTCCTGGAGGATGACATGCAGGAAAAAAAGATATATTGAGGCATAATTACACTGGTATAGCGCACAGAAAAGGCCTAGATGTTTCAAATGTCAGTAGATCTGAAGATGTGTGGGCAGGATTTACAACACTAGTATGTTGCCACTGGTAACTGACTGCATTTTTAACCTTCCCACTGCTGGCTAGCAGCATGAAAGAGGAGGAGTCTAGGGAGTTAGCACCAGAAATAAACAAGCTCACTAAAAACCCTAAAACTTATTGTTGTGAAGCTGAGATGAACAAGGGGAAGGACTGCATAAAGGTTAGATAAGAGTACTTTCCTCCTGATAGGCAGCTTACACAGCACCTAACCCTTCCAGTTTGCTGACATGCTGCTGCTGGGACCAGTTTTGGTCATTCCAGAAAGAGGGGAAAGGAAAGAGTGAAGCTTTTACTGGTGGTATTTTAAAGGCACAGGCATCACAGGCAGAAGGTATTTGATGGAGTCCCACTGTCAAAAAGTTGGCAGCGGCCTCCTGCTGAGAGTGAGCGATTTGGAGACACCAAGCAATCTGACAGACTCAGACTGTAAAATGGAGTCTGACAATCTGAAGTAGGGAGTAGTTGCTGGCAGGGGTGGTATGCCCACAATTTGGGTAAAACAAGCAAGGGCTGAGAAGAAAGACCACGATTCCTGGGCACGCAACAGTGATACTATAGGGGTGCTAACGCAGAGGGAGGGGAACAAATTTAGGGAAGGAAGCAGGATTCAGTGAAAAATAAGTATATGAGAAAGGACAGTGAGAAGAGAAAACCTTGAGATATGCAATTGCACTTCATATGTCCTGGAAAGAGGGGGGACATATGAGAAGAGCTTAATGCAACAGAGTCCTAAAATGCCCCATGAAAGCTAATATAAACTGGGGGGAGTTGCAAGGGACTGAAACTATGCTATTACCCTCAATTAAGCGTTTAAATAAAAAATTGCCTGACGTGCAAGTGACCTAAACATCTAGAAAACTCACTGAAACCACATCAGCACAGCATCTTGGCATTTCATAAGGCCTTTACTTCAGCAAAGAGTGAAATTTCACGGGAAGCTGTGAGCATCCAGCACAATCCCTAAATATGCATTTAGGAGTCTTTCAGGCTATCAAAATGAAAACTCTGTCAAACCATTCCCAGTTTCAAAACATTATGTGCTCTTTTGGTTTTGTTTTTCAGAGAGCACAAACTGTAGATAGATAGCCACAGCACAGCCTGTGCTGAAAACAAACTGCGCCTATCAGTTCACAAGGTCCAGATGAAAAGGATATAGAAGGGAACGGTGCTCGTGCTCAGTGCATGTGATTAAACAGCTCTGTTCCATTAAAGACCTTTCAGAGAATGCCAGACTGTTCCTAGTTTTAACCTTTAAAATGCAGCAAGGACTTTGAGAGCTACTCTGTCATTTCTCAGTGTAACCCACACCTCCCACATGCAGCAGAGATGACTTTAACAAGCAGAGCACCAGGGAAGCAGCAGTACTTGGGTATGTACAGCCTATGGGCCCCTATAAAATGGTGCATCCCTCCCAGAAAGGTTTTTCACCTGTATTCCTCTTGGCATTGTACTAACTCTTCATGCTGAGAACTGGTGTCACCTATTAGAGCTTCACTCATTTTCAGAGCTTTCCCTTCCCCCCTCCACTTAAGGATGGCAAGCCAAGTACCAAGAGCAAAGCAGACAGCAGATTTCTGTGTGTCTCCCAGAGTGGCAATTAAAGTTGCTCAAAAAAAAGAAATTAGAGAAACATGAAGCTCTTCCTGGGAGTGATGTTCTCTGCATGATCCAAGCAAGCATCATCCGCTTTTGTAGTTGCAAGCTATGGAGACGAGACTGTCTGGGATCCATCTATCCTCTCCTAACATGTCAGAGTGGTAGAGTATAGCTCAGCCACTAGCAGATTTCTTATTCCTAATTCATGCTGAAACAATATGGTGGGACCAAAATAATGGATGCCTTCATCAACACATTTCATTTCTTGTAATGCTTTGTTTATTACTGCTACGGAATGGGAATGTTTGTGTAAAGCTCATAGTGCTTTGCTTTCTCATGGAAGTAATTTTAATATGCCCTCTGTGATAACTCTTCACAGGACCTTCTAGCCTTTGACCTAATCTAAGGACAAGATGTTATGAAGACCTAGGCACCAGGCTCCCTAGCAAGAAAAGCCTTCATATTCTGTGAAGTGTCCTTAATCTAGTAATTTGGTTCTTTAAGTAATGAATTTACACATGAGCTGGTTTGCCCCATTCCTGGGATGCAAAGCAGCCCTAAAGCCATCACTGAGCCTGGATTGGTAAGGTTCTGGCTAGTCTCTATTCCTACATAGTACTGGTAGGGTTCAAGCATTTTACATTGCTTACCTCTATGGCTGAAACTTCATAACGGAGGTGGTGGGAAAGCTGAGTTGAAATGTTAAAATAAAAAAGGCTCATCTGCCCTGGAGACTGTCCTGGGGCTGCTCTTGGGAGCCCACCCGGTGACACTGCCAGAGGTGCACACCACTGGGTGACACAGTGGGTGGTCTCCTCATGAGAACCCAAAATGGTGCAAATAAACCCACTGAAGGGTGCTCAGCATGCTGAAGATGGCTTCCACTTGGCAATGTAGATGTTCCCACTTTGACAATTTAGATGTTCAGGGCCACATCCACTTTTCTGCCTGGGGATGTGACTGTGAAACTACCTCCTTTTCCTCACCACTGGTTGCTCTCACACATTAAGAAAAAGACTGCAAAGAATGAACTTTTCTTAGGCAATTCTCTCTTGGTACTCCTCTCTGGTCTTTCTTTTCTTGAGTGAGGGCTCAGCTGCCTATGTCAACCCTAGAAACAAAACATAAGTTTTAGTAATAAGCCAAATGGTGAGGATATGCTGAATCACTGGGGCATTGCATACATGCAAAGGCACAGCTGCATATAGGAAGTCTGGCAGCCTCAGTCATCTGGTGAGAAGGGGAAACAGGAGGTCACATTTTGAAGGCAGACCACAGTCTGTTGCAGCCTTGGGTCTACTTCAGGTACAACTCAGCCATGCTTGCTGTAGGCAGTCCCCATTCATAGTTTTGATTTTTCCACATCTGTGCCCAGGAGTCAGCTCTGCTCCTGCAGAAACAGATTTTTTTCACTACACGTCTTCATATTCCCAGTTTTATGGCAGGCATGAAGATGCTACTGTAATACCTTGAAAAAGTAAGAGTGATAAATTCCAAGCAGGCTTTCCTTTATAGAATCATAGAATCATAGAACAGTTAGGGTTGGAAAGGACCTCAAGATCATCGAGTTCCAACACCCCTGCCATGGGCAGGGACACCTCACACTAAACCATGTCACCCAAGGCTCTGCCCAACCCAGCCTTGAACACCACCAGCGATTGAGCATTCACAACTTTCCTGGGCAGGCCATTCCAGTGCCTCACCACCCTTACAGTAAAGAATGTCTTCCTTACATCTAACCTGAACTTCCCGTCTTTAAGTTTTAACTCCTTACCCCTTGTCCTCTCACTACAGTCCCTAATGAAGAGTCCCTCCCCAGCATCCCTATAGGCCCCCTTCAGGTACTGGAAGGCTGCTATGAGGTCTCCACACAGCCTTCTCTTCTCCAGGCTGAACAGCCCCAACTTTCTCAGCCTGACTTCATACAGGAGGTGCTCCAGCCCCCAATCATCCTTGTGGCCCTCCTCTGGACTTGTTGCAACAGTTCCATGTCCTTCTTATGTTGAGGACACCAGAACCTTTGGCCAACCTTATTGGACACCAGGGTCTAAACTAGTGGCCAATTTTTTTTTCTGAATTTTATATGACTAGATCCTTTGTAAGCGATGAAATCACACACGTCATCCTTGAAATGACTTAGAGAAGGTTTGTTTCTTTTTTTTCTACTTGGTTTACACCTTGATTTTGATTATAAATATAGAGTCTCAGAGAGGACCACAAAAGCCTCTAAGCTTGACCTAAAATTAGTTTTCATCTGTAGTGTTGTCTGACCAAATTAGGATCCTTCAGAGTGGTAAGCAAGTCTTAAGAGCCCTTTGCCAAAAAGCTGAAATTTCCATCCTTCAGAATATAACATAGCACATCAGACCCTGTGACACATTAATACTGACTGCTATTCCCATTGCACAGTGGGTCAGTGGCATTTCAAACAGTACCCAGTTTAGAGGGAAGGATGAAGAATATCCCTCTGTTGGCTCAATTTTCTTACACAGACCAGATGACATAGAGCAGGTGAGGTGAACCGAGATGCATGAAAAATTAATCCAGCCAGTGATTTTTCAGATTATGTAGCTCCAACATTATCTTGCATCAGAATCAAGCTGTGCAGAGGGCCTTAAAGGAAAAAGCTGCAAGTGATGGTTTGAAGAAATATTCTCCATTTCAAAACATTTTAAAATGCTATAGCTGAGTGATATAAACCATATCACATATAGCTGTATGCCAGACGGAAAGGAAGAACCATTATAGGAAATAAAACATAAAGTTACTATCTATGAAAAATTGTAAAATACATTAGGTGATATTTGAACCATCTGAAAGCCTGAATTTCATCCTTTTTGTCTAGAGAGAAGTAGATTTCAGCTAGTTCATCTGTCTTAATTTAGATACCTGAATGTTGCTGCTGCAGCTTCATACCACTAGAAGATCCTAGGGATAACTAAATTATTCATGGCAAATATTATAGAACATGCAAATACATTCTCTCTTTTTTTTTTTTTTCTTTTCTTTTTGGGTTTGTTTGTTTGTGTCAGTTTGGGGGTTTTTTTTGCTTGTGTTTTTTTGGTGTCAGGTTTTATTTTTATTTCATTTTCAAACACATCTCTAGTCAATTTGTAAGTGTACTCGCTATTAATCCACATTATGCAAACAAAAAGCACTACAAAGGTCTGTTCATGGAATATGCGATGTCTGCGGAGTCATAGGAGATTGTTTCCAGGACCAAATTTCAAGCCCTGGACCACATGCTAAAGATACAATTATTAGAATAACAATAGTGGGGAAAAGTTTCTTCATCACCAAGAAGCCTTTGGCCAGTGGAATGATGAACTTCTGTTTTTCAAGCCAATGTTTTAATTGGACCTTTTGGAAACATTTGGGGACTATTCAAATGCTAGAAATATATATAAATTACAGTAAATCCCCTGATTCATTTGCAAAATATTGGTGAAAGAAAAATCTATGTTAGGTAAAATATAAATCCAGAGCCATCAAAAAATCAGAGTACATAGGAATTCTGAATAAAGAAAAGGGAGACATTTACTTTTTACAGTCTCATTCTGCTATTCTTTGCATATCAGGGCTTGAAACTAATGCTATAGATTTGACTCCGCTTTGCCATCAGTGTTTTCTTAGTGCTAGGGAGCAGTGGTTGGACAATCTCCCAGTTGCCAATTTTCATTACATTGTATGAATCTCATCATGCCCGCAGTTTTCTTAAAGCCCAAGCTCCAGGAGACTGAAAAATCTCCTGAGAACCCCAGCTTTGGATTACAAGTTAAAAAGGAAAGTGGTAGTCCTCATGATTGCAGAAACAAGAGGAAAAAAAATATCTTTGCTGTGCTGTCAATATGCTGAAGGCTCATTAACCCAGAGGCAAAATTAAACATTTCTCAGAACCCACTATGTTTGAGGGTTGCTTTTTCTTTTTCCAAAGCAGGAAGAAGTCAGAGAGAGGTCTGACATTTTCAAAACCTGGTTAAAGCAGTACTGGAATTCAGGTCATTAACTTCAGCTGAAAACAGGGGAAAAAGGGCTAATTCTTGTCTAAAGTCACCGAATTTTGAAACAGGTGTATGGTAAAGAGCAAAGCTTTTTAAAAAAATCATCAATTCACAGGGACAATAGCAAATTAATGTGTCAGACAGTGTACAAATACTGGATAAATGTTGTCTGGAATTGCCTTTCTCCAAATGAACAAAATAGCCCATTTTATTTACAATTTGGCTGCCTTGCCTGTTGAATTGAAAATGCAGAAAGCTGGCACATCAGATGATCTCAGGGAAGGCAGCTCTGCCAAGACTGCCATAGGTTGCTTTGCACAGTCATCCTACTGTATATCAACGAATAAGCATGAGCTGCATTCTTTATTTCTTCACACCCCTTTTAGTATCAGCCCCATGGAATTATTGCACTGAACACTGCATTATCTGCTCATTGTATTTTATATTATGCTCAGATTAGCCCACGGTTCCCTATTAATAAAACTATGTTGTGCAGCAGCTGTATGCGGCAGCCATATATGATTACAATACACAATAAGAACTGCTCATTTCTACACTGTTTCTAGGGAAGTAAAGGGTTACTAGGGGAAGTGGTGTTCTATCACACATTCAGCATTGCACAAAAATAGCCTAGAAGACCAAAATGCTTGCATTAATGTCTCCACATCGCTGCAATTAATTTTAATACCACAAAGATCTATTTTGGATATTGTTTCGCATATGCTTTCCATCCAATGTATACATAGTAAATGATATCTGGGGAGGTGCATGAAAGAGAGAGAAAACCTTTTATTATATACTGAGAAAGGAAGAATTTTGTTCAGTACTAGAGGGCAGAGCTACTCACCATGTAGCCCTGGTGGAGCTGCCTCTCTGCTGGGGGAGGGGAGGCAGCACACCAGACATCACTGTAGAGTGCCCATCTCATAGGCTGGGATAATGTGACTGCACAGCGTGTGAGATCAAAACCCATACGTGCCTGTTTCTGATGACCCTTTTTCAAAACCAGGTTTTGCGCTGTGGTTTGGGTTTGTTTTTTGTTTTGTTTTTTCTTTTTTTCTAGTCAGTTTGCTCCTGCTGAAAGTTTTTAGACTGGCGGTGAAGAGACTGGTCTCGCTTATTAGTCACAGCCAACAACTAGCAGAGGCAGCCCCAAGTATTACATCGATCCACCTGAGCCTTCATGTTTCACGCCAGTAACTGCATTGCTGTAAAGTAGGTGTCAGATGTGACCACCTCAACATTGCCTATGCAAAGCACGGTGAAGATCTGCCACAATTTTCTCTGAATATATACAAAGAACGAAACAAGGAGCAAAGTAGAGCTGACAGGCTCCAGCAATTCCTGAATTTAACTGGGAACGTTTACTTTCCAGGTGATTTAGTATTTTATTCAGTCCTTAATGCCAGAAACAGAGCTCCTGTCAGTAGTAGTAGTAGCTTATTGCCATCTCTCTTGAAAACGTATCAGCGCCTCGCCATCTCCCACCATGTGCCTGAGACCACCAGGCACACCACAGATGGCGGTATATGTTGGCCAGCATGGTCTTCCAATCACTTCAGATTTGCAGTTCTAGTCAGAATCCTCATATTTTGTTACAGTTTTGATGAACCACACTGGCTTACAGCATGCACATTCATTGACTTACACTGAGCTATGTGTATCTCATGCTTTGCCTCTCTCAGGAACGCCTTGTTTTGATTTTCTTCCCGTAGATGAATCCACCGTAAACCAGTGCTCGCTTCTACTCGTTTGCGCACGTACAGTTCAGACTGTATGCTTCTGAATTTAGTCATGCTACATCCTGTGTTACCTGATTAAGATCAGTAGCTGGGAGTTGATTGTTTAATTGACTTTTCAGAAACTCAGCTAAAATTTTCCTATGTCTTTTCCACTGCATATGGGGAATAAAATGAAAGCTTGAAACATTAACAAGCGTGAGAAATAGTTCATTTAATTCTGGAACTCATCAGCTTAAATTACTGTGGAGGTCCTTATGCCACTAGGACTTCCGAAATTTTCCCATGGACTGCACCAAAACATCTCAGGCCTGAACCATAAGGTCTCATCAGACACTGGATTCTGCAAGTTTTCCACTGCTGGGGGGCTGGGGACTGTGCCCACAAACATGTGGCACCCCAGGGCTCCTTCCTCCAGCAGCATGGACCTTCACCAAACCTCCAACCAGAGGAGCCCCACTGCCCTCACTAGTGTAAGCTCAAGGACAGAGCTTGTTGCAGCAGTCAGACGCTGCTACGGAGAGGCCGTAGGACAAAACCCCAAATCTACGCGACCCCACCAAGTCAGCAGCCTCAGCAAAACCCAGGCTTCCCCAGAGACTAATTTTACTTTATAGCAACCAGCTGAAATTAACACAGGCTCAAACCCTGAAGATAAAAACTAAGGCACTGCGAAAACATACCACCCTCCTACAGGCTGACAGCATTTTTTTCTAGAATGTTAAATCAGAATGGAGTGAGTAATGGACAAAACCTATGAACACCAAAGTCAGCTCCTACTGATCCCCCTGGATCACAGGTTTTACACACTGTCATTTGAGGAAAAATAACCAAAACGTGTTCCAGGCCTGAATATCCTCCATAAACCACTGTAGTGTTACTATTTGTGTATAGGATTATAATCTTCATTTTGTAAATTACCATTTCATTTTTGCCCCCAAATGGCCAGTTTTCAATTAGTAAAGAAACCATAGCTTTTTACTCTCTGACGCCAATTCTTAAGTCTCAAGTAGCTGTTGAGATTATAGAACTTTTCAAAACATGAGTAACATCTTAGTAAAATGATACTTATTTGCATGGGACATCAACCACTAAAATAGCTTTAGGATACTAGAAAGCTTATGTTCGATCTTGGACTTAAAAATCAAGTAATGTTAAATATCTTAAGTATCTTAACAAATAAGTATCTTCCTTTAAACACTGTATCAGCAGAATGAGATAGAATTATTAATTAAACCGATTATGGATTTATACAACTGAGGTTGAATCTGCAACAGCACAGAATGGTTCTTATTACTACAGCACTATGCTATGGGCGGGGCAAAGCAACAAACGTAGCCCAATTTTTTTCCTTCATCCATCTCTATATGAAATATTAAAGAATAAATACTTGAAGTGATATACTCACATGGTAACAAATTATAAGGCATGCACTTTTTAACAGAAATATGTCTAAAAGCTAGCTTCGAGGATCGCAAATTTATCTACTGGTGAGAGCACGTACTGAAAAAAATGAGACTGGTGACTGAGGTTTGAGTCATCTCCAAAGGTTTTATAGTATCCTGTGTCTCAGTACCGGCTTTTATGCTTCGTATCCTTTGATACAGTTCTCCAAATAGAGGACATAAATACCATCCAGGTTTTAAAACATTTTATTTGCATATTAAAAAAATTGTGCATTCCAATAATTAAAATCGTTTGAACAAAAAAAAAAAAAAATAAAAAAAAAAATGGCACTCGATTAACTGCATTTTACAGCTCGCAGGACCTTGGTACAGCTTTGCATTTATTCGTGTGTTACTCTAGTTTACTGTAGTCCCACCCAAGTTCTTCTTTCATCAACATGCAAGCTCTTTCATGCCACCAGGACCAAAGCCAGACAGGCAGAGGGAAAGGCAGCGCCTTCATTCAGTGTCAGTAGTTCTCTCTATTCTTTTGATGTGAAAGGGGCAGTACAGTCATTTTAAACTTTATCCAACCTCTTTGCATCTTACAAGTTAAACAGCTAAAAGAAGTAAAATAAGAAGGCAATGCTTGTGGAATGTACAGTGCATAATTTGGAAGGGCAGATTTCATTACGATTCCCCAGCTTGCTTCTCCTGTTCAATTGCTAAAAAAGGAAAAAAAAGAAAAAGGAAAAGGAAATGAAGATCCAGAACCTGAAATACATTCACATGACAATTCCTATCATTTGTAAAAATATCTGTACGTACCCATGTATCAGATTAGGACAGAAATAATTGGAAATTAAGCGCTACTAGGCGATGGGTTCAGGCTTTCGCTGTCTGGCACATTAACAGCCATGTATCTTCTCTCCACGCCGCACCCCGGCCCCCCGCCTGCCGCTCCTCTTTGTCTCCTCCCGCCTCCCAGCCTCCCTTCCTCCCTCCCTGCCCTACCCCGCAGCCTGCCCGCACTCACTTTCTTTTGAAGGCAGCGGGTTTTTCTCTTGCGTCTCTGTCTTCTTCAATTTGGACTTGTCAAATTTCTCGATCTCGGCCATGTCTGGTTTGTCGGACATGTTGGCAGGTGACTCTGCGTACACAGAGGGGGCACAGCCTGTTACCCCCGGCGAGGGCTCCCCGGTGCCCCCCTCCCCCGGTGTTGCGCCCAAGACGGGGAGCCGAGAGCCCAACGCATGCCGAAAAGGACACGCTCGTTCCCCGGCATATTTAAAAACAATAGTAGCAATTTCAAAGCGCGCTCATTTAATCCACCATCGGAGGCGGTGCAGCTGGCCGCCAGCCGCCGACGGCACCACCCCGTATTTGCGCGCTGCCGAGTACAATAGAGGGGCAGTGCCCGGCGCTGACCTCGGGCTTAACTCCTTAAGGCACATTTAATTACAAAATAAAGCTCAGCGACTGCAAAAAACCCGGCTACCGACTACTCCTGCCGCCCCAGACAATAGCTCTTCTCCCCCCCAGCCTCCCAACAATAGCCCCCACGCCCTGCCCTGCCCGCGGTCCCCCCCTTCAGGGATACCGGACAGGGCACCGTGCTGCCAGCGCTGGGGGTCGGGGGGGGGGGTAACGGGGTGGAAAGGGGGGGTTGGGAACAGGGAGGGTGGGAAGGGGGGGCAGCGAGACCCACCGGTGTCGCCGCGCGGTGATGCTCAGCCCCGCCACTAGCTGCTGCCGCCGCTCCACACCCCGGTATAAAGGGCGCTCGCTGGCGGGGCGGTTTTATCCCCGCGCCTATGCAAATAGGGGGTGATGTCACCCACTAACCATTTTGCCGCTTTCCGCCTTTTTCTCTCTCTCCAACCCCCTGCTCCCCGCCTTGCTTCCTTCCCCTCCCTCCACCCCCAGCCCTCTTCCCCCCCAGCGCACACGCACACCCAGCTACATGCACACATCGACACATACACCCATAAAGCCGAAAATCGCTGCGGTTACGGACCAGGCTCCGGCCCCGGCCCCGGCCCCGGCCCCGGCCCCGGTCCCGGTCCCGGCCCCGGCCCGCGGGACGCACCCTCGGGGCAGTCCGGGGTGGGAGGGGGGCCGCACGGGACCTGATGCTGCCCCTGGCTCCCCGGTCCTCGCCGCCCAGGACCGGTGAGAGGGCAGGGGGAGAGGGCCAGCCCCCGGCAGCTTCCGCAGCGGCGGCGGTGGGCTGTGTTCGGCGGGAGCCGTGTGGTGATTTTGCTTCAGCGTGCCTCTCCCGGTTGAGCGGTATCTGCTCGCTGATGCTGTTACTCAGATTTCCGCATTTAGACGGAAAAGACGAGAGCCTGGTCCCCTCAGAGCTCCGGGACCTGCTCGTCTGGCCCCCGTCCTCTTCCTCCCCTTTCCTCGCTGCCTTTGCAACCCTGCTGCAGGGAAGGAAAAAATCCCATTGCCGTCCTTCCAACCCGTCTGCAAGGAAAGGATAAAACCCCATTGCTATCCTTGCAACCCTCCTGCAGAGAGAAAAGGGGGACCTCCCCTCCCCCCCACCATTGTACTCCCCCTAGCCCCAGGCCGTTCTTTGGTGCCGGCCCAGCAGACAGACAGACAATGGCTTCTGCGTCCGGCTACTGCCCGGCCCCGCTCCCCAACGGCGGATCCACCCCGGCGAGGCACCTCCCGCCCGGCCCCGGCTGCATGTGGCGGGGAAAGGAGGGCAGCGGCTGGGGCCGGGGCCGGGGATTCCGGGCAGCGCCAGATGGGCCGCACCCCCGCACCGCCGGGCTCCGGATGTCCCCAGCAGCCCTTCGGGAAGCTCAAATGGGCAGCACCATGCAACAGTCGGTCCTAAAAGCAGTACATTTTGTCTAGGCGGGCATTTGCTGTTGGGTAGGGAGGCCAGAAAAGGGACTATGGTACTTGGGACTACTGTGAGTGCGTTTATAGTATTGGGTAGTAAGCTGAATTATTCACGTGAGCGAAGTGAAAGACGCAGGGGGCTGTATCTGTGCGTGTGGCTGAATGAGAAGGAGTTGGGGAAATCTCTGCCGCCTTTGTCTGGCAGCAGCTCCGGTGGGGAACAGAGGCATGCGTGCTTCCAAGGTGTGAGGCGGACAGGAGCCTGAGCATGAGAATTAATTTCGGCTGCTTTCTGGGACATCTGTAAGGAAACCATGCAGCATATTGCCCCTTGTTCCCTGCCCTCTGGCGAGGTATCTGCTGCGAGGGTGATTGCTGATGAATTAAAAGAGCTGAGTCAAACAGTATTAATGCATGCAAGGAGAACTGTAAATACATTTCAATAAATCCCTGGGGATGCTGCTTCCTCTGCTTCATGGCTGTCCTCTCCCCCTTCGTTGGCCATTTTTTATAGCACTTCCAGAGATGTAATTTCAAAAGGATAAAATCTCATCCCCATGGCAATCCCTGTAATACGTGTTGTAGTGAACCAGGATTTCCAGTCAGCCCAGAGTCTTTCTAAAGCTGAGACCCTTCATGTTTAGAGGTGTGGTGTGCAAAGTCTGGTTTCCGCCTCTAGTCCAAAAGCACCTCCAAAATGGAGATGAATAGAGTATTAATCACTGAGAGTGATGGTGTGAACTAAAAAGTATAACCATCAGCTAGGGACTGTGTGAGACCGAAGGCCAAAGGAATCACTTAGGGAAGAAATGGCAAGGAATACACAATATCTTTTCATAATGTTTAAAAATTTCTGTCATAATGGCATTAGAAGCATTCACAAGGGATCTTGTGTGCTGGATACCAGCTAATTCTGTTAGCTTTTGAGGAATTCTGTAAAATGGGCTTATGGCCTTGTACTGATGCAATGCTCTTAAACATTGAACCTCATGACTAGTAATTGGGAAACTGATGATCGGTTCATCAGTGTCCCCAATGATATTAAAGCCTTGAACTTTTCAGTTTTGACAAAGATTTTTTGCCTTATAAGTGAACGCAAATTTAATACAACTATTCTTTAGTATTGTTCTCTGTGGCTGCTGCTGTTGCTCACCTGTGTGTTGGAGCAAATCAGTATTCCCCTGACCTCAGTGCAGGAAATGCATTTCTGAAATTAAAAAAACAGTGAATGCTTGTGGGGCTGGGTTCTGATTTTTCTGAAGGCACTTGTTCAGTAGCTATACTGCCTTCTTTTGCTTCTGCTCATTCTGGGATAGAGCGACAGATCCCTTAAATCAGCGCAACACACAGCCTTAGATAGAGCTTTGCCGCTATCCGCAAACCAGGCTCTTCTGCTGAGTTTAGATTCAATTACAGTTCTGAGAGACAGAGACAAATAAAAGATTTACAGATTGCTGCTTCTCTGCCTTCCTGTATCTCCTTTCTGGTGGATTAATATCAAGATAGTCACAGTCTCTTAGAAATGTCATATGTATTTTGCTACATATATGAAGACAGGGTTGTTCTGCTGAAGCAAAATGAGGGTTTTGCATTTTGGTGGTAGGACATAGGCTAATTTCTGTAAAAGTAAATCCACTTTATAGCATGTTGTATTAGTGACATAGCTATGGAAATTGCATATCTCCCTGTCCTTTTATGTTCGTTTCTGTTTGTTGCTATTTGGAGTATGCAATAAAGGCATGTGTTCATACAAGACTGCTCCATGTCAAATAACCTCTGGGGCTAACTAGGGAGTTAGGGTTAGATTAGATATAGGAAAGAAGTTCTTTATTGTGAGGGTGCTGAGGCACTGGCACAGGTTGCCCAGAGAAGCTCTGGCTGCCCCATCCCTGGCAGTGTTCATGGATGGACTGGACAGGGCTTTGTGCAACCTGGTCTAGTGAAAGGTGTCCCTGCCCATGGCAGAGGGGTTGGAACTGAATGATCTTTAAGATCCCTTCCAACACAAACCATTATGTGATTCTATGATTCTGTAACAAATTCCAAAGCACACTTGGATGGGGCAGAACTGGCATCCTCAATAAATGTCCTATGTCACATGGTGTGTGTTGATAGCTAGCTTAGGAATTCTTATTTTGGATATTGATGAGCTGCTCCTTTTTTCTTTTATTTTATTTTATTGCTTTAATGGCTTTTGTGTCAGCAGTTTCTTATCGTGATTATTTAAAAAAAAAAATCAGTCAACAAATATTTAGTGGTGTAGTACCGCTAGACGTGCACTCTCTCAGCCATTTGCATGTTAAAGAGCACTTTTCAGCGCATTGCTGATCCCATTTGCAAAAAGGAAATTGGCCCCTCTTTGCAGCTAACACCTTTGTGAGTTTGAATTAGAGTAAAGCTGCAAGTTCTTTCTTGCCTTCTAGGAAATTCACATAGTAGGAAAGGTAGTAAATGGTAAACCATGGTTCTTGCATCTCATTTGTATGTTCATGTTTCAAGCCTTGTGAAAAACACAAACACTCCTTTTTCAGGTAAGTATGTACTGCTCCCGTTTGTGAAAATGTGGCAGTAGAAGACTTGCTCAAGGCCATGCAACAAGGGCTTAATCAGGTATTAACAGATGTCAGGGAAAATGCCTGTATCTCAAATTGACTTCAGTGGGCTTTTCCTTGAACTCTGTTTGATGAATGTTTTGAAACATGATCAGGAGCAAAAATCTTGTAACCTTATGCTAATTCTTCCACAGTCTATGCATTAATTATATATTTAAAAAAAAGCTAAAACAATTAGGGGAACATTAAATGTCTGTGTGATAAAACACCCAAGATTAATTCCCATCTCAGCTTATTATTCATAATGGGATCCCAGGCACATCAGATGACTAGCAAGATAAAAATAAACTCTGTATGTAAATCTCTCCACCGTATGGAAAATAAATTAAAGGAAGAGAAGCCAAGCGATTGTTTTCCAGGTCTCAGTTTCACATGTGAAATCTTCTTTTCACATGCTTGACTGTGAGAGAGAATGCTTTCTCTCACTCTGTATACTGCTAGAGGAAACAGGAGCTGGCAGTGATCCTGAGGAGATAATCCCTTTGGATAGCTCCTTGCTGCACTGCCTCCCTGCCAGCAGCAGAAGGGTGTGATGGTGACATCACGGTTTGGGTGTTCCGTTATTGAAACGCCAGAGCACAATATTTGTGGTGTGTCACATTCCACTGAATGCTATCGACAATGAAAAAGAGAAAGGGTAATTTGTTAATGGAATAACCAGTTTAAGAAGAAAGCCTTCCCGTTTCCCCTCTGCTTAATTTCAGAAGAGGATTGCAAAATGCCTGTTTTAGCTGGACAAATACTATCACTAATTGGCTTTACAAGTAGCAGCATTTCCTTTTTAACTGTGCTTGACAAAGGGAACTTTGCAACAGGTCATGACTTAGAATGCAGTGCTTGTGGGAGAGGAGAAATGAGGTTGGGAAGCTCAGATTGCTGAGCAGGAAGCTAAATACCCTCGAGCAGCAGATGTTTCTTTCCCACAGCAGTCTGCCTGACTTTGCTTTCCCTGCCTTCCCCATACCTGTAAACAATGAAGGAAGAGCGTTGAGCCCCTCTTTTTTTAAATGTATGCGGAAAGCTGTGGCAAAGCAACAGTTTGGAAGCCAGGCTGTTTGATACTCCAAATGGAAGGCTGTCTGCTTACAGTCGGTAACAAAGCAAACAAGATGAGGAGGCCTTCAGCTGTAGTTTCCAGCTTTTGAGGAATGCAAAGTATTTATAGTCATCAAGTTCTGAAACTTTTAATAAATGGAGAAGAAGCAAGAGAAGTATGTTTCCAACTGTAAGAAAGATTTCCTTACGTTTGCAGGGAGCCACCAAGCTTCTAGTTATTTGTCTTGTGTGTTTCATGCAGGGAATATTTCACAAAGTGAACTGGAAAATGAACTTTAAGTGCCTGAATTATCTGTTTTAGCTGGAGATCCTTGCTGCCAAATACATGTGCAAACAGTATGTTTTAAAAGTTAACTCTAGAAACAGTGGTTAATATGCAAAGTACCTTGAGAGAAACAAAAAGAATACCCTAGCACACGTCCTGCCTGAAGAAGGCATCTCTCTGCCAAATTTCACAATTGCTTGTCATCACCTTCTGACTTTCATGGCAACTTTTCTTCCCTCTTGTTTATATGAGTAAAAACTAACTTTGGAAGTGTGTAAGTGACAACATCAACATAATGCTTCGCAAATGCATGATGAAACATTTCTCCTAGTGCAACTCAGCAACCCCTTGATCCTCCAATATTAGACTTCTCCTAAGTAAAACTGATAATTGGCATGTGCGTGGGTGTCAGCAGAGATTACAAACAGAAATCTCAGGCAAATGGGGATGCTGGATTTTTATGTTGCCATTGGATATGAGTTTCTTTCAATGCAAAGATAAAGCGAGATATACATTCAAAATACTGTGGTCGCTATTCAACCTACAAACAAGTCCATATGTACAAAAGGGAAGGCAACTATTCTTATCAGAATTCCATTGAAAAAGGGATGACCAAAGTAAACATGCAGAATGAAACAATGACTAATAGCATCAAACTGCCTAGGCTATTGTATGGGCTTTGGCAGTCCCTTTGGGGATTGCTAATCCACTTGATCATAGGAGAGAGCACAGATAGAGGGAAATACCCATGAGAGTACACCCCCAGGGTGCCCATACCACGCACTGTATTAATGGATGAGTTGCAAAGCAACAAAATGTACCTGATGCCGTTAACTAGGTAAATTATGTCATTCCAACAGGGGGGTCCTTCCCTCCAAAGCTGACATAAGATAACTTGGCGCAATGCAGAAGAGTAGCATAAGTCAGTATGCATGAGTATACAGCAGGATTAATTTATTTAGTTTGGGAAATAGCACTACCCTTGAGACCACACCTCTGCTATGTGCTCTATAAATTGCTATCTTTGAGCTAGCTTTGAACTAGTGGCAACTGAGAACTCACCCCACGTTTATTGCTTTGTGTTGATTTTCTTGGGTGTATTTTACCATTTGTGCTGCTATCCCTATCTGAAGCATTCACTTTAAAACCATTTTGAGCATATTTAGCTATCAAGTTCCTTTGTGTTCGCGGCTCCCCAGGCCCATACAAGTGCAACAGTCTTTTGTCTCTTGTAAGATTGTAGGCAGGCAAGATTTTTCAAAGTTTATGTGTGGGTTATCTATCTATTCTATCCATTTTTCTCCACTACTCCCTTCTTAATTCAATTTATTTTTAGGGGAAAAGGAAAGCAAACAACCAAACAAGCAAAAAAAGAAAAAAAAAAAAGGAAAAAGAGAAAAAAAAAAAAAAAGAAACTAAGCTTGTCACTCAACCAGATGTGGAAAAGGCTAGGAGGTTTGCTCAAAACCTGGCTCACCTCATTGGTATTCAAGCTTTCGCAAGGGTAAGGAGTGATGGAGTGGTGGGGTAGAGAAAGCCACTCATTTAAACTGTACTGACTTGATGCTTTCTTTCAGTTTGTGGTTTGTTTCCAGTTTGTAAAGAGCAAAGGGAAAGAGGTGCTTCTTGTGACCGCCACAGCCATGGATGTTAGTTGCCTCTGGTGTGTGGTGGCAGGGACTAGGAGTGTGTTTGTGTCAGGGTGGGGATTGCCTTCTTGAGGATGAAAGGCATAGTTGAAGTGTGGAGGCTTCATTGCCCTACAAACGTGTGTAACAGAAAAGGTTGTCCTGGCACCCAAACAGCTCCGGAAACTTCCAAGTCTTTTGCCCTCATATTTTTCTTTCAAGGCAGAGGAGAGTTAAAATATCTGAATGCAAACAGAGGTGGGGACTGGCAGGGACATCTGCTGAAACAAGGTCACATGCACAGGATGTGTGGGTTGAAAAGGACCCTGTGCTTTGTAGGCATTTTCAATTTTCCCAGGCTTGTCTGTGTCTCACTTTTGCAAACAGCCTCACCTTGAGTAGTATTACTATTGGGGCAATTAAGGCATTAGGTAGGCAGGGGGCTTGGGAAAGCATCACTTTGCCAATGGAAGTGTTCAGGTTATTGCATGCAGAAGGGTATGGACCAGTGCTAGAAGTGAAAGATTGATAAAGCTTGTGGGTTTTGTGTTTAGAGTATCAGGCTTAGAGAAATGCACTCACAGTGTTGCTGTCAATAAAAAATGGTGGTAGGGATAGGTGGAGCAGAGAAAGTTTTCCCTCATAGCAAGAGGAGCCCTCAGTTACTCGTCATTTCTGGTGGTAGCAGGGTCTGTGGCATCTGCTTGCTCAAGTGTCGCCTCTGTTGCTCATTGTTACTAGGTACAAGTTTGTTTATGTCTCGCAGAAACAAAAGCATTCCTTAGCATGTTTTAAGATTGGTAGGAAGTTACTGCACATGTGCACAGGAAAAACAACAACAGTAACACTAGTGCATATTGACTTAGTGGGATTATTGCCAAAACATGTCACTGCAGCCAGAGGTGTACAGCTACTTTGCGCCTGAATGCAAACTATCACACAGGAGAAAGCACAAAATCATGTAGGCTCCAATTTTTGTGTCCATGTGTGTTTTGCTACTGATATTAATACAGATGGGATTGAGTCCAACTTCCATTTATTGCAGTTATTTAGTATGCCTTAAACAGAATGGATGTGAAACTGGGGATGGTATCAAACTTCCCAAAGGGAACACATTTGTACTTTAATGTGTAGCCTCTTTATCTTCTGCTGGTTAGTGTCCTACACTTGTGATTTTATTTCACAGCTGCCTTCTTGTTAAAATCAGAATTATGGGATGAGAAAGAGAAGCAGCTGAATAGATTGAACTAGATGTGAAAGTTAGTTGCCTCTGCCCATAAATCATGTAGGTGTGCACACCCCATGCTGTCAGAGTTGTCCACTAGTAACGAACTGCTGCCACCAGTGGGCTGCTGTTTGTATCGACACATGCTTCTAATGCTACACATCTGCAATACTTGTAACCATAGCCACTTGTAATAATATTCCAAGACTCCAGGTTTAAAATAAAGGCAGTCCTGCACAGGACAGTTGGAGGGAGCCATGTACTAGATAAAACATTCATGTCTGTCTCTGCAAGACACGCTGAGTGTGGATGCTGCTTTCTTCATTTAGAGACACTCACAAATTCGGTAAGGTGTGATTTTCTCCCAGCAAACTTCACATCTGCTACTGTTAGTCTTCCCGCACTGGTTTATTTGGCAGAAATATGAGTGTATATGTGTAAGCTGTAGGAATCAAATTTTTACTGGTGATTGCCATGGTTTTGCGCTGATCGGACATCAGTATTCAAGGAAACACAAGCTTTAGATACTGAAGAGCAGCTTCAGTAGAAAAGATACCTACATGTCCCAAAACAGACACATAAGCTGCAGCGTCTTTGAGCACCCAGTGCCTACTCTTGACTAAGTTTACCAAAGATGTAGAAATTAAATCACTTCAGAATCCCTTAGTGCCTCGTCAGACCTAGTTATCTAGTTAGATTAGAAGTTAGCCTAGCGTGGCTAACACACACTACGAAGGCTGACTCCCCCAAAATGTGATTGTTTCCACCATTTATGTGAAAATGGGGCCAGAGATTGTGGTGATAATAATCCTTACATAAATGTGTATGTTCTTACAACATATATACATATGAATATAGAAATATATAAAATCTAAATCTGCAACATATAATATATAACATCTAACATAATACATAATACATTTTACATTATATATTTTACATATATATTATATAGTATAGACTACTATATATTATATATTATATTGGTAAGCTACATAGAATCATAGAATCATAGAATAGTAAGGGTTGGAAAGGACCTCAAGATCATCGAGTTCCAACCCCCCTGCCATGGGCAGGGACACCTCCCACTAAACCATGCCATCCAAGGCTATGTCCAACCCCACCTTGAACGCCGCCAGGGATGAAGCATCCACAACCTCCCTGGGCAACCCATTCCAGGGCCTCACCACCCTCACAGTAAAGAATTTCTTCCTCATATCCAATCTAAACTTCCCCTGTTTAAGTTTAAACCCATTACCCCTTGTCCTCTCACCACAGTCCCTAATGAAGAGTCCCTCCCCAGCATCCCTATAGGCCCCCTTCAGGTATTGGAAGGCTGCTATGAGGTCTCCACGCAGCCTTCTCTTCTCCAGGCTGAACAGCCCCAATTTTCTCAGCCTATCTTCATGTTATATGTTATATATTGCATAGTTTACAATGTATAAATACATAAACTAGGATATGCAATATAAGATATATGATATAAAATATATCATGATATCATATAATACATGTTACATATATTATACATTACATATTATATACTACATATCATACATATACATAGTGTATAATCTGTAATGTATAATATATAATATAGATAATACATAATATGTAATATATGTGGTATACAACATAAACATGCAGCATAACATAAGGTTACACTTTATAATGTAATATAATGTTATAACACTATAGTGTATATAGTTATATTGACTTCATGGTTTTACTTTTATTTCTTAGGCTGAAGTTGATTCAGAATAACGTCTTGTACCCTGCAATAAAATATCCTACCAAGGTAGTAATAGTTAATATAGCATATCCAGTTTACGCACCAATAAAAAGAAAACAAAGCAGCAAAGCAATGGCAAATTGTTCCTGTTTGGACGGATTACTGACATGGGCAAAATTATTTGAGAGGAAAAATTCAGTCGCCTCAGCCAAAATGGATTTTCTGACAAGATTCATCATCTGCAATGCATCCCTCCTGAGCACTGAGAGTTGTGGCATGTGCTGCCATCTGCATAGCAGAGGTGAAGTCCGAGGTCTGCTCAGCTCTCCCATCTGCATCCCAGAAGCATCCACCCCACCCTGCAACAAATTTGCACCCATTAAATGATGATACTGAATTGAAACATAGACCACACAGTGGGTTCATGCATAAACTTAATGTTCACATACAGTTTAATACTATCGGCATCTTTGCTACATAGCTGAAAAATCTCAAATTTGCTTCAAATTCTTCAAGGCAGTAAGGGACTAGGACTCTGTAAATGTGTAGTGTTTTTCTTACTGAGTGAATAATACTTTACATTGGTGTAAGGAGACTCCTGCTGATGCCTGGGCAGAGTCCTGACAAAAGATTAATTTATCACTTGCTGGTGAGCAAAACAGCTGCTCCAGTTCCTCCAGTGAGTCTAAACCCATTACTTTGTTCTGTGTTTCCAACTCCAACACACTGCCATGAGGAAGCCTCTGAGCATTAAGGGAAGACTGTTAATAATTGAGTAGTATGCTCCTTTTTCTGAAATTCATGAATATGAGGAATCTAAAATAATATATCCTCTGCTGGAGTAGAATCGTAGAATAGTTAGGGTTGGAAAGGACCTTAAGATCATCTACTTCCACCCCCCCTGCCATGGGCAGGGACACCTCACACTAAACCATGCCATCCAAGGCTATGTCCAACCCGGCCTTGAACACCACCAGCAATGGAGCATACACAACTTCCCTGGGCAACCCATTCCAGGGCCTCACCACCCTTACAGTAAAGAATTTCTTCCTCATATCCAATCTAAACTTCCCCTGTTTAAGTTTGAACCCATTACCCCTTGTCCTATCACTACACTCCCTAATGAAGAGTCCCTCCCCAGCATCCCTATAGGCCCCCTTCAGATACTGGAAGGCTGCTATGAGGTCTCCACACAGCCTTCTCTTCTCCAGGCTGAACAGCCCCAACTTTCTCAGCCTGTCTTCATACAGGAGGTGTTCCAGTCCCCTCATCATCCTCATGGCCCTCCTCTGGACTTGTTCCAACAGTTCCATGTCCTTTTTATGTTGAGGACACCAGAACTGCACACAATACTCCAAGTGAGGTCTCATGAGAGCAGAGTAGAGGGGCAGGAGCACCTCCTTCGACCTGCTGGTCACACTTCTTTTGATGCAGCCCAGAATATGGTTGGCTTTCTGGGCTGCGAGAGCACACTGAAGCCGGCTCATGTTCATTTTCTCATTGACCAATACCCCCAAGTCCTTCTCTGCAGGGCTGCTCTCAATCTCTTCCCTGCTCAACCTGTAGCTGTGCCTTGACATTTCTCCGACCCAGGCGTATGACCTTGCACTTGTCAAGTTATCAGAAACATAAGAGTGCAAGTCTATTAGTAGCAGCAGGAGGATATTCTGGTGGCTGTCAGAATGAATCCATAGAACATTTCAACAAGAAATAAAAGCTTTTATTGGTGTTTGGTAAAATGTCTTTCTTCAGCCCCTACTACTGGGCACAGTTGCTTCACAATTGCTATACCATCTACAGAATATGTACTCCATAAATAACTTTCTTTGGATTTGCTTACTTTGCTGTCAGCTGCTGCTTACAGATACTTGGAAAATAACTTATTTTGAAGGTGAAACAAATATTTTGAAGGCTAGTTTTGTCCATTTTAAAAAATAAAAACCAGCAAAGCTGAAGACAAAACCCTCTTTCTTTTTTTTTTTTCCCTTACCTATTGAGAGAGAGAGAGAGAGAGGGAGCAAGGATTGTGATGGGAATCAATTAAAGGGAAATACTGAGGCTTTTCACTTTCCTGTTCTTGGTGGGAATGAGTGACTCTACAGTAGAGAACCTGCAGTCAGAGGAAGGGCACTCACTTGTTACCAGTTTAATTTCCAATATTTCAAGTCAGTAAGCCATCCCAAAAGCTTTGAAGAAGCATATCTGCTAGGAATCCACATAATCTCATTACAGTCGACTGCTGAGCCAGTATGTTGGTGGGTAGACAGCACTACATACGTTTTATTTAATTGAAGGTTTGTATGTGTTCATTAGCTGAATTATAACTGGAGTTTTAACATATGCTCAAGAATGTTCTATGATGTGTTAGTACTGCTTCTGAAAAATATTAAGGTGTTTCTTTCTAACACTTTTGAATACAAGGGCTGGTAGAGGAGAGGATAAAAGAGAATCAGTAACTATTTAAAAAACAACTGTGGGAGACTCTGAACTCAGATAGTGAGGCAGAAATAGTGCCATAGATTAGAAACAGTAGAAAAACAGGTAGGAGGTAAATACTTGGGTCTAAGTACAGTAGGTGATCAATGTGGGAGAATTGCAAGGATTCATACAAAGACTGCTGTATGAATGCTTCCACATCTATTATTGATGTGGGAACCTGAGCGTCCTTTGGAGTGAAGTATGAGGTTTTATATTCCTTCAGGAGAACAGAAGAACATAACTATATTTGTTTCATAACCTTTTTTTTGTGAGTCTTACTAAGCTTTTTTCCTTGATACCTTGTGACAAAAACTCCTGAAGTGAATTTTTGTGTGGGTAAGAAATCTTTTTACCAACTGCAGATGCGAGGCATTCTACTCTCATGGGAGAGTCACTTTCGTTGCATGAGTGTAAGTGATAAACAGATATCCCCGGTTATTCTTTTTCCCCTCTGAATCATTCATTTCCTGTATTACATCTTCACTAGGATGCTTTTTCTTATCCTCTTTTGAGAGCAACCATGTGCATCCCAGTCAGGTTCCCTTCAGACAAATGTGTGTCATGGCTTTCGATTCTGCCTCTCTTTCTGTATGGTTGTCTTATTTTCTAGGCAGAGAAGGAGGAGACCTTATTGTGGCCTTTCAGTGCTTTAAATAGACCTATAAGAAAGACGGGAAGAGCCTTTTTATCACAGCCTGCTGTGATAGGACAAGGTGTAATGGTTTTAAACTAAGAGGGCAGATTCAGGACATTCAAAGCAGGCTGGATGTGGTTCTGGGCAGCCTGATTTAGTTGAAGTTGTCCCTGCTCATTGCAGGGTGCTTGGACTAGATGACCTTTGAAGGTCCCTTCCAACCCAAACTATTATAAGATTATAAGGGGGTGAAGTATGGTGACCACTCTTTAGTCATGCCTGCATTGTCATCCAGGACTTACTTGTGTAGTCAGAGTGATATTATTGCTACTGAATGCGAAGTAGAGAGTGGGTAAGTGGGTATTTATTGGCAGGGGGTACCATTTTCCCATTTTTTTGAAGCTCAGCAGTTTGATTAGCCTTTTCCTTTTCCATCTGGAACTAGACACAGACAAAGAAGTCACATGTGGGACTGCTGTTTTTATTTCAGCCACTGAATCTGTGAATCTTCTCTTTGACATCCAAAGCCTCTTTTGAAATCGGGGAAAGATAACATGAAAAGTCAGCCAGCATAAGCGGTCATTTATTCTTATTAACGTGGGTAATTGCCCATCTACACCCAGCATCCATACTAACTCACCTTGAATTTCATACTCTAGAAGTATCCATTATTTCTTTTGCACAAGTGAAGATATACTATGGATAATATCTAAATTAATATTCCATTATCATTCACCTTTGTCCTGTAGTTTGGTGCCCGAGTAGGTCAATTTTGTGGCCATGTCCCTATTACTACCAGACTATAAGGAGGGCTGAGGGGGGTTTGATATCACTTGAAATAGGGGGATCAGACACTACTTTTGATACTTCCAGTCAAAACTGTCTTGGGGAAAGAAAGACACTGTATGTTTTCAACTAATGGACAAAGGAAAGAAATTAAAGGAGATGCTGGTAATGGAGAAAGAATGAAGTATAAAGAGAGACAGATTAGCCTCCCTCAGAGAATGGATTAATTATTATTTTCTGACACAAATTTTTGATGCAAGCCTTTTTTGGGCAAGAATTCAAGAGACACTGTAAAACGGCTTGTTATAAATGGGAATTTGTTATATTTTTTATTTCAGTATTTTAATAATTTATATAAATCTCCCATTTTTCGAATTATGCATTAAAGTACTCTTGTGGTTGTTTAATATCAGTATTCCTCTGAGATTTTACAAATACATCAGCAGCATTAAATGGATGAAATCCAGCCTGCTGTAATTCAGATGCCCAGCGTAGGCAATGCTTCACTGAGCATTTGAGTATGCAGCCTGGAGAGCAGGGGAAAAAAACAAGTTTGCTTTGATGTCACTGCCACACATGTACTGTCACTGCCTGTGATGGGCAGCTCAGGAAGCCTGCAGGGGAAGATGCAATCTGCATGTAATCATTTTTCCTGGTTTTGATTATGGAGGGACCTGAGACATTTCCCACAGGTGGTCCCTTCCCTACCCCTTCTGCTAGTGCTCTGGGGGATGCTCAGCACCCCTGTCCCCCACTCGCTGTGTCCCTTGGCCCTTTGTAGAGCAGAGATGCAGCATGTGCTGTTTGCACTGTGGTTTCCAAAGATGAGATTCCTCTTTGTAATAGATGGTGGATGGACTTATTCAGCCCCTGTGGGGTTAAAACTTTACTCTAGACTCCTAGTAGCATCTTAAACATGATGTACACCCTTCACCCACTCCATGGTGGGATAGAAACATTGCGCAAGCAAGCATTAGGACAAGGGGCAAGAAGGGGCCTGGCTTGAAACCACAGGATCTCCCATTTCCCAGGTAATTGCTGTACCTGCTACAATATTTTCTCATTAGGTTGTTGGTCTTATTCCCTGCCACTCATTCACTTTGTTGGCGAGGCCTGTCTGCCTTGATATGGGGTGTGACAGAGCCATGTAATAAGTACGCACATTCATGAAACAAAAACTTCTGAGCAAATGTGAGTGACTAAGACTTAAGCCCCTCTTAAAAAATGTTGAGTTAAATAAGAAAGCACCTTATGCCTTTGGGTGCCAAAATTTAAACTGCAGCAAGGATTTAATCACATTAATTTAGACAGATGAAGATAGGAGTGGAGCTCAAGCTAAGGGAAGATTGCATTCAAGCTGAATCATTCGGATGAAATTTGACTTAAAATAGTTATGGAGCAAATAAAAATAATAACTTAAGCGTAGAGGTTTCTTCAAAGAAATGTGGAAAAGACGAGAGAGGTCTCTGAAAAGCAGTAAAGTTCAAAGACCATACCCCTTTTTAAATGGTGGAATACAAAAAAAATCACTGGATTATAGACTTTACAGCCTCAAACCTCAGAAGAATTAAATACCCAGAAGATAATGTTATGATAAATAACTGCCAATAATGATTCAAGCCAAGCCAATTTCTTCCTTTGGATGAGGAGGAAGCAAAAGATGTAGAGTATCCTGACTCCACTGGAGTCCTTGGGATAGCTCCTATGGCATGTTCTTATAAGAGAACTGAGGAAATACAGCCAGGATGGGTAACACATATGAAATATGCCCACTAAAAGACAGAATCAGCAATTTCTCTACTGAGGTGAGAGGTGCTTTAAAAGGCGGACTTTCATTAGCAGTTTGGAAGACAAAGTCTTTGTCAAAAAAAAATAGGAGTGGCTTGGAAACATTAGTCTTGCTTGCAGAAATAATGGATGCTCCTTGATTTCCCTAACTGCTGTGGGTGTGAGTCATCCCACCTAAAGTCAATCTGCAGCTGTAGGCCAGGCTTTTCTCATGATCAATGAAAAGGTTTGGGTGATTCATCCCATCCCAGGACAGAGATTGAGGATAAGGGAAGTGAATCACTCCCCAGAGTTTCCTCTCCTTGCCATCCCATTGATTGTAGAATGGTATGAAAAGACTACCTCACAGTAGCTGCTTAACTTTTAAATAGCTAAAATTAGGTAACTCGAACCCCATCTTTAGTAGCCACTTAATTACCTAATTCTCAGAGATATTTGGGTACTTAATTCCCTTTAAAGTATCCACTAAGCAGATCTGATAACTTGACCTGGGGTCTGCTGACTGGGTGAGGTGGCTCCTACATAGAATAGGTTATACAGGGATCTTAAGAATCTTGCCTGTTCCTGCATCTTGCAGGTAAACACTGGGCTCACTAAGGGCTCTGGATATTGTAGGGAGGCAGAATCCTGTTATCATCTGATAGTTTTAGTTATCAGACTGTCATAAAGAAGTATGAAACTTAGGGTGTAAACCTGAGTCACAGTCTGTTCAGTATTAGAGTGGAAAAGAGTACATGTTGCGCAAATAAATCAATGGAGCTAATGCTGATTTCCTACCCTGGACACCCTCTTCCTATGCAGGCCACAATGATGTTAATGGAAGCCTTCCTTGTGAAATGAAGAGCCTCAAGTTGTATCTTAATGAAAACAATACTTGAGTAGAAATACTTCTTAATGCCTTATACCTGGTCCTTTGCAGATATTCAAGAGGGATAGTGGCTATACTGATAATTCTGCCATTGAAGAATTATAAGGATAATTCTCCTTTCAGAATGAAGAGGAAGAGCAGACCTTTCTGCATTAAGAGCCAGGAGAGACCTGTGCTACCTCACAGGATTTTTCTTGCAGCCTTTCAGTGCAAGCTCTGTTCCATTTTTTAAGTGTTTGGGTTTTTTGTTTGTTTGTTTGTTGTTTGTTTTAGTTTTTTTTTTTTTTTTTTTTTTTTAAACCCAGCCTTAATCTTTTTTTAAAAAAACATAGCCAACTTTTCTGTCACATCTCATCTCTGAGGCCAATCTAGTCTAAAACTGCAGTACTCACAGAAGTGGAGTTGGATCTTTTGCTCATTTTCTATGGCTCGGTTGCTAGGGTCTGCAATAAGTACAGCTCTCAGCCCCCTGCTATCAGACAGACCTTGAGGTGCTGGAGCATGTACAAAGAAGGGCGATGAAGGTGGTCAATGGTCTGGATTACAAGTTCTATGAGGAACAGCTGAGGGATCTGGGGTTGTCTAGTCTGGAGAAGAGAATGCACAGGGGGGACCTTATCGCTCTATACAACTGCCTGAAATGAGGTTGTAGAGAGGTAGTTGGTCTCTTCTCCTGAGTAACAAGTGATAGGACAAGAAGAAAAGGCCTCAAGTTGCCCCAGGGAGGTTTAAATTGGATATTAGAAAAAATTTCTTCGCTGAAAAGGATGTCAAGCATTGGAAGAGGCTGCCCAGGGAAGTGGTTGTGTCACCATCCCTGTGGTTATTTAAAAGACACGTAGATGTGATGCTTAGGGACATGGTTTAGTGGTGGGCTTTGCAGGTTGGATTTGGTGATCTTAAGATCTTTTCCAGCCTAAATGATTCTATGATTCCATAATTCTATGATTCCTGCTGGTTAGCAGCACACCTGAGCCCAGTGCACAGCCATACCCCCCACCTGCTCTTGACTTTCTGAGTCCTTGCACCTCTGTGACCACATCCATCGGTTACTCCTCAGTCCACTCACAGCAGCTTGCCATAGCAAGGGGCTTGTGTCCCATCACAACGTCATCCTGAGAGACCATCAGGTCTTTCAGCAAAGACAAAGGACAAGTCTTAGGACTGATGCAATGACTGTGATTTTAGGCATAAGCAGCTCTCTTAGTTGGGTCAGAGGACTGGCTTCTCCTCTCTGGATGGAGACTAAAATCGCAGCATGTAGCAATGATCACCAAGTCCAGGAAACAGATTACACCACTGATGTCCAAAGGTGGGACAAAATTTCTTCCCTCTTTTTGCAAGGGAAAACTCTCTGTGGTGTCTGTCATGGCTCTGCTCCTCAGCTGAGGCACCAAACTCCCGACCAAGGTGGCAGAGGTGTCTGCCATCACCATGCAGCAACCACAGGGCACTGAATAACCACAGGAGCAGCTGCTGCTGAGAAAGACTGGCTCAAAATGCTCCAGCATATAAACCTGTTTACTTTGTATTGTACTCATCATATGTATAAGGGAACAATCAAAAATGTATATGGTCCAAATAAGGATCTTATTAACAGATGCCAATAGTTAAGGCAGATGAAGCAACAGATATTTGCTTACATCTTTTCTTCCTTAATCCGTGTTTTAAAGCTTACTCACAGCCTCTCAGAGGACAATAGACTGCCTCCTGTGTATTTGGCAGCATGGGGAATGAGGTGTTTGAAAGAAAAAGGAAATGAGTTGTTCCATTACAAAATACTTAAACCCTCTGTGCTGCTGGAATATGAAGGTAAATGCCTAAACATATTCCTGTATTTTTTCTAACCAGCTGTAGGGGGAAATTGCTCTCTCAGGCTGACAGCCTGCTGCCAGTGAGATCCTTGAACAGCTCCACTTCCTGATGAAAGTTGCAGTTAAAATTAGCACACCCGCACCGTGGTGTTATCCAGGCAGTTCCTGCCGCAGGAAAAAACACAAGAGATTAATATGTTGGAAAATGGTGTTTAATTCCTACCAGGGAAAATGTCAGCTTGATTCCCAGGGCAGAGTATAGAGCACATCATCTTAGCACAGTCCACTCACCCCTGTTTGAATATTAGGTGATGCTTTGTAAGGCACTGTGAACTTCAGAACTTTTTTTTTAAAGCAAGATGCTGTGTTCATTCCTGTTTTGTACAATTACTGTAGGATCAATAGATATTTACTGCTCCTGAAAGGACCTTCTTTACATCTTGTAGTTCCATGAGATACAAAGTGAATCTTGCATTTACTTTAGAAGCCACAATGTATCTTTTCCAGGCCACCAAAAGCCAAAAGTTTCAGTACAGCAGACTACCACCATGCCATGCAGCTTTATGAGTGTATGTATGCATGTTCATGTATGTATGTATGTGTGGTTTAGTGCAAAATAAAACAAAACACAGTTTATCTTTTTCATGGATATCACTCTTTGCCTGATTCCCCTTCTTCTCCAGGCCTTCTCACACATTCCTAACTGTTCCATTTTTCTGCATACCTGTGAGATTCTTTCTCTGCCCACGGAAAAATCTCTGGCATGTCTGTCACTGTGTTTATATAGTTGCCAGCGCAGCTGTTCTCACTTGCTTCTTAGTTTTCTAACAATAATACCAGACTGGATTTGAAAGTAAAGCGATGCTTGAACACAGTAACAAACTTAAAAATACCAAGGTATGAAATACCAAACACAAATACTTTCATTTCTTTCAATTTCTAAGCAAAAAGTTTTGCTTCCCTTCATTTTCTCTGCTTGCATGCCCCCTTCAGAATTGCAACAGCCAGCAGCACTCCTCTGAATTCTTTGTACATTCATTCACCACCTCTGCATGACCTTGTCACACTGAGCCTTGAGCAAGGCTGGGTGAGCTGCCATTTACCAGTCCCCACATCCGTTTTTAGAAAGAAACTGAAAGGGAAATAGAGAGCATAGAAGAACTCCCCCCCTTCCCATTTAGGAATGTCACGCATACTGAGCCAAATAGTTCCTGAAATAAAAGCCCTTAAAGACAGGGTTGGGATTTATTTTCTTTAAGCCAGTTGTTTAAACACTCACCTAAATTTAGTCACTCCAGGGTCCCTCTACGCAGCCATAAAGGGAAATATGCACCTCCAAAGGCCAAAGACCCTAAGATTAAGATAACTCTCTACATCTGCTCAGATAAATCCTCTGTGGAAGTATCTCTTTCTCACTGGTTACTATAACTGGAACCCAATTTACTCATTGAAATTAAGGGAGGAGCATCCCCACTTGATACACAAGGGAAAAATGCAGTCCCTCTCTAATGTGGATGAGGGGCTACCAGAAATAAAATGGTTGATCTTTTGGCCAGTGTGGCAAACATTCTCTGTGCCTTAATTTCTTAAGCAGGGCCTTCTATGTGCATTTGCAAGGTGTAAAAGTACAAAAGTGATCCAAGCAGAATTCTTTCTAAATTACATCATGACAGGTTAAGTGGTGTGGAATTCATTGCCAATAGTGTTTTGCTTCCATTTGCTTGACTATATTTACTCATTCCATTTGCCTGAAGGATTGCTCCCAAGGCTTTTAGGCTGCATATTTGAACTATATACATACTGTGTTTGTTGAACAGATGCCATAATTTGTGGGTAATGTTTCTTCTCAAAAGAAATTTTTTTGTGTTTTTCTTCCCCTCCACTGAAAAACAAAACAAAACAAAACAAAACAAAACAAAAAAACCACAGAAGCAACACAAAAAACAAAATGAAACAAAAATAAATGGATTAATCTCAACATTACATTTTTGAGAAACCTATAGCAGCAATCTGCGGCTACTCGAGGTTGACCAGTGAAATAAAACTCCCCCAGGGAAGCAGATGTGTTTCAAAATTGTTAGGTTTGAGGATTTTGTTGTTTTTTGTTTGTTTGTTTGTTTGTTTTTAAGAATAGGGTTGTTGTTTTTTTTTTTTTTTTTTTTTTTTAGGAAATAATCCTGGCAGTAATTTGGATATTAAGTATGACATTGATCTGTAAAAGAACTTAATTTGCTTGACTTTCAGTACATGATTAGTCTCACTGTCTATTCACATGCCAAATGTAATAATTAAGCACTTTATTAAACATAGATATGCTGCCAGAAAGTGTCACTGTAATTAGATTGTTACAGCAATGCATATAGGAAACTTGGAGCATAATTTCCCTGATTAGCATGATTATTAAGGGAAATCTTCCTTCAGAGAGTATAATTGTTTTTTACAGGCTGTCGCAAAAAACAGCTTTTGCATAGAATGAGAGAGTGCCTTTTAGGGTGTTGATGATTGCTTTGGCTACTATATTTTTAGGGAAACACTGCACTCTGCAGGTGAAAACTCTTCCCCAATCTTGTAACACCCTGAAAAGATCTTTGGAAACAAACAGATCCTGTGTGGTGAGCAGTTAATGCTGTTCAACTGAGGAAGTGCATTATCTGCAGCATCCTTATAAAAAGGAAAAGGTCTTCCTTCTTTCCTCCCTTCTTTCTTCCCTTCTTTCCTCCCTTCTTTCCTCCCTCCCTCCCTCCCTCCCTCCCTTCCTTCCTTCCTTCCTTCCTTCCTTCCTTCCTTCCTTCCTTCCTTCCTTCCTTCCTTCCTTCCTTCCTTCCTTCCTTCCTTCCTTCCTTCCTTCCTTCCTTCCTTCCTTCCTTCCTTCCTTCCTTCCTTCCTTCCTTCCTTCCTTCCTTCCTTCCTTCCTTCCTTCCTTCCTTCCCTCCTTCCTTCCTTCCTTCCTTCTTTCCTTCCCTCCTTCCTTCCTTCCTTCCTTCCTTCTTTCCTTCCTTCCTTCCAACTTCTTACTTTCCAGAGAATAACCAAAAGCGTGTAGATGTTCTGCAACATTTCCTGCAGTAAAGACTATGAAACTATACAATAAGCACAGGATGGCTATTCACATAAGCTGCAGGGCTCAACAGAAATTCCATGTCAAATCTAAACGCCCTTTGCCATTTCCTCGTGCTGATCCCACAGACTGAATTTCCAGTCAGAAACAGGAGCAGTCAGTATGGCTCTGTCCCAAGTCTTTACTCCTAAAGCGAGACCCTTGTCTTTTCACGCTCCCTCATCGCTGCCTTCAAGACGTCATCTCTCTCTAGTCTCTGTTTTCTGATTTCTGGCCATTAGATGGCAATCGTGACCATCATCAGCTTCCTGTGCTCATTTCCTCTCATGGCCAACATGCTTGTGTGCCCACGGTCCTAAGGGAAGCTTTGCTTCTCTGCCTTTCTCACTTATAGCAGCAGTAGTTACGCAGACGCTGGTTGTTAAACCTTGCAGTGATTAACATGGGAAAAAGGATTTGCTTCTGCCAGCCCAGCTTCTGGGCCCCAATGTACAGGGGGCAGGATAACCCCTGTTGAGGAATGTATAACCCACCAGTCCTGGAAATATCCGTCATTTCAAAGCAGATCCTCTGCCTTTGAATTCTGGGGCCTGTCCTGAAGATGGCATTTGCCAGTGTTAAAATCTACCAGCGATCAGCTCATAGCCCTTTCCAGGAACGCATCATCATGGAGAGAAGCACACTTATACTTTTAGAGCCTTAGAATTGTTTGGGTTGGAAAAGACCTTTAAGATCGAGTCCAACTGTGAACTGGACACTGCCAAGTCCACCACAGCATAATCCATGCTCTGTCAGAAACACCAGTGGCTCCAGAGGGTTAAGTCTGGCTACACATTTTCCTTAAGGGCCCCAGAGCAGGCTGAAAGCTGTTGGTCAGGTATGCATATTCCTTGTGGCAACAAGCTGAAAAGCACTTTTATGACCCCATCATAAATATCTATTACCTTTGCTTCTCAAGCATCCTGTCCAGCTGAATCTTAAGTGTCCATTTTGGAGAATCCACCACTTCCCTGAGGAGATTCTTGCAATGGCTGATTGTTCTTCTGAAAAATTTTCCGCTTGTGTCCAGTTAGATTCTGTACAGGAGTAAGTTGTGCCCATAAGTGTCTTGCTCTTGTGGCCCCAACATGGCATGACTAGTTGTCCCTAATGCAGGGTCAGTCACCTTGAAAAAGCATTTTGCTCTGTTATTTTGCCTGAGCTGAGAATTACTGATAGCCTTTCACTTTCTCCTAGCTTTGTTGCCTGGATTTCAATAACGGTGTGGTTCCAATATGTTCCTTTCTCCTTGTCACGAAAGAAGGCTGGAGCCACGTGGTATAACCTGCCCACCAAAGGGAAGAGCTACATAGTTCAGGTGAGGCTGGGGGTGGAAAGTAATCTGCTCCTGGGAGGTGTGATGGTGTTTGGTGAAATGGGATGGTTGAGGCATGGAAGGGAGATGGTGTCTTGTGGCTTAGCAACAATGTCACCAGGCACAAGGAGCAAAGCTGCAACTGCAAGGTCATTTATAATTCTGGCATTTTCAAAATCTTGAAGGCTTAACCTCTACCTTCTAATTCTGTTTCTTTATCATACTTTTAGGTGTGTATTTTTAGGCCCATACCGTGAGGAGATGAGTCAGCTTTTATACCATTTCTAGAGGGAATTTCCCCTGACTTTATGATTTCTTCTCATGGGAGTTTGTCAGGTTAAAACATGAGTAAAATTAATGTTATTTGAGTTGCTAGTATAGAGTCATAGAATCATAGAATAGTTCAGGTTGGAAAGGACCTTAAGATCATCTAGTTCCAACCCCCCTGCCAAGGGCAGGTATGCCTCCCACTAAACCATGCTACCCAGGGCTCTGTCCAACCCAGCCTTGAACACCACCAGGGATGAAGCATTCACAACTTCCCTGGGCAATCCATTCCAGTGCCTCACCACCCTTACAGTGAAGAATTTCTTCCTCATATCCAATCTAAACTTCCCCTGTTTAAGTTTGAACCCGTTACCCCTTGTCCTATCATTATAGTCCCTAATGAAGACTCCCTCCCCAGCATCCCTATAGGCCCCCTTCAGATACTGGAAGGCTGCTATGAGGTCTCCACGGAGCCTTCTCTTCTCCAGGTTGAACAGCCCCAACTTTCTCATCCTATCTTCATACGGGAGGAGCTTCAGTTCCCTGATCATCCTGGTGGCCCTCCTCTGGACTTGTGCCAACAGTTCCATGTCCTTTTTATGTTGAGGACACGTCGTCTGAAAGAGTGGGGAGTGAGTGAGAGAGCGACTGTATGGGTTTATAGACTTAAACCACGACAGGACACCAGAACTGCACACAATACTCCAAGTGAGGTCTCACAAGAGCAGAGTAGAGGGGCAGGACCACCTCCTTTGACCTGCTGGTCACACTCCTTTTGATGCAGCCCAGAATACGGTTGGCTTTCTGGGCTGCAAGCGCACACTGCAGCCGGCTCATGTTCATTTTCTCATGTTCATGTTCATTTTATTTGAGGGAAATCACTATTATAAGATATTGATGTATTTTGCATACTTCTGGTTTTGCTACTGATAGGATATATGCTGAAATCTGAAAACTTGGCAGTCTTATTGTTGTGGAGTACTTCTGGGTTAGGGTGGCCCTTAATATGACATCCTTTTCTTCTACTGAGTGGCTGAGGGAGCAACTGGAATTCACAGAGCAGATAGACAGATAGTCAAAGCAGCCCTTCAAAGAGGGCAAAGCTCTAATTCTTGGGCAAGTAAAGCACAAGGCAGGCGAGTCAAAAGTAGTGATGTTTTCTAAACTAGTATTTTACTTTTTGTAGATGCGAAGCTGTTTCTTTTAAATTGCCTGGACCGGGAGTGATGTCCTTGTGAATCTCACTGTCTTTAAAAGCATGAGAAGACAGTAAATGCAGAGTAGAAACAAGATGTTTATTTACATGGCAATAGAAATATATTATCATTAAGTACCAGAAATCATGAACTCACAGTTTTGTACATGAGAACTCCTTTTGCATGTTTCAAACTTATATTTTTTTCCCAAGTTATTCATGAAAAGCCTGTTAAAACACCAAATCAAAATTTCATTTGCCTTTTTAACAGAAATGTTTATAAGAAAACTGCAAGTTATAACACTGTACCAGTAGAGGGTACTGAAGAATATGCAGCAGACCTCAGGGTTTTTTAGGGCTAACATGACAGTACTGGTGTGTCCAGGAAATGACTTTCTCTGCATAGAACTTTCCATTACCTATTTCATTACCTGATTGCTATCAGTGATGCTTATAGAAATAGATTTTGCATTTTTTAGTGTCACAGGATGACATTAAGTAGCATGCATTATTGAAGTGCCCTATAACCATAATTAAAAAGAAGATATAAAAGAATCCATCATAAGAAGAACTTTCGGCCAGTCACAGGAGCGTGGATTTTGTGACAGAAGCCTGTGGAAATTTCTTGCTCCTGAAAGTCTCCCAAAGGGACAACATCTCCACTGAAAAGGGAATGAACTACTTTGAAGTAAACATATTACTGATGTGTAAGCTACTGTAACTAATGGCATCACAGAGAAAATCCTGCTCAAGGATCTCCAATCCAATGGTCCATTCTGGCCAATAGTTAAACAGACAGACATAGTATGTTAATTTTAACTAATTTGGCTGCAAACATAAAAACACCAAAGGAAATAAAAATGGGATCTCTTTGCAGATTGCAAATGTAGTGAAAACTGCTGGGGAATTTTCTCTTTCTACCAGGTACCAGTATGAAACCTCACAGCAAACTCTAGTCAGAAAGTTTCTGATTTCTCAAGCTTTCATTAAGTATCACCAGAACTAAAGATAGAAAGAGTATATAAATAATTATATTACCAATTTTTACCACCTCTTTAATAGCAAGGAAATGAAAATGAAATTTCACGAAACTACTTGTGCAAACACCCTGAATCTGGAAGAGTTAATTGCGTTGTTGGAACAGGCTTTTTGTTAAACTTAAATGGATGGTGAAAATAGGTAGTGACAATGCTGTAGTTTTGACAAATCCTTCTGCTGACAATGTTTAGAAAAAAGTCTCAATATTGTAGATGTAACACATGAAATTTGAAAAACTAAATTATCTCACATTCTCTCATCAAACTGGAATTTGATTTTAAAATCATTGCTCAATTTTGTTGCTGAAAGTTTGTAAAGGTTGGATTTCTAATTAAGCAGTTAAATGATTAAATCATTTCATTAAAATTTGCATTTTTCCCCCCACATTTTTCAGTTTATAAAAAATTTCAAGATTTGACAATTTTTCTGTATTTGTTAGGGAATAATTGCTTAATGTTTCAGGTTTTTGTTTTTTTTTTTTTTTTTTTTTTGCGAAGTAGAAGCCTGTTTCCACACTGCTCAAGCTATAAAGAGCAAAGCTGCAGTAAAACCAATTTATTAACTCTTAACAAATTTCCAGGTGTTGGATAAATTTAAGTCCCAATTGCATGACTTCAATTATACGTAGCTGAGAGAAGTGTGGATTTAGTGCCTTATTTCATCACTCTTAAATGACTTGCAAAATTATTGTTTCTTTTCTAATCTCAATTTAGTTTCCTTGGTGCAATGTGGTTCAGATCTTCCAGGAAGCTTTAGGGAAGTAGGAAACTTCAAAAATCTCTTTCCTTATGAATAGTTTGGGAATGAACCATAGATGATGGAAATGGAAGAACACCCTATGTAATATAGGGATCTGAAGCAGGTAGCAAGGTAGCAGCAGGAATATTCACACTCAGTGGTTTTAAGATCAAGGGTAGCTGACCAGAATCTCAGGCTCCCCTTTTAGTCAATAGAGACGGTCACGTTCCCAAACATCAGGGCCTAACCCTTGTCTCTTTCTGACTGCAAAGGAGCCAACATATCCAACGTTACATTGTTTGTGTTTTTAAGCATTTACAGTGCCATTTGAGAACATTTTCTGCTTGTGAAAAAGAGATCAATGAGCTAATTATTCTAATTAGAACAAAACTAAAGTACCCCTTAAAGTGTAATAGTTTAGCAGCAGTCTATGTTATATGGATTATTTAATTCTAATAGTTTCTGAAAGCACATACCCATAACTTTATATCAGCTAATCTAGTTGCGCCACTGCTTTTCACAAAGTTCAAAGAACACAAGAACAAAGAAGTTGATTTTATATGGCAATTATTTTTTCTTTTATTAAATTCAGCTTTAAAGTCCATAAAGTTATCATCACGAAAGGTGAAAAAGAAAGATTATTTTAAGGAATATTAATTACTTCTTTGGGGAAGAAAGGAATGTCTCCCTTATGAGAGAAATGTATTCCTCTAACACAATCAACATTTTAAGGAGCAAACCCATGTCTGTTGATGAAGCCCCTAAGTGCTTCCTTGTGTGCTTCCTCTGTGTTTCTTGTCTATTATTAAATAGCTCTATTTCAATCACTTTAAATAAGTGATACATAGCCGATAATACGAGCCATGAAAAGTCTGGACTTCAACCACTGCTTTTGTGCCTTCAGGGAATTAAATAGAAGAAAGTATAAATCCAGTTTCCATTAGACAGCAAAACATACTGAAGAACAAACAGGTGGTAGAGTACTTTGTTGGACAGGGAAATATTTGATATAAAATTATCACGCTTCTCACAAAATCAGGTGAAAACTTTATAGTTTGTGACTCTTCCAAGCTTCTGCAGTCTTTTCAATACAAAAACTACTTTCCAGTGAAATTGCAGCTACTTTCACTATTCAGGTAATTTCTGCATGTTAATAAAGCAGTTTCTAAGGAGAAGGTTGATTTTCCTCTTCCATCACTGAATGAAGTCTGTATAACATATGCTGTACTAGCTTCTATTTTCTGTGAGCCCTGCTGTTACTAGACTTTGCCAGAAAAGGTCCTTTGCCTCCCCCAGTTCCCAGGCTCTTTCCACCAGGCACAGCAGGATGCCTTTTCTTCCAGGCTAAATTGACGCTCAGTGCTTTCCCTGTTGGTCACATGCAGCGCATATGTTGTAGAGTGTTTTGTGTGGCCATGGATGCAGAACCAGGGACTCTGCCAGGCAGGGGTATTATAAATGTTGAAATATTAAAAGAGAAAATGGAACATATTGCTGAAACCTCACCCAGGCATGCAGGTCTGCATTCACTATGCTCTAACTTCATTAATGTTGTGGTATTGCATAGATGAGATCAGCTGTCAGCCATGGGACGCCTACGTTAACATTTGCGTACAGCCATTTTGGGAAATCAGGAATTGCATAGGCACATTCAGAAGCAATCCCTTTGAAGCTCAGTTGCACTAAATAATTTAAGTTATTAGGCTGGAAGGTTGCTTGCTTTATGTGATGAAGGTGGCTGTAAAACCAAAAATGTGTTACACTGCTGGCCTCACTAAAAAGTCCATCAGCAAGCTGGGATAACTTGTTATGTGAACAAAAGTACCTGAAAGGAGAGAATGCTGTTGGCAAGATTACAATATATACATTTTAATAATATATGTTCTTATTACTATCATTATATGATGTTTATTATTTATTACACCTAAAATTTTGATTTTTAGCTTAGAGGTATTATCTGAGGGTTTAAGACTGTGCTCTCCACTCAAAAAGCACTGTAGTTTGTAAATGGTTTGGATAAATGCTGTGGACCATCAGGAATTTTTGGTGGGAATATTACGAAGTTTATTGTGGGATACGTCAAGATGCACTACATTACAAGGATATTTTTGACCAATCTACTTAACTGTTATCTCAATCTTTTCACAAATAGCTGCAATGGTTTCCATCAAACATTAGCTTTTCTAGATAGTTATTGGCTAAAATAGTCTCGGTGAGTATAAAATGCCAAGAAGCTTGAAGAGTAATTGGGGATGGATGGAACCACTGGGATCATCTAGTCCAATCCCCTATACTCAGCACAGTATCAGCTATGGCAAGTTGCTCAGGATTGTGTCCAGCAGGGCTTTGAATATCGCCAGAGATAGATATTACACGACCCATTTCACTCTCTATTTTTTTTTTTCTTCTGAAGACAGGAGTTGTGGTCCTGCTCTTTGATTTGTTCCTTCCACTCAGGATCCTGATATTCACCATCTCATGGTCACTCCAGTTGAGGTTGCCTCTGGCCTTCACTTCCTTGACCAGTTCTTCCTTTTTTGTATGGGGTCCAGAAAGTGCCTCCCCTTGTCAGCTCCTCAATTACTTGCGTCAGGAAGTTGTCATCAGTGCACTCCAGAAACAACCTGGATTGCTTGTCCCCCCACATATACATGTGATACAGCATGTATCAGTGTGGTTGAAGTCCTCAGTGAGGATCAGGGTGTGCAAATGTGAGATACCTTCCAGTTGTCTGAAGAAGCCCACGTCTATTTCTGCTTCCTTGATCAAATGGTCTGTAGCAGACACCCACAATGCTGTCACTCATGTTGATCTGCCAGGTCTCAGCTGGCTGATCAACTTTTCTTACACACAGAATAACTCCATCACCTTGTTATCATCCTGGTTTGTCCTCCCAAAAAGCCTGTATCGCAGATCACAGCATTCTAGTTGTATGAGCTGACCCCCTCTCACATCTGTATGATCCTGATGAGGTCGTAGCCCTGCAACTGCACACAGAGGTCTAATTCCTCCTTTTTCTCCCCATGCTTTGGGCATTAGTGTATGGAACTTCAGAAAGACATCCACATGTGATTTCCAGAGTGGTGTGAGAGCTTCCGCCATCACTCTCCTCTTGGCACTTCCTCATTTGTGTGCATACACCTGAGGTAGACCTCCTTAAATCCTGTTTTGTTGCTTTGAAGGTCTTAAAAAAAAAAAAATGGAGGGAGAAAACTCATACATTATCCCTGTCACAGTAAAATACTGTTTATTTTCACCAAGATCCAGCACCTGTAAACCAGGTAGCTCATGAAAAGCATAATGAGAAATGTAAGTTCAGTTTATGACTAGAGAAATGCAAATATTTCACATTAGGTTGAAAGATAAAATTTGTACCATTCAGAATTTGGCTAATGATATTGAAAGACATATTCAAACATAATGTCCTCTAAACACCTTAAAATTTCTGTTTGTCAGTGAAGAAAAGCACTGTTTGAACTTTGGAGGTTTTATCAAAGATGTAGCATTGAGTTTTCAGCAAAGATATATCATTGCTGGATTTATCTTCTGGTAAAAGCATGTTATTTATTCCAGGTATGTATCTGGTTTTGTCTGATTTCCTACTAATAGCACTGTTGTTGATATTCTTTGATAAAGGTGATATTCTGCTGCCAGACAAAGAAACAGTACTTAGCTTAGTGAAATATCAACATCAACATGTTTGATAAATAGGACTCCAAAACTGCAGGTAGGAAGATATTTAAGATTTCTGAAGGGCTTTAGCTGTTCATTATAAAGTCTTTGAACATCAAAACTCTTAAATAGAGTTACAGGAGGGAAGCAGGTTACAGGAGTAATTTGTCCTGTTTAAGACCAGGTTGGACAGGGCCTTGAGCAACCTGGCCTAGTGGAAGATGTCCCTGTCCATGGCAGGGGGGTCGGAACTGGATGATATTTAAGGTCCCTTCCAGCCCAAACCATTCTGTGATTCTGTGCTATACCTGGGACCACATATTTCTTCTGTGATGAGTCAAAGAAGTTATCCTTGAGACAGAGTAAAATCTCACACCAGGCTGTATCTTTTGTTGAGTTTTAGACATAAAGCCAGCTGGGAGGTGTAGCTGGACGGAGGCTACAATGCCACCCATGTCCTGGGTGTTGGGGAGCACCTTGGACAGCTCCCGGCACCGCCCCACCGTCATACCCCAGGCCCAGGTTCTCGTACAGAGGGGTATGGTTGCAAGGCATGGAAGAGGCAAGCTCTGTGAGGGCAGGGTTGGGATTTTGGAGGAGATTGTTTATCTTGGAGTGCTTTGAGGTTTGCATGTTTTTTTTCTTTTTTCTTTTTTCCTTCAGGGGTTATTGTAAAGCTGATTCCCCTACAAATAGTTCTGCCACTGTGCAAGAGCTGAAAGAAATGTTGCTGATGGCAAATGTGCAATTATTTCTCAAATTCAGAGCAGTTGAAGGAAATGGAAACCCAGCTGTTATTTTACATAAATGGTTTTCATCCGCCAGCAGTACCCTAGGATTTGCTAAGTTAGCAAACGATTCATCTTCACTTTCCACCATTTTCTTGCATAAATCATGAGGCATTTCAATTGCCTTTAGAGAGTGGTTCCTGTGTAGATTTATTTTCATCAGCTGATTCAGGTCCTGGAAAGAGTATTTTTAAACTTTCTTCTTGTGGTTATCTGAGAGTTTCAGTTCAGGAACATCTCCATGCTCTCCTTTCAGATGATGCATACCACAGCCAACAATGATAGAGGAATTGCTCATTACAGTGTTAAGTGGTGGCATTTTGGATACCTGGGCTCAGCCAGAATTTTGGAAATTTCAAAGTACAATTCATAACAGACCTGTGACTGAGACAATCAAGTTGCCTTTAGAAAAAGAGTATTTGATTCTTCTGCTAACAGGTACTTAGCACTAGCTACAGAATAGTCATATCATAAATACACATATTCATGGACTGAAATTCTAAGACATTTGTACACCTCAGTTTTACTATTCCATGCAAAAAATTTTAGCAGAGAGGCCAGCAACTGAATTTGAATTCATGGAGGGTCTTTGCAGAACAAGGGTTGATCTGGCTTTTCACTGCTGCTGTAGAGAAATTAGATGCCTCTCTAAAGAAATACCAACAGCATAAACAATAGAGACTACTTAACAGAATAGAATTTATTGCTAATGGAAGATGAAAAAGCTAGAAATCTTTAGTCTCTCTGACAGGCTGATCTGACTTTTATTACTCCTATATTTTTGCATATTAGAGTGTGTTTGCATTGATATTGTAATGTCACGAATCCAGTTGAAGACAGGAAAAAGGCTGTCATTGAATGTGCCAGATCAGGCTTGTAGCACCAGCATTGAAGCATCTTTATTTCCCTGGTCCACTTTGCTCCTTTCCTTCTTTTGGACTGAAGAGTAAGTATCATAGAGACACGTACCAGTCTCAAAAGTACAGTAATATTTTTGAAGCACAATAATATTTATGAGGACAAATAAAGCAAAAAAAATAGGAAATGTTTAAGAACATTTTTATACAAAATAGTACATGCATATGGTTAGAAAGAAGCTATTAAAATGTCACAGAGAAGACTCAGGTAGGGAAACATACAAAGAGGAATAAAAAAGGGCAAAAAATGTGAGATGAAAGAGATTAAATAACTATAATCCAAAGATAGTCATTAAAATTGTGAATAAGTGGTAATATGATAGCTATTATATTGGTCTGAGTTACAGAGAATATTATGCTCTTTAATTTGAATGCAATAAAGTACAATAAAATTAGATTTTAAAACATCAAGAACAACCAAATATATAAGAACATTTAATTAATGAAAATCTAAAATAGTCTGAAACAAAGATTAAAAATATCCATAAAGCAAGATTACTCTGCTTCAATGGCAGCACTTGGCATTTGATTAAAATATATTGTTGTCAAAAAATATATTTTTAGGAAATATTAGAAAGTTCTTATGTTTTTCACTGTGACGGGATTACCTGGGAGACTTCATAAGGCAATCCCAGCTTGTGTAACATTAAAAAGCATACATTTTCATAAAATACTTATTTCCAGAAGCATAATGATTTTCAGTCAGAAGCTGTGAGATTGATTCCAACAACACACACACAAAGCTATGTGTGAATAAAAATCGGTGTTAAGGAAGGCCAGACTCAGCTTCTGATTTCCCAAATTCTTTGCAGCTTTGCATGTGCTTCAAAAAATGTAAACACTCACCCTCCTCATCTCTCTGCCATAAAAGAAGTCATCCCAATAAAAGTTAGCTAGAGATCTATGTGTCATAATGGCAAAACTGAAACTGCCATCTACTGATCAACTGTCCCAGAAGGACTAGCATGTAGACAGAACTGACCTGTGGTGTTTGTCCTGGAGTAACTTGAAGTCACACTGACTTTAATAGAGTAATTCCTATACCTCTCTGGTAAGAAATGCAAGTTCCAGTGACAAAATATGGCCAAGTGAGATCTAGTATCACAATGAGCTGTTATGCCAGGAAAGATCACAAAGCTGGTGACCCATTAGGGAGGTAAAGCACAAAGGAGAGGAAATTATCTGAGCACTGGGCCAACACAACTCCATGCTTCTCTGCTTAGTGCATTGTATTTATGTACATAAATATATATGACCCAATGAACTCCAGGCCCAAGCTTTCCTTATGTAAGTGTAGTTTTATGTCTGTTGCTCTCATAGGTCTTAAAAATAGAGTACACAATGGGGACCTCTAGAAACTTCATTGATTATTTAGAATATTATTCTTCAGGGTAATGCTGACAATTTTCCAGTGAAGAGTTAGCAAATAAGACAAGAATGACTATGAAAAGCCCATACCAAATATTATAAGTATAAATAAATTTTATTTATTTTATGTACAAAGCCTGTAGCTTTGTCCATAATTACAGACGCATAATTTATTTCAACCAGCCTCAGAGAGCTTTAACAGCTCTCTTTTTCTTTTCTTTCCCTTGGACAAGCTATTTAGAGAAAGAAAGTGCCCAGATGCTTAAATGGCTGAAATTTTTTCCAGTCTCAGTTTCAGTGGCATTTGGGAAATTATATTGCTTGTGATTATGTTTGATGTTATGAAGTTATTTTCATAGCATTTGCTCTGAAAATGGCTGTGTCATTAGTGAGTCTATCAGTGAGGACACAGCTCAGTGAGATGTTTATAAAAGCCTTATAAAAGAGAGAGACATGTAAGCTAGAAGAATGTGAGCAGCAGGAAGGCTTTTAGAGCATGAGAAACTGACTGCTTAGCTCTGAGGTGCCAGACAGGGCAATCGAGGGGCTTTCTGTCTACTTTCCTGAGCCATAACAGACTAACTGACACCTAAGGGAGGAAGAACAAGAAAGAGGGACCTCACATTCTCGGAGCTGTATTATTTCTGGTGATGTATACTATTTTTCGTTTTGCCTTTTAGTGAAAAGAGTGGGATGCTCCCATCATTGCTAGGATTGTGGCATATTTCTTGCAGAGCTGGTAAGGTCACGAGCTTCAGTGGGATTCAAGGAATGGAAATGCTTAATCAACACTGGACCCAGGAGACCACTAAGAGGAAAGCAGACTCTAGCTTTCAGGAGGAAGATAGAAACAGAGAATCTGCATCATGTGAGTGTATTCAGCTCACTCTGGAAAATACAAGTCTTCGAATTCTGGCCAACCTCCAGAGGTTTAAACACCTCACATCCAAAGGCTGAATGCAATACAGCAGGGCGTGTGTAAATTTTCTGTTACCAAAGGAAGGTGAATATTTTTTTCTTTCCCTTCCTGATAATACAACAATGATTTGCTTCTCTGTGAGGCAAGCTGTTCCTACTACACCCAGATTTCAGCATGAATTTGAATGAGACCTCCAAGTGTCTCTTCCACTCTGCTAGACACAACTGTTAAATTAAGGACTAATTCACAAGTCATAGGATTGGCAACAGATTCTGAGTAGGGAGAGAAGACCAAGAACTAAAGATAAAAATAAATATCAGAGTTAATCATTCTGAAGTGATTAACTGCAATTCACTAACCATACATAATCCCACCCTCTAATCAGAGAAGAAGCAAAAAAAGAAGTAATTCATTGGTTTTGCCACTGATGAGGACAGGGATCAATCCTGGCCCTCTTGTATTCAGCTCAGCAGACGTAAACACACCAACATCTGCTCAGACTGGTGGTTAGATGCACGAATTGAAGGAGTGGATAGGACTGTCAGCATGCCTCTCTCCCAAGGCACATCTACTGCTTGGCATAACGATGCCTCCATAAAATGTGCTGCCTGTTTTGAACTCCACCTTAAAGTGTCTTTCTCTGTCCAATGTCCTGTGGGTGAAAACTGCCTGAAGACTGAATTAATCTTCTGTAGTTGGCTGTTGACTTCAAGATTATTTTCTTTTGGGGCTTATATGCCTAGGTACCTTTGAGGATTCCCCTCAGCTGGGCTTGAAGTAAGTAACTTTATTGTGCCTGGTTATCTGATCAGCTTCATGTGGGGAAGAGAGCCAGGCAAAACCATAATTGACATGGCTGAATACCAAGGCCCACAGTGAGAGCAAAACTGGGAATATGGTCCTAATCATTGCTTGCAGCTGATGTGAGAAGGGCAGGATCACCTGAAATGATTGATAGCAATATCTCATAAATAATTTTAGTAGCTTGAATATTGACTGGGAACGGTTTTGGGAGATCCCAACAGGTCTCCCCCAGCAAGATGAGGCTCCCTGTGTCCATCTTGTTATCTCAAAGCACTTTTACAGATACAAAATGATTTGCAAAGCAATTCTCATTATCTACATTGTGCAGATGATTAAAGGAAAAGATAGACAGGCTTAGAGAGTACTCCTGGGTTGCTCAGAATGAGCGAACAAGTGTCCTATACATAAGCATGAAACTCTTAAAAGCGGAAATTTCTTTGAACCTGAAGGTGATGCCTTTTCCTGCATATATTATAAGTAGCATCTGGGTATGTTGTCCCAAACATGTGGGCAAGCATTGCCTTTCTTCCATCTGGACATACTGCACCCAGCTACTGGCTAGCAGCATCCAGCTCACAGGACCTTCCCTGAGGGCACAGCAGGATCCGCTTCTCCCCATTTCCTTCAGGCCAGATTGAAGATAAGTGAAGCTTGCTGCTTTCTGGACAGTCACCACTGCCTCTTGGATGTCATACACAATATGCATGTTGACAGGAGTGTTCTGAGTGGCCATGGACATACAGCCATGCGCTTTGCTGAACAGGAACGACAGGTGTAATGGGCATCCAAGTAGGATAGATGTTTTGTGATTGCTGTCATAGTGATGCTAATAACAGCAAATAGGGAATCATATGAATCGCTGCAGACCAGCATAGATAGTGTCTGTTGTCACCAGCAGCTGCTGGTTCCTGGTTCTTTTTGGATCCCAGAAAGAAAGGCAAAATGCCATCAGGAAAGTTAGCCCTGTTATTAATGTCCTACAAAAGATGATAATAATTTATCATATCTTATGCCCCCTCTGATGCTGGGAACTCCCAAATGATACAACATAAGATAGACCTCTGGCTATGTCATGGTGTGCAGCACAGATTTCCCATCAGTGATGAGGTCCACTAGCGCTGTCATCTTCAGAGTTTTTATTGATTTTTCTTGAAAGCAAAGCAACTATTCATCATTTCTGCTGTGTGCTAAAGAATGTTTATAGTGAAACATTCTGCTTCTCTTCAAGATAAAGTTAGGGACATGCTCCTGGCATCATTGCTGGTGACAAGTAGGTGCTGCCTGTGGGGTCTTTGGTTACACGAAGCCAGCTGCATTTCTTCTACAGCAAGAGGTGTGGTGGCACGGCACAGTCCTTGTGGCCAAGTCGTATGTGTAGCACAGCATGGTACAGCACAGCACAGGCCTGCGATGCTCGGGACAACACCAGTGTGGATCTCTATCTCTTCCATGTGCAACCGTCATCCAGGTAGAACCCCTACAGGGATAATGTTTACATGGTTGCACAATGGTCCGTTGTTGCTGCCTGTGGCATAAAGGTGTTTACAGGCTGTGCTGACAAAGTCATTATTTTGTCTGTTTGCCTTTTCACTGTATGTCCTTTCAGCCTTGCAAGTTGGCTGGCTCTCTTAGCATGCTGCAACTCAGATGAAAAGTACCGAGGACAGACTTTTCAAGAGCACATCCTGCAAAAACCTTTGAAATCCTGTTAAGCCTTATCAGCTGAGTGAGCCAGAAGTCTCCTGCATCAGTGGCCATGATAAGGCCAAAACTCTGCTCATTGGGCTTCACACAAGTAAATGCACTAAATGGTAAGTCAAAGATTTTCACTTTGTTGCTTTTCACAGATAGCATAGTAAGTGCACTTCAGTGGGGATTGTTACCTTTTAATGTGGGATATACCAAGATGTGATAGGTTATTGACATGCTTAAAAATGTATATCTTTCCCATATCTATCTGTTGCCCTATAACACTTTCAAGTGGTTTCCTTTGAATGGTGATTCCTCAGGAGGATTATTACTTAGATGGTTGTCTCTACATGTAGAAAATGTGTTCCAACAAAAGCTAAAAACCTTCAGGCAAAGGGGATTTTGTGTAAATGCAAGCTGAGATGTGAGTCCTGCTTATTGTGGCTCAAGACTGATACTTCTAGATTTCTAATTTCTTGTAATACAAAGCTACAAGTAAAATCCAATATACTGTTTGATAGACAGATTTTAATATTTGAAATCACATAGATAAAATTCAGTGCCATTCAAAGCCTGACTAGCGCAATTTGTAGACAAATTCAATCAGGTAATTTCCCCTAAGCTTATTGACTGATGTAAGTTTAAACTGATCTGAGTTAATGAATGTGAGGCTTTCGAAACTCAGATCCAGTGCTTTGCAAGGTCAGGTATTCTGTGGTCTGAGCACAGATAAAAGAAAAAGTCCATGTTTTTGTCCCAGCAAGTGCATGAAAGGCTCAACTAGTCATCTTTTCACAAAGTTAAATGGAATTTTTCCCTAACAGATTCTAACAGACTAATCTTATCTTGTCCCAAAGGTCACATCTTGCAAATTCATTTCTGTGAGACTATTAACACTTTGGAAGGTAATGCAGTGGGCTGTTTGGGCTGAGAAAATTGGGGCTGTTCAGCCTGGAGAAGAGAAGGCTGCGTGGAGACCTCATAGCAGCCTTCCAATACCTGAAGGGGGTCTATAGGGATGCTGGGGAGGGACTCTTCATTAGGGACTGTGGTGAGAGGACAAGGGGTAATGGGTTTAAACTTAAACAGGGGAGGTTTAGATTGGATCTGAGGAAGAAATTCTTTACTGTGAGGGTGGTGGGGCCCTGGAATGGGTTGCCCAGGGAAGTTGTGGATGCTTCATCCCTGGCGGCGTTCAAGGTGGGGTTGGACATAGCCTTGGATGGCATGGTTTAGTGGGAGGTGTCCCTGCCCATGGCAGGGGGGTTGGAACTCGATGATCTTGAGGTCCTTTCCAACCCTTACTATTCTATGATTCTATGATTCATTATGTTGATACTAGAATAAAAAAACCTGACTTTCATAGGGAAGCAGAGTTTCTGAGTGATGGTCAGATGAGTCTTAAAAAACATAACATGGAAGATTTCATCATTTTGAGACACTAGAGAAGTAAGACTGTGTGAAGTTTAGATAATGTCAGTTACTTTTTTCCTCAAAATTTAAACATAATTTCATCCAGAAAGGTCAAACTCAGCAAAAATTTTTCAAAAGCTATTTAATTCCTTAAATAATTAAGTGTGAGGTGTAAAACAGTTTGCTGGGGCATGCTATGAAGCCAGATACAGCTTCATATAGGTACAACAGTTAGAGGAGGGCTGGTAAGAATTCAAGTGTTTAATTTCTTAAATGTTCTGCTGTCCTGGGTGCAGCAGCAGCAGTCATTTTTTCTTCTTCTTGGTAGCTGGTGCAGCGCTGTGTTTTTGATTTTGGGCCTGGGAGCAGCGCTGATAACACCAGTGTTTTCAGTTACTGCTTGGTGATGTTTAGGCTGGCCAAGGGCTTTGTGAGTCTCGTGCTCTGCCAGGGAGGAGGGGAAGCCGGGAGGAAAGAGAGACAGGACACCTGACCCAAACTGACCAAAGAGGTTATTCCACACCACAGCACGTCATGTCCAGGAGGTAGAAACGGAGAGCAGAGACCCGGAAGGGTGGTGAGGGTGCACGGTGGGGGGGCACTGGTGGGGGTGCACTGCGTGGTCAGGCTTGATATTGGATGGCGAGAAATTGTATTCTTTTCCCTTGTATTTTCTCTTGTCAATGTTATTATTGGTGGTAGCAGTAGTGGTTTGTGTTATACCTTAGTTACTAAACTGTTCTTATCTCAACCTGCAGGAGTTGTATTCTTTTGATTCCCCTTCCCATCCCTCCACGAGCGGAGGGAATAAAGAGTGGGGAGTGAGTGAGAGAGCGGCTGCGTGAGTTTGAGGGGTTTAAACCATGACATCTGCAAAGCCAGCAAGTATTTGGATGGAAGTGCTACACACACAGGACTCACATACAAAATTATCATTATAGCACCTCAGATAATGTCTGCTTATATCCAGAGTTTCCATATTACACAGTAAATTTAAACCCCATCCATGAATGCTCTTAATTTAGTTAAGCAAGGGTAAAGTTCTTTCCTGAGGAGAGCCATGGAGAGGTGCTCTGGTAAAACTGCTGAAGAAGAAAGAATGGTTGAATCAGTGAGACCTGAAAAAGCCCTATCTTCTGAATGAAACTTTTTTTCCACGGGGATTGCTGTAGTAGCAGTTCATGCTCATACAGAGCTCCTGTAAATAGAGTTGCCAGAGCAAACTCTGGTAGTGCAAACAACACTGCTGACATTTAGGCCTAGTGCAGCAATGGGGGATGAAAAACCCTTGGCTACTTTGTGCAGATTGCTACTGAGATGTAACTTCTCTAATCCCATTAAGTCAAAAAAAGAAAAAAAGAGGAATGATCTAACACTTTATGGTTAAGGTTATTCTTTAAGATCTGTGAACTTCTGAAAGATGTCATCAGAAACTGCTTTGATATTAATATAGGCAACTACCAAAGTGACAGCATTATCATTTATTTTCATTTACTATTGAAACTTTCAAGCTTCAGTGAAAGACTGTGAAGGAACTGATTATTTCTACTTCTATGATACATGCTAGTTTTGGGGGGGTAATAGAGGATTTCTGGTTCATAAGGATAATGAAGAGCGAGCAAAACAGATAGTATTGGATACAGCCATTTTATTTCAAGGGAAAACCATCCTGAACATGTTTTCTCAAGAGAGAACTGGTGGATGAATGGCCTATTAATAAAAATACTAATATGAGAATTCTGCCCTATAGTTCAAATAATCGCATTCTAGATTATTTTTAATTACACAAAGCATGCATTTATAAAAAGATTGTAAGAAAAACTGTTAGCTGTTTATAAATATTGCAGATTCTAGCTGTTTATGGGTTTAATAATTTTTCCCTCCCAAGGTTAAAAAGATTACATTACAGGATTGAATATTATCTTGGGCTGTTTTTGTGGGCAGTATTTAACATTGCTTATACTGACTGATTGGTCACAGCACATAGTCTGACACATCAGGAATAATTTGGAGAACAAAACAGTTATTGGTGGTGAGAACCCACCAGTGTAATTTTATGCATTTTAGGGAGGTTTATTTTAGAAGGATGCTGTAGTCTAGTCCTTAGATTGAGTGCCCACTAGCTGTGATTCTGCATAATGTCTTCCAACTTTGTTTCAGTTGAGAGGAAACCAGAGGATGTGTTTCAAGACTGTTCCACTTGGTGAACCAAAGAAAAGCAAGGATAAACAAGTGAGAGAGCTGCTTCCAAATGCATTCACTCCATGTTTAAACAAGTATGCTGCTGTAGATACAGTCTGTGACAAGAAATGGGCATGTTTGTGGCTTCCTGCCCTAAAAATGTTCAGCTGCATGTATCGTGTCTAATCTGAGGAATGAAGTCAATCTGCTGGACACGAATTGCTGAAGCAGAGAAGTAATGTAAAGGGTAAGAAGTAAGGTAAAATATCTTCTCCAGAAGAGTATCTTCAGCTTGACTTTATCTTGTTTTCAAGGACATGGCACAGCAGTTAGCTGCACTGGACACCAGCCAGATACAGCTTGTTAGGATTTTCTCCAAAGCCTGTTTAAGAAAATGCAAAGTCTTCTGAAACTACATGCACCAAGGGACTTCCACACTGTGTTATCTGCTCCAGTGTAAACAGAGTGAAATTATTCTGTGATATTTGTTCACACCATAGTTAGAAATCCCTGAAATACTGGGATTGTCCACACTGAAGTCGAAAGTTTAAAAAGTCTTAGTGATGGACTTAAATGAATAAAGATAACCTCCCATCTTCAGCAAAAATATTAAAAATCAAGTATTTTAATCTTGTTAAAGAGATAGAGACTTGAACTTTGTTTAGAACTTTTTGGAACAAAAACTGTATTTCTTTCTATTAACACGGAGGTGAACTGAGTAGCAATTCAAAAAATATTAGTCTTTGTATGCTGTCATGGTTTAAGCAGTAAATCATGCAGTTTGCTCACTCACTCCCCCCTCTTTCTTCCTCCCCACTCCAAGGGCGGGGAGAATGGGGAGAAGAATTGAAAGAATGTAACTCCCACTGGTTGAGATAAGAACAGTCCAGTAACTAAGGTACAACACAAATCACTACTGCTACCACCAATAATAATAATGACCAGGGAAATACAAGGGAAGAGGATACAACTGCTCACCACCCGATGACCACGCCATGAACTGAACTCTTCCAGGTAACTGCCCCCAGTTTTTCCATCCTGGGCATGACGTGCTGTGGTAGGGAATACCTCTTTGGTCAGCTTGGGTCAGCTGTCCTGTTTTTGCTCCCTCCTGGCTTACTCTCCTCCCTGGCAGAGCATGAGGCTCAGAAAGTCCATGGTCAAACCAAACATTCTAAGCTGTAACTATAAACATCGGTGTTATCAGTGCTGTTCCCAGGCTGAAAGTCGAAAACACAGCGCTGCACCAGCTACTAAAACAGAGAAAAATGACTGCTACTGCTGAACCCAGGATATAAGCACAGGATATCTTCATGTAAAAAAAAAAAAATACACTTACATGTTTTTAGAGTCATACCTTTCAGTTACCTGTAATGTTTTTTAGATTTACTCTAAAAAGGGAGGTGATTTAGTATTAATGAATATGTGACATATTTATTAAAGCAGCTCCCAAGGATCAAATTTTAAAGTAAAAATTATCAGAAGAGACACAGAAATTAATTTCTTTTGGGTGATTTCAAAAAGCATAGGAAAAATGATGGGAGTACATGAACTCCTAAACTCTGAAAACTCTTCAAATGCTGACAGTAAAAGTTGGGAAATAAATAAATATCGATGAATGGAAGAAAGAGGAGAGAATGAGAAGGGAAGCCAAAGAAGTGGTAAGCAAAAGTGTTCTAGATACTTACATAGCAAGAATGAACTAGTGGAATAACATATCTCCACTCAAAATCCTGTAAGATGTAGCAAAAAAGTGCACTTAATGGAGCAAAAGAGATGAGTAGAAGTGTTCTGTTTACAGAATGGTCTATAGGATATGTGACATATATAGACCTCAGAAAAAGGAAGATCAGCATTCAATCTAAGTGCAAAGTTGTCTAATAGAGCCATTAAAAAACATGTACAGGCAATTCTTACTCTTTTCACGATGATCAAATTATCGAGTTGACTTCTTAACCTAGGCTTACTCAGGAGTCAGCACCAGAAGTTGTTCTCAACTGTTTGCTCATTAAGGGGAAGGCTTTTCTAAATATGTCCTTGGGGCTGATGATGATGCCACTTACCCAGCAGTAAAATTCATGAATTCACCTTAGCTGTGGTCACTGTTGGCCTCAGCAATGTCTTGAATTCCTGGTGTTACTGAGCATGCTGTTAGAAAACAGATGTAAATCCTTTGAGCCACTGCTCCTGGTGGTGTCCTTCCCCAGGCAGTGTTTTTAAAGGAGGGTAGAGGCACAGGCAGCCTGCCCACAGGCAGCCCGTGGGGATAAGAGAGGCAGCTGGCACAGCCAGAAGCATCTGCCCATGGTTTAGTGTCATCTGCATGGGGTGACACATCGACCATGCCTTTATTGACTTGTCACAAGAAGAGGCAAGTAGGCTCTAAACTGGGGGAGATCCTGGCAGAGATGAGTATTCTGGTAAACTACTCAGAAGATACATCATAAAACCTTGCAAAGGCAGACAATTTTATCACACAGAGCATGCTCCTACCCCTCAGCACATCTTCCACCATACCGGGTGCCCATAGCATAACAGGGTGTGTAAGCTTAGACAGTACAAGTCACTGTGCTTATTCGATAACCACATACATAGGACTTTGTTGCACATGTGGATGGCTTTATCAGCTCACTCCTAAAGCAGAGGAATCTGAGGTGATTTAAAGGAGCATTCTTTGGGCTCACATCCTTAAAAGTATTGAGGTCCTTGAACTGACATTTCAGAGGGAACAGCATACTGAGTGAAATCCAAGATCTAGTTCTTGGGTGCTAGCTCTGATGTAAGCACAAAATTCAGCAGAGAGATCAAAAATAATCTCTTCCCACTCCCAAATGCACCTCTCGCATCTCTGATTTTGAATGAAAGAAACCTTGAATAATGAGGCACATCGCCTTGGCTGGACATCCCATTTCTGTGACAGACACCCCTCTGAGGCTACTGGGGAGGTAGAAGTTCAGCAGTGTCACATTTTGGTCTCTATGGTTCTATTTGCTCAGTGTGCTTTGATTGCATTTTAGGAGAGTAGTGAAGTGGTAGCCTTCTTTATTTCCAGCAGCAGCATCCTTCCTGTATGACAGCTGCAGATCTAACATAGGGAGGAAGTGGTGTTGTGTGCAAATACTTCCTGGGGTCGTTTGTAAGTGTCACTTGGTGAGTCAACCTTCGTGTTGATGGCAAAGAGTAAGGAGCACTGTTATTTGTGGCATGGTACATTCTTCTTCTGAAAGGAAGAAAAATAGATGCCTTAAAAGCTCATTAACACAAAGCTATTCAAATTTTCATGTAGAAGAGAAGGCTTAACTATTGGAGCAGTTGTTTTTTTGCCAAAAAGGCATTCTGGCCAATCCAGTTTTGACACTTGGTTTAGCAAAGAGAGAAAAAGGCTCACTTCCCCTTATTTCTGCCCCAGGCTCAGTGTTTGAAGTCAGTAACAGAGCCAACAGGATAGTTGAGTTGTAGTGACTGGGATTCAGTTTCCTCCTCTGCACATAAGTACATCCACACACTCAGAAGCGAAGCGTACGGGATATTCAGAATTGTTGCTGAATAGCTACTTCTGTTCCCCTTTGCACTAAGTAATCTGACATATGTTTACTGGAACAGTAACAGCAGTTTGGGGGTTGTTTACTTTCCCATTCTGTATGGACATTTTCAAGATGAAAATCTTGAAAAGTTAGGATATTTCATTTCAAAATTGTCACAACAAAACATTTTCACTCATTTCAATTTTTATCCCAATATCTTCTAGCTTACTCAATAAGGTTCATAAACCTGATGTGCAGACAGGTATTCTGAATACATAACCAAATGTTCAGCTGCTATAGTAACCAGGCTCACTCCTGTACATTTTCACCTCAGACAACATTAGGGACGTCACTCTTCTCATTATAAACTGAAGCAGACACTCAAAGCAGCTCCATTGAATTTGTATTCTGATGGGAGGAGTGTTAGCACTTACCTACTTTCTGTGGGCAGAGAATAGTATTTTCATACTATTAAAAGATATTCCATGTTGCTGATGTCATCACAGAGGACTGAACATGAGTTTGCTGAAAATGGGGTAAAAAGTTGCTTTTCAGTGTTTGCTCACAGTGTGAGGGAAAGGTTTATGGGAACAGGAATGTCTCAGCAGCAGAGCTTTAGCCAAGCAGAAAATAAAACAAAACCGAATATAGGATATTTTCGTCTTTTGTGTGCGTGGTTTTTTGTTTGTTTGATTGAATTTTTTTTTTTTCTGGTTTGGTGTTAGTTTGCAAATCCTGCTACAATGTAAGATGTCATTAAATAATATTTCTGAGGTTGTCTTCTATTCCTATGCTGATAAATACTCATCATTTAGGTTGGGAAAGATGTGCAGGCTAAAGAATGAATGCCTGATTTCATGTGACCCACACATCACGATTTATAGATGATGCTGGGTTTCATGGACATGCGCTATGGGATAAAACTTCAAAAGATGGTCCAACCAGTGCAGCCATATGCCCTTAAATAGCGCAGGTTTTAAATCCAGAAATTGTGGAGCCCACTTCAATTAGAGGCAGATTTCAAAAAGTATTTAAATTTATCTGGGCTTATGGAAGCACTTGACAGCTGCCAGTGCAATTCACTGTGGAATATCTTGAAGGTCTACTGCATGCCAACAACAATCATGAACCTCATCAAAGTTTTATGCCAAGGTTCTGCTTGAACAGTTAAGGTAAATGGGAACTTGTGCAAATGTGTTAATCAGACTTGCCTGTCAAGCACAGATTCATTCATTCAAAATACCTTTGTCAGACATTGGCTTTATTGGAAGAAAAAGAAGGTTGGAATGATGTGAAGCAGGCATGGCAAACCAGAAAAGCACTGCACCAGAATATTAAAATGATACTGCCAGCTCAAACCTTCTAAATTTTAAGTACAGACGAAAGTCCCTCCCCACAAAAAAAGGGACAAAGATACCAATCAACCAGGGTAAAATGTCCTCCAGAAATGAACCTACTAAGAAACTGAGCTGCTCCCACTGTGTTTCAGTAAGAGGCAATGCCATGCAAGAGGTGAGTCAGCTCTAACTCAGAGGATGCCAACCAGGGGCAGCCACAATGAAGAAAAGAACATTATCAAGTACCAAAGCTGTGGCTGGCCTTCAGCAGCTTAAACAAGTTTTCATCACCAATAATCTAAACCATATGTGTCTCAGGTTGTCCCTACCCACAGCCATGGGCAGGTGCTCATCATAGTGTGTGTACTGGTTTTGGTGGGGATGGAGTTATTTTTCTTCCTAGTACCTGGTGCAGTGCTGTGTTTTGGCTTTAGTGTGAGAGCAACGCTGATAGCACACCATTGCTTTAGTTGTTGCTAAGTAATGCTTACGCTGACCAAGGACTTTTCAGTCTCATGCTCTGCCAGCAAGGAGGGGCACAAGAAGATGGGAGGAAGCAGAGACAGGACACCTGATCTAAACTAGTCAAAGGGGTATTCCACGCCACAGCATGTCATGCCCAATACAGAAACTGGGAGGGGTCAGCCATCTGATAACTGCTTGGGGATGGGCTGGGCATCAATCAGCAGGTAGTGAGAAATTATATTATGCATCACTTGGGGTTTTTTTTGTTTCTCTCTCTCCCTTTTCCTCTCCTTTATTTTCTTTTATTTTTTCCTTCTTTTTTCTTTTTTCTTCTTCTTTATTTTAATTTTCCTCTTGCTCTTTCTTTCTCTTTCTCACAGATGCTTCAAAATGGTCTGGAAATTAGGCAGACTAACTGCATAAAGAACATCAAGACTCAAAAGTGATAGCAACAACTGATCTTCGAAGCTGTGCAGAAAAGAAAAAAGAAGGAAGGAAGGAAGGAAAAGGAAGGAAGTGTTCTGTAATTGTATTGCAGATGAAGGCACAGCAGCTGCTAGAAAAGGAATTGATTGAAAAAATAAGCCCTTTACTAGACACTACATTAGTAAAATACATGCAATTCCTCTTAATCCAAACAACTATCCAGAAATTCAAGTTCTGTAGATTACTCCAGATAACAGGAGAACCTAACATTTAAGTCAGGGATTTTGTTATTCTGATTTTTCTGTAAGGTTTTATTCAGAAGGATGCCACAAAGAGGGTCCCAGCCACTGCAGATATTTTCCTTATCTCAACACAAGTGTTCTGTCATCCAGGAACTGCAAAGACCCTTGCTGGCTCATTCTCCATCCCGCAATGCTGCCTCCTTCTCCATCCCACAATGCTGCCTCTGCAGACTTCTCCTACGAGCTGTCTCACACTGTTCATCTCCCCCTCTCCCCATCAGGCATATGGAAACATCAACGTGCTCAGGACTATATTCATCAAAGCACCTATTTTCCAGGTGGTTTGAAATTCCTGAGCTTTTGCTTTTCTTATGGAATTCATTGATGGGTGGTTGGAGACTACTATTTACCAGCTGCCTTTCACGGAAGAGTTTAATGACTTCTCATAATCGCTTTGAATTAAGTAGTGATGCTCAGCAGCTTCAACAAGGTGTAACACAGACTGCAGTAGTAGATGCATCTGACCTTGTCTGAGATATAAGGATATCAGATAGTGCAGAAATTCACTACTACTCAGCTGTGCAAACATGCAGAGAGGCATCAAGTGGGATTTGCAAAAATGCTGGCACCTAAATTATTTTATAAAGCTGCCCCTCAGGACCTCATTTTAAGCCCTTGTAGTCATGGAGAAATTAGCACTGACTTCAGTAAGATTCAGTTTAGATTAAAGCTGCACACTCCTTTGCTGCCCTTTGCTGTCTCTGTTCCTGTGACTTGAATTGTTCCCTCATGACATTACAAAAAAAAGGATGGAAATGTTAGCAGCAATGCGCAGGACATTGCATACAAGTCCTCTTGATTTTGACAGTGTCTATTAAATACGAAAAGAAAATATTATGGTTAAACCTTAATTGAATTGCTCTGTTCATATCTTTAAAAGATCACTGTCTTAAAAAACAACAAAAAAAAAATCTAAACCAAAATTGCAATATTCCGACTTGTTTGAAAAGGAATAAATGTGTATGCCACTTACTTGCAAAAAATTGAAGTAGGCTGACTGAAAAATTATCCAGTGTTCCTGCAGTAAACATGTCTGATGACAAGCAGTTAATGTCAAAATCTCCTTCCCTAGCTGTCCTAGGCACCAAACCAAATACATTAATTAAAACATGACAGTATCAAACTACCTGTAGACAGGGACAAGTTTGGGTTGTTTTGTTTTGGTTTGTTTTAATGAGAGTATGTGATTGGATACTGTCTGAATTGGAAAGTGAAAGAAAGATTAAAGAGAAGATGGAATCAACAGCGAAGAAACAGGAACCAGTAATTTTACAATTTTGTAGCATTGGCAAGAGGAGAAGGAAGATACATTGAAAGCTAGTGTTGTGGTACATGACTGATCTGCAAGAGAGAGACGTGAAGAGAGAATTCTGAATTTAAAAGAGCTTAAACCTGTGATTGTTGAAGAGGAATACTGCATGCAGAACTGCTCTTTGCTCTCTTTTCTCCCAAGCTCATTGCTACAGGCTCTTACCCACAGAGTGACTAGCCTGACTGAAGCATTGTCTCTACTTGCAGACAGTGCAGAGGAACTGGACACAGAAAGACTGATCTCAGGAAGGACAACATGCTTGAGAGAATGTCCCAGCACAGCCTGGGGTGGGCAGAGGCTGGGTGTAGGCAGTGAAGGGATCTCACTACTGGAAAGAAAGGGTTGTCAGTCAGATAGGCTTGTTCTTTTTGGTCTACCTCCTCAGTTTTAAATACATGGACACCAAAAATTTTCTATAGCAGTGTTCTGGATGTGCACTATCGCTAGCCAGTCAGTCTCAGATGCACATATGAAGTGGTGCAGGGCAACCAGCCAAATCTATAGCATGCATGTACAGCATGCATGTCACAACTGCAACAACTCCAGCGTCACTGGAAAACATCAGATTTCCTGCAAAAAACCCTCAATAGCCAATCAGCTCATGACCAGTAAACCTGACCCACCCCACTAGTATTAGGCAGATGGTACACATGCTTGTATGTTTGGGATCTTCATCACAAGGCTCTGCATAGTTCAGTCATAGAATCATAGAATGGTTAGGATTGGAAGAGACCTTAAAGTTTATCCAGTTCCAAACCCCCAGCCACAGGCAGGGACACCTTCCAGCAGATCAGGTTGCTCATAGCCCCTTGGCTTAGTTGAAGATTTACATTAAAGATGTTCAGCAGCTGTGAGCTGTGAACAAGCTTAGCAATTAGCCTTAGGTATCCATGTAAGAGATAAAGTGTACTACTGATGTAGGACTGATAAAACACAGATGTCTACATTTGACCTTTTCACAAGTCCCTTTGCAACTGATGGAGATAAACCAGCACTGCCAGAAGATAAGTCTTGTCCTTCTAAAGTAAGTTCTGGAACAAGATAAGGTGATTACAGTGGCTATGCTGCATACAGCAGCCAACAGATACTTGTGCAAAAATGAAAACATAAAACTTAAACAAAATGGAAATTTATGGCATTTCCGGGGTTATTTTATTTTATTTTAAATCAATTTTTAAGTAGCAGTCTATAGGATTTAGATTGGCCAATTAAAAATATTTTACTAACTCCCTCCTGGCCAGGAGTGCCTCCAGCAGCTGCCACAGGGCCACAGCTACAGCACCTTTCACATGTTTCTGGTGAGTGCAAACACTGCCTTTCTGCCACCCAGATGTGCTGTGCCCAGCTGCTTGCCATGACCATACACAACTCCCAGACTCTTCCATCTGAGCAAAGGACACACTTCTCCCCCTTTACTCCAGGCCAGACCGAAGCTCAGTGGTCGCTGCTGCCTCCTGAGTGTCCAACACAGTGTGTGTGCTTGGTTGACTGAATTCATGAAAATGATGCAATTATAAGAGAAGGATTTTGATTTTCTGGAATGAACAGATGTAATAAAAAAAGTTCCCTTTTGATTTAAGTGAACTGTATTATTTCCAATAGGAATATTTTCTTGTCTAAGGCCTGCAGTTAGTTACAAATCAACTCTAGATATAGTGGACTGCAACTCTGTTAGTTAACTCAATAGAAATTTTACCAATATTGCCATGTCTCTGACTCAGAGTGTGAAGTATCTGTGTGTAATTGCACAGTAGTTTTTAACAGTATGGCCATCTGTAATTTGTTCTGACTGAAATCAAACAGCTTACTGGATTTAAAGCACGCATTTTAACCAGATGAGAGTGTGTACTGACTTGTTGAGATAGAGCTCATTTAAGCTTCTTGGCAGATTTTCAAATGCCATCAGAGGGATAGAAAAATGTCCATTTTAAGAAAAGTTAAAACGTGTCAGATATTTGAGACGCTTAAACAATCCTACATAATACATATCCCATTTCCATATACCATAATGATGTTGCCTAACTTCTGAAGGGAAGAACTTCTTAGTTCAGATGCCACTGATGGATAAATCCCATTCAAGTTTAAGTTTAAAATATTTATGATAGGAATATTTTCACTAAATATCAGGTTTTGTTCCAAACATGTCCCCCAGAAGCGTTGCTTGTTATAGCTGAGGTCTAATACCTCAAGGCTATATAATTCTTGAAACGCAAGTAACTGGTGAAATCTAATTTCGTAAGGGATATGTAAATACTACAGATTAAGTGAAAAGAAATTCATCGTCATTGAAAGCCTTACCAAGGACATTTGAAGACAAATTTGAACAAGCTGTACCCTTAAGGTCTTTAAGCTGATTTGCACAAATGAAGAAAATATATTTTAGACCAAAATTCAAGACTTTACGAGATAATTTACAATGCTGATTTTCTGAATAGTACATTCGCTCTTTTTCACTAGGCTATGATGCATGTTACTTGGTTTTTTACTTCCATCTCTGTCAAGTGAATCTGTCAAGTTGCCTTTTTCCTCATATATTCAAGAAAAACACAGTTTCCTTTATTTGTGGGAACATTTTATTTCCTTTCATGGATATGACTGGATGGACTCTGTGGATGAAGCGCTCTATAGACAGATAGGAACAGCCTCAGACTCGCAGGCCCTCATTCTCATGGGGGACTTCAATGACCCTGATATCTGTTGGAGGGACAGTACAGCCCGGCACAAGCAATCCAGGAGGCTCCTCAACTGTGTGGAAGACAACTTCCTTCTGCAAGTAATAGAGGAGCTGACAAGGAGAGGTGCCATGCTTGACCTCGTCCTCACCAACAGGGAAGGGCTGGTTGGGAATGTGACGCTCCAGGGCAGCCTTGATTGCAGCGATCATGAGATGGTCAAATTTGAGATCCTCAGGACAGTGAGAAGAGTGTGCAGCAAGGTCAATGCCCTGGACTTCAAGAGAGCAGACTTTGGCCTCTTTGGGAACCGGCTTAGTAAGGTTCCACGGGATATAGCCCTAGAAGGCAGGGGGGCCCAAGACTGTTGGTTGATATTCAAGGATCACCTACTACAAGCTCAGGAGTGATGCATCCCAACTAGAAGGAAGTTCAGCAGGAGGGCCAGGAGACCTCCTTGGATGGATAAGGAGATGCTGAGCAAAATTTGAAGGAAAAAAGAGGCTTATAAAAGGGGGAAGCAAGGACAGACAGCCTGGAAAGAATACAGGGATGTTGTTCTGGAAGCCAGGGACCAGGTTAGGAAAGCTAAGGCCCAGATAGAATTAAACTTGGCTATGGATGTGAAAGATAACAGGAAGGGATTCTATAGGTACATTGCAAATAAAAGACAGACTAGGGACAATGTGGGCCCCCTCTGGAAGCTATCAGGAGAACTGGCTACCCTGGATTTGGAGAAGGCTGTGGTTCTTAACGACTTCTTTACCTCAGTCTTCACTGGCAAATGCTCTGACCACACCACCCAAGTCTTGGAAGGCAGATTCAGGGACAGTGAGAATGAAGACCTTGGGCCCACTGTAGGAGAGAATCTGGTTTGAGACCATCTTGAGAACCTGAATGTATACAAGTCCATGGGACTGGATGAAATCCATCTGCGGGTCCTGAAGGAGCTGGCAAATGAAGTTGCTAAGCCACTGTCCATCATATTTGAAAAATCATGGCAGTCAGGTGAAGTTCCCGATGACTGGAAAAAGGGAAATATAACCCCATTTTCAAGAAGGGGAAAATGGATGAGCCGGGGAACTACAGACCAGTCAGTCTCACCTCTGTACCTGGCAAAATCTTGGAGCAGATTCTCCTGGAAGGCATGCTGAGGCACATGAAAACCAACAAGGTGCTTGGTGACAGGCAGCATGGCTTCACTAAGGGGAACTCCTGCCTGACCAATTTGGTGGCCTTCTATGATGGGGCTACGGAACTGATGGACAGGGGTAGAGCAGTTGATGTCATCTACCTGGACTTGTGCAAAGCGTTCGACACAACATCCTTCTCTCTAAGTTGGAGAGACATCAATATGATAGGTGGACCAAGAACTGGCTGGATGGCTGCACGCAAAGAGTAGTGCTCAATGGCTCAGTGTCCAACTGGAGACCAGTAACGAGTGGTGTCCCTCAGGGATTGGTGTTGGGACCAGTCTTGTTCAACATCTTTGTCTGCAACATGGACAGTGGGATTGAGTGCGCCCTCAGCAGGTTTGCTGATGACACCAAGCTGTGTGGTTCGGTTGATATGCTGGAGGGAAGGAATGCCATCCAGAGGTGTTGCAGTGTTTCTTGTTGAGAGCCTCTGACTTAGCCTCACTCGAGTAGTGAGCTGAGGGCTTCACAGGCTACTGAAAGGGTTAACAAGGGATGCCTACATGCCGACATGAAGAGGACCTTGCCTTGGGGAGGCACTGAGCAGGCTTACCACAAAGGCACTGAGCACCGCATTCAGGTTACCACAAAGGCACTGAGCAGGATGTCAGCGCCGGATCAGGTTATCACGGAGCAGGCCTTGCTTGCAAGGCAGGAGCCTGTTGCTATGGACGTTTCATAAGTTAACCAATCAGATGTTATCGACTGTTCCAGTACTTTGTAACTTTTCTATAAAAGGTGGTGCTTGCGTTTAATAAATTGTCAACGTTTGATCACATTGGTCGTTGCTGCGTTGTCCATGTTCTCCCGCCGCACAGAGGGACCTTGACACGCTTGTGAGGTGGGCTGATGGCAACCTGATGAAGTTTAACCATGCCAAGTGCAAGGTCCTACACCTGGGTCGGAGCAATGCCAGGCACAGCTACAGGTTGGGCAGAGAAGAGGTTGAGAGCAGCCCTGCGGAGAAGGACTTGGGGGTGTTGGTCGATGAGAAAATGAACATGAGCTGGCTTCAGTGTGTGCTTGCAGCCCAGAAAGCCAACTGTATCCTGGGCTGCATCAAAAGGAGCGTGACCAGCAGGTCGAGGGAGGTGATCCTGCCCCTCTACTCTGCTCTCGTGAGACCTCACTTGGAGTATTGTGTGCAGTTCTGGTGTCCTCAACATAAAAAGGACATGGAACTGTTGGAGCAAGTCCAGAGAAGAGCCACGAGGATGAGCAAGGGACTGGAGCACCTCCTGTATGAAGACAGGTTGAGAAAGTTGGGGCTGTTCAGCCTGGAGAAGAGAAGGCTGCGTGGAGACCTCATAGCAGCCTTCCAATACCTGAAGGGGGCCTATAGGGCTGCTGGGGAGGGACTCTTCATTAGGGACTGTAGTGAGAGGACAAGGTGTAACGGGTTCAAACTTAAACAGGGGAAGTTTAGATTGGATATGAGGCAGAAATTCTTCACTGTAAGGATGGTGAGGCACTGGAATGGGTTGCCCAGGAAAGTTGTGAATGCTCCATCGCTGGCGGTGTTCAAGGCCAGGTTGGACAGAGCCTTGGATGGCATGGTTTAGTGGGAGGTGTCCCTGCTCATGGCAGAGGGTTTGGAACTGGATGATCTTGAGGTCCTTTCCAACCCTAACTGTTCTATGATTCTATGATTCTATATATCTGTGAGATTTTAAATTCCTTGAAGACAAATCTGCTTTTCTAACAAAGTCTGGACTAAGGTCAAAAACATTTAGCTTTTTAAGGGTAAATAGAAGTTTCTGTGTGCTTTTTTTGTTCTTTTAACAACCTTTAGCATATAATGACTTCAATGATATATTTGCCTAACTGCAGTGTTTTTAGAGATTATGAGTGTTGAGAAAGATTTTGATATGTGAGTAGATTTGCTTCTGGTAATTGAAAGATAAATGCTGCTCCTCCAGAGCAGACAAACTTTGTACAAGCTCTCTAGAGTGTATCACCCACATGAAGAAATCAGATTCAAAAGGGATGCAGTTGCAGCTATGTAAGTTTCTGAAAGCAGACAGCAAGTATTTTTTGGAGTCAGAAGTCAAGTCTGCTTCATTAAGGAATATGAGGGTTTCCAGAGAAAGGTTCAAAAGCAAAAGTGTCATTGAGGCACTATGAGTCAGGCCAAGGTGCTGTAGAAGTATGGGTAGGCACTAACCAGGTCAGGTTACTGTGGCGCAGTAACAACACAGTCAAGTTGGTGACAGTGGGACAGCCTTAAATTCCATGAGAAGAGATATTTCACAGAGGGTCACTAAAAAACCAGTTGTAATCCCCACCAGTTTCCTTCCAGATTGTGGTGCTGAGAAAGTCTTGTAAAATGGAGAGGATGCTGGCGGACATGAGCCTTAGCCAGGCAACAGTAAGTGGAAGGCCTCTGGGGACTGTCTTCAGTAATCATTAAGATGCAATTCCTTTACTTTTTTAAACTTCAGAAAATTACATTTAATCTATACGAAGTCTGGAGACCTCCCCTGGCTAGATTCTGTGGGCTTAACATGCCAATTCCAGTCCACTATCAAAATCTGAAGGTTCCCAAAATTTCTAAAATCTTCTTGAGAAATCTCTTCAACGGCCTCAATATGTTGTGATTTTAAGATACATTGTTTCTCTGGTTCCCCCAGGCTTTACTTAAACTCACGGCTTGATGACGCTACTTTTCACGTGGCAATATAAGGTATTAATCCTGTAGTACGGACCAAGCAGCATGCTTATAGTCTGCATTAAATGACCAAGGTGAAGTTAGATTGCACTCCAGTCATTGACATGAGGGCAAGCAAACACCTTCACATGAATAATACATGTAGGAAGAACTGGCATTAGCTATTGCAAGCCTTCAATGTGTCTCCAGTAAAGAATTAGCATGAAGGAAAAGCTTTAGCGAAGAAAAATATTATGAAGTCCTCCACAGTGACAATTCAAAAATTGTTTACATTAACATCTGTATCACATACAGCAACAAAACTGAAACCTAATGCAATTCCCTAGCATAGCTATTCCTACACAACACTGTCACACACGATCACACAAATTAAAAATAACCCAAACCACTTCCATAATTAACAAAAAAAAGATTAAATATGGATTTATGCTGAAGGAGATAATCATTTACTTCTATGAATCACAAACAGATGCTGGCAACTAATGCAGTAGTTTTACTGCAGTGTGATGAAGGAATGTGTCTGGATATGCAATATAGGCATGTCTTCTGCATCTTTGAAAAATGACATGAAGCTATTCCCTGGATATGCTTTTATGTAATGCATATGCATATGGATGCATATAAAATATCTGAAACTGAATAGTTATCATGAGGTATTTTGTAATCTAAAATGAGGACAAAACATGAGTAAAGAGAGTATAGACATTTGAGATTAATGTTGCATCAATTTGTTTGCTCCGCAGAAAAAGCCCCTGTACAACAAGAAGTGAAAGTGAGATAAGGGAGGAGATCAATAATCTCTCACAGAGGAATGTGAGGACTCATTAAAAACAAACTGTCTCAAAAACATTCTTCTTAAAGAACAGAAATATATTAAACTCAGGTTCCGGTCGTGCTCCAGTTGTATTGTTTCATTTTGCCAGCATGCATTTTCCATTATACTATACTACAAGAAAACTTCCAATTCTATCCATGATAAACAACTGCATCGTATTACTAAGCAAAACAGCTACTATGCTCTACTGTAGGTTTGACAACATATTGAGAGAGAGAGAAAACAAGATACAGAGAGGGAGGGAAAGAAGGAGAGAGAAGTTATCAGCAATTCTTTTAGTTATGAAGAATTTATGAGCAGGAGTTAATACAATTTTAGACTATTTTTTCCCAAGTACATTATGCAGTATAAACCAAATCACAGTTAAAGACACATAAAGGAAGACCTGGAAATGAGAGGGAAAGAACATAATAAATTACAAGGCAATGAGGTATTAAGCGGTCTTTGCATCATAAGTCATCTTTAAGTTAGGTGGTCTTTGGGTTTGCAGAACTTCCCTTGTCTTCAATCCCTGGCTCTGCTCATTCTTCTCAAGCTTATGCTCAGTGAAATAGCAACACTATGTCCAGTCAAAAAGGACTAGCTAGGAGGATTCCCAAAGGGGCTCAGATTCCAAGTTTTCCTTTAAACTCCTTGCTGAGCCCTCTGCCCTGTGGCATCATCAGAATTCTGTGCAGATAGGTATGAAAAAATGGCTGAGCCTGGTGTTTGAAACTGAGCTTTATTTTTCCCAATGAAACAACATTAGAGAGCACTTGCGAATCTGCAGCAGGTTGCCTTATGAAAGAATAGTCCAGACTGGAGAGTTTGAGGGAGGAAGGGGAGGGGTATTCACACTACCCCTTTTTTAGCACCCATGTGCAGGATCCTACAGGAAGAAGGTATCTCCACCTAGCTCCTCCTGGAGGGCACTGCTTGGGGAAGGACCTGGGTTTGGGCACCCTGAGCTGCTTGTTCCCTCTTAATTTTGGCATGCAGGTCAGCTGCCCGCAGAAAAGGCAAAGGCAGTGTCTGCCCTTTCCCCTTGCTGTTCCTCCACACATGGTATCACCCACGCTAATCTGAAGTGCCTTGCTGTGAGAGACTTCTTTTTGAAAAGAAGAACTCGTTCATCTGACAGAAACAACTACTCTCTTAATATGCACTAGTAAGTCGTTCACTGCATGTGAAATTAGTCATATAAGAAAATACCTGAGAAAGATACCAGAACTCAGACTGTTGGTTAATTTTTTTGTTCCTGAGAATACTACTTTGAGAAACTGTTTCTTTTGTGCTTTTAAGTTCCTCTTTCTTTAGAGCTCGTTATATATTTAGCTTGCCTTAAAAGTTCTGTATCTTGAGGCTTTGGGTTTTTTTTTTCTTTCAATATGTAAACCACATTATTTCCATGAGATCTGTGAGACTTATTAACTGATTTTGTTATGTTGTTGACAGAAATAAATGAAACTGGGGTTGTTTGAAGAATACTTGCTGTGGTACATGACATTAAAAATTATTCTTCAAAAAAAAGAAAGCAGGTGAAGTTTTTTTGGATATACATGTATATATACATATATATATTAAAAAATACTCAGGGATTAGTGTCTTCAATTAAAGGGCAGAGTCACACAAGGTCTTAGCTGCTGCAGAGATGAGCTCCGCCGCAGCTACTTTTCGCAGAGGAGGTTGCTCTTCTTTCTCTGTCACCTGCAGAACTGCCTCCTTGCTGGCAGATGCTCTGGGATCAAGGTTAGAGCCAGAGAGGGTGCACATCACTCCTCACAGCCTATGCATATGCACATGTACAACCATGCTGGTCTCAAGGAAATTCAAAACCAAAAATATCTGTAGTCCGGAATATTAGCTTTTCTGCCTTTCTATGACTGCATCTCACTTCAAAGCAGGGTTTTGTTTACGTCAGACATGGGAAGCTGAAGTAGAGGGTCTTGGCAGGAGCAGTACTAAGAGAAAATCTGTTGTCTTTGATTTACTTCTTGAATGCATGTGGCAACCGTGGCTGAGAAGCATCTTACAGACATTGCCCCTGGTCTTTCAGAATGTGTTAGGAAGCACTGCCTGTGCTTGTAGGATTATTCCTTTAATTAACTAGTACAAGTGAGAAAATAGGATGTGTACGATAGAGAATGAATATTAGACAACTAAAGTCATGTGATGACACTCTTTATGTGCATTATTTATTCTGGGACATGTTTCGCAATGTTTACAAAACTTAAAGCTATCCTTCAACGTGCAGCATGTCCCTCTCCCAGTCACCACTGAGGTGAGTTGACATGCCCACCTACAGCCCACTGGCTCACACTTCCCTCTCTCTTTCCAGGTGCATCTGAGGTGCAAACGGGAGTTAAGTATAGGGTATATAACACTTCTCCTTCCTCTTCTTGCAGCAGCTCCAGTTGATGGTTGGCTTAGTCTAGCTCTGGACGATGCTCTGGGATGATGATCTGATGCCACTGCTGTATGATGTGGACTTTAGAATATAATAGCTTCTATCACAATCATGCTGTGGAAGAGCTGAGAGAAACATGTGAGGTGGGAAACCACAGAAAATTATGGAAGGGCTTTGAGATTTGTTTTCCCAAACGAGAAATGGTCAATACAATTCTTTTTTGGAAGTCCTTGCTTTAGCATCATGAATGGGAATTCAGGATAGATAAACAAGAGCACAGCTTAGTGACTTGAGTTTCTCCTAGGTTAATACCAGAACTAAAAATAAGGTAAGTCTTACTCATAGTCCAAGGTAATTACGTAATTATCTTAAGAGACTTTATTATGATCAGAATGCAGCATTCAGCAACAGTGTTAAAGAACGTAACCTTGTATGAACTTAGACTTGTGGATCTCAAATATTCTGGGTAAACAATGGAGAAGAATCAAGGAAACAAGAATATAATGTAAACCCTCTCCTGTTTTATGTTTCAGGAATCTTCCTTTGTTCTTGTATACTGAGAGCAATTTGCCACTGAGGCACATCAACTAAAAATCAGATTTCAATTGATTTCTTCAGTTAGCAAACTAAAAGCATAAAAAAAAAATAGGGCAAGAAAATAAGATATAGTCACAAAGAAGATCTCATTGACAGTTTGTCGTGATTTAAGCTCAGTCAGCCACGCAGCCTCTCTCTCACTCCCCCCCTTTCCTCCTCTCCCGTTCCCGGAGGGATGCAGAGGAGAATCCAAAGAATCTAACTCCCATGGGTTGAGAAAAGAACAGTCCAGTAACTAAGGTATAACACAAACCACTGCTGCTACCACCAATAACAATAATGATAAGGAAAATAACAAGGGAAGAGAATATAACCACTCACCGCCTGCCGACCGATACCCAGCCCAACCCCAGCAGTGATCTAACCCTTTCAGGTAACTGCCCCCAGTTTATATACTGGGCATGACGTGCTGTGGTATGGAATACCTCTTTGGCTAGTTTGGGTCAGGCATCCTGTCTCTGCTTCCTCCCGGCTTCCCCTCCTCCGTGGCAGACCATGAGACTCAGAGAGTTCTTGGTCAGAGTAAACATTACTGAGCAGCAACTGAAAACAGTGGTGTTATCAGCTCTGTTTCCAGGCCGAAAGTCAAAAACACAGCGCTGCACCGGCTACTACGAAGGAGAAACAATGACTGCTACTACTGAACCCAGGACACAGTTCCTGTCTATAATTGAAAAGTATTACATTTGTACAAAAATACAGTACTAAGCAAGTCTGTTTTTAAGCAACACATAATTCCAGAACCTCTCGCTCTTGTGGAATCTTAATAAAATATTGATGAAATATATTATGCCAGAGTTGCAGTTGTTACTATGCGGAGTATGACATAGATAAACTGAACAGCTAAGACAATAAGACTGTAACTTAGCTTGTGAAAGGAAAGAAAAGATTCAGAAAAAGATCCAGAAACCAAAAGTAGAAACCTTCCATTTTACAAGCTTGCCAGCTCTTTCAAAACTATATAAATTCTGTTGTCAGTCCTTCAATAATGCCATCACAAGAAAATGACTGAAAATGACTGAAACTTTATTTCCTCAAATGTTTCTGAATTTGCACTGGCAAAGATGGTTTTGTTTTTGTGGGTGTTTCTCTTTAAAAAAGCTCAGTTTCCTGGGTCTGCTTTTCCTCACAATTTTTCCATTAACAGTATGTTTCGATGACAGTAAATGAAGGAAAACAAAATGCAGAGAGATAAGGCCATGGATTTAGATCAGTTGCTATTCTGATATCACTCCTTTGGCTCAAGACTGTATATATTGAACAAAGATACTCCCCCACCAAAACAAAATCAACCCAACACCCCAGTTTCACAAACTAGTAGGACTTCCTACTGTCCTGCACTTTGCACATTCAAATGTACACCAGGTACAGATTTGATTCTCAATTTTGGCTACTTTTCTAATTAAATAATGCCATGTATAATAACCTCAAAGTGTTCATTAACTGGTGAATGGATGAAGGTTGCTTTTATAAGTTGGATGTGCAGATTCCCTACTCAGTTTCATCATCAGCAGATGTAGAAAGAATTTGACTTTTCCGTGCTTTATTTTTTTCCACTTTTACTCCTGCAGATACTGGTGGATTAATGTTTATGTCATTTGCATTTAGACACACAATTTATCTTCTCAAATTAGGAGGCTAACTCACACACATACTCGATGAAGTTGAGCTCCTCCATAGGCAACTGAGAATTATAACCTAAATGACCTGAATATCTCATTCAGAGTAAATGGAGAAACTTGGCCTGTGGCTGATTTTTTCAGATGAACAGCCTACCACAGAGTTTATTTCTGTAGGCAGATACTTTCAGAACAAAACTGAGAAAATGAAAAGGCATGTTGCCCCAAGATGTGATCTACTACAGACCAAGGACTTGTGATCTTCACAGAGCTCCTTTGAAGATGCTGTCACAAAGTTCCATTACAGGATATTATGTTTGCTACATAGCACCCCATTTTTTTTTGCAGAACATGAACCTAAGCAAGCTAAGGCTATGTTGAAATTAGACCTGCTCTGACCTCCAGAGGTCCCTTCTAACATAAATTATTTTCACCAGGAATCACCTGCAAGTTCCGTATATGTCAGTTCTTAAAAATAGGGGGATCAAAGAGACAAAAGAAGACTTTATAATCATATAAGCCTGTGTTATAAGTAAGAATGTTTCTTGCCAGTTTTAATTGATTATTCTTCTTGTGGCACAATAATGATAGTAATGTAAACCACGTGATTTCCTGGCGATTCCACAAGAACTGTCAATACTTTATACATTTGCCAATATTCCTTTTCTTTTCTGTTCTTTCTCCTTCTTTCACTCCATGTGTGGTCTTTCCAGTCCACGTAGATTAAATAGGAAGTCTAGCCATTGTACATTTGGTACAATTTCTGTGAGGAAACAGCAGCCGATGAAGAACAGCATTGATCTTATAGTGCTTTGGTGTTGTAGCACTTCAGTTATTTTGATGTAAACATGATACGGTTATTCAAAACCAAGTTGCCCCGTCACCTCACCTAACTGAAAGTATTCGAGTTCAAACACCTGCATCTGAGCTGGTCACCATGGGAATGAACTCTTAGCAGCTGATGGGAAGAAATCCCACTTTTGGGTTGCAGTTACTCTGACCCATCTAAAAGTCCAAGTGTTAGGATACTGATATTCACAAAGTGTCTCTATCATCTCACCTCTGAAGGGAAAATGATGCACAGACCTATTAATACAGCTGTAGATGCCTACTTTTAGGTAGACACCTGATCATAAGCTATACCATCATGAAACCCTGAGGTGTAGAAACCTCATGATTCTTCATTGTTTTGTAAATTCAGACACTGCCACACCAACCAGGCAAGCTACCTCCAAAGTTAAAATCCTCATACAGTTAAAGTAACAAATTACTCGTTTGAATCTATCAAATAACTCCTTTTTGATGGTGTTAACTGCAAAAAAAATTCCATGAGGAACAGAGGGCATGCCCACTTAAGGCATTTCATGCCCGTAAACCTAACTAATCTACATTCAGATTATTTTTCCTCTTCAAGAAAGACTTAGATTGAGCTTGTGCCCAGCAACGAAGTGTTCTTCGTTATTATGAATGAACCTCCTCATTTGCCGAGCTGAACAGCTCCAGAGAGGAGTCTTCAGCACCGGAGCGAGGGGAAACCCCGCGTCCCGGGGCTTCCGCGCCGAGCTGCGAGAGCCACCGACAGACCCCGAGCGCCCACCAGGTCTTGCCCAGAAGCCGGCAGCTCTGCGCAAGCGAGCTGGGACTCACAGGGGGCGGTGCCAGGAGGGACGGCCCCGCCCTGAACGGGGAAAACCCGGCCCAGAGAGCGCGGGAGGAGCGCGTGGCGCGGCGGCTGATGCCGGCAGCACGAGTGGGCAGCGAGCGGGGTGGGCTGCGGTCGCCTCGGGGCCAGGGCGCGTTCTGAGAGCTCTGTTCTGGCTGCCCCGGCGGTGGCAGAGCCTTCACCATACAGCGCCAAAGAGAGAGGAGGCTGCAGTGCAGAGACTGGGGTGTAGAGAGTGCCTGCACTGGTCTTGTGACGGGAGGGTGCGCAATGGACAGGGCTGCACTCGGTGCTCCCTGGTGGAGGTCCTCCTGCAGCAGGGGCTGAACTGCGGGACGCTGTCAACAGGCTGAAAGATGTCAGGGAACCTGAGAGGAAGCAGCACTGCTTGCTCCAGGACCAGACTGTGCAGGGGCCTCAATCGTCCACCATAGCATGTAGAGAAAAGGAGGAGGGAAGTAACCCAGGGAGCTGGGAGCTAGTAACAAAAACAAAAAAAAAAAAAGGCAGTCAAAAGCAAGGGGCTTCCTTCAAAAACTGACATCCCCACCCAGAACCGCTTCACAGCTCTGCAGGTGCGAATAAGGAAAGGCACATGGTGCCATGTCTTGGGTGACATGGTTTAGTGCAAGGTGTCCCTGCCCATGGCAGGGGGGTTGGAACTAGATGATCTTAAGGTCCTTTCCAACCCTAACTAGTCTATGATTCTATGACACTATCTAAAAAAAGCCTCAGGTCCACTTGTTCTAGGAGTATAAAGATAATCTTTAATCTGCAAAACACACATGGTACAGGGTAGAATTCAACTCCCTTATAGCATACCCTGAAGCATTTCAGAGAGAAGCATGTAGGCATGCCTCAGCTAGTTGGGCTGATACCTCCTCCTTCAGCATGGTAACTACTCAGGGGTGTCACAGGACACAAAACAGGGTGAGCAGTAGGTGGGGATTGTCTTCTCTAGCTGAAAAAAGAAAACTTGGTGTTTCAGTCTTCCTTCGTCTCTCCTTATTCCTCTGTCCATGTTTTAGCAAGGCAAGGGTGCAGATATGAGGAAGGATTTTATCACATGAAAATAGCCATGGGCTCTTTTCCTGGTGACTCAGGTGCTGGCCAAGAGTGCTGGCCTCGGCAGTGGGCAGTGCCATGCCAGCAGATCGTTCGTTTCCCACTGCAGACCACAGCATCATTCAGTGTCTGTCTTTGATGCAAAGTGTTGGTGCAGCACCCCTGGCCTCTCTGCAGTCTTATGCTGCAGCACGCATAAGCCCCTCTCCCTCCTGTAAGCTTAGACTTCTGTATATGTATATATATGTGCCTTGCCCGTCATGCCATACCTGTCCTTTGGAAGCGTCTCAATGGAAGAGGAGGAAGTACTTCTCCCTTCAAGATCAGAAAGCCCAGGTGACATTGTCTCCCTGCCCTAATCAGCTAGGCTGAGAAAGAGGATCTAGTCTGGGTAGACGTGGTGTGGGGAGGCAGGGGGAGATGGTGTGGGAGTAACTGAGGAGCAGAGGTTCCTGTTTCAAACATTGCCTTATGAAATGAATCATATTACAGCTCATGTTATCATACTCAGAGATACAGATTATTTAGGTTTATTAGCAGAACCATCAGAAAGATGCATTATTAAAATGTATATTATTAAAATATTTCTATAAACCTCCCGTTTTTTTCAAGCAGGTCCGCCAATTTTACCCACTTCTTATTTAAGCAATAAAAATGCTGTGACAAATTTAGAGGAAAGAAAACTTGTTATCTGTAATAATATTATGTGAAGTTTGGTTTCTTTTTTATGTTTGTGTTCTTGTCTGTCTGGTTGCCTACCATTAAATAAAAAAGGGGATATTTAAAGAAAGGACCAGGCAGAACAGGTAGGTGAGGAAACACAGGAGGCAGCTGAAATAAGCAGGTTCAAAGCAGTTAAGAGCGTCGGTTCCCTATGACTTTGAACTGTCACCAAGACTGGTTGTGTGAAAATAAAAAATGCTTTGAGAGAGGGGACAAGCTGCCTAGACTGTGCTGTGGACAGGAGCACCCAGCAAGGTCAGAGCATGCTGCCCTTCTGAAACAGAGATCAACCATCGCAGCAAGCAGAGAGCCTGCCTGTGCCATGCACAGAGATTTAGGCTTCAGCCGAAGTACTACTGTCATGTGCTTGATGAGGTTCTGCTATGAACCAGGGTGGGGAATAAGCCCAAGTTTTTGTATTTCCGAGCAGTGTTTCTTCCCTTTTTCAGGATGCATCTCCAAAGTCAGGCCTGTTCCAGCGCAGGTTTTTAGTGGTGCCCCAAATGCCGCTGAGGGAGAGGGGCCTGCCTGGGGAACAAGGAGGTGAAGGAGGGCCTGAGGCTGCTCTGAAGCACCATAGCACAAACAGTGGGATGGGTGCTTTCCTCGTACATGTTTTGCACTTCGAGCTACTGTGTTTTGTTCTGGAGAAGGTCTGGCCAGATGGAGGGGAGTCAGCCACTTTAGCGTGGCCTCAGGCTCCAGCCCTGGCTGGACCTGCAAGCACCATCCCGGTTAATATACAGGGGTTGTAACATAGGACTTGGGTGAAAACCGGGAAGCTGAGCTCCTAAAGCTGACAGCACAACATGTGAGAGGAGACCTGAGTCCTGGGGGAGGAGCCAGCTCAGCCAACAGCCAAGGAAGCTGGTGAAAGGCAGAATGAAGAGATTACTTGGAAATTAGTAATAAATGCTTAACTTCTATCATGCCCTAGTTTAGCTGTGTTTTCGTCTATTATTTCCACATCTTCTTTCTCTTTTCTCTCTTTACCTTTGTCTCTTACCAGTTCCTCTTTGTTTTATTTGGTGCTCTTCACCTGCCCTGTGCCTCTCCTTTAGCCTCTGCTGTCCTGCTCCCCCTTCTTGCTCCCACAGAGCAGCTCCCTACACTTCCTTTACCTTGTAACTCCTTCCAACCTACAGCCTGCAAACCCTTCTGAACATGTTTCTCACATAGCTTCCCAGTTTAGCTTATACATGTTCTTCACAGAATCATAGAATCATAGACTAGTTAGGGTTGGAAAGGACCTTAAGATCATCTAGTTCCAACACCCCTGCCATGGGCAGGGACACCTCCCACTAAACCATGCCATCCAAGGCTCTGTCCAGCCCCACCTTGAACGCAGCCAGGGATGAAGCATTCACAACTTCCCTGGGCAACCTATTCCAGTGCCTCACCACCCTTACAGTAAAGAATTTCTTCCTCACATCCAATCTAAACTTCCCCTGTTTAAGTTTGAACCCGTTACCCCTTGTCCTCTCACTACAGTCCCTAATGAAGAGTCCCTCCCCAGCATCCCTATAGGCCCCCTTCAGATATTGGAAGGCTGCTGTGAGCTCTCCATGCAGCCTTCTCTTCTGCAGGCTGAACAGCCCCAATTTTCTCAGCCTATCTTCATACGAGAGGTGCTCCAGTCCCCTGATCATCCTCGTGGCCCTCCTCTGGACTTGTTCCAACAGTTCCATGTCCTTTTTATGTTGAGGACACCAGAACTGCACACAATACTCCAAGTGAGGTCTCACGAGAGCAAAGGGGCAGGATCACCTCCCTCGACCTGCTGGTCACACTCCTTTTGATGCAGCCCAGGATACGGTTGGCTTTCTGAGCTGCAAGTGCACACTGCCAGCTCATGTTCATTTTCTCATCGACCAACACCCCCAAGTCCTTCTCCGCAGGGCTGTTCTGAAAAGTTTCTTCAGGCTTGTGAGCTTTTGGACAACACAACAGAGGGAGAACTCCCATACCACAACCCAAGCCCCTGGCAGCAGTCCCACCAGAGCTTCCTTTCCCCGGTCATTAGGGCTGTCATCCACTCAGAGGCAGTAGGCTCGGCAGCTGTAAGCCTGAGATGAAAAAATAATCACTCTTAGATTTTCCCAACTTCTAAAATCAAAGCATGAGCTCTGCTTAAGGTATTTTCTGAGACAAATGTGTCAGCAAATGCTTTTCTTGTTTTTAATAAATACACCAAATACAGAAATTATAGTTTTCTGTTAAAACTACATTTACTCCAACAGAGATCTGAACAGCAGCAACTTCAGGCATGGCGCAACTTCTCCTGGCAATCTGTGTACTAGGATAAGCTGAGCGAGTGTCTCACTCGCACCTGACCCAACCACAGGAGGTGCTGGATGCCTCCGGCAACCTGAAATTTGGAAGTGGTGATTCTGTTCTAAACCAGGGACTTCCAGTAGGTAGTGCATCTTCTCTTGTTGTGCAGCGATCAGTGCCAAGCAGGGTGAATATCAGTTAAACATCCATGCTGGCAACAGTTTCTGTTCTGTCTTGTCGTAGCAAAACAAGTGAGCTATCATTTGGGACTAATTGTGCGTTTCTTTTTATGGTACAATATCACAATTAACATTTATCCTCTACACTTTGACAGCTTCTCCAAATGAAGTTTAGGATATTTTTCTCACCATACATCATAATAGTATTTACAGGGAAGGGCAAAGCTAAACGGTTTCCTGGAGAAGCTTGTTGTAAGCCAGGGTATTGTTCATAGCTATTGCATTTTTCAGGCACTGCCAGAAGTAGGGCTGAGATCTAGGGTTATTTGGCCATTCCAGAACAGAACTTCTGCACAGCCTCTTCCTCAGCTGAACATACCGGGACTTCTGCAAAACCTTCTCAAGAAATATCAAGATAATGACATCTATTTTTTCGTCCAGAAGCCGCTGATGGGCCATGTAAAATGTTGTCTTGAAGTTGCCGCTTTTAATATACTTGTTGGTCAGTACAAATATGGTCTTTTTGCTCAGCTGAATGCTCTGGGAAAGGTTGTCAAAGACTGGCTGTCCTGGGAGCCAGTCCCTTCCTTCTAGGCATAAATTGAACTGTCTGGCTTTTTGATCTTCCAGCCTTTCAACCAGTTCTTCCATCACCCATTCATTCACAGCTGGATCTTCATTGTCATAGGCAATAAAGGCATCATAGCAAGCATCTGGTAAAGGTAAATGCCGATAGCCCTTCCACTTGGCACTGCAGTAATGATAACTATACCACACATCCCAGAAATAGAGATGGCTCATTACTGTGAACACCATAAAGCCTAGGACAGTTGAAGCTGACAGAGCATACAGGATCAAATATGAGGTGTCCAGCTCACAGGTATACAGATCCAAGAAAACCACGCTCTTTCCTTTATGTGCTCCTGGACCAGCACAGGTCACATCCGTGGCCAGAAGAGGAATAGTCACTTGAGTCTGATTGATCCACCAAACAAACCACACAGCATCACAGTTACACTTGAAAGGATTGCCATGCAACAGCAGCATCTTCAGGTTGTTAATGACATTTTCAGGGAAGCTAGATTTCTTAATTATTTGGATCTTGTTTGAGCTGAGGTCCAAGTATTTCAATTTAAAAGCACCTCTGAGAAAATGTTTGCTCAGCCGTTGAATGTGATTGTTTCGGAGAATCAGGTTTTGGACTGTTGAAGAGCAATTGGACAGTTCTTGGGGAACAGTAGCCAGAAGGTTATTACTGAGGTCCAGAGTTTCTAGTTTTTTCAGATGGTGCAGGCTTTTCCATTGGAAACTCTTCATCCGGTTGTTAGTTAAGTTGAGGATTTTGAGTTCTGGAGGCATAGCTTCAAAAACACCATGAGGCAAAAAACTGAGAGAGTTAAAGGAAATATCTAGTTCTTCCAGGACAGTCAGGTTCTTGAAGAATGACAAGTATCTAGCATTCCCATCCATCCATAAAACATCTAAACGATTTCCTCTGAATTCTAGAATTTGAAGAGATTGACTTTCCATTCCTGTGTTAGTAGAGGTAGAAATTTCATTCTCATTCATCATCAGCTTCTTCAGATGGGCCAAGTTTTTCATAAAACTAAGCATGTGAGTGACGCCTTCTGCCAGAAAATAATGTTTGTTATTGCTTAGGTCTAGAATTTCTAGAAGTTTTAACTCCTTGAAAGCAGTTGAGTATAACAGGTCAATCCTGTTGTTAGAAAAATCCAGGTATTTTAATCCAGACAAGTAGGAGAATTCACTTCCATTTAAAGTTTGACTTATTGCATTACCTGACAAGTTGAGGCATCTGAGGTAACTAAGCCCCTGAAAGTCTGAGGGGTTAATAAAAAATATGTTGTTTCTGCTTAAATCCATAGTTTCTCCATATTCCAGGCAGTCTTTTTTGACTGCAGATTGGTAGTCAGCAGCCTCTTTGTCTTTGGACCTACAACTTCGCCCGTACTCATCATACCTGAAATAATGCATTTCCTCCAATACTTGCCTGTTATATTGCTCTACTGAAATCCTAGGATTAGAGCAAAACCCGTGAAAGTTGCTTTCACCTGAAGAAGGAGAAATTTTATTCACTGAGAGGTCTATGAGTTTAAGAGATGGGAATTTTTTGAACACACTCAGATCAACAACTTTAATAAAATTAGTCCCGAGATCCAAAACTGTTAGATTTCTAAGACTGAGCAATGGATCTAGATTTCCTTCACTCAGTTCTTTGAAGACATAACCCCTGAGCCTCAGGGTTTCCAGGTTAGAGAGGGAAGAAAAAGACTTAGATAAATTCAAGGTTGAAGAATATGTCTTCAGTTGAAAATTAAAGGACAGGTCAAGCTCTACAAGGCTGGGGATAAACTTCAGAAACTGAGCATCTCCAATTTCCTTTATGAGGAAATTTTGGGAAAGGTCAAGCTGTTTGAGATTCCTTAAGTTTTTAAACCAGCTGCTGGGTATGCTCTGAATAGAGTTACTGTGAAGTCGCAAAATTCTTAAATTTTTCAAGGAACAAAAAGCCTTTGAATGTATCTCAATTGTGCTGTTGGGGCAGGGAATACAAGGATATGGGGCATTATAGCAGCGTGGGCAGTTACCACTTAAATCAAGAATTTCTAGGTTGTGAAGAGTACTCAAGTCATGTTCTTGAATCACTTGAATCTTGTTATTGTAAATATATAATTCTTTTAATGTAGATGACAAATTGGGTGGAATATGAGTTAAGTTGTTAGACTTCAGGGATAATATTGTTAATTTTTTCAGCTCCAGAAAGGCTGTTTTTTCAATTTCAAATGAAACATTGCATGGATTACGATAGTAACAGTTCTGTCCCAGATACAATACTTCTATGTTTCCTAGCTCTGACAAATTGGCTTTTTGGATAGAAAAGATATGGTTTGCTTCCAGGCTCAGCAGACTTAAAGTAGTAGGAAGACCCCAGGGTATTTCCCGCAGCTGGTTTGCATCCAGATACAATGACTTCAATCTGGTCAGGGCAGCAAAACTGCCATTCTCGATCTTCGGTTGCGTGGTGCACACATGGTCTTTGGGCCCCATTCTGACAGGCACACAGTTGCATCTGAAGTCAATCTCCACGAGGTTTACAAGATGAGCAAAGGATGCTGGATTGACATGGGGGATGTGGTTAATACTTAAGGTAAGGTTGGTAGCATTTGCAGGGATCCCTCTGGGGACTTCCAGGAGACGCCGATTGGTGCAGTCCACTGTCACAGTACCTTCGAAGGTATTAACATCGCAGGGTAAACTTTTGGGAAACCAAGTTCCTGATAGCAGCATCGGAAATGGGAAGAGCAAGACAAATGGCAGCGCATTTGACATCTTTGCATGAGGTACCTAAAAATAAGGAAATATGGAAGAATTAATTTAATGTGATGAGAGCATGTCATAGGACATCAGGTCAAACATGTGCTCTGTCAGATGATGCAAAGCTAAGCTGCAGTCCTGTCTCTCACACTGGCTAGAATTGGATGTGTAGGGAGGATTATAAGTTTTGGGGAGGCATATGTTAGTATTTCCTCAAATGCTTTCTTTACTTTCTTATCACTGAGTATCGGAGTGTTAAGATAACTATCACTCTTTAAATAATGAATCATAAAAAAAATTACTGAAAAAATTACAAGGCAGGTGATTAAAGGCTATGTCGCTGTGAACTTTCTTCTTTTAAGGTGTTAAACATTCATAAATTTGCCATTGTATAATAGCATAAATAAGCAAAGTTAGTTTTTTTAAGCATGTGAAAATCTGTAGTCATGTAAAACCATACTAACAGGTGTGTGCCTATTTCAAATTTCACATTATCATAGGGATTCTTCCTCTAGTATGTACTAGAATGGATGTATGATCAACTTAAGCCAGTCAGTGGCTATACTTCTGTATGGTTTCATACCTGTTTGCATTTTCATGGTCCAATAAGTACAGAGCTCCAAGAGGGCACTGTAGCAATGCAAATGTAGAAATGAAAATCAAATTTTCATGGACTTAAGATTGATCATGTCCCATAAAAGAGTAATAAGCAGTAAACAAGTAGAGGCAAAATCTTACAGGCATTTAAAAAACCTTCCGAAACATGCCCTCTGTCTGTCAGGTCTTTGTGGTCTTTCCTACTTTATAGATTTCTGACTTTAGGGGAAGAGCAAGAAGCTTTTAATATTTCACAACTTTATAGTTACTTCCTCAGTAGCAGTGAGTGTCAAAGAAACCCCATCCCTCTGGCCAGAGGCAGCCAGCCAGGCAGGCAAGCTTCCTGCCATGGCTTGTCTAGCACTGGCAAAGAGGCCGTGACCATTTTTCTATGTTGCACAGCCTTAACTGCCTGTGTCTGGTGCTTGTGAAGAGATTTAAAGACAAAAAGCCCACAATGGTCAGCATCATGTTTTCTCCCTGGAAAACTCAGTGTAGAAGGCTTGGAAGATGCATGGTACACAGAGTACTCTTAAACAACCAGGATTGGTTATATTTGTAATAATATCAACTAAATGTACATACCTAGTTAAGAGGCTGAAAATCAGATGATTAGGCAAAGTGTTCAAGACACGTGGAAAGATTTTTTTTCTATTTAACTGGGACCCAGGAATATATAAAGACCCTCTCAAACAGCATGTGAAAACCCTGGTGAGTTTTGTCTAAGACATGTCTTGCAAGTGACACAGACTTGGAGATTAACTGGGGCTTCTGCTGCATGCATTACCTTAAGTAACTATGCTAAATCTAGCTATGCATCTGTGTATCTGGAGGAGTACTCTTGAGGACTAGCAGGGCAGTAGATGGTAGAGAATCCAGATCAACTCTCACACAGCACCCCACTTCTGCTATCTGGATTTAACAGCCAAGAGGAGTCACCCTGGGGATTTATTCAGTCAGCTTTAGAATTGCAGAAGGAAAGAAGTAAAAATCCACTGCAGACCTCGAATTCAGTGTAACCTGGTACTGTGCTACACCACAGCCTTTCTTCCACCACAGTTTCCTTTCCCACTGCCAGGAAGTGCTATGGTGCTTTCTTCTTTTCATCTGATTTTCATGAAAAAAAAAAAGCAATGTAGCTAAATGACCCAGCTGGTAGCCATGACTATCATTCCAAGGAAAGCTGACCTGGAATAACCTGGCCATGACTGTAAATTCATATGTAATTGTTTTCAGCTCTCGTGAACTCGTTTGTTAAGAATCAAAATAACCTTCACTGGGTTTACAGCAATTCACTTTGGGAACTCACTGAGACAGAGGTTACTGGGTAAGACAGTTCACCAGTCTCTTCAGTATGGTCTAATCAATCAAGTTTAGAGGATGATGAACTTTTCTGATTTCCCAGTATTGGCAAGCGCTTGGATGAAAATGGTGAATAAGGATAATCGGAGTAAGTGGTGAGCCAATTTGGAGGAGGTAAAGCACATTCATTTCCTCCCACCACCCTAGGTTTTTTTTTCTTAGAACTCTTTTTTTTTTTTTTTTACCTGTATTATGTGGGCGGCCATATGGGAGGGAGAAGGAAGGCCTCTACCGCTGATATCAGTTAGAATGGAAAACTGAAGGTCTTTCTTTGAACATTGCTGAAGAAAAATCTGGGTATGTTCTTGTAAATATTTTGCCTTTCTTCTTTTCCGAAGGACGCATTATATAATGCATGTAAAAGACTTTATTAGACTGATGGAAACCAAAGAGTGCCTATCCTAACTGAATGGCCTGTGGTACCCCAGCTCTTGCCTACTTCCATCTCTTGCTTTACCAGACCAACGTACTCCAGGACCCAAGGTCATTGGCCAAGGCAGGTGCCCATGGAGCACAGCAGAGAAGTGTCAAGGAAACCACAGAGATTTGCACTGCAGGGTATGTTGCTCCATCTCACGGATGGCATTTATTTTTATTCATCCATGCATGCCACAGCAGACCATGAAGTGCTGACCCTCACTAGCCATGGACACAGTCCATGCAGCCACAAAAGAAGATACTGACAACCACCACAGTTCAAACTCCAGCAGCCTATCTTCCTCTAAAAGAAGGAAGGAAAAATCTGCTGCTAACTGGATGTTAAACCACAGATTTGCTGCTCTTGAGGAGAAGTTAATTAGCATCAACCTTTAAAGATTCTCTAAACCAAATTAAACCCCTCTGTCCAAGCACTAGAGTAGGAGCTGGACAAGGTGAGATTGACACAAACTTTTTACATACTCATGCTGGCCACTGTACTCAGGCATCTAATTTTGCGCACATACCCAAGTTCCTCAATTCGTTGCTGTCAATCTGGGCTGTAGTGACATACAAGAAAGCAGAAGAGATGCAAGGGAGGCCCTGCAGGCACTGCTCAGCTCTGAAGATAGAGCTCTACCCGACTGCACACTGAACAGAGACTAACACTGCAGGTTTAAGTGCCTAAGATAAACTGCAATGAATCTGGGCCTTAAATGTCTACATGAATATATTTGTATGTTTCTTAAGAAGTCAAAAAACAGCCTTTTGAGATGTTTGCAATGCTCACATTTGAACTCTTACATATTGTAGTATTTTTAAGAACCTAAGTGTTGTTGCAGAGCCAGCCTATCTCCTACCATCTTTGTGCTTCATTTCTTTGTATATCTTTGTTTCCTGATGCCTTCTTAATACATTAGATGTCTTAACTGTAAACTGGTAAATCTGCTGCTGTGTCTATCTGCATGTGTAACACTGTTACGGTACAAGAACAAATAAAAAAGATTGTTTTAATTAGAAGAAACAAGAAACGCTGACTTGTGCAATGTCTTTGCTAGTTTGAAAGTTCAGCTAGAGTATACACGTGAACGTTTGGCTTTGCAAGAAGTAAAACAAGTACTAATCTGTTGATATTAACCAGCACATGCATGAACCCGTACTGATTTAGGGTATTCAGATATTCAAAAACAATACAGTTAGGTGTTTCCAAAGGATTTTTTTTTCTGTAGGTGTTCCATATGTATTTTAAGTGGTGACAGAGGAAAAAGCTACAGAAAAAAGAACACCTCAGAAGATACAGCAATTAGAAAAGACATTTTTATGCTCATTCGGTAGCACAGCAGTACAATCAAATGGTAGCCATTTAGGCTCAAATAAATGCTTTCCTTTCCTTGCATTATGTTTTGCAGCTTCTAGCTACAATAGTAAATTGGAATATTTAGAAAGCAGAAAAACAGAATATGTTCTTGAAAGCTTTCTACAACAGTTCCAGTCAAAAAGATTTAAGAGCAAATTTAAAATGAAAGCTTAACCTACCATTTTCTGTGTGCTTCAGGTCTGGCAATTTTTCACTGGAGGAGACTGTAAATCAAAGCAGAAAAAAGAGGTCCCCACTGGTTCAGCTCAGGTGCAGAAAAGAGTAAAATGTGACATAACTCACTCAAGACAACAGCCGTAATCACTACTTTATCACTACTCTCCAGCTGGACTGCAACTTGAAAAAAACAATTAAATGTGAAACAACTGCTGCAACCTACTTCCTCAAACATTTGTACTTCAAATTAAAACAACAGTACCTCATTTACTCCTCCACGCCCCATAAAAATAACTGAGTACTCTTTTTTTTTCTTTTTTTCCTTTTTCTACAGCTTCTGACATGACTCATACATCCATGTGCTTTTTGGTCTCATGCTGCAATTTGCTCTCTTCTTTGCTACATTTGAACATGGTTTTAATTTCAAACTGTGTTTTACCTACCTACAGTGTCATACCATAAAGAACTATAATAAAATCTGCTCCAGGAAGATGGACATCCAAGCCACAGGAAGCCCCAAAGGATGGCAATTTCAAAATATCTGGGGACACAGCGTGAGATCAGTCAGCTAGGACACTAGCATGCTGCATAAGGGTAACATTCACTTCAGGCAACTAAGATTTGCAGAAGCTCAAGTTCCTTCTTTCCTGCCTCCCCTTTTTTTTTTAGTGTAAGCTGCGCAGAGAGACAGAAATTATTGATTTATACTAACAGTGTTTCAAATTTGAAAATTTGGTAATTTTTATATATATAATTTGGTGTTCATTTCTGCTGCAAACAACTTCAAGACCTGGGACAAATCTCTTAAGCTGAATATTCTGTGGAATAAATGTCTGTTAAGTGAAAGGGACTCTGGGTGAAGGGAACCAAAATGAATCAGGAAAAAAAAGGCTAGTGGCACAGGCATAGGAAACAGTGTACAAAAAAAAAAAATGAAAACTTTGTGGGAGGGCATAGAAGGGACCAAGTTAATGACACTGAGAGGCTTCAGATGGTGACAGTCCAGCTTTTCGTAGAACACGGTGTCTTAGAAGTTTTTATGCTTAGCAGGACAGAGTAGTGGAATGGTTATGATATTTATTAGATGGGGTGGTTGGAGATTTTTGTGTCTTCTTTCCCTATGTATTTTTCTTTAGATTTTAAATAACAGCTCATAATTTCTCTGACTGTGATGGAGCCAAGGAAGACTGGTCATTTTGGAAGACTGGAACCTGAAAAATGAACACAGAAAGAATTTGCAATCATACTTTAAAATTCCCTGGTTTTAGTGGCAGAGTCATACGGACATAAAGAAAGCCAAGAAAGCGCACAGCATCATTACCATTTTAATTAAGGCCTAGGAAAGGGCTCATTAATTCGTTATAGGCTCAGGACTATATTGCTCACCTTTGTGCCTGGTTACTAAAAGTACCCAAATAAAGTACAATTCCTCTGCTATTGGTAACTGGAATTTACTTTTCACACAAGAGGCACTGAGGTTTTCATTGTGGGTTATCATAACTAAAGCATACATCTCACTAAAATCCTGCTGCCTTCTGCAAGGCCATTCAATGCATTTCTGGTAGGAGGAAAACCTTCATTGCAAACACCCTATGCTAGCTATTCCACTCTGAATATTTCACAGACTGTGTACCACCAGAAGAGAAATTTAGCTTCCATTCATTTATAGTAATTCACATTACTAAAAAGCAAATGTGCTTAATTGATTGTGAATAAGAGAATGACTTGGCCCACACTAGATTGTGAAAGTTGTTTTCTTTAAGCACCTAGCCACATCTGTGATACATGATGCTTGAACATGAGATCCTTAATGCCCACTCACTTAGATTGTAAGTAAGTTTTCTAAAGGACATTGTCCCATCACCCTACCCTGTAATTCTTGACAGGTGCTCAGTGCCTTTGGAGATCTTCCTTGCAGTCTATATCTACAGACTTTGGAAATTCTAATAGCTGTACCGACACTTCGCCTTTTCTTTTGGGCTAAGGCTGGTTTGTTTTTTTTTAATTCACGTTAGGAAGGCTTGTTGTCACACAGCCAAGAGCTTGCAAGTTTCAATTCCATGCAGAGTGAAACTGCAACTTTAGCTAAACCCTATTAGAAATATAGAGGGCTTTTTGGATTTTTTTTTCTTTTTTCCTTTTTCTATTTTTTTTTTAAACCTAAGAATGTGGGAAATATAATACAGCAATATTTCCCTTCAAAAGGCAGGGTTAAATTCAGGGGAGCTCAGCAGTCCAGACCTTCACAACTATAATTTGCTTTTTAGAGGTACAGAGAGTCACTGATTTACTGATAGAAGTTCTGGTTTCCTTCAGATCATAGAATCATAGAATAGTAAGGGTTGGAAAGGACCTCAAGATCATCGAGTTCCAACCCCCCCGCCATGGGCAGGGACACCTCCCACTAAACCATGCCATCCAAGGCTATGTCCAACCCCACCTTGAACACCGCCAGGGATGAAGCATCCACAGCCTCCCTGGGCAACCCATTCCAGGGCCTCACCACCCTTACAGTAAAGAATTTCTTCCTCAGATCCAATCTAAACCTCCCCTGTTTAAGTTTAAACCCATTACCCCTTGTCCTCTCACCACAGTCCCTAATGAAGAGTCCCTCCCCAGCATCCCTATAGGCCCCCTTCAGATATTGGAAGGCTGCTATGAGGTCTCCACGCAGCCTTCTCTTCTGCAGGCTGAACAGCCCCAATTTTCTCAGCCTATCTTCATACGAGAGGTGCTCCAGTCCCCTGATCATCCTCGTGGCCCTCCTCTGCACTTGTTCTAACACTTCCATGTCCTTTTTATGTTGAGGACACCAGAACTGCACACAATACTCCAAGTGAGGTCGTGCAAAATCTCTTTCACCTCCTGTGAAACACAAAGTAACTGAAAGCAGAAACGTACTTCCTACCGTGCCATGTGCTAGGGGAGGACCCACTGGTAACCATGCATATATTTTGCCACCTCTGTGAGTGAAGATTATAATCTAAACTAGAGCAAGAGTCTCTATATTGTCTACTCTCCTTAATCTGTCACCTGCAGGTTAGAGTTACAGTTAGATGGAAATCGGGCTGGTGAACACTGTATTTTCTTTCTTTCTTTCTTTTTTTTTTTTTTTCTCTTCCAGATGGAAACTTACAGGAAATTTATTTATTTATCAAAATCAGGATTCTGTTGTGTTTATCTTACAGCTGCGTAGTTTACCTAAAGTCTTAGTCTTGCAGCAATGTCTGTTCTCTAGTACGTTAACCCTCATAATAATAATTATGATAGCACCCCAGATATAACCCCAGGTTAATAGGACATTTAATGTAACACTGCCTAATTTACCCAGGAAATTATCAGACACAAGTTGACTTATTCAGTTTTTGAAATACATAATTTGACTCTGCAAACTGATGTAGACGGATGTACAAAAACAGTCACAAACAGAAACGGATAGCAAAATTGAGGAAACGATAACAAAATCACTTGCAGAAGCCTTAAGGGGTGTAAAAATGAAGGATCCCTGCTGACAGCAGTTGCAGAAATGCGTTTGCAGGCACTGAAAATAACTAAAACAAAAACCAGAATACAACAATACAGAAAATAGGCCTACAAGGGCAGAGGAAGCTCTCAGAGCTCTGATGAGGGAGGAGACCCTCAAAGATCTGAGCTAAGTTTAGGCAGCCACCCAGTGCACTGACATATGGCTGAAGGACCTGCTAGCATCACAGAAGGACTTCCCCATTTCTGAAAGCTGAGGCTACCCCAGTGCCAAGACTGACCATTTGGTGTTTACAACAGGTTAAAACTATTTGCTGAAAGCAAAGGCATATGGCATTTAAAGAACAGAATAGTGTTTCAGTTGGAAGGAACTCTTTCCACCACGTCTGACTGATACCAATGATATTGTATCTCTGGCAGCTGACCAGCTGCTTTTAACTCCGAGTTATTTTTTTCCTAGTACATGATGCAATGCTGTGTTTCAGCTTTAGTCTGAGAGCAATGCTGGTAACACACTGATGTTTTAGTTGTTGCTAAGTAATGCTTGCCCCGATCAAGGACATTTCAGTCTCTCATGCTCTGCCAGTGAGAAGGGGCAGAAGAAGCCAGGAGGGAGCAGAGTCAGGACACCTGACCCAAACTAACCGAAGGGGTATTCCATACCACAGCACATCATGCCCCGTATATAAACTGGGGGGAGTTGGCTGGGAGCCCCTGGTCACTGCTTGGGAATGGGCTAAGTATCGGTCAGCTTGCGGTGAGCAATTGTACTGTGCATTGCTTGTTTTTCTAGGGTTTTATTTGTCTGTTTTTCATCTTAGTATTTCTACTACTATTGTTACTACTACTATTTTTATGTTTTAGTTTATTTCAATTATTAAACTGTTCTTAACCCAATGGTTATAATATTTTCTGATTCTTCTTCCCATCTTACTTGGGGGTGGAGAGGTATTAGCAAGTGGCTGTGTGGTAATTCATTGATGGCTAGGCTTAAACCACAACACCAACGCTTCTATTCATCTTGCTTTTTTCTCATACTGTGTGCATTGTTGTACCAGCAGTTCAGATATGCTTCTGAGCCTTCTGCACTCCCAGGAGCAGTATAAATAATCCCACTATTTGGCGATACCATACCAACTCTCAGCTTACCTACTGCAGCCCTGTTGGCATCCACTTCCCTCATGAATCCTAATTTTTGATCAGACCTGCCAGCTAATGCCCAAAAGCCTGTTTTCCCCATCAGGACAGGTGGATCTTTTCAGGCCCCAACATACCTTGTCTCTCAAAGGCTCTTCCACCAGTCAAAACCCCCAGTTTTGTTGGAGACACCAGTCCTGAAGCCAAGTATCCTAGGCTCACCTGTTTCTTCTGAGGTCTCTCCCCATTACTGAGAGGATTGAGGAAATTAACCTGTGCTCCTGAATTTTTTAGCATTCTTCCCAGGGCTCTGCAGTCTCTTTTGATGGACTTTGGAGTTTTTGTTTCAACATCATTCATACCTATGTGAAAGAGCAGAAATGTAGAGTAGTCTAAAGGTTGAAATACGTTCTTCAGACTTGTGACATCCCTAATTTGGGTTCCTGAAAAGAGGGTCAGGGGCTCTTTTTCAAGAGGGGGTACTTCTGTTCCACACAGGAAGGAATTGCTAGCAACCAGAACTTGCTGTTTTTCCTTCTCATTGACGGTTTTGTTGCAGGTTTTGTTACAAGTGGCTGGTCTCTCACCTTGGCAGGACTGCTTGTGTGGGTTCTTCCTGCTGGCTTAGATTAGACATTAGGAAGTTCTTTACCGTGACTGAGCAAGACAGTGAAATAGGTTGCCCAGAGAAATTGTGGCTGTCCCAGCCCTGGCAGTGTTCAAGGCCAGGTTGGATGGGGCTTTGAGCAGCCTGGTCTAGTGGAAGGTGCCCAGGGCAGAGACAGAGAGCCATCTGAATTTACCTCTAAATGCACAAAATGCAGTGGACACAGTAAGGTTAATTCTGTATATTCCTTCTGCTCTTTTCCCCACCTCAGCCTGTTAAATAGTTGAATGGCTTGCTTACATCAATCTGCAAAGTAAGATCTCTTCGTAAAGTGTTAAATCCAACTTCCATTGAAATTTCAACATTGTGTCCCTTCTGTCACAACATGATGTGTACCAATCTGGTGTGATTAACAATTCGTCTTTATGTCCAAGAGAGCTGGAGCATGATTTATGAGGAAGGCTCGCATGAGAATAGATGCCTATGTTCTTCCCTATTTGACTTGTGCAGGGCATGTTCTCAAAAAGATGATAAAACCACAAGCAAACTCTTGTCACAAGTAATTTGCAAGATTTATTTATAAGACTTGTGTAAGGCAAACAATTCAGTGTTTTTTTTGGTAATAAAGTTGTGATCTATAAAGCAACTGAATTGGTACTATGCATTAAAAGTATTGTATACCTTTTGCATAGTAGCAAGCTCTGAACTTCGGTATAATTATGTGGTCACAGACTGGAGGTTAACAACTTAACTGCAAAATAATGTTTTCAGGAATATAGGTTAAATAACCTTACATTTAAAAATTGCTTTACCAAATAAAACAGTGTAAGATCATTTTCCATTGTATTACAACATATTTTTGAAAATTCAGCTGTAAATGAGGAATTGCCAAGAATTAGTAGCTGTATTTAACTCTCATCACAATATCTTATATACCCTATTTCTGTATTCGTCAAAGAAAGCCCTACAGATGAAGTTTTGTGTTCCTCATTTTCACACTGAAAAAAAAACCAAGAAAAAATATTACTGAAAACTATTAAGAAAAATATATTAATTCTCAAAGAAACAAAAAAAGTCTGTTTGAAGACTGTCTTAAACGGAATGGAAAAACCCATTTTATAATACAATATTTTATCAATGTAAGTATATCCCAGAATAAGCAAGGTTGGAAGAAACAGGCTGTTCTTTATGGAACTCCATGATAAAGAAGCATCTCTCAAGCATTTTCCAGCAGTGTGCGCTTGCAGCCCAGAAAGCCAACCGTATCCTGGGCTGCATCAAAAGCAGCATGACCAGCAGGTCAAGGGAGGTGATCCTGCCCCTCTACTCTGCTCTCGTGAGACCTCACTTGGAGTATTGTGTGCAGTTCTGGTGTCCTCAACATAAAAAGGACATGGAACTGTTAGAACAAGTCCAGAGGAGGGCCACGAGGATGATCAGGGGACTGGAGCACCTCCCGTATAAAGATAGGCTGAGAAAATTGGGGCTGTTCAGCCTGCAGAAGAGAAGGCTGCGTGGAGACCTCATAGCAGCCTTCCAATACCTGAAGGGGGCCTATAGGGATGCTGGGGAGGGACTCTTCATTAGGGACTGTGGTGAGAGGACAAGGGGTAACGGGTTCAAGCTTAAACAGGGTAAGTTTAGATTGGATATGAGGAAGAAATTCTTTACTGTAAGGGTGGTGAGGCCCTGGAATGGGCTGCCCAGGGAAGTTGTGTATGCTCCATTGCTGGTGGTGTTCAAGGCCGGGTTGGACATAGCCTTGGGTCACATGGTTTAGTGTGAGATGTCCCACGGCAGGGGGGTTGGAACTCGATGATCTTGAGGTCCTTTCCAACCCTAACTATTCTATGATTCTATGAGAAGCATGGCAAATGCTTTTGTGTGTAACAACTGTGACTTAAGGAAGGAAACTGAGTTTTCCCATGATCTAGGTGCAGGAACACAATCTTGATATGCACAAACTCTTCCTATGTAGCAGGAAGACTAAATTTGCTGTTTGGACTTTGCATAGTGAAGCTTTACAATATTATCAAGAAAGCTGCTATTTAATGATTTGTATGATCAAGTAGTGTGAAGAATTGAAGAGAAAAAGCAAAATTTAAACCAAATTGTTCATGACTGAAGATTGGTTCTTATTATTGAAACACATGAAATTGATCATCCTGGGAATACCTTATTCTTACTACATTAATCTAAACTGAAGACAGCAACTGCACAGAATAAGTGTTAAGCAAACAATTTAATGTAATGAGAGCTTTACAAAAGAAAACAGCAGCTACATAGATCTTGTGGAAAACAAGAACTTGAAGCATATGAAACAATATTATGGATGTGTCAACAGCTCCTCAAAATTAACATGAAGTTTACATTCTGTTAGGGCTTACAAAATGCTATTCATGGTAGTTAAATGTAACAAAAACCAACAGCTGCTTGTTTGACAGACGAATAGATACAAGATACCCAAGCCTGCAGCATTTAGCTTAACACAGAGCATGATCTTATATGCATACATCTCATCAAGTTTTATGAACAGTTTGTAGAGTTCTGCCTAGAAAAATGGATCTGAAGCAGCAGCATAGCAGAAAGCAAGGGTAGACACATAAAAAAACTCACGCAATACACAACTTCCAGACTCTCAAGGTAATTCATGAAGTTTCTGCAAGACTGAGATTTATTGCCCATTTACAAATAACAAATGGTAATTACAAGACAAATAAAATAATTGAACCTAAGAGCTCTAAAATTGTACAAAGATATTAATTTCTTGTGGTTGAGATGCATTGTTAAAAACAACAGTGCTAGCTGAAGGGACCTTTGCAACGGTGCAGTGTAACCTCCTACAGTTACAAGGGGACATGACTGAACAGATAAGACACAGATTCACCGTTATGTGTTCTTCGAATTGCCTCAGCCAGGATCATGGAAATGTCAATAAACTGAAAGAAAAATTAAGATAAGTTGTGTAGCATGCCAAGAGCAATAAACTATACCATTTAGAAGCACATGAACAAACATTCAATTTATCATTGTGCTCCTGTCCCTCTTCTAGGAATTCAATAAACATTAAAGCATTAAATATGTAACAAATATGAAAGAACTGCATTAATAGAAACTCAGAAATTGAGTAAGGAAGCACTGAATAAGACTTCTGAGACTTCTGACACAGGGCATGCTGTCAAAAAAACTATTTCAGCCATCAGATGGCAGTGTCCACTGGGCACAAATATAGTTTAAGGGAAGTATACCTTTTATGGTTTCAACAGATACCAAATAAATGTTAGCATTAAAAAAAAATAAATAAAAATTCAGTGTTGCCTAAAAAAAAAAAAAAAAAAAAAAACAAAAAAAATCCAACAAACCCCACAAAAAACCACAAAGCAACAACCCAAGCAACAAAAAAAACCCAAACCACAAAACCCAACACTCTTCTATGCTTTCCTCCACTGTGTAGTACAAAAAAAAAACCTCCAAAGGGGACACATGACTTCCCAGAACACCCATGTGCAAAACCTACTAATGTAAGTGAACTTTGTACTTCCTTTTGGTTTTTGAAAAGAAACACATGTCATTGTTGTCTCGGCATTTTCTTCAGTGTATTTTCAAAAAATAATAAAAATAAAATTGAAGGTTTCTGTTGGGTCCACAATAACATAGCTAGCTTGAGCTCCTACAGACAAATATTGTATGATTAATACTGATAAAAAAAACCCCCAAAAACCCGAACAAACTAAAAACCCAGTTTTACATTTGCCACTCTTTCACAGATACATGTACTCTATGAGTTACAAATACCAAATATTTTCAATATTCTATTGTACCACCCGAATCCCCTTAAAACAGTTCATAGGCATGTTTTAGCAAGATATTGTTTACAGAACATATTTTAGAATATCATTTTGCTCTCAGGGCACAAATTCTAGCATCAGTGAACAGTAAAACAGAAATCCAGAGTTTAAACAGATGACAAACACTACGGTACCTGAATTTTTGGGCAGTGTTTCATTTTCTCTTCCTGGGGGATTGTGTTAGTTACCACAACAGCCTCAAATGGTGCATTATTAATTCGAGAAATAGCAGGACCAGAAAAGATGCCATGTGTAAGAATGGCATAAACTTTAGTAGCTCCAGCAGATACCAACCTGTAGAACATGAAGGAAAAAGTATGCTGTCATGCCTGTTTACGTACATGACTACAGATGAAGCCAGATATAAATCTCCGCAAAATACATTTTACACACAACTTCCTCCTGGAAACTACAGGAATATACAAATACCTACTAATTAATTCAGAGAATTTAAAACTTTCCACTCATATAAGGCTCACAAAAAACCCCTGCCAACTAAATAGCTCTTTCCAGTAGCAGTGATACTAATCTAAAATGCTGTACATATTAACACAAGGCACAACTGAATACTGGTACAAGTTTTCTATCTTAATCAGGCAAAAATGAAATAGGTTTGATGGCAGTATTCACGAGTTTGTTGTGACTCCTTTATTGTCCACCTTTGTTTTCGTTTGCAATTCAAACAATTCTGCTTGAAAGAGTTTGAAAAGGAAATGTTAATAATTAAAAGCCTAGCTTACTGCAGGGTTGTGGGAAAACGTGCTATTCATCCAAACACAGAGTGAATTGCAGCACAGGAGAAAAAAAGTCTAAATCCAAGAACCAGAACACCTTGTGGATGAATCAGTCCTTTAACTTGGTTTTGACTGAGCTCTCTGCCTCCAGATGCTCAGCTATGTCCTAGCTGCTTTTCTAGTTTTGCAAATAGAGGCCTCAAAGAGTGGTATTTTATAAGACCACAGCATAAGCACAGTAAGATAGGGGAAAAAAGCCCCAACCCAAACAGCGCACACACAACCCAAAACAAACAAACAAACCATGACAAAACCACAGAAGCATCCTTTCATTTTGAATGACTTAAGAGAAGAAAAGTTTTCTGATCATTCTCAACAATAGGTTTAGTAGCTGCAACCTACAAGGAGGACCAACTGTGACAGGGTGAACGTGTACCAAGTTAAATGACTTGTTCTTTATTCTGTCCTCTTTCAAAACACAGATACTATATTTCTGTACATATACTCTCAATTCCACATTCTAAAAGTGGACACTGCTAGATCATGGAACTACAACCTATAGACTCTAGGATCACAATTACTTCACACTACAAAGGTCAGGTTGGGTTATAAGCATGCAGGACACAGCAACTGTGTTCATCAGCTATCTCCAAGTTACAGTGGAGCAAGACAGTGGGCAAGTTCATAACAGCACTTACTTGTCTGCTGCATGACATATTGTGCCACATGTGTCGGCCATGTCATCAACAAGAATTGCTACTCGGTCTTTCACATCACCAACCAAGACCATTCTGTCCACTTCATTTGCCTTTTTTCTTTCCTTATGAATGAGAGCAAATTCCACATTCAGTCTGTCAGCAATTGAAGTAACCCTAAGTTACAGGAAGAAATACAGCACATTTAGAAAATTATTTTAAAAGAAAGAGCAGAACCATAGTGTGCATTTGTCATAAGCCACAGTTCTTACGTTTTCTGGCTTTGAAATTACTGCAGCATAAGCTAAGTGCCTGGATTTGAACACATTTCAGCTATACACAAGCTTTCATTAAGCTGCTGCAATACCTAGTGACAGACACCAATTTAAAGTAGCCTGAATTCTAAACCTGCACCAGTACGCACTGCAGCATTCTCTAACCGAAAATACCATTGCAGGAATATGAAAACAAACCAAAGAGGAAAAAAACCCAAAGAATTTAATAGTGATTAATATTCCTGTTAGCAGTACTTGATAGTAATCCAAGACCTTCATTAGTAATTCCCTCAGCAGACATCTGCTTGACAAAGATCTGTTAAAAACTATTCAGGGTGACATCTGGTGGCCAGTCAAACCTCCAATGACAAACTTAATTTGTTACAAACTTCTGATTGCTTTTTTCAAAGTTTTTTTAATTCTTGCAGATTTTCATTTTAAGACAAACTTTATTCACATTTTATTCACTTTTCATTAACCCAAATGTTATTTTGAAGGTCTGCATGTTTTAAATGGAAAGGCCAAACCACTTTGCTTACATTACATTCATGGAAACGAAGAAGCAGTTGTGGATTTATTGAAAGCAACATCTTTTCCCACTTCAAAACTGCTTGGTTGCGTTACAACAGAAAGGTACCAAAGATGGACTAGGTTAAATACAGTGAAAGTGGTCCTCAAAAAATAAAGTCTTATTATGAAACTGGTAATATACAAATATTTGGTAGAGGAAAAAAATGCTATCTTCTGATTCGAATTCTAAGCAAAGGCTGTATTTAGTTAAAAACAAAAAAAAAAACAAACAAACAAAAAAAAAAAAACCACAAGACAACCCAACAAAATCCCAAACAAACAAACAAACAAACAAAAAAAAAAAACAAAAAAAAAAAAAAAAAAAAAAAAACAACAAAAAAACCCACAAAACTACAGTATCCAGATAGGAATGAACAAAGAAATTTAATTGGCTGAGCTATCTGGATTTTAGAATGTTTTCTATGGTTTCTATTCTTCACATCTTTAACTTGATTCATCTAAACAGGAACAGCTATAGTATTCTAATCAGTCCTACTTCCCTATGAATTACTGCAACATGAACTGAGGAGACACTTTTTAGCAGGGCCTGATACAATAAGGATGAGGGGAAATGATTTTAAACTAAAAGAGGGGAGATTCAAGCTGGATGTGAGGAAGAAATTGTTTTTACAGCGAGGGTGGTAAGATACCAGCACAGGTTGCCCAGAGAGGTGGCGCATGCAACATCCCTGGAGACATTCAAGGCCAGGCTGGATGTGTCTGTGGGCAACCTGATCTAGTTGAAGATGTCCCTGCTCATTGCAGGGGGGTTGGACTAGATGATACTTGAAGGTCCTTTCCAATCCAAACTATTCTGTAACTCTATGAACACTCACAACAGACCCAAAGACTTCAACTAAAATCAAATTATGAGAGTGTTTCACATTTTTCTCCGTACAACAACCAAACACACTACTATGGGCTTACAGGATTCTTACTTCATTTGTCTTTTGTTTGTAGAAGGAGCATGACCAATAAAACTTGAGAATAAGCATTTTGCCTTAGTGGCACGCTTCACCACCTCACCAGCCAGCCTGGTTCTGCATTAGTTTATACTCATTAGATTACCAAATAAAAGAGAGCCTGCTAAATGAGAAATGCATGCTGCGAATGAAGAAATACACCAATAAATTATCCTTATTATTTTCACCACTTGCCACTCAAAACTTCACTTCCTTTTTCTAGTGTTCATAGTGCACAACTTGGGGTCAATAGGTTTACAGTTGGAATGCAGTAACAAAGTAAAAAAAGAAACACTACTCAAGCAAGCTCTTACCTAAATGCCAGCAGGTACAGTGGGGATAGGCCATATGCTTTGACAGAGAAGAGAAGCTTAGGCAATTCCAGAGCAAAGCAGGAAGAGGTGCAGCAACTGGACTAAAGAAGCAAGCAGCAGGAAAATCTTTTCCCTCCTGTGGAGGGATTCAGCTAATGAGGCCATAGCCAGGGAAAGAGAAAAAGATTTTCTTTAGAGTACAGAAAGTTCCTGGATGTTTTCAAGCATGAACAACATTGGAAGAACCAGATGTTTTTCTGTAACGCAGTTTGGATTAATCAGTGATGTATCAGCTATCTTGCATAGCTGATAGATGAACAAAGACAAACTACTTCATTAAATGATAGCTATATAGAAAACTATGATTTTTAGGCTTGTATAGTACCTTTTTGCACCACCTGCATCAGGTGAAACTATGATACAATTTCTCCACTCCAAAATGTTCTCTTTAATCCATTGCAGCACTGCAGGTTCTGCATACAGGTTATCTACTGGAATGTCAAAGAAACCCTAGTCCAAAAGAGAAAGATAATTTCATGAATATATGTTTATGTCTCATCTGGAATAAAGATACAGGGAAAGAATCAAGCCCTTGCCTTTCACGTATAGTAGAGCTTTAATTAGTATTTTATACTGGTCTAATTCTGGACTATGTTATTATCAAATGCAGCAGAAGTTAGACAAATATGAAGACCTCTAAAAATCTCACCCAACAGTAGTGAAATAAAGAACAGCTGCTCTCAAATGATACAGAAATCAGAAAAGATGAGTACCTGAAGGTGGCCAAGTTCAAGTTATGAACAGCTCTCAAAAAATGCAGTGAGTAATATTTAATTTCCATAAATTTAAATAGCTTGACAGGCACAGTAGTATTTCAATATGGGCAAGTTATATATATTTCAGTTAGTATTACTTGAACAGCAAAAATGGAATCTCCTACATTCACCTTTCACACACTAATTCAGTAGTGCCCCTAGCCACAGTTATGAAGAACTGGTAGGTACCTGGATCTGAGAAGCATGCAAGTCCATGGTGATGATGTGATCAGCCCCTGCAACTGACAGCATGTTAGCAACAAGTTTTGCAGAGATTGGAGCACGACTCTGGGAAATAAAGCACAAATGTTTAAATTTAAACACTATTTCAACTAGATGCAAGGAGCCAGAAATTTAGCTGCTTTTACTGATGTTCTCCTTTAGAATATTTGGAATCTAGACATGGAGAGCTCCAGAGCTTTAGCCAAACTAGTCTGTCAATAGCTAATTTTGCTACCGGGGTTTTGAAACTCACTAGAATATTTAAGCATATCTAAATCAGTTTGCACTGTCTGCCTAATAATGCTTTCTAATTAGACTAACAAGCAGATAAATTGAAGATATAGTTCCCCATTTCTTCTATTTAAAACTTTCAGGTAGCTTTCCTATAGCAGAAAGTTGGATAATCTCCATTTCTCTAAATTACTACCCTATATTAACATCCAACTCTCGAGCAACTACAACTGTTTAAAAGCATTGCCAAACCCAAAGATTAAAGGCAGAGTGAACCCAACTTTTGAAAATACTGCTTTAAAAGAGAATCAAGCATATCTTTGTGATACAGTAAAGCTTGTAACAGACCCGTGTTGGCAGGGGTCTTCTAACCCAGCCTATTTATTTATTCTTTTTTTGCTAATTCAGGCTTAATTGTTGGATGCAAGTATGAGTCTAGGATTCCCAAAAGGGACAGGGGGCAGGCAAGGAGAAAAAAAAAAACCCAGAACAACCAAATAAAGCGAAACAAACAAACCCCAAAAAACTAAACAAAACAGAAAAGCAGAAGGAACACCAGAAAAAAAAAAAAAATGTATTTAGCAATGTTAATGCCAATGACAAGAGCTTTTTTAGAAGTGACAAGGATGCAGAACAAAGAACAACATAAAAAAAAAAAAAAAGAGAAAAAATGGAAAATTGTGACTGGAAGATACTTCGCTTTTTTTTTTTTTTTTTTAGCAATTATAAAGCTATTTCAGATTTTTTCTTTTAAGCTCTAAAAACAGCTGTGTGGCCCTATGTTTGACAGTTTTCTCTAACAGAAGTACCACAGAAAACCTCCTGTTCTCTTCTTGCTAATCTTTAAATAAGGCTAATAGCTGGCAATAACATTAAGCATGAAGGCAGAACTGCAATTCAGAGGTTCCATCTCATTGTTAGACTTTGTTTTCTGCTGGTATGGTACTCTCTCCTGCTACATCTCTTTACCAAATAGCCTCCTATATCCTCCTAGGAGCCGTTTTTCCCTTCACTCCATACATATAATTACAGAGTATCTCTTCTGTCCTTCCACTGATGCTCAAGGGCATAACCTAAAATAAGCTGAACCACTGCCAATTTAACCTGCATGCTTTTTTCTCTGTGTCATATCAGAGCCTGTATTTTCCTCAAAACTTCTGTTAGTTTAGGTGGAAAATCAGCATTTCTATTTCAACCTGCAGATTGCCAGCATACTTTCAGAAAAGGAAGTGAGATATTGCAGTCTTTCGTATGGCTGGATCAAGTTTATCACCATCAGGACAGAAATTCTTCACTTTGAAAACCATCTTTTTTAGTTTTTGTGTTTCATAGAACATCACCATCATTTGATCTGTTTAAGATGCACAGAAGATATGCAACAACTAGCACTTCCCCAGATGTCTGCAATTCAGATGCATATAGCTTCCATAACAGCTTGCAATCTTCAGCATGGACTATTTTCCAGTTACTAAAGACTATGCTGCTCCTCATTTAAATTCAGTTCTGCAAGGTCCAGGTCAGCCAAAGCTTTCTGGATATTTCTATTATTAGTAGTAAATATTTGGTTCGCACCACTCAAATTCTTGATCACTGCAGCTTGTCTTGGCAGTACTAATGGACATTTTGAAGCTGGGCTTTAAAATTTTCTCAAATTGCTGGCAACATCTAATAAAACAAACATTTAGTTTCTGCTTTTTTGATTCTATCAGTGTTCTTATTAGCTGTTTGCAAAGATCTGTTCTGATGCCAGAGCTAAACTGGACCAACTGGTGATGCTAAAACCACAGGTCGGCTCCCCTGCTTTTCCCATCCCTTCTTCCAAGGCTATATACTTCTACTACTTCCCTTGTGCTCCACACTGGGACTTGTCCGAATCACAGTAGCCAGATGAGACAGCTCAAATGGAAGGCAAAAGAAGATGGCAAACCAGAACCACCCTCTCCAGTAGAAACAAGTAACCAGGTCAGGCTTGCTGCTGAAGGCAGATTACCTTCTTCCCAGAATGTAGTTTCCCATTTCCTCTCCATCCAGCACACTGAATTTTGCCCCTATTTTTTTTTCTATTTCTCTTCAGTGTGAATACCGCTTAGTTTATCTCAAGTATCAATATCATGAGTCACACCATCACAAAAAAAAAAAAAAAAAAAACAAACCTAAACCAAAATACTTTCCTCTATCAAATACTAATGAATACATTACCAGTCGGTACTTCTTTCAGTTGCTGGCCTTGCAGGCTGCCTTCCCAGAAGGAAGAACTTGAAGGTTTTACCATTAGGTAACTGGTTTTAGCAGATTTTAGCAGATATGCACACGTCACAGACTGCCTATGTGTTGGTGGACAGAGGGTCTTGGAAGGAAAGATAGCCAGACACCAACACCTGTTTCTCAAGAATGGGCTAACAGGAGATTAAGACAAATGAAGTTTGCAGCTATCTGACAGTTTCTTTTACATAAAATTGTGCATTAAAAGAAAAAACACACAACATGTTCGAAAGGATTTCAGATTTGATTGCTTGCATAGAAAATAAATTTTGTCCTACAGTATGACCCAAATTGTAGATTTTAAAATCAAAGGCACTAAATTCATGGGAACCTCAGATAACCTAGCCTTGTTATTCAAACTTAGATGGCAAAGGTATATGAGAACTCAAGATTTTCTTCATCTTGAGTTTGTAAGGTTTGCTTCTAATCAAAGAGGCCAGGACACAAAGACTCACAGTTTTCATTGTTCCATTCTTTGTCACAATTTAAGATTAGTTTCAGAATTATTAGTGTGAAACACAACATTACATTATGTACAGAAGCTAAATTGTAAAAAACAAAATCACCAAGTTCTTGGTTTCTAAGGAAATTCCCCACTTAAGTTTAACAAGTTATATAAATGATCTCTTCCTTAGTGATGCATTAGAAATTTATTTGTGATTCTTATAATTACCAGGGGTGGGGGAGAATCTACAAAGCTAATATGAACAACTTCACAAGAGTAACCATGCAAAGGACATATAGCTGAAAGTAAAAATTTTTCATCAAGATTAAAGCTCTCTTGCCTTTAAACATCTATTAAGTTGTGTTGCTCAAAATGCATCACATCCATCCTGAACAAAGAACAAAAAAAAACAACCCAATAAATTAAAAAAATAAAAAAAAAAATCCAAGAATCCCCTAAGATTTATAAGTGGAACTTTCACTTCCAAGAAAGCCGGTTGTGAAGTGTATGGATACTGAATGTTCACTAATGTATTACCAAAATTAATTGCTTAAAAATTGAGATATGCTTTGATGCTTCAGAAGTTGACAGCCATTATCTCGAATGCCCAGATAATTTTTTAACTAGAAGCTAGGAGTTTTCCAGTAGCTAATTATTCCACAGGATTACTGTCATGGCCTAGGTGAAACACAGCTGAAATCGAGAAGGGAAACTGAAAATGTTCCTAGTTATACATAATGTAAATAGTAAGTTTCGCCTGTTTTAAGGCCATATTAATGGAAATGGATAGTGTTAGATGGGGGAAAAAAAAAAAAAAAAAAAAGGATACCTACCCAACGCTCCACGGACCCCTTCTACAAATCAAAAAAACAAAGTTACGTGAGCTGTAGAACACCAAACTTGCCTGTCACTCTACTTCTAACTTAGTCAAAGGCATCCCTGCAGCATCCTACAGAAGTGTGTCCTGCCCATGGCTTGAAAGGTTAGCATAATTAGAGGATGCATAAAGGCAGCTATGGCCAAAGCACAGATAACCTGAGCTATTTTTAAATTAGCTAGTTTGTGTCTCAGAAGTATTCTGGTTTATGGCAGTACTTGATTGCATCCAAAGTAATTTACCAACTTTTCTACAATTCTCAGTAAGCTTTTTTTCATTTTTTATTTTTTTTAACCTCTGTTTCTCATTTAAAGTTAGTTCAGGTTTAATGCTAAAATTTCCAGAGCAGATTACACAGGTCTTGTGCAGAGCATGATTTTTTTACTGCAAGGCCCTTTCTTTAGATAAACAAAGAGCGTTTTCATTGTTCTCAGCAATCATACCTGCAACAGAGGGATGCATAATACAGGGTTATTTCAAGCAGCAAGAACTCAGTCTATTTAGTTCTTTATGGATTAAACTCAACAACTTAAATTCAAAAAAGAAGACAGCAACCAGTTTAATGAAGATTATACTGCTTGACTGCATAGTCAAGCAGACTACAGCAATATGTTTCACCTGAGGGAAGAAAAACTCTGCACAACCACAGTAAGAAAATGGCTGCACTTCACTGATATTTCAGGCAGCACACAACTTGTGCACTTAACATGGGTCAAAGACCAAATGATGTGATGCAATCCAACAGCAAGCAGGAGGAAAGATCTCCTTGTCAATAAGCTGCCCAATGTTGACAGCTATATTGTAGTTTATTTTGCAATGTGAGGTCAATCACCAAGGTTAATTTCCAAAGATGGCAAACATTTTTTCAATTGCAAAACAGAAGTTAAAAAAAAAAAAAGAAAAAAAGAAAAGAAAAAAAAAGAAATGGCATGCTTAGAATTGCAGGAGAACACAGTGACACCCAGAGAAGAGCCTGGTACAATGTCCAAATTCTGTTAATCAAACAAATCACTTTCATTAGCTATCCATCTTCTAATGGCATTTCCAAAAGACAAAATGTTCATGGGTGGCATGCTTGGCTATCACACTGTACGTTTTGAGTGTCTCTTGGAAGTTTGCCACATGGATTTGGGGTAACCTTGACAAGGCATAACCTAGGTGCACGGAAATCTTGGAACATAATCAGCTTTTTCCCACACCAAGAACTTACAGAATGGGCCAGCAGAATCTTCCAATATTAATTTAGAAATCAAGGCATGGTGACGTGTTTTCCTTCACTTTCAACAAAAAGTTGATTTCTTCCCTTTCAAGCTCTTCTGATCAAGGGAGAGTATTATTAAATACAAAATATAGCAAAAATGAAGTTCTCCAAGATGTAAGCAAAGAATAGGAAGCTACTGTCTAACTCCTGAATTCTGCTTTTGGAAGTATAGAAAGGAGATCTTGATAAATTAGTATAGTATTAGAGAGCCTGCACTTAGAGAATGAGTATATCAGAAAATAACTTTTCTCTGTTTAGTTTTGTTGTCAGACACCACCAGCTGAGCATTACATGTATTGTAATATCTGCTATTGTTTTTAGCTCCTGTATTATTTTTCAGTACTGTTATGTATTTATAGAAAACACTATAAAGAACAAGAGAAAGCTTTCAGGATGCTTTGCTTGATGTTCAAAGTGAAAAGGAGGGGCTATTTACAGGTAGTGTAGGAGAGGTGCAATTTTCCAAAAAGAAAAACCAGTGCAATCCTATCTTAAAAGCCAAATTCATATTTATTCCTTCAAGTTTTTTCAAGTGAGATTAGGCAAAAGGAACATTCACATAACACAAGTTTTCTGTGTGTGTATAAATGTGTATATATATATATATACACACACATATGCACATATTGTAGAGATAAAAATGTTTAGTTCTGTGTTTTTTAAAAACCAAACTAGCTTGCACAGAGTTTGTTACTGTGTCACCAACTTGGCTGAACTGCTGTAGTCACCAGTTCTGGCCGACCAAATTCAGGAAAAAGGCACTAAGATCAGATGAATATTTGTGGGGTTTACATACAATCTGTGATCTGCACCAATAAAAATTATTAATTTTTTTTTCTGCCTTGCAGCAAAAAGTTTTTATTAATTACTGTTATGCACTGCAGATTTAATCAGTTTGTTACATTTGGCTTTCTGTTTAACCATATAGCATAAACCCCATCGACATAATTATAATAGCACTTCAAATTAAGGATTTCATTCCATGCAATTAAAATGTTTAAAAGGGTGTGCTCTTTTCATATATAAAGGTTAAAAAAGCCTAAAAACAAAATAGGAAAAGCAAGAAAAGCAATTGTATAAGGCAAGTTTTGCTAGCAGAGTACTCTGCAATATACCACACATAGGATGTAACTACTTTTTCAAACTGAAGCCATATCAATTATCAAAACGCAAGCAAAAAAATATAAATTAATTTGTCTCATTTCATTCACCTATACATGAAATAATTTAACATTTTACCAAAAAGGATGAAAAAGCCAAGTAAATATTTCAAATCACTTAAATATTTATGAAAATAGGTTTCATTTAAAAAAAAAAAAAATCAAGTGAACAAGCTGAAAAAGAGCATTCCAAAATGACACAGTTCTTGCGTACCTTATCTTTCTTATCTTGCCTGGCATATGGGAAACATGGAATTACAGCAGTCACTCTGGAGGATGATGCAATCTTGCAAGCATTGATCATGATAAGCAATTCCATTAAGTTGTCGTTTATTTCTCCACAGCCACTCTGGATGATATACACATCTTCTCCTCTCACACTTTCACCAATCTCTACACTGAAAGAGCAGGAGATGACCATTTAAACACTTGAATTACTGGAAAAACATTATCAAAGAACAGGGGAAAAAAAAAAAAAGTTTTATTGTAACAAATTTCTATAGGTTTATCCCTATTTAAGCATAACATTTTTTTTTTTTTTTACAGCAATTTGGATAACTCTCTCCTTGATACAATGTTTATTTCAATATAAGCCAGTCTAAAGTTTACTTCAGCCTAAATATGGTCTTCATAAGGTCCTCATCAACCAACATGTAATTTATGGCTATAGCACTGATGCAGCTCACATTGTTATTAAATTTGATCCTGCGGGGTTTTTTTTTGTTTTGTCTGTATATCGTGTGCTTGCCATCTCCCAAGATGACCATTTAAAGAATAACCTAGAAAGTACAGAAACAGGGCCAGCTTTGAAGTATTAAGCGCTACCTGCATCAGAATTTCTCCTTAAAAAGGGCAATTATCTTTCTATTATAAATAAGATGTTACTAAATTCAAGAAACTACTGCATTTTACAAGACAGAAGTATCAACTACACCTCAAAACCAGAAGTTTAGTTAAAATGCATACCATGATGTCCGAGTAAATTACTTTAAAAAAAAAAAAAAAAAATTAGAGAAAAACTAAGAGGTCTGCTCATCAACAGCTCACCATGACTCAACTTTTATGTTGCATCAGTTGTTCTATTTGCCCTAACTGTGCTTGCGCACTGCAGTTCCTTATGATAGTATCTAAGGGTTACTTTGTTCTACAGACTTCAAGGCAAATACTAGCACAGTTCACTGCTCTCACCACAGAAATAAAGAATTAAATAGACCTTATCAATAAACAGGAAAATTAAAACAAATCTGTTGAATATGGATGTTTTCAATTCTAGACCCAAGCAAGACAAATCAGCTGTTGAACCACACTAACTTTTCATACCTGTTACTCCAGAAGTTACACAAACCCAGCAAACTAGTCTTCGTTTTTCCCTGAATCCATGCACAATGTACAAGAAACATAGAGACTTCCTACATAATGAGACAATCAGACCTTTCAAACCCATGCTTTACTAAGTTAGTCTTAATAATTAAATGCTAAAATGTCTTGGGCCCTTATTTAAAAGGTTGCATCTTTACCCAAGCCACAAATAAGAAAAGCTTCTAGCTGGAAACTATCCAAACAGCCCAGATGTGGGTAGAGTAATTTCTCTGATTATTCAGTCCTTCAGCGCTGAGGCCTGTTCTAGTCAAACACAATCTGAACAACTTTTGTTTACCAGCTTTCAGGGTGATGTGTAAGACACATTAACTTTCAAAAACACTAAGGTAGAAAACAGAAAGGAATTTACTGCTTAAAAACATCTTAATGATATGCAAACATTTGATTTATTACCTTCAAGATAGTTGAGTCCATGCTCCCATCCCCCATGTTTGACTCCTCTACACTCCCAAACAAGCCATGAAAAGATCTTGTCTTATTTTTTGTCCTTAACTGAACACATTTTTTGCATAACAATGCTACTAGCAGGTTCCTTATGGCCAAAATAAAGCAAACAATCTAGCAAACACCAGGAAGGACAGAGCTGGTCAGGGACAGTGTCACCTACAGATATGACAGTGTTAACCCAGGAAACCTTTTGGAAGTTTCCATCTTGGCAAAGACATAATTTTTTTGGTTATAGAACTGTTACTTCCCTGTTTGATTTTTTTTGGTCAACAGAATAGGACTGCTCAGAGAAAACCATTTCAATCAAAATATATTCTTTATTTTCCTTAGTGAAGCTGAAAAAGTTTTGGTCAACATAACTGAAGTTCAGCAAGACATGAATATATTCCATGATTGGAATATACTGGTCAGGCTTAATTAGAAACCCTACCAAAACCAGGTCTGGTAGTAGAATATTAGAGGTCCACTTCTCAGAAGAATAAACAAAGCCAGATAAATAAGTAAATAGATAAACCTGACATTGTTTCTGATCACACAAGTCCAGCTTCAAGTAAAGCATCTACCCACTAGCTTATGGAGACAGACTCAATCATCATTATAGATTAATGGTTATTACTATGAGGGCTCTGAAAAATGATAACTGGTACTTGACTCAGACCAGCTTAATAACAAATGTCACACTCCACACCTTAGGAATAGGTACAAAGAAGAACACCACCAAATGCAAAAGCTCCATGGCACCTCTCTCAACCCAAGACTGAAGTTGCTCTCCAGTTCTGACTTAGAATCCATTACAAAGAAGAGACAGTAGAAAAAGACTAGAGAAAAAAAAAAATCAAATTCATTTTCAGGGGAGAATGTTACTGGAATGACAAAGAAGGGCAGAATAAGATCTTAGTATTTACAGAAAATAAACCAACCTAACCATTATTTTCATAGACACATGTAACAGGAAAACTTTGCTGAATGACAAAAATACATGATCTTACCGATTGTTATACACAAAGAACACTAAATTATAACACTCAAGAGTTGTTTTGCTCCTTTAAAATCCTAGTCATTTCTAAGCATGCTGCTAAGAAATACCAGGTATTTAGAAGGTCAGGGAATATACTTTGAGATAAATATAGATCTAGTTAATACAATGGACCTGAAAGGATGCTTCTTCCATTGCCGTTAACTACTATCTTTTCAATGACCTTGGGCTAGCAGTAGCTTTTTCATCTTGTAAAGAACTTTGAAAATGAAAATGCTTTTACTTTCTGTCTTGGTGCCTTTGAAAAAAATTTGGTTACGCATTTCAGGTCAGAACGACGTACTTATTTGGCACACAGAATTGTGAATGTATGTGTATATAAATACCTTTTCTAGCTGACACAGAAGTCATGTGTAGAATAAAATAAATTCCTCTTAAATTAATACTTGCATAGCACTCAGGAATAACCCAGCTAAAGGTGCCAGAGAATAGTGTAATGTAATTATTGCAAAAAGATCTTCTCCCAGTCAACTAGAGACAGCTGTGCAACAGATCAGTATCTCTAATTGTCAAGCCTCTCAAAGATTGGTACTGAGAGGTATTATGTAGACTCAACCAATGACACAGAGCTGCTTATTTTGCCTTCATCAAGGTACACAGTAAAAGATAACCAGTCATTGTGTTGCAAGTATTCCATCAGACATAGACCATACTAAGCACATTGGGACTTTTTTGGGTGTTTTGTTGTTGTTGTTGGGTTGCTGTTTGTTTTGTTTTGGGAAAGGGTGGTTTGGGTTTGAAGCTTTGTCATCCCCCCTTTTTCTCCATACATTCAGCTATAAACAGACAGCCAGTGAAGGACTATAAACTACACTATCAGTTATCTGAAGTATTGTGCCTCAAATAACTATTAGAGCACACTAACCTAGCAGCAGTCAAACTGTTTGACAGTTATTAACATTCCATTTGGAACATCAGTATCATGGCCAAATTAGCTGTTTGAGGGGGTTATTTAAACAATTTCACATAGTGAGGACACAAAGGAAGGACACAAGAACAAGCTCTTGCCTCAAGATTACAAGCTCTGTTTGTTTTATGCAATTTAATCAAATTCAGCTATTTGGCAACACTCAGTTTAAATAAACTTCTCATTCAAGAAGAGTAAACAGAACCTGTACATTTAAAGCCCTGACACCACACAATTGTGCTTTAAAGTAAAAATTACAGAAATCAATATCCAAAATAAGTAATTAATTTTATTTGAGCCGGTTGCTTGGAATCCACAAATACAAGGCTCTAGCTAGGAAAGATGCACAGAAGACAGGACATGATGAAAACTAAGATTCAGTGTTGGTGTCTGCCTTCATCCTGCAAAGGCTGATTTAAGAGTTCAATTTAACAAGTAGAAACTTGGTTAGATTAATTGCCATGAAACTAAGGATAAGGCTCAAAACCCGCTTACGTTACAAACATATCTCAATAGCTGAAGCATCCATTAAGAAAAATTCAAAATCAGAAGTAACAGGAGGCTGAGCGCCTTCTAAGCCAGATTTATAGTACACTCCCAACAGAGGGTACATTGCTTACAGCAATGTGAATTTTAAAAACAAAAACTGGTTGGGGGGAAGCAGGGGAATAAATATGCAGAGCCAGAATAAAATGATGAATAATGTAATTCCATAACTATAATCTTGTTCAAATCATGCATTTAAAAAGGCTCTAGATACCTTTTAAAATAATTGCAACAGATTAAGCATCTAGCCATGGTTACAAAAAGTAAGCTTTCTCAAGCAATTTAGGTGCCAATAAAGTAGATGTGTACTTCAGGCACTTTTAATAACAAGAGAAGAGGCCAAAATTTAAAGTTGAGAGTCCTTAATACAGTGTGCAAATGTATCAATATCTCAAAAGTGATAAAAAAATCCACATGCTGAATTTGTAATTAATTGAAACCCAGCCAATGGAAAGCACTAAGCAATGGTGTGTGCTTGACCCCTTACCTTTGGGAATGCATTTTGCAGAGTAAAGTCTTTTAGCACAAGACCTCCAACTTAGTGGGCAAATAAATATATATAATAAAGTGGATACCAGCAAAGCCAAAACCAACAAACGAAAATGCCAGAACTGGTTTTAAGTCCATAGGAATCCTGAACCTCCCAGCACCCATCATCTCCTCACAGTTCCATTTTAATAGTTCCAAGACCAACCCCCATTTAGATCTCCACTGACAACTGCCCCATTCTAATAGTGGGCACTGACATGGTAAACACTGTAAGATGGGAAATGTCTTACCTTCCACTCTGGCACACAGCTTGCCACAATAGAAAAACACCTTCACTCAAACACCTCTGGGTTGAGCTACATGCAGTCTGAAAGGAGCCCTCAGAAAATTCGGAAGCAAAGGTCTAACAAGTCTGAAGACATGCAGAGTCTTCAAAGGCTGAGTACCAAACTGTGCAGCTAAGGATATGTAGGGTATGTCAGTATTTCTCACATGGGTCATTTTTTGGTTTTACATTTCAAGTATTTAGCATTTACTTAAAGATAAAATGGGCACAGGTCAACAAAGTGAAAGCCTCAGACCAAAGGCTTTGAAGCATTTTGGGGCCTTTTCTGATTGAGAGCTATGAACAGTGTGATAAATGCTCATACTTGCTGCATCTTCAATTCCCTATATAAACAAAGTGCGTGCAATCCAGAAGCAATTTTTATCTTACTCAGGCAAGCTGGTAACATCTGTTTCCCCAGCCTCCCCTTGCTCATGATAGTGTAAGCAAGCAGTGACTGAGGGAAACAGCTGCCTCCACTGCCACAGGGCAAGAGCACAACAACCCCGGTTGTGAGTCACTTAGTGGCTGGGTAGTATGGAGCCACTTCACACCCAAAAATGTCCCTAGCCCCTACCACCTTCAGCTGACTTAACATCAGTTTATGAATGGAGCTTGCTTACTCCACAATTAGAGGCCTGACAACACCATAACCATATACTCCAGTGAGGGTGATACAGCTTATGGCACTTGCAGCAGCTGAACCCAAAGGAACCAGCGTACAAGACACATAGCAAGGGCATGTCTCTTTCAAGACAACTGCAGTAGAAGAGTCGGAGTATGATGACAGGGAGATGGGAGAGAAATGCTACAGCCAGGTGCCAAGTTGTGCATCACTGATACCAATGTTTCCAGGTTTATTGCCATTTCCCCACCCCCCCCACCCCCCCCAAATTATTTACCCCATAGAACAAACCATTTTCTTTGCGCAACTTTGTGTGAAATATAGGCTCATATCCATCCCTGCCAGATTTCTCCAACGAAACATCAGACATTTTTTTCTATCTTCCAAGATTAAATTTCAGTCCAAGAAATCAGTTTTATTTACTTACAAACAAATGGCCTGCATATCAACAACACAGCACCTCCCATAGAGCAGACAGTGTCCCTTTGTAGTCAAACCATATTTTCCTCTAAAAGCTGAACGGCATACATTTAAGTTAATGTTCCTGAAACAACTCAGCCTCAGCAGTTAAATCAGGCTGCCAGTAGGCAGCATTCAAATTCACACATGCCAGGCAGGACTTTAACTTCCTTCCTTGTGGCTCTGTGGAGAAAATCTGCAAAAAGACTCACTTGAGCCAGTGAATCTGGCAAGAAGCTCATAAGAATGGGTAGGGGCACTACGTGTATAAGATGATACCATCTATGACATTATTTTCAAAATGGAGAAACTGCTAAGTATTTCAAGAACAGACAAAATAAATAGTCTTTAAAGAAGCAAGCATACCATATACTTCAAGAAATCTTTTTTCAATTAGACAAATACATTCAATGACATTTTTTTACATCAGCTGGCTTGTCAAAATACCTGCGCTGGGATTAATTGTGTATTAACTAAAATTAATGCCATCTCAAATTATTAGGAGATAATTCTGTGAAAAACTTCAGAGCATTTATATGCTTCTGTTACATGTCTGTCAAACAAAGCTTCATGATGCTGAGGCTACAACAGCCTTCTACATGCCTGTTTAAGGATTTCCATTCCCTTCCTCTTCCTCCAGCCTGACAAAATGCCAATGACAGTTGCTTGTGGGTTTTGAAGAAGATAAATTGATTGAGCCCCCGCTGCAGCAGCCCTGCCATTTTACCAGATAAGTAAAAAGGTGGTGCCACCCTACCATGACACTGGCTGGCACTTAACTGACACACAAGCTTTGAATACCAAACAGAGTTATCTTCCACAACCAGATATTATTGAGGGGTTCTCTCACTGCTTTAGTTAAGGTTGCTTGACTTTGACAATCAGTTGAAGGAAAGAATTTCAATACAGTTCAGATGGAAGAGGTGAAATAAAAATAAAAACGGGGCAGTGGTTGAGTCTCACAGCAATTTTCCTCACTCCCTCTAGCACAGAGATTGCACTTCTCCATTACAGACCTGTGAGAATATGGAATGCCTAAATCAGAAGAGAACCAGGATATTGCTGGATATGCTAATCTTGGTAGAAATTAAAAAGACAAGCCTTTCCCATTTTAGGTGTTATGGAGTTGGGAATATACCTGTCCATTTAGCTACAGTGCTTGTCAGTGGTGGTCCTATCCCTGTCTAACCTCAGGGTACACAGCTTCAGTTCCTCAAACACATGTCTTCTAAGTACCAGGACTGAGTCCTTAAGCACATTTGAGTTGACATATAATGCAAAACACTTAACAACTCTTCCCCCCACTCTTCTGCAAGCCAGGCTAACCGCAGTTCTCAAGTGAAGGGTTTCCAAACAGAACTCCAACCAGAATTTAGCCCTGGGGCTGCACATATTTATCCATTTGCACATAATTTACATTTAAGAAAATGCAGCAAACAGCAAAGCAGAATTTCTAACAAAAGGTGAATCTTCTCTGCAACCTGCTAGCTGAACAGATCTGACAAGGCAAGAGTTTGTTGACCCTCAGGCCCAGGTTTATCTGTTTGCACAGGGGTTTGACCGAGTGCCATTGGGAAGGTTTGAGGATCTCTGAGCACTTTAACTATCAGGTTCTAGTATTCTGCAATACTGCAAATGTATTTCATAAGGCCAATACATTTGCTTATAAATTTAAAAATGCAACAGAAAGGAGGGAAAATAAAAATAAAAGACTGGATTTTATAGCAAGGAATAGATTTTGGCTTACATACATGCAAACAAAACTTTGCCCTGCAGACTGAAAAATCCGGATGCTTCAGCATAAATATATTACCAACTTTAGCTGCAGTATAATTTAAAATAATTTCACATACACTGTTGATGAATTCCCTTATTACTACTTTTTTTTTTTTCCCTAATTAAGAACATCAGTCTACAAAACTGGAAGGCCAACACTCTGAAATAATTGCTAAAGATATTGAAAAGATTACCCACTTGAAACGTGTCCCTCAGGGATAGGTGTTGGGACCGGTCTTGTTCAACATCTTTGTCGGTGACATGGACAGTGGGATTGAGTGCGCCCTCAGCAAGTTTGCCGATGACACCAAGCTGTGTGGTTCTGTTGATACATTGAAGGGAAGGAATGCCATCCAGAGGGACCTTGACACGCTTGTGAGGTGGGCTAATGCCAAACTTATGAAGTTTAACCATGACAAGTGCAAGGTCCTCCACCTGGGTCGGAGCAATGCCAGGCACAGCTACAGGTTGGGCAGAGAAGAGATTGAGAGCAGCCCTGTGGAGAAGGACTTGGGGGTGTTGGTCGATGAGAAAATGAACATGAGCCGGCAGTGTGCGCTTGCAGCTCAGAAAGCCAACCGTATCCTAGGCTGCATCAAAAGGAGTGTGACCAGCAGGTCAAGGGAGGTGCTCCTGCCCCTCTACTCTGCTCTCGTGAGACCTCACTTGGAGTATTGTGTGCAGTTCTGGTGTCCTCAACATAAAAAGGACATGGAACTGTTGGAACAAGTGCAGAGGAGGGCCACGAGGATGATCAGGGGACTGGAGCACCTCCTGTATGAAGACAGGCTGAGAAAGTTGGGGCTGTTGAGCCTGCAGAAGAGAAGGCTGTGTGGAGACCTCATAGCAGCCTTCCAATACCTGAAGGGGGCCTATAGGGATGCTGGGGAGAGAGTCTTCATGAGGGACTGTAGTGATAGGACAAGGGGGAACAGGTTCAAACTTAAACAGGGTAAGTTTAGATTGGATATAAGGAAGAAATTCTTTACTGTAAGGGTGGTGAGGCACTGGAATTCGTTGCCCAAGGATGTTGTGAATGCTCCACCCCTGGCAGTGTTCAAGGCCAGCTTGGACGGAGTCTTAAGTGGCATGGTTTAGTGGGAGGTGTCCCTGCCCATGGCAGGGGGGTTGGAACTAGATGATCTTAAGGTCCTTTCCAACTCTAACTATTCTATGATTCTATGATTATATATAGTGGATATAACTGCACTTGCTGAATGGGAAACAAAGAGCTCCATTTTAGAATGCAAGAGTGTGAAGTGGTAAAAAAAAGAAAACAAACCCAAACACTTAATGATTTAAAGTGTTAAGACATTTTAAGTTTAGAAAAAAAAAAAAAAAAAAAGAAATAGAAAGACAATGTCAGCATTGCAACAGAAGCAACCAGAAATAATGTTTAGATTAGATATGTTCCTCATATCTATATCAAACTACAACCCTCCTTGCCTGAAAAAATGAATTGGCATTACTAGATTAGCCAAACCACTGACACCCTGCAGTCACCTCTACCTATTTGTTTAATGGCAGAGGTTGGTATTGCACACTAAGAAAAATAGGTGCAATGACAGTCTAGAGATTATTGTACCCTGAAGCATAGAATTTGATTAACTTGCCTCATAAATATGTAAACTTTGGAGACAAATTTCCACCTTGGATAGAATTTAAATCAATTAATCTCTGTTTAAAACACAGCAAACAGCAGAATTGAAGATAAACGTCTTTTGAGAACAAATGCAGAAAAAATTTAGACATAAATTAGCAAGGAAATCATGCAACCAAATACACAAGTTAAGTTTTACCATGCAGAAAAGAGATCAAAGAGCAATAAAGTGATCATGGGGCTGGAAAGACTTGAAAGAAGATTTAAACATTCAATCAGGAATGAATAGAAGAGTTAGAGTGTGCAAACACTAGGTTGCATAAACACCAATGGAAGAGGGTTTATAGTAATGCCAGTGAGCATAACCAGAACAAGAGCAATTAAACTGAGAATGCAAACGCGTAGACAGAATGGAAGGACAAGCTTTGTGAGAGCAATTTTAGAATACACCATGTTGATCTTTCAAAGGGAACAATGAAAACATGTTTGTCTGGGAGATTCAGAACAAGAACAGATAAAAATCAACATATGATAACCTCAGAGGCTAGCCAGCTGCTTACAGTTGGGAACTTGCATTTCAGAATCAACTCACAGCCTAGTCTCAATCACCTTTACAGAAAAGCAGCTGCACGGTCTTACCCATTCATGGGATGAGCATACAGCTGTCACCTCACTTTAAAATTCTTCATTAAAAATAAGTAAAATAGGTGGGTCAGAAAGCCAAGATGACAAACTAATGCAGAATGGCAACGCCGGTAGAAAAACCACGGGCAAGCACATTCTCAGAGAGTCAGACTGAGCAAGCTGCCCTCACGGCTTCACACAGGATTTTTCCTGTAATCAGAGTCACTTCCTGCGTTTGACTGGCCAGGCGCCCAATACACCTGCACTTTCAGCAGTGAGCCAAAGCCACTGTAACAACTCTGTTATCCTATACAGGACCAACGGTCTTGGACTAAGAAGGTGAAACATACCAGAGCTGCAGCTGCTCCACCACACTGATACAATGTAAAGACCAGTTGAACAACTCCTGAAGTGTGATTTGACCCAAGCTCTTTCTCAAGTGTCCAGTCCATCATCGCCATCCTGCTCTTATATCCACTAGCATACAAGCCTACTTAGGAAGTGTCATAATATACCGTAATTCATAAACTCAAGATGGTTTTACCTTTATGTAGACAAAGCCTATCAGCGTTTAACTAGCTATCTGCAAACAGCGGGAAGAAGCTCACGCTGCAGCACAGATCGCCCTCACCCCACAGGAGGATGCTCTTCACCTGGCACGGGCCGGGCCACCTCTCCCCAGCTCAGCAGCTCCCGGAGGGAGCCCAAGCGAGCGGGAACAGCACCGGTGCAGTAGCTGCACTCCGCAGAGCCCTTCTGCCTACAGCGGGACGGAGAATGGGTCAGCCAGGAACGCACAGGCCTCACCTAACCACTCCGGACCCCTGCGGCCGCACCCGCACCTGGCGAGGGCCAACCCATGTGCTTGTGCACCGGCTCGGCCGCAGCAGCAGGCAACGGGGCGGCGGTTGGGGAAAGGGGCCCGACCCCCGCCGCTCCCGTCGCCACGCACCTGGTCTCCTGATTGCTGAACTTCTTGGTGACCACCTTGCCCAGCTCCAGCCCGAGCCGGTCCGCCACTCGCTGGGACAGATCGTGGTGGGAGCTGCCGCTGAACAGCACGATGTTCGGCATGGTGGAGAGCGAGAGCGGGCGGGTCTGTGGTGGGGACAAGAGAGAGAGAACTGGGGGACCACTGTACGGAGCCAAATAACCAGCGCTGCGGGCCCGCCCCTGCCCCGCCGCCGCAGCGGAGCGGGGAGGGCGGGTCCGGGAGGGCGGTGCCAGCCCGGGCTGCCGCGGAGCACAGGTAGCGGCAGCGGCCGGTCGCCGTCTGAGCACTGGCGTTAAGGCGGACGGGCGAGTGGTGCTCAGCCCGGCAAAGCCGGCCTCCTCTCCCTCCTCTAAGCCCCCTTACCAAGCTCAGTCCGTGCCACTTCCGGCAGCGAGCTGCCGTACTGCCTCTTTAACAGGGTTAGGTAGGGATTTACCTTAGGCAGAGGTCTGCCTTAGCTTCACTTTTGTAATTCGACAAAGGGACAGACGGACGGAAGGTGTTATGAAGGGTTTGGCTACCTGTGCAGTGACGTATGTATGGTTCAGATGACACTGTCACCTAAAAAAGCAATCGTCAATTACAGCTACAGCTAGGTATATGTTTACTTAGGTAGGTATCTGACTAGTTTTTGCTATCAGAGCTGTCCTTAAATAACCTGCAGCCGATTCTATATATACACTGCTCATTTTCCATTAGCACGTTTGTTTTTCTTGATTGTTGCTTAGAAATAGGCTCACGTGCAAGCTACTGTCAGAAAACTGAACAAAGGCAAAAAGTTCATAGCTTTCAGCTAGAGTTATTTTAGCTCATAACAGTAAATAAATTGAATTGGGTGACTTTAGAACCACCTCAGTTTTCCTGCCTTAAGCAAACCTTTGCTTCCAAGTGCAGGGTCATACAATCATAGAATCATAGAATAGTTAGGGTTGGAAAGGACCTGAAGATCATCGAGTTCCAACCCCCCTGCCGTGGGCAGGGACACCTCCCACTAAACCATGCCATCCAAGGCTATGTCCAACCCCACTTTGAGCGCCACCAGGGATGGAGCATTCACAACTTCCCTGGGCAACGAATTCCAGTGCCTCACCACCCTTACAGTAAAGAATTTCTTCCTCATATCCAAATGACACTCTATCAGTGGGATAATTCATGGCTAGTGTTGCATAGTTCACCCCTACAGGCAGTTTTAGAGATGTTCAAAAAGTCCTATCAAATTAATTTTTTCACCTGAATACTGGATTTTCAATGAAACCTAATTTCTGCAAAGAAATTATTCCAGTAGAAGTTCATTCCTGTAAGGAGCTTTCTCCTAGAAAAATATAATAAATCCAGAAAAAATGTATGTCCCAAACTGAATGTTTTAATCAACAGCTGAGTACTAAATGGTTTGAGTTGGGAAGTTGGGGGTTAATAGTTTTGGTTGCTAGCATTCGCATTCTGATTTTTCTGCAAATCACATACTCTTCTTGATAAGTACTTCGTCCTTGCAGAGGCAATATAAAGAGGGGACACAGCTTATGCACAAGAATAGGAACAATAAGTATTGTGACTCACCATAGAATAATTTCAGAATCTATTCCAGTGTCTGATACATCGTCAGTACCTCAGCACATGAGGGCTGGTTTATGGCCCAATCACACTTTTTCCTTCTTTGTGTTTTCTCCATATGTAATGAAAAAGAAATGGGTTTAACTGTGAGCACTGTAGGCTTGTACTAGCATCTGTAAGTCAAGCCTGTGTTTCTTCCAGTTCATACGTCTTCTTCAACCACTAATTTTGTAGGCTACATTTTGTTCAGTTGCTTACAACTCTATGTTGTGCCATCTCTCCTGATTTTGATGTCATTTCTAATATTGGTGAGTCTAAAATCTTCAGCTTCTGTGACAAGAGATCTCAGCTTCCATTAAGACTGCAGGGTTCAAATCTGTGAAAAAGAAAACTTGCTGGTATGACCTCAGCTAAAAGCACTGCTAGACAGAAAAGGGTAATTGAGCTTCAAAATAATGTAATAAAGGAAAGCCATATTTCACTGTGGAGTCAAAACAATACCAGAACTTTTAAAATGGTCTGGAGAAAACAATAAACCAATTTGTGCTGCCAAGAGTTTCTTTTATATATGTTTGGCAGCAGTGAACCCTTCAGTGAACCAGGTCACTCACTTGGGGAATATCTTGACCCACTCTTTTTTTTCCCAATTAAAACTCGTCCTCACATGCAGTGTAGTATATATTCTTCTATTTGCTGGCTTAGCAGGATACCAAGACAGTTCTTTTCAGCCCGCTAAAGCTTTCATGCCCAATAGCAAATTAGTGTTTACCCTGTAGCTACAACATAGAAACTGCAGTCATTAAAAGCAGTCATGGAGGCTGACGTACAAAGAAATAGTGCTGATTGACATGCAGAGTACAATTATCTTTCCTTTGCTGTGATAGACTGAAGTAGTGGACCAGAATTCAACAGTTTGTGTCAGCACCACTTGAAGCTTTGCACTTTTCTGGAGAAAAAATAAAATAAATTTGCTGTTTCCCCTCTTTCTCCTTTGATTAAATGGGAACAAGAAGGGAACTATCTGCTGAACAGCAGAAAGTAAAACTTCAAACAGGAAATTGCTCTCTCCCTTTTGTCATCACATTGTGGGGGGAAACGGTCTTGCCTGATGTAGGATGCAATAATCAGCAAAGAACAAGGAAATGCTGTTTCATGGTAACTAGATGTCAGTAAGCATTGGTCAGTTTAGCCAGGACAAAGACTGCAACAATTACTAGTCAGCTGGACCTGAGAAGGCATCCATAATTCTGCTCCTGCAACAGAAAGCCCTTCCAGCAAAGGTATGAGAGCAAAGGAAAAATAAGAGACTTTAAAATACCAGAAGCAGAAATTGGACCATCAAGAGACTCTGATTTACATACACCTGAAAATATTTTGCCCATTGTGATTTCATTGCAGTGAACCATTTTGCAGATCTTACAATATAGCTCATTCTGGGATTCTCCTTACAGTTCTCATAGTAAAAATTGTTACACCCTGAAAAAAAGTCACCCAAAGTAACCCAGGGCTTTTGTAGTTTTTGTATTACAAAGACTTCTGACCACGTTTCATTTCTTCCAAATTACAAAATACTGTCATGGAGAAATATCTGTTGGTGAGGGAAAAAAAATCATCCTTTTAAAAGAACTGACAAAATCCCTGTTGGGTCTCTGGAAATACAATCTAACTATCAAGCAATTTCATTCCTTCCTTTAACAGACATAATTTGCAGATAGAATCATAGAATAGTTAGGGTTGGAAAGGACCTTAAGATCATCTAGTTCCAACCTCCCTGCCATGGGCAGGGACACCTCCGACCAAACCATGTCACCCAAGGCTCTGTCCAACCTGGCCTTGGACACCGCCGGGGATGAAGCATTCACAGCTTCCCTGGGCAACCCATTCCAGGGCCTCACCACCCTTACAGTAGAGAATTTCTTCCTCATATCCAATCTAAACTTCCCCTGTTTGAGTTTGAACCCGTTCCCCCTTGTCCTCTCACTACAGTCCCTAATGAAGAGTCCCTCCCCAGCATCCCTATAGGCCCCCTTCAGGTATTGGAAGGCTGCTATGAGGTCTCCACGCAGCCTTCTCTTCTGCAGGCTGAACAGCCCCAATTTTCTCAGCCTATCTTCATACGAGAGGTGCTCCAGTCCCCTGATCATCCTCGTGGCCCTCCTCTGGACTTGTTCTAACAGTTCCATGTCCTTTTTATGTTGAGAACACCAGAACTACACACAATACTCCAAGTGAGGTCTCACGAGAGCAGAGTAAAGGGGCAGGAGCACCTCCCTTGACCTGCTGGTCACACTCCTTTTGATGCAGCCCAGGTTCTGGGCTGCAAGCGCACACTGCCGGTTCGTGTTCATTTTTTCATCAACCCACACCCCCAAGTCCTTCTCTACAGGGCTGCTCTGAATCTCCTCCCCGCCCAACCTGTAGCTGTGCCTGGCATTGCTCTGACCCAGGTGGAGGACTTTGCATTTAGCATAGTTAAACTTCATTAGGTTGGCATCAGCCCAACTCACAAGCGTGTCAAGGTCCCTCTGGATGGCATTCCTTCCCTCCCATGTATCAACTGAACCACACAGCTTGGTGTCATCGGCAAACTTGCTGAGGGCGCACTCAATCCCACTGTCCATGTCACCCACAAAGATGTTGAACAAGACTGGTCCCAACACCGATCCCTGGGGGACACCACTCGTTACTGGTCTCCAGCTGGACACTGAGCCACTGAGCACTACTCTTTGCGTGCGGCCATCCAGCCAGTTCTTTATCCACCGAGTGGTCCACCTATCAAATTGATGTCTCTCCAACTTAGAGAGAAGGATGTCATGGGAGACAGTGTCAAAGGCTTTACACAAGTCCAGGTAGATGACATCAACCGCTCTGCCCCTGTCCATCAGTTCCATAGCCCCTTCATAGAAGGCCACCAGATTGGTCAGGCAGGATTTCCCCTGTCCTTCAGTTCCGTAGCCCCTTCATAGAAGGTCACCAGATTGGTCAGGCAGGATTCCCCTTAGTGAAGCCATGCTGGCTGTCACCAAGCACCTTGCTGGTTTTCATGTGCCTTAGCATGCCTTCCAGGAGAACCTGCTCCAAGATTTTGCCGGGCACAGAGGTGAGACTGACTGGTCTGTAGTTCTGTAGTCCTGGCTCATCCATTTTCTCCTTCTTGAAAATGAGGGTTATATTTCCCTTTTTCCAGTCATTGGGAACTTCACCTGACTGCCATGATTTTTCAAATATGATGGACAGTGGCTTAGCAACTTCATTTGCCAGCTCCTTCAGGACCCGCGGATGGATTTCATCCAGTCCCATGGACTTGTATACATTCATGTTCCTAAGATGGTCTCGAACCAGATCCTCTTCTACAGTGGGCCCAGGGTCTTCATTCTCACAGTCCCTGCGTCTGCCTTCCAAGACTTGGGTGGTGTGGTCAGAGCATTTGCCAGTGAAGACTGAGGCAAATGAGTTGTTAAGAACCTCAGCTTTCTCCAAATCCAGGGTAGCCAGTTCTCCCGATAGCTTCTGGAGAGGGCCCACAGTGTCCCTAACCTGTCTTTTATTGGCAATGTACCTATAAAATCCCTTCCTGTTATCCTTAACATCCCTAGCTAAGTTTAATTCTAAGTGGGCCTTAGCTTTCCTAACCTGGTCCCTAGCTTCCCGGACAACATCCCTGTATTCTCCCCAGGCCGCCTGACCTTGCTTCCACCTTTTATACGCCTCTTTTTTCCTTCGAATTTTGCTCAGCAGCTCCTTATCCATCCAAGGAGGTCTCCTGGCCCTCCTGCTGAACTTCCTTCTAGTTGGGATGCATCGCTCCTGAGCTTGCAGCAGGTGATCCTTGAATATCAACCAACAGTCTTGGGCCCCCCTGCCCTCCAGGGCTGTATCCCATGGAACCTTACTGAGCAGGTTCCTGAAGAGGCCAAAGTCTGCTCTCTTGAAGTCCAGGGCAGTGAGCTTGCTGCACACTCTTCTCACTGTCCTGAGGATCTCAAACTCAACCATCTCATGATTGCTGCAATCAAGGCTGCCCTGGAGCGTCACATTTCCAACCAGCCCTTCCCTGTTGGTGAGGACGAGGTCAAGCATGGCACCTCTCCTTGTCAGCTCCTCTATTACTTGCAGAAGGAAGTTGTCTTCCACGCAATCGAGGAACCTTCTGGATTGCTTATGCCGGGCCGTACCATCCCTCCAACAGATATCAGGGTGGTTGAAGTCTCCCATGAGAACAAGGGCCTGCGAGCGTGAGGCTGCTCCTATCTGCCTATGGAGCGCTTCGTCCAGCAATTCCCCTTGGTCAGGCGGTCTGTAACAGATCCCCACAATAATATCACCCATCGCTGTTCTCCCTTTAACCCTTACCCACAAACTCTCTGTCGACTGCTCACCTGTCCCCAGACAGAGTTCCATACTCTCTAGCCTATCCCTAACATAAATAGCAACTCCCCCTCCCCGTCTGCCGGGCCTGTCTTTCCTAAAGAGCCGGTAACCTTCCATTCCAACACACCAGTCGTAGGAGCCATCCCACCATGTTTCTGTGATGCCTATGGTATCATACCCCCGTAGATGTGCACACATCTCTAATTCCTCTTGTTTGTTCCCCATACTACGGGCATTTGTGTAGAGGCATTTGAGCCGAGATCCAATTGAAGTCGGGTCATTGGCTGGAGCAGCTGGAATATCCCTACATTGCTCTGAACAGTTCTTCCAGAGCTTGTTCTATCCTGCAAGTATAAAGACATTAAAAGTTTTTAAATGAATAACACTACTGAGAAAGGATAAAGTTTTGTCATTAGACCCCTGCAGTTCTTCCTACTACCCAACAACTTAGCATGTTCTTCATCATCTTGGACACCCATTGCTCCCAAATTGCCCTCAATGCTCCCAACTTCCACATAGCTCCAGTCACCTCCCTCCCAGCTATCCAAATCCCCATTGCTTTCCCGCTTTGCCCTATGTCTTCCTATTTTTGTGATTGCTTCTAATGCTACCTTGATGTTTTCTGAACACTGACTATTTCAGCTGCTGCTCCACTTTCAGATCCACATCTTTACGATACACTATTCAGCTGCTATTGAAATCTCTTTGATCACTTAGCTCCACTTTTCTTTGTCTGCAGATACAGTTCCTACTATGTCAACTACTTTATTCTGTAAAAAAGCTTATTGCCCTTCTTACATTTTGTCTGAAGGAAGATGCTAAGCCAAAAAGCTTTTGTAAATTTCTCCTAATGCACATCATAACATGCCTTTCTGAGCAGTAGTTGTCACCTAACAAGTGGCACCTTACGAAATGCATGATCAACAGAGATAAAAGAAAGAATTTTCAAACTGCAAGTTATATAAACAAAACTGTTCACTGTATGCTTTGTATCAGGACATTTTCACACCAATGATCTAGGCTGTTTCTAGCTCCCTACTTATCTCCATAGTGATGTTCTCTGCTTCTCTAACAGATTTTCTCTTAAACTACCATTAATTGAGCAACAGAAAATGTCTTTTGGTGCTGAGAAACCTGGGCAACTCATCATTGTTTTTCCAGTCTGATCTTTGATATCTATGTTTCAACTGCAGTAAACAATCATTTAGTGATTCTTGTAGTTATTACAAGTTACCAAATTTCAGTGTATATGTCATCTCCTAATGCTGCAGTTTTCTCAGACAGCTTACAAAGTACAGTTCAGGATTCTTGTATCTAGAAAGGTACTATCTGAGGTATCTGGTTTGTCCTGAGCATGAATTTCCTGTGACATAAGACTAGCAAAAAATGGTCATCTGAAAGTATTTTTGTGGGTAGTACAGGTATTGCTATGGAGTAAAGGGCCAGACTAGGTAATTTCTTAAGATTCTTTATAAATCTTATTTTCTGTAATACTACTGTTATTCTAGATTTTGTCACTGCCAGAAGTTTCTTATGGGTTTCACAATAATATAATGCTTCATCATTTAGACTTTTTCCACATTTTGGAGAGACATCAATTAGATAGGTGGACCACTCATTGGATAAAGAACTGGCTGGATGACTACACGCAAAGAGTTGTGATCAATGGCTCAATGTCCAGCTGGAGACCAGTAACGAGTGGTGTCTCTGAGGGATCGTTGTTGAGACCAGTCTTGTTCAACATCTTTGTGGGTGACATGGACAGTGGGATTGAGTGTGCCATGGGAGGGGGCTTGGAACTAGATGATCATAAGGTCCTTTCCAACCCTAACTGTTCTATGATTCTATGATTCTATGGTACAGTCATGACTTGGTGTTCATATGTCAACACTTCTCTTTGTGTATAAGTACTAGCATTTATGTCCGTTATGGAAGTGTTTTGAAGACTTGGTAAATGAAAACATCTTTTTTCGTTTGCTTTTTTATCTTCTGTAGTAAATGATAAACTGACTTTGACTGACTGTTGAAGTGGTTTCTCATGGGAAACCAGCAGTGGCTTCTCATGGAGAAATAAAATTCTAAACTGTCAGGAACTGTCACGTAGTAAAATCTTGTTCAACCAGCTTTGTTACACATATGATTCCTTCTCAAGACGAGGTCTCAGATCCTTAAGATTCTATTACAGTTTATCTCAGTTAGGAAGATCCAAGCTGAAGGAAGTAATTTACTGAATAGGAAGCAATCTGATTCCCCTTGTCCTAGAAGTTTAGACTGGGATTCTTCAATTTGAGTGTTCTAGTGAATCATGAAATATGTTACTTTTTGCACAAAGGTTTAGGTCCTACTGCTAGATAATTTCTCGACTTCTAGGAAAACAATCATATGCTGTTGTAATTCATTTTTTTTAAGTCTTCATAGAACTTCCAGTATTTGTAATATCTGTTTCTTCATTCCTTTTCCTGTTTTTTCCTTTCTGCCATGATTTTGCCCACTTGAAGCCCTAAGGAACATTAGCTCATAATATTCATCCTTGAAAACTGCACCTCACCTCTAGTACCAGGGCTTTTACCGCTGGTTCCCCCAGTTAGTCAACTGCCAGTCTTCAACATCTGCAGTACTGCTTGTATGAATAAATAAAGGCAGGACAGCACACTAATCTTGGAATTAAATGTTTGCTGTAAGTCTATGTAAAAACAGGATTGCTGTTGCTTCACAGAACACAAGCTTTAGAGGCTGCAGCACTAGAGAAACAGGTGTACCAGTGCCAAGCTAAGGAGGAAGGAGAGACAATCATTTTGTATCATCCATTCATGCGTCAGAGGCAAAATATTAAGTCTGTCCAGAAAATTGTTTTCATCCCCTTTAAAAATAGCCTAGTTCAAGATAAGTTTCAAAGGTTTTAGTTTCTTTTGCAAGACTAAAGCATGTGCATTTTGCTTCAGGCTAATTTAGAAAGTTTCAGCTTGTCTTTTATGCATCTTGGTTCTAAGTCTGGGCAGCCACAGAATTCAAGCCTAGCCTGCAAGCCTGTCTGATTATTCTCCACTCTAATCTTCTACTAAATCAACACATCACCATGCTGTGTCTCAATTCTGTCAAATCACATTTTCCAGAAGAAAACCATTCTGCATGGATATTTTTGACTGGCAAAAGATAAGGAAAGAGAAGCAAACAAGAGAAGAAAAGAGTTCATGATCTGAATCTGCACTCTTTCACATCATACTTTCACAGCAACAGGCATTTACTTTTGGCTCTAGAGGCAGAATATCAGACATCTCTGTCAGATTTGGTCTGACCCAGTATAGCCTTTTTCATGTTGTTATGCTCCCGTCTTGTGACAGTATAGAAATCCAGAGTGCCAAATCAAACTAAAGCAAAGTCTCCCTGAAAGCAGACAGCCCCTACTCTGTTTTGAAAGTTGTAGGGTATATTGCTACGATGTCTCTTATGCTCATTCTACTAATATTACCACACTACTTCTGCTTCAAATGCAAGATCATGTATTCAGATGACATAGACTTCCCATCAACTCTAGGTAAAACTTGCTGAGGGAAGCTTTAAGGAGCTGTCTTGTAGTTTCTCTGGCTGTGCTTATGCAGTGAGGCCCAAGAAGACTTCCTTGCTTTCACTTCTGAGTGAATATCCCATGTCAGGACAAGTCTATAAGTGGACCATCAACTACCTTTTGATAAAAAAAAAAACAGACACACTGAAAGGAAGAGATCTGAAATACACTTTAAAAACAAACCAGGGCTGAAAAAGAGGCCACCTACTACTGAGTCAAAACTTCCCTTCCTCTTCCTGTTTGCGCAGTGTAACAATGATAAATGCTGCTAGTTATTTAAGAAGTTGGCACACAATCTTTATATGACATCTGACAAAATTCTAAAAAAATAAAGTAGAGCAGAAATAAAAATGAGAAAAATATTTTTTTGCTGAACCTGAAATTTTTAACTAGCCCTACAACATTGCTATAATCACACACACGCACAGATAATAGAGATACATCATATTCAAATTAAGTGATTTTCTTTCATATTCAAAAACATTCTCTATTGAAGATTCTTTAAAGCTTTTTGTAATATTTTTGGGAAAAAACACAGAAGATGCTTTCTACCTGCATATGTATGCTTTCCAATTGAAAAGAATTTAGAATTATTATTGAAATTCTAACTAATGATTTGGCAAAGAGTGGAAAAGTATTTTTTCCATAATTATTTTGAAGAAGGATGAATCAAGGCCTCCATAATATTATTATTTGAGACAGGTCTACAAGTTGTGTGCTTTATTCAAAACTGGTGTGTAAAGTATTTTCTTCACTAGACAAAGACAGGCATACAAATCAAGTTTCAGTAGCATTGGCATAACAAGCACAAAGAAATAAAAATTACGTGAAACATAGCCTATGATAACCCTAATCCACCGTAAGTCACTCCACCCTCAAAATATTTCTTCATGTTGCCTGTCTCATATGCAAAACAAACCAAATGAAAGCTGCATCACTAATATTTAGTTCTTTTTGATTATTTCAGGCTGATTCCAATGATAGCTTTGTTAGTTCTGTTCAGGGTAGGGCACATGGGATTTTACTTCATTCTTACTCTAGGGAGGCAGTGGCTTGTGTTTATTAGCTTCATTCTCATTAAAAATAAATTCTTTCATCCCCCATGATCAGGTGCAGACTTATCATGAAGTGGAATGAAGGAGAAAGATAGATCAATACAGAAACACTGACTGCTGTGATGCTTACATTCCCAAGTTAAGGAAAATAACAGCTGTCATGGGCTCGATGAGACTGCCAATTGGATGGCTAACCTCATCAGTGAAAGGGCCATCAACTTTTAAGGAGGAAACATATATATAGAACATTTCCATTTTAAAGTAGACATACCTAAGTATTGAATGTTATATCACAATTGCTATGAGACATGGATTGTTTTAAAAAAATTAATACCTGATCAAAAGAAGTTATTAAAACAGACTTAAAAATACAATGGCTGTTCCCACACAGCTTGGCAACTGTACAACTGAGTACAGTTGCTTCACGCTCTGAAGGTTTGCACCCTCTACTCTGCTCTCGTGAGACCACACTTGGAGTATTGTGTGCAGTTCTGGTGTCCTCAACATAAAAAGGACATGGAACTGTTAGAACAAGTGCAGAGGAGGGCCACAAGGATGATCAGGGGACTGGAGCACCTCCCGTATGAAGATAGGCTGAAAAATTGGGGCTGTTCAGCCTGCAGAAGAGAAGGCTGAGTGGAGACCTCATAGCAGCCTTCCAATATCTGAAGGGGGCCTATAGGGATGCTAGGGAGGGACTCTTCATTAGGGACTGTAGTGAGAGGACAAGGGGTAACGGGTTCAAGCTTAAACAGGGGAAGTTTAGATTGGATATGAGGAAGAAATTCTTTACTGTAAGGGTGGTGAGGCCCTGGAATGGGTTGCCCAGGGAAGTTGTGAATACTCCATCCCTGGCGGTATTCATGGCGGGGTTGGACATAGCCTTGGATGGCATGGTTTAGTGGGAGGTGTCCCTGCCCATGGCAGGGAGGTTGGAACTCGATGATCTTAAGGTCCTTTCCAACCCTAACTATTCTATGACTCTATGATTCTAAGATTAGAAGGAGCTAGAAACTCTGGTTTTTTTTGAAATCTTCTTTAAGATCTTGAAAATCTCAAAATCTTCTAATTTTTCCCTCTGTAAGTTCTATAAACTTGTTTTTCTTGTTTCCTGCTCATCCTTATGGAGTATCTTCCAAAGGAAAAGGAAAATAAGGTACATATATGGTTAAAAAGAAAAGAACAAAAAACCTCAAGCCATTTTTTGCCAAGACAAAAGTGACAGTAACAGAGAGATTTCCTGGGTTCTTCAAAAAGTAAAATAGTAAAATATTCATGCTCTACTCTTTCATCTGTCTTGTTCCTATATTTCTCCTGAGTAGCTATTTTGGAACCTCCACAGATCTCCATAAAGTCTATCATTTTATCCATGGACACAGTCTCAGCACAGCTTTGCCAGTGGGTACTCCAGTGCTAACAAAGCAGCAAGGTTTCTCTCTCAGTGGGAGAGGTGAAATTAAGACGATTTCCACAAGCAAATATTCTGTATCAGTACCTTTGGTAATCTAGTAGCAATATACTGTTATATAGTATAACATTTAGATATAATATTTAGCTTTGTTAGAAAAGCAAAAACTGCATTTGCTGCTTAAAACGTACAATTGTATAGAACAGACAGCTGTTACAGCAGTATATATAGTCTAAATCCTCACCTCCTGCTTGGACAGACCTCTGTTTCCTCTGCTGTTCTGATGGTGCTGAGAGATCTTCTATAACAGGGACCTGAGACAGAAAAAGAGGGTCACAAGAGCAAGGCAACGACTAAAAGTAGGGTTGGGGGAGAGATAGGGTTTCTTCCTCCTGCTTCCTGATGGGTGCTCTCAAGTCTGTCATTCTGACATCCCACTTATCTTCACATAGTCTTCTCCTCTGCCCATTCCTCAATGCATTAACACCCCAAAACTTCCCAAATCCCACAGCCTGACCAGCTTTCCCAGATCCAGAGCATCACTGACATTTGCCAGCCTTCCCCGTGTGCTTTCTTTTAGCACTCCAAACCCTTTCTGCCAGCTCTCTCAACACTGCACGTCACTGACTTGCTGTGAAAGAAACCATGAGCCAGCTCTTGATCTGACTTGCTATACGGAGCAATAGGACCCATGCTCAGTACATATACACTCAGTATTATAAAATCCTTCTGTGCCTAAGTTTGAAGATCTTTATTTGGTGATAAAGCTCAGTTGCATCTGTTTAATCTGACATGTCTCTCTGTAGAACTCAGTTCACAGATTTATCACGTCTGGAATACTGTGACATTTAAAAGTACCATTTTCAAAAGCTTCTTTTCCCAGTGAAAAGTCAACCAGATCAATATTTAAAACTGCATAGAATGCTCAATTTCAAGTACTGAAATCATTAAACATTAATCAAGTGCTGTTCAACTTAGCTCTGAGGTGTTGTGGACTTTCAGTCCCTCTTTGAGACACCAGTATTACATTCATCAGAAGATCTTCCATCATTGTGTCTTGAAACCTGTTCTGATCTTTGATTAACTAAGGCTTCTTAGCTGTGGGCAGGAAGAGAGAAAATTCATTATGCCTGATCAAATCATGGCCATGATTAAGCCCTAGAAAGAGGTAAAGGCAGAAGACAGGGCTGTAATAATTACAAGGTCCTTTTGCCTGGGAAAGGTATAGATGCATCCTGTTGACTAAGGAGCAAAAATGTGAGACAGTGGAAATACTGTTAAGGTTCATGTCAAGAATGTATATGCTGTCTGTGAAGCTCAAGAAGAAATGAGATGCAAGCTTGTTTACCACAAAAATCCGCAAAGTATTAATCAGAAGGAGGAGAAGGGATTTTTCAAACTGTCAGCAGAAGCCTCAAAAGACAGCGCCTAATGATATATAGAGTCATCAAGCCTACTGGAAAAGCAAATGTACATGGTACAGCAATCTTATATATCAGTAAATGAAGCACATCCAAGCATTTTGCTTTGTACCAAGGCAGAGTAGCACATAAATAAGTAAAATCTCTTTGCTTAAAAATCAGTATCTGCATGCAAACTGCTTGTTGGTAATGATCCCAGATGATGCACCCCCCCCTCCTCCACCAGAAGTATTTGAGAAAGCACTATCTGGAGGGCCCAAGCTCACTCCAGGGCACAGTTTAACAGTTTGTTAGTGCAAAGGATCATGCTCTAAAGGTCAGCAGTAGTCTCAGGAATGCTAAAAACTCTTGTACAGGCACAGTTATTCCAGGCACTTCTTACAGCAATGAGACCTCCCTTGTCCCATCCCTGCCCCAACTCCACAGCCCCCACCCCTCCTCCCAAGAAACAAGCTAGAAGAAGCTACTGGTGAAGTGGCTGTTTCAAATTTGTCCCACCTCTATAGAAACGAACTATAGAGAGACTGGCATGAACTGTGAGATGTGGGTGAGGGACCTACCAAGAAGGTAATGCAACTTTTACTTCTACCCTGTGCAAACACATTCTAGTATTAATAAATGTACATTTTTAAGGCCTTCAAAAGCCTTTGAAATAGGCTATTACAAAACATTACTGCTTTTTGCTATTTTTGCAGTCAGGTCTAAGGCTTGTACCTGGAACTAGTCTCAAACTAAGTTATAAAAATGTCAATACAATTTTATTGCTGGAGTAGCTTAGTTTAGTTTGTTTGGAGCACAAAGAAGTTCTTCAATGTTTTTTCCAAAGGCAGTTTCAGGCATTCTATTGTCTTACCTATTTTTATTTTATGCAAATATCTAAATTTAATTTTTACGTATATTATTATATGTCAGTCAGATTAGAATGGCCCTATTACTTTTTACCTCATTGTCATTCTATGATGTTCTAGCACTGTAGTTTGTGATACTTTAAAAGAAGCAGTATTTAGGATTCAGGTGATAAAACTGGATCATCTCCAAGAGGATCCTTTTAGGCCTGTTTCATACCTACTGGCTTATTGTTCTTCAAAGGTCATTTCAGATTCAAGTAGTACTCTGTTCACATCATGTTTAACAAAAGAAGAGCAATATTAAAGTAATTCTGTTACCCTTGAAGCACAGAACAGAAACTGAAGAAGGAATGAATACATGAAGAGAACAAGGGAACAAAAAATGGAAACACTGCTGAAACCTTCATTTCTAGCTTTCAAGAAAAAAATATATTGCCTCAAATTATCAACAATGACTTCCAGACAGCTTGCTTGGATCACAATATAGCAGAAAACCCTACACAACCAAGCCGTTTAAACGTGCGTGTATTATTTATCTTCTCCAGTCACAGAGATTCAGCAGGTCAAAAGCTTGTTTCTGAGAGCCTGAGGGAATCATTAAAAAGCAAAATTAGTAAGCAAGCTTTCTTATTGTAACAAGTTAAAAATTAGCTACTTTGTGTCTCAAGTTGCCAGATAAGCAGAAAAATAGAATGCAAATTTTACCTATAACCCATGTTTTTTTTAATGGGCTCAGTGAGACACAGAACGCCCATTGCTCCTCTGTGGAACTCAGATCTCTCCTTCGAGATAACAACATGCTAATAAAAATCTATCTTGATTGTCTCAAAACTTTCCATGCTTTTATTAACTTCAGATCTAACAAATTGTAACTGAGCTCTGAAAACTAAATTAGCTTTTTCCAGCCCTCTAATACTACTTTGGAAGCCCTCACCTACGCCCTTGTCTACACCCAAAATGTTTTCAGATGGCCCAGTCAGCTTTATGAGTCACTGACTAAGAGAAGAACACAAGTATTCCAGACTGCTATTCATCCACGGTATTTTGTTCAAAGGGCATATCCTATATTACAGGAGGGGGAAAATTACATGCAAACAGAATATATTTATTTTGTAAATTAAGTTCTCACACGTGGATGGAACTTGTATAATGCCTCATTCACTATGCTAGAGATTCCTGCTCAAGCATGCAGTGTAGAATAAAACTGTTGTCACAGAAGCAAAGGTGGGACATGTACTGTGATTATACCCAAAAGGGGCTTAAAGCCACAAGAAATATAAGAAACAATTAATCTGAATTTCACCTCATGATATCTCCGATGACTGGACTACAAAATGTAAAGACAAGTCTGCTTTCTTCCCAGTCAGTGGTGCTTAATGTTTCTAAACATGAACACTCTTAAAAGAATTAGAGAATTTTACATGTATTCGCAAATTGTTTTGAGATGGTGAAGACAGTGACTTTACTACTTCTTGCAAATACTGAGTCTTATACATACTGATGCATACCTCTGCTTGTTTTTATTGTTAGAGCAAAAAAAGCATGTATACTTCTCTGAATTTCAAAATCAGAAAACAAACATTCACATCCTCCCATCTCCATTGAGAAATGTATCTCTTATTCTTCCTATTCCTCCAAAGAAAAGAGTATGAGGGGGGTGGGGAAAGATGTCTGTCTGCTATGTTCTTTCTGTGTTGTGGGGTTTTGGTTTTGGTGGGGTTTTTTTGGGTTTTCTTTGGTTGGTTGTTTTTTTTCCTTGTATTGATGTAATTCTGGTCATAATTACACCAAAGAAAAAGGAAACAAAAAGCCCCAGAATCTCAGGAGGGAGAGGATGTGTTCTTTCAAAGGTCAGAATTAAACAATTTTCACTAAATTGTATTTTTAAGAAGATATTTTAACAGCAGAAAAGATCAGCATAATGGAAGTCAGTTCTAAAAGATGAAATAGTGAAGGACGTGGATTTGCCTCTAAAGCTCCTTTCTTGGCCAGGTGTGGGGCTACCGACCAAACTGTCTGCACTTCTCAGGCTTAGAGAGCAGTGCAATCTTTCAGGGAATGCATGCTAAGATCATTTTACTGTATAAATTCCTATCTGAGATGCCCTGCTGGTGTATTAAATGATCACCACCGCTTTTACACCCGTACAGATTTTACAGTAGATTGAGAACTTTGATGAAAAAATCATGAATCACGCAAACAGTTTCAATCTAATTTCCCTCTAGGTGTTACAGGCAGTAATTCTTATTGATCTTTATGGGTTTCTTTTAATCATTAAATTAACAGCATTAATCAAGTGTTAGTCATTAATGTTTCTCATAATTCTGCAGAGAATAGCAATTCACCAATGCTACAGGCTTCTGTGATTTGATTCAGTCTCACAGACTCAATGGATGTGATTAAATTATTTTATGCAGGGTAAATATTTGAAGTGTTTCTCTTCTTGCCCCTGTCCCAACCTAAGCAAATAAACTGACTGCCAGCATCAGTCTCATGCTTCTCATGTGAAACCTATTGTGAACTTTCAAAGCTCAGTACTGTAAGAGAGAACCTGGTGTACTTCTGAATAAATTCACAGATTAATTTGCTTAATAGGTTTGAACAATTAAGGTTATGGCCCCAGTCATTTGTCTACCAAGTATTCTGTTGGAAATTAAAGGCAACTAGAACAAAATCTTTCTTCCATTTTTCTTTCCCATTGCTTAAAATGTCTCTCCAGAATAAAGTATTTTTCCCACATCCATTTTCACTACACAAATGGTTTTTCTTTTTGGAATTTGAAGGGAATTTTCAGGAAATAAAATGACATCACTTATAGGTTGTACTTTTGTAATAAAAGGTTGGCTTTCTAGAATGAGGAAATAATCCAGTACAACTGATTGTGGATTGGTTGCAGAACTATTTATTTAGCATTGCTTTCTTTCACATGCGTCTGGCAGTGCAAAATCCCTGATGAGACTTAAGTCTGGACATGTATTCACTGTCTGAAAATCTCCTTCAAAGGATTATTAAAAGCGTTTACCTATCAACCCTTAAAATCTTTAACTCCTTAAAAGCCTTTTAATTTTTCTGTCTAAATTAACTATTCAATATCGTACAATCAGTCAATGGCAAAGCCAGGCATGGACACCAACAGTATTTCAGGGTTTGGCTTTCTATCCTAGTATCTCATACAACAAGCTCCTGACATGTGCACACTCACTGTCTTCACCTGTGTGCTGCTGCACAGCTTTGAAATGAAGAACGTTTGATCTGATTGGAGAAAGCTGGACAGCAGGTTGCTAAAGAACCGATTTCAGGACTACCTCTAGGTTGTGAGAACTTTTAGACTTTGGTATCTGCTCTGATCCAACTTCTCCCACAGTATTTTGAAGAAATTCCATTAACTGCTTCCAAGTCAGTGGTAAAAGAAACACTTGCAAAGTTATACAATATGAGCACTTCCTCAGAGTTCTCAGGCAAAAATGTTTACACTTTGTAACTTGAAATTTGTCACTCAATTATTGCCACATAATGCACTGCAGAATAATGGATTTTTTCTAAATCAGTTATTCAACTGAAATTTTAATTTCAAATGAGTTTATGAAAACCACATACCAGGATTCTCAGCAGCTTTTTAAACTTCAGATGTGATACAGCACATCCATTGCTGAAGACATGCTTAAAAGCCGATAAAGATTAAAGGTGAAGTTCTGCACATCTGTATCAATAATGGGAGTTTCCAAAGGGTGCTGTGCATTACGCTTCTGTTGATGCTGTAAAATGCATGCTCTGCTTTCAGTAACATGGCTGAGGTGGTGGTAACTTGCCTGCAGCTGCGGCAGAAGAATCCACCAGGGTGAAAATTTTTCTTGTTGAGTGTTTCCAAAGGACAGTTGTTTCTTACTCTCAGATCAACCACCAGAAAGACCTCATGAAAGCAATGAGAACTCAGGATATGGTGCTAATGATCCCTGTTCCAAATCTCTTGTGCCTTACAACGACTTTCTGTACACGTTATCTTATATGAGGGTATGAACAAATTTACTAAGATAGGCCTGTCCTGCCTAACCAGGCTAGCAACCAGAGGATATGACAAGAGAAAAATTCTCGTTTTTACAGAATTACTTGGTCAATTTTCTTTTTCTTGTTAATTCAGTTCCTAGTTGGTGACCTTCAGCAGTTACGAAATACAGATGGTAGCAATAGTAACCAGGACAATTGCCTTTACTAACCAGGTGGTTTCAACACTTCTGTATGCAAACAGTCTCTAGACTGTTCTCATTCAGGGTGTCCCTCAAAATCATGGGTCAAGGGAGCTGATGCAAACTGTGACATTCTCCTAATTAGGGTGCATTAAGTGACTGTCTTGGTGCCATCTGGGCTCCAGAGTTTTCCTTCGCTACCTGAGACTTTGCAAACAGAATTTAGGATGTTGCTCTTGACCTAGAAATGCATTTAGGGCCATTTTTTTGGCCATGCATGTCTCTCCTTTTCAATACCAGTCAATTTAGCAAAGGTGTTAAGATTCTATTTGTCAAAAAAGGAGATTTCTTCTCTCTCTGGAATTCATTCTCAAACGCCATTTTTTAAATGGTTATTCCTATTACTTAGAACTTTTAGCGCTTACCCTGATGATGATGTTTCTCTGGGCTTTCATTTAAGTGGGAGTTTATGAAATACTTTTGTTGCTTGGTTGTCTGTTTTTTTTTTTTTTTTTTCCTTAGGGATGAGAACATACTATCACTTCTATTCTTGATTAGGTTCCCTATTTTCACACCTGCCAGAGCATAGATTGGCTGAGGTCACCCAAAGAATCAGCCCGTGAATAGCAGCCCCCAGGATGGAGCGGACAGAAATAATTTTCCAGTGTTAGATACATCTAAAGAACTGAGCTAATGGGAGCAGCAAGACTCCTTCACCTGAAAAGTCTGGATGTAGACAAGTGCCCTCCACCTAACTAAGCCTAAGAAGAGGAACATTCAGGGAAAAAAAGTGTGGTAGAGCTGGGCTTGGTGGAGGCAAACTGTTGTGTTACGAAGCTGCTGATGTTCACACTAAATCAGGTTTGGTGAGGAAGATATTACCAGCACTGATAAGAAATGTTTCCATGAGCACGCTGGCAGTGCGTGGAGCCGGACAATACTGGACTTCGTCTCACAGAGAGGGAAAGCTATTGATAGGTAATGGCTGGAAAGCCAAGAGTGCTTTTATTATTGTCAAAACTTTCTCTAATAAAGACCTGCGATGAGATGGTTAGCACAGATAACAGATGCCACTTCTGACTAAAATATTAAAGAATGGTACTTAGTGATTTTCTACTGAAATGGGCCTTATGAACTTATGACAGGGCTCTTAAAAATAGGAGCAGAAATGCTGCTAGAAAAATGAGAACCGAAGGAGGTGAGGCACTGAAATTAGAGGATTACACTGAATTCTTCAAGTCAGTAGAAGTATTCAAGGGTTGCATCTAACTATGTTTATGTCTGCATAACTTCAGGACTTAACTTCAAATATGTAACATAAGCTGAACGCAGCATGCACCTATATAACAGCCTGTAACAACACAGAAAACTTTACACATGAATTCTGCTTTTTTGGTTTGTTTTGTTTGATTTTTTTATGCTTCCTCTCCTTTTAAAGTGATACAGTAAAATTTCTTTGTTACATGTAATGTAAGATTTTTGCCTGTCTTCCTAGATCTGAAAGTTCTCCAAAACCTGAGCTGCAGCCAATGATTTCAAGATGTGCCCATTCAAATAAAGCTGGGCTATAAAGCAAAAGAATTCCTGCAAATGAAGATCAAACTGCAATTAGTGATAGGTTTCATCTCATTAACATTTACACATTTACAAACTAGACTTCTATAACTGCAGTAGTCTCCCTGACAGTGTAAACAGCTTCATTTAGAATCAGTGGAGAAAGAAAAACAGCATTTCTTGAGTACAAATAATCTGGCTTCTTTTACATATATCATTAGGACGAGAGGAATTCTGTTGCAGAATTGCCTCTTGTTTTACTGTTGCCTAAAAAGTGAAGGTGGAATGATTAGTATTTGTCTGATAAATGCCATCCTAAGTTTTAATGCAAAAATATCGTTGTCTGTCTGAAAATAAACAGATGCAACAACCAACTCTTCCTTCATTGTGCCAGAAGATGCATCCATGAATTTAGGCTTTTTTGGTCCCGAGGTGGCAGTAGACTAAGTAACAATATGAATAATCAGAGTCAGTTCATCCCACATTTTCAAAGGTAAATTCAGTTAAAATTAGCTGTACAAACTCTTGTATTTTATTGTGGGATCCAGAGGCTCATATTAAATATTTGCTTTCCACTTCACCTCCATTTAAGCTGATATGAAACATGCTAAAATCTGTTTCTGAACAGCTATGAGCTTTGAGAGAGTTCAGATTTGCCCTTCACTATCATAATTTGCATGTACAGGATTATTTCTAGGATTCTGCTTAAGTGATTTCTGTGCTTTTTTTCTTGATTGTCTCAGCTCTTGGAAGAAAGATAAATATGCCCCTTATGATTTGCTTTAACCTGATAAGCATCTACTAAGATTAATTTTCCTTTCATACAATTGCTAATAAGGAGACATTAGTAATCAGAAGATAGTTCCATTAAGCATTTGATTCATACTGGATTGAGATATAGCATTACATTTTCCTAGCAGCCTTGTTCAGAAGATCTTAATGAAGGATTGATTTTGATGCTGCCTTTAATGAATCCATAAATGAAAATATTAAGTCTTACAGTAAAGCTTATCTTGTGACTCGGAAAATAATTGAAAAGCTTAAGGTGGCAGACTGAGACAAAACTACTAAAAGTAATCAAGCCACTAAAAATACCAGGTTGTCAATACAGGTATCAAATGTTGATTGTTTGCACAAAAGAAAGAGAAGTGAATATTTGTTTCAAAATTAATGAGGACATTTTCCAGAAAGATCAGTTGTTCTCCCTCACGCTTTGTACATACGCAGGAGATCTCAATAAAGCCAAAAATACATCTAACAAGTACAGATGGTGCTGCTTACGTGATAACCTGTTCAACTGGGGCAGCATTTACTTTTCCTGAGTAGCTTTAGACAATGTGGAAGGAGAAAACAAAATTGAAAGTGGCACCACAATTTAACTATGAATTCTTGAATCTTTTAAGGATTAAAGATTCTTAAAGAACATAATCTCCATCTTAAAATCTTCTATCAAGAAGATTATAAAACAAGATAGAAGTTTTTTGCATAACTAAAGCAAAAAATAATAAAAAATACTTTTCTTAGTTTATCTGTGCTTTTGTTAAAAGACATATGATTTAAGTATCAAACCTGAAAATGTCAGAGATAAGATGTATTTGCCAGCTTGAGTGCATTTTTTTTCCTTTTTGTAATAAAAAGTCTTGACAAATCATACTTGCAAATTTTTCATCTGTAACTATTTCCTTGTCATGTACTGTGACCTAAAAAGTTCTACTGACCTGATGGGGTTTTGTCTTTTGAGGTCAGACAATGATATTGCAGCAATCCATTAGGGTGAGCTACCTAGAGAGAAAACTGTTAATAGAGCTGAAATGGTTTCCTTTGCTGTGAACCAGGTAGGTCTAATCTAGCATGGCAGTAGTGAAAGAAATATCTAAGTGAGGAATCGTGAAGAATCAACTTTTCTTTTTACTTTCCATTAAAGTGGGTTTTTTTAACTCTTCTTTCTTTCTCCCCTCTTTAGCCTAATGGACCTAATGGACCTACACACTTACTGAGTCTGGAGAATAGCACAATAGACTCTGAAATCAGAGCCTTTGAAAACCTTATTTGTTACTATATGCACACACATGGTACTTTGGAAATCCATGCAAATATCTATTAATTTTTACAGTAAAGAGTATAGAATATTTCAAGTTGGATAAAAGGCAATTTATTTCTTGCTATTTTTTCTGTTGATCATTTTATACTTTGTATTATCTTTCTTCTTTCCCATGTCCATTTATTTCTTCTCTTGCTCTAAATAAAAGTGCAGAAAAGATAAAAATGTCTCTACTCAAATATTTGATTTCACTCAGATTGTTGCTTTCACTTCTAGAAAACTTGAGGTCGTATTGAAAACATTTTTTAACAACTGCACTGTTTCTCTCCCCCTGCCAGAGTTGAAATCTAAAGATAGTAGACTGACTGTAGTAAGAAGCTATGTAACCTTCATATTAATCAATCTAGCAGATAAAAACAATTTTTTTTTCATTTAATGCTTCAAAACATGCCTTGCCTAAATGCATGACTGTAAAAAAGTTTTATTTTCTTGTGTAGAAATGTCACATACAGTCTCTGCCCAGTTTCACTTCATCCGGTATTTAATGAAAAAGGGAACTAAAGCTGAGAGTTTGGCCATGAAAATCAAATAAAAGACTCAGTATAACTGTCAAATAACGACTTCTTCTGGTGAAGTCAGAAAAGTTTTAATGAGAAGAAAGGAAAAAAAAGTATTGCATCTCTTCAAAGATACTTTTTTTTTGAGAATCACCCTTCAGCAGCCCATGCTTACTGGTGTCACTGCTGTAACAGCAGAGATCTTGAAGTTACCCAGATCCTTCAATCTGAACACATTGGCTGCCCCTTCTTCTACCCATCCTTTAGGCTTAGTTCACACCCTTTCGTGAAAATATAGCACTAGTTCTTATGGACTAGTAGTACAATAACTTCTAGCCACTTTCCCATCCTGCTTGGAAAATGAGCATGGATGGGTTATACAATTCAATGCTGCAAAGAGGTTTTAATGGCACTGAGTCCTCATTCTCAAATCTGAACCTCTCATCCTACTATTTTAGTTTTTCCCCACCTCCAAGCTCTGCCAATGTTTCATTTACTTGAAAAAAGTAGTCTTTGTGTTCAACACTTTTGCTTTGCCAGGACTGGCATGCTCACTGAGGCTCCTAGTATGTGCTGTTTTTAAGAATGAAAGGTGACAATGACTTTCTTTGCTAGTGCAATGACAGTCTTCTTTTTCCACTTCCTCTGGGAACTCTCTTTGAGATTTCAGGTATCTTCTAATCTATGTCACCACTCCCCACCCACCTCTGCTTGCTCAGCTGGGCTTCGATACATTTCAGCAAAGTCCAGTTCTCAACTCTGCACCTTTGTTTTCCTTTGATGCACTGAAATAGCTTGAAAGTTATCCATGTATGCCTGATGGGGTTTTATTTTATGAGTTTCATTGTTCTGCTTCTTTGTCATTGGTAAAAGAGAAATATCCCCAGCTTAAAAATACTATCAGTATTACTCTCACGACAAATTTAATCTATGGTTATGTGGGCTTCTTATTTGACCTAGCACAGTTGTTTGGCATGCTTGTTGTTAAAGGCACACAGAATTTAAGATAATTGCAAGGCATCTGCTCTTTCTCCACACAGCTCCAGATGCCTGTCCTTATAATAAGATCTTTTTACAGTCTAATGTGACATTCTGGAAGTTCAGCCCAGTTTTAATGTAAGACCCAGTTTTAATAAAACCTTCCAAGTCAAAACTGAAAAATTATGCAAAAAGTTAAGAAGAATGTAACTATGAACTGGCTACAAATACTAACCATCTGTTCACTGAAACTGCTTGCATGCTCTGTGAACTGTTCTACAAGGATACATGCAAGAGTTGGGCTTTTGGGTCAATAGTATCTCTGGGCTAAGAGCATTAGATTCATTTGGTCTGTGTATTGGGATCCTGTACAGAGGCAAAGCCCTGCATCCGGGAAGGAATAATCCCAGGTACTAGTGCAGGCCAGGGAACAACTGGCCAGCAAGCTAAGGGAAGTGTTTCCTTCCTCCTGTGCTCAGCACTTCTGAAACCCTTTCCAGGTACCATGCAGAGCTTTGCACCCCTGAGGACAAGAAAGAAACTGACAAGCTGGAGTGCATCCAGCAGAGAGCCACCAGGATGACGAGAGGGACAGCACACATGGTAGAAGGAGAGAGGCTGAGAGAACTGGGCTGATTCAAACTGGAGAAGACTGAGAGGGACATCCCTCCTGTCTTCAACTACCTGGTAACTACTGGGAGGTTACAGAGATGATGGAGCTCTTTCAAAGGTGCACAGTAATAGGATGAGGGGCAATGGATACAAGTTGGAAGGTGGGGAATTTTGATTAGAGACAGGAAAAAGAGTTTCACTTTAGTGAAATAATAAATTGAAAATAAGTTGCCCAGAAATGCTGTGAAATATTCATCCTTCATACTAAAAAAGTAGCTGGTGCCAGAGCAACCTGGCCTTCTATCCTGAATGATGCTGTGACTGTGCATCTCACGTATTGCAGGAGGAAGGCCCTAGGGTGAGCTTCCACATTGCACTCCTTCAGGGGATTTAGAAGGCATGATACCTGTTAGTCTGTAGCATATATATTTCAAGTGATTACCTGATATGACTAGGAAAGAACATCCTGTGACACACATTGCTTTTTATGAGCATTGCTTTCAACATGGGAATTCTGTGTCACAGTATAAAATTACACTGGTTGTTACTTTTCCCTGTCTTTTATGTCCTTTATTCTACTGTGTTTCCAAAAATAGTTGAAGTCTAAAAGTACCTTGGTCAGCTAAATGAAAAAAAATTGTCCATTCAATTATACAGCCATGCTGAGAATCAGGGATCTCAATTGTAACTCTTCTAAACTTTACATGAAGCGAAATTTTAACTCTTTGTTTAACTCTTCGTTTCTTTAAGTGAACTCACTTCTGAGGTACCTTAATATGGATTCCATAACTTCAGTTATTTTGTTGTTTTGTTGTTTTGTGTTTTTGTTTTTGCTCTTTTCCAGTATTGTTTGGGGGTGGATGGGTGTTTTTCTGTTTTGTTTGTTTGTCTTAGTTTGTTTTTTTTTTTTAGACAGGAATATTAGACTGAAATTTAGGAAAAGTCAGATGTCCTTCAGGATTAGAAGTAACAGCAGTGAGATAAATAAGCACTGTCAAAAGATAATGGTTGCAACCTTAACTGCTGGCACTAATCAATGTCAGGATGATTAGGAGCTACTGATACGCTGATAACGAAAAATGTAAATGAGATCATATTATGCAAGTATATGAGTTACTGTCAGTAGAGATGGATGATTATCAATGACTTTATTAAGTAGATTCAGAAGAACGTACACCAAAATGATGAAGGAGCTTGTTGAATTTAGATAAAGAAAACCAGAGGGAACCTGATTCTATGTGAAGTGGAAAGATGCTATCAGAGGATGGAAGAGAACTGTTTAAAAAGCCCCGTTTGCAACAAAGATGAGTATAATTTTAATCTGGAAATAACAATGAAGTTTCTAGCTATGGAAGGAGTGAGGTTGCAGAGCAGCTATACAGGAGAAGAACATACAAAACGTGTGTAAATATCAATACAACATGTAAAGATATTTATTGGGGTTTGCTAACTCTAGAAGATCACTTTAAAAATTAACTAAAACAATTCAGGGAAGGTCCTTAGTCAAGCTCTCAATGCTAGGACATTACGAAATCAGACCTGCCTGCCTCTGCAGAATTTATATTGCCCTTTCCCATATGCGTAATTTCCCTGGCACTCTTGCTCAACACACGGGCACTGGGATGTCAGTGGTGTACGAAGATGAACACGTAGAAAGAAAAGCTACATGAAGAAGATAGTAACCAAGTAACCAGATATGGCTGTACAGAGTGAGATCAGACTCTGTTCTCTGTCAAAGGATCTTGACATGTTGCTGTTTCTAGGATGGTTCACAGCACTCTCTATAGTGCTCCCTCTGAAGAACACAAGAAAAAGCTTCTGCTTTCTACTGGTGTAAAACAAATCTCTGTGCTGACACTACAACACCTTTCATTAAGTGAAACCTAAACAGGCAAGTGGTGGCTTTTGTTTTAAATTGGAGAAACAATTATTGACTCACAAAGCAACTGACCTTACTAAATTAAGGATGTTAAAATGATACCTGTTTTCCAATGTTTATGCCATACAGGTTTCTAACTGATTTGATAAGAATTATAAGGGGATTTAGGGGGGTTTCAGGTGTCTATTTTACTTCCTGATCTTTATATGTGAACCAAGGCTATCTTCTGGTTGTCTATTTGCATGTAAGAGAGCTCATAAAACAACTTCAATGAGAATTAACTAAAACTAATGTAATTTTTGGTTTGCAGCCTCTTTCCTTTCTGTTTTCAAAGGTATAATTCAAAAGGACACCGTCAATCTAAGCTGCCAGCCAAAACTGAATGTGTGCTATGACACGAATGTTTGCAGAAGCAAGTCTTACATTAATTCTTGTATCATAATAATCCAGATGGAGCAAGATTATTGGGGTCCAGTCCTAGAAATGTTGCCACAGGTTGGGAGATTTCAATAACTTTAAAATATCATTAACATTTCAAGATAAATTATTAATAAAGAAACAAACAAACTAATGTTTGCTCTTCAGGTTGCTTCTACAACGTTTTGTGCTTTTATTCTTCAGTGCCAAAAGAAGGGACATAAGTTAATTAACAACTGTTTTACTAGAGTCCCACTGACATCACTGATGATGCGCATTCAAAGTAAAGAGTGAATGGGTCTGGATTGCTTCTGATGTAGTTCTTTTTTGAACTGCTTGCAGAATATTCAAAACCTATCAAAATGTACTTTGCTCTTTGTCAACAAACTCACAGCTTTTAAAACGGTTTTCCTCCAGGTAGACACCATATTTGGCCATTTTGAACTGAGAAAGAAATTTAAAGAAAGCTGTGAATATGCAAAATGAATAGTTTCATGGAAATTGATGTGTATCCTGAACAATAATTGTAAACAAACAGCTGTTAGAATCCTGTAAAATGGCCCATCTGAGATTGTGAGATTCATTTGTAAAAAACTCAGCCTCTGGATCAGAATGTAAGAACTATGCAAAGGTTTTATGTACCTCTGCCAAATTATCAACATATGTTCTAAGAAAAAACATGGCATTTGCCTAAGCGAAATAGTCTTTTGACTTCTCATTTGAAACTATGGCATTATTCCTGAAATAATGCTTCACATTATCCATCTGCCTTTTTTTCTACTATCTATTACTGGTATTATTTACTAATACTGATTTGCAATTTACTTGATCCAGGATTTAGAAATATGAGAAGATGTAGTTAGGAATCCTGCTCACTAAATTTTGCAAAATACAATTTATGTAATTTCTATACAAGTACTAAAGAGGATTCAGAAAGATCTATTGTTAAACTGCAAACAAATATGAAGTGCTGTTAATCATTCCTACTTCAGTTTGATGCTAAATGAAATATTGAGATTTACACAGAACCTTAACACTTCTTTTCTGGCTACCAGAGCTCAGCGCTTTACCTCCAGCACTGATGGTACGCAGTGCTGAAAGAGGCAGTGTGTCATACATGTACAAGGAGCTCTGGCAGACAGTACTGGAGCTCGCTCAGAATGACTGAAAATGTTGGTACATCCTCACTCAAATCGGTACAGGCATGCTGGTGCCAAAATAAAATCAACATCAAGTTGTGGAGTATCATCAAAGTAAACCTTTAATATTACTAGTTCTTTATATTACAGTTAAGGAAATGTTCCTTACTGTTTGCTGCTAAATTGAGCTGTAGCTTCACTCCAAAGTACCTTTGGTGGAATGAATGTTCTGTTTAATCTTAAATCAGCAGGAAGATCAAACAAAAGAAACTAAATTCAGAATTACTCGGCATGAAATATACGAAAACTGACCACAGAAATTTCTCCAGTCACAGCAACTTTGGCAAAAAGTTCTCATAAATTCTCACAGTGTACTAAAACTTTGTAAGCAAAACGTTAAGAAATGTGAGTAGAAATAAGGCAAACAATTAGACAATGAAAAATTCTGAAAAGCTGGGATACGTGGTCTAACTTGCTAAAAAGGATCCTCAGATACTACAAATAGTGGCACACGAAGAATGCATTTCTTCTGGAGAACCAGTGTGCTTCATGCCTTTTAAAGCACTTTGTTGACACAGAGATGGGAGGCATCATCATCAGATGTCACTAGCAAAAGTGTAGAATAGATGACCTTGACAAATACTAATCAACGTGAATTAAAATTCAAACCCGCACAGTGTAAAAATAATTGGGGGTGCAGGTGGGGGGGGTGGGGTGGTGGAAGGAAGGAAATCTTTATCTCCCTATATTCACCACTGAGGCTGAGCTGGTTATCTAGGCTCGCTATATTGTCAACAGAAAGAGAGTAAAAGGCACCCCCAGGAGGTGATTTACTTCAGATATAATTGAATGGGCCTTTTGAGATGCCTCTTTCTTTTCCTGCATTGACTGTAGAGAGTGTTTAGGTGATTTATACCTGACACCTAGCATTTAGACATCTAAAGTCAAACAAGATGAATTCTACCCTGAGGACAGAAAAAAAGTCCACTGCAACTTAGGAGTTCATCAGTTTTAATTGACTGAGGAGAAAGAACTGAGCATACTAGTAATTCACAGAATGACTCTAAGACACCAGCGCGCTTCAGGCATGAAAGACAAATGGGATCCTGTGATACGTCAGATAACAAAGTTTCCACGGATACAGAAGTAATAATACCAATATATAAAGATGGGTCAGATCTCATCTGGAATTTGATGTACAAGCATCAATGACAAAAAAGAACTATATAAATAAAAAAAATTGTATTACAACTAGCCTTTTATCCTAGGCTTTGGTTGGAAATCAAAGCCAGGTCCCAAAACCTTATATCACTGATGTTCTGGAACAGCTGTCTACAAAAAAAGACCATCAAAACCGCAGATGCTTTCAAGAAGAGTCTTGATTCTGCCTGTCTGCATTGAGAAGACACAACTAGACTTAGTAAGAAGAAGGTAGATTTCAATCCAAAGGTCCTGTGGACATCAGAGATATAAACAGTGCAAAGTATTCTGCAACGAAAAAGACTCCCAATGTGTTCACGATCAACTTGTGAAGTACAAATAAGGACATTCAGGAAGAATAATGAAATTCGAAATGAGATTCCTTTTCAACAAGCTTTGCAAATAAAATGGCATTTTCATGAATTTCAAAAGCAGGGAAGGAGAAATAAAAATAAAGCCAACACAGACCAGAGTATCTTCAGGTACTCTGAAGCAGGTAACTCAGTTACACAAAATTAAGTTTCTTCCAACAATTTTTACTCATAATGCTACAATTGTTAAACGAGCCCTCAAACCTACACTGACTGCACTGATGCATTGTTCTGCACGCAAGACAAACCTTTATGTACAATCAGGGTTTTTTTTTTTATCATGCAGTAGTTAATTTACTCATTTATGTGGTCTTTCATACAGCAAGAGAAAAGAGAGAAAACATCAAATGTTCTGTTTGTTTGAAATCAGTAAGGCTGGCAGGAGAAATTCAGTCAGGAGGAAGAACAGCACCATTTGAAATGACTTCATAAAATGTGAAAAAGGATTTAATTTGTAATCTCACCTTTACGCCACAAGCAGCGCCACATAGGCTGAGCAGGCTGCCTCCACAGAGACACTTCCCTTGTCCAAGGCTTCTCACGACATTCTTGAGTTTCAGTGGAGGTCCCTGAACCTTTCCACCAGATGCAACTTTCTCCTGTAGGGAGTGCTGGCAGGAATCTCCACAGAAGTGTGTCCAAGGCAAAGGTAGGGCTTTTTTCAGGCACAGTAATTTACCTGAAGTTCGATTGGTGTACAAGTGAAGCAGCTGAAAGGTATGCCCTCGTTTGTTCTGGTGAATACTTATCCTTCCTGACTCTTCAAGGAATACTTTACTGCCTTGCTCTTGTAGTTCTTCCATATATTTAAAGAAGACTTCCTATTTAAGATTCTGTCTCAGTGATTTAAAGAGATGAGGCTGCAGTAAACATTTTCATTTTTAGAAGGCAGGAACTACTTTTAAAAGCAAACCCTGTGAAGCATCCTTGATGAGAAAAATACCCAATGCATCTCTTTTTAAGGCATGGCTTTTAAGTGTAAAAAAGTTAACAATTAAAAGGAGGAGGAATAAAATAGGAAATAGCAAAGTCTGGTGGGTAAAAAACTGTAAACCAAGAAGTATTAAATATAAATATCTTCAATGTATAAAAGAAAATTGAAATCACAGTTATAAAAAGCCAAAATTTAATATGATAAATAGCTTGTAATTAAGAGCCTAATCCAAGTAGTGTCCTCCATAGGTAGCTATGCTTGTAGACATTACATTTGTTGAAACAAAATAAATTATAAGGTACATCTGGCTGCCTTAGGCAGTGATGGTTCAGCACTATTAAGGAGAATGTCAGCTGTACAATTGACTGTACATTTGTGCCTATAATTTATTTGCTTGCAGAAATGACCTGTAGCAGAAGATCTAAAATAAGTATTCAATGGGACTGGAAAGCTTTAACGCTTTCCACTGAAACACGCTGATTTTGGGCTAGAACTCAGAAAGAACACAAGCAGCTCTTCTTACTGCAGAAAGCAGTTGAAGATCAGCTGGAGAAGTATGCATGTGTCTAGGTACTAAGAGAAGTTTGATGTTGTGCTCTTTCTGAAGGTTGTTGGTTCTCTGGGCTGTCCATGAGGATTCAAGAGGTACCAGAAATTGCAGAAAGGATGACAAGATGATCTGTCTCAGCAGAGCTTCAGACTGGGAAATTCTTCAGGCATCCATGACCTCTGCATTGTCGACTTAGGGACAGAACAGATCCTCAGCTGCATCTGTGGCCACTTCACAGGCAATGAAAAAATCAAAGTACAACTATATCCTTTGGCATCTCTTTCAGAAAACCAGTCCTGATCATCTGGAAAATGGATTCCCATGAGGCAGTGCAAAGATCATGTCCTTCTATGCGCACTGGAAGACTTCCTAATATATACTCAGGAACTCAACAGTTCTACTGAAACCAAAGCCTGGAGTGCTGACAGGCTGAAGCCTACAGGTTGTCACCATTAACATCTCAATACACCACTTTCAAACCTATCCTACACACAAACTTACAGTTTAGCACAGGAAAAATAACTCTTTCAAGGATAAAGCTATTGGTGACATTTACTGTCACCCCATGTTGTCATTTTAAAGGCATTGACAATATGGAGTAATCTTGCAATACACTGCCAAAAAGGTTTTAGAAGACATCTTTTCTCTCCAAAGAGCTACTTAAAAAACACTGTAAAACACATTGTGTAACATGTCAAGTGTCTCCTGTATATCAAATCATGATAAAAAAGATTTTTTATATTTACTGTTAGCAGTTCTCTACAAATTCTGTATTAGAGGCAACTGTCTTCTTTTGGCCCTTTGTTCAATTCCATCTTTGTTGATACAGACTGCTGTCCCATTATCCTTTAATGGTAATTCACAGGTAAAATAGAGATTGGCCATTGAGAAAGAAACATAACTTACCAGTAATTAGTCTTCTTTAGAATGCATGGTCTATAAATAAATCTGTCCTACACCTTATCCCTCCAGCCTGCAGAGATTTTCCTTTTGTGGTTATCATGAAAGATGTATTACACTGTCGTCATCACCTTTGGCACAAGGGCATAAAAAACACAGCATGCCATAAAACATTTTAATTCTTTCTCAGCCAGAGAGACACCATCTAAAACACTGAAGGAAACCCTGCTGATATAGCTCAGGATGTCTTCTTTTTTTCATTCTCAAATTAATATCCACGTTTGTTCACACTGTGAACTTTACACAACTACCTGTCATAAGTTATCTAGCAGAGGTTCTTGATGTCTCTCATGCAAACTAGCAAGTGCTGTGGCAGCTCTTGAGATAGCTCATCAGGGATGGCACAATGTTTGGGGAAAGAATAGTAGATATATAGCAGTTCAGTTACTCAACAGTCTCACAGAAGCTGTACACTCAGTTGGAAGTTATCAATTCCTAAATTTCATAGCAAATACTGAAACACCAACCACTCACCTAGATAACCACTGGATCTGTCACAGATATACACAGTCTATATGTTCTGGGAAAGTCTGGACTACAAATATAAAGGGAGCTGTTTTGCTATTAAAGATACAAAATAAGGCATGCTTCCTAGAAACACAAGGAACATGAAGAAAAACAAATAAATCAAAGCAACGTTAAGATACCACCTTCAGCAAAAAATCATGGCTGCATCTTAAGAGATGATCTGTCTTTGAAGAATAATGTCAAAGAAGGAATTACAGGGGTATGAATTTTTCTCATTTTTCTAACAGAGAAGATGACAACAAAGAGAGCCACCTTTTTTGAAGAAGGAGAATCCATCCATGAGAACATGGAACACCAAATTCAGATTCCCATAACTCATTTACCTGGTTGACGGGAAGATTCTGATAATCTTAGACTCAAGGTTGAGTTGGCTGAGATGGATGTTAGACTTCAGTAAGGGCAAGGGATTTATAATAAAGGATCAGATTGCTTCATTTTAAGCAGGTAACTCAGAACAGCCTGAACAGACAGGAAGGGGAGGAAGACCATCAAACACATCAACCCAAAAGCTTAACCTAGTTAATAACATGCATTAGCTGCCATTTCATATAAAGCTGTCTCTAACAAGAGAGAAAGGAGCGCTGAAAGAGTGAGCCTTCCTGCACCTGCAGCATGGAGAAAAGCATTTCAAGACACAGAGATGATCCACATTCTGGCCCACATTCTGCAGTAACAAATACAGCAGAAGTCTCTGAGAAAGGAAGGAGGCCCTGATATTAATAGTATGCCCCACACTGCAGATGGGTATCTTTCATCCTGCCTTGCCTTGGTTGAAAAAGGGGACACAGGGCCTGGAGAATATCCTTTAACCACACTATCAGGGAATTGTTCAAGAGGCAGATTGCTGAACTTTTCTCATTAAAGTGTTGAAGACACATGAATGAGTGTTGAAGAAAGGATGAAATTAGTGATGTGGGGGACAGACTGTTTCTCAATTGATATATCAGTTTATTCCTGATTGACTGTCATGGTTTTAACCCCAGCCAGCAACTAAATACAAGGGAGTCACTCGCTCACACCTTTCCCCCATGGGATGGGGAGGACACTCAGAAGAAAATTAACACTATCCCAGCTGAAACCAGGAAACATCCACTGGCAGAACTCAGACAAACTTTTTGAGAAAATTGGGCAGGGCCTGGCAGGTAGACTACTAATAAATCAGTATAGTCCTCTGTGACCCTCTGCCAAGGCCTAATCAAATTCTGGAAGAGAGAAGGAAAACTCATTCACATCTTTTCCAGGTCAACAAGTTTAAAAAAGGATAGTTGAGGAGTAAGGTCCTCACTTGTGTGAACACCTTCAGATGTGATGGAAAGCCTTGCATGCAGTTCAGATGAAGTGGAACTCCATGATACTGATGTGAAGCTCCCAGTCTTTTGCCCAGTCCCTATTTGATCCTGCTGCCCAAATGGACGGTCAAACCCAGAGGGAACAAATCTAATGCTACTTCTTGGAAAGGTGGAGAAAATAAGTATTATTCCCCAGCAGAAATTGCCTTGATGCTGCACCACAAAAGAAAATACTCATACTTAAGGAACAGCAGTACTGATTTCAGGACTTTGTCTACGCAGTAACCCTTTGATCACTAAGACTGAGAGCTCCTGCCTTCATCTTATCATGATAGAAAGAGTAGGGACAAGAACAGAAGTCTTAGGAAAACCATTTCTGGTTGCATCAGAATTCCAACTTGGCCAATATTAGCATTTTGTGGGTTTGGCCTCACAGATGAGAAGAGGCTTTCACGGCTTCTTAAGCTACTATCCAAGCTCCTCATGCCCTCCCATTTCACATTTAAAAGTATGGCAAAGGGATCACACAGGAGCATGCCTTATTCTGAAGCAGTAAAGGCATCTCTTATACACGTGACAAGATATAATTCAAATCTAAATACTACTAACTTTAACTGGATTTCAATGCAGTCATAGGGTCTCAGATATAAACTATGCAAGTGACAGAGTTACACAGGAGCCCATTTCTCAGCTTCAAATAATATGCTAGTGTGAATATTACGTATCTCTGGGGAGCAGCGAGAACATCACACAGCATTCTGGATCTTCCAGTTATCATGAATTGCTGGAGTTGCAGGTAAATAGAAGGAAAATAAATATAGGTATGCAACTTTGTTTCTTAATTTCAAAATGGCAAACTTTGCCAAGTGTTGTTTTAGAAAATGGCCTGAACTCGGAGACTTAAAACATGAAGATGTCTGTCATTCCATCAAGTTAAAAAGTCACTAAACACACAGTGTATATACCAAAAATGTTTAAAAGTATAGTATATTCCACATGACAGTATCTTTTTTAGTGTTTCTTTACTGAGGTAGTGCAAGAAGTAGGTACATAGTGATGACATTTCCTGAGGACACGAATCTGAGACATACAATTGATGCAGGAATAAATTAGGATGCCACATAGGAAGACAAGGACACCTTAATGCTGAAGATCAACAGAAATAATTTATAATTCAGTAGCAACTGATGTGCAAGGTCATACGCTTCAGAATTATGAACAGTTATCTCTATTATCATCTAGGGATCTCCTTAGCTGGTCAGGACAAGCAGAATCTTAGAATTATAGAATCATTTGGGTTGGAAAGGACCTTTAAAGGTCATCTAATCCAACCTCCCTGCAATGAGCAGGGACATCTTCAACTAGATTAGGTTTCTCAGAGCCACATCCAGCCTGGCCTTGAATGTTTCCAGGGACGAAGCATCCACCACCTCTCTGGGCAACCTGTGCCAGTGTTTCAGTGCCTTTGTTGTAAAAAATTTCCTCCTTGTATCTAGTCTTAATCTACCCTCTTTCATTTTAAACCCATTACCTATCATGACAGGACCTGCTAAAAAGTCTGTCCCCAGCCTTCTTACAAGCTCCCTTCAACTACTGAAAGGCTGAAATAAAGGTCTCCTTGGAGCCCATAAGAAAGATGAAAACATTTACTGACCAAGAATGATTGTGAGACGCCTACATAATATACCTGTGAATACATGTGATCCTAATTTTCAGCAGCTGTGCCATTGTACAAAGTCCTTACAAGGCAGCATTTAAAAGCCTGCATATAATTGTGTGTGTAAAGATTACAAAAGAAGACATTCATATGGTACCAGATGGGTATATCTGAAACCTTGGGGGTAAAGTTGCCTTCTAAGTGGTGACTTGGAGAGCTTGGGTAGATGATCCTATTAATCAAAACTGAGACAGGAACATGGAGATGGCTTATGAAGTCACACCAGTGAGTCCAGTGGAGGGTCACCATGCTGGTCTAGGGCTGGATTTCATGATATACAAGGAAAGTCTGAAGGAACTGGTTTTACTCAGCCTGGAGGAGAAAAGGCTCAGAGATGTTATTGCAGTACCTGGTATTCTACCTGATGGAGGATACCAGAGAAAACAGAGCCCGACTCTTTTAAAGAGTGCAGAGTGATATGATGAAAGGAAATGGATGTTGCTGGAAAATCAAAAATTCTGATTATAGACATAAAGAATTTTTATTTTTTTACCATAATTGTCAAATATTGGAACATATTTGTGCCAAGAAAGGTTGTGGGATCTCCGCCCTTGGAGGGTGCTCAAGACTCAACTTGAAACAGCCCTCATCAACCGATCTGAACAGATCTGCTTTGAGCAAGGGTTAGACTAGATGAACTCCTTACAACCCAAATTATTCTATGATTCTATAAAAATGCATTAAAAAGGAGAGAAAAAAAACCCACTAGTTAAGCCTAAAAAATACTGCCACAAAACCAGACCATAGTTAATGTTAGGAAGCAAAATGAGCAGGTTTACAGTCAGAAAAATTCTTCAACAGTTAAGGACAACAAAAATACATTTACCTTTGAAATAAAATTAGATCAGTTTTTGAAATGGAGTGGAATAAAAAGGACTGGACTAGCAACCCTGAAAGTGTCACATCCATATGATCTATGTTGATGTTTAGTTGTAACATTCCTACTTCCGAAACCTAGTATTTCCAAATCACTGACAACATTTTAACATAAACTCACAAAACAGTTAAGGAATACATACCAGTACAACAGTTCAGCTTGTTTCTTCCCCAGTATGACATACTTGAAAACCACAGCAAGAATTTCACTGGTACTTGCAGCAAAAGAGCAGCACACACAACCCCACTCTCTGGACTGCTAGAATGACAGCACTGAGTGTGAGCACCACGTGGGAGGGGCTGTTGTCACCCACCACCAGAGTAATTCAGCCTGCAGCCTACCTTGGAGCTGCTCTCAAGAGTGGGTTCACATGCTAACTGAATGGGAAACCAGATTTTTCTCCTGCAAACAACAGATTCATCTTCTGATACTGTTTATGAAGATGTTTCTCTGAAGTCAGAGGAAAGATCACAGCTTGTTTTCATAGTGAAGTGCTTCACTCTATGCAAGAAAATATTTCCTGGCAAAAACTTTATTTTGTTTGTTTAGTCTTTCTAGTTCAGCACAGGAAACATCATACCTGCTTCAACTGAATGGGTAAGTTCTCAAAACAGTGCAGTTATACTCTCTGCATGTGACATTAGGAGAAACTGATAAAAAATACCTAAATCAGTTTGCAGAAGGGTATTCTGCACTTTCCACAAGGGCTGCTGCTCCTTGGTGGCCGAGAAGTTTGAGATGCACTTGTGTGAGCCTATCTGCAGGTAAAATGGAGAGCTGGTGCTTTGGCTGTCACTCAAACACAAGATTACTAAATGTTTTCCAGAAAGGTTCAGATGGGAAAGATTATTCACAAATTGCCTTTGTCATCACTCACAGAATAACTGTCTCTAGCTGGAAATATTTCAGAGATATTTATTGTATTCTGAAAACTTCATTTTATTTCTAACTTATTTACAGTTAAACATTCAGAATCATAAAATATGAAGTATAAAATATTTAACAAAATAGATGCAGTTCATGTTGTTCAGATGCACCATAGATATATGATGAAACAGTAAACAGCACAGTAACCTCCTGATGGTCCTCTCTCATTTAGCAGGGAAAGGAGTTTGTAGACCTGCCCTATATATTTCAGTCTGGCCAGTATGGCATCAATCTTTCAGTTCAGAGAGAACACCACCACCACTCTGGTTTCTGTGTCCTCAGACTTCCACAGTTACCCGCACTATCTAAAATGCCAGTACTAATGTTAAATACAGCAGATACCCTCTGAAGCTGGTATTTTCTATACTTTTTTTTTTTTTTTTAAATACAGAATTTCCTAGAAAAGAAGAATCAGGTAATTCACGCCATATGAACAAAAAAGTCATTTATTATATATATATTCTCTAGTAAGTTATAATAGTCTTTTGGATTTTAAGTGTCTTTTTGCTATTTTCAATGCTTAAAAATTATAATTTTAAAACATTAAATATTGTGTTATATACATTATGGTTTAATTTCTCATTTCTAAACATGGAGCATTCTCCAAGTGAAAACTTGGATGAAACAGAAAACAACTTCATTGACATAAGAGGCTTGAAAAGTTCACTTCATACAACCATAAATTTGACTATATGAAAAATAGCCAAACATCAATTAGCTCCTATGTGGGATTTTTTCTGCTTGTTTTTCTGGTCTTGGGGAGGGTTTTTTTTTGGCTTTTGTTTTTGTATGAATGGAAGGACAGATCTGGTCACTACTTTTGTCAGTGTTCAGTATTTTAACTTTTTTTAAATGTCATATCTATTTTATATAAAATAACAAAATATACAGAGAAAGCTGAGTTTGTTACATTAGTTCATACACATAAAGTAAATAAAAGTTTTTATGTATGGCTTTGCAAAGGTAGATTATGAAGTGACTTTTGTGTTTTATTTGTTTAAAAGCATCTTAAGAGAACGTGTTAGTGTGCTTACAATAGCGGCCATGGTAGTCGAATGTCGAGCCAAGAGTTTAATGCTAGGATCACTGGAGGTCTTGCCTGACACTGCTTCTGCAGCCTTCAGAAGACAAATATAGTTTATTACAACCTCATCTATCTTAGCTATAATTTCCTGCTGCTGTGTTTCAGAGTTCATGACTTTAACTAAACGCATGCAGGCTTCTGTTAAGCAACAGAGTACTTGAAAGCTGGAAGTCATAGCTAAAAGCATTTCCTCAGGGCTTTTATCAGCCATGGCCATTTTCCTGCAGGCACTTCCCAACTGTCTCGATTCCATAGATAACAGTTGTTTGTACTTAGAAAGTTTAAGGTCATATGTTTCTGGATGCAAATCTTCCCTCTTGCCCATACTTGCTCGGACCAATGAGAGTAGCTCATTGGCATCCTTTTGTGCTGCAATAAATCCATCGGGCATTGCATACGTCTTCTCTTTCATCACATTTATTCGCGTGATTCGTGCATCGAAGGCCACATCGTTGAGATTCACATCTATTTGGCCACCTTGAATGTCAGCACTGCTCTCCTCATGCGCATTGACTGACACATCTTGTGAGGGCTCAGCAGTTTGAGGGGACTCCAAGGCTTTCTGATCATTTTCTCTGCAAAATGACTGACCAACTGGTTCTGTGAGCTCACACGGGATTTGCTGTTCAAAGAGACAAGTGAGCTGATGGCTGTCTTGGTCATCTTCATCATCGTCGTCATCATTTCCTCTGCTTAGGAAACAATATCTAAAGGGGCCACGACACCTCCAGGTGCTGGTGTCCAGCTTCCGCAAGGGTAACGTTCGACACTGCTTGGAGTCCTTCTGACTGGTGACTGTGCCTGAGCACCTCTTACTGTCCTTCCTATCAGTGCTGGCATATACACAACTCTGGGAAAAGCTTTTTGACAGCTTTTTGCCCAGGGAGAGTTCCACACTTCTCCCTGATTTGGATTCGTCCCTTCGGGTGATGTCCAGGCATTTCAAGCTGTCTGCGGCTGCCTTCTTTTCAAACAGCATCTCAACACTTGCAGATGCTCCAATGATGCTGCTGCTGCGTCTCAGCACTTTCCTGTTATGCGGCATCCTGAGGCTTCCTCCTATCATGTCATATGGCCGTAAACTAACTGTTGCTCCACAAGCCTGATTTACTTTGGGAATGTCACAAGAGTCTTGATTTTGACTTGGCACCTTTGATTCTGATAGCATGGATGATAGCATGATGGAGTCAGCTAGAGGCTGTCTAGGAAAAGCTGTAGGCATGCCTCCTTGTCTTCCCTTCTCAGGCTCTGTGAAAGCTACACTAGGGGTAGTAGAAAAGCAGACAGAATAATTAAGCACCATCCTGACAATATTCAGAAACTGAGCTTTTAGATATCGTCAATAGTCAAGACTAATGGATTCCTGGTATCCCCCAGTGGTCTCCATTCCTCAAAATATTTCACAAAGAACTCATTGCTAGTTCGTGTCTTTTGTAGTTCACTAAGATGCCTCTTAAAATCTATCAACAAATTATATCTTATGAATAATTAATTGTTCATTCCACTACAGCAAACTTGTTTCTAAAAAAAGGAATAAAAAGTAACTCAGAAAACATCTTGTATCTTCCCCAATATATCAATTGCATATTATCTATTAACTAATTAGATAAATATTTTCAGATTAAAATACTTTCTTTAATTGTACCTGAGAGGGTATGGAAAGATGCATTCATCGTAATTTTGGTTTGGTTATGTGGGCATTTTTGGCAAAGAAATATAATTTTTCATTCTAGCTCCTAGTCTATTCCACTTTTGGGTTTTCATGCATTCACAGATTACTGCTACATGTAGGTTACAGTCCAGGAAGAGAGAAATATTTAAAACCCAACTGAAAGACTTTCAAATGCTGTCTCTGAAAAACATTTTTTTTTTTTGGTTTTTTGTTTGTTTTTTTTTTTTTTTTTGTAAGAGTAAGTTCATAAAATCTCTTGAAATTGGAACTTAAAAATACAGTAATGGTTCTATATGTAAATTATTCTTTAAGGAAACACCTACTGTCAGATGGTGAAGCGAATACATGCTTAATAAGGTAGTGACATTTTCTCATCCTTATATTTACAGCTTTTTTATTCATACTGGCAAGTTTTTGACAATCTGCTAAAAAAGCATCTAAGATATAATAAATGAATCACAGGTTTTTCTCTCCTATGTTAATATATGTTGTGAAGTCATTTTGTAATCTAAAAAGTATCCTGGAACTCAAGTGACAATGGATTTTGAGGAGGTTTTCAAGAGTAGAAGAGAGTGTCCCTCCCGAAAGTTTTAACTGTAATGAGAGGCTTTTTAAAAAATTGATCTTTGTAAGCAGCTCATAAGAATATCACAACATGTACAAGTAAGATGAACAAATACACTGAAGGTCTAATCCCACTGCCTGCTACAACTTGATGATGTAGTTTCAGGTAAAGATAATACAAATGTCTCACCTAGTCCTCAACATTAACGTGTAGCTTTAAAAACAAACATAAAAAACACTTTATTACTGCTGTACCTGTGGTTTCCTTTATCTTGGGGATCCGATGACATCCTTCTCTCAAAGTGCCAAACAGTGGTTCAGCATTAATTGCTGAATGCACAACAGGCACTGTCATTCTGTGACAAACGGCTTCAGGCTGCTGGTGCAGGTCCTTGTACGTCGTTCCGTGTTTTGGAAGAATGGCACCTCTTTCATCTGCTGGAATATAGGCAATGCCCTTCATCGATGGGTCAGAGATAATGTGCTTAACATCAGAGGTACAAAGAGGAGATTCAACGGGGGTAGCACACGTGCTACTCCCTGTGCTGCATCCTGCATCCACTGAAGAGCACTGAGAGCTTTGCAGTGAGAAATGGCCTTCACTTTGCAGTGATGACATGCGCTTAGCCAAGTGATATTCACAAAGTCTAGCCACACTCTGCTCAGCTTCTGGAAGCTTTGAAGGATGGTCATCTGCAGATAAATCAGTATCTTCTGCATCGTTTAGGTCTTTGGCTGAAGACACAGGAGTTATATCTGACAGAAAGTTTTCACCTTGGCTAAGTCCCAAGGTATCATCCTGATCCACCTCAGGATCCACTTCATCCTTGCAATCAGTTTCTGTTTTACCAAGGACAGGAACTCTAGGAAATGTCTTCCCGTTCACTGTTTCTGGGCTTGGCTTATCTGCTGCCCCATCATCATCAGCATACCATCTTTGGCGAAAGGCAGTTCTTTCCACATTAAAAGTGCTTAGACGTTGACTGTCTCTTGCTGAAAGAGTTCCAAATTTAGCTTTTAAATCTTCATCAGCCTCTGCTTTTTTAGTTCCCTGCGGCTTTTTCACAGTAGCATTGCCATCAGAGGATGCTTTTACTTCACTGTCTGTCATCTTATTTTTCCTTTTACTGGTGCAAGAATATACCAAGGATCCCATGTGCAATTTGCTAAAGTAATCAGTGACAGATTTTGTTTCCATGGTCTCTGGCTCCATTTCCATGTTATCTGAATGAAGAATCTGCTTTGAAGGCACAACTTTTGACTGTAGCTCTGCAGCCTGACGACCAGCCAAAGGCTGTGAGGGCTTCATGCCTGGCCCTCCAGCCTGATTTTTAGCAATGGTAAATTCAGTCTGCTCTTCCACAAGGGGTTGGTAGCCTTCACTTGTGGTCAAAAACATACGTGCAGTGTTTTCTGACTGTTTCTGTGCCACGGCTAGTTCAGAGCTTTCAGTCATTTCAGAGGAATTTGTTTCATTGCCAGAATCAGAAGATGACTCAGGACTATATGCTCGCAGGATAGCTACACCTGCAAGCCACAAAAAATAAAGAGTCAATTAAATGACAGCAGCTGAAGCACCTGGATAAGTGACAAGCAAAGGTTGTGTTAGAGACAAAAATATGCTTTGTGAGAATACTCTGACTTTATTGCACAGTTCCCGAGACAGGTAATTTAATAATGTGATGGTAGTTCCATTAACTATTATGGAATATGATGTATGGAAAATGATGGAAAAAAGAAAGGAAAACCAAAGAAAAAAAACAACCAACCCTCATGAAATGAAGTATTTCCAAAGCTAAATGGATGAGATGGAATGATTTTCAATGAATAAACGTAACTATGGTGAAAGAACCTGAATTGTCATTCGTCTGCTGTTCCTCTGAAGCAGCCAATGCTTCTAGTGCTTGAAGTGTAGAGACTACCGCATCATCTATCCCCTTCTCACACTTCCCCTCTGTATTAGTAGCGACAGCATCGATAAGCGACACTGGAATGTCATCACTGCCTAGATTATTGGCTTGCTCCTTGTTGTCTCTAGGCTGTGTTGCTTGATTCTGAGAGTCTTCCTCATCTGAACTGTCCCTGAAGCCAGGTGGAGGAGCAGCAATGGCCATGTTTAAGGTATGCAATAGGAAATCATCTTCATTATCATCACCTTCAGGAGGTGGAAGTGAAGTCAAATCAATAATGTCATCACTAGAGCCAGAAAGGCTGAGAAGAGCAGGCCTATTGATTTCTCCTACCATAATGTCTTCTTCACAGCTTACTTCATCTTCATCTTCAGCATCATCTGTGTTTTCTGCATAACAAATATCATGCAGCAAAGGCTCTTCTATCCCCTCCGCAGCTCCAAATATTTTACCATCATTTATAGTTGCGTAAACAGCATTTGTAGCAAACTGAATGCTTTCAGCATCTGGTGACAACTCCAGGCCTTTAATGTCATTGGCATTACTAATATAAATGGCTCTTTGTTTTTCTAATACTTCTGGACTTTCATCCAAAAGCCGTTCATAGCCAAGAGTCTGGGGATTGATACCATCCAAGTTGTGATCCCCAAATATAAAGGAAACTTTTGCTCCCCTGGGAGAATCCTGTGCTTTCTTGCTTGACTCCAGCCCTGAGAGTGACAGCAGTGAAGGCTGATTAAAATTTCTGCTTTCTTCTGCTTCAGTGGGGTCACTTTGCTTGGGCAGATGCTGATCAAATCCACCTGAATTATATGTATTTTCTATGTACAGATGTCTGTGTTCTTTTTGACATAATAGACTTTCAGAAACATCTACAGTCTTCTGCTTTGGATCAGCAAAGGACATTTGAGTCTCCTGATCTCCTTCAGCCAGGAAAGTGGTAGTTTTTGGTATACAGTTCCACTCAGAAGCAAGCAGATTATGCTTCCCTCTATTTTCATTTCCTATAGCATGGTGAAAAAAAAAATCAACATTATGAAAATGAAGAGCAAAGTCACATTATTTTTAAACAACTTGTTAATGCTGAGCAATAAATGCTATGAATAGGACAGCTGAGCCATCAAACACTTCAAAAGCACTTTCAAACTGACTTCTAAGTTAAATACTTGTTGATTTAATGACCTAAAGTTTAATTGGTACATTTGAACTTTAGCACAGAACTAAACCTCAGCCAGGTGCAAATGCTGTTCCAGAAAGAGTAACACAAATCCAAATCAGTCAAATTCTGGTTTCTTCGACATCATAGGTGTTCTTACAAAAGTTACATGGATATGAAATAATAACATTCACAGGGAGCATGCATCTGTTTCACCACAGTATGGAAGAAATTCATCACCTGATTTATATTACCATTAATGTGCTATAATAGGCTGAATATTAGAACATTATAAAGCTGAAATTATGTACTGTGGTGCTAGGACTGAGCCAGCAATCAGATCTCATTTGGCATAGACTTGTATTTATCTGGAGGTGCACTGACTTAAGCGGGCTTCAGTTTTATACATCGGACTGTACAATGAATACCTGTTTCTCGGCTCCCTGTATTTTTCTTGTTGGCCACATTGAATATTGAGCGCCTCGAGTCAACCAGCAGTCTGTAATACCCAGCTGTTAGGCAAGCAAGATTCATTGCATCTGATGACTCCATCAGTAGTGTAATAGGCTAAGAAGAATACAACCAAGTCATGGTCAAGGCTGTTCCTCCTCAATCTGTTTATCTGCTTACAATACTATTACATGAAAGCAAAAGGAATTACAGCACAAACACCACATCGAAAAATACACATAAGAACTTATTTTCCTCACTACCAATATCAAACAGCATCAAACATTTAGAAAAGACTGGAGGTGCAGCAAGATAGAAGTCCAACTAGATGTTCTAACAGCTGATTTGCTCTCTTTCTGAATGAAGCCAATCACTTTAAGATTCTTGCTCGACCTTGCTCCTGTATAGATACATTCTCACCAAAGCACAGTTTACTGTTACTCTGAAACTGACAAGGGCTAAGAACCTGGTTCATTAAGCACCAAGAGTCTTGCAGAGTCTTGCAGTAGTATGGGAATCTGCAACAACCTCCCGGAAAATGAGATGAGGTGCCCTAAGTACATGTAAAGAAGCAAGATACAGGAAGCAAACAGACTCAGGGAAAGTTTAGGTTCAGAAAGCTAAATCATTATTTAGATAATAATTGAATTATTATCTAAATAATTAGATAAAGTTATTATTACATAGCAGTGACAGTGAATATTACAGTGACAGCTTAAAAGATTTGTTTGTGGCCTGGCATTACTGAAAAGATGTGATGAAAAAATATGCAGATAAACAGAGACAAAAAGAATGGAGAAAGATCCCCAGAAGGGAAATGAGCAAAGAAAACAAATTCAAAGCATTCAGACAAAAAGTCAGACCTAACAAAAATGAGAGACCTCAGAGCTTTGAAAAGCTGTGGCTGCCATGCTAGCAAGCATCAAATTTGAGACATCAATATAAAACATATTTCCTTTAATTCTCTTTTCTTTTGCCACAATATATAAATTTATTTTCCTAAAACTTTTGTTCATGTCTCTGTAGCTTTTAACACCAAAAGCTGCTCCTCTCAAATTTATTTGAAGGTGGCTAGCCTCTACAACTCCTGGAGAGGGAATAAAAACGAAGCCCATACCAAGATATATAGACAGAAATTATACTGTAGACAACCCATCCTACCAGCCACAGTTTATAGTCACTCATAGCTGTGTGGATATTTGTGACAATTTATAATAATTTACCATGCAGAGCCCACTGTCACAAGACAGATGCAGGGACCTGCATAATTTATGGCAGGAATGTTACATACAACAAGGATGACTCTCCAACTTAATCAACCCCTTACTAGTTAAAAGACAACTGGTTCTGATGGAGGCTGTGGCCAAAACATAACTGATGATCATAGCTCACTACCGAACCCATGACAGGTCTGACAATTTTTTTAAATGCCTGTGCTATAGTATCTTAGGCCAAAATAGCCCAGGTGCCCTGAATATTGTATGAGCACTTTTCAGCAACAGGGTAAAAATGATGCTTTTATTTATTTTCTTTGAAGTTTTTTGTGCTACAGTTTGAGCTTCTTTCAATAAATGCTTCTTTTAAAGCACTCAGTCATGGCTATGAGAGTTAACTATAAATTATTAAACCTGAAAAGGACTTACAAACCTCTGTTCTTCCAGGTGACTACTAAAAAATAACACTTGAAATGCTAATCTCAAATTTTCTGCAGTGATGGACAGAAATGGATGATCTTCATAGAAATCTCAGATTGCTGAAAACAGTGCTGCGAACTATTGTTAATCTCTTAAACAGTCTTATGACAGCTAAACTATTACTGCCTGCTTCTGCCAATAGGTACATGCTTGACAATACATTAAAAAGAACCAAAAATAAAATAAAAATCCAAACTGTTTATTCATTTATTCATTATGAAAATATTGGCATATCCAGAATCTGCCTATATCAACTTGCTTCCTTAGGGTAAGTGAAGAGATGAAAGCATCAGCTGAGAACACCTACCTGTATGTGCTTGCATCTCCTCCACAGGACACAGTAACAACTCTTACCTGTGCCTCGCAGAGAGGCAAATTTTTGTTGAATTCCATCCAGAGCCTCCTAAATTTTATAACTGAAAAGCTAGTCTCCCTGGGTTTAAGATGATGTGTTGAAATTCAAGGAGACGGGATATATGTGGTTTGCAATAAGACAGTAACAGTATTATAATATAAAATTACATAACACCATGGTAATATGCAACACTATGGCATACAGTGCTGAATTTTACATACAAGCAGATGGGAAGGATTTAGTTTCTATACTACCTTCTCCGTACGCAAAAAGGTGATAACAGCTTTCTGATAAAAGGGCTATAAGTTTAGCACAGTAATGCACGTAAAGTAGCCTGAGATCCACAGATGTTCTCACTGCTAAGTAAGGTGAAAGAGATGCTGGGTTCACCAACCTCTACATTTCTCCTAAGTTACTGTAAAAGAGCATCAAAATTAATTTACAGAAAAGTTTTTTTTTTTTCATTAAATACAGGGAAACTCATCCAGGTCAATAAACCTAAAGCATTCAAAGCAAAAGCTTAGTAAAATATTTTTTGTATGTTTTTGTGTATAGCTGGGTAAACAAAAAGAACTGTTAGGCTCTATTCATTTTAATAGAATACTTAAGTATCAGGTATACTGAGGACTCTCCCTTCAATCTCTGATTATCCTGATTAATTCTCTAGACAATCTATGAAGCCTTTTACTTCAAAACCAAATAGAAACCACACCAGGAGGAACCAGGAAAATAACACATACAAAACTCTACTCATTATGCCACTAGATCCAACAGATGCAAAGTGTTAAGTGGAATTTAAGAAAAATTAAATTACTATAGGTAGATGAAGAGCATCTGTGAATATATGATGTAGGGCAAAGCACTGAACTGGAATTATGTGGGCTAAGAAAAATTTTTTCCTTTTTACAGCTTATTTCGCCGGTAACTGCTATGTGGTTACTTGCAGTGTGCTCTGCAGATGAAACACTGAATTACAGGGGACATTGATCTTATGAAGCTGGTGATTCTCTAATGGTAATAATATAGTCTGTTATTCTAAAAGGAGCTTCTAGGGGCTCAATGAGCTTCAAAAGAAGGTCAATTTCATCATAACCTCTTCTCACCAAGGAAATCAAGGAAGACAACAACAAAGTAAGTTGCCTGGGGTCAGCCAAGAGAAAAATCAGAACAGAATATGAGTGCTGCAAAGCATCAGTCTGGTACACCGTAGGCCTCTCAAATTCCCAAGTCATACTATACTTGCACTCTGAACAAAAAAGAAGTAAAAACACATCCTCCGAATATTATTGGCATGAAAATGTTCAGAACAGTATAGCTTCATCAAATACGCAAAGGCAAAAACATTATTTAAAGATGTTATACCAATATAAATCAACCACAAACTTACTTTTACATCTAAGACATGCAGCTCAACTCTAACATTGCTTTCGTCTTCTGTAAACATCTCAATCCTGTTCACGTGGCTGAAGTCTGCCAGGAGAGCAACCAGGTTTGTTTTGGTGTTTATCACATGACTGATTCCGTACCGTGGCCCTACTAACAGAGTCACTTCTGAACGTTTTTCTCCCTGCTTTAGCAAAAAAAGAAGAAATATAAAAGTAAAAAACATGATAGATACTGCATAGTGACAGAAATTGCCACCACCTTCTTTCATTTTCATGGAGCTACATTTGCATGCATTTCTACATTTAAGATGATTGAGCTTTTCTAAGAAGATATAATACACAAGAACATACTTGATTCATAATTAGAAACAAACAGTAAAGGAACCTGCTGCTGGATATTGATTACACTCTAATTTTCAGTTGGGTAGTTGGATGGACGAAAGGATGGATGTACCCTGCTTCTCATAAAAGAAAATCATAGCCATTAAGATTTTCCAGACTAATACTTTCAGTATACTATAGTTAACTGGATGGAGCTATTTGCCAAAAGGTGCTACCTATCTCTAAATCCCCAGCAAAATTGAAATTATAAGAGGAATGTTATTTTCAAGATGAAAAGAATAAAAAAAAATGTGATTTGGCTCAATTAACAATGATTTTTTAAGTGTATTAATACAGCCCAAACTTCTGAAGAAACTGATATGTTCCAGCTTCTGCAAAAAGGCATCTGGATTAAAAAAAAACCCAACACAAAACCCAAGAGAAGAGAGAGACTATTTCAAGAGAGATATTACCACTAAAGTTGCCTTGAAAACACGGCCTCCATATAACCGTAGATCACTGAGGAACTTTAGATAATGCACCTTGGCTTGAAGAGCAGATAGCTGAGGAAGGAGAAACAAGGGGTAAGAGACAGTGGCAGAAATAAACACATTACCAAATCCAGAGAGAAAAATGTATTTGTGTAGTCTAAGGAGATTGGACTGCAGTAACAGCTCTTCAGAGCCTGGAACTAAATCATTACATGCTTGAGTTTCAAATGAGGAGAGACAGTTTCATTCTTAAAATAAAGATCTTACTTGTTTAGTTAAAATGCACTGAGGACTTGGGTATGAGTGGATCAGAGCACTGCAAAAGCATTGTAACTGCTCCAACTAAGGGAAAATGTTAAACTACTCAGATTAAACATCTGTTCATTCAGGCATTTCAAGGCTAGACAGAAGTTTTCCATTCATAATAACCATTAGTTCTTAAACATTTATGTACCTATACAGGGAAAGATAACAAAGAATTTGCTAATTTGCTTTTGTCAGCTATGTGTATTACATTTTGCTAGGCACTTGTGGCATACAGCATATTATTCCGCCTCATTTCTGCATTTCTTATTTTTTAAAATAAACACTTCTCACTGTATTTAGTAGGGAATAAATCTGAAAGCTAAATACAGTACATCAATACATATGATCATATCATGCAAATACATGTCACAATTTATCTTTTTTTCTCCTCTGACCTTAAACTACCTACCTAAAAAGAAACAACTTGGAAATATTTCATGAGACAATGGGAAAAAGAAACAGTTCACTCAAATAGCCCAGACTCAAACCTTTTACCTCCCTGGTGTAAATCCTTGTATTGAGACTTTCAAAAGATAAGTTAAGACAAGCTCATCTCATTTGCTATTCTCATTTCAGCCACTAGATTTCAAATTCAAACTCTTTTTTTGATCTTGAACAGCATTTTAAGAGCCTCTATTCTAAAGTTTTTCTAGACGCCAAGGAGGAAATGGATCCAAAGCAGAGCAACTAGTGGTAATGCTTTCCTTTTCCTTTCACCAGATGTTGAGTTGGTGGAGAAATACACAGGAGTTGTGAAAAAAAGGAGAATCCCTTCATGTGAAGGAAGAGAAGACCCCAGAAAGAAATCAGTTCCTGCATTAGTACCTCCAAGTGAGACAGAAGATGATGGTGAGCTGAGATGCTTTGTTTCTGAGACCTACTTGCTAAAATAGCAGGTGCGTGCACATGTTTCCAGGGCTCAAATCAAAAAGAATAAAGAAAAACCAACAAAGCCTGCTTGCTGCAGGAAGGGACTATTCCAGACTCTTTTCTAATCAAAAGCTGATACTGTGTGCCACTGTCAACACCTGCAAGGCCTGCAGCAGTGATGGCTTCAAAAATAACTCCAAATATACACTACCAAAATAAGCAATTTGCATTATGTAGCTTTAGCTACAGCAGTACAGGAGACATGCAGTGCTTCAGTAGAAAAGGTGGCCTTTCTTCTTGACCATTGCAGGTCAAACACATAAAATTACATTAACAGTCATGATGTGATCTGAAACCTCCAAGCGGGATTTCTGCTGATCACAGTGAACCTTAGCTCAGGCACTAGGTTTTTTGGGGTTTTTCTGTTCAGAAACAAAGTGTCATGAAGCATTTTAAATCTCAACTAGTCACACTCAGGTTCTTTTTGTAGTCCATGGAGAGAAATAGGAATTTCTAGAACACAAGCCATTTGACTTATTTTTGGTTCCTAATGTGGGATGGGATGAATTGCTCCCTAGAAGTGCCTGTTTCTCTCAACTGACTACATAGAGACTAAATGACTTGAATAAAGAAATCTCATCATGGTGTCTAAAACCAGCCTCAGCTGTATGCATGTAGCAAAAGCATTTCTCAGAGATTGTCTTCTCCGTGTTTTTTCCAGCTGAAGTGAAAGCTTAATGCTAAGAAAAGCATTTTACAACAGCAAGGAGGGTCAGTTACTGTAAGGACCATCATCTATCCAGTCAGATTTTGGCCAGCAAAAAGTCTATATCTATAGCATTATGGAAAACAACCCTGAAAAACAGCATTTTTATCAGGCCCATAGGTTAATGTGGTTCACATGAGAGCATCAGAGAGAGAACAATAACTTTCCTAACAAGTCTGCCATTAATAGGAAGCACTAAATAAATTAAAGAATATGTATCCTTTGCATACATGAAGTATTAATAACCAGTTTTCTGGCATTCTCAAGATAAGAAGATAGTTTAGGTAGGGTATAATTAATTATTTTTAATTGTTCTTGAACATGTTGTACTGAGCACAAAAAGTTAAATCTCTGAAAATATAATGGCTAGGTGTTTCTCCGAAGGATTCACTTTAGATGTTTCCCATACATGCCACAGCTTCTAGTCTTTAAAACATATTCTCCATTAAGATGCAAATTTAATACCTTTTTACCCGGAGGAACCAGGTTTTGATTTGCTTTGACAAGGTGTGAAAGTGCTTTCTTTATGTTCTTTTCTTTCATGCTTTGCAGCACAGCAGATGGAATAAAAGTCTCTAATCCCCATTCTTTTCTGCAATAAAAGGCATATATTTAATTTCACATTCCTGTGATGATTATTTGTCTAAAGACTGGTGACGATGATGCCAAGTGAATGAACACACCGGAAAACAGAAGTAGAGTTAATCAAGTCCAGTTTAGTAAGAACATATTATTTTCTATATTCAAACTGTGTATTATTTATGAAAAATATTTTAAAATTATATATAATCTCTTCTGTCCATTCCATTTCTTCCCTTGTGCCATTCAGAGAAGAAGCTTTAAGTTTTTGTGTTTAAAGTCTATGCTGTGTTTTAAACACCACTTAATTACACAGGCAAGTACCATCATACAACTAGAATCATAGAAGATTTAACAACATAATGTCAGATTTGATTTTATTTTCTAGGCCTTTTTTAAAACATGCAAATAAGCCAACTGTTGTCTTTGTCACTTATATTTTGTAGGGATTTTTCCCCCTCAAAAACAACCAGTCCCTCCCATTTTACCAAATTTTCGTTTCTGCTTGAAGCACCCTTGTGATAGAAGACTCTTTACCTGTAAGTAATTATTTCTGCTGATTCACTCACAGGGTACAACATAACATGATTTTCAGTAAGGTGGATAAACTCGACAAGATTGAGCGTGCAACATTTGCTCTGATTACGCAAGTAAACCAAGTAACAAAAATAAAAGTTTGGTGGGTTGGGGTTTGTTTCTTTGGTTTGTTTGTTTGTTTGTTTGTTTTTAATCCAAGCAGATGTACACACAGTTGCTTTGTGGAAATTTGCTTTACTTTGTAATTACATATACATTTTGTCTAACATAAAACAGGGGCCTACCCTCCATATACTTCCATATTTAAGAAATATTACAAATGGAATCTAAGACCCTACAGTCATCTGAACCAAGAAATCATATGAATCTTACTATAAAATGGATTCAGGCCACATAAACTTAGATTTGATCATTAAATCATTGAAAGCAAATGAGCTAATCTTATTTACATTTACAGGCTATTTCATGCGCCTAAACAGATGACCAAATGGTAAATGGACTAAAAGATCCACACATCTCTTAACACACCTGAATCAATTCCAGCAATAAAAGTTGAACCTAAAATTGGTGAATGCATATAGACTCATTAAAGAAACAACCTTAAAGAATATGAGCTACTCCTAATATTTCACTGTCAAAGAACACACTGCATTCTCAACTTACTCTATATATTTGAGAGAGATTTTCTGAGTTTGCTTGGTGGTCACAGTTGCAATATACATTTGTAATGCAGCCAGCCGCAGGGCAATGTCATATTTCAGTTCTGGGCCAAATCTTTCCTGAACCACGTCGTTACAGCTCTGCCAAAGAACCAGTAGAGGGAGCATTAACTTAAAAAAACTTTTACTGTAATTAACATTGCATGAAGAGTAGCCCCAACCTCGGAAGCAGGACCATCCTGAAGGTTAAGACTGTTGCTCTGAGAGGTGTCAGATTCTCACCAGGATATGGGCACTTCTGAAGAACAGATACTCCTGCCAAGGAGCAGAAGGCGTAAGCATTTTGATTTAATCTCTCTTAATCCTTCCTGGGGAGAACAGTAATCCTCTTTCAGAAAGAGGGCTGGGAGGGTGTCAGTGTATCAGGACTCAGGATTCTACCTGGTGAGATACCCAGGAGAACCACATTGCTTGTACATCAGTTTTCTCATCCCTTTTACTGGAAGTTCCTTTTCAAACACCATTTCTGTCTGATATTGCAGTACCAGAAATAAGTATTAGCAATTAGTTCAGCCTCACTCTTTTCTAAAGCCAAATATATTTTGGAAAGATATCAAAGCATTACTATTTGGAAAGACTTACGAAGAAAAGGGACTTTGCAGATTATAAAGATTTGAACATTCCCCAATGCGTTCATTAGCTTTATGCAGTGGAAATAAAATCCAGGATTTACTTCAGCCACACTTTTCTATGTGAAGATATAAATCTATATATACATTGATTGTAACTATCTTTTTATTCTCCTTTACATTAACAATGGCCATGCTTTCACTTACCTGTACATAGAGATATTCAAAAGCAACTGGATCTCTTCTTAAAAGATCAATGGGGTCCTTTGGGACAAAACTAATCCTGAAAAGACATCTCATCTTATGCGAGCTTGGCCTCTGGGTCACCTAGGACAGTGCAATAATCATTAGAGCTTTGGCAACCCTGGTCGAGCAACACAGTCAGTAGTCTCAGGTAATGTGACCCTGCCCTAGAGCTACGAGGTAGCAAGAAAAATAATTCTATCCAACAAAGAGCTTTGCCACAGGCCCCTTCATAAGTTCATTACATAAGAACATCATATATATAATCTTATGGAAAAACTTTCAGAGTCATATAGGCATGACTGCCCAATACAACTCATCCTCAAAGCAACACAATTCACTCATTCAAAACCGGAGTGAAAGGACAGAGAAAACAGACCTTAATGAAAATCAGCCAAGTGAAACACAAACTGAGTTGTGCTTCAGCAGGACCAAAATAACCCATAAATAAGAAGGTCTAGAAGATTTCTAGGGAGAGGTCACATTTTACTGCTCAGAATGACTGATAATACAGGTGAAGCACAGCTTGGCACTTATTATTCTAACTTGCTCTCTCTTGCTTTAATCCACCAGGGAATTTGAGAGGAATCAGGTCTTTTTCCTGGGTTGTTCTTCTGGATTAAGAGATCTGCCCCACAACTTGTGACCAAGACAAATCTCTCCCAATACATTAAAAGTTTAAAAAGACTGCTTTGCCTGCTGGTCAGCAAAACTTTGTTAAGTATTTAAAACAGTAATCTGGGTATGTTAACAGGGGACCACCACACAGCTAATGAATAATCGGATGAAAGGGTAACAATTCAATAACACCACCGTAAGTCATGGTCAGCAGCAATATTATAATGAAAAATGAAAGTACTGCTGATTTTAGAGTAACTTCGAAGAAGATACCCTCAGAATTAATGTACTCAATTAGACTAATGCAATTTGAGAGTTAGCGTACTTTATAATCAACATATTTAATTGATAAAACTTAAAAATCTCCAATAAAATCTCTGTCTTGCCTTAAAAATTTCTAAAAGTGCATTTATCTCACATTGTCTCTGACCTTATTTCTAAGTATCCAGGCATACTCTGTATGTATAAATAAAAGCTACAGATGGGATTTTCAAAAGCTCACTGTGTTGGTTTATTCTGATCCTTCTGATTTCAGTGAGAATTTCACCAGTTACTTCAAAGAGAGATAGCTAGGCTGGGAGAGCTAGTATTGAGTACTCTGGATATTATCACTAGGTATATTCACAGGAAAAGAATGTTAATATGGCAAAGTCAAGAGCTTAAAGGTTAGAAAATGCTAGAAAGACTGTTAGCTGGTAAATGAAGCTCCTTCATACGTTACACAGACTTGTTATATGATCAAGGGAATCCTGCTGTTTAAATTTAAATTTTTTTCCCCATCTAAGAATCCATTGCTCTCTCTTTGGTGTTTTGTTTTTTTTTTTTTTTTGCCCCCCCCTTTTTTTTTTCTGTGTGTTTTTGGGGTTTTGCATTTTTTTTTTTTTTTTTCAGATTTAGGTGAAATTTAAAAACGCTAACGTTCTACTAAAACATAGAAATATCATGGAAAAATTTAGGATAAACAGTTTGGCAAAATGCAGTGCAGCTAAAATCAGGGTCTTCTGCTGGGAACCTTGAAGCAAGTTTACCTCTAGTCACGCCTCCCTGTTCTAAGGAAGAAGGAAGAAAGTCACACCACCATTTTGTGGGTCATGATTCATCATCACTGAAGTCATATAATGTATCACCGTATAAACAAGCCAAACTTGGCTTAATTGGGAGTATTACAACTTGACACACATCAGGATACACTCCTAATACACAGGAGTATTATCATCCAGATATACATCTACATAGTCAGATAGGAAGCAAAGATCAAAATAAGTTTTTTAAACAAATTTGGGCAGACTGTGGTTCTCAGAGTTGTTATGAAGGGTCTTCTAGCTGTTGAGAATGTTTACTAGCAGGGCAGCATACAATATGAAAACGGCTTGATAACTCTTTTCTAGCTTTCACTCTGATCTATTATAAACTTTTTAATGGCCAAATGAAGCAATGAAATATGATGCCTACATAATAGAAAAATAATTGTTTTTTGTGAGAACCTGATTCTTACAAATACATCTGAAAACCATTCTCATTTGGTAGGCTGCATCAAACTATATATCTCCCAGTTAACTCACTTGAGTAATGAAAAAGATGGATAATACACTGATCATCACATTTCATTAATATCTGCTTTCACATGTCATTACACAAACCTGAGTTAGAGTCTCCTGTTCATGTAGCAAAAGGAGTTTTGTTCCAGATCCTTCAATCCTCTGCTCCAGCATCAGGGAAAAATGTTCAATACATTTGATGGAAAGCTTTTCTTGGAGTGTTAAGATGACATCCTAATTAACAAAGGATTTATAAATGTGCTTAAATTTACGAAGTGCTTGGGACCCAGTTCTTTACTGCCATGCACCCTGCATGTACCCAGCACAGGGTGGAAGCCCAGATGTAAAAAAGGAAGACAGTCATGTTTTGTATGCTCTGCACAAGTACACAGGACATTATGCACATTCACCCAGCGAGAAATCAGTGACTTTATATTCGAACACCCATGAGATGGTACAAGATCTGCACTTGAGAAGTATATACATGGAATTGCTGTGTATGGACAACTTCGTGTGCAGTTTAACATGCAAATTATACTTGTGTAGCCTTAAATCATATCTCTCTGTCTCCTGAAATAAAACCTTTCCATCAGCAAAGGAGAGACAGCCTTGCCGCTAATCTCTTCACCTTCTGTTAGGGCAGGGCTACCAAGCAGTACAAACAAAATGTATACGTCTAACAAAAAAGACAAAAAAAAAAAAAAAAAAGAATGTCCTTTATTTGTTCTATGGCAAGGGCTTTTCTTGAAGTCCACTTCTTGCATTTTAAATGCTGACAGAAAAGTCGGTGATGATGATGACTGTGCAGAACAAAAGCTCTAAATTCAGGGACCACATTAATTTATGGTATAAACCGCATTTTCAGAGACCTTTCATTACATTTTTTTCACATTGGATTATGTTTAATAATAATTGATAATTTAAGAACAATTTTTTCTAAAATAACAGCTAAATGAACTTTCTCACAAAACCACCCAACCACTCCCCATGTTACTTTCATATAAAGTTTTGTAAATTAAATAAATGCAAAGACAATATAAACTGGAAAAGTATCTTTTGGTTTAGTGAATGTAGTAGGAAAATGAAATATATAATAACCCATCATTTAAAAATAGTTTCATATGATGCTGGTGAAAACATTGAAGCATTTCTACCCATCCAAAATATTTCTAGGTATACATAAGTATCCAGATGGATAGGACTTACTAAGAGATCATAACAAATAGTAATCCAAGCATTTTAACATAATTTAGGAAGATTGATTGATCAATTACAGTTTGTTTCTGGAAAATCAATACCAAATTGGTGGAAGGACGAAAAATATATGGAGGAGGATGGGAACAACAATGTACAACGTAAAGAATTTAAGACTAACGGATTGCAAGAAACCACTCTGAATAATGGAGGTTAATATAACAGTATTCTGACTAATGGCTTATGCATTGTTTACGCATTAAATCTACTTTTATTTATGCTCTATGCTCAAAGACAAGAGGCATAAAAGTGACATGAAAAGGCATAATTTTACATGTAAGTTTTTAAGAGAGGCCAATGATGGCACCATTTTCGGTTAGCTGCCATGTTTTTTGCTAGCCTATACTCTTGTTCAGCAACTCAGTCAGCCCTGGTGCTACCTCCCAGCAATAAGGAGAGCAAGGACTGCAGGTAAGGCACTGGTTGCAACCTTGTTGCTAAGTGGTGAGTTGTGGGACTGCTAGGGGTGGAAAAAAATCTGCATTTGCCTTGACTCAACTGCAGCACATCTATTTCACCTCAGTTTAAGGAAAGCACATCTTCCCACACCTGCCCATCCCCAGTGAGGAATATACCCACACAGACATGCAAGAATATGTAATATACAGCTTTGCAGGCTACAGGATATATAACTGCCTGAATTAGATGCAAAAGAAATTAATCCCACAAATGGTCAGAGTGACTAAGGTCAAAGCAGGCTTCCACCATCAATACAGCTAGTTTGCTGAGCCACATGGGAATCTGTGCAAATGACTTCAAAGATACATGGTCTTACAGCGCCTAACACACCCATGACAGAACCACTGAAAACTAAAGTAATGTAATGGCCACTGACTGCCCGTCGGAGGCAAAGTGTCCTGGAACAGGTTGGTTGTTTTTATGATCATTTAAGAAAATAGTGGAAAGTGAGATTATTGGCCTAAGAAGGGTGTGGAGACATCACTATCCACATGAATCATGTCTCCTGTTTCTTCACCCAACCAAATCATCAAATGGACTTCAGGAATTCAGTATCCCATGGCTGTAGAATGGAGGTCTGTATCCATTACCTGCACTCTACTTATGCCTAAGCCATATATATTAATTATAAACAGATATTGCAGCCCATTTTTAAATGTAAATTCAATATCTGTTTTGCCTTGAGACTGAAATAAATTTCCTCTTGTTTAATGTACTAAATCACCCTCCTTGCTATTCTAACCGATTGAGCATACTGCTGAACCACAGTGAGCACAAAATCAGCCTTTCTTCAAATAGTTTAAGCTTTACAATCCCCGAAAATGAGCAATAGCTGGCAGTCCAGCTTAAAACTGCATCCCTAGCCTTCACTGATCATTCCCACCCACGCACCTCTCTCATCTCAGTGTCCCAAGCATGCATGCTAGTGGGCAGTGAACTTGATTTGATAACCAATCTTTGTCAAAAATAGCTTATCCAAACAAAAATGCTTGAGAGACTAGCAGCATGCCCAACAGCACTGCTTGTGCTTGTTAATGCTCCAAGACACATACAGACACCAATAAGGTCTCTAGTTTAGGAACCTACAAAGAATAACACCACAGACACTCCCTAGCAACCTCAGTTGTGTGCCAGGCCTTAGTCTCTTTATTTCTGTATGTGAAATGTGTTATGGAAAGCACAAAGGGCATTACACTGAGACTAGCAATTTATCACCAGCATAACCCTGTAATATCCCACCCAAGTTCACTGGATGACAAGCCAGATGATATTCAATTAACAACCAACATCTCAATCTTCTTAGTTCCTGACTTTTGCTGACAAATCATGCTAGTACTTGGCAGCATATCAAAACAATAGAACCACGCAATTTTAACTGCATTCCAAGCACATTAAAATGATCACTTCTACTTCTTCGTTGACAATACAATATGTTTTTTAGGAGCAGAGAAATGGACCAAACCCTCATTATTTCTGAACTATGAGTCCAGCCCCATGAACACACTAATAATTTTGTTCTTAAAGGATTCCAAGTAAATTATAATTACTGAGGGTCTTGAGAAGAGTTAACTGGCATTCTTGCCATTTCACACCAAGGTATATCTAGCCTACCTTTATGGAAGTGCTGCAGTCAAAACGGAAAGATTTGGTTTGTCCATTTTCAAGATACACCTTCAGAACATTTGGCATGAAAAGAAGTGAATTGTCCTTAACTGTTTCCTGCCAAACAAATCAGTGAATCAGATTACAACACATAACAAGTGAAATCTAAATGTTGTTCTACAAAAAATGACATCATTCAGATGGATAGGTAACAACTGAAAAGGTGTTTGTTGGCTCAAACTGAAAAAAGAATTAGCACTGCCCTGCAAGTGTCTACCGATGCTCATTACAGCTGCACTCTATAGGTCTCTTTCCTGGAAAAAATATAGCTATTCACATGCATTTTATGTCTGGCTTGGAGTATTTTCTTTCCCTAAGTTCTAGCTCACTGACAATAAATGCTACCTCTAAAGCATTTAAAATAAAACAGAAAAACAGATTACTGCTTCTCTGAATATTGTGAGCAATTTAGTGTCATCAATCTACAAAACAGGAACTGCAGATCCATTATTAAGAATTACAAACAAGATATTTTACATTCTCTTTACAGCTGGATATTAAATGCTAATATCTGTCATCATTTAAGAAAAGTAATATATTACACTGCTACTTAATTGTGACAACTCGTAACAAGGATAGCAAAACAAATCAGTAAAAGGAAGGAAAATAAAGCTTCCTTGCTTGTTTTCTTTGTTGGGTTTTTTTGGTTGTTTTGTTTTGTTTTTAAAGCAGAAATTGCTCTATTGCTTTTAACAAAATGCAGCATCAATTTATGCTTTGAAGAGAGTTGGATAAAGACATAGGTGTGGAACGGTGTTCTGGCACATCATGAAAATGAGCCAGGAGTTCATGTTTAAGGAGAAGTTAATGTTTAAGGAGGAGTTCAGTGCCTCTCAGAGGAAGGCTGACTTTGCCTGAGGGCTGGAAACAAGTTCAAATAGATAAAAACAAATTTTAAATAGGTATGTAAGGTAATGTTAGCCTGTTTTCCTGACATGCTACTTCTCTTGAGTTTATGGGTTTTCCCACTGCAAAATTACTCTAAAAAAAAAAAAACCCCAAGCAAGCGCTACCGAGACTATAAAGACAGACATGTATGTGCTATCACCACAAAATGCATTCACTAGCATTTTAATTTTATTTTAAGAAGGGACAATTTTTTTCACAATATTATGGGCTCAGTGGACTTTAAAAATACATCTCATGGAAAATTCTGAAACAGAAAACTCTCTCTCTTCGCAAGCCTACCCTCGCTTTACAGTCTTGAGGTGTACCTTTAGATGAAATGCTCAGTCTTTTCTGAGTTTAAATAGTCAAATACTCACCGACACCTGGCCATTGATAATTACTTCTTCTGAGAAGCGCACTTTGACAGGATTGGACTTCAATCTTGCCTTTTTTGCAGCACTAATAAAAGCTGATTTAGGAGACTGGAAGGAAAAATGATGACAAAATATATCACATACTTTCAAGTTCAAACCTTTCTTTCCTTTTTCAGTTATTTCCTGTTTCTCACACACTGGCAGCTCCATGTATGCAGCAGCACTGCATACTGAAGAATGGAAATACAGTCAAACCATTATGCTTCCCAAGAAAATACATATGTATGTAAATCATGCCTATATGTATATATATGTATATATGTATATGTAAAATCAGTGGGCTTCTTCAGCGCAGGTTTTGGTCCATTGTTTTGGTATAATGTGACTTAACATCTTCAGAATCATTTTCTAACTCCCGAGAAGTGGCCTTACCAGTTTTGGATACTGAAAAGACTAATGAATGTTGTTTTGCCACTGAGAAATAAGTACAGACATCAGTTATGATGATCCAGGAATAATTTCCTATTAGCAATGCGGCATGACAGCTTGTAAACACAGAAACTCTCGTCAGCATCACTCAAATTTTGACTCAACTAACAATCTGCAGGAGTGATGGAGTAGTCCAAAGCCATGTGCTCTTGTCATTTCTGAAACTGCCTTAAAGGTTTGGTGCGTTTTTTTTTGTGATGAAGAAGCCTTTTTCTAGTAACTAGCAGGAAGAAGTCTCTAGCTTATTTCTGTATGCCACTGATTTATTATCACATCGAAAACATGGCAACTGTTACCATAGGCTCAGTATCAACCAAGTGAACAAGGCATGAAAGATGCCACATTCTCCCAGGAAATATCAGAGCCATCCGATAATTCCTGGAGCACAAAATAGAACCAAGAAATAAAAATAAATGCTTCTTCACTTTTACAGTTCATTCTTTCTTACCTCTTCTCTAGCAGGTATGACCATGCATCGTTTTAATCAGTAAGTGACAGAAAAGTCAATACCATGATCAAACCAAACTCAGCTTCCAAAGCCAGTGCTGAAAAATGCAGATTTGAAAGAACCACCGAAAAGAAAGAAAAAATGTTAAAAAAAAAAAAAAAAAGTTGATGTCTCAGGATGGGGGACCCAAAATGCTTCTTCAGCAAGAAGGGACAACATGGAAACACTGATGAAGCATGCTTACATATAGTACTCTAGAGATGAATGCCTTGAAAGGCACAGTATACCATACTAGTACGATTAATATAACAATTCTACACATTCCTTTTCAAATATCCCTCCTCTCTACATAGTCATTTTCTGCAGTGTGTAAGGGGGATAGTCAGTATGGCATCCAAATAATGTGATCTTGCAACTTGTTGATTCCCACTGCCACAGGGCAGCACAGCTATAGCAGTAGGCTACTGCCTCTCCCTTGCAAGGAGAAAGGGGAAAAGGGTGGCTTTCACTAACTCTTCTTGCTGGAAGAGGCTTTTTACAGTTCGCTCCTATTCCATGATTGCCAAAGAGTCACCAGTCTGGCCTCTCTTTACAGGCAGACTGCCAAATATTTTTCCAGACTCTGGCAAGGTTCTTCCCATACAGCAAATCTGGCAAACTGCTGCATAGCTCTGTTGAGCTCTAAAACCTCTCTCCAACCTCTCTCTTTTCCTTTCTATGGCCTCAATAGTCACCTGCAGGGGGCATAAACACTTAAATGACGTTATTGCAAAAACGTGATGGCAGAGCCCAGCACAATTGAATGATTTGAACGTACATGAGTTCCCAAGAATCCCACCGGGACATGGGGTTTAATGTACACATTGCATAGCCAAGGAAGCACACCATGATCTGCCACAAAACACGGGGCTTCCCTCCCTTCCCATGTCTGCTGTGGCAACGTGGTTAGAACTCTGACTGTAGATGAGCCTGGAAGCAGACTGCATTCTAAAAAGCTTCAAACTATGAAGCAGGGGTGTAAGAAAAACTGGAACAGCTGTGCCAGGTATTTGGGGGAACATTCTCTACTGGTTAAACATTTGAGTAGTGGCACAGCTTTTACATTTAACTGCACAGTGTCATTGCTCCTACCTCTGCATCAACTTGGCACTTGGTATTTTCTCATTAAGAAAGGAAGTGTTTCAAAAGAGTGTGGAAAATACCTAGGAAAAACAGTTGGGTTTGAATGTTTAAACTTGCTTTTCTAACAAAGCATCATCAAGATGACGTGCTGCTCTATTCTATTTTAACATCTTCAGGTTTGTAGGCGAAAAATGCTAGCAATTAATGATCCTTAGCGTGCCAGCTTCATTTGTTTCTGGTACTCTGTCTTTTAGCCAAATGGAAGCCTCAGTTACCTTAAGCAAGACATGTTTACACTGATGTAAAACATTTTTCACTGCAAGTACAGTAATTACATCGTCACAGATAAAACCAGCTTAATTAGAGTGACTGCTGCAAAATGAGGGGACACACTTTAAAAAGCAGTAGAATTATTTCAAAAAATCACAAACTTCACACTGTGTGACCTAAGCACTGTTTCCTGCTAAAAGTTCAAATTTATGAGGATCTTAAGTAATATTTACTTGTTTACAGAGAATTCAGTTAATATTCAGCTGATCATTTCAACACTACTGGGAGAAATTGCTAACAAGAGAAATTAAGTATTGCATAGATGTTCGCTTGGTGGAAATGGTAGTGAAGACTGAGATTCTCCTTTGAACCCTACTTACTAGGGACTGCAGTCAATGGGCATCCCATAAACAGGGTCAAAACATGAGAAATGCTGTATTTTTCTCATTTTCTGGACTTTTCAAGATTAGATCCCACTTTCGTCAGCAGCATTACAGCAGGTCATTTTTTGATAGATCTTAGAAACAATATCCTACATTTTGACAGAAAGGGGCAAAAGCCCCTTTGAATGCTCTTGTTGGTAGAGGTGCTGCAGCAAGAAAACCTTTACTCATGCTCAAGAAAAAGAAGGACTCAGCATTTAGAAGAACATCAGTGTAGTACTGAGCTACTATAAAGAAATTGAACAAGACAGCAGTATGGCACAATCATAGGGTGAAAAGAAAACCTACTCTGTGACAATAAGTGCAAAAATCAGACAAATATAACACAGTTCTAAATAGTCACAGATCGTATATAAGCAATCAATTTTAAGCTGTTACTTAAAATCAGTCATCAGCTTAATATGAAACATTATGTTAGGAAGTAAGGAAAATGCATGAATGAAAAAATGTGTTCACTTTTTGGTCCACCCCTGAAGGCAATTATATGAGACAAAATTTAGCAAGCAAATAAAACATGAATCAGAGGAAGAACTAAATTCATTAAGTGTTAATAGTACATAATGCCCAAAGGCAAACTAAATGCTGCCATTCATAGGTGTGAGAGAGGTTGAAACAGCTACACTGGCTCACAAGAGCATTGTAGAAGGGCAAGTAGGGACACAGAAGAAATAATATGGAGAAGTTTTACTGTGCAGTAATTTGTAATAACCATGGGGCACTGACAGGTCATCATCGGGAGTACTTCTTTGTTAAATTCTTGGCACTAATTCAATTACTGAAATATCAGTCAGATTTGAGTTCTCTCTTAAAAGTTAGTGACCTATCATAGACAATTATATTTTACTATTTGCATTATTTATATTTTACTATTTTTAGATGGTTACCACAGTCTGATGATTGGTTCCATATGTGCATAGCATGTACCCATAAGATGGGGAATAGCAAAACCTTACTTTAATGTAGGCACTGAGAAAATCCAATCCACTTCAACTATAGTCAATGACAGCCTGGTTTACTGTGGTTGCCCCAAAACCACAAATGAAACCACAGGTCAGCTTCAGACACTATGGAACATGCAGACATTGCAGCTCATCTTGTGACTAGATGGTCCTGGGCTACCTATCTCTGTTTATTAAATGTGGAGGTCCTCCATAAAACCCCCTCCACTAGCCTTTTGGGATTCTGCTTCTCCAAAGTTCAGGCCTTTACATTCATGGATTACTCCTTTACATTCATGATTACCTCTCATACAGAGGTTACTGCTCTTAATCCAGTGCAGAAAAGTACAAGAGATCAGACATGCCATATAACTACTAGCCCTACAGCTCTGTAAGGACGAGGACCTTTGGGAATCTTCACTCCATACAAACCCAGGCTAGTAGTATCATGAAGCACTATACGAATGATAGTGTACCTGAGAAGGGATAAAGGGCTAATGAAGGGGGAAAAGAGACCTAATGGCCCCTGAGGAAGAGGGGTGGAAAGGGAGAACTACAAGGAGAAAATGGTGGACAGGGTGAAAGGCAGAGGGGCTCTTCTCCACTTTACCAAAACAATTAACATGGAAGTTCATGCTGAATTTTCCCACAGTATTTCTGTCGAAAAATGCATACAGCCCTCTTAGGCCTTCAGGAAGAAAGCTCAGGAGCAGCAGTGCTCACTGGGGTTTCCACCACACACAAATTGAAGAAGAAAGGATGCACAGCACAGGTCTGACATGAGAAGAGTCTGCTTCAAACAGCAAAGATGTGTTGAACAGTGGCCATGGACAAGCCAGCACTTTCAGGAGGCAATCCAGTGATGGCAAGTTTGTCACTAATCACACCACGATCATATCCTGTGTATGATTAAAGCTATGTATAGAACTGAGCATGCCAAAAAGCTGATGTGGAAGTTACACAGTGGAAAAGGTCCTCAGGATGACTGCAAAAAATATACACATTCAAAGAAAAAAGCGGCAATTTCTACACAAACTTCAGAACTTCAAGCAATCAAAAATAATCTGGCTCAAAATGCTCAAGTCTGACTTACAAATAATTTCTTAAACTACATGTTGGTAGTCTTTTACAGTTTAGATTTTGAAGTTTTTGCGACAGCTCTCTTTCTTTTGTATATCCTTGTTTGCAATCACAAGTCTAGATATGGTAGTTGCTGCTATTACATGACTCCAGAAGGTAACGCAGCATGAAAAATACTGTGAGACTCGCAATAAGATTGTTGCCACAATCATAGAATCAGAGAATTATAGAACCATTGAATAGTTAAGGCTGGAAAGGACCTCAAGATCATCTAGTTCCAAGCCCCATGCCATGGGCAGGGACACCTCACACTCAACCATGTCACCCAAGGCTCTGTCCAACCCAGCCTTGAACACCGCCAGCAATGGAGCATTCACAGCTTCCCTGGGCAACACATTCCAGGGCCTCACCACCCTTACAGTAAAGAATTTCTTCCTCATATCCAATCTAAACTTACCCTGTTTGAGTTTGAACCCGTTACCCCTTGTACTATCACTACAGTCCCTAATGAAGAGTCCCTCCCCAGCATCCCTATAGGCCCCCTTCAGATATTGGAAGGCTGCTATGAGGTCTCCACACAGCCTTCTCTTCTACAGGCTGACCAGCCCCAACTTTCTCAGACTGTCTTCATACAGGAGGTGCTCCAGTCCCCTGATCATCCTCGTGGCCCTCCTTTGGACATATTCCAACAGTTCCATGTCCTTTTTATGTTGAGGACACCAGAACTGCACACAATACTCCAAGTGAGGTCTCACAAGAGCAGAGTAGAGGGGCAGGATCATCTCCCTTGACCTGCTGGTCATGCCCCTTTTGATGCAGCCCAGGATACGGCTGGCTTTCTGGGCTGCAAGCACACACTGAAGCCGGCTCATGTTCATTTTTTCATCGAAAATCATTACAATCCATAAATAATTGTTATTTATTGTAGTTTTTCTGCAAACATTTTGTCTCAGACATATAACTCTTATAACAAGAAACATCTCTTTCAAAACAGAAAAAGATCTTATCCTTTTCCCATTGGAGAACTTATGCACAGCTAAATTGACATAGATCTCAGTTAGGTCTGGACTACATCCAAGGAGCTTAATAGATTAATTACAAAAGCAACCTATCAAATGATCTCTACACATAAAATCTGAACAGATATAAAACCAAGCAAGTTATTTGATTCGAGTAATGCTTAAAACTTAATAAGGTACTAATCAGAATAATAGTTATTTACAAAACAAAATAGTCAGAAATTATAATCAAATGCTCTATTTCCAGAAATCAAAACTCTGAACTGCTTGAACGACTCTAGCTGTTCAGTGACTTCCTTATGAGCAGTGGTGATATGAACCTGGCAGAGATTTGTAGATTGATAGAAAGAAAAAGATAGCCTAATGCTTTGGTTTGGTCCTAAGTAAAATTAAATTTCAATGAGTTTAAGCATTAAACAAAACTGAATGCACTTAAGCAAAACTGATTCACAAAGCTTTCAAGTACTACTAAATTAACTACAGAGTACTATAAATTTAGATTATGTCTGCTTTCACCTGCACTCATAAAGCATGGTTACTTGAAAGCTTGAAAACAAAGCACACTCTAAATAGCCCAAATAAAAACAAGTAAGAAACAACACTCTTGTAATCCATCTTGGCAGATACTTTTCATGCAACGACAGAACAAAAGGGGTTCACCATCAAGAAAAGGGATCAATGAAATATTTGTAAAGATGCATTTCTGCCAAGAATGGGGAAGAATTTCATTCTGTTTAAAATCTCTTACTTTTCCATTGTCTGGTTTCTACTTCATCTTCCCAGTTTTATTGGCAAAACAGTAACAGGAAAAATGGAGGAGGCAAAATTAAAGGAGAGAGCACATGTGCATCATAATCTTTGAAGAGATAAACATTGTTTCCAAAGCATAAGACAAAATGTATTTGCCAGAAGACCAGGACAGATACACAGCTGATGTGCAGCAACACCCAGGATGGCTGAGCTGAGTGGGATGTCACCTAACAGGCTCAGGCACTACTGACAGTAACATTATGGCAGTATGAGGCCCTGCATGGGCCAGATGCACAAGGCAACTCAGAGAGCCCAGGAAACTTCACAGCCTAGGGTCTGCATAAACTGAGGAACCCTACAATGCTTCAGGGCTCCAACTTGACAGCACACCCTGGCAGCATCCCAGCTGCTTCCCATCCCTATATACGCCTTCACTTCCACTGCGGGAAAACTTAGGCTTGAAAGTGATAAGTGAACGATGCCACGAATCTGCAAGACCCTGGTCTGGATAGATAGGGAGGGACAATAACAGTGCACAAACCAGAGGAGATCTACAGGGTGCAACAGTCTTGAAGTTGAGGCTAACCCAACTAAGCTCATCCCTGACTTCAGAATAAAAATGGCTAAATTAAATCTAGCACTCATATGCATACATCAATCATATCTTTTGGCTGCTCTGTGGACATTCCTGGGGGAGACAATCTTCATGCCTAAGGGGAGATAAAATGTCCATCACGCTCAAAGTAGAGCAGGGGTCTCTGGCCAACATGCCAGAATGGGGCAACACAAGTACACATATAATAAACACATTAGCCCAAATGGCTGACATGACAGCAGTGTTTCATTGCCATTCCTAGCTCAGTAGCATGTAGAGGAACGTCAGTTTTGGTACAAGGTTTTGCTTCTACATAATGAGAGGAGCAGTTTCTGCCTTGTCAGCCAACAAACAGGGCTTGGGCCCAAAGAGTTGAGAAGACACCAGGTTATGACTTTCCTTCTTCTCCAGGTCAAAGGCTGAAGGAGGACCACACCTGTGCTGTAAGGTCTCCCACTGAATATGGAGAACACAGTTCATCTGGGTTTCAGTTTCCCTTACATTCAGTACATACAGGCTTGCTCTTATGCTAGCAGTACAGCGAACAACACAGACAGGTAGTGCAACACTCTACTGTACACTTTCAAGGGCTACACATACCTGTGCTAATGCATGTGCCCTTCCTTTACCTGACATTTAAAGAATGAAGCCTGTCAATAGCTGCAATAAGGCAACCAGCATAAAAAAGGCAAGCGCATTAGAATTTCTTTTCCTAGATATTATATATATTCTCTGTGATCAAAACCACTGCCTGTAATCCAGCAAGCTTTAAAGGCAGTTAGGTTTCTTTGCTTTGTCAGACAATGCCTGCATTTTCATTTAAGGTGGTTGATCAGATACCAGCTCACCTTCTTGCCAGTGGTCTTAATGCAGGATGGCAGCTTCTGCCTGATTTTGCTGCAGAATGTGTGCTTTTCCCTCATGATTCAGTTGCTGTGCTTTTAGAAAGGGTACAGAACCAGCAAAACTACATGGTCACCTCTAAACTAGGCAGAAAGGCTAAGCCACACAGCACTGGCCAAGTTGCATTTGCAAGATGTGTATTTTGGCAGCTTCATCAGGTAGACATATTTTCACATTTTTGTGTCAAATCCATCTCACTTCATATTCTTGGATGAAGAGGATGCAATTATCCGTTGTTAATCAAAACTATTGTGTATCAGGCTAACCAACAGGTTGCTGAATGGACCCGTTGAATCTGAAATCACTTCTGATGCATGGCTGAGGCCCCTTAGCAGCCTGCAAGGTACGTATGATTGTGAATGGATGTACAGGAAGAGGGAGAGGTGCTTCCTCCCCCAGCTTGACTTGCCTCCTTTTTCATGGGAGATGAGTTCAGGAACCCACTCCCACATACCACTGGGCGAGGTGCAAAGGCATGTCACATCAGCCAGCTCTGAGATGAGCTGCAAATCTCCCAGTCCCTTCATGCCTGCCTGCATCTTCTCTCTCCTCACCTCCACACACCCTGCACTACAGATGCAGATAGAGCTCTCTTTTGCCTAAGGTACAGCTGATTTGATATGGCACATAACTCTGTGGGACTGAGGCAGAATCAAGAAAAAAACAGGAGCTGCAACAGGTCAGAAATTGAAGCAGAACTGAGAGTCCTGCTCTACCAATCTTCCAGGTATGAGTTTAAAGATATGGTTATTACTTAACTTGCTAATGCAGTTTTTGAGCACAGGACACCATAATGCAGTCTTAACCATCACCTTTAAGAGGCACAGCCCTTATCTCACTTATTTCTTTTTATTGCACAGATAATGTAGAGACACAGACAGAATATAAGCAGGAAAGAAAAAAAGCTGCTATGTTGCTAGGAAACAAGGTCAGAAAACACGGACGATACTTACAGGGTAAGGTTGAACAACAGTAAGGAGAATTGATTCTTTGCAGCTTCTATAAAAAGAAGAAAAAAAAAGTAAAATCAAGTAAAAAATCATACTTTTATTCACTACAGATAACCTGCTTTTCTTTTCCATGGAGAAAACTACAGTAATGCAGAAAAATGTTTATTACATTGACATAGCAGAGAATTGCAGAGATAATAATATGCCAAAATAGCAATGAATATTAAAAACCAAGTTTTTCCCATTCTGAAACACTGAATTGACTTAACTTTACAATTCATATTATGAAATATTTGCTTCATTAGTGAGAATGCTATGCGGAGATAATGGTTTTCTCCAGCAGGAATGGAATAACATTTGATTAATCCTATCAGTTCAGCATCTATAGAGTACAAACTTCTTTTACCTACTTTACAAATGCAAGTCAAACTTCATACCATTCAGCTTTTGTACATTTAATGCCAAATTTATATCAAGATAGCAGTGCTTTCAAAATGAAAATGACGACAAAATTTAACCCCCATTTCTTCTCTAGCACACTTTAATAAAAGTTTAATATTTGGTGAACACCCCCATGAGAATTTTTGCTTTTACAAGACAGCTAATGAAAGATTTTTCTTCAAAATTGAACAGCTTTTCTTTAGGATGAAACTAGTAAATGGAAAACCTATAAGCAGCTCTAAAAAACCCCAACTGATATACAGGATAAGGAGAAAAAAGGTATTAGGAATCTTGATATGATCAAGTTGCCTAGACAAATAACAAATGTATATTATTTTGATCAGACTTCAGCCAGCCCCTTCCTAATTCTAGGCAGATTATTCTGGGAAGCTTTTTCACATTATAACTCATATATTATATCTGTACCACAACTGAAGTGTGAAAACGCTAAATCAGAATTAATGCAATTTTAACTGCACCTTAGGGAAGCTACTGAAAAATAACATTAAATCATATAATCCTTACGGAAAAGGGAAATATAACCCCCATTTTCAAGAAGGGGAAAATGGATGAGCCAGGGAATTACAGACCAGTCAGTCTCACCTCTGTGCCTGGCAAAATCTTGGAGCGGATTCTCCTGGAAGGCATGCTAAGGCACATGAAAACCAACAAGGTGCTTGGTGACAGCCAGCATGGCTTCACTAAGGGGAAATCCTGCCTGACCAATCTGGTGGCCTTCTATGAAGGGGCTACGGAACTGATGGACAGGGGTAGAGCGGTTGATGTCATCTACCTGGACTTGTTCAAAGCATTTGACACTGTCTCACATGACATCCTTCTCTCTAAGTTGGAGAGACATCAATTTGATAGGTGGACCACTCGGTGGAGAAAGAACTGGCTGGATGGCCGCACGCAAAGAGTAGTGCTCAGTGGCTCAGTGTCCAGCTGGAGACCAGTAATGAGTGGTGTCCCTCAGGGATGGGTGTTGGGACCGGTCTTGTTCAACATCTTTGTCGGTGACATGGACAGTGGGATTGAGTGCGCCCTCAGCAAGTTTGCCGATGACACCAAGCTGTGTGGTTCGGTTGATACATTGGAGGGAAGGAATGCCATCCAGAGGGACCTTGACACGCTTATGAGGTGGGCTGATGCCAACCTAATGAAGTTTAACCATGACAAGTGCAAAGTCCTCCACCTGGGTCGGAGCAATGCCAGGCACAGCTACAGGTTGGGCGGGGAGGAGATTCAGAGCAGCCCTGAGGAGAAGGACTTGGGGGTGTGGGTTGACGAAAAAATGAACATGAACCGGCAGTGTGCGCTTGCAGCCCAGAAGGCCAACTGTATTCTGGGCTGCATCAAAAGGAGTGTGACCAGCAGGTCGACAGAGGTGCTCCTGCCCCTTTACTCTGCTCTCGTGAGACCTCACTTGGAGTATTGTGTGCAGTTCTGGTGTCCTCAACATAAAAAGGACATGGAACTGTTAGAACAAGTGCAGAGGAGGGCCACGAAGATGATCAGGGGACTGGAGCACCTCCTGTATGAAGACAGTCTGAGAAAATTGGGGCTGTTCAGCCTGGAGAAGAGAAGGCTGCGTGGAGACCTCATAGCAGCCTTCCAATACCTGAAGGGGGCCTATAGGGATGCTGGGGAGGGACTCTTCATTAGGGACTGTGGTGAGAGGACAAGGGGTAATGGGTTTAAACTTAAACAGGGGAAGTTTAGATTGGATCTGAGGAAGAAATTCTTTACTGTGAGGGTGGTGGGGCCCTGGAATGGGTTGCCCAGGGAAGTTGTGAATGCTTCATCCCTGGCGGCGTTCAAGGTGGGGTTGGACATAGCCTTGGATGGCATGGTTTAGTGGGAGGTGTCCCTGCCCATGGCAGGAGGGTTGGAACTCGATGATCTTGAGGTCCTTTCCAACCCTTACTATTCTATGATTCTATGATTCTATGATTTTGACTACTGGTGGACAGTTTGGGGTGGTGGTTAACTGGGGAAACCTAAGGCTAAAGTAGTAGAAGAAGAAAGAAAAGCCAGAGTCAATATCTCTTACTACATCATTGGTCAGATGGCTGCTAAGGGCAATATTAGCTAAGAAAAGGCCAGTTGCCATTTTGTTGAGATGGAGTTGATTTTCTGTTGGTTTTACTACTTTCAAACCCAATTAATTGCTTATTGATGTGCTCTATTGCCTGGCTAAGTGAAGTGCAACTGATTTGGCATGCTTGACCTGTTCAGCAGAACTAAATCACACTGTCCTGGTCTCATCCACTGTCACTTTATATGCATATTCACACCACTGATAAAGCCATGAATCATGCAGGGGGTAAGGTGTGACCAAATATCCCCTAATTAAAAAAGAATTTGTTAAGCTTCAATTTTTACTCCTCTTATTAAATACTTTCATCATTACACTAAAAGAATATTCAAAAATATAAAAAAAAAAATAAAAGAGTTTTCAAAAAGAGGGACTGAAGGCTTTGGTTGCTCATTTGTGCTTGGAAGAACAGAAATAAAATTGTTTGAAAGTTAAAAAAAAAAAGAGGTGCTACATATGGTGAAAATAAAATATTCTGCCACAAAACAGCATAATTTTATCCCCTTTAGATATCATTTTGGCTACTTTAAGGAATTTCACACTATTATTTTTCATTTCAATAAAACACATTCCGAAGTTAAACTCCAGAAATTATTTATTCAGTCATGTAACAGCCTTTACCCACACTGCTCATATTTCTGAAAATTTGCAGTTCATTTTTAAGGTCTGCAAGATACAGTTTTGGAAATCTCCACAATTATTCTTTATTTATTATTCTCCACCATTATTCTTGAAGAGTTTATATCTTATAGGTTTGTAAAAAATACAGTCTATTTTGGCTAACAACAGAATCCCCTCTACTTTTTTTCTATTCTACCTATCACATTTTTTGGAATCAGAAATGCATGGTAAGGAACATAATTCACTTCAGGAATCTCACAGTCACATGCTATCCACATCTATCTAATTTGTCACCTTGATATTAATCTAGGCATACAAGTAGACAGAAAAGCCCATGGCTGTTAGCTATAGGATTAACTGCAGCTCTGGGATAACTACTCCATGCCCAACTTACCTCTTAAATTACTTTCAACTCACTAATTCAAGTTTCTTGTGAAACATGAGATTACCACCACCCCTGCCATCATGTGCTCTGGCTGCCTTAAGAGATGTGCCTTTAAAAGAGAAAATCAGCTCCTTCTGGAAACGGTTTTCAGCTCTTCCTTATTCTTGGATTAAACCTGTCCAGGTGCCAATGTAGGCAAGATTCATTCGAGACTAACAAGAGCATTTTGCACCAAAAAGTCAAAAGTTCTACTTTGGGGACAGGACTTTCTCAGAGGATAATCATTTGCATTGGAAGGATGCTAGACCCTGGACCATTAATTCAACATTTGAGACTACAAAAAGGCCATTTGGAGTATCTGGATCCAAGCATATCACACGTACACAAAGCTGGTGTCAAGCACACATACAGTCCCCTTATTGAAGTGAACATTTTCTGTAAAACACATGCTATATACAAAACACAGCACAGTTACAGGAGAAATAAATGTTTAATCATCAGCTTTTTGATCTGCAGTACTCAATCACAACTCCACCGCTTATTTTAAAACCTTCTCAACTCCTGATGACAAAACTCTATACCCCAGCACATTACTTTCTACTTCCAATATGGTTAGCAAATCCTACATATCTAAATGACAACCCTTGCACAGTACTGAAGACTGTCAATCATACCATCTATGATTATTTTTATCTATATCTTAGCATTGTAATTATATATATCATCATAATGGAAAAACAATGGAATCACCTGATCATGTACTGTGAACTCTAAGTTTTATAGCTTAAATGTATGTGTAAATATGTATGTCTATGTGTGCTGTAGAACGTATAAGCAGTTTAGATTAGTTACATAAACTAGGTATGTCAGCACACTTCAATGTGATCTATTTCTTTTAAACCACTTCTGAAAAAAACCCAATTGCAGTCTTACTTTCTCCTTGGTATGTCTGCCTTTAAGAATGTAACAAAAATAAAAATAAAAGAGTATCTATTACAGATATTTTATTACCTTTCATACTCACTTAACTACAACCTAATTATTTCTCTTTCTACAGATCTACATATTTTTTTAGAGTTACTCAAGACTAAACATATGGAACTCTACGCTTGGACAACAGCTGCAGACCTTCTGCCATCTGACCAGCTAACACCAATGCCACAATACAATATCATCATGTTTCTTTCACTTCCTGACATTCGAAGCAATTGGTGAGAACAAGGCTTAAATTTGAAAACTCCAGTGGGAGTTTCAGCAGTTTATTTCTCTGTCCTTCCCTGTGCCCCATGTCATGCTTGTATCTATTATCCCTAGTCCTTACAGCTACTTAAACTGTAACAAGGAGAGAATGTAGATGGTTTGAGAATCAAATTAAGGTGCATTATAAAGGTTAAAGTTGTATTACTAAGTATCACACATCAGGCTGCACAAGGCATTATCATTCAGCTGCAATGCCAGCTATTGACTTTATCTGTGATCTTGCAGTGGAAATCTGTGTCTCTCTTCTGATTCTTTCTAACTGGAAGAGAGGAAGGCATGTGAGGGCAGATTAGGGCCATAGGGGGACTCCCAATATATAAACCATATAGAATAAGTGGCTCTGTTCTTAGTATACATCCTACAGCAAATATAGTGTATGAATAAAGAGAAAATATGTTACTTGTACTCGAGAACTGAGACTGGAAAATTATTGTATACCCTAATTTAATATGTTTTAGCAATTTTACATACTAGAGGAGTACTTTGTTTATCAGTGAAGATGAACAAATTAGAATTGACATATAACAAATACTATAATTTACAGGGAACATAGTTAAGAAAAATCTTTCTCTTAACCACAACATCCCTGTTTCACTCCTACCGAACATCAAATTCTGAAACTCTTGCTTTGAAATGCTTTGTTCATTGCTATTTCAGGATCCTCTGTTTCCCTTTGGGTCTTGCTATTGATCGGAAAGGTCTGAATTTCCAAATTATGGAGTGTAATACCACGATTTGCAGTACACTTCACACTGCATTTTTGAAGCAAGGAAACAAATCAGTGGGTCAAAACATGACTATGAAATATAAGAGGGACTACAAATGCCCTATTCAAAGGAAAGTGGAGTTGATCTTCAAATTCTAGCATCTGGGGTAGAGAAAAACAATCCAGCATTTGAATGTCTTCCATTATTATGAAGATTAAGACAGCAATAAACAAAGAATGTGCAAAGTCACTGTATTGTAGTACATTAAAAATTATTTCAAAAGTATAATTTTGATTTGAGCTGTATATACATTTTTACATAAAATCCGTTTTACAGAAGCTATCTTCACCTAGGGAAACTTCAAATTTCACTTCTCCAGACATCTATCATGAACAACAGTTCCTGTGGAAAAGAACAGTTTGCCCCAGAGATCCACCTAGATTTATTTCCAGAGATGAAGACATCTTGGAAGGACCTTGTTGGGACAGAGTATACCCATCTTAACCCAGCATTACCACACCCTCTGTGGTTATCACATTGCCCCCTCCACCAGTGTGCCTCTGGGTCTTCCAGTGATGCAAACCTGTCTGAGTGGACTACGGGAACATTGCTAAGCTAGCAGACAGACACCTATGAAACAATGCAGAGTGACAGCGGGAGGGAGCTTTTAAGAAGACTGTGCCTTTCCGTAAGACTATTTTTGCACAGGAGAAGCAGTGCTGTGCAAACACACACACACTCACTAAAAGCACATGCAGTCCAGCTGCTCTGCACTGAAAAATTCCTCTAGCAAGAGCCATGGTGCGTGGGGCACTTCCCTTTCTGTTTCCAAAGGTAACACTGCAGTGAACAAAATACAGGCAACGTTTCCATGACTCAGTAGTTTCTAACTGAGAAGTACAATAGATTAAACCAGGCTGGGAGCCATGCTACTGCAGGCAGATCACTTTGGCCTCCTGATTGCATCTCCCCACAGATGAATGGTGTATTAGCAGCAGGTGAAGAATCTGACCTCTCGAAGCCTAAAAGGATATTTTCCAGTCGCAGAAAATTATACTTTCTCAAGAGATTGTCAATAAATGGTGCAAGAACTGCTTTGAAGGGTGGCAGTGTGATTTCAGTCTCTGTCTGTCCAGCTGGCTGCAGTGACATCTGGAAGTCTCTCTGAAGATCCTGTACACAACTAGAGATGGACATTCCTGCCATCCTGTTACACGGACAAGGCAGGGTATGCCAAATGTGGCATTACATCCTCAGCTCCATCTCAAAAGACAGTTGCAGGAGTGCAACACGCAAGAAATGTAGCAAGAGGCTCAGGAAATAGGCTATACTACTACAAAGGGAAGTGTGAGGTCCCACTTTGGGGAGGAAGGGTAACATTGCATGGTATATAGATAGAGAAGATGGGACATGAGGCCAAGGCCTTGATTTTGGGGCAGAAACAGGAGGAACAACCTAAGAGATAAATGGGAACATCAGATTAGATGCTGTTTTTTCTGGGGATGACAGAGCATAGGGCAAAAAACCGATGACATTCAGGTCTTATTTTTGGAGATAGGGAAGCTGTATTGGAATCCCTGGCATCAGAAGGCAGAGGGCTCACATTTGGAAATATGGTGGATGCTTCTTCTACTGCTGTTAATAGTATTACCTGCCCGTGGCCTCACTATCAATAGAGTGAAATACTCTTGACATCAAAGCAACTTCCAACTTGTGAACTTCTGAACCCTACAGTTTAATTTGCATAGCCCTGCTGCTTCACAAAGTCCTTAAAATTTAAGTCTGTCATTAAATATGTGAGGACTTGCTGTGGCAGAAGCAATCTGCACAAGAATCTGGGAATTTTATAGCATTACTGTTCAAACGTCTAAGCTCTAAAAACTCTGCAAGTAATGGATGCTTCAAACGACCACTGCCCCATAAAATATAAAACATATAAGCACAAAATTATTACAGCACCGCAGGATCAAACAGTAGCCGAAACAGAGCTGAGAGAAAAGATACTCTGATTTGAACATAAATAACTTTAATAATAGCATACAGAAAATTACTGTCAAAGCAAATAGCACTTTATATAAATGCTTGCTTTTTTAAAGGTCTGGCATAGTGTGAAAGTCAATCTTTAAAACTGTCACAGCCTGCAGTGGGTACTAATTGGAACCCTTGTTGGAAGTCTCCATAAGTGGCCCAGGAGCAAGAGTGTCTGCAGGCTGAATTATGCTTGCTTCCTCTGATAGAAGTGGTCCCTTCATATCATGGCTGCTGCACACTGGTGGGCTTTCATACAGGAGATGGCATTTCAGATGCCTCTGCAGTAAAGGCTTTGAGAATAAAAAAGCCTCCCATTCTATAAGGCTTTTGATCTGTCAAGCTTTCATATATACCAAATTCCCTCTGTTTTCTCCTTTATCAGCATTGTGGCAAGGTGAGCCCTATAAAGAAGCTGTTCTTGATTTTTGGTGCTTTATGAAGACCTATATTTACTTCTAGCCAAAATAATCCTCCTCTGCACAAACACCCAAAGCTGTCCAGCTGCTTATATTCTCAACTTCAAGGCTGTTATCTTTGTAACTGAGTCACCAAAATGGTAGTCAACCAGTAAATACCTGTGCAATCTGTACAAGAGTGCATTGGTAAGGCTGCTTGAATATCAACAGCAGCATTATACATCTAACTGCTGAGCAATGTTACTTGCAGTCCTCTACCAGACAGTGTCTTACCAGCTCCTTCTTACTACATTTGTCCACAACTAATTCTGGAGTGCAACTGTTACTATCAACAATATGCAGAAACCTCTTTGTTGACTGGGCCACCTTCCTTAGGCAACTGTTTTCCTGCTTGATGGTGTCCCTCAGCCCCTGAGAGGGGTTAAACCTCAAAACAGAGTAGAGGAAGAACCAGCAGTTACTAACACAGAGTTGTCTACTCCAACAGAATCAGTAAGTGCTCGTTTTGGCCAGTGTGAAAATGAAGAGCCAGATGGGCATGCATGTATATCTGACAGATCAAGACTTTCACCAAGTCCAACTTTTAGCATGCTACTGCCACATGATCACAGCATAAATAATTTCATGCTGCGTGAAGATGCCGTACTGCCAAGGAGAAAAGTGTAGCGCTAATTCCCCTACTAATTAATTGTTCAGCTGTTCTCTTCTAATTAGTCTTTCTGCGTGTTTCAGTGCTAGTTTTCCTCTCATAAACTGCCAAAGCCTCAGAAGCTCTGAGAAGTTAATTCTCAAAGTGTACTGAACAAAGTATAATATAAGCCAGCCCCAAGACGCCAACTGATAAGGCAACTTCAGGAATAGTGCTATGCATCTCCTATATAATACTATCAAAGTAAATTATTTACAGAACAGGGTGGTCTTACCATGAAAAGGGGAGTTCTACTCTCCTGAAAATTTTCTTCTTTATTCGTCAGACTATATTGTTTCCATCAGACTGCAGTGACTTCTAAGCATTTTGAGCCAGCCCTTTCAGACAGGGTTTTAAGTGAGCTAAGTGCAATGCTGTTTTTACATTCTGCACTCTCCACATGCAGAAGCTGGGAGGCATGCAATGGCTGGCAACTGCAACCATGACTTGGGTAAGTTAAACCTATGCATTTAACTTGAGATTACTTGTCTTTTGCACTAATGCACTTACTGAGGACTTCCAGGAACTTGGACAGTAATGAAACATCAAGGTTGCAGAACAAAATGAACAACATAGAATCATAGAATAGTTAGGGTTGGAAAGGAACTTAAGATCACCTAGTTCCAAGCCCCTGACAGGGGAAGGGACACCTCCCACTAAACCATGCTACTCAAGGCTCTGCCCAACCCAGCCTTGAACACCGCCAGCAATGGAGCATTCACAACTTCCCTGGGCAACACATTCCAGGGCCCCACCACCCTCACAGTAAAGAATTTCTTGCTCAGATCCAATCTAAACCTCCCCTGTTTAAGTTTGAACCCGTTACCCCTTGTCCCATCACTACAGTCCCTAATGAAGAGTCCCTCCCCAGGATCCCTATAGGCCCCCTTCAGATATTGGAAGGCTGCTATGAGGTCTCCACTCAGCCGTCTCTTCTACAGGCTGAGCAGCCCCAACTTTCTCAGCCTGTCTTCATATAGGAGGTGCTCCAGTCCTCTGATCATCCTCATGGCCCTCCTTTGGACATATTCCAACAGTTCCATGTCCTTTTTATGTCGAGGACACCAGAACTGCACACAACACTTCAAGTGAGGTCTCACAGAGCATAGTAGAGGGGCGGGGTCACCTCCCTCGACCTGCTGGTCATGCTCCTTTTGATGCAGCCCAGGATACCGTTGGCTTTCTGGGCTGCAAGCACACACTGCCGGCTCATGTTCATTTTTTCATCGACAAACACCCCCAAGTCCTACTCCGCAGGGCTGCTCTGAATCTCTTTTCTGCCCAGCCTGTAGCTGTGCCTGGCATTGCTCCGACCCAGGTGGAGGACCTTGCACTTGGCATGGTTAAACTTCATCAGGCTGGCATCAGCCCACCTCACAAGCATGTCAAGATCCCTCTGGATGGCATTCCTTCCCTCCAATGTATCAACTGAACCACACAGCTTGGTGTCATTGGCAAACTTGCTGAGGGCACACTCAATCCCACTCTCCATGTCACCCACAAAGATGTTGAACAAGACCGGTCCCAACACCCATCCCTGAGGGACACCACTCGTTACAGGTCTTCAGCTGGACATTAAGCCATTGAGCACAACTCTTTGCATGCGGCCATCCAGCAAGTTCTTTATCCACCAAGTGGTCCACCTATCAAATTGATGTCTCTCCAACTTAGAGAGAAGGATGTCATGTGAGACAGTGTCAAAGGCTTTACACAAGTCCAGGTAGATGACATCAACCGCTCTACCCCTGTCCATCAGTTCCGTAACCCCTTCATAGAAGGCCACCAGATTGGTCAGGCAGGATTTCCCCTCAGTGAAGCCATGCTGGCTGTCACCAAGTACCTTGTTTTTCATGTGCCTCAGCATGCCTTCCAGGAGAATCCACTCCAAGATTACGCCAGGCACAGAGGTGAGACTGACTGGTCTGTAGTTCCCCGGCTCATCCATTTTCCCCTTCTTGAAAATGGGGGTTATATTTCCCTTTTTCCAGTCGTCAGGAACCTCACCTGACTGCCATGATTTTTCAAATATGATGGACAGTGGCTTAGCAACTTCACTTGCCAGCTCCTTCAGGACCCGCAGATGGATTTCATCAGGTCCCATGGACTTGTATACATTCAGGTTCCTAAGATGGACTCGAACCACATCCTCTCCTACAATGGGCCCAGGGTCTTCATTCTCACTATCCCTGCGTCTGCCTTCTTCTTGGGTTGTGTGGTCAGAGCATTTGCCGGTGAAGACTGAGGCAAAGTCGTCATTAAGAACCTCAGCCTTCTCCAAATCCAGGGTAGCCAGTTCTCCCGATAGCTTCCGGAGGGGGCCCACGTTGTCCCTACTCTGCCTTTTATTTGCCATGTACCTATAGAACCCCTTCCTGTTATCCTTAACATCCCTAGCCAAGTTTAATTCTAAGTGGGCCTTAGCTTTCCTAACCTGGTCCCTAGCTTCCCAGACAATGTCCCTGTATTCTTCCCAGGCTGCCTGTCCTTGCTTCCTCCTTTCATAAGCGTCTTTTTTCCTTCAAATTTTCCTCAGCAGCTCCTTATCCATCCATGGAGTTCTCCTGGTCCTCCTGCTGCGCTTCCTTCTAGTAGGGATGTATCGCCCCTGAGCTTGTAGTATGTGATCCTTGAATACCAACCAACGGTCTTGGGCCCCCCTGCCCTCTAGGGCTATATCCCATGGAATCTCACTAAGCAGGTTCCTGAAGAGGCCAAAGTCTGCTCTCTTGAAGTCCAGGGCAGTGACCTTGCTGCACGCTCTTCTCACTGTCCTGAGGATCTTGAATTCAACCATCTCATGATCGCTGCAATCAAGGCTGCCCTGGAGCGTCACATTCCCAACCAGCCCTTCCCTGTTGGTGAGGACGAGGTCGAGCATGGCACCTCTCCTTGTAGGCTCCTCTATTACTTGCAGAAGGAAGTTGTCTTCCACACAATCAAGGAGCTTCCTGGATTGCTTGTGCCGGGCCGTATCATCCCTCCAGCAGATATCAGGGTGGTTGAAGTCCCCCATGAGAAGAAGGGCCTGCGAGCATCAGGCTGTTCCTATCTGTCTATACAGCACTTCATCCATCGAGTCCTTTTGGTCAGGTGGTCTGTAACAGACCCCCACAATAATGTCTCCCATTGCTGTTCTCCCTTTAACCCTGACCCACAAACTCTCTATGTACTGCTGACCTGTCCCCAGGCAGAGTTCCAGACTCTCCAGCCTATCCCTAACACAAATAGCAACTCCCCCTCCCCACCTACCATGCCTGTCTTTCCTAAAGAGCTGGTAACCTTCCATTCCAACACTCCAGTCATAGGAGCCATCCCACCATGTTTCTGTGATGCCTATTATATCATACCCCTGTAGACATGCACACATCTCTAATTCCTCTTCTTTGTTCCCTGCGCTACAGGCATTTGCATAGAGGCATTTGAGCCGAGCTCCAGTTGAAGCCAGCTCATTGGCTGGAGCAGCTGGAATATCTCTACATTGCTCTGAACGTTTACTATAGGTGCTAGCAACTGTCTGGGTGTGTTGGCATGGAATGATGCCCCCCTCCCCCAACACATCTAGTTTAAAGCATCCTTGACCAGTCTGGCAAGCCTCCTACCAAATCCACTCTTCCCTTTCTTTGTCAGACCAGCTCCACCGGCCCCCAGTAGACCTGGCCTACTAAATTGAGTCCCGTGTTCAAGGTACCCAAACCCCTGACTACAGCACCACCCTTCTAACCATTTATTAACCTGGCCAATCCTCCTAGCCTTTTCGAGGTCCTGCCCTGTATCTTGGAGTATTGATGAAAAGACAATCTAAGCTCCAGAGTCCCTAACCACCTCTCCCAGAGCTCTGTAGTCATTCTTTATGCTCTCTGGGCTACTGCTATCTATATCAGTAGCACCCACATGGATCACTAAAAGTGGGTAATAGTCAGTGGGATTGACTAGAGCAGGCAGCTTCTTGGCAACATCCCTGATCTGAGCCCCTGGTAGGCTACACACCTCCCTTGAGCCTGGGTCAGGACGACAGATGGGTGCCTCTGTTCCTTTCAGAATAGAGACCCCTACTACTACAGCCCACTGCTTTTTGCTGGCAGCACCAGTAGTGATCTAACCTTTCCACAAAATCCAACCCTGTGCTGACATGAATGATTATACTTTGAAATAGTGGCATGAACCAATTCTCTGGTGCAGCTACCAAAGACTTAGAAATACTCATGACATCTACTTTGATTACTTTGTCATTTCTTAACTTTAATGCTCAAAATCTGAGCCGTCATGGCTTTGTTACAGTCACGTTCATGGACACAGCAAAATCTAATTTGAAAAAGGCTTCTTATTTTCTAATTTTCTGTAAATACATCTGGATGTTCAAACTGGTTACATTTACCTAGGAGAGGGAAATATAATGTAAATATCACTTTGTTAGTTCTTCTAATCTTTCAACAGGTTCCCCCTACTCTGATTTTGGTCATAGATGGACATGCTTTGGACAGAGAGTAGATTTACTGTATATGCTGGTGCAGTACCTTGCAGTGAAGTTTGATCAGTCCAGCTAGTATGGCAGTTAAGAGATCAATACAAACAGTAATTAAATAAAATGCATTATCTAATGCCAAACACTTTGAATAAATAATTATAACAATGAATTAAAATAATCACTGGTATAAGCATGTTGTTCCTCACCTTTGAAAATAAGTAAGTGAAATAAAAGTTAAAGATATCAGAAACTGTAGAGGAGCGATGCCTATATCAGAAAAATTGCAAAAGAGATCTATGGGAGTTACATAATAAAGAGGATGAAAGATCACTAAAAGTGAGAAAACATTAAACATATTTTCATTATGTGACAAATTAGCCATAATCTTTTATGATCAGAGCTTCATTTTCATTTGACTGAAGCATTAGAAATCATTACAGCTGCTATTCGTAATCTACACAGCACTGACATTTCCACCTTCAGGTTAGGGCATTGTGTATGTAGTAATGAAAATTCAGGCATTCACATGCATCCCTCATTCCTGCAGCTATTCAATTTTTCCTTTTCCTTAGTGCTTTTCAAAAAGCAGAACATCAGATAAAACTTGCTGATTAAACAGTAAATGCTTTTGGATCATCTTGTTTTAGAGTTATCTGAGCTTTTATTAATAATGCATAACATTCACATAGGGCTATTTTATATCAGAAGTCAAACTCCTTCACAGAATTTATCTTAGCTCTAAGTAATACAGTCAATAAAGAAAAAGAAATTAAGAAAGGGAAGGTACATTCATAAATGAGATAAAGCTCTGAATTCTGAAGAATGTCATATTTTCAAGCACTACGTTATATATTGTTCTCAGATCAGTATTATTGGTTTTATTAGTGTTCCTTAAGAAAAAACAGTCATTCAAAAAGTAAGCGGTACTTTCCTTTCAGATGCCTGAACACTGTTATTTTTGCTTTTAAATCTTACGTGATTTTTTGGAACCGGACTATCTGATCCAATCTAAAACCATCTCTATTCTTTGTTATGGAACATGTTGTTATTATTATGTTTTCAATAATTAAAGACTGACAGAAATAGTTTTAAGAAATAAATGTTCCAACAAAAGATTCATTTAATTTCTCACTAAGAGAAGTTTCAGTGGTCAGTGTCTTGAGTTATGTGGTTTTATTATCGTTATTACTATTATTATATCTGCAAGGTTAGACAGTTCACAGATACTGAGTTGCAGAGACTAATGCAGAATGATTTTTGCTTACTGAGTCTGGAAAAGAAAATTGATTGGTTGGATGCCAAAGACATATCCATGTGTCACAGAAGCAGTATAAGTGACGGCAAATGTGATTTCATAATGATTTGGCTAGGCTGCCAAAGAGGCTACTCTTCTTAGGCTACCATGCATATGGCACAGTAATTCCAATAGGAGCAGTCCTGACATTCAAAGTGTTTATCCATATCTGTATCTCAGAACATCATTTAATATATTTAAGATTCAGACTGATATAAAGAGAAATTGAGTTGGAATCGTTGCCAGCCAATTAAGCACTTGCTTCAATGAAGTTACGTAAGTCGTTAAAAAGTCCTGCCATGAAAATGTGCCATATATCCAGAACATTTAAAATTCAAAGTTTCACACCCTTTTTAATCTTTTTTTTTTTTTCTCTTTTTCTAAGGATTTTTATTTATTGTGCTAAAATCAATAAGGTACGTCTTTAAAAATCTATTCTATTTAAAGCTCTGTGCAACCTCCCAAAATCATAATATCAATTTTTATCTGATACTATTTATGCTGGCTAACTTAATGATGCATTTACGCTGTTACATGTTTTTTATTTTTTCCCCTTTTTTAGTACTACAACTACATAATTTGTTTTACTTCTTCTGTGAGACAAAGAATCACTAATACATGTTTCACTGAAAAGTTAGAATGCAAATGTATGCTGAATATAAATGTGGTCCTTAAGAAAAAGTTTCAATTACATTTATAAAGAAATCCTTCCTTGATAAATACAAAATTATTGCAAAATATAAAGGGCAAAGGAATATTTGAAAAGGGGAGAATAAAATTACCCTGCGGATGCAAACCAAGCATAAAATGCTGAATGGCTGCATCCACATCCATACAGAAAATGAAGACATTAATTGCAGTGCAGTTGGATGCACCAGTGTGAGTTTTAGTCTAGATACAATGGGTAACAACAGCCATAGAATCATAGAATCATAGAATAGTTAGGGTTGGAAAGGACCTCAAGATCATCGAGTTCCAACCCCCCTGCCATAGGCAGGGACACCTCCCACTAAACCATGCCATCCAAGGCTATGTCCAACCCTACCTTGAACGCTGCCAGGGATGAAGCATTCACAACTTCCCTGGGCAACCCATTCCAGGGCCTCACCACCCTTACAGTAAAGAATTTCTTCCTCATATCCAATTCTAAAAATACAATACTTCTCTCCTCATTATCAGTTATACCCTCGAAAAAAACCACCCACATTTGCAGAGCCAAGCTTTGTTATCTGTAGCAGCCAGATTAAAGTTCACTCGAGGATACGATTTGCACATGTGCTGCATTGAGGCCAGCCCCAGCCTACTGCTTCTGCAGCGCTGCCACGCTCTGCGCTGCAGCAAAAGAAAGAAAAAAAAGGGATGAAAATTAACCAGTTTTATCACTGTCCTCTCCTGCTCCTTGGAAGCTGTGGGTAACAGTCAGGACTGAAGAGAAGGACGGCAAAATGTCTCTCTGCTCTTTACAAAAATGGTGCAGGGGAGGAGGGAAGCTGTTCGTGGAGGAGGCAAATACATAAACTCAACATATAGCTGCAGCCAGAAGGTAGGAGGAGGGAAAATGGATATTGGTAGAGGGAAAAAAGATGAGAGGGTTGACTTCATGCGACTTGCTAAATTAATTTTATAGGTATTTTCTAATTAATTTATCCAGTATACGTGTGTATTTTTTGGCGGGATTTACATCCCTTGTGGCTTGACAGGGTGCTTGTCTCCCTGGAGAGTGCTGAGCCCCACTGCAGACAACGGAATGTGCCGGAGCTATGCCACCTTGCACAAAGGGGCTTAAAGACACGCAGTGCTGGGCAAGGAGCACACCATGCCTTGGGAAGGTAACAGCCTCTGCTCCTGGCACAACTGCTCTAAGGTATCGAGCAACTCTTTTGACACAAAACACATAAGGAAGTAGACTTTTGTCATGCAAGTGCTCTGTAAGCACAAGCCATTACACCAAAGGGGTGAGGGCACACTGCTACTGCTGTCTCTGCATGCAGCTCTGCATCAACTTGTCAATAACAATCTCCCCTGGGAAGAAGCCAGTGCTGCCAGTGCAGGCTGCCCTAACCGCCGGCAGGTTTGCGGGATGGAGCACAGAGGCGCTTGCTTGTGAACTGCAAATGGGCCAAGGTAAGAGACTTCAGCTGAGACGCTTAGCCCAGCCAATCATCGCCAGCACCTATCCTAACAGGACTTTGGTGGTGAGATTCAGCTTGAGCTGTCTGATGGCAGCTTAAAGTACTCCTCTAGATGCTTTCTGTAATCAGAGAGACAGCTGCGAATAGAATCACAGAATCATAGAACAGGTCGCGTTGGAAGGGACTTTCAAAGGTCATCTAGTTCAGCTCCCCTGCAATGTGCTGGGACATCTTCCACTAGATGAGGTTGCTCAGAGCCCTGTCCAGACTGGCCTTGAATGTCCCCAGGGATGGTGCATCCACCACCTCTCTGGGCAACCTGTTCCAGTATTTTAAATAGGTTTTCCCATCTCATCCCAGTACAGCCACACTGGTGACTAGTTTGGGCTAAAGGCCCAACTTTTAGCAGCTGGAGCACTGAGAGGTGAATTTTTAATCAGCGATGGCAGCAGCTTTACTGTTCAAAAATGACCCAGGCTTGTCACATGCACAAACAGACCATCAGGCTGCTCCGTGGGCTGCACACAGGGTTTTACACACTTCAACTCCATTACCTGGCTTTGGACACTGCAGGGCTGGCTCCTGTAGCTCCAAGTCAAGTATGCTGCATAAAGATGTCTCCCATATAAGCAAACAAAAAGTATGCAAAATCAAGATTTACCTTCTACAAAATAACTCCTATAAAGAACAATAGGGAGTTGCAGTTTTCTTCTCTTGCCTGAACATCCCATTCTTCTCTTAAACAGCTTATATTTCTGTTTTATCATCAGTTTGTTAAGGACTTTCATTCAAAACTAGCTGATGAAGTTATTAGCAATCGTGAGATAAGCATAAAAAAAAGTTTTAAACGTCTTATCTTTTTCATTTGTACACACTGACAATGATCCATCCATGCAAGAACAAATTCCTTGTTCTAAGGATGTGCATTAAAATTCAGTTCTTAAAGGCGACACAACAGAGGATTTAGCGTGCAAAACATGCATTTTTTTAAGGGCTATATGTCAAACTACAAGATTAAAAATAGACTTGTCAAAATTGAGTCTGACAGAAATCACTGTAGCATCTCCTATGTTCCAATGGACATAATAGTCTTCATTATGCAGCCACTTAGTAATTTTTCTGGGCAACCCGGAGACTTCTCTGGAGTCTAATGAGACTGCAAATGTAATTTTAAAGAAGCAAATTAAACCATTATTTTAAAATTACATTTACTGCTGATGCAAAGTGCTACATTATGAGTACTGGCTGGCAGCTTCATCACATCTAGAGGTCAGTAGTTTTTTGCATATGTGTATGCAAGGATAACAGAATCCATCCTCAAGCACAGTTTTGGCTTTTAGGTTGAACCTGTCAGCAAAAAGTGGATGAGAGTGAGAACAAGATCTAAACAGATATCCGCAGAACACTGATAATGCATTTTTATCACCAGCAATCCAAACCAGATACAAAACTGGCCAGATGCATTTCACTGATTCCTCATGTCCTGTATGGCAAGACAAGAATAAAGAGTTCAAAATCATTAATCTGTGATTCTGTAGAAAATGGTCCAACTACTAAAAGCATTAAAACCTTGCAATTTTTTTTTCCCTAAGATATTTTTTGTGCCCTTATTTTATTCTGTCCTAATTTTTTACATTTCAATGATGCTGAAAGATAATCTCAGGGCATGAGCTCTTAGTCTACAAAAGATCAACAGCCACAAAGTCATACAAAGAGGCAGCGGAGAGGTGTCCTTACAGAACCAGATTCTCAAAGCTATTCATTAAAAAGAAAAGTGGAGGAAGGGAGATCAGAGAGCTTTGAGAGGATTTATTTTGTTTGTTTCCCTCTCTCTACCCTTTCCCCAGTTGCAGCTTCGCTAGAAACATTCAGAGTTCACACCTTCCATATGGCTTTTCTGAAGATTCAGTCTCCAGAAGGGAAGTTTCCGGAAGGTCACCTATGAAGGGGATGTTTGACCCTCAAAATCCAGCAGTTCAGCATTCAAGCATCCTATCAGCATTTTAAAAGCAATTAGAAGCAATCCATTTTCCTAGTTCTTTGATTCATCCTATGAGACCAAATATCTAACTTCTGCTTTGCTGTTCTGCACGCTGCTGAACCTATTTCTGCACCCTGATGCACCTCAAAGTTTTGCAAAATATGTTGGTGACTTTGTACTTTACTCATAGTGCTGCTGTACACTGGAGCAGTGTCCTGATGAGAACAGAGGCCTTTCTGGCCATGGGCATAGCATTCCAGGTGTCCCAAAGGACATGTAATTTTTGGTGGTGTGCACATCAAATTAATTGGTTACACAAACCCAGACACTGTAGACGCTTATGGATCCCTACAGCTATGTTATGCTGACTTCAGATATGCCAATCCTTTTATCCCAAATGGCTGGCTCTTGGGGAGGGAGAAGAAAGGCTACCTCAGTTGTACCCAGAGCTCTCCACAGGAGCAAGGGCAGAAAGGACGCTGCTTCTCAAACGTGCAGTCTTTTATTCCTATGCCCTAGGCTGGGAAATATTCCAACTCCTTCAGATGCCACATACTGCCTCTTGGTCTACAAATTACTAAGAAATAATTTGGAAAATTATACCACTCTGGAAACATATGAGCCCTTTCCCTTTAGAGAATCTGCACACAGTCATCTCCATGCACTGCAGCACGCAAGGTGGAAGGGAAAAGAGAAGACGATAAGTCTATGGCTTTCACTTGAAAAATCCATATGTTCGTAAAGGAGGTCTTTGATTACATGTGCAGCCAATGAAGAGAAGTTAATGTTGTAGGTTACACTGTGTTGGAGGGAAGAGAGAAGAACAGAAACCTCTAGGCTCCTGTGGTGCTGCTTTTTTAGGATGCATGGAGAAAGACCAGAAACTACCAAGAATATTCAGGACTAATAGGAGACTTGTAGAAAAATAAACAGATGAAATAAAAATGCTTATGTTTTCTCTAATTAAAAGGGTTGTAGAAATAGATATTCCCCAAGAGAGAATATTGTGTAAACAAGTCATTGTGTGGTCTCTCTGACCCTTGTCTGAAAGAACTGGAACCAGCTCTATGAGATACAAAATGTTGGAATAAATGGACTTTGGATCTGACTGGTGGTTCCCAATTTGTTGTATTACCATTCTAGGCGATTAATTTGTCTCATAAAAGCTTGTGATAATGCTCACATTCAGAAGTGACCCAGTACACACAGTACTGACATTTTTGGTTGACATTTGCTTCTCACCAAAGTTCTCCTGAACTTCAGCAATCACCAACAAAGCAATGTTACTGTAAGTCCAGAATCTAATGAACTTTCTCTGCACAAAATATTTAGCTCAGGAAGGCAGATGATTTCACTAAAAACCACATCACAATATACGCTATAAAGGAGGGTGCTATCTGTTAAGCACATACTTTGTTTTACTTGTTTAAGCTCTATATCAATAGGTCAGTATTTGAAACAGGGAGACATTTCTGATTCAGCCAGCTTTGAGTTTTCATCTCTTAACATTGTACTGAGGACATGAAAATTTAACTAACTTATTTAAGGGGAGTGAGAACAGAAATATGAAAAGCAATGAAATCTGATTTTAAAAACTTTCCCATTATTATTATTATTATTACTGAAACGATGGTAGTGATGATACACAGGAGGGCACTTCTTCAATCCCTCAGATAATGGTTAAACTACACCTAACACTTAAGAAGGAAGAGGATGAAGACAAAACTAGCAGAGGAGATGTGGCAAAGGCAGCTCTCCTGGGTATGGTCTCCCTTTCTCCCACCTCTAACCTCTTTTCATGGTAAAACAGCCTCAGGAAAAAGCATATTAACTGATTTATATCAGAAACTTTATCTCAGTGCTGTCAAACTCATGCATTAAGTAATGGTGTATCAAAGCCTATGAAGACTTAAAAGCCATGACATCAACTATAATAAACTTATTTCTTTTTTTTTTTTCCTTTTGTATTTTGGTCTTTAAGAGCTCATGATTTTATGCTCTTTCCGCAGTCAACAGTACTGGGCTTTTCTACTTACACAAGACTTGGATTTTCACCCATTCACATGAGTGCCATGACTGATAACAAAATTACCTACTGGATTAATTCAGACTTATGAGAAAAATATTGGGAAAGAATTTCCAACTGCCTGCTGTGATCAGTAACCACGTAAAAAATATCCAGTGTTTTCTTTTTCGCTTGTGGCTAGAAAGCAAAGCTGAAGGTTGCTATTGCAAGCTATGATAGCCCTCCACTGTGCCCCATGGGCCTCTGTATCCTGTCCTAGAGATGCTGACTTGAAATTGCTGCAAACAGAGGGTGATGCACTGAAAACATGGTAGTAAAGCTAGTGCACAGACCACCCTACTGAGGCACAAAACAACCACAAAAATTTTAAACCTCTACATATTTTCACTTATTTACAGCTGTCATTTATTGTCATTTGTACAGACAAAATCTAACACACTAAAAACTCCTCCAGTGTCTTGCTCCTCTATGGGCTTGATTTGCAATATATAACATTACCTTAAAAATGGGTTTGTCTACTTGAAATATCTAATTTTTACCTTGTGTTTTCTGAAGCCCATGGTAGGCACTCAGTTTCAGAGAAGGGACAGTGATGGTACTATGAAGAAAGAGAATTAGAGAGAGTGATAGGAAGGGGGTCTGCAGTGGCTGGCATAAGTAGCCACTGGGAATGGCATGTCATAAAACCACTCCTCTAATTACCGTACATCAAATAAGCAAAAGTTTTCTTAAATCTTATCATTCTACCATTTGACAGCTATATCTTAAATAAACCGTCAGGCTACAAGTAGAGCCACTACAAGTAATCCATGGGGTAATCCATAAACAGCCTGATCCAAATCCCTCTGAAATCTACCAAAAGATTTCCATCATTTCACCAGGCTTTGTATCAGACCCATTTTGCGGGAGAATGAATGCTTCATAGCTCTCAAGAAAACACAGGTGGCAAAGCAACACCTTTTCTGTTACTTTTACAAGACTTCATAAAATTTTCCCATCAGCTTTAAACAAGTAAGCCCTTCTTCCCAGAAAGCAAAAGATAAGTATTTCTAGATGCAGGCAGTACGCATTTTAGCATTTATAGTTATGGCCGCATTTACAGATCCAACACACCAAATATTAATTATGTTCAGAGCTGTCCCTAAACAAAAAATAAACTGGGCAGTAATCTCTGTGCCTGCAAAAACAAACCCATCATCTATTTCAGGGAAATTAAAAAATTGTTAATTTACAAAGCCATAGAATTGCTTTATTTGCACTTGACTGTTTAATGAGCAGAAGTTTTAATAGATCTGGCACTGGCAGAGTAAGGGGAAAGGGCACTAGCACTACTACTGTATCATGTTTAATAATTGCAAAATGCCGTGGTTTGTTGCTCTATTTACAATAATAACAGTGTTGTTAGACAGCTATCTTAACAAATGAATTGTTGACCAATGAGCCACTGATGTTTGTCTTTATAAATTAAGCTAGATATAAAAAGCCATGTTTATAATGATATTACCTCCTTCGAAATAACAAAACAGTGCATTGGTGGTGCACCATGAGCAGCAATTGGTATCCTGCTGGGCAATTCATCTTATCCTGCCTCATGCTTCAGATATCTAAATGAACAGCCTTGACAAGAGCTTTTTTTCCCCCTCATTGTTAATGACACATATGCGAAAGCACTGTAATTATTGTAAAGCAGTAGCTGAAGGAAAAACTCTCATGGATATATTGGTAACCTGTCATTAGGAGAGTAGAATCATAGAATCATAGAATAGTTAGGGTTGGAAAGGACCTTAAGATCATCTAGTTCCAAGCTCCACTGCCACGGGCAAGGATACCACCCACTAAACCATGTCACCCAAGGCTCCGTCCAACCCCGCCTTGAACACCATCAGCAATGGAGCATACACAACTTCCCTGGGCAACCCATTCCAGGGCCCCACCACCCTCACAGTAAAGAACTTCTTCCTTATGTCCAATCTAAACTTCCCCTGTTTAAGTTTGAACCTGTTACCCCTTGTCCTATCACTACAGTCCCTAACGAAGAGTCCCTCCCCAGCATCCCTACAGGCCCCCTTCAGATACTGGAAGGCTGCTATGAGGTCTCCATGCAGCCTTCTCTTCTCCAGGCTGAACAGCCCCAACTTTCTCAGCCTGTCTTCATACGGGAGGTGCTCCAGTCCCCTGATCATCCTCTTGGCCCTCCTCTGCACTTGTTCCAACAGTTCCATGTCCTTTTTATGTTGAGGACACCAGAACTGCACACAACACTTCAAGTGAGGTCTCACAGAGCAGAGTAGAGGGGCAGGATCACCACCCTTGACCTGCTGGTCACACTCCTTTTGATGCAGACCAGGATACGGTTGGCTTTCTGGGCTGCGAGATCACACTGAAGCCAGCTCATGTTAGGTATCTCATTGATCAACACTCCCAAGGCCTTCTCTGCAGGGCTGCTCTGAATCTCTTCTCTGGGCAACCTGTAGCTGTGCCTGGGATTGCTCCAACCCTGCTGTAGGACCTTGCACTTGGCATGGTTCAACTTCATGGCCAATGCCCACCTCACAAGCATGTCAAGGTCCCTCTGGATGGCATTCCTTCCCTTCAGCGTATCAGCTGAACCACACAGGTTGGTGTCATTGGCAAACTTGCTGAGGGCGCACTCAATCCCACTCTCCATGTCACCGACAAAGATGTTGAACAAGACTGGTCCCAGCACCGATCCCTGAGGGACACCACTCGTTACTGGTCTCCAATTGGACATTCAGCCGTTGACCACAGCTCTTTGTGTGCAGCCATCCAGCCAGTTCTTTATCCACTGAGTGGTCCACTTGTCAAATTGAAGTCTCTCCAACTCAGAGACAAGGATGTTGTGCAGGAAATGAAGTACTATGAAGACAGCAGACAATTCAAAATCCCAATAATTTTTTGCTTGAGATTATTTAACTGTTCAGAATCATCTATCAAACACTTATACAAGCACATGCTGCAATAGTTTTTTAAAGTTTATTATTTAATCGATAGACTATGATTTCTGTGAAATATATGATGTGTAACATATATGTTAAAAAATGTATTCATATAGCAGTAAAGTTGCTATCCCTGCTAACTAAAGTAGCTACTGCACACTGCTCTTTGTTAAAATGCTGTCTTTCTTATGAAGGCATTAGAGTAATTAATCGCTAATGTAAATAAACAGTTGCTCAAATAAAAACTATGCCTTAGATCAGTAAATCCTAATAGATTAGGGCACTTATGCCATAATCTTCACCACAGTAGAACCAAACATTTTATTACTTCTTCCTACTGTTTCTGACATTGAGAGCTATAATTGCCACAACAGAATTTCTCTAAGCATTCGATGCAGAAAAAAACTGTACTAAAAGCTTTATGAAACACACTGCAAACTGTGTATGTTCAGCACTGTGGACCAGAAAAGTAACTGCTTATCATGCTTCATAGCTTAAATATTTGGTGAGGCTGCAAGGCAGGAGAACACATCCAGCTGTGGGTAAGCCTTTGGAAGACACTGTGGGTGATGGTAAGTGCAGGCCCACAGAAAATGGGCATGGGTGAGAGTGAGCAAGAGCCCAAGAACAGAAAGCTACAGCCATAAGATACGTTTTTCACCTCTATGCCATCTTCTCTAAAAGTCACGCCTTCTCAGTAGAGGCTGGTAATACCACAGGGACTGAGCACAGGTTTTTGAGCTGTTTATATTCAGAATTCAGGCATGAGATAGGGCAGTTTCATTACTCCTATGCATTCGAAGATCCTAAGACCACAAGGCCTGTTGAGACAGGACAAGAGGGTAATGCTTTTAAACTGAAAGAAGGTAGATTCAGACTAGATGTAAGGAAGAATTCTTTTATGATGAGGGAGGTGAGACACTGGAACAGATTGCCCAGAGAAGTGGAAGATGCTCCGTTCCTGGAAACATTCTTAACTTCTGCTTGAGCTACAGCACATCTTTCCAAACAGATAAACAGATACAAGATTCTCATTTAAAGACCTGAAGTGACAGATAATGACAGCACTCTTGCTCTCTCATCTCTCTAGGTGTCCAGCCATAGTTTGTTAAGGTGGGACTGCACTTTTCCACCAAGCTGAAGAGGTGCCCACTGTACAAGTTCTTCCTTGTTCAGATGTCCACATTCAGATAAAGTCATCTTCATCTCTACAGCCATAACCTAACTAGGCTGAACTTCTTATGCTTTTCACAAAAGGGACAACATCTGGCTCATTTTTGCTGTTCTTTCCAAACTATATCCAATTACTGGCACCCTTTCAGGAGCAGACAGCACTGCAAACTTTCTATGGTTATCTATAAAGTTTGTATTGCCTCTCTGCTCCCACTTTATATTCTTCTCCTTTTTATATCCTTTTTATATTCATTCTGTTAGCTACAATGTACTGCTCTGAAAGGTCAGATTCAATGAATTACTTAATGCAATGGCAAGCTGAGGGACAAAATGTTGCTGCTTAACAGCCTCTGGTAGTTTCACCATAGGCTGAGCTTCAGCTCTGTGATCCAAGGGGATCAAGACAGAAATGCTCATGGTAACAGCTTTAATTCACTTGCTCCAAGCAACAGGCACATCCACCCTGTGTTTCACCTTGGGGAAGCTTCTTTTGAGACAAAGCTTTAACTACCAGAGGCCATATTCAACACACTGCACTGGGAAATATCTCCTGCCTTGCAATGGCAGTGCACGACTTTCAAAGCTCCTTTCCCTGAATTTCTGAACTTCTGGAATTTGGCCAGCTACTGACACATGACAGCAGTGCCATCAGCTGGCAAGACCCAGCATGAAGTTACTGCAATGACATGCTGCACAATTACCTAGAAGATGGCAGGCACCACAGGGTTTCCTTGAGGCTGCTCTTCCAAATGCTATGGATCATCAACAGCTTGCAAGGAAGTCATCCCACAAAGACTGGACTGTGAAGGACTGCCATCCCGCAGCCAAAATGCACAATAGACAGCAAAACTGCCTTTGAGAGGCAAGCACCATGTACGTGAACCTTCATGCCCTATATGTAACTTTCCCCAATGATTTCTCAATCACCTCCTCTTTATCGCCGATGGTCTTTCTTCCTTGATCTTACAGTCTCATTCCCCAAGGGCCCCTCTGCACCCTGCCCATGCAGCCTCTCAGCACAGGTGTTAGAAGTGTGGTCTTGCAGGTCCTGGGCTCCACCACTATCTTGGCCAGGACATGTTTCCACGTGCATAGTGCCATGGACTGGAGTGAGACATGGATCACTATGCGGCCTGTATCAGAGAGCAGATGCAATATTTGCTTCACAGCCCCAGTGAGCGGACACCTGGGCTTCATAACCCACCAGCCGAAGTTTTCTGATGATACAGGCCCCAAAGTTCTTCCCTTGTAGACTCCTGGAAGTACAAGAGCTGAATGTGTCCATGTGGACAGCACCGTAAGTACAGAATCTGAGAACTTTTGCTTCAGGAAACTGAGGGCAACTCAGTATCCCCAGCAGTACTTTTGCTCCATCTAGAACAATGGAACAATGTGTCTTACGGCACATGGAGGACAGGGAGGTGACTCAAGACTGCCAGCATGGATTCACCAAGGGAAAGTCCTGCCTGACCAACCTAGCAGCCATAGCATTCTGTGATGGAGTGACTACATCAGTGGACAATGGAAAAGCTATGGATGTTGTCTATCTGGACTTCTGTCCAGATGGAGGCCAGTGACAAGTGGCGTCCCTCAGGGCTCCGTACTGGGACCAGTACTGTTTAATGTCTTCACTAGTGACATAGGCAGTGGGGTAGAGAGCAGCCTCAGCAAGTTTATAGATGACACCAAGCTCAGTGGTGTGGTTGACACACCTGAGGTTCAACAAGGCCAACTGCAAGGTTCTGCATCTGGATCAGGGCAACCCACAGTATCAATACAGGCTGTGGGATGAAGGGATTGAAAGCAGCCCTGCGGAGAAGGATTTAGGAATTGTGGTGGATGAAAGGCTGGATAAGAGCCAGCAGTGTGCACTCGCAGCTGAGAAAGCCAACTGTATCCTGGGCTGCATCAAAAGGAGCATGACCAGCAGGTCAAAGGTAATCCTGCCCATCCGCTCATGAGACTCCACCTGAAGTACTGTGTTCAGCTCTGGGGTCCTCCGCACAGGAATGACATGGACCGGTTGGAGTGGATCCAGAGGAGGACCATAAAAATGTTATGATGGATGGAATGCCTCCCTTACGAGGAAAGGCTGAGACAATAGAGGTTGTTTGGCCTTGAGATGGCTGCAGGAAGACCTTGTTGCAGCCTTCTAGTACCTTATAAGGGCTTATAAGAAAGATGGGGACAAACTTTTTAGCAGGGTCTGTTGTAATAGGACAACAGTAATGGTTTTACACTAAAAGAGGGGAGATTTAGACTACATATAAGGATGAAATTTTTTACAGTGAAAGTGGTGAGACACTGGAACAAGTTTCCCAGAGTGGTGGTAGATGCCTCATTCCTGGAAACACTCAAGGTCAGGTTGGATGGGGCTCTGAGTAACCTGAGGTAGTTGAAGATGCCCCTGATCATTGCTGGACTAGACGACCTTTTAAGTGTCCTTCCCAACCCAAACTATTCTATGATTTTACTATAAAAAAAAATGCTTAGTTTGTCAGCCTGAAGTGCCAGCTTTGCCTTGGACCATGCTGACCTCCAGCTCTGTCCTTCTGAACTCCTCAGCATCTCTTAGCTCCAGCTATTGTTGCCTGACTTACAGAAGCTTTATGACACCCACAGCCTCTCCTTTGAGTGAGGCAATCCCCAGAGGGATTACATTAAATGCATTAGGTATCTTTAGAAAAATATGCAGCACATAAATCCATAGCTAACCTGTGTATGCTATGAACACTGGTATCCTAAACCTCTCCCCACTATAAAACTAGCAATACTCATAAAATAATAAGGGTTATTAAAAAGACCCTATATTGACATAATTTGCTATTTTAAGATGTATTTTCCTAGTAAAACAGAAAAGAAACATGACTTTCTAATACTGGAGAGAATCACAATGACATACAGAATCAGCACTTTCAATTTATCGCTTTCAGGTAGAGATACAGGAAATATTTCAAGTAAGTATTTTAAAACTAATAACTCTACTTGTAACAGATCAACTGTACAAACCATATATAATGTAATGATAAGGTTTTGGTTTAAATGAGCTGCAGAACCTCAGGTTTTCATTTCTAAGGAATACACACATCCCAATCCATGATAATAAAGCTTTATGAATCACATTCTTCTTTCTTTATGCATATACATACAAACACATGAAAATGCACACATACAAATGCAGAAGACATACTGCATGCATATGATACACTATTTGTGCAAAGAAACAGTCCTAAAGCCTGCACTAGCAAATTGTATCCTCATTCTACACACCTCAGAGCATGAATTACACAACCACCTCTTTCTCCAACAAAAAAAAAAAATGGTTGCAAAAGACTGTGTTAAATTTGCTTTCACTCACACATGTCAATATGTGGCATAGTTCCTTCCTTAAACCCACAGCAGTTTTTATGTATTATTAACTAACTCAGCAAGCCTGCTGGACAATGTAACATGACTATAATTGGTGTAGAACACTAAGAAATTGTTTCAATACTTTTACAGGAGAAGAAAGTGCTATCTTTACTAAAGCACTTGTGCTAATATTTAATTAAAGGCTTTGAATACAAACAGAATTTCAGATAAAATGCAGAACAAAGGCTTATTTCTGGTCACAAAAGTATAATTTCCATGTAAAATTGAGCAGTAAGGAGAATGACACAAGATAAAGAATTAAAAAGAATCTGAACTGCAAACTCAATTAATGAATAGTTTTAATTTTTTGCTGTCTTCCAAAACTGAGTTGCAGCTTTATTCTTGATAACTCTTAGGCAGATGATATTTTCCTTTTAACTCTCAGGCACATTGCAATGATGCATAGAAAAGAATATTGAGCAGAAACATAATGTATGGAACAAAGATTTCAGCGCAACGATTAAACCTCATGACTCCTACAGATTTTATGAAATACAGATGACCTCAAGGATTTTAAACTGCTATAGCATCCAATTTTCTTCTGTAGAAGAAGAACTGCCTTTTTGTGTATTGCTTTCTGAGTAACAGACCTGCTGAAAAGCTGAAGTGATCATCAGAAAATTGGTAAGTTCTATGATATGACAAGACCTTTGCCTCTCCTGGAGTCTTGTTTGATTCATAAGCTGAACAAATTTGGTTTTAACTAAGCCTCCAACCAAGCTGAATTTCACTTTATTTAACAATATAGACAGTGGGCTGCAGGGATTTTGCTTTGTGCAGTAAGTAAAATACATTAAGTTTTAGTGTGCATGAAAAGGCATAAGAGCTAACAGAACAATTAACATTTCAGCACACACTGTGTAAGAAATATGCCTTTAGGGTAGCGGAGGTTGATGGCAATCCAGGCTTATCTCTATAAAATCTGTTTTGGTGTTTGCAGTCTCTATTTTGATATGTCTTACTTCTTGGTTTCCCAGAACGAGTTTCTCTTGGTTTCTCAGATGAAGACAAAGATTAAGACCAACATACTTTGGAAGCCACCTGCTGTGAAATATACGTGATCCATCTTTCCCTTATTACTGTTGCTACTTCCAGGAGGTCTGTGAAGACATGAATGTTTCAAGTCTTGCAAAAAGGCAAACTGAGAAAGGTATCTTTGGGAAAAAGCCTAATAAAAAGCGAAAGTAGAAGCTAAAATGCGTTCTTACAATATTTTTCATGTGTTACTTGTAATATACTACAGATGATCAATTAGGGACTGTGGTGAGAGGACAAGGGGTAATGGGTTTAAACTTAAACAGGGGAAGTTTAGATTGGATATAAGGAAGAAGTTCTTTACTGTAAGGGTGGTGAGGCCCTGGAATGGGTTGCCCAAGGAAGTTGTGAATGCTTCATCCCTGGCGGCGTTCAAGGTGGGGTTGGACATAGCCTTGGATGGCATGGTTTAGTGGGAGGTGTCCCTGCCCATGGCAGGGGGGCTGGAACTCGATGAACTTGAGGTCCTTTCCAACCCTAACTATTCTATGATTCTATGATTCCATAATTGTCGCATCAAAAACCAAACCAGGAAGAGCAAATAAATCCCACAAAAAACTACTGCATTAAGCTGTCTTTTCAAGCATTCAGTATTTTTTAAAGGTGAATTTATTTTAGCCAGTTTTATTTTCTACTAGTTTTTGTCTCAGATCCTTCGTTTAATGAGAAACTGGTTTTGTTCTTTGACCTTCCACTATAACCCAGAGTCACCCCGATCAGTGGTAATATTTAACTGAAGAATCTCACTTTGGGGATTAATGAGTCAGAATATGTAAAAGTGTTCGGCTTCCCTTTTAACTAACCTTCTGATTAGGCATATCTGATCAAGTTAGATATAGATACTCAATCTCAGCAATTTTGGGAGTCCTTTTTGGGTGCACTACTGCTAAATTAAAAATATGATCTAATTCTGTTTTCTAGACCATCAACCAACACAGAAGTTCCTTGAACATTTTTATCCCAATTACATTATACTATCAACTGCTAAGAGAGATTATGAGTCACACAATTATTCTTACTGGAGGGAAGCAGGAAAGAGAAAGGGCTTGCTAATGCCAGTCTTAAGCCTCTTGATCTTATTTCTCAATATTTTTGAAAAAGCTTCAAAAAAAAATTACGCCTTGCCAACACAAAGAGAGAGACATAAAAATTTAAAGTCAACTGCACCAAGAGCCAAATCCAATTTTCTTACAACATAATTAAGTCTAAATATCTCTGAATCAAAAAGAAGTTTGGATTGAGAGAGTTTTATCAGACAAGTATTCAGCCCGCTACTTCTCATTTGTACTATTTGTGTGATTTTCCAGCTCCACAGACAAACTACAAGTTACTGGTGTCAAGTACTGTCACCCCCATATGTCTTTGGCTGACTGACAGGCAACACTGCTGTCAGAGCAATGAAGTACAGAATTATAGTCTTGGAAGTAAATGGGATTATGATACTGAAACCTAACTCTGAGAATCAGGAAGCCAGAAAGACACTATATCAACATACCAGAGAGCCAGAGAAAGGTCTTTCCATCTTCAGGAACTCCTGAGTCAGCTTTCCATTATACAATTGAATAAAATCATACCATTATACCAACAGATCATAAGGTACCAAGACTTCTACATGGCACTTTGCTCTGAGTATGGTTTTACCCAGTCACTCTCCTTATCCCCTTCTCACCCCAGTGAGTGCTGCTTCCATCTTGATCCAGAAAAAATGTGCTCCCTTAATCACAGGAAGAGGACTATACCACCACTTGACATGCCAGCTGTATTCAGTATCGAAGAAGCCCAGTGAGAAGGACTGAAGACCTCAATTTATCCATATTTTCCAATTACATGGTTCAAGAGTTTTTAAAAGCTATTCATTTTTGATTTTTAATCCTCCATTCTCACTGTGCTACCAAAAAAAAAAGGGAAAAAAAAGCAAAAAAAAAAAAAAACAAAAAAAGAAAACAAAAAACCAAAACCAAACAAAAAAAAACCAAAACAAAACAAAAACCAAAACACAGCCAACACACAGTTATGCTACCTTTATTCTCCAATTTGATAAACAGATGAGGTTTTTTAGATGCACAAACCCCTTCAAATATAGACACTGCCAGGAGCTTCTGCAGAACTAACAGCTTAAAACTAAAGGTATTTCAAATTCATGAAACTATAAAAGACTTTGCAAATTGGACACAGGCTTTTCACCCTTCTCTCTCAACAGTTTAAATTACCTTTTACATTTCCTGTGAGCATTGGTGCATATAAAACTGTCACCCTCAAAACATCATTCCTTAAAAACAGAAGATTAAAAACTTTCTGCCTTTCCTTGATACAAGGTGCCTGTAGCAGGTGTAATTCTCCAGGGGTAAACTTACAAAACCATAAAAATATCATGCTTGCTTTCCAGCTCTTGACATCACCTTTGCTGTCTTTTTATCAAAATACAGCATTTTATTATAATTCATAGTGACTACGAGCCTTTTTCTTGATACTGCCATCTTCCTTTTAGTCTTTTAAAGAAGTATTTCTCTGTCATCCTGAAGCTATTTAAGCGCAGATAAAAACCAGTTAATTTTCATGATCCAGATGTCCACCACGGCCTCAAGATAATGAGGAATGCTGATGTGCCCACTGTCCATACTGTTTGTAACACAAGTCTTCACAAAGTATCACAGACCTTACACCATGCGATCACCACATCTCAAAAATGGCAATGTTTTCCATTACAGAAGCTCCATTAGCTGATGTGTACATGCTTAATCAGTCAGCAACTAACTGGCAGGATGAGGAAGCTGTAAATTTCCCAGTGAGGGCAACCACACAATTCTGGAAGGACAGAGCTGCTCTGTGAGTTCTGTGCATGCAGTGGTGAAGGCATCCCTGTCATACTTCACAGTTATTCCTTACTGGCAGCCCCAAATGCACAGCACAATCCTCTCCTGTCAGCTAATACTGCTTCTGCAAGCCCAGAAACTATTCAGCAGAGACTGGTGCTTTCCTAGCAAGCTACTGAACCTGTCTCTGTCTTGCCTTCCTCCCTGTTTTCTGCTTTCTGCTGATTAATCTGTTCCATATCACAATGTTTGTCTTGTATAACTGTAGCTGCCCTGTAATAATGTCCTCAAGGCACCTACAAAAGCCACAGGATGTTCGAGTACCAACAGCACAATGTGTAGGACTGGCCTGCCCAGCATATCTTTTATGATTTGGAAATGTCATCCCAAAGAGACAGATAATGCTCTAAGGAGAGAGAAATTATGAGTTTTCTGTAGTTTGACACCTCTTCTCTAACGCTCCCTACCCCAAACACAGAACATGAGATTTTTAGATACCTCCTGCTACATATTCCAACGGGAAGCTATCCTTTGAAGCACAGGGCTTGCAGCAACAGCACGAAGGAAAAATGTCGATTGCTGATCATGCAATATAGAAGAAATACATCACCTGGAAGGGTTAATTCATAATAAACTCAAAGCTGGGTGCTCATTTACACGGAAACAGTATTTTGAAACATTCACATCAGTGCATCTGGCTTCAAAATAAAGCCTCCATGCAGACAAGCCAATGCTTTTGTTTAGTTGTATGAGAAGCAGGAAGCCTGCTTGTCAGAACAAGCTAATGAGAGCAATGTTTGCTAGTTCACATCTGAAGAAGGCATTTGTACAGTTGCTTGTGTTTTGGGCACAGCTGTTGCACATGCCTGTCCATACTCTTGCCTTCAGTTACCGTAAAGCAACTTGTCACAGAAGTGTTGACCTGAAATTCATCACAGCTGCCTCCTTTTTCTAGAGGGTAACAGAGTAAGATGACACAACATTTCAACCAGATGACACATCAAGCTTTGGAATTTCAAAAAGACCTTAGACTTGCTAACTCTAGGGGGCATGAACCATGATGAATGGGAAAAGAAACTTAACAAATTAAGTTTTCAGCATTCCAAATATTTGAATTATTGAGCCCAAACCTGTCTAAACCATATCAGCCAAATTTATTCAAAGAACAGAGCAAGGATATGAGACCGCACGCTTTCACAGATATAGCAGATTTAAAAGTGAATAATTTCCATAGTTGGTATTCATTTTTACAATTACAAGTAATGTCTCTATACAGCTTTCAACTCTGCTTAACTCTTAAAAGTCTTCAAAAAGGTGGGCAAGCTTTTGTGAAAACATATTACAGATTAATAATAAAAATTAGCTCTCAATATATTAGCTCAAGTATCAGAAGCAGCTCAACATAGCAGCCAAGAAACAAAGGCAAAGAAGACAATACTTAAATCTGTGCTTTCAGTTTGCAGGAGCTGATTTAAAGTACTTAAGTTATCTCTGTATTATGTTGCAGAAACATCTAAAAAGGTAGAAGATATACATCTAACAGCATCCCTCAAGTCAGACAGGAAGTTCTCATACCCTGATTCCCAGCTGTGTGCTTGTGCCAGCTGATTAGAAGTAGCTAATTAAATGCCCTTACAGAAAGCTTATCTCCATTAATGTCACTTCTAAAACTCCTACAGATAATTTGGTTCAACATTTTGTCCCCTGTTCAGTATTATGTATCTAAAACCCCAAACACTAGAAATTCATAGATCAAGGTTTGAAACAAGATGGGTATAGCCTCTGTATTTATATACTGAACTGGGAGTATAATGGAGTATCTTCAGATTAAAAGGTCTGCATAATTGCTTTTTCAGGAAAAGCACATTTCAAGATTCTTGGTTGCCAAGCAGTATCATAACTAATAGCTTAATATGCTTGATTTTTTCTCTATGATGTTGATGAAGAAAGAACATCTTAAAGTCCACCAAAATTTCTTGATCCAACATACGAACAGTCTAAGACCAGAGACAGAAATTACACTTAAAAAATGGTACCTTAAGCAACTTTGAGAAGATGATAGGCACTACCACTGAGCTCCTTTTTGCACTTGCATTTAGCTATGATCATGTAGAGAAGGCAACCTGGTCCCTGACACACATGGAGTCAAATGACAGTGACAGAATCCTCATCCACTACAAGATGATGGTGAGAAGGGTCAGTATTGATTGAACATATGTTAGCACTTAAAATGCGATACGCAGCCTGAAACCCTGGAGGGTTCCTTCTCTCCAGTCTTATGGAAATACAAAATGAACACAGAAATTCTACTGCATAATTGAAAGAATCCTCTTGATTTAGAAAAATTTGCTGTGACACTAACTTGCCAAACCAAGAGTTATTTCAGAAAGGTTTTTGAGTCATTTTTCTTAAATGGAAAATAGAGCTGAGACAACAACAAAGAAAGGCCCTTACTGAATTTCAACTTTTTCATTTCTCACTTTGCAATTAAAGTCTTTTAGTGGAGTTCCACAGGACATCAAATACTAATTTACTGCTGTTACAGTTTCAAGGAATGAACTAGTCTAGCCTAATTTAGCAACCTAGAAGTCAGCTTTCTATTCTAAGAGAGCTTTATGTGCTCCTTCTTTAGTTAATGCATAAATAAGCTTTCTGCAACAGGCTAGTTTATTCCAAAACAAGTATCTTGGATGGACCACCCTCTTCAGGTGCCCTTCTCTCTTCACAGGCTGCCTGGATAACCATTTAATTGAAGTATGAAAAAAATACCACAACTGTCCTCTACTCAAGAGTCTACATTATGTGGCAAGCAGCACATCTTACCACATAAGTGGCAATTTCACTCAAGTATCTTACTAAATAAAAAGACATTTTATTTATGTTGGGATGCTTGTAGACTAATGCATACTCAGTACAATCTAAAAGAATCGAGTAAGCCATTCATGCTATAGGAATTACCTATAAATACATTATAATGCAAATTATTTATCAGATATATTTCATTAAGTGTTTTAAAAGACTGATTCATTAAACAGATTCTTAAAAAGATACAAATTTAACATTAACCAGTGATAATGAAACAAACCTCTAAACAACCAACTAATTGTTACAGCACATTAATACACCTTCTAATAGATGAGTTTTGCATTGTTGCTCACCTTAAGTATGCAAAAATTGCTACATTGTGCAATGACTTCAATGTTATCTCAAAGTACTTATTAAGTATGTGTGAAAAGCGTTAAGTTATAGAATCTGTACCAGCAATATAATAAAACCAACATTAAGTAGCTCCTGCTAAAATTTTGAACTGACTGCACTTCAAATACATCTTCCTTCTTTAGCATTCTGTTCATTTGTTCCTTGTCTGGACTTTAACCATACATTCAGAAGACTGGGCTTGCATCTTCCTCTGTTTCAAACTTCAGTAACTTTCTGTCTTGAATGGAACATACCTAGACTGCAGACCTAAGTGATGCTCATAATGGTGACCCTTCCTTGTGTGGGAAACCATAAATATTACTTCTGTGTTTCTGCCTGAAAATAGCTTAGAAGAATATAATATGATGTAAAAGCCATTGAACATTACCTGGAAATAATGAGTCCTTATGTACTTTGTCTGCAAAACATACTATATTCGTATTTCTGAAACCTTGGCTTTCAAAGGACAACTTGAACACTAATTAAATGTTGCCAGTAAAACGGAGGCAAAAGAATTAGATGAGTGAGAATGACCTGAGACCTCCTAGGATACAACAGTATTCTTCAATTCTCAAAAACAAACCAGAAGCTTTCACCAGGTTCCTGCTCAGTAGACCCTGGAGTCAGCAGAGGTGGTTTTAATACAATTTTCTACTTAAGGAAGCTTATTTTCAGTAATGAATATTTAGAAAGCACACACATAATTAAAATATTAAAATGCAACAGAGACAATGTGAAAATTTCTGTATTATGTGCTCTTTTTATCTTCTTGCATTTTCCTCTAGTAAAACTGTTACACAAAAGGGACTTTCTTAAAATACTGGTCTATTTATTTCTAATCCTATAGGAATAGAAGGTACATAATGAATTTGGAGCTGACAGTAAAAGAGATGAAGAAAAACAAGTGATCTGAAATGAATTGCATCAACTTAATTTGTGGAAAAATCAGAAGTAAAACAGATTTATTGCTTAGGTATATGCTTCTTCCTAATGAAAAAAGACTTAATGGACATATTTCAAATACTCTTCTTGGTGGACATTCTGATTTTTTTTTTTATTTTTCAGATTTAATATAGACCATTGCACAAATTCTCTTTTCCATGTTCTTTTCCTTCAATAGCATAACTCTTTTAATAAATAAATGTCCTGACAATATTTTCTTGGAAAGCAGTCAAACATTTCATTACACTGTAAATGCAGTTTACCATTCAAGGTTGACCTAACGTCTAACGCTTGTGTATACTTTTGCTTGGAAGTTATGAGTCTTGCTAAGCTTGTTAAAGCACGATGCTCATCTGGCTATGAAATCTGCTATTTTTTTTCCTCATGCAGTTTGCGTTTTTCTGTTCAGCATATTGTGATCTTTATGTCTTTACTTTGAAAGAGGATTAATTTTTTCCACACTCTGCAATTATAGACAAATAATTTCTTGACTTTAGAAAAAAATTTGAGTGAAAGATGAATAAAAATAGTCACTGAATTTCACATCATTAATATAAAATATACCTTGTAATTCCTAATCAGTATGAGACCATATAGTCACAGGAAAAATGTGGTGTCAGAATATCAATTTTCATCAATGTGCCGAAGTGACAACAAGATGGTACAGTGTAAGATCCTGAGGGACAGGAGGAAGAGGAGTCCAAGCTAAAGAGCAGAATTCTTCTTGTCCAGGGCACTGGCAGCCAGGTTCCTGTGGGATACTGCTATGAAAGGCCAGAGCCCCACAGAGTTGAATATTCTTCATGGAGAGCCTCTTCCGAGTGCCAGAATAACCTATTCCAATCCTCAATGAAGTAGGCAGGCACAGCAGAATAGAAACATGACTCCACAGGGAACATCTGACCAAGACCCAGTGCAAAACAGAAGCCAACCAGACTTAGAAACAGAGACAGTTTACCCAGGAAAAAAAGAGAATCCCTACCTGGCCAGGCAGGGATGCGGTTCGCAAAGTTCTCCTGTCACTGAAACTGGTAGAGGACGTGAAGGATAACAAGAAGGGTCTCTACAACTACATCAGCAGTGAAAGCCAAGGGAAATATGAACTCACTGTTAAAAGGAGTGGGCAACCTAATGAAGGGCACTGAAAAGGCCATAAGTACCCCAACGTGATGTTTTCTTGGCTTTGGTCTTTAGTGGTAAGATCTTCCACCCTGGTTGCTGAGTTTCGTGGCAGAATTTAGGGAACAGACAAAGTAGTTCCAGTAGTAGGCAAAGACTGAATTAGTGATTTCTGAGACAAGAAGCCTAAGTCCACGGGCCCGGATGGTATGCGTCTAAGGCAGCCAAGGGAGTTAGCTCATGTCTTGTAAAAGCTGTCCTCTATCATCTTTGAAAGATGAGAACTGAAACATCTGCCCAGTGTGGTTGTCAAATCTCCATCTTTGGAGATACTAAAAACTTGATTTGACAAGTGCTGAGCAGCCACATCTAACTTTGACACTAGCTTGTTTTGAGCAAGAGGTTAGACTGAACGACCTCCAGAAATCCCATCTCAATTCTATCATTTTGTCATTATGCTTACTGCCTAACTCCTGCATCTAAAACATATTCATTCCTGACTAGGAAGATTTCAAAATAGCTTCCTTGCACACTGAAAACTGAAAGCAAGCATTTTCAAAGTTGCAGATGTATGCATATGAAAACCTTCTATTATACAGAAGAGATTCATTATTTCATTGGTATAAAGAACTTCCTCTGCTATGGTGTCAGGATTGTACAGTGACAGCATCTAATCATTCTAGGTGTCCCCACTGGCACAAAGAGAAAGCTCTTCATTTCAAAAGCTGTAATATACAATCCCAATCCATTTCGCTCTAGGTCCCATCAAAGAACAAGTCTCTGTCAAAATCCCAATGGCAGATAGATTTTGAAAGCAGAGGTAGAATTATAGTGTAAGAAAAGTATCACCAAAATCTTCCCCTGGAATGCAACAACACTTAAATTAAGACACTACCTACAGAGTCAATATAATTGGGAAGTGTGACATTCTCATTCAGTTTCTCATTTGAAGGCTGACAGAGAATCAGCCACACAATAAATTCAGTTAGTTTCAGGCCTAATCAGTCTATTTACCTTGCTGTTGTTACTACATATTGCTGGCAGTAAAGAAATGAGAAAGAGATTCTAATTCTAATTACTTAAAGATATATATGTGTGTATATATATATATATATATAAAGACTACTGAAATATGATCACTTTATGAAGAATCAAAGACATCAAAAATTAATTTAAGGAACATTTGTGAAGCTTGTGCTGATGGCTAATACAGATCGTAGGACAGAAACTTACTAGGAACAGGACAGTTCATGCAGTTCATTTGGTCATTGTCACAAAATGAAGTGTTGAAGTCCCCTCTTAATATTCTGTGTTTCTCTTAGCAGACTTGCAGGTTAATAGTGCTTTTTCTCTTTTTTTTAAATCTGAAAATGTATTTTATTTTCTCCAAACCTGCCTAATCCAGATAAAGGCATCAGTGTTGCTGGCATCCTTATACCATTTCTGTTTCTCCTTTTGAATTTTTCTTCAGTTTGCTGGATCCCCAGCAAATGAGCACACATTTGCTCAAATTGTGATCTGCAAGAGGAGTACAACTGTCATGGCATCTCCTGCCCAAATTTCTTGAAGCAAGTGTGACTTTTCAAGATTACATGGGTAACACTGACAGCAATGACAGCCACCAGTTCTGAGGAGAGGTGCCTGCACAGTTAAAACCTGAGTATCTCCTAGGAATCAACAAAACCCACCAATTCAGAGATTACACCAATGAGAAGGAAAATACAGAAGCAAAACTGGTGCGCAGCAACCAGGTTACTGGAATTCAAAACAAAGATTTTTATGTTTACTTTTTTTATTACTAATCATTTTTCTATGCAATGCACTAACACTTCTTTTTACTCCAAATACAAAGCTTATTATGTGAACCACACCACATCTTTTTCTACATCCTGAACATTTTTCAGTCCCTGTTCTTTATTTCCTTCTACATCCCATTACAAGTATTGACATTTCACATTTCCTGCACTCTCCATAGTCAGTTTTTTGTCTTGTTTTCTGCCTCCTATTTACACATCCCTACCTACTCTTTTCACACAAACTGATCTACCTGAAATCCACCCCAAACTCTATGAGCTTCCCTACATATTCCCATTTACATGCACCCATCCACTCTTAAAAATCACCCCATCACATTTTCTTTCCTTTTTACATATGAGAGACCTGACTCAACTTTCTTCATGCAAAAAAAGCAATAGAGCAATAGTGACTCCAGCTACCTTGGTCCAGGAATTATCTTTTCAACAACCCATACCAAAAATAAATACCATGACAGTACTATTCCTCCTTTGATACCCAAGTATTTTGGAGCTGTTCCAGTATCTTATTATATTTTTTCAGCTACCCAGAGGACATTTAAAAGGATGCTTCATTTAAATACTAAAATAGTTCACCATTCTTTATTATGACTAAACATTATTTACTCTTTCTTCAGCCATGAGAAGGCAAGAGTTGCTGTATTATCAAACGACTGCACAGACAATAAGGCACTGGGTTCATGGTTTAAGTGACAGGACATCAACTACCTGACAAGGTCGATGACTCTCTCCCTTGGAGCAGTGCTGACTGGCTCATCATTAATCATTATGATCTGATCCCCTGGTATAAGCTTTCCTTCAGAGGGGCCGCCTGGAGACAAATGAAAAAAAAAAAAAGCACAGGTTAGCAGACCATTGCAAATGTGCTCTGTTGTTCACGTACTGTGAGTCTTCTTTTTCTTCAAATAATGTCATGTTTAACACTAACGCTATTTCTGACATTACCAGCGCTTCTTCACCAGGATGATCTTGAAAGCTAGTGAGAGCTTTTATTGAAGTTCCTCAAGTTAAGTTGCAAACCCGCCCCTAGCCACATAAAAATAAGGGCTTGATTTTCCAGATGGCCAAAAGGACCCATACGAGGTGGCCTAATTCACCCTTTGAAGTGTGATCAACCACACCTTTCTCAACGTTTGTCTGATACACGAGTAAGACCACCCTAAGGATGACTTCTTTCCCCATAAAGAATTGATTCTGCTTAACTACTGTTAAGACCAGGAAGTCTTTTTCTCTGGTGTTTACATCAGATCTTCCCTGCTACAACAGTTTCCTGTCCCAGGCAAAGTAAGACTGGAGAATATCTTACGCCTCTTTCCTACCAAACATCACTTACATATTTGAAAGTCATTTGCAGTCTCTCCTTTGACTTCTCTGTTCTTGGCAAAACAAACCTGTTTTCTTCAATTTGAAGACAGTAAGTTTCTATACCTCTAGCCTCTGAGGCTCTTTTCCTCTGGATTCCTACCACTTGGTGAACACATCCAAAAACATTGCCACTTCCAATTCGACACAGATATTTAGCATTAGTCTGCGTAGAGAGACATGTACATATCTATGCGCTTTGGATTCTGACACTGCTGAAATGCATATTGAGTTTACGCTTTATTAAATGCACATAATACTTTACTTCTCAGCACAATTACATGCCCAGTAGAGGGTGTGACATTGCAACTGCTAATGAAAAGATGTATCCTCTCTAAACTCCACAACGATGATACACTAAAACCCCAGTAATATTACCAGTATGAAGATAAAGTCCTAAAAGAAAGTGTTTCCGTATCAAAACCAACTCATTTCAAAACTGAGCTGATGCTGTTCCTTTCCTCTGTTTGGTTTGAAAACTGCATTTATATATACTTGGCATGACTTAATACAAATCCATGTAGGAGAATGTTGTCCTAAGCCCATTTTCCTCCTATTCACTTGGATCAGGATATAATATACACCTTTTCCAAACTGAACTTTAACACTGAACTACATTAATAATGTTAACTTGGAAGAAAATAACTGTCTGGTTGTAATTCAAATATTAGTTACATTGCTTGAGTCATCTGAAAGCAATACAAATATAATCAATGCAGACACATGGGTAAATGACATCAGAACTTCACAAAGTCAATTTTGCCTCTCCTCTGCTCCCTGTGGTGGTTCTGGAGGACATATCGAGCAAGAGCAAAGTCAAATCCCTGCCCATGGCTCCAAGGCAATTTTACATAAGAACTGAACTTCTAAGCATAAACAGCAGGAGGCTGCTAGTCAGGAGACTGATTAGTCCCAGGTGTGGTCCCCTGTAAGTTCAAAATTACGACAAACCTCAAAAATTTTCGCTCCACGTGAGGCAGTTAGGGATCTATTTTGACCTGGCTTTTTGCCACATAGTTATACAGAAGAACCCATTTGAAAAAAAACCCAAAACCAACCAAACACAAAAGCCATCAATAACATCCTCTTTTTCATAAACAAATACTGTAGTTAGAACCAAGTATAACAGCTGGAAACCTAGGTCTCCTTGTGAAGCTGATGATAAAAAGAATGCAAAATATGTAAGAGTTAATCTCGCAACTCAACATACCTCTTGAAAACACTGACTCAATGGCAATGAAGGTGACATCAAACCAATATAAATGTATCAGGGAAAAGACCTTCTTTCCTTGAATGAAGTGGGTCAACTCTTTTCAGGCAAGCAACAGTAACGGCTCGGAGTAATAACCTAAAACTGGCTTTTTGTTAACACATTAGCATAATGTTCAAAAATGAGTGCAAGCAGGGAAACTACTGGGTAATACAAGACTCAAAAAACTACCTAGTATTTGTAGCTACTTTTTCTGCCTGAATATTTTAACAGTACTCAAATTTGCAACTGTATTTCATCTCAGTAGATTAAGTCCGAGTTTGCTTCTATGGGCAGATGGTGAAAACATACCTGGTGTTACTGAGCGTACAACAACTGGTTTTTCACTACCAGCCACAAACCCAAATCCTAGCACAGGATCCCTCCTCATTTCCACTTTCCGAGGGGCTGGAGGGGTTATTTGGCAGCTCTCTATTCGAGGGTCTTCAAATGTGGCTGATTGTGTCATGTGACTGTGAAAAAAAAAATAAAAGATGGAAAAAGGAAAAAAATCATTAAAACATGATTCTGTGGTATCTACTTGAGCCAAGCAATTTCTGCAAAGATATGAGATGAATACCTGAAATGTTCTTACTATAGGAACTAAAACATCAACTCAGTAATTTTCGATTAGATTTTCTTATACATGAAGTAATAATGCTGCTGGCAGGTCTCAAATACTAATCAATAGTGCCAACCTATAAAGAGGTCTCTCTTTGACAGCATATATTTAATCATAACCCATATATGAAAGAAAAATGAGCCAACAATAAGCCTTTGTCATATGTACTTGAAGTTTTCATCCTTCATTTTTTGGAAGGGAAAAATAATAAAGTGATCTACTCATAATGTAAAACACAACAATTAGAGTCAGCCAGTCTTTTGCAAGAAGAAAAGACACACATTTAAATTTGGCTTTCTAAAATGTTAAGTAAGTTTCTGAGCTATCTCAAACAGACTACCAGACGCGCAGGTAACAGCTTTATATTTACTACTTGTGCAAACTCTTTGAATTCACTGCAAACTGTGCCAGGGGAGAAAAGAATGGGAAAAAAAAAAAAAGATATTAAGAAAATATATTCACCAGCAATTACTAAAATACTTTCAGCTACAGTGCTATGATGATGCTTATTGTACCTAGAAATAAAATTTCTCATGGCTGGAGGGAAAGATCTTGATTTTTCAAGCAGAAAATAAAAAAGGATGAAAACTATTCCACATCACATATCCATGAAAGAGGTCATGGTTTAAAAACACAGATACTTCTAAATTAGCATTAATAAACATAAAAATGTGACTGATGCTGCATGCTGACTGAACTGGAACATTCTTTGTGTTTCCCACCTGATGACTGGAACTCCTCACTGAATCATGGCTACCATTTCCCAGTACTGATTATAGAATTATAGAATCATAGAATCATACAGAAAAACAGACCATTCCAGTGTCATACCATTCCAAATGCCATTAATTGAACTCATGTCAGGCTGCCCAGAGAGGCTGTGGCTGCCCCATCCATGGCAGTGTTCAAGGCCAGGCTGGACAAGGCTTTGAGCAGGAAGGTACTTTATAATCTTACATATAACAAGAGTTAAGGGACATCCCATGTGACCAGAGTTATTGCTTTCACCTCCTGCCCCTCTTCCACCTTCAAATACAATCCCCTGAAGAACTCCAAACAGGCTGTCCATAAGGAAAAAGGCACCATTCAGAGATCTCTTTTCAGCATCAATGACATGCAAAAACTTCTCTGGTCATTCCCCAACACATACGCATTGGGAATGACATCAATTTCCATTCTCTCCATGGTCTGCTTCTATTACTGATACACAGAAAAGCAGTAAAATCTCAGTGGGAGCTTATCCCTGTGACTGGATTTTTCTTGAGCTTTTCTTCAAAGAAACTCACTATATCCCTACAATTAGATTCTGTTTGCCTAAGAGTAACATGCTGCCTTTTTATGCATATGATCAGAGATAGCAGAAGCTACTTCCTTACAAAAATAAGGAAAAATTAAGATATTAAGATAGTCTTTGTGCTGCTAGCATCTGTATTAGGTGAAGACAGCAAAGAAAATTTATTTTGTTTTACTAGGTAGAACTTCACATCTGATACTTCATTTTCCTCCTCCTCCTGTTCCTCCAGTTCTTGTCAGTTAATTTAGGTAACTTTCTATTACATTTATTCAAAAGAATTTTTAGAAAATCTAGAGAGCTTTTTGCGGACTCTTTATGAAATCTATCTTCAAGACCTCCCAGATACCCTATTCCCCATCAACTCCTATTTATGATTTCTTTCAAATGGGCTAATTTCTGAGGTGTCACTGGTATTCAAAAAACCATCTATTTCAACATGTGAATTTTGCTTCGGTAGATGTCGTGGTTTAAGCCTCTCAGCCACACGGTTTGCTCACTCACTCCCCCCTCTTTCTTCTCCCCGCTCCCGGAGGGATGGGAAGGAGAATCAAAAGAATGCAACTCCCACAGGTTGAGATAAGAACAGTTTAGTAACTAAGGTATAACAGAAACCACTACTGCTACCACCAATAATAATAATGATAAGGGAAATAACAAAGGAAGAGAATACAACCGCTCATCACCAATACCCAGCCTGACCCAGCAGCAAACCCCCCTCTTCTGGGTCCCCGCCCTTTGTTTTTTACATCCTGGGCATGACGTGCTGTGGTATGGAATACCTCTTTGGTCAGTTTGGGTCAGGTGTCCTGTCTCTGCTTCCTCCCGGCTTCCCTCCTCCCTGGCAGAGCATGAGGCTCAGAAAGTCCTCGATCAGACATAACATTCTAAGCAGTAACTATAAACATTGGTGTTATCAGCGCTGTTCTGAGGCCGAAAGTTGAAAATGCAGCACTGCACCAGCTACTAAGAAGGGGAAAAATGACTGCTACTGCTGAACCCAGGACAGTAGAGAATGTGAAACTCTGCAGTTGTCACCTCTTTTAGGTGACAGCCTTACCAAAATTTCCACAAAGTTAAAATGTTCTATTCAATAATTTCTTCCTAACAGGTGCTTATATTTTTGTAACTGGGGCACTATAATCTGACACCGTCTTCGAAAAGGAAATCCCATATTTACAATCAACTCGAAAATACAGCTTTCGCCTTTGGACACTACTTTCCTGCTCTCTTCAAATACTTATTAGTCTGGCTTGAAAACTAAACCATACAGGAAAAAAAACAACAAAACAACCCCTGAAAAACCTCACCAACAGGCTGCACTTCCAATAATAAAATCCAAGAGAAGACTGAGAGATTTGCTCAAAAGAGGAGCTCTGCTACTGGATGCCTCACTCCAGCCGCTGCATTGGCTTGCACTGAGCAGCAGCACAGCTATTCAAAGCCTAAGCAAGAGGATCAGCAAGGAACCGTCCATCATGATTCTGAGAGGCATAGGAGTTTTTATTGATTTTTAAGGTTATCCACCTTCAAATACATCAACTAAAAAGACTCTGCACCTCAAGCTTTCACAGCTTGCTACATCAGATATTCTTCTATCATTCAGTACGTTGGAAGTGTATTTCAAGAGAGCTACAAGATACATGAATATGATCCCAGAAGAGATTACATGAATACTCAAAGCTTTGTCTGATGGTACATTGACAAACCTGCTTCCTCCTGTGGATAGTTCATTATTGAGATGCCAGTTGTAGCAGTCTAGTTCAAGACAAATTTCAATTTTGCATTAATTGGGGGTATTTGTTCTCCATCTCAGCTATGGAACTATTGATTCCTGAAGAATAGCCATGCTAAGAGTTCTAAAGCAGAATCTAATAAACTTGGACTCAAAACCTTACACAGAGCATCACTTTAACAGTGAAACATTCTTAAAAGAATAACTGCAACACTGCAAATTTCCCATTTCCTTCAAACACAGTAAAATGTGTTTAGATGGTACTATGCTTAGATCATACTAAGCACAGTATCATCTAAAAAAAGTCATATGGTACTAAAGATTTACTTTTCTGAGGGAAAAGTGGAAGAAAAGGAAAAAGGCTGATCTTCAGTATCAACCGTTCTTTCCATATACACAAATGCAAGATGCCCTTAGATTGCCTTTTAAAGACAGATTCTCGTGTCTCACCATTTTCAGTGACTGACATGAGTCCCTGCTTCACAAAAGGCTGTCTTCTCTGATGTACTCTTATTGTGAGCAGTGGGCGACAGCTGCCATTATTAAGGAGAGTAATTCATAGAGAATTTCTTGCACAGAGATTTTATACACCAGCCTCTTCTGAGAGATAAACTACCAGCTATGGAAAATCATAGCAGAAGTGTAATTCCAAGTACTGACTCTTGAAAGCTCCCTGTGGCAACTACACTCAAAAGAGAAGGTAACAGGGGAAATGAAAGTAGTCATGTGAGTGTACATGCACCAACAAACAGAGCAGAATGGATGCATTGCAGGGTGGCATAAAATTCATGTGCACAGTTATCCACTAAGGGGCCTATGGCAAGTGAAGGAGGAAGAAAATGAGGAAAGAAAGACACCTTGGGGAACATTGCTGAGCTACGACAAGGCAGCCAGCACCTGCAAACACAATTTAGCTACCCAGGACATTATGGGGAGCCTAATGTAGCAACTGAATACCTGAAATCATGCTCAGGGAAGTCAGAGGTATGAATTAAGGCTGGCACTTCGAATCTTCACATCATTAGATACATAATGATTAACTTGGTAGTGCTTTCTAAGGAAACCTTCTTAGCATTTTCCTCATTCAAATTACACACTGAACAACCCACATAATATCTAAACAAAGACTAATTAAAATGAGAGCTTGGTTTAATAATGCCTATTAGTAGCTGAAAGCAAAGTATCTAAATACAATTCTTTTTGAGCCTTCAGATTTTGACATGTCATTCCCTGGCATTTAGGGATTAGTGGGCTAATTCTGACAGTTTCATCTATGGCAGCTGAGAAAGCCTGTCCTCAGCAGGCCAAAATTTGTCATGCTGGAGTTTGTATTTCCACAGGAAAATGCTTATGGGTCTAACTCTTCAAAGAAACTGAAACCTATGGCATGAACCCAGTGACTCCGGTTACAGTAAACATTATTTTGGAAATACTTAACCCAACAATTCCAGCTGCATTCTGCAAAGACATCAAAAATAAAAAAAAGCAGAAAAGGCATCTTGCAAGGCTAGTTTAACACAGCTGCACACCCCCCCACATGAAAACTACATAACCAGAATTAAATGGCTCCTGCACTGTATTGTGACAAGTGTGAAGACTGGCTGCACTTTAGTGTTTCATCATGTTATTTCCATACTATAGCTTGTTTCTATTACTCCAAAGGTTAATACCAATTCTCAATTTTGAGGGTTTTATTCCTTAGCTTTTAAATAGTTACAATGCCTCTGCTCTACAGATTGATTTAACCACAAAATAAACTCTGTTTTGACTTGAAACACAGCAGGTGTAATCCTGGTCAATGATGGAAAATAGAATGTGGAAATGTCAAACCACTCACGGGCTGATGAGTGGAAGTGGCTGAGGAGGATGGAGATAGGGACTTTTTATCACAGGTATAATTCAGAAATAATAAAACCACTTCAAATCATTGAGCACTGTCAAAATTCTGTCTCATTAATGAATAGAAGGTGGAGGATCTGCTTTGTTGACTGCAACTGAGATCTTCAAAAAGACCTATGCAAGTTAAGGGTGTCAAACAAAACTTCATGTATAATTGTCCAGCTGAACCCCTGAGATCATGAGCTTCTGCCCATCTGCCCTGAAACTACATCTTTGTTCATACTCTACTCAGAGCCTCAGGTTGTGTGCTCAAATTTTCCTTTGCAACTGAGAGTCATAAAAGCTACTGCAGCAACAAAAGAAAGTAAATTTGATTCTTGCTCAATCACCTGTCTTCAGGAATTAGCATTAAGTAAAATGGCTTGAGACTTGAGACAATATTACAGAAACTGATAATAACATAAGGGTATTTTATAGTTTTCCCCTTGCTAATCTGGAAGAACTATCAAAACAACGACAGGAAACTGTTATAGGTGAGAACAAATACACAAACTCTGCAGAACATGAAAAACTGATCTTAATTTATTTATCGTAGCTAGTAGCTAAATATGAAAAGTAATTCCTTCCCTTCCCTTTCCGGCACCTCTTAGTATACCTCAAGTTAATTTATTTTCTCCAAGAAATCCCACAAGAATTCTTAAGAACTAGGACACAAGTGTCACAATCATACATCAACTATATCTTTCTTCTACTTCGAAATGACATTTCAGGGAAGAAGTGCCCAAACAGTTATTACATTGCAAAGTAAAATTGCTGCTCCTACAGAGAGCCTGGTGGCTTGACAAACTGTTTTGCTCCATTTTGCAGCAAACTGGAGAGTTGCTCACAACTTCAGAATACTTTTTGGACGTGTTCAACAGACAAAAGTTTTATTTTCAGCTGTTCAAAGAGGAGTCAACCTTTAACAGTTCAATAAAACATTCCCTACATTTTCACTGTTTTCATGCAGGTAAGTATGCTGAGAATTCAGTATCGTAAGCACAAAATACAGCTGGGAGGATGTATCACTTCCCTGTCCCCCCCCCCCCCCCTTCATTCTTTCTAGGACTATTTTTCTGCCCCAGTGTCAATTCTATTTTTTTCATTAGCTTCTTCAGCAGTTAAAACCTCTAAAGTCAGGTCATTTTATAGCACCCTAGAAAATGTTTGGCATATGCCATCTGGATGAACATATGGTAAAAATGTAATTAGAAGGAAAAAAGGTTTGCTGGTTTCAGAAGTTGGTGACAGCTTTTTTGATAAAATTGGATACAGGGAAATCTGACACGTAAAAAAAAATTCAAAATCGACTCTTCCTCCACTGGTAGGCATGATGTGCAATATAAAGCAAGACAAAGTGAAGCAAAATCACAGTGAATAAAACTGACATGAATGCAAATTTAGAGGGATAAAAAGATTCATGCTCGGCTTCAGGCAGACACTGGGAAAATATGCCAAAAAAAGTATTTTACAATGACAGTTAGCATTCTCATATTGACAATATTACACGTGTAATATGTGAATGCTTCTGCATTCTGCATATGCTATATACGAATGCTATATATTTGAAAGAAAACAAACTTCTGTACTTAAATCCCACAAAGACATGGAAATAAGCCTCAAGACCCAGCTGCAGGCTAGCAGTTGTTTGTTCCAAGGTTTGTGTCTACAGATTGCCAGAGAAGTTCCCATTTATTTTCCTTCTCTCAGGATGGCCACAAGCATTTCTAGAGCTCTGTTCATGATGAACATTGAGTTTCATGATGGCTATATTGGGATGGGACTTTTCAGGCACCAGCCAAATAGCAGAAATTGAACAGAAACATCTCAGTGAAAATTGGCCATGGCAAAGAACGAGCCACAGAAGAAGGAAAAATATGAAGGAACCCTGCAGAGAGGATTTATGAATATCATAAGATGACTTAAAGAACAAAATAAAGGACAAAAATGAAAACAAGTACTGTTTTCAACACTTAAATATCTTGAGGAAAACTTGACACTTTAACACTTGAGAATAAAAATCTAAAAGGAGAACATCTCCCAAAAGAAGGCAATGAGAGCTCCCAGCAACACTGTCCACCTGAATGCTGGGATTTCCTCCCCTGTAAGCAGGGCATGATGCCAGCCTCTGCCTTCTTTACTGACTGAAATACACAGCGAACATCGGCGTGCCAACGATGAGTATGTCTAAATTGCACCCGTACACATATGGCATATAATGCATGCTGACAGCCCTCCCCCTTAATGTGCAATTATGCTGCTACACACCACACTGAATGGCATTTCTGCATCCAGGTTTTGTCCCAGCAATTTTTTCCCACCAGACTGACACTAGCTTTAGCAGCTATGCTTCTGGTTTCAAAACCTGAAGTGAGATTCAAAGTGGAGTGCGATTCAAAGTGGAATGGGATTCAGGAACCCACTCTGTAGGCTTGAACATAGCCAAAGGAAGCTCACAAATTATTCATCAGACCGGATGGAGAACAACCTGCGTCACACAAGCAACTCCAGGGCAAGCCCTGTGGAAGAGAGCAAGGCAGCAGAAATTGCTGGGGATCGCATTAGCTAGTTATGCCAAGGGCCCCAAATGCACCACCAACTGGGCCTTGCCTTTCCCTGGAACACAGATTTAGGATCCCACTGGCATTTCCTTCCTTGGAGGAGCTTTTCATCAAGCTGGTTCTCACATATGTGGCATGGGCTGGTCACGCAGCTCAGGGATGCAGGATGTTTGGCCACCTGCCTGGCCCAGGTCTTTCAAGAAGAAAACTGTGTGAAATGTTTTTGATAGAAATCAGAATTAGTGGCTCTTCTCCAAGGCAGGAATGCCGTACATTTACTGAAGTATACTTTGCTTTTTTTCCCCACAAAAGGCATTTTCTTTATGTGACCTTAGCAACTCCATTTAGGACAGGAAACCACACTGAGATCTTTAAAGAAGAGCTGAAATGTAGCTTTTCATTATCTTCTATTCATGCATCAATAAACCCTGTTGCAAGTAAAGATAGAACAAGGGAGAAAAAAAAAAGAAGAAGATTTACTGAGCTCCAAATACACAATAAATTCATTTGGGCTGAAAATGTACTCTGGAAAACAGAACAAATAATTCCTATCCATCCTGCTTTTGAGAAGCTTCATGCTAACCTCCATCAACAGCAATCTGTCAGCTCCTGCCTAGCTGAACTCTGCAGCAAATCACAGAGGACCTACAGTAAGGGCTACCAGTGTTTCCCATCTAGCAATGAAAAGGAGCTGCCATCTCCAACTCAACATGAACGACTTTTCCAACTGAAGTCTGAAATAAAGAAAGGGGGAGGAGAATCATCATGGAAATAGCTTTTTAAGGCGATTAGTAAAGCTCCTGATTAAAAAAATCTGGTCTGGTGCAATGATGGAGGCTTGCTCCAACATGCACTTGTCACTCTTTGTAAACACTGTGTAACATAATGTTGTCAGAGGACAGAACCCAGATTTAATGTGCCCGCTGTAACCCAGCAGTACAGCTGGGCTTGGCATGAACAAACAACTGGAAGACGAAAGCCCCTGCTTCAGCATCTTTATACCTGCCTAACTCCTGGTAGCTCAGTACAGTTATGAGCATATGGAGATAAGCACTTTCAACAGAAGTAAAACCTATTAATTTCTTCTTTGAATGTAATCTTCCTCATTTCTTCATCAATTGAATGGATAAGCAGGTTTGTCATGGGTTCAGCAGCAGCAGTCATTTTTCTCCTTCTCAGTAGCTGGTGCAGCACTGTGCTTTTGATTATGGGCCTGGGAACAGCGCTGATAACACCAGTGTTTTCAGTTACTGCTTGGTGATATTTAGGCTGGCCAAGGACTTTCTGAGCCTCATGCTCTGCCAGGGAGGAGGGGAAGCCGAGAGGAAGGAGAGACAGGACACCTGACCCAGACTAACCAAAGAGATTATTCCATACCACAGCACGTCATGTCCAGGATATAAAGACAGAGAGCAGAGACCCGGAAGGGTGGTGAGGGTGCATGGTGGGGGGTACTGGTGGGGGTGCACTGCATGGTCGGGCTTGATACTGGATGGTGAGAAATTGTATTCTTTTCCCTTGTATTTTCTCTTGTCATTATTATTATTGGTGGTAGCAGTAGTGATTTGTGTTATACCTTAGTTACTAAACTGTTCTTATCTCAACCTGTGGGAGTCACATTCTTTCGATTCTCCTTCCCATCCCCCCAGGAGCGGAGGGAAGAAAGCGCGGGGAGTGAGTGAGAGAGCGACTGTATGGGTTTATAGAAGCTTAAACCATGACAAGGTTACAGAAAGGGCTTTGAATTGTCTACTCATTTCCTTCCTTTTCACAGTTTACACTGGAGGGCTCCTGAACCAAAGCCAGCTTTTCTGGTCCTACCCCATTTACTGCCACTTCAGCAAAACATAGCCTTACTCAGGTGGAAACTAAACCTCACTGGAAGTAGCAATCAAGTGAAAGTAGCAACATACAGGTTAGTGGATCCAAAGTGGGTACTCAACACTGCAGCTGCTTAGCTTTTGTACAATCACATATTTAAAGGTTCAGGTATATAAACTACAATATCATTGTCGTGACTGTCTGCACTTGGAAGTGGGCTGGAGAGCTGACCAGCAAAGGGCAACATGGCAACACCACCAGAAATGTGAGTTTCTCTGAGTTCAGGGGCACATGGAGAAACAATGTGTGTGTTAGTACAATAAGCTCTCTCCAGTTTCCCATGCTCAGTGTGGTTCTCCTCCCTGGAGACTCAGGCACAAGGAATCTTATGAAGTTGCTGTGCATTTATAAAGAAGTCCAACTTCTGCACTGAAGCAATGAGTACAAGGAAAGGCTTTTCGTTCTCCAGCTACAAGTTAGAAGTGAATTTTTGAAAAGCGAAAAGGATCTACAAGCAATGAAGGTGACAGAATGAATTTAAAATATTTTCATATTAACTCATAAAAGACCCAAACTCAAGCCTTCACATTCTGTAACTGAGTCTTTACAGTCAGTCTTCAAAGTAAATCTTCTAATTCTCTAACACCTTTGGAGAAGGCTTCCAGGACAGACAGGAAAAAGAGAAACAACCTATTTCTTTCCCCTTTCTTCTAACAACGTACAAATAGAGAGGATTACTTTTCTTGACTGCTGATTTGGGAGTGTGCCATTATGACTCCTCAGCAAATGCAAAACAAGAGAGAGAACTTAATTGAAATAACCTAGAATGACAGACTGCAATGATGGGAGGCGAGGCTGCAAGATAGAGCTGTCATGGGAAAATTAAACTTGGCCTATAAAAAGGAGGAAAAAAAATCAGGTGTGTTTGATAACTTTTCAAATTTATTTTTCCTGATAGATTATTTGCTATACTTCAGCACAAGACGGCTGAATGATTTTTCTGCGCCTACTTTTTCATTTCAAAGGAAGCTGATAACCTTTCTAAGTGACAGCACTTCTAGTAACCACAGGGCTTTTTATATACCTTAAAAATTAAGTGTTTTGTTGATCATGTTTCAGCTTCATTATATCCAAGAAGCTTTTGCTAAAGCCTGTGGGTAATTTCTATTTACCTACTGTGCTGGTTTGGGTTGGGATAATTTCCTTCATAGTAGCGAGTATGGGGTTACGTTTTGGATTTGGGCTAAAGACAGCATTGATAATTCAGGGATGCTTTTAGCTGCTGCTAAGCAGTGCTTACACAAAGGCAAGGCCTTTTCTGATCCTCACCCCACCCCACCAGCAAGTAGGCTGGGGGTGTACAAGGAGTCCGAATGGGACACAGCCGGGACAGCTGTCCCCAACTGACCCAAGGGATATCCCACATCATATGATATCACACTCAGTATATAAGAAGAAGGAAAGAGGGATGTTTGGATGGGAAACAGGGAATGAATTCCTTGCTTTGCCTTAAAAAAAAAAAAAAAAAAAAAAAGAAATTGGAGTTCTGGCCAGGCTGATCAACACAAAAAATTTCCCTGTTCATCTCAAGAAAGCCCAATTCACTGTAAACAGAGAATAGAAGCTCTTAAGAAGGCAGGCAAACTAAGTTCTAGTACACGCAACGTGGAATGAAGGTCATGGATTTTAATGAAACACTGATTCCAAAGTGTAAGAAAGTGAAAGAAAACGCTATATTAGCAACTCAAAAAGGAGAAGGGTGCATAACCAGGTGAAGCTGAGATGCTTTGTGCCAGGCAGTGGTTGAGTCAGTGCAACAGAATCATAGAATCATAGAATAGCTAGGGTTGGAAAGGACCTTAAGATCACCTAGTTCCAACCCCCTGCCATGGGCAGGGACACCTCCCACTAAACCATGCCATCCAAGGCTCTGTCCAACCCAGCCCTGAACACTGCCAGCGATGGAGCATACACAACTTCCCTGGGCAACCCATTCCAGGGCCTCACCACCCTCACAGTAAAGAATATCTTCCTTACATCCAATCTAAACTTCCCATTTAAGTTGGAACCTGTTACCCCTTGTCCTGTCATTACAGTCCCTAATGAAGAGTCCATCCCCAGCATCCCTATAGGCCCCCTTCAGGTATTGGAAGGCTGCTATGAGGTCTTCACGCAGCCTTCTCTTCTACAGGCTGAGCAGCCCCAACTTTCTCAGACTGTCTTCATATGAGAGGTGCTCCAGCCCCCTGATCATTTTCGTGGCCCTCCTCTGGACTTGTTCCAACAGTTCCATGTCCTTTTTATGCTGAGGACACCAGAACTGCACACAGTGCTCCAAGTGAGGTCTCACAGAGCAGAGTAGAGGGGCAGGATCACCTCCCTCGACCTCCGGCTCACACTCCTTTTGATGCAGCCCAGGATACGGTTGGCTTTCTGACCTGTGAGTGCACACTGAAGCCGGATCATGTTCATTTTTTCATCAACCAACACCCCCAAGTCCTTCTCCGCAGAGCTGCTCTCAATCTCTTCTCTGACCAACCTGTAGCTGTGTTTGGGATTGCTCCGACCCAGGTGCAGGACCTTGTACTTGGCATGGTTAAACTTCATAAGTTTGGCATCAAGAAACACTGATCATAAAATCCTACATACAAAACCGAGAAATTTATTGAGTCAGTTAATAATCAGCCAGTGCCTAACACAACTTTAGTAATAATACTAATTTACCAAATATTTACAAGACTCTTGATATATTTTAATATAAATAATAGAATCACAGCATAACAGGATGGTTTGGCTTGGAAGGGACCTTAAAGATCACCTAGTTCCAACCCCCCTGCCACAGGCAGGGGCACCTTACACTAGACAAGGTTACTCAAAGACCCATCAAACTTGGCCTTGAACATTTCCAGTGATGGAGAAGCTTTTCTGGGCAGCCAGTGCCAGTGCCTCAGCACCCTTACAGTGAAGAATTTTTTGCTAATGTCTAATCTAAACCTCCCTTCTGTCAGTTTAAAGCCATTTCCCCTTGCCCTGTCACTACATGGCCTTGTAAAATGTCCTTCTCCAGAATTCTTGTAGGCCCCTTTAGGTACCAGAAGGTTCCTCTAAGGTGTCCTCAGAGCCTTCTCTTCTCCAGGCTGAACGACCCCAACTCTCTGTTGGTCTTCATAGGAGAGGTGCTCCAGCTCTCTGATCATCTTCATGGTCCTCCTCTGGACCAACACCAAGAGGTCCATGATATTTAGTATGTAAGCGGCTAACATAGCCAAACTTTGTGTTCCCTTTAGATGAATAATAGATGATAATTTCTGGTGAAGTTCCCGTGAAATTTAAGACACTGGGACTGTGCTCTTTTCCCACAGAGAAGAACAAAGCTTTACAACTTCTGAAATAAAATGAGAAATGAATAGGCAGAGTGAGCTGTGTAACTCTTGTCTACACAGCGACAGTTACAGACCAGTGCCACATCAGAAGTGCAAAATGATAAAAGCAGAGAAAGAGGGTATTTGGGGACATTTTTCTCTTTTTATACTTCATGTTTCTCTTCTACTATTCTTCACCTACCACAATATCTATTTAAATTTTAAGACAAATGTACGATTTTGAGAAAAATATAACATATGAGTGAATTAAGGAATTAAATGTCTTCTGTAATATATGCAGAACATACTGCTTCATGATTTTATCTTTTTCCTATTGTAAATAATACAGAGCAGAGCTTTATAAGGTTCCTAAACAGGCATTTAATTTTGACGAGGCAGAAATATGAAGATTCTGGTACAGCATTTTTACATTTTAAAAAGAGCACATAAATCCCAAGTTCAATTATCATCACATAAAAATTGGCATAATCTTATGAAAAATGCAGTCTTTATACATGTAATAAACTCCTAACAAAGAGTGAGAGACAGTTAAGTGGCATAAATATGCTTAATGTCAGAACTTTCTAAAACTTAATTCAACTGATGATAAAATTTCTACAAGCTTCACCTCTGAACCTTGATCAACACCTTAGAAATATTTATAAAAATAATGTGCAATTCTATAAGGTCTTTAGAACTCATTGTTCCCTTTCATCTTTGTCGAGGGCACTAAAACAGAGTTACTGTCACACACACAGAGAACACAACCATAGCCGGTGCTACTGACACTTGCAACAGCTCCAGTGGTCCAGAAGAGCTCCCCCTCCTGTATATCAGGAAGATTCTGTCATTAACTTCTATTATTTATCATAGAATCATAGAATCATAGAATAGTAAGGGTTGGAAAGGACCTCAAGATCATCGAGTTCCAACCCCCCTGCCATGGGCAGGGACACCTCACACTAAACCATGCCATCCAAGGCTATGTCCAACCCCACCTTGAACGCCGCCAGGGATGAAGCATCCACAACCTCCCTGGGCAACCCATTCCAGGGCCTCACCACCCTCACAGTAAAGAATTTCTTCCTCATATCCAATCTAAACTTCCCCTGTTTAAGTTTAAACCCATTACCCCTTGTCCTCTCACCACAGTCCCTAATGAAGAGTCCCTCCCCAGCATCCATTAGATTTACTGCTTTCAGCTAATTCCAAACTAAATGATCCTCACTCTGGAGTTCAGAACAATTCCAAAGACAGCTTGCTTTTTGCCTAAGCCACAAGCATATCACTCTCTTCTGAAATCTACAAGCTGATAAACCCTGCAAAGACCATTCTCATAAAAAATACAATTAAGGGCTGTCAAAGTACCAAAATTATTTTGGAATAGTGATTTTTTTTTTATGATAAACAACACTGGTGCATTTCTAACATTAAATACAGTGCTGAAACAAAGACTTTAGAGACTCAGACTTTCAGAAAACCAAGTACAATTACAACAAAATCTTGGTCACTGATACTACACATATTTTCAGCGTACTGTAATACAAGATAGAAACTGTCATTTTTGTGCACATATACTGGTCATATTCACAGAACAAACTAAACTTAAAGTTCTAATGTTCTGAAATATGCTCATTTCTTACTTCTTAAAAACAAAGATGGATTTTGAGACATAAGCAGCAAATGTAAATTGGTTTCACTTGTGTTGGTTACCTTCAGGCTCAGGCTGCTCTGGAGTTAGGGTTAAAATGAAGGAGTGTTATTTGGTAGCTGTACTATACTCAGCAAGGCACTTTATTGCAACCCACCTCCCCCCCCCAGAAAAAAAAAGCAAACAACAAAAATGAAACCAACAAACAACAAACCTAAACCCAAAAGAAACAGAAAATAACAGAGTTCTGAAATACACTCTTGTTTAAATATCATTTGTGACATGATCTGGCTACACAGCAGTAACTAAATTTAGGTCAGTACTATGCCCCCATTAAGCTGCAGTACCTATCATCAAGATAAACGAATATTTTAGGAAAAGTTCCAGTGAAGTAGTCCCCAATTTATTATGTCTCAATTAAGTGGGCTGTTCTATAATAGCATTTTTATACTTCATGGCCCAAAGCACTTTAATTTTCATATGACATCACTGAAACATAGTGGTCCTTAAAACATAGGGCAGAATTTAAACTGCATGGCATAGCACATGAAAAAAAAAAAAAAGAGGGAAACCTCGGCACAATTATATCAGTTAAACCCTCAAATCTTTGCAAAATATATTGTGGCCTCATTTTAGTGTCACACAAAATGTAATGAACTTTGGTTTTTAATGTCTGCAGTTCCACCAATTAATGAAAAGTCGAGCCAAACCTGGTGACTCAGGTCTGAGCCTAGGGCTCCATGGGGAGCAGAGCCCTGTATATTCATTTACAGAGCATGTAAACTGATGTCAGAGCAGTCAAACACACTTTGGCTGAAACGGAAGTCAGGCTCTCGGTATTTCCAAGCAGCTGTTTAAATCATGCATTACCGGAAGAACTGCTCTGAGCCTCCAGTCTCTGAGGGACCCTTGCATTAAAGCATCTGTATGACCAGCATCTCCAGGGCAAAGCTGACTCCAGCATACGACGTAGAATCATACAACGGTTTGGGGTGGAAGTAACCTTAAAGGTCATCCAGTTTCACACCCCCTACCACCACAGGCAGGGACATCTCCCACTAGACCAGGTTGTTGAAAGCCCCATCAAACTTGGCCTTGAACACTGCCAGGGATGGGGCCGCCACAACTTCTCTGGGCAACCTGTGCCAGTGTCTCAACACCTTTATAGTGAAGAATTTTTTCCTAATGTCTAACCTAAACCTTCCCTCTGTCAGTTTAAAGCCATTCTGCCTTGTCTTGTCATATATTCCCTTGTAAAAATTCTGTCTCCATGCCTTATTTTCAGCATCACCAGCCTGATGTCATAATGCTTTCAGACCACTCTGTGCCCTAAAACTTGGGGTATGCGCGGGGACTTACCAAGCCTCCTGCTCCCCTGCTGTGCCAGCAGTGACCACTGGCCAAACCTTTCCACCAAACCACATTGACTTCATGGTGGCAACTGCCTCCTTCAGCTTTGGTATGTTTTACACCACAAAGCTGGCAACGTACATATACACACACATATATATCTTTGCTGACATCTCCAGAAATTATGTACTCGGTCATGTGATAGCCTATAAGGTGAAAGAACATTTAGTAGACTGATTTTTAATAGAATAAGAGGTCAACATAAGTAGGAAGTTTCACATCTTTAGTTACTCAGACAGCCAACCTTTATATTTTCAGATCACATAAAGTCTATAAATGGAATAAATTGTCATCATTTATTCATATAGCATCTCTATTTAACAAAATATGCAAATCAAACTGTTATTATTCCAGAAATCATGAACTCAGAAAGATTAATTAGAGATGTTTTACTCAGTTCTGACAAGCTGTTTAACTTCAAAAACTATATAATTCACATTTGGTGTCAGGAGAGAAAACATCTATCACATCTCAAAATAAAATTACTCTTTAAGTTTTGTTTTGAAATAGAAGTCAAACATTCTTACAGTTGGTTTAAAACAACTGGAACTAAAAAGGCAAAGCTCGCTGTACTGATTTCTAAAATTAATTCAAATATCTGGCAAGAGAAAATAACAAGTCTTCTCCTGTGAAGGATAGGTAACCTACTCGTTGTATCAAAATCTCCATACACATAAGGAACTAAAGTTGAAAAAAAACCTAACATTTCTAATCAGATTCATATACTGTAGGAAAAACTTCTCCACTGAAAGGATGGTCAGGCACTGGAACAGGCTGCCCAGGGAAGTCATAGTCCCTGGAATAGTTCAAAAACCACGTAGATGAGGCCTTTAGTGGCATGGTTTAGTGGTGAACTTGGCAGTCCTGGGGTAATGGTTGAACTTGATGATCTTAAAGGTCTTTTCCAATCTAGTTGTTTCTATGATCAGCAATTCAGAGAATATTACATCTGACCATTATAGTTTTGCTGTAGGTGAAATAGCAGGGAAAGAAGATAGCTCTGTGGTTTAGAAGTTTCATTTAAGCTTCTATACCCACATTCTGCAGAGGTATGTAGGTCATTGTAGGAAGTGTGTATTTCTACATCCTGATTTTGTTCTGATTCAATTGCATAAAGCATTAAAAAACAAAATAAAAACCACAAAACAGAAAGCATTGCAACTGAAGAAAAATATAGAATGTGTCCTGAAATAAATCTTTCTGTTATTCTTCTTCAATGAAATTTCTCCTCTTCTGCTCTCTTAAGGGAAAATGATAGGAAAAAGTAAACCACTCTTTAAATAGACTGTAAGTTCTTCTCTTTAAAATACAGGTAGATGCCTGGCAACAATTTAGAATACCCAGGTGTGAAAGAATCCCACCCTCATAAGAAGATAATACACTAGTACCATCCTGGGGAAAAACAAACAAACAATGAAAACCTATCCGCCAACCAAAGCACAGGCCACATATACAATCTGGGAAGAATGATGGGAGAGTTAAAAAAAAATTAAAGAAAACAAGACAAGGAAAATGAGCACACCACATCCAGGGTGACTTTTTCACAGTCAAACCATGCAACAGAAGGAGGAATGGGAAGGAAAGGAGAGTTGACGGAGATGAAATCAGAAAAGCAGCCACTCATCAACAAACCTCTCAATTCCTTCTAATTGTGTATGGCGTGGGAACAGTGTCACTACTGCCAAGAGGAAATTCACAGTCAAACTTCTCATCTACTGGGAACACTCTACCCGTGACATTACTAACTCTCAGTACAGGAGAAATCACAAGGAAAAAAAATCCAGAAACCTCCATAATCTCCTTCCAGCCTCCTGCAGGAGACTGACAAAACCCTAACTTGTTCTTCTGACCAGGACGCTTTCTTGCAGCTTAGTGCAAACATCGATCAACATTTAATTCCTTTCTGAGACCACTGGCATCCTGATTTATAGTAATACATGTGTGAAACTCAGCCCAGGCAAGACAAAAGGTGGTGTTTGTGGGAAGCAGAAAAACATCAGGAGGCCTTGGCAACTGTTATTATCTCACTGTATATCAAACACTGCTGTACCTCCATTCCCTGTACTCCTGGTCACACTGAAAGGACTAAAACATAGATGAGACACTGTAAACCCACAGTAAGGAGATTAAAGTACCTTCTAAATTTACATAATTCTAATTACTCCTGCACACACAAGCCCAGACACAGCCACTGTGTACAGATCCCAGTGTACAGCCACTGGCATTCCCTTTTCTCACAGTTATAATGGCTACACTGCTTGGGAAAGAGTAGAGCCTAGATTCTTGGAGGAAAAAGCCATCAGTAATCCAACCCTAAAGCTGTGTACATGTTGCCAGATGAAATAAAACATGAACATAAAATGAACGCTTTTTGTAAGAACAAAACCTGTCTCCTCCTCTTAGATCTCTTCATAGCTGCAACGAAGGGTAATCAGAAGACTGGGGGGTCATTCCCATTTTGCATAGCTCTTGTAAAATTGCAGTGCAACTTCCATATTGAACAGATGGGCATAAACCTGCATTTTGTACTGTTAGGGTCAGATCAATCCCTTACACCAAAACAATCCGGTTGGGAAAATCTGCACATCCAGATCCTCTGTTGGGGCTTGCTCTTCTTTGCCTTTGCACCTTCTTTTCCTTCTGGATCTTCAGACAATACTACACTTCCAGTGTAATCCTTAAGAGAATTTTCGATCAGTCATGTTGGAAGCATTTAGTTTGTTCTCTGAATGATGATTCAGATTCTCTTTTACTGAAAGGTGCAAGGAGGGAGAAAGGAAAGTTTGCAAGAATTAATCCCTTCTACTAGTGATAGGCTGCTACACTGGTTTGACCAGGCTCTTGGAGTTACAAAATATGGAGTGTTCAGAATTCAGACCAGACAACTCTCTGCAGCAAAATTAGCTATTCATCTCCATTCTTCTGTATATAAATGAACAAACAAGTTACAGCCAAAGTGTCTGCCTGCATGGTCTGCTTAGTAATTCTGAATGCAGGACTATACAGCGCACAGACACGCAAAATTAATGTTGAAAATACCCTGGCAGTCAGTTATTACTACTGATAAATATTAAATTGGATGGCAGACTGTACTATAAAAACTGTGAAACTAAAGAAATAAAATGGCTGCCTTTTAAGCCAGAAAGACGTGTCCTTTAAAAGACAAAATCAGAATTCTTCAGTAGGTACAGATATGCAAATAGCTAATGACTGATCAGAAGAAAAACTTCAAAGCAGAGGAGTCTACAAAGCAAGTAAATCCATCATATAAATTTGACTTGGTTTATAAAGCTTATCTAATTGCTGTATCATATGGATGACGCTGGTGGGTCAAGCAAAAAGCAACCTGGGCAGTATTTACTAAATGAAGTGCTTTCTTCCATTAAATATAACTCTATAATAAAGAAATAACAATAAAAAAGTAATATTTGGGGTTTTTGCATACTAATAACCTTGTGTAAGTACACTCTGAGCTTGGACAGAAAACCAACAAGGCTTGATGCAGTACTTTGTCCTTCCTAATTCTGGATCAGGCTCTGAAAACTCAACTTCGATACCAGTAAGTGCTAAGTGTTGCAATACACTTTTCTGTGCCAAAAAAAAGTGAAATCACAAATGACAGAGGAAAGCATACTATCTCCATCCCAAATTATTTATAGTCTTGAAAGGATACAGACAAGATTTATTTCATGGTATCCACAAAGGCCGTAAACAGCAAGTGAAGATCCAACATGCTGCTCTCATCACCACCTGCTCCATACAAACTTCCACATTTCTCAATTATGCCATGATTAGATGGACTGTATTGCAGTGGCCCTGAGGAGGGAATGAACTCATGATGATGAGCTCAGAGCACCACGCCAGTGTTTAAATTCAGCTGTCCAGAAATGACAAAGTAGACAGCTCCCCTGAGGCTTGCCTACATCAGTTTCAAGGCCTAGGTACAGCACAGCACAGACTGCATGTGGAGAGTCTAGTTTGGACCCACAGAGCAAGTTGTCATCCAAGCCTGAGCAGTAAGTCTGGTGTGGCAGGTATTTGATGTCCTTGGCTCTAGCAGTAAGTTTTCAGTCTTTTCAAATTAGGGCTGAGATATTACTGACTCAAGGTCCTCAAGTTGTGGGGAAGAACATCCACCAAGGAAAAACTGTAAGACAAGCAGATTCTGACTCACCTCTGTATTCTACTAGTGGAAACCTCTAAAATTATTTTTGTATCTACCTGAATATAGTCCAGCAAAACAGATTCCTTGTCTAGCCAGCTCCAGAAGCCAAGCTCAGCTGCCTGTCCCCTGAGGAAGCCCATAGGAAACCAGACCTAAAGTCAAACAGTGATTGCCCAGTGAGCTTCTGGGGAGTGCCCAGATCCTTATGAACAAACCTTCATATGGATGCTCTATTAAGAATGACGTTGCCTGTAACAAGATCACCACCCTCTAATCAAGCTGCAGGTATAATGAAAGGCATGCTGCTTTACAGCAAGGCTGCACTGCACCTATTTATTTAGGCAGGAATATTTCTTTTGTGAGAATGGCAGTAAATGAAAAAATAAGCTTATTGGCATTAAAAAATACTTTGAACACCAGCTTGCCTAATGACAACTCATTAGAGCAGTTTATTTAGCTAGAAAAACAGTCAAGCTTTTAACCAGAAAATCTTGTTGTCCAAAAGCACTTTTTTTTTGCTTTTTTGTTATTTTGGATTTTTTCCCAAACTACCTCTGTTATGCCAGTATAAGATACTATCTCTGCTAACAAGCACTGCTTCACTTCTATTTCTAGACCCATCACAGTTGCAAAAACACTACCAGCACAAATTTATTCACTGCTTCTCAGGGAGGGCTTTTCTGACTCATTGTTTTTAATGTACTGCATACTGAATAACATACTGGATATAAGCTTATGCTCCCTTATCTTAGATCAGATTAAGCCATAAATATTGGAACCTATCAGCTGGAAAATATTGCTTTGCTGCTCTGTTCAGTAAGTCAGCTACAGATTCTTGATAAATCATACATGGAAAGAAGATGGAGCTTTCGATACCCCCCTCCAAAAGCTTTTGGGTGGATGAAGATTCTACACCACTTTGCTCTGCAGCCCACAGTACTACAAATGATTTTCTTATTTTCACATATCAAGAGTGAAAAATGCCACAACCTTGCCCAAAATAATCACAAGCAGACAGCCATATTTTGGATCTCCTCTTTAATACAACTGTTAGGTAACCAGAAGGCATTTTCTGCCTCAGTGACAAGGGTTAACTGTCATAGAAAAGTCCTGCTGATCTGCTCATGTTTATCAGAAGCATGGTATAACTAACTCATCACAAGACTAAATGCAGGGCCAACACATGCCTGCGTATCTTAATGGAATTTCTAAGAGGCTTCTAAGCAACTCTAAAGCAAAAATTCATTATACCAATAAGGTGCCAAGCAGGACACAGTGGCACATAAATAAAGCTCGAGAACAAACCTATTCACTCTCTCTTTCCTATTCAGAAGATAAATCTCTCCTTTAAGTATACCTCCCCCTGTGAGCACTGTTGCTTTTACTTGCCAAATCTTTCCATTGACAGGCATCACCTCTGTGGCTGGCCACAGCAGGTGTAGGCTGCCATGCAATTTTTAACAAATGCAAAGCCTCAAGCAGCTTTGTAATAACACTACATATCATACATTTTGGAAAATTCAATGACAACATAGTGCACCTTTACAAGTTTACACAGCATGTGTTTCAAGTATCCTTTATGAAGCCTTGAAAGCAAATAATTTAAGACGGGTTCTCTAGGAAAGAGAAACTCTCCTTTGGCAAAAAATAGCATCAGCCAGCTGGATTACTGACAAAAATGGATATTCATAATAGTGAAAACTGAAAATGGAGTTACAGTAAGACAGGAGTGTTTTCCATGCACTCCCTCATTTTTCATTCCTCAGGTACTTCTCAACAGATAACCAGTCTTCTTTTGGAAATAGACTAAAAGACTTCCAGCATCCCCCACATCCTTGTTAGTTATTTCCAAATAATATGAAAGCAGTATTGGCCTAGAACATTTCTGTCACTATAGCAATACTAATACATTAATTATGCCAGAGGCTGTTTCCTGGCACCGAGAACAAGTGGCACAGAACACCCTGTGCCAACATCATTATTGCACTGTTGTTCTCCCTGTAGTTGTCTTAACCTCCACAACACAAGGTAGCATGCCCAAAAGCCTTGTGGGGAGAGACAAGAGCCCATGCCAAATCCCAACCTATGACCATAATTTATCTGGGAGGTGTTAAGTGGCACATGCGCAAGCATGTTGAGGAACATTCTACTAATTCAGCTGTATGGCCCTGTCAAGTTCTCATCCCTGGAAACATCATGTGACACTGCTTAATTTACAGAGGCTACCAACTCAGTAGTGACTGGACTTTGTGCCACTGATCACTACCATCAGGATTCAGCCTTTTTTCCATCCATTTCACTTGTCTAACCCTTACTTCATTTGCCTGTCTATGAGGATGCTATGGGAGACTGTCAAAAGGCTCACTAGTCGATGTCAACAGCATCCACTGCTCTCCCTTCATCCATCAAGCCAGTCTCACATAGTTTCAGAATGCTGTCATGTTACATAGCATGATTTCGCCTTGTAAGCACATGCAGCTGGTTCTGCATCACCTTCTTGCCTTCTGCATGTACAAAAATAATTTCCATGATTAGCTGCTCCATCACCTTCCAAGGGATCAAAGTAAGGCTGACCAGCCTGGAGTTTTGAGATCTTCCTCCTTGCCCTGCTGGAAGACAGGAGTCATACTTGTTTTTTCCCACATCCATAAAAGCATCTCCTCTTGGTGGCTCATTGATCACCTGTGCCATAAAACCTTTGCTTTGTTTTGCACACCAGCAAGTATCAGGGTGGTTCACATCCCCCACGAGGACCAGTGTGTGTGAATGTGAGGCTACTTAGAGTTGTCTCATCTGGTTTCCTGATCAGATGGTCTATAGTATACTCACTACAGCATCACCCATGTTGGTTTACCTGCCAGTCCTAACCTACAAACTCTAAGCTGGCTTCCTGCCCTCCAATCCCCACTGCAGAGCTCCCTGCTTCCTAGCTGCTGCTCCACATAAAGGATGATCCCTCCTCCTTGCCTTCACAGCCTGCCCTTCCCAAAGAGTTTATATTCCTCCATTGCAGCACTTCAGTTGTGTGACCTATCCCAACATATCTCCACCACCCCAAAGAGGTTATAGTCCTGTATTGCACACAAGATACACACGTACATTCCTCCTGTTTGCATCCCCTGCTGTTGGAATTAGTATGGGCCCATTTCAAAGAGGTACCCAAGTGTGATGATTCCCCAGAAAGGGCACAAGAATTTTCCACATAAGGGTTGTCCTGCAGGCACTATTTTTTACACTCCCATGCACTTCAAGTGATTCTACTTAAACCTCGTGTTGTTGATTGCTGTGGCCCTTCTGTTCCCATCACCCTGGGCCCCTGGCATGCCTGCCACATCCACCACTTCAACTGTTGAGGAATCTCCCCTGTCTTTTCTCTTTTTAAGTTTTCTTTCCAGGTTGACCAGTCAAGTTTTCTTTAACTCTTTCCCTAAGCATCTGCTCCTAGATTCTGTCTGGTATCAGATGCAAGAATATAGGCTGGACAGACTTCTGATCTGAGCCAGCAAAGCTGTATTTACGGTCTCACTTCAATGCACAGGTAAGCACAATAAAGAATTTTTTTTTTCTTTTTTTCCTAGGCAAAACCTGTAGCTTATATTGCATAAATCTCTCTCATAACAAATGAAAAAATGACTAATTTATAACACTGATTCATTACTTGTTCCTATACAGCTTTATTATGTATACGCTAAACACAGGAGCAAGGATAAAGAATGCTCTCGGCTGTTCCATTAAATGCCTTTGGGCAATCTATAATGGAAACACAGAGATTTCATGCTTCTGCTCGCAGGTGTTGTGTATTATAAAAGCACTGAGGTTAAATAAAAAAAAAAAATCTACTTTTTATTTCTAAATATAGCCTTACTACAAATGCAGATTAGTATATAATAACATTTTCATCTCTAACCTTAGATACACATTTTAAAAATAGCTTGCATTACTTTGAATATGCCAAATAACACAGCCTGAAGTACTTTTATAGAGAAAACTGCTCATTTTATGCCAAGCAATGATTTGTAATAAGTTAGCTGTGTAGTTAACTCCCTCAAAGAAAGGCCAAGCTTTCTGTGTGCATGTGTGTATATATATATGTATATATATATACATAAATATGTATATGCATGTCTATGAGCCAGATATGGGATATAAGACTTCATTCCCAAACACTATATCCCTAAAGGAAAAACATGATGCTGGCAACAAAAAGTAATGGTGTGTGTAATCCATTAGCTATATACTTGGACCCAGAATAGGAAAAAATAATATCTAGTGTCACTATTATTCATATTTACCTCAATTAAGATATGCCTGACCACAGGTCAAGATTTTTCAAATGCCTAGGGCTGGGTGCTTCTTTTCTCAGGATAAAAAGTAAATACTTCACACTTTCATAAGCTCTGACCCACCCTCTTTGAAGCTTTACAGGACATGCAAAATTTGTGGTTACTTTAAAAAAAAACAACAAACACATTGAATGTGAAAAATGATGACATAATAAAGTGTTTGGGATAAAACTTATGCAACATTAATTTTAAAGAATGTGTTGGGGGTATAGGTGGACCAAATAACTGAACTAGAAGCAATTTTGCATGAGAAATTAAAAACACGACCTTTTCATGAAACTCGGTAGAAGGTTTATTAAAATAAACTATGGTGTGTTGCAAGGTAGTTAATTTTTATAACTTTGTTTTAATCATTTCAGACTCCTCTCTTCAGTTAAAAGGTGGGGGTTTGTTACACTTCACTGAATGGAGAAATTATTATTTAATCTCCAAAAAGAGCTTTCAAATAAATATGAGGACCAAGTGCTTATTCTGTAACACAGAAGGTTTCCCTAGAGGTCAGAACAGATCTTACTCCATTTTCACATTTGCTACATGTGCACAGCACTGTTCTTTCTTAATTTATCAGTATCCATAAAGAGTGACACAGCTGCTCTCTACTTCCTCATATTCCCCATGGGAGAGTACAAAATAGAGGACAACCAAGACACAATCCCTCAGTGTCTCCATAAAACCAAAGCCCTGGAAAGCAATGAGCCAGTCCTGCTTTAACTGCTGTGGGTTTTGGTACAGACTTTGATCTTGCTAAAGTGTTGCCCTGGGAATCAACAGGAGAGGAGCTAAAACCATATGATCATCAGAAGAGAAAAGTACCTAGGACTCAGACTGGACTCACTCCTGCCCAGGGGCAGCAGTCTCAGGACTGGAAAAAATCCAGATTTTTCTGAGCTTCCCAGGGTCTGAGCACCAAGCAACCTCCCACGGTAGTAGAGGAAGACTGGCTGTTACCTGCTTAGCATAAGGCTGCATTGCAAAGTCCATCCTCAAGTCTCACCAAAACATTACCCACAGGCAAGCTGAAGCAAGGCCAAATGACTCATCTGATGAGTGTCATGCTTGGTCCCACCTTTGCTTTAGCAAGCATTTCATTCCTGCTTACGCAACAGGAAGCTGTACCATCTTGACCTGGAATGCCAAGTGCTGGGTGACCTTGCACAGGGAACAGGAATCATGGGCTTACCTCACCAGGCAGAAAACAAAACTGGCCAACACAAAGGCATGAATCACCTTAAAAAGCAAACACAATTTCCCATATTCAGGCAGTTTTGTGAATTTAGCCCCGAATGGGCTATTTTGCCTAGAAGAAAGTGAATTTTGGACTGTTTATTCCAGTCTGGAAACAACCAGGAAAAGAAGAAACAGTAACACACATTATATTTTATTTAATCCAAAATAACAACCAAGCTGAAAAACCAATTATTGACACAATATAGCTGCAAGTTCTCACAGAATCACAGAATCATTTAGGTTGGAGACGACCTTTAAGATTATACTTTACAACTCTTAACCTAACACTGCCAATACCACCACTAAACCACATCCCTAAGCATGACATCTAGATGTCTTCTAAATAACCTCCAGGGATGGTGACTCAACCACCTCCCTGGGTAGGCTGTTCCAGTGCTTGACAACTCTTTCAGTGATTAAATGTTTCCTAATATCCAATCTAAACTGCCCCTGGCACAATTTGAGGCCGTTTCCTCTTGTCCTGTCGCTTGTCACTTCGGAGACCAGACCAACACCCAGCTTGGTTCATCCTCCTTTCAGGTAGTTGTAGAGAGCGATAAGGTCTCCCTTCAGCCTCCTTTTCTCCAGGCTAAACGATCCCGGTTCCCTCAGCCATTCCTCATCACACTTGTGCTCTAGACCCTTCACAGCTTTGTTGCCCTTCTCTGGACCCACTCCAGCACTTCACTATCTCTCTTACAGTGAGTGGCCCAGAACTGAACACAGGATTCGAGGTGTAGCCTCATCAGTTCGAGTACAGGTGGATGATCCTTTCTGTAGTCCTGCTGGCCACACTACTTCTGACACAGTCCAGGAGTACAAGAAGAAGCCTCTTAACTGTAACAATATATATGAGACTCTACCATGCAGAAAAGTCTACTACATTGCTAGAGAGTATTCCCATCAGAAGGCAGGCCAGGCAAAAAATCTGACTCCATCATGAAGAACAACTATCTATAAAAGCGAGCACTTGGGTACTGAGCTGTGAGAAGCCTGAAACTGGTTTCCAGCCAGTGTGCCTGGGTACCAGGGGAAGTCCAGCTGCTGCATTGCAGGGCACAGCACTGCACAAATCTAATCTGCTCAGCTTCACATCAGCCTATACTTGGTGCTGCCATAGCAAGATTTGTACTGGTACCTGAACCACCTCATTTAAACTGACTTATAGTATTGACCACAGGATTCACAGCAATTATTGCTGTGATGGCAGTGCAGGAAGATCCCTGTTTTTTGGCTAGGTTTTTCTTCTTGCTGAGTCACAACTGTAACCTTGATCCAGCAAAATGGCCCCATAACACACATAGCTAAGAGAAGTGCATCAAGATCCCCATAATGAATTCAGCAGGCCTAATTAAGCAAAGTAGGTGCCCAATTACTTGTAGTTCGGCTTCTACTATGGGGCTGACAGGACACTTATTCACATCCACAAACATTTAACTGTGGTTGATTGAAGAACAAAACCAGAAAGGGCTCAGGCAGCCAGTTTACCATTCACAAAAACCCAAAACACACTTTGACTATTATCTCTGATTAAAAAGTAAAAATCAAAATGCTTCTGTGATAGCTATGGACAAACATCACAGCATCAAGCCCTTTTCTACACTTCCTAAAACTAGGCAAGGATATTTTCAAGCTCAAGTGGCTAATGAAACAATGAAAGCACAGAGAGGAAAACAGAAGTTAAAAAAAACCGTTCTAGGAGTCATGAAACACTGCAATAATGCAACTCATGGGAGAGGCAATAAAATAAAACAAGTGTTTTTGTGTCATCTCTGTTGGTGTAAATCAGCAGGACTCTACTGACATTAATGAACCTAAGCTGACTTACAGCAGAGAATCTGGCTCTTTATTTGCTATGATGACTACTAATGTCTAAATTCCACAACAGATTTTTTGCAATTAAAGGTCTATAATAACATACAACACAAATGTAGTCTGTGCAGCAGAGCTGTACTCTAGTATTTATCTTGTGGCCTCATAGTGCAAATGGCATTGGTATAGATAATTAAAATATTAATAACATCTCTGTGAAAGGTAGCAATACAGCATGAAATGAATACTTTGGAACTAACTGCTAGAAGCCACCTTTCAGGACAACAAAATACTATAATTTTAAAAGACAAATTTTGATTCAGTTGTCAAGAGTTGTAAAATTTAACTCATGACACTCCTGAACTCTCCTAATGTTTTAATAAGGTAGACTATATATCTGTTTATAGTACATGGTATGTGTTTTGGGTATTTGACAATGTAAAATACTAACACCTATGTTGTAGACCTAATGCTCTTATCCATAAGAGCATAAACACAGTGAATATACAAGCAAAGAATGTGCAATAAAACCAGACAGCATCCAGACCAAGATATAAGGAAAGAAATTCTGCAGAACCATGGCAAGGATTACAGGTTGTAACTGAATCATGAGTCAGTGCCACTGTGCTACAAAAAAATTACAGATGTCATTTGTTACTTACTCTGTCCTCCACCTTTCCACATCCCAACTCTTTGTCAGATCAATTCTTTTCCACCTAATTCTCCTCTCTTGTTTTCTAGTGACTGTCTTGCACTCAGGTAACCCAAGTGTTGCCATTTACACTAGTTCCTCCTCAAATTGTTTTGTCCCTACTCTTCCCTAGCTTCTTTGGCAGTCCTCTGTTCTGTACCTAGCAGTCATTATTGGCGCACTTCTTTGTAGCCATGCAATTTTTGGGCGCACTGCATTGATGCTGTTTTGGAGATTTCAGTTTCTGCATTTTACACAGCATGGCAATTTCTAAACTTTTCAGAAGGCTCTGAACACTGGGGAACTTCACTGCAACATCAGAAATTACTTCCCTGGCTGAAAGGTGTTGTGTGGGTCATCTTAAAAACATCCGTCTGAAAGACTGGGAACCAAGTTTTGTAAAGAACTTTGGCAAAACAGCTTCTATTTACCCAGGAAAGAGATGATGCTTTTCAAATTACCAATTAGGTCTCAGAAAAGAGAGGGGAACAAAAAATTTCTGCTCAAAGAAAGCATGCTAAAATTACAAATAGCTAAAAAGGGTCTGTAGATGCGAGGTATTCAACAGCCCTTGTAAAGAGAATGAGACAAAGCAGAGCCTGGTAATTTCATTGTACTTTTTCTGAGATATTGTAACATGCATAATGCAGTATATTTTTTCAGAAATCTACATTTTCTAATCTGGCTTTGAAAGCCATCTTAATTTGCTGGCTTATGTATAATAAAAAATAATAAAAATATAATATTTTATTATAAATAAAAATATTAGAATTCCTGAAATACTGTTAGAAAGGATTCAAATACAATTTATAATTTACAAGTTATAATGCAAAATTAGAATTCAAACCACACTGAAAAAAGGAGAACAAAACCTTTGTTCTAACTTATGAGATATTGTGACACCTTTTTGGAATTGTCAGCTCCTGGGGCTATGTGGTAAACACATTAACTTCAGTTTTCGCAATGGATCATTTTTAGTTTCTTTTTTTAATGTGCAAAGAGATTGCGGTTCAGCTAATTGACCATGAAAAACCACTGGGCATATCAAGAGAAACAGCTGGCTGTTTCTGACACAGCAGAGTGAGACGCGCCAGAAGTTACTGTGAGTATGGTAAGGGCTAGCTGGGTTTCATGGCCAGGTGAGTGGAGCCCTGAGAAAGATAACCATGTTGGAGAAAAGCCCTGCTATCCTTGGGGAACTGAACCCACAAGGCCAACCTTGCCAAGGGGATTTTATCAGTCTTACATATAAGGCTAACACAGTCTAGGTGATGGTGGCACCATCACCAATTTAGCTGCAAATGTCATGGAAGTGGAATCATTGGGGAAAAGTAATCAGGGCTGCAACACTGGAGAAATTGGGGCCAAGAGTCTGAAGTGGGGAAGACCACAGATGTGGATCACCTACTAATGGGAGCCATTCAGAAAGCTAACCATATGCTGGGCTGCATCAAAAGAAGTGTGACCAGCAGGTTGAGGAAGGTGATCCTGCCCCTCTACTCTGCTTTTATGTGACTCTACTTGGAGTGCTGTGTGTAGTTCTGGTGTCCTCAAGATAAGACAAGATGGAACTGTTGGAGCAAGTTCAGATGAGGGCCACGAGGATAATCAGGGGACTGGAGCACCTCCCGTATGAAGATAGGCTGAGAAAGTTGGGGCTGTTCGCCCTGGAGAAGAGGGGGCTGTTCAGTCTGGAGAAGAGAAGGCTGTGTGGAGACCTCATAGGTCCCAGTATCTGAAAGGGGCCTACAAGGATGCCAGAGAGGGTCTCTTCGTCAGGAACTGTAGTGATAGGACAAGGGGTAATGGGTTTAAACTTAAACAGGCGAGATTTAGGTTAGGTATTAGGAATGAATTCTTTACTGTAAGGGTGGTGAGACACTGGAACAGGTTGCCCAAAGAAGCTGCTTGCTTCCATACCTGGAAGCGTTCAAGGCCAGGTTTGGTGGGGCTTTGTGCAACCCAGTCTAGTGGAAGGTGCTCCTACCCACAGCAAGGCGGGTTGGAACTGGACGATCTTAAGGTCCTTCCCAACCCTAACCATTGTATGGTTTCCGCACATACATGGGAAGGTTGTGTGTGCATGCATATGAATGACCCTACAGTAAGCACCCTGATCTGCTGATGTAAAAGAACATGATCGAGTAATTTGTACTGGTCTTGTTTATGTGCGTGCTGTTTCTTTTGATGTGGTACCTGTAAAGGCACTGGTTGCCTGTATGTGTGACTGTCTTTTGTGGTTGTGTCTGTACAAAGCATGTGTGTGCATGCACGTGCATGCATGGCGATTGCATGCTTAGCCTCACTGTGAGCCGGACTTGGGGATCAGGAGCTGCAGCAGCCTAGGACCAGCATGGGAGGAATCTCTGTTGAACTGTATGGTCATCTACTTATCCTCTCTTAAAGCATCTTCTGCATTTGACTAGCATCATTTTACAGGTTCATAGAATAGCTAGGGCTGGAAAGGACCTTAAGATCATCTAGTTCCAACCCCCACTGCCATGGGCAAGGACATCTCCCACTAAACCATGCCACCCAAGGCTCTGTCCAACCCAGTCTTGAACACCGCCAGCGATGGAGCATTCACAACTTCCTTGGGAAACACATTCCAGTGCCTCGCAACCCTTACAGTAAAGAATTTCTTCCTCAGATCCAATCTAAACTTCCCCTGTTTAAGTTTGAACCCATTACCCCTTGTCCTCTCACCACAGTCCCTCCCCAGCATCCCTATAGGCCCCCTTCAGATATTGGAAGGCTGCTATGAGGTCTCCACGCAGCCTTCTCTTCTCCAGGCTCAACAGCCCCAACTTTCTCCGCCTATCTTCATACGGGAGGTGCTCCAGTCCCCTGATCATCCTCGTGGCCCTCCTCTGGACTTGTTCCAACAGTTCCATGTCCTTTTTGTGTTGAGGACACCAGAACTGCACACAATACTCCAAGTGAGGTCACACAAGAGCAGAGTAGAGGGGCAGGATCACCGCCCTTGACCTGCTGGTCATGCTCCTTTTGATGCAGCCCAGGATATGGTTAGCTTTCTGGGTGCCTGGGATTGCTCCGACCCAGGTGTAGGGCCTTGCACTTGTCATGGTTAAACTTCATCAGGTTGGCATCAACCCACCTCACAAGCATGTCAAGATCCCTCTGGATGCCATTCCTTCCCTCCAACGTATCAACCGAACCACACAGCTTGATGTCATCGGCAAACTTGCTGAGGGCACACTCAATCCCACTCTCCATGTCACCAACAAAAATGTTGAACAAGACCGGTCCCAACACCGATCCCTAAGGGAAATCACCCATTACTGATCTCCATCTGGACACTGAGCCACTGAGCACAACTCTTTGCGTGCGGCCATCCAGCCAGTTCTTTATCCACCGAGTGGTCCACCTATCAAATTGATGTCTCTCCAACTTAGAGACAAGGATGTCATGTGAGACAGTGTCAAAGGCTTTGCACAAGTCCAGATAGATGACATCAACTGCTCTACCCCTGTCCATCAGTTCCGTAGCCCCATCATAGAAGGCCACCAGATTGGTCAGGCAGGATTTCCCCTTAGTGAAGCCATGCTGCCTGTCACCAAGCACCTTGTTGGTTTTCATGTGCCTCAGCATGCCTTCAAGGAGAATCCACTCCAAGATTTTGCCCGGCACAGAGGTGAGGCTGACTTGTCTGTAGTTCCCTGGGTCATCAATTTTCCCCTTCTTGAAAATGGGGGTTATATTTCCCTTTTTCCAGTCATCGTGAACTTCACCTGACTGCCATGATTTTTCAAATATGATGGACAGTGGCTTAGCAACTTCATTTGCCAGCTCCTTCAGAACCCGCAGATGGATTTCATCAGGTCCCATGGACTTGTATACATTCATGTTCCTAAGATGGTCTCAAACCAGATCCTCTTCTACAGTGGGCCCAGGGTCTTCATTCTCACTGTCCCTGCGTCTGCCTTCCAAGACTTGGGTGTTATGGTCAGAGCATTTGCCGGTGAAGACTGAGGCAAATGAGTTGTTAAGAACCTCAGCCTTCTCCAAATCCAGGGTAGCCAGTTCTCCCAATAGCTTCCGGAGGGGGCCCACGTCGTCCCTACTCTGCCTTTTATTTGCAATGTACCTACAGAATCCCTTCCTGTTATCCTTAACATCCCTAGCCAAGTTTAATTCTAAGTGGGCCTTAGCTTTCCTAACCTGGTCCCTAGCTTCCCGGACAACATCCCTGTATTCTCCTTAGGCTGCCTGTCCTTGCTTCCACCTTTTATAAGCCTCTTTTTTCCTTCAAATTTTCCTCAGCAGCTCCTTATCCATGCAAGGAGGTCTCCTGGCCCTTTTGCTGCGCTTCCTTCTAGTATGGATGTATTGCTCCTGAGCTTGCAGCAGTTGATCCTTGAATATCAACCAACAGTCTTGGGCACCCCTGCCCTCTAGGGCTATATCCCATGGAACCTTACTGAGTAGGTTCCTTTCAGTTGTGCTACTTTAATTGAAACAATAACGCATAAAGTGTATGGGATAAGAATGAAAATGTCTAAGAACTCTTAGTATTCTATACATTATGATAAGGAGTTAAAGAAGACATTGGCCCAGTTGGTCAGGTGCAGCATGCAAAATATACACCAGAAAAGCTGACCATACATAGCTTATCTTGCTCCAATACCATCACTTGACTGACACTACTTTACATCTACACTTCCTTGAAATATGTTCTTAGAGCAGCTCTTCCTTGGTAGTTGTGGTAGGTACTGTAGGGCCTCTGCTGCAACATCACAAGTTGCTGGTGAGCCTGGTTGTGGAAACTGTTGTCTCTAACTGCCAAGGAAAGTGTGCTATTGATACAGAACACTGAAAATAAAAGTCAGACTTTAAAACAAACAAACAAGCAAATCCACCAAACTGCAAACCCAACAACCTGTGTGAAAGCAACGTTGCAGCATTAATGAAAGATCTTTATTATTACACAAGATGCCTGAACTATGGAGGCTTTGGCATCTTGTGCTGTATGCATGCCAAATAAATTCAAATTGTTGTTTTCTGAGTCTCTGAAGAGCTGTCAAACTAGCACATTCCCAAAGCACTACCATTTATATTATTGGCAGTAAGTCTACTCACTCAAAAATGTCACAGCCCTTGCATCGCTTAATATATTTACTATAGTTAAGCTGAAGTTCACACGAGTAACTGGATTCCCTAAATGGTGCTTCAAAAAAAAAATGGTATCAGATAGTAGCAATTACTTTTTGATATAGGTGGGCAGAAAAGGACAGCCAATATATCCAGATGAAATTAATAACTTATCCTGGTTATTATCACACAACAGTATAAAACTCAAAACTGCCAGAAAGAAATATTCCTTTAACTTGTCCTTGTATTTGAAGCCCACTTCCATGGTTTTCATTGTAATAAGATTGATGATAATGTGTGTTTTCCAGAAAAAAAAAAAACATTTTGTTGCTATCATGTATAAGCACTTAAGGAAAAAATATTTCCTCTCCTGTCATTCAATGAAAGCATTTTTTATTTTTTTTTTTAAATAGAGTTATAATTCATCATTCTGTGACAGCATTTAGAAAACAGTGTTTATACAGTTATCTAAAAGCCCGGTCAAATCACATCATTTCCCTGAAAATCATCTCATTTAAGTACTTTTATTATTCATATGCTTACTAAAACCATTGATCTTTATTCCATTTTTTTATGTGGTGATCTAAATTGCCTTGAGTAATCTGTCTAAAAGTGATAATTAAATGTGTTTCATTAATATCTACAAAAGGCTTCAAGGGTATAGAGTGGATTAAAGTCTGGTTTGCAAATGTGTTGCTCAGATTTCATGATCTACGTGCTAAATAAACAAGTAAAGTGCCACTTGACTCACAGGAAAATAGGAATAGAAAGGATCCAGTTTGCAATCATCTCCAAACCCATGCTATTTTACACTGTATCATATCAACTGTACCATAACTCCTTTCAATATTTATCAATGACCAGTGTAAACTCAATTTGGATTATTCAATCCAGCTCTATTACTGAAAGCTTGGAAACTAACTCCATTACTTTAAGGGTCTTCTGCCTTGCAACCTAAACGTATACTCCCTTTAGCTGTTTGCCACAAAATATATTTTGCTTTAAATACTTCTAATTTCTTTCTAGTGTTTGTTCCCTCTTGATCTTAGTTTTGCTGGATTAGAAAAATTTATGTCTTCTAGTCTCCCCTCTTATGGTGATTTTTTCCCTCCCATAATCAGCTTGACAGTATTTTTCACATTTCTTACAGTTTGAATCCCCCCTCGCCCCAAAACATTTAGCCACAATTAATAATACTTCCCTATCTCCACAATGGCATTTGCCAGTGACATGTCCAAATGACAACACATGGATGTCTCTCAGAAATACAGCTAATAAATCAAGATTCGTCTCCTCAGTGATTCTGAACACATACTTCTAGATCATTGGGAAGATTTTGTTAGTAATTCCCAATCACACCTTTGAATTTTTCTGTGTTGATATATGCTCTTTAGAAAGAGATTCCCATTCTTCTTCTATATGGACAAAGAGCCACTTGGAAGGTGTGCTAACAATTTTCTTGTAAGAATTAACTCAGGCTGAATTTATGCAAATCTCACTTCTGCACTCTAGCTTCTGATTTTCAAAAAGCTGTCTATATTGGTCAGTCCTTTCACATTTGTTGCTTTTTTGCAATGTCTTTACTGGTAGTAGTTATTCAGCTAATTTTGGCCAGTTTCTAGGTGCATGCAACATCACTGTAAGATTTGAGACTTTATAAACTAGAATTGTAGGTAGCTAGGGCTTGGCGGTCGGAAGATGTCACGCTGTAATGGAAAGACAGAGCCCCTCTCCAGGTCTTAGCTTGCAACGTAAGCGGACAGAAGTGACTTTGTAAACTCAAGCTATATAATGTTGTGTCACGTTTTAATAAAAGCCATTTGCCGTCCACCACATTGGTGTTTGCGTGCTGATGGACCCCGCAATCACGCGTAGGTGATTGCTTGTGCCGTCCCCGAACCAGGCCACCGTGCCTCCTGGAGGCAACAAGTGGTGCCGAAACCCGGGAAAATCGCCTGGACGGGTGAACGGCGGCCGGAGCGGCGGGACCAGCCCGGCAGGGAGGACGCTCCCAGACCTGCAAGGACGATGGAGGCCCTTGTGAAGGTTGTATCAGAATTATATAAGCAGTGGGGTATTGATTGTAAACCTAAAGATTTTATTTTCGCTGTTGCGAGACTTTTGCAGATTGCGGTCATTGACCAGCCGGTGGATATTCTCCACCCTAAAGTGTGGGATAAGTGCACTAAAGCGTTAGCTGAGGAGATGATATCCTCGGGTTCTGGGAAAAATCTTAAGTCGTGGGGGAAAGTTGTACAGGCCCTGCAGGAAGCTATACAAGAGCAGGAGACCTGGATAGCGGCAAGGGACTGTTCGTTGGTCACCCCGAAAGTAGGAGTCAGGGCAGCCGCACAGACCTTGCACCCCCCAAACAGTGATGATTTTGTTAAGTTTAAAGATTTGCGAGAGGGCAGTACGTCCTCTCAATCCCCGAACCCTGTTTTGCTTACGGAGGGACAGAAACGAGCAAAATCCTTCTGGGGCGGACTGGCGGAGGAGGCTAGGGGTGCCGCGGTGGAATCAGAGTCCAAGGATGACTAGGTCAGACCACCCCCCTATGCGCCCCAATATGGAGCCGAGCGGCAAGGGGAAGGGCGGGGCGAGGATGTCCCTGGCGGGAACAGGGAGGAAGCGCTAGGATTAACATGCGTGTATAAACAGGAAGGGGAGGGAAGTGTGTGTGAGGGGCGGGCAGCCAATTAGAGTGATGTGTGTGAGGGGCGGGTAGCCAATTCGAGTGACGATTCCGAAAAATGCCCTTGTAAGGCACATACCTCCCTGCTTGAAAGAGGGTGAGCCAAGAGGGGGGGAATGGCCCGCCCACAAGGGACGTGGGTGGGACCGGAGCCCGGGTAGAAGGTGGAGTGAGTTAAAAAGGAGGGAAAGGCCTTCTTGCAAAGGGGGTGGGCGGGGTCGGAGTGAAGAAAAAGCACGGCCCCCTTGCGGAGCCTGCAAGGGAAGTGGGCAGAGCCAGAGTTCGAGAAGTAGGTGGGGCCGGAGCCCAATGAAAAAGTTTAAAGACCTGGAAGTAATTAGTCAGTCAAGTTCTGACTCTGGATCAGACACTAGCTGGGACGAGTGGCTCACAGCTGGTCTAGATTCAGAAGAGGAAGACACATGGGCATATGCACTTAACAGTCAAGCTATTCCTATCCGTAATAAAAAGAAATTTAAAAAGAAAAATATTTCTTTCACGGACTGGAAAGAAATAAAGACTGTGTGTGCTGAATGGGTTCCACCGGCCATGTTAGCGTTCCCGGTTCGAGTTACGGATGGGGACCAAAGGATTTTTTCACCTGTGAATCCTAAAGACATACAAGCAATTGTTAAAGCAATTGCAGATAAGGGACTTAATTCTGCCATGGTTTCCACCCTTATAGATGGAGTTTTCGGGGGAGATGATATGCTCCCGTTCGATATAATATATGTTTGTAAAATGATTTTTGATGGAGCAGGGATGATTGTTTTTAAACAAGAGTGGGAAGATAATTGCGTGAAACAATTAGCCCAAGTAACTGGGAAGCGTCACCCGTTATATGGCTCCAGCTTGCCGCGCCTGATGGGCACGGATCCGACAATGCTTACCCCTCAGGCACACACTCAAGGCTTGTGGGCCCATGAAGTCATGATAACGACTCATGCAGCTAGAGATGCCATTCATACAACTTCCAGAACTATTGTCAAACCATCACCATGGTCCACAATAAGACAGAATGAAAGTGAGAGCTTTACGCAATTTGTAGATCGTCTCCAAGCAGCAGTCGATTCTTCGACCCTGCCCCCAGAAGCCAAAGACCCAGTTGTTGTGGACTGTTTGCGTCAACAGTGTAATGCGAAAACCAAAGAAATTTTACGGTCACTGCCGGCGGGGTCAAATGTCGCGACCATGATTAAACACGTCGCGAATGAAGAGCAGCTGACCCCGTTCCAGGCGGCTGCTACAGTAATGGCCACTGTAGTGGCGTGTTTTAAATGCGGCCAGACAGGCCATGTGGTAGCTAACTGTCCTCAGTTGGGGGATCCGCCAGCTGCACCCCCCCCTCGTAAAAATTCACCTAAAGGACCATGTCGGGTTTGTGGAAGCACAGGACATTTCGCTAAGCAATGCACCCGTAAAGCGCAACCTCAGGGAAACGGGGGGGGAGAGGGCGCCCGGGTCGCACTGGGCCCTCTCCCACTTGGAACAGGATGCGGCCCAATTATGCCAACCCCCCACTTGGAGCGCGACGAGGCTCGATTATGCCAACCCCAGATGGGGCAAAGCACTCCCGAATTCATTACCCCCTCGAGAAGCGACCAATTTCACAGTCCAATCGGCTGCCCAGTTGAACCCGCCCCCATCTCAGGGACAGCAAGGACAACTCTACGGGGGCGAGACCCTAGGGTGGCCTTGGCAATAAAGTGTGACAACCCACCAGTGGTGTGGGGGATCTGCTCTCTTTACAATAGCTTAGATATTACTACCATTAGCGTTCTTTTCCTGATTGACACCGGAGCAGATGTTACAGTTATTCCTAAGACAAACTGGCCTCCGCACTGGAAAGTTGAAAGAGCCCCCATGGTGGGTGGAGTCAGGGGATTAACCCGAGCTTGGAAGAGTGCTCAATCGATAGCAATCACGATTCATACTGAAAAGGGACCGGAAAAAACTATCATTCTTTGCCCGTATGTCATGTCAGGGGTCCCACCCCTGCTGGGGAGGGACACTTTAGTTTTATTAAAAGCTAGAGTGACAAATTTACTCTAAGGGTCACTGCTGTATACCCACTTCCACCAATTAAACTAACGTGGAAACTGTCTGACCCAGTGTGGGTTGAGCAGTGGTCCCTATCAAAGCCTCGAATGGAGGTTCTTCTTGAGCTACTTGACCATGAACTACAACGAGGTCATATAGAGCCTTCCACCAGTCCGTGGAATACTCCAGTTTTTGTAATACCTAAACGAACTGGTGAAGGGTTTCGTCTCCTCCATGATCTGCGTGAAGTAAATAAGATAATTCAACCAATGGGTCCTGTTCAAACGCTGCTACCAATGAACTCTATGATCCCCGAAGGACAACCTTGTGCTGTCCTTGACATTAAGGACTGTTTCTTTTCAATACCCCTGCATGAAAAGGATAAGGAGCGGTTTGCCTTTTCTGTCATGTTTCCAAACAGTCAACGCCCTAATCTACGCTTTCAATGGAAAGTGCTGCCTCAAGGAATGATCAACTCACCTACTATCTGCCAGATCACGGTGGATCGGGCACTAGCACCGGTCCGGCGCAGTAGTCCGACTGCAACTATTATTCAGTACATGGACGATATTTTAATTGCTGCACCGTCAGGAAGTCAGGTGGACCAGCTGGTGTCAACGGTTTCAGAAACTCTAAAATTAAACGGGTTTGAAATTGCGAGTGCAAAAATTAAAAGAGGACCATGTGTAAGTTTTTTGGGAGTGGGGATTACAAGTTCTTACGTGACCCCTCCCCAAATAATTCATCGGAATATTAAGACACTCCATGATATGCAACAGTTAGTGGGGTCCTTGCAATGGCTGCATAATATTGTTTTGATCCCTCCCGAAATCATGGCCCCCCTATACGATCTTTTAAAAGGAAAGAACCCATGGGAACAAAAAACTCTTACAACAGAAGCAATGAACTCTCTCGACTTCATCGAGCAACACGTGTCATCAAGTACGCTCGCCAGATGGAACCCAAATATACCACTTGATCTGTATGTGCACTTCACAGAGAGGGGGGGAGTAGGGGCACTAGCCCAGGGCCCCCCTGAAAAAGCCCAACCAGTACAATGGATAGTTTTAGGGAAACCGTCACGTGCGTTTTCTCCGGGAATTGAGTGCCTTGGTAACCTCATCATGAAAGGCAGAAAACTCACCCTAAGACACCTAGGCATCGAACCTGCCAGGATATATCTACCTTTCCGTAAGCAGCTCCCAGTGCAATCAGTGGCTATGTCAGAGTATCTGGCCATAGCTCTTGTCGGATTTGGTGGAGAGGTTCGGTAAGCCACAAAGCCCCCCTGGATTCAATTGCTAGCAATTGTTGATATTGACCTTCCACAGAAAATTATGGACCGGCCCCAGCCAGGACCAACGGTTTTCACAGACGCATCTTCAGCGACCTCAACCACGGCAGCAGTGTGGCAATCAGAGAAAGACTGGCACTGTATTAAAATGACTGATCGAGCTCTCTCAGTCCAACAGCTAGAAGCGATGGCCGTAGTACTAGCGTGCAGATTGTTTCCAACAGAACATCTTAACATAGTGACTGATTTGATGTTTGTGGCCAAACTTTGCCTGGCCATGTCGGGACCTGGTGTGTCAACATCCGTAGCAGCCTTAATGCTAGAAGAAGTACTTTTTTCTCAAAAGGGCACTATATCAGTCATTCATGTTAACAGCCACAGCCCAATTAAAGGGTATTTCCAAATTGGCAATGATAAAGCAGATGCTGCTGCAAAAGGATTGTGGACATTGAGAGATGCCCGTCAATTACATGAGTCTCTCCACATTGGAGCCAAAGCGTTAGTAAAGAGATGCGGGATTTCAGTCACTGACGTGAAACATATAGTAGCTACGTGTCCTCACTGTCAGAAAGCACCACTGTGGTCCAGTGGAATAAACCCTAGAGGGCTCAAGGCCTCTGAAATATGGCGGACAGATTTTACATTCTGCCAGTTGTTGAAACCTCGAGCGTGGCTAGCGGTAACTGTAGATACATATAGTGGGATAATCGTAGCTACTCAACATCTTAAGACTGACTCCAAAGCAAGCATTCAACATTGGTTGACAGCCATGGCGTGGCTTGGGGTCCCTAATCAGATTAAAACAGATAATGGTCCAAATTTTGTTTCTAAATCAACTCAAGCATTTGCTCTGAAATGGGGTATTACCCTAATACGTGGCATTCCATATAATAGCACAGGACAAGCCATAGTAGAACAAGTGAATCATACTTTGAAATCTAAATTGGAGGTGTTAGCAAAAGCAGAAGGTTTTGCTGACGCCATTCCTTTAGGAGATCAAGCACGCCTATTGGCAACTGCTTTGCTAGCACTGAATCAATTTCCCAGGGGAGAGGAAGTGAATAGCCCCCCCAAAAAACATTGGGTTACTCGAGCACTAGAAGAAGGCCCATTGGTCATAATCAGAAATGAGCTGGGAGAATGGGAACAAGGGTGGCAGCTAGTTCTAACAGGGCAAGGGTATGCTGCCATCAGAAAAGACGGCAGAATTAAATGGTGTCCGCTTAAGTCTATCAAACCAGATCTTCAGAATAAAACTAATGAAAACTGTGAGTTTTTGTCCACAGGACCATATCATCGGACATCCCCGCAACCCGTACACTCCGGTGCCAAGCATCCCGTCCACTCCACAGCCGAGCATTCGGTCTAAGTCTGAGAATTCCACACCAGCAGAATCCAGACAATGGCAAAATAGCATCCGTGGGAGGGGGCGGTAATGCCTTTGTGTGATTCTGATTTTGATAAAACGTTAGCAACTGCTTTAAGAATGTACCTATTTAGTGTCACCTTTTAGTATTTATTGTAAAGATAAAATAAGGCAAATATATTGTTTTTATAGTCTTTTTGTGATATTTATATATTAAAAGCTAAATAAATATAAGTATGTTTATTTTTTTGACTGGCCCTTGTAAACCTTTTATATATATAGCAGGCCATTCCTTCCAATGCAGGCTGGCCACCTGCATTGGAATGAGTGTGCATTTTAATCAATCTAGAAGCCCAAGCCTCATACAATGTGAGAGAGGCAGAGTCTCGGCAAGGACGTCCGCCGATATTGAGTCTGTCTCCCCACATTGTGATGACGCCGTTTGGAGCAGGTTTGTTGATTTTACAGGGTCATTATATCATATCTCTGTGTTTTATATTTTATATTTTATATTTGTGTGGAATCTTTTTATAGGATTTTTATAGTGTTTTATGTTTTTTATTCAAAGTTTATTATATATATGTTTTTAAGATTGTTATAAAGTGTATTTTAGTTTACCATGTGTATTTTTTAAGATTATTATAAGATATAGATTAGGGATAACAAATTTAGCTTTTAAAGTATTATGTTTTAGTTGGTTTATTCAAGCATAGGGAGGAGGGAAATGTAGGTAGCTAGGGCTTGGCGGTCGGAAGATGTCGTGCTGTAACGGAAAGACAGAGCCCCTCTCCAGGTCTTAGCTTGCAACGTAAGCGGACGGAAGTGACGTTGTAAACTCAAGCTATATAATGTTGTGTCACGTTTTAATAAAAGCCATTTGCCGTCCACCACATTGGTGTTTGCGTGCTGATGGGCCACGCAATCATGCGTAGGTGATTGCCTGTGCCGTCCCTGAACCAGGCCACCGCGCCTCCTAGAGGCAACAAGAATATAAACCCAGATAATTAAACGTATCTTCTTTAAAAATGTAACAGACATTTTACAATTCTTGTCTTATTGTCAGCAAGAATCATTGGACAAATGAGGGAGATGTATATCCACATATATATGTACATATATGTGTGCACACAACTCACACAACTCTATACCATCATGCTGAATCGTGAAGCTGGTACTTTCATGAGGAATGAAACACACCTGGCTTTCTCTGCCTCCCTCTCCCCTCCCAGTTTCTCAGCTAAGAATCCTCCTTAGTTTCATAAACATTCACACTTAGCTCTCCAGTAAAAATGATTGTCAGATTCATTGAAAGTAGTATCATGACATGGTTTAGTGTGAGGTGTCCCTGCCCATGGCAGGGGGGTTGGAACTAGATGATCTTAAGGTCCTTTCCAACCCTAACTATTCTATGATTCTATGATTCTATGTAGCCATTAGACCACCTGCACCCGCTGTCTTGAACAGATATACCGAAGTAATTTTGAAGCAGCAAAATCAGGTGCCAGTAGCAGCCAGGGAGATCAGTTTGAGTTGTTAAACTTGCTTGAGAAGCCCAATACGTTTTCAGATAGTCCGTGCTGAGCTTTATGACAGCCTTAGAAGCTCCGTAGCGAGTATTACGCTGGTTGGTCAGTGCAAACATATATTAGGTTTCTCTTCCACACAGCAGAAGCATCTGTGCTGCATTCTATGTAAATCTAGCTGAAGACTATAGAAAATCCCTTTCTAACATCAGTGGTTATATGAAAACATCATAATGACTTTCAAAGATGGCACAACACCAATCCTGGCAACATGTGGATTGGTTAGCTTTTCGATTTTTCACTGAACTGAAAAAAAATCACATGCCATTCTTCTGTTTAGTCACATACCTGGGAAGGAGAGGGTGCAGTAAATCCCTCCTTGAAAAATTCTCTTAATCTTACTATACTTCCTCATTGCAATCAAAAAATGAGAATAAAGTCAATGGTTTTCTAGCATCTGCTAATTAAAATATAACCACCACGCACATGAGGACCCCAATGTTATGCAGCAGACTTCATGTGCTCCTGTAGCATAAACCCAAAGAAACAAAAAAAACCAGCCACCAAACCCATGCTTTTTTGAGCAAACTCATCTAGAGGTTCAGCTGGTCAATTCTTTAAATTTGAACACAGAATCAAATAACAGTAACAGTAAGCTAAGCGCTGCCTGGCTAACTTGTTTTAAGCTGCCAGTTCCTGAGTGTGTGGACTTGTGATATCCTTTGTTTCTAAGGATGTCAAGAAAACACCAGCTGATTCTGAGTATAGCTTGCAGGAGAAGCAGCTCATGGAAAAGAAACACGTCAACCCAACTAAGCAGCTCTACAGAAAGCCTTGTCCTGTCACTGTTCCTAATGCTGCCCAGGCTTTCTGTGCAGGGCTCAATTGCCTATGCAAGTCACAGAGCCACGGCTGAAAAAGCAGCTGTGCAGCAATTACACATTATGTTCAGGTGATAAGGTTCCTCCTTCAGGAACTGTACGCCTGAAGGCTCATGCCACAAAAGCAGCTGGTCCTATGATCCGCCCATTAGCTTCCACTTGCTTTAATTAATTACAGTTAGGGAAACTAACAGGACTTGTTTTAGCAGAGTTTGAGGATACTGATCCTTGGATTCCCCTGTCCAGGCATTGTTCAATACCTCTGGAAACTTCTGGCTACTGACTGTGTGACACTCTGGGGAGCCAAGTACTTTTCAAGACCTAGCCACAATTCTGGCCCATATCTGAAGGTACAGAAACCCCTATTTTTCAGTTTTAACTAAAAAGATTCCCAACTGGAAAGTTGCGACTTTTCAGTGCAACACTGATGTTGAGCTAATCTTTTTATTGTTTCCTTTTCTAAAGTAGACCATTAGCTCATATTCCCTAGTATGCTGTTAAAATGGTGGAACTGCATTTTAATGGGATGCTAGCAAAGGAATCATCCAACAAAACCTCTAAATCTCATTACTATGAGCTGCCAGAATCAGCCCCCTGTGGCCCAGAACAAAATGTGTATTATCAGTGCGACTTTTGGCCAAGCCTCTGCTGTCCAGCTCAAGGCACTAACTGGACTAAACAAAAACAATAAAACAAGCAGAAAACAAAAACGCTGTACAAAAGGGATTATAAATGCCATACAAAAGGGGAAAGAAACATGAAGTACCTCTTTAGACTAGAGGTAAAATGCTGTTCCCACCTTATCAAGCCCAAGGACAGCATTGTCTAATACAGCCTAAGAAAATGCCTCTTGCCTCTCACAAGCTGTTTAGTAAGAAACTTCTGCCATATACCCCTGATTTATGTTTCATCAATATTTCACTATTTCTTCCTTTTACATTTACTGGATACTTACACCAGGAGATAACTTTAACTTATCTTCTTAACTTCTGTATTATTATATGATGAAAGAGTGCCACCATAAACAGATACCTTCTACATTCATTCCTACAAAATGTGCCCAGTATTCATCTCCTTATTTAAGAACTCACTAAATGCAATGATTTTGGGCTATAACTGCAGTATTTTATCTTTAACAAAGACTTTTCATTTTAAGATGTGAAAAAATGAATTGCACCTCAATGTGCAAGGAAGACATTTTAACTTAAAGCTGACAAAACTGGATGTCAGAGAGCTAGTAAAGTTAAAGCAATGTATTTTTGCAAGAACAGAGCTAAGAAACCTGTCTGTTTACACAGAGAGATCTAAGCTTATGCTTGAAATGAAGAGGGACTCAAAAGCATCAAAGACTGCATAGACTCCCATAAACAAAACCAGACACCAAAATGGACTCAGACAGGTTTGGCAAGCTCTGATTCCCACAGAAAAGGTGCAGTTACGGACCCATATAACACTACATTTCTTAAAACATTTTCCAAGTAACATCTGCTCTACAAGGGTGGAAAGTCCATCCTGTTACAAAGAATGAGAACAGCATGATCCCAAGATCAACCAGTAAGCACTGGTGGGAAACATACACCTTGATCTCAGTATCTTATCAGCTTGAAATATTGACCAAATATTCGGAAAGCAGAGGTGCTACAGATACTATCTGCCTAACACAGGATGAACAGCTGCAAATTGTTTGCACATTGATGGCAGAGCATGACCACTTCCTTCAGGTTTACAGAGAAGAGTGACACAAGACATCCTCATAAATTTGATCCCATGGAGAAAACAGCAGAACCCAAAGTCATCATCAGGCATTTCTTGGACAGAAGAGCCCATTACTACAACATCCCCTGATCACACTAAACATTTGTTGATACATCAAAGGTAGGGAATAAGGCTCTCAATTTAGACCAGGCGCTTCAGCTGTCTGCAACAGTAAGAGACCATACCACTGTTACCAGAATAGCTCTACTGCAACCAAATCAAAAGATACTCTGAAAAAAGAAAAACAAATTAACTCTAAAAAAGCTGAAAACTCCACACTCCAGCAGATTTGCATCTCAGTATTTCTCATAAATACACAATAAAAAGCTAGGAATAGAGCCAGAGATAAGTAGAAATACACTAAGATTGATTAAAGCATCATCCTATGTCTTAAGTAAATATGAGTTCATCTCTCAACACTGTAACTTTATATGTATATTACACATTAAGAAATGTTATTTTATAGCAAAGCTGCAAATAACCATCTTGCCTAAGTGAACCTAAATTAACTTAAATATTAAAAGCAAAATGGCATTATCATCCTGTTCAATCTCTTAAACTATGGGAAAGTTTTTCCATGCTATTTACAGTCTAAATAATATTCCCCTCCAGGTTTTAATTACAAAACTCTAAATAAATCCCATGAGCATACACTTATTATTATCTGTCTGCTGAGTTCCTATTTGTAATGCCAGCTAATTACTTCCCTTGTCAGGAAAATATTCTCTGAAGTCACAGGATGCCATGCAAGTACCTCAATCTCTTTCAATTTTACATCTCCCAATGTTTGATACAGAAAATGTAAATTCATTTGGCTACTGCTGTAAGAGTTAGAAACTTGAAATAATCTGCATTGTCAGCAGGTCTTTACCTTGTGTGCTTAATCCCCGTTACCATGGTGATATTTAATTGCACAGCCGCACAGTTTGATTGGTTTATTTTAAACTGAAGTTTTTCTGCTGAACGGCACAGGATCCTAACGAACATTAGACAAATGGCTTTCAAAATATTGCAGTGAGTCATATTGTTGTCAGTAACTAGATTAATTTGAGTTCAGTTAAACTATTTCTTCTCTTTAAGCTTATATACATATGACAACATACATAATATGAGGATTTTTAGCATTATACTTGGGAGCTGAGCATTTTGAGTATAATTAAGCAGCATTTGATTGTAAGAAGGGCAATTAAAACCTAAGTGAAAATTAAAATTCAGTATGCTTTTGTTGGTAGTATCATCTTGTCTTTCTAAAACGAATTACCTTGCTGTTCCACAAAAACAATCCAGACAAAAACCTTTTACAATAGGCTTATATTTGATTTTCCTTATAGAAAACCATGAATATATTTATATGACAGAAATTAAGCCAAAAGGACAAATACAGCTTCTTAAGTGCTGGCTGTTGTGTACCTCAGCATGCAGTTCCTTAGTATACAAATGACTGCTGGAAAGGCATTATCAATATGGCATTTCCTGGCACAGCATTAACATATTAGATAACTTGTTTTAAATTCTGTACATAAACTATGGTGATCTGGTGTACTTCAACTGTGTTATCTAAACAGCATCGATACATTGTGTTAATTCTCACCCCTTTTTGTTGCTCCATAACCCAACTCCAGCACATTTTTTCTTAATGTCATAACTGAAGCTCTGGGGGAAGTTTTCACCTAGCCTTTGCTGTGAAAGGTCCCAGTTCTATCACCGACTATCAGATACCTCCATCTTACTTTTTTTCAAGCTCGTGGCCATTAGGGCCCCAGAACACAGCCTGCAGGATTACTCTATCTTTTTGGTGTTTCAGGGGCTCTTTTCCCCTCTCTAATTTTAAGAAGTATCAACTAGCCTGGTTTTATTTCATAAGCAGAGCCCCTCTGCACGATTTGGGATACCAGCATGTGAGCAGAGAAAAGAGTTAGAGCTTCTTACAAACTACTACCACTCTCCCAACCATCTGCATGGCTTTGCAGAAACTGGCAGTTTTAATCCCAGTTCCGTAGGGACCACACTGTTTTACAAGAGAGATGTTTGAAAAAGCAGGCTCTGACTGGGGCTATCATTCTCACACAAACTGTTTATAAGAATTCATTTGTTCTAAACTCCCAGGAGAAGCACCTTGCTGTACTGAAGCAGTGCTTCTACAGATTCATTTACATGCTGTAATGCAAAGAGATACTGCTACGCCATATGAAACATATACCCAGAAGCGTGTAAGAGTAATAATGATTTCATTTTCTCAGCTCTGTACATTGTGACCCTGGGTTAGGATACATCCATTGTTTTATTTTATTTTCACAGGCTATGCTTCAGAAGTTCTATTTTGCTTCCTAACCACATGCAAACACACAAGAATAACAGCTTTCAGGATGCAATACTTCTCTGAATTTTATGGCATCCCCATTCAGTTTGTGTTTGGAGAAAACACTGGGGACTAGATCAAAATGTTGACCTTACTGTAGGAGAGGTCCTACATGGCCCAAATAGTACATGAATCCTTGTACTCCACCTAGGAACAATTAAATCCAGGCAACCCAAGGCTAATGACTGAGCAAAAGCTTCTTCTCTTCTGAGTAGTCTCACCCACATTCATACCTTCTTGTATAACTTCCCTCACCTTTCCAGTGTGAGGAATCAATCTTCCTGGTTCAGCAAGTGACGGCTGCACATTCGTGCAGAGAGAACTTGGAAAGGGCAAGACAGGAGATAGGGAAGGAGCTACACTGCTGTGGCTAGCTCCTGAATTACTGCATACCAGCTAGCTTAGGTACAGATGCCTTACAGTGCAATGAACCCTCAATTTTTTCCATGCTCTAGTTAAAACAAAATAGCCCCATAAATCAGCATCTCCTTGCTAATATTCCCTTCATTGTAACAATGATTTATCCCAGTCAATATTAACATAATTTTGTCTGTCATATTTATGCCTGCCATATTTATGGCTAGAGCAACAGTTCTCTGTGAAGGAAGGGCAACTGCTAAACCATTCTCTCTTTTGAGGAGGTTGAGCTGATTTAGCAAAACTTTCTTTTTCACCATATGCTCGAGTTGTCTCTAGGCAGACCACTGACACAAACAGGTTGCTATATAATTTTCCTTCTCTAATTATTCACTTTTGCTTTAAACAGTCACTTGTATTTCTGTGTCCCTGCTGCTGCTCATCTCTTCTAGCCCCACTCTCCCTTCCACCAAATGATCCTGTCCTTGAGCAGGTCAAACCCTTAGCAACAGAAAGCAAATTTATATGCAGTCTGAAACGAGCACAGTAGCACTCTAATAGCACACTATTCATATCAACAGTCTGTGTTAGTGACAAGGGAATTAAAAAAAAAAAGAATAGAAAAAACAAGAATCGCCATACCAATCAGACCTGTTGTCCGCCTGGTCCAGTATCCTTTCTCTGACAGCACTCAGTACCCGCTTCAGAGGAAGGTGCAAGAAAGCTTGTAATTATAGAATAACCTGATTAATACAGGAAGTTTCGTCCTAGCCCTAGGCAGTCAGCAGCTGACTCACCCGCTTGTCTGAAATGTAAGATTTTATATCTGCTCTATTTTTTTTTTAATCCTATGTAATTTAATAGCAAAGTCTCATTACAAATGTACATTGCAAATGTACATTTGGATTCTATGAAGCATTTTAGGCTTTCCTGTAACCTGTAGCTGAGAGTTATATTTGCTAATTATATAGGTTGTACTATTTTTGTCACTGTTCAACTGCTTGCTATTCAATCTCATTGGATGTCCCTTTTAGGGACGTGGGAATAAGTGGGCCAGAGAGCATGATTCCGCTGCCTCTTCCCTCGGTGCCTCACCTGGGAGCAGAGATGCGCAAAGAGGCACAGCACAGCCAGCCTTTGGCTTTAGGCATTATCCTGGCATACAGACTGCCTTTATTCACATTCCTAACCTGAATCAGAAGGAGAAGAAAATGAACCCTCTTTTCAACACCCTGCATAAGCACAAGTGATCTCATGGAGGACAGAGCAGCAGCAGCCGCGTTGCTTGCGTTTTTGCAAATGACACATAAATGCTCCAGTGACTCTAGTCAACATTGCTTCTGTACTTAGAGATGAAGGAATGTAATGCATTCAGTAAAGCGCTATATAACATCATACGTACAGGGCAGAAGGCGGCTTCTGTGGCTTCAAACTTCCATTATGGCCTTATGTACTAAGGTAGTCTTAAGGTACAAATAACGGCAGCTTTTTCAAAACCCAGGAAGACGAACAGCACAGCAACAACAATAGAGGCTTCCACTATATTCTATATCCTTTGTTTTCAGAACTTTCTGACAGAACAAATTCCAGAGAAATATTCTGAGAAAGGATTAAACTACCAATAGGCATGCACAACCTATAGAACACATGGATAGGAAGGTTGAGGTAGGGTTAGACATACCAAGAGAAAATAAATAATAAATTAAAAGAGCCTGAATGGTCCAATCTTGTTCTGTGCTAATTTATTCTGAAGTAAACTGATTAGCAGGCTGTGAGCCCCAGTTTAGCATCTGCTATAAATTAGTGTCCCTTAATAAGCAGGATGCTTGATTGACAGGCCACTAATATCATCAATGACTGTGTTCCATCATTCCACACTGCTGGCTAGCTGTGAGAACTGAGTGTACAAAGAAGACCACACAGACCAGACAGGATGCAAGCACCATGCGCAGAAGCACTCCACCCCTTTCAGAAAACATGAATGAGTTTCCCCTTCTAAGCACAGCAAACATTTGAAGAATAAGATGAAGACTACTAAAGAAAATGGGGGTATGCATTTGAGTACAGAAGAATAATATGGCATTGGTGACATTGCTATATCATAAAGAAACATTGCATGGTGCATGCTTTGAGAATTTAGGATGTTGTGAGCTGCACTAGCTACCAAAGAACACAAATGTTACCTCTGTTTTACGTATGTGTCAAAAGGTGACATCCAAGAATTCCATGTTTCACAAATAGCATAGCTACTAAGCCAAGCAAGGACAACCAAAATGTAATGATTTCACAAGTCAAAAATCATGGAGCTGGTACTACACACAGTATAATATACCTGAGCGGGTGTCCTGGGTTCAGCAGTAGCAGTCATTTTTTCTCCTCCTTAGTAGCTGGCGCGGTGCTGTGTTTTTGACTTTCAGACTGGGCACAGCGCTGATAACACCGATGTTTTCAGTTACTGCTCAAATGTTTACTCTGACCAAGGACTTTCTGAGCCTCATGCTCTGCCAGGGAGGAGGGGAAGCCGGGAGGAAGCAGAGAAAGGACACCTGACCCAAACTAGCCAAAGAGGTATTCCATACCACAACACGTCATGCCCAGGATGTAAAAAACTAGGGGCAGGGAACCAGAAGAGGGGGTTCACTGCTTGGTCGGGTTTGGTATTGTTTGGCGGGTGGTAAGCAGTTGTATTTTCTTCCCTTGTTACTTCCCTTGTCATTATTGTTATGGGTGGTAGCAGCAGTGGTTTCTGTTATACCTTAGTTACTGGACTGTCCTTATCTCAGCCCATGGGAATTACATTCTTTCGATTCTCCTCCCCATCCCCCTGGGAGTGGGGGGGGGAAGAAAGAGAGGGGAGTGACTGAGTGAACTGCGTGAGTTATGGCTGCGCTTAAGCCACGACAGAGGGAAAAATAATTAAGTTTGCCAGATACATCTGGAAGAAGTCTGGAAGAATTTCGTGCTGCTGAACACAGAAGCACCACTGAAAAACAACAGCAGGCTCCCAAGACATCAAAATATTTTGTGACATGTTTCCACTGGTGCACCAAACACACCATACTAACATAACAAGATTCAGAAAGACTTCTGACGAGTAGGTCTCTCCCAGCTCTGTTTTGCACTCTGGAGACTGACCTGAGGTTTCAAGCCAAGCAGTAATGCTGCAGGATTTGACATTTGGGTGTGCTTCTTTTTATTTGTTGTCTGGAATCCCAGCTGTTTGCTCAGTTTGTCCCAGACTGGAACAAAGAAGCAAGCAAACATGCATGAAGTACATAGAATCATAGAATCATAGAATAGTTAGGGTTGGAAAGGACCTTAAGATCATCTAGTTCCAACTCCCCTGCCATGGGCAGGGACACCTCACACTAAACCATGCCACCCAAGGCTCCGTCCAACATGGCCTTGAACACCGCCAGTGATGGGGCATTCACAACTTCCCTGGGCAACCCATTCCAGGGCCTCACCACCCTTACAGTAAAGAATTTCTTCCACATATCCAAACTAAACTTCCCTGTTTAAGTTGGAACCCGTTACCCCTTGTCCTCTCACTACAGTCCCTCATGAAGAGTCCCTCCCCAGCATCCCTATAGGCCCCCTCCAGGGCTGCTAGGAGGTCTCCATGCAGCCTTCTCTTCTGCAGGCTCAACAGCCCCAACTTTCTCCGCCTATCTTCATATGAGAGGTACTCCAGTCCCCTGATCATCCTCGTGGCCCTCCTCTGGACTTGTTCCAACAGTTCCATGTCCTTTTTATGTTGAGGACACCAGAACTGCACACAATACTCCAAGTGAGGTCTCACGAGAGCAGAGGAGAGGGACAGGATCACCTCCCTTGACCTGCTGGTCACGCTCCTTTTGATGCAGCCCAGGATACGGTTGGCTTTCTGGGCTGCAAGCGCACACTGCTGGCTCATGTTCATTTTTTCATCCACCAATACCCCCAAGTCCTTCTCCGAAAGGGCTGCTCTGAATCTCTTCTCTGCCCAACCTGTAGCTGTGCCTGGCATTGCTCCGATCCATCTGTAGGACCTTGCACTTGTCACGGTTAAACTTCATCAGGTCGGCATCAGCCCACCTCACAAGTGTGTCATGGTCCCTCTTTATGGCATTCCTTCCCTCCAACATATCAACCAAACCACACAGCTTGGTGGGGCTTCCTCCTAAATCTGTTATTCCCACCCAGAACCACTTTGCTGTCCTGCACGGGGCTGATGAGGAGCCACACTCCCACCAGGAACAACCAGCTGATGCACTGGTAAAGAAGATCACTACCGGTGCTGCCAGGAAAAAGCAGTGGGCCGTAGGAGTAGCGGACTCTACGCTGAATGGAACAGAGGCACCCATCTGTCGTCCTGACCCAGGCTCAAGGGAGGTGTGTTGCCTACCAGGGGCTCGGGTAAGGGATGTTGCCAAGAAGCTGCCTGCTCTAGTCGGTCCCACTGACTATTACCCGCTTCTAGTGATCCATGTGGGTGCTACTGATATAGATAGCAGTAGCCCAGAGAGCATAAAGAATGACTACAGAGCTCTGGGAGAGGTGGTTAGGGGCTCTGGAGCTCAGATTGTCTTTTCATCAATTCTCCAGGATACAGGGCAGGACCTCGAATAGCCTAGGAGGATTGTCCAGGTTAATAAATGGTTAGAAGCGTGGTGCCATAGTCAGGGGTTTGGGTATCTTGAACAGGGGACTCAATTTAGTAGGCCAGGTCTACTGGGGGCTGGTGGAGCTGGTTTGACAAAGAAAGGGAAGAGTGGATTTGGTAGGAGGCTTGCCAGACTGGTCAAGGATGCTTTAAACTAGATGTGTTGGGGGAGGGGGGCATCATTCCATGCCAACACACCCAGACAGTTGCTAGCACCTATAGTAAACGTTCAGAGCAATGTAGAGATATTCCAGCTGCTCCAGCCAATGAGCTGGCTTCAACTGGAGCTCGGCTCAGATGCCTCTATGCAAATGCCCGTACCCTGGAGAACAAACAAGAGGAATTAGAGATGTGTGCATGTCTATGGGGGTATGATATCACAGGCATCACAGAAACATGGTGGGATTGCTCCTATGACTGGAGTGTTGGAATGGAAGGTTACAGGCTCTTTAGGAAAGACAGGCATGGTAGGTGGGGAGGGGGAGCTGCTATTTATGTTAGGGATAGGCTGGAGAGTCTGGAACTCTGTCTGGGGACAGGTGAGCAGTTGACAGAGAATTTGTGGTTCAGGGTTAAAGGGAGAACAGCGATGGGTGACATTATTGTGGGGATCTGTTACAGACCGCCTGATCAAGAGGACTTGGCGGGTGAAGCGCTCTATAGACAGATAGGAACAGCCTCACGCTCACAGGCCCTTCTTCTCATGGGGGACTTCAACCACCCTGATATCTGTTGGAGGGATGGTACAGCCCGGCACAAGCAATCCAGGAAGTTCCTTGATTGTGTGAAAGACAACTTCCTTCTGCAAGTAATAGAGGAGCCGACAAGGAGAGGTGCCATGCTTGACCTCGTCCTCACCAACAGGGAAAGGCTGGTTGGAAATGTGACGCTTCAGGGCAGCCTTGATTGCAGTGATCATGAGATGGTTAAATTCGAGATCCTCAGGACAGTGAGAAGAGCGTGCAGCAAGGTCACTGCCCTGGACTTCAAGAGAGCAGACTTTGGCCTCTTCAGGAACCTGCTCAGTAAGGTTCCATGGGATACAGCCCTAGAGGGCAGGGGGGCCCAAGACTGTTGGTTGATATTCAAGGCTCACCTGCTGCAAGCTCAGGAGCGATGCATCCCAACTAGAAGGAAGTTCAGCAGGAGGGCCAGGAGACCTCCTTGGATGGATAAGAAGCTGCTGAGGAAAATTTGAAGGAAAAAAGAGGCTTATAAAAGGTGGAAGCAAGGACAGGCAGCCTAAGGAGAATACAGGGATGTTGTCTGGGAAGCTAGGGACCAGGTTAGGAAAGCTAAGGCCCCTTAGAATTAAACTTGGCTAGGGATGTTAAGGATAACAGGAAGGGATCCTGTAGGTACATTGCAAATAAAAGACAGACTAGGGACGACGTGGGCCCCCTCCGGAAGCTATTGGGAGAACTGGCTGCCCTGGATTTGGAGAAGGCTGAGGTTCTTAACAACTCATTTGCCTCAGTCTTCACCAGCAAATGCTCTGACCACACCACCCAAGTCTTGGAAGGCAGACTCAGGGACAGTGAGAATGAAGACCCTGGGCCCACTGTAGAAGAGGATCTGGTTTGAGACCATCTTAGGAACATGAATGTATACAAGTCCATGGGACCGGATGAAATCCATCCGCGGGTCCTGAAGGAGCTGGCAAATGAAGTTGCTAAGCCACTGTCCATCATATTTGAAAAATCATGGCAGTCAGGTGAAGTTCCTGATGACTGGAAAAAGGGAAATATAACCCTCATTTTCAAGAAGGTGAAAATGGATGAGCCGGGACTACAGAACTACAGACCAGTCAGTCTCACCTCTGTGCCTGGCAAAATCTTGGAGCAGGTTCTCCTGGAAGGCATGCTGAGGCACATGAAAAACAACAAGGTGCTTGGTGACAGCCAGCATGGTTTCACTAAGGGGAAATCCTGCCAGACCAATCTGGTGGCCTTCTATGATGGGGCTACGGAACTGATGGACAGGGGTAGAGCAGTTGATGTCATCTATCTGGACTTGTGCAAAGCGTTTGGGACTGTCTCACATGACATCCTTGTCTCTAAGTTGGAGAGACATCAATTTGATAGGTGGACCACTTGGTGGATAAAGAACTGGCTGGATGGCTGCACGCAAAGAGTAGTGCTCAATGGTTCAATGTCCAGCTGGAGACCAGTACTGAGTGGTTTCCCTTAGGGATCGGTGTTGGGACCGGTCTTGCTCAACATCTTTGTCGGTGACATGGACAGTGGGATTGAGTGAATGCAGATGGTCCGAGTCCTTATAGTGAAAGAGGAAGCCAACCAGAGGGGTAAGAAGGACCAACTCTGTCATCCTTTCCGAGACAATAAATAGTAAGAGTTCGTAAACACAATCAATAGCATACCTTGAAAACAAGGATATGGCAATAAGCTGACCTAGCAGACCCCTCTGAAAAATTAATACTGCAATAAGGAACTCACCTTACTGGGAGCACTCTTGCTTTTGAGTCCACATGGGAAGGCCTACATTTGCTTTCAGTTAATTTGACTTCACATTCTTTGGTCTTTATTTAAATCATAGAATCATAGAATAGTTTGATTTGGAAGGGTCCTTAAGGAACATCTAGTTCCAGCCCCTCTGCCACAGGCAGGGATAGCTTCAATAAGATCAGGTTGCTCAAAGCCCCATCCCACCTGGCCTTGAACATTTCCAGGAAAGGGGTATCTACCACATCTCTGGGCAACTTGTCCCAGTGTCTTACCACCCTCATAGTAAGGAATTTCTTCCTAATATATAATCTAAATCTACTCTCTTCCAGTTTAAAGCCATTTCCCCTTGTCCTGTCACTACTTGCCCTTCTTGTAGGCCCCCTTTAGGTACTGGAAGCTGCCCTAAGGTCTCCCTGGAGCCTTCTCTTCTCCAGATTGAACAACCCTAACTGTCTCAGCCAGTCCCCATAGGAGAGGTGCTTCAGCCCTCTGACCATCTTCTTGGCCTTCCTCTGGACTTGCTCCAACAGTTCCATGTCCTTGTTGTGTTAGGGGCCCCAGAGCTGGATGCAGTACTCCAGGTGGGGTCTCAGGAGAGCAGAGTTGACGGGAAAAATCATCCCCCTCAACCTGATGGTCACACTGCTTTTGATGCAGCCCAGGACACGGCTGGCTTTTTGGCCTGCAACCGCACACTGCTGGCTCATGTCAAGCTTCTCATCATCCAACGCTCTCAAGTCTTTCTCCTTAGAGCTGCTCTCAATCCATTCCCTGCCCAGCCTGTATGACAGAAGCCAGATCCACAAAAATACCAAAGTACCTCATGCCTTAGGAATTAAATAAGAATGTGAACCAAAGGGGTATGACTTTTCATGGCAGTAATGCTATTTCAACTTGCATCTTTGAGTACAGTTATAGGGCAGCTTAAGCCAACACAAGTCTGTTGAAACCCTGTCCCCACACTAGTTAGATATTTCAGTGTGTCAGCAATGCTGCTCATCACCTGGCATTAGCCATGCTCCAAGAAAAAGCCTGGTTCAGCTGACCTATAGAGGTTTCTTCCATGTAAAACTGTTCTGCAACATTATCAGACCTTGCAGAGAATCGGCTCAGGGAGCTGAACTGACATAAAATTCATTGCTTTCTCCATAGGACTGATTTTTCACTAGCTTTTGCCAGTTTATTTCCCTCTGTCAACTCCCCTCCAACTCTGACAACTTGCAAGACTGACACAAGCGAAAAGGCAAAAATGTGCAGGTCCAAAACCCAGTAAGATCATAGTAGTAGCAACTTTGGAGCTAAAATTGCTATGAGGCTAAACCCTTTGTGGACAAAGTCAGCCAAAACCTTCCTGCTTCCCATGCTACCTCCCTGAAACCCCATATTCACACCAAATACATTTCTAGTAAATGTCATGTTTGTATTCAAATTAGCATTACAGAAATTACTTATAATCATATAATACACAATGTATATAATAAATTCAAAGAAAATAGGCTTCTAAAATTATTATAGATACACTGCAAACTATTTCATAGTGAAGACCAGCTTAATACAGCTTGTGCAGCACAGAAACACACTGGGAGAATACTAAATGATTGCTGTCCTCCCATACTGAAATCTATTACTTATAAGGCTACTTCAAGTAAAAGTGGCAAGTTAAAAGGGACTTCGTGAAGTTCTTAAACTTAAATTTACCATGGCCTAAACTTACGGAAATGTACAGTGGAGGTTTGCAAAGTGACCCTGGTTGTGCCATCTGTATAGAAGAGGTAATGAATTGATAGCAACATCTGAAAATATTTTGATAAAAGGCTCTTCTTGCTCTTTTACAAAAGTGCTGCCTAGCAATGGAAGCTGCCCCTGATTAACTCAGGCCATAGGGCTTAGAGAGATTTGAAAGAAACCAAATTTGCTTCAGCAGAAAGAATAAACATCTCTTCCCATTCACGCCTTGAAGCATTTGCACCGACACCATGTAATTACTTGTCATTTCACTAAAAGATTCTCCTGGATTGTCTATTCCTCCCACAATTTCAAAATTACAATATGTCTGCTTGCAGTTGAATGGTTATGTACATATGGCACTAAGTAAATTATTTAACTAAAAAGCAGTTAATGTTGCTATGAATTATGTTATTTGCTTGTACAGAACTCATATGCACATTTCATTGTGATAATACCTGGTTTATACATCTTTAATCAAAACCAAGTGAAGGATTTGAATTGCTTTTTCTCCTTCAGTGTGATGCAATTTGTTAATCTGTATGGTTATAAAAAGCCTTGGAGACAGTGTGAAATGTTATCGTGCTGATCCCTCTCATGCTTTTATTAATACAACTGTCAACAACCACCTCACTATTTCATTCCTAAAATCCAGGAGTGAAAAATGAAGGAAAGCAAATTAAATTCTGGTTTAATTTGTGTAGTTTCATGCAGTATTTGCAAAAGCAGTCTTTTCAAAAGCCAGAGAGGACTTCTCACTGGCCAAGGAAGAGGCACTGTAAGGACAGGTACTATAAACCTCCATAGAGAAATCACAGAAAAAGTCACTAGGTGTGTTTGGTCTTTGGTCATTCTTCTAAACAAAGATACATATCATACAACTATCCATTCACCCTGTAGTAGCTACCAGGGCTAGTTCACTAGTAACGGTGGATAATTGGTGATATGGTGCAGCAGTACATGGTTCCAAAAACATTTTCCCAATTTTATTCAGTTTCTGAAGGTACTGGGTTTTACTGCATCCCAGGACACTGTCATTGAATGCAAGATGCATTACTACTGTGGAGACATAGCTGGTGTTACAGCCAATGCTGTTGCCTTGAAATATTTGATACTAGAATATGCACTATAACTCATGCAATGGATATGTACGTAGCATTATTCAACTTACACCTAAGACTGCTCAGAATATCAGTGGGTAAGAAAATCTGGCACAAAATATCAAAGGCTTCTGAAGATCAACTTCCACAGAGGTCTCATTCTCTCTACCCTTTAAGCAGCCTATTTTTTCCTCACATAGTTTACAATCCACATGCAGAAAAAATCAAAGAAAGACCAGGACCACAAACAGAATGGAAAGCAAGCACCTTATTAGAGCACGAGGGAAAAAAACAACCAACCACCACAACAACAGAACAACAACAACAAGAATCCTAACATTACTTCATGCATTATTTGGCACTGCCTGTATGGATTTATGTTCCTGAGAGATGCAGCTCTCTGCATTTAAGAGAGGGATATGGCACTTAAAGATACTAAAAGGCAATCTGAAAAATAAACAAAATAATCATTAGCTACTGAGAGTTAGAAAACACTCTCAAATTACAAAATTAATGAGTACTAATTCACTGCATTTTGTAAGCCACAGCTGTTTATAGCTACACAACAAGTGCAGCATCCCATTATGTGACCAGTGAGAAAAGAGTAGAAATCAAATGTGGTGCCTGTCTTCAGAAGCAGGATATTAATTTTTTTAATGAATCTCAGTCACACAGAGGAGAACACAGAATCATAGAATGGTTTGGGTTGGAAAGGACCTTAAGATCATCTAGTTCCAACCCCCTGCCACAGTCAGGGACGACTCACGCTACACTATGTCGTCCAAGGCTCTGTCCAACCTGGCCTTGAACACCAACAGAGAAGGTGCATTTACCACTTCTTTTGGCATATCAACAGTCTGCAGAAAAAATGGACACTCAAGGTGTGCAGGTCCCTTCACTAACTAGAGTAACAGAAGCAGCAGATCACATCTGCACAGTACTTTGGAGACTCATCCATACTTCTTGACAAACTTAATTAGTTCAGGCAGAAAACTTATGCTCATACAGCTATATTGTGCCTTGGTATTTATCTTCACATTGTCCAGTGCTGCACTCCCTGCCTTACAGACATGCAAAGCATGAAAAATACTTGTTCAAGGAAGAAAACGACATTTCAGTGTCAGCTTTTGAGCCCTCGTTAACCCAAACAACTTGCTCCAATTTGGACAGGTCTGAAATCACTCTAGATCTTAAAAGCCTGCAGGACACCACACTGCTACAAATGTTCCTTTGTCTCTAAAAGCAAATGTCACCTAGAAAGCCAAGGTATACACCATGGGCAAAATGGGGAGGAAAATAAAGCAAAATAACAAAGATCCTCCTTCTTATGTTGTACAATTCTGATTTTCCACATTAAGAATCTTGACTGACTTAAGGGCTTCTGATGGTCAAGTTAAAATAAGTCTGATCCTTCCACTCCGTGTTAAAAGAAAGAGTTGTAATTCTCATCCAGGACCTTTTTAAGCACCTGTAAATTTCTAACCAGATCAAAAAACATAAAAATGAAGAAAAACAATTAAATAAAACCCAACTATTCACATGAGCAGAATCAAAATGTTAGCTTTAAAAATGGGATGTAAGCTAAAGCATCTAATGTTGCAAAATCAGCCAATGGTTCTGCTGACTCACCACCATTACCCCTTTTTAGTGAAGACATTCCAAAGCCATGTAAGAGTATACCTGTTAACACAGCAAGCTGTATTTTATCCAAGCCACTTGAAGGCATTTTAAAGAATAATTATGCACAGTGTTCACTAGGAAAAAAAAGGCAATTTTGTTTGCAATCACATCATCCACATGGACATTTATTTTGCAAGCCTTTACATTCAGAGCTAAAGGACTATGGGAAATAAAAGAATTGGAATATTTACTATACAAGATGAATATATACATTTTCTCATTACCAGTATAATGAATCTATTGGACAAACTAAAAGTGCTTTGGCAGAGATGGAGGAGAATTGTTAGTCTCAGTCAGAACTGACCTTGCGCCTCATTCTTTAAACATGGCATTTTTGGCTTTAGTTTTTTATTAATGACATTTGTTGTAATTCCTTGATGAATTACAGGTCCTTATATTATCAGTGCTTTCTTGGAGAAATGAAATGACCAAATACCAAAACAAGGCGCAGTAGTACAGTCAGAGCTCTGTGTGTGTGATAAATCAAAACAGTTGAACTCTGTAAGGCTGAAGCATGACTTAGGATTCCACAGAGAGACACTGAGTTAAGAGCAGGGCTGCAGTGCTTTGCTGCAGACTGCAAGCTCACACTGCCCACTTACTTGATGAAGTAGTCTCTTCCATCTCTGTTTGCCGTCATCTCCCATCCATAAGGTGTCCCCTGGTTCAAGCTCCAGGTCCCTGAAGAGTGAGGCCACGCAGAAGACTTGTTCCTGTGGCTGTAGTTTTTTGGGGGAAGAGAGAAAAAAAAATAAATTAAGGGTCTGTGGTATTTATTCCTCCAATTTAATTGTTTCACATCATTCATTTGGCATCCAAATACCTACACAGTTGTGAAACATATAGCCAAAACCCAAGCAAGGGAAAACAGGTTAGCAGGTCTGCTTACATTTCTAATATTCATCCAGTCAGTGGAAAGATAAACTGTCATTTCTAACAGTCTTGAGTTCAAGCCTTTGCCTGGTAAATCTGTCATACACCATCAGTCCCACATCCAAAATACTAATTTTCGATAGTTTTTTGTACAAGGGACAGGGAATATTTTCACTCATCACCACCCCCTGCTCAAGTGTCAGCTGTCAGTACAGTTTTAGCAAAAAATTCCAAGAAACTAAACCAAACCAAACCAACCAACACAGCACATGGCTGCAGATCACACACATGGTGTACTACATGAGAAGGAACATCAATACTCACTGTCTTTTCTGAGAGGCGCACTTCTGCATATGGACGCTAAATTGATTCCATACGCAGATGTTGTTGCACTTGATCAATATCCATTAAGCTCTTTCTCCAAATAACTTTAAAAAAAGCTGCAGTATCTCTGAGCTTGCACACTGTTACATATATACACACACCACTGCTTGAGCATGCTTCTGCTAGTATTCCCAACCCCCGAGCAAGAGCCAAATCATACCATCTTGAATAACGGAGTAGCATACACAGCTCATGGAACTATGAGAGGGAGAGCCAGCACTACCAAGAGACACTATTTCTCCATTAGATCTGAAATACGTTGTGAGGTGTCATCTACTGACCCCACAGACAAAAAAGACACAGTTAGCAAGAATCCCCCATAGTTTCCCACACGAAACCCCAACTTTTTCACTGATGTTTTACCCCTCACTTGCAGGAATGAAGCTAGATATTACTGCACATTCCCACTTTCTGCTGTGGGACTTAGAGGTACAGAAGACAAAAGAAAGTCTTTCAGCAAAGTTAATCAAGTCATTTAGTCTATATACAATCTGAAAAAGAGCAGGAAAAGGAGGCAGGGCAACCAAAGATGCTAAAGACCAGCTGGGAGTGCATCACAGACAGGCAAAGATGAATCAGTACATAACACTGAATGCAATCTGAAACTTACACATGCAAACCAAAACCACACAAAATAAGAGCATGTTTTGAACTAGTTGCCTTCTCCCTCTCTGCCTTTTCTCCTCCATTCAAACATTCCAAGCTTAGTTTTACTTCCTAGTTTTATTTAAGTTCAAATGCTAGCAAGAAACTTACCATCTCTTGCCTTAGAGATGTAGGAACTCATTCCTTTAGAGAAACAGAGCACAGTGTAACCTGACAAGCACTCTTCTGAAGAAATAGAACTGGTCTCCATGGACAAATCAACAATTCATTGCAAATTACTAAAATCAACAAAGTTGTACACAATAAATCTTTCCCAAAAGGGGGAACGCATCATTAAAAACAAACTAGTTGCTTTCCCCTCCCCCTTTATTTCAAGGATTAATCACTAATGAGACAAGATATGGTGCTTCAAAATACAATTTACATGTAAAGTAGAGCTTTACAATGGAGTGCTAGATATCATCTGATTTACCAATTACATTAAGTACTTGTAACTTCAAGGAGTAGAAAAACATTTCTGTTAGCATATTCAAATACTGGTATTTGCCATAAGACAGGGCTTAAATCTAATATTTGAGCATGCTAGAAATCTTAATAAAATTACAGTTACTCATGGCTAATGAAACACATAAATGTCAGACCTGCTACATTACTCCAGATAAACACAACAAACCCATTCCTGATCGAAGAAATGAGTTAAAAAACAGGCATCTGAGCAAAGAAAACAAATACTTTCAATGCTCTCTCATGCTGCTTCATGTAAAGTTGAGCTTAAGCATTCCTGTTTCTCCATATGCTTGACAGACGGAGAAAGGGTGGTACCTTCTTTTAGATGGGAGCCGTCCTACAATCTAAGGACAGCTTAACCACATCTAAAGAAATCAAATTACATTTTAGAGTATTTGGGATGCTAAACACTGCAGTTAACTAAATAAAGCGCAAAGTAATCTATTTTATCTGGCCTATACAGGCATACCAGTGCATTTAACACTTTTCACTTTACACGTGTTTCACAAGCTCTGTGCTATAGCTTCTCCCCCTATAAAATGGGTATAGTGACATTTAAATTCCAACATAGAATCATAGAATCATAGAATAGTTAGGGTTGGAAAGGACCTTAAGATCATCAAGTTCCAAGCCCCCTCCCATGGGCAAGGACACCTCACACTAGATCATGTCACCTAAGGCTCTGTCCAACCTGGTCTTGCACACTGACAGCGATGGAGCAGTCACAACTTCCCTGGGCAACCCATTCCAGTGCCTCACCACCCTCACAGTAAAGAACTTCTTCCTTATATCCAATCTAAACTTCTGCTGTTTAAGTTTGAACCCTGTGGAGAGCTATTTGGCTGTGAACGGGCATGTGAGCAACCCAGACAACTTCTTGACAACTGTGGGGTAGTGACCCACAGGCACTGAGGCCTCGCCTGGGGGTTACTAAAGTTCATGTACGTGCAGAAGCCTTGAGAAAGTTAGCACGGAAAGCTACTGAGAGAGATGTGCAGGAGGGAACTGACAACTGTAACCTTGAAACATATGCTGTAATAGTTAACCAATCATTAAACTGTTGCTAGCACTCGGCTAAGTGAAGTTAACCAATCAAGTGTTATCGAATGTTCTACTGTTCTGAAACTTTCCTATAAAAGGCACGATTGCGCACAATAAATTGTTCAGCGTTGATCACATTGATCAGTATTACGTTGTTCCTTATCCCCCGCAACAGAACCCATTACCCGTTATACTTTCACTACAGTCCCTAATGAAGAGTCTCTCTCTGGCATCCTTATACACTCCCTTCAGATACTGGAAGGCTGCTATGAGGTCTCCATGCAGCCTTCTCTTCGCCAGGCTGAACAGCCCCAACTTTCTTAGCCTATCTTCATACGGGAGGCGCTCCAGGCCCCTGATCATCCTCGTGGTCCTCCTCTGGACTTGTTCCAACAGTTCCATGTCCTTTTTATGTTAAGGACACTAGAAGAATTGTACACAATACTCCAGGTGAGAGCAGAGTAGAGGGGCAGGATTACCTTCTTTGATGAAGCACATCAAACTTCTATTATCAGATAATTTGTAGGAGTACAGGTCAGTGATGATGATCAATACTATCCCTCTCTGCATTCAAACTAAGGGCTCATCTTTGTGTGGATTATAACATTAGTGGATTTCAAGTTAAATTTAACTGCCCTGAAAGCTGTTTGTGAGCCCTTAAAACATTAATGATGTCAGAATCTTATCATATATGAATGGGTAATAACTGTCCTACTTAACTACAGATATGTCTATATCTGATCAGGTCCTCCAGACTTTATAATCAGTGGGAGAGCAATTAACATTTGAGACACTGTATACACCTACATTAGTTGTGTGCAAATTCAGTGATGTGGCTCCATGGGAAAAAACAAATACAGAAAGTTTCCTATAATTGTTGTACAATTCAAAAAATAAACGCTTATGTCATAACAACAAAACAAGGTTTATACACTCAAAAGTGATTAGTGCTGGTGATTCCCAGCTGCCTCCAAAGTCTGAAAAAAGAAGCAAATGAGCTGCATTATTTCTTTTCACCTCTATCCATTCGTCAAATACTATTCTGCTTGTCTGCAAGGATTCTGTTCAATGACCACTTCACAAAAGGCAAAACATGGTAAAGATTAAATAAATGCCAGAAAGGATATAAAAAGCTGCAGAAGAAACCATAAGCAGGTCAGGCATTTCACCTGGGGGAAAACACAAAGCCATCTTGGCAGGCTTTAAGTCAAGAGGATGCATTAGTGAGGAAGATCATCAGGCCATAGAAGATTCTGGTCCAAATCCTACCTCCCTGCAGATAATCTTAGATAAATCTCTCAGCTTGCTGATCACCATTTGACTTTTCTTTCCCTCACAGGCAAAGGAAGACGAGCACACAAAGACTGCCTAGGTTTCTGGAAGACTTCCACACTGCCAGAGACAGAAAGATGCAGAAAACGGGCTTTCAACCTCAGCAAGTCTGCTTGTGGAAGAAGCACTGGCAACGCTGTAACTAACTCACTGCTGTCCGTCACCGCCCTGCTAGCTCACAGCAATCAGACCTGCCGCTGGAGTGCCTGTCACAGCACAGCTCTGAGGCGGCAAAAGTCATTATGAAAGCCTAGACCAGCATCATGCCAGCAGATGTCTGAAAACATGGCAGCATTACCTGCAATATTCCATCAATCTGCTTTTGATATTCTTAATGCCGAAGTATAAAACCTGATCCTCATTTGCTTCGCATTGAACAATCAGTTCATTAAATCACTGAAGTGGTGTGAAAGGAACCAGTGTGACCTACCTTCTGACTGAGAATGCAACAGCTGCACAACAGTGAACATCAATCAGGTCAGACATCAGCAGGACGTCACTGACGTGATATGCAGAACATACTCACCACAAACCATGGTACAATCCTCCCAGCATCAGGCAGTTCTACTTAAGCAACATCTTAGTTGCTCTTGTGCCAGCAGAAGTAAACTGGTTCACCTTAAAACTAGAGCCTGCTTTTATCATTAATCTCTGCCTACTCCATGGCCTCACAGATGGCCACATGGCAGCAAAAATCAAGGGCAAGACAAAACCCACTTGCTTCAGATAGTCCTCAGTCAAAGGCAAGACAGAAAGCCCTCGACTAAATTGGAATGCCCCAACTGTATTTAGCATATTTAGTGTTTACTTGGGCATAACACTCAGTATACAGGATTAGTCTGCCCACCCCAAAGATGGGCATCACGTTTATATTTATCTTTCTCCACAGACAAGGGATGCCAAAGTCCTTGTTTCCTTAGAAATGATGTTGGACACAGCCTGGGAGATCTGCCATACCACTGGGGCAGTCTTTAACCACTTGCCTAAGAATCCCAGCCTGCACTTGCTGACAGGTTCGAAACAGCAATAAAAAGTAGTAGCAAAACTGAAACTCTCCAATTCTTTTTTCCTAAATAATTTGAAGAAGGAAAAAAACTGGTTAGTCTTGGTCATAACAACCTTCATTCCTTCTCCCTGCATTGCTTTACTAGGCAGAAAGGGGAGGCACTTCATTTTTGTGTTTGGTTTTTGGTAGCTCTCATTCCATGATTATCTCATTCCCTGACTGACACTGGCATAACAAAGGTATTCATCTGCATTCTCATGGTTGCCTGTCACTTTGTGTTTGATGCCCTCTCACTCTCGCACTGGTGAACAATTTTTCCTGTTTTACTGTCTCCATGCCACTTATCATTAAGTAGCTCTCTAATGTATCCCACCATCAACCCCAAGAGTCTCCATGGCAGACTAAGGAGTCCTGATCTATACAGCTCTTTCTTGTACAAAGGATTTCACAGGCTTGATTGTTCTTAATGTCTTTCTCTGATATCAATCCAGTTCTGTGTCTCTGTTGAGACAGCAGTTTGGGCTTGCACTCAGGTTACCAGTTATACTCGTGGGCTGCTGTCTTTGTAGAAATCCAGAAGATATCACAACATGTAGTTGAAAACATTCTCTGGTATGCATAGGCTTGGTGAAGAGCTAGAGATTCAGCCCTGTTCTTAAGCAGACATCTGAATCAGCAAGCTTTCTACCCATATTAACTACCTGTCTACCAAATGCAATTTGGAGCTTTGACATCTCATTCCATGTAGACACCAAAATTTGAATTTCAAGCACATTAATCTGGAGATGAATCCTACATCACCTGCATAACGACCCTTTGCAACAAACAGTGAGCCCTTATCTTTAAATTCCTGGATAATGCAATAAAATTAGCATTTTTTATCATCATCTTATTTATTTCCCATACAATAAATAGTCACTCCATCTCCAACACATCATAAAAGGAAGATGTTCTGAACAAAGGCCACGTTACATTCCTAAAAGTTGATTACGAAGGGAACTGGGCTCCACAGCACCCCCTGGGAGAAGTGTAGACACAACAATTCCTTGGAAGTACCCAGAGGAACACTAGAGGCATAACATTTTGTAGCATTAGTTTGTAAAAGTAAGAACACCACACTTCAAGTATCTGCAGGGCATGTCTACCTGGGAGTAACAGACATGCTCATGACATAATTGGAGTTCAGTAACAGTCTCTCTATGATATTTAATCTTCCACTGCCTCAGGAATAGAAACCTGCTTTCTCTATCCAGTTCCCACCCTCTCCTGTCCCAGAAGACTACCGCACTAAGCTTACCTCCATCCTAGCATTTTAACTTGAAAAAATGAGAAAGTGAAAGTTTCAAAGACTGTGTAGCTATACTACCAAGATCGATCATCATACCCTCCTGAGAGGCACTGTACAACAGGACATACATGATGGGCAGTAATTTCAGGGTCCAAGATCAAGGACACTGAAAGGTCTGTTGTCTCTACACAGATGAGTCCTATAAACCCCTGCAGAAGTAGTTGTATCAGAAGCACAAAAGAAGAAAATGAATGGCCCAATACACACTCCACTGTACTAAAAATAAATAATAATTCACTGGGCCTCCTATACTGGGTCTCTTATTACTAAAGTACAGGATAGAAGCCTAATGACTTCAGATAACTGTAGAATCAGACACCTGTCCATCACAACAATCTTGCAACACAGCCATGCTCCAGGCAAAGGTAGAATAATGTTGCACTACAGTTCAGGCTTGTCTTGAATTTTCTCCCTGGAACATTCATCATCAGGAACACAAATTCTATTCAAAAAACCAAACAAGCCCTTTTCCAATACCTTCTAATTTTTTTTTTTCTATTTTCCTAGTAAGGCCTATGAATAAATCCAGGCTGCCTTGTGGCAGTTGTTCAGAAACTGTCTCTAGCTGAGAGTTTCACTTTCTTAGGTAGTAACTACTGCCCAGACTCTGGCTGGAGCAAATAGCTCCTCACTTTTTTCCCCCCTTCTGCTTGTTTTCCACCACAGATGCTCTCAATTATTCACAATGTCACAAAGTACCACTCCTCAAGTTATGTCAGGGGAGGTTTAGATTGGATATTAGGAAAAAAATATTCACCAAAAGGGATGCAGAGCATTGGAACAGGCTACCACGTTGAGTCACCATCCCTGGAGGAATTTAAAAGACATGTAGATATGGTGCTTAGGGACATGACTTAGTAGTGGATGTGGGAGTACTAGAATAACAGTCGGACTCAACGACCTTAAAGGTCTTTTCCAATCTAAATGGTTCTATGATTCATTCTTATTCCAAACCAACAATGATGCTAAGGGCTCCACCCAACCTTTAAATCCTTCGGTGGAGCAGCAAAAAACCCTCAAAAACCAAACACAATAAAAAGCAAGTACAACTCAAAACTTCATACTGAACTCCTCCAAGCCAGTTTACAATACAGTAGAGGAGATAGATTTCTATAAATCCTGTCAGCCTATTTTTATCACAGATTACATTAGCTTCCATTTCCTCAGTGCCTGAAACTGAGATTTCTAAATGGCAGCCTATGCCTGGGTTGAGAATAGGAGACACTCCAATGAATTCCTCCTCCACCAGTCATTGCTGCTGCTGCCAATCAGAAGATAATGATGGCCCATGCCTATGTAACTGATCTGAAAGGTAGGGGATTGCTTTTACCAGGAATCTCCCAGCTGCCATGAGGAAGACTCTGATAGTGCTCCCCTGCTAGACAAGAAGGGGAATACAGCTGACAGCTGCCCATTGCTTGGTGCGGGGAAAAGGGGCAATTCCACATGACCAGAAAAGTCCCCTTACTATCTCCCATCACTTCAGCATCAATTCCACACTCCTATTCATATCACAGGCCAGAACAAAACCATCGGCTGTTCAAAATGTACACTGTACCCACTACATGACTCGCTATATGAGTAATGGCTCCTTTTAGTCACAAATTACAATATAATGTTACTTTCTCACAAGTTTTGTACTAATGGCATACACGTAGACCATTTCTGACCATGTATGTTCTACAATTGCTCTTTTGCTTTTCTCCCACTGTTTCAATTCATGTGGCCAAAGATGGGAGTACCCAACAAGTACCTGTGCCCCTGGTTTTGCCTTCAGCTAGGTAAACAGCCCCTCATCTTTGAGTGGTGGCTCCCCAGGTTGCCACCATCGTCTAATAGGGTCTCAGATCAAAAAATCTTACATACAAGGTAATAAAAGTACAGACAGAACAAAGGATGAACAAATCATGTGTGGCAATGCTGGTCTGCCCCAAGTGCTAACAACCTCTGTGTGCCTTGGTAAAGGGACAAGGTAAAGGTCTTGTAATTTCCTGAGGCACCCTTCCTGTCATGGAATACTCCCTTTCTGGTCTCCTATTCCACAATCAGTTTTAAACTCATCACTGCTGTCCAGTAAATGCACTTTCACGTCTGTTGCTTGTTTTGTTAAGGCATTTTTCTGTTGTGGATGGTATTGGTTGGCTGGTTTTGTGTTTTTTTTTTTTTTTTTTTTTTTTTTTTTTTTAAATATCCGATACAGGTCACATCTCTCATTTCCCTCTCTTCCTCTGCCTCTGTTACATTTCCATTAGTATTAAAGATGTGCCCCCATTTCATAGAAAACAAAAGTCTCCATTATATTTCCTTTTAGACTGCCAGGACTTTTCATTTAAAGCACACTGACCCCATTACAGATTCAAAGTCCTGAAGGAATTACTTTCCCCTTCAGAACCCTGTACTGCAAAAGCCAGAAAGTATTCAAACCAGCAAATAATGTTTGGGACTTCGATGACTGTAAAAGGCTTTTCTTCCTTGGATGACTGTAAAAGGCTTTCTGTTTTATATGATGCTTTAACTTTATGCTGGTGTGCACTGTGAAAGTGTCTCTAAAAACTGATGTGTGCAAGATGGCTTATTTCTGTCTTAAGGGGGCTTTTGACCTTAGGCTTTCTCAGGTTTACTCAGCATTTCAGGATCAAAAAAGGCCAAACCAAAACAAGTATATGAAGCAAATTCATCTCTCTAATTTATTAGACGGATTATTAGCATTTCTTAGAATCGTAGAATAGTTAGGGTTGGAAAAGACCTTAAGATCATCTAGTTCCAAGCCCCCCGCCATGGGCAGGGACACCACCCACTAAATCATGCCACCCAAGGCTCTGTACAACCTGGCTTTGAACACTGCCCAGGATGGAGCATTCACAACTTTCCTGGGCAACCCATTCCAGGGCCTCACCACCCTCACAGTAAAGAATTTCTTCCACATATAGAATCTAAACTTCCCCTGTTTAAGTTTGAACCCGTTACCCCTTGTCCTATCACCACAGTCCCTAATGAAGAGTCCCTCCCCAAGAACCCCTATAGCCTCCCTTCAGATACTGGAAGGCTGCTATGAGGTCTCCACGCAGCCTTCTCTTCTCCAGGCTAAACAGCCCCAACATTCTCAGCCTGTCTTCATACCGGAGGTGCTTCAGTCCCCTGATCATCCTTGGGGCCCTCCTCTGCACTTGCTCCAACAGTTCCATGTCCTTTTTATGTTGAGGACACCAGAACTGCACACAATACTCCAAGTGAGGTCTCATGAGAGCAGAGGAGAGGGGCAGGATCACCTCCCTCGACCTGCTGGGTCACGCTCCTTTTGATGCAGCCCAGGATACGGTTGGCTTTCTGGGCTGCAAGTTCACAGTGAAGCTGGCTCATGTTCATTTTCTCATCGACCAACACTCCCAAGTCCTTCTCCACAGGGCTGCTCTGAATCTCTTCCCTGCCCAACCTGTAGCTATGCCTTGGATTGCTCCAACCCAGCTGTAGGACCTTGCACTTGTCATGGTTAAACTTCATGAGGTTGGCATCAGCCCACCTCACAAGCATGTCAAGGTCCCTCTGGATGGCATTCCTTCCCTCCAATGTATCAACCGAACCACACAGCTTGGTGTCATCGGCAAACTTGCTGAGGGCACACTCAATGCCACTGTCCCTGTCACCAACAAAAATGTTGAACAAGACTGGCCCCAACACCAATCCCAGAGGGAAACCACTCAGAACTGGTGTCCAGCTGGACACTGAGCCACTGAGCACAACCCTTTGCATGCGGCCATCCAGCCAGTTCTTTATCCACCGAGTGGTCCACCTATCAAATTGATGTCTCTCCAACTTAGAGACAAGGATGTCATGTGAGACAGTCCCAAACGCTTTGCACAAGTCCAGGTAGATGACATCAACTGCTCTACCGCTGTCCATCAGTTCCGTAACCCCATCATAGAAGGCCACCAGATTGGTCTGGCAGGGTTTCCCCTTAGTGAAGCCATGCTGGCTGTCACCAAGCACCTTGTTGTTTTTCATGTGCCTCAGCATGCCTTCAAGGAGAACCTGCTCCAAGATTTTGCCCGGCACAGAGGTGAGGCTGACTGGTCTGTAGTTCCCCAGCTCATCCATTTTCACCTTCTTGAAAATGGGGGTTATATTTCCCTTTTTCCAGTCATCGGGAACTTCACCTGACTGCCATGATTTTTCAAATATGATGGACAGTGGCTTAGCAACTTCATTTGCCAGCTCCTTCAGGACCCGCGGATGGATTTCATCAGGTCTCATGGACTCGTATATGTTCAGGTTCCTAAGATGGTGTCGAACCAGATCCTCTCCTACAGTGGGCCCAGGGTTTTCATTTTCACTGTCCCTGCGTCTGCCTTCTAAGCCTTGGGTGGTATGGTCAGAGCGTTTGCCAGTGAAGACCGAGGCAAAGAAGTCATTAAGAACCTCAGTCTTCTCCAAATCCAGGGTAGCCAGTTCTCCCAATAGCTTCCGGAGGGGGCTCACATTGTCCCTAGTCTGTCTTTTATTTGCAATGTACCTACAGGATCCCTTCCTGTTATCCTTAACATCCCTAGCCAAGTTTAATTCTAAGTGGGCCTTAGCTTTCCTAACCTGGTCCCTAGCTTCCCAGACAACATCCCTGTATTGTTCCCAGGCCACCTGACCTTGCTTCCACCTATTTTAAGCCTCTTTTTTCCTTCAAATTTTCCTCAGCAGCTCCTTATCCATCCAAGGAGGTCTCCTGGCCCTCCTGCTGAACTTCCTTCTAGTTGGGATGCATCGCTCCTGAGCTTGCAGCAGGTGAGCCTTGAATATCAACCAACAGTCTTGGGCCCCCCTGCCCTCTAGGGCTGTATCCCATGGAACCTTACTGAGCAGGTTCCTGAAGAGGCCAAAGTCTGCTCTCTTGAAGTCCAGGGCAGTGAGCTTGCTGCACGCTCTTCTCACTGTCCTGAGGATCTCGAATTCAACCATCTCATGATCACTGCAATCAAGGCTGCCCTGGAGCGTCACATTTCCAACCAGCCTTTCCCTGTTGGTGAGGACGAGGTCAAGCATGGCACCTCTCCTTGTCGGCTCCTCTATTACTTGCAGAAGGAAGTTGTCTTCTACACAATCGAGGAACTTCCTGGATTGCTTGTGCCGGGCCGTACCATCCCTCCAACAGATATCAGGGTGGTTGAAGTCTCCCATGAGAACAAGGGCCTGTGAGCGTGAGGCTGTTCCTATCTGTCTATAGAGTGCTTCATCCACAAAGTCCTCTGGATCAGGCGGACTGTAACAGATCCCCAAAATAATGTCTCCCATCGCCGTTCTCCCTTTAACACTGACCCACAAACTCTGTGTTGACTGCTCACCTGTCCCCAGACAGAGTTCCAGACTCTCCAGCCTATCCCTAACATAAATAGCAACTCCCCCTCCCTCCTTACCGGGCCTGTGTTTTCTAAAGAGCCTGTAACCTTCCATTCCAACACTCCAGTCATAGGAGCAATCCCAACATGTTTCTGTGATGCCTATGATATCATAGTGATGCCTATTATATCAAAAATGCCTTTCTGAATTATCTAGAAACCTTTTTAAATGGGTTTGCTTGTTTTCAGACTAGTACATGTTAGAAAAGCTTACCATATCATAGCTAGCATCCCCCTACAGCAGGCACCAAAATAATTTTTCATACAATGCAATATTCAGCATCTATCTCTGACAAAATCACATGTATTATGTGATGCTGAATTTTACCCTACATATGATTTTAATGTTTGGTTGGTTGATTTTGCCTTAAAGTGTTGTTACCTCTACGTTCTGTGAATATTTGTCCTCTTACCAGTTTTCCAGTAAAGTGCAGCCATGATTCATTGTTAAGTTCCAGTGAGTAGTACAGAAGTCTTGCAATTTCTGCCATATCTACCAACAGTAGATATGTTGTCTAGCTCATTGACTGCACTGTTACTAATAATAAGATTTTATGGCAGTATAGAGCACTGGAAACAGAATGCTGTAAAGTTAAATCATATTTTAGATAAAAGTAACAATTCATCGTATACTTTCTTACCACCTATTATACAGCTGTTCATTTTATGCCACAAAAAATTGAGATGCATGTATTCACTAAAATACAACTGTGCACACTGCATTTGGAAAAGAAAAAGGAAATCTCACTTTTGTACATAACAAATTTTGTATTTTTTCAGTACCCTGATATGAATACAACCTGCCTGCTGTGAGCTGACAAATCCTGTATAACCACACATGAAAGAGTAGCTCAGAAAATTTTCAAGCACTTCTTGAGATATGATTTCTATGGGAACTTCTTATTTCTATAAAGATATCACCCACATTTCAGGCCTGCAGTCACTCAAAAATTCTTCACAGCATGCTCTTGCTCTATGGTGCCATTTTAGCCTGTAGGACAGGGAAGTTGCATGAGAAAGATGCAGTTAATGAGGACTAAATTGCCAAAAAGGAAATAAAATTGCTTTTCTAAAGCTGAATTAAAGGCTAAATTCCTACTGCTTGATTTTGGTAGCAATTCTTACTAGGTCTCAAGATGAACTCCATCAACAAAATCGTAGAACAAAAAAATCTGACCAAATCTTAATTAAAACAGCAGTACTGCTGAGAGAAAACACCGCCATGTATTTACCAGTTCTTCTGATTTCAACTACGAATTATTGTCCTCTTCTCCCTTTCAATTTCTTGATAAATACAAAGAAATGGTCAAAAAATTAAATAATGGCTGCCTATCTTAAGCTGATTTTGTAACTGAAATAAAATTAACGCTACCCTCTTAATTTTGGAGAAAAAACAGAAAAAAAAGAAAAAAAAATATTTATTTTCCCTACTCAGAAGTTAGTAAATAATATGAAGCATCACTGCCCAGTGATTTCGAAAACTGCTCCAGAAGTCCAAGAGTCTTCTTCTTACAAGATACATTTGGTGACCTTGAAATGAGATGAAGCCAGTGATCACTGTCTAGGTTTGTTTTCCACAAACCTTTAAAATCAATACTTAGAAAAATCATATATAAATCTTTTCACAAGAACACAATAAGATATTAACCAACCAGTACAGGAATTAGCCTTTAACAAGTCCATTCATCAGAAATCTCAATACCAAAGTAAACAGACTGCTAGATTTAAGTCTATTTCAAATACTATACATAAGCACATAATTGTAGTTCAAGGTACTTTGTTCTGCTTTCTAGATGAAAGTGTCTCAATACTCCATTTTAAGTCAAAATTCTCAAAACTGGGAATATATGAACAAATATTCATCCCCCCAATTAAAAGCATAACCATACCATGTACTTTTCTACACTTCGCTCCCAGAGAACAGTTACAAAAACTTCAGAAAAGGACCACATAAAACCTGTGCTAGGCAATATCTTTATGTTCTTCAAAAGTCTGCAGTAAAGCCTGTGTTTCTACTGTTATCATGCTAAAAGGTTGGTTTGAAGTTTTTTTCTTCTTTTCTTTTGAGTTCCTTTGTAATTTTCCATTAAAGAAATTATGGTTTATATAGTAACCTACTAAGAAATAATGTAAGTAAAGGGCTTTTTGTGTAACAGTCAGAAGTTTTCACCAGTGGTGAGCAGCCTTCATCCAGATATGAAGTTATTTAAAGCACTCTGAACATAAACTCACTTATGAAACCAAGGAAATTTGAAGCAGCTCCATTCTTAGGAAACCACCAACACTTTGCACGTTCTGTCACATCAAGGCACATGTAAAACCTTAACAAATGAGAAAGAACAATTTTATTTTTTCTAACTTTTTCCTTAGCCTTAACGACTCCATGAAGCGTGAGCCAACAAAACTGAACCAAAATGTTATGTTTCAGATGTACTTTAAGGACTTACATACTTACTTAAGGGCCAAGTGCACTATTTAACTATGTGTACCAATAGAACATAAGAAAAAAAAGGTGCTTTAAAAACTAGGTTATGTAACTTACTGAACATGTGAACCGAAGCTATGCAGATGCAGGTCAAAACTGGAGAGAAGTAATTTCAGAGCACTAGCCCCTTCAACACATCCCAGGCCATACCACAGGCGAGCTTAGAATAAGGTGGATAAAACATCAATCCATAAGTGACAGACCCAGTTTCTCATGCCCTTTGATCCACGCAAAAGCTCGGCAATTCATTTCAAAGTCTTTCTTTCCTGCATTCTCCACTGGGTAAAACCAATGCCAATCGGCGCTGTAGTTTCCTGAAATTCCAACGAAATCACTGATTTCCATGGGAAAAGGGGAAAGTTGCAAATGAAAGACAGGAAGCAAAGGAAGAAATTTCTCGGTTACAACTAGTCTTCAAAAAGGAAAAACAAAACCAGGGCAAACTTTAATGCTTGACAAGAACCTCATGTGCTCACCACAAGGTGCAGCAGTAACACTAACCTTCTCCATCATCTTAGAATCACTTTTTCCCACAATTTTTATGTTTTACAATACAGTGAGGTCACACACTTTTCAATCATGCTTTTGACTGGCTGCTTAAACTAAAGAGAAACAAAAAAGGTGTATTTTTAAGTCAATTCACATGGCTGCACCATTTCCTTTTGTTTGCCTTTAACATTAGCAGCAAGGCTTAGAGTTTAACTTGAATGCCACTTCTAGTATCATCTGCCCAGAACCAGTGGGCCCATTGCCCATTTTCATCTTACACAGTCAACAGCAAAAGCTCATGCTGAGCACTAAGGCAGCAGTGTTCACGCTCCATCAGCAGGCTACCAACTTGCATGTGTCACAGGATCACAGGACAACTCCATTTGAAAGGGACCTCAGGAGGTTATCTGCTCCAACCCCCCGCACAAAGCATTTCAGCACGCTTCACATAAAACAACCTGAAAAATAGGAATTATACTGCAAACTAAGTTGCCTAGAGTTAATTTTATATACTTGAACTGTATTACTCTATTAATTATTAAACAAAAGACAGAGAGAAATGTTCTTATTCTGGTTTTTGCCATTCTTTGGCCTGTACCCTTGTTCTTTGCATATCAGTATTTTCTAATTCAGTGATTTTTAAAGATAAAATCTGTGAAATAAAACCCTGTAAAGTTAAACATATTTAACTTCTTTAATTTGATTTATTGCATGAAAAACATTCTGAAGTTAGATAGTACTTTTAGAACTAGAAGAGAAAAGCGTGAAATCTTCTTGCATAAGACGCTCTTGGGATACTAAGGTTCCAGTCATCTAAATCCCGAGTGATATTAAGCTACCTGGTTAATACCATAAGCTATTGGATAAATGGACTCATAAATTTCCTGTAATAATAGGTTCTTAAAAATGAAACAACCCAAAAATCTCATAACCTGAATCTTTCCTCCTTCAATTTACATCAATCCTTGGTTACATATGATGGTAGGAGTATGGGTACATATGCTTGCATACTTCCCAGAAAGCTGCAACAGCATTGCCACTGTGACAGCTACTAGGAAGCCTCAAAAAGACTCAGCTATCCGCAAGTGATAGCTAAAGAAAACGATACAGGCACAAGTACATCAGGTTCAGCTAACCTACTTACAGCTGCTGACAAGCAGCTTCCTAAAGATCTTGCAGCAGAAAAATGAAAGTTTCCCTGCAGTCAGAAAATTAGAGGGACTCTGGGACTTGACACGGGTTTAATACTGTTCTGTGACATGAGGTTGTAGGGCTTCTTGATGTTTTCCTATAGTAATAAAGATAATATGTTTACAGATCTTAACTGCATGTTCCAACCTAGGAGCACACCTACACACATATTTTGATGCAATTCAGCTCTTTGAAATAATGAATTATCTAAATTTGCAGTTCTTAGAGCTTGCCAATAATTGTATTGCTAACAAGAATGAGTCACCTAGCCAGCTCTACCCTTTACTGCATTTCCCTTTTGCTGTTAACAGAGTGCCACACAAGTAGGTTTAATCCATTTATAAGGTGATACATGCATTGTTCCAGCGATTATTGTACTGTCTCCCAATAACTTCACAACATAGTCTGCAAACTGGCCCCCTTAGGTATGCCAGGGACACGGTTCGGTTGAATTGGTCAAAACCGCAGCATCAGCTGTATCATGTCAGACTTTCTGACATGTTCTTAGCACAGAAGATATTCTGGAACTAGTCAGCTATAGTTTTAAAGATTATTCAGTGAGAAGATGTGATTTGTAAAATAAAACAATGTGTCATCATCTTGAGTTGCAAGAAGGAAAAAGAAGGGGAAAAAAAAAGATAAAATGGAGGAGAATATACAAATTAAAAGAGATGATGAATACAGAACCCAGGAACCTTTGGGAAGAGGGCTAAACAAAATTGCTCTTTTCCTGCTGCCCTGTGCAATAGAGCAAAGGGTGAAGCCCTGACAGAAGAAGGGCTAGAGAAGGGATGTGACCCATGCCAGGCTGGAGGAGGCTTGGGGTGCACATGCTGCCGGAGCCCATTTTAGCAGGGGAAGAAAAAAATGAATGAACACTGATGGTCAGACCCAGGTGGGCTCGAGCCAAGCCTTCTCATCATGGCCATTATAGGTGGCAGCAGCAAATCTTGGAAAGAAGTAACTATCATTTCAAACCAGTTTTACCCCCAGGTGTGGTTATTTAATTAGTTGATGTCTTCTTTCACAGAAGCTACAGATAACAGATCATCCTTTTGTTTTTTTTCTTGCACAAACATATCCTACTTGAGACTCCAGAGAGAAGCAACTGAGAAAACCCTTACCAAGCTTGATTCAAGTCACACAGGCACTAATTTTTATCCTTTTGCACTCCTGTCTCCACTGATGCAAACCCATCTAGATTCCTCCCTGTCAGAATAAAGTAAACCCCTCATGCTAGCCTAAAGTCTTGTCTAGCAGTAAGACCAATTTCAAGCAGCCTGGAAGAAACTGAGTTCTGTGCTGCTTTGGCCATGGGGATGCACTACTGGTTTCCTGCAGTAGCCATCCCCCTAGTTTTCAGCCACCTGGCAAGTCACAGGAGTCCCATGACCCATGGGGCAGTCCAGGAGCATGGCAGAGCCTGCTTGGGATGGGTACCAAGCACTACCATTTCATGCAGGGCAGCCTTCACTGGCAAGCATTAGCCCATGCAGGAGGTCAGCAGGCTGATTTTATCACTCACAACTCTATTACACTTAGAATCGTAAAATCATAGGATGGTTAGGGTTAGAAAGAACCTTAAGATCACCTAGTTCCAAGCCCCCTTGCCATAGGCAGGGGCACCTTCCACTAGACCATGTCACCCAAGGCTCTATTCAACCTGCCCTTGAACATCGCCAGCGATGGAGCATTCACAACTTCCCTGGGCAGCCAATTCCAGGGCCTCACCACCCTTACAGTAAAGAACTTCCTCTTTATGTCCAATCTAAACTTCCCCTGTTTAAGTTTGAACCCATTAGCACTTGTCTATCACTACAGTCCCTAATGAAGAGTCCCTCCCCAGCATCCCTATAGGCCCCCTTCAGATACTGGAAGGCTGCTATGAGGTCTCCACTCAGCCTTCTCTTCTCCAGGCTCAACAGCCCCAATTTGCTCAGCCTATCTTTATATGGGAGGTGCTCCAGTCCCCTGATCATCCTTATGGCCCTCCTCTGCACTTGTTCCAACAGTTCCATGTCCTTTTTATGCTGAGGACACCAGAACTGCACACAATACTCCAAGCGAGGTCTCACGAGAGCAGAGTAGAGGGGCAGGATCACCTCCCTTGACCTGCTGGGTCACGCTCCTTTTGATGCAGCCCAGGATACGGTTGGCTTTCTGGGCTGCGAGATCACACTGAACCAGCTCATGTTAAGTTTCTCATCGACCAACACCCCCAAGTCCTTCTCCACAGGGCTGCTCTCAACCTCTTCTCTGTCCAACCTGTAGCTGTGCCTGAGATTGCTCCGACCCAGCTGTAGGACCTTGTACTTGGCATGGTTAAACTTCATCAGGTTGGCATCAGCCCACCTCACAAGCGTGTCAAGGTCCCTCTGGATGGCATTCCTTCCCTCCAACGTATCAACCGAACCACACAGCTTACTGTCATTGGCTTCACAGAGCTATTTTTATTTCTTCAATGTATTAATTCTCCCACCCGTTTTCTGAAGCACAGAGCCAGAATTTGACAGCTTACTTACTGTAAAGACATTCAGAAACATTACATGCGTTCACAAGGGCCTAGTTATTTATAAAACAAGCAAAAAAAGAGCCTGGTAACACGAGTTATTCACTGTGGCATTTTTTATTTTCTTATTGAAGCCCACCTGAACCACTAGAAGCCTCAGTATCCTTAAAAACCTGTTTCAATAATTTAGAAAGATAAAAAAAAGTTTAAAACAACCTAGGTCCAGTTTTTATAAACATATTGCTAAGTTTCAGTAACTTGAGACAAAGTTTGATATTTTTAAAACAAAATAGTATGTCGACAAATACACTACTGTCAAATTATTTAATTCTATTTTAAAGGTCTTATGTTAACACATTCAAATTTCAATTTAGCACCAACCCCAACAGAAGAATAAATTTAGATATGCCTAGCTTTTAAAAATCAAAATTGCTATTCTAATTTATAGTTTAAATGAGAGGATTATATTCTGCTCTCAAATAACAGGATTTTTTTTAAAAGTTCACATCATAGGACAGCACTCACAATAAGAACTACAGCTTCACAACACTATTACTGAAGATACAGGGAAATTCTAATCCCATATAAGGTGGTGGAAATCTTACTGTTGACTTCAGTGGGGTCAGGTTTTCATCCCTGGAGTTGATCGATGACAAACACTACTACTTAACTCTCTTCAGCTATTGAACTCCACGGCACAACTGGTCTTGTCTTCCCCAGCAGGAAGGTTTCTGAAGCTCATGACAGGTATGCACTGAGACAGCAGGCACTGGAGTGCAGCACATGCCCAGAAATTTTGTTGTCTACATTAGTATCTCACTCAGCATAAAATTAGCTCCACAGAATTGACAGCACAAAGAAACAATACAGGGTGGTTTGAATGGTAAATATTTACAGACTGTCAAGTTGGATTGCAACAGCATTAAGTCGACTGCTGGGTTAAACACAGTTGATTCAGAGTCCTGAAGCCATGAAGTTGATTTACTTCGTGTATAAAACGGATGTTCATTCTTAAGCTGTTAAAAAGACATACCTGTAAGGACATACTTTTTCCTTTTTTTCCCCTCCCCAAAAGTAAATATTTAAGAGAGAGTTCAAAAAATAAACTTGTTTTCGTAAGTCATCACAAGGCAATTTTTTCCTTTCATCAGCACTGTCAGGGCAGGCAGACACGTAGGCATTTTTGAAATCCAAAAAGGCAGCAAGCAATGTTTTTCAAACTGGTCTTTGTGATCTACGGTGGCGTTAATAGGAACATTTTGATGCCTACAAATTTACAGCAACACTGTATGAGATTGTGCATACAGACCTGCAGAAATATGTAAACATCATTTATATATTTCTTCTTCTGTCAAATACTGTATTTGCAGAATAATTTTAAACTCTTTAATCATTTAATGACCAAGTGATGAATAAGCATATAGAGCTGTATGTAAAAAGCAGAAAAGGAAGACATGCAAATCTATATATATACGCATGAAGTATACACGCATGAAGTATACACGCATGAAGTATACACGCATGAAGTATACACGCATGAAGTATACACGCATGAAGTATACACGCATGAAGTATACACGCATGAAGTATACACGCATGAAGTATACACGCATGAAGTATACACGCATGAAGTATACACGCATGAAGTATACACGCATGAAGTATACACGCATGAAGTATACACGCATGAAGTATACACGCATGAAGTATACACGCATGAAGTATTGCAAATACTTATCTTGCAAAGTACTTTGCTTTCCCACCACACTTCAATTCATCTATATGTATGTTTGTAGCTTTCCACTACTGACATTCTCCTTCATAATTTTATCATTTTAAAGCTAGAACTTACGATTTTATTACAATTTTGTCTTTCAATTAGGCTTCTTGGAATCTTGCTTCTTTATGATAGCTTTTATTCTGATGTAAAAAGTTTTCTGGCCTCAAAGCAAAGGAAACCTTTTAACTATGAAATGCATGGCAGAAGAGGACTTGCATCGTAACTTTTAAACCAGCACTATTAATGACAGATCTGACAAACTTTTAATTGCCCTGCCATATTAATTTTTAGCCACATTAAAAAGTAAAAAAATCTATGTTCTACAGCCCCAAATCACAAACTTAAAAAAAATTAAAAATATTCCTTCCAAATTTCATTTACTAATAGTCAGAAAATGAAACATGTTGTTCATTTTCCTAAAAGCTGCAAGTGATCTAGCAACAATTTTAGCTCTTCCCAATGCAGCCCATGATATCATTAGCCTTCTTGGCCACAAAGGTACCATGTTGACTCACAGACAAGTTGTCCACCAAGATCCCCAGGTCCCTCTCTACAGAGCTATTTTTAGCAGGTCAGTCCCCAGCATGTGCTGGTGCCTGGGGCTATTCCTCCTCAGGTGCAGGACCCTGCACTTGCCTTTGCTGAATTTCAAAAGGTTTCTCTCTGCCCATCCTTCCAGCCTGTCGCCATCCTTCTGAATGACAGCACAGCACTGTGAGGGATCACAGAATCATAGAATAGTTAGGGTTGGAAAGGACCTTAAGATCACCTAGTTCCAACCCCCCTGCAGATATGCCTCCCAGTTTTGTATGATCAGCAAACTTGCTGAAGATGCACTCTGTCCCTTCATCCAAGTCACTGATGAGCACTGGGCTCAGTACTGACCCTTGGCAGACACCGCTAGTTACAGGTCTCCATCTGTGTCACTGATCACAGCCCTCTGACACCTACCATTCAGTCAGTTCTCAACCCTGTCTCTGCTTCCTCCAAGCTTCCCCTCCTTCATGACAGAGCATGAGACTGAGGAAGTCCTTGGTCAGAGTAAACATTACTTAGCAACAACTAAAAACATCGGTGTTACCAGCATTGTTCCCAGGCTGAAAGTCAAAACACAGCACTACACCAGTTACCAAGAAGGAGAAAAACAACTGCTACTGCTCAACCTAGGAAACCACCTCATCATTCACTTGTCTAGCCCATAATTCCTGTGCTTACCTATGAGGACGTCATATGAGATGGTGTTGAAAGTCTTACTGAAATCCAGGTATACATCAGTTCTCTCAACCACATGGTGGCAAAATACAAGCTACCTTGAAATACAAGGAAGATCCCTACCCCTCTGTCATTGGTTCAGCAGTAGCAGTCATTATTCTCCTTCTTGGTAGCTGGTGCAGAGCTGTGTTTTTGATTTTGGGCCTGGGAACAGTGCTGATAACACCAGTGTTTTCAGTTACTGCTTAGTAATGTTTAGGCTGGCCAAGGACTTTGTGAGTCTCATGCTCTGCCAGGGAGGAGGGGAAGCTGGGAGGAAGAAGAGACAGGACACCTGACCCAGACTAACCAAAGAGATTATTCCATACCACAGCACGTCATGTCCAGGATGTAAAAACGGAGGGCAGAGACACGGAAGGGTGGGGATGCACGGGGGGGGGGGGGGCACAGCTTGGTCAGGTTGGTATTGGTGGTGAGCTATTGTATTCTTTCCTTGTATTTTCTCTTGTCATTATTATTATTGGTGGTAGCGGTAGTGATTTGTGTTATACCTTAGTTACTAAACTGTTCTTATCTCAACCTGTGGGAGTTGCTTTCTTTCGATTCTCCTTCCCATCCCTCCAGGAGCGGAAGGAAGAAAGAGGGGGAAGTGAGTGAGTGAGCAAAACTGCGTGGCTGAGAGGCTTAAACCATGACACCCTCTTAAGTAACACCTTTTCCGTATTTTGCCCTTTAAAGTGTAACTTCTAAAAGAAACTATTTGTGCCTACTTCTTTTGTAAATCTCCAAGGACTATCCTTCATTTCCCCATAGCAGACTCCTTACAGCTTCTCCCTTTGGTTCCTGTTCAAAACAACACCTTGATTTCTTTTCAGACTCCATGGCACAGACTTCTAAGTTTCTTCTTTAAGCATACAAGACAGGATTCAAAAAGAAAATCTGATCAGCCTTGCAGTACGGGACAGTGTCAAGTTGATGTGACCCTCGCCCAGACATAGTTTAAAAATCTAGATCTCAGAATTTGATTTCTGATTAATTTCCCTGAGATCTTTTGCCAGTCAATCTCACTGGTAATGCCTGTTTTTAATGAGTGTACAACTAAATAGCTAATGTAAGGGACATGAGAGTCCTTTATTAAGCATTTTATTAAATAGGCTTTTGTAACTGGGCCCTGTTTAGCATCCCATTGCTATATCAAGAGGCAATGATGACTCAAAGAGTCCCGATGACAAAAAGCACCACCCTTCAGAAATAGGTAAATTTGGCAACCATGCCTTTAAGAAGTAACTCAGTCCTCAGAACACACTCACACTTTTCACTTCTGGTTTTTCATGGCTGCAGAGCTGCACAGTTTCTCAGCTGTCATTTCTCTGCACCCCAACCACCACCTGCCATGAAACATGGCAAAGCTGGTAAAAGCCTTCCTTCAGTTCCATTCTTCTGATGTAGCCATGAGAAAGTCCAACTCCCAACAGCCTGTCTCCAGGGACAGCAAACCATGATGGTTTTCCAAACCTCCTCCCTCCTTCTTCAACAGGCTGAGCAAAAGCTTCCCAGCCACAAGCCCTACAGGGTGACAACAGCCAGGGGAGGCATGGGCTGAGAGCAGAAAAGAAGTGGTGTGGGGCATGAGTGGGAATCTTCAGCCTTGCTCTGAAGTACAAGAGCTTCACTTAAGTGACCTGAACTTTCCTCCATACAAAAGCCAAATGTGAGTTTGTGTTCAGCAGTGTTGGGTATAAATGACACTAATATACACCCTCCCTCCCCCCCCAGCTCTGGTCTCTGGGTTGCCATGCTCTGTTAAGGATGTGTGGGTTGGGCATTTGTCCTTAAGCACAGGGGCAGCCACTGAACTGAAATGTTGGTTGTTCATGCCATCTAGCCCTGAGCCCCATTAGTAAGTTTCGAACTGTCTTTACCATGGCAAAAGTTGTTCCCTTGCTTCCAGCCCTTGGGGGCTGCCTCCCTAGAGCAGACATAAGTTGCCACAGTTAGACCTGGCACAGCCTGTTACAGCTTCCACATAGGGACTGCCCTAAATCAATCATGAAAAATGTCACCAGCTAAGAGATCAAACCTCCATACTGCTTGCTACCACACACTCGCTTTTATCTCTTAAAAAGAGGATGCTGCCAACTTCCCTTCAGCCTCATCTTCCAGTTCCACAGGATTTTATAAAACTCTTCTGGTTTTCTTTGTTGTTGCTGCTGTTGCATTTTCCTCCCCCTTCCCCCCACCAAAAACCTCTGGGAAGGCAGCCATCACACTCTTCCAAGATTTGCTTTTTATAACTGCTCTACTTCCTTTCATATTTTGTTCTATGTGTGCATCTTTGCGCGTGCCACCTGTATCTTCATTAATATTTACTGTCTGTTGAGGAGAAAAGCTCTTCTCAATTTACTGGCATATTTACCTCATGTGCTTTGCTGCACACAGAGTCATAAAACACTGTCTTTCTCATTCAAACAATGTAAACTTCATCTGACACCAAATTTCCCTTGCCACCCCCCTACATCTTCCGTTACTAGCTCGGTGCACAAAACAATTTGCAGTCGCACAGATGAATAACACAATGATCCTTGAGTATATTTCTTGGCTCCCTCAACCACCTTCCTTTTCCCTCCTTCAACAAGTAGCCTGACTACCATGAACTCTGAAGAGCTGGGGAGATCAGTGCTCCTTGCCCTCTCACTGCAGCCAGCCTGGAGAGCTGCAAAGCAGGGCAACCTCCACACCACCCTTCTCACTGTGGAGAAGCAGAGTCCCTTCCCTTGAGAGGCAGCAGCAAAGGGAGATGAGCACGGAAAAGGCACATTAGTTCCAAGCACAACTCTTCCCCTAACCACCCAAGGCACTGAAGCTAAACACTTCCACTAAATACAAGCACAGGCATGCAGGCAGAGTCTTGCTCTGTTTATGTGCTTTATGAAGCTCTTCTTTTCTACTGCAATTTTGGCTTCTTTGATAATTGGTTTTATTTAAACTGATTTCTCCCTCTTACCACATTAATCATATTTGACTCTTCATCTCCTCTTCTACCGACTCCTCATACAGCAGGAACCAAGCACACATTTGTTTCACCATGCTCTGGTTGCCTGGGGAGAATTCCATGGACAGTGCTCATCATCCTTCTCCACTCCCAATTCATTTGCACGCTGCACCCCTCTCACTTCTTAGTTATATTCAGCTGGAAAATGATACTGCTTATTTAGTCTAAGTACTCATCAAGGAAGCAAAAATAGGGTATCAGTTTAATCTGTAGTTGAGAAACAAGCAGAACAGGGGAAAAAATAGTGCAAAGGAGCCAGTTAACAAGGCTAACAGCGCTCACTTTTTATTGTAACACATTGAGTCCAGTAGGTTTTTTTTTTTCACCTTGTAAGGAAACACGCAAGATGTGTAAGCAAAGCAAATACCAGGAATGAAAATGCTCTGCTTTGGGAACAGAACAACTAGCTTGAGTCCCAAAAATGTTAGTAGAGTGAAATCCCAATACTTATCCTACATACACCATTGGTTGTAACACCGGGCCACACTTCATGCCCTATATTCTTAAGAAAAAAAATTAGCATTGTCAGCTCAGCTCTTAAGATATCTGAGTGCATATTGCACCTACCAAGGCCAGCCCAGTTAAAATGTTTTAAACTTATTTAGCTGGAAGTACCGGGCAGAGGTGAGAAACTAAACCCTCTATGAACATATGCAAAAGCAGGAAAACAGCTTTTGCCAGAAAAATATTCAGTCTGTATCTTCAATGAATTCAATGCATAAGAAATGTCTTCCTGCTTCCTCAGCATTAACTCATATGTTAAAATTAATTTAAAGTCACTGGACCAAAGCGAATGCAAAAGAAAGAAAGATGTGTGTGCATGGATAGACAGGTGCATCCTTTCATTCCTCCATTTGTACAGGAATGAATTTAAAGCAAAATTCAAGAAAACTAATCCAAATCTGGGAAACCCCCACCTCAGCCAGGGTCCCTGTTATGAAAAGGCATAATAGTTTGTGTCCATTTTTCAAGGCATTATCTAAAAGGCTGCAATTTCACTCCCAAACCTGCCAGTCCTGCAAAATCCTGGGAGCAGGGGCTGACTGGCCAGGCCACGAAGTGGCAGATGAACCACTCCCCTATGGCAAGGTGCCACTGGCTGTCCTTGGAGCATGAATGCCAGCAAGCCCCATCCTGTGGGATCAAGGATCACTGCTTGAGTTCAGAAGATCCTCAAGAAAAAGCCTGAAGCTGCTGATTTTAAAAGCATCGGGAAAGAATATTTTAGTATTTATTAAAGCTATTGCTAAGTGTTATTCTTTCAGGAGTCATTTTCTTCATAACCCGAAACTGTGCGCTATAACAGAAGAGATGAATTAACCATTTTTTAATCTTGCTTGGCAATAAGGAGCAACAAATGCTACTTGGATCTCACAAGGACAAAATCTTTATCGAGGCCACTCAGTGATATTTTTGTGACATCTAGTCATGTAGTTTTGAAAGCTCCCTGAAGCTGAAAACCACACATTATTTACATCTAGCAAGAAGGGCTAGCACAGGCCCTGGTGATAGAATATAGGCACTGCAGCAACCTCCCTTCATGGTGGTCACACACCCATTGCCTCTGGCAAGTCACAAGTGATGTGGGGAATACAACAGGCGATGTGGCATGGCCTGGACATTTTCTCTGTATGGGCAAAAAGACAGTAACTACGTGCAAAGGTTTGAATTCTTCATTAACACATACACACAAATACAACAAAACCACCCGAAACACATCCCATGGAGCACAGGCCTATTCTTCCCTGACTGCCCACAGAGATGTTTTCCCAAATACAAGGGCACTGAAGTACAGTGTTGCATTTGTTATTTTTTCTCCAAGAGTCTGCCTTAAGATAAGGATAATTAATCTCATACTGGATGAAACATTTGTATTTCCAGATAGGTATTTTATCCCTCAATTTGCTGGGTAGAAGATTAGAAGTCCAGTTGTAATGGTACTAAGCTATATCAAATACAGCAACATCATTTGAATTACTTTCCAAAACGGTACATGCTTGAAGCCCTTGAATCAATTGTCTATTGATTACTTACAAAAGATGGCTGCTTTATTATAAAAGCACTGTGCAGAGTCTTCATTTTTCTTTAAATAGATATATACTTTCTTAATCGGCATTTTTAAACCTTCTCTTCCAAACCTCATCTTTCATCTGAAAATGATACCACAAATGATATCTAAAATGCATCAAATTCCACCCCCCACCAGCCTGCAGTCCCATATTTAGCTGCTGTCTCAAGTTGCATGAAGTCATGCAGAGATGCTGCACAGAAAAGCAGCAGTGCAAATGTGAAATACCATCAGCCAAATTTTTGTTTCTAACTTAAGGGAAATGGTTGAATGATGCACCAGAAAAGATAATAATCTCGGGCATTCTGTAATCTTCCTTTTTCTTGGAGAAGTAGTAAAGCAAGGAGACATTTTTCCTTGGAAAGGAGTGACAAGCTGAAATATTCCTTCAGGCACCACATTCCTCGTTTCTCTTTTTATCAGACAGCAGTATTTATTTGGTTTAGCTGGGACTAAAACTGTTATAGTGGCATCAATGACAGAAAGGAGAGGTACATAGTGGAAGAGAGATTGCAGAACCCCTCTGCATAATAAAATAACCTGACTTATAATGCAACCCTGACACCTGCCACAGGGTGTTTAGGGTGGCAGGTGCCATGACCTTCAGCAGGTAGATGCGCCTCAGAGAAAATAAATAAATGATAATGAAATAATCACTTAAAAATACTGCAAAAGATCTAAGGCACCTACCAGGTATCTTCCTATGTTTAAAATGAAAACCAAAGGGAGAAAGATTTGAGCAGTGATAAAGCAGTAGCAGACACCACAGTTTTTCCCCCCCAGCTTATTTTTTTAAATCAAAGTGCAAATGCATTCCCGAATAAACTTCTGATGGCAGATACCTACTCAGAAAACAGTCTGAGAGTCAGTGGCTGGAAATTATAGCTAGATGAATAAAAATGAAAAATGCATCCCCTATTTTTATCATTATAAGCCATGTAATTAGTCAGGGGAACCACTTCAAGACATAAAAACCAAACCTAGAGGTCATTAAAAAAATACAGGTAAAACAGAAAATACAGGTTCAATAAAGAAATCAGTGAGTACAAATTTCTTAACTGCCCAAGAAGTCAAATCAAAAGAGCAAACTGATTCACAAACTTAATCAGGTGATCTCTGATGGCTTAAGCAAAATGAAGATAAGATCATTTAAGACATTCTTCAGGTAGGTGTCATGGTTTAAGCCCAGCCTGTCACTCAGAAACCACTCAGCTGTTCGCTCACTCCCCTCCCCTTCCTCCCCCTGCTCCTGGAGGGATGGGGAGGAGAATCGAAAGAATGTAACTCCCTCGGGTTGAGATAAGAACAGTCCAGTAACTAGGGTATAACACAAAGCACTGCTGCTACCACCAATAATAACAATGATAAGGAAAATAACAAGGGAAGAGAATATAACCGCTCACCACTTGCTGACGGATACCCAGCCCGACCCCAGCAGTGATCTCACCCTTCCGGGTAACTGCCCCCAGTTTAATATACTGGGCATGATGTGCTGTGGTATGGAATACCTCTTTGGCTAGTTTGGGTCAGGTGTCCTGTCTCTACTTCCTTCTGGCTTCCCCTCTTCCCTGGCAGAGCATGAGACTCAGAAAGTCCTTGGTCAGAGTAAACATTACTGAGCAGCAACTAAAATCATCGGTGTTATCAGCACTATTCCCAGGCCAAAAGTCAAACACAGAGCACTGCACCAGCTACCAAGAAGGGGAAAAATGACTGCTACTGATGAACCCAGGACAGTAGGTCAGCATGAGTCTGTGGGAAACCTGTCAGCCTACGCTTCAGATCTAATCTGAGTTAAAATTTAACAACTGCATATCTGAAAAACTGTACAGCTCCCAGAATCAGTAGGTGGCTCCAAGGGAAGCATGGAGAAAAACAGCAAGGAGAAGGAAGAAAGGTTGTTCTCAATGTCCTGGGTTCAGCAGTAGCACTCAATTAGAATGTGTACTAGGCAGAAGGGAATAAATCAGAGAAATGGAAGAAAAATTCAAGTTATCCTAAACCGCTGAAAAGAAACAGGCTTGACTAGTCTTTGTTAAGCAAACACTTCAAGAAGGAAGTCACAGAGAGAATATGATGGTGGATGGCTTTTCTATCTCAAAAATATTTATTTATTATAAATCCTGATAAGCAACACTACAAACATTTCAGTTCAGATTCCTCTTCCTTCTAGGCACAGAGCTGTAGAATGGCTGCACATATAAACATCCAACTCAAAGACTGTAATTTTTTCTCTCCATACAATCTCTGACCTGATTTCAGAGGCTGCAGTGAAGAATCCCAATATTGCTTGTCCTCACAATTGCTTAAGCTTATCCAAGGTTAGCAATAGCCTGCTCTGTCCAAAGGACAGAATAGCCCTTGCCAATGCCCTTCTGAGGCCACCTGAAAATAATCATCCAGACATTAGCATCAGACTTTTGACAAACACTTAAGACCTGCCACGCAAACCCACACATTTCCAAATGACTTTCTGCCTGGGAATCAGACAAGTCCATCGGATTAAAATCCATCAGTTGGAAGCTGAGTTACTTTGAATTTCGTTATATAGCATAACTGAGCCCCTGATACGAATACAATAGCATTACTGAGAAACACATATGAGCTTATGAATTTTCTGTCGTTTCTTCTAAGCTCATCTTATATTCTAAGCATAACAGTATTTTCAAAAAAGATGGTACTGACAGCGCTAGTACATCCACATAACAAGTGTAAGTTTACTTAGTTTGCAGAAACAGTATTTGTCAACTCATTGGAAAGTTTTCGTAATGCTCCTGCATTAGCTATCCCTTAATGCTGTAAAATTACTGTTAAAATTCATACGATAATGTAACAGATCTTATGGTTCAGTCTGCACTTGTTCTTTTTCTTTTTTTTTTTTTCACTAAATTTGAACGGATCAATATAATGTTGCATGAAAATAAACCAAGCATTTTGTTGAGACAGTGCAGCATCCTTTAGCTGAATGTCAAGCATTTTTAGATTTCTTCTTTTGTCAAAAATATTCTTTATTCTGACATGCCCTACTTACCTCTTTTACTCAAATGTACGATTATTGCATTTTTGTCATACTGAAGCTGCTCAAAAAAAAAAATCAAAAAATGTTCCAAGCAAAATACTATCATTTCATACTAAATATTTTCAATAAAATATTACAAATATGGAATACAAAGCCCAAACAAAAGAGCAGTCTCATGCCTAGAGACCGTCTATCGTACACTGCTGCTGCTACAAGGAGCCTGAGCCAAGGCAGACCAAGAGGAGCTGAGGCTGATGGAGAGCTACAACTTCCACTATGGTCAAGTGAATGAACCTTCCTGCTGGTTGAGAGCAGAGAAGACAAATCCATTTTGCTTCATTTCTATCTGAGACCAGAACAACAACAAAAACAACCCCACCCTATCAAACATTCAGGAACCTGTCATGTCAGAGTTTGAAAGCTGGCATATTAATACTGAATGAGATACAGGTACTTATAGGTAGATATTAATCCACAGCGTATCCGGCAATTATAGCGATGCAGAATACGTTGTTCATTATCCAGCTCAAAGCAGGGAGAGATTTGAGATTAGGTATGTAGTGCACAATACACAACTTCGGCTGTTACCCCAACTGGAAGACTAAATTGTTACACATTAGATTTTGTGAAAAAAAGAAGAAATATAATACTTTCTTGGCTTCCATCCACCATCTTACAAAAACTGCATTAAAATTGATTTCTTACGAATGCTTATTTACAATATTATACCACCTCAACTCTCCTTTATCTATGGGCAAAAGTATTGAGAAAATGGTATTGCAGAATATCTGCCTGAAACAAACTCACCTGTACAGAGTAAATTTGTAGGTCTCTTCAATCATGGCATGATGCATTCATAATCCAAACTTACTAATGCAAATTAATAAACTTCTCCATGACATACGCATTACCATTTTCATGATAAAATACAACAGACATGCTATAAACTGTTTAGTAAGGACACTGTCAACTAACTACATGGCAAGACTACTTCAAGAAGTTCAGGGCTTTCAAACACCTAAAATTCAAAGAATATGAATGAGAATATATTTCCCTGTGAACCCTTCACTCCATGTGCTTGTTTGATGCTACTGTCTTGTGTCAACAAGATCAAATTCATTTTGACAGTTTACTTTTTTTTTTCCCCCTGGTTCTAATACCAGTGCTAGCAAAGCCAACAACTTCCTAACTTCTAGAGCTATGAAACTTTCATTAATGTATGTCTTAGATGATCTCCAGGTGCATCACCACTGAGTAACGCAATTATACCAAATTAATGCAATATGTCATTATACATTCTCTTTCCTTATTAGTGAAATGCTATATAAAACCACCTAGTAATACATAGAAACATCAACTTCCTTTTTGCTTGAAATGCAGAACCTGGAATACATTGGCAATATTTTGTATGAGAGCAAATAAAGGAAAAAAAATATAAATCATAACTCTGGGCTATAAGACATAGCTTAAAAAAAAAAACAAAAAAAACAAAACCCCAGTAATCTCTAAAATTGTATGATGAGAAAGCAACAGTCTCCACTGTTTAATACAACTATATGGAAAATTCAGCTCCTATTAAACTACCGTATTGATTTTCTTTTTTCATTTCTTCCTTTTTTTTTTCCCAATTAAAGAGCAAAAAAACCTCCGAAATTTCCGCAGCATAGATTTGCAAGTTCTTCTGTTAATATGAAAATTTTGGATATAAATTCCTCATATTAACACTGGTTATTGTATTATGAAGGTATTTTATAGAACTGAAAAACACTATTACCCTTTTTGCTTCTGATGAAACGTAGGCTACACTGACATATTTTTTTCTTTTTTAATCTTAGTTGAGGCCTGTATAAGAAATAATATATTGGCTGTTCATTTATTATATTTTTCTAAATTGCAGCAATAATGTTTTTTAATGCACAGAAATTTTTTTTTTAATATGTTGCATTTACAATACAACAGTCAGCAGGCAGGTACATATTCGTCATATTAATTTGGTGTCATGTTATTCAAAGTATTCTCTTACATGTGTTTTAAGTATCCAAAAGAACTAGACTTGGGACAGTCATCTCATGAGATTTCCTCTACTTTCAATGGGCAGAGACTGAAGTTTTTTCCAGCAGAGAGCCAGCAGAGGAAGGTGGAATATGTTATTTTCAAGAGGAACTACCACCTTCTCTCCACTCATTATAGAAGGACTTTACGAACACCAGAATCCAAGGGTTAAAATTCATCATGGGAATATGGCTCTCTGTTTTGTTTCTAATTAGCAACTCTAGAACTCTGTAGTTCAAATATGAAAGTTAATGCTACCTTATACCAGAGCAAACAGGAATCAAAGCCAGTGCTAAGTAAGATTCTTCAAAGACAAAGTGCTCTTAAATCTTCTTGCTTGGAAAATAGAATAAAGCAAAGTGTGTTCATAAAGAGATGCTCATTAGAGAGCTGAACTGAGGCTGCTCAGCACTGTTGCTTGCAGTCCTGAAATCAAGAACAGCAGATCACGCAGGTCTCATCTAAAAATATATTTAATTTTGACTGAATACAAGAATGTAGGAGGGAAGAATGCACCAACATCTGAAATTAGTAATACCTTCTCAGAATCAGCAAATAAGGTTTTTTCTTTAGTCTAATCAAACTTGTGTATTGTGACTCTCATAAGAGAAAATAATCTATATTACTTTCTATATAGCGGCAGAATAGCTTTACGTTGAAAGCTGAAGTAACAAAAGAAAACAACATCCTCCAGAAATATCATTCTTGAGAAAAAGCAATTATTCAAGACTAACATATTATCTAAGATCCTTCTCTGGTTAAAAGAAAAAAAACAAAACAGTTGAAATTCCAAGGCACCCTTGAGCCATTGGACAGTTTTGAAGGATCATGTGCATTGAGCTTTTGGCTAAAGGAATTACTACTGTTCTTCATGGATGATGTGAAGCCTTTTTTTTTAAGACATTAGTCTGCAAGCATTACCAACTGCCTGTCTGCTGATAGTTACCTGGGTACTTTTCAAAAATAATGTTATGCTGCAAAAGTGTGTCACCATGACAATGAAAGCTTTAACATTTATACTCTGAACTGGCTTGTTTTGAAAGGAAAGGCACAGGAGTCAATTAGGAAGAGAATCTTCCGATAGAGCTGTTTTCCAAACCCCTAGAAGATTTCAGACTCTGACCCACACTTGAATAATCTTTGTCACCATCCACTGCCACCCCACCACATCAAGAAGCATTACTCGCCAAATGCATACCGCTTTCTTACAGCTCCTTTTTTGAAAAATAGGAATAAATCTGCTCCCAAGCCACAAAAGACAGCATGCTCACAGACACTGGATGCTTCACATGTTTCAATTGAGCCACTCAGCTGATGCAATTCCATCTTCACTTGCAGTAGTTTTACCAGACTTGAGAAACATGTTTCATGAAATTTAATTAGCTCTGGGAGTTAATTTATCACACAGATATAAGCCCTATCCATAGAGGTTAAGAGGCAAAACTAACACTAAAGTTCTAACTCTGTTAGATTATAAATACAGCATTGTTATAGGAAAAGCTCTGCTCTAGGAAAAATAACCTTGAAAACTTCTTAGAGCTTACTATCATCTGTAGGGGATAGCAGGAGAGGGCAGCAAGCAATAGTCCTGCAACACCGACTTCTTGAGCATCCTCTACTCAACCAATGTATGTCAGAGATGACAGAATTAATTAAAAGAGAGCTGGCAGCAAAGTCAGAGGCTATAAAATCCAGACAGCTTTTTGTATAACCACATAATAATGGAGAAATAGCAAATACATTTGTCTAGCACTAAGATATAATGAGCAAATATAAACAGCAGTGGCTGTTTAGAGCTTATCTACAGTGAGAGATTAACAACTATTTTCTTGATGTGTGCACCACCTAATTTCTTCTTGGAGCTATCCACTTAGCTTTGAAACTGGCCAATCATATAGCATTCAATACTACCTCTACACAAAAAGCAATCAATAACCCTTACTGACTGTTAGCATTTTCATTCTTCCACAGATACCGCCATCTCCATGAAAAATCCTGTTAAGCAATAGCACAAAATGACATCTACAGTAATATCAGCAGACAGATATGTTGTGCCCAGCAGCCAGTTCTTGCAGACTCTACACACTTCCCCCCGAATATTAAGCTGACATGCCGATATCAACACCTTGCTTCTGATTCTTGCACTAGTTGTCAGACAGAAAATATATACTGTAGCTTTCATCTGATTGCTATTCTTACCAAAAACTTGTACCAGAAGCTTGTATTTACTCAGACTGCAACTGAAAAAAACTCAAAGCGTTAACAAAAGCCCAACAAAAGCTGCTACGCTCCTTGCACACAGCACACCCAGCTTTCCTCCAGCACATTGAAGAAGGAGCAGGGGCACGCAGTGCAGCTAAAAAGCTGATTGAAAAACAATGACCATGCACAATGCACCAGAAGATGGTTCCTTGAGCTCTGCTGCATTGCCTTTTTCTTCTCCCAACTGAAATAAAATGGCAGACTTAATCATCTGTCTCAAACAGGCTAATCTTATATACCGATAGGTCAAATTAAAGGCTTAGTAGGAAATTTTCCACTGCCAGAAACCCCACATTATTTTCCAGGAAAAGTCAGGTCCTTGACTTTCTCTAGAAGTTTTTGCAATGGTATTATTCTTTACACTGGAGTGTTTACTTACTGAACTTTCATTTTCTACCATAGGTAATTCCAGCAAAACATTCAGTCAATATATACCTTCATATTACTAAGGCAACATCTGATTAATATCTTGGAGCCTAAACCTCAAAGAATCCTCAAAAAGGCCGAACCTCTTACCACAGAAATATGTATGATTAGTAAATCTCTATTTTTATTCTGTTTATAAAAGGCAAGGGTCGGAATATGAAAGAATAAACCCTGCACATCAACATTTTTACCCAATTTCATTTTGTGGTATTTTACACATTGATAATATATTTTCATCACATTTTGAGGCACTAGCTATTTTCCCGCAAAGAAATGTGAGCAGTGCAGAGGGACTGTTTGGCAAAAATCCTACCTTTGACATTAATTTCACAATCCCTCATTTTTGCAAAGAAGTAATTACAAATTTGGTGACATTTTGCCATTACTTCACACTAATTCAGTTAATTCATCACAGCTTGGCTCAATAACCTCTTTAGCTTTCAGCTGTCTCTTATTTCCTAGGGATGCATTAGCTTTGAAGTTTATTTAGCTTAAAACTAAGTTGCCTTGGAAAACAAAGTGCACAAATGATAATTATTTGTTTGTCCTTTATACTGCAATCTCACTTTGAGGATTCAAAACATCTTAGCAACCTTAAAAAATCCAACCTCATAAAATCCTTGCTAATGCAAGTTTGTCCACACCTGCTTGAGGGGTGGGAAAATTGCAGCATGAAGAAATTAAGTGGCAAGATGTCCCAGAAGCTTTCTGTTCTAGCCAGAAGCTGCATCCTGCAACAGCACCCCGCCTCTCTTATTTCCAAAAGACAACCCTGTGAACCACACCAAGGTGTCTCCAGCTGCATTTTCTTCTGAGGGCCTTGCTTAAATAGATAAGAGAAACCCAAGTTTTTCTACAACTTCTTTTCATGGCTGAAGCCCACACATTGCCAGGACTGGAAAAGAAAGGAAGGGGAGGAGAAAATTTACTTGGAAACTTTCCAAGCCTGTGGGCTATGCTAACAGTACCCCATGCAATGAGAGTCTATCAGGGGTTTGGTACCCTGTGGATAGAGCCGAGCTGCTCAAGGGCTGCCCCAAGCCTGTAGCCTGCTGTGGGTGTTGCACCTGGCATGGCATCCATTGTCTACATCTGCACAGGTCATGGAGTGACACTGGAAGGCTGCGAGTCTTGAGAGAGAGGACTGGGGACAGGAAGAGAAAAACACAGTTCCAGAGATGGCAAAAGAAGGGAGAGACCTGCGTGCCCTTTATACAGCTTCCTCACCTCCCTTGTAGCCTCCCCACAGATGCTGAACCCTTCCCATGCCCCATCACTGTGTCACCCTGACCATTCAACAAGCCCTCTGCCACAGCAACTAAACAGAGTTCAACAGCTTATATTCATTAAATGCTCATATCATTTATGTATAAAATAGTATAGCAGTCTCATAATGCATCAAATTTGGGATGCACTGTGAATATCAAAAGAAACCTTTACTGATCTAGATGTACTCTAAATATTCCACTAGTTCTGAAGTATCCTAAAAGAACAAAGTAGATTTCATTCACATGAAGAGATGATGGAATCTGCATCCTTGCAGATACTCAAAACCTGACAGGACGCAGCCCTGGGCAACCAGCCCTAGGTGGCCCTGTGAGCAGGGATTGGTCAAGATGACCTTCAGAGGTCTTTTCCAACCTCAACCATGCTGTGATTCTGAAGTTCAACCCTATGAAATATAAAAAGGTAACAGATACATATTTGGTATATATTTAGAGTAGACATATAAAGTACAAAAGTAGTATAAAACAAATTTGTGTGTATGTTTGCCTGAAACTACTCTTGATATAGCTACAATTCAGGGACTCGCAGAAAGTGCACTGAAGACAGAAGAAGCAGGAAAGGAATTACACCCGAGAAGAGGGAAGCTGCATCTCCAGAGAGCCCCTCAGAAGAAGGAAGTCTTGATGAGAGAAAGCAAGGTTGTGAGCCTCTTATGCTATCTTCGTAACTCAGTTTTAGGAGGTAGCATGCTACTGAGTTGCTCACTTTGTTCTAACAAGCAAAGAAAACTTCAAAGAGGCTCCTCTCCACAAGGCGGCACTCCACAAGAAGCAAGTTGCTGAGGAAGCTACTTAGTTTAACCAACATTGAGAGATGTCTCAGAGAACCTCTTAAGTGATAAGAAAGTCAGGAGACCAGTCAGGAACAGTATTGTTCTAAGTGTGAGTAAGAGTTTCTAATTTTTTAAACAGGAGTCCATAGTTTGTTAGAACCAAGGAAAGCTGAAAAAGTGAAAATGTTCTGCAAGCAAACATGGTAAAACCAGAGCACATACTGTCCACAGAAACAATGCAACCAAATAAACTGTTGTTAATAAAAAGAGTTTCTAAATCAGGGGTTGATTTACTTCCAATAAAGTGCAAGGATCAATTTAAGGGCTGGTATTACCTAGTGTCAATGGTACTTCAGCACATGTCATCTAACAAGTCTTTCACAGGAGGTACAGTGCAGAAAGACCTCACAACTTGTAAAAATTCATGCTGTGATTTGTAAAAACATAAGCATCTTAAACAACAGTGAAGGACTAAGCACGGGAAAGGCCATTTACTGTAATGGAATTTTTAAACAAAGCTGTTCTTGGTTTATACTGCACCCTTTGCACCAGTCATACACTTCACGTACCTCTGAACTGAATGACTTTAAACTGCAATAAGCAGTAGAAAATGGCACAAGGGCACAAACAATCTCCTAGAGCATTCTGGCTCTTTGCTATCTCTTTTATTTGCAGTCTCTGGCTCCTGGCCCTGTATGTGTCTGCATTTCATAGTCCAGGCCTCAGAAGTGTCCAAGCCAGGCAGAGGTAGATCAGACACAGCTCTTACTGCTGCTTCTCTGCACCACCTGAACTGCTAGAGACCTAAGGGCATCTCCACTAAGGTAATGGGAGCAAAGAACTACTGCTAAAATAACTCCCAGCAGGGAACTACTGGTAAAGTAACTCCCCTGATATCAACTGAATAAATTCTCATTAATGCTCATTTGAATGCAAAGATGAAGTAAATAAAAAAATAAACTCCCCTATATTTTTCTTAACGTTTCTTAAGTGTCTTATCTGACATAACATTAAATACCTAGGTTTTCGTTCATCTGTAGGTGACAATATAATGTTCTCGGGAAGTTAAAATATTTGCTATCTGTTTTCAAATGACAAGAACCTAGAGCATTTTCTTTAATTTAACTCTTCAGTTTTGGTCTGCTCACTCTTTTTCAGGTTTCAGTGATCCCTTGACAAACATTTTCACAGTTGAAAGCATGCTGTGTCATCTGTTATTCCCCATTTCAAAATCTTGCGACTCTAGTGCAGGAACACACATTAATCATTTATTACTGTACAAATACATGAAAAATTAATAGCTCATCTGGAATTCCAAGGCATCCACTTAATGAGCTGGGACTCAAACCTAGAAGCATCATGTTATTACTATTACACATCTATAAAATAGCGTTTGGAAAGCTTCATCAGATGAGACTTATTACTACAAATTCAGCACGGGGCCTGGGAATAAGCATCCAATAAAAAAAATAAAAAGAGAGAAAAAAAAAAGTAGACATTTACTTTCTGCAAGAGGGGAAAAATAACCTTCCTTCTTCATTATGATCAAGTTCAGAAGACTGAAAATCCAATCTCAGACTTAAAGATAAAAATTCAAAAAGCAAATGCCATAAAGTATTTGGTAAAGTTGCTTTAAGTTTTAGTTAGTTTAAAAATAAAAACCAGTAACCCTTAATGAGATAATGCTTGGCAATTTTCAAAGTATTTGGATATACTTTGTGAATATCAATTAAAGCTGTGCTTACTGCTGCATGAAGCAGTTAATGTGACAAATCCCAACCCCCCAAGCACAGATAATTAAAAAATAATAAAAAGCAAGAGTCATATTATATAACTATTTTCCTCCATCCATTGATCTGCCTTCAGAATCCGAAGTATCCATAATTGCATTTATACAGACTAAACTCCTATTTCCAGGATAGCTGCAATCATGGAATCTATTGTAGCTTGATGAGAAAGTCTGTGTCAGTGCCAGCTTTATCTGTGTGACACTGAAGCACCTACAGAAATGCGTTAAAGCAGTTCCTTCTTAGTAATTTTTCTTCTCATCAGTGGTAATTTGAAAACTTTTTTTCTTGATGCTACACCACATCCCATCAAGAATAATGGAAAAGCTCAAAATTAATAATAAAAGCAGGTTCACTGGTTCCTTTGGAAAGCAGCAGACAGAAAGGTGAGAGGCTGGTAGAGGACACATCAAGCCACTAGCAGGACAACTGTTATAACACAAAACCCTCTGCCACAAAGCAAGATTTTCTAGAGAAGGAATTAACATATTTTAAAAACAATATGTAAGATATAGGGCCGGAATATATCAATAATCAGCTGAAACAGGAATTCTCAGTCTTGCAATGTTTTAAAAATTAATTTCCATATTACTTAGGGAGTAATGAGACATTTGTATCTATGTTGGGCAAGAATACTTGATGATCAGGAACAAGCTCCTCCATGACCTGCAAATACATTATAATTACGAGCTATGTTTCTGTATTTCCTTAAGCCAGAATGATAGTTCTAATTTATTCAAAGCTCATTTATATTTTCCTCAAAGCAATTCACATAGCTATGGGAAACAAAAAAAATAAATCTGAAGAGGCAGCTGGTAGCCTTTTAACTAGAAACCACAGAGTAAGCTTTTACATAGTTCAAAGGAAATGTGTCCATCCATAAGCCAAAGAAAAACCTATGTACTAGTAAAATCAAAACAATAGTATGAAGACAGCACTATAATGTTCTTAACCAGACTGCAGAGACCTCATTCCCTGTTTCGAAATGATTCATGTTATGGGAAAGCTAAAATTTCTCAGATCTAGCATCAATTTAAAGCAGTCTGGTGTTTCGAGAGCACAGCAAATGCAAACCTATTTCACTATTAACTGCTTGCACGTTTGGCCCCCTGTCAAATAAAGCGCTGCTGATCACCTGCAATGGCACAACTGAGAAGGTCCCCCTTGCAGATCCTGACCACACTCAATTCAGGGGGTATTCAAAAGTCAGCAGGGTGAAGACATTGCCTGAAAAAAATCAGACTGAGCACACAGACTGGTTGCAGCCCAAGCAAGGAAACCATAATGCAGGCCAAGTGACCCAACAAAACAGGGTTAACACTGGTTCCCAATCATGCTATTTCTCCTGAAACATTCTTTTCCCACCATTCCTAACTCCTTCAATCTATAAACCTCCAGCTCTGCAAGACAGAAGTGTTTCAAGGACCCAAATTTGTAAAATGTCAAATTGCAGGATTATTCCCTCAAATCAAGATAGAAGTACTATAATTCACTAAGCATGTGCATTAAGTGGGTAAGTTATGCTTTATTTTGAAGAGGTATGTAATTTTGGAATCAAATTAATGGGCACCACTGATGCAAAAGACTCTTTTAAGCATCTGAACCAAAGCAGGTATCATTAGCTGTAAAGAAGAAAGTGGCTCTTGCAACATGGAATGTAGCATGAGAAGCTGATACAAAAAGAGCTGAGGAAGCCTAGTCTTATAGCAGAAAATCAGTAGAAGAATGTACCATTAATAATAGTAATAATAACAACAGATCCATGGTAACTTTACAATACAAGTCCTAAGAATCACAAGTTTCACAGACAACGAGGGCATCTGAGAACTGTTTTCTGTTGTCAAATTCTTTGTTCTGGATGACGACAAACTTACCCAAATTCCTTCTACCATCATAGCTCTAGACACTGGGAAGAATAATAAAAAAGGAAAAATTAAGCAGAAAGACTGGCAGGAGTGATTGAGCTCAAAGCTGTACTTAAATCTAACAACAAAAGAAGCCTGAGAAAGAAGTGAAAAAGCAACCTGTGACATGGTTAATATGAAGAAAGAGATGCACTCAGGGTAAAACCAATGGAAAAAAAGCATACAAAACTAATTCTGAATTTACAGCAATTTATACCAGCTGAGAAGCAAACAAACTGCTGCAGTATTCAATACAGAATTATCCCTTATAATAATATCCCTTATAATATTACCTCTTATAATAGTTTTGCTATATATTATACACTGAGACTAAACATTATGTAACAATTTAAAGTCTATGAAAGTAAATCAGTGTCAATATTGAGCAGCCACAGGTCTCAGCATAATTTGCTTCCACAAATTCACTCAGTTCAATTAAATCCTAATGTACTTAGCTGTAAAGCTTGTTTGAAGTTGCTGGTGTTAAGTTACTTAATGTTGCAGGACTTCCTGTCTTTAAGGCTTGCACCCTGCTATCTAAAGTATCTCCAGTAAAAACAAATAATATGCATATTCTTTTTTTAAAGGGGCAAAATGTGGGGAGGGAGAAGCAGCATTTCCTGCTTACACATCACACCCTCTCCAGAGATGCTGAGGAAATGCGTACCCAGTGGCCCAATTCTGTGGTTCAGAGCCATCCCCTTCCTCAGTACCTCTGCCTTCCATTTCCTCAATCCATCCTGCTCCAGAGCCACTCCTTCCAGGTGTCCTCTTTTACCTACATCTCCCCCAGCCCCTGAGCACTTCCCGCTGAGCTTCCAACCCCCAAATGACCCATCATCTCTCTCATGCTCAGTCCGTCCTACGTGCCCTCCTACTTGAGCTTCTCAGCAGCACTAAAACCCCCAAATAGCAAGCTTTTCTTGCTACATTTTCAGTAAAGGCCCAACATGATACTGCTGTCTTGCTCTGCCGACCCAGACACTTCCTCGCTCCACTGCCCAGTAATCACATACAGGTCTAACTTCTTTGGGAACTCATGGATAAAACCATGATAAACCCCAGTTTTAATCTCTGGCACCAGATGCGTTTCAGCTGAACTAACATGACTCTTCAGTGAGGCAGAATCAAACTCTGACCGTGAGGTTCATTTTTATTTTTTAATGCATTAAAAATCAGAACTCAATTACACCCAGTTTGGTAGAAAATGGCATCTACTAAACATGAAGGAAATGACGACAAAAAGCTTTGGAGGAACTGTCCTTTTCAAAGGGTATAGACTGCAGACCTCATTCAGGCCAAATGCCCATGCAGTTTATAGTCAGGCTTTTTGATTCTCATATAAGAACACTCTTACCCCAATCAGAAAGTATTTCAGGTTGTAAGGGATGTACAGAAGTCTCTAGTTCAACCTACTGGTTAAGGTAAGGTCAGAGTCTCCTCAGGGCCTCTCCAGTTTAGTCTTGAACACATCAAAGGATGGAAACTGAACAGCCTCAGGGCAACCAGCTCCACTGTTTAATTATCTTCATAATAAAACTTTCTTTCCTTACATCCAGTCTGAACCTCCGCATCTTCAATTTATTACTATAATCTCTCATTCTCCACTTCCATGCATCAATAAAACACTTCTTCATAACTTAAGCACTGGCAGGCTGCTGGTAGCTCCTCCTGGAGTCTCTACTCCTCCTGAACTGAACAAGTCCATTTCCCTGCATATATCCTCATAGCTAATGTGTTTACAGAATTATTTAACCTAGCATAAATCTAGCCTTTATTCAACATTTACCACTGTATAAAAATTAGGGGTCCTTTTTCTCTTTGTTTTCATAATAAAAATTTTCTGACTTCTACAGTAGAGAAAATTATTGCAATTACTTCTTGTAATGGAATAAGAGTGTTTTTATATTCAGTCATTTCCTCAAGAAATGAGAAACTGAAATAATGAAATGAGAGCACAACCATTATTATTTTTTTCTACCAATGCTATAACTATCATAGGCATTGAAGAGAAAGACAGGACCAAATCCATCCCTTCTTCACCTTTTCAAAGGCACTGTGTCAGTAGCACACAACTCTCATTACAGTCTGTACTGCCAAAAACCAGAAATTACATTTCTCTCAAGTTCCTGTGTAAGTTCATGTCATCTTATAGCCTTTCACAGCTTTCTTCATCTTCTCAGCACAAAACACAGGAATCCAATAGAAAGCCAAGTAACAATTCAGTAAAGCCTGTCTGGTATCTACTCAAAAGAATACAGTGTGGAGGTAAAGGCTGTTAAACTCCATTGTCACCTGCCCTCTCCAGAAATAATTTAATTATCCTACTTTACAGCAACTAACAGTTCATGTTTTGAGAAAGGCGAGCATGGGAGTCACATCACGGAAAACCCTCTGGAGTAAATCTTGCTGGGTTACTATGTCACTTCCATTCTGTCTGCCTTGTGTGTAGAGTGTCTCTGTCGGAAAAAAAGTGTGTGGAGGGGAAAGCAGCACAACTATAATAACTACTAACAACAAACACAGTGTCCAGAGAGAGGGCAAAGAGAGAGGCCTGGTGCACAACTAAAAGGGTAAGAAGATAGTTGGATGGTCAGGCCCAGAGTGCACTGTAGCCTACTCAAAGATCACCACCAAGTGGAGAACTGCAGCAGCCTGTCCTGAGACCTGTCCGCTTTATCATCTTTAGCACTGACCTGGAGGAGGTGATGGTGCACACTTTGCCTTGGTAGCAAAGGCAGCCTGCAGCTCCTGAGAGGTATGCACAGGGGCACAGCCTGGAGAGCAAGACAATGGATTGCTCCCCTCTGTATGGCACACAGCAGACCACACCTAGATGCTGCATCCAGTTCTGGACCCCAACACAGGGAAGAAACTGTTTCCCTGTGATATCAGTGTCATGGTTTAAGCTCAGTCAGACAGTAATTCAGAACCACACAGCTGTTCCCCTACTCCACCCACTTCCTACCCCTGCTCCTGGAGAGAGGGGAGAAGAATCGAAAGAATGTAACTCCCACAGGTTGAGACAAGAACAGTCCAGTAACTAAGGTATAACACAAACCACTGCTGCTACCACCAATAATAATAATGATAAGGGAAATAACAAGGGAAGAGAATACAACCACTCACCACCCGCCAACCGATAACCAGCCCGACCCCAGCAGTGATCTAACCGTTCCGGGTAACTGCCCCCAGTTTATATAGTGGGCATGATGTGCTGTGGTATGGAATACCTCTTTGGTCAGTTTGGGTCAGGTGTCCTGTCTCTGCTTCCTTCCAGCTTCCCCTCCTCCCTGGCAGAGGATGAAGCTCAGAAAGTCCTTGGTCAGACCAAACATTACTGAGCAGCAACTAAAAACATCGGTGTTATCAGCTCTGTTCCCAGGCTGAAAGTCAAAAACACAGCACTGCACCAGCTACTAAGAAGGAGAAACAATGACTGCTACTACTGAACACAGGACAACGAGTGAGGCAATGGAGCAGGTCACCCCAAGAGGCTGTGCCACCTCTATTCTTAGAAGGTTTCAAGCTTCAGCTGGTCCAAGCCCTGGGTAGCCCAGTTTGATACCAGAGCTGGTCCTGCTTTGGGAGGAGAGAGGCCCATGTCCCATCCCACCAGGATGTCTCTGGTCATAAAGGAGATGAGAGAAAATCAGAAGCTGTGCTGGCCAAACCACTGTTGCTTGGACAGGGCAACACGGATGGTTGTGTCAGCTGCAGTGAGCTCCTGCCACTCTGTTAGTTTTGGGTGCTGATCCCAGGGCACCCACCTCCTAGGACAAAACTTCTCAGTCTTCAGAAATGAAAGATGCATGTGAGGAGGAAATGTACTGCACTGTGAACTAAAAGGCTTTCAGTGGCAAAACATATGTTTTCTATACACTGCACAAGTTCTGGAGGAAAACAAATAAAAACAAAATAAAACCACATTAACAATTAATTTAAGCTACAAAAGGACAAAGCCTAACAGTCACAGTAAGAGTGCGCCTTACACAGAAATATCTGGAAGGGCATTAAGATTTCACTTACTGAAAAGGGGATGCTGACACAGAACAGACAAATACTTAAGTTGAGCCTCTCCAGTGCACTTTGAGAACACTGAAAGGTAAGTAAGATTTTAAAAGCAAAGAGTTACTGGAAGTCATCACCTTTTCAAATAAAGCCAAATTACACAGATTACTATTAAAAACAAACAAACAAATCCCCCACAAAAAAAAAAAAAAAAACAAAAACAAAAACAAAACAACAGAAAAAGTCTGTCAAATTTATTTTATTAGGCGTTTTATATAATTAATATAATTTTTACTCTGTGATTTACAGTAGTATAATTAACTCTGTGGTCTGACATACCTAGGCTTACATATATCCATCAAGTTGGCGTTTTGACTGGTGTAAATTAAATTTGACTAAGTTTGGGAAGTGACAAGGTTCGAGCTAAACTATTCTCATTGGTTTTCTGTAAATATATACAGTAGCAGTTTGGTGCTGCTCATATATAAAAAGCCTACCCTTCTTTACCCAGTAGAACAATTAATTAGTGCGCTGTTGACATTTTCCACAGAGAGAAACACTGAAGTGTTTAAAAGAAATACAGGAAACTAAAAATATACCATGTTGAACTAATAAGAATAGGTTCATTTATTTTTAATGACATTGTTCCCATTAACATAATCCTGGAACGAGTTTCCATTTTCATAAGCCTACCAGACAAAATGTTGAGTTACTTTGGAAAAACCTCATTTATTTGATAGCATGTAGGTTTTGTTTACAAAAGGACTAAAATTTTAAAACACTGAAAATTCTAGCTAAAAATTACCATAGAAATCTGTACAACACTCTCAATGTGCATATACAAGAGAATCATCTTTCTGCTTTATGCTTCTTTGCCAAAAGGTAGTGACCTCCAGATTAGTTTCACTTAGAAGTTCACTAAGAAAAATGAAGCCAAATTAACCACTGAACCACCATCTCACTCCTTTAGCACTGACTGGGCTCCATGGGAACAAAAAAATAACTGTTTCAATCCCTATTCTATATCATTATGTGTTTCAAGCAGATGAATCTCACAAGTTCTAAAGGTACAACTGCTCGATGAGAACTTTGTATGAGAAAGCAATGGAAGGAGTAGCAAAAATGAGAAGGACAAGGAAGTCAAACCAAGAAATCTCTATTGCTTATGAATTTTGTCCATTCAAACAAAGCTTTTGAAACAGTTGACTGTTCTAAGTTGGAGAGACATCAATTTGATAGGTGGACCACTCGGTGGATAAAGAACTGGCTGGATGGCCGCATGCAAAGAGTTGTGCTCAATAGGTCAATGTCCAGCTGGAGACCAGTAACGAGTGGTTTCCCTCAGGGATCAGTGTTGGGACCAGTCTTGTTCAACATCTTTGTTGGTGAAACGGACAGTGGGATTGAGTGCGCCCCCAGCAAGTTTGCCAGTGACGCCAAGCTGTGTGGTTCGGTTGATACACTGGAGGGAAGGAATGCCATCCAGAGGGACCTTGACATGCTTGTGAGGTGGGCTGGTGCCAACCTCATGAAGTTTAACCATGACAAATGCAAGGTCCCATAGCTGGGTCGGAGCAATGCCAGGCACAGCTACAGGTTGGGCAGAGAAGAGATTCAGAGCAGCCCTGTGGAGAAGGACTTGGGGGTGTGGGTTGATGAGAAAATGAACATGAGCCAGCTTCAGCGTGAACTCGCAGCCCAGAAAGCCAACCGTATCCTGGGCTGCATCAAAAGGAGCATGACCCAGCAGGTCGAGGGAGGTGATCCTGCCCCTCTCCTCTGTCTTGTGAGACCTCGCTTGGAGTATTGTGTGCAGCTCTGGTGTCCTCAACATAAAAAGGACATGGAACTGTTGGAACAAGTCCAGAGGAGGGCCACGAGGATGATCAGGGGACTGGAGAACCTCCCGTATAAAGAAAGGCTTAGAAAATTGGGGCTGTGGAGCCTGGGGAAAAGAAGGCTGCTTGGAGACCTCATAGCAACCTTCCAGTATCTGAAGGGGGGCTATAGGGATTCTTGGGGAGGGACTCTTCATTATTAAATAAATCCAAGGAAATCTTCAGTTCTCGAAGTTATTTGTGGGCACAAGTTTAAAAAACAAATTGCGATTTACTTTTTCATTCCCAAATTTGACTGAAAAATCATCTGAAGTTGTCTGATAATTCTGGTGTATGCATAGGTGGCCCGTACGGGTGGCCCGTACGGGTGGCCTATTGATTGTAGAAAAAGCTCATGTTCTAAATCTGCCAATCCTCAGAGCCATAGGAGAGATGGGGCCTTTTGCATTTATTTACTGGAATTCTGAGAGCTTTGATGCTACTTTACTCCATTTAATTTCCAAAGTATTTTTCTTTCTTTCAATTGTTAGTTCCAAGGGGTTTTATTATTACCTGGTTTGAGGGGTTTTGTTCACATTTCTAAGTTAACCAGATGGACACAAGTGACATATCCAGAGTTGTAAACTCGGACATGTGATTTTTTTCCCCAATTTGATAATTTTTTGCAGTTTCCAGGCACCTTGGAGAACTAAATATAAACCCATTAAAGATGTGCCTGTGAAGCTAATGAGGAATGCAACCCAAATTCCTGTTTTTGTGAAATCCCTGCAGGCGTCTGATGCGACTGAAGAATTACAGCATAGTGTGGCTCTATTAAAACAACAGCTACAAGATTCAGAACATCAAAGACAGCAACAGCTGAGGGTGAGTCCTCAATTTCTTCCGCAAGAGTGACCAGCTCTTTTTACTTGTCCCAGTGATTTGAATGTTTAGATGGCCTTACGAAAATGCACTTATATATAACATGCATCTTCATGTATTTAATTGAAAGAAATAGATAAAGTGTCACCTCCTGCTGGAAAGGAGCACCTCCCGTATGAAGATAGGCTGAGAAAATTGGGGCTGTTCAGCCTGGAGAAGAGAAGGCTGCATGGAGACCTCATAGCAGCCTTCCAATACCTGAAGGGGGCCTATAGGGATGCTGGGGAGGGACTCTTCATTAGGGACTGTGGTGAGAGGACAAGGGGTAATGGGTTTAAACTTAAACAGGGGAGGTTTAGATTGGATCTGAGGAAGAAATTCTTTACTGTGAGGGTGGTGGGGCCCTGGAATGGGTTGCCCAGGGAGGTTGTGAATGCTTCATCCCTGGTGGTGTTCAAGGTGGGGTTGGACATAGCCTTGGATGGCATGGTTTAGTGGGAGGTGTCCCTGCCCATGGCGGGGGGGTTGGAACTCGATGATCTTGAGGTCCTTTCCAACCCTAACTATTCTATGATTCTATGATATGGGACAGTTCTGGAAAACTGTACCCTTCTGTGGGTACATATGGCAGCAGCACAGAAGCCAAGCAGGAGCCTTCCCACAAAATGAGCCCATAAGCACCAACTGCAAGGCCCAGGTACACAGATAGGGAAGAGAGAGCTGCAGGGAGAATTGTGCAGGTCAATGCTGAAACACAGGGCTTAGCTCGTGTCTCCATATCCCAATAGATACAGCAGAGAGCCACAAACCAGAGAAAAGAGGTATGAGGCAGGTCCGTGAGACTTGGGCACCATAACTGGATTCAACAAAAAAAGGGAGTGGTACGTGACTCAAATGGTAATAGCAGATGTCAAAAGGACTCGTCAATCTCACAGTGCAAGGCAACAACAAGAGCCAGAAGTTGTCACTGAAGTCAAGCAAATTCATATAAGGGAAGGAGAGAAAGTATTCACATTCATCTGAAAAATGAAAGCAGAGGAAGAACTGTGGCATTTCCCAAGGATGTGGAGGACAAACTGCAACACAGGGGTTGCAGTCATACATATTAGGGGTTGCAATTAGGGAACAGCCTGTTTAAACAACCTGCGGAAAGCAGGAGATCGAAACATAAGGCCTAAAGGTCCCTTTGGGCTTCATATTGCTGATGAAATGAGTGCTCAACCTGTTTCATACCTAAACAGGAATAATTGTGTCTGCTGTGCAAAAGTACAAGTCTGATTGCAATCAGAGTGATGAGATGCCAAGGCCACCAGGTCCAACAGCCCACCCTAGATCACACAATGACAGCTAATCAAGTCCCATCAGGGACTTTCCATGTTCTGCAACACCAGTGATAACAAGCTGCCCTCAGCAAAGACTACCTAACTGCACGTTTCTTGGGACACCCAAGCTTTACCAAAAACTAAACTAATTTGCTGACTTGCTGCAAGCTGCGGCAATTGCATAATATAGAATAATCATAGAATCATAGAATAGCTAAGGTTGGAAAGGACCTTAAAATCATCCAGTTCCAACCCCCCTGCCATGGGCAGGGACACCTCCCACTAAACCATGCCACCCAAGGCTCTGTCCAACCCCACCTTGAACACCGCCAGGGGTGAAGCATTCACAACTTCCTTGGGCAACCCATTCCAGTGCCTCACCACCCGTACAGTAAAGAATTTCTTTCTCATATCCAACCTAAACTTCCCCTGTTTAAGTTTGAACCCGTTACCCGTTGTCCTCTCACTACAGGCCCTAATGAATAGTCCCTCCCCAGCATCCTTTATAGGCCCTGTTTGGATACTGGAACGCTGCTATGAGGTCTCCATGCAGCCTTCTCTTCTCCAGGCTGAACAGCCCCAACTTTCTCAGCCTATCTTCATATCAGAAGTGCTCACAACTGCACACAATACCCCAAGTGAGGTCTCACAAGAGCAGAGTAGAGGGGCAGGATCTCCTCGCTTGACCTGCTGGTCACACTCCTTTTGATGCAGCCCAGGATACGGTTGGCTTTCTGGGCTGCGAGTTCACGCTGAAGCTGGCTCATGTTCATTTTCTCATCAACCCACACCCCCAAGTCCTTCTCCACAGGGCTGCTCTGAATCTCTTCTCTGCCCAACCTGTAGCTGTGCCTGGCATTGCTCCGACCCAGCTATGGGACCTTGCATTTGTCATGGTTAAACTTCATGAGGTTGGCACCAGCCCACCTCACAAGCATGTCAAGGTCCCTCTGGATGGCATTCCTTCCCTCCAGTGTATCAACCGAACCACACAGCTTGTCATCACTGGCAAACTTGCTGAGGATGCACTCCATGTCACTGACAAAGATGTTGAACAAGACCGGCCCCAGCATCCATCCCTGAGGGACACCGCTCATTACTGGTCTCCAGGTGGACACTGAGCCATTGACCACAACTCTTTGCATGCGGCCATCCAGCCAGTTCTTTATCCACCACATATTCTGTGTTGGAAGAGACCTTCAAAGGTCATCTAGTCCAACCCCCCTGCAATGAGCAGGGACATCTTCCAGATTAGGTTGCTCAGAACCACATCCTGCCTGGCCTTGATTGTCTCCAGGGATGGCACATCCACCACCTTTATGGGCAACCTGTGCCAGTATTTTACCACCCTCACTGTAAAAGATTTCTTCCTCACATTATACTAGAGAGCACTATATGCATACAGGTATGTTTAAAAAAAAAATTAGCCAATAGACCATTCATACAGTACATCTTTCCCTCCTTTCAAATGAGTCATTATCTTCAAATGTGACCAAGTTATATTTTGCTTGGAAATTAAATCACAGAGCAGCAGCAGTTTTTCAGCTCCCTCCACTCCATACTAAAAAAAAAAAAAAAAAAAAAAAAAAAAAAAGACCCCAAAAATAAAACATGCAAGGAGCAGACAATCTGCCCCTAAGAAATCCTGGCGCTAACAAGGCTGATCCAAAACAAATTATCCTGATTTTCTCACAGCTTTCACAGTACTCTATCTGCATACAGATTGAAGAGAAGTGGCATAATTTCTATAGCACACAGCATCCCATTGAACTTAATCACCATTACCCACTTAGATACTGCAATATGCAAGACTGATTGCTGTTCTACAACTGCTCCACAGTACTCTCAAGCTTGCTAGCCTTCAACGCACTCCACTCCACTTTCTTACAAGGAAGTTAAAAGAAAACATTCAACTTTCATGGCCCCCCAGAAAGGCAACTCAAATGTCAGAAGACAAGACCACAACAGCATTAAGCCAACAGGTCATATGGGGATTCTTCAATATTTTTCTTGTAATTTTTAATTAACCTAAACATATAAAAAACCTGAACTCATCTGAAGAGAACTATCCATTTAATCTATATAGAGGGTTTTGTATTCTGTAGGGTTTCTATTTTCTGTTTTTTTACTTTTTTTTTTTCTTTACTTCTTTCTTCTTCTTTTTAACAATATAAAAAGGTGTTTTTCCAAGGAGACAAAAGAAGTTTGGGTCCAAATGTTCGGGTTGTAACATCAAAACCTTTTAAATGACAACTTTTTAAAGTAGAAATCTTTTAAAGTGGTCACAAGTACACGCATTTTTCCTCTTGTTTTATACTAACATATATGTGAAAAGCATTAAACAAAACCAGTAATCAAGCATGTCTAAATGCATTAACATTTCCTTCCTACAGCATATGGTACCCCCTTGAAGCGCTAAGTGCCAGAGTTCATGAGATACTTTGCATATTGTGCAGGTCGGGTATTTCTTATTCAATTAGTCACTCTTGAAGAATGACATGAAAAAATACTAATTGCACACAACATACTTCTAATTAACACAGTAATCTGTTGATAACAAAGTGTGGTTTTACTGTGCATGTAGCCTAGGTAATGGGTTTGGTTACCACTTCTGTTTATAAGTAAAAATAAAAGTACCTTATTTCTTTAAAAATCTAAGTAATTACATTTGATGTATTTTTCATTATATAGTAACACGTAGGAATCTACAGCCCATGTCTGCACTACTATGGGTATGCCATGCACATCTGTTCACAGGCTTTCTGCCTTAGTACATAAGTTACTGGGGAACTTCCCAGAGTATTTGAAGTCCTGATTGGCCCTCGGTTACGGGCTGGAGAGCTTTTTTCTATAGAATGTAAGAACAGAAGGTAAACCGCATGGAAGATAAAGTCTTGCTCATCCCTTACAGGTTCCAGTTCCAGAGGAATATGTTTGCTTTTTGTTTTATTTTCACATTCATGATGGATTCAGACTAGAATTAATTGAATCTTTAATCCGTATCTGAACTTTCTGTTGCTATATTTCCTGGCACCAAAGAACTTTTAAAAACAAACAAACAAACAAACAGCAAACAAAAACACCCCCCCCCCCAAAAAAAAAAAAACAACAGTGGATGTTTTGCAAGATGCTTCTTTGTTTCTGCAGTCAGAAATTCTGCTAAATACTTGGCCACCAGCGACAGCAGGAGCATCATTTGTCATAAGAGACTCAGAAAGAATATCAACCATAATCTTGCAGCCATTTCCCCCCCTCTGTCCTTCTTCAATAGAAAGTATCTTCCTGAAATCTATTCCAAAAAGCTGGAGCTAACTTCGGAGAGCAGGGGCACTCTTCAGCCACTTGCCAACTATGGTTTTACATGCTGTGGATGTGTGTGAAGTCCTCCCTTCAACAAAGGAAAATGAAATCTCCTCAGACGGGTCTCCTATGGCAGAATATACACCCAACCAATCACTGAGAGTATTACTAGAATGGATAGAAATGCATACTATTGAATTCTGAAATAAAACTGAGTCACCTGCAGCAGTGGGGAGTTAGCAAATTTCTAACACAAGAGTAATGTTAGAGATTACGTGCTGCATTAAAAAGAAATAAAGACCTAGCCTGAACTGAATTTTTAACCACACAATTTAAATCTTAGCCAAATGAGTTCATTCTTCATGAAGCCATGGGAAAAGAATTAAATAAAAGCAGTTTTGAAAATATACAATTTAGGTGCAAGTAGTTAACTGTGGTACACTGTTTCTTAAAAAATACCAAGAAAAAATATGAAGAAACTACAGAAGTTGAGGAGCATAAATATGGCTAAAGTAAAACAACAGATGCCAATCAATATTTTTGATAATTCCTCTACTCCACACAGCTTTACAGTGACATATCCTGACTCCTTCGTACTTAATAAAAGGTATTAGCTTAAATTACTAATTCTTTGACAGAAGTAAACCTAAACATGAGAACAGACTAATAATTAACACAGACATTTGAATATTTAGATGCTGAGATTAATGACACTTACTGACAGCTAGTATGAAAACAAATTTTTTCAAATAAGTATTAATAAAATTATTCTGCTATATTAATAAACTCATTCAAATACCTTTGGTATACACTGAACAGAAGCATTTCAGTAGGCGTGCCACTCTAACACATTGAAGGTAATGGTACTCTTAATTTTTGTAGTTCAGCGGTAAGACATACCCTCATGGTGTCATCAGCAACACCATCTACACTGCATGCACATAGAAATATTACTAACTCAGAAAAGTGCATCTATTTTGCTGCTTTTTACAAAGGACATCACTGAAACAAACATAAAAGCCCCTTAGCAATATAAAACTTACAAATACATAACTCAGAATTCAGTTACGGCATAAAATAGCAGTCCGAAAGATCCTCTTGGAACCTTTCTTCTCATTCCCTCATCTGAAATTCCTAGTAAATTTAAAAAAAAAAAAAAAAAAAAAAAAAAAAAAAAAAAAAAAAAAAAAAAAAAAGTAGATCCTACACAAGCAGATTCCAGAAAAGCTTCTAGCTAACCACTGAAAAGAAGAAAGTTGTAATTTTTCCTTTGGTCATGTAAGGCAAAGAAATGTTTCATCTTTCTTCTCCCCACCATTTTATTCTTCTTTTGTTTTCCTAGTGTTTTGGGCAACAGATACAACTTCAATAGGTAGAAGATTTGAATATTGGTAAAATGGAAAAGAAAAAATGAAAAGGAAGTTAATGGATCGAGGTAAATAACAAACCAAACCAAAACCCCAAACAAACAACAAAAAAATAGAGTTTCAGAAAAACATGTTTCTCCAAGCAATATTTTAAAAAAATACTGAAAAGAGTCTATCTGAAAAGAAAAAGAATCACTTCGACCTGATTTTCAATAGTGAACTTAAGAGTAATTTTGATTTCTGTATGTTTGACTTTTTTGGCCAAGGTAGGCAGGGAGAAGATGGGGTGCCTATGAAAATTAGCCAAACTTATTTTTTAACCTTGAAGTAATCAAAAGCAGCTTGAGTAGGCAGTTTCTATTAACCACTAAATATGAAGCACATCAGTTTTGTATTGGGTATTTTTTCTGTATTTAGCCAGTGAGGTCATGATGACAACAGAAAGATGAGATGGGCAAGAAAGAATTCTTTTTGAAATCTGTCATTTGTAGTAAATGCAAAGACTTTTCTAAGCTACCAAACTTCCTGGAAGCTAAAAAATGCCTTTTAATTTTTAAGATTACCAGCATATGTAAAAATAAAAGCACACTTAACTCTAGAGAAACTAACATCAGTTACTGCTGCTATTATTAATACAGTAATAGAATTGATATGAGTCTTTTCCCAGGAATCATTCTTCTGAAGTTCACTATTCCTCACAAATACACCCTAAGTTGTTAGAAGTTTTGTTTTCATTCTTTGGCTTTTCTTTTTGCTTCTTTTAATTGAGGATAATCTATGTGGAAAACTACAATGACCAAATATTTAAAGGAACCATTTGCAAAGAAAGCATCCCATCATCTAGGAAAAAAAAATGCAATGCTTTCAAGACTTTTCTTTTTTTCCTTCTCATTCCACATCTTTTTCTTCACTCTCCACCCTTTCTCTATGAAAGTAACACTTTGCATAAAGCATAGAGAAAAGACTATTTTTTACCTTAGTATTTAAAGAGCATGGTAATACAGCCCATTTAACCAGTCCCTCGAGGTTGTAGATCTTTCAAATTGCCAAGTTTTTTGTGCAAAAAATCTGGCATCTGAAGGGAATTATTCCATCACCCTTCCTGCTCACATCTCCCTGCCTGAAATGTTCATGCTCCATTTCAGCAACTCTTCTCATGCCATCTTCAGTAAACCGATGTTAGAGGAGTTCACAAATTCACTCATCAGAAGTCATGCACTTTGGGAACTCAGCCAGTGCCTAGCATAAAAGCACTAAACCAGCTGCACTGATCATGGAGGAGACTGTTCCTGCACTCCCTGCATCTTGTCAGAGCACATCCGTGGGCCATTTCAAGCAGAGAATAAAACACAGCTTTCTATGCCTGCTGTGTAAACTACAACATGCTTATGCAAAGTGAAGTAACAAAAATAAATCAGAAGCAAAGGAACAGGAGAGCGTCATTCAAAAGCAAGGGGAAGGTAGCAATTACTCTTGCTGCAGCTTCTCCCTCAGCCACATCTTACCTTGCACTCCATACTCAGATGGGAGAAAGGCTTAGTTTTCCCCTGTTCAAAATAAAACCTTGCAGCAGTCAGTCAACCATCCAGATAAGCACAGATGTTTATTTTACAATTGTAGTTGAAGAGATTTGGAGAGATGCGGAGAGGGCAACATACTTGAGAGCTGTAAAGCATCTAATTCTCCATACTACCTTGGAGTATCTTGTTTCACCCTCTTTTAGCTGTTGAGTCACTTGTCTAATTTAAATGACAAGCTAGATGGCCAGCACATGTGCACACCCCAGGTGGGGTGTGCCTCACTCCCACAGGTGAAAAGTGTGATCTTCAGGTACTGAAATTGCCAAGGAAGTGACAAGATCAAGAGATCCTATCTATCTGGAAGTCAAATACTGTATCTGAGTCTTTTCTTGTCACCAAAAAGCTTTGACCTGAATTGCTGCTTCCAGTCCTCTTCATTTAGGGTCTGAAGGGAGATCAGGATTAATCCCTGACAGCCCTTGAAGTTCTCTGTCCTTCAGGATCTGCTTCACAGGCACCAAATTGCTTTGGAGGCTCCATCAGCTAGCAAAAGAGACTCCAGGGACTGTCCTTACTGACTCCAGCCTTGTACTGCTGGCTGTACAGAGACCAGCCAGTGTTTGTACAACTGTCCTAATTGCACTCCCCAGCCCTTGTTAAAGTTAGGCCCTCCTTAAACTTTACCCATCAATTGTCCTGCAGAGCCTGCAACAGGGAAACAAAGAGGTAGCTGACTCTTGAGACTACGCCAAAGAGACAGTGCATTATAGTCTGTGATCCTCTTGCTAAGCGGGCAATATGGATATCATCATCATTTGGTTATATTTATTTCTTTTGGGAAGCATTTGTTTAGTCAAAATTATATAGGTTTTAAGAGTGTGTGCTCAATGAGAAAGAAGGGCGTTGTACCACACTTGCCAAAATGCAATTCCCTTTCTCTAATCTATTTGGAAAATATTTAACTTCATTTCAACATGCAATTAGATTAGGTTCTTATTGGACTATAAAAATCTTCAGAATAATCATCCATCTAAAACCATTCCACAGCCTGAATTACTGGTATTTTCTATTTTTATATAATGTATTTGGTAAGAACCCAAAAAGCTTTTAATTTTTTTATGTGGCTGCCAAATCATAATACAGCAGGTCAGAGAATGCCTGAATCAAAATATAATCCATGATATATAGGCTTTTTTTTTTTGTTCTTTCCTCTTGCAGGCCTGGGTAATGGATGGGCACAAGCAGTTTCACATGCTGTTCTGCATCACAGGATTTAGTCAGAACTTGCTCACTGAAATAATTAGGTTTTTTCCATACTCATTGATTAACGAAGGAAGGAAAGGTAAAATATCTAAACTAGACTAGACAAAAGAAGGAAGATCTTCTGTACCTTGCAGGAGGGAAAAAAAAAAAAAACACAACAAAACAAACCCAAAACCAAACCACTATATTCTAAAGAGTTTAATATTACTACAGGCTTATAAGCTACATCAACCTATCTACGCATGCACTCAATGTCTCTTTAAAATGTAATAAGTGGCATTACTATAAGCTGCTCAGTGCTGATGTGTGTAACTGAAGGAGACAGGAGAGTATAAAACCATGTTTTTGTATTGCTGGTTTGTAGAAGTCATTATGCAGCAACCCAATTCTTCATATGTGCTTAAAAAACTGCTCTTTTCACCTCTGCATTCTTAACCTCCAGATGTTGCTGAAGTAATTTTCAAAGACTCTTGCTTTTTACAGCTGTGCTTTTCATTCAGCAAAATATGAGAAACTCAGGACACAAGGCACCCAGTGGCTATCCTGGCATAAAGATCATCCTCTGCCCAGTAAAATGAGCCAGCATTCAAATACCAATATTTATACAATCAATTTTGGTTTGGTGCTACAGAATATAATGTTTTAATTTTTGTTTACATCTGAAATATGAGCAACTGAAAAAAAAATAGGCTTTCAGAAAGGACTTCTACAAAAGCAGACTGATGACACTAATTTTCAGACCTGGCAGTGCTTTCAGCTTGCTACATAAGAAAGCATAGCAATTTAAAAGCAACCACCCAAAATTGTTATCTGACAATTTTTAGCTTTGCAAAATAAGTCGACTCATAAAATAAATTACACCAAAATTACACAAATCACCACTGAAATGGGTACAAACTGTCAGTCGTCTTGGCCACAGGAGCAGAGTGATCAAGAATATTAGTAACACACCCTCTGAGCTGCCATGTCAGCATTAGAAATTCTCCCATTAGGCATACAGCTCAAAAAATAAACAGAGACAATTTAAAACATCGTGTTTTGCAGCTGTTTTGGACTTCAGTCATCATGCATCAATAATACATCTGAACACATACATTTATAATTTCCAGTTAACTTTCAGGTCAGATCCTGAGTCTATTTTAGGAATATCAATCCTGTATTCAAAAGGATAATTATGCTTCATGCAGATACACTCAAGATAGAAACACTTCCCAGACAGGCACAGCTTTGGTCCCATGGTGCAAGGATGAGTGGTATAGTAAAACCACCTGCAAGCAGTATATGCCCATATTTCACATTCCCCTTCAGTGCTCTAGAAGCAAAGACCAAGAGAAGAAAACTCTTCCCAACTCCCCAGGTTACCCATGGAGAAACATGTATCTGCTCCGCGCATATGCATCACACCCTTCCAATCCAGGTGCATAAACTGCACATGCAGAGTTTATGCAACCACCACATCCCTGCACATTTTGGCTTCTTGATACATCGCTCAAATGCTCCTTTAGCCCCTCTGGTAACTCCATACCTGTAACATTAACCACATAAATGGTAACAGCATATGATTTTACAACAAACAGCACTAACAGAAGGCTCAGGGGACACTTTATGAGAGTCTTACAATACCTAAAGAGGCCTACAAGAAATGTGGAGAGGGACCTTTTACAAGGGCATATAGTGACAGAACAAGGAGGAATGTCTTTAAGCTGACAGCGGGGAGATTTAGGTTAGATATTAGGAAGAAGTTCTTTACTGTGAGCATGGTGAGGCACTGGAATAGGTTGTCCAGAGAAATTGTGGCTGCCCCATCCCTGCAAGTGTTCAAGGCCAGGCTGGATGCGGCTTTGAGCAACCTGGTCTAGTGGAAGGTGTCCCTGCCCACGGCAGGGGGGTTGAACTGGTGATCTTTAAGGTCCTTCCAACTCAAACCATGCTATGATTCTATTATCGTCAACCAAGCTAAGTAATTCCATAATATTCAAAAAAGATGCAACTACAGTTTAGGCATACCCTAAAACGAGTATTTCAGATACTTCTCACTCCTCAGCTATTAAAAATGGCTTCAGAAATTGCCAAGCAATGTAACTGCCTAGTTAATAAAAACTAGATTATTATTGAGGGGATTTAATATCAGATTTGCATAAACAGTAATGAAAGCTACAGCAGTAAATAGGCTCCATGCAACGTGATGAGATTAAACAAGTCTGATGAACTGATAACAAGCTCTACAGTTTGTTTAATCTTCTAAAGAAATCCTGAAAATCTTTTTATTACGCTCACATTGTACTGGTATATACCAAATCATTTCATGTGCACAAAGGTTGGATTTTGTAAAGATATGAGCAGGAGTTAGAAAGAAAAATAAGCAGGGCACTAAAAATGTGATTATAAGCATGCAAGCACATAAGCAGAGCACACTCTGTACAGACAAAAAGATAGCGATACATTTACTTTCGGACTACCTCCTTAGTCTCCCAAAAATAAAGTATATAAAAATAACGCTATTGACCATCATTCAATGGAACCGAAATGCTCTCTTCGCAGCAAATTGTGAGGCTAAGCAGCAGCACAGCAAATTCAGTCAAGCTCGGAATTACATGTGTTTTCACCAGATTCCTTGAATCCTGGCAGTACTTACCAAATGCAACACTCTTTCAGTACTTTAAACCTTTATCTAATCTATGGTGACAGAAAAGATGAGCTCAGAGCACACGGGCAGCACTTGCAGGTTTCCAAACTACCGGTGCTAAAACTACCCATGTGTCCAACAGGGACTGTAATCTTTTCAAATTTTAGCTCAGGTGCAAAATTACTGAGCTACTTCATTTCAGTTAAAATGATAACAGTGACTAGAGATCCACATGCAAAGTTTAGCTTCCTAAGGCCAAAAATACACTCCTACAGGGGGTGCATATTGATACTGACAGAGTAAGCATCCATTTATACATAATCTTAGAGCGTTTTAAAAGATCCAGAGTGAAAAAGCTCTTTTTCCAGTCACCTGCGAAATCTGCTGAAAAAAGACTGGTTTCCTACAGCTTTTTGCATTGTACCTGAAACCAAACTGTCTCTAGATACCCCGTGTCTCTAAGACTTCATAGAAACAAAGAAACGCTAGTTGGGACAAATTTCTGCCCGATCTGCCGCCCAAGTGGGAACTGCTGCTAACAGCAGATCAATTCAGCCACATCTCTGTTCAAATGAGTTTAAAAATCCTCTGAGGATGGAGACTAAAACCAGTTCTGTGGGTAACATCTTCCAGTTCTGCTCTGCCCCTACAGATGGAAACCCCCAAAAGGACTCAAAAAACTGAACAGAGTATTCCAGGCAGTCTCACAAACACTTAGCAGAGGGGATGAAAACTTTCCTTGAAGTGCTTCTTGCTTCTACTGTAACCCCGTTGCCTGATTTGCCTTATTTGCAATGAGAGCATTTTTACAGCTCATACTCAATTCAACCTAACACATGGGGTTAATACGCACCAGGTACTGAACTTTGTATTTCTCTAAAGTCAACTCCAAGTGGCTTTCGCTGCCCCAGTCCTCAGAGGTTTCTGAGCTCTCTCTAGGTTGAAGTTCTATCATCCAGCATGTCTATCAATGTTAATTTGGCATCCCTGCAAATTTGCACAGACTGCATCTTGCTCCATGACCGAGGTTATTGATGAAAACCCTAACTGTGTCAGCCTCAGTATTATCCCCTAAAGCACCCTGCTTGTTAAGGACCATCAGCTGGATGTGGAGCATCACTAACCTTTCAGCAGCTTATTTTCAACCCATCTAAAATTCCATTTGCCTAGGCCATACTTCTTCAGCTTCCAAATGAAACCTCTATGGGAAACAGTGAAAAAAGCCCTACTGAATTCAATGCATTTGCTGCTCTCCCTCACCCCTATAGCAAGTAATTTAATCCAAGGCAGCAATAACACGAGTCAAGTACAATTTGCCCTTGCTAAATCCAGCCTGTTTCTGTCTTCTTGTTCTTTGCGTGTTTGGAAATAAAACATACTCCATGATCTTTCTAGGCCAAGAGGGGAAGCTGAGTGGCCTATAGTTGCCCAGATGCTCCTTCTTGCCCTTCTTAGAGATGGTTAAAACATCAGCCTCTTCTCCATTACCAGGGACCTCCCCCAACAGCACATTTTTTCTCTAGTGGTCTCACATCTGCCAGCTTTTTCAGCACCCTCAGCAGCTCCCATCCAGTCCCACTAACCTGAATACATCCAACTTCTCCAATTGGCCCCTCACCTACCGCTCTCCGGCTCTTGGCTGTGCCTTTCTCAAAAAAATGCTGGCATAAACAGAGGCAGACGAACTGTCTTTTCCCTGAGGCAAATAAAGCATTCAGTGTTTCAGTTTCTCTGTGCCTTCATATTCTAGCTTGACTCTCCTATTCATTGATGAATTTAGAGCTTTCCTTAACTTCTCCTTGCTATCAATCTGCTTTAAGAATCCCTTAAAGAATCTTGTTGCTTTAGCTAGTTTTCACTCTACCTGGTCTTTTTTTTCCTTCTTCCATGATTTAATTCCTATGTGACCAGCCATGCTTTTGTATTCCTGCTCCATTATCTCTCCTTGGTTTTGTATGCTCCACGTTTTGCATGCTGCCTTTCTCAGCTGCAGTTCCCAAAGTAGTTCCTTGCTTAGTCAAGTGAGTCTTCTTTAAAACTCCCCAGTCTTCCTGCACAGTAGAATTAGCTTCTTCCCAGAGCTCACAATAAGTTTTCATTAAAATCAAACCTTACGTGGGAGGACTGAGGAGTCTGCCACTCAGGCACCCGTCCTTCTCACCTCTACCCCCAGAGCCCTACAGTCATCTTCAATCTGCTGAAGGCTTTTCCTGGCTGTTTCACTGCTGTCTGCATAGATGAGCTGCCAAGGAAGTAGTCAGAAAGCCAGATAAGCTGCAGCAGCCTCTCTGCAACACCATGGATCCAGGCTCCAGGCAAGCAGCAGCTCTTGCTGGGTGACCAATCTGGCTGGCAAGCAGGATGCTCTGTCCGGCAGAGGGTGAAGTCACAAACCACTAATACGTGTCATGGCATCCCCATAAGATGGGTCTGAATTTGGTGACCAGCCTAGATTCCCCCTGCCAGCAGCAGTCATCCACAGTCCTCTGACGATGAAGGCCAGGCAAACAGCCACAATCATAGACAGAGCCTTCTGTGTGTACATCTGCCAACCTCCCCCTACCTAGCCCAACACTTAAAAACTGGTAGGGGACACCTATCAAGGTTAATTTGACCCGATAGCTGGGGGAGAGAGCAAGCACTGCATCCTGGGGTTAATCCAGCCCTGCATGGACACCAGCTGGCCAGCCACATGGAAGCTGCCTGGGGCCACAAGCAAGTGCCTCTGCCCCTCTGCTATCCCAGTGGGTCAAAGACAAGTGACAGTGAAAAGAGCACAGGTCCTCTCGGCTGAAGGCTGTGGTAGACTATTTTAGAACCACTGAGATCACCACCCATCTGGCCAGCTTGAAACACATTCGACAATGAGTTAAAATGTGTGACAGGCACAGGAACAAGCAGCAAAGTTATGTAAGCTTTTTTTTCTCCTCTGGAAACCAGGCTAAGTCGTCACCACTGTACATGCATACATTCTCCAGACCAGAAATCTAGTTTTGCTAAATCCCAGTTCAACTGTTAGCATGTATTTATTTCACTCAGTGAACATGAATACCATAGAATTATAGAACAGCTAGGGTTTGAAAGGACCTCTTAAGATCATCCAGTTCGAACCCCCCTGCCATGCGTAGGGACACCTTCCACTAGGCCAGGTTGCTCAAAGCCCCATTCAGCCTGGACTTGAACACTGCCAGCGATGGGGCATTCAGAAATTCCTTGGGCAACCTGTTCCAGTGTGTCATCACTCTCACAGTAAAAAAGGTCTTCCTTGAATCTAACCTAAATCTCCCCCGCTGAAGTTTAAACCCATTACCCCTTGTCTTATCACTACAGTCCCTAACAAAGAGTCCCTCTCCAGCACCCTTGTGGACCCCCTTCAGATGCTGGAAGGCTGCTATGAGGTCTCCACACAGTATTTTCTTCTTAAGGCTGAACAGCCCCAATTTTCTCAGCCTGTCTTCATAAGGGAGGTGCTCCAATCCCTGATCATCCTGATTTTCTTCTCCATTCCTTCCTCTTCTAAACCCTGCTTGGCACTATTGAGACCGTATAGTCAGAACATGCCCTTTTTATTTCTATACAATGTAGGAAAGATACAGGATATCTCTGCATTATATTATTTTTTCTAACCCCCTTCTTCCAACACACTGCTGCAAAAAAACCAGAATTTGTTTTACGCCTAAATATAGAGGATGGAGCTAGCGTTAAAAATTCAAGTATTCCTGATGGACAGTTTTATCTATTAGTTCCATCAAGAGATAATCTAAATGGCCAAACAGCATTAAAACTTATTGCAGATTTGCTACCATAAAGTTGAAAATGAAGCCTTACAGAATGTAGCATATTTTTACCACATTAGAAATAATACAAAAATTAATCTAATAATACCCACTACCACACCTAAATGGTTCAACAGCCCCTTTATTTGGGAAATTAACATCTTCCACATTCTTCAAAGTACATTTAATCCAAATATAACTTACAGTAAAATGAAGAACGAAAATGAAATATAGAAAAGCTTGAGCCAAATCTACTGATTGGTATTTTAGCTGTAACATAAAAGAAAACAAATCTAATGTAGACCTTCCTGGGATCTAGGCAACTGATGCAATGCAAGCAAATTATATTGATTTTTTTTCCACCTCAACAGCTATGATTTAGATAATTAAAAGAAAACACCAAACAGCATTAAGAAAAACAGAAAGGAAAGCTTGCAGGTTCAAATCAGGTTGCTCCATGCAGTCCTTTTCATAAATAAAATTAAAAAAAAACCTAATTACTTTTTCCTTCAGTACTCATTATCACATGTGTAATGCTTGCTGAAGTCCTAGCTAACAGCTGAAGGTTCAGGGTCACAATTTCTGACACGTTGGGTATTGCTAGCCAATGACTGAGACTTAGTTTAAACAGATGCCACAAATCTAACTAGTTTCAACCAGGCACTCTTAAAAGTCACCACAAAAAGCTTTTGTGTTGCTGAAGCTAGAAAATAATCTTACAAGGAATGGAAGGTAATACTGCAACATTACTTAATGCACTATAAGGTGAGGTGGAGAACACAAACCAGCTGTCATTGTCTAAGAAGCTGGACCTAAAACATGTTTTCCCAGACAAGCCTAATTGTCAAATTGCAGCTCACCACTCAGTTTTGGAAGAGGTCAGATTGCCTGCCCTAAGCAATGGTAACTAGCTAGATGCAAAGGGAAACTCCAAGTCCAGTATCAGTTTATCCAAAGCCATAACAATACTTGAGATGTAAGCATTAAACTTTATCATCTAGACTGCAGGAAGGCAGGCATTTTAAGAAGAAAAGGGTAAAATGATGCTACCCTCAATAGAAACTATTTTAAAATAATGAAATAAATTCTTGCTATCTTCTCTAAAAAGGGAATTGACTTTTATAAATTAATAGGTAGAAAATCACTAAACAACCAGGGTTTATCACTAAACTTTCCCCCATGCTCTAAAGAAGAAAGCCTTCAATAGAAACAATTTTTGCAGGTGAACCAAAGCAAATCAGGCTGCGCTTTTTCCAACTCAATTTTAGCACCGGATCTCTGATACAAATTTGCATTTGTAGATCACAAACCAACCTATGCAAACCATACAACTTCACATGAGAAATGTCATCCCTTTATTCTGCAAGTATACATTCCTCTTTGGAAGTCAAGATGCTCATGACTGCTTGGTGTGAGATGGGGCCTATGGAAATATTTCTTTGAAATACAACATAAACTAAGGAATATTGTAGTGATTAAGCAGAAGCTCAGTCCTTCTGCATCAAGAAAAGAGTCCTTTTATCTTTCTGGGAGTATTCCTGTAAAGGTGTAGTTTGGAGAAAAGCAGGCAGCACTATCAGTCTCAATGATTGCATACTTAGGTCTGTAATGTCACAACACACCAACAGAAAACACTGCAAATCATAAATAAATAAATATATCTTGGCTCTTAAAATATGCTTTAAAGTTGCACTGCTGGCACTACTAAACTCACACTGGCTGCCATCTAGATTATTTTAGCATCACACTAAGAATGGGCGATCCAAATTCTTCTACTTCCGCATCTGCCTCGTTCAGTGTTCACCAGTAACAGAAATGCTACCACAATCTGTTCCTGTCGATGGTCTAAGGACTTCACTCGTTGGCATTTCAGATTTCTGCATAACGGGAAGTACTTCTGTCAGCATGAAAGAATATCTAAATAATATCTATACTTTCCACAGGTGAGTGCTGTCTTTGTATGCATGCTGGAGATGGGCTTACAGGAAGAGCCCCCTCTCAAAAAAAGAGGTGGAAGTAATGTATTTTAAGCATCACCACTCTAATTTCAGTAAGCATTGTATTCTGTTCTACTGAAGATCATGGTAAAATGAATCTTACAACTTGGAAATGGTAATTATGATTCTTAAAAGACTGCCTTTTGTCACAGGGTCTTCAGAAGCTTTTAAGAAGAGATGTCAAGCAGGCAGGAAGACTGGGTTTTGCCAGACAATAGAAATGTTAGTTAAATCAATCTTGTAGGAAAAGGAAGTATCTGCCTCTTTGCTATGTAAATATCACTGTGTTCAAATATCACTGTTCCCTGGAATAAGAATAAAGGTTTTCTAGAAGAAAGGTAAAAAAAGATTCTAAGAGTTGGATTTGTAAGACTTGCATATTTTTCCAAATCTCTCATTTTTATACTGTTACATTTGTTTCTGATTTTTGAGATTGCTTTTATAACTTTAATTTCGATAGCATAAATTTTCTTTTATAATTAATTATTGTCTACTAATAAAGATGAAAAGTCTTCAGAAAAGTCTCTGGGTTTATATATTCCTCTTCAAGTGCAACACCATGGTCATGCTAGTCTCCAAGAGTTCAAGTGGCTTTCCTTCACTAGGCTGCAAAGCTTCAGAAATGAAGGAGCAAGCCTGGTAAAATCTATCTGCAAGCATTGGCCAGCACTTCTAGCAAACAGCAAGAGAAGGTGAAGACACAGATACAGCTCTTCTGAACAGCAGAAGTCCAGTAAGATACTATAGGATGAGGACATCCAGCTTTAAATAATCAAACAACAAGGGACAAACAGCCTTTCAACACTTCTAGGACCATCTTCATTTTGCCCAGTACAGTAGTTTAGATTTTAACCTTCTGAAATAAGGAGGGTTTTAATTCCTCTGTGCTGTTTGCTAAAATACAGGTTAGAGTGAGGAGAAAAAAAAATCATGCTTATCTAGACTGTTTAATTTGTTATTCCTCCCAAATTTCTTCATGCTCTGTAGATGTCTTCCCATTTCCTAGACCTTCCTGCTTTAGGATTCTTCTCCTCACACTTCATTCTGTGTCAACTTTTGGTGCCACTCCAACCCCCAGAGCCACAACAAAAACAGCAAACCCTGAGCTCCCTCCCTCGCACACACACAAACCCAGTCTTTCAAGAAGATCCTATTGCTTGTCCATCCCAGCTATTCTTCTCTTCTGTCAAGTGTCCAGCAGTGTCTCCAACACCTAGTTTGTATTCTTGTCTCACCACAGGCAGTCAGGATGGCACAGAAAGACACCATCTCAGCAGAAGAAAGGAGCACACAAAGAAACTCAAAGGCTTCACAGAGAAGCAACTAACTGCATCTCTCACTCCTCCTCGAGAGCCTCCCACTTGCACCCAAAACCAAATGCTCTGCTGACCCTCTTCCCCATCTAAGGAGGCTTCTTTTACAACAGAAACACAACACTGCCCACAAATGTGTGGAGAACAAACATCATGTGGGCTTACATGTGTCTCTAGTAAGCTCTTCCTAGGCTGATGAGAGCAATATATCAAAAGCAACTTTGAGTCATGCTTTTTGGGTCAGAACATCAAAATGTTTGTTTGGCACAACCGGGCTACAATGTACCGCTTGCAGTCCCTGCAAAAACAAGGCACAGGTGTGCTCACTGCTGCTCCATACTGCAACAGTTCGGGGGCAGAGCCATAGTAGCCAAGACGGTTGTTGATCTGAAGCCATGACAGGCCTGGTTTCAATGCAGCAAGAGGCCCTTCATGTTAAACAAACAAACAAAACAAAACAAAAAAAAAAAAAAAAAAAAAAAAAAAAGCCCAAAACCCGAAGACAACAACAAAAAAGAAAAAAAAAAAAAAAACACACACCCCAAAAAACCACACCCCCAAAAAAAACCAAATCCGCAAAACTCTTAAAGTTTCCAAAACAACGAAACATGAACAAGCTTCTCCTTAAAGAGAAAAAAGCTCATTAGTAAACTGCGGCATACAGTCAAAATGTAAGCCAGCATTTGCTGTGTTTAAGTACAAGAAACACTTAATTAGCAGCTATTCTCACAGTCTGAAGCCGAAGAATTGTTATTGTGAAATGACTTCACTGTCAGTGGTTTCCAACTAAACCAACGCAGAACTACAACAGACTTCAGACTAAGTATATCTGACTGCAGTCTCAGTGTATGCACTCAGAAAGGTGGTGCAATCTAGACTTAACACATCAACATCTCTGAGACACTCAAAGCATAACATGTACGATCTCAATCTTAATGCAGTGTGAAGCAAAGGTGCAAACAGAAATGTAGCTGTGGACTTAAACATTAAGACATTCATTCATATGCAAAGATTAATTACGCCACATGATGTGTACAAGCCATACATCCATAGAACTGAAAGCTTATGAGGATTGAAATTTCATCAGATATTTGTTTTTGAACTGGATTTATGACATGAGATAAATGACCAAGCATGCAAATCACTTCAGCCACCTGGCAGGAAGGGAAATTTGCTGCAGGGAACAAACAAGTAATAAATAAATAGGGAATATGTTGCCAGGGTCTGAGAGGAAGGGCTACAAGAAAACGGACTCTTTTCCCTCCAGCAGAGGTCACAGCAGTCAATAGGAATTATTAGCATCATTCTTGCAATGTGATAACAAGCCAAGCTGCCAAATAATAGCTACACGTCAACAGTATTTCAAACACTAGCTTTAGCAGTAATACAGAAGACAATTTCTTTTCTTTTGAAGAAAAGGACACTGATTTTGAGCAAGAAACTAAAGTAGTCAATTCTTCTCTCATTACATGTTTTTTCCTTTAAAACTTGGTGCACATTTTCTCAAAAAATCTCTGGCAGCCCTGGTACCTGATGCAGTGCTTCTCACTATAGTGAAAATCTGTCACCACATAATGTAAGTCACCAGTGTTACACAATAGCCTCCTAGAAACTGTAACCCTCTTTTTTTTCTTCTGGTCAAATGAAATTATCTACTCTGACAAATTCATTGATAGAAACTCAGAGAAATTAAACATGGAGTAAAGGAATATCTTAAAGTTTAACATCCATTAATTCCTTTTCTCACTGATCAAATGCCTGAGCTCAAGCTCATGGCTCCTGAAGACACCCCTGGTTCCTACTTTCACTTCCACCCACAGAACAACCCACAGACAAAAATAAGGCACATTTTTATTTTTGTTTCTTCATACAACAAAGGCTTAACCTGACGGATTATATCCTTATGATCAGTTTAGAAATTAGTGGTAAGTGCAAAAACTGATCCTTGAACAAATGCTGTGCATGCAAAATGCGTGCAAGGAGAAATCTCCGTGTCTGGTTTTCTCAGATGACACCTTTATTCAAGCTACAGAACCATTATGATATAGCATGGAAACCACGGGTATCCAGATATGTCTTGCTCAAGTTGTCCATGTGTTTTTGGCAAAGAAAAAACTAACCACACAAAATCCACCAGGTACATGGGATTATACCAAACCTGTTTTTCTCCTTCTGCCTGAGGAACAATTCACACACCCAAATGTGGAACACATTCTAAATGTCTGCCAGCTTCATCTAGGTAATACTACAGCGCATAACTCCCAAATAAATGGGTGTGCACAGTGGCTCTCTCTAAGTATATAGTGTTCCTTTCACATCCATTGTTTCAAAGTATTTAGTTGTAGCATCAAGGTTTTTCAGGAGGCAAATTTAGGATATACACTTCGGAAGGAATTGAGAAGCAACAACATGTAGTCACTTGCAGTGGCAATACTAGACTGTAAATCTGACACTGGGAGGCATATGATGAGGAAGAAAAAGGACATCAGAAATGCTGAAATATTACTCGTATGAAGGCCATGGAAAATTAACAGCTCCTTGGACTGGAATGAAGAGAATAAATTCCTCTATCTATTTTCCTCACACATACACCTTGTAGTGACAGAGATGTAATGTTTTTCAATAGTGTCAAATTTCCATTTTACTTCTTTCATTGTTTGTTTCCTCCTTTTTTGCTTTCTACAGAGAAAGGACCATTTAGGTCTATCAGTGTATTTGGATCTGCAGCCTATAATACTTATTTGTTCCAAGCATTCATATGATCAGCTAGTTACTGCTTTCCAGATTTTGAATTTTTGATGAGAAATCATTAAACAGATTACCTCGCCTCTCCTTGCTACTGGAGGCACCACTTCCACCCACAACTGCCTCTGTTGCAAAACAATATAGCTGTTTGCATCAAAGACCATCTCCAGCAATTTTTTTGTCCAGAAGACATTCAGTAACATATCCATTCAAGTTGCACCCTGCACATTTACCTCACCTCTGAACACCTCCCGAGTCAGGCTACCAGCTGGCAGAGGATTGTGAGCAGAGTGGGAATTAAAAGGACAAGCCAGATGTCAGAGGGAACAACTGCTTTGTGACAGCACCGCCGTGGTAGGAAGAGACGTCTCACAGAAATCTTGTCTTAAATTTCAGCAACACATGGTCATGAGCCCCAGGCATGCCACATGATGCAGGGAATGAAAACTCTAGTTATGCTGAAAGAACAAGAGGTACCGGGCTCTCCGCAGTGTGACACTACACTTACCTTTTCCTGTTAACAGGATTTGGGATTTTATTTTTTTTTTTCTTTCCTATTTTCCTGTTTCAGGTCTGGATGCTCACAATTTTAGCAGTGCATGAAGCACATCCCAGCAAGCAGTATCCTCCCCACAGTCCCCCAGCAGGAGCCAGGCATCACACCCCTTCTGACACACCCTGCTCTTCATGTCCCTGGGGACCAGGAGGCAACGCTTCTCGTCCCCCTTGCCTTCTGCCAAACCTGCAAGTCCCCTTAATGGCAGCACCCACCAAATCCCTGTCAAACTACTTCAAGGAGGTTGAAATCTGACTTTTGGCAGGGAGGTTCAGTGCCTGAGCAGCTGATCCCATCTCTGGGCAGAAAGCAGGCAACTGGATAAAAGCCATTTGTGTCTCTGATTCTGATCTACCATCAGACAGACTATACTGCCGGGAACACAGCAATTTCAAGAATGTGCTAGATGATCTGTAACTGAAGACAAAGCCATACATTCAAAATAAAAACTAAATTAAATAAAAAGATAACACAAGTGTCTCCAGAAAATGTTTCATAAGACCCAAGTTATCACATAAGAACAGACTGCAGAGATGTTACATCCTTAAGAAATCCAACATGATTCTGAAGGGCTTCTTTAACATGGTTGTTTTGGTATCTCTTTGAAACTGAACACCAAATCGATTTGGACAAAAATATTACCTAATTATGCTTCCTGCCAATGACTGCAACTGCACAGGAAATACGAACACAGCTGAGTGTGAAATGACCCAACGTCAGAACAAAAACTCTAGAAAATTATTTGTCTGCAGTAAGAGGAGCACAAAGATAAGATGCCCTTCATTTACTGAAGAAGCAACCAATGATCACAAGTAATGTGAAGTAGTACTAAAAGTTGTGTGAAAAGAGAGGAAACCAAAGTCATGCTGCACCCTTTATCCAGCCAAGCAAACGTAACTCCGCCACTCACAATACAATTTTTCTTAGCAAACATCCATCTATACCAGCTAACACTCACCTCAGCCATGGTGCCTTTCCAGGAGCCTCAAATGCAGAGATGCCCTTTGTGCAATCCTACTTCCAACACACCTCACAACCGCCACTATTCCCCTTTTCCTTCCCTTGTGCAGTTTAAAAAGATGAGGAATTTCAAACTCTTTAGAGCTGATCTTTTTTTTTTAATAACCCAGGTTTTCAATGCTTTTGAACATGCTCTTTCAGACACATTTGTAGCATGGAGAAGGATGTTACAGACAAAATAGCCAGTCTCAGGAGAAGTAGTAAATTTTTTATTCCATTTTTTCCCACTTGATCTCATATCTGTACATCTTCCCTGCACTATTTCTTCCTTCTTCTGAAACCCAAGCAAACCCAGACATAGCAGACAGCTCTCAATGTCTCTTAGAAATCTTAAATGCTTCTTACATATTTCACTTGAACACTGACCTCAGGGAGCCTGTGGGAGGTATTCAGAAAAGGTACCTTTGGTTTAGTGATGCTTATCTCCTTTAGCTTGATCTATGGCTGACAAAGAAAGAGGCTCTTCCAAGGAGTGGGATGCAGCAGCTATTATCTGCCTTGGGCAGTGAACTCCTTTTCCGAAGAGCCGTTTTCCCTCACTTAACTATGGGATGTGGAGGGAGAAGAGTCTCTGGAGGGCTTTCTGTGCATTAGCATCACTGAAGACCCTTCCTGCCTAACTGCTGCAGCTGACTTCTCACTTAAATATCCAGGCACACTCTCCTACACCTCCCTACCTAAATCCATCCTCAGCTCCTGCTCTCTAAATCTATCATATTAACAACTGTGAGAGGTGCCTCTAAATATATTTAGTTTACCTAAGTGATACTTACTCATCAGTGTCAAGTGAAAGTCTGCTATAAATAGATAGCTGGCTACTAACAGAAAGAAAAGGCAGCTTTGGAGACATGTAAACATAAAATAAATTAAGAGAAGTTTGTGACTGTCAGTGAGCATCTTAAATGGAGAATCTATGCTGAAGCTTGGAAGCTCGTGTTAGCAAGATGCCAATACCCCAGTGTACTATAGTGTGCTTTTTAAGTTATGTAATGCACTTACTAGCCCGTAAGAGGAGTATGCCTAAATTTACTATCAAAAGTCTGTTTTGTCTCTAAAGTCATTAACACCCACTCCCATACTGCAGAGTTTCGCTAAAGAAATCCGGGTTCTCTGTACATGCCACCAAGTCTTGGATATAAGTCCCTGGACAAAGTGGCTGCATTTCCACCGTATTTGTACCCTGAAGGAAAACATATTTTCAAGCTGGATCTGAGAGGCAGACCAAGAGTCATGGGTTAGTGCCAGAAAGAAGCATATTAAAGGACTGCAAAGCTAAAAATAAAAGCCCTTTGGCTAAGACAGAGCTAATGAATTGCTGCAAGTAATACAAATGAGAAAGAACAGTTAGCTGCTGATCTACATGAAGCACCACAAGGATTCTGTGATTCTGTGACTGGTGGCAGTAAGAACAATAGTACACAGTTTAAAAAAGAAGCTCTGTTGGACCTGATGTTCTGAAGTTTCTTCATTTAGTTGTATGATACATTTTGAAAAGGGTGACACACTGCAATTATAAATGGGCAGACCTGTATCATCCTACTTTTGACACTGCCTTCCTTGCACAGCACTCTGAACAAAGCTACTACCCGTGGTGTAAAGGCGAGATTTCACTTCTGAAAACAGCGACTGTGGAACTTTACTGAACTCTGCTCTTTGAGAGAGAAAATGAATAACTTATTTTAATCTTTTTTTCTGAAATCCCCTAAGAGATCTGGAGATCCTCCTTCTGTCATCCTCCTCCAGTGATAACCTTCCATGAGAACTTCTCTCTAGACTGAGTTAGCCATCTGAGTAAAAACAGCTTACACCACTTCTTTTAGCAATAAATTTCACTTTCCAACTCATGGTAGCAACGTCTGTGCCTTTGCGTTCCATAATACAAGAAATAACAAACTTCTAAGCAAAGAAATTCTTTAAAACATCCCAACCATTCTCAAAGGGTTGAGTGTTCAAAAGTGATGCCTATGCATGAGCCACACTTCCACCCAGCTTCCACTTTTTCAATAGCAAAATGAAAAAAAGGTTCATCCAGTTCCTTTATTCTAGTAGAACCAATAAACAATTTACAGAAGTTGGCTTTAATTTAATTTAAATTTAATAAGAGAAGGAAGACAAAGAACATCAATATCTATCTAGGAATAAGTTTTGAAAATTTTACATGTGATACCAAAATATACCAAAGGCAATTAATGACACTGATAAAGAGTTTAAACCAGGAAGGATATAAAGGAAATTGCTGATCTTTAAGCAGCAAAGGGAATACCAAAGTCTGGTTGTTATTCCACTGCCAGTGTCAAGCACAATGCAGCCCATCACTACTCCTATCCCTTATCCCTTTAGATTATTACAATTCAAGCAACGTAGTATGTGACAGCAGTGAAGCTCTGGAGAAAAGAGAGCCTGAACCCAGGATGTTGGCAAAGGAGGTATTTAAACCAGCTTTGTGCAAGACAACACCTTAGCTGCCTTTGTTAAACCAGCATAACATTTTATGTACTTAACTCACATAACCTAGCAGATTAACTAAAATAATAAACTTTGTTCATGAAAGAAAAATTAAGATTAAGAGTAAATATTGCAAGGTAATGACCCAAGCCTCATGTCTGAAGAGCCCAGTTGCAGCTGTAAGTCAACACACCTTCCATACCAAGACATAATTTCACTTGCACAAGAAGGAGTAAGGTTAGTGTTTGCTACAGCAAATAAAGCAGGGCAGCACCAGTCAATCACAGGAGTAATAAAAGCATAAATGCTGGGATTTTAGCCCTCACCAAGGCTGAACATTCACATTTCCAGGGGCAAAGTACACACACCTATAAGGGTACCAAAGAACACAGACAGGCTTCCTGCGTCACATGGCTCGTCTGCCTGAAGCCATCTAATGAGCTCTAAACTAGTTTTAACACAGAAGGAATGTCATTCAGGGAGGACACTGCTATTGCTGCTCTCAAGAAATAGAGTAATATTCAAGACTGCTGTATCTTCCAGTTAGGATTCTTCCAAGCACTTACTGAAATAACAGTACAAAGTTTAAAACAAATAAATACAATAATAAATATAAATAAATAAATAAATAAATAGCATGCCACCATGTAACTTTTTCTGAAATCACAGAATTCCCAGGAACAAACCACAGCTATTTATTTCATTACCTAAACTGCTGCCAGCCTGGGCCCACCTTGCTTCCTGATGTCAGTGGCCCCAGTCTTATCCTAATTACCCAAGGGGCTGTCAGTCAGCAAGGCAACACACTGTAAGAAAGGTCTGAGTTTAGTTTCTATATTAAACGAAAGCGTACATGCATGCATACATACACATGATGGTCTACAATTTCTACTTCATATTTACAAGCAAGGACTGTAAAGCCCTGAAAAGCACATGCAAAGCACAAAAAATATGGCTCCTAAAACAAAGCAAAAAAGATGAGGAAAGAATGCTTTTGCTTCCCAGCTTCTTACTTGGCTTTTGATAGAACTTCATTCACCAAAAGAAATATGAATAAACAAATAAATAAAAGTTTCTCATCTACTTATCAGAGGCAGGCGGCAGCTCCTCTTTTAATTGAAAGCTCAAAGCATAAGAAGAGAATAATCAGAACACTTTTCAGAAAACAAGAAAGCTCAGTACTGGAAAATGCTCAGGTTTTAATTTCCAATTTAATTTAAGAAACTGTATACTGTAGAAGACAACTGTTCCTTCCAAACCAGAGATATGCTGCTCTCCTGCACTCAAATTCTTGTCACATATTCTCATGCTCTGCACTTAGAAAATGTAACAGGCATGAGTCCAAAGTGAAACTGGTTCAGAGTTAAAAATTGATGCAGTTTCAGTTATGGATAAATTCAAGGATACACTATTAAAATTATTATTCAAATTAAAGTTCTCATGGAAATTGTTGTGGAATTTTTATTTGGCTGCCCCATTCAGTAACATTTTAGAATATTTGCTCTTAAATAATAACAAACAGCAATAATTCCATTAAAGATTAAAACCAAACCAGAATAAACAGTGAGACCAAGCTGAAAGTTTCTAGAATCAGCTTTAAGATCTTCATTTCTATTTTTTCAACATTTCAAACAAGCTCACTAGTCAAACTCTTGTTCAGCTATCTACGTTTTCTGCAAGTTTTTCTTTTCAATTTTCATGTTTCAGTACAAAATACTTAAGAATAGAAACAAAAAGTTTCCAGAAAAAAGTTACAACCAGCATAAATATCATTAGTGTCCTAAGTTTTTAACCAAAAATAAAAGAAGAAAAAACCCACAATGTAATGAAAAGGTGTGCTCCTACTCACAGGTATAGCTACAGATGAGCTGGCTTGACTCCCACATTTTCTCAAACAATTATTTCTTGATGGCACTGCTGAAATGGGACCCCTGGAACATTCCAGCTGCTGACAGGGGTATTGTGTTCTTTTCTAAAGAGACATTCATGTGCATGGATGGACAAGAACAAGCCATGTCAGACTCTGTACACTGAAAAATGATCTAGATAAAAAAGCTGGAAGCCCATTTTTGCTGTGTTTCATGCTAGCCTTATTTTCACATCACAGACAGATCCTGCTCTTCTTCAGAAGATACAACAGCACATAGAAAAATGTTCTCTTCTTGTCCTCACTCCCACCAAACCCTACCCAACCAAAAACATCTTTTGCTCATGTTTTTCAATATGACTTATATATATCACCATTATATTACATTATATCACCTCATATATATCATCATTATTAACTGCTCGGAGCTAACAAAAAGATGCCTCAGCAAATACTGCTGTTTTCACTACTGGGAAAGTCTTCTTCCCTCACACTCTGCAGAGTTTATCAAAAATTCACACTGCCACCAGCAAATACTTGATAAAATACAACTAAATATATATGTCACAGGAATTGACCTTCAGCCCTACACTGCTGCTGCTGCAAAGGAGCCTACATCCTTACAATACCAGGCAGCTTCTTTTGCATGTCTCTTAGTGAAGCCTCTGGAGGCTAATTATCTTGCCTATATGTTTGCCGACACAGCTTTTAGAAGTCTACACAATGCATCAGGTTCACAGAAGGAAAACCGTAGTTGCCAGTGGTCATTACCTACAACAAGAGATGCCTGTACAAGCTTAATACGACAATGCAGAGTCTTTACCCCCTTGTAAAATTCATGCTCCTCAAGTTGGGAGCTAGGATGCCACTCTGCCTAGCCTGGAAACATCACTCTGAAGTGGGTTAAGAATTGAGGGCCTGGGCTGATAGATCTGCTATTTTTTTTCCCCAGCACTCTGTTAAATAAACTATATTCCAGTTTGCAAAATTACTGTGCTCAATCTTGATAAAGAAATGTTCTGTCTTCTAGTTTTGTTATGGTTCAGCACTTTGGCTCAGAGCAGAAATGAAATACAAGCACAGAGATGTAAGCAAATGCACTTTAGCTCTGCCAGACACTTATGAGGTACAGCCCATCAATATAAAAATCCCCAAACTTGGCTCTAGAAAAGACTTTTGTTCACAGATTAAGTATTTAAAATTTAAGAGGGCCAAAAAAGATTCCAAAAGTCCCACCAACAAGACACATGTGGGTGTGTGTTTGTATACATGTACTGTCTCACATGACATCCTTCTCTCTAAGTTGGAGAGACATCAATTTGATAGGTGGACCACTCGGTGGATAAAGAACTGGCTGGATGGCCACACACAAAGAGTAGTGCTCAGTGGCTCAATGTCCAGCTGGAGACCAGTAACGAGTGGTGTCCCCCAGGGATCGGTGTTGGGACCGGTCTTGTTCAACATCTTTGTCAGTGACATGGACAGTGGGATTGAGTGTGCAAGTTTGCCGATGACACCAAGCTGTGTGGTTCGGTTGATACGTTGGAGGGAAGGAATGCCATCCAGAGGGACCTTGACACGCTTGTGAGGTGGGCTGATGCCAACCTAATGAAGTTTAACCATGCTAAATGCAAAGTCCTACACCTGGGTCGGAGCAATGCCAGGCACAGCTACAGGTTGGGCGGGGAGAAGATTCAGAGCAGCCCTGCGGAGAAGGACTTGGGGGTGTGAGTTGATGAAAAAATGAACATGAGCCGGCAGTGTGCGCTTGCAGCCCAGAAAGCCAGCCGTATCCTGGGCTGCATCAAAAGGAGTGTGACCAGCAGGTCGACGGAGGTGCTCCTGCCCCTTTACTCTGCTCTCGTGAGACCTCACTTGGAGTATTGTGTGCAGTTCTGGTGTCCTCAACATAAAAAGGACATGGAACTGTTAGAACAAGTGCAGAGGAGGGCCACAAGGATGATCAGGGGACTGGAGCACCTCCCATATGAAGATAGGCTGAGAAAATTGGGGCTGTTCAGCCTGCAGAAGAGAAGGCTGCGTGGAGACCTCATAGCAGCCTTCCAATACCTGAAGGGGGCCTATTGGGATGCTGGGGAGGGACTCTTCATTAGGGACTGTGGTGAGAGGACAAGGGGTAATGGGTTTAAACTTAAACAGGGGAAGTTTAGATTGGATATGAGGAAGAAATTCTTTACTGCAAGGGTGGTGAGGCACTGGAATGGGTTGCCCAGGGAGGTTGTGAATGCTTCATCCCTGGCGGCGTTCAAGGTGGGGTTGGACATAGCCTTGGATGGCATGGTTTAGTGGGAGGTGTCCCTGCCCACGGCAGGGGGGTTGGAACTCGATGATCTTGAGGTCCTTTCCAACCCTAACTATTCTATGATTCTATATATATACAGATACATATATAAATACATAAAAGTGATCCCTTGATACTAATTCCTTTCTGAAGAGGCTGATTTTTTTTTTCACCGAGTACCCTCATGGAAAGATAGAACATTTTTTTCTCCATCAGAAGTGGAAATACACCAGAAGACAGACAAAACACAACCCATGCACAATATACAACTTTCAGCCACAAATGTTATTGGCTTCATCTGGTTATACCACCAGCCTTTGGAGAGAAACTTTTCTTTCAATTCATTGCCTTGTTTCTTATTTTACACTTGCTATCTCTGTCATCTCTCAGCAATAATACATTAAGAAGTCCCTCCACTCCTTTTCCTTGAATCCATTATCCTCATCATCTGTAATTTAATCCGACATGAAATCCTTGGAAAAGCAGAGCAGAGCAAAACGGCTTGCTGTTGTTTTTACAGCAAAGCCATCACCATGGCTTTAGTCCATCCTTCAAAGGAGGCAGTAAGCCACAATCTCACCATATATAGTGGGTGCCCAGATGAAAGAAAAGCTTATGACAAGGGCAATTCAGAAATCAGTTGGACGTCCATGACTTTTGATGAATTACTAACAGTTGTGCAGACTTGCTCGATTAATTGGTTTAAAAAGATTTTTAGCAAAAAGAAAATGTCTTGAAGCTCTCCTGAATTTAACTTTGCAGAACAGTGATTTCTTTGGTATAATAGCTACCTATTTAAACAGGCATGGAGACAAGACTAAGAAAAGTCAGTTTCTACTTCATCATTTTCATATATTGCTGATCACCCTTTCCTCATAGGTTTGCAGTCCAGAACGTTGATATATGTGCTTCACAAGGCCCAAGAGAGTATCAATAATGGTAGACACACTGGTATGGTGCCACTTTAATTCAAAATAGATTTATGTTCAACATTTGTTTTCTAAGCTCAGCACTCAGTATTAATTTCGTAGTTACCAAGAAAGAATAAAAGAACCCACCACTATGTCCTTTTCTATACCCTTTTTTTCTTCTTCTTTCTATAATCATTAAAACAGGAGCAAGATGAGATTTCTTAGAGGAAAACTTCCGCCTACCACTAACAACCTATGAAACTGTGGAAAGAGACTGCACCTGGAAACAGTATAGGAAAAAGCTCTGAAAAATATGTGAGAAGGCAGATAACTAAGATACATTAAATTTTCACTCCTTAACCTCGTATTATGATTTTTAAATGCAGCTAATCTAGAGCACATATGCAAAATACTTTTCAAAATCTGAAACATCCTCACCCTACAACAATACCTTGCGGCTTTGTTTTCCAAAGCCCTTTCATACTAACTCAATGCTCCCTCACATTACCTCCTCATTGCCTGTACCTTTATGAAATTTGACATACCGGCTCTAATGGTAACAACCCACTGAATTCAAAGAGATGCTCTAACAACTACCCATAAGTAGAAGTATTACAGTTCAGATCACTGTAAACCCAGGGGATTGAAATAAGTGATATCAGATTATTTTATTGATGCTACACCATGGCTGGACCCTCCCCTTCTCCCACCTCAGTGGAAGTGTCAGCTGCTCCCATGAACTATAATGATCTCCAAATTGCCCCAGCCAGAAAGGGGTTCTCTGCTTCTGGCCAGCTGTTGAGTTCTTGGGTTTTGAAGCAGAAGGGCTACCCACCATTGCTGTCCTGCATTCATGTGGAATCCAAGGTTGCACAGTGCTCTCACAGGATTCTCACATCATCACTTGTTCACCACTACTGAGGCGGCTGAACTGTAGTAAGTGTTTGAAGTTTTGATATTTAATTAACAGCACATACATTCTAAAAACTACTCTTGTAAATCTTTCTAAAACCACAGATGTGTATTAATTATTGTGCTCCTAAGATTATATTCACTCGCATGACTGTATTATGCCAAAATGGAAATATTTCTGAAATTCACATTTATGATTTTGAAGAAAAATATCTCTTTGCTTGTTAAAAATACGTTTTTGCATTAGCTCACTTCTGTAAACACAGCATATATATTTTTATAGCTTAAATATCATCACCTGGCTAATTTCTGTATGCAAATCTTCATTCAAAAGCACAATAGTATTTATGACACCAGCTTACATTAAGTACTGTACAGGCTGCTACTATAAATCCCTGAGTTTCAATGGGTCTGAACAGCAACTTCTTGAATGCAGAGTTCCCACAGAACTTTCTTCCAGAGGGCTCTTGTACATCATTTCCGGCATTTCAGGCAGTTAAGCCGGGACTCCTGCAATCCTTTCTACTGCACAGACCTAACTGTATGGTTTAGCAGCATTTATACACATTTAAGTGCAGCCAACACCAAACTTATCATGCCGCAAACTTTTCAAGCTTTTAATGAAAAGTTTCAATTCAAGTTACAATTCTTGGATTGTTCAATATCTTTCCCTTTCATGTGTTTGGGGATTTTGCTTCATTTGTTTGAAACAGGAAAGCTACGGTGCCAGAGGATCAAAAATTATAACAGAAAAAAACCGAACAAAACCAAAACCAAACACCAACCAAAGAAACCCCTACTTTGCAACACATTTATGGGCTTGAACAAGCTCCTCTTTTCACAGGGTGAGCATTTTATGTTAAACGGCTTCACTGGAACTGAGAAATCAAGCTTGTTCCAAGATATGACACCATAAACAGCCACAAACTTTTCATTAAATGCTGTCTCTCTTGCAATAAACATTGCTTTCTCTTGCTTTCCTTTTCCTGTAAGTATTTGACAACAGGTGCTAAAATTATTACAAATTTCTTCTCAGTTTAGCACTGAATATGGCATCTCTTTTTTTTTCCTTTTTCAGAGATACTCCAGCCAGCTCCTGAAATTTGTGTAACAGTTTCATCAAGTAATTGAGAACTGGAGAATCCTACAGGCTGCAGCTAAGAGGGTGAACAAGCGTAGTAAGTTTATCCAATCTTCTTTAGAAACTACAATAAAATAAATCTGTAGTTTCTAAAGAAGTAGTTTCTCTACAGATTTTTAAAAGTGTATTCACAAACGCACACAAGGAAAACACTAATTTATTTATGACCTTTCAATTAACTTTATGCTTTCTTCTCCAAGCCCAAAGCTAATCCTAAATTTGGAACTGACATTTACATTTGCTGCATCTTAAATGTTGAGGGGGAAAAGCCTAACAAAAAAACTGATAAAAAACTTTTCAAAGACCAAGAAAAATTTGATTCAAGGACTTTGTTGTGCTATCGCTACTTTGCACAGCACCTATAGCCTTATCCCTTTGATATTTATAAAGAATGGATTTCAGCTTTGAACTGTTTTCACTGGAAAGTAACTTTTCAATTTACTAGAAACTCCGTGCAAAAAAGTCGAGCTATAATTGCCCTTCAATTTCATTCACAGCATTTTCCAACAGCTGCAGCATCCTGTTCAATGAAGTTTGGCTGATGCATATTGTATACACTCAACAAGTAGTTTAGTATCCATTCAAAGACCTTGTTCCTTCTCCACAGATTAATAGTAACATTCTAAATCTAAAGGAAGTTAAAATCCAAGATTGTCTTTTAGGATCTGAAAGGAAGACTCATCAGACACCAAGGCTCTTTCACAGAAACAGCTGTCCCCAGACATGAAGCTACCTCGCTACTTCTCTTTCCCTAAAAAACTCTCAAGAGAGAATGTTCCCATGAGAACAGCTGGGCAAAAAGGCAGCTCATGGCCATCTCTGAGCTGACTGACCAGCCACCAGTCAGGGCTGATCTGGAGTTTGCTTCTTCCCAGAGCACAAGCCCAGTGTTGAGCCTTTCCACTCTATGCAGCTGTGAGGTGGGTGGCAAAATGACCAAAACCTTCCCAAATTACTACAGCTTGAACTGACAAAACAACTTCAAGTCCCACATCTATTATCTCAATTCAGAATATTTTCCTTCTTGAATTAAGTTCTAATTAGGAAAAAGAAGTGTATGTTAAGAATATTCTGTAAATGACCACTTCCTATTACTTTTATAGACACACCTGTATTTTCCCTGAATTAAAGCTCCTGGAAACCTCTGACTTGCTAGCTACCCTCAACATCCCAGTAAGAGAGATTATTTTCCCCTGTAAAATGAGTAAGCAGCCAACTGAATTTAGTATAAAAGCACTCTTGTCCTCAGACTCTGTCTCTGCATTCAGCGGGCAACCACCAGAAGCAGTCATAGTACTTGCATTTACAATGTAAGCATACAAACACCAACGTATAAACTTGCTGTGAAAGCACAATACTATAAATGGACAATTTAGTGGGCATCGGCAGCAAAGTTACACTTTCCAGAAAATAATGATGAATCCTTCCCAGAAAATAATGATGAATCCTCCCCAAAACAATGTTAACCCGGGTTTTATTTCCATCTCCTTCATTACCAGTTTAGGTCTTCTCTGGAGCAGCTCAGACATATATCTTCTATAAATGCCTAACTCTTCTATTGCCATTAAAAGGTTGAGTTAGGCTTGTTTAGCCTGTTGAAGAGAAGTTTCAGCGAAGACCTTACAGCAGCCTTATAGTACCTAAAGAAGGCCTACAAGAAATCTGGAGATGTACTTTTTTCAAGGGCATGTAGTGACAGGGTAAGTGGGAATGGCCTTAAGCTGAAAGAGGGGAGATTCAGATTAGACATTAGGAAAAGAATCTTCATTATGAGGGTGGCAAGACACTGGCACAGGCTGCCCAGAAGAGCTGTGGATGCCCTGTCCCTGGCAGTGTTCAAGACCAGGCTGGACAGAGCCGTGAGCAACATGGTCTAGTAGAAGGTGTCCTTGCCCATGGCAAGGGGGTTGGAACTGGATGATCTTTAAGGTCCCTTCCAATCCAAACCATTCTCTGATTCAGTGATTCACCCTGCAGCTACACAGGATAACCACTCAGCCTCTTTGACATTTCTCTACCAAGGACTGAGAGGCTGTACTCACTCACAGGTGGCATGTACGTAATGAAATACCTGGAGATACTCTTTATGCTCTTTGAGAAAGTTGAGTACTGAAAATGTTGCTTGATATAAGCTGGCTGACAGCTGTCCTAGAATGCAGATGACTTTCAACAGCAAAAGACAAGACATGCAAAGCTGCTAACTGGTTAGTTTTGTATTATTTCAGAATTAGAGACCTCAGAGCTTCTTGGAAGAATAGGCTAATTAAACACTATTGAAAGCACCCATTTACATGCAGGAAAATGGGTTGTCATCACCTTCATCTTTCTTTATAGGCAGTCGGAAGAAAGGAATAACCTAATTTATTGAAACTCGGTGTTAATATTTGATTGCTAAATACTGTTCTAAAGTTAATTTGAATTTTAAACTCCATTCTCTATTTAGATTCTGGACAAGAAGCTAAGGCAGTTTTGCAAACCAAAAAGAAAACTTTTGCCTGTGCAAAGCCAAGAACACCCATTTTAGAAAAGGAGCGGAACTTCAGCACTGACATGATAAATAACGTATTGCTCAGAAGTAAACACAAGCATTAATCATCAGATTTCAGAAGAGCAAGAAGCTGTCTTTTGGTATTGAAAGTTAATTAATGATTAAGATAATATTAGGATTCTACCCCTATTTTTTAAAGAAGAGTAGAGAATGTGTAGATACAAAAAAAAATAAATAAAAAAATAAAAACCCCACACAATAAAACCCCAACAACACCAAAACACACACACAATACCAAACCACCACACATCCCCCCCAAACAGACATGAATTTAACAGTATGAAACAGCTTTAAACTGAAAGAAGTTTGATTTAGATTAGACATTAGGAAAAAAATGTTCACTATGAGGGCGTTGAGGCACTGGCACAGGTTGCCCAGAGAAGCTGGGGCTGCCCTATTGCTGGCAGTGTTCAAGGCCAGTCTGGATGGGGCTTTGATACCACCTCCCCTGGTCTAGTGGGAGGTGTCCCTGCAAGTGGCAGGAGGCTGGAAATGGATGATCTCTAACGTCCCTTTCAACACAAACCTGTCTGTGATTCTATGAAATTGAGTGGAATAAAAACTCCTTGTGCGTATGGCACAGGAAAAGGGTTGTCCAGCCGTAAGAAAGATGAGTGTCTTTCAGCCTTTCAACCAGTACTGAAAGTGCTGCAAAGTCTCAATTTGCTTTGCTTCTGCCCTGCTGTCCCAAACACTGGCACGTTACACAGCTGCCTGACCTTCCCCACTGCGCCAAGCAACAAATACAGTCAAATCCAGAGCACCTGACAATTATAGGGGCAACAAAACAATCCCTTGGACCATAATAACTTGGTGGGGTTTGTGTTGTGCCTTTTCCTATAGCATCCTCTTTCATTGGAAATGCTGCTGCAACAGATGTGGTAGTGAAGAGTGGTCGAACAAGTGTTTGTGGGACTGAAGAAGCTACGTACTGCTCATATAATACTTTCATGCAAACATATAGTCAAACCATGCCTTCTTGAAACTTATCTAACAGATAACCGAGAAACTCACAGAAAGCATTTCTCTAGCTATGAAGCATATTTTACAGTTACGATTCCACACACTGGAATTTCCAGTGTCACATACAGTACCAGTGCAAGCTCTTTTCCCTATTAAAAAAAAGAGAGAATCCCAAACCAAAACTACATTCAGTACTGAAAAGCTATATAGGCTTTATGAGTTTATTTACCAATGCATAGTGTACTATCAGTAATGACAGGACTACTTGGTTCCTGCCATTCACATGACACCCGTAATGCAATCAAACTGCCCAAGGAAGCACATACAGAACATGGCACTGCTTTACAGCACCTCTACAGTAATTTATCCAAACAGACCCAGTCAACCCTGAGATCAGCTGCATGTGAGTTCATGTTATTCCTGTAGGAATCTCTGATACAGAAAGGTCATCTAAGAACATCTAAGCCATCTGAAGACAGCATCACTTACACAACTACTATAGATATACATACTTTGCATAGATAACTCAAAACCAGATTTAGAGACCCTGTGTGTAGCATATATTTATATAAATAAATGAAATACACAGACACACGTTTTTATGTAATTCACTCTTATTTTGAACATTTTCTTGGAGTGACAGCTCCCTTGAGCATACATTGCAGACTACTTTCACTAGACAAGGAAGACCTCACATCGAGAGACACTGCAGCAGTTGTCTTGCAAGACACTTTATCCTATCTTTGGGAAAGACAGGGAAAAATAAATAAGGAAACAATAAGAATAATAAATCATCATTGAAGCCCTGGAAAGGGTGCCTTTAAAATAAAATATAAAAAAAAATAAAAGCAGAGAGCAAGCATGCATGCAGAGGAAGAGAAGAAAAAGACTTCAGGAGCATTTGTAACACAAGATTTCCCTTTAATGTTTAAGAAATGATTAAACAGATGTCCTGCTGAAATAGCAAAGGTATTTATTTCTGCTGTCCACCAGTGCATACAGGTGGTGATCATGTTGTGTCTACTGCAGGGTGACAGAGTTAAACAGGCAAACAACTTAGAATAACATTCTTATAAATCTCTTCACTGTGAGAGCAATGCAAGATTAAATCTAGTGTGCAGGTGTAGCCTTACCTTTCTTTTTTTCCCCCCTATAATTAACTACCAGTGCTTTTAAAATATGCCCAAGACACTGCAAGATGATGCTGTGCTTCACCCAGAAGAGTGACTGTGTCTCTCCTCCAAGAAGCCACTCCATGCATAAAGGAGAAAATTAGAATGTTTGGGTTCAGCGAGCTCTACGCTTTTTTTCGAAACAGCAAAAGAACCCAAAACCAAACAGAAACAAAACATTCATATTGAAGACCATCTTTAATTATTTTTAATAAACGTTCTGATTAGCAAATGCTGTAGCTAGTGAAGTTTCTAATTTACTGTAGCTCTAAGCAAAGTTAAAGCTGCAGCACTGTCAGAGAGATAAAGGCAAAGGATACAGAGAAGGCACATTCTACCCTTTTATCTCATAGCAAAATACAATCTATCTTCAGACATAAAACCAACAATACTAAGTCTTTTATGAAGATCTAAACTTTACTGTAACAACATCCTGACCTGTGCTATGCAGCCATCCGAAATCTTGCCAATGATGCTTTGAACATCAACTCCAACACACACGGTCAGCAAATAAATATCCAATAAGCAGCGATTTAAACAGCAGGCAGCTTAACCTTTCTCCTGTCTTTAAAAAATGCCAGACTGTTCAGTGTTTGCTGAAGGCTCTTCTTCTACCAACATTCAATTTGAATAAGCTGGTGCGAATGCGCTGTTCATCCTCTCATGAGAGCAGGATGCATTTATGTGAAACATGAGGAGAATGCCTAACGCTGAAACATACTCTCTGCATCCTCAATGAGATTTTATTACAGGGCTCTTTTTCTTCTCACTGGCGTGTGTCAGCACTCCTGCAACCATACTACTTCTTTTATGGCCAGATACTACCTGTACACTTGCATTTACATTTGGTATACACACACTCACTATATATCACACATGCATTATAACCCAGTTGAGGCTATTTAAAAAATAATCCACTCTGCTACTTGAAGTACTCATATGTGATACTGATATAAAAAATATTCTGCTAATATTGCATACAGCTAACCTTCTGGCTATTAACAGCTAGATTTAAAAACTATTTTAGCTTCCAAAAGTATTAAGGGTTTGGATTTTCAAATATGCCCAAAGGTAAGTCCATTTTAAAAGACTACCATCCTCAGAGGAATACCTGGTAATTTAATTAAAAATACAAACAAGTTCTTCATTAAAACCAGTTATTTTGTCTATTGTATCAGAGCTCCACATGACAAAAATGAATGATTTCTTAACTTCTCAGCAAAAATCTATGGGTTAAAATCCCTTAAAAAAACAAACAAACAAAAAAAAAAAAAACCACAAGAAACAAAAAGCAAACTACAAAACTATAACCAACTTCCTGCAGCCTGCAACCCTTTGAAAGATCATTACTAGTGAAACTGTAATTTTTGGTTGAAGAAACATGACTTATAAAAAGAATGTCTTTTACTGAGATCTTTCAGGATCTTGGGCTGTGACAACTAGATTTCACCAGCTTTGATAAATAATAAAAGAGCCTGGCAAACATTCAGTTTTTCTAGTCCCCCACCTACTTGGTTCTACAGTTCCTACTGATACATTATTTATGTTTGAGGAGCGTTCTCCATGCAGTACTCTCATTCTACACTGGTAGGAAAGAAGACTTTGTTGCAGAGATCTTCCATTCCATGACAGCAAAGAAGGAAAAAGTTCCTCTTTTAAAAACACTGTTTCCTAGTCATAATAAATATATATTTTAAAAAGTTATGGGACAGAGATGCTGCCATTCTAAATGAAAATCTCTTAGCGCTTTTGTCAAACACAGTATTTCTATCTATGGGAATAACTTTCATTATCATCTTTATTAATAAAAGTTCAGTAAGATAAAGACCTAAAAATGTAGTTAATCTTTACGGCTTCTGTATCTTCCCTGCTTTTTTCTTTATTAATTTCTCTTTATTTGTTTCACTATATACCTAATATTCACTCCTCTCAACACTGTTTCTCCTATCACAATGTCCATACTAAAACACCATCTCGGTATCACCACTTACACTGCAGAATTGCCCCCAGGAATTATCTGGAGTGTCTGACTAGTTGTTTTGGAGGGGTGGGTATACACCACGCATCCCCACAGACAGTTCTGGATCAATCTCCCTGATAACGCAGCACTCCAGAGAAGGGATGCCCCCAACCACATGAAGCACAGCAGGAGTTTCAGAAAGGCCTCACGCTGCTGGAAACAAGATTTTCTTAATAGATGCAACAAAACAGGGCATGTTGTGTTAAGGAGTATCATGGAGTTATCAGGGACTTTAAGGGCTGATATGCCAAACTGGCAGCATTCCCAATGTGACAAAATTATTCTGCTTAAATTCTTGGTGATTCTTAAAGTTTATCAAGCAAGAATGTTGGTAATTTAGAAAGAGTCGGAACACACACAGCTCCAACCAACTTTGTTTTTGAAAACATTCAGCAGGGGACTAAGGTATATTATAAAGAAAATGTTACGGATTTTTTTCCAGAATCTTTCTATTCCACTTGCTATTGTTGATGCCATTCCATTATCTACTTATCTTTTTAGTGGAAAAAAGAAAACATCATAATAATGGCAATCCATCTTTTCTGGAAAAACAGACAAGGAACCTCACTGCTTTCTGTATAATCCTTAGTGGAATCTGCAATAAGAGCATCTCCAAAAGAAGACAAAGAGACAGCAATTGTATTATAGAAAACCTGCAAATTTAAGGACATAATTTTGGAAAATATGAAAAAGTAAATCTCACCAGAGAATTATATTAATTATAAATTATAAACATAAATAGAATATTTTCAAATTGAAAGACAGAGTAATAGACTTTCAGCTATTCCTGCATGAACCAAGATTTAATTTTTCTACCTTCTCAACCTGAGGTATTTATGCAACACATGTTGACGTTGCCAAAGGCTCGTACGGTTAATTAGTTACACCTAAGATAGTCATGTGCGTAAGTGTTTCTGAATCAGACCTCAAACAAAGAATTAAGACATCTTCTTCCTGTACAGGCAGAGCTCCTGATTCCGTGTGTGCGGTACCTCCAGACTGTTTTAGGGAAATGCCAATCTGGAGGGGAAACAAAGCATCAAGGCCTTTCTAGGTAGGAGACCAATTTTCAGATTTTTCCTCATTGGATCTTCAATCACCTATTAGTGATTTTCAGTATCAGTGAGTTCCTCATTGGCTCCTATTCAAAACAGACTGCTGCAAGTTAATTATTTCCTCTTCAAATATGGGGGGTGGGGGGGCTTTTCGATATGAAAGTTAAATGAAAGCTTAAGGTACCAATTTATCAGACACCCCTCCCCCCAAATCAACAGGCGGAAAAATCAAACAAAAAAACACCAATAAACCAATAAACCAAAGGGGGGGGGGGGGGGGGGGGGAAAGGAAAACAAAGAAAAAACAAAACAAAACAAATTCCCCAGACAATCAAACTATTCCGTTCTTCCTATCTGAAGTAGAAGACAGGTAGACTGAATAATACACATTCAATCTGATGGAAATTAGAAATTAGACTACAGATTGCTATACAACTTAATTAACATTAAGGACATGGAGCCATTGGAGCAAGTCCAGAAAAGGGCCACGAGGATGATCAGGGGGCTTAAGCATCTCCCTTATAAAGACAGGCTGAGATAGTTGGGGCTGTTCAGCCTGGAGAAGAGAAGGCTGCGTGGAGACCTCACAGCAGCCTTCTAGTATCTGAAGGGAGCCTATAGGGATGCTGGGGAGGGACTCTTCATTAGGGACTGTAGTGAGAGGACAAGGGGTAATGGGTTCAAACTTAAATAGGGGAAGTTTAGACTGGATATAAGGAAGAAGTTCTTTACTGTGAGGGTGGTGAGGCACTGGAATGGGTTGTCCAGCGAAGTGGTAAATGCTTCATCCCTGGCAATACTCAAGGCCAGGTCGGACAGAGCCTTGGGCAACATGATCTAGTGTGAGGTATCCCTGCCCATGGGCAGGGAGGTTGGAACTAGATGATTTTAAGGTCCTTTCCAACACTAACCATTCTATATGCTATAGGTAGAAGACATGTAGAAAAGAAAAATCTAAGATATGAAAGAATGTCAACTACCAGGTAGTCCAAATTTGATTTGTTCATTTTTATTCTGAGCTATCCTCTTTCTAGTATATCCCTCACTGAATAATTCCAGGAAAAGTCATAGGCGTTTTGTATTCAGATCAAGACTTTTCTACACTGCCTACCAAGGAAACTTCTCAACTGTTTCACCTTTAGTTATAATGAGCAGAGAGGTGCAATAATGAGGCAGTATTCAGAGACCCACAACTTGAAACACCACCCATGTGTACAATCCAGCAGGTGTTCTATTATGCCAAGCTCCATTTACCCTTCTTGAACCAACTGAGTTAAAACCTGTAAGTCCTCTTTTCTGCTATTAACTCTCAAATAGAAGTAAAACAAGGACTAAACCACTTCAGGACTTTCAGTCTCTGTCATGCTGCTGTTTTCTCTGCAGATGGCCCCCACAGCCATGACCAGTTTCATTCCAGGTTGCATACCATCCTCTGCACCAACAAATAAGTGCGTAAGATTGCATTTTCCTACATGTACCTACCAAGGATTGCACCCAACACAGCAGTAGCTGCATGGTCAAAAGATTATATTGACTGCCTCTAAAGATTATGTTGACTGCCTCTAGTCACCATCCAGTTAACAAGAAAAGAGACTAAACTTCACGAATAAATATACTGGTGGATCATAAGAAACCTCAACAAAATATACAGCTGGTGGGAGAGGGAAAGGGAGGAACCAATCAACCAGTCCTCATGCTGCAGAGGAATACCCCAAACTATCAATTGTACACACAGAAATTTGTTGCTAGAAAATTACTAAACCAGCACTTAACTGAGTGGCTGTCTTACGAAATTTAAACGGAAAGAACTGACACAAAGACTTCTCCAAAGAGGTGACTTTGGAAAGCACTTCTTCAAAAGGCAACAGAAAGTATAACCAAAACCAGCAGAGAAATATAAACTAACCCTTTTCCTAGTCTATGTTAGTCTGTATTAATTCTAATACAGCTGATGGAGGTAATCTCTCTAGGGATATTTAGGTCTGATTCAGTATAGAATGATTGCTCAAAAATGTGAAAAGGAGGCTGAGTGACAGCACAAACCAAACCAAACCAAACCAAAGAATTGCAAGTGGACATTTACAGCTCTGTGGGTCTAAGGGTCAGAAATTTCAAAAGCTAACTTAGTCACCAAAATCCACCGAATTTCAAACAGCACAAAGACATGTTACTCTCTGAAACACCACAGATTTTAACTTTCAAGTGCTTTACCCAGGTAATAAATAGGACTTGTCAGAGAGAATGTTACTGTAGCACTGTATACCTATCCAAATCAAACACTTCTTTGTAAGCATCATAATTCCTCAAGACAATAATGCAATCACTCTATTTCTTCATTTTACTCAAGGTAAGAGCCCAACAGAGGTGAGAAGTTGGGTGCAAGTAGTTACACATCAACTAAAAAGTTGAAGATGCGTCACACATTTCCTATGTTCCTGATTCATAAAGATGACAGCAGTGGAGCTGCATCTCACGTAAGTCAGGATTTTCCACTTTACCGTGAGCACCCACAAACATGGCTCTTCTCTGGCCACTTTTTTTTTTTTAAATGTAACTTTTTTTTTGTAACTCGGGTTTTTCTGGTCTTCATCTTTTCGGAGAAAAACCTAACAGCGTCAGGCTCTGGAGTCTGAGAAATCAAAATAACAGCCATAATATCTACCGAACCAAAAACGTTTATAAAAGTCATATCTGGGAGGGGTAGCGGTGTGAAGCCACTCAAAGAAATTTACACACAGAGACACATTTAGCATCTTGCATCTAATATTAAAGGTTTGTTACCACTCTACACTACAAGCTTTCCTACACATTAATAAGTAACATAGAGTGGGAGAGAGGATTTGCAAGTCCATCATCCTCACCTTGTCAGACCACTGGCCCCCAGCTATCTTTAAAAACGAAGGGCCAGTAAGTAAGACACACTAGGCCTACAGCTTACATAAAGCACTTCAAGTGAAGCATCTGCCAATATGCATCGTAGGAATTTTCTCAGTAGTGGGTTTTGCATGTTTGCACAGCTGTTATAGATGGATGCACTTTATCAGTGCTACTTTTTTTTTTTTCTTAATAAAGTGTGCCGCTACTAAATCACTGCATCCTCCCCCTCCTCCTCTCCTAATCTGGTACTCCGATTTTCACTTACTTGCATTCCTCTTCACCTTTCATTTCCTTCTTTATTTAATGTCTTTATCCACCATTTCTGCTAGTATTTCCAACCTCTACTTTTGCTACGTGATTCCTTCTTTTCCATTTTCCTGCTGTTTATAAGAACCGGAATCAGAGAATATCTCAAGTTGGAAGGGACCCATAAGGATCATCGACTCCAACTCCCTGCTCCTTGAAGGACTACCTAAGACTAAACCATATGACTTTAGAGTGTCATCCTTGAACTATGACAGGTTTGGTGCTGTGACCATTTCTCTAAAATAAGGAATACTTCACAGATTTGTGAGTCATCCTTGCACACAGTCCATGTTAATTATTGCTGTATCATTTCAATTTTAGTATATGTTCTGCCAAACTGAGCACAATTGGATGTCTGTTGGATGTCTCCTGTCCCTTTCCAACAACCCCAAATTAGCAGACCGGCTCAGATGCTGGGGGCTCACCCTGTCAGCTTAATGACCATGCAGAAAGAGAAGCCTCAGAGTTCAATCAATTTGCTGCCACAAAACCAGCATTTGTAAAACCAGGATATCACGGAATTAGGGTGTATAACTATGACTAAAACATTCACTATAGGCTCAGAGTGAAGTCTTTGAAAACCAATGGATTTGTAGCTGAAACACAGTAGCATAGAATTTTTTCTTGTGGAAAACTGCATTTCCTCTTACTAAGGAAGAGCCCAAGGATTTTACCATGACTGCCATGCCACTGTGCACTATGTCAATTCTGAACACACCACCACCAACTTCCTATTAGCAATCCTTCCTCCTATAAATGACACAGAAACATCTCATCTTGTGAATTAAACTGTTCCATCCCTGTTCCAAGCAGGATTACAGCACAGCAGCTCCCCAAAAGGCTTCAGAGGCAGTGGGTTAATGAATGGTTACTGTCCACATAGAGCTTTCGAAGGCGGGTCTCTACCACCTTCAGCACGGTATTAATTTTATTATTCTTGGACACAAAAATATAGGACTGAAAGCTGTTGTGGAACATCACTGACTTTTTTCAAGAACCCATTTCATTGATTAATTGTACTCACAGCTGTGAAGCTCTTTTCAATATTCAGCTTAATTACGTCTTTGCTGATGCTTAAAGACCATCGCTTCTTGAAATGCTTGTCATGGTCAGCCATCTAAATGTGTTTATTTTGCAGAATATGAATAAGTAATAAAACTAATCACAATGGAAGTGTTATGTAGCTTCACAACATTTTTGTTGTCTGACATAATGAGCAAGCTCAGAATAGGCACTTGCCTGTTGTCTTTGTCTCTCAGAGAATTTCTATTCATTTAGTAACTCCAGGCTGGCAGGTTTATCAATCATGGATGGCTAAAACATATCCATCCACCAAACCCACAGACCTTTATTGAGACATATGCAGTTCAAAGTACACCCAAGCACTCCTGCCAAACAGAGTTTGGTTTTAAAGATTAAATTCTGTAGACAAGCTAAACATCTGAAAATTAAAATCAGAAGTGGAGAATACTACAACTGGCCTATAAACAGCAACAGACAAATGAGTGAGAGGCTAATGGCAGACCAACACACAGCTAACTCCACAAAGCATGGAAAACTGTACCTGCTGCTAAGAAACAGTTTTGCATTCATATTTGAAAGTGCCAAAGCCAAGTGTGAACTCATTTTCTTTCCTGATGCTAAAATTGTACTACCTTCTGGTCACAGAGGGACAGAAGACCACTCTCTCAGTGAAGTACTTTCTAATGTTCAGACTACCCCACCCCTGGGCAACCAGGTTTGCTCCCTTCTGAGCACAAAATCTAGCAAAGAATCTCCCCTGTACCTCCTTGAGAAAATAGCCTGTTCTCTGCTTTTTTTGAGCTGAGAGCAGCTTCCTCCACTTAGGATTGTCGTGGGTTCAGCAGTAGCACTCATTTTTTCTCCTTCTTAGTAGCTGGTGCAGTGCTGTGCTTTCGACTTCCGGCCTGGGAACAGAGCTGATAACACTGATGTTTATAGTTACGGCTTAGAATGTTTTGGTCTGACCAAGGACTTTGTGAGTCTCATGCTCTGCCAGGGAGGACGGGAAGCCGGGAGGAAGCAGAAACAGGATACCTGACCCAGACTGACCAAAGAGGTATTCCATACCACAGCATGTCACGTCCAGAATGTAAAAATGGAGGGCAGAGACCCAGAGTGGTGGTGGTGCACTGCTTGGTCGGGCTGGGATTGGTGGCGAGCGATTGTATTCTTTCCTTGCATTTACTTTGTCATTATTATTATTGGTGGCAGCAGTAGTGGTTTGTATTATACCTTAGTTACTAAACTGTTCTTACCTCAACCTGTGGGAATTGCATTCTTTTGATTCTCCTCCCCATCCCCCCCGGGACTGGGGGAAGAAAGAGTGGGGAGTGAGTGAGCAAGAAAACTTCATGGTTGAGAGGCTTAAACCACGACAGGATGAAACCTCAAAACAAGCAACCTTTAATTTATTACTTACCATTGAACAACCTAAGCAAAACGTATAGACAGCCTCTGCAACAGGCTGAAGGAAAATCAACTTCCTTTTTTACCTCCTGGTGAGTCACAGCACTGCTAGAGAGGTAAAAAATATAAATATTTCATCTACATTTTCTCCATGCTTTCCTCCAGGGTACAGACCCTTTGGAAACCCCTGAGCAACATTAGTTCTTCTCCTGCCCTCACTGCATGCAGTAACATAGAATTTGCCTCGTCTTCCTTTAAATAGGTGAAACTACCAGCTGACAGAAAATCAACAGCCTCTGGTGCCTGTAGTGAACTCAGGGAGCTCAAAACACTGCTGAAACATACAAAGTGTGGGGAAATATACAGAAAGGAGGGAACAGGAGATACATTACTATGAAGGGCAAGGAAGAAAAAATGCAGTTAAGCAGGAAGTCCATTAAGAGGAGAATTATTCGGAAGAACACACATTCAAATACAAAATGCAATTAATTCAGACAGGAAATAAGAATTAAAAAGTAATTATATTTTGCAAAGGCAGAATAAATGCAACTGAATCACACTGTTCAGTGCCTTGTGGCTTAGGATTTTTTGGTTTTGGTTTGTTGCAGGGTTTTTTTGCCTTCACTAGTAGAACCTCACACACACACACACCCTTGCCCTCTCAAATCAATCAAAAATAGTAATTAAAAGCAAATTCCACTTCAGCATCCCAATATGCCTGTGGGTAACACCACATATAACGTCATGGGAATAGTTAGCTGGAAAAAAGCCAGATATCAAATAATTGGCTACTGCTCAAAGCATGTGCGTTCAGGACCTGAGTCCTGAGTTCCTACAGGACAGAGACTTTCAGTGAAAGCCAGTGTGCCATAAACATTACCACACCAATCGATTTTGAAGACCAGTTAAAAGCTATTGTCTGTGACAGACCACGTAAACCAAGTTCAGGGACTAAGCAAACTGTATTTGCACTTGAAATGTTTTGACCTTGGTCCCACAGCTGCTCCCAGCAAACGTCCAGCAATTAATACCAAAGGCCTTTTTCTCCTATCTCTGTCCAAGACTGTACATGAGCTCCTGCATGTGCTCCTCTCTTTCACGCTCAGAAAGCAAAAACATCTCCTCAGACCTCAGTAATAACCTCCAAACTTAACTGTCTGCTATAGGATAGGAAGAAAAAGACACAACAAAATATCTCCCAACAGAAGCAGGTTTGATAGTTTTCAAGAAACAGACTAGGTAGTAAGGACAGTGCTATTTTCAATCATGTGCAGATGTCAGAAGATGACAAAGAGAAAAATAAACACAAAACAAATTCTTAAAATGGCAAGTACCTTCCTGCAAACCAGATTACTGTAGGCTATGGGGCAAGCCAGCAACAGAAGCATATGACCTTGAAATGCAGCAGCAGCAGCCCATGAGCAAGAGCAGCAATGACACTCACCAACTCCACAATTCCCTCAGGATTACCTCTTCAGATCACAGCAATGCTTCCAGTATGAGCCCCATCCCAATACAGCCCCCATTCTGATGCAGCCCACCTTTTAGGGACTTGGAATTTCATTTTCACTGCAGCGCAGGACACCAGGAATACTTCACAGCATTTGTTTTGGTTTTAAATCTGGTATAAAGATACTATACATGGAAAGCATCTTTTAAAGAAAGCTGCTTCAGCAATCAACAGTTCAGTAATAAACAGCCGGACCCATGGACTCCTCTAGTACAAGCATTTATGAATCCTGGAAAAAACTTTATTACATATTTCCTCACACTAGATGTGCACTGTAAGCCAATTTTTTTCCAGTAACACTTTTGGAGACAGTTCACTTTTCTTCCAAAAGCCCTATTGATCCTCTAAATGAGAATAATAACCTGAATCTGAACAGATATGAAGTATTTCTGCAGTTCAACGTATTTTTATTTCACTTTGATGTCTGAGCAACCACACATTCCTTTCATGATCATTTACACAATTAGGTTTACAGTAAAACACACATGCTAAGCTTCCACAGAAACTGAATTTAAAAACTAATTAACAATATGCATTCCCACCAAAACCTGTAGTATAAAAATGGTTCTTAGCCAGATCAGGGAAGTTAACAGACAATGTATTTATCTAGTCCAGAATAAGGTAAAGGAGTTAGCATCCTGAGTAGCAAAGTCGAAGCTGTAAGGCCCCAAAAATCGGAGTAATTTTGAAGACTGGAACATTTGGAGAAGGCTGGTGCTCTGTCAGTCACATTGTGAACAGAAAAAGGCAAAATTCATTAAATAAATTATTCATTAGTATTTAACAACTCAGAACTGAATCCAATATTTCTCTTTTGGGTAAAGAACAGTGCTACAGATCCATCCACTTGTAACTGCACTGCTGAAAAAGTTAATGCCATTTATTGACAGATTAATTTATAATAACACCTTAATTAAAAAAAGATTATCTTATCACTTTCTGACTGAAATGAAACTGCAGGTGATTGGGAACAATATAACTGCAGAGTAATGAATGATTTGAAGCAATTCAATGTCCAATTAACACCAGTATCTGGTTTGGGGATTTTTTTCCCTGCCAAAGCATTAGCCCTATATTAATTATACTTTTAGTTAGCAGTAACAGAAAGTTTCAATCTCAATGTTATCATTCAAGCAAAAATACAGAAAGTAAAACAATCAGGAACTGGAATTCACACAACCAGAATCAAACTCCCTATCACTTGCAGGTGTGCAAAACAGAGTAGAAAATTCCTCCTAGCCCGACTTCAACAGCTATCCCAACCCAACACTAAAAAATAAGTGTTCCCTGCAACAGGAACAGTGATACACCTAATTGCATCTGGAGGATCCTTTCTGATGCAATGATCTCTTTCTTCATGACATGCTAAACTTTCCTTGGTCAAGAAGCTTTCTAAACTAATCTTTGCCAATAAAAATGCAATTGAATAATCCACTGATCTTCAAGACAGAGCTCAGCAAGGAGACTCAGGACAGGGGGACTTAGGCTGTATGGAGGAAGTATCCTTTGACTCATTACAACCTCAGAGCATACGAGATGAGTGGACCAGCATTTGCCTCTTGCCTGCTTATTAACATTGGATTTAGATTAGTAAAGCATCATTTCTGAAATACAATAGTTTGGGTTGTTTTTTTTCACTAACTTCACTAACTCTCTAAGACCAAAACTATGCAACTAAGATAAAAAAATGAGACCAAGTACTTAAGCCCAAACCTGGCTTGGCCTTTTAATATTGGGTGGACTTAAAAGTATCTTATTCACATATCATATGCTAGGTCTGTTACTGTTCAGAAAAAGTGTAGTGTCATTTCCTTTGGGCATTCTTCCAATTACACTAGGTAAGAGATGTTAACTTGGTGTGCTAAATGGCCACTTGAGAACAAAACAAGTACTCATTCCTGAGACAGAGGGATTCAGAAATGGCATCAAGCTCTGTAGTTGCCAATATTTTGTTCAATACCAGAGCCACAGTACTCACTAGATGAATTATTGAATAAACTGAGGGGAGGGAGAAAGGCAGTAAAATGAAAAAAAAAAAAAAAAAAAAAATAAAAAAAGTGCCAAGTACCACCTTTGCTGCATAACTGTGTGATATTATCCATTTCCCCCATTCTTTTAATTGAGTGCCATTTTTGTACCTGCTGACAGAAAATTGTGAGAACTGCAATCAGCACTAATTTGAATCCAAATAGCGGAAAGCTTCAGAAGAAGGCTTCAATGACCATGCATATGCTACTACCTGAAAATCTACAGGAAAAAAAAGCAACAGCAAAATCATATCTTTGCTTCTCATGAATGCTCAATTTTAATTAAATGTCATCACTCCAATTAGATCACACCTCATCTTTCTTTTGGACACATGGCAGAAAATCTATGCTTCTGCCTCTTTTTAGCAGAGCTTTAACCATACTTCTAGTTCCCCTTTGCCTTTCATTTGCAACGAAGATTTCCTACCCTTCCCTCTGAAGTAAAGCAATTTTATCTCACCCATGTTGCAGCTCTATGCAACTGTTGCCAAGCCAATAAATTAACAGGCTCTTGGACTGATCATGCAAGGTAATACTCTTCTGGCTGTTTTATCACCAACCTACAGACAGGACTCTCCTCCCAGACCTGAAGCTCAAACTGGGCTCTTGGTCTCTGTTATTGCACTGTTGCCTACCAAGCAGTGTTAATACAAAGAAACAATATATCAAGCTTCTTTCTAGTACTTGGCTCCCCGAGATGATCAAAACTGCCTCATTTCCTCCAGCTGTAAGAGGCCTGCACTGTAGATATAAAGGTTCAGGATTTACATTCTGCCAACAGTATACCTAGAAGAAACTCCAGAGTTGAAAAGTGCTATTCAGAAAGAAAAGAAAAGAAAGTGTGGGTTGTTTTTAAAGTTACTTAGCATTTGGAAAGTGAATCCAATTCTCTGTCAAAAAAACCCGTTAAGACATATGGGTAAAAGCCAACCTGTATGTATCATGAGCAGATGCATGCTACCTCCTGTTTCGCCTTACCCCAGAAGAGGTCCTAGTCCATCATAGTTTCACTGTCTCACACCTCTCTCTTCCTGCCATAATTATCTTCCTCTGCCCCATGGATCAAATCTGGATGCTCTTACAATCATAGAATCATAGAATCACAGAATAGTTAGGGTTGGAAAGGACCTCAAGATCATCGAGTTCCAAACCCCCTGCCATGGGCAGGGACACCTCCCACTAAACCATGCCATCCAAGGCTATGTCCAACCTGGTCTCTTCCCCGAGTTGCGCAGTCTCTAGCCCTTCCCTCACTTTTTTTTTTCCCAGTATCCTTTTGTCCTGCACTGCCTGTGCATCTTTTAGCACAATGAAGAAATAACTGACAGAACAAAGCAATGTAACATTTCTCTTCTTTTACTGCGACTAAAGAAAGTCAATCTTTATTGAAGGCATATAAGCTAATGTCCTATTATGAACAGCTGCAAATGCTAAATGTTATCAGAAAGCTGGTGTTTGTCAAAATAAAATATCAACACAAACCAACTGCTATACCGACTCCATATACTGGAATGCTACACCACCTATTCTTAGCCTTTAACCTGTACCTCCTTTCACAGAGACGGAGATCACTTTTTCAATATCATAACATGCATTAGGTAAATTGAGCAGTTGCCTGAAGGCCGCTAGAAGCCTCTCAGTCTTGAGACAATAAACATAGCTTGAAACTATTTATTAAAGTTGTCACAAAAATCTTTTGGAAAGTACTCTCCATACTTTCTAAACCAGTGATGACTACATAAAACTAGAGCTAAAGTTCAGTTTCTAAATGAAGCAGTGAAAAAGTGGGAATAAATGAAATTAATTCAATGGAGTTGCTCTGAAATGTCTCAGGGAGCAAATCCTTCTGGGTTCATTCATATGACTGATCTTGAAATTCAGTTTTCAGCTGAACTCACAACACGACTTGAGTGTTAAAATGCCACTTCTGTTCAAAATGCCCATCTCCTATTTCTCTTACTTGGGAAAAAAGGGTATCCTTTATGAAGGCTCCCTGGGATGTACAACAAGTTTCACATTATCTTTTCCTTCTAAGTAACTATCCTGCTTTTCTTCTTTGTAAGTTCCATTTAACAAGTTGAACGATACCCACCATTCAGATTTACCAACAGCACTTCTAGTAAATTTAATTTCCGTGGTAATTAGAATACTGGGGCTCTGTCCCTGGGGAAGACTGACAAAAACACCAAGTGTTTGTCTTTTTTTTTATCCCCTTAGTTCTAGTTTTCTGAAGTAAATGAAGACTCTTAATGAAAAGCTAAATCTTTATTTCCAGATGAAACAATCAGTTTGGTTTTTTCTTCTTTTTTAAATAGCAGGTGCTTTAAGCTTGGTTGCTCATGCTCTTTTCTTTGCCATGAGCAAGCTAACATCCAAACATCACCTGTCATGCAGTTCCACCATCAGCATCATTAGAAGGCGGGGTAGGAAGCATCCCAGAGGGTATCTCAGGCTGGGTTGCCAAATACAGAAACTCAGGAACAGAAGGGTAGGAAGAGCATAAATGCAGCCTGTCATCCATCAATGAATCAGACTTGCTACAGTTTTCCTGAATGCCCTGAGTAGCTTTCCTAGGCATAGAGGGACAATGATGATTATACCCGCCTCACAAACCTTCTTAATAGACATCAGGCAAAATTCTGCTTCCCATCTGAGACCCTGTCCAACCCCCGTGTGCCCTCCTTGCAATGAACTCGGACACAGGAGTGTGTTCCGCCTGAGCCAGAGGCTGAGGGTACAAGCTTGTGTTCAATTCTACCCAACTCAGAAAGACACAAAAAGGGACAGGCCCCTTGGGCAGCCCTCCCTCGTGCAGCATTTTGCAATTGTGCAGTCATGCCATAAGTGAACGAAGGGGGCCCAGGGAATCAACACGTGGTGCAGGAGGGGAGGCCAGGGGAGATGGTCTAGCTTTTTACTGAATCAAGAAACTGGTCCAAGGAAACACAGCCAGGAGCTAGAGAGGATGAGAAAGAGCTAGGCCATTTCTCTTGTCAGCCATATACATCTAAATAATATCATATGAGTGGTGAAACCACATGATACATCAGCAAAAAAAAAAAAAGTGGCGGGACAGTCTCTCATCATTCCCAAGGGATTTTCCTTTGCTGCACCTGAGAAATCCAATACAAGTCCGCATGCCATCCATGACATTATTATCTGAAGGAGAGCTCAAAATCCTTTCTCTCAGCTGCACCCCTCTCAGTGTGGCTCCTTCCTAATGGTCACACCTCCCAACTGCCTGGGAGTAAGTAGTCACAGAAGCAGGAATGCTTTTTCTCCTCTTCCTTCCCTCCTCCAAAATCCCAGTTCCCTTATTTTCAATCCACCCATACTTGCCAGTTGCTCCCTCAATGTATTGCCTTTCCTCACAGTTTACAGATGGTTCAACTTGTACACGCGAAAATATGATGCCATTTTCACAGGTGAAGAAAAAACTCAACATACACACACACAAATGAAAAAAAACCCACTCCCCACCCCCAAAAAAAACCCAACCAAACAAACAAAAAAACCAAACAAAAAACCCAAAACCAGCAGAAATAGAAATGCATAAATCAACAGTGAGAAAGAAACAGGAATAATGTTTCACAGACAGCAGAAGATGGGAATCCTATTTAAAACAGGAACTCAGGAGCCAGAAGTACCTCCTAATAAACAAAGGAATTGGAAACAAAACCCATTAGAAGTAATCCAGCCTTTATTGAAACATATACATGTCATCATTAATAATAATAATTTGGCTCTTCATGTGTAATCACTGCATGCTAGCCTCACTTTATATTTGTAATAGCCATTAATGTCAGGAGGAATTGTGCACAGGAGCACCATGCTGGCCCTGTGTTGCTCCTCAGCCTGCAGACTGCTTCACAGAGAAAACCATCTCCCCCTGCTGCCTCTTCCCACTAATCCAGCTCATGAATGGAAAAAGCTGGGGTAGCTCAGCTGGGCCAAATGTATCAAATACTACTGCTTTTTTTATTTTTTTACAATACAAGAATCTTGTACTATTAAGACAGCACCAGAAAGGTAAGTTGTAACCATCTGCTCACACAGTACTGAATTCAAGACAGCATGTACCGGAGCACTGCAAGGACAGAATCCATCGCAACCTGTGCTTCGGATTTTGACAATTAATTTAATCGCCTAAAAACATCCGCAAAGATTATGGATGCAGAAAATGCCAAAAAGAAACAAGCATTCAGGATGTCCCACCTTCCCCTTTACACAACATGTACAAGGACTAGGGAAGCATCATATTCTGCCTCCCCACCATTTGGCAATATCCTGCCAGGCTGAAATTTTCACAGATGAAAATGCAGTGTTTTCTTCATACAGGAGCAAAACCTCTATAAAGCTTCCAGGAACCTAATTCTAGAAATTGAAAGAATTCATTTTACAAAGAAATCTACAGTAAATAGAGAATAAATGTTCCAGTTGGTCCAATGCTTTGTTTTCTAGTGCATCTTATCATCTACTTTTCTAAGCAGAACAGACCAAATCAGCCACAGTCAAGCCACAAAGGTACAACAGTTGCACATCAGGACACAGGCATTCATATTTCCTGAGGCAGACTTGTTTCACCCATTCACTCCGTCCTAAATCCATGCCAAATCCAAATCCATCAGTACAGCTACCAAATCCAAATTAAGATTTCACATAAAAACCTATAGAACTGTGAACTCCAAATGGTTTGCCTTAAGTAAAAGTTCAGCAGAAAATGCTTACATATTTAATCTTTAATTCTCAGGTTTATAAAAAAATAAATCCTGCATTAGGCGATTCTTGCAAAAATTTATAATTCACTGCCAATCCCTCATGCACTTTTTATCTTCCTTTCACAGAACCCCAGCTTGTACCCACATCATCTTAAGACACTTATTTTTGTTTTCTATGCCACAATAATTTCTGATTTTGCTATCTCCCCTGCAATGACTTAAACAACATGCTTAAGAGTTCTTTAGATAAGGACATGGAATAGAGCAGTCCTCCAGAAAACTTGCTTGCCAGTGCTCACTATTTTATTTAATGCTATTTCTAAGTAATATCCTATTACTTTGTCAGTTATTTTATTACTATATCAAGTATTATGCAACATAAGGCTATGTTCTGTATCTTTAAGGACTGTGGATTAGTCTTCTACTACATTAGATCTTATTTTCACAGCATATTTTAATTAGCAACTCATTTACTTAGGTTGTGAGAATTCAGCAGGAAATCACCAGGCACTTTCATCTTGTAAAACGGAAGTTTTCCAGCTGATTTCATGAATCCCATTCCCTGGTAGAGAAAAAGGGGAAGGACACAAACAGCTAGAGGGAACAAGTCTTCCATATGCATGAGAATAACTTCTTTTCACTGCAGGCAAAGCCCAGTTCCTGGTTTGACATCTGTCCCCCAAACCTTTGCAAAATTTCTGTATCACAGATCTGTCTGCAGTTTTCACCTCATTTTACTGAAAAACACTCAATACCTGCAAAAATGAAAGAATGTGGAGAGGCACCACCACCACTCAAGAAGGTAAGGAAAAAGAGACAAACCCCACTGGAGCTGTGAGAGGGGCTGAGCATCATCTTTATAAATGCACTGAGCTAACCCACACTCTGGCACAGTGCTCTGACCCTGGAAGTCTGGAATTTCAATACATTTATGAATATCTTTGTCACTAAAGTTTCCAGCTCCTGTCCCTTGAAAGGCTAATAAATTATACTCACAGAAGACTAACTACATCATAGTCAAAATACACTTGCATTTGGAAACATTCCTCTGTTAAAAGTCTTGGATTTTTAGCCCTCCCAATAATACAGCTGGCACACTAATGCAAGTAAGTAGCCAAATGTTAAAAACCCAACTTGATTACACATTTTTATTTATTTATAATCATGATAAGTTAATTCAGTAATCACATAAGAGCTATACTCCATTTATATGAATAAATTCTAAAGCAAGTGATACCTCCTTTGTATGCAAAAAGGTATACCGCAATTACAAGTTAAACATTATATTTTGGTTTTTAATTTGCTTTAAAGAAATTCCTTATCACCAAGGAAAATTATTTGGCATTATGGCAAAAAACCCCAAACACTGCTTTGTGGGCTAAAAATTATCTTTTCATCAGTTATTTCAGCACAAAATTATTCTCCACTCCCTGCAAAGATGAGATAGCCTTTGCAATTTTTCAGTTGCTTCTTCACATCGACATGCAGGTTACTATGGAACACCAAACACCATCATCGATAGATTGTACACCTTCACTCAGCATCAGTAAGATTGTCTCTGCTTTAGTGATAAATCATCTCTGAAGCCATTTTTAAAATATAAGAAGGAAAAGCTCTGAAAACTCCTACAGTTTTAATACAGCCTTCATAGTGACAGATCATCACTCATTCTTCACTAGCACACCTGTGACCTCAGAAAATACTCGACAAAAAAATTATTTTAAATACTGTTTTTAGGAACCTAATTTTTGAACAATTTGTGATACATTCATACAGAACAAGGTACATTTATGGAAATAAGACTAAAAACAGTGCAACATTAGATGACTTAGTTCTTGTAAAAGACTACCACAAAGATATTTCATAAAAAAACCATCTCTAAAAATTATTCATAAAATGTTATGAAACATATTGATTTTTATTACAATGTCTCTAATAAAAATATTATTTTATAGAAAGATATTATTCATAAAGACCATCTCTACTTTCTGAATTCAACAACCTTAGTTAGCCTTCCTGTGGAAAAATAAAACTGATAGACAACCTCTTCCATACTGAAAACATCTTACAGATTACAGCTTTCTCTGCTCAATATCACATTAAGTATTTTCTTTCTAATTGCTTTTTGGAACACTTATCTAAACCTACTATGCAAAATAATAAACCCTCAACCACACCTAGGATCTAAGCATTGTAGAAAGAAAATAAAGTGTAAGATATGTTTCAACTGCTGTTCTTTAAAAAGGAAAACAAGGATTAAATAAATTAAAAGGAATAGGAAAAACTCGTTCTTCCACATCAGAGAAGAACTGCTGTCATGGGAGGTGTGAGATTCATGAGCAAGGTTCAGGATTTTGAAAGCATTACAGAAGTTAGTTGTCTAGATTCTGATTGCCTTCCATTTATTTGAAAGAATCACGTGTTACACAGGAGTTTACGCAGGACCTGAGCACTAACTACTTGAGGGTAGTTTCCTTTGCAACTTTCACCAAACATTAAATAAACAAATGTATCCAAATATCTAAAATAAAAGAAGGGTTTCCTGCCCCAGCCCAATTTACCCCTTGCACTGCCAGTGGTCAGAACCTCTCCATGGAATCACCTCCCTCTGTGCTATGGCCAGCCCTCTGAAGCCAAATGGCCAATCCTGCTGCCTTCTAGCTTTGCTGTCGGGATGTCAAATTGCCTTCCACATAAAACTACACATAAAAGAGTAAATGAATAGAGACTCAAATCAGAAAAAGCCTGTCCATCGTGTTTTCCTCTTAGCTCATTTATGTGGCTAAAAGCCATCTGTATTTCAGAATTGCAAAGAAAGCGTTTTAGTAGAAGAGACAAGGATCTGGACAGTAAGAAAATAATACATCTGAAACTTGTATCCTGTTAGCATGTTCATAAAAGAAAGCCCCAGTTCTTTTAAAGACTACTTCAGGAGAAATAAAAGGAAGAAATACTGCTTAGGAGGGGGAAAAAGGGTTAGTAGTGAAATAAAGTTTCTGCCTGAAGCAAATGACAATGGATAACTTAAGAAATCAAGTTGCTGCACTGCTACTTTTACTTCATTTTTAATGAAACAAGTTAGTACTGCACTCACAGAAGGAACAGCAGAGTTTGGGCTGGAAATACAGATACCACAATCACATGGTGGATCATGACTCAGCTAACAACCCCACTCAGTTCAACAATGATAACAGTAAAACCATTATAAAGTATGGTAATATGCAAAATTACAATGCGGATTAGGAGAAAAGTGGCAATATTTTATCATGCTCATCTATATTCAGATCTCTGACAGAAAGTTAGCAAATTTAGAAAAATAACTACTTATGTAATCAGTAAGTATTTCTCTTTCAGGTTTACTGAGGACAAGCGGCTTTTGGAAACTGAACTTTAAAATTTGTCACGTGGATTATCATTTTATTAAATCCAAGTTTGAAACACTCTTAGTAATTCATAGTTTTTAATAAATGCAGCATAATGAATATAGCTTACCTCTTTTCATAGCTTTAAGGGCACATGTTACATTAACTAATAATGTAGTTGTGATCTTTTAAACACAAACTAGCTCGTGAATGGTTTAACTGACCAAGGAACTTTTCTTTCATGCATTGCACAGGTGCTGCCAAAATGGAGTTCCGTGCCCAGGACAGAGATCGTGTGCAAGTAAGAAGTGACTGCTAAGCAGAACTCAAAAGAAATTGTAAAGTGATTAAACAATTGTCACCCTCAGATATACGACAGTACAATGAGAGAAGACCCTATTATTTCAGAAGATATATTACCTGGAAATGCAGCAGTTCGTCCACACAGCCATGTATAAATTGTAAAAGCAGAAAATTTAATCAAAATCACGACTAAAAGAAGTAGATACTGCATTATGTTTCTTGCAGCAATAGTAAAAGAGATGGCAGATACCTTCATCTATGTCCCAGAAAACCAGTTATGCATAATATAATCTATCATATCCAAATACAGCAACACTTTTTAAAGATACCTATTTTATTTTAGTATGAGATTGTAAAACGGGAAAAAAATACACTAGGTTTGCAAAGCAATGCATGTGTATGTATATCCATTACCATGTGGTGTGTGTATATCTCAGAATGAACCAGATTAGATCCGAAGCATCTGTGCAGAACCTCATCTACTTATTTCTTTAAAATGTCATGTTCCCCACCACATAAACAACTGCTAGTACTTCAGCCTCTGAAAACAAAACAGTGACCATGTTTTCCCCTGTCTGAAGAAACAGCGCAAACCCTGGTGGCTCCTGTCTCCATGCAGAGATACAATTACTCTTGCAACAGAAGCCAGCAATGCTGAAGCAGTGTTCAAGCAGTAATTCAGCACAGCACATAGTCAAACCCACACAATAAAAAAAAGAACAATAGGTTGTGATCACTTGAAAGGAGCGCTGAGAATTTCTTTCTCAGTACCAAGCCTGAAATGTCCTTTCCCAATTCAGGCTTCAACTCCAACATTTCCCATTCTCTCAGCTGGATTTGACAGTTCAAACCCTAATGCTTCTGGGCACAGCTGATGATCACCATCCTGCACAACAACAGAGACCTTGTCCTCCCAGACTGTTCTTACAACATACAATATTTTGCCAATATTTAGTTTATATAAGTTTGCTCAGGCATAAAGATCAGCAACCTAAACTTCAATCTAAATCTGAGCTCACAAAAATGATCTTAACAGGAAGTGTCATTGCACTGAGTGCCTTTATGGTTGCCATTAATATTCTCCTACAACTAATTGTATTTAATTATTTATGTTTATTAAAATGATTAGGTTTTTGGAAAGGCTTTTACAAACAAGAAGGAAAAGAGTAATCTTGGGTTCTTCATTCGTCCAGACAAACAGTGTCACTCATCTCAATCCCTTGTAACATGTCACCGTCTCTACCATGCTCCAATGGAAACGCTAGAATGGAAGCCCCCAGAAGTACACAACGATGGACAGCCTGCTTCAGTGCAGCACTTGAAGACCTGCACCAGATTTTTCCTTAAGTAATTCTTACTTAGCTTTTTAACTACGAATACCTGTGACACATGTTTACACAGTTTCTGGACTAAAACCACACAAATAAAGTGAAATGTGTCTAAGTAGAAAGCCATTTTCCAGGTATTTTCCTTCAGGGCATGTTTCCTTTACCCTAGCATGTTCCATTGCTCTCCAGAGAAAAAGAAACGGGAAACACAGGTATTGGAACATTTTTCTGGTACACGGTATTTGCACTGGTTTTGCTCACCTCAGCAGTATTATACGTCAGCCCAGACCAACTAATTTGTCACCAAGAACCAGGTGAGGAACCAGCACTTAAGGGACAAGGGGAAAGGCAGATGTAGTTTTCAATCCTTTAGATTATTATCTAATGATTGGGGGGGGGGGGGAGGGGGGGTTAGAAGGGGTGGGAGGTACTACTGAATCACAGTCCTGCTTTCAGGTAAGCTTTCCTGGTTTCATAGTTTCCTTTCAATACATTCCCATATCAGAAATAACAAATGGAACATGTCTTCAGCAAAGCTGACCATATCCACCTGTAAGATCCTCATAACTGCAGAACATGAGTGTAGAAAGTACTTGGCTGCTCAACACTTGCAAGAGTATGAAGAGGCAGCCAGGGAACTATCAGTCTCCTGGCATCATCTCAAAACAAGCTAAAACCATGGCTACCTGCCACTGCCTCTTTAACAACAAAAAAAAAAAAAAGCCACACAACAACACAATGGAGGAAAACACTGTTACTGCCTCGCACTACGGTTTCCTCCAACTCCCATCACTTTCTGCAGGCAGGCTCCTCTCTTGCTTTGCCGGCTTTTGTGTCTCACTCCTCTTGTCTCTGTTTTCTACATTCCCGCTACTGAAGCCTGCGTTTTTCCCTATTTTCCATAATTTATTAATTTTATTTTTTCAGCTGTTTTTCAACAGCTTGTATGTTTTCAAGGGTATAATTTACCTAATAATGAGGACTGGCCTCAACTTCAGCTAACGGCATCCAAGAACCTGTACAAATATGCTGCTTTGGCTCTCAACAGCAAGCCAGAAAATCATAGGTTTAAGTTTAACAAGGTTTCAAGCTGAAATCTACATCAAACATTCCAATTTGCTCATCCATACTCTGTGACCGTAAAGATCCAGCTTTCATTCTCTAACCACATGTCAGTCCCTTTCAGCCTTTTCTCAAATTTCCACCGCAGCCTTTTTTTTTACACTAAGAGAGTGTCTTACCCATTCTTCCCTACAGTATTCATTTCCTACCTTCTTTCCTTAACAAATTATCCTTCAGTTCTCGTATGAAGATAGGCTGAGAAAATTGGGGCTGTTCAGCCTGGAGAAGAGAAGGCTGCATGGAGACCTCATAGCAGCCTTCCAATACCTGAAGGGGGCCTATAGGGATGCTGGGGAGGGACTCTTCATTAGGGACTGTGGTGAGAGGACAAGGGGTAATGGGTTTAAACTTAAACAGGGGAGGTTTAGATTGGATATGAGGAAGAAATTCTTTACTGTAAGGGTGGTGGGGCATTGGAATGGGTTGCCCAGGGAGGTTGTGGATGCTTCATCCCTGGTGGCGTTCAAGGTGGGGTTGGACATAGCCTTGGATGGCATGGTTTAGTGGGAGGTGTCCCTGCCCATGGCAGGGGGGTTGGAACTCGATGATCTTGAGGTCCTTTCCAACCCTTACTATTCTATGATTCTATGATTCTATGATTCTATGATTCTTCTCATCTAGATATGTGGTTTTTCTTTTGGAAGCTTTCCACGTCTTTGAATTTCCCTTTGCCATTCTCCCACCACCTTCCCTTTCTCTCATCTACCGCCTCTTCTCGCTTCTGCTCTCCAAAACCAAGAAGCAAATATAGACATCACATCAGGAGCGTCCATGTGCCACCATATGGACAGGTACCACCACAGCAGCCCTTGGAAGCCACTCCTAAATACTAGGAGCTGCCACGACAGGACATCAACTGATGCGTCTTCTGTTATTCAAGATGGAGACTTATAGAACCAGCTAGACTTGCCATCCTGTACATTATATATATTTTAGAGGATAACTGATGAAAAGCCATTTTTAGTTAAGCATGTCATAGAGTCATTTTTAGTTGAATGGGTGATTTTTACTGCGCATTTTCGTTAAAAATGTTCATCTGTATTTTGCCATACTCAACAGTGGTATTGTGGATAGTGTGTCAGAGCACAGGATGACAGAGAAGGAGGCACACCATCAGCTTTTGATTGAGAAACACAGTACAATGGACTCTCATTAATTCAATCCATGCAAGTAAGACCAACACTGAATTAACAAAATATTACAAACAAGTTCCAGAAGAAATAGCATAAAAGGACTCTTATCTGCCAAGTGTACTTTGCTCATTTGTGTTGACAGCTGTAACACAACTATAATTATTATACTCTCAAAATTACAACCTTTTTAAAAAATACAAACCTGCATCATAGTATCAACCACTGCACTTCTTCTGAGCAACGCTGGAATCGGCTTTTTAATTGTTTTTTCCCGAATTCTTAAGTGAGAAAATGAACAGATGTTCTGGCATATATAACAAAGACTGGCATGGTGAAAAAGGCATAATTTGTACTAATTTTCTCATAAGTAATTTTCCTCATACAAATACAAGACTTATGCTTTCGACATAAGATGGGATGGTTTAGAAGGAAACAGGAGATATACTGGGATTCTAATAAGATTGTTATTAGCCTGACAGCAAATAATTTATGCCTGCTTATATCATGCGTCCTTCCCATGGAGTCTGCAAACTCAGACAGGAAGAGAGCGCAGAGCTGTACTTAGGAATAAGCAATGTTTCACTAGCATTTAAATGAATATGTAGTTATTTTTTTATTTCTTTTATTTGACAGCAATACTTCAGTATTACTCAGAAGAAAGGTACAATGACTTAGATTGTTTCTGCTCTTCCAATACAACAATAAATAAAATACCAGTCTACATCTGGCTAGTACCAGGATGGCACATTTAGAAGTAGGGTTCCAAGCCAGTGGGAAGCTACCAACCTTACTTAGCTAGAGTTAGAGAAAGGACATTTTTACCATGTAATCCAGGCTGATATGACCCAACAGTATCAGTAAAATTGGACCATGCATCTTACGAAGAATAACAGTTATATGCTTGTATGTATTTTGGGAGAAATGGCTAATTAAAGAATGCACATTGTTCACTAGGCCTGTTGTTAAGAACTGACATTGTACTTCAGACAATTATCACCAACATATTTTTAGAAATCAAGAAATACAAATCATTCTTTAGGCTTTTAAATAGACAATGTCCATGAGCATAACTGGGGTTTTAGGCAATAGAAGCCAGAACTGACTGTTGGAGGGAACAGACTCAGAGTTGAAACACTGTATTTCTTTAAGAGATTTTAGAAAACAGGCCTATGCAAGTCTTACCATGTTCCAATGACAATGAAAACTACACTTTCTAATAATATTTCTGCAGCACCCTCTAGCCCAAACCACAATCAAGTCATTTTTATGGTGCATGTGTGCAAAAATGAATATCCTAGCACAGCTATCCAGGACTACAAGAAGTTACACAAAACTGTTGCAATTGTCTTCAGTGTTAGAACACAGATGCAGAGAGGATGCCTTTCCAAAAGCAATATTCCACCTTGGATGGAAGGGAAGGACTAAGCTAAGGTGCTTCTAGCAAAGTTGCAACAGGCCCTGATTAGTGTAAGGATGCCGCCTTCTGCTTAAAAGGAAAAATATCGGAAAATAAGTTTCCTCTTCCCTGGAAATGTTGACACATTAAAAAAAAAAAAAAAAAAAAAAAAGAGCAAGCAACTAAAGCCCTTCACCGCCCCTAAGCTGACAGAAAACCGGCAGGTGCCCTACAACAATGGGTAAATGGGCTAGAACTGGAAAAGGTTACTGACTGCATCTATTTCCTCAAGGCAGGAACAGCTCTGCCTACATCATTCTGACAATTGTCCAGCCTATCCTTAAAGGCCCTTAAGGTGCAAATGCCACCTAGAAATGTAACAGTACACATACTCCATCACTCTGCCTGCTCACAGAAATGCAGAGCAATATCAGACCTCTGCAAAACCTTCCATTTGCAAATGAACTGGCGACAGCTGGAGGGTAGTTTTCCAGAAGTATTCTGCTTTACTCTGTGTCCCCTATTCCAAGTTTCCCTGCTACATTTATTACATTATATCAAAAGTCATACTAGGAGTTAAAAGAGGAAATATCTACTGAATCAAATTTTCTTCTGAAACACAGCAACAGACTTGGTTTAATGTGCTTTATTCTTCATCAAACTGTTTTCTTCCAGAAGCCTTCAAACAGTTACAATGTTTTCTTCCTGTATTTTTCTCGAAGGAAGTCAAGTCAACCAGTCTACTGCTCCTTCAGCTTGCACTCTCCCTTAAAGGGAGAAAAAAAACAACAAACTGAAGCAAGAAAACAAAGGAGAGAACATAGGAGGAGAGAGACATCAGCATGTTCTTTGTCCACTTTCCTTGGCCCTCACCAACTTTCTTTGGTCCCCTTAAGGGACTTAGTGAAATTCCAAAAAACTGTGTTATCCCCCAAAGCTAACCTTCTCCTTACAAGAGCTGCCACCACATGTGAACCATCATGACAACCCGTCTCAAACTGCCAGCCATCACATATAATTCGATATTTGCAGTTACCTACCTGCTAAGTATTGTCAGTATCTTCTGTGACTATGGCTAACAGTGATTTGGAAAACATTTCTTATGTGATGCTCTCCACAATTGTGCCAGCTGGCTTTGCACCACCTTCTGTAAATGACATTCCTTCACTTGCTTTCATGACCTATGTTATCATCAACTCCTGTATCTTCCTTTGTCGTACCTCCTGAAATGATCCACACTGAAGCATTTCATATGCAGCGCATCTTTTGTCACATCTGTCGTATCCATTTTACTTCCTCTAGTTCTGCGTATAAAAGCAGCGCTTGTACCCTTTCTCAGAGATTTTTACTCTTATGCATTTTAAGAAGCTTTAAAAGAAAACCACAAGACTGCCAGAAGCAGTAATAACTTCTTCATATCTGGAGTATTCTGTTGTGCTTAACACCCACTGGAGTACTTGCAGGTTTTGCAAGAAGAGGGCCTAGCCATCATTGTACTAATGTAAGGCATTTGTCATTGTAAAGGTCAGCAATTCTTTCTACATTACTCAAAAATACTGTAGACAGTACGTAATCATAAGCTTTGTGACACAGCATTTTCTAATAGTCATAATAATCTATTGTCTGCTACAAGATGAGCAAGAAAAGCCAACATCCCGGTTTCTTAAAGATACATTAAACATAAGATTTCTAGTCTCAATATACAACTGCTCATCTTTGTGCTCTTAAGTCCACTGGAAGACTGTACAATTTGCAGTGCTTTCACTGCTTAAGCTTTGGAGAAGAAAGATGAATTGCTGTTGAGTGTGGTCACAAAACACCCAGAAACAGCACCTTTCCTATTTTCTTTTACAATGAAAATACACTAGTTGTAGAATTTCCATTTTCATACCGACAAAAGCATTCAACTTTGAGCTTTAAATTCCTACTTTGTGGCCTCTCTCTGGGCTTAGTGCAACAAAATCTTAGATTCATTTTGCCCAGTCTTTTCTTCTTTAATTTTCAGTAATCCCTTCTCCAGCTTTTGGGCCATTCAAGACAGAGTGTTTCTGAACAAAGGCCACATTTTTTTCCTTTCTGACAGTTAGAAATTAATTCAAAGATATTTGACAGATTAGTGAATATGGACTAGGTAAAATCTAATGAGTAACAGCTTGTTAGAAGAAACCCTTCTGTTTCTGAAAAACATACAACAGTAAGTAGTCCTTCATTTCCACTGTTGAGGACTACAAAAAGAGCTTCAGTACAAAAAACATTGGGGTTTGGAATCCATACATATTCAGGAAGTAGCTACAATAAATAAGTATTTTAGAATTACCTAAAATAACAGAAGATCCAACTACGTTTATGTACTTTCCACAGAAGTTAGTAGACAGGCACAAATTGTTATGCCTTCAGAATTTGATCCCAAGAGGTTATATTCAATCATCATGACTGCCAGATGTTTTTTCTTTCCATGTATTGGGATCAAAGACCTCCCTGTGCATTGTCCACATATTAAGCGAGTGCCCTTCCCCAAGAGTCTCCTTCTCTGCCTGGCTTTCACTCCGAAGTCCACCATTATAATCGTCTATCTCCTGAGATTTAAATTTGTAAGAAAATACCACTATACGCAGAGAAACCCTGGAATCCCCAGAAGGGCATTCTCCTCAGCCAGTGTTGGAAACAGAAGCCGACTGCAATGGGAAGAAGAACAAAAAATTGAAGCAGTTTTCTAAAATTTTAAATTTTAATCTAGTGCCTTCACAAAACAATAAAAAAGCACCATCGCCAGGCAAAAATATCAGCAATAAAAATAGAGATTTTAATTTCACTGATAGGCACATATAAATAGAATATAAAGGAATTGGATAAAAAACAGTGTGATAAAAAAAAAAGTAAATCTGAAAATGCCTTTTCTCCCTCCTTTTCAGAACAATTTCAGCCTGCTTTCTAAATAAAATGTAAAGTCACCACATTGTAAAACAGAGCAGTATTAACTTGGAGCAGATTCTCCTGGAAGGCATGCTGAGGCACATGAAAAACAACAAGGAGGTTGGTGACAGCCAGCATGGCTTCACTAAGGCGAAATCCTCCCTGACCAGTCTGGTGACCTTCTACGATGGGGTACAGAACTGATGGACAGAGGTAGAGCAGTTGGTGTCATCTACTTGGACTTGTGAAAAGCATTTGACACTGTCTCACATGACATGCTTGTCTCTAAGTTCGAGAGACATCAATTTGATAGGTGGGCCACTCGGTGGATAGAGAACTGGCTGGATGGCCGCACGTAAAGAGTAGTGCTCTATGGTTCAATGTCCAGCTGGAGACCAGTAACGAGTGGTGTCCCCTAGGGATCGGTGTTGGGACCGGTCTTGTTCAACATCTTTGTGGGTGACATGGACAGTGGGATTGCGCGTGCCCTCAGCAAGTTTGCCGATGACAACAAGCTGTGTGGTTTGGTTGATAAGTTGGAGGGAAGGAATGCCATCCAGAGGGACCTTGACGTGCTTGTGAGGTGGGCTGATGCCAACCTGATGAAGTTCAACCATGACAAGTGCAAGGTCCTACACCTGGGTCGGAGCAATCCGAGGCACAGCTACAGGCTGGGCAGAGAAAAAATCCAGAGCAGCCCTGCAGAGAAGGACTTGGGGGTTTTGGTCAATGAAAAAATGAATATGAGCCGGCAGTGTGCACTTGCAGCCCAGAAAGCCAACCGTATCCTGGGCTGCATCAAAAGGAGCGCGACCAGCAGGTCGAGGGAGGTGCTCCTGCCCCTCTACTCTGCTCCTGTGAGAACTCACTTGGAGTATTGTGTGCAGTTCTGGTGTGCTCAACATAAAAACGACATGGAACTGTTGGAACAAGTCCAGAGGAGGGCCACGAGGATGATCAGGGGACTGGAACACCTCCCGTATGAAGATAAGCTGAGAAAGTTGGGGCTGTTCAGCCTGCAGAAGAGAAGGCTGCGTGGAGACCTCATAGCAGCCTTCCAATATCTGAATGAGGGGCCTATAGGGATGCTGGGGAGGGAGACTTCATGAGAGACTGTAGTAAGAGGACAAAGGGTAAGGGGTTCAAACTTAAACAGGGGAAGTTTAGATTGGATATGAGGAAGAAATTCTTTACTGTAAGGGTGGTGAGGCATTGGAATGGGTTGCCCAGGGAAGTTGTGAATGCTCCATTGCTGGTGGTGTTCAAGGCTGGGTTGGACACAGCCTTGGGTGGCATGGTTTAGTGGGAGGTGTCCCTGCCCATGGCAGGGGGGTTGGAACTAGATCATCTTAAGGTCCTTTCCAACCCTGACTATTCTAGATTCTTTGATTCTATGAAATGCTCACACATAAGATAATGAATAACCCATCCTAAGACAAGACAGAAACAGCAATTACCTGAATCTGAAGTCTCCTTAGACTGAAGAAGCTACAACCAAAGACATGCAGCATTTGACTTTCCCCTGCCACTCTGAGAAGTTGCAAAGAGATTATGGTAATGTTGTATGCAATACCAGAAACAGGAAAAAAAAAAAAATTCAATAGGGAGAGAACTGACACCATCATACGCAATTTCCAACATTTTCAAACTATGAAAAGTCAGCCTCATCATTAGTTCAGGTAAAATGAAGTATCTTCTACTATTAGTTTTCATGTAGTCCATATATATTCAGTTTACTGCAATGCTTTAAAACAGTGCTAATACATAGTAAAGAGATAGTAATCTACTGTGTCCACCTGCAATTACAATTGAGCAGTAACTCAGTCTAAGGATATTCAGGAAGGAAATAGTTTCCGACCAATAATTTTTACTTATTGAAATAAGAGCACTATATCTTCTTTCTGGAACTGCATTTGAAGATACTGAATTCTGTCATACAAGGGACTTCCCACACAGGACCAACACTTTCCCAAGCTGACTTGTTTTCTGCATAGCCTGCAATCACTTGCAAAATCCCATGCAAATTTGCACAGTGCCTGCAAGCATACTGTTTTCCAATGTAAAGAATATACAGTTTCCATGATAGATCCAGCAAGAGCAAGATTTGTGGTGCTTTTAATCCTAACATTTACAATTAAAGTAGATGTTCACTGATGGGATTACAAGAAAATAAGTAGTCATCATTAAACCTTTTTGAGTTTTGAAGAGGGACTATAGTTACGTGTTATAGTTTCTAAACTAAGTAATGTTTCACACGATTTAATAGTATTAAAGGATAGTTTCATCCCATATTGCCAGGTAGGCAGTCCATTCAAGGAAGTTATTGCTTCAAAGCTGTATTTTTATACAGATTTCAAATCAACAGTAAATATACAGATTTCAAATCAACAGTAAACTAGTGCCTTCACACTTCGCTCTCCTGAAAGAAATAATAGGCTGCAAAAAGACTCGGTGTTCTAGACTGCTCTGCAGTAGCAATACAATCAAGGAATGCCAAGATTGAAACTCATCTGCATCATGATAAGAAACATACATGTTATTAAAGGATGTTGTTATTAACAAAGGCACAACTATCAGGCATTAAACAACACTGAATACCACTTACGAGAATAACATCAGAAAGTCATCCCCAAATGGTAAAAATGTAAAGGAAAAAGAGGACTTTGCAACTCAGCCATGTCATGATTAGTTGGCTCATCTGCCAACCAACATTAGCACACTGCATGTCAGGGCATGGTGGAGCAGATATAGGAAAGCTATCCAAGCTTCCACAAATTAAGAACACACCCGTAAGATTGGAACTATCAAAACCTTGGCCAAGCAGTGGAAAAGCACACTATTTACACACCAAGGTTCTCCAGTCTTTCTCCAAAATCCCTGAAAACCCCGCCAACCAAAGCCCTTCTTTAGGAAAAACAGCTCATACTTCAGGGAAAAGAAAACCAAGAAGCAGACACAATGGTCTGACAACTGGTATACAATAGATAATTTTGTGGGGATGTTTTTGCTCATTTGAAAAGTTTTTTTTTTCAATACACTAGTAAGTGAGGCAAATTTTTCAGAAATCCTTACAAACATATATGAACACTCTTATTTATAGTCAGATTATCAAAACACATCTTCTGTCTTAAAGTAGACTGACTTTGCATGTCGCACAATAGCCATATGAACTAGCCATAGTTCAGCCAGCTCCCAGGCAAGCAGTGGCCTGGCCCACTCTGCTCCATGTCAGTCAGCATCTTTTACACATCTGTCAGACACTGTTCTAAGAGCTTGTGCTGTCTGAAGGTCAACCTAATTCCTGCTACGGTCAGTACATCCAGTCAGCGGAGCAATGCCAGCCATGAAAAGTTCCCATCTGGTACACCAACCATCCTGTTATCCAGCCTTCTGAGAAACCTTAAGGTAGAAATAATTACACTTTGCAGGTGGACCATATTAGTAATTTCATCCTTTTGAGGTATATGTTAATACAAATAAAAGCTACACTAAGCTATACACTTTATTGAATTAGTGTTCCATACAAGATCTACAAAACTTGGGAAAACAATTTCTAACATGCACTACCTCTCATGCCTGAGCACAGGAAACAGTGTGTTAAGAGTGCTTATTTCTTTAACTAAATTCAAAGTAATTTTGAGGCCCAGCGGCATGCTCTTGCGATTTTGTATTGTTGCAGAAAAGCATGTCACAAGGAGCTGGGTTTGCTGTCATGATGCTGCAGAGCACAGGATGAGCTGTAGGGAGAAACAACAAAGAGGCAACCATAGACTGAGGACACAGCCAGCTATCCTCTCTAGCATATTTTACATGCGGACACCTACAGTCACTTATCGGCATTGCCAATACGACCTGTCTACCCGCTCTTCCCGATAAAATGAGTTGAAGTCACGTTTTCATTATTGCACGTATTTGTATTAATCTCAAGTTAGTTACTTTTTGTGATGTGGCACTGTTTATTTTACCAGATAGTTTGACATAATGAATGCAATATACCTGGTATGAAAATCTTTTTCAAGCAGTAAAAGAAATAATTAAAGAGGAAAATCCTAAATTAAGGATTAATATAGTAAAATACTCAACCCAGAAGTGCCGAGAAGCTACAACACAGCTTGAGAATCATGTTAACAATCAACATCAAATCCATGATGCAACCAAAGCTAATAAAAGCTGTATGCTATTTCCAGTTAGATCATATCTTTCTCACAAGGTGCATTAGATACACATCATAGAGGTGAAACATATATATCTTTTTTCAGCAAGAAGTCTTTTAAAACGATCTGTACCTGAAAATTCAAAAATCCCTGTGAAGAACCTTTGGAAGCCTTTCAGCACCATTCAAGAACAGAAAGTAGGTCTGTTCTATTTCCTTAAAAGGGCAGGACTGCAGTGTTAGTATTTAAATGTGCAATTTGGCATTACAGGAATAAGTATTTCAGATAACACTACCACAGATGAAGCCAGAAAGCTTCTGACATGAGAAAAATCCTGTCTCATGAAAGATTTAATTCATCCCTTCATGTTGAGAGTGGTAATGGAATAAACAGACTTGTTAGATTTCTTGTAACTAAAAAAAAGAAAAAATACAGAGTATAGAGTAATTCAGTTTCTCAGTCAGTCTAATGTATTATCACTCCATTTACTTTATTCAAACTGTAATAACTTATGCAAATTAGGGATCTGGCCTAGGACTTATTGCCTTTAAAGCATCTGATCTGCTTCTGAATGGCTGTAAGACAAACCAATTACTTGTAGGGTTTTTGAGAAGAAGAAATGTTTGACAAATATAATTTAAAAATCTATGAACAATCATAGAATCATAGAATAGTAAGGGTTGGAAAGGACCTCAAGATCATCAAGTTCCAACCCCCCTGCCATGGGAAGGGACACCTCCCACTAAACCATGCCATCCAAGGCTATGTCCAACCCCACCTTGAACGCCACCAGGGATGAAGCATTCACAACTTCACATTCCATTTTTTAACCCTGCAATGAAGTATGTTGAAAACCAATGATTTATCAGTTTTTGCAGGTTGAAAAGTTATACGAAAAGCATTCACAGTTTCCTTATGACACCCACTCTCACAGAGCAGCGAGACTGAAGAAGTGTACTCAGGTACAGCACAAAAGCCACCTGTATATGGTGCTAAGAAGCACTAATGATCTGTGAATGCACTCTTAAGTACTGGCATGCAAATAAGTCATCCTGAGCAATCTTCTCCTGCTTCCAAATTTGGCACATTTATTAAAGCTTGGAAATTAAAAGAAAAAAAAAATCTTCAGAAAGTAGGCCAGGCTTTCACTCAGCTAAACTTGGCCACAAACATATACACAATCTGTCAGGGATCAGCAGCAGCATCACAAAGAAACACAGCTTCTTTTGTGTAAAGATGGGTAGTCACGAAGCCTGCGAAAAGAACAAGGTATCGGGCTTTAAAAATAGCCAAAATAGGAATCTGCACAACAATCAAAGCTACTTGAGTGTAATTATCGCAATGGACTGATACCAAATTTGAAAGCATCGATGAGAGAAGGAAAATCTTTTTTTTCTTCAGCCTAAACTATAACAGTAGCTGGAATAATATAAATGGACGTATAGGAATGTGTGAGATACAGAAGTGATACAGGCTGTAAACTATTATCTGCAAAATTAAATCATGCTCTGGTTTATATAAAAGATTTCTACAAGAATTTGGAGATCCAGTCTTTTCTTATTTTATCCTGGTTTTCACAAAGGCATCACACTGGCCAACTTGCTTTAACCTCTCAAATCTGAGTGCTCCAGGTGGAAAACAGAATTTGCTCTCATCCCCAGGAAGATTTTGCACTGGACTACGTTTATAATACTCTCTAAACATTTCATGTCAAAGTTTTACAATTGAAACTCCTTATAATAGAGTATTTGTTCTACCATAAGTATATGTTGAAATCAATTCAGATGCAGAAGTGACATAAAAGACTCATGAGGGCATATGACAGGCTGGATTACCTGACATCCTAAGATATTTGAAGATGGTAGGGAGGGAGATAAAAATCACTGTTCCAGATGCCACATGAAACTTTCCACCCCAAATGTCTAGGTGTTGTGGTTCACCTGCTAGCACCCTGTCACACAGCATTGATCAGCTCATCATCTCAACAGTATCTCTGACATCAAATGGGACAAAACTTCTCAAGCAATATTTCCAGTTATCTAAAGGAAAGAGACAGAAGAACATTTTGCTGCAATCAGTGTTTACACCATTTCCCTGGCATTGTCTAATCTTCAGAATCTTAGAACACTGAAAGCAGCATAATTTCTTTTTCTTCCCTCTGTCTTCAAAAGAGCCATCAGATAATGACTCATGAGTCAACTCAACATCTATAATCCATTTCTCCAGCACTGTTTGATGATGGTCCTTATGTTTCAAAACTGCATTAGCAGGAAAATGCTTATCCCCACCCTCAGTTCAACTGACCTTTCAAGGTGACCAGGTTTCCCTAGAACATAAACTTCATCATATCTCTTCCGGACAGAGCCTTGGAAGGCACGGTTTAGTGGGAGGTGTCCCTGCCCATGGCAGGGGGGTTGAAACTAGATGATCTTAAGGTCCTTTCCAACCCTAACTATTCTATGATTCTATGATTCACTGCCAGTCACCCATCAGAATTCAAAGTCCTCACCCTTCTGAAGAGGTCCCTTAGGAAGATCAAAAGCCAAACCTCTCTGTAGCACAGATTAATTCAGAACTAAAACCTTATTTCAACTCTGAAGATGTATTTGATTTACCAAACATTTTTGTTCTTCAGCTGAGAACAGCAGAGACATGAACTGGCTTCAGGATACCTAGTCTTCACTGATTCCTGAAAAGAGTGCCCCTTGTCCAAGGTTCATTTAAGGCGACTGAATTTAGCTTGTTAAAAAATAAGAATTAAAAAATAAATAAATATATATATATAAATCAAAGAACACCAAAAATACCTGTTGGTAATTTAAAGGCAAAGCGTTTGCAATTGAAATCTATCCTACAACAGAAACGCGTATCAGATCTTGATAAATTGCCTTTAATGCTAAAAGAGTGGCATCAAAGCAGCAAATTCAGCTGTTCACTCAGGAGCATGGCATCCGTCCCCTTCGCAACCCTCACCAACTCAGTGGCACTCTGTTACAGGAAAACCGAAAAACAAGCACGTCAGTAGAATCCACACAAAACTGGTCAAAAAAACAAAACAAAACAAAACAAAACAAACAAACAAAACGGGAAGCAGACAAAAGTCTGTTTCTTGCCTCAAATGCAACAAAACTACTGAGCATAACAAATACATTATACATAACAAAACTAATGACAATTTGTCTATTCACAAGGTCGTAATTAAGCTTATTCGTAAGTGCTCCTTCAAATCAGTTACTTGATGAATATGCAATTAAAGTTACACGAAAAATGTGTACCATCATCATATCTTATGTTGTTAGAAAAATATAAGGATTCATTTCTACTAGAGAGAGAGAGCTCCCAAACTTTTCTGGTTATATTCCAGCCCATTTTATTTAATCTGAAGTTAAAAAATGTCTTATTAGAAAAAAAATTACTTTGGTTTCTGCCAAGTCTGTTCCAGCAGTTCAATATTTCAGCTTTCCTTGATTTTTGCACACTTTCCTAAGGTGGCATCTTAAGAAAATCTTTTAGCAGACATAAGTTTTAAGCAATGTTTATCTTGCTCTTTAATAAAATAAATCAGGTGAGTGCAGGTTAAAAGGGCAGAAACATGTATACGAAATTTAACACAGAACACAGGTGTTCAATCTGTAAAAATGTAAAAACCAGCACACATACACCACATACTGTGATTGATCAGAACCTCCAGAAAGTAAGAGGCCATATTAATTTATTTATTTAGTATTACTAACACTAACTTAAAGTTTCATCATTTAGAGGATTTTTCTTCCTTGTCTAATATATGACAAACAACAGCGCTTATTACCTGAATTATATACTCAAACAAAGTCCATTCAAAACCTGTGTAGTTTCAATCCATTCTGCTCATGCAAACCACTGTTCCTGAAGATAAAAACCAAATCAATTTATCTGAACTGCTTCAGCTGGTGAGATCAATTTGGTCCACATCACCTGCAGCCTTCTGTCCAGCAGCTTTTGTGGACACATGAACTCAGCTGTACAAGAAAGCAAAAGGGGATTTCAGCTATGCGATTGTTAGCAGCTCCACAGAATTTAGGGTTTTCAATTTGCCACATTCTGCTTCATCTGCTCTGTTTTCAGTAAAGAGGATGCTTTGGACCGTTCTAGTGTGCCCTCAAAAACTTTCTATTTTGAAAGTTAGCAATTCATAAACAACTTCAAGGTACCAAACACCCCTAAGTCCCCTGATGATTTATGGTGGTTGAAAAAAATATATATTCCCTCTCTCTTCCAAAAACATTATGCCCTGCTTTTTCACGAGACAAAAAATAAATCTCAGAGAAACAATTACAGACAAGCTGACTGCATATAAAAGGACAGGATGACTATATCCAAAGTGCTGCAAAAGCAGAATATACATGAATCAAGATAGAAGTATTATCTTACTCCAATTTTGTACTATTATAGTCATTTTAAGTGTTGCCTATTGAAATTTGGAGGCACATGCATACTAATCATCAAGTCAACACTCTCCATTGAATTCTCTATTCTTAGGTTCATTGTTTTACTTCCTCCCTTTTTCTTAAGTGAGGTTGAGCTTTTACAATTACACCTTTTATTTGCAAGATATTTGTCCTTCTCTAAGCAGCACTACTACTACTCCTGTGCTTAGGCATAGCCCTGCACGTGCCCATAGAAACACACAGTTAAAAGCAAAATGAAACTGCATTTCAAACAAAGTTACTTGCCACAAGTAAACTACAACATGCAACTTACAGTAAATGTTAGCATCCCACCTTTGTATTGGGGTGAAATCATCACTATCAGACAATGGTAGTCAGTCCATTGGAGACCGAAAGCATGAAAGGAAGACCAAACAACCTGCAAAGTGTTCAACACTGTTCCATACGACGACCTTGCCTCTAAACTGGAGACAACAATTTGATGGATGGACCATTTGGTGGATAAAGAATTGGTTGGATGGCTGTACGTAAAGAGTTGCGGTCAATGGCTCAATGTCCATCTGGAGATCGGTAACACTGGTGTCCCTCAGGGGGAAGTATGGGGACACATTTTGTTCAACAGCTGTGTCACTGACATGGACAGTGGGATTGAGTGCACCCTCAGCAAGTTTGCTGATGACAACAAGCTGTGTGGTCCGGTTGATACATTTGATGGCAGGGATGCCATCTAGAGGGACCCTGACATGCTTGTGAGGCGAGCCAATGCCAACCTTATAAAGTTCAAACAAGCAAAGTGCAAGGTCCTACACCTGGGTCGGAGCAATCCCAGGCACAGCTACAGGTTGGGCAGAGAAAAAATCCAGAGCAGCCCTGTGGAGAAGGACTTGGGGTGTTGGCGGATGAGAAAATGAACATGAGCCGGCTTCAGTGTGCGCTCACAGCCCAGAAAGCCAACCGTATCCTGGGCTGCATCAAAAGGGGCATGACCAGCAGGTCAAGGGAGGTGATCCTGCCCCTCTACTCCGCTCTTGTGTGACCTCACTTGGAGTATTGTGTGCAGTTCTGGTGTCCTCAACATAAAAAGGACATGGAACTGTTGGAACAAGTCCAAAGGAGGGCCACGAGGATGATCAAGGGACTGGAGCACCTTCCATATGAAGACAGGCTGAGAAAGCTGGGGCTGTTCAGCCTGGAAAAGAGAAGGCTGCGTGGAGACCTCATAGCAGCTTTCCAGTATCTGAAGCGGGCCTATAAGGATGCTGGAGAGGGACTATGGCGATAGGACAAGGGGTAATGGGTTAAAACTCAACAACAGGGTAAGTTTAGACTGGATATAGGAGGAAATTCTTTACTGTGAGGGTGGTGAGGCCCTGGAATGGGTTGCCCAAGGAAGTTGTGAATGCTCCATCCCTGGTAGTGTTCAAGCCCAGGCTGAACAGAACCCTGGGCAATATGGTCTAGGATGAGGTGTCCCTGCCCATGGCAGGGAGGTGGGAACCAGATTATCTTATGGTTCTTTCCAACCCTAACTATTCTATGATTCTATGAACCTAAATGATTTTATGATTCTATGATTGTGAGCATCTGAACTAAATCCTAATGATTTTAAGAGCAGTTTTTCAGCTTTACACATTTTGTATACTTTTGTATATTAAATAGATAAAAATAAGACACAATGGGAATGTTAGTCAAAACATCTTCTGACTCAAAAGAAAATAAAATGGAATGCTTTCATCACTAAACAGCAACAAACCCCAGGTAAACAACGTCAGTGATCTAAAGCATTCATACACAAACACAGAGGTCCCACACTGACTTAAGTAAGAGAAGAAAGAGAAATCATATAAAAGCTGGAATGGACCATAGCTTGCCATAAAATAGTGCTCCAAACATCACAAAATAAAAAGAAATATAGTAAAATTTTAAAAATACATTATTCTAAACAATTACACTATTAAATATACATCTTAGAAATTCATTATTGAGGGTTTTTTTAAATCTATATTGCCAGGTTGTCCAATCAATGACCATCATTATAATGTGAGCTTTACACCGAAACTTACGGAAGTTTCAACAACATGGATTTTTTTTTTTCAAGTTTGAAAGAAAAAAAAAAAAAGTAATCAATTTTGTTTTACCCTCATTTCCCAAAGATGTGATAGATGATTAATTGAAAGGTAGTTATTGTCCTGTGTTCAGCAGCAGCAGTCATTTTTCTCCTTCTTGGTAGCTAGTGCACAGCTGTGTTTTTGATTTTGGGCCTGGGAACAGCGCTGATAACACCAGTGTTTTCAGTTACTGCTTGGTGATGTTTAGGCTGGCCAAGGAGTTTGCGAGTCTCATGCTCTGCCAGGGAGGAGGGGAAGCCAGGAGGAAGCAGAGACAGGACACCTGACCCAAACTGACCAAAGAGGTTATTCCATACCACAGCACATCATGTCCAGGATGTAAAAACGGAGGGCAGAGACACAGAAGGGTGGTGGGGGTGCACAGTGGTGGTGCACTGCGCGGTTGGGCTTGATATCGGGTGGTGAGCAATTGTATTTTTTTTCCTTGTATTTCTCTTGTCATTATTATTATTGGTGGTAGCAGTAGTGATTTGTGTTATACCTTAGTTACTAAACTGTTCTTATCTCAACCTGTGGGAGTTGCATTCTTTCGATTCTCCTTCCCATCCCTCCAGGAGTGGAGGGAAGAAAGAGGGGAAAGTGAGTGAGTGAGCAAAACTGTGCGTGGCTGAGAAGCTTAAACCACAACAGTTATCTATTATAACTCATAAGCAAGTCACACTGCCTGTCCTTTTCATTATTCTTTTTATCACCATACTCAGCTGAGCAGCAGAGTAACTGTTGAAAGAGCAATCCTTCTAGGAGAGAGAACAGTAGTATAATCACAACAGGAGGAGAAGACTATCTACCTGCAAGTAACTCCTGCTTCCATTGAACTGAATGGGTAATATTTCACACACCACCAGAAAGTGAAGCACAAGAAAGACCTCACTGACACCACCTTCACTTTGCTTGCTATCTGTACTAAGCAATTGTTTATTGAAACCCCACAGCCTCTGCATCTGCCAGGGATACTCGGTGCTTATCATAGCGGCCCTCTCCAATTGCTTAGATTTGGTAATATCACACAGCCAAGACTAGCATTTACTATTAAATCCAGTCTTTCCCTCAGTCAAAGTTTTTCAGAGATGTTGATCTAGAATAACAAATTTCCAGAAACCAAGGCCGAGGAAGGTATAGTATTTTTCTCATAAAATTACTGCCAGGTAAGTCTTTCAAAATGTTATGCCTTCTGAGATGAGGACAGAAAAACCTTTTGAGATTTTCACAAACCCTTTTCCTCATGACCTAAGAATATAGTCTTCATTAGTTATAAAATCATGTTAGAAGTTGCCAAGAAACTCCCCCTTCATTCATGAAGATTAGGAATATAAATGTCTGTACTACAATTCTTCTGAACTTTCCTTTGCTTGTTCTTTATTCTGCTCATAAAATATCCATTTCAGAAACATTTCTCTTTTGAGTATTTGTTGTTTGGGGAATGCTGGTATATTTTTCTCTTAAAGGGAGAAGACAGATGAATAGAGATACTAAACTACTAATGCCTGTCACAGACCTGTTTTTTGTATTTTTCCTTCCCCAAACCATTTTATGCATCTCAACCACTGCATGTTAGAAGAGGGCTCAGAGTAGTTTCAGGTAATCTGAGAGAATAATACAAAAGTAAAAATCAAAGTAGAGCACATATATTTTCATAGATCTGCCACCAAGAGGACTAATCACCCATTCCAATCTGATCAAATGCCTCTGTGAGATTAAGTACAAACAATTTTGTGAGAAAATCTGTCAAAAGATTCAGCAAACATGTATGTACACTCTGGCACCGGCCCAATTTCACTTCTGCAGGAGCAAGCTGCATATCCACTCACACTCTCACCAGCATGCAGATAGTAGTTCCCCATTGTCAGGCCCCTCACTTCCCAGTCTCATTGTCTAGGTAGCCCTGCTCCTTCCACCTTGCTCCTTCTATCAGAAAAGCTGCACTTGTCACCTTCTCTCTTACCTCTTTTAAATAATTTCCAACTAGTACATTAATAAATTGGTACTTTATTTCCATTACTTCCACCATACTCCAATATCCTCTATTTTTCCAAATCATTATCTTGCCTTAGTCCTTCATCCTGTTATGCCATGTCTTGCGCCACCTACTTTTCCAACACCTGCTCCACTCCTGAACGCAAGCTATCCACCTCCCAGTCTCTGTCTTGCCAAGCAGCTGCCTGTGGACTTACTCCAACAGGTCCATGTCCTTCTTATGCTCGGAGCCTCAAGAGCTGGACACAATACTCCAAGTGAGGTCTCATGAAAGCAGAGTAGAAGGGCAGGATCACCTCCTTCAACCTGCTGGTCATGTTCTTTTTGATGCAGCCCAGGATACAGTTGGCTTTCTGGGCTGCGAGTGCACACTGCTGGGTCATGTTAAGCTTCTTGTCATTTAACATCCCCAAGCCCTTCCCTCCAGGGCTGCTCTCAACCCATTCTCTGTCCAGCCTATATTTGTGCCCCAACTTAGTTGCAGGACCTTGCATTTGGCCTTGCTGAAGTTCATGAGGTTTCACTGGCTCACCTCTCCAGTCTGTTCAGGTCCCTCTGGATGGCATCCCTTTCCTCCAGTGTGTCAACCGAATCACACAGCTTGGTGTTGTCAGCAAGCTTGCTGAGGGTGCACTCAATCCCACTGTCCATGTACAAAGATGTTAAACAGCACCAGTCCCAACGCTGACTCCTGAGGAACACCCCTCATCACTAGTCTCCATGTGGACATTGAGCCACTAACAGCAACTATTTGAGTACAACCGTCCAGTCAATTCCTTATCCACAGAGTGGTCCATCCATCAAATCCATGCCTCTCCAGTTTAGAGAGAAGAAAGTCATGCAAGACAGTGTTAAATGCCTTGCACAAGTCCAGGCAGATGACGTCAGTTGCTCTTCGCTTATCGACTCCAATCCTATTACAGAATGCTACCAAATTTGTCAGGTATGACCTGTCCTTAGTGAAGCCTTAGTTGGCTATCACCAAACACCCCTTATTGGCCATATGTCTTAGTAGAATTTCCAGGAGGATCTGTTCCATGACCTTGGTGGGCACTGAGGTGAGAATGACCGGTCTGTAGTTCCCTGGGTTTTCCTTTTTTCCCTTTTATAAAAATAGGGCTTGTGTTTCCCCTTTTCTAGTCAGTGAGAATTTCATCCAACTGACTGCCACAACTTCTCAAATATGATGGACAGTGGCTTAGCGACTTCATCCGTCAGTTCCATGAGGACCTGCAGATGCATCTTATCAGATCCCATGAACTTATGCACCTACTTAAGTCATTATTTAAATACAATAAAGTGAATTATAGCTCATTATATTACCTGCAGTATCAATCACACTATCCAGCTCTTCAAAAAAGACTCTAAATTTAGCTGCAACAGTCACCAACATCATTCCCTCACAGTCATGCTTGCCCTTGCTTTAAAGGATCTTCAGAAAGCAAGCCTGAATAATATATTTGTACAAGAATCATTAATAAATCTAACCAGATCTATCATAGCTTCAAGGTATGTCAAGATGGCTGCAGATAAAATGAAAGAGCAGGATTTTAAAAATCAATCAGCTTACCTGCCATGCCTCTGGTTATGTCAGTATCAGAGTATCTATATTTTTAGGGCACCATGTGCAAGGTTGCTTTCTACTGATTTTTGGTCTTGCTGGACTCCCACCGTTTGGCTAAAAATTCGGGTTTTGCTAAATACATCATAACTGTAGCAACTGAGACCTTAATGTTGAAAAGCCTAACAATACCGGAAAGCATTTATTTACCTCTTGTCAAATTGCCTCTTTGCCACTTGCTATGGAAGTGCTCTCCACAAAGATAGTGAACATGGCTGAGCAGAGAACCTGTGGGCTGTTTTCCCTCTTGCCCAACAGCTTGCAATGTGACTTTCAGCAAACCACCTCCTGTTTGAGTCATGGTTGGAAAAGAGGTAACATGCTTGCTGCCTTAATGTACTACATATGGCCAAGTTATGATGATGCACACTGCTCAGAGGTGACACGCTCAATATAAAACTCACACCTCAATAAGATAGAATTTTACCCTCTGAGGATTCAGAAAGTATTTATTCACTATTGAAACTCCAAAAACACCCACAAACCCCACATTCAATACCTGTTGATGAAGAGACTAAACATAGACTTTTAATATGGAAAAATGACATAGGAAGGGCAACTGAATACAGCCATTCAGTACATTCAGTACATTTTTCCTGATCATCACTAACACAAAATGAAATTAAGCAAAAAGGTCAAGAGGTCAAAATTAAAACATTAACCAAAGATCATTCAAAAGACATCTTCTATTCCACTCACTTTCTTGTACCTAGATAACAAATTACACCACTCACATTAAGAAAATATTATTTTTCTACATGCCTATAAGATGGAATTCCTCTTCTCCACAAAACACATCCACATAGAAAACGTTTTTGCACTTTGGGCGACTGATCCACAAGGAGGTAAGAGGCAGCAAATGCCCTCAAAACTTGAAGAAATGCCTCACTGAGGAGCCAGACCCCAACTCCGGCTAGAGAGCAGAAAATGCGCTAACCAGAGCACCACCTCAAAGGCCTTCAGTTTCTGAAATCTAATCCAACCCTGAGACCTTATTTCTTTCTTGCAGATAAAACCCAAGAAGCAGAAAACTCAGTCCAACTCTCAGTGGCTATCTTTCTGGATTCTAACTGTACAGCTCCATCATCTGCCTCACAACAATACCAAAACACTCCTGAATTGGGAAAAAAAACCTAAAACCAAACCAACAACAAACAACCCAACACTCCAACTGTGACAGTCTGAAATCCATTTCACACTCTTTGAAATTCACTTCATACTGTAAGCCAAAGGAGGAAGGTAAAAAGCAGATGCTACAAGGAAAATCTTACCCAGCCATGAACTCTGTTGTGCTCACCAAGAAGAGAAAATACCATTAAAGGCATTCACGGGATTCATGAAGGAATTATTTTCTTACATAAAAGCCCATGCTGAGGAGCTGCATGATGCATAAGTTGAATTGGAATTAGGTGGGGTTTAGTTCAAAATTTCTGAAGAAGATTCATGTTTGGAAAGTGACATCAATTCCCACAGCCTAATTACGGAGGCTCAGCCATGCCCAAGAGGTAGGGAACTTTGCCAAACCATCATTGTCTTTTCCCCAGTAATTAACAACCCTGAAATGAGTTACCTGCACTGCTTACAAAGTAAGAGTACCTTGCATTTATTGCAAACAACAAAAACTACACTAAATGACAGAGCAATTTTATCATTATTCTTCTTCAAAGTTACAGCACCTTTTGGTATTGAAAGTGGGAGGACTTAAGGACAGCAACTTGTATTCTAATACCCCGAGGCCATTTTTAAAGAGTTAAAAAAAAAGTTTAACTCATCAAGTATGGCATTAAAAAAAAAGTAAGGCAGAAGTTTTTAAAAGGGATTTGTACTAGAATTCAACTAGGGGAAACAAGAAAATATAACAGAGGCAAGAGATTTTCTTCATCCTTTAAAAACTACCAATTTTGCTGAAGTTAAAATAATCATGTGCTCAGTCAAGCATGATATCTATAAACAGATTCCTCATCAACATTCTCTTCTGTTCTGTAAAATCATTTAAGTTCAAAAGTGCTCAAGAGGCCAAAAGAAAAACCTACTGCTAAAAACATAGGGACAAAGGGAGTGGTTTTTACAAAACCCAACACTTACATGCCAATTCACTAATAAGTGATGTAGCTACAATAACACAGAAAATACAAACCTAAAAGTAGTACTTTTCTACACTTAGGTGCCCTGTTATTTTACACTTTGAAAACACAGTATCAACGTATTTAAATTAGTAGCTAAAGCAAGTAGCACCACAGAGTTTTTAAAAAGCTATCCAAGGAGAATATAGTTCATACAGTATGGGTATAGAGAAAAAAAATTAATGTCAACCCAATTCCAAACAATATTTTTTACAAGATTAGTAATTTGACTCGGCAGTGGTGATTACCAACTTGCCACCTCTGATTGACTTCATTTCTAGCAGCATCCTATGATCTCCAGGGTTTTCATTAAATCACTAAAAAAAAAAAAAAAGAAAAAGACCACTTCATCATCTGATGATGCAAAACCAGGTAATAAATAACATAAAAAAACCCAGTGGTATGAATCACTGAAGAAAGTTATTTTACTTCAATAAACCATTAGGCTCAAGTAAAGAGCCACAAATTTGCCCAAATAAATAAAGAAAGAAAGAAACAAAAAGGCTGCACTTCAAGATTGATGAACACCAGTCTGAAAAACCTCTAAACAAGATTTAGGGATCATAAGAGCTAACCAACAAAGCAAATCTCCTATGAAAACCTTCAGGGAAATTAATGAAATTAGTCATGAATCTACACACTGGCACAATAAAGCAACTGTATGACCTCTGCTGTTGTGGTAGCTCTCCTAAGACCATATCAGACAATAATATCCAATTTGGGTGCCCACATCTTGAAGAGAATTCAGAAAAGAGCCATGACAATGACGGAAGGGACTGAAAATCATGTTTTATGAAGAGCACACCAAAACATATAAGCTCGTTAGCTCATCAGAGAAAAGGCTAAGAGGGAAGTTAATACAAGCTGAGAATAAAGAGCTCTCTAAATCAAGAGCTGTAGCTGTGCTGTCTCAGACTTGAAAAGGTCATGGTACAGGTAAAAAAAAAGGAAAAAAAAAAAAAGAAAAAGCTGTGAAACTCACTATGATTTGGAAGTACTCAGAAGAGGAAAAACAAAGGCTAAAAGGCATCATTGCTTTTCCAAGAGAAATATTTAGAACATGAAAATATTTAGAACATAACAAACAGAATGGGAAGAGCAGTAACACAGACTTCTCTGTTTGCCTGCCCGCTCTGTGCTACAGCTGACCAGAAGAGCTAGGATGACAGCTTGATCAAACTGAAGAAAAGCTTTGTTACATGAAGATTTTAGTTAATCCACTGGAGTTATCAGAAGAAAAGCCAGAGCTGTCAGCAATCACATAGTATAAATAAAGATGATATGCAAATATACTGATGACAGCAACATTACAAACAGTATTTACACAACCAGTTGCATACTAAGGCCTTTGAAAAAAAAAATTAAAATAAAAAACAGTCAGCTAAAATATGAATGTACAGAAACCAATGGCAATACATTTTTTTCCTGAAGGCATTAGGCCAGCTGTGATTCTCTACACAACCCTTTGAGATGCATATTTAAATGAGCGCTTATATTTTTTCTTCTGAAGATTATTTAGAAAAAAAACCAAACCCCCACAGATGTTATCACTTTTCCAGATGTTGGTTTCTGTCCCAAATCAGCATCCAGCACTGAAGGTGCTCCGGCTCACCCTGCTCCTTGCCAGGCAGTCAGCAGTGAACTACAGCCCATGAGCCTAGCCAAGTGGCGGCATCCACATCAGTCCATATAGATTTTTTGAGACGTTTCTACTAGGACACTGTTACTTCATAGTGTTTACGAACATGACGTCTGTATTCACAGAGGGAAGCTTTGTACTTCAGAGCTGTACAGACATTGACCTTTATTTTGTGAGACTGCTCTATAACATGATCTCGGAGGTAAGCTTACAATTTACCATGTCAGTTGCTTCCTAGTTCTCACAATCAGAGCTACAGGAGTTGCATAACCTCTTCTGCTATCGCTATGGACTGCTTACTACTGCTAGCATCTGCGAGTACACCACAGCATTGTTCCTTCTAGCCACCCTAAAAACTAAATAAAAATTCATTACATGGGTGGTTAAGAACTGGAATAGGCTGCCCAAAGACCTAAACTGGAGCAGAGCCCGCAGTGTCTCAAATTCAGTACTGACCTTCCTTTGAGAAACTGTTTGAACTAGAGTCCTCCTGAGTTCCCTCTCCACCCTGAATGACTCTGTGACTGATCATTTCAGTCAATGCCAACCTGGACTCTGCTGACTCTTCTTCCATAATAACAGTTCATAATATCTGATATACAAAATAACTGCAGTAGAAAGGCCAGGTACCTTGGCAAATTTCTTTTCCTCAGATAACAACTTTTGCAGCTCCTGCTAAAAGCATACTGTCACTTCCAGCAACACATGACGTATTTATCTTCCTTTAGAACTTTTGCTGGAGAGCAGTTTCACAGAGCACATCGTCAAAGTGAAAAGCATCAATGCCACCCTTGTATTTCTGCACAGAACTGCCACCCAGCCTCCTGCCCCACAGACTGCCAAGCAGCTGCTCTGACAGCTCCCGTGGCCTTACACAGCAGAAAGCCTGAACAGCAAGCAATTGTAATTGCTTTCTTGAGGGCCATGCTGTTTTACCAGGTTTCCTTTTATTTCTTCTCCCCTTCCACACTCCCTATGCTCCCCACACACTTTTTATATTGATCTTTTTTTCTTTTCATCTTTTATTTCACTGGCTCAACAGAAAATCACATGCTAAAAATAATATTGCTCCTGTTTTCCCTTCATGAGTACTCAACACCCAAATCCAACTCTAGATAATTGCCATCTTTAGGATTATTAAAGGGTTTATTATAAACAAAAGATTTTAAAACAAACAACAGCAAAAACTACAGCCCCAGCTAAATGATAAGATTTCAGTCTTAAAAGACAGATAAAAAACAGATTCAGGAACTGTTTGGTTAGTCCAAAAGCTAGTAAAGAATGAGTCCAGACAGAACTGGTGAACCCAATTAATTAACTAAGCTTTGCGTCATCCCTCTTTGAGGCAGAAATAATTTTTCTGCAAACCACTGAAAGGAACTTCTACGTGTGTCAAATTACAAATTCAGACTTCCCTTTGTACTATACCCATTCTTATTTTATGACTGTACCTCCATCTGTATTTCTCTGACATCACTGAAAGTACGACTGACTGTTTCTGGAAGGTAACACATGTGCCTGAAATTGCACAGAATTATGAACAAAGGGGCTGGGATTCACTTTGCCAAACCTAACTTCCTGCATTCCATTTTAAAATAAAGGAAGAGGCAGAAATGGGCATTGGACATAGAAAAAGCAACATATCATCCTTTGATAAACCTCACTCAACTATGTAAAACTAGGCAAACTATTTCAGACTAGATGCTAATTTCATGTCAGTTCTCAGTTTCTAAAATGCCTGAGGTAAGGATGCGCTTCGGCATCCTCAGAGGAGAATCTGAATAGCTGGGCAAAGGTGAGAAAAGTCTTCTTGACTATCTACACTGCAAGGCCTTATGTCAGTAGATAGGAACAGAGACCAAGAGACATCAGAAGCATTTGGAAGAGTGCTAGAGTCCACCCAAAGCCAAGGAAATGCAGCAACCCTGATACAGTCATGAGTGCTTGCAGGGAAGTATTTCTCTGCCAGTCTTGGACAGGTGTGCTGCAATGTTATTAACAACTGACAATTCCACTAGTGTAGTCTATGCTTTAGAGTTTATTCATCTCATAATTAAGTTCTCATAAGTACCCTTGAGTTAATTTGGAAGACCACACGCACATGATAAGAGAGAGAGAGACAAAGAGAATTGTAAGATTAAATAAGGAGTACTACTAAAAAGGCAAAGCACTTCACAATTCCAATAGTAGTAATCTTACAATAGCATCAGGTATTTTCTTAAAATGTAACCTAGCAGTGCACAACTTTGGCATACACCAAAATACTGTGCTGTAAGTTATAATCAATTGTAATCCATGTGTTTTGTAGCATCTAATGGGAACCTGCCACAACAGGGACCATGTAAAACAAAATTACCTTTCATATTCAGGCAGGGGGAAATCCATCAAATGAAGCTCAATAAAAATGACAGTAAGACTGAATTAACATAGAGTTCCTGATCATTTCAAAGAACAGAAACACGTATTTTTTTTTCTCTGTAATATACAACAAGCTTTGGTTTCATACACCTCACCTTTTCAAGGAAGCAGCCAATAAAACACCAAGCTTTGCATGCGTGATATCGTTAACTGCCCAGAAATATATGCACTAAATTATCTGCCTTCTGGACCAAAGTGAGGAAGTGGATTAAAATCTGATCTCATGTATCATTTTAGTTCAGATTATTTTACATCTTAGTTGGATTTGCAGAACCATTATTAATTTTGTCACAGGAAGAAGAGTCACTGAAGACCTTTTCAGAAGCTTGGAGGGAAGTCAAGTGTCATTCACTTCAGGATCTAGGAAACACACAATTTCTAATACAATATTAGTCATAGAGCATAAAATGTCACAACAAATGGAAATGCATGCACATGGAAATAAACAGATGCAGATTTTTTTTTTAATGTTAGAAAAGACATTTTTTTGAAATAATGTTCAAGAGCACAGAAATAATTTCTACACGGACTAGACACTTAACTTGCTATGGCCTGGGGATCATTCCCATCATTCCAAGAAAAAAAAATAACTACAAAATCTTGTTGAAAATCACAGGAAAATTAGCCTTGCTCTTGCAGGCTTCCAGACAAGCATTAGCAAGGACAGTACTGCCCCCCTCCAACAGACACCTTCCAGAGTTCAAAGACTGAGAATATTCTGTCTTTTTTATTTCTTCAGGGACAATTCTTCAGTGGATTTTTAAAACAGCAACATTTGAGGTAGCAGAAAAAAAAAAAGTCACTAGTGCAGGACCCAATTTAACCCGTTCTCGGATTTCTTATCTCCTAGTCCCAGTTGCTTCACTTACTAGTTCAGTTTCTCACTAGAGAAAGTCTCTGGGAAGAGGAGCAGCAGAATACTACGTATTTTGTCCATCTGATTACTGAAGGCTTATATAAGTAAAAAGAATTTCTCTAGCTCACCTAGATGGAATAAGCACAAGGCTGAGAAAAATTTATAAAAGGCCTTTCTGAACAGAGGTAACAAAATCCAAAATGTTATCAGTGTCATTTTCAACTACGCAATTTTATTTCTTCATGCAAAGAAAAATAAACCAAAATCTCCAGTGGAACATAAAACCATGTGAAAAATGGGTGTGGAGAAAATTCCTTACCTCCCCCCAAAAAATCAGAATAGGGTCTCATGGCAGCAGACCAATTTTCAATGCAGCCAGTTGTAAAAACTTCCTCATAACTATGTACCTAGTGTGCATGCATGCAGTTCACTTCGGAAGTTAAGGAAAACTGCTCAACTTCTTGAACTCATCTGATATTTGGAAATGTGGTTTGCAATTTTCCTCTGCCTGCAAAATAAACTCCTCTGCAGAAGACTTTTATTCAAAAGCTACCAATTTTTGAGACCAAGAATTATATTGCGACCAAATGGAAAACAATGAGGTTCGTTTCACTCCTATATGGAATCTAGTAAGTCTGCCAAGAAAATCAGCTTGCTAAAAAAAAAACCACAAACAAACAAAAAAAAAACCCACTATAGTTTGTGTTCATTCAGTCCCTCATCTACCCACTAAAAAGTACTCTTGCTAGCACCCTGGGACAGAATAAAGAACAAAACCAGAGATATAACAACTAACAAACTCGAATATATCACTGTATTTATAGTAAAGTACAGTAACTGTTAAAAGGATTTCATTTCTGCAAGATGAAAATGCATAAGAAGAAAAGGCAGAAAATCTTATATATCCACTATGGACAGTTACTTCGGTTCATGCTTTCATCTTTAAGTAGTTTCTCCTTGCCTTAAGAGATTTAAAAAAAGTCCTGCTATTTCTTATGTATGTGCTTCTCCTAAAAGTACACCAATTTGAATGCCAAATTACCTTCAGTGCCACACAACTGCTTTTTATAATAAAAAATATTTTTTTGGTTATGAGCTTGGTATTTTCCTAAAATATCATAACTGTATCTTTTGTTTACTGAACAGATGTCTTATTCTGCTTCTAACATCTAGGCATTTTTTCCTATGATATATTAAAACATAATTACTTCCTACTCAGCAGGCGCCACACAGCATTACTCCATGGTTAGCCAGTCTATTTGATGGATCAAACACAGACTGGAAAGCTTCTTTCAGTTTTTTAGAAAGGAGATTTCAGAAAGAAAAAAAGAACTGGAGGGAAAATTAAAGAGTCTTACCATCATTGAACCATTTTAACTTTCACAGTATAATTCCCAAGGTAACCTTTCTTAATCCCCTTAACCATTAAAATTGTGCAACCTGAGGGCTTTCAGCTTGCTCACGAAACAACCAGATGTAATGAACCCAATAAAGCAGGTGACTGGGAGAAGCCAGAACAAATTTCCTAAGGGCAGATCATGCCAAGGAACCTGATCACCATCTACAACAAAATAAACACTTCTGTCGACACAGGGAGAACAGCGGATGTTGTTTACCTGGACTTTGGCAAAGCATTCAATGCTGTTTCCCATTGCCTTCTCCTGGACAACTGGCAAAATACAGACGGGGTGGGCAGTCTGCAAGATGGATAGGAAATAGGCTCACAAGTCAGACTTGAGAGTAGTGATCTGTGGTTTTTACTCAGGCTGGCTGCCTGTCACAAGTTGTCCCCAGGGATCAATACCAGGCCCCATGCTGGTTCAGCATCTTCATAAATGATCTTTATGATGGGATAGAAAGCACCTTCACCAAGTTTTCTGACAACACATCAGGAAAGGGAGACATCTTACAGAAAGACCAGGACTTGCTGGAAAAGCAGACTAGTCAGAACAGTGTGAAGTTTGACAAACAGATCCTGTATCTGGGACAATATAACCAAATTGCTCAGTACAGGCTAGGATCTGTGTGGCCAGGGAGCAGCCTTATTCAAAGGGACCTGGGGAGTCCTGGTGGACAACAAGCTGTACATGAGTCAGCAATGTGCCACTGCAGCAACAAAAGGCAAACTGGATCATGGGCTGCATCCACAGGGGCATTACTAGTGGAGACAGTGATGTGATGATCCCACCCAGCACTTCTCAGGCCACGGAGTACAGTGTCCAGTTCTGGTCCCCACAGCTCAAGAAAGATGTGCACAGACTGGAGAGGGTCCAAAGGATGGTTGGCCACAAAGATGACCAAAAGTCTAGAGAATCTGATTGAGGCAAGACAAGTAATTAGACCTTTTGTGCCTAGATGAGGCTCAGGGAAGACCTCATGACAGTATTCCAGCACTTAAAGAGTGGCTACGAAGAGGACAGAGGTTTTCTCTTCACAAAGAGCCACATAGAGAAGACATGGGCAATAGGCTCAAGATGCAGCAGGGGAGGTTTCATCTCAAAATAAAATGCAATTATCATTCACTGGAACGACCTCCCAAAGGATGTGGTAGAGTCACCATCACTGAAGCCTTTCAAGATGCAATTAGACAGGATGTTAGACAATATAAATGAGATTAGCTTCCATACCCATGTAATTTTGGACCAGATAATCTTTCAAGGTCCCTTCCAATCTGGTCTGATTTATGATTTTATGACTGTAATTTATGACATCAAATAGAGAAAGTTTTATAGGTACTTTAGCTTTATTTTACCTCTCCCGCCACACACATATCCTTCCCAAGAGCATAAACATCCCAGGAGCATGTTGATATATGCAGGACTGATTTATGCAGCTGTTCAAAACTTTCTTCGACAAGTTTAAAGTTTAACCTACTGACCCACGGCACTCTTTCCTCCTTCAATTTAACTTCCTAGAAGAGTCAAAAATAACATTGCACATCAGAGGCCGTTTTAGTTCAACCACCCAGAAGTTTTCCTTTGGATGATACAGATACAGTAACTGAGTTTGCAAGGCTCTAAGTCTCATGGTAGCCTACCTTCAAAGATTCAATGATCTCATGTTTCTTAAATTTCTCTGCCTGAAGGAACCTACACTAAAAACAAATGTATGAAACAAACTGATGTGACTCAAATAGAGCAGAATGACATACTTTATCTAACCTATTTTTAGAGAAATGTATGAAACAACCCCCGATTCATCTTAAAATCATTTTTCTTTAACATTTTTTCCCTTTTTCTTCAGCAACCTCAGGTTGCTGTTAGCCTTCTTCTTCCAAAGTATTTCATATCCAAGTGAATTAAAGAGATGCTATTTCTCACAAACATCCTAGAGGAAAAATAAACAAGATGCAAAACTATTTTACTATGAAAGCAGTCCACATTGCTCCTAAGTCATGTGTGAGCACACAAAGTTTATGTAAATGTCCCATTTTCTGAATTACAAATGCATCTAGCATAGGAAACAATACACTACAGTCCTAATAAAAAGGTGTTAACAAAAGAAGGCTGGCAGTGTAAGATACACATCATTAATTCCTGGAGCAGAAGGAAGCTGAGAACACCCAGCATGCCTCACCAGGTAATCAGCACAGCGTCCCAGGTCTCACTTGCTTAACTTCACCAAGCATTCTGACTAATTTAAAACACCAAAAGGGGCTTTTCCTATCCAGCCCCACTACAGATGCTGCCTGGTACCGGGAAGCCAGGCTAGACTCTTTTCACAGAGCTTATGGTCCCCCAAAAGGGACCAAAACAGGCCAGTTTAGGGCTTGCTACACCCTCTGCCCTTGCACTGCTCCTCCTTCTCTGCAGCAGCACTTATAGGATGGTAGATTCCTCTAAGAGAAATGGAGAGCAAAATAGGACACTTCTGTTGGAATTTAAATGGCCTTTATTTCTAGTTTTCAAAATAAAAAAGCAAAGAAGTTAGAGATTTCCAAAACACAGCGAGCAACTGGAAGACAACCAGAAAGCCTCTGATCAAAACCGCTGCAAAACACATTTACCAAGGTAACAGGAACAGTAGTCAATATTCTACAGCAATACTCAGGATAGATGGGGAAAAAAAGGTTTCTTAAAGCTTTTTTAAGCAATTGCAATCTCATCATGGGAAATGTTCAACTACAAATGAGCAATCATTTAGGACATCTAAAGGAAACCTTCAAAAAAAGATTCATTAGAATACAAGAGAGATCTTAGTGCTGACAACCGTGGAAATAGATGTCAACATCAATGCATCTTTGTCGCAGTTAAACCAAATTTCAGGTAATGACTGTGTGCATCGTTAGAACTGAAGAACCAGTTGGGCACACTTCCACTGATAAGAAAAAAGGCCAACCTTCAGCATATAGGCAACCCTATTATCAAGTATCACATTTTCTGACTGAGTCTACAAAGCCAGGCTGCATGTAGAACAGCAGCTATTGAAAACAGTGTGCAGAACCTACAGTATTGCTGATTGAATTTCAGAAATGAGATTTTCAGATCTCATCACAAGAGTAATTTTTAGAAAGAATATAACTCTTTAATAGATTTTAAGAACGCAAGTTTTTAAACTGTTTATAACCCTAAACTCTTAATTTAGAGAATCTCTTTTTGTGACCTAAACCAGTGACCAGTCACTGGACTTTCAGCCACCTTATTTTAGAGGGTAGAAAGCAGGTATCACACTGAAAGACAAGCTGGCCTCCACGTTTATATGTTACTCAATTATTTACGTTACAGGAATCACTATACATGCCACACATGCAAAGGGTCTGCCTGCAACACAAGTTTCAGTTTAGTAGACTTTAGTAGCATGCACATTTTTCTACTGACTATGTTAATCTTCTTGGGTTCAGAACATGCAGTACAGTAGAAAAATACCTGAGGTACACAGATATACAGAGGTGTAAAGAAAAGAAAGAATATGGGAGCACCACCCCATGTAGGAAACATGCCTAAAACCAAGAAATAAAAACCCCACCAAAACCCTAAAAAAGTCATCCCTAAACAACAGGTATCTTCAGCCTAGCCTACACCAAGACTTTCTGCTATGCAAGGAGGTGGAAGTTCAAACTTGATCACTGCACATAGGTTGATAATAGTTTTTAAGCGTGCCTCACATATGAATGCTGAAACCATTAACATAAGAAGAAAAACCAGGTAGTCCATGTCTCACCATTCGCATGTATGAATACATCTGTTCTGGTTTCTGGGTACGTTTTTTGTTTGGTTTGGGTTATGGGGTTTTTTTTTTAATTTTTTTTTGGTGGTGGTGGTGGTTTTGTTTTTGCTTTTCGTCTTTTGTTTGCTTTTTGTTTTAAATAGGTGACGCCAGCATTTTTTCAACTAATTTGAAAGGACAGTGAGTCTGTATGGAAAGTGTAACACAGCACTGATGTAACACAGTAAAACTTTCCAAATGACTGCATTCATTGTTTGAATTCAGAAGCAGAAGGGATACTGCCACCTACTCTTGCCAAAGGCTGAAAATTACACATTCAGACTGCAGCACCAGATTTGCAAGAGTTTAACAGAAATAATAATAGCCTGTTCATCAAATGATTGCCAGGTACAAAGGTTTTTTATACCTCTTATTCCTACTATCTGAATGATGCTTTTCAGAAAAAATAATTTAAAAAAAAATAAATTAATTTGCTTTGCATGGACTATACAGTTCTGAGGTTTTTATTCTTCTCACCTTTCCAGGAGAAGAGATTGCATAAAGGAAAAAGGAATCTCAGTTCTGGAATCACTGGACAGATTTTCCTGTGCATTGGTAGGAATTTACCACAGTACTAACTGCCTTTCATCAGTTCAGTATTACTTCAAACTTGATATATTTAAATATTTTCAGTCAGTCATAGGAAGTGACAACAATGCTTCTGCAAAGACAACTGAACATAGGCTTTATTGAAAACTGATCAAAGTGTCAGAGCAGTTATCTTGGGACTTTTTTATTTTTTCCTTGTACTTTTCAACAGATCACTTTCAAAAGTATATTAAAAAAAAGTATTAGGTAAGCCTTGACCTTGCTTACATCAGCAAAAAAAAAAACAACAAAAAATCAAGTAAAGATCTGGTTCTGTTCTAACTTGCTACTTAAATATTTATCTGAATAGCCTCACAAAATGTTTCCCTGGAAACACTTCTTACATGGTAAGCAAAAAAATGCAGTCTCTCTCTGAACATAATCTCTCTGGACTATTTACAACTCTAAAGGTTACTCTCTTTGATATTGTATCAAATTCAGGTTAACAACCTAGACATCTCGACAAACTTCTTTCAATCACACTATGGCTTGGTGAAGCTGCTAAATGCCTTCGAAAATTACAAGTTAACAAAAGTATGAAGAGGAGCAATAAATACAAACTCATATGAAAAGAAAACCACAACAACAATAAACAACAGGTGAGTGTATAATAGACAACACATGATTATCTCCACACAGCCTCTGCACTTGTATTTCAAGAAAAACTATCATCTGCATTGCAGTGCTACTGAAAGTGACTTTCCTCTAGTATACCCAAATCCACTATTTTGCTCAGGTCTCATTCTGTTACATTAGTGTGCTGCATACTTAACAGTAAGCCACACGAGTTTCCTGTAGAACCCAGAACTGCAATACAGACATTTTTTGACAGTCACATTTAATTTCATACATGTTTTCAGCTGTGAGTTATTATCTGTTACACAGATTCACTTTTTGAAATGCAACATACTATGAATAATAAACATATAAACATACTTCTAGAAGTGGTCATCAGCTGTTGAAAGCTGCCTGAAACCCGCCATGCAGATGCAACTGGGGGCTCCCACTTCCGGAAGCAACGAAGAACTGCCTCAAGTGATACAGCATTCTATGCCCCTGTAACTCAGTTCCTTCCCAGGCCACCAGCTAGGGCAGACTGTATGACAGACATAGTCTTTTACAGGAGTCCCAGTTCCTGAGCTCCTTACTAAGTGAGGCAATTCATGTTTCCCATTGTATGAAGATTATTTTTTATCTGCAAAAGAAGGTTGGTCATACCTGGATGGCTACATTCTCTGTTGATATTTCATCTTACTGGGAGAAGCAAAAATGACAGCATTGAAGTCTTAAGATGAAGTTTGTCACTGATAAAAAAGGAACACCAAAATGTCTACATTTGGGAAACAAAGGATGTGTGGAGGGTATAGCTAATTCAGCTTTCCATGATACGAGATGTCATCTACCCACAAATCTTCATTTATAAAGTTAAAAGCAGATTGGATCATTATCTTCACTGACTTCCTGATTTGTGAGACCAGTTTTGAGTAAGGGAAATGACATAAGATAATCTGGGGAGTCTCTGATACCGTTTGCCCACACAAGTAAAGCACAATCTCTGCTAGAACAGAAAGCATTTCCTTATTCTTTGATATTTCTTATGCTTAGACATGTACTTTATTTTCAAAGACAAATTATTTTACAAGGACACAGCACAGTTTGGAGACTTAGACTTGCCAGAAAATACAGAAAACTGCAAAGACTTGAGGGAAACAAACTCGGTGATGGAGTCAAGCAAGGCAACAACATCCAGTTACATCACACTGCTTGGAGGCCACTCTGAGCTTTTGCAAAGAAACAGGCTTAGAGAACAAAGGATACAGCACCAGCTGCACCAGGCTTACCACTAGTTGGTTTAGCCTTGGCCCCAAAACCCTACAATCTTTTCATAAGATCTAAGTTTCACAACAGCATTTAGAGCTCAAAGAGCATTCTGTCAATAGTAGTAAAGCTGGTGCCTCCTAGTTCCTTCATCCAAAAAAGTGTAATTGTGACACCAGTAGTTAAGTCCGTCATTCCTAGTAAGGACCTCACATCACCTTGGTGTTACTCCTCTCTTTTGGATCTTCTTAGAAACTAGGAGAAAAAGCTTCTTAACTACTGTTCCTAGCAGTCATACTGGAAGAAGCAGCAAAGTGCACACCTCTATTACTACAAGCAAGCAAATAGTGTGTGCTTCCTCCTCTACAAAGATGAGATCATGACAAGGAGTTGAAGCTTAAGTCTTTCCTATGAGCTATGAAAACATTCTATAGTCTATAATGCATAATATTAAATTTGGGTTAAGAAATTACTTAAGATAGTGGAACACAGCACAATGAATACATTAATATTTTTCAGACTTCTGGTTTCTTTGAAGGATGGAGAGAATTATATATTACAGCCATCCCACAACTAAAAAAATAGAGAAAAAAAAAAAAAAAAAAGACTCATTGCCAAGCAATCTGCAAGACACCAGTGCTGCACAAAAGCAAAACGGAATTGAAAGAAAGGATCTGAAAACCTTTTCACCATGAACTGACATATAAAACCCCCAAGAAACTCCAGATCAACTTCTAGGTGGATTCAACGTCTAGAAGTGGGACTGACTTCTGGCAGAAAAAGAAGCACCACTGACTAGGTTTTAAACACTGCTTTAACTGTTCATTGGTGTCTTATGGACAACTTTGACACATATGCATAAATAAAATATTAAGTATTTTTACTATTTTTAATATATGAAAACCTAATGTCTTTTAATAAAAAACAAAAAAGCACAAAATAAACATTCAGGATTTCCAGGAGGATGATGTAATTGGATTATTTAAATGCTGTTCCCATCACGTGAACGTGCTTGCTTTCTTTTGGAGGTCCCAAGAATTTTGCTTAACAAAGCAATTTAAGGCAAGAAAAAGGATTCTTCTTCACTGATAAAATGTGGGTCTTTTTGCAAAAAGTGCACACACAAAAGATTCCCCTCTTCCTCTAATAACTAGCTGGCACTTAGAAAACTGTAAGGCTTTCCACATTATGTTACCAATATGTTCAAAATGCTCCCATTAAAGCACACATTCTTTCCCTCCAACATTTTTTTCATTTTAGAATATTTTACCTATCATCATACTATAAGACAATCAAGTACCTTGGCTTATTTTTTCTTTTACAGAGAGAGAGAGTAAGCCCAAATGGTTGAGCATCTCAGCAATCACAATGGAAACTGGTACTTAAAACAATGCTAACCTTGATCTTTTAACATTTCACCCTATACTTTAGGAAGTGTACACTCACCCTTTGGAAAACATAGCTAGAATTAAAATCTTCTATAGAAAATGTAAAAATACATTCTAATTACCTGAGGAAGTTATGCTACAGTCTTAAACTCGGTGAAAATACAGTTCTATTATACTATCCCAGTTTCAGCCTCCCCATATTAACTGCAGAAGCACAATGTAATACAGGCATCCTCTCCTCATCAGGTCTTCTTCATTCCTATTCCATCTTGTCATTAAGTAGTATCAACCATGGTGCAAGTAGTTCACTAAACGAAACTGCAAATAAGCTCAGCCTGCTATCATAAAAAAATATTCTTCATTCCATTTTCTTATTACCTTCTCTCCCATCTTTCCCCAAGTCCTGATGGTTCATATGAAGCTTGGCAGTTCGCAAACCTTTTCATTTGGAATATTTTAGACCAATGACGGTTAGCACATATGATCAATTATTTATGCAGAAATACTTCATTGCCAGTATTTAATAGTTTAATTTCTCACAAGTATTGAAGAGCAACATAGTATGCAAAAGACAGATCTGCAAATCAGAATATTCTTCTGCTGATACATTCACTTAGTTTTTTGCTGTGGTTGAAGGCATAAATCAAACTACTCTCAAAAACTCTATAAAAGTCATTTTGTTGCAACCCCCTGCTCCTAGGATGTTTGCTTTTTACTAAGCATAAAGAATATTCTGAATTCCCATTGTATTATGAAATCCTGCTTTGTCCCTTCCTCTACCCATGAAAACTTATGATGCATGAGATGTGGATGACACAAGTGACAACCAGAGGAAACAGAAGAGCCCAATCAACTGCACAGGAGGCTAGAATGAGCAAGAGAAGCAGATACATGATCTCACACAGGCTAGCTAGCAGCATTAAAAATAAAAAAGCCAAGGACCAAGGACATAAAAATAATTCACTACTTGTGAAGCACTGCAGTTAACTGCATTACTGTACTTACTTGAAGACTGGGAGAGGAATGGATAGGGACTCAAGATGATCAGTCTGTGCAAACAGCTAGGAAGGAAGACTGAAAAATGAAATTACCAAATACTTTAAACAGTGAAGAATCCTTTTTCTTTCCTTGACATTCTTTTTTAAGCAAAGTTCTTCAGACCTCCAAAAGAAAGCAAGCATGTTCATATGATGGGAACATCATTTGGATAATGCCTTTGCATTCCAAAACACCAGCAGCTTTCTGCTCTGTCCTTGTACCAAGAGTGACTGGTGTCCCATTACTTGGGATTTGCCACCTGTTTTAGCGGACAGCAAAACTTGAACCTAACACTTTATATCTCACAAGACCCTACCTCACATAAATGGCAATAGCAAATAGCAATTTAGTACACATAAAGTTTTATCACTTCAGTTGACTTGAGGTCGCCCATTTAATGTAAAAAAGGGGATCTTTAATTAACTAGGTTTCTTTAAATACCACTATCTGAATCTTAGTCATTTTGTAAACAATTTTATATCCTTATTTTCCACTGTCCTGCACTATTTAAAATGTTTTCCTTGGCATCCCTCAACTTTTGCTTTATATTGCTTTCAGCATGCTTGCTTTTCTTGAAAATGTCACATAGTTCTCAGGCTTTATAATGCAAACATGGGGTTTAAAACCATTATGCTGTGAAAATAATTTTCTTTTCTGTATTTTAACCACCCTTTGTGTAACACACCAAAACACCGCAAAACATGCAACCCAGCACACTAAACCTGAAAAAGGAGCAAGAAAACCTGACATGCTGTTTGCATGTGCACAACTCATGAAAAAAACACGTTTGATTTCTACTTAATGACAGCACTTCTGCACCAGCATAAATTCTCTAGATATGAACGATAATGTCATTCTAAAGAGGATGAGTATAATGGTGAAATAAAATGTCGATACATAACTGCAATATTTTAGAAGACTCATCTAAACAATAATGATTTCCAGAGGAAATGGTGAAGGAATTATATTCATGTAACAGTAAACTGGATTAGAAGGATCTCTCTCCATAATTATCAAAGGAAGAAACTAACAAATTTCTATTTGCAAGCTTCCATATAAAAGCATTCATTAACAGAATATTAAAAGGCATTCCTGAAGAGGACTCATTTCTATACACTCTGCTTTCCTAAGGGAAGACCGTTGATCATAAAGAGAAACTCAGAAATAAAAGTACATTTTACAGAAGAGAGGGGAGGGGAGATAACTGTAAGCAAATTTCATACCTAAACAGATATTATGAAAGTTTTTACACTTAATGGCAGCCTGAGTCACACTAGGCACTTGAGACTTTTCTTCAAACCTGTATTTAGGACTCTGTGTGCATGCAAACATCCTTCCTAAACAAAACAACACATTCCTTTGCACAGACGCCTTACAAGAGGGCATCCAGGAAAAAATGATTATTTGATGAATCTATTATGCTATTTAACTGCACCACAAACTACTAAACTGAAGAAAATAAACAACCAGGATTGCAGCAAACATTTTCATTTAATAGTGACTATCAGTGACTCAGACTTTGATTGGGACAGTTAGGATGAAATCTGCTGTACAGAAGCTATAGTTCACAACAATGGCAGAGAACTAAATTTGCCACTTTGATTAAGAGCCTTTGATGAAGCCAACTGGCACTGGCTGGAGTCAATTACTTGATTTTCATTTTTTTTCACTTATCAAAGAAGAGCTCTTCAAATGGTCAGTTCTGGGAAAAATATCTGCTGGCTGTCATTTGCATCTAGTGAGCATCCATCAAAGTAATATCAAGAAAATCACTGAGACAAAAATATTGATTAAATACATAGCCATAACAACAGGAAGTAATTATTTATTCCCCAGGTATATCAGTATGCATTTAGTTTCTGCATATTTTTCCTAAGCTCTGCATGACATCTGGCAAGTCTCAGGCAAGAGTAAATGAGAAATGCAGCATGTTTTTTATATACTTGAGAGAAAACGTGTTTTTAAATCTCAGCTTAGATATTTCTCCTATGATTCGGCAGTTGAGTGCATTTATAATGAACCAAATGAATACTATAGGGATGCACCAAATGAAAAGAAAATAAAAGCCATATTTTTGTAATAAAAAAAAAAAAAAAACCAAACAAGTTGGTGTAAAGAACAATAGAAATTCTGAATCAGAAGTCTTTTCAATTTAGTTATTGCAGCATTATTAAAGATCTGATAATTTGGCATCTTGGAAGTTAAAGATCCTGGATTTAAAAAAAAAAATAAATAAAAATTTGTCATGGCCGCTTCCATTCTGATCGAGTTTGTTGGGTTTTGGTTTGCTTTTGGGTTGTTTTTTTTTTTTTTGGGGGGGGGGGTGGGGGGGTGGGGGGGAGGTTGGTTTTGGTTTGTTCTTTTTTTTAAATTTCCCAAGTCTTATTATTGGGAAAAAGTGTGAAATGTATTTCGGGTATGAGATGGGAGCAAGCTCATGAAAACACAGTTATTTCCCATTTCTGGAACATACAGGGATCAGGCCTGATCATGCAGACTTCATACTACAACTTTTGGTTCCCTATCAGAAGGTAACTATGCTACCAAGAAAGAAAGAAAAAAAAAAAAAGAAAAGAAAAAGATTTTCAGTTTCTTGAGAAGATTTAAGAATTGGAGATAGGGAGATTTTAAGAAACACTGCAGCATTTTCTTCCCCAACCTATAAGGGCCTTACCCAAATCACTGTTTCTAGATGACAAGATCTGCTGTTCAGCTTATTACTTCTACCTTAGTCTAGATTTTGCTCTGTTTCATTACATTCACAGAAGTTAATTTCAGTCATGACCACAATTTGCAGACAAATCTAAACTGACAACTCAACTGCCAGATTTAACAACCAAAAATTCAGTTTCTGCATGTTCAGTGACCCAAGATTCTTGAGGTTCATCACACAAAACTATGAAAAATGCAAAGAAAGGCCAATTATTGATGTTTCTTAAACAGTAATGTCCTTAAAAAAATATATAAAAAATAAAAAAGCTGAATTACTACTGTCAGAACTCCCCAGACAGCTGATCATATAGGACTGGCCTTTATTCTTCACTACAGCCACACTAGGTTCATGTATACCACTTCTGGCATAAGTACTACCATCACTATTCTTCACCTTTGAATGTTACAGTCAGGATCAAGATCTTCCTTGTTTTACCAGTAGCCAACTTTCTTCTTTCCTTTTTTTTTTTTTCTCTAAAAAGGACAATTAGAAAAAGCCACATTCTTGATTCTTGATGTTGAAGGCTGAAACATGTAAGATCAAGTAACTGAAGAGAAACCTGATGAAAAACAAGCACAAAATAGATAAACATGTAAAAATAATAGACACTCTAATTACAGATATTACACATCCACCTCATAAAGGATCTGATTTACAGAAAATAAGAGTGAACTAAATGCAAGGCCATCCTCAAAGCAGACGACTTTTTGCTTGCAGGTCTACACATCACGTTCTTAACAGCACTGGAAGAACGCCAGCCCTGTGCTGCACAAACAATGAAACTGGAACTCACTGAGCTAAGAAATGAGAAATAACAAGGCTGATGGTACAAGTCAACATGGGACAGTGGGACAATAAGAGGGCTTTCACAACAAGTGTGACTTTGTAAGCCCAATTTACCCCTTTTTCTTTCTTGAAGAAATTCTAAATACTCTCAACACAACTTATACTTCAAGAGTTACCAGCTTAGAAGTGACTACGTCCCTAAAAGAAACATGGTAAGTTTCATGAAGAAGGTAAAGCTCTATAGTAGAAATAAACTTTAGACACTGGTCTCAGAACACGAAGAAGTAAGTCAGCTTGAACAGAAATCTTAGATACAAACTCCTATGGTAGCATTTAGGAACCTAAGGAGGAATCCTGAAGTTCACCCTGTCTTATGTACCATCGCTAACCAGCATGAAAAAAGACCCAAAAGCTACAATGCATGCTCCTGTGAGTATACCAAGCAGGATAAAGAAAAAACATCCTAAAGGACATGGCCGATTTGAACACAAAGCACAGGCACCATCTGACCTCACCGCCAGTGTCACTGCTCTGCCCCTGAGATCCCGTATCTTCATTTCATCACTGTCTCATTCTCTTTAGACTGCTTTTGCTACAAATGTACGAAGGAAAGTTACATATTCCCAGGTACATTTTGTTCACACATTGTTAATGAAGGCTGTAGATGTGCTCAGACCTTCAGAAGGGAATCTTATAAACAAATTAATATAACACATAAAACATAATTAGTCCTGTTGCCTCCTTCGTGCTTTCGAGCCCAGCACATTGCCAACAGCTTGGCTCTCTGCAGTTGAGCCCAACACAGAGTTCAACAAAGGTAAAGGCTCAACAAGATTAAGGGAGGAAAACAAAAAACAACTTCTCCATGGTGCTCCCACTTATTCACAAGGCTTTTGTTCTCTCCAAAGAGCCTCAATGGGCAGCGCTCCAGCTCCTGCTCCCATGCCACAGGATGAATGTCTCAGCGCAGGGCACAAGACTGAGCCAGGCCTGCTCAGTACAGGGCTGCAAGCCAGCTCCAGCTTGGTCATTCAAACCCTTCCTCTCGCGAGGAGGCTGGTAGCTTTTCCTGTTTCTGAGATTAGCTTGTCCGCAATAGCACAACTGTTTCAGGTCTGGAAGGTGCTTGTGGCTGCTTTGCAATGGTACAGCCTCATTTAAAGCCCTACAAGAACTTTGTGGCTCAGAAGGATTTCTTTAATTAGGCAACACTACAGCAATTTGTGATAGTGCTCCAGGACTTTCTTTTAGGGCCAGCAATAAAAATCTCCTACAGGCTTCTAGATCTATAGTGGGTGGCTATATTCAGTCACATTAGAAACCTATTGCTTCTTCCATTGACTACATCTCTTAGGTATGAAAGCTACTATGAAAGGAGTACACTGCCAGTCACTTATGTCACATTAATGGCTTTTCCAATTTTGTGTCAAGGCCTTCACTCTACCCCCAACCTAAAAGCTCAGGCTTTCTCTAGAGCATTAATGAGTAAGTTGACAAATGGCACACACTGTCAACGCCGGATGCTTGGAAGGATTTTTGCCCTCTCTCCATGATGACATTCAAGTCCAAAAAAAAAAAAAAAGTAGAAAAACAAACAAACAAAAAAACTTTTTTGCTTCTTGGACAATAAACAAAAAAAATCCTGGTTCCCAGTTTTGCAGTTCCTAATTACTTCACAGCTAGTCCAGCCATGCTATAATCCAAAAGGCTGCTCTCTATTTACAGTTACTTAGGAGCCAACACCTTCTCTGAAGAGAAGCCATGCAATTCTCCCAGCATCACTAGGAATAGGGGTGAAATGACAAGGACACTCAGAAAACATGTTAGAATGCAAGTCAACTGCAGAGTAAATCTGTTTCTGTTACATCAGTATTCTTTCTCCTTCCTTTGCACCTCTCTGCGCAGCTATAGGCAACAGTTTTTATATAAAATACCCACAGAGGCAAGCTAACATAATTTTACTTGTAGAGCACATTTCAGATGAATGCATTCCAATAACAGAACAAAAGAATAGCTCCTGCTTCCTGTCACTCATACAGCTGTCTGAAGACAGAAGGGACACATTGAGGCTCTTGATGTTAAAATCTACTTTATATTAAAACCATAAGCAACAGCCCACAGGGCCATTTGATAAAAAACACAAGCACCCAACAGTTCTACTATTTGTGGATAAAGGCCATTTGCCCTGTGGATACCCTTGCAGAAATGCGTACACAAAAGCTCATACATTTAACCAATATCATGAATTCCTTACTTTATTTTTGCTGTTTTTTTTTTTTAAATAGAAATCAAACAAATGCTAAATCTCCTGTTTGCCCTCTGACTGTTCAAAAACTGTTCTCTGGCATCTGAATATCTCCTGTGGATTAAATGAAGATGATTTTGCTTTACTGAAGACAATGCTTCCTCTCAGGGACCATGTGCTCGTACTCACAGGCAATCCTGACTCCACAGACCACACGAGGCCAGTGGCTGCTGGGAGCCTTCAGCAAAAAAACCAGCATGTCAGAAGCCTTTCCTTCCACAGTAACACAGCTCCCCAGCTCACCATCAGTTATCACAAATGGTCTAATAAGTGTCTAAGTCTTTAAAATTTCTGCTTCTTTCAGTTCAACAGGTCCACAGAATGTACACACAGAACAGACAGGTTGTGGAAGTAGTAGTGCCTTTATTACATATTACATAAATAATGACATATAAACAAAAATATTAATGGAATGCCCCTGTAAGTAAAATGCACAAGTTTTAAAAAGACTGCTTGTATTTTAAACGCAGATACTTTGCCAAATCATTTTGGCATTGCAAGCTTATTCCCACAGGGTAAAGAGTTACCACCTATCTTGGGAACATAGCTATTTTTTATAGAATCCTAGAATGGTTTAGGTTAGAAAGGACCATAAAGATCATCTAGTTCAAATCTTTTTCCACAGCAGGGACACCTTCCACTAGAACAGGTTGCTGAAAACCCCATCCAACTTCACCTTGAACACTTCCAGGGATGAGGCAGCCATAGCCTCCCTGGGTAACCTGTTCAGTGTCTCACCACCCTCATAGTGAAGTAATATTTTTAATGATAGAAAGGTTGTTTCACTACTTGACAAAATACATTGTAAGAAATACGCAATTTCAGTTACTCTGAAAACTCCCATGAATCCAACTCAAGTTGTCTAAAGGCCTTCATCATTCTTCCCCTCCTCTGTTGCTCCTCCTCCTCCCCTCCCCCACCAAAGCATGACTCCAAAACCAAACAAAACAAAACAGAACCCAAACAAAAAGGGGAATGGTGGTGGAGTAACAAAAAAAAAAAAAAAAAAATAACTATTTGTTGAATTTCTGCTTGAAATATGTTAGAGAACAGATGTGCATTTGGAGTTCTTAAATGAGTGCCTTGGCCACTGCACTTTACTGTGCCTGGGGGAAGATTCTGTTGTTTCCACAGCATGAAATGCCTGAAATATTCACAGTTTAGAGCATTAAAATAAATAAATAAATAGATAAATAAATAAAATCTAGCTTTAAATGGCATAAAAGTCAGATTTTTCAGTTCACCTGCCAAATCAAAAGAATTCATGCACAGCTCTTACTACAGGAAGGAAAGCTCACTGTGTTACTGGTGTTAGCTAATCTAACATTTTGTTTCATTCAGGTTTTAGTTGCAGATAATACCTTCTAAAAAACAAGATCAAAAACATACAGTAATTTTCTATTACCTGCTTCACATAACATAACTGTACAATAATCTGTTTGCAAATGAGTGTTTCTGCTACTTATGAGAGGCCAGCTACACATGTAGAGGTGATCCACGAAGACTTTGAAATTAAATAAACCACACAGACTACAAGAGAAGACAAAGAGAGGGAGTGAAAGACTAGACTGAATACTCACTACAGTGAATCATAGACAACTGACTCTTTCCTATGAATAAGCAAATAACCTGAATGTTCTTTAAATGTTTGGCATTGAAAAAGCTGGAAGAGCTGCGGCTCTAATAATCTCTGCAGCAAGATAAATAACTTAAAATCTGAGTTTGCAATGGAAGCCCCGATTTAAAAGAGCTATCCACAGATCACATTACTTTTTGAAGCCTGAAATCATCTTTCTACAGTCCTTAGCCAATGCATTAATGAACTAGATTATGTCCAAGCACTGAACTACGCATAAAATCCAGTCACATCTTCCGTTTCATTCTCAAAAAAACCTTTCTCCTGCAATTGCTTTGTACAAATTTGCAGAGCTTTGTACATTAGTGAAAAGCTGACCGCGCAGCTCTGTGTCTTCCACAGAGTAAAATCCCACCTTACCACAGGCATCTGACAACCCTAACGAGGCTGAACCACTATTAAGGCTACAAAGAAAAGACAACTCATCCTTTTTACTCAAACAAAACTCTGAGTAATTACATGCTTTTCACTGAATTAACTAGATAGCCAAGAACAGTGACTTATAAATGAATGCAGGTCATCTTAAAATTGTATCTAAGGCCTTGTTAAAATGCATAACCCTTCTACATCATAAAAAATACAAAACACCTGATGTAATATCATCTCAATAAATCCTGCATAATATGAATAGAAAAATATGCTAGCAAATTATTACAATAGAGTGCAACTACGCAGCTGTATATAAGGTATGACAAGTTGAATGCAGCAAGATTTACTTTCAACCATTATTCATACACTGAATACCTCAAGTCAGTTTTACAGCAATATCCTTCTGCAAGGATGTGCTGTAGGTCTGAGGCTCCAGTGGCTTTGCAAATGAATAACTGTTTGCAGCATCAAATATTCACTGTCGAGTACTTGCTCAGAGAAGGGGATGGGGAGAGGAAAAGACGGAAAAAAAAACAAACAACAACAACAAAACAAACAACAAAACCAAAACTAAACCCCAATAAATGCATTAAGATGATAAAAACAAAGCACTAGAAGGAACTAACCACACACTGACAGGTAGCAAGAGTGGAAAAGCTTATTCAGGAATCAGGCCTCAAACTTGGCTCTCAGTCCCAAACTAAAAGCATGAACAACTCCGTGCCTACCAGATGCAACTCAAGCCTCAGGGGGAGGAAAAATAATAGCCATGAAGAAATACCATTTTGATCAAGCAAAAATACTGTTTTGATCCTTGCAAAATGAATAGAATGTACTGGGACATGTATACACATACAGAAAAACACAGACTAAATCAACCACAAGCCAGGCACAGCCTGCTCCTTTCCACATTAATTTCTCTCCCCCTTTACAAACACCCAAAGAACAGCAAGATTTAATGGAAAAATAAGTACATTTCTAAAAGCAGTTATCACACAAAACAAGAGATTAAAGAAAGCTTCGCAGCATGTAAAGGCGCTCCAATGGAAAATTATTTGCAAATCACAAGAACTACATTTCTCAATGTAGTAGGCTTAAATATTGATTGCCAGTTCTACTCACCTCCTGATGGCAACAAATCACTTCTTAAGAAAGAAGTATTTAATTATTTATCCCTCTGATCATTTTGACTGAACTCTTCAGGCAAGTTGAGAGGGTTAAAGTAGAAATCATGCATGAAAGATTGAGCTTATGAGTAAAAGCTGTTTCACTAGAGATGATATTCATTTACCACACAGTTTTGCAACTTTAAATAGGTGGTAAAACAAGCTGAGATTGTGCACTGAGCACTCTGTTTTTCTGAACTGAAATAAACACGCAGTACTGGAAGTCATGAGGCTTCATTCACTCCCATGGGGGGCTTAAGCAAAGACCTCTCAGCTCTGAGGTTTAGAGGGGGAGAATAGCTTTTTGCTCCATCTAATGGTGAAAGGGCATAAGCCTCTCTATTAACTTACCTGCCTGGCAAAGTCAACCCAGGACAACTCATGCACATTTTTTATGTTGTGAGGGATCACGCTTGGGCTGTGTGTTGATAAGGCATGGCTTAGACACAGAGAGCTGCTGAGGAAGAAGACGCAGTTGCAGGCAGGTTCCTGGAGAAGGCAGGTAACAGGAAAGGCTGCTAAATGCCACTGACATCAGCTCCCAAAACATGAGTTATGGTTTGTTCCCATGCCTGTCTCTGCTCTCTTCCCCAAGCCTCCAGACCCTGTGAGGGATGTTGGCTGCATGTATTGGACCTCTTGCCATAGGAAGCTGATGCGGTGAGGGTAGGAGAGCTGAGGCAGAGCCAGCAGGACAACTTCACACAACAGCTCTGGGCAGCAAAAGACTGACCACCGCCCACTGCTGAGCGAGGTGTGATTTGGCAGCACGGCCCTCTCCCTAAACCAGCTCATCCCCATGCCCCTGACACCTTCTTGAGTCTGCCACCAAAATACATGGATGGGGGAAGAGCAGACTACACAGCTGGCCTTCACCCACTATTTAATGTTTTGCTAAGCAGATGTCATTATGCTGACCAAAGGTCCACGTTGTTTTTCCACTGAAAGGCTATCAATGATCGCTTACTCTCCAGGGCTTTCAAAAGCCCTCAAACGGCACAAGTTGGGACAATATCTGCTACATAAGGGCTAAGACTGCATGTTTCCAGATGACTTCTGGACTTTCTTTATGGTTTTTAAAAGAGCTCCTAAACACTGCCCCAGTCTGGCTGTTGAGATACCTAATGACTCCAAAGCAAGAGGCTCACAGAGCAACACAGCATTCTTTTGGGCTGAGGAAGCACCCACAGGTATAGGCAAACCGAATAATGTATGGCTTGTTCTCACACAACGGTGCTATGCTGAGCATTGTTAGAGACAAAACAAGGTGGTTTTGGTCTTCACCAGGCAATCAGACCACAGAGCGAAGGGTACTGTCACACACATACACCTCCGTGTCTACACTCCAAGCACAACTGAGTAAGAACTGTTCACATTGAACGTGCCTGGGGCTTACTTTATGATGACCTTGCTCACATTTCCTTCACAATCCATCCACTCTTGAACAGACAGTAAGAATACCTGGGTTACCCTTTATGAGAAATTTATTTATTTTGAAGTACTAAATCTCAGCATAGAGATGTTTGGGGGTTTTTCTATACGTGGATGGTCAAGGGAAAAGACTTTCAAAAAAGACATAATTCCAAGTGCTGAACTTTTATCACTTTAAACAGGCTCAATTTTCAGAAAATAAGGAGCAGCTATTCCCTCTCAAAAATCAGATCTTAATGCAAGTTGGACACTCAAAACTCTCTAGTCAGTTTAGAATCTTTATTTTAGAAGCAAGGGGAGAGTTCAGGAGACGTGAAATGACTGGGGAAAAAAAAAGCAAACAATGGCAGAGAGTTCTTCTGATCTGAAACAAGACAAGGTGCGGAGTTTTACTCAACACGCTTCCTTTCAAGCCCAGTAACACAGCACAAGTCAATTCGACTATCTCCTAAAGATAACTGCATCTGTATGTGAAGATGGTCTGACTGCTTTGCAGGTACAGAAGGTTTGTTTTATTCTAATTCCCCGTAACATCTGGCAACTTCATGATCTGCTCATCTTCTGGCAATTAATATTAAAATTCTATTTCATTTTGCAAAATGCTTAATAACTGCACTATTAAAAATACTTGAAACTTTATCTCAGCTCAGCAAATTCTACTTTGATTAGGGACTGTAGTGAGAGGACAAGGGGTAACGGGTTCAAACTTAAACAGGGGAAGTTTAGATTGGATCTGAGGAAGAAATTCTTTACTGTGAGGGTGGTGAGGCCCTGGAATGGATTGCCCAGGGAAGTTGTGAATGCTTCATCGCTGGCAGCATTCAAGGTGGGGTTGGACATAGCCTCGGATGGCATGGTTTAGTGGGAGGTGTCCCTGCCCATGGCAGGGGGGTTGGAACTCAGTGATCTTGAGGTCCTTTCCAGCCCTAACTATTCTATGATTCTATGATTCTATGATTTTCTGTGAAATTGTATATAGATATTTTACATGTATCTATATATCAAAAGAAGTTTACTGCCCTATTTCTGATACGGATTCCAAAAAGCAATTAAGGCGACATCTGTAAATATTAACTGGATCCAAACAAAACCAGTAACAACTTATCTGAAAGTTTTCTCCTGATATAGCTTATGCAAGTTTATAGGAGCAAAACAAAATCATACTTCACTTTTGTCTTTAGGAATATATATGAAGTAAACAAGACAAAAACTGCTACATGAGAGCCTTATGTTATTTTTAATAATAGCATTAGTGATCTGCCATTTATATAGCTCACTTCTGGCAGTGAATGTACTCATCCCCTTATTTCACCAACTTCAGATGTAACAGTACTTAAAAGGGGCCTATAAGAAAGATGGGGAGAGACTTTATATCCTGTTGCAATGGGACAAGGGGTAATGGTTTTACACTAAAAAAGGGGAGATTCAGTCTGGATGTGAGGAAAAACTTCTTTACAATGAGGGTAGTAAAATACTGGAACAGGTTGTCCAGAGAGATGGTGGATGCACCATCCCTGGAGGCATTCAAGGCCAGGCTGGATGTGGTTCTGCGCAACCTGGTCTAGTTGAAGACGTCCCTGCTCATTGCAAAGGGGTTGAAGTAGATGACTTTTGAAGGTACCTTCCAACACAAACTGTTCTATGATTCTAATCTCTGATTCTACGTAATACTTCACATAAGACAGAATGATTTTATTTCATGCACACATGCCACAGAAGAGAATAAATTCTACCAATCTATCTACATTAGCTGCATGAACCAGAATTTTCCTTTTCCTATGGTTTTGCACCAGTACTTACTGGGGATTATAATGCTTACTGTTAACATTCCCTTACAAAATTAAGACATCTAACTTTTCATTTATACTCAGGAAAAACACAACAAAAGCTGATCGGTCACTGTCATCTTGCAACAATCAGTGTCAATAAACTTCATATTGCCTTTTTTTTTTTTTTTACAGAAATGTAGAATAATTTTCTAATAAATCCTCTAAGTTCACGATTCATTTAGAAACATGACAGCATACGAGCACAACACAAGCCCCAGTATAAGAGATTTTTTTAATTATGCTCCAAACACTACAGAAACAAAGCTACTCAGAATTATCAGGTACATATAATTAGCACATTGGCATTACTTAGAATAGCTAACAAAAAACAAAACAAAACAAAACAAAAAAACCGCACAAAAAAACCCCCACACAAACAAACAAACAAAAAGAAAGTTCCAAATATCTCTTATCAAACAGGAGTCAAGACAGAAAGCTACTTGGGCACAACTAAAAATATCCTCCACTGCCACACCATAATGTAAGTACTCGGAAGAAAGTTCACATTCAGAGGCCAAATATTTCAGGATTTATCTCTAGATAACTAGACTAAATTTCTTCTCATAGTAAATTAATCACTATGCCTTTTGACCAACACGTTACAGGAACTGTTAAGAAGAGCAATACCAGCTGTCTAGAGGTGCATCAATGAGAAAATTAAATTGGCTATTTATCACTAAACTTCTGATGTTATTCATATAAAAAAGAATCAATACGGTCAGAAGTGAGGTGATGCATTTCCTCAGAGAAACATGCCACACAGCCTTTTGCAATTTAATGGGCAGCCAGTTAGCAGGAGAGCATTACTGAGGTCAAAGAATACACAGCTTGACACAGATGCATATACAAGAAACACCTAACACGCCTCAATCACAGACAGGTAAGGCATTCAAACTTCTAAGCTTGTCAAAGGCAAGAACAATTTTGTTAGGGCCAAGCTTTGAAAGCTCTTGAATGTATTACTTACCATACAATGCAGCTGCACCAAGTAGAAATAAAACATGCACAGAATTTAAGTTTTAGAATAGAGGGTGGTAAAAAGTGAAGCACATCTTACTTACAGTAAAATGCTTCAAGTATTGACATAGGCTGCACGTGAAATGGGAAGGTTTTGATGCAGCTGACTACTGACTGAAAAAAAAAACAACCACCACCAAGAATAACAAAAAAAAAAAAACAACCCTAAAAAAATACTATCAGCTCTGCAAGAGCATTTTGAGGTAAAGATTTGATTCCCCTTAGCTAAGAGACAAAGCTGTCTTCTTCTTTACACAATCCTTGCATTGAGATGCATCTGGCTTGATCTGGACATTCTCTAGCTCATCTTTAATGTACTTTCTCAAGTTCTCCTAACTACTGCATTCAGTAGTGAAGGCTCCCTCCAGCAAACAAGCTTTCTAGTGTTAACTTTTGTTTTTACACTCTCATCATCACATATATCTGAATCAACATTAGTTAAGTAATTTATTTCTTTTAAATGGCCTCTCCTGTTTTGCCTTCTTTTGGGTACATTAGTGCTCTTACACTCATAGACTTCCAGCACTTGAACTTTTTTTTTTTAAAGAGTTCAAATTTTATTATTTGCTTCAAATATTTACTTGAGTTTCATTGTGCCAAAAAAATTATTCAATTTTCATTTATCTTCCCCTGCACTTAATATATTCACTATATTTTCGTCCACATTTATGAAGCACTCCCTTTTAGACTTTTATTAACATATTCTTAACATTTTAACTACGCTTAGGGATTGGTGTTAAGCAAGAAATTCAGTTAAACAGCATATTTCTTAATTCAAAGTTTCTCATTAAAAGAATTTCAGCTGATTGTTTCCCAAATTTCATTTTCATCTTTTTTTCTCCTGCTTGTTCCTTTAAAATGTAAGACAAAAATGGTATAAGGAATACAAATATATGAGCCTCCACTCATAACTGTGATGTATAGACCGGTAGTTTTTTAATGAGTTTCATGATCCTGAATAAACAGAACTAGCAAAACCTGAGGGATTCTAATTCAATAAAAGAATGGGTAAAAGAAGCATTGACGGAGGAAGCATACCATGAAAATCACTGCATTACACAGCATCAAAACAAATGTCTCACTGTATATATACTAGTGATAACATATGCAATATGTCTTATTTAAATCCTGAGATAAACTACAACTGATTATTCAATTTATCACTTAAAAGCACTATGTCATATAAATCTGTCTTATCAGATAATTTGCCGTCTAAAAAGGGTAGCTCCTTATTCTGCTCTTGGAGAAGTGGCGAACTTTAAGACAATGTTTTAACATTTCACTCCAATGTTTCAGTTGCAACACTGATTTTTTTTTTTTTAACAGGTTTCTATCTACTTCTCCTGCTTTTCCATTTCTGAAAGCACATTTTTTTCCATTGTGTTCATTATTCTCTGTTTTGTTTGCATGGAAGACAGGGAAAGGACAAAGCAAAGACCTTACATAAAGAGAAAATTGCATAACTATGAAGTTCTGCACTTGGCTTCAGGGAGATTTAAATTATGGTTCAGTAATTTCAAACATGTATTCCAAACAGCATATTGTGATAGACTGTTTCCAGTCCCCACCGGCTGCCATTCAGAGGAAAAAACTGTGAACCACAGTTTGAGAGGAACCTGCTACCAATTTCCTAGAATTTGTGAGGTCTACAGATGAGCCCGCTGATGACACTTGCCTTCTTCAAAGCACATCACTGCCCAGACTGAAGAGCCACCCTCTCATGGCCCTGTAGAGGCACACAAACTCCTGCTACACCAAGAGCCAGTTTATCACAGCACCTAGGTTGCTCACCTTTGATTTAAGTGAACTCATCTTCAGCACTGTAGTAGGTAAGCATGGTCACACTCTTATGTCTCTTTAGCTAATGGGTGATAATTTCCAAGAAACGCAATAAATGAAAGGAGCTTGAATTATCTACTGTCAATTTTTAACCACACCTATAAAAACATCAAAAACCAAGACAAAGAATTCAAATGGTGTTTTTAAAAATGCTTTCACTTACATTAATAAAATTAAATCATCATCTACTTAGAATAGGATTGGTATCTGTCACACATCTACAAAGCTGTTTTTTAGCACCCAGACCACTGAAACCATAGGAGAGATAGAAAGACAATCGTCTTTCTGATAAATTATTTTTAGAAGATTTCATGGTATTGGAGGCTCTACTGCCTCACTAACCCAAAGTTCACAAAGAGATTTGCCGCAACTAATATTTTCTTTCCTCTAAAAATCTCCTCCCACAAACACATAAGTAATCAAAAAGTCATCCTAGCTCCTTTCCTTCCCTATTAATACTCAAAAACAGCAAGCCATAACACAGCCTTGCCTATACCTATACAACCCTGCAAGCCTTCCTGCACTGTGGCAGCATAACCAATTTTGACAGATTAACTCAGGAAGAATCTGTAAATTGGGGAAAAACAAACAAACAAAACCACATGCACAACCTTTCTGACGCCCAGAAATAATATACGAAGTTTACAGAAGTCCAGCAGACCCTAGAGAGAAGCCACCAGGCCCATTCTTGGATTGCCCACCTTGGCATATCACTTAAAATTGCCCCAGAGTCACATTCCCTGCTTCCTCTTTTGCTGTTACACACAAATTTTAAAACTCTGTGTTCCCTAACTCTTCCTTACTGGATGCAATTTCTAGAATGATTCCAATTAAACTTCCCTCCAACGTACTTGGAACATGTGCAATTACCAGGAAACAAGTTTGTCAGGTTGTAAAGAACTGCCAAAGCTGACCTATAAGCCCAAAATTATCAATTTCTCCACATGGCTTTTACTAACAAACTTGAATGGTTATGCATTTCAGTCTGTACTTACTCTCCTCCCAGAAACGTTCCTCACAAACTCAACCCACAGGTCTCAGATGAAGATATTCCCTCATCCCTCTACCACTGAAATAACTTAAAACAGCATTCAGTACATGTGTTTTGCACATTTCTTCCCCCTCTGGACCTACAAAAACATAATAAATATCATGTTCTAATACTATGTGCATATGCAGGAGGGCCAGGAGACCTCCTTGGATGGATAAGGAGATGCTGAGGAAAATCAGAAGGAAAAAAGAGGCTTATAAAAGGTGGAAGCAAGAACAGGCAGCCTGGGAAGAACACAGGGATGCTATCCGGGAAGCTAGGGAACAGGTTAGGAAAGCTAAGAACCACTTAGAATTAAACTTGGCTAGGGATGTGAAAGAAAACAGGAAAGGATTCTATAGGTACATTGCAAATAAAAGACAGACTAGGGACAACGTGGGCCCCCCCAGAAGCTATCAGGAGAACTGGCTACCCTGGATTTGGAAAAGGCTGAGGTTCTTAATGACTTCTTTGCCTCAGTCTTCACCAGCAAATGCTCTGATCGCACCACCCAAGTCATGGAAGGCAGATGCAGGGACTGTGGGAATGAAGACCCTGGGCCCACTGTAGGAGAGGATCTGGTTCGAGACCATCTTAGGAACCTAAACGTACACAAGTCCATGGGACTGGATGAAATCCATCCACAGGTGAGTCCTGAAGGAGCTGGCAAATGAAGTTGCTAAGCCACTGTCCATCATATTTGAAAAATCATGGCAGTCAGGTGAAGTTCCCGATGACTGGAAAAAGGGAAATATAACCCCATTTTCAAGAAGGGGAAATGGATGACGCAGGGAATTACAGACCAGTCAGTCTCACCTCTGTGCCAGGCAAAATCTTGGAGCGGATTATCCTGGAAGGCATGCTGAGGCACATGAAAAACAACAAGGTGCTTGGTGACAGCCAGCATGGCTTCACTAAGGGGAAATCCTGCCTGACCAATCTGGTGGCCTTCCATGAAGGGGCTACGGAACTGATGGACAGCGGTAGAGCAGTTGATGTCATCTATCTGGACTTGTGCAAAGCGTTTGGGACTGTCTCACATGACATCCTTGTCTCTAAGTTGGAGAGACATCAATTTGATAGGTGGACCACTCGGTGGATAAAGAACTGGCTGGATGGTCGCATGCAAAGAGTAGTGCTCAATGGCTCAGTGTTCAGCTGGAGACCAGTAACGAGTGGTGTCCCTCAGGGATCGGTGTTGGGACCGGTCTTTTTCAACATTTTTGTCGGTGACAGGGACGGTGGGATTGAGTGCACCCTCAGCAAGTTTGCCGATGACACCAAGCTGTGTGGTTCGGCTGATACGTTGGAGGGAAGGAATGCCATCCAGAGGGACCTTGACACGCTTGTGAAGTGGGCTGATGCCAACCTGATGAAGTTTAACCATGACAAGTGCAAGGTCCTACACCTGGGTCGGAGCAATGCCAGGCACAGCTACAGGTTGGGCAGGGAAGAGATTGAGAGCAGCCCTGCAGAGAAGGACTTGGGGGTGCTGGTCGATGAGAAAATGAACATGAGCTGGCTTCAGTGTGAACTCGCAGCCCAGAAAGCCACAGTTGGCTGCATCAAAAGGAGAGTGACCAGCAGGTCGAGGGAGGTGATCCTGCCCCTCTACTCTGCTCCTGCGAGACCTCTCTTGGAGTATTGTGTGCAGTTCTGGTGTCCTCAACATAAAAAGGACATGGAACTGTTAGAACAAGTGCAGAGGAGGGCCACGAGGATGATCAGGGGACTGGAGCACCTCTCGTATGAAGATAGGATGGGAAAGTTAGGGCTGTTCAGCCTGGAGAAGAGAAGGCTGCATGGAGACCTCATAGCAGCCTTCCAATATCTGAAGGGGACCTATAAGGGATGCTGGGGAGGGACTCTTCATTAAAGACTGTAGTGATAGGAGAAGGGGTAATGGGTTCAAACTTAAACAGGGGAAGTTTAGATTGGATATGAGGAGGAAATTCTTTACTGTAAGGGTGGTGAGGCCCTGGAATGGGTTGCCCAGGGAAGTTGTGAATGCCCCATCACTGGCGGTGTTCAAGGCTGGGCTGGACAGAGCCTTGGTTTAGTGGGAGATGTTCCTGCCCATGGCAGGGGGGTTGGAACTAGATGATCTTAAGGTCCTTTCCAACCCTAACTATTCTATGATTCTATGACTATACATAGCCTGAGCTTCAGAAGTATGCCCAGTACCTGAGAAATAAGAATTTAAACATTGTTCTTTTAAACAGAATTCTAAGGCCAGAATTTATAAATAGTTGGCTAAAAGAACCTTCTGTGAACACTTATGAATTGTATCTCATTGCATGTACCAGGACTTCTTGCTCCCAAATGGAAGGGGTTTTTTCATCCACCAGGTAGGATAGCACAAAAGTTTAAAACAAAATAACAACAAAACCACAAAGAAACCCACACCACAACCAAAAAAACACAGAGTGACAGAAACATTCATGCTTAACATAGGGCGGGAGGAGGACTCATAGAGTAAAAATCATTTCAAGACAATAGCAAAGCTTTCTCATTCTCTGCGCTTTTCCAGTGTACTTAAGGATGACCCAAATCCAGGCATTTGAGCCTACATCTCTGCAAGCTGCTGCTGAATCCTAAGGCAGTCTTTCACATAAATCAAATGCTAAATTTGGTAACACATTTCAATATGCTTAATGGTGGGGCCAAGTGAAAAAAACAATAAAGAAATTAAAACTAGCAAGCCAAATGTTTCTTATGGCTTTAATTGTATACTAACATTCACTTGTGCTTCCAGCTTCTTAATATTCATGTGCTGCTGCACGTTGATAACGTGTTACTTCCTTAACATTCCACATGTTAGGGAAGAGCACAAAATACACAAGTGTGCAAGTTGAGCTGCAGGTGCAAATGAAACCGACAGCATCCCAAAGACAGGCATGGCCAAAGTCGCTACACCAAGGGGAAAAAAAATGAGGTTTGGGTTTAATTGAATTAATTTTGTTTTCCTATTGTACCTCTTTCCTGCAGGCAGGAAAAGTGCTTAAGGGAGAGTGGCACAACTTAAACATCTACCTCCTGTACAATAAACCCATTGCAGTAGGCAGCATCAATTCAAATGAAAGCACCTAAGTGACTCCCACTATTAAAGCAATTCGTAGTGAAGTATGAATGTGTAGTATAATTACAAGTAAACTGTAAAGCAAGTAAAAAAAACATAAATATGAGAAGCAAAAGACGTGAAACTTCTCCAGTCATTTTATGTCTATTGCTTTAAGTGTAGGAAGGTAACATTTTTCAAACACAACACAACTAGGAAATGGCAATAGCTTACAAACTAGCAATTACAAAAAAAGTGATGAATTGTATCAGTAACAAATCTATAGGAATTACTGTAAGCATTTCTACATTCTTTTTTAACAAGCATAGGAAGAAACAGTATTCTGGATTTAATATAATTCTGTAGCCTAAGAGTAATGATAATCCACAGGGATGCTGAATGAAAAGAAGAAAATAACTCTAAAACCTAGAAAGCATTTCTACTCAGGCTAAAAAAAAAAAAAAAAAAAAAAAAGAATAGCAAAGCAGGCCAGTGATAAAATGCTATAAAATGGGGAAATGCTTCTACAAGAAATTGTCAAATAGCAGCTACTGCAACAAAGCAGAACTCTGTAACACAATCAAAACCCTAAGTGATTTAATAGTCAGAGGAAGGAACAGAAGGCATCCTTCTTCCCTTCCTCCTTCCCTGCTTTCCTCTCCCTCTCCTTCATCGGCCCTTAAACAACAGCAGGGTCTCCCCTGTGAGAAGGACATGTGGGTTGAAGGACATGCTGAAGGAGAGCTGAAACCCTAGTGTCTCAACTTGCCTGCTGTCATGCAATTATGGAAAACCATCCTTCACACTTTTTTTAAAGACCAAACCACACAACTAATGTACTTACCTCCAAGAAAAGGTCTCCAATAACTAACTGCCAGTCAAGGTGTTGGCCCCCCACCCTTTAGAGCTACATCAAGCATAGTTCCTCCTTCACCCACCTCCCATGAAGGGCGGGCAGCAAACACATCGCTGGCATCACCCATATTCCTAATAGCTCTGGGCAGCTGCCCTGGGAATGCCAAACTACCCTTCACAAGGACTGAACCCCAGTGGTCATACTGGCGCAGCTTTGTCCTGAATCAATCTGCCAAGTCCAACTTCTTAAGGACTGTGACACCCAATTAGGCACTGAAAGTAAGTTACAGACCCCACTTAAGTGGGGTTAAACACTCGTGGGATGTTTAACATCCCACTTTGCTCTTGTCTGCCCTTACATATGTTTGCTCTGCAACCACAATAGGAGTGATGAGGTAGCTTTCAGCACAGAAATGAAAGGCAAATAGTTTTCCTCAAGTCTCCCAATTTCAGATACACTCAAATACTTAAGAAAGCAAAATATTTCTTAAGACACTATTTGTTAGATGGCCAGCATGACAGGCAGAGACCTAGTATTTTCCAACATTACTATTAAATTATTCAATACATTAAATTATTAAGTATAGAATCAAAACTAGATATATATATGCTAGTTAAAGTCTCTGTGGATATGCAGGCTCCACATACATAAACCCAGGTCTGTAAAATACGGGTCCCAGAGAAGCCAATGGGAATTTTGCTCTGAGCATCACTGGAATGAGGATTTCCTCATTAATCTTAGTTTAGAGATAGCCATTTCAGATATTATTAAATCTTAAAATAATTATTGACATTAATAAATCCAAATATATGACTGGCAGCATTAAACTGGATGTATGTATACAGGAAGGCCACAATTAAAAAAGGTGAATGTGATACTAAATGCAAGACGAAAGTTGATGCAATATATCTGACATTCTCAAAGACAAATTATTTATCCTCTCATAATTTTGATTAAAAAAAAATAATAAAATAATTAAAAAAAAAAAACTTTATTTAACATAAAATAGTAACTAAGCAGGACCCACTGACGACAGTTCTTGGCCCTTTGCCATTTAGCAGTATATCACTGACCCAGAAGACAAACAGTTGCTGCTGATACACGCCACAGCTGGCAGAGGGACCACAGAAATAATATAAAGTTTATAGCTGGACATAAAATACTCAAACCTATTCTGTAGAACTCTACTCTTGTTCCGGAAAGGAATATCTCCAAAAAATTCCTAGTGAGCTAGTAGGTGAATCTAAACTCCTAGGATGATGACACAGAAATGAAGAGACATAAAGCAATCCTTTGTTAAATCAACAGGAAAACAGTGAAAGTATTGATTTTAGTATGTTGTATTGCACTGGGGAGGTGCAAGTTAACAGTGTATGTACAGTTCTCTTTCAAAACTTTTTATAAAAACACCACCAAAACAATTCATATAGATACAGTAATAACAAAGGGCTAGAGAAAATGCCTTACAGCAAGAGTTAAAGAGCTGCCTGATTAGTTTAGAACAAGAGAATTGAAAGATGACTTCATTAGAGTATAAACATCTCACTAAGAATAAAGTATTGGAGCTCTGAAGCAGAAACCAGAAGCAATGCCTGGAAACCGAAGCCAGACAAATTGATATTAGAAATAGTGCTTAATTGCATTTTTCAGCAATGAGGATCATTAACTACTGATGAAGTTAAGAGTGAAATGTGGCTTCTTTGCCCTTCCATGTTTGCAATGAAGACCAAAGACATCTAAAAGCTGCACTGTATGGCAAGTACTAGCTTAATACAAAGGTAGCTGCATAAAGTCTGAAAAATCCTATATTATGGGTTAGGTAGTTTAGTTATTAGAGTTTAACCCATATGATGTAATGGTCCTGCAAGACCTTAAAATTGCTAGGGCATATGAATCAGTGTCAAGATAAATAAATTAGCAGTAAAAATCACATTGGATCATACAACTCCATTAGAAAGAGATATCCCATTTTCGGTAAGTCACCCAGCCTTTCTACACAGGACCAAGGGACCTCCATCTTTTAACAATATATTTCCCCAATATGATCTCATTTCATGCAATAAAAAGGTTTTTCTTTTCATGAGTATCTTAAAATGCATATTCAACCTTTTTCAGTACTTCTACTACTTTGTAGCTGTGACAAATGTCATCTAGACGTTAATACAGCATTACCAAAAATTAATGCTATATTAAAACCAAAAAAAAATTCAATGAATGTTCATTATTATAAATACTTCAAAATGTTACTTCTGGCTGGCAAAGCTCATTAAAGGTTTGAAATAACTATCTTGATAAAAGAAGAAACATTGATTACATAATTTGCACTCATTTTGTCATTTCTGTCCTTTTTATTTTATAGTCTTCTCTTCTGCTGCATAGTAGTTTGACACTGCTGACTCACGGGCAGCAAGTATATTCCCAGACTGAATGTAAATGCATCTTATGCCCCTAAATTGGCATTCCCAGCCATTTATCTCCTCTTTAACACCACCTGTCCTCCAAGGGTGCATCTGGAAAGAGATTAAGAAAGAAAACTGACCTCTGAAATAGAACTGTTTCTTGATTATTTTGTAGGAAACCAATCCATTAGGGAAAGAGCTGCTCCTCCAGCACACAGAAGTAGAAACAGCACAAAAATTATCCCAGTTTGGAGAGCATCAATGCCAAAATACAAACAACTATAAGACAGCAGGACTTACTAGCCTGCAAAATTTTAATGCAAATAAAGAACTGGGAACTTCAGAGTATCATATATTCATACAAAATTTGGACTTACAGAAGGTATGGATCCTTCAGGAATGCAAGTACTAATCTGAAAAATATAAAAGACAACAATAAAATAAAGGCACAGAGGAGGACGTGAAGAGGTGAGGTAACTCAAGTCCTGTTCCAAGGCAATCCAGACAGACTTTTTGTCATTTTTTCTCCTTCTTGGTAGCTGGTGCAGCGCTGTGTTTTTGATTTTGGGCCTGGGAACAGCGCTGATAACACCAGTGTTTTCAGTTACTGCTTGGTGACGTTTAGGCTGGCCAAGGACTTTGTGAGTCTCATGCTCTGGCAGGGAGGAGGGGAAGCCGGGAGGAAGGAGAGACAGGACACCTGACCCAGACTAACCAAAGAGGTTATTCCATACCACAGCACGTCATGTCCAGGATGTAGAAACGGAGAGCAGAGACCCAGAAGGGTGGTGAGGGTGCACGGTGGGGGGCACTGGTGGGGGTGCACTGCATGGTCGGGCTTGATATTGGATGGTGAGAAATTGTATTCTTTTCCCTTGTATTTTCTCTTGTTATTATTATTATTGGTGGTAGCAGTAGTGGTTTGTGTTATACCTTAGTTACTAAACTGTTCTTATCTCAACCTGTGGGAGTTGCATTCTTTCGATTCTTTGACACTGTCTCACATGACATCCTTCTCTCTAAGTTGGAGAGACATCAATTTGATAGGTGGACCACTCAGTGGATAAAGAACTGGCTGGATGGCCGCACGCAAAGAGTAGTGCTCAGTGGCTCAGTGTCCAGCTGGAGACCAGTAACGAGTGGTGTCCCCCAGGGATCGGTGTTGGGACCGGTCTTGTTCAACATCTTTGTGGGTGACATGGACAGTGGGATTGAGTGCGCCCTCAGCAAGTTTGCCGATGACACCAAGCTGTGTGGTTCGGTTGATACATTGGAGGGAAGGAATGCCATCCAGAGGGACCTTGACACACTTGTGAAGTGGGCTGATGCCAACCTGATGAAGTTTAACCATGACAAGTGCAAGGTCCTACACCTGGGTCGGAGCAATGCCAGGCACAGCTACAGATTGGGCGGGGAGGAGATTCAGAGCAGCCCTGAGGAGAAGGACTTGGGGGTGTGGGTTGATGAAAAAATGAACATGAGCCAGCAGTGTGTGCTTGCAGCCCAGAAAGCCAACCGTATCCTGGGCTGCATCAAAAGGAGTGTGACCAGCAGGTCGAGGGAGGTGATCCTGCCCCTTTACTCTGCTCTCGGGAGACCTCACGTGGAGTATTGTGTGCAGTTCTGGTGTCCTCAACATAAAAAGGACATGGAACTGTTAGAACAAGTGCAGAGGAGGGCCACGAGGATGATCAGGGGACTGGAGCACCTCTCGTATGAAGATAGGCTGAGAAAATTGGGGCTGTTCAGCCTGGAGAAGAGAAGGCTGCGTGGAGACCTCATAGCAGCCTTCCAATACCTGAAGGGGGCCTATAGGGATGCTGGGGAGGGACTCTTCATTAGGGACTGTGGTGAGAGGACAAGGGGTAATGGGTTTAAACTTAAACAGGGGAGGTTTAGATTGGATATGAGGAAGAAATTCTTTACTGTGAGGGTGGTGGGGCCCTGGAATGGGCTGCCCAGGGAGGTTGTGAGTGCTTCATCCCTGGCAGCGTTCAAGGTGGGGTTGGACATAGCCTTGGATGGCATGGTTTAGTGGGAGGTGTCCCTGCCCATGGCAGGGGGGTTGGAACTCGATGATCTTGAGGTCCTTTCCAACCCTTACTATTCTATGATTCTATGATTCTATGATTCTCCTTCCCATCCCTCCAGGAGCGGAGGGAAGAAAGAGTGGGGAGTGAGTGAGAGAGCGGCTGTGTGAGTTTATAGACTTAAACCACGACACTTTTCCAATCTCTTCCTCAGTCTCCAGGCAATCAATTTCAGCACTTGCTATTATTACCCTGTGAAAGTCCTGTGCCTTTGTTTATTTCCTGCTTGCACTCCCCCCTTTTTGTTTAATATCTAACCCACATTCTTTTAGTTGCATTTTAAGCTTATTGTCCACTAGGAACAGGAAGCAGATTATTGCCTCTCTCCTGTCATCTGCCCCCCATCAGTAAATAAGCACAATTTGTTCAGACTGCTCAAAAGATCACTTTTCTTAGATGCCTCATTATCTGTTTCTTTCCCCTAAACCAACTGGTCTACATCTTACTTGAATCCCAGCACCTTGCCCACAGCAGTATATGGGGCTGCAACACTGTCACGCTTTCATGAACAGACTGTACTTAACTGGAGTACATCCTCACTCAACCCGCACAAAATCAGAGGTTGAGAAAGCAGTGAGAAACAGAAAAGTAAGCACATTACAGGAGATCAGCGACATCAAGATTTCAGAGAAAAAGTAATACGGTTCTCAACTACATGAAGGATTTTATATCAATGTTTTAGTCTACAGTTACTTTTGTCTCATTATAAATATGAATTTATTTGTACAGCATAATAAAAAGGGGGTTGTGATTCTACCTGAGGCTTACAGCATAACAAATTATACAAATGAGGAAGACTCCATAAATCCATTATAAATAAGGAAGAAAGGGGAAATCATACACATATGCGTATATGCACAGCAAATACTTGGCTAATTTCAAGACTTCTTAAAACGTACATTTTTTTCTTATATTTTAACAAGGAATAAAACATTTTGCCTCTTAGAATAGTTTGAAGCAAAGTGTTAATGAATAACCAGATTGCACTTTGAAATTCTTCAGTGTAATCTAATGTATCATTGCTCTACGTGATGTCTTCCACCTGGTCTGTTTTGGTATCTTTCCTGTCTGACATAGACAGCTATATTAAAGCAATACTGGCTTCAAATTTGCCTAGGCAAATATTTCACAAACTCAGGATAAAATTGCCTTTTTTTGCCACTGGTGTTCTTGCGAGGGAGACAGGAGAGTGTGCAACCTTAAGCAGCAAAGCAGTTTCAAAACTGCTACAGATGTACTTGTGGAAAGAAGTCTGTCTCCCATTGAATTTTTAAATTGTGAACCTCTGATTTTACATCAGTACTTAAGATCTGAAAGGGCAATTTGGGTGCATTCTTCTATCATCAAGTCTTGGCACTGACTTCATTCATGCAAGCTCTACTGATGCTGAAGTCAACTTTTTTTTTAATCAATCCTCTGGTGCAGAGTCAGATCAGCAACAGTTATTCCAGTGTTTCAGAAGACTTTTTCTGTACTGTAAGCAGCTTCCTTGTTCTCAGTCCTTCAGACCTACTTACACACACAAGAAAATTAAATAAATCAGATTTATTTAATCTCTGTCAATTTGTCAATGCTTTATGCAGCTGGATCTCAAAGCCTCAGTTCAACAGAGGGAAGACACAGCTGAAAAAGGCACCTCATTTAGCCCATCCTAACATGCTAAAACACATTTAAACACTCAGTTAAGTATATATTCTTATATACAGCAGCTGAATGTTTATAAAGTTGTAACATATTTAATGAATATAGCATAAAATATGATTCATGAGCAAATACCAATACAGATGGCTTGGGGTTTTTTTCTACAAAATCTTTAATACATCAATCTGAACACGGATTACACACCAAAAAAAAAAGAAAGTTTGGCGCAGAAGAGGCAATTTGGCAGCTTCTCAGCAAATACAGATTAAAGGACACAAGCTCTAGTGCATACAAGAAACAAGATAAATAACCCCAAAAGGTCACAGAACTAACTCCGAGATCTGGGGGTACTTACATAATAAAAGATAAAACCTGCTTCTGTGAATAAAACTGAATAATTACAGCATTTTATTTCAACAAGATTTTAAATACGTGCAACACCACAATAATTATTATGTGTGCTGCAATGTTTTTTCAGTAACAGGTAAGTTTTTCTACTCCACTGAGGGGGAGTACAGTGATAGCCACAATTAAGTACCGTGACCAACTGAACTCAAAGACAAATGCCTTCACTAAGTTTTGCCCCATAAAGGATGGGGCAGCAACTTTTGTACTGGATTACAGCTCCATGTAATTCAGAATATTGTGCTATTAAATCATATTACTTTACACTACAAAAATATTAGCAACAATAAATCACTATAGTCCTACTGCTAATAATACATTATTGAAGCTACTAGTGCAGATCTTTTAAAAAGGAGGAATCAGTTATTAAGCCCCACAGAAACTTTCTTGTACAGTTATTCATACATTGTGAAATGCTAATTCTACAATAGCCTTCTTCCTGAATCTGAGATATCCATGGAAACAGCAAACAAGATATGGACTGAAAGTGCAGCAGAATAACCTTACTTCTTTCATTACCCATATCACTGTGGTTGGGCCAGTAACTACCACCCCCCAGTAATATTAAAATATTTGTTCCTCAGAAAGTATCACAAAAAAAAAAAAAAAAAAAAAAAAAAAACAAACAACCAGGGAGGGTCCATGAAGCTTTTTTTATGTGTAACATAGTCTGTATTTTATTGCACAATTTCATCATACATACATCAAAATATAACACGCTTTTCTCCATCCTTATCATATTCCTTCTCATAGGGTAGATTTTTGGAAGCAATAAATATTTTTGTGCTTTTTCATATTCCTCCCCCTTCCCAGCAAGTACTTCAGCATTTCACTGCACACAGCTTATAGACTTTTAATTCTATGTAAGGTAAATACAGTTTTGCTAACTAGGCTAAGCAGACTCCTTGATCTGAAGCAGCATGGCTGCTGTTGCCCCAAAAATGTAATTAAGCTAGCAGCCTTTTTAAAATGGAAAAATCGTTGACAGGAAAGAATCTTACTGATGGGCATCCTTTTGGGGAGGCTTGCAGCACCCTCTTCTCCTGACTGCAAACAAAGAAAACTATCATATACCTCTTTACCTGCTATCCACGCATCCTTTGAATAAAGCATGCACTAGTCCCAGAGAGCTACTGCGGGTGTTCCACTTCTAAGCTGAAGCAGCTGAGCTGGATTTCGTTTAATGGTTGCTCATCCACTTGACCAGGAGCCATTGCAGCAAATGGCACAAGAACTGAGCATGCAGTGCTGCAACAGCGACTCACTGGCATGCAGAGATGAGACAAGGTGGCAGAGACAGCAAACACAAATGTGGGCTAAAGAAAAGTATGCAAGTGCCAAGGAAACAGGTATCTTCTGACATCAGGTACCTGTCAATACTTGGTATCTTGCTGTTCCCTTACCTGGGAAATCTAGTAGTGGTAGAAGCTGCGAACAAAATAAAGCTGGGAGTAGCCTGGAGTCAAGAGATGCAATTGTGAACAGCTGTGAAGTCTAAAAGGCTCCTATATTTTCTATCTCCATCACAAACATAGAAGGTAACAGTCAACTACTCAAATTTTGGATCTTAAGATTCAATATATGACATATGAAAAGATTACTGGATGACATGCTAAATAAAAGGATAATAAATTATATTATTAGAATAATATACATTATAAAGGATAATAAACTATTAATAAAAAGATACAGTGGATAATGTATTTAATAAAAGGGCAGAAGGATGCACGGAAGGAAGGATGGATGGAAAGCGGGTAAATCTGGGTCCACAAAATAACAAGGACAATTATACAGGATCGCCCGTATCATTTGAGCCAAAGTGTCTACAAACTACAGCTGTGGGGCTTGTCCTTGGCAGATGCTGAATGGAGGCTTTTTCTTGCAGAAGTGCTAAGCAGTTGCAACTCCTACAGAGGTAACAACACTGATCACATAAAGGGAAGATGGCCAAGCATTGGCACAAAGCCTTCTCTTGGCAGAAAGGACTCTGGCATTTGCCTAAGATACTGGAAAATACATATTTTTAAAACATATTTTAGACCAGACTTGAAGGGGGGTATAGGGAATGACACAACAACAACCAAGTTTGTTATTATTTGGAGAGGGCTACAAGAACATCAAGTGCCATGAAAAATCAGATCTACATGTTCCACAGCGCACATGAAGACCTGGAAGTTCAACTGACTTAGCCTTAATCATTCCATACCTCAATGCTCCTTCTGTAAACAGACAATAAAAAGCTGTCTAATCTTACATCAGCAGTGTAGAATAAATTCATTATAGTTTTAAGTATGCAGATACAATGAAAAGAGTGCCCCAGAGCAGCTTTGAGGAAGCAATGCGATTCTGCACACACTGCAGAATATAGATGCAGGTAATCTGAAGCAGAGGTGCTGTGGACAAAATGAAATATCGAGCAGCTAATCTTTGTCAGAGAACTATCCCACCCACACAGAGAGAAATACGGGGGTGCCATGAAAAAAAAATAAAGACTGTGCACGTAAAGACAAAGATGCTCTGTCAACATTTTGCTCTGCGTTGTGATTCGCTCTGTGTTGTGATGTTATGTGACATAAGCAGAAACTGCTCAGAGTAATTTATATTCACTGAGCAATGCAGAAAATGTTCTTAACAGAAAAAAATTGCACATTCTTATCATACAGCACTTCCAGGTTACCCCAACAAATCTTTTTGATTTTTTGTTGTTATTGAAAAACAAATAATATTTGAAAAGTTTTTAAAAAAACAACATAATATTTCAAACATAAGGAGTCTAAAAGTGAAGATATGAGGACAAAACAAAATAAAATTAACTTATGAAAACAAGTGCTAAGTATTTTAAACTCTGTTGCCAATTGCTTTATATCTTTGGATAAAAGAAGAGGTTAAGGCTTCATTAGGTACCAGTATTTTGCATCAGTTTGGGTTTCTTGTGCTAAATACAAATGTTGTTAACATTATAAGACAGTTCTTTTTGCAGAAATGCTTTATCATATCACATTTTTAATGCATGTGTGTTCATTTCAACCAAGACTTGGCTAATGCAGCCAAAACTGCAGTTTTCTACTGACCTCCAATAAGGCTATTAGATCTCATACCACTTTAACAAGCTTTCTGTCAGGGTTTTCCTATGCTAAGGTGACACCTTCATTTTAATTGTAAAACCAACACTAATGCTTTAAGATGCTGACATAATTTACAAGAACCTTAACTGCAGTGAAACAAAATATTCATATTTCAATAACTCATTTTAAGTATGAGCCAGAGAACAAATGTTACAACTGATTAACTCAGCCTGGCGAGGTTTTTTAAGTGTTGTATGATGGATCTTAAATATCACAGGCTTTCTGCAGAAACTCCTAGTTAGTTCTCATATTGCCAATAGCAGTGTAAGAAAAACAGAGGCAGATTACAATCAGAAAAGTAAGAACTATTTTAATCGCATACCTCAATAAACTGCTTTTCGTAAATTTCCGCTGAAATATGTTGGAATTCCTAACTACCATCATTTGAAGGGTGGTATCAAGAAGTTAGTGAGCCAACATTTTACAAGTTTATTAGTTCCTACAGAATTTATACAGATTAAAAAAAAAATATATCCACCTCTTACTTCCAATATTAATCTTTGCTAATTCAGTAATAGTAATATTGTTTTCCCCGGATTTAGATGACCAACATTATAATGTAAGCATTTGGCAACTATCAAACACATAGATCCTTCAGAAAACCAGGAAGAGCGACATAAGCATCTTTCTCTTTCAGGTGTAAAAACAACGGCTGTGAATAAATTTCTTACCCAACTCCCAGTTCAAAGCAAACCTGAGTAACAACTTCTGTAAATCCCCCAGCTATTTACCTGGGGGATTTTTTTGCTGGGACGGACTTAAAGCAAAGGAATAGAATTCCAATCGATAAAAAGAAACATTAAAAAAAAGACAAGAATATATTAAGTCCCAATGAAAATGGAAGTTAAAAGAGAAGGCATACCAGTTATGAATAAAAATAAACATTAAAAAGACATTAAAAAAGATAAAAATAATAAATAAAAATTTAAAAAGGTAATACAGAAGCTTATAAGAAACGTACTATGAGTTAATGGACTGATCTGGACCAGAGGGGCACTCTTAGGATGCAAGCCTCAATACTGCAATAAACCCCAAATGAATAAGCATTTTCCACGTCTTTTCCTTTGAGAAAGAACTTTGAGATAAGGGAAAAATTGCTCAAGGGCTGGTTAGCACTGCTCAAAATAAGTTCACACGCCATTAGAATTTTAAATGTTAATGTCAGGAAAACCCTTCCCTCCACAGCACTGCCACCTGTGTGGAGCTGTGACCATGCTTCACCTCCCCCAGATCCCTGACACCCTGCCACTTCACGCTCTTTGATCCCCGGATGTGTTCAGAACAGATCCGGGCACTGAAGTTCCCTGTAGGAAGCTGAGCACATCTAGAAGCTGAAAACCACAATCTGCTTCTTTCTTTCAGCTACCTGAAGAGTCAACACGTGGCATGTGAGCAGCAGGAAAACTACCAGCTCACACAGCACTGCGTGGTTTCTGGCATAACAGCCCCGAGGTGAAAGCTCTCAAGAAGCACTGAAAGACATTCAAGATAAATCAGGAATAGCGATACCAGCAGGTCAAGGCAGCAGATCCTGCTCCAACAGTTGGCTCTGGTGAGGCGCACATGGTGTGCTGGGTCTAGCGTCTTGACTCCCGAGCACAGAGGAGATAGAGGGATACTGGAGCAAGTCCAGCAAAGGGTCACAGAGATGATTAAGCACATTTGAGAAAGAAGGAGAGGCTAAGAGAGCTGGGATTGCCCAGCCTGGAGAGGAGAAGGCTTAAAGGGGCGTATCCACGTATATAAATACCTGATGGGGAGAGTAAAGATGACAGAGCCAGTCTCTCCTCAGCGGTGCCCAGTGAGAGGACAAGGGGAAAGGGACACTAATTTAAATACAGCAAATTTCATTTGAAGAAAATATTTTCTTGCAATAAGGTTGGTTGAACACTGGCACAGGTTGCCCACAGAGGTGGTGGAGTCTACCCCTGGAGGCATTTTAAACCCAACCGGACATGGTTGTGAGGAACCAACTGTGTGCTCACCCTTCTCTGAGGAAGGGCTTGGAATTCATGAACTTCACAAGTACCCTTCCAACCTCAACCATTCCATGATTCTGTATATATTACCATTAAATTATCATCCTGCTTGGTGCCACATAAGAATGGAAATACAGCATATATACAAACATCAGCAAAACACAAAGATGCTTAATTAAGTTTCCAACTTAAAGCTATACTGAATGGGCAGAACTAAAATAGCTAGAGCTTTTGCTTATAATTTGTTAGCCTTGACCCCCTCTCTTAAGGTTCTTTTGCTGTTTGATGATGTGACATTTTATAGAGCCAATTTCTGGATTCAAAAGAACAGTTTAATGAGCCAAGAGGGTGCCAACTTGGCCTCAGTACTGAGAAATGGGTTGATTTTTATCTCATTCTCTTTAAACTCTCATTCTGTCCATGCTATTTCTCTCCCCAACATGCATTTATTTTTCTCATTTCTTCTGCATGCTGTTTAATCATTTGCATCCATCTGGAATAACCCTCCCCTGTCATCACTGTATCCTGAATCACCAGCAAGTGACATTCTTGAAGTAATAATTTAAGAGCCATTGCCACAATGCAGTCCCTGCTTCCTACTTAACAGTTCCCCACTAATTTCTATTTTTTACTCCAAAAACAAAAGGCAATGTCATCCACAATCGTAGTAAGATCTCCACTGCAAAGCTGTAATTAGTCTTCTTTCAGGGCTTGCCAACATTTCTTTTTAAAGTGGTAGTAAAAATGTGTACAAACAAGCACATCTCACCAGCACTCTGCCTAGGAAGGCTTCTGAGGCAAGATCCCCCAAGAAAGGTTTGTAAAAGCTGCTGCAATTTAGCATAACCTATTGTAGTTCAGGTGACTTATAGCAGTTACTTTTAAAAGGCTGCTACCAACGAGTACAAGCAGGACAAGAACAGGTGTATTCTAAGGATAAGTGATTTCATTTTTCTTCCCACTGGTCATTTTCCTCTATCTCCTCATCATCTCCACTTGCTTTGCCATTTCCTCCTCAGCTATCTTACTAATTCAGTCTTAAATTCCAGTTTCTACCTGTGTATAGCTGATGTTGCTACTATATATTCAGGATCAAAAAAGAAAAAGACACTGCAAGTTGTGCCTTGAATACTAATCCATATAAACCCCAGGATTTTCTGTGTGCATAAAATTAATACCTTTTCTATTGTCTTCAGTACACTTTCCCCATTGCTCTTTCATCGAGGACTCCAGCAGACTCCTGGCCTTTTTCAGAACATAAAGCTATTTTTCCAGGGAGGGTCTGAAACATTTTTAACTGAGTGGTATTAATTCTGCAAAAAAAGATTGAGAAGCAAAGAATGGATGCTTAAGGCATACGTTCTACTTCCAACTCAGAACCAAAGAAAATGCGGAGTTTAAATGGAGAGCACATAAGCTTGGCTATTCTTATGTGAAGATGAGAATTAAAGTAAAGCAATGCTGCAAATTCTCAGGCAAACCATTTTATTAAAATAACAGTGCTGCTTTACTAGCATACAGCAGGACTGCAGATAAAAACTCTTCTTCAGCTTTAAGTTGTACCAGATGAGAACAACTTATTCCTTCCCTGCAAGATCCTATCAGATCTGCCTCTGCAAAGGACATCTACAGGAAATCTTACCACATCTTTCTGCATCCTCATTCTCTAGAAAATCCCTCCAAGTCTGCTGGTTCACTGTTGGTAATTAAGAAAAGACTTATTTTGAAATGGTGTAAAATGACCCAGGTTATTTTGACCTACAGAGGTCAGGCTCGAGCACTTTGGGGCCATGCAGGCATCAGTGACTTCAGCTGCAACTGGAAGATGATGTTCAGCAACCACTTAACAACTTTGTGTTAACTTGCTCCAGGAACACATCACGCTCTTTTATCGAATATATAGCATAATATAAAAGCAGTAACTCTAGAAAAGCTGAACTTACCTACATGCTGATCTTTACAAAATTCAAAAACCTGCCATTTGAAAAAGGGAGATGATCAATAAAGTCCATCGAAACAAAAAGGTACAAGGTTGCCAGCAGACTAACCAAATAAATCAAGACAAGAAAGCATGAACACATTACCCAGATATTAAACTAGGCACCTTTTTTCCTGGTCAGGTAGCACATTCCCTGTTTACGGTTTAGTCATCTTCCACACTGCTTCAAATCAATATATATTCCAGCAGAGACAATAGAGCTGCATTATCCACACAACCTACTACTCCTCAGAGAATCCTCACTCAGATGCTTCAAGAACAACATGACTGGTAACTCTCTTCTCTCAGAAAACGCTGGGGAAAACAGGGAAAAAGAGTGTGGAAGGCCTAATTCCTCTGTCATGCATCATTCTTATCTTCTGTCTTGAGAAACACCAGGATTTTTCTCCAAGATCTCTCAAGAAGCACTTGGAATTGCAATTGCATTGTGACTTGATGGGAGCCAAAGCTCACTCTAAAGCTGGCGGCCCATCAATTACCCTTTCTAATCCAATCAACCTTGACAGCTATAGATTCCCATTAACAAAACATTTTATTACCTAACTACAGTTACTTGTAAGATAGTTCTTTGAAGGTATGATGCTGCACAAACTTGAAAGCTATCTTCTGGATCTTCTAAGACAAAATTCAAGGAAACATTCAAGGTCAGGCTGGACAGGGTTCTAAGCAACCTGGTCTAGCTGAAGATGTCCCCATTCGTTGAAGGGGGATTGGACTAAATGATCTTTAAAGGTCCCTAATAACCCAAACTATTCTAAAATTCTATGATTCTAAAACATGATATTTAGCATGAGCACAGCCAGTGTGGCAATAATCTGGTTTATAACTTATTTCATTTACTTGTGAAAGACTGTGAAATTAACCTGTGTCACCACTGTTTCCTGTCATAGCCCAACACTATCTTGATATATAGATGACCAAATACTTCCTGACATGTGACCTTGAAGTTCTTATGGGATTAGGGCAATGGGATACAGGAATACTGAGGGAAGATCTCATACCTCCTTGGGCCACTGATACATCACTTGGCAGCTCACCATAGATCTTTCATAGCCTCAGTCCTCCCCAAGGGAAAAGGGGAAAACAAGCAGAAATGATTTCACACTTATGCTTCAATCACCCCCTCCTTACTCTCTAACAGAGCAACCCAAGTAGACAGGAATGTATTGTTACACTGCAGGAGCGCAGCTTTTCTAGAGCACAGCACATGCAAGTACTCCACAGTCCTGAAAGCTTCTGTGAGTGACAGTAAGCAAGCTGTATGAAGAGACAAGAATTATTCTAGCACTCCTAATTTAATGGTGCCTTTCTGTTATATTATGCAATGTCAGCATGGACTGCTGTTCTAAAGGATCATCTTTCCTCATTTAAGCACTAAAACATACTTTCACCAAATGTAGTATTACACAGTTTAAGAAAAATTTGTGTCAGGAAAAGGGACATCCTTAAATCATTCTCAGTCTGCCTTCAGACTGGCACAGTTCCTAAATATAAATCATGTCCATTTGGGGTCTAACCTCCAGTGGACTTGAGAAAGGCAAACTTTCTATAACATCCCTTCCAGGGACCACTAACAGCATAACACATCAACACATCTCTAAAAATTAAAAGGAGAACAAAAATAGTCTTGAAGCTTTCTAAACTGATTTCAAAGAGCCTTCAGCCAAGTAGCTTCAAAATGACAGTTCTGCTTTAGTCTCCCGGATTAGCTTGTTAAGTCTACAAGCATAACACTGGAAATGGAACATCTAAGGTAATAAAGCAAATAGCTGCAGACACCAAGTTTGGAGTTCTATCCCAATGATAAACAGCAAAACAAAACAAAACAAAAAATCCTAAAGTATAAAAAAGGCTAATAAGATTGCGGCTTTGCTTTTATAATTATTCTTTTAAAAATGTCAATCAGCTGTATCAGACTCCTTGAATAAGCTAATGCAGCCAAAGTTAAAAGTTTCACAAAACACTTAGGAGAAGACTATACTCTTGAACAGCCTCCTAATTTGAGTAGGAAGCAGTTTGTGCACCTGCCAATGGGTCTTTGTGCCCAAAATACCAATTGCCTACATCAAGATCAATTTACAAAGTTTAATCAGTAGCTCAGTGTCCTCACGTATTTGTCATTAGTGATTAGTTTCAATACTACCTATGATGCGCACACAATGTTTGCATATTATTGTAAGAAAATAAGTTTTTAAAAGTAGCTATATTTTTTAAAAAAACTAGCACCTCTAAAAATCAGCATGCTGATAAAAAAGCAGAAAAATTCCTTACAAACATGCTATAGGACCTCCAATAAGACCCAACCACATTAATAACCCACACTTGAATAAGCCCTAGCAAGTATAAAGGTCTTGCATGTCCAATGTATCTGGTCTGCACAATGACATAGAAATTTTTCTTAATTCATGTGAAACACTGCTGGTCTTACAAACCAAATACACTAAATTCAACTTCAAATAACAGGCTTAGTAAATCATTTAAGACATAATAATTTGGTTTTACTTTAGAAGTCCTTATGCCAGCCTGGTTTTCCTAGCCTTTTTGCTTCTTCCACCATGCTCCTTTCCTCTCTTCTCGACACCAGGCTTGTTATTTCTTCATGAATACGTGTCTAAAGAGTAAGGCACCCCAACTTAACACGTGCAACCTCAGTATTTCCATGTCTCCAGATCAGACTCATGGATCTAATGCTTGCCCCTTAGAAAAAAGGTCTTCAGTTCTGCTCCCTCTTCTGGCTTTATGATTATATAGCACAACCACAGTAGGGTGACATGGAGACCACCCAAACTCAACCACCCAAGCACCGTTTGCAGTCTCCCCTTTCCAAAAAACTACACAGAGCTGTAAAGAAAACATTTGCAACCTGCACATTACTGCTCACTGTGGTGAAACACGCTATAGAAATAACCCAGATCAGTATTCATGAGAGTGATTTATCTTATTTCACTGCTCAACACAAAAGACCAAGTACTCAGTTTCCAAGGACGGCACAAAAATAGCTTCCAGCTAATTTGTTAAGCCCATCCTAATGTTAATTTTAGCTCTGGAAAACCATCACGTGTAACAGAACAAACAGCCCAGCACCTTCAGTAAGAGAAAAAAAGAGTAACATTAAAGATTCATATTTGAATAAGTCTGGCGTAAGAGGTTTTCATTTTCAAGCTTAGAATGCATTTTAATCATTTTTATATTTATTTTTATAATAAAAACAAGAATTTAGGTTATTTATCTTTATTGACTTTGGCATCAAAGAATAAGAGGAAAAGGAAGGGGTGAAAAAGCCGACTGCACAGTAGCTTACTTTTCCAGCGTAATGTTGTACTGCAGAGAACGTCTATTTTGAGAAACCTACAGTTGCCAGTAGCATAGCCTTCTTAAGTTATTTTGGTAGAAGCTGTCAAAATATATGGGTTTTTTGGAGCCTTGTTGGATTTGGAACACTTTATACAGCTTTATTTTATACAAAATGGAAATTTGTGACTATCCTCTATTAAAAGTATTTGGGAAAATGTTTAATCTTGGTTAGAAAAGAGCAAATAAATTCACCTGTTTTCTCTGGAACAGGTGGGATATATGCTAAAAAAAAATGAGATTAGAAAGAGGCAGAAGTTGAGGAAGGGAGGGAGGAACATAATTTAGGCAACTTTGTCCATAAGAATGACTTGGAAATCGTTAACGGAATGAGGGCAATCTTAGAGAGAAGCTGCAGACACTGCTAGCTGCTGGGAGCCCTAAGCCCTGGCTCTGCTCTGCATGACTGTGTTAGAATGTCACAGAATAAAAGCCATGGCTAAATGTAGGAAAAGGGGCTGGAAACCAAGGATTCCCTTTCATAGGCAGATGCCCCAGCTAATTACAACTACTCAACAGTCAGACATTATAATCTTCACAGCTCCAGTTTCATTTTTGTATTTGCAACTAAATTCTTTTTCCCTGAAATACCCAAATGCCTGGTAGTCAGGAGTGACAGATGTTGGCTCAGACCTCCAGCCTTCAAAAGGGATGTGAAATGCACAAACTCCAAAGAAGGGCAGAAATTCTGCAACACCATTGTGCCTGATATTTTCTACTAGCTACCACCAAATGGTTTCCCAGATCTGCTTATCAGGGACATCTGGTATTCTACATTAGCCAACATGAACTGGTCTGGAACACTCAATAGCCTCAGGAACAAGGTGTAAATTCCCATAATTAAGGATGGGGGTTTGGTTGTGGTTTTTTTGTGGTAACAAAGTTACTTGACTCTTCTGAAGCTTAAGAAGTCACCGAAATTTGACAAGATAACCCATCTGCAATGACTTGTGATCTAGAGTTCACCTACATGCTTGCCTTACCATCTATAAAATCTTAATTGGCATACAGCCATTTTAGCTTATGGAAAGATTTATTTAAAAGCAAACAATTCTTCATGGTCTGTTGACAACTCCAGAAGTGGTGCTTATAAACTTGCACAGAAGGCAAGTTAACATACATGACACTAGGTAAGAGCAGCTCCCTTTTAACATACCAAATAGCAAATGTAGGGACACTCCAGAGGAGGTGGCTTACCTCTTGCCCTCCATGCTTTTTGGTTTATTCTACAGTTCATGTAGATAAACATTTAAACTACTGAAAAAATCCTGGAGAAATCTAAATGTATGTCATCATAATACAATTTACCAAGAAACACTCCTCAGCCGACCATCAGCATGTCTTCCAGACTCTCAGCACTTTATTTACTGTTTATCCCCTCTGAATGGAAAAATGGTGATAAAATTCAATTTTGTTTTTATCAACATATACAGACTGCTGCAGCCTGTATACCCTTCAAAATTACAGTTTCTGTTAAGAATTGTTATGCGCTGCAGTCTGTGGAAAATGGATGAGAAGATACTTTTCCCAATGAAGCATATGAAATTCGTAAGGCTTACATTTTCCTTCTAGTAATAATGTTACATTCCCAAACAGAACAGAATACTTGAAAAAAAAGCAAGTGTTTTAAATATTTTCCCCATGTCACCTCATCCACACAAACATACTAATGCCAAACAGCTGAAATCTGTAGCAGACTAACCTCTCAACCTTTTCACCTAATTTCATCAGGTGGAAGTTAAAATACATGCCACAAGAACGTATATTCTAATACATTTTATGCTAGATCAGACTATTGAGTTCCAGAAGGATTTGAGTCTTGATTATACCTAAAGCTTTAAAGGAGCACAACTACTGAACACGGGTTCATTTATGCTGGATACACTGTTCTATAAAACTTCTCCTTCTTAAGTCTGTTTTGCCTTTTGTTTATTTTTAAGTGCTCTGGAGGTCCAAAGATTTTGGTGGAAAAAGGACAAAAATCAAATCTCACACTTTACCTCACCTAAAAATTTAGGTTTGTATATCCTTAAGAAAGTACCCTTCTTTTTATCAGTCCCCAAATACTATACTTCACCAGCATGTGGAAATTCTTCCGGCACTCCAGTTTTGTTTTTCTAAAAACAGTACCTGAAACTAAGCACAACGTTCCAGGTGAGAGTGGATCATCTCACTGGATCTTATAATATACTCCCCATAACAAGAGAAACAAAGCAGTTCTTTAAAAAATGCTGCCAAGTCCATTTCCTACCTAGTCAATAAACAGAACACTCTGGTTTTTGCCATTAAATGCTGACAGGTTTTTCCACAAGTAACACAGGAAAATACAACAGTTTATTTTTGTCATGGGTTCAGCAGTAGCAGTCATTTTTCTCCTTCTTGGTAGCTGGTGCAGTGCTGTGTTTTTGACTTTCAGCCTGGGAACAGCGCTGATAACACCAGTGTTTTCAGTTACTGCTTGGTAATGTTTTGGTCTGACCAAGGACTTTCTGAGTCTCATGCTCTGCCAGGGAGGAGGGGAAGCCGGGAGGAAGCAGAGACAGGACACCTGACCCAAACTGACCAAAGAGGTATTCCATACCACAGCATGTCATGACCAGGATGTAAAAATGGAGAGCAGAGACACGGAAGGGTGGGGGTACACTGCCGGGTCAGGCTGGGTATCGGGTGGTGAGTGGTTGTATTCTCTTTCCTTGTATTTTCCTTATCACTATTATTATTGGTGGTAGCAGCAGTGATTTGTGTTATACCTTAGTTACCAAGCTATTCTTATCTCAACCTGTGGGAGTTGCATTCTTTTCGATTCTCCTTCCCATCCCTCTGGGAGCAGGGGGAAGAAAGAGGGGGGAGCGAGAGAGCGACTGCATGAGTTATAGAGGCTTAAACCACGACAATTTTGCAAATGGTTAAGAAGTTATAACCCAGCAAAATGCATAAAAAGTTCCTTCCAAATTACTAGCAGACACAGTCACACTAAACATTCTCAGTAAAAGCATTTCCCCAGATTTTCTAACCTGTTTAAGATAAAAATGAAGGAAAGGGGGGTGGGGGGAGAGAAGGCTATCAGCAGTGCTTATGCAGTTCCCATCCAAAGGAGCAGACTCTTGGCTAAATCCAGAAGCAAGCTGAGCAGACTGCAGGTGATCCATTCTTCTGTCACCACCAAGTGCCAATGTAATCAATCAGAATCACTACAGGGACATGGGACAGAGCAAAGCAGACATACTTTATACCTTTTTGGAAAAAAAAAAAAAAAAAAGCCAACAAAAAAGAAAACAACAAAAAAGCACACAAGTGAAAGAAAAAGAAAAAGCATGTTTTAAGACAATTCCACATTGAAATAGGGTGTCCTTTAGAAAATTCTTAAATAAGGCTGAATACCTAACTGATAAAAAGTAATGCCAAAGGCAGTCTTAAATTTCAAAAAATAGCTAATGATTTAGCATCCTCATTTGGAAGTCAGCTTTCATTAGCTCATAGAAAATCAACATGTAGTTCTTTCTAAGAGGAAAAAATATAGAAAAACTTGTCTTTGTTTGTTTGGTTTTTTTTTCCTCCCCATAATCAGGACATCAAAAGAAATACACAATTAGGTAATCAGAATCAGTGGCTTCTTCTGGAATAACAGTTCTCTCCCGCATTTTACCAGGTGGCAGATTAATTCTGTGATTTGACCTTTACATCAAGCCCAGGCACAGTTAGTGCCTGATGATTAGAGTTTTCTATTCAGTTGACCACCATCATTATCACTGTTTGAGTATTTGCATTTTCTGTATGTGTCAATAAATGTCAAAGAATACCAAACAAGTCACTGTGCACTAAACTGTAAAAACGCCTTCCTGCAGAGATATAGTATTTTTTTTCTTCTACTGTGAAACCACAGTAACTTTCAACACAATAGGTATGAGTTATGGAAGTCTAACTTAAGGGTGGGAAGTCATGGTCTTTGCCTCTCAATGCCTCTAACATTTATATAGTAAAGACCCTCAATACACACTTTATGGGAACTCTACTGCAACCTGAGTGGGCATGTGTGAGCACTGGTGCATTTACACAACCTTATATCCCCACACATGAAACTCTTTTGTCATTATTAATGCCACTTATTCAGCAAATTATTCAAAGCAGTTGCTGGACTGAGCTTGCCAGTTTGGAGAATAGCTCATGCCACCCAGGAAATGTAATGCAAATTTTACATTCCAGCTGAAGAATCTACCAAGTCTGGGAACTCTCACATTCAGAAGCACTTCATCAGCATCGGGAACCAGACCTTAAAAACGTACAGCAGGTTTCCTTCCTCAACTAACCTGACAGCTGTAGCTACTGCAGCACTGTGCTGAAGGCACTTCATTAATTCCAGTCAGGGTATGTGGGGCCAGTTGTGGTTGACCAGCCAAAAAGAACCAGCATCTGGGACAGGCAAGTCCTACCAGATGAAATGAGAGCAACACTTAAGCTTACAAAGAAAGTTTTGGCTGCGATTCAAGTTTCACTGTTATTTACTTAGTAAAGACACACTACACACAGTGTTATTTGGCCTATGCAATTTGACCGGAAAGATAAAAAACCCCCACATTTTAGTTCTAAGGGCTGTATCATTCATAGGATCACAGAATCATAGAATAGTTGGGGTTGAAAAGGACCTCAAGATCATCAAGTTCCAACCCCCCTGCCATGGGCAGGGACACCTCCCACTAAACCATGCCACCCAAGACTCTGTCCAGCCCGGCCTTGAACACCGCCAGGGATGGAGCATTCACAACTTCCCTGGGCTTTACCATTCAAAATGTAAAAAATGAGCAAGTGAAAAAGGAATAAAATGACTGTATGTATTTGAAAAACAAAACAGCCATGCTCTCCTTACTTACCAAACTTTTGCAAAGATCACAAAAATACTGAAGTTTCCTTATCATTTAACATAACACTACACGAACTTTAAGCCAAGTATAAAGGAAAGCAGAAACTACCTATAACCCATCACAACACCCTTAAGAGCCAGAATACTGAACTAAATAACACCAAAAAATCTGATGCAAGAAGGTATCTTCTTGTGGTTGGAGTACCCCCCCCACACACACACACACGCACATCCCTGCCAATACTGCCAAGCAATCATGACAAGTTGTGAGCCAGCATTAAGAACCCATCGTGAAAGCAGAGATTCTAGCATAAGAAAGCTGCTCAAGTGGAAAACTGATTGTAGGGGAATGAGAGGAAGGGGGAAGGGAAATAAAGCAGCAAATCATATCACAGAAATTAAGAGACAAACTGGTTTCTGTTTACCACCACATTTAGAGATGAAAAAAAAAAAGAGAGTATTTTGAACACTGGAGAGCATAAATGTCAGTTGTTATCATTATAGCTTGGCAAACACATGTTGATCCAATAATATTTTATGCAGCTAAAATACGTTTCAGCCATTTTGAGATAATGCCCAGTAGGATAGGTATTATGTCCTCTAATTAGAAAGCTGCTTATTGCAGCACTGAACTAGGAACCATTTGTAAAAAATAAATAGATAGGAAAAACAACTAACACTGCTTTATCTTGTCCTATGAAAGAAACAGATTCTGCCTGAAAACAGAATTACTTTTTTTGAGAAGCAGCACCTAACATGAGAAAATGGGATAAGCTTTGACATTAATGGCTAATGAACACAAATGAAAGGGAAACACTTCCACGAGCATACACTTGTCTATTCATTTCAAGGCCACAGAACACAATGAGGTGGAAATGAGCTTTAGAAAACAAAACAAAAAGCAGATGAACATTCTACCATATATGAATGCAAAGTACTTCTGTTGAGATGAAACAGAAAGCTTGCACTGACATCTGGAAGAGTGAAGGTTCCTCCTCTACCCTTTACATAGCCATCTACTATTACACCCATTAAACAATCACCATGACACTTAGCACACCCAGGGCCCATGGACATCTTCAATCCAACAGGGCAAGTGTGGCAGCAATTTTCAGGGGCAAAGCATCTGCCAGCTTTCCACACCGCCACTGTCACTTCCACTTCCTTTTTGGAATATCCCCTTCTCAACAAAGCCTGCACAAATCTCGACGATACCTATAGGTATTAAGGTGCTTAATACCTACTAAGGTAACAAGGTGCTCAATACCTACTAAAGGTATCAAAAGAGAAGAATATAATAATGAATGTTTTGCTTTGAAAAACAAACAAACCAACCCACTTTGTTTTCAATAAACAAATATGCAATATATTCGACATGGAAAATGGAGATATTGGAAGGTTTTTACCCAAGCATGTCAACTAAGACAAAACAAGCTTGTATTCCACTGTTCATTTTCCAAGACTATTACTTATAAAGTGGTCGTCTTTAGGACATACTAAATATTAGTCATCCAGATTCATTGTGTTAGCCATCCAGAAAAAAAGTAAAAACGACAGTATTTAGAACTGTGCATCCTGACAGTACTTCCTTTAATATTCTGCATTTCTAAATAATTAAAAAAACAAGCCAAAGGAAATTGAGTAGTTCTTAATTAAAATTCTCCAATGGAATAATTAGTTGGGGAGCTTTTAGTGATCCTTTAGATGTAGCCTTCAAGATCACCATAACCACTACCTTCCTTAGCCCACATTTTCAAAGATGTGATAGAGTTGATAGGCAAACACCTCAAAGCTTGAAAATGACAGACAAAGGCAGCACTACTAAAGTGCCATATATGCATAAGGAATGACAGAAGACATAGCAGGAACTGAAAAATCGCTCTGTGAAAACTCCTTGAAGCTCACTCCTGTCTGTGTTAAAAAAAAAAGAAAGCCATACTGTTTGAATTGGGTTAATTAATATATCTATAAAACTTCTACTTCCAGCTTAGAAATTAAGAGCATTTGAAAAGCAAGCCATTAATAGCCTCCAGTTGTTTTTTGTGGTTTCAGAAGCAGCAAAGACATACACATTACACTAGCTTCTGTAAGATGTTCTTTCAAAATTCAGAAATAGAGCATTTGAAAAGAAACCTTTTATCTCTTCAGCCAGCTTCCAGAACCTGGAAAACATGTACATGGAAAGGATATAACTGAAAACTTACTGCCATGAAGAAACAAAACAAAGCAAAAGAAAACAAAATAAAACAAAATTTAAACAACCTCTCCTTTCCCCTGGACAGTTCATCTGCAGCAATGTAGAAAAATCAATCCCTTGGACAACAGCTCTTTTCTTCTGCCTAGTAAGGTAAAGATAGAAAAAGAAATCTGCTTTTTAAAATGGTTCATGCTAATAGGAAGAGAGTTTCTTTAGACTGTAAGGCACAGGAGCAGGGGGAGAATACCTCGATACACCAGCATGTGTATGATACACAAAAGCTGCATTTAGCACTCAGAACCAGCACTTTTGCTGGTGCCCATGCAAAGCCAAATCACTTGAAGTCAGCAGAACAGGCTCCAAAGGCAGGAGAAGGTGGAGACAGGGAAGCCAGAGGAGTCGGGAAAGACTTGAGAAACTTCAGAGCGGCTGAAGCAGTTTATCCCCACTCCAATGGATCTTTTCTAGGATACCTCCCTCTCCCCAGGTTCGCTTGGCTGTGGGGTTCTAACATAGCCTCCCCACTTCTCAGTTCCCAGATTGGAAGTCTCTAACCACAGCTTCGCACCACCAAATGTGGTGCAACGTATCCAAGCTGCTCAGATGCCAGAAGCCCCACTCTCCTTTCTCCCTTTTCACCTTGCTGCCCAAGACAAAATGGTTCAATTGCTTCTGCCAGGCCAGTTTAGGTATCTATGTCAGCAAAAAAGAAACATACCAAAACCAGTTTTCTGGTGGTTTTAGTCCCTGAAGTAACTCACCATGGTGTAAAATGTACACAAAGACCTGCAGGGAAAAAGATGTGGGGGAAGAAGACAGAAGAAAGCAGAGATCAGACCCCACAGTCTCATGAGGCCTCCAGACATCAGCAGTTACATGAGGTCAACCATAGTACAGCAGTATCCCATTCAAGTGCTTCAGAGTGCCGGGGCCCATTCCTATTTCTCTCCCATACCAACAGGAAAAGAAAAAAAAAAAAAAAAAAAAAAAAAAAAAGAATTCTTTCTGGTTTGGGGGATATTTTTATGACATCATAAAATATAGACATGTTCCCAAATTAATATAGATTTTGAAGCTATCTGCATTTAAGGGGGGGAAAAAACAGGGCTCACCAATCAAGTGGCAAGGGATGAGCTTCACTCTGAAAAAACCCACCATCCTGATTACAGTGTTTCTCAAGCAGCAGATAGACAGGGAAACAAGGACCACCTTATTTCTTGTGCTGAGCTTGGGCAAGCTCAGCCCAGAAACCTCTCGGAGAAAGAAAGTTTTAAGAAGAAACTCAAGACCTTAAAGAAAAAAAAAAATAGTTTTTCTATTGCAATGCTGGAGTGATTTCTTCCTTTTTTTTAATTTTTATTTTTCAAATTACAGCACATCTAACCAATTAATTCAACCAGCTTTATGAAGCAGATAAACTCCTATCCAGGCAACAATGCAAGTCCATCTTCACATAAAGATCAGCTAATCTTGAACAATTACTTCAATTCACTCACAGTAAACAAGCCCTCATTCAATGCAACATACAGTTAACTTTCTTTCTTCAGTTTCTTCTCTCTTCCTACCTCTGCGTCTCTTCCCCTATTACACTTTGCAGCCCCTATTCACCCTGCCCTTACAGCAGAATACCTAAGTACAGGTCGTTCCCCATGTGCAGTTCTACTCTGTCCCTCTTCTGTATGCCCTGGCAGAAGAGAATGCAGTCCTTGTAAAACATGACAGGTAACCTACAATACATAATGCAAAGTAAAAACCTTGGCAGGCAGCCAACTTCATGAGAAAGCTATATGCCTCTCTCCCCGGAAAAAAAATAATTTTTCTTCAAACACAAAAATTAACATTTCGGTTAACAACATCTGAGGTTTCAACAAGTGAAAAATAAAGAAAAACAGATGTTTGAAATTACAGTTTTCATATAACCCACAACCTACTGGCAGTTAAAAAAAAGAAAAAAAGAAAAAAAAAAAAAGATGAAATTTATCATTTCTACCTGAACACATAAGCCGCATTTTGACTTGATTAGTCACATCATACAGTCAGAACAAGTGACACTTGTCTTTTCTGTGCTGAAGATGTGCAACTTGTTATGTACTGCAGTTAAATAAACAGCCTACTTCTTTCTAGAGTAGGCAAGGCCTTAAAGCTAGTGCTAGAGTAACTTTCCATTTTCTGTGGGATAGGGGCCTAACATCATAAGCAAAGAAAAACTTCAACTTTAGCATCATTGGGGCGGGCTGTTCTGTGCAACCGCAATCGCCACTCTCTTACGCTTCTTTTATTGATGCTTCAAGAAATCAGGCTTGTGACAGCCGCATTAAAAGCAAGCCAGTGACATTGTTGAAGGATTCAGGTTCTTGATATGAAGCATCCTGGCGCTACTAATCTTAGATAGGGACTATTTCTCCAGTTCTCTACTGCTCTATTTCAGTCAAATACTCCACACAAGTGGACTACATGCAGCTCAGACTTGTAACACATGTCTAGCTTGTTCTACATGGCTGGTGCAACTGTCAGTGCTTCTGGTAGCATTTACTGCCATAGAATAATGGGCATTTTGCTCTCTAAACATAGGAGTACTGCCAAATCAAGAGTAATAAAACCACAAATTCAAGATTAAAAAAAAAAAAAAACAGTGAAACTGCAAAATCTATAGGCAAGGTAAGCAAAAACTTATAGGCTGCATAACGCCAGAAGAGTATTTTATATAAATGTGTAAACACTTACACAAGGAAGGCTGACAGTTCAACTGAAGAATAAAAACTAAGTCATGCAAAAACTGCTGGAAAATCTTCATCCTAAATAGGATACAATCAGTACTACAAAATTTTACAAATACTAATTTTACATTTTCTTCCCAAATGAGGTTATTTTTCAAGAATTATGTCTTCTGTCCCCCGCTCCCAGAGACAAAAAAAAAGAACACATACAGAAATAAATTCTGAAGAACAGAAGGGACACTTTTTTGGCCTTTTTGATTGTTAATATAAATCACTAAAGTAATTTTCATCAATCCACACATACACACTTTCTGTATCTTAAAAAAAAAATAAATAAGAAAACTCATAACGCATTCCAATATCCCAAGTCTCTTTCCCTTACAGCTTCAAAAATCTCAAGCAGAACCCAAAAATACACTTTAACAAGAAGCAGATCATAAAAGGATTCATTCTGAACACGTGAATTTAGCATACAGATATGCCTTCCTTGTCGTCACCACCTTCATTTTATTCTCCATGCAAATCTTATCAGTGGTTCTCAAAATCTTGCAAGATATCCATCTGTTCTCCAGAACCTTATCTCCACAAATTCCCATTGCTAAAACTGATACCCAGCAATTCCCTTTACTAGCTTTATAATAATTAAAATGAAAAGGCTTGCATTCAATCCCCACTGACAATTCAAGCGTTTCATCTAAAGCTATGTGCTGGGATTAAGCTCATTCTCATCATGGTAGCCAGTATGGGGCTGTGTTTTGGATTTGTGCTGGAAACACTGTGTTGATAACAGGGACGTTTTAGTTTCTGTTGAGCAGTGTTTACACAGACCCAAGGCCTTTTCTGCTCCTCACCCCACCCCACGAGCCAGGAGGCTGTGGGCGCACAAGGAGCTGGGAGAGGACACAGCCAGAACAGCTGACGCCAACTGACCAGAGGGATATTCCACATCATATGGCATCATGGTCAGCATATAAAGCTGGGGTGAAGGTGCGCCTGGAGGCTGTTCCTTGGCAACTGGCTGGGCATCGGTCAGTCACGGTAAGCATCACTTGCCTATCTTGGGCATTATTTCTCTATCTGTTATACTTTCCTTTTCATTACAAATTGTTACTATTATTGTTACTAGTATTCTTTTATTTCAATTATTAAACTGCTCTTATCTTAATACACATATTTCCTCCCTTTTACGCTTCCAATTCTCTTTCCCCCATCCTGCCAGAGAGTGACTGTGGTGTTTAGCTGCTGGCTGGGGTTAAACCACAACAAGCTATTAACTGTTAAACCAGTTGTGAAAACACCCAAGTCAATCTCTGTTTTCCTTACCATCAAAGGAAGTTATTTTTGCCCAAGCAATAAACCTCACAGAGGACTTCACTTCAAATATACTAATCAATTTTTTATCACATCCTTTTCCTATTTTAAGTCATCAGTGAAAATTATTTAATAGGATGCAGCCTGGCATTACCCACCACCAAACTCATTCTACGTCTTCAGGATGTTCTTAATCATTAAAAACATCTTTATGTTCTTCTTCATTGGTCATTAAAACCAATGAAAATAATTTCTATAAAACCAGAAATTTAAAATATTGAAAATAAATTCCTGGTTCTATAGTTTCTATACACTCTGCACTACAGGAATACCAGTAGAGACTTCCACAACACCAGGTCCTGATTTAGGTCAGAAAGGAGACCTGGAGTACTTCACATTTCTAGTTCCAACGTACTTTCACATCTTTAGATTTTAAGTAGTGTTGAATTTCCTAGTATTTTAACATGCAATTAATTGCTGAATTCATACTATTGGCATTGTTATTTGTTTCATTTCTAGACAATAAAATAATTATCAGAAACTGGGTCTCACAGATTCTTTTAAAAGTCTTCAAACATGCCGTCAATAAACATACAACCTTTTGAGTTCACAAGTTTCTTCAAGGTACTTCGGAAAACTTTAATCACAATAACTCATGAATATAAAAAGCAGCTTTAAGTGCAATTTCATATTATCAGAAGTCCCTTCCTGTTCAAGGCATGTCCTTACAATATTTAAACAGATACCTTATCAGAACTAAAAGTTTCCATAATGTAGTAGACCTAAATAGGTTATGTGCAAACATTCTTGGAAACAAGTAATTCTTGTACCTGGATGGTCTCATCTGGTTTAGTAGAGCTACTCATACATGACACAGTATGTAGGACTGGAAACCAAAATTACTTTTCCCTTCCTCACATTTGATTTTTTACATTATTTGTCTTCAACTGTTACAGATCCTTCCCAGATGATGGTTCATTTTTCAGGAGATGGTAGCTTTTACACGACTTTACTCAGTTCTTCATCACATCAGACAGATACTAAGTTTTCATAGTGACAAAACTACTTGAAAAAGCAGTCAAGAGCAGTAAAATACCCCTTCTCTGCCACATTACCAGCACAGCTAAGAGCACTATCCATTCATTATTTCAGGTCATGGTTTGTATTTTCTATGAACAGCTTGGTCCACTTCCACAATGACCTAGAATGTTGTGAAATATGGAAACACACCCTCCTTTTGTATTACTATTATGGTTAAGGAATTTGTTTCAATTTAACTGAAATTTCATACATGAATCTTCAGACTGAAAAGATAGGCAGGCTTCTTGAAAAAAAAAAAAAAAAAAAACAAACCCCACAAACAAGCCAAAAAATAAAAAAAATAATAAAAAAAAAAAAAAAAAAAAAAAAAGAAATACCCTAAACAGAAAACTATAAAACACCTCAGCCTCTTCCTGGTACCCACAAATACAGAAGAAAGAAATCCCACCTTTTCTATCTATTGTCTCAAACCATATGAGAATATTAACAGATTGACTTAAATGTGAACAGACAAGAACACTGGTGCAAGCTGCGATTAAAAAAGAAAACTACACCAAGATTCTTGATACAACCATGTCACTAGGGACTTGACATCACAGACTGAAAAACAAAAGCAAGTCAAAGACCAGTACTTCTAGAAATGAAATTATTATACTGAACCTGCACATGCTATGACTGTTCTTAAATGAGAGCATCCATTCTTAAAGTCTGCATTCCATCTTTGGAATTAATAGAAGAGGGAGGAAAAAAAAGCATTAATGGTGGAATCCTTTTCCATGCTTTCTCAAAAATTTCCAGAGACAAGGTTATTTCTGGTTACATCTTTCAAGCACTGTATCACCAGGCAGACAGTATTTAGGGAACATACATATTTAGCAGAGTTGCATCATCATTCACTGGCTACTTGACAAGTTTAGAATAGTTCATAATATAAGGAGTCATTTTAATAAATCTCTAAACTGCTGTGTTATGACATACAACATTACTAACATTACAGACGTTAAATCACGTGTCTATTGTGCTACGTGCCAGCTAACAAAACAGGCAAATAATAAAAGGTAAAGCTCTTCTATTAATGTGAATAGACAAATATTTCACTAAATGTAATTCAGTCCTCAAGAAAAAAAAGGGCAAATTTAATTCATGGTTATTTGAACTATCATCCAGTGTAATAAAATCCTTTTTAGAATTAAATTACCTCCTTTAGGCATAAAAAAGGATAATCATAGGCTTTCTTACTGACAGAGTCTTTTGTAAATACTGAAAATGCCTTACCAACTATGATGTCATTTCAAAGGGTACTCATAAAAATTGTTCCAAAAGTCATATGTAAAATAGCATCAGCAACTTAAGTACATTTTTAATTGTCTCTGCATTAGGGTGGCTTCTTAAACATCACAGTGAAATAAAAACATGACAAGGAAAATCACAGGGAAAGAAAGATGCTATGTTGATACACTAAAGAGAGATAAGTATCCCAAAATCTTCTCAAAGTCTTAAAAAAAAAAATAAAAATAAACAAACAAAAAAAAATCAGACTGACTAATCTCAGAACCTTAAATCTGGAAATGTGCATCTGCTTGGCCACATAAAAATAACTAAACCATGGAGCCAAGCAGTCTTATTCCCTGCAAAAAGCAGAACCAAATATTCAGAATCTACAAACACAGCTTCTGGTTTGTTAGATTTGAAGACAGATCTAGGAGAGGACCTTTCACACCAGTTTGGCAGGACATGCAAAGAGTATCTGGAGAGAAGAAGATGAGCACAGGGCTACAAAGGCTGAAAAACACAAGAAGAAGACTTCAAGATTTGGAGTCTCTTTAGACATGCTTCACTTTAATAAGCAGTAAGAACCCAAAAGCCCAAATGTTTCTGCAGGTATCAAGTCAATCTACCTGATTAGAGATTCCCAGTTATGGAAAGATAAGAGGTGAAAATGTGAGATTTATCCAGTCCAATGAAAAAGAATTTTGTAAGAGGTTCCTCCTCAGTGAGAAACTCAGCCTCAGGTTTAGCATAATCACAAGAAAAAAAACCACAAACAAGCATATTTTAATGCTGTCTGAATAAAAGAGCTTGCAGGATTATGGGATTGTTCTGTTGTTGTTTTAAAGCTGATTCCAAGAAGTACAGCAGGAATATGGCTATTCACATCCAGTTTTTAAAGGAATACATTTGAACAACAACAATAATGATGGCAATGCAAAACACAAACAGAAAAGTAAAGACCCAGGTATGATAAATTTACCTACCACATTCCAAAAGTTAGCATCATTGTTAAGGACAGGTCCAAGTCCTGCTGGTATCCTTCTGTTTGTTATACAGGGCTAACTCTCCATTAATTGTAATGATGTAGTGCAGATTTCTACTTTCCAACCCCATACTGCAGCCCTGTTTTTGGGTAGGACTCCTTTCTGGTGACAAATGGTTTGCATGAGCTCAGAACTTCTCCCCCAAAGTTAACTCTGTGACAGAGATGTCCAACCTACCCTTACCAGTATTGCCACAGCTTACAGACTGATGGTTACTCATGTGGACAGTCATGTTATTTTCTATCTAATGTTATTTGGCAGAGTTACTGGAGCTGTGCATCCCAACTCTGAAGGGTAACTAACCCACTCAGTCACATTCAGGAGGTATCCAGACAAACCATCTTATAGAATCATAGAACCGTTAAGGTTGGAAAGGACCTTAATAAGACCACCTAGTTCCAACCCCCCTGCCATGGGCAGGGACACCTCACGCAAGACCACGTTGCTCAAGGCTCTGTCCAACCTGGCCTTGAACGCTGCCAGGGATGGAGCATTCACCACTTCTTTGGGCAACCTGTGCAAGTGTCTCACCACCCTTACAGTAAAGAACTTCCTTATATCTGACCTGAACTTCCCCTCTTTAAGTTTGAGCCCATCACCCCTTGTCCTGTAACTACAGTCCCTGATGAAGAGTCCCTCTCCAGCATCCTTGTAGATCCCTTTAGACATTGGAAGGTTGCTCTGAGGTCTCCACACAGCTTCTCTTCTCCAGGCTGAACAGTCCCAACTTTCTCAGCTTGTCTTTCCATATTAAATTTTTATATCCTGCTATGAAAGCTTTGAAATAGGACTGACATCTACAGACATCATGAGAACAGTCATTCCCAATAAACAGATTTTCTAATTAAAAATATATTCAATGAATATATCTTAAATATATCTTAAACTCTTGCTAACCTCCATTCTTTATTGTGACCTACTGTTTCATAGTTCATCTGTCCAGTACAGCCTAGAAACTTGGCACTGTGCCCTTTACTCAGATTTACCTTGATCTGAAAACATTCTATTTCATATTCAGCACTTCCTCCACTCTCGATACCTACGCTCATATCACCACTTTATACTTGTGCTCGTTCTACTTTTTCTCCAAGCAGCTGCTAAAAGCAGTTAAGAGAGAATATCAGGCAAGAGAGATTTCTGATCCAACCTAATCTGGCAGGTTTCATGTGCACCTTATCTATCATACTAATCATAGAATCACAGAATAGTAAGGGTTGGAAAGGACCTCAAGATCGAGTTCCAACCCCCCTGCCATGGGCAGGGACACCTCCCACTAAACCATGCCATCCAAGGCTATGTCCAACCCCACCTTGAACGCCGCCAGGGATGAAGCATCCACAACCTCCCTGGGCAACCCATTCCAGGGCCCCACCACCCTCACAGTAAAGAATTTCTTCCTCAGATCCAATCTAAACTTCCCCTGTTTAAGTTTAAACCCATTACCCCTTGTCCTCTCACCACAGTCCCTAATGAAGAGTCCCTCCCCAGCATCCCTATAGGCCCCCTTCAGGTATTGGAAGGCTGCTATGAGGTCTCCACGCAGCCTTCTCTTCTGCAGGCTGAACAGCCCCAATTTTCTCAGCCTATCTTCCCTCCCTTATAAATTACAGACACTAACACATGCCACACATGCTTATGCAGCCCACACTACTGAAATATTCACCTGCCTTGTAGAGATTCACATCAGAGTACTGATCAGTTAAGAATGGCTTGTCAATCATTCCCTATACTTGGAAATTCACTACAAGAAAAGGGTTGCTTGCTGTTCTTCCCTTCTCCAGAGAATGAGGCCACAATATTTATACCAAAACAATTATACCAGACCATTACTAGGTTGGTGAATTTCCAAAAGGGGGTTGGGACAGAGGCTACAACAGTGAAAGTGCAATCAGTATTTCTATACAATATTTTTGTTTTCAGTGTCAGATGGGTATCTCCAATCTTTAGAAATCAACAGAACCCTTACCATGAAGCATCTATATCTGATGCATAGTGACCTACAAAGGCAAAGAAAGAAAAAGATTACCAGAGATCACATCTGTCATGAAACTAGTGTAGTGTTTTCTCCCATTTCTGCACACATCCCATTTCCAGATTATGCCCATATTCCCCACTCACCCAGCAACTGTTGAAAACTGCTGAAGCTGCTACGTAAGTGAGTCTCTAAAAGACCCTACACACACAGGTATCACATAAAAAAACTGCACAGATAATTAAAATATAATAATGTTTTACGTATGCTACGTAGAATTTTATGTCCAGTAGCCACCTTCTAAAGGTTTATACCCCATCTTAAGTTTATCCTAGATAAAAGCTCTTATACATTAATTGATCAAGGCAAAATTTAAATTCTCACCATATCAGTTAAAATGATACGGTGACTTTAAGAAGTATCCTTTCAAGTAGCCATGCATGACAGAGTTTATCTGTGCCACTGCCTGCAGAATCAAGGCTGCAGACTACAAATGTAATAGCTAACTTCCAACCTAAAACAAGATCTGAATGCACAACAAAGTAAAATTAGGAGGAAAAAAAAAAGGGGGGGGGGGGGATCATAAAAAATGCAGCACCCGCCAAGTCCAAAACAACTTTCTGTAGATAATGTGCCTGTGAGAGATCACACTCCCACTTAAACACTGCTTACCACCTCACTCCTTTCTTTCAGGAAGGCCTTCTTTCTAGCAGCAGAGAAGAAAGCAGCATTTTCAGGCAAACTAGTTTCCAACCCAAACACAGAGTGATTAAAAATGGGGTATACATTGGAACCTGCCTGCTCCATGAAGCTCTCATAAAACTGGAACAGATACCTGGCTGTTACCAAGGAAACAGCAACTAAAGTCCTGTGTAAACTATTAGGTCTTTTAACCAGAAAATTAGGAACAAAAAGAGGGCTCAGTACAGAAATTATTTACTGCCATCTACAAGACAAACTCAGCCCCTAAGTACTTCTTATCCTTTAATCAAGTGAAGCGAGATACAAGCTTTGAAACTTGGGATTTCAGAAAGAACTTCCAGGTTCTTCTGGAGAAACACTGATCTGCCTTTAGTTAAACAGAAATCTCATCATTGTCAACAGCAGTGTCTTCAAGTATGTAGAAAGCTACAGAATTTATGCACACTAACAAAGGCAAAAACTTACAATATATACATGTGTGTAAAAACTGCCATGTACCTTACACAGCAACATTTCTAAGCAACACATCCCTTTCTCTCCCTTTGATTCTAGCTCAAACGAGACACAAGGATTTGGGACCTTTAATAAAAAACTGTTTCCAAACAAATAGAAGAAACCAAGTAATTCAGTTACCTGGAAATAAATATCATTCTACATGACCTATTCCTTATCTGTATGAGCGTATTTTCCTTCTTGTCAAAGTTTCCCCTGTACTTACTGCTGCTGCAGCTCTAGCGGTATCAGACAGTAAGACGACCCAAGGAAAACCAAGCAAGCTGCTAGTGTTGTAGCTGTCACATGGTGTAAAATTGCTGTGAGCAGGATGAGACAATGTTGTGCTTGAATGATAGCAGCTGTTCTGCACTGGCATCGCCATGAGCAGAGCTGTAATCACAGCCAGGTGCAATGGTGGGAATTTGGGGGGATAAAGGCCACACCTGCACCTGTGGCGCTCTGTAAGTTCTGTAACAAATGCTGTATTTGTTTTTTAACGACCATCTGTCATTTTGACAAGCTCCTTACCTGAGTGCCACTGGAAAGAGTCAGCTTTTGTATTTCCTTAACAAGGCCTCTCTCCCTTTTGTACAGCGCCCAATTTCAGACTCATATGTGCCTCATGAACAGAAAAGGATATGGTAACTATGGTGTAGGAACCACTGAATCATAAGAATTTGAAACACTCCTAGTTACTGTGATCAAAGCTAAATCTTTCAGGAAGATTACCCGCACCAGAACCCTGACAAAAAATCCTGAGCCTCGAGTATTTTTATACTGCACACCTTCGAGATAAAGCACGATTTCCCTGTTTCTGAGAGGTGCTTCCTGCGGTCACATTTAACTACGGTGAGAACACGTTAAACGAGGGCTGATGTGCCTCTTGATCCATCTACGCAGCTTCAGGCCTGGCCACCGGCTGCAAATGCAACAGTCTACGGATAGAGACCTCAACTCCGAGGCCATTAAAAGGAATATTTACTCGGAAAGAAGAAATAATCCTAATCAACCGCTCATTTACACAACGAGAAGTACATGCCTTACAAGCAAGGAATAAGGGACGCCAAACTCACTCGCGCCCCAGCGCCCATCACCGTGTGGAACGGCAGAGGGGCACCACTCAGATTCTGGCTACGATTTCACAGTCCGAGACAGCGCGTACAGCGGGAGGGAAGCGGCGGGGCCAGGCGAGCCCCTTCACCAGCGGCAAGCCGCTGCCGGCTGGTGCCCCGGTGCCTCAGAAGTTCGACCCCCCTCCCCAGCAAATGACAGTTATCCGCTCCGCACCCGCGGAGGCGACGCGATCATCCCACCTCAAACCACCACCATTCCCCCCCTCCCCCCACGCCGCCCGGTTCCTGCTCCTGTTGCCGCTTTTGCATTCCCAGAACCGCTCCTGTCACCCCTTTAAGCCCTTGTTTCTAGGCGGGCACAGCTCTCACCCAACTGCGGCTGCACCGCGGCAAGAAGCGACCACCGCGGGACCCGCACGTTTATCCGATAGGAAGGGAGAGGGCAAGCAGCCACTCAGTGCGGCCCTGGCTGTACCGGAGCAGCGAAAGCCCGGTGCCCCACCCCGACCCCGAGCCCCGTTGCCCAGAAAGTTGAGCGCGGTTCGGTCGTTCCTCACACTGGGCAACCCACCCCCTTCCCGCCGGGTGGAGGCAGCGCCCGCAGCCGCGGGACGCCCGCCGGTTGCGGAGCAGCAGCAGCGACGGCAGCGGCAAACACCTACCCGGAGAGCTTCCCAATCTTCACAAAGCTAAACACATCCATCCATGCAGCCGGCTAGCTCTGCCCGTCACAATCAATCACTCCAGCAGCGGCGACGATAGAAGCAGTTCCATGTCGGGAGAAGGTTGCGTCCAGCGGCAGCAAGAGCCCTCGCAAAGGCAAGAGCAGGCGGAGGCAGAGGCTGCTACCCCCCTCCGGCTGGGAGCTGGGCGTGCAGCATCTCGCAGGAACAACGCTCATCAGCGCGCAGCCCTCCCCCTGTGCTCTCCCCCCCCCCGCCGCCCCGCTCGCTGCCGCCTTGCCCACTCCCTGGGGTAACTCAAGGAACCAGGAGGGCGAGGGAGGCTGCCGCTCAGGAGGGCTGCTCTCCGCCCGGGCCCCGCCGCGCTCCGGGAAGGTGCTGAGAGGGAGGCGGCAGCGCTCCGCCGCCCGCTGCCTCGTTGCAGTGTCCCCAGAGAAGGAAGGCGGCGGGGATGGGGGGGCTGAGGAAGGTGGAGGGTACAGCAGGGAGAGTTTCTCCTCTCGCCGGCAATGTCTCCCCCTCCTGAGGGGGAGCGCAGAGCGCAGGCGGCGGCGGACAGGGCGAGCGCCGCCCGCTGGATCCAGCCCGAGACCGCCGGGAATGGGCCGGGGGACCGAAAGGGCCTGGATGCCCTCCCACCGTTGCGTGACTCCCCATAGGGCCTCCGCAGCCGCGGCGGCGGGAACAGAGGGCAGGGGATCGGGCACTGAGGGGGTGCTCTCTCCTGGCTTGCCGGTCAGGGAGAGGCACGGCAGGGAGAGGGGACGGGCAGCCCTAGTGAGGGGGACGCAGCTACTCCCCAAGCCGGGGAGCAGCACCTTGAGCACTGCAGGAAGCCCGCAGCCCGGGGTCCTCCTCCAAAGCAAAACTGGGGAAAGCAAAGGCCTCTTCGCCCCGCTCCCGGCGATCTCCCCTCAGCGATCGCACTTGGCCATACTTCCCTCCAGAATGGGAAGGGACGGTTGGCCTTCAGCCCTTGCACAGGGTGCTCACCACTCACCAACAGTGGACAGCTGATGAGTAGAGCTCGAGTCCACCGCCTGGCGGTGGTACCACCCTGGGACCTCTCTACCTGTGCCAGAAACAAGACTTGGGGGAACGGAGCCCTCGTTGCGACGAAAACATGGTAAGGCTGGTTTGTGGCAACTAGTTAAAATCAAGCATTGTTCATATCACGTCTTGTGGAAAAATGTCATGTCCGGATGTCCTGATGCAAGAACAGTAGAGACACGCTGCCTTATGCTTTTGCCCTGCATTAGGCTTCAAAAAAGACGCTGGAGTTTAGCTTTCTGTAAGCTTCCTGTAAGTGAGAAAGGTAAGTAAAATTCAAATACATGTTCCCATAAGCTCTACACTGCGATACAATAATTCTCAGCATGGGAATGGGTTTTCTCCACTTCAGTGTTTTTATTTGTTCCCTGAATAGACCGGTACACTCTTTACTTCCTACCTTTACAGAGTTTTGGTCTTTTCTGCAGGCTTGCACCTGCACTGTCCTACCAACCAAGAACTTCAGAAGTGACAGTAGAGCCCAACATGCAGGTTCCAGCAGCCAGATGAAAACAATGCACGTTTTTAATATTTAAACTTGTGTTGATAAGAGAACAAAAAGAGCAGACAGTATGAACAGTCACTGTGAATTGGGTTTCAAACTATTCTTTAAAACAATAATAAAGAATGATTGATCATCTGTTTAAACTGGAAGAACATTGAATCGCCAACTGAAAAAACAACACTTGCTGGCCTACAATGGAAGTAACTGGTTTGGGCATATTCTGAAATGTCATATGAATTATTTTATGCTAGTGCATCTAAATACTTATGTGGTTCTTCCATGTAACTATATTTATTTGCTGTTAAACCAGATTTTCATTAAAGGCAGAACCTATGCCAGTCATTCACACTGTTCTATTGATTAGTAAAAGTTACAAAGATAACATAGTTTCAGCTGGTTAAAAACTGATTTATTTATAAAACTGTCATTATTTATTTATAGACTGAGGAGATAGGCCAGGATCCTACAAAGCTAACTGAAGCCAATGAAATGATATACCATCTATAAAATTAAGCACATATGCTCTGTATCACACAAAGTTCCTGTCTTGAGCACTTCATGCTCCAAGGCTTGTCATATAAAGGTACCTTAAAGTGGGGATAGCCAGAAAAATTAAGAAGTTCTGAGGGGTCACTAGAATTTCTGTGGTTTCAGGGTCCTTAGGTGGAAAAGCAAATGGAATCCTATGGTACATTGACTGCGGCATTTCCAATAGAGATAGGTAGAAAAGCAGAAAGCATAAGATCTGATCAGCAGTGCCATACTCAGCTTGTTCAAGAAGTACATTTGAGAAAAAGGAGAGCAGGTGCAGGAGGATGCTGAAAGAGTGTTAAAAGTAATGAAGAGTTGATCTTATGAGAGGCGATTTGTTCTGAGTAGCAAAACAAAGACTAAGAGGTAAAAAAGATTGTTTATAAATACATCAGAATGGTAAACACAGGGTGTGTCCAAAATGTTAGGGCTTTACGGAAAGTCATTAAAATTTGAAATGAAGATTAAATTATCTTCTCTTTCTTTGACATTCCAAACAGATATATGCAGCATTGCTATATTTATAGCTACTTTTATATTTTTGTTTTCCCATGTAAAATCTATTGCAACAGTACATATTTTCCAGAAAGGCTGTGAAGATACTGTTGGAATAGCTAGCACCTTGGAAGCCCATTAATGCTAGTATCACAGTAGTCATATTTCCAGGTGTGCAGACATGAACAGAGAACCTAGACAAGTGTGCTTCTTCCAACTGTACTGAGTCCTGATATCGTTTTGCAGCTCTGCTATGGGGAGGAGACTGGGGTATGAGACTGAGTACTTCAGTTCGTGGTTCTCTGGGTTTTGGTATCATAGTAACTGGATATAAAACTACACCAGGGCCATAGGAGAAGATTAAAATTTGCCTACCCAAAGCAGCAAGGTGGTGAGCATTGTTCTATTTCAAGAGTAAATGTTGATATATATAGTTAGGACTGGCTTTGAATCTGTCACCTATACTCTAAAATCATATTTTGGTATTATATTTTCATTTGCAGGAGCATCAACTATACAGTGTCATGACTGAACTCTTGCACATACATTTATACCTTTTAGTTACTACAGTGAATTCTTCTCACTAACTACCAAATGCTAGGGATCCAACCTCAGCTAGTCATACCCTAAGTCTGTGGCGGACAGGCACTTATCACTCAAAATATGTCCTCCTAGAAAAAGTGCCATAACTTGCCTTCTGCAGGTGCTTTATTTTCTCTGTCTATCCCAGTTGAGAGGAAGCCCAGATGTCTGCGTTTCACTAGAGAGCTGTCTTCCAGATGTCTAAAGTTAGGTGAAATAAAGCCCATTTGGAGGTGACAAAGGTGCATGTAAATGCTGAATAAGGACAGACAGCCAAAGACAGGAAAACAACATGTAATTAGTATCTTGGTAACAAACAATGATTGAACATGAAGTTCTTAATCTTAAAGCAGGAATCTGACATCAATTCCTGGCTGAATTCTTTGCTGGCTGTTTTGTAGAATGGCATGGTAAATATAGCTTTTTGAGTATGCTTTGTTACCATGTACTGTTACATTTTGTCCAAAATAATCCAATTAGGACACTTAATACTAATGTTCTATGTAATCATAGACATCCTAATGTAGACTGTGGGACAGTGAAAGCCTTAATTTCATATAGTATGGCAGTTTCATATGCATTTATGGAGAAGGGAGTCTTTGTCTTTTTTTTATAACACTCCCTGTTCTAAAGGAAATGGCACATATGTAACACACGTAGGAATGTTATGCCATCTTAGCTTCAAAACAATTAAGTCACTGTAAGGACTTAATTTTTCGAATACCCTAATTGTTTTGATCCCAGGGAAACTGCTGTGAAGATGCAACTTAAATATTTTTGCAAATGAAGTGAAGAAACATTTATTTTTGTTGCTGGGTTTTAGGGTTTTTCATTTTTCCTTCTGAGGCACCAAATACTCACTGGAAAAATATGCTTTGGGCTTTCCTGGATATCACACAGTACAAACTTTTAACCCTGTAGCTGGACCAGTATAATATCTGTTTTGTTAATTACAAGATGAGTAGGATTTGATCCTAGATAATTTAAATGAAGACAGGTAGAAAAACCAAAACCAAAGACATAATGTGAAACCCCTGGAAATGGCCAAGGTCTAGTTTTCATTTTAATACATTTGGAGGTCTCACAAGTTTTCCTCTCAACTTAAGTTTAAAACCCATCTCTATATGCTGTTTTTTTTAAGGCTAGTCAATTGTTTTTAATGATTTAGGATCTTAAAAAGATACTTAAAAGTGTTGTATCTCACTTTCAAAATGGTTTTGAATTCACTTCCCAAGAGAGCAGCTGAAGGTACCATGATTTTTCTGCAGAGCTTGATGATATTACTCATCCAAATGGCAACAATGTTTAGAGGAATGTGATAATAAAATCCATTGACTAATGAGGTGTTAATGCATAACTGGTGATGTGAAGTTGCAAAGGAAGATATTTTGTCATTGTGATCTGGTATTCACTGAATGCTGTTTCTAAAGATAGTTATGACTAAGCCATGTGGTTAGTTCTGTAGTACTCTGGGCTACTAGTATTTTAAACTGTTGCATTCCTTCAGCCTTGAAGCTTCAAAGCACACATTTTCTAGAATCCATTTCTTTGATGATTACTACCCATACACAATTCCATATATAAACACTGTAGCCATTACAGATTTACTCTATGTCCACATTTATAGCATTATCAAGAAATCCCTCTGCTTACCTTGAATCTCTACATCCAGCTTCTACACCTCATTTTTAGAACTTTTATTGAATAGTTTTATCAGTCATATTTTTTTTTGACCCATGCAGACTGTTAAACGCTCAATATTTTCATTTTTGCTGTATAATTTACTGGGATGGATGTGATATGTCACATACAAATTAAGTCATAGATGGTTGAAAATTTAAATAGCAGATAAGATTTCTTGCCAGTTAAGAAACGAATAAATCTAGAGGCCTAAAAGCTTCTGAATTGCATGCAACAAAATAAGGATATTACAACTGACATGACAATTCTGCTGAAGCCAGCCATACATACTCAAACCTGTACAAGCAGGTTGGTTAAAGGCAGTTAACAAAAACTACTGGTTGCTATAACGAACTGTAAAGTCTTGCAGCATATTGAACCTGCAACATTAAAAAGCATTAAAAATAATGTTTTCATATGTTGCAGTATGCAGATGAGGTCAAAGTAAAGAACAAGACCTTAGGCAGCATAAAGATAACATTTTCTGCTGCAATGAGTAAGACAACACTAGCACATTATTTATTTTAAAATAAACTGGTCTTTATAAAAAAGGATTCACTTTTCTATAATGGATATGTATAAAATGTTCAAAGCAAAATATGGAAACAGCAGAGTTATCTGCAGTGTCTCTTTTACTGACAAAAGATCCAATTCGATAAAATCTTTAAAACATGTTTATAACAGCAGGCCTATTCACAGCACCTCTTAGTCTAAAATGTAACTTGAGACAACTGCAAAGTTAAGCATGTGTTTAAGTGTTGTTTGAATAAATATGATTTCACAAATCATAAGAAAAGATATAAAGATGAATAAAAAAATAACATGAAATGGTAGCATGCAAGTAAGTGTACTTGAAATTTATTTACAGTGAAGAAAAAAATGAAGAAAAAATGAAACCTCATCCACTCTTTCTCAAGGCAAATCTGAGTTCTGCCATCAAGTGTCTTTTTTTTTTTTTTACTTTAACCGAAGTAGTCTGCAGATTGAAAATCTAGTGGCAAATTTAAAGAAAATTATCAAGGTTTGCATTTTAAAATTAATAAAATACAAAACCCCCAGGACTAATGCTGAAGCCTTCCAGCTGTTATCTACTGTGTTATTCAGTTGTGATTAAAATTATCAGATTTGTGGTGAATTTAAAAAATTGGAAGCATAATCTATTTTTTATTAAAACACCATTTAAACAAACCAAGGACAAGATGGATATATGAGAAACATGTTGGGGTGGGAAGCCTTTATTTTTGTTTGTAGTCTGAAGTTTAAAATCTTCATAAATATTTTTTTAATTATTATTATTTGCCAGTACCAGAACATGATTTCAGCTATAGCTTGTAAATTTGCCAGCGTGCCTGGCTATGAACACAAAGTATTTCTTTTTTTTTCCCGTCAGAATAGGACATTACTGTGAAACTCAAGAAACATCGTAATCTTTTGTTCTGCATGAATTTTCCTGGGAAATATCTGCAACCATCTGAGCTGATGGAGAAAAAAAAAAGCCAACTTCATAAAAGCAAAATAGCTTACACTCAGAGGAGAAAAAAATAAAAAAGGCAAATTTTCACAATGACTGGAAACTTCACAGGCACAGTGTTTTTATCTGGGTGCCAAAACCTAGTTTTCTCAGTCCATATTTAGGCATTTGCAGATAGGTGGCCTACTTCTCAGTATCACTAAACACTCACAAACGAAAAAGGAATTGCTAGTTACTTCTAAAATCCAAGCAGCTTATACAAAGTTGCCTGAGTATCCTGAAAAGCAAATTGCAGCATTTAGTTTTGAAATTTTTCAGCCTGTGTTTTTAAAGATCACACCATATTTTATCCACTAAAATGTGTTCTTTTGATCTTAATTGCAAGCTTAATAAATCTAGACTCATGAATTTTATGTGAAGTTTCAAGCACTGAGTAATTACTCCTAGGTGGGTTATAGTGCTCTGAGGCAGCTATTCTTGACCAGAGCACCAACAGAACTTCCTGTCTGTGCCAATCGGGGTTTGCTCCCAGCATAACTGTGTATTCAGGGTGTGTACAGGCAAGCACATCGCGTGGCTTGTATTAAGAATGCAGTTTCTTCCAGATACAAGAAAAGACTGCAAATCTGTCCGTAGAATAAAATATAGTAAGGTAGTTACTTGTTGAGCATGCTGAGTAATATGATAAGAAGTTTTGCATGCTCAAGGCACTTCTGTTTATTCGAGTGACCACTGATGAAAATCTTTGGGGGTTTTGATTTTTTTCAGGCCATGTAGTGTTTCTAGAACAGAAATTAAGTCCGTGATGTGGCTTGGTAATAAATACTGGAAAAGAATGGGAATCTGGTATATGGGAAGACCAATGGGAGCTGCAAAGCTGAAAGAAACAGTAAGACGCCATAAAGTTCACAGAATTTTCATAGGAAAGTGTGTGCAATTTTTGGAAACACACTGCAGTCAATAAGAGGTATTCTGTAAATACAATGCAATTAGGAAACTATGTATATCCGCATGGTGCAAGCCTAATGCTTTTGGTTAGGAGGAAACAGAAAACTAGTCTTTTAATACCCATGAAGGCAAGTGGCCTACTGCATGGCTGAGTGATCTGCACGTGAAGGCACTTATGCCATGTTTTCCATTAACAGAAATCAGTTTGCCTGGATCATCAAGAAAAAATTGACAAGTGTTTCACACCCATACTCTCTTCTTCAGCTACCAGATCCAGTCTAAATGAAATTTAAGGACCTGTATTGTCTCCATGCTCATTATCTCAGACCTGTTTTGCCCTTACCCCTTTGCAGCACACCGCATCCTGAAGTTGGAAGCAAGGAGGTCAGCTGCAGAACATTCCACTGAGAAGGATATTTCATTCAACATCATGCACCTTAATCACACAAGTGGACATGCACACCTTCTGGAGTCAAAAGGGAGTCAAAGAGCCAATGCACAGCATAAGAACCATCAGTCTGTGCAGGTCAGCTTACAGGGTAGAGTCATGTTAGAGCACAATGCAAGATCGCTTTCTTTGTGCTCCCTAGTAGAAACAGTCTTTTGAATTCACTGACATTTAATCATCCGCCTCATATCACTCCTTTTCAGAGTAGCTATTTTGGTGCTATGTGGGGGTTGTCGCAGAAATGGTTGCCTAATTCTAATCTATATTTTGTGGTGTGCACACAGATCTTCTACTGATAAGCATTTTACGTCCGAATGCAATAATAAAGGAATTAAGAGTGATTCTGTTTCATGAAATAGCAGTGACATACTTACCAGATATTCCTTGTTCTCGCAAAAAGAAACCTAGCACAGGTTCCACAAAGCTATGGAAAAATGGTAATACATCAATACACGTTCCCCCTGCCTGTCTCCTTAATTTCAGTAGTTAACAGGTGAATGGGTTTTCAGTAGGGTCCAAGACATCAGGACTTGTTCCATGTAAATGGCAGGATTGGTATTTTCAAATCACTGCTGGCCTCAGAAAATAGCTGAGGTTTAGAACTGTTTTGAAGCTTAGCAGTCAGAAAAGTATCAGTGAAACTGCCAAGAAGCTTGCTGCTTCATGCAGCAAAGAACACAGATCTAGATGAGACTTTTCCTTTTTCTTGCAGAGGAGCTATAAGGAAGGAGGTGCAGAAAGAGGCTGCTAACTTTATTTTCCCTGAAATACATGTGGCTGTAGTTTCGAATCAATCCACTGAGTGTTTTAAGATGACATAAATGTCCTATTAAAAGCTTCTTGTGTTTCTCTGCTGAGATCATTGCAACTATATGTTTACAATACAATACAGCAGAGCTTTTCTTTTTTTTTTATTTCCTGCATGATTCTTTCAAAGTTAGGTCAGTGCATGTCTGCACTAGGCTCAGAAATAAAAGTTTTGTCTGAATGAAAACTTAAACCTAAAAACTTTGGTTTTTAAATGGCAGATAAAAGAAGACATAAAGAGAAATTAAATTTTCTACAGAGTTCTTCCAAGTCCAGTGTTTTGAAGAGTAGTTCATGATTGCAGCTAACTTAACAGCTTGCTGAATAGCATGAAATTCTGCTTTGTCTGCTCTAGTTCTCAGGAACTAGAAGGGGAGAATTCCCTTTACTTCCAAAGCCTGCTAGGCTGCTCTCTCACCCTCACTGTAATCTTTCAAACCATGCATGAGGTCCAGCCCCCCTGCTATAACTTTCTTGCTCATTCCATCCTGCTGTCTCCCAAGCCTTCTCTTTTTGCAGACTCTCAGTAGCCTTAAGGAAGGGAACATCTCCCCTTCCTCCAAGAGGTCCTTTTTCTCAGAAAGAGCACAACACATGCTTGGGAGAAATAAATCAGATGCCTGTGAAATTCCAAGGTAAGTCTACCACAGACTTTGAGTACCCAGTGTCATAGTTTTTAAGACTGCCTAAAGAAACGCATCTATGAGAAAGATGTGCAACACCTGGCTCAAAACTGCCTCGTGATTAAATTGGTTTAGTATAGTTTGAAAACGTGTCAGAAGATTGGGGGTTTGCCACATGCAAAATTAAAAAGATATATTTTATTGCATTAAACCATCCACTTGAGTAATTATTCTTATTATCCGTCATGCCAACTCAGTAATGCTGGCCATAAGGCCCCATTTCTCTTATGTCTCTGCCAGATGAATGGCCAAATTGTCAAAAAGCCATTGCAGTATGAAGATGAATTAGAATCACACAGTAGAGTTCATAACCCACATCAACTTCCTGCTTAAGATGTTTGCCACATATTTATGCGGAACAAACTCTGCTTACCTGAAAGTCACCTTACAACTATAGTTCCCTCGAGGTCCCTACGAAGTCAGTGGAGGCTGCAAGCATTTCCTGCGGGCAGCTCTGTTCATCTAAGGCCTGACTGGTTGCTCGGGTTGAGGTTGTTCGCTTGGGTTGTTTTGTTGTTTTGGGTCATTGGGGTATTTTGAAGGGGAGTAGAATAGTTATGGGCCTTCATCTCTTCAGCAGTGGTAGTGCTCCTAAGTTGGGTGTCTCAGGCAGTGTCTATAGTCAGGTAAGCTTGCACCATTCATCAGTTTGACAGCAAGAGTTAGCTGAAGAGTAAAAGGAGAGGAAAAGAGGACTACAGTCTTGTAAGCTGTATTAAGAGAAATACTGGTACATCAAGCACGGGCCCTTCCACAGCTGAATTCCCACTCAGCTGTTGATGCACGCCATCTTGTGTAATTTTACCCTCCGTCCTCAGTACGGATTGATTCCAAATCTCTTGGTACCTGCTCAGTATTGTACTTTGTTCTGGCTTCCTCTGTCAGTGTCGTACCCATTTGGGTCCAGTTCTCTTTGGATTGATACATTTTCTTTCACCTCTTAACTCTTTTTTTTTTGTAATAAAATACTTGCAACACAGTTTGCAAAGGAGATAATGTGTGCAGTAGTAATGAGACTGCAGTCATAGAATCATAGAATAGTTAGGGTTGGAAAGGACCTCAAGATCATTTAGTTCCAACCCCACTGCCATGGGCAGGGACACCTCCCACTAAACCATGCCACCCAAGGCTATGTCTAACCCCACCTTGAACGCCGCCAGGGATGAAGCATTCACAACTTCCCTGGGTAACCCATTCCAGTGCCTCACCACCCTTACAGTAAAGAATTTCTTCCTCATATCCAATCTAAACTTCCCCTGTTTAAGTTTGAACCCATTACCCCTTGTCCTCTCACCACAGTCCCTAATGAAGAGTCCCTCCCTAGCATCCCTGTAGGCCCCCTTCAGATACTGGAAGGCTGCTATGAGGTCTCCATGCAGCCTTCTCTTCTGCAGGCTGAACAGCCCCAGTTTTCTCAGCCTGTCTTCATACGGGAATCATTTGATGTCTAGATATAGAATGGTTGTCACTGAATTCAAATCCAAGTGTCTTGCCTTATTTGAATGGAGATAAAGTTTTAAATTGAAAGCTAAATACAGATGAAAGAGGAAAGAGCTTCTAAGGAGCTACAGTAAGTTTATCATTTACATTGTAACTTATGGAGCATGGAAGGAGTATGTGGTCAAAAGTCTGCAGAGATTGCCAAGATCTCTGACTTGAAGAATTTATGATCCAGTGGTCTGACTCAGCAAAATATCCAGCCAAATCAAATAAGAAATGTGTGAGATCGAAAACTTGCAATAAAGAAAACCTAGGCACAAACCGTTAACTCACATTATTTTTGTCTGTACACTGTAGCATGCAGATCTTTTCAGTTCAAACTTTCAGAAATGATGAACCAGAGTCAAAAACATCATGAGACTGACTTTAAAACAAAGGGTTTAAAAGTTGTACATTCAAATTTATTTCCCTTCTGGTCTCTAAGCTATTAGAGAACCCTCAGTTAATGCTTTCAGGGTCTCATCTGCAAACCTGAAGGCTCTACACTTACGTTTAGTAGTACCAGAGCTTTTAGGCAATCACATTTATCAATAAGTTAAAGTTGTAATGAAAAAAAACCCGCAAAATATCATGAGATTAAAATTAACAAGACAGCTGACAGCCTTGGATACAGTAATTTGGGGAACTATATTTTAAACAACTTTATAAATGTAGGAAACATAAAAATAAAAATAAAAAAAAATAAAAAAATAGAAAATCAACTCTCAGAATGCTTTCAGGTTAAAGAAATATTTCTCTTATTCTGTGTAAGTACTTAGGAAACAAAGTGGGTAAGTTTTCTAATATCTACCAGCTAATCTTCTAGATGAATGCATACAAAATGTGAAGAAGTAGATAGCTTATTGCCTAAATATCTATTATGAACTCGACTAAATCCACCTTATACATCTAGTACAAATTTCTGTGCACTCATCTATCTCTTCTTACTACAGTAAATTGGCTTCTTGGACAACTGTCTTTTCATTACTTTATGTTACTACTGCATGTTGGTTAAGGCACTGTCCATTCAATACTTCTATGCAAACTAATATTTTGCCAGTGCTACAAATGAGAAAGTAATTTCCTCCATAGGAATAGTAGCAGAAGCTTATCAGGCACTAATCTTAAACTGCTACTAGAAATTTCATTACCACATTACATTGATCTTATCAGGAAACAGGGACTGGATTGGAGAGGAGGGAATATAGACTCTTCTAGTAGCACTGCTAATACCTCTGCTTCAAAAGCAGAGAAACTGGGGGACCCTGCGCAATTAGCAATTGGTGTGCTGGATTAGACTACAGATCCAGTATCCTCTCTCCGGCATTCTAATGTTGCATTTCAAAGGAATCCCTTAAAAACAAATGGGAGATAGTCTCTGCACACAAAAAAAGACATTTGTGCAAATCTCATCCCTGTACCTGAACAAATTAAACCCTAAAGCACAAGGCTTAATATCCATTGCCAATTATGTATTGCATTTAATTGTAATTCTGTAAAATCTTGGTTCTCTTGTAATTAAGAGAATCAATGGCAGCAAGGTTTGTTCATTAAATATTTTTTTAATGTCAAAAATAACACTTTGAATTTAATTTAGGGACAGACTTTTTACAAAAGATTGCACAGGGCAAAGGTGGAGTCACACTCTACCGAAGTTCATATACAGAAAGATGAGGACAGCCATGCTTCCTGAGTGGAGGCTTCTAGGTAACAAACAAGAATATTAGCTGTGAGATGTTTATATTGGTCTAATCTGATGAAGAGGTAATAAAGCTGGGGTAACTTTAATGTTACTTTCATACCATGTTGATTTCATACATCCAAGTTCATGCTATACACCCAGATTCACTCCACTCAGCACTTTCCACCTGAAACATCATCTTCAAACCTCTGCTATCCTCTGCTACTGATTGATCTTCTGCCATTTTTGTTTGACTGCTGGATAACGAAATTCATAAGGTAGAGGAACAGATACAAATTCTATTATTAGCAGCCTGCCAATATCTTTTCTCTATCTTTTGTAATAAATGGTACATACAAGCACAAGTTCTCACTGTAATCCCAGTCAGTAGGAAAACTGAAAAATTTTGGCCCAGTCAGTAGGAAAACTGAAAGACTTTACTATCATTTAGATAAGAGTCATTAGCCCTTAACCGTTATTGGCAGTGGTGCCAATACAGATCAAAACACTCATGACCTCTTAGGTGAAAAGGAGTAATCACCAAGCTGAGATCTGCAGTGTCCTGCACGAAAGAATCACTGGGGCCGAAGAACAACTGATCATATTTTTTGGTTTGGATCTACTCCCACAAAGTGGAAAAGGGAATGACTAGTATTTGCTAACAAGGATTTAAGGCAGAATTAAAGTATGAAGTTCAACCACAATATAGGTAGATAATAGTCAATACAGACAGTGTGATCCAAAGGCACAAATAACTGAGGTTTTTGTTTATGCAGCATTTTAGAGAAATTCAGAGAAAAATGTGGAGAAAGAAGTATAATATTTTTAGAGAATTTTAAAAAAAATATACTATAATGCTGCTCTCTATAGCATGGTTGCTTAGTTACAACACAGAGTCCTTGGCATGACAGAGAAAATAAAATAGTATTTGTACAAGTTTACCCCCAAAATCAGGGTAATGCAGGCATGTAGTCTGATATCTGGCAATTTACTGGAACTAGACACAAACAATTTACACAAATTTATACCCTATTTGAGATACAGTTCCTGTTTCTAATTCTAAATTATTCATATCGATTCATAAGCAGTCACTATGCAGGGTTTGGAATCAGTCAAAAATTTTAGGCCACTGAGGTGGACAGAAAATCAGCAATTCAAGGAAGCAATAAGAAATAGATTTTCCATATTTGTTTTATATTACCCATATATGGTAGTCTTTGAGGTGCTGAGAATGTTGTAGTATAAGACTTAACACAATGAGAAGGGTATAGGTAGTCCACTATAGTTTTTAAAAAAGGAGAAAAATTATGCTATTATTCTACAACTTATTTTGGGACTCCAGTAATTCAGTCTGCAGATTTTATGAGCTTGTATGCAGCATAAAATAATTGCATGTCTGATGTATGCAAAGCTCATCAACAGGAACATATGTTGCCATTGTTCTATGCAGGCATCCTTGGCATCTATATGTAAACCTTCCAATTTGCAATTTATCTTCAAAATACACCATCTTTGTGAGATAAGAAAAGTAAAAGCATTCAGGAAAATGAGAATTCACTCCTTTTATCACCCCAATTTTTGAATTGTTCTGTAATTTGCAAGAATAAAAATAACACTTTTGAGCTGAAGGATCCAAGTCAGTCTGCGTCCTGAAACACCCAGCCTGGATTTTGGACATCACAGGTAATCTTCTGGAGCTCATTTGTTCCAGAAGCAGTGAACTGGTAATTACATGCCAATTTAAGGATAGAGGTAGCTATTATTAAAGCTATATGATGCTAGTACAGAGACAAAAAAATCCAGATTTCTATATCAGTTGATAAAAGTTTGTCCATTCACTCATGTGTCATAATTTATATTTTGATGCTAGCATAATTTACATGAAAGATGCTTTGTTTTGACATTGTAATAAGATCTCTGTAGATTGACTGTTTTTTTCCATGGCTGCTATTTTTCACACCATCCTATTGTAAATAAAATACACATTTACTGAACAATGCACAGTTTCAGTAGTTGGCATTGGTAGTCGATTGTCTGAATAAGAACACCAAAATTTCCAGAATCCCATTAAAACTATCTTTCTGTAAGGTTTCATTATTCGTTTTCAAGTATAGGGTAGTTTGTTAGAAAAGCATTTGGAGCCATGGGGATTATTTTTATTTTTCTCTCTGTAGCTATAAGAGCATGATTAGACAGATGTTTCATTGCAGATATGTTTTAGACCAATGTGATTTAAAAACACTGAAAATATTATACCCTTTAGAATTTTGTATTGTAACATTGAGAGAATTTTAACTATATTATAGTAGACCAAAAAGCTTTCTCTAAATTAGTTAAAATGACATTCAAAATGAAATTCTAAATTCACCAAAGACAGACATCAAAGGAGAGTAATATTATGAGAAAATACTTTATGAATTCTTTCTACCCGTTATCCCTATTTATATATACTGTCAAATAATTTAAATAAATGCCACCTAAAGAAGCACTGTAATAAAGCTGTTGTAACTGGGATAAGAGCGCACTCACTATGCAACTGTTTTATTTTATCCTAAAATCATGATTTTGAGCTAGGGTTTGGATTAATTTTAGTGTGAAGAAAACAAAGTAGCTACTCCAGCCGTTTCAACTAGTTCCTTCATTGGTTTATCCTTTGGTAAATTCTGGCATTAATTTTGTATCAATGTTGAATTCTATAGATTTAATAATCTAATAGAAGTGTGAAATTAATCACAGTGGATGAAAGGTGTGATGTGTTATGTGAATTTGCTGCTGAAAAAAACTGATAAGAGCATTCGGTGTATTAGATGTATACTACGGAGATCAGTTTATTAGTTTCAGGAACTGCACATATCTATGGCTATGAGATTAATTTACCTACTAGTTCTGGCCACAGTAAGTCATAAAGGAGGGAATACAGTGGTTGTAATTGTGATTTGTAGCATGATGAATGTTGCTGCTGATAACAGTTTTGAAAACTGAATACACTTAAGTTTGTTTTGGAGGATATGTTTCTTTGCTCCCCTCACTTTTTCTGATTCCATTTGACCTTAAAAAAACATACTATGGATGTAGGAAACAAAGTTAGCTTATTCATTTGCATATTCAAATACAGCTAAGACTGGTCCTTTCTGATAATATCCGAAGAGTCAGGTGAGGCCTTGAGAGTCCCAGAGCTCTGTAATGTTCCTTTTGCAAAGCTTTGACTTTCATTAGTGTTTTTTTTATTGCATGCTTTGATTAATTTGGCTAATATTATAATTTCTATTTCTTTTCAAGCAACTTTAAAAAAAGCCAAACATTAATAAATACCTTTATATCTTTCTGGTGCATCGATGCTTGGTCCTTACTGTAATATCACCTAACTGTAATATCACCTTCATACACCATGGGGGGGGGGGGTGCATGTATATATATGTATGTGGGTAGATGCATAAAATAGAAATGTTTATCTCTCTACTAAACATATTATAATCTTCTTTTTAAAGTTTTATAGCCCAAGAAAGTTTTCTACACTCTCTTTTCATACTGAAGCGCATGAATTTTCCTTGCAGGTCAGGGAAGTATTAAAGTATATGTATTTTTTATTTAATATATTTTCTATTTTCCACTCTGCCTAGTCAGAAACCTTGCAAAATGGAGATATGGGTTTTATATTTTGAGTGCCAGATTCTCTCCATTGTTAGCTGGCCCCAGGCATCAGTTCAGTAGCAGACATTAAGTTCTTTATAAAATAACAGTTGGGGGAAAAAAAGAGCACTTTGAGAATGCAGACTTAGTATGCAAATTTTTAAATCTTTTTTAGATACTATTTACCATTTTTCTATTACCTCTGCACTCCCACCACTTTTGATTTGTGTTTACGCACAACCAACTTATTCACCGCCTGGCTCGTGGACTCCTTCCAGTCACATTTCAGGCCAGAATTCACTCATTGGCTATAGTGACGGATGGTCTACTCTTGCCCATTTAGATTCCTCTGTCTTTCTACAAGTTCAATATACTCACCACACTGAGTAGTTATTTCACCTTGAGGAAATTAATGGTTAAGCACTGAGTTGGAAAACATTCACTGTACAAAATGCAATCAGAGGACTGATGACCTGTTTTGTCTTATTTGCCAAAAGATATGAAGACCCTCCAGGTTTAACATCAATCACTCTTTATTTTCAATATCCATATAGAGGCCCTGGGGAAAATTATGAGATATCATCTAAAATGCCAACAACATGGATGACTTTCTGTCTCAATGGATGGCAAGTCTCTTATTCTGTAAATGATACCCTCTGAAACCTCTTCAGGTCTATGGGTAAAGCCACATGAGGTGCACAGACTGTGTTGTTTTTTTCTTCTCTGTTTAGTTAAAATTCCTTCTCTTGTCACTTACCAGGCTTTCTATAGGACTGTTGATATTTGTTTTAGTTTTAATTGTCATTGAAGTCTCTTTTAGTCTCAGCTTGAGCTGCACCTGTATCTTCCCAAAACTTGTCTGACTTGGATTTTGGGCTTTCCTCACTGTGCTCTCCCATTCTCTCTCCAGATAGCAAAAAGACTAAGTGCCTCACCAACTCGAAAGTGCCATGAACAGCAGTTGGCTGAAATGAAATCTCAATTTAAAGTGGTACAGTAACAGAATCATGGAGATTGGAAGGCACCTCTGGAGAGCATCTAGTTCAACACTGCTGTTCAAAGCAAGATCCGCAAAAATAGCTTGCTCAGGGCTGTGTCCAGTTTGATTTTTGAATATCTCCAAGGATGAAGACTCCACCATCTTTCTGGGCAGCCTGTTTCAGTGTTTGACCACCCTCATGGTAAAAAAGTGTTTTCCTATGTTTACCAGATTTTCCTGTATTTCAGTTTGTGCCCAAAAGGGAAGAAAGCAGTCTGACTTGGCCATTTCCACCCTCTTTGCCACCGTGTCCCTGCCACTGTTCAGTAATGGGACCACATTTTTGCTTATTTTCCTTTTCTTTTCAGTGTACTTGTAGAAGACTTTCCTGTTGCTCTTTACATCATTACCAAATTCAACACCAGGTGAGCTCTGGCTTTACTAACCTTATCCCTACATCCCTGCATCCCTGCATCCCTGCATGCTCTGGGTCACCTGATCCTGCTTCCTCTTCCTGTACATTTCCTTTTTATGTCTGAGTTGAGTCAGAAACTCCTTGTTTATCCATGCAGGCTTCCTACTACCTTCTGCTTGATTTCTTGCTCATTAGTATAGACCACTCTTGAGGATGGAGAGGGTGATCCTTGAGAATTAACTCTCCTTGACCTCTCTTCTCTCCAGGGACATATTGCATGGCATTCCTCCAAGCAGATCTCTGGAAAAGGACAGCTCTGCTGAAGTGTTTTATTCCTGGATTTTGCCTTGTTCCCTTCTCCCAAGCTCCTGAACTCTGGGTGTCATAGTTGCTGCAGCCAAGGTTGCTCCCATCCCTCACATTGCCAGCTGGATCTTCTTTGTTTGTAAGTATGACATGAGAAAAGCACCTCCCATTATCAGTTTCTTGATCAGCTGTTGAGCTCCAGAAGGTTTGAGGGTTTTTTTCAAACCACCATGGCTTGAGTCCTCTGTGAGGACCAGGGCCAGTAAATCTGAACCTTTTTCCAGTTGTTGAAGAAGGCCTCATCTACTTCTTCCAGACCAGGCAGTCTGTAGCAGACACCAATAACACCTATGTTGGTTTATCTCCTGATCCTGACCCACAGGCTCTCAGCTCTCTTGTCACCCATCCAGCAGAGCTCCATGCATCTGTGCTGCTCTCTCACATGGAGCGTAATTTCACCCTTGTCAACATCCTTTCCAAAAAGCTTGTATCCATCCGCTCCAACACTCCAGCTTTCCCCATAGTGCTGCGGGGGACATAGCAAGGATGGGAAAAAGGAATATTAAGAACACGTCATATCAGAGTTCTTTTTTGCTACCAGGACTCCACTTGCAATACTAAGTAAACAATGCTGTGACCCAGGACTTTTCCCTTATGCTTCAAAAATTCTGCAAACAAGCTGATAAAAATGCTATTTTATCTCTGAATAGCAGAAAGCCTAAGTTGCTACTCATGGATATAAACATGGTTACAGCGGTCTGAGACTTCATGATCTTTAGGTTGGTTCATCAAAAATCAGGTTTCCTGAGGATAAAATACTAACTTGAAAAAGAGCTCACACTAGTTAAAAATGCAGAAGCCATTTTGGGGACACAATTGGAAGCATCTGTTGTCCTGTTGTGTCCTAGACGATTCCCCTTAGAATACCAGATTAATTCAAAAATAGTTTCTCTCATGTTATACTCTATATACAGATCACTGGCATGAGCCACAGCATATTTCATTAAAGGAGCAAGACCTCCCTCGGTGTTTCCATGGTGTACTTCAATTGTCAAATGCAAGAGCTGAACTTTGAAAACTACATCCTAGAAGCACTATATTCGCTGCTTTCTAACCTGAAAGTAAGAATATTCTTTTAGTCAAATGGCCCAAACTTTACACCTGCTAGTATTACTTAGAATATATTTTCCTTCTCTTAGCTCTAATATTGCGTACATGTGTCAAAAAGCAACAGGGATGGAAATAAGGAAGTGTTCTAACAACATCCTAGGCAGGCATGGGAAGTGTAGGCCACGAGCGGGATCCTGGTGTTAAGCAATTTTGTTTTGGGAGGCATTTAGGTTGGCAGCACCTGCTCTAGGTCTAGAGTGAGACGAAGAGGGAGGAAGCCATCAAGAAAATCTGGCGGAGTATATACATATGGCAAATAAAAATCACTCAACTCACATCACATACTTATCGTCTGCACAAGTTTATGTTACTCTGCAAAAGTACAAGTAAGCTTATGTTTAGAACAGGCTTATGGAATGAATTCAGAGTTTTAATTGACGAATCTACAGATATTTTCTTGTTCAACATAGCTATATTAATGCTTCAGCAGTGTGCTATATTTAGGTGAAGTTATATTTATCACTAATTTTGATAGCTCTACATCTATCATCTGAAACTTTGGTTTAGAATGCTTGCAGTTCAAAACTTTAGGAAAGTTGACATTTATCATCCTTTGCCTAGAAAGGTTGGATCAGATGATCCTTGAGGTCCCTTCCAACCTGGTATTCCGTGATTGTATAAAATAATTTTCTGTGATTGTATGCAAGAAAGGGTAAAATTTGTATACAGAAATAGATTTAAAAGGGAGATAAAACGACTTGTCCTTTTCTTCTTTTCTTCCTCCTCAGCAAGACATGAAGTGTGAGCAGTACTTAGCAACACCCCATCACCATAATAAAAATATGTCTTTCTTAAGTATATAAGCAGGGTATCGTTGAGTGAAGCACGATCAAAGCTACGACTAAATGATTTTTCCAACGTCTGAGCAATTATCTTTCCAAAAGGACACAGACATGGAAATAAAATTCTGAAATCACTGGAAACTCATTCCTCAGTGATTGCTTTCGTTTTCATTTTTAAATGTGACAAATGATCTAGCACTTCTCATTTCACTTGAAGATGTTTTCAGATTATCTGAAAACAGCTGGGTGGTTTTTTTAAGACCACGGGTTCTTAACAGTATTCAGACACTGGGTAAATCTCATCTCCTACAACTTGAACCTGCCAAATCTTAAATGTCAAGTTTAAGCCAGTTCATCAAGTTCTGCATTTACTCAATAAATGAGGTAGAAAGAGTGTCTTCTGCAGGTTCCTGCCTTCAGCACCCATCTTAGCAGGACATGCATTACCCTCTGAAAATTCCTATTCCTGTTGACTATAGAAAATGTACATTATTAGTTTACAGAGACTTCAGTTAGTACAGACTTCGTTTATGTAGGCCAAAGGTTAAGAGAAGTGAATTTGATTTGTAAATGACATTCATCTTATTCTCTTTCAAGGAGACAATACTGCAGCATTTGTCCTGGTTTATTACAGTGTAGCTTGAAGAAAAGAAATCAGAACTGCATGGGATAGTGGAAATACGAGTAAATCAACATATTGTGCAGAGTAAAAAAACGGGAAAAAATGGAAAAAAGTCTTCTCATAGAAGATGTCAATTAGCTGGTTAATCATAAAAGAGAGCAGATGTAGGCTTCCATGGAAAAATGTAGTAATAACAGTTACTTGAAAGGAGGTGAATGTACGTTTGAGTAATGGTTGTCTAGAGAACCAGTGGGCAGACCAAGAGAAAACTAAACATGGGTGTTTGAAGGAGACTAGTGAATAGTTGTGTAGCCTTCTGATTTCTTTTTTTCTGAATGCATTTGTTCGAACTGGAGGGGTGGGAATCCAAACACTTAATAAACCCAGCTGAGGACTGTTCCTCGAATGGTGGTAGCATATAAACAAATGTTTAGCTATTTTAGCCTCCTCAGAAATGGTTAAACATGTTGTAAAAAAGGGAATTATTATGCTGGCACTGCAGTAGGTTTAGGATTAAAGTAATCTGTTTTATTTCTGGAAACAATGTGGCCCCTCTTCTTACTGTGGCTGTGTAAGAAAGAGAAGTGAGCTTTATGCAAACAGGTTACTGGGAGTCGCTGTCATCCCTGGGGGAGACTTGGTACATCCTGGTGTTGAGCTTGGCTGGATAGAGATATAGAGGAGGCAGGCTTGAAAGGGAAGCGTTATGTAGTTAATCTCATGCTGGCTTTAAAACTAATATCCCTGACAGAAAGGTTCACAACAAAGGAGTGGTGCAGAGAAAAGGAAATGATTGAGGTATTGCTGTTCAGTGAACAATTTGAACTGACACAAGCAGCTGTTTGAGGTGGACAGTATCTGACTTTCTGCATTCTATGCAGTAGGTGCACGTTTTCAGCAAGGGGCAGAGAATAGGTCCTAGTATAAATAATGAGAAATGTCTCCCACATTGCTTACTCATCTCCCAGGTAGCTCGTAGATTTGCATCACCGTAAATTCTGTAAGTGCTGTTTTTACTACTATTATTTGCAGTATTTCATCTCTAGTGGGATAATCAAGTTTTTCTTCATGGCATCATTATCACCAATGACAGATGAATCTCAAGAAGATGAAATTTCATTTTAGTTTCAATAACCATCCTAAAACTTAGATGATTCTTTGAATCATGTATGAACTGGAAATCTCTGAACCTGAGATGAACATGTGACACGTACAGTGTTTTTCATGAGTTTTCAGAGACTTTTGCTTTGAGTCACATCTGGAAATACAAAAAAACCAATGCCCCTGTCGTATTCTGGAACTTCCAGTGAGGAAAAAAGGGAGGCTCAAAAGCTCAGTCTAGTTTGAATAAGAATAAAGTCCATCTTTCTGTATGCAAAATTCTATTATATTATTCTATTATAAAATTAGCAGGGGTGTAGTGTATTTTTCTAACAAAAAAAAAGATATTTTGTATCATAACGGAGAAGAAAAATGAGTGCATGTTGTCTAAAAGTAGCTTGATGAGTGAAAATCATCTTGTCTAATTACAGACTTCTGAAAGTCAGATATCTAAGTCTACTCTTCCTTTATAGTTAATAGAATCTTCTTCAGAAGACCATTTGCTGACCTGTCTTAGATGCCTATCCTGGGATGAGATGAATGGCTCTCTGGAGATCTCTGTTTCTGTCTATTGAAAGGAACTGAGAGCAACAACATTTTCAAAACACTGAAGCTGTGAAATAGAATTTCAAGAAGCTTTTAATCAGACTGCATGGAAAAGAAGTAGAGCGATTCCTGGTGTTTGCAGGGATAAAGGGTAGGAGCTCTGAAAAGCAGTGCTCTACTTCACTTGGTTTTTGTATTGTTTATTTCTGTTATGAGTTTGTTATTGGTAAGACTGAAGGGAATGCAGGCAGCAATTTGTTCCACATGAGCTTTGAAATAACTTAGAAAAAAAAACTATTTGTATTCCAATCCAAACCTTCATTTCTTTTTCTATTTTATCACACTATTCCTGGACCTCCTAGCAACAGTCTGTGAATTCGGTGATGGTATCCAGATGATGAAGAGCAGATAGATGGTGATAGATTCTTTTTTTTATATATATCTTTGACCATTTCAGAATCACTTTGCTGACTGCTTGACCTCCATCACGGTTTTTTGTAACACCTTAAACGTACATAGCTTGGAAGAGCTGCTCTTTCAAATATTTTTTTTCAACATTGCAGCCAGTCTGCAAAGCTTTCTTTCCTCTCTTCTCCCTAATCTATACTGACCTGGAGCTCTGAATGGGCCATATATATGTATTCCTCAACCAGTGACAGCTTTATTGTGTCATCCAAAATCCAGTAGGGCCACAGAATTGGAAGTTTATTGCATTGGGAACTGCCAAACCCCAATTTCTCAATTGGAAACACAGCATGGATTGTAATGCAGTTGGTGGGACCATGACCATCTTACAGTTACTAAAAGACTGCTTTAGCTAATTTAGAGACCTCAGAGCATTTACCATTCACAGCTTTTACTTTCCATGCTGTAACTATAAAGCTGGACATACACTATTCAGTTTTCCAGTTTGGCAGTCAGGAGATAAAAAATACTTCATTTCTATGACTGTTAATGCCAAGTAGTTATTTACAACAATGCAAGCTGTGTGTGGTCTTCTGCCATTTGATTTGTACTGATTTAAGTCCAGGAACTTTAGCATGCTCATAGGATAGCTAACCTCACATATTATTAAAAAAAATCTCTGAAACAAAACTAAGGGTTAACTGTAAGAGGTATTCAGTACTGAAATTGCTGAGTGGAATAATAAACAGGTTTCATATGCAAAAGTTTAGGATAATCCACAAAACTGCTGTGTGACTCTGTCTCAAGTAATGAGCTTTTCTATTTTCCTTGTTGAACTCTAACCACATGCTCTCATTGCTGGGTTTCTCTAGCAAGCCTGAAAGCTGAAGAACACACAATTGCACTGGCATGCAGAGGATGAAAACTGTGTGCAAGACAGAGCTCCTATCCACTAGCTCTGTACACAAAACCAGACTACCACACTCACTGGAGGCTAAGGAGGGAGCAGTGGCTCTCAGGTGAGGGAGTAAAGTGGCATCTCTCCAGGGTAAAGGAGTTATCACACTTTGTCTTCAAGGGCTTGAAGGATTTTTAATGACCATGTGTAGCCAGAACTTCAGTTTTACTATGTGCCCAAAAGCTGACATTTTATTCCTAGCCTAGTTCTGGGGTTTTGTCTTGGAGGGGTAGAGTGGCACATCTTTAATCACTGCTGAACTCTGCAGCACCTGGGAGCTGCTGGAAGCTTGCCATCTCCCTGCCAATAAGACCTGACTCAGCTGGTTTTGTGAGCTCTGTCGGGATCTCAACTTGGTGCAGGGTTGCTGCAAATGTTGGTAGTGTAACACCCTTATCAGAAACATAAGGAAATTTTCTTTTTCTTCTTTTTTTGATTGATCTTTATTGAACAAGCTACTCAGTTGATGAGACTGCCAAAAATGTGCAAATGCCACATACCATAGAGTTCATGGATGTCTGATCATATGAATTTTATTTTGAAGAGCACACATAATGCTTGGACGAATCATCCTTTGTTGCTCTAACTATGTCCCTGTGCTGACCTCCTGTATTTTTATAAGGTCTGTTACTCTTCTGTTGCGATTCATGTTTCATATTTTTCTTCTTTTTTCTCATAAAGATGTGAATTTCCCATAATAAGAAATTAGCTCTTTTATTTTTTTAACCTTTTTTAAACCAATATGCCTAGTGACATGGTTAGACCACACCATGTGACACAGAAATCAACTTCTTTAAATTACTCAGTTGAATAATAAAACCAATGAGAAATATGACCAGAATCCTCATTGTGAAAAAAAAATACAGTAATTCAAAGATACTTGAGTCTGTGTTGCTATATGAGAGAAATCGAAGCAAAAATGTGGTTTTTATTGGGCAAATAAAAACTTCCAAACAATAGTTCCAGAAGATTCTCTCTTTAACAGAGAAAAAAAACAATGACAATGGCATGTCCAAGTATAAGGAAAGTTCTGTTTCAAGACCTGGCAACAACTGCTCTCATGACCTGATTTGGTGAATTTGGGGAGAACAGGAGCTGTAGATCAGACACCCTAGCAACAGCAGAAAGGAAGAAGACCTTGTGGATAGGATGTATTTGAAGATCATTATCAAGATGAAAAAGGAATGCAAAGAAGAGAGTCCTTTAGCCATACAGCTTATAAATCACAATGTCTCCAGCCATAAATATTTTTAACAACCTGCTTCTCATCTGTTCCCGAACACCTATTAATATCAAAGACTTCCTTAATAGAAAAAGGAAAACTGAGGTTTAGAGACATACACTTCTTCACACATTCAGTCTCGAAAAGATGTCTGAGGAGTGATGCTAGCTCTAGGTCAAGGCAAAACATAGAATTGTCAGAGGCAGCAAAGGGCTTGTAGGCTAATAGGTACTGTGAGGGGGCAAAAAAAAAAGAAGCTTCAATAAACAAAATTGGCTTTCCCATATTTCCCATCTGGTGGCAGCAGAAGCTGAAATGTCATTTCTGACATGCTTACTGTTGCTTTTCTCTGTCAATTTTTGATGACATTGGCTCCCTCAGGACATCCATTTACATAGATGACTTAAAAGCCGTGAGTTAATAGTGGTGAGGATAGTTGTATATAGTTAGCCATCATGGGTTATGTAGGTAAATTGAGTGTTCCCACAGATGACCAGTAACCTCCCTGCCCTATTAAAACAAAAATGAAAAAGTTCTTAATAAGCCATAAAGCTAGTGAGGGGGGCAATTGTCTAAATTTCTGTCAAGTGGCCATTGACATGTAGAAGGAGCAAAAGATCAGATGAGGTTTCCAAAAGGAGTACTGGTTTAAGGATCTTTTGCTGAACTCTTTAAGTTACATTCCTTATTTAAGTATAGCTTAAGTTGTCTTCCTTAAAATACAGAAAACTAAGCTCTATGATCACTTACTTTTGAAATGTTTGACTGCTACCAGTGAGTCTGGTGAGGGAAATTAACTGTATTTGTACAGTTTTCTATTTAAAGAAAACTATTATTCAACAAGGCAGATGTTCTACGACAGCAGCGTTCAGGAGACAAAAAGCAGGGAGGGCTGTTAAGTAATAAAAAAGAAGACTAGGCTTTTATTCTGCTATTAGGTGGTGTGCCTTTAGTTATTACTGGAGATAATCCACAGAAACGTAGGAAGAGTGACTTTTTAAACTTGTTTTTAGAAGATCCTCAAAACTTTACCTGACAAGATGCAAGTTTGAAAGAAAAAAAAAAAAAAGCATAGTACAAAATCTACATTTGTGAGTTTGCATGCCATTTCTTACGGTGATTTGATAGGAAAATGGCTACATTTTTGTAGCCATGTTAGCAAAGCCTAAAATTAGCTGGTAATCCTCCAAGGATCTCCTGTGCTTCTTGTGATAGTGATAACCTGAAAGATAACCTGAGGCTGCTCTATTTGCCATTGTACTGGTTTCTGTTCTCCAGCTCCTAGCACAGCAATAGTATGTGTATAGCGTATAGGCACTTTTAATTATTGTTTTAGCTCAACAGGGAAAAGAAGATACTGAGATAACCACTGAAATCAATCTGTAAACATATCCACCAAATAAAAGTACTTACTGCTTGAAGACAGAAGGTCCTTCAATTGCATATTCTGCCAGCATAAGATTTATGGGTGGTGAAGTTTAATCTCTAAATTTCTGTTCAGGTTGTTATTTGAATGAACTATTGTCATTGGCTTCTGGTCAGAAACTGAAGTCAGAAGTTATAGTTTGGGAAAAAAACCCTGAACACTCCTTCTAGCATTTCTGTGTAATGTAATAGGAACTGAAATTCTTAATGGCATGCTTCTGGTTTTATGTAACATTTATCCACTTCTTGATATAACTTTGTATTCCAGTTATCTCTGGATCAATTGGGCTAAGACAATAAAAATGCATTAAATGATCCCCAAATGGACATAACACAGCAGGAGGAATATTTTTTTATACTTTTTAATCAAATATTGTGAGTGTCAAGGGGAAGAGGTTTTATCAACTGTTAAATGCTGGACTTAGAACCAGCAATTCTGGGGTCTTCTTCTGTCTTTGTCACTGGCTGAACTGAAGAGGCTGGTGTTGGTTGTCCATGCAGTTACAGAGGCAATCTGCATTTGTAAAATTCTGTACAGACATGACCCTTTATAATTCAAGCTACTATCAACTGAAGTTGTCCAAACAGTAAGTACTAGCTGCATTAGTGGTGTCTGCAACTGGGCTTAGAAAAGCTTTGGCAGAAGACATATGTCAGCCATGTTCCAGCTGCCCTCTCCCAAAATCTTCATAACCTGCAGCAAGTGGCCGAGTTTTTGTCCTCCTCTTCTTCTCTTCCCTGTGGAACCTGGTGTTGGACTTTGTAGTTCTCAAGATTTTTACCTTAAGTCTATTGCCTCTTATGCAAACACATTGTTTTAATTTTTTTACTAAGTGAAGAAGTTAAAGTCCATCTAATGTACATGAATGTGGAGAGAAAAAAGAAAAGGAAGAAAAATCCTGCCTCAGCTATGCAGGATGATTTATCTCATTTTACAGGCAAGAAATCTAATAGGAATGAATTGCCTGAGGATCAGCAGTGAGTTTGTGGTAAGACCCTATCTCCTGAATGCCTGAGTTGAGGGATTATCCTTCACCATTGCCAGTTTTCATTTTCATATAGAGAGGTATCTTATTTTTAAGATACATAGTTGATTCATGATAATATGAAAATGAATTAACTTCAACAGAGAAAAATACTTTCATTACAAGCGGTTGAAAGCATGTTTAAAGTGAGTAAACTATATTTGTATCTGGAATGACTGTTTTCCTGTCATTATCTTCTTTGTACATATTAAAATCATCCTGTGCTGTGGCAATGCTTTCTGTATCTTATCTCTATTAGAGCTCGTCAGTAAAAAATAAATTCTAGCAACTGTTCACAATAGCAAACTAAAATTCTGCTGAGATTTATCCAATAAGGTAAGGGTCAATTCCTTGGAGAGGATGAGCAACAGGGACTAGCATGGGTTCACTGCTTAGCACCATCTTCCTTCAGAGGCTGGAATTTTACATAGTAAATGATCTAATAATCTACCAGGGTTTAGAGCTATCACAAGTTAATAAGAGCATTGCAGCCATAGCTGCAAAATATTACACAATCAAACAAAATAAAATGAAATAATCTCTCATGAGTGCCAATAATTTAGATTTACAGGGTAATCCATAGATATTGCAACTCCTAATAGATTGCCAAAATACTGTTTGGAGACTTCTATTTCAAATGTAGTACCTTTTATTATCATTTCAAAGGCTAGGAAATTGAAGAATAAATTAAAGAGCTAAAATGGAAAAAACAAACATTTAGAGACTGGATTGAAACATAGGGAAGTGTGAAGCAAATCTCCCTCTTTCCAAAAGGATTTCGTTAATGTTTAATTAGCTGAGTTTCCAACTGGAGCTCACTCCCCAGTGTCCTCTTAACCAGATGCAGCATGTATTGTTCTCCTGCACAAGCGGAGTGGCAGACTTTGGTGTGGTTATTTAGAGGCAGCTCAGGGGTAGCATTTTTCACCAGCTGGCTTCAAGCCACTTCATGACGTTATTGTCCCTCATAACCCCCATTTTCAAGATGGGAAAATAGATGACCCAAGGAAGTACAGACCAGTCAGTCTCACCTCTGTGCCTGGCAAAATCTTGGAGCAGGTTCTCCTGGAAGGCATGCTAAGGCACATGAAAAACAACAAGGTGCTTGGTGACAGCCAGCATGGCTTCACTAAGGGGAAATCCTGCCTGTCTGATTTGGTGACTTTCTCTGATGGGGCTACGGAACTGAGGGACAGAGGTAGAGCAGCTGATGTCATCTACCTGGACTTGTGCAAAGCGTTTGACACTGTCCCACACTGTCTCTAAGTTGGAGAGACATCAATTTGATAGGTGGACCACTCGGTGGATAAAGAACTGGTTGGATGGTTGCACACAAAGAGGTGTGCTCAATGTCCAATTGGAGACCAGTACCGAGTGGTGTCCCACAGGGATCGGTGTTGGGACCGGTCTTGTTCAACATCTTTGTCAGTGACATGGACAGTGGTACTGAGTGCACCCTCAGCAAGTTTGCCAATGACACCAAGCTGTGTGGTTCGGTTGATAAGTTGGAGGGAAGGAATGCCATCCAGAGGGACCTTGACGTGCTTGTGAGGTGGGCTGATGCCAACCTGATGAGGTTTAACCATACCAAGTGCAAGGCCCTACACCTGGGTCGGAGCAATCCCAGGTACAGCTACAGGATGGGCAGGGAAGTGATTCAGAGCAGCCCTGTGGAGGACTTGGAGGTGTTGGTGGATGAGAAAACAAACATGAGCCGTCAGTGTGCGCTTGCAGCCCAGAAAGCCAACCGTGTCCTGGGCTGCATCAAAAGAAGCGTGACCAGCAGGTCGAAGGAGGTGATACTGCCCCTCTACTCTGCTCTTGTGAGACCTCACTTGGAGTATTGTGTGCAGTTCTGATGTCCTCAACATAAAAAGGACATGGAACTGTTGGAGCAAGTCCAAAGGAGGGCCACAAGGACAATCAGGGGACTGGAGCACCTCCCGTATGAAGACAGGCTGAGAAAGTTGGGGCTGTTCATCCTAGAGAAGAGAAGGCTGCGTGGAGACCTTATAGCAGCCTTCCAATATCAGAAGGGGGCCTGTAAGGATGCTGGGGAGGGAGTCTTCATTAGGGATTTTATTGATAGAACAAGGGGTAAGAGGTTCAAACTTAAACAGGGGAAGTTTAGACTGGATATAAGGAAGAGTTTCCTAGCCACGCAGTCCTCTCATACACCACCTTTATTTCTGGTAAATTACAATTGGTTTTGGTTTACTGTGCTATCATTCTTTAGAGACTGTATATATCCGATATGCTCCTCACCTAGCAAGTCCTTGTTCTCAGTTATACATCTTCTCCCACTCTAAAAATGCTGTGGTCTCCTTCTCTAAGCTGAGTTACTTCTGAGGAAGCCTGGGTGAGGCAACTTTTTCAGAAAGTAGGTATAACTTCAGCATTGTGATATGAATATAAGCAGGCCTATTGTAATATTTATTTGCCCCATATATTTTAATTCTCTTTTTCTAAATGTACTGATGTACAGCCTGCAGTACAGATTTATTAAAGAAAATTATATTGATAGAGTACAAGTATTAATGAATGTCTTTCTTAAACAATAAAACAGAAGTACATACTGCACTAACACAACTGTGATAGCAGTTTATTTGCTTTTGTCATCTATATAACAGATAGTGAAAATGACCACAATCTAAGTGTGAGCAGTTCAGGAGAATCTCAGGCAGCCAGATAAGTGTGAGGTAAAAAAAAAAAAAAAAAAAAAGCTGCTAAATTTATAGAAAACTTAAAAGGTAGAAAAAAATAAAAGAAAAAACAAAAAAAACCGCCAGTGTTAGTGTTAAAAAAAACAAGACTCTTCAATAAATTAGGCAGCATATTTTTGCCTAATTCATTCAAAAAAATGTGGTTTCATATACATGAATATATATCTCATTGCTGTTCTGGTTTTGCATGTGCGCAGTAGTTAGTGTACTATACTTGGATAATTGTTTGTGTCTAGATATAAAATACAGCCAAAATTTTGATACGGGGCTCAAGGAAGCCTTGACTTATCCGAAAGCTGGAAAAATGTGCTGGCCCAGAAACCAATACCATAGATCGCCACATCTCTAATGCCAACAACAGAAAATAAGATGAAAATATAATAAACTTTAATGCTTAAAGATACAGTTCGTAAACAACTCTAACCTTTTCTGAAATGATTGAGTCAAACCCCAGAGATTCCCGGATGGGAAAGATAGCTCTCTGTTTCAGCAAAAGAAGATCAGAATATGTTAACAAACATTAACTTCTTGCATATTTTCAGCCAGAGGCTGCTGACCATTAAAATCATTGTACTTGTGCTACTTCTCATTTCCAAAAGGTCTGTTGCAGTGCCCTTGGACTGGAACATTTTCACTTGTGGATTGCACTGTATGTTATACTATATAAGAAATAGTATTACAGGCTTAACCAGAAAGGAAAACAAAATGTAACCATGGAAATCAATTGGTCACTGAGTTGAACTTGCCCTGTGCCTCCTGAGCTTGACTGCATAGCTAATGTGTTTCCAAGCCTCTGTCATGGGGACTAAAGCTGTCACTCTTAAGGCTCTGGCAGGCTGGAAGTAACACCCATGCTTGACTCTGTGCTTCAGTGGTGAGGGCTACCAAGTTAAGCATGGCCTTCAGCACTATACTGATCTGTACATACAGATATGATTTTTAAGAAAATTATTAGATGATAACACACTTTATAGAATCATAGAATAGTAAGGGTTTGAAAGGACCTCAAGATCATCGAGTTCCAACCCCCCTGCCATGCCCAGGGACACCTCCCACTAAACCATGTTACCCAAGGCTCTGTCCAACCCCACCTTGAACACTGCCAGTGATGGAGCATTCACAACTTCCCTGGGCAACCCATTCCAGTGCCTCACCACTCTTACAGTAAAGAATTTCCTCCTTATATCTAATCTAAACTTCCCCTGTTTAAGTTTGAACCCATTACCCCTTGTCCTATCACTACAGTCCCTAATGAAGAGTCCCTCCCCAGCATCCCTATAGGTGCCCTTCAGATATTGGAAGGCTGCTATGAGATCTCCATGCAGCCTTCTCTTCTCCAGGCTGAACAGCCCCAACTTTCTCATCCTATCTTCATACAGGAGGTGCTCCAGTCCCCTGATCATCCTTGTGGCCCTCCTCTGCACTTGTTCTAACAGTTCCATGTCCTTTTTATGTTGAGGACACCAGAACTGCACACAATATTCCAAGTGAGGTCTCACAAGAGCAGAGTAGAGGGGCAGAAGCACCTCCCTCGACCTGCTGGTCACACTCCTTTTGATGAACAGCCCAGGATACAGTTGGCTTTCTGGGCTGCGAGCGCACACTGCTGGCTCATGGTCATTTTCTCATCAACCAACACCCCCAAGTCCTTCTCCGCAGGGCTGCTCTGAATCTCTTCTCTGCCTATCCTTTAGCTGTGCCTGGGATTGCTCCGACCCAGGTGTAGGGCCTTGCACTTGTCATGGTTAAACTTCATCAGCCCACCTCACAAGTGAGTCAAGGTCCCTCTGGATGGCATTCCTTCCCTCCAAAGTATCAACCGAACCACACAGCCTGGTGCCATCGGCAAACTTGCTGAGGGCGCACTCAATTCCATTTTTTTTGTATTTATATGTGCCTAAAAAAATCAAATCAGAACATTTCTCCCTGACCAGAAGTGCATATTTACTCTAATAAATGCACTGTTAAAAAAATGGATTAAAAAGCAGTTCTTTTATGAACATGACTATATGATGCATTTTAGTAAATCAGTTTCTGCTCATGCCAATGTTTGAAATCATAATGGCTGTAAGAAATAAAACCCAAGTAATCTGAAAACTAGAATTTTGTTAATAACCTCTACCTGATGAAAGGATACAGTATTATCAACCAGCATTTGTTTTTTTTGTTGTTTTTTTTTTTGTGTGTGTTGTTTTTTTGGGTTTTTTGTTTGTGTTTTTTTTTTTTTTGGTCAGAGAAAGCCATTTTTGGACACCTTTTTAATTAAAATACCCATATCATAGCAGACCTTAAGCAAGTCTGGGGAAAAAAAACCCTCTTCATTGTTCTATGGCACATTGCATTAATATCAAAACAAGTTGGTTTAAATCCAATGGAAAAGGTTAAAAAAATACACAATTAAAGAGAGTCATCAAAGGAAGGAAGACATAAAGGTCAGATATTTCCAGTTAGTGACAGATTGGCTGGGTCAATGACAGTGATCATTAACTGCCAAGAAGTGCCCTTCCTGTCAGCCTCTGTTACATAAAAATTAAACACACAGCAATGTAGATCAGAAGGTATTAAATGATCACATGTGGAAGCTGGTCTCCAAAATACCACAGCATTTACCATGCCTAATGTGATACTTAATTTTTTCGCTCTTCTTTGCTTTCTCTCTAGCTTATCCACCATATATATTGTCTGCACAAATATCTAAGAACATGCCACTAAATGGCTGATGGCTGTCACTGTGCAAGATGAGAAAAAAATCTGAGATTAGTCAAGTGATTAATCTTGCGTTAATAGACAACTGAGGAGATGTGAAGATTTTAAAGGCAAGGACAAATATATGCAATTGGATATGGTAACTTTTGTACTGAGCAGAAGAACTGCTGGGAAGCAGAAAAACAAGTAATTATAAAAACAAAAAAGGATTAAGGAGATGTTTTTTTTTCCTGCTGGGTACAAGCACCTGCATGGCAGAGAGCCTAGAATTGGATTACCTTTGAATTTTCTAAATTGTTTTCATGAAAGGACCTTTCTTGACCCATATGAATCAGAGAGAAAGCTTCTTAGAGACAAGGGAAATTACTTTTTAAGAAACTTTCCCTCCTATACAGATGCTCAGGGATACACTGACTGCTCAGTACTGCTTTTGTTTTGTTTTTAAGTCTCTTCCTGACTAGGTCAATGAGCTGCAGAGGCAAAATTTGTGACCTTCGGCAAGGAGTGAAACTGTGAATCTTGAAAGGAATCATAGAATCACAGACTCACAGAATGGTTATGGTTGGAAAGGACCTTAAGGTCAGCCAGTTCTAACCCCCCTGCCATGGGCAGGAACACCTTCCACTAGACTAGGTTGTTCAAAGCCACTTCCAACCTGGCCTTGAATGCTGCCTGGGATGGGGCAGGCACAGCTTTTTTGGGCAGCCTGTTCCATCATCTCACCACTCTCACTTAAATCTCCCTTGTTTAAGTCTGAACCCATTACGGCTTGTGCTATCACTTCCGTCCTTGAAGAAGAGTCTCTTTCCAGCATCCTTGCAGGCCCCTTTCAGATACTGGGAGGATGCTATGAGGTGTCCATGCAAAAGAATGCATTTCTTCCTCATGTTTTAAGGTATCCTGTCAAAGAAAGCGTAACTGCTTAACATAAATAAATAGCAACTTTCAGAATACAAAATTACATAAGATGTTTTTCTCCCTGCTGCTGCTGATGCTTTTTCACAGGAGAGGGTACAATTTTCCTAATGCCATTTGTATTTGTTCAATTCAATGTTAAATTTGAGTGTTGATACTTATTTTCTATGTGGGTAAAGTATTTGGTTATAAACACCAGTTAAACTGATATGTAGTCACAATAAACTGCAGCGTTTTTTCCTCTCGTAGGAGGCTGAAGGATTGACAGCTGGAGAGATGCTTTCCTGTGTCAGTATAAGCAGGGATGTTGAGCACTTTTTCTGGAGAGGGATGGCGGCGTTCAAGGTGGGGTTGGACATAGCCTTGGATGGCATGGTTTAGTGGGAGGTGTCCCTGCCCATGGTGGGGGGGTTGGAACTCGATGATCTTGAGGTCCTTTCCAACCCTTACTATTCTATGATTCTATGATTCTATGATTCTATGATGCTACTTGTTTGTATCCCACAAGCAGAGCTCCCCTATGCTACCAGGTGCAGCTGGTCAAGTTTGAAACTGGGCAAGCATCCATTTGTCTTTTCTATTTATATAAAGGTCATCAGCATCTATTAAGTTGTGTTGTTCCAGCTTCAATATATTGATGTTAACAAAATATTAATGCTGGATTTTTGCTGCGAAAGAAAACTTAATCTCATTTGATATAAAAACATGTAGTGAATTTCAGCCTGTTGCCCTCACTCCAGATCTGAGGGACTGATGGCAGAATCTTAGTAAGACCCCAGGCAAGCTGTGCAATTCTGAGATGTTTGCTAACATGTATCTGTGGAAACATGGGTATTTAGAAGTGGCTGTCCCTCCTGTAAAAGGCTCTTGCTGTACCACTGTAGGACAACCGTTGATCTTCTAATCTGGCAATTCCTAGCATGGGAAGCTGAGCTTGTGTGGCACAGCTGTTTTACAAGCCCCCTCCAGCAGCGCTGAAAGATGTGACTGAGAGTGGGATGAGGACAAACCCCCACACACATTCAGATACCTTTGCTTGTGCAGCTACATCTGCAGCGGCAGCTGCAAACAAGGAGATCAGAACCTCCTTAACCTCATCCTCCCCAGCCTAAGCATTGTGGTACTTCAGTAGCTCCATCAGGTGGTTACAGTAGAAAAGCTCTAGAGCAGCTGTAGGGGCTTTGATCACCCCTTGGAAGGAAGGACTGGCCAGTAAGGCCTTGAGTTCCCTACCTGGTGCTGCCATGGAATGTCACCCACAGTGGAGTGAATTTCTCAGTAAAGCCACAGTGAGACCAAGCCAAATTGTTTGGGAGATGATAAAGATTGCTGAATAGCCTGTGCTGCCCTAGCTGAGCTGCAGATGAAGCAGGGAAAAAAAACGCAGGGATAACTCGCCTTCACTTTACACAGCTGTGACCCTGGAGGCCTGAGATAAACAGGATGTTATTTAAATGGAGGTGTAATATATAATATGCATTGATTTTAGAGGGAAGTTATTTATTCAGTATTTCAGCATGCTAAGCATATTGGTTCAGCAGGGAGAGGCTTGTGCTGTGCTTCCAAAATGCTCCCTGGACTTTACCTGGAGGATCATAGCGAGAATAATTAGCTCCTGTGCCTGTTCATATGGAAAGGCAAGTGCTCCATGCAGACACCACAGGTATAGAAGGTACTTGCTGTGTTAAAGAAAGCATACACCTGCTGACTGATGAGAAAGACATAACTAGCCTTCGTGCTGATAAATGCAAAGTTTCTTTCAATTATGAGAGTTTTAATGTTTTTTTTTTCCTTTCCATATACTAAAAAATTTAAATAATTAAATAAAATTGCTTCTCCAGACATGCTCCTTAAACAGCAATTAGATTTCCTGGCAGGAATACAAGTGATAAATATGAATTGTGTTTTGCATGATACTTATAGAAAAATAACTTTCAAATATGTATTCACATACTTTTTAATATCACTCATATCTTCTCAGAAAGAAGAAACCACAATTCTTGACCCATCTCGATTTTTATAGTTTGTGATGCATAGGCAGCAAGTGAACAGCTGATAAAAATTTACTGCTGAAATTCTGCTAATGACTGTATTAACTATTATGATGTGTGTTCATAAACAGAAGGAAAAAATAAATCAAGTGCATTTGTTATGCAATTTTTAGAGCAATTCTTTGGTTTTGAAGAGAAGCACATCCTAATGTCTTTGAAGATATGTACACATACACATCAGTTAACAACATGTACCATATAATTCAGACCATGTAATGTGAATGTTCTTCATGCAAACCATTCACAAATTCAGCCTGAAATTAACAGGGGTATGCGTGACATGCAGCATGCCAACAGCAAAAAATATCGCAGAAGATTTACTGCAAAGGGAAAAAAAGCACTGTAACATGAACCAATAATTTCTTCACTTAATCCAGTAAAAAAAGATAAAAGAAGAAGAGAAAAATACTGTTAACAATTTTCCCCAGGGTGTTTGAGTGAAGAAAGTGCTGAACTGTGAATCAGAATTGAATAGAAAGAAGTATTAGCTGCTTTCAGAAGGATACTTGCCTTACAGAGATCAGATATTGTAATAACACAGAGCTGGCTGCTTGCCTATGCTTTGCAGCATGCAAATTAATATTTTCCTTTCTCAGCAGCTCTGCAGTAAAACCATCATCAAATCACAGAAATGCATGCAAGAACCCTTTAAAATGACCACTGATTCTTCTGTCAAACACTAGAAATATCTGATGCTCAATTTGCGGAGCTGCAGAAAAGAACCCTCCATTCCAGGCTTGCTGTCAGTGGAAACACAGGTGATCGATACCTCCAAAAACTAGGCTCAAAGAGGCACATTATCAAAGATGACTCATGATGGAGGTAGGTGCCAGACAACTCTTTAAAAACAAAACCTAAACAGCTACTTGCTATTGACCTGAAGGGGAGCAAAAATACGTTTACACAGTGGATTGCAGAGGGAAGACAAGGACGTCTCAGCCCACTGTAAGCTCCACTCCAGAGTGGTCTTGTTTGGGGTAAGCTTTCATACTGAGATTTTGTTACAAACTGAAGCTGAACTATCTGAGGGTATTCTTCTGCAGCTGGGCCAACTAAGCAAGTTTAAACACTCAGAAGCACTGAAAAGCTGTGTTTCTGTTGTGTCTCCTTATATGAAAGACCCACAAATAGCCAGCCACTCTCAATATAAAATGAAAAATGCCTTTTCTATTTACCAACTCTGTCAAGACTGAAGTTGCCATTACATACTCTGCCATTGTCAAGTATTGGGTATAAAGGTGGAAGGAAGGACAGCCCAGAGGAAAGGGCCAAAATGTGCTATTGCCAATTTAATCATGTATCTGATGCACTAATACAATCTTTCGTGCTTGTACTGTAATTGCCTGCAGGTCTCTTGATTTCATCAATATCATAAACCAGTATTTAGCTTACATTTAAATGACACATCTAAGACTTCTGAGAGGCACATAAACTTATTTTCCATAAGCTACTTCTAGCATATATCCTCTCAGCTGTCCTGTCAACATCGTCACAGAGTCATTTGGAGTGAAAAGGTCTTCAGGAGGTCTGCCATCCAACCTGCTCAAAGCAGGAGCAACACCGAACACCTTGCCAGGTGGCCTTCTTCAAAGGCTATCAGTCCTTGGTCTTTTATGAAAGAAGTAGCACCTGTCATCACGGTTTATTTGGCTTTCAGTTGTAGGCCACTAAAGACTCCCACTGTGTTCCTACCCAATAACAGTTCAGTGGCCTATGTCTGAGGTCACCCAACCCTTCCTTTGCTGACTGAAGCAAAAGATTACATAGTCTAACTATCCAACCATTTAAAATGAGTATAAGCTTTCCAGTAGATACAAACATAGCATAAGTCAGATTAACAGTGAGTTGGGTTTTGCTCCTAACTGCACCTTCTCAGTAAAGTGTCTTTTACAGAGCTGGTCACAGAACAATCTTATCTGTTTGCCTTTTCAGACACTTTATGACAGTATGCAAGTATTTCAGGGACATAAATAGTTTCGATGTTTATTCAACATGAACATGTAGGAAAAGAGAAAACAGCAGACATGAGACATTTAGGGCAGTGTGAATTCACTGTGGGTCTGGGAAGACTGTCAATACTGAGGGCTCGTGGCAAAATACTGTGAAAGTACAGGAACAAAATCAATTGCAGCCAGAATTTTTCCCTCCCAGTACACATGACAAAATTATTTACAAGTGGCTTATTTAAATCTAGCCAGAAGTCAGCTATTTCAGGGCCCTATTGAGCAGAAAAGTTCCCCTGTGGGTTAAGGAAGGTCACAGATCCAGTTACATCACACAGATGATCTCTCTGACAGTTTCTGCCACACTTGCTCTACCTTGACTTTGTTTCAGTGTCGGTGGCTTGTAACAGTGGGTTTTGCTCCCTCTATTTTTTTTTTTGCCTTATCCTGGCACAACCTTGCACATAACGATGATGAGCGCAGTCTAAAAACAAAAAAAAGAGAACACATCTAGCAGCAAAAAAAGTCACTAAGACCACTGTTTTGGAAACTCTCATCTAACCTAAAGCTAAAAACTGCTTTAAACACCACCCACACTGCAGTCATAGATTTGCTGCTCCTCTCCATAGGCATATGGCACCTCTCCATAATCTCAATGCAAACTACTGCAAAGGCTGGCAAGCTAATAGCTGATCTGGCTCAATGCCAGCCTCATTTTGTCTGTCCCTTTTAGAAGTCTAGGGCATCTCTGCATTAGCAAGTAGCACAGCATAATTGGAGTGGATCTATAGAGCTAAACAATGGGCACAGCAGAGCTGAGGGCCACCCTCTACACTTTTAAGGGTGGTACTTCAGACTAGCTCGTTTGGGCCACACACAGAATGCCTAGTGGTTGGTGGTATAGCAGGTGCCTTGCTGGACCCCATCTCCTGGTTTCATCAGAGGGGAATCCAGCTTGCATGCTCCAAGACTACACTGAGAATGCAAGTACAGTAAATGGGACAGGATTCTTGCTTCCCAAGTGCACTCCTGATCTGAACTAAATTGCTAACGCAAAGAGGTCTTTGGATCTCTTAGGAGTGAGTGGTCTTGGTCCTGGGAAATCCTTTGTATAAGAAAAGACTGACTGTAAAGTTAATAAAAGCGTCATTCACTGCTCACACTTTCTCATGCAAGGTTAAACACAGGACTGCTAAATTTGATGAACCACTATGATTGCTAGTGAATTTTTTTCCTTCTCTACTGGAAAAGGTACGACTACAGCCTGCTTTTCTGTTATGTAGTTAAGACTTTCAAAGATATCCAAATTAGGAATTACCTGCCTTTATGTAATTTGAAAATTTAAAAATGAGCAGTACAAAACTGATTTTGAAGTCCTTTAACACTGTGAGCCTTTTCTGTCACACTTTAATACTGACTGGCTTCTAAGCGTATTTGGCTCAGGCTGTCACTGCCAGAGATTGTCATCTTCCAAGCATGTCCATGGAGGGATGCCTGTTCTTATGATGCTTCATGAGTCAGGAATGGTGCTCTGGGGACAGCACTGTGCAGCTGCATCTGGGAGATGTTTATTGCTGCCAAATCACCGAAATCACAATCACTGTTTTTCAATAAGGTGACTCCTCTGTTTAAACTCCTGCAAATCTCACTTTATAGTCAGCTTGGTAGGCATTCAGAGAAGTGTGTCAGAAACAGAATCAGAATCAGAAAATACCCCAAGGTGCATCCATGACCCTCACTGCTTAAATGTCATGAGGAAGATGATATACTGCTTTCTTTGGCGGGTTTTTTTTAGGTTTTTGGGGAGGCTGGGGACAGGGGTGCTTGTCTCCATTCTGAACACAACAAAAGAAAGTTGTTTATAGAGATGAATGGCTTTCACAGAGATGAAGACTCAGGCATTTATATCAAGGACCATATGCCTAATCAAGCTTTGTGGGTTTTTCACAAGCAGCTAGAGAGCTATATTACTGACTTCCAGGGGGATATCTGAGTTCTCTAGAAAAAACCCAGCCTACCTCTCTAAGGTCTGAATTCTGTTTTGTTTTAAACAGACAATACAGGGGTTTGATGACTATACAGGAGTCCTCATTTAATTCACTGTGTATATTCTTTTTTATTCCTGGCATTCCTCATCCAGATAATCAAAGAACTAAGACTGTAATGACTTGTGTCTGAATATATCTTTTCCTTTTAAGCTTCCAAATTCCTCATCAGTATTACTTATGCTTGCCCAGGACTTGCCAGCTTTCTTGGTGTTTTAAGGAGACTGTGCATAATAGAGAGTTCTCCCCCTTCCTCATGGCTCTGTTGTAGAGCCTACACAAACACTGCCCACTCATTCCAAGCATCTTTCATTCTGATGTAATGAGCTCAAAGAATTGCACTTGAAAATAAAAACATTTAATGAGCAGTTCTAAGCCTGCTGAGCATAACCCTGGTGCATACGAACTTTAATAACTGTACCCATTGTACACAGTCTTTACGGCTATGGTGCTCTTAGCCCTTATTGAAAAAAAAACCCAAGAATTTTCAAGCACGCTTCAGCCCTGCTGAAATGTGAAGGTGCATACAGTAAGATGGTCCTGGCTTTCCATCAATTTATTTGGAAAATCATCCTGCAGGGGTTCAGTTTGTATGCCACATTAAACTGGCAGCAGTTGTCCTGCTTTACATAACAGCTCAACCAGCCTCAAAGGCAAAGTATCCAGAGCCTCAGAGAGACCAAGGACAAGAGCAGGACCCCAAGCAGATCACCATGGAGCTGAAGTGGCTGCCCCTCTGCTGCTGCTGGAAATGTGCTTATTTGGATTCCAGCTGTGTTCTTTATTCCAGACTCAGTTCTAGTTTTCTTGTATTTGGTGAAGGAAAGATAGGCGAAGGGAAATATTTATGAATATAGTTGTGCATTTGCTATCCTTTTTGTGCCTCTGTTTATGTTCTTTTTTCAGTCTGCCCAGTTCCTGTATTCACCTGCAGTATCCAAAATGAGAGGGCAAGCTGACCCCACAGCAGTGCCTCATGTGCCTTTGAGTGCAAGGAGAGGAGGAAGAATGAACTTTATGTAGATAAACTGTCCAGAATTCTGGCATTGATTTTAATGCACTCCAGAATACAGTAGCCTTTTCAGTGGAGACCTGCAAAGGCAAGCTCCAAATTCAAAAGGATTTCTACTATAGATTTAAAACTTGCCTTGATAAATGAAGATGACAGAGTAATGAAAAGGAAACAATTCAGAAGGAAAAGACACGCAAACCTTATGATCATATGGTTAGTGAAAACATACAGATATCTTCGGGTTTATCTTATGTTGTCTCATTTATGGAAGATTAAATAAAGGCAGAGAAGTTAAATAATTCACAGAAAAAAAGATTTTACTGAAAGACCCAGAGAAAATTGTTGCAGCTGCAGTCCGGTTCCGTGGGAGAGGCACTTCTGTTCGAGTAGAACAGAATCAACTGAGTCCAAAGCTTTATAATTCTTGAAGATTTGGATTATGAAAAAATGAAGTTTCCCTCTACACTGCTGTTAAGTTGTAGTTTTACACTCATTTTAAGATGGAAAAACATAGACACAAAAAAAAATGAAAAAATTACCTAATGTGTATTTGGCTGAAAAGCTGCCTTTGGTGGAACTGGAAGCAGAATCTAGGCACACCGACTCCAAACCCTCCTAAGTTTTGGACAGCCTCTTTTGGCAAATAAATGCAGTGAGACACACTTTAAACAAACATTTCCTATGCTATGACCCAACACACATAAAAGACAGTGAAATCTTGAATAATTTATCTAAGATATGAACTCATTCTTTAAAGACAAACATACCACGTGTAATGGGAAATTAGCTTCATAACTTTCAGGACCTTTCAAATGCATTTAAGAAATAAATACATGCTTGCTAAAACAGCTAAGGATTCTTAAAACTTCTCAAAGGGTCAGCATTCTTTGAAGAAAGAAAATGCCCGATTCCTTTCTTCACTTTCTGAAGTTCATTGCAGTTCTATGGCATTTTCAATAAATTGTCTAGGATGTCTGTGTTACCATTTGTTGAAATGCCACTTAGATTAGTTTAATTCAAAGGTCAAACTATTTTCAATGTTTAACTAAGTAATTTCAAAACATGCCTCATCATTAAGGACACAGAAGTATGACTATTTAAAACCATATTGCCCTTGCAAAGTATGCAATATTTAAATATTTATATTCCCATTAACTTAGAATATGAAGTACAGATGTATTATATTACTCACTGAATCACAGTAAAGATTCCCAATGGGTTATCATAGACGTCCATTGTATTTAAAGTTGATGAAAGCAGTTGGCAAAGAGAACTGCTCCTGGGACTCAGTAGTCTTGGTCAGCGAATCTGTGCCTCTTCTCTCGCTTTACCCTTCACATACATGCAGACATACAGCCCTCCTCTGTATGTCTTGCTCAGCTCCAACTAGTGCAGCTCTCCACATCAAATTACCTATTAAACCACTAATGCTGCTGTTGGTTAGGAGCTACCAGAGGCACTGGCCAGCAGCTGGTGGAACTGAGGGGCTCTGCTGCTGTGGTGCTCACACGTCAGTCCATGTCGATGCCGCTGACAGGAGGATCAATGTGAAAATTGCAGTCCCATGGCCTGGGCTGTAATGATTTAACAACACTATTTAAAACTGTTGTGTAGCTTCACCTTGAAACAAGCCTTGATATTAACCTTAACAAATATAAAGAAGTATTTTTATGCAGACGATTGTAAAATCTAGCAAGGCTGTGATGTCAGCCTGACGTTAATGATGTGTCAGTATCTTCTGGTGTAAAAAGGGACAGGCAGAGTTGTGCTTCGTTTCCTTTGCCTTTGCTTCCATTAGTATTCATATTATCGAGTACGACTTTTGGGTTTGTAATGAAAGAAAGGGGTTTTTCTACTTATGCAAAAATAAGTGACAGAAAGAGAAAGACTCTGTTAACTAAATATCACAAGATAAATAGTGCAAACCAGTCCACTGAATCCAATGAGGTGTTCAAAAGCAACAGTTTAATTACTTTTAGTGCCTCAATTTTTCTCTGATTTTCTGAGGAGGATGCCTCTGGTTTTTGAAAAGCAGGTCTTTCTAAAGACCTTACACCTCCAAAACTTAAGCATCTTTCAAACACCTGTAAGAAACATAATATCTTTATGTCAAGAGACAATTTCTTCACCAGTCTGCACTGCACTTTAAATACAACTGTGGTGAGACAGACTCCCTGTCCTTCCTCCCTCCAGTACTGAACTGTCCAGGAGCCACTGTGTCCAAGTAGATGAAAACAGGCAAAACAGGATGGAAAAGTGGTAGATCTTGTCATTGAGCTGAGTACCAGTGATGTCAGCCCTGGGCATACAAAGCATCTGCCATGGAAATGGACATCCTGAAAGCAGTTATTTAAATGGCACCCCCATTTCTAACAAGCTAGACACATCTGCTCTTCCACAGCTCTCTCTTTGGGTGACCAAACTGCAAAGAAGTGCAGTCTCTCCCAAAGAAGGGAAAAGCTCCTCCATAATAGAAGTGCAGACAGGTACATCATAAACACTGGTAGCATTGCTGAAGACAATGATTAGCAAAGATTATTTTAGCTAAACTCTAATGACCAAGGCCATGGATGTTTTCTTGATGGGTCCAAGAAGACCAAGACATTGGAAGAGAGAAAGTTGCAGAGTGGCTGCAGTGGATGGAAGGCACACCTGTAAAATCTATGCCAGGACTGCAGATTCTCATTGTAAATGTAAAGCCGACAACTTACTGTTTTTTTACTGTATTGGCCAAGCAATATTTTCGTACAGTAAAGAAAAGAAATGGAGACCATTCTGAATATTTCCATTGAATACTGCCAATGGAGGGCCCACAGTCTTAACTTTCAGGACAGAGGCTGAGCACAACCCAACACCAGCCTTGTTGAAATGCCAGTGTCTGCAGAGCCTGTTACACACCATCAGGATACTCTGGCCTATTTGCAAATTCATGTATTGGCCTTTCTCTTGGGATCACAAGACAGGTGAACACGTCCACTTGTGTAAAGACAGGATTTTTTCCTAAGGTAAGGTTTTCTTAAGGATAAGCAGACCTGCAGCAAGCGTAGTTGCTGTTTTCACAAGGTTGATTTGAATAATTTATCTAAGAGGAGAAAAAAAAACAAACAACTAAACAAAAAACGAACAAAAAACTCCAGGGTAGTGAAAATCTCCAGGTGCAGTATGGTATAAATATGGGGTTGGGAAACTTTCCTGAATTCAGATCCTAGACTCAGAACTAATTTGATTTCTGGTGATGGCTAACAGATGCTGGGGATACAAACATAGCTACTGATATGCAGTATTTAGCCTTAGACACGCAGGGCTGTATTTTCAAAGTGAGCATCATCCTGAAGTGTTAGCTACAAATGACCATTCTCTCTACAGCTCAGGTACAAGCTATCATTAATTGGACTTCTGTAATCAGCAGCCACTTTTGAGAATACAAGTTTTCATCTCAAACTCAGTGAGTGATTTTTTTATATTTTCCACTAATTTGACAGGCTTCAGAGCAGCTATTTCAGCAATGTTAGTTTTCACATATTAGTTTACCCCATATGGTCTCCTCTCAGCTGCAATTAAGCTGTATAGTCTGATCACTTATACTCTCATGTTTTCTCCCCATTTCTTGTGGTTTTACTGGATCTTTTCCTTACTCTTGTTTCAGATTCTCTACTATCCTTCATAGCAGCCTTGCTATTTATTCTTCCATGCTATGTAAGGCATGTGGCTGAAGTTATTAATGTACCATTAGACACTGAGTTCAAACTCATTACTCAGGAATTCAGTAGATCCTTTCAGAAATAACATGATACAAAATGAGATAGATCCCACGATCTCAGAAGCCAACTTTCAACACAACCAGTTTCTCCATTCTGGACTTCCTGTTCTAAAATCCCAGCAAGAGGGACACTGAAAGAACTAGTAAGAAAAAAATTAAATAAAAAAAAAAGTAAAAAGACATATGTTGATTTATTTGCTTTTTCAGTGCCTGTCTTGTGAATGAACCAATACAGAAATAAACCAGCATTTAACATAACCCTTGCTTAATCCTTTCCTCTCACTACTCTCTTAATAGCATCTTGAGAAGCATGTACTGAACATTTGGAGCCAGATGCTCATCTGGCATGAATTGATGCACACACATTGAAACCAGTAGAGCTACGATGATTTATATACACTAGAAGTTACAACAACTGGTCCTTCATAAAGCGTTTCATAGGTTATGCAACTGGTAATTCCGGTACAGGATTTGTTTTTAATACGATTGACCTTGTTGAGATGAGCATGTCTATAACCTTAACCTTAGAAAAGACGCCATGCTATTTAAAAAAAATAAAAAAAATAAAAAAAAATATAAAAAACAAACAAAAAAACCAAACAAGAACCGGGACATTCAACTAAACCCACAGTAACGGTGTTCTTAGAGCTCACAACAAAATTAATTCCTCCCTGACCATCATGTCCAACATTTTTTCATTTAAGCTGGAAGAATAGGAACCATCTTACCAAGTGCAGACTTTTAACACTTGCACCCAAAGCTCTGAAATCATCAAAGAACAGAATAAGGCACCTGTAGGATGTAATGAATCTCGTCTTCATAGAGATATATTTTGCGTCCAATGAATCCCATCATGAGAGTAAGGATAGGCATCTTAACTGAGGCAAGGTGCAGCCTCATCCCAGTTCCTATGGCTTGGTTACATTACAATAGGGCCTGCATCAGTTTCAGTCCACTGGATCCAACATGGTAACTAAGGATAAGGTGTCGATACCATTTTGTAAAGCCAAAGGCACGCTTACTAAGTAAATGAAGGCATAGGTTATTGCTGATGAGTTGCTAATTTGACTGTTATGATAGAAAGAAGGTTAACTACTGCTTCATAGGAATTATTAAAAAGTGAGATTTTTCATGTTGTATCAGTGACTCAGGTCTGATGGCATTTCGATACGTAGAAGATCCTATTTCAGTAATCAGTAGGTCGTGTATAGTGACAATATAAAACAATTACTAAGCAGCATGATAGGCAAATTCAGTTTGAAAAAAATAAATGAATATTGAGAATCCTATTTAAGGGTAAGAAATGGGTGAATTTCTCTACACAATAGCTAACCTAGACATGCTCTTTATCTATAGCTTCATTTGATCTTGGCAACAACCCTCATAAACAAGACTCATCTCAGCTACCATCAGATGTCTATGCTAATCACCCAACACTTGCTTCCACAGTAGTTTCGAGGATGTGATTCATCTGACCTAATTCAGCTAGCTGCTTTACAGATAAGATGAATAATGCCTAGAAGTGTCCATTTCTTTCCGTGACTACAGAACAAACTCACAGTGACAAGCTGGGAGTCAGATGTCTGCACCGAATCAAGTGGACGCCAATATGGTGTCTTTACCATTTTCTATCATCTGAGCTATTCAGTGTATGGTCCTGCAGATGGCAACACTTTGTGCACAATAAAGAAGAGCCAGAGCTGGAGGAGGAGCTCTGAATTTCATACCTCAAGTGAAGGTCTGTGTCTCAGAGCTTCCTCTGAGGCTCTATATTAAAACTCCGTGAAAGCAAGATATAAACTGGCCTTCGGTGCTACACTGGTCTACTGAGCTCTCAGTACCAAAACTTGCTGTCTTGATGCAGCACTCCATAAAATTACACTTGCCAGTGTGACTGAATGGCTTTTCAGAGGTTTGGAAAAAGGTTTTTTGAAGAAAGTCTTTCACATGTCAGAAAGTATAGCCTTACCACCAGTTGTGTGAAAAAAAAGACTGCTCTGACAATAGGATAATAGAATTTCTGTTTTGTTTTGGTTTTTGTTTTGTTTTGGTTTTTGTTTTGTTTTGTTTTGTTTTTTAAAGCCCAATGCATTAAGACCAGTATACTGAATTTGAACATAATCTGATATTTCAGGTAGAGCATAATGTTGCTTATGTTCAGCAAGAGTCCTCTTGCAGTTGCTTATCATATTTGCAACTCCCATCAAAACTTTTCATGCAGTGTTCTCAGTTGCAAAGTAGGTTCTTCTTCTCCTTCCAGGCTCATCTCCTGCCCTGGCCATTCATGAAAGGAACTGAGATTTGGAAAAGACAGTGATGAGCAGACTGACAGTGCTGGTTTTGCGGACATGTCCCAGGCTCACTGAAAAGAGTGGGCAGAGAGGGAGAAGAGCAGTGTTGGAGCTCGTCTCATATCTATGAATCATTCAGAATAACACTGTGTTTGTTTAGCATTCAGCTTATGTTTGACTTGTATTTGTTGACGTTTTCTGCATTAAATCAAGTTTTTTCTGCACTAACAATTTATCAACAAAGCTATAAAAAGCATTTGACATCCTTATGAAAATTCTTCATATGCTGCTATTTATTATCTTAAAAACAATAAAGAGATCAGTAAAACAAGCAAACAAGCTGATTTTCAGGTGCACTATGGAGTTGCAACAAGTGTTATTGCTACACACATTCCTTAGTTACTGGAAAATATAAACCAGGAGGAAAATTTAAATTGTATTTTTCCAACCTTGCACCTGCCAAAGAAGATCCTATGATATAATCCCATGCACAGAATTGGATACATCTCATTGTGAATATTGATGGCAGAATCAGTCTGGGACACGTAAAAGAAAATTGTTAAACTATTCCAGTGCTGCCAGAAGTGTTTAACAATATTTTTCTGTTTTAGAGACTTGAATGTACAGAAACCCCAAATAATAATTAACTTAGACACATTCCTTACTGCCTTGAACAAACAGAAACTGACACCCTACTGTAAGCAAGCTGGGATTGTGAACCAAGAAGTCATGTCCCACCAAAAGATTTATATCCACCTCAACACATTTTGGCACAAAGTTGCCTCAGCGACCAGAAGAAACAGATTATGATCAAGGTTAAGCAGCTCACAGATGGTTTTCCAATGACTGACAAGGTAGATTTGTTCAAAAAATAAAGCTGGGGCCAGACACTGCGTTTTTCAGTGTCTACTAACCCCTTCCTTTGACTGAGCTGCTGTGGCACCTGAAACATATATCCAGAGCCATGACACTGAGGGGGTAAATGCCCAGTTCTCATTTGCTGCAGGATCATTGCACAAGTTCACACCTTGCTGACTGCTGTGCATGGAGCCCAAGCATGAAAATATTACATCAGCAGTGGTGACGACCAACATTCCTCTCTTGAAAATGGCTAATGAACAACCCAGGCAAATTGCAAACACTTCTTACCAACAGCAATCAGGCTAAAGGTGATGGACACAGAAATTATACTTTGGGGTTTCAATAACCCAACAAACCATAATTAAACATCCAGACGTAGCAATACCCTGAGTTTATTTATTTATGATTGTACCTAATTTCTATCAAGGACTTCCAATGAGCCATATTCATCAAATGTCAGAATAATGACTACTGTGGAAGTTACATGGCATTAAAAATAATGCTCTCAAACTCATGCATATTCAGGGTGATGTAACTCAGCACTGTCCAGATGTCTGCCAGGAAAAGGCATATTCCTATTTTGTAAGTATGATGGGGTTTCTAGCAAATAAAATACCCACACAAATTATGTCCTCCCAGCTAGATGTGAGATTCCAAAAGCATCATTAAGTAGCGAAAGAGAAACCATATTAGACAAAGATGAACATGAGAAAAGGCAATGATGAATTGAACAATTATACTAATTAAATTACTTATAAGGGTTTGTGAAAAGTCCCATAGACCAATTATTTTGCAACCAAAAACTGAGTAAGATGAAGGAGAAACTTCACTTTCAAGTCAGTCTCAAGTCCAGGAAAGGCTAATTTCAGAACAGATTTGTGAATGGAAATGCTTCCCATGCTGGAAGGCTGTGCAGGGCATTGTCGCAGTCAGTTTGACAGGTCAATCTACTAACTAGAATATACTTCAAAGTTAGAAATCATCAGCAGAAAATACATCTTAGACAAGTATTTAACTTCTCTTTATCTGCCTTTTAACGGAATGGCCAATTTCTCATGTCTTTCATTTTAATACCATTTTTGCTTGCTCTTATGCAATATTTTTGTTTTAGTATACAAGCAATGTCAGAAAATGCCACTCCATTTTCATGAGGGAGGTGATGTTAAGTATGGGTGGTGGGCTCAATGATCATTCTCAGACCAATCTACAAGGTGTCTGAGAAAGCAACTCTTCGTCAGGACACACAGGCGCCCAGTGACCTCATGGCGCAGGGGACACATACTGTCCGCAAGCTGGCCTTCCCTGGCCAATGCTTCTTCTTCCATGTGGCTTTTTGGTCAGTGCCTTAATCACAAACGCTCCTCCAAAGTGAAGATTCTCGATTATAACAGAACACAGTGGAGGAAAATAGATGTTTCTCACTGTATCTCGTTCATTTCTTTCCTATCCCACAGCAACTCAGAGACATCATCAACACTTTCCCTCTCACATGTATGTGGTAGCCCCTTCTGTGGAGGAAGGAGGGGACCGTTTTTGTACGTTTCTCCTCTCTAACACTCTAACCCTTCAGTAAAGCATTCTTGTATTAGCTCACTTGGGTTGGTTACTATTCTAGGTAACTGCACAAGCACATGTGCGTTAACTAGGCCGTCTCCCCACAAAACTAAAAGCCCTCTGCTGCACACCTCCTTCTCCCACCATTCTTAGGCTTTCCTGGGAAGCTATTCAGGCAAAGCAGCAGCTGAAATGTAATCTTTTTTCAATTACTAACAACTGCGTGTGCCACCACAGATGTGCTATTGTAAATCTACGTGAGCACTGACCTCAGTACTGTTTAGCCTAAGTAGAGCTCATTTGCCAGACCTCACCTATATAAATAATGCTTTTTCCTTCCACTAACCGTGAAAATGTTTTAACTTTTTTTGACCTCAGATTCCTGAGTGTACAACGGCTTACTTGTCTTTGAACCAGTGCTTATCACTCTGTTAAACCACGAAGTATCTCCTTCTGGTTTCTCTGATATGGTTGATTTTCAAAAGCAGTTAGCAATTTCTTGAGCTTTCATCTGGGATGCAGGCAAGAAGTCTTATTTCCAAAGGTTTTTCCATGATTCCTTCCAAAAATCATTCCCATCGAAACAGCCATCTGCGGGCACCTAATATGTGAGAAGTCTAGAATTACAGACTTTGCTCAGATTGTGAATTTTCTCTCTTTACTATTATTGTGAGAAATCATTGTGAATTCTTTTGGGGGAAAACTACTCTGAGGCTGTATGTCTGCACTGAAAATTGTACCCATACTTGATCTCAGCATCTTCTTTTTTTCCTGTATATTCATTTTATGTGCAACCTAGTTTTCTCTACTGAAGGTTGTGAATAACAGATGTAACCTCATTGTCCTTACTGACTTCACTGAGCTATAATTGAACACAGCTTTTGGTATGCTCTCAGCAGTGTTGCTTGTATACTGCAAGTCATCTAAGTACTAATATTGAATTTCTTCCATCAAAAACTAGCCCCTAGGGGCAAAAACAAACCAGAAATAATTAAATTCATCTAGTAAACCACAGGCTCATTTGAATAACATTGCCTTCTCTTAATGCTGTGTGTACATACAGTAAACATAGATCATTACAGCTTGGCATCAGCTCGAATGCTGTGAAGCCAAGATTCACAAATAACTAGTTCTTTGAATGACAGAGAAGAAATCTGACTTTCTTTGTTTTTTCCCCAAGTATGTACTCTATTGCTGGGCTTTTCACAAAGTGCTCTGCTTCTCTTTGAACTCCCTTTATGTTGCACTAGTAATTTTTTATTGCTTCCAATCTGTCAGAGGTGAAATGACAGCAGTCTTATGTCAAACCAGTTACACTTCTGACTGAAATCCTTCACATTTCACCTGAAGCTCATTAGTTTTCTCGGTTTTATGCTGTTTTCAGGATGAACCAGTTCATTCTTCCCTGGCATCACTCATATCTGTTGTGTGCTTCAGAGGTACAAGGACTGACCAGCAATCTACGGGATTCCACCTCATATTTCTATACAGTATGACACAACTTCTCATCTGGATGCTTCTCATTCACTACATTGTTCATCTTCCTACTTAATTTGTTTCACTGCATCTCTCCTAGCACATATGGTAAGGTAGGCAGAAACCTGCAATCAAGTAGCATTTATCAAGGATCTTGCTGAAATTTAGGTCTGTATATGAAGCTCAGTGATGAATTCCTCCTCGTCTGTCTTCCTTCATCTCTTGACGTATAAAAGTTTTTGCAGTCAAAGATTTAAGGAAAAAAAATCAATGTTGCCAAGTGGGATGTTTTTATTTTTGAAATTTTTTTTCAGCTGTGCTACTTTATATTTTGCATACGAATAAAAATCATGAAGAGCTATATATCACACCTTAAAGATGACTATCAAATAAATCAAACAGAAGGCTTGTAAGTCATTTTACTGAACAGCTTCTTACTGGAAACTGAGTGAGATGAAGGAGAAGAGTGCTTACTGAATCAGAGCACAAGGAGTCTTGCCTTACAGTCACACTTCTGTGCAAGTGCTTCAGTACATAGCTGAATAACTCCCAACCTTGGTGTGCTCCAGTTTGTTTCTCCACAAAATGGAAACACGTACTTACTTGTCATATCTTACAAATGTATAATATATAAAGATTTCTTGCAAGGAATTTCATCAAAAGACAAAAGTGGTCAGGACCATGATTTTAACCTTACTTAAAATTCTCCATATCAAAATAAGACAATGTACCTTTTCACTTACATGTCATTCAGCTTATTTCACATTTTCCATTAGGTTATGTGTGCTTCGGGTGGAATGTGGCTGTTGCCTCAGTGATAAACTTCTTTGTCCCCCAGGGAGGTGGTGGGAGTGCTGAGGCAACTACTTGCCGCTTGTTCTAGTTGGGAGAAGTACTAGAAGAAGAATGACAGTTACCCTTTACTGAAGACCTGAAAGCATTTCGGGTGACAGTAGTGTCACATAAAAGCACAACTAATGAAGTCAACTTCAGTGATAAGGCCTTCCTAAGGACACGCACAGTCACCAACTTATCATGATACAAAGAGAAATTGTCAAAGAAAGAGACACATTCTTATGCATAATGGTAGTCTGAGTTTATAGCATACCATTTGTATAGCTATTTAACAGCTGGTGAGCAAACGATTTTACTGTAATGTTGGATTTCTTTTACTTGCTGAATATATTTTTCCACAGAGGTCTGATCCGAAGTGAAATCAAAGTCGGTCTGCATAGGTTTACAAATAAACATTCTGTTCTGTGTTAATCCAATGTCTGACCGACCATGCTCCTGCTGATGCTAGTGACAAATCTATGGTCCCATTTGGTTGCAAAGACAACCAATCAAAACTGCTAGATGGCTAGAAATTTGATAGAAGCTTGTATCCCAGAGCTGAGAGTACTTCAGAAGTTAGAGCTGCATCCATCTTTTTAAGAAAGTATCCATGTGCAATACGATGTCTCTAGTATGCAAAACACATCACAGGAACATAAGCTACTTTTATGGTGTGAAATAAATGTTAGATGGAAGAATGAAAATGTTCTCAATTTTCATAATGACAATTTTACAAATCATCCTGTGGAATCCTTTCTTAAGCCTGATTTCCTAGAGAAAACTATATAAATTGCTAGAGTACTGTTCCAATGACATGAAACTGCTCAAAAAACCGTCAGAGAATTGCTTATAAAACTTTATGTCTACATCATCAGCGACCTTAAAACTTCAAATTGTTAAGCTGTACTAGAAACATTTTTTCAGATGTTCCAATCTACTTCTCCTTAGCTTTCCAAAGGTTTGGAAAGGAAGTATGCCCAAAAGTCAGATCTGTATTTCCCATGCACTGCCATGGTCCAGGTTTCTTCATGAGGCAGGGTGCTAATGCCATGAGCCCCACCAGGGCAGCAGCTGAAGAAGAGTGTGCCTGAACCCTCCTCCTCCTGGAATTGCTACTTGTTACAGAACCAGAATTTGTGGCAGGAAAGCAGAGTCCAGTGTAGTGTATTTCTAAATTAACTTGTACAGACTCTGCCAGTCTTTTTTGCCTAACCCCAGATGCCTAAATCTCCTTTGCAAGATGGCACTTCATTTTCCTGTGTTCCTTATTTCATATTCATAGAATCATAGAACCATAGAATCATAGAATCATAGAATGGTTAGGGTTGGAAAGAACCTTAAGATCATATAGTTCCAGCCCTCTACCATGGGCATGAACACCTTCCACTAGACCAGGTCGCCCAAAGCCCTGTCCAGCCTGGCCTTGAACACTGCCAGGTGTGGAGCATTCACAACTTCTTTGGGCAGCCTATTCCAGTGCCTTACCACTCTCACAATAAAGAACCAATTGATGGTTGAAACCAAAAGATAATGACTGACATCAATTTCTTCCTACTGGTATCTTATCTGTATTTTTGATGACATTTTATCTCAGTTTTACTTTTGTGCCTTCCAAAAATAGCAGATACACCTGTTAGCCCTCCCAAGATTCAGCGCAAGAATGCAGGATCTCCTAATTTGCAATAATGGGTGCACCCATACTGTGCATATACGGCAGTCATAGAGCTGTTCAGCTTACCTGCTGTTCAGCCATCAAGCCTCTAAGCCTGACCTCCAGTATGGTCAGGGCCACATACTTCAGGATGCTGCGTGCTTGAATGCAATACGACAATTACCATGTTCCCTAGTGTGTCTAGACAGTGTGTCTGAGGGCAGTCTGCAATCTGCCAAGCTGATAAGCTTTGGACTTGAAGCAGAACATGCTATGTTGGCTGTTGTTCACAAGATCATTCTTCCACAAACAAGTAAAATATTTCTTTCTCTACAAAAGACGCTGTCCTCTCCTCTATTCTTCTTCTTCAAATCTGCAGGCTGTTAAGACATCTCATGATGACATATAAATTTTCCTTTAAGCATCAGTGCCAAGATCTGTTGTTGTGTGAGGAACTCTTCCGCCTGCCTCAGGCTCCTCAAGTACTATGGCAATTAGGAGAAGATGTGTCTGTGTTCAAGGGAAATGTTAACACTCCCATTTATGCTCATCCGAGTTGATGACAAAAATCTTCTTAGGCATATTGAAATGCCAAAGTTGAAATTGTGAATTTTATGGGAAACATTCAAGGTCCCTTATCATTCCTACAGGAAAACCTTGCTGCCCAAGATGGGATGAATGTGCAGAAACAACTGATTATTGGCAATAACACTCTAAAAGACAGGTGGACAGACAGGTGGGCAATAAACAGACACTAGCTGTTGGACATCCCTTTTCCCATTCCTCCTAGGCCTTAATTTCTGTTAGATAAGTAGCCAGCTATGAAACAGCTTCTGCAATACAAATGCTGCCTCCTCATACAATTATCCTGGTGCCCAAGATGGCAATCCCCTATTACAGCTCTTCCTTGAGATATGTGCCAACTCTTCCTCTCAGCCTCTAACACTTCCTTCCATACCTCATGCTATTCAGCTAAAGACTACTTACATGCAGTAGTAACTAATGCCAAAATTCACAACAGCCAAAAAAATTTTCCTTTTAATAGCTTTAATGGCTTACACTGCTTTGCTGGCTGTAAGTGGAGCTGATACTTGATAAGCTTGGTAAAATTTCCTAAAAAGCCCCACCTTCTGACAGAAAGCAGTTTGTTACTGAACAAAAATGGTGGGCCAAAACCATTTGGTTTGGTTACCAAAAAAAGAAAGGGGGGGGGGGGGAGGGGAGGAAAGGGGATGTCCTCTTTTTATTTTAAAACTACATACTAGAACTGAACATTGTTGTTTTTAGGCTGAAAACCAAAATACTTTGGATGAAGGCCAGAACATTTCAGCTGAGAACTAGCTAATGCTTCATCACTGTGGTTAGCAGATGTGACTGGATCCATACAGGGAATGAATTTGTTCAGCAAAAGCTGACATTTTTCTACAGTCATATTTTGAGTAGGAAAGAAAACCTTTGAAAATGTGGTGATAGATTAAAATGAAATCATCACTATTCTTTGCAAAGGAAAGCCAGGTATGCACACATAGAAAGGAACAGGTAATATAGTTCTTGCAGGCTTCCCCTGCTTGTTCTCCTCCCTGCCACACACAGTGTCAGTCTCACCACAGGAGAGAGCAGTCAGACCTCTTGGATAATGGGCATGCAAAAAAGCTGTCATTTCAAACCTTTTTAAAAGTGTGTTAGCTTTAACAAACTGCCCCCCAACCTGACAGAGGTAAGGAGCCTTTGTTAAAGGCCCAAGCCTCTGTAAAATACAGCCTTTCCAAAAAATATTCCATGTGCTTGAGACGCTTGGTTATTTCACAGTGTACTGTGCATGGCAATCTATACAGAGCTCAGAAGAGCTCTCCACTTAACATGTCTCTCAAGATAGAAGCCAGAGGAGCTCTAAAAAATTCAGGAGGTGTTTAAAATGATAATCATACAGTATAACTTATATAGCTCTCCTCCTCCCACAGACTGAAATAAAGACTGGTGTGTTTGCTGTTACCTCAGTCCCGTGTTCATTGGGATTAATCTGCTATATTTGTGCTGCTAGTCAGGGAGACTTTCCTACAGAATGCTCTGGCCATCTCCTAACTCCACATCTTGGAAAGTCCAAGCATGCCCAAGACCTACCCCCTCCCTGTCCAAGGGAAATCTGGCCATGTGTCCCAGAAACGCATGCTGCAGCTTGCCTGCTGTGTGGCCAAAGGAGGAACGGTGTCACACAGCATGGTATGCTACAATGCTGAAGTCTAGCTGCAATCTCTTCCAAGTGGTACTATTCTAGGGAGATAAATCTACTGTCATTTATTCTACTTTACTGCTTGGGAAAAAAAGTAAGCTTTTTCTCTCTCTTCATCCTTTATTCCTTGCCTCTTCACATGCCAAACTAATTTTTCTGGTAACTGTCATTTCATTTTGTGACACTAAAGGAATGCCTGTTCCCATGGGGCTGGAGCTGCAGAAGCCATTCAAGCTTTGCTTGTCCCAAAGCTGGGGAAGCTCTGCCACCGAGGGGGCTAAGCTCCTGCCATAGCTGGGTTGTCATTTGGCATTGCCAGGGAACAAAATGCACAGGCTAGAAATGAAACCACTTTGCTCGTTAGCGGTTGATGTCCTTAAATGGCCCAGCACGCAGCAGCTGCCTGGCAACACCATGTAGCTGTTGCAAGCGCTCCAGTTTAAGTGAGTATTAATCTGGCTGTTATACATGTGCTTATTTAGTAATTAGAAACACTGCTGTTACCAACAATTCTATATAAGTACATAAAGTTGGCAAAGGAACAGAAATTTTACCCTTTCTCTAAAAAAGCTGTTTCCCGTAGTGAAAAGGGAGCCGCTGGAGTGTGTATGGGTTCATTACAGGACCCTAAACCTCTCCCCTGCTACTGCCGTGGCACCAGTGGGGTGTCAGGGTAGCTTTTGAGCTCATTCTGGGGTGTATGCTCCCTTAAGGACCACTGCCAGCTGCTGTGTGATGGAGTGCTGTCTGTGTCCCATCCTGGACATTTTCAGAGCTCATTTGACATGATCCTCCTTCTTTGAGAGCTGTATATGATGCTGCCCAATAGACTTTTCTTCTGTTTCTCTTTCAAAAGCAGCTCAAAGCCTTTTCTCACAACTACAAGGTGCTCTTGAGTGAAGCCTCGAGTGTCTCAACCCCAACAACCCCTGTACAGGATAAACTGCTGCTGCACCATAGATGATGCAGAGGAGGTGGGTACAGCATGGTTGGGGCAGAGGAACCAGCCTTATATTTTGAGATATTGTTATCTGAACCCCAACAGTTTAGAAAGGTGGTTGAAAGGTCCAGTTTATCACTTGGCAAAACATCCAGGTTTTGCCAAGCAACAAAATTCACCCAGGCCAGTCCCATGCTTACCAAGGCTTGACAGACTTAAAGCACAACCATCTTTGAAACAGTCTGCAAAACCTTCTTATTTCCTTTTATTTTGCTCTGGGAGATGAATTTATAATAAACCAGGCCTCTCGCAAATACTCTGTGTGCTGTGTGACCAGTTTACTTTGTGAGCTCTCACCATCCATCCATATTTTAGGGCTTTCTTTTGCACCAGGATCAGACAGCTGCCTTGTTTGGCCTCCTTATGACCTTAAGACATTAGGAACTCGTGCATTTTTCTAATTATAACATTTGATTTTTAAACTTCCCACCACTATTTTAAAATTGCCTGGTCTCTTCCAGCATCGAAAACTACACCAATGAAAGATGCTTGCTGCTGCTTTTAACAGTTCTTATATATTGACCACTTTTAATGAGCCTCATTGTAAAGCACCCTTGTGACTCTTAGCAAGGACACTGTATAAATGCATGGTTGTGATGATGTCAATCCAGCAAAAACGCTTTCAGCGCTTTTAAACCTTGTAGTTCTGGCATTCTCTAGAAAAACAGACAGGGGCTTATTTCAAACTCTCTCGTACAACGTGCTGTAGTAGTAGCAGTAGTAGCAACCTGTTTTATTTTTCTAATTAAAGCCACAAAATGCAAAAGGGTTTGGTGTGATTCAATTTTTTTCATATTGAAAATATGGGTTTTTTTGTGTGAGTCTATAATTTTTCCAGTAACGGACAATGTGCAATAATGGTTCTGGCATGGTTTCCGTGATCATGACAGAATTTACTTCACCTCTCAGCATGAAGGACCATATTCTAGTGAGTAAGGAGTGTTCATTATTTTAGGCTTGACTCGGTACAAATATATATTAAAAAAAGGAATATAACTAGCTGCGGCCCACATAAAGACATGAAGCCAGATGTCTTTTTTCTTTTTTTTTCCTCAAATTCAAGTAGATCCTTTATGTGGAAAAAAAGCAGAAAGGGAAGTTTTAATTATATGCTACAATCAAGAAGGCATTTTACATCCCAATTGGCAGAGCTCTTACTGTGTATTTTAAGCAAGATGAAGATGACAGAAGAAAGCAGAATAAAACCCCCAGCTTCTATACTAGTTCTCTGGTGTAAGGAACATCTTGATCTTATTTATTTTATAATTTTTGCAAGTTCTGATAGTTAGAGCCTGTCTTGTGGCATCCAGGAAGAAAAACTAAGAAGTCAGCCATATTAGAATGAATTATAAATTCATTTCCTGAAGTCATAGCCACAGAGGGATGTTAACATGTACGCCATTTCTTTTGGCACCTAATGAGGCTCTGTTAGATCTTTCATCATGAATCTTGACAAAAATGAATAAGGATTAGGGGGGAGGGGAAATTCTTTCAGCGTTCCCTTTATAACTTCATGCTATTTTACCAGAAGCAAGTAAAATATTATAGTTTTCTTTCTAAATTAATTTGCTTTAGCAACTGCCAGACTTATCTAACAGCCTTTTTAATATATCAAAACTGCAAAGTGGCAGGATCCAGGATTAATGCTCAACCCTCATAAAAATTGCATTTTATAGATACACGCCATTTGACTTCCCTCCCCTTCTAAACAGAAGACTGATCAGAATAATCAGTTCTTTATGCTTCAGTACATTTACTGTGCAAATTTAATGTCCTGCTCTTGATTAGAAAATAGGACTTGGTAACAAGCTTTTTAAATAGAGCCGCCTCTAGCTTTTGGCCAGTGGGTTTCATACAAAATCATTCTCCCCTCATTTCTGTGAGTTTTGCTGAATGTAGAACAAGCAATAAACATAATCATAACTATTAGCTTTATGTATAAACAGTTGGCAATATTGGGTACTAAAAAATACTGGAGCACTTGCTTGACATATCTAGTAATTGGTAATGTAACTACAAAACATTAAACCTGAAGTTTCCTGCTTTGGTAAGAGCCCGAAGTAATAAGAGCAATAGTGCTTTCTGGGGACACAAATATTCTCTGAAGAGTAGAGCAGTTAAGGTTTCCCAGCCTGTACTAGCAAATAGCACTACCTCTTTATTGAATGTGATTAATGAAGTGTAATGATTGCATAGTTACACACCGGAAGAGCAATTATTATTACTATTGTTAACTATAACAGAGTTTCACTCCTGTAGTATGGAGTACCAGGTATTTGTTAAGTTCTGGGCTGTTTTTTAATTGATTTGAAATATCTGAGACAAACAGAGCCATTTGAATTCAGGTTTCAAATTTTTAGTCAGCATTTTCAATTCTGCTTAAGTGCTGAATACCTAAGACTTTGCTTAAATTAATTTAATGACACAATCATTATTATTTATTTAAATGTAACTGTTACAATGCAAGGTGAGATCTTAACTTGTCCTTCTGTTGAGGTTAAGGCAGGTGGGCCATGAGAGGCACAGGGACTCATTCTTTCTTTGGCTTCCCTCTCACTGGCCTGGCCTCATCCCAGTGTTTGGGAATGCCAGACCTTGTACAGCTGCCTGAAGTCCCACTGCCAACACTGACTGCTAAATACTGCTGAAAGCTTATGTCCTCCTCAGAAATGTAGCATCATGGATACTGTCATCTACTACTTCACAGTTTAAGAAACACTTTGACAAGTAAGGAAAACAGAGGGTTGGGTTTTTTAAAAAAGAGGAGCATATAAACAAGGGATATTTCTGCTACACATAGAAATATGATTTAGAAAATTAGAAAGAAATAAAGAAATATGAATGGAAAAAATCCTTCCATTAATACTTGCCAAAATCCAAAATGCTCTCAGAATAATGCCCTCTAACTATACCTGTTGGAATCCACTGGTGGCCAGAGATGGCATCTTCTTTTCACATGAAGCAGTATACTTTCTATCACAAACCTGAATTACTTGCTATTAAAACAGGGCTTTGTCCCAGAGACTAACATTATTTTCTTGCTTTATATTTTTGAGAATGAATTACTTAATCTGAAGAACTCCACAATGTTTAACTGGCAAAAAAAATGAGGGCTAACCATATGTCTAAAGACCATTGCCCAAACAGTTGAAGGATCTCCCCTGTGCTGGAAAATATTTCCTCAATTCTCCATTAAAGAATATTTTTCATGCAGCTGTCATCTGCAGGTAGATTTTTTTACCTGTATACAAAAGAGCCAGCTTAATTTCACCTATCTGCAATACAGGTGTCCCCAGGTACGTGTTGCTTGTCTAAGTTCCAAATATACGCAATGATGTAGTTCTCATGGTCAGTGGTATCTGAATAACTGTTTGTCTTACCCAAAAGTCACTGACTCACTCTCTAAAACGTCACTGACACTAATGGGAGCTGAGACATCTGTATATGTCATAGCACATCTAGATACTGGTGGTATAAAATATTGTGAGAGACAGTGACAAACTTGAGACTCAAAGAGCAGACTTCAGCCCAAATATTCTTCAGCTTTGATGGTTTGCATCCCTCCCTCAATAAATATCAGCATGCAGTTCCCTTCAAAACAATAAGGCTTTGGAAGACTTACTAAGGAGCTGCAATATAGCTCTTCAAAGGCCAAATATCTAACTAGCTGTGAGTCACGTCCCATCTATTGATCCCATGCCATCTGGAAGCACAAGCTCAAATATTGAAAGTCACCCATTGTGTAACTTTCATAAGGTCAAACTGTTAAGATATTTCAAGTCCCTGAAAGTGTTACTGGGAAGAATACTAGCTGGCCACAGGACCATGCAATACAGAAAATGTAAGAATTTGTTATGCCAGTGGACAAAATAGGACCAGGGAAGAATAAACCCACTTAAGGTAATAGATGACAAAAGTAAAAGAAAAAGGGGTCAAGAACAGTCAATAGCTGGAACAGAGGATTAGGCATAGAGCCATTCTGGTGGATTTGGGCCAGATACAGCCTGAGGCTGTACTTAAGCCGTTCTGAATTGGAATGTTTAGATGTTACTTTGAATAGCTACAAAAGTTTAATTAATGTCTGAGGGGCTTTTGGGGATAGATGAACAGAGATTAAACATCCAACCTGCTTCCCATAATGAAACCCTATCAGCTTCTCCTAAAACTTACAAAAGCAAAGAGAAATATGTGAAAAGATTATTTTTTCTTTTGCTAGTATAGCACCTTTGAAGAATTCCTTCGCAAGGTTCAGAATTCTTACTATAGCTGTAGTAATTATTTCATAGCTGCATCTATTTCCTTTCCAAAGTAAGAGGTTTATTTATAAATAATTTCAACTTTGAAATATCGTGACCAGAAAGAAAAAGCAAATCTGTACATTTGTGGGTTTGTTGCACAGAAGAGTGAGGGTGCATTTCCCTGAAACTACACACCTCAGCATGCTAAACTTGACAGGAAAATAACTGAAGAATGTGAGGATGTGTTATGTAGCTGTACAAAACGTTATCAGTCTTACTGCTTTGGACATGTATCAATCACTCTCTGGGTCAGGTGGATTTTTCCCCTACAGTATATATTTAGTGTCGCATAGCTGACTGTGCATGGCACTTATACCTTCCTGCTCCAGCATTCAGCAATAATTAGTTCTAGATACATGATATTGTACCCGTAGGTCATTAGTAGGTTTTGGTAAGGTAAATATCTCATTTGCATTTTTGTGGGGTATTATGAATGCATTCAGTACATGATATAATACCTGAAAATATATGCGCACAAGCAAAAAGTACATTAAAAATGCAACCCATTACTTGTGTACATCCTCTTCTTATGTCTGGGAGCAGATCTCTACTAAACCTCTTTTGCTCTTCATGCTGGTTTACTTTCACAGTAACCTGCTAAGTTAGTCTGCACATCCCTCACCTTTGGTTAGATGCCATTAGCATGGGCAGCTAGGATCAGTTTTTCCCTCCAAAGCAAAAGGTTCTCTTTGCCACCCAAAATAACATTGGCCACTTAACAACATAACAAAATAGCACATAACAAAATAATCAGATCAGGCAATTTTCAATCTTGTATCAAAATAAGTTTCAGACTGGCTGAGCATTTTGCCCTTCATGTTGTCTAGAAGTGGGAGTGCTGTGCTACTAGAATGTGGAGATTTACTGTTTTCCAGAATATTCACAGGTACTTATTTTACTTCTTCATCTGTCCCCCAGGACTCCCTGTTAGTAGCTGGCTGGTTGGCTTAGTTCCTGCTAAAGTGAGTATTTAGTGTTGTAAGAATATATTTATTATGTGATTAATGACAGTAGAAACATAGAACCTTGGATGGATGTCTATTTTTTTTTCCTAAATCAGAGTAAATACGTGAAAATTAACCTATTTTTCTTCCTTATTATTTTCAATTGCTAATAGTGACTGGAACCCGGGGAATTTAACTGGACTTTCATGTTCGAAGTTATAGTTTTTCACCTGTGCTAAGTCTTTGTGTATTTTCTTTCTGGAGCAGAACCCCAGGCTCAGCTTAGGTAAGTTCAGATGGAAGCCATGTTTGAAAAAACAAGCGCATATTTCTTTCTCTGAAATACCTATAAAGAGACAAATTTCAATGACCAACAGTTTGGAATAAGCATGCTTAGATATTAGATATTTAGGTTGTTTTCCAAACATCTGAATGAAAGTGGCCTGGTTTTCATGAATGTTAGTCACTTACCATATGCAGTGAAATTCACTGGTATTGTGAATTTTTCTGCAGTTCAGAGAATTGTTCCTTTTCCACATAAGAAACAGTACTTGGGCTTAAAAATGTAGATTTCATTAGCAAGAATGTGGATATGCATGTCTAAGAGCATTTGTTTTGAGACTTCTAATGAAGGAAGAAAACACTGTTGTGGCAATGGGTGCATTGCAGTGGGATAGAACAACACCAGCTGTTGATACCTGCAAAAATAAGTTTACATACAAATACCTGTATGCCAGCACGTATGTAAAGTAACTTTGGTTTGCAGTTAATCTGGAAAACAAAGTTCATAAGAGTGACTTGCATGAATCCTTCCTCATCTGTAACATTCCTTGAGCTATGCAAAAAATTAGACAAAGTTTCTGTCATCTCCATATTAAGAATGAGAAGCTCCAGTCTTCTGAACTTCCCAAGATTTAAGCTTTCCAAACATAGCTCATTAGGAAGAGAATACACATTGAATACACATTGCTTGCAGACTGTTTATGAGAATCAAAATGGTAATTTTGATTTTTCCTATCCACTTGTATTGTAGTCTCTTCTGTTCCTAATTAGAAGCCTGGATGTGAATGGAGACATCTTCTACAGACTTATGAATGTGATTAGAAAGAACCTAGTCTATAAAATAAGAAAAATAAGGAATGAAAAATCGCAGTCTCAAAAGAATGAGCACTGCATTAGGGATGTTGAGCTCTCAAAAGGGAACACCACTTGTGGCAGAGTAGCATTGCAGAAACCCTTCTCCCACTGTGGAGCAGTGGAGTCTACAGGGCAAATGGGAACATTGAAATCACCTGCCTGGGGCCAGCCTCAGCCTGATGATCAGGTTACCTTTTGTAATTATGCTTTGTTAATACTGCTGCTACTTTTGATGACCTTTTCATCATTTACCTATCCCTTATCTATGCAGGAATCATTTTCAGGAAGATTAAATAGCCTGAAAGAATGTTTTAGGACCCTTCAGGTGATACCTCTGTGGGATGAACAACCAGGTGCCCCATTTGCAGGCTCTTTGCTTTAACTGGACTTGGAGGCATCACAGCTGTAAATCATTTGGTTCTTATCTCTGTCCAAGACACTGTTACATTGCTAATTACAAATTCTGTCTACATCATTAAAGAACTTACTGAGGAAACAACTCTTTGTACTTGCCTCTGAGGCAAGAAAAAGTAATATCTGCCCATTTCTGGTGTCTACTGAAATCCTTACAATGATCTCATTCATTATTAATTTATTATATTTATAGCCAATTCAATGGGAATCAATTCATTAGGCTGAGGAGTTTTGCTGCATGACCACCCCTAAAGCCTTATCCTACTCATTAATTAAAGTCAGGTTTTGTCTCTAATTACACTAGAATCATGCCCTAAAGAGAATTATGTATAAACCCCAGCTATTAGAGCCTACAGATTAAGCAGAAGAAGAATGGAAACTCTCTAGAATTAACAGAAGTTCTAGTTCAAGTCAAGTTTTGTCTGTAGCAGCTCAAGGGAACTTTTTGTCTGCTCCCTTTACATTAGTAGCTCCAGAAGTGGTAAAAATGCCTTTTAGTCTCAAGGACACCAAAATGCTTTATAATCAGAAATCACTTCAATGTGTCCTGAAGTGCAGCCTCCTTTGTCTGGAGAGGGAGCAGCTGCTCAGCTGTGCACATCAATAGCAGCAAAAAGCAATTTCAAAGCAAACAATATAAATCCTGACTGAAACCACAGGGACAAATTTTGGCCAAAACAATGTGGTTGCCCTAGTGCATTTGTGCCCAGAATGCGCTCCCATGCCAAACCCCCACAAAGACCTGCCAACAGATAATTAATTACTACCTTCCTTTTGTTTTTTTTTTCTTTTCCTGCTTTCTTCAGAAGTTGAAGGGGGCTACAGCCATAGATCATCCCACTGATTCATTTCTTGCTTAGAAAGGAGGTGTACAAAACCATCATCTATATCCCTGCTCATAAAAAAACATGTACATGTGCATTTCACATGTAGGGTGCAGGTGCACTAACAGGACCTCTGAATTGCCAGATAGGGTAGGTGCAGCATACCAGCCCTGAGGACTTCTGCAGAGAGGCCCCAAAGCAAATGGCACTACTCTAATCCCTCCCCAAACTACAGGTGAGTGGAATCATGTCTGGTCAACTGTGCCATCCTAGGCCTAACAGATTAATAAGACACCATAAGGCTTCAGAACAGCAGGCAACCCCGAATCCTGACAGAAACCTCCAGCCCTCCACACACAGTGCTGCAGGTGCCTCTGCAGTCACTTGTAGGGCTACCTTCATATCTGCCCAGCACTGGGAACCAGCGGGTTGTACCTTTGCACATGTAACATAGTGGTTCCACAAGTTCTAAAACATCAACAACAAAAAAACTCCTCAGGCTTCATGGAATTTTGTAAACCTTCAAATGCAAACATCTTTAGACATGAGAAAGAGCTGTTCAGTGCTATTTGCACTATCTGAAAGAAAGTGAAGCCTTTTCACACAAGTTCATTACAAACACTAAAGACTTTACGTGTGCAGGTGGCTACTATTGAAGGCTGTTAAAAGAGCTCTACAAAGAACCCAAATACGAGTAACCTATACATTTATTCCATGTCTGTATTTTTATGCTTTCTTACACTTGAGACACATTTTCTATTAAGTCAGTCTGTCCTCAAGTAGAGCAAGTTATAGCAGCTTGCAACTCATCTTTGTTCATTTTACAGAAAGATTGTAGATCACCATGATCCTCTGTTTCTCTTAGATCAAACTATCTTAAATATCCTCAAGGATGCAAAATATCTTTGTGATGCAAAAAATCATACATATTTAACTAAAACCAAGGAAGTATTTGTTGTAAAGATGCACTGAGCTGAAGTGATCATTTTCTGTGTACACTTTTTTAGACACAATCTACATTACTTTTAGCTCTCAGGTTCAACCATAACCTTTGCTCTTATGTCATTAATTCACTCTCTCAGTGATTTACTCTTTATGACCATTCCAGAGGCACTGAAAGCCTCTCAGGGGCATCTCCCTGTGCTCTGCAGTTGGCCATGTGATGCACTTTCAAGATTGAGGATTGAGCTGTCAGTATCAAAATACAGGGTTTGTGTATGGCTTTTGTAGGCCACATCAAGTTTACTTATGAAGTGTATATGTAACAGGTTGGCAGGCTTTTATGTAGCAGCATGAAATATTTAAAGTTCATTGAACCTGGAAGTTTTGAAGCTGTCTACACAGTAAAATAAACTCATTCCACTTCATTACATCTGGAAGAATAAATCTTAATCGTGTTGCTGACATGCAGTCACTCAGTAATGCTCTGTCAGCAAACATAGCTGAGAAAGACTTTCCAAGTTTTGAAAAAATATTTTTTCTTTTAGCTTGATCAGTGTTTTTTCTAATATCAGTATGAATACATTCCTTTATAGTAATGGCACAGTTACCTTATGTATCCTTTAAACTTTAAGGTTTTTATCTGTCTTCCTTATTACACTAGCATTCAACCCTCATGGAAATAAAAGAGGTTTATATCATTAAGATAACTTTTATTGCTGTACCACAGTCCCAGAATACTTTTGATTCAGCTGCCTTGATATGACAATGACACATACTTCTTAGTGATAAGTGTAGAATCATAGAAACATAGAGTGGTTTGGGTTGGAAGGGACCTTAAAGAACATCTAGTTCCAACCCCATTTCATGGGCAGGGGACACTTCTCACTAGACCAGGTTGCTCAAAGCACCATCCAGCCTGGCCTAGAAGACTTCCAGGGCATGCACAACTTCTCTGGGCAACTTGTTCCAGTGTCTCATCACCTTCATCATAAAACATACCTTCCTTATGTCCAATCTAAACCTACCCTTTTATTCGTTTAAATCCATTGTACCTTGTCCTGTCACTACAGGCCCCTGTAAAAAGTCTCTCTCAATCTTTCTTATAAGCCCCCTTTATATATTGAAGGCTGCAACAAAGTCTCCCTTCTCCATGTTGAACAGCCCCAACTCTCTCAGACTTTCTTTACAGTGAAAGTGTTCCAGCTGTCTGATAATTTTGGCCCAGAACGCAGTACTCCAGGTGCAGTCTCACAAAAGCAGAGTACAGTGGGAGAATTGCCTCCTTCCACCGGCTGGTCATGCTTCTTTTGAAGTCCAGGATCTGGCTGTCTTTCTGGGCTTCAAGTGTGCATTGCTGTGCCATGTCCAGCTTCTCATTCACCAGTATCACCAAGTCCTTCTCTGCAGCGCTGCTCTCAATCCATTCATTGCCTAGCCTAATACTGAGCATTGCCCTGACCCAGGTGTAGGACCCTTCACTTGGCCTTTTTGAACTTCACGAGGTTCATATGGGCCTACTCCTCAAGCCTTTCAAGGTACTACTAGATGGCATCCCTTTCCTCAAGCATATCGTTTGCACTCAGTGTAGGACAAAGTCGACGATTACTCTGCTGCAAAACAAATGAATACTAGGAACTGAAATGTTACAGACCAAAGAGATCTTCCAGATTCCATAAAACATTAAATGCTTTGTTAAAAATACAATACGACTGGTAGCAGAAACCAGAAATTAGAACTTTTCAGTGACTTATTTGGTGTCAAAAAGGGAAAAATAAATCCAGAATACTGCATAAATAGGTAGGGCTAATCACAATGGACCTGCAAACTGCAAATGGTAAGAGTTGCTAATTGATTATGGTTTTAATTGTCATACTCAGTATGTTCACTAACCTTCATTGGCCTTATGTTGCATCTTTTATTTCCATTAGTAACTGCTAATAGAACATAATATGATCATTTTATAATTCGTAATTTGATTATTGCCTATTTAATAACAGATTTGTCATGCATATTAGGAAGGTGATTATAAAATTTCCTGCAGGAGAGATAGGTCAAAAGGTCTAAAGAAGAGATAAAAAAAGAATAGTGCATTATATGCAAACAGTTGGATCAGACAGACTTGTTGTAACCATGTTTTAGAAATGCGAGAATTAAGAATTGCCATGAGATGGTCCCTTGCAGGGCATTCATTTTTGGTATAATTGGGAGGACAAAGTACCGGTAGATGGCACTCTCCAGTGAGTAGCATCAAGCATGGCTTTCAACGAACACCAGTGATGTTACCGGGCGTTACCAACAACTGCCAGAAGGAAGTCTTGATTGTTTTAGTTCGGAAAAGCACAGTAAAGAAATACTGGCTCTAACCAGGAAAAGAGAGTAAGGCCAGCTTCACAGGTTGGGTGAAGTTCAATCTTCGCGTTAAGATGGCAAGAAGAAGTGCCAGAAATTATCATGGCATCTTGAATTTTCACCTGCACTCTATAAATGCTGACTATAATTTTTACCCTTACTCAAGTATAGTGCTGTGTATGGAAGGACTTACTACAAGATAGCTTGTTACAACTGTCCTGTCTTAAATCTAAACTGATGTTGAATTTACAGCGTGTGCACCTTAGAGTCTGAAGTTCCCCTGCCATTCAATAACAGCTTGTCATGGGTGACAAGAGTCATCAGAGCTTCAGCTTTTGCAACAGTTTCCTCTACTGCAAATAATCACCTCTGGAACAACTACTGTAACAGGAGTGAGGAACTGAAGACCGCCTATGACTTACTGCCATTGGCAGCCACATCTTCTTTCTTTTTTGTGTTTTAACAGGACAACATAGAGATGCATGTGAAATGTTAATAGGACCTCTTTGGCATTCATAAAATGACAGATCAGCAATTCTCTTCAATGCAAAGAGGCCACATTGTACCCAACTAAAATCTTCAATTTCCACATTCCACCAGAAAAGGAACAAATTAAGCTAAATAGCAATGCTTTGTTTGGGATAATTTGGATTTGCTCTGGGTTTCTAGGGGAAAGAGAGGGTTATGCCTGCTTTCTTTGAATAATTTCCATTAACTCCTTCCATCGGCTCACTGAAACACAGCAGCAATATTAAAAAAAGAAGAAATAAAAAAAGGAAGGGTTGGCAGTGATAAGAGTAAAGAAAAGCTGTTTTCTTTGAAGTTGTTTCATGTACATATTTACTCGTGTGCTATGGTTTCCATTGTTGAGACCAGACAGATAATCCGGGGGAGTGATGCCTTCTCCTTATTAACATAATACACAAATATTTGCCTATTTAAATCTCAATGCATGCAAATGCCTAAATATTGCACGGGGTTGAGGTACATCTTTTTCTCAATCATAAACATACATTGTGCATATTTAATGTCTGTCTAAAAAGAGGAAACTTAATTTTCTTGAGGTTTCTCTTTTTTCCAGCATTATGTCCAGTCAAGGAAAGAAAGCTGTTACTAGAATTGGTGTCGTAAATGAATTCTCAAAACCTACCATGCTGTGCAAATTATGAGAAGAACAAGAAAAGCCAAGGATACAAATTAGTAGACAAGCAAAACCCTGCATTATTTTCAGTCAGAACTTCTGAAACATCACTGTTCTCTATAAGCCCTCTAAAGCAATAATGTCATAAATGAATATGTCATAAATAATGTCATAAATGAATATGTCATAATGTCATAAATAAATGTCACAAATAAAGCCCTCTGCAATAATGCCGGCCAATTGCAGCTCTTTGTAAAAGATTAAAAAAAAAAAAAAGATGCAGAAGCCTAAGCCAGCCTTTTCATTATTTCTGTTTTCCTCAAAATCCAGCAGATTTTAACAAGTGCAACATAGCACTTACCATCTTCACTTGAACTTTGCATCATTTTCTAATCTCTAAGAATAAACAGAAGGCCTAAAAGTGATCCAACAGTGGCGGGGAGAGGGAGGAACGAATAAATTTGCAAATCCTGAAATAGCTATTTTAGGGTGCCTTAAAAGATCAAGTGTTGAAACCTTTGCTCAATAAAGGCATTCCTGCTAAATGTTTGACTTTTAATGACCTGGAATTACAAAATGTGTTGACTGCATATTAAGTAGCAAAAAAAATGGCAAATTAATTGTTGCTACTTATGATAACTTGTCTGAACCATCTTAACTCCTACAATATGGCAACTGCACGTGAATTAACTAGTCAGTTATTAATTATTATTTATTAAGAGTAAGGGAATATGTCATGACATTTCCTTGTACTTAACCTACTGTGATGCTTACCTTCATTATAAAGAATTCCTCCAGATCCAATCAACACATGCAATTGCTTCCCCTCTCACTCACACCTAGCAACGTTTTGGGAAATAACAACTGCTCTGACAGTGGTGTCTTAGAGTTTATTCCTTGGCCATTTTGATTGCTTACGGAGTAATGTGATCCACTGATCTTTCTGCGCTGAAAATATTTCTACTAAAACACACACTAAGAAAATCCACAGCGCGCTTTTCCCGCCTCCCCTTTTCCTCAAACTTGAAAAAAAAAACCCACCATGACATTAAAAAAAAAAAAAAAAAAAAAAAAAAAGACAAATTTTTGTGTGAAATGATAAAAACCTAGGAAAAATCTATTTTCATGTTTACCCAGCTGCCATAGATTTCTTGAGCCTGGTGTAGTATAGATTCGCACAGAACAGAGAGGAGAGATGCTTCAGTGAATTATCAATGGTCTTCTGAGGACAGACATCCATTTTTCCTGACATTTACTACATCATTAACCATGACTGACAGGTTGTGGGAGATAACTAACTAAAGGAGTTAACAGGAATACAGGGAATGCACTGCAGTGATGTTAGACTTTCCAAGGGATACATTGCAAGTTCGTGACGGGAGATGGCAACAAGGTCCAGACCCCTTGCTTGTTAAGCAGGCATAAAGAGTTGGTCCTGGTGGTATTCCACATCTCAGTGAAGAAATGGCATGGATTTAAGAACATGGAGTGAACAGCACACAGCTTCCTATTTGGAAAGGGGGTCACAGCTTCATTGCCTTTATGGGCATTCTTATCTTGCTCTCATTCAGACAACAGGCAGTTTAAACAATATTTGAATAAATGTATTTATACTGGAAGGGCAGAAGAAAACAAAGACATTTTTCAGATGGATGTAATTCCTGTTTGTCATAAGATACATGTGTAATCCTCACTGTTCAGACCAGTATACAGTTGGTAAATGTTGTAAATGTTGATTTGCCAACAATACAGGCAGCCGGCATGCTCTATCCCCTAAAAGTAAAGGGCAACATTCATATTGGTGGCCATTTTGCCCTTGTCTCAGAAGTTCCCCTTGGTACATGTGCTTACCTGAACATGATATTCTGAGTCTGTAACAAATTCTGTGGAACATGGCATGTTGCATCAAGTGAATTCAAGAATTAACCTGGTCCCCGCAAGGACATCATACCTGTCCTCCAAGTTCTATGCTGACTTCCCCGGAAAAAAAGGCTTAGATACAAGATATCTGTCCTCACCTACAACGCTTGGATTTCAAGTATCTCTAACATTCCTAATGTTCTATGATAAGGAATATACCTGTATGTCTGCCACTCAAATGCAGTGAAAATGTCATTGCAAAGATAAAAATACAAGACTTTTCTTGGGAGACAACTAAAAGATGAATCCAGAATGTGAAGCATACTCCTGCAGATAACCACAAACTGCTTTTATTTCTAAATCATGCTTGCTTGACTTTGCTTTCATTGACAGATATATACCAAACACAGGGTTATATACTACATGTCCACAAAATATGTGGCTGGGAAGCAAGATAAGAGGCGGGGGGGGGGGGGGGGGAACACTCAAAATAGAAGTTATTCTAAAACATGTTGAATATAGAATTAGTAAATAACACCATTAAGGCCATTGTTTACAAGAGGAAGGTAATTACATAATACTTCTTTAGATATTATCTATAATTTTTATACACTAAATAAAGCCATACTGTTAACACACAAAAACAAAAAACAAACAAACAAAAAAACAACAACAACAAAAAAAAAAACCACACAACAAAAAAACCCGTGAAATTTCATATTATAATTGTCATTAAAACAAAATTCTGGTTTGCTTAAAGGCTGATCAAAGCTGCCCAATAAGGCTCATGTTTAAATATGAAGAGTTACAGTAACACTTAAATAGGTTGCTACTGACTTTTTAAGATCCATTTCATATAGGTCAGGTTGGATGTGGCTTTGAGCAACATGCTCTAGTGGAAGGTGTACCTATCTATGTCATGGGGTTGGAACTAGATGATCCTTAAGGTCCCTTCCAAACCCAAATTCTAGGATTCTACAATTCTATGGTTTTAATTCAGTTAACTCACATCACCTCCCTTCTGTTTTCTGCTTGGCATAAAAAAAAAAAATAAAGGAAAAAAATTGTTCTAATTAATGACTGCACAATGATGCAGCACTGTATGGTAAATATAGCTCCTTTTTCTCATGCCTTTTCAAGTTCTTCTTCTATGGTGGAAACCAAGAGAACTCAGTAATTCGTGTCTGATTTTACATCCCCACACAAAAATATTCACACATGAATTTCACTAAACCAGAACCTGAATTGCACAAAATCACTCCTACTGAAAGGACTGCTGGAAAGTCTTACAGCCAGGGCAGATTTGCTTGTCTAGTCACCAGAGCTGGCTCACAGATAGGCAGTTAATCTGGAGCATCTCTCTGATGGTAAGTAGTAGGAGACATTATAAGGAAGTGTAAAGCATCTACCATGAAAAGTTACATACCTGTCAGGCCACTTGTGCTCCCTGCTTTTGCCTTCATGTGCCTCTGTCTTCCTCAGCCACATCCCCCAAGGATCCTAAATAGCTTACAGTCCTCGGTACTTTCTGAATTTTGCTTCAAACCTCAAATCCCAGTCTTAGGTTTCCATTTTCATTGTTTCATAACTGCCTTCAAAGCCCTTGCAGGTTAAGTCCTTCCCCCCCAAGACAGCTCCCCACCTCCCCAAGACACTCCCCACCTCCCCAAAACACCTCCACCTAAAGGCTTTCTGAATCTGGGGATTCACACACCCATTCTGAAATGCTGAAGCACCCTTGCTTGGAATGCAATTATTCACAAGGAGGTTACTTGTATAATTCATAGGTACGCTGGCTACAACAAATAATCCTACATGAAGATCTAGGTGACGTGCTCTCCCTTTCTCCATTGCAGCTTAAAATAAAAATATAGCCACTGCCTGTTTGATGGAACTTTCTACCACAGTTTCTTTAATAAAGATCAGGATGTACCGAGAAGGTCAATGAAACTGAAGTTTTCCATTTGCTGAGGTTCAAGGGGCATGCCCTCAGGTATTACTGTCATATGGCTCTGATCCAGCTGTGCTAACGTGTTCAGAAGTGAATCATTTCCCTTGGAAAGTCAGTAGGATTCGGAGGCTGGCAGAGGGTCACAGGTGCAATGATTACATACCCATTTCTCTCCTTTGTATTCATGTCTTTGGATGCTCACCCCTAGCATGTGAGATGAAGGTTTATGGTGCTCTTCCTTTCCCTTGCTCCTGCCAGCAAAGTGTAGTCAAGTGAGTACTCATGAGCAACCGCGTTGGAAAAGCACCCAAATGGCACAATGAGAAGCTGTCCTTAAGATAACTCTCATATCTGCCTCCACTGTCAGTACACTGTGAACCAAGTTTGTAACATGCATGGGTTCATCATGCAAACTGATGCACAAACGCTTGACTGAAGGCTCAAAAGATAGAAACACCTGATTTCCAGCTTTCACAGCCTTATAGCAATTTCAGGTGAAGCAGAGCTAAATGCCCTTAAAGGAGATGCAAGAGCTTTACATGATTAGCATTGCTGAGTCCATGGTATTGACAAGTAAACAACGAAAAGGAAATTTCTAAAAATACCTTCTTACACCAACAGCTGGGGCTAAGATGTGCTTGACTTGTTTCAAAGGAATCAGTTTGTGTTTCCACCTAAAATACATAGGCAGTGTTTTTAAATGTTGCTCCTAAATAAATAAAAAATAAATCAGCAAATAGATAAATAAATGGAGATCAGGAGTGGGACGCTAAAGTGGGACGCCCCAAATTCCTGTCTCTTTCTGAAAGTCCTGTCATGTGAGTTTTAAGATATCATCCAGAAAATTAGTGGCTAAACTGTGACTAGACTCCCCATTCTTGCTTCATCCCTGGCGGCGTTCAAGGTGGGGTTGGACATAGCCTTGGATGGCATGGTTTAGTGGGAGGTGTCCCTGCCCATGGCAGGGGGGTTGGAACTCAATGATCTTGAGGTCCTTTCCAGCCCTTACTATTCTATGATTCTATGATTCTTGCTGTAACCCACCCACCTATTAAAACCAACTTTTTCAATAAATCCAAGAAATTATACATAAGCCACTTGCAATGACTTTAAAATCTCCATCCAAAGAAAAACATGCATGTCCTCTGTTTGCCCCAAGCAACGCTGGCTTACTGGTCTCCTTGTTGTTTTCTGTGCCAAGCCTCGGAGTGGAAGCTGCGATTCAAAGCAGGGCACATGTGAAAGAGTGAACACCTCTGCTGAGAGTTTCACAGAAAAGGGCAGCTTCTGGAAGTGAGAGTGTTCCATTTATTTCAAATCAGGTGAGAAAAAATAGTAAATAAATGTCTGTAGCAGAACATTAGCATGGAAGAAAGAAATCTAAGGATTTCAGATACACTCGAGTGACAGCTCATGCTCAGGTTCTTAGATGGCAGAATAGGACTTGCTAGCATTTCCAAGTATCAGTGATAGAGAGCCCACCTACTGGGGGTTTTTATCAAATTAATTTTTGTAGCAATTCAATGATGTCCTATTATTTTACATCCTTCACTAGTTGTTCTCAAATTTTTAAGAAAAAGATAAGGACTGATTGAGATGTGGGAGAATAACTGAGAAAGAACCAGGTCTTCAGCAAGATCTGTATCTGACACATCAGGGAGTAAAATTATCCTAATGTTGGTCTTACTCTCTCAACAGCTCTAATAGAATAACTTTGGCAACATAAATCAGCATTTAAATAGTTTAAACAGTGCAAACCTTAAGATGTACCATAACTAAAGAGACTATAGTGATTTATGTTAGGAAAGATTTATCTTCATTAAAATATAACAGTAAAAATGCATTTTAGAGTGGCTAATGAAAGAAGATAATACAGCTGAATTTTAGAGGATTAACTAAATATACCTGATTTGTCTTCGGAAACAAATGAAATCAAAGTACCCAAGAGGTACTTTGCAGCAAACCACTGCAACTGATTTAAAAGGCAATAATATTCATGTAAAATAATCTTAGCCTGTCTCTTGAGGATGGCTGAATCTGCAGAAGAGCATTTGCAGCTTCTATTTGCCTAACTTTGTTGCAATCTATAACAGCTTCTCTGTCTCCCTGAAATGAAAGTGTAGTTTCCATTGATTGAAAATTACATTGGGATAAGCACTGCCCTACATATCCTATCAGGCTGCATTCTGTTTGGTTTACAACAGCTTTCAGTCAGGTATGTTCAGAAAGGATTGTAGGTGTGTATTAAAAAAAAATCCTTGTCACTCTCAGGCTTGGTTGGACTCAATGATTTTGAAAGTCTTTCCCAACCTAAATGATCCTATGCTTCTAAGATTCTATGACTTAGGGGTCTCAAGAAAAACAGATTGAAGGTCATATGGAAAACATGCACCATTACCAAGATGCTGGGGAAATTAAAACTGCACACAAATAATGATACTGACTACCATTATCAAAAGAGTGTTGATTTCTAGTTGGGTTGGCAGCATCTTTCTCTAGCTCAGTTCCCTACCCAGCTCTTCTGCTGCGGGGTGGTGGGCTGTGTCCTGCTGGGTGACAGTGCCACTGGGCACCAGTAGTGTGGCACGGAGAAAAGGTCTGTTGCAAAGGTTATAAGGGAGGGCAAGATCCAAGATCAATTTCTGGGGCGGTGCAAACCACAGCATTTTTAAGGTAACACCTTATTTCTCTCATGCTGTGGATACTGCACTCTGAAGCCTAAAAGACAAAATGCTTTGGTACTAGGGAAGTAACAAAATAACCACCATTTGTTCCAGCTAGGGTTGAGCTGGGTTTTCACCAGTGACAGATCAGTGTACTCTGGATTCTTCTAATGAAGCCCATTATTTCTGTTACTTGAACTTTGCACAGTGCATCATTTGGTGTCACATTGCTGAAAGCTTCACAAGATAATATTTCCCTTGACTGCATGCTATGTGTCAGTCTTGTGCTTTTATATCTCTGGGAGATACTTCATTTGGTTAACGAAGCATGTCAACTACGGTTTTGAAAGATAAAATTGATGGACAAATTTGCTGGTATTAAGTAGCTAATGCTTACCATTTAGACCAGGAACAGTGAAGATTTTGTATCAGGAAATAGGAACTGTATTAGGAGAATGTCTCCGCTAAATGACCTTCAGGAAACAAACCTGTGGAAAGAAACCTCAGGCTGAAAAGCAGTGAACATTAACTACATCTTATTTCAGCATCTGGAATGTTGGCTTCAAGGGCACACACACCGCTACCCGTTTCCTCCTCTACACCACTCATGGTTGAAGATCTCATCCACCAAAAGCAATATCTGTATTTTAGACCACTGGATTAAGCAAAAACATTCCCATCCATCCTCAGTTTACTTTTACCTAGGTCACATTTCAGATCTAACTCCATGACATGGTGTCAGGTCAAAAAGATATGTGCAGTCATTCCTTTCACAATTAAGATTTGTCTGCTTTTTCATTAAGGAGTTCATCAGGAGAGACCTTTTTAGCTCCATAAACATCGAAATATTACAGCCAAATGCAATTTACTTACATGGAGGCTCTCAAGTGGCCCCATCTCCAGGAGTAAAAGGGTGCTAAATGTCAGTAAGAGCATGATCCATATCCCAGTACAAGCACACAAGCCTTTTGCGAATGTTTTCAGCTCTTACATAAGGTTAATGATTTCACGCTGCATGAAAGTGCCTCTGCTAGGGGTTTACATCATTCCCTAGATCGGATTATTTACTCAGAAATCATTCTGTTTCATCTTATCCTTTCACAAGCTGTTTGTGGTTGTTAGAAGGATCACTCTGAGTGCCTCTATACTCCTAAATAAAACAAGGCCAGAGAGCAAGTTTGATTAATGATTGCCCACACAACTTAACTATCTTCTGAGCTCCCTGCTCTGGTCTGGATTCCTCCAAAGAGCTCTCTGCAAGCCAGCCCTGATTTTCAAGAGGCTGCTGCTTCACAGCAGACATGTAAACAGTGTCCCTGTTGCTTGGACCGGGTTTGAAAACCAGATCTTTTTTTATTTGGCAGGGTAGACATAGCTCTGGAAATCAGTGCAAGGACTCTAAGTGCGGCTTGTGCAAGTGAAAATCAAACCCAAGGTGGATCATTCCTGAGGGCTGCTCTTTATGGATGCTGCTGCATCGTAGTGCCTTGGTCCATGCTACTATGCTCAGTTCACTTTTCTGTGGGCTTATCTTTCTTTTTTAAAAGTTGATCAACATATTCACCTTCTCCCTATAGCAGGTGGGAATTGCAGTCTGACATTTCCTTTTCTAATACAGTGAAGACAACATTCTGGGAAATGGCTATTGTATTATGTGACAGTCCAGCGTAGTTCCATGATGATTCCCTGGAGTGGAGGATGGCAAAAGTATCATCTATTTAGACAAACAAACCAACCAAAACAATCCTGGAGGAGGTCAAAGCACTCAGAGCAAAAAAACAAACTCTTTTTCTGGTGAAACTACTTACATACTATATATAATAAAGAACAGAAGATGTGTGCATAATTTTGGGGCATCAGCGAGGAGTCAGTATGGACTTTGTGAACAAGTCTTGTCTCACAAATAGCTGAAAGAGACAGAAAGCACCCCAGTAGAGGTCATTAGGCTTTCAACCAGCTCCTGGCAACCTCGGTCATTGACAGTTCTAAGGAAAACTAAGCAATCACGGGATAAAGGAGGTCTCCATGTGGATTAGAGAAAAAGGATAATAAAACAGGTCAAAAGTGTAGAGGTAAAAGGACATAAAAAGATAGTTTTCACAGTAAAATTTGGAGATCATTCTGACAAGGGGTGGCAAGTATTCCTGGTACCAGTGGGTAAGTAATGGAAAAGACCCAGTTTGTGTAACTGGATACAGGGCCACCACCTCTGAGCTCTGCCCCTGAGCTGTAAATAGTCAAAGGCTAAGAGGCTACCCTGGGGAAGTAGCACAATATGCTTGAAATACTCTTCTACATGTATTTTTCTGCTTCTGGTCATTACTGGAGAACATTTGGTAACAGCCAGTACTGCAGTTCTTGCAGTCTTACATTAAGCTGGCAAAGGTGAAAAGAAAATGTATGCAGGCAGTAATTCCACCAAAACTACAACAAAACAAGAGAGAATAATATGCCAATTTAAGTATAAGAGAATACTAGCATTGCTTAAGTTACCAAATTACATGCTTAAAATAGAGAATGAGAAAATGTTCCCACATGAGAATCCGCCGAAGTCATTTGTAACCACTCTACTGGACTTCAGTTGTTTTTGCATTGAAGAAAGTCCTCTGCACAGAAGCATCTTTTTTAATACATCACAATGTGGAAATCTGTCTCCATTATACGTACAGTCAGCAAAAGAACAATGCTCGTTTTCCAATTACAGACATGCCATTTAAGTAGAGCTTCCTTCCTAGGCTCCAGTTTTTTTAGATTTAAAGACTTCAAATGTGATACTGCTGCTTTGTAAGCTTACCTCGGTAGTTTACTGTCTAATTTAGTGAAACTTAGATGAAAAGTTCCATTTATGAATAATACTTTACATTTAAAGAAGGTTCCAGCAGAACAACCTGTGAGCTACCTCTCAACCATGACGGGTTTTTTTTACCTCACTGCATTATTCAGGATTGTCAGCTGTTTCAGAATTCATTGCTGTCAGTTATTGCGTGTGCTTTTTTGGATTATTCTGTACATCTGGGTGAATTGACAGGCAGGGGTACTTAGCATCTCTTCCTACACCGAATACCAATTAATGCCACCAATTATCTGATCAAACCTACTGGGAACCAAACCAACTGGATCCAATGCTGCTTTCTGAAATTATTTTTGCCTTATTTTCCATATCTTGATTAAAAAACTCTTACCTGCCAAATTTTTCTAGAAGAAAAATATTATTTTGCCCAGAAGAGACTGTACCTCAGTTTATGGCAACAATAAATATTACAATAATGTAATGTACAGGTTGCTATAAAAAAATGGGATTATATTAAAGAAGCAAACACAAGGAGTGGCCTTGCAAAGCACATGAGCAGCTTGCCATTCCCAAGGACCACAGCCTCCTCTGAAATGAAGCAAGGTGACATTTCTACTTGGTTCAGTTTGCCACTGGCACAGAGGGAACTCTCTTCTCACTAGTGTACTGATTTGTGCAGCTATTTCTCTCCATATCTTCTCAATGGTATCCCTGACAGGAAAGAAACTACCCATGGGCATGGGCATTTGAATCAGATTTATATTGGTACAATTTCCCTTATTAGAAATAAGTTATTTACTTATTTTCATTTAGGCTGGTCTCCTTCTGCCAAGGAATAAACCCAGATCCAAACAGGAGAGTAAGCCTCGGTGATACTTTTGTACCATTTAGAAATCTTTACGATGTTCACACAAGGTTAATTTATATGTATTAATGAGCATTCAAATTTGTTCCCATAATTTGTCAGAGGGAAGCAGCCACGACCATTAGACATGCTCATCAGTGCATAACAACCACTTAATGTAACACAAAATACTCCCAGGAAACTTAGGTGACTATAAAAATATCATTGACTTCAGTCCCAGAAAATTTCAGGATCACTGCCTTGCTGTTCCCAACCATCTATGAATTGCAAATCACCCTGAGAGAGGAAGAAGAGTAAATAATACATACTGCAGCATACATCAGTAATAAACACACACATTAAGAAAGATTGGGCAAAGTTGAAAGAAGGGAACAAATTGGATCATTCATACACCCAAATGAACCAAAATCAGTCTCTTCACCTTTTGGCATGCAGCACTATAACCCTTGCTTCCGGTACTAACAAGAGCATGGTAACAACCCCAGATATCAGCCCCAGCAGAGCTGAAGAAGAAATCAATGTCACTAGATCCGCAAGTATTACAGGTGGCCCTTGATTTATTTGCCCATAAGCATACTTTTGAAAGAAAGGAGGTCAAATGCTCTAGAGAGCTGTCCAGGGACACACATATCGGGCTTCCAGAGAGCCATGTTCCTTTAGGAATGGATTCTGATCCAAGAGGAGAGCGACCTCGCGCTTGCTCGACTCAGAAGCTGCTAAAGCTTCTCTGAGACAGGCACCAGAAATTAACAACTCAGAGCATTTTCCTGAACCTGAGTATTTACTTATACAAGAGGGGAAAACCTGAACACCTACATGAAATAAAACAACCTGCTCACCTTCCAAATAATATTTTAAGTGATAGCTTGTGATGAATAACCCCAGTGTAAGCAGTGTGTTATTCTGATGGTGAACAACAAGGGCCATTTTCATGACCTTACTGCTTCTGTGAGAAAAGAAAAAAGTAAAAAAAAACACAGTAAAAAAGAGTTATAATTCCCTTCAACTTAAAATATATATGTAAATATATATGTAAATATAGACATCTATTGCTGATTCTTGATAATAATAAGTCACCAAAAAGGCAAATAGCATATCAATTAGCACACTTTCAGAATTAGGAACAAAATTCTAAGGCAATATTAAGATGTGCATTCAAATGCAGAGAGCTGTAATAACACAACATTAAGGATCCCCTAGTGAACATAAAGCAGTCCTCACACAAATAGAGAGCAAATTAACATGGTTCCCACTTCAGTGCCATAATGTACTCTATAGAGCAGCCATTGAGTGGCTGATTTAATTTATCTGACAACAGGTTTTACGGACATGTTTTTGAAGATCTTGGATCATTACTGTTATGGCCCAGAAAAAGTAAGGCAAAAAGAACAAGCAGAAATCAATGCGCTGTTTTCTATCTACCACACTGGCTGAGCTTATCTGGCTCCTCCTCTGGGGCAGTCTTCAGTGGTTGCAGCAAAGCTGCTCTAGAACATGTTGGGAATGACAGTCCAGGAATTACATGAATGTTTTTCAAGGAAACCCTGCATTATGCAAAAGCAGCTTTGTTTCAGTTAAGAAAGAAACCCAAACATTGTGCGAAGGAACCTCATGGTTGTTATTAGGATCTCATCTATTCCTGTTCTTAAAATCAGGAGCTGTTCACAGGAACAGCTCTGCTGCTTGTGCCCAGGAGGACACAGGTGGGAGGTGAGGATCTCCAGAATACAGCCTTGCATATGTCAGCAATTGCGGTTGCAAGAACTTGGCCTCAAAGCTACCAAATCATTTGATCACTGCGGGATTTACTCAGTTACGCTTATGGGGTCAGGATGCAAAGGTATTAGTGCTACCTTTGTAAAGGGAACTTGAGCAGAGATGTAGGGAGGAGGTAGGTGAACATGCTACCGAATGGGAACAAATGTGCCCAAGACATTTCAGAGCTCCTCCTCTGGCTCTTGGCAGCAGCCTGAGAAGGCAGCAGCATCTTGTAGGGGTAGGGTCATAGCGACAGAAGGAGGAAGGCAAGGATGTTGGTAGAGAGGATGCCCCTGACAGCAAATATTTCACTTCACTTATAAAAAAAGAAAAATAAAGCAGACAGACCCATGATCAGTGAACAAATGCAGCCTAGTTTCTTGTGGATCCATGATGTGTAGCTGAATGATTTTGGTGTCTAAACTTAAGATCCAGTTTTAGTTTTCCCTGAGCAGATTGCCTATTTCCTACCAAAACGGAAAACAAAACCAAAGTCAGAAACACTGCAGGTTTCTTGCTTTTTCTTTTTTCTTTTTTTTTTTGTTAGATGAGGATACTTGCAAGCTCTTTCTCTTCTAATAGGTTACTGATTTTCATCAACTGTGCAGCTCATCCCTTTAAGCAGCTACAGAAAAAATTGCCCAGCAAGTTCAACAGCAGAAGGGGAAAGAAAAGCCTATATCCCCAGCACACGAACATAGGCCATGGAATTGCCACAGCCACCAGTCCTCTTCCAAGCACTTTACTCACTAGCCCAGGGTACCAGAATGAAAGCTATCACTGGCAGGCGTAAGTGATCCTAAGTGTCACAAGGTTTCAGCTTTATTATCTGGAAAACAGCAGTTTCCAATGTTTTTGTATTAAAAATTCACACAAGAATATAATTCCATTTAAAGACTTCACCTACATCCTTTACATCTTTAAAGGCACATGAGTGAGAGAGGCAGCATGAGAAAGTATGATTCTAACCAAATACTCACAGGCATGATCCTAGGGACTGTCTGCATAGGAGAAAGCAGGTACTGTCCGTCTCCATCCTGACAAGTCAAAGGAGCATCTATTCACTTACTAAGAGAGGAAGGGAGCAATCCCTAAGTCAGCCAGCTAGGCTTGCAGTTTAAACATGCAAAATCGGATGAGAAAAATAATTGCTTACACAGGCCTGTCCTGCCAGAATAGACCTTTCCTGGTTTTGCAGCAGCAGTTCCTGAGCATGTTAAGACACCAAGAGATTTGATTTATTTTCATACTCAAGTGAAGATCATCTGCTTGTGAATGCCCACTTCGAACATTTTCAAACATATAATTGTGTTGAAAACCATTTTGACAAAAGAATATGTGTCACAATAGAGAAATTATTTTTCTATTTATTTATGGGGAAAAATCTATGCCTGGTATAGCATCAGCAGCAAATATGATACTTAAATGACCTTCGTAGGTTTGTGTCTAATCTAGCATTCTACGCTTAATATTACACTTAGAATCATAGAACAGTTAGGGTTGGAAACAACCTTCAGATCATCAAGTCCCAACCCCTCTGCCATGGGCAGGGACACCTCACACTAAACCATGTCACCCAAGTCTCTGTCCAACCTGGCCTTGAACACCTCCAGCGGTGTGCCATTCCATCACGGGTCCTGAAGGAGCTGGCAAATAAAGTTGCTAAGCCACTGTCCATCATAGTTGAAAAATCATGACAGTTGGGTGAAGTTCCCGACGACTGGAAAAAGGGAAATATAACCCCCATTTTCAAGATAGGGAAAACGGACGACCCGGGGAATTACAGGTCAGTCAGTCTCACCTCTGTGCCGGGCAAAATCTTGGAGCAGATTCTCCTGGAAAGGAAGCTGAGGCACTTGAAAAAAAACGAGGTGGTTGGTGACAGCCAGCATGACTTCACTAAGGGGAAATCCTGCCTGACCAATCTGGTGGCCTCCTATGATGGGGTTACGGAACTGATGGACAGGGACAGAGCTGTTGATGTTATCTACCTGGACTTGTGCAAAGTGTTTGACACTGTCCCACATGACATCCTTGTCTCTAAGTTGGAGAGATATTAATTTGATAGGCAGACCACTCAGTGGATAAAGAACTGGCTGGATGGCCGCATGCAAAGAGCTGTCATCAATGGCTCAATGTCCAGCTGGAGACCAGTAATGAGTGGTGTCCCTCAGGGATCGGTGCTGGGACCGGTCTTGTTCAACATCTTTGTCAGTGACATGGACAGTGGGATTGAGTGCGCCCTCAGCAAGTTTTCTGATGCCACCAAGCTGTGTGGTTCAGTTTATACACTGGAGGGAAGGAATGCCATCCCGAGGGACCTTGACACTCTTGTGAGGTGGGCTGATGCCAACCTCATGAAGTTTAACCATGCCAAGTGCAAGGTCCTACACCTGGGTCAGAGCAATCCCAGGCACAGCTACAGGTTGGGCAGAGAAGAGATTCAGAGCAGCCCTGTGGAGAAGGACTTGGGGGTGTGGGTTGATGAAAAAATGAACATGAGCCGGCAGTGTGCGCTTGCAGCCCAGAAAGCCAACCGTATCCTGGGCTGCATCAAAAGGAGCGTGACCAGCAGGTCGAGGGAGGTGATCCTGCCTCTCTCTGGACAGAGTCTCCTGACTCTGCTCTCGTGGGACCTCACTTGGAGTATTGTGTGCAGTTCTGGTGTCCTCAACATAAAAAGGACATGGAACTGTTAGAACAAGTGCAGAGGAGGGCCACGAGGATGATCAGGGGACTGGAGCACCTCCTGTATGAAGATAGGCTGGGAATGTTGGGGCTGTTCAGCCTGGAGAAGAGAAGGCTGCATGGAGACCTCATAGCAGCCTTCCAGTATCTGAAGGGGGCCTATAGGGATGCTGGGGAGGGACTCTTCATTAGGGACTGTAGTGATAGGACAAGGGGTAACGGGTTCAAACTTAAACAGGGGAAGTTTAGATTGGATATGAGGAAGAAATTCTTTACTGTGAGGGTGGTGAGGCACTGGAATGGGATGCCCAAGGACGTTGTGAATGCTCCATCACTGGCAGTGTTCAAGGTGGGGTTGGACATAGCCTTGGATGGCATGGTTTATTGTGAGGTGTCCCTGCCCATGGCAGGGGGCTTGTAACTAGATGATCTTAAGGTCCTTTCCAACCCTAACTATTCAATGATTCTATGATTCACAACTTCCTTGGACAACCCATTCCAGTGCCTCACCACTTCTGTGCTTCAGAATGTATGATTTTAGTTTTTATATTTGTCATGGGCTCAGCAGTAGCAGTCATTTTTCTCCTTCTTGGTGGCTGGTGCAGCACTGTGTTTTGACTTTCAGGCTGGGAACAGCGCCAATAACACCGATGTGTTCAGTTAACTGTTCAGTAATATTTACTCTGACCAAGGACTTTCTGAGCCTCATGCTCTGCCAGGGAGGAGGGGAAGCCAGCAGGAAGCAGAAACAGGACACCTGACCCAAACTGACCAAAGAGGTATTCCATACCACAGCATGTCATGCCCAGGATGTAAAAAAGGAGGGCAGAGACCCAGGAGGGTGGGGAGTGCGCTGCTGGTATCAGGTGGTGAGCAGTTGTATTCTCTTTCATTGTATTTCTCTTGTGTTATTATTGGTGGTAGCAGTAGTGGTTTTGTGTTATACTTTAGTTACTAAACTGTTCTTATCTCATCCTGTGGGAGTTGCATTCTTTTGATTCTCCTCTCCATCCCCCTGGGAGCTGGGGGGAAGAAAGAGGGGGGAGCGAGTGAGCGTACTGGGTGAATTATAGTGGCTTAAACCACGACACTATTGTTAAAATTGAGCCTAAACAACAGATATGCTAAATAAAAGATTGTATTGAAAGAAATTATATAACTCAACACCTATATCAGGAATACAGAATGCAACTTATCTTTCATCAAATTGAATTATTTTCACTTTTAAGGCAATGGAAAGAGCACTTGAGATTCCTACCTGCCCTGAATTTAGTCTATCATTTCCAACTGATACCTGTCATGTAAGATACTATGCTGTACAGAGCTCGGCTATCGCAGAACACTGAAAAACTTTGATTCTTATTGGATCGATAGGTTTTGAGGTTTACTGGAGTCTTAAAGGATCACTCTTTGGAGCATAACATATCCTGCTGCTCTCAAAGAACAGTGAAAATGCAGTCATCAAAGTTACTGAGCTCACCCTTAGCTATAGGAGCATAAGAAACTGGGATCTGTGGCACTGCCTTGACATTATTATCTATCAAGCCCATGCTTGCCAGATTTTCAGGTGCCACAAAACGCTCAAGAAACACTGTAGAAAGCCCTGCTGCTACAGGGAATGTAGTTTTAAGCCTCATTTTCCCTGTCTGCTCACTAAACTCTTTTTTACTTGATGTATAGTTCAATGCCTTTGTTATTGACATAACTGTCTAACTGCTTGGAGTTTCTTGCTAAACTCCTAGGCTCACTGGTTATCCTATGGCAGTACATTCTACGGGCCGTAATTCAGTGCTAAATGGAAGAGTACCTCTGTATGTTTCAGGTTTTTTTGTATTTCAGCTGCATCAAATATCTCCTTAATACGCCATCTGACTGCACATCATGATTAACACACCATTCCTCTGTACCATGATTTCACATATCTTTCATACCCTTCTTCACCTCCTCTCTGAAACAATGTGTCCTTGTCTGTTCAGTTTATATTCCTATGGAAATCTTTCCTTGCTACAAATAATTTTTGTAAGGAGTCCACAAACAGGTAAAATGTTATAAAAGGCAGTGAAATAGGGGAAAATATTTTTATAAGTATAGCAGAAATATGCATGCATTTCTGTGTGAACATGCAGAATATCTGAAGTATCGGCATTTCAGAGGTACTATGTCACAACACTGCACAGAACATCAGAATCATAGGACTATCTGATTAAATATTAGTGCTTGTACAAATTCATCTCTGTAGATAGGTGAATATTTTATGTCAGTACATATATGTGCACAGATAGACTTACACACTCTCACCCATGCACCCACGTTGTGTCTGAAGATACCTTACACATGTCTAATAAAACATGTTACATATACAATGTGATATTATTTTTGTTACTAATCTTCTCATTTAGACACCTGGTCACACTTGGACCATCACTGCAGATACAGAGTACTGATGATTTTATTTTTTCAAGGTCCTTCCCACCCACAAGTGGTTTCTTTCTTTTTATTTTAAAGCTAGCAGTATTGTCCATGATACTGTTTTGTTGACGTATTCCATCTGTCATTTTACTGGCAGTTTACCTAGATTTGTTAGGTCCCTTTGTTAGATTTTTCACACTCTGTTGCACTTCAGGTGAGCTTTTCTGTTATCTGAAATATATTTGACAGCATTCATAGCTCAGCTTTGCAATCATTGGTTGGCTGGCCTCTTGCCAGCTTGGCATCCAGCTATTTACTTCTGTTCCTTGCTTTTTTATAGCTTGCAACTCTATAATCATACTTCCTCATAATTAATGAATTTCCTTAACAGCCTTCACTTCAGGAATTTTGGCAAAAATAGGGGGTTTTATGTCCAAATAAATTATTTCCAATTATTTTACTTTCAACCTTACTGTGTTAGCATGCACAATAAACTGTTAGTAGACTGAAAAGACCACTTTATTTTGCAGCATCCATGTTGATTTGTATTATGTGTCTCCATTTTCCTATTAGTTTCTAATGACTTTCTTTAATTATTGTTTCTTCCTCTTACTCAATACTGATGCTAGATAAACTTACTTATAATCTCCAAAGTTACCACAGAGCCTTTGTTAGAGATAGGACTGACATTTGCTACCCTAAGGTCTGCTGTTAAAATACACTGTGTTAACCACATAACCATCTTCTTCTTGTGCTTCCACAGGATATTTGGTGGAGCAGCAGCCAAGTTTTCTTTTAAATACGCTACTGTCTAATGTAGCAGCTTGTTCTAACATCTCTTCTTTTGACACCTCAGTCTCACAAGGTTTCAGCTTTATTATCTGGAAAACAGAGGTTTCCAATGCTTTTTGTAGTAAAAATGCACACAAGAAAATATTTTCATTTAGAGACTTCACTTACATCCTTTACATCTTTAAAGGCACATGAATGAGAGAGGCAGCAGAGAAAGTATGATCCTAACCCAATACTCACAGGCATGTCTAGAAGAGAGGAAAGGGAGAAGTGTAGGTTCAAATCCCTGATTTGTGCCCCTGATCCAAGGACCAGATGGTCACAAGGCATAGAAATCAAGCGGTGTCTTTGGATTTTGATAACACCACATAATAAAATTAACATGTTAATTATCCTCATTGTAGAACATTGTATGTAGACAAGCTCTTATTAATTTTCTCTATTTCTATATACTTAAATGCTAATTACTTTTTCTTGACAACTAAAAATACTCCTATTTTAGAGTAACCTTCAGGCTCTCATCAAGATGCTTTCCTGAGAGATGTAGGCTTGAGGGTCCTCAGACTTAAAAAAGAAACTTGGGGACTGGAGCAGATGGAGACGCAAAAGAGGGACTGAACACAATTTTCCCACTCTGGATAAGAACTCCTGTTCCTTCAGGCACATTTTTGTGTAACCAAACATATTGGACAAGCACTGAACATTGCTTCTGAGTCTGCCAACAGAATTAGGGGTTCAGGATAGTTCTGTTAAGACTGAGGCAGTCTTAGACATTTAAATAGGCAAAATTGTAACAGTCCTTGACCCAATACATAGACTCTGACAAAGTTTTCTACTTACTATGTAGCAGATAAACCAGAGGTTTTCAGAACCACAGCTGTGAATTTAGGTAACTAAATTTCATCAAAATCCCCACTTAAACTGAAATCTCTCTATCTGCAATTATCCTGCATCTCACTGGAAACTGGCGTACCTGAAAAGCAAACAAAGCCAAGGAATGGCTGGTGCCACCAGTACTTCTAAGGGACCAACTTTTGTTCTTTGTCATCTCCACAAAAGAACATCTGCTCGTTCTTTTGAGAAAGAGTTGTCCTGATTTCTCTCAAAGCTTGCCTCAGGAGGGGACTCACAGGTGTGAAGGCATCTCTATTTAGCTCAAAATAACACCTACTGGAGAGGAGCTGACATAAAGCTCTGTGTCTGTGTTGCTAGTTACTACCTAAACAGCTTTTGTTTTGGCCTTTACAGGTTCTCTTCTTTGGTGTTAAGTCTCCTCACACATTGCAGGAAGAGCAGACATACCTTCTAAAAGAAACTCCTATGGGGAGGGAGAACACCTTGTAAATACTCCCTGTGAGTACAAACTGAACTATTTATTACTATTATAGAATCAACTAGGTTGGAAAAGACTTTCAAGCATATCAGCTGTATCCATCTATGTACCTTTAGCTCTCTCCTCTCAGTTCTGCGAAGTCCTGGCAAGGCCCCACACTAAACCTGCCTATTATTTTCTTAAGGCAATAACACCTTTGCTAACCTGGCAATTGATTTTCTGGGCTTCTTTCCTCTTCCTTCACCTTGCACCATTGTATCTGTTGCTAACTTGGAAGGGTGCATGCCTAATAAAGCAAATTTCTAAACTTCCAGTGCAGCTGCTAACTAGAGAGCTGCTTCATGCCCACAGGTGAGCACCCCAGTGAGTGGCTGCAACTGGTGAAGTATATAAGCATGAGAAGGAAGAGTTGGCCTAAAGTATTGTGGAAGATTTCCCAGTCGTAGGAAGAGAAACAGGAGTTTCTCTAGGAGCTGTGAAGCAAAGAAGGAAACCCTTTGGCTGAGGGCAAGCCTAGAAGTACGTGAAAGTTCATTCTGGCTGTACTGTACCACTTCTTAAAAGATTTGAAGTAGCAAGGATCCTTTAAAATGTGCAAACTTTTACTTAGCCCTTCTTCTGTGGTCTTGAAGAGAGCAAGACTCAAAAAGACTAGCAAATATAAGGCTCAGTCCTGCCTTTCTGTTTTGCTCTAAGCTCCTGCTGACAGTTATTTTGGTCTGTAGGAAATGAGGATTTGGTCAGTTCTTCCATGTCCTCTTACTTGGAAACTTTAAACAAAAAGGAGCAAAAACTCATTAAGAAAGTCGATTAAAGCAAGGCAGAGAAAAAGCTTCATCAAATTGTGCTAGACTTAGGACAGGCATGTTTGCATGAATATTCATAGCAAACTCTTCTGTTACCTCAGCCTGACAACCTGCTTATTCAAAAGTGAGGTTACAAGCCACTAGGTAAGCTAATCAAAGGACTTGCTCTACAGTTTTTGTCATATATTGTTCATGAAATTGGAAGTTTACTCTGTTCCCTAGAGTAATTTCATGCTGAAATGGAGTTGTAGCTTAGCATTTCATTAGATTCATAAGCAATATAAGCTGAAAAAATGAATAAAGGCAGAAAGGTGTTGAATTTTTTGTGGGCAACTTTCAGATTGGAATGTTTTTTATTTCTGTTAAGAACTCAAACGTTGCTTGTGTTTTACCAATCCAAAATATGAACCTACACGTTTTTATCCATTTCATGGAGCAGTGACTCTAGAAAGTTACCTATATACATAAGAAGGCATAAGTTAATAAAAGCATCATAGTCACTCTCAATTTCACAGAGCAGCTACAGCAGCAGGAAATGCAGTTACTAGCAAATAACATAGTGGCCCGAAGGTGAACATATGGTATTTGTCATACTGCTCAGCTGTGAAACTTGCCAATATGGCCATAGGAGTTTTAAAAAAAAAAAAAAAAAAAAAGAAACGAAAGGAACCATTTCAGCAGAGTGCATTACTGGTTTGATGTAAGTCCTGTTATCAAAGCCTGGAAGTTAAATTAAAAGACAAGTGTAGAAAATTCTGAAACATTTGAAATTAAAACATTTTCTCCCTGAACTGCAGGATACCATGTGATCTCTCACTGTAATCAATTGAAATAATTGAAATTCAGAATGTGTAATTATAGCCCAGTTCTGCAAATAATAATCTTTACCTCATTGTACTTATATGAAAGATGGTGTGGGCGAGCATATGGATCTTAGAGATGATTAAATTAGTGACTAATTTACTGCAAAAAGAGAAGAAAACAGACATATAAATAAGAATTGGAAAAGAAAAACTTCTTTTACAGATAGCATATGACTAAAAATAGAGCATACACAAAATTTAATATTTTAGATAAACATAGTAAGGCTCATATTTAAGATGTAATATTCCCTTATGTCTTAACAAAACTGACACCTGATTAGATAAGGATGGCAGACCTTGGCTCTTCTGCTAATGAGGTCTACGGCTGGCAGACTAGTGGTTGTGCCCACAAGTAATAATTTCCACTTACTGTCAGACTTCTGATAGGCCAGCTACTCTCTTTTATCTTGGGGGGACAACACTATAAATATAATAATGCATCTTTCTTGTAATGAAGGAATTTGGCTTTTCAGAGCACTAGAAGCTGCTGTGGCCAAGACACTGAAGAGGTGCCAAAAATTAAGGTCCAAAAGCCTTATTTAGGTGGGTAAACACAGGATCGAGTTTTCCAAGGTGCTCAGCTGGCAATAATTTCCCTTCAAGAGACAGCTGATGAGACTCAGCACTTTTAGAAAGAGGTTACTTAAATCGTGCTTGTTGGAGAGTTTGCCTCAAGTGCATGGATTGCAAAGATGAAACTGTCTTGTTTCCTTAAATTAAAGTCAGTGAGAATAAAGCTGGCTGAAATGATGGTAAACTGATTAATCTATGTAATTTGCTGCCACAAAACCCAAGGATCAAGTAGAGCATGCTGTATGTGCAAAGTTGTCTTGGTTTGAAAACACTTGGTGATTACCACAGGAAGATGGGATCATTCAGGCTTGGAGGGATCTCAGGAGACCTCCAGTCTACCTCCTTGCCCAAAACAGGACCAGCTCTGGGGACTGACCAGGCTGCTCAGTGGCCACCTGAAACCCTCCAAGGATGGAGATAGCACAGCCTCTGGGGGTGACCTGCTCCACTACCTCCCTCATGGAAAGTTGGGAACTGAGAGAGTTTCAGCCCAGGTATAAGGCAGGAACTATATTCAGCTCAATCCAGCTTGTACCCACTGCCTCTTGGCCTGCAATGCTGTGAGAGGCCTGACACCATCTCTTCAATTACTTCCTTGTAGCTACTGGGAGGTAGTGCTCAGGTGTTCCCAAAGCTACTGTTTTTTTTCAAAGTAGGTTCTGTGGTTGTGGAAGCCTTGCAGGCCTGTGGATGGAAGGACATTGCCCTGCCGTTGCCAGCAGTCAGAAGCCTCCTGCCACCTCTGCAAAGGGAACCACTGCAAGCCCCACAGCCTCTGCGTCAGCCATCCTCTGGGGCTCAGCTCAGGTCCCCTCCAACCTCTCCTTCACCATCCCCTGGGATTAGGCCACTTGCTTTTCTTCTCCTGCATCCCCTACCCAGCAGCAAGCACAGCCATCACCCACACTATTTCTGCCCCTAGGGACATGTTGGAGGCAATGGGCAGCTGGGTAGAGGTGGGGTGGTCATCACCAGGGGTGTCCCCTTGCCCCAGGCATGGCCTCTCAGCATGGCTCGCTCAGTTGGTGCTACCCTCACGGCAAAGTTTTCAACTGGTTTGGCTAAACGCCATGAATTTCAGGTATGAACTCTAGTAAACTGGTTTAAATTCAGGTTGCAGTGACTCAGCTGGCATTCATAAACACTAGGGTAACAAAAAACTAATTTTAAATCTGTCGCCTTCTGTATGGTTACATCAGCTTAACCAGAGTGGCTTGCAGGCAGATTTAAGCTAAGCTGGCTCTGCTTGGTTGCAGAAGAGCCTAGGACTGGAAAAGCTGATGTGCTGATATGAGTAAGACATTCAGCTGTAATTATAAAATACTTCAGCTCAGGTATCTTCCTGCTGCAGGGTATAAACCAACCACCTGCTGCTGTACCAAAGAAGCCTTTTCTTCCTTCAGGTGCTCTCAACGCAGCACACAAACACCTTCCTCCAAAACACCTGCTGTTGTCTGGGGCCCCAGGAAGCCTTGTGAGCTGGGCAGACCGCTTCCCACTTCCATAAAATAATTAAAATTCTCAAGAAAAAATAGTGATGTTGTCATTAAATTTGGACCTAATCCAAGGCAATAGAGCTCACGGAACAAGCGTCCCTTTCTGCCGGATCTGATGCCTTTCTTGGCATTAATTGGGAGTGCGTCAGCAGGGGAGGTAACTGCTAGCTAAATGGATAATGTTACTGAAGTTTCTCAGGTTGCCTGTGCCAAATCTGTGTTTAATTAGCCTGACTTGGAAATCTATAAAGGATCATTTTATTAATCTCTAAGGTCAGGATTTTAGCAGGGATTTTGAATTATTAAAGAAACTGGATGACAATTTGGGGCAGGAGGTAGAGTCACATTCAGCTGCTAAATCACAGCATCAGCAAAACTTTCTTGAGACCTATTACTGGATTTGAAGGGGCTGAGACATGCATTTAGTCATGAGAACTGCATTTTCTGCTGAATGATTTAAAATATACCAGAAAGATCCATTTGGATCCAGCACGTTTTAGAGTTTGCTGAACTAAATTGTCCATGCTACTTCCAGCTCTTCGTGGTACACCGCTGTAACCAGAGATTAAATCTTTCCTGACTTCTGTTAAATGAAAATCATCAAACATGAAACTGTACCAACTTGAACAGTTGTACAGAGGTATAAAACATGACTTCGAGAGTTTGGCCTCAGAACACCTCAGGGATGCAGGCAGAGAAGTGAGAGTTGATGAGGTTTCCTGTTGAGACTGCCTCTCAGTGGCATGAGCAACATCCTTTCTGCATTATCATGAGCTTCCTTCTCCCCATGAGGACGAGCCATCTATCCCATACTTCACTCTTCCGGGCATGAGGCAAGCCACAAAACTTCTTGGCCTTTTTTCACTAGCTGCTAGTGGATAAGGACCTGCTGAGCAAAATTTGAAGGAAACAAGAGGCTTATAAAAGGTGGAAACAAGGTCAGGCGGCCTGGGAAGAATACAGGGATGTTGTCCGGGAAGCTAGGGACCAGGTTAGGAAAGCTAAGGCCCACTTAGAATTAAAATTGGCTAGGGATGTTAAGGATAACAGGAAGGGATTTTATAGGTACATTGCCAATAAAAGACAGGTTAGGGACAGTGTGGGCCCTCTCCAGAAGCTATCGGGAGAACTGGCTACCCTGGATTTGGAGAAGGCTGAGGTTCTTAATGACTTCTTTGCCTCAGTCTTTACCGGCAAATGCTCTGACCACACCACCCAAGTCTTGGAAGGCAGACGCGGGGACGGTGAGGGTGAGGACCCTGGGCCCACTGTGGGGGAGGATCTTGTTCGACACCATCTTAGGAACCTGAATGTATACAAGTCCATGGGACCTCATGAAATCCATCTGTGGGTCTTGAAGGAGCTGGCAAATGAAGTTGCTAAGCCACTGTCCATCATATTTGAAAAATCATGGCAGTCAGGTGAAGTTCCCGATGACTGGAAAAAGGGAAATATAACCCCCATTTTTAAGAAGGGGAAAATGGATGAGCCAGGGAACTACAGACCAGTCAGTCTCACCTCTGTGCCTGGCAAAATCTTGGAGCGGATTCTCCTGGAAGGCATGCTGAGGCACATGAAAACCAACAAGGTGCTTGGTGACAGCCAGCATGGCTTCACTAAGGGGAAATCCTGCCTGACCAATCTGGGGGCCTTCTATGAAGGGGCTACGGAACTGATGGACAGGGGCAGAGCAGTTGATGTCATCTACCTGGACTTGTGTAAAGCCTTTGACACTGTCTCACATGACATCCTTCTCTCTAAGTTGGAGAGACATCAATTTGATAGGTGGACCACTCGGTGGATAAAGAACTGGCTGGATGGCTGCACGCAAAGAGTAGTGCTCAGTGGCTCAATGTCCAGCTGGAGACCAGTAATGAGTGGTGTCCCTCAGGGGTCGGTGTTGGGGCCGGTCTTGTTCAACACCTTTGTTGGTGAAAGGGACAGTGGGATTGAGTGTGCCCTCAGCAAGTTTGCTGATGACACCAAGCTGTGTGGTTCGGTTGATACACTGGAGGGAAGGAATGCCATCCCGAGGGACCTTGACACTCTTGTGAGGTGGGCTGATGCCAACCTCATGAAGTTTAACCATGACAAGTGCAAGGTCCTACACCTGGGTCGGAGCAATGCCAGGCACAGCTACAGGTTGGATGGGGAGGAGATTGAGAGCAGCCCTGAGGAGAAGGACTTGGGGGTGTGGGTTGATGAGAAAATGAACATGAGCCAGCAGTGTGCGCTTGCAGCCCAGAAAGCCAACCGTATCCTGGGCTGCATCAAAAGGAGTGTGACCAGCAGGTCGAGGGAGGTGCTCCTGCCCCTTTACTCTGCTCTCGTGAGACCTCACTTGGAGTATTGTGTGCAGTTCTGGTGTCCTCAACATAAAAAGGACATGGAACTGTTAGAACAAGTGCAGAGGAGGGCCACGAGGATGATCAGGGGACTGGAGCACCTCCTGTATGAAGATAGGCTGAGAAAATTGGGGCTGTTCAGCCTGGAGAAGAGAAGGCTGCGGGGAGACCTCATAGCAGCCTTCCAATACCTGAAGGGGGCCTATAGGGATGCTGGGGAGGGAACTCTTCATTAGGGACTGTAGTGATAGGACAAGGGGTAATGGGTTTAAACTTAAACAGGGGAAGTTTAGATTGGATATGAGGAAGAAATTCTTTACTGTAAGGGTGGTGAGGCCCTGGAATGGGTTGCCCAAGGAAGTTGTGGATGCTTCATCCCTGGCGGCGTTCAAGGTGGGGTTGGACATAGCCTTGGATGGCATGGTTTAGTGGGAGGTGTCCCTGCCCATGGCAGGGGGGTTGGAACGTGATGATCTTGAGATCCTTTCCAACCCTAACTATTCTATGATTCTATGATCTCTCAGCATCTCTTTCATAGGCTGCATGATTAACAAGGAAGTTACTCTAGGCAGTCTTCATCCTTCACAATGTAAGCACTACTAGTTCTAATTTCCTTTCTGCTTCTTTAAGGAGCAGAAGTTCACTACTCCATCCAGCTCTGAACCGATAAAAACAAGTGGATCATATACCACCGATGCAACAGAGCAATGAAAAGAAGCTACATCCCCTTAAAGTCTGATCTAGCACTCAGACTGGTCAGGGTAAAATTTCTATGGTTTAAGGCAGATTTTAGTGCCATGTTATTGTTGTGAGCTCACTTCTACTGCATGGAGAATAGATAGGTTGATCTAGCTTAGTTTGTTAATGTGGAAAGAGATTGATTGAGGCCCTGCTTACTGCAGCAATGCAGCTATGGCTGATTGGTCTTCTCTCAGCATAATAACCCAGGCATTTAACTAAAACATTGCAACATCAACCACCAGTTGTCACTAAAATCCAGGATCATTTGAGGAGATGAAAATTGCAATGTCTGAAGTGTCTTAAGATTTCTTTCCTTCTCCTGCTTCCACACACCCCATGGCTAAAATTGCATCCAATTGTATGGAAGGGAAAAAAATTATATTTCTATAGTGCTCGCTGGCCTAAGGTCAGTATTTATCTTATTGGAAGTAAAAGCATGCATCCATACTTCATTTTCTTCTAATAAGAGTGAAACATTTGCCATGTACTTTCTTCTACTCAAGAATTATGTTGCACAGAAGGGAAATATATCCCCTTAATAAACTCTTTCCATTTTTCCATTGCCTTTACTTTCTCAGTACCAGCCTTTGAAAACCAATTCAATAGTTCTTTGAATGAGAATGGCCTTTTTTTTCCCATCACTTCGAGCTTTTTCCTGTATAAAAACTGAGATGTTTGGAAAGGCCAAACATCTCAGTGCTTTCAGATTATTAGAAAATAGTTATGTTACTGTTTTTGCAAAGACCAACAGCCATAAGATGTTATTAAATGTATTTCTGAATACATTTAGTATTCAATTACAAGGCAAAAGAGATGGTTTTAAATCTCAGGATGGGCAGACTCCTTTGGGAAATGCCATCTCCAAACTGAAGACTTTTAGCTGTGAGGGCAATAAGCCATCGGGTTATGCTCCTAAAGGACATGAGCTGTGTTCTGTTGTCTGGAGACTCTAAATCTAAATGGGAAACAAAACCCTAGGATAATATTTCACTCTGAATATTTTCTGAAAGCAGTATCTGACTAAGACACTTGAACTCCTGGTTTTCACGAAAAGACAGAGTAGTGGTTAAGGGACTGTTTTGTGCAGGTTGGAGTAGATGTTACGAATGGATGGAGTAGAGGATTTAAAACCTCTGAAGGATTCTATGAGTATTTCAATTTAATCTTCTAAAGCATCTGTGTTTTCTATCTGGGGAGCTCAGTGTTCTTTACAGCTATTGATGGACTAAGTTTCAGCAGTCCTGTGAGATCAGGAGCCATGTGCTTGGTACAGATGCAGAAACTAAGGCATACAATGCTGAAGTAACTTTCCAAGAGCCACAGAAAGGATACCTGACTCTCAGAAGCAATACCTACATTTAGGCCACTGGTGAGATACACCCCTGTGAGCTATACACACGAAGAAGATCAAGCTATGGCAGAATGCAGGGAAGGTGATACCATGCTCCAGGTGACAGCCTTCTGCTCACTGTTCTCCAGTTTACCAAGCCATTATCGGACCAGATGATGGTAAAAAATAAAGAAATCACATTAGAAGAAACATTTGCTTTGAAAGGTAGAAGCTAAGTAAGAATAAGCTGGTAAGGACAATATTTGACAATAGTCTATGAACAAGATTTATCACTTCTGGAAAGACAATAATACAGCAATGTAATTATGTGAAAGACTGACATGGTGTCATTTTCCATCCAGCAGAGTTGAGAGCAAAAGAGAGATAGCAGGAGCTTTGACAAGAAACCTGTGGAAATTATTTTGTTGACTTGTTCCTAATGATTTCTAGTCAAAAACAAAAAAACATGTTTAGCTTTATATAGGTATAATTGGTCATAAATGCTGTTTATTTTTCTTCACAGTACTTACATTTCCAGTGAAAATTAATTTCTTAGCAATACACTTGACCTAGAGTTCAATGGTCATAAACAGGGTTTACTCAGTAGCTGACCTGTATAATCTCCTTGCTATGGAATTACTGGTTGGACTGATATCCCAAGATGTTGGATTTTATGATGTCCTTGACCATGGCCCTGAAAGGTTTTTAAAATTAATTTACAATTCAGGAATGAGTCACTGCAGTATTTCATTATATATGGAGAAAAAACTCCTAATGACTTCCACTGGGATGATACTGTGTTCCAGTAGATGGGTTGTAAAATCTATTTCTGCTTATGGCATTTCAGTTTTTTAACTCCTTCCTCTGATTTTCTTACCTTGAAGAACACAAAAACTTCTGGAGAGGCACTTTAGCATTTCTTATATCCACAGCAGACAAAGGAAACCCATTTTCCCAAAATGCTTTCTGGGAAAAGAAATTTTCATGCAGTAGGGGAAATGAACCAAAAAAAAAAAAGCCAGTTTACCTATGAAAACAAAAGAGCATCAAACGAATATTTCTGCTAAATTCATCTAATAAACACCCACAAATCTTAAGCTAATTGTATGCAGGTGTACATGGATGTGATAATATTAAACTGATCACTGCATATGTTTAAACATTCAGCATTACTGTAAAATACTCACTGATGTTAAATGACTTCTAGTTAAAAGACTCAGTGGTGGTTTATGACTTCAAACTGGAAGAGGGTACATTTAGATTAGACATTAAGAAGAAGTTTTAAGTAGGCCAGATTTACTGGGCGCTGGTGGAACTGGTCTAACAAAGAAAGGGAAGAGTGGATTTGGTAGGAGGCTTGCCAGACTGGTCAAGGATGCTTTAAACCAGATGTGTTGGGGGGGGGGGGGCATCATTCCATCCCAACACACCCAGTCACTTGCCAGCACCTATAGTGAGCATTCAGAGCAATGTAGAGATATTCCAGCTGCTCCAGCCAATGAGCCAACTTCAATTGGAGCTTGGCTCAGATGCCTCTGTACAAACGCCCGTAGCATGGGGAACAAACAAGAGCAATTACAGATGTGTGCACGTCTCTGGGAGTATGATATAATGAGCATCACAGAAACATGGTGGGATGGCTCCTATGACTGGTGTGTTGGAATGGAAGGTTACCGGCTCTTTAGGAAAGACAGGCCCAGTAGGCGGGAAGAGGGAGTTGCTATTTATGTTAGGGATAGGCTGGAGAGTATGGAACTCTGTCTGGGGACAGGTGAGCAGTCGACAGAGAGTTTATGGGTCAGCGTTAAAGGTAGAACAGCAATGGGAGACATTTTGTGAGGATCTGTTACAGACCGCCTGATCAAGAGGACTCTGTGGATGAAGCACTCTACAGACAGATAGGAACAGCCTCACGCTCACAGGCCCTCGTCCTCATGGGGGACTTCAACCACCCTGATATCTGTTGGAGGGATGGTACAGCCTGGCACAAGCAATCCAGAAGGTTCCTTGATTGTGTGGAAGACAACTTCCTTCTGCAAGTAATAGAGGAGCCTACAAGGAGAGGTGCCATGCTTGACCTTGTCCTCACCAACAGGGAATGGCTGGTTGGGAATGTGACGCTCCAGGGCAGCCTTGATTGCAGTGATCATGAGATGGTTGAATTCGAGATCCTCAGGACAGTGAGAAGAGCGTGCAGCAAGGTCACTGCCCTGGACTTTAAGAGAGCAGACTCTGGCCTCTTCAGGAACCTGCTCAGTAAGGTTCCATGGGACACAGCCCTAGAGGGCAGGGGGGCCCAAGACTGTTGGTTGATATTCAAGGGTCACCAGCTGCAAGCTCAGGAGCGATGTATCCCAACTAGAAGGAAGTTCAGCAGGAGGGCCAGGAGACCTCCTTGAATGGATAAAGAGCTGCTGAGCAAAATTTGAAGGAAAAAAGAGTCTTATAAAAGGTGGAAACAAGGACAGACAGCTGGGAAGAATGCAGGGATGTTGTCCGGGAAGCTAGGGACCAGGTTAGGAAAGCTAAGGCCCACTTAGAATTAAAATTGGCTAGGGATGTTAAGGATAACAGGAAGAGATTCTATAGGTACATTGCAAATAAAAGACAGGTTAGGGACACCATGGGCCCTCTCCAGAATCTATCAGGAGAACTGGCTACCCTGGATTTGGAGAAGGCTGAGGTTCTTAATGACTTCTTTGCCTCAGTCTTTACCGGCAAATGCTCTGACCACACCACCCAAGTCTTGAAAGGCAGACGCAGGGACAGTGAGAATGAAGACCCTGGGCATGGTCACTGTACGAGAGGATGTGGTTCGACACCATCTTAGGAACCTGAATGTATACAAGTCCATGGGACCGGATGAAATCCATCCACGGGTCCTGAAGTAGCTGGCAAATGAAGTTGCTAAGCCACTGTCCATAATATTTGAAAAATCATGGCAGTCAGGTGAAGTTCCCGATGACTGGAAAAAGGGAAATATAACCCCCAATTTCAAGAAGGGGAAAATGGATGAGCCAGGGAACTACAGACCAGTCAGTCTCACCTCTGTGCCTGGCAAAATCTTGGAGCGGATTCTCCTGGAAAGGAAGCTGAGGCACATGAAAACCAACAAGGTGCTTGGGGACAGCCAGCATGGCTTCACTAAGGGGAAATCCTGCCTGACCAATCTGGTGACCTTCTATGAAGGGGCTACGGAACCGATGGATAGGGGCAGAGCAGTTGTTGTCATCTACATGGACTTGTGCAAAGTGTTTGACACTGTCCCACATGACATCCTTGTCTCTAAGTTGGAGAGACATCAATTTGATAGGTGGACCACTCGGTGGATAAAGAACTGGCTGGATGGCCTCACGCAAAGAGTAGTGCTCAGTGGCTCAATGTCCAGCTGGAGACCAGTAATGAGTGGTGTCCCTCAGGGGTCGGTGTGGGGACCGGTCTTGTTCAACACCTTTGTTGGTGAAAGGGACAGTGGGATTGAGTGTGCCCTCCACAAGTTTGCCGATGCCACCAAGCTGTGTGGTTCAGTTGATACACTGGAGGGAAGGAATGCCATCCCGAGGGACCTTGACACGCTTGTGAGGTGGGCTGATGCCAACCTCATGAAGTTTAACCATGACAAGTGCAAGGTCCTACACCTGGATCAGGGCAATCCCAGGCACAGCTACAGGTTGGGCAGAGAAGAGATTCAGAGCAGCCCTGCGGAGAAGGACTTGGGGGTGTGGGTTGATGAGAAAATGAACATGAGCCGGCAGTGTGCGCTTGCAGCCCAGAAAGCCAACCGTATCCTGGGCTGCATCAAAAGGAGCATGACCAGCAGGTCAAAGGAGTGATCCTGCCCCTCTACTCTGCTCTCGTGAGACCTCACTTGGAGTATTGTGTGCAGTTCTGGTGTCCTCAACATAAAAAGGACATGGAACTGTTAGAACAAGTGCAGAGGAGGGCCACGAGGATGATCAGGGGACTGGAGCACCTCCCATATGAAGACAGGTTGAGAAAGTTGGGGCTGTTCAGCCTGGAGAAGAGAAGGCTGCGTGGAGACCTCATAGCAGCCTTCCAGTATCTGAAGGGGGGCTATAGGAATGCTGGGGAGGGACTCTTCATTAGGGACTGTGGTGAGAGGACAAGGGGTAACAGGTTCAAACTTAAACAGGGGCAGTTTAGATTGGATATGAGGAAGAAATTCTTTACTGTGAGGATGGTGAGGCCCTGGAATGGGTTGCCCAGGAAAGTTGCGAATGCTTCATCGCTGGCGGTGTTCAAGGCCGGGTTGGACAGGGCCTTGGGTGACATGGTTTAGTGGGAGGTATCCCTGCCCATGGCAGGGGGGTTGGAACTAGATGATCTTAAGGTCCTTTCCAACCCTAACTATTCTACGATTCTATGATTCTAAGCTCTTTACTGTGAAGGTGGTGAGAAGCTGGCTCAGGTTGCCCAGAGAAGTGGCTGCCCCATCTCTGGAAGTGTTCAAGGCCAGGTTGGAAGGGGCTTTGAACAACCCGGTCTAGTGGAAGGTGTTCCCGCCCATGGCAGGGGGATTGGAACTGGATGATGTTTAAGGTCCTTTCCAACTCAAACCATTCTATGATTCTGTGATTCTATGTTGCGTACTGTTTATAGAGCAATAGTTACTTTAGCCTGTTTTTTTATATGCAATTTTACTTATTTTTAGATATACACTAGTTAAATAAATATATATCAAAAGCTACCCATGGTAACTGTCGGTAACTATTAACTCTGTTATCAGTATTTGTTTCAGCATCCTGATATTTTTCACTACATGGTTTCATAAATGCTACCATGTATTTTCAACAGTTCCATCATTTTCTAACCTACATACTCATGTCCTTCTAACACAAATAATAGCTGCTCTGAAAAAAGGAGACAAAAAAGAAAGAAAAAAAGTATGGCAGATATTTATTGTGCAGGTTAGCTGCTTTCATTTCAGCATGTATTCAGTTATTATTTCATATGTATTTAGTTGTGCAACAGATCTGGCTTCACCTCTCTTACTTCATTACTGTTTTTGTGCCCCAGTTCTTTGTCCTAGTCTTGGGTATGCAAATGGTAAGCACTCATGGAGGGAAGTCTTTTATGACTAACAAAGTGATTGCTGGTGTTTCAATGATGTGTAAGGTATAAGGGCTCATTTGGTAAAGAAACTGTAAATCTGTCCTAACACATTCATAAATCTGCCAATCCCTGCAGTAGAGAAGGTTGGTCACTCACAACAACTTCAACATTAGAAGGCCTATTAAAGCTTGCCCATGTACATATTACAGTGCTAAATCTTACGTTTGTATTTCCAGTTACTGTCCATGTGACAGAGATAAAGGAAATTCCAATTAATTTTTGGTGAGGAGGAACAATGCATTATCTGGAAAGAGGGGTTTATTAATGAAATAATTGTATAGGTGGCTGCATGCACAAAAGAGAAAAGAGGCAGAGGAGACAATTCTATTATTTCAGATTTTGGCATTGGAAGAAAAGTATTGTATTTGAAAGAATGGATGAACAGATTGCTCACAAATTGAGAGTATGCTTCCAGGGACTGGATTCACACATGTGCTTAAAACAGCAGGAAATATGGCCATTATCTCCACATGTAGCTGTTTGTCCTGCATGTAGGGCAGAGCAATGAATGCTCAGGCCAAACGCATGTAACCTACTACTAATTCCCAAAGAAATAAGTCTGATATTCAAGCAATCACAATCAGAGGGAACAGCTTGAAGCTACTTAACAATAGTGGTTGTAGAATACACGTATGTTTTCTACATTTACAAAGGGGAGGAATAAATTAAATCAATTCAAGAAGGAATTAGACAGCATTTTGCATGAATAATTCAAGCAAATTCTGCCTAAGCCTTATTAGGTACTAATGTAGCTCTAAATTTCTGGATATCTAAAACTAGGCGGGCAAAGCAGAAAACAAGCCAGAGAGATGACACCTTGTTTGAGCTATATACTTCTATAGGCAACACAACTGTTCCAGAAACAAGGGAGGAGGACGAAATATGAGGGTGCTGGTGCAGGTGGAAATGGAATAATAAATGTGCCTGCCTGTTCCCCTCGAGAGCAGAGGTGGGAGAATGGGACTATCGCTACCAACTGTGTGTCCTCAATGCCAGTATCGTACTTTCTAAAGCGAGGGGAAAGCTATGGAACAATCTATGCTCATTTCACTGAAAGGATAGGTCTAATTCTGGACCTTTGACAGCTATCTCAGAAGGCCCTTTGATTTATTCTGGGACAAACTAAGGAACTGTACTTGGCAAATTCTCTGGTTTCTATCCAACATTGCTTCTCCTTATCCTTCAGTATTTGTGACTAGTAAGTGGATCAAGCTCCAGCTGTGTCAAATAAAAAACTTCATTTACCCATTATCACAACAGCTACATTTACCTTGTACAGTGGAACAGACTGAGTTGGGGACAGAGCAATTTCAGCTGAAGGATTTGGTTATTTAACAACCTGATGTAACAGGTATATCACTGAAATGCTATAACAGCTTGCCCTTTCAGGAAGACTTTCCGTAACCAGCAGCTCTCGCAACTGCATATTTCTTTCACTTCCAAATGATCTTACTAACATTTGGTTCCTTTCCTTCTCTCCCCTCTTTCCAAAAAACAAAGCAGAACAAACTAACTAGAAAAAAAAATTAAAAGCCTTGAAAAGGATGTGAAACTAAGATTGCTTGAAGGTTGCTACATATATTGCTACTAATGGCATATGGAAGGTTCAAAGATGCTACAGAAGGAAATGCTGGCCCTAAAATACACTATTTTGAAATATCTCCTGCCTTGATTGTTACCTGTAGTGCAGCAAAAAGCTGCAATCTGTATAGTTCAGGTAGGTCTCTTCATTTCCTGTATATCAGTCCAGCAAGTTAAGCATCTTCTCTCTTGCTTCCTAGTGCAGGAGTCTAACCTCAGTACCCTGAGCTAGCAGTCTGGTGATAGCCAAAGCCACTCTAACACGTGGTGAGGTGTTTATGTTGAATAATATGGGCTGATCCACTAGGGCTTCAAATGCTCTCTCTGGGGCTTCTCTCCTACCATGGCTTTCTGCACGTTCTCACTGTAGCTAATATTTATTCCTTCTTTAAAAAGACAATCAAAGTCCTGCTCTCCTTCCCCTATGCTATCTCAGGTGTTCCTCACGTGGCAAAATTGAAAAGCTGAAGGACTGAGTGGTCCTTGCTGTACAGAGAGGGACTTTTTGTGAAGACAGGCAGCTCACCACCAGTGAGAGACAACTGAGTAAGGTGAAGAAGGGAGGGGGAAGGATGTGCTAGGGTGATTTGGTGGGGGAAAAAACAAGTGAGCTATGTATCCCCCTGAAAGCTCCCAGCTGCCATCCCCCAGCTCTGGCCAGTAAGCCCTCCTGCACAAAGTACAACCCTGTCCTCATGTTACTCCTCTCTCCAGCTCCTCTCCCAGCTGGAATGTTTTTGACACTGTGCAAAACTGCCTTCCCACACCACGGACAAAGAGAAGGGATTTTGCTTCTGTTCTTTGGGTGTGGAAATTCATTTCGGCTCTGCTGTGGCTGTGCATTGAGCTGGCTCAGAGTTAAGTCATGACTTGATAGAGTGCTTCGCATTAATGATGGGGGTGGAGGAGCAATCAACACAGAAAGAAAAGACTCACCACTCATTCTTAAAGACATTTTACACAATCAGACAAGATTATGTCAGCCTAGTGATCAGAGCAAGGAAAATTATTGCTGGGGCTCCTTAGTTCTGTGCCTTGCTTTTTTGCTTGTTTGTTGCTTTTGCTTCCTTGTTACATGCAGGTCTGATAATAATCCTCCAAATAGCATTCTTACATCATCTGTCACAGGAATGTGCTTTCTCTTGGTAGAGCCTAGTTTCTATTTGCGCTGTCTCACTGCTGTCTTTCTAGGCACCTAAACCCCAGCACAAGTGTGAAGGATGCCTTCTGGGGGCTCTGTGGCACAGTTGCCTTGTGCTACGGATCCAGAATGATACATGCATGGGAAGCACAGAGCTTTGCCCACATTGCCATATTTTGGCAACTATCAGCTTGTCTCAGGGCACCATGTGCAAAGGAAGTAAAACACATTTGGACTTGGAGGTCAGGGACAGTTGCAAATGTAATAGTGAAAAGTGTGAGGAGCCTGGGATAAAAAGGGGTAGATGTACCAAGATGGGATGAGGGGAGGTTTGTACTATGTCAGGAGCTGGGACAGCAGAATGGGAGAAGGTAAGGGACAAGGATGGCACCATAGTGGTGGGAGGACATCAGTGTGACAGCCAACTGGAAGCAAAGGTGTGCACTAGGATCAGGGCATGGGGGATGGAGTGGGATGCCTCCTACCTGGGCAAGGAAACTGAGACCAGGGCAAAGAGCCAGGAGCTAGCTGTCGTTGTTGGGGATGAAGAAAGAAACAGGACTGACACAAAGGCAGAGGGGGGATTTTGTTCCACGCTGTAAACATTTCCAAACTATATATACACAAACAAAAAACAACAACAACAACAAAACAACAAAAACCCACCAAAAAGAAAAACACCATTAAAAAAAGAAATCAGCATCCTATGAAGTTTTCTGTTCTGACCAGATTCCCAGATCCTGCTTATCTGGAGTCCGAGGCCTGAACATACGGTTTCTATTGCCTATTGCTGTTTTCCATTGTTCCAGACCAAGCAAGGAGGTAGCATGTCTGTTTGTGAGGTAGAGTCAGGGGCCACAAAATCTCACCTCTCACTATCTGCCTGCCACACATCTGTTCTGGAAGAAGCAGGTATCTCCTTTAATTCATCCCCTGACTACCCATGGGCTTATGCTGTATTGTATGAAGGAGATGCCATGAGAGCTAACAAACACAGAACTTTGAGACTCACAGGTAGACAGTGCTCAAATATTTGATATTAAGGTGTGTGCAAGTATTAGATACAGTTTTCTTCAGTGAAAGAGCACCTTCTCAATGTAAGATAAATACTGGGATGGGAAAAAGAAATATCAAATAGAACAGAGGATGTCTAAAAGGCTGTAATAGGCAGGAGATGGAACAGTAGAAGAACATGTGTGTTTTTTTGACCAGTGCTCTTTTTTGTGATAGGGATCAAAGCCAGATTCCCTTTCAATGCCAAATACATCTATTGAAGTCCAAGCAACATACTTAATTGCAGCAGGAAATCGCTGTTCTAAAAAGCATATCAGTAAAGAATGAGAGAATGCACATGGCACATATGTGCCTCGACAGTTTTGCTAAATAAACCATGAATTTTGACAAGTGTGTATGTGTAAGTTTGCCATGGAAATAGGATTGTATAACATCACAGCTGAAACAAAAGTTCAGCCTCTGAAAACTGTGGGGGTGTGCTGCTGAAATGTTTGCTTCGAATGTTAGCTGACTGGTTTCATAACTCCCATGCATCTAGTTAATGCTCTTTTAGACAATACATGGAAAGGGTGGATACCAGAGCTGTAAAATAAAAGCATTCAAATTGTTATATCTAATGGTCAGAGCCCAATTTCAACATTTCAGAAAGCAACAGAAGTTTCTTGCATTAGAAAATTGAAGAGATGAGACTTCCCACCTTGTTTATACAGGATTCTACCAATTGGAGGTGTGGAAAAATACTTGGTTCTCTATTTAATGAGGAAATTACACTGTACAGGTATTAATATCATTGGGAAAACTGATAAGTTTGGCAAACTGGTAAGGAATGAATGGGTTCTCTTTCAGGTTGTTAATACAGAGCTATTCATTTGATGCCGAGAGCAGAAACTACAGTGAAGAGCCGTTACTATTAGTGACCCTGTGATTCAGCTCAGGAGTCTCATCCAGAACACAGTGAACCTGTTCTTACACTGTAAACCCCTGGCATGCTTGGCAAAGTGTCAGCTGTCCCATCAACCAAGACCAAGAACTAAGTAGGTGAAAAAGGACATCCCCACAGGCCCCCTAGAAGTGGTAATTCTGGCAAAGGTTTTGTATGCTAATTGCTTCATGAGAGAAATAAACTGCCATCAACCATAAGGTGAGCATGGACAGCTTTATCCAAAAGATAAGCAGCATGACGAAGGTTCAGAGAAGTCTTTGGTGCACTGAGCACTCAAAGTCATCTTGCACTGGCATTGCAGACCAGCCATTTCCCGTCAGCCCATCTTGGCCTGTGCTCAAGCAGCAAAACCAAGTTTTTCAAGTTTCACCTGAATTTCAAAATCATTGGGGTCTTCCTTTGTCTTCACTGAAGGTCTGCTTTGTAATTCACACAAACTGGCTCACACTGGTTCCTCAAGGCCCTAGCATGACCACAGCATCTTTTCCAAGTGGCTTTGTCTGCTACTTGTCCAACTGTGAGTCAGCATATGGCACAGGCAAAGGCATCCTGCCCCTGGCATATGCACCAGAAATGACCACTCCACCATATTCCAGTTTTGCTCTGTCCCAAAAGGAGAACTGGCTGGGATAAAGGGAAGGGTGATGGGGTACATGTGCACACACCTGTGCATGCACACATATGTATGTGTACACATGTTGGAAAACAGATTCTTTAAGCTGAAGCCTTGGAGAAAACATTGCTGAAAGAGCCAAAATGTCCATTTCTCCAGTTTAGAAGCCACAAAATGTTTGAGTGACTGTACAGGGCCTGTCTTACCAAGTGTTTCTCCAGTTGGCAGGATTTCCTCAGGGAAAATGGTCCAGCTGTTGCTGTGGCATCTATCATTGTTTATAAGAAAATTGCTTCTTAAGACTGTATTAATGCTAGTGTCTCCTATAATAAAAAGTAGGAAACACAGAAGACACAGGTCTACATCTCAATTCTGTCTCTCTAGAGACTTGGAATTGTTGATTACCAGATTCTGCTTTTGTTTTGTGATCAATAGATTTTTTTCTGGCACATGCATGTGTCACATTTCTAAACTAACATACTCCATGACTGAAGTCAGGCACAGGGTTGGTCAAGGTATGCACAAAAGCATTTTTGCTGAGACACAGATCACTGTGTCATGGCTTTTACAGGTGTCCTCTCCCTCCATTGCATGCAGTATACACCTGCTGGGAAAAGGCATGCCATGGAGGGCTGAAAGACGGGATTAACATGCCTCCTTTTGCTCTCTGCTCCCATGGATTGGTTGGAGTTAAACTAAATTAGAGTCTCATTAGTACAAAGATTTGAAAAACCCTTGAAGTTTGGCTCTGACTACACCTTTTACATGGCTATAGTGGACAGCAGGATATGTCATTTGCAAGACCGGGGCAGCAGACGCATACAGCAAATATGGACCACATCAGTAGGAAATTTGAAATTCACCAAATGGCAAAGATCCTGTTACAATAGTTTGTCTCCCTCACATCCCAGACACTTGATCTATTAAGTCGTTAAATCATGGAAATCACAAACTCTGCAGTTTCAGTGCACTGGGAGGATTGTATTAAACTCAGTCAGCAATTATTGGTAATATGGGATAAAAATCTTTACTCTGAAAGTAAGCTTTAAAAGGTCATAATGTAATCGCTGTCACTGATGGTCTCCGTAGTGGCTGGTAGTCTGATTGCAAAGCAACAGAGAAGAAATGCACATGCATAAGCTGAACGCAAACCCTAAACTGCTATTTCTGTCACAGTATTGGCAAAATTATAAACACAGAACACATCAGCTTTCTCCACACTTGCTAGCTTCAATAAATTTACCTTTATTCTTCACCAAATTTCCTCCTTATTGTTGTTCTGTGAATGCTCATTATAAGCGAGCACAGAAATGCCAAATTGGACAGAGAAAGTGGGAAGTGGACCAAGAAGTCAGTGGGAGATTCAGACAAGTTTTCCAGGCCCTCTGCATTACTCACAGAAAATGTAATACATGAGTTAAAGCTTCCCTGTCAGATTAGGTCTGGAGCTGGACATGGTGGCACTGTCCACTGCAATGAGATGTGGAATGGAGACATTTGGAGCCTGATTTCTCTGTTGAGAATTTGTACCCTGACACATGTTACAAGCTGCCATCTTGCACTAGTGATGGCAGTCCCCAGCTCCCTCACACACACATAAGTTCAACTGTAGAGGCATATCGTGGTGCCATTTCTTCATCTTTAGGCACTCCCTCCTCAGTCACATCTGCAGTTCAATTCCCCAGGGGACCTGTAATCCCCAATGCCGCAGCACATCCCCAGGCCAACTCCGGAAGAGATTTCAGCCCTCCCTTGGCTGCTTCCATACTCATACCACTCACCACAGCCTGGTTATACATAGCAGCCATCAAAGTTGATCCAAATCCATTTTTAAGGAAGTGCAGGTAAACTTCATTAAATTATCTTGCAGATGCCCCGATATAGAATTAAAAAGGTCTTAGAGTGATTTAGTGCTTGGACTGCAAATTTTGAGGTAACATGTTATTGCATGCCAGCTCCTACATAAGCATCAGTGTTGCCTTAGCACCACTCTAGCTTGAATAAGTTCACATTTGCTATATATTAAGAATCGTTGCCAATTACAGCATATCCCTCATACATAATAATTTGCAGTCTAATAGCTTTCTGCCTCTACTACACCACTTAGTTTATATCACTTTGAAAATAATTTCTGTTTAATCGAGTTAAGGTCAACTCTTATTGAGAGTGTTGGCACAGTGACTAAATGCAGTCCAGCTTATTTACTCTTAACTCATATTTTAACATTCCTGAGTGTTAATGTATAAGAAACAGCTTTTTCATACAGGAAACAAATAATTAAAAACATCCTGAGCAGTGCAGCTGTTTCGCTTCACTGTACGTTGTGATGCTACACCTTTGACTATGCCCAGTCCTACTCAAACTAAAATGGTCTCCTCCTCCTGGCAAATCAACTTCTTATTGTACAATCATTCAGTAAGTTACTTCTAATAGTGGCTTTACAAATGTATCATGTGCTGCCTGAATGTCTTTAATTTGCTTAATAAAAGGACAATTTTTAGTTAATCAAAAGCTTCTCAGTGGATTCTGAATTAACAGCTTGCTAACAGGTAATATTAATTAGATTTTTTTTTTGGTGCTTAAAAGAGTAAAACACTCTCTTGCTCAAACACATTTGTGAAGAAGCTACCAGGAGACATCTCAGGCATTTATCTTCTGAAAAGCTAATAATACCCAGTAGTAAAAACTAATAAGTCATGAATACCAGGGCTTGTGTACAGTTAGGTTTGCTATTACGCTGATTTTAAACAATGAGAATTTGCAGCCTTAAAGCTGCTCCTCCTTCTCTGTTTCATTTTACTCCTAAACACTACAGCAACCTACCTGGCTGGCAGGCCCTGTTACTGCCATCTTCCCACATAAACTCACAAGCACTCTCTCCTTCATTAAAAAAGAATAAATTACTGCATGGGACTGAAGTGGGCATCAGCACAGTAACTGTGGTACCAGAATCTCAAATGCTACAGGTTTCTGAGTAACCATCATTCCTGAGGCTTTCAAACCAAGCTCAATATCTCTGCGGCACAAACTGGGGCTTGAAGAAAAATGCAGCTCCTCAAATGAAACCCCAGCTGGTTAATGCAACCACCAATGCTCACAGGAAAGATGAGACAATTCCTGTATTGACCCAAATCTAAAGCAAGCCTGAATCTAAGGTGACCTTCAGCTTTAGAAGAGCAGAAATTACAGAGCAACATACATTGCATCAAAACATCAAATGCTCCATGCCACCTCTCAGCCTTCTTTCCTCCAGACACAGCCACAGCTGAGCCAAAATTTCTCTCACCTGAGCCTGGCCTTTGGCCACTGCAGAAACAGCCCCACAGAGCCTTGGGGGGCACAAGCCACCTCACCAGGAGCCCCCCTCTCTCCCTCCATGCTTTCTCAACCTCCTGTTGCCCACCAGCCCCAGGCACCTGCCCCCTAACACAAGGGCCTACACAATAAGACAGATAAAACTTCTTCAAGCCAGCTGAGAAGTAGCTAGTTACTACTGACGGATTCAGGAATGCATATTCTACCTCCCTAAATAAAATGGTGCTCATCCTGAAGCCCTAATCACAAGTCCCATTGTATTGTGACAGAACGACCTAAAGTGAAGCGTTTTTGCTTTAGGCATTTTATAGCATCTGCCCCAAAATGAGATAGTAAATGGTCAAATGAGCTCTAGAAGATTCTTATTGCTAAGTGCAATCCTGCATATAATCTAAAATACAGCTGAGGTCACTGCAGTTCTGAGGTGTTTAATCACGGGCAGACGGTACAATGACCAAAAGAGTTATTTCTCCCCCAAAATAACTTATAATAGCTATTAAAGCACCTGCCTCAATTTGCAGAATGTCATAACCAGATCCAATCCCCTGGCCAGAGCCTGAGAGGGGCAGTAACACTGAGTTTATGTGGAATTTAATAGGAATTGAAGGAACTTCTTAGGGATTGGCCCAGACACATTGTATTCCTCTCCAAAGACCAAGTACTGAAACTGAGAGTAATCTGTTTTAGAGATATCTGTACATATCTACTATGGTTTCCTAACAAGGCTTATCTAGCACTGCTGCGTATATATATGTCGACCTGTCACTCTTAATAGCTTGTGAAACTGCTGGCCAATTTCGAGGACATTTGGGAGAGCAACAGGAGAATCAAGGGTGCTTGGTTTGAATATGATTCATGGAATGAGGAAGTGAGGTGAAGAAATGACAGCCACCCAAGCTGAACCAGCGTCCGCATGGTGGCTGAACCTCAAGACACAAATCTGAAGGGAATCAGAGCATAAGACTGGCTCCACTGTTCACTGAACCACTTCTCTACCAATCTGAAATCCATCATAAACATCTGCTGGAAGCTTCATGGCAAGTGGAGCAAGAGTGTCAGTGAGCCAAAGGTTTCACAGGCAGCTAACAAATCACATATACCTCCTAAGTGAAGGTCAATGGGCTCCTGTGTTTCTGTTCACATATGAAATGAATGCCCTAGAACAAGAGGAGGAAAACCAAGCCATGTCACTGCCAGAGGTCATTCTACCAGCAGTGACCTCGACGAGTGCTAGATCGATTCATTTAAAAATACTGTTTCAGCTTAAAAAAAAAAAACAAACCACAAAAACAAAGCAAAACAAAAAAAAAAAAAAAAAACAAAAACACAAGCTGAAAGAAATGAAACATTAAAGTCACTTCAATGTTTTAGGATGCTTTATCCTGAAAGGTAGAGACACCACAGAACAGGAGTGAAAAAAACCTCCATTTGATGTCATTTCAGCATGTGATATAAATGTTCATGAATTGAGTTATGAAAAGAGTTGGAAAACTTACTGTATCCTCAGTACCTTCACCTCACATGCCTGTTCTTCACTGAACTTCAAAACATAGTGGGGTTGACCTCCTCTGGTAGAATATGCACACGATTGCAAAAGAAAATTGCATTTGTACCAGTATCTTATTGTGTATCTCATTAGGGTATACAGTTTTCAATCATTAGTAGCCTTGACTTTGTGGACCTTGAATGTTATGTTATGGAGGGAGGGTGGAAGCTTTTGCCAGCAAGTATAAATGCATACTTCAAGATTTATTTTAGCAGAGACTAAACTGAGTACAGTAAGAAAGACAGACTATTACGGTAACAAATGGATACTGTTCACTGCTACAAAGATTTGTATCCTCACTTCCTTTATTTGTTGTTTCCAGGTCTTTATTTTGCTCTTCATTTTGCTCAGGAGAAGTGTAATTTTTCTGTGGGAAGCTGATGTTGTTTGTGCTATCTTGTTGCTTTTCCCATTGCTTCCTAAGGTAAATGAAAGAACAGTTTGTATGTGAGCAAAATTAAATTCTTTATCTCAAATACAGCTGCTGCTTCTTTGTGTGAAATGGCCACCAGCAAACCTTTATCCTCAGTGTAGGGGAACGGTAGTTGCCGTGGCAGCTCTATCATGTACCCACAGGGAAGCCCAGGCCCTGGTGCTCATGGGTGCTGTGGGGCAGCTCTCAAGACTCCTGTTCATACAAACCTTTCCAGAAGGGCTGATCAATGACGTAATTTATCTCGGTTCTACGTTGGGATGTATCCTGATACATTTCTCTGCCCTGTAGGGCTGCATAATAGGGAAGGGGGGTTTGATCTGTGCTCTTGCAATGCCTGGAATACTACTTACAATAAGCCCCTAACAAACTGCTGGGTCTAGTTACAACTCTTAGGCTGGTCTCTGTTACTCCTGGGGGACAAAGATACACTCCATGTCACCAAAGCCTTACAAGCAAATAGGCTGGGGCACACGTCCAAGTGCATCTGCCAAGCCTGAGTACATGATCTTGACTCAGAGGAATACTGTGGATAAGAGAAAAAGATTCAGCTGTCTTCATTCCCTTGAATCCCAAAGAAAAAGAAACAGTAACATTGTGAAGTTGACACAGTCATAGCTGGAAAACCAAGACTACAGTCGAAGGTATATTAGCACATCAACCAACACACAGCCCTCCAAAAGCATGCAGAGAAGTCCTCCCCCTCTCTCTTCCCTCCCCACACCCAGAACTTCCTCCCCGAAAAATCCTTTCTAATCTAAACAGATAAAGGGAATAAAGGGCAGGTGGAGGCAGCCCAGCTTTGTCCCATACCCCAGCTCGCACCAGATGTGAGGGAAGCCCGGTCAGACAGAAGGGAATCAGAGGTCAGTAAGTGTTGTGACATACAGGTTTTCACCTGACAATTGCTGTATGAGGAAAACATCCTATGCACTTAAAACCGCTGTTTGTTTACATACCCATATTCTTGATTGCAAAGGACATCTGAATATCTTTGTATATTGTTCAGCAGTTCTACAGATTTTGCTGGAGTCTGGTGTGCATACGATGATCAAAAGAGACACCCCAATTAGTACTGAAATTCAGACAGGACTGCTCATCTTTCCAAAGATTAAAACTGAAGCAAAATTTGACTTTGTCAGTATGTTAGCCTAAAATGCTGTCAACATCTTTTTCTTCATGCCAACCCCTCTCTCACCCCTCCAAACCCATTCTCACTGCTGCAGTTTTTGCTGCTGCATATTCTGGTCTTCAACATCAAAAGACACGGTATCTAGGTAGAAGCAAGTCATGTCAACTCTCCTATATACTGGAGGGGACTGCTGACCTTTTAAGAGAAGAAAGAATCAGACTTTCCTACAGCCCTTTAAAAAAATAAATATGTACTAATATACAAGTTAGCCTGGGGTTGTCTTCTCCATCTGCTCTTTCAGGACTGCATCTAGCTTGATTTATCTTCCTCTTTCAAGTGCTCCCCAAAACTTCATAGCTCCCTGCAACACTGCGCATGCACAAAGTGTGCCCACACCATAGCTGTTCTCTGCCAAGGTCACCCTCTGAGGGGGCTGGAGGTCAGCTGCTGTGTGCACACCCTGGCACACAGAGACACATGGTCCTCAGTCTCTCCCCATTAACATGGGGGCAGTTCTCAATGCTGTGGCTCGCCTGTGCTGTGAATCCACTGCCAACATGGAAAGCGGCTACTAAATTGAGTGGTATTACTCACGGGCAAAACTGCTCCTCATCCCCGTCGTCCATGACTCTGCTGATGTCCCAGGGAATGCAAATGGTCTGCTTTTTCCCGCCGCCAAAGTCCCTCTCCATGATGGAGACAGGAATAAATCACCGACCCTGCCCTTTCTGGGAGCAAGGAGCGCATGAAGCTGCTCTGTGCCTGCTGCCCCTCGGCTGGAAAAGGCTGGTGCAAGCTAGGCTTCCTCTGCCAGGGAAACTCAGGGGAAGGAAAAACACAGAGAGAAGGGAAGGGGGGAGAGTGGCAGTGAGCGTGTGGAGCCCAATCACCTTTCATCATTTTGTGAGTTGGAAACAAGATACCACTAAGAGATCATGTGCCCAAGTGATTTACAAATGCAATGGCTGCACAAGAAGCCGCATGAGGTTTTCTTTTCAGCAGAAGCAATGGCTTTTATTGATATTTTGTCTGACATCCAGGCTTAGAGACTGCCCATCATGTATAAGGGAGAGTGTTAAAGCACTTAAAAATATATTAAAACAGTTTTAAAACCCACATGGCTGGGGGATGGTTTTTCCTGCAACCACTTAGCAGAAGTGTAGGATTTAGCACTTTCAGTAGCAGACTGAAAACCTCCCCAAAGCAGTAAGCAGAGCCTTGGATCCCAAGCCTAACACTCATATTTGATAAGGAAAAAGAGTCTCTTTTTCTGAACCAGGCCAATTTACTACAGGGATAAGGAAGATAACACCATGAGCGTGGCTGTGTGTATCCACATGCCCCTCTCGAGTGAAAAATGAGGAAAACAGCAGCAGTCTTCGACTTGGTATTGCATCAAGCCTGCATACTGGCAGGGGAATGAATAAAGCACATACATACCTTTCCTTGTGTATCTCTGTCTGCACAGGGCTAACCACATAATTTTCATAGAAAAAAGGAGAGGGTCTTTGCTTACAGGAGAATAATGTGAACTCAGATTCCAAGTGTTTAAAGTCCACCTAAAGGGAACTTTAAATGTAGAATGATCAGAGGGAAAGAGAAAGCAATCAGGTACTTAACCAGCAAGAAAAGGAAAGAAAGAGAGATGCTGAGTGCAGGGCAGCAGGCTGAATGTCTCTCTAAGTCTTACCTCCGATTATAGCATACACAAGATGATTTAAATGGATATTGTAAATTCAGATTCAGAGTTTTAAATAATTTATAGTTAGAATTTAAGTCCCTTGAACAGTCTATCCCTATGCTAGTTTGGCTTCTTTCATCTGCTTAATGTATTTCACACTTCTCCTCTAGCACAAACTGAATTTAAAGAGGCTAGAGATTTTCTTTGAGAAAACAAGATCGAATTTAGTAGAAAATGCAGGAAACATTTTGCACAAAAATAAGGATTCTTTGTCAGAAGCTCTTTTAAAAATCTGCAGAAAGCTCAGTACCTCCTGGTGCTAAAGACCACTCCATGGCATGAGGGACTCACAGCTCTGAGTTGTGCCCTGGTCCAAAAGGGGAAAATGTGCAAGATGCTTGAGCACAGAGCCATCACTCAGGCAAAGGTGCTGCTAGAGAAATCTGCAACATTGCAAGAAGAATTTAGGCCTGGACCAGGACAACTAGCCTACTCATGTACTCTATGCCTAGTAAGGTAGGGGTACATGGCATCCTAGGTAGAAAAGGCAGAGTGAGGGGGCAGTGCAGATAGGAAGGAGGCAGAGATTCCAGGAGAAGAAAAAGCATCCATCCCCTGGCCACAGTCTTGGGGTATCTAGAGAACCAGAGCCTGAGGAGAGTTCATCAGTGCTCTGCTTGCTCCTTCTGCAAGGTAACTAGATCTTTCAGCAGCTCATTGCAATGCCTTTGAGGATACATACCCAGGAGTAAGGGGCTTCCTTCTGCATTCAGATCATGGAACAAATGACAGTGCTAGCCCAGCTGGGCACTTTTCACATCTGCCTCTCCACCTCTTCTTGGCTGTCTCTTGACAAATGTAAAAACTGTAAGCCTAGAAATGGGACTTTCTATTCTAGTTTGACCTCCATTTGGTACTCTAAGTCTATGACACGTGGCTAAGGCTCCTATGTGCAACCACAGTGTAAATAGCAAAGAAGAGCGTGAGCAGGGTCAGGACTGGGGCACTGCTGTCCTGCACCAGAGGTGTTTCAAAGGCTCAGGAGTGATGGAGTACTGTATGACACAGCAGCTGCTGGACTGCTACAAATTACCTTGAAAGTAGTTCTTATTCTGAACCTCAAAACACAGTTGTGAATTCATGATGTAAAGTTACCTCTTCCCTCTTTTTAGGTTCCCCTTTCCTAAGTTAGCTTGGGAGGTACCTAAGGTATTTCTGGCACTGAAGAATATCTTGGACAGCATCATTTGAATCTGATAACATTTCAATTTCCCTCCCTAGCTGGGCTATGCTTGGTGTTCTCTCTTCCTCCCACATCTAAAATAAGGACACTGCAGTTGTTCCAACAATTCTCATACTGAAATTCCAAATGGCTGTGAGTGCATTACAGAAAACACTTTCAGGGACTGTGGCTCTTCAATTATTTACGGCAATATTATACATCCAGATTTGCCTTAACATAAATAGTATCAAAGACAAGCAGAAAGAGAATAAAACATTCGAGCCTATTTTTGAGACACCTAACATGCCACGGAGTTCCACACCCGCCCTCTGAGATCTGTTCACTCCACTCACTGCTGCAGCAGAGGGTGCATTGGTAATCCTGCCAGGGATGAGAGAAAACTCCCCCTGGAGCAGATCGTACAGACTGCAAGGTCCTTTGCAATTATTACTGAAACACCAACTCCTCTGTTTGTTTCACCTAATGAAGGCTCTGGGTGCATTTTACTTCATGCTTCATTTGTAGTCAGAAAATCCCAGCATGGCTGGCACCGGTGCAAATGTCTTTTGTCTCACTAGGGCACAGATGAATTTGTAGGTGGTCAGTGGGAGACCAGATGGCTTCTCTGAGCCCTGAGTGTGCCAGGCCCCCATTCCCAGTTAAGATTCTCTACCAGACGTTACTGCTGCTTCATTTTTCATGTATCCAAATCAGCAGTGAGTGGAGATTTAGGAGCACTTTGTTGCATAATATGCACACAGCGTTAGTATTTGGAGTCTGTAGCAGATGACTGGTGAGCCCCAGGGTCTGGACAATTTGTCTGCTCTTGCCTACATGTATTACAAAGTTAGGAAAGGCAAGAAGACACTGGGCCCTCCTAGAGTGCTGCTGGGACAGTCACCACTCACTCCTAAGGGCTCTGTGGCTTTGAGCAACCTGCTACCATAAGACTGCAACAGTGGAGAAGAAAACACCAAAATGTTCTTTCTCCTTTGAGACTTATTTTCTAAAAGTAAATATAAATACAGAAATATAATGATGCCTTTATTCTAGAAAGCCAGTTTATGCTGACATTTAAAGGAAATGCCTTATCTGTACAGGTCGCCTCCTGGAATGGTTTTGCCCTCTTCAGGCATGGCCACAGGCCCACTAACTCTAACAGCATCAGAGCTGGCTTTGTTCCTCTTGCTATTACTACCCAGAAATGCAGTGATCTCTTTCAGACAGCTTAGAAGAAGATATCAAGAAATGAAAGGAAGAAAATTTACCCTGTTTCATCTTAGACATCTGAAAATATCCCCTTGCTTATGGATATGACTCTGTTGCAGTAATGTTCATAACTTGGACATGACAATTAAGGAAAGTTAAACACAGCACAGGGACATGCACTCATATTCTTAATTTGACTTCCAAGAGTGATTCCATGGAAACTCATGGGACTGCTCATATAAACAGAGTTACACAGAGATGTGCAAGCTTTTGTGACAATGGACAGGTCTGTATCTCACTGAATTTTATAGACCTGCATCTTTTCTGATCAGCACTCTTTCTTTGGAAATTTCTTCTGCAGCCAAGTTTTGCAAGCAGGAACGTGATGTACAACAGAGTCACATCAGCAGGCTATGTGGCCTGATGATTCACATGCTACACAGCCACTCAGCAAAGCATTGTTCGCAAATCCCACTATCTTAAATCCAGTTGATAGCTAAAAAAAGAAAGGATAGTTAAAGAAAGGAAGGAAAAGGAAAAAGACAAACAAGACAGCTTGCCTGTTGTTGAAAGCCCCTACAAAACACATCAGAAAATCCCTATTAATTCTTCCTTTTCCCATTGAAAAAGAAAAACATCCAACAAAGGCATTTTACAAAGCTCCACCTGCCCTGAGCATGCTCTGGTACACTCTCCCCTTCCTAGAGCTTGTGAAAGTAAAAAGCCCTGAAGAATATCTAATAGCAGATTCTTTGTTGCTACATCATACTCCTACTGAAAGCCTCTGCTGACTTCAAACCCATCTGAGCAGTCCAGGTAGGAGAATTACTGGGGAAAATGATATTCCTACCCTTCATGTAGCCCAATCCTACCCTCTCCCAGGCAAAAGGGAGCAGATAACACTCAGCATTGCTCACCATGCAGAGGTAGTTGGTCAGGCTTGGGCTTCATTTACAGACCCTCGCCCACCTTCAAACTGATACCTATGAATAGATAATTCACTGGGTGCTTAGGTATATTTGCCATGAATTCCTTTTTCCTGCTATTATATTCAATAAAAGCACAGAGAAGCCAAAGTGAGGTTTCATTTTCACCGAAGGTAGGGCACAAGTGAAAGACCAATATCAATAGAAGAAATCCAATGGGATGTTGACTTGAGATCACCCATTAATCACAGACAATACAGGTCTAAGCGCACTGGCCATGTCAGCCATCATTTGCTTTCCAACATTAAAGACATCCTTAAAAGAAAGATGCAGAGCAGAGAGACGAGAGAGTAGCGTGGGAGAAGTCATACAAGGTGAAAAAGATTGCACATTTAATACAAGGAAATATTCAAGATCTTTAATGTCCCTTCCAATCCAAGCAACTCTGATTCTATGATTCAAACATTAAGGAGATAGAAACAAGGAGTACATCTGTAATGCAGGGAGGTTTCTTTTAATTTTAAGATTAGCATTTGTGCCTGTGAATGCAGTCTTCAGAAGAGCAAAGCAGAAATTGTGTGAGTTACAGCATCCATTATCTTCTTTCTTATCTATATCTTAATTATTTTTCAGAGAAAAACAAAGTTTGTGAGTGAAAAAGGGAAACAAAAGGTGTTGTGCATCAGGTATATCAGAATAACTTTGTTAATTTTCATACTGTGTAACAAGGTAGAACAAAAGCAGAGAAACCTTATCTTTTCTCACAGATAAAGAAGAAAAGGCAGTGTCTTTGTAATTAGTCAAATTGGGTTTGCTCTGCTCCTTTCTAGAGAGTAAATCAAATGAGGAATATTGCTAAAGAAATTATGTGCATATACTGTAAGGCTTTCCAGACGATGCTCAGGATCTTCTAGGTCACCATGAACTTCATCAGCTTTTCATTCACAGGTAGCCTTCAAAAATACATTTTAATTGACATATGGAACTTTGAGAAGTTGTATTGTGTCTGACTTTTTAAGAGAGGGAAGATGATATAGCTTTTTTGTTTTCACATTAGATAGAAAAGGATTTTTGAGATGGCACATGCTAGTGCTCAGCATAAGTCTGCAGCGTTCCCTCAGGAATCAGCAAAGGCACAATCTACATTTGCAAGTTGAATGCAGGCCACCATGGAAGGGATGGGGGAGGGATGTGTGTGAAAGCAGCAGGGTGTTGTGTCTGTAGGTAGGGATTCTTGGACACACAGTGCCTTCAATATTTACAGGCTTCTCTGGATGTCACCCTTCCATTAGGTCTCTACCAACTATGGGCATGTGGTTTTACCCCAAAAGAAGTGTCACCAACACAATAGCACATCCTAATTCTGATTCAGAGGACTCCTTCGCAGCTCCTATGGGCTCACAGTTCTAGCCCTTTTAACACAAACAGTATCAGAGAGGAGAAAATTGGTCACGGCTTACTAAATTTTCTTCCTTTTAGTGTTTGAATCACCACTCTGGGATTGAGATTCCCCTAAGCTGGGCACTGTATGAAAGTTAAGGTTAGTCAATAACCACAAAAGACTTCAATCTAGATAGATGGGTGGTAGAAAGAGAAATAAGACAGGGAGAGACACAAATCATCCAAAGTCACACAAAAGCAAAGAACAAGTCAGTATCCTAGAGACAGAATGGATTTTACCCTCTAATCAGAAACATATCTCATTGTTCAATCATTTTTAACACTTTACTTCCAACATGAACTGATATCTCCATAAAAGCAAACCAGTTTTCTCACTGGAAATACTTTCTGGGTTCCTCATTATCTCTGGTAAGAGAAGCCTAATACAGAAAAGCCAGGAATCAAGGAGTAAATCATTAGTATTGTTGCTTTTATTATTAGCATAGCTGCACTTCAGCTCCCCATAAATTTTACATACAGCTGTAGTGAAGCCGAGCTTTTATTTCTTTCATTGAACTAGATGAGTAAAATTATATCAAGTCTCATTACTGCTTTTTAATTCTTCCCATCTTCGGAGGCTCGTTAGCTCAGAGAAAGAAAGAGAAAACACAGTTGACTTTTATCATTAAAACCCAACAATTGTCATTAAAAGAACAGCAGCACATCAGGCTTAACTTGTGAGCGTCACGTGAACTCAGCTTTGGAGCTGCCAGCACCCATGTGTGCTGTTGAACAGAAGCTGACAGTCCAAATGGTATCGAGAGGTCCGGGGACGGCCAGCGCCACCCTGTATTTCTGTGGCACTCTGCCTCTCGTCAGTGCTGTGCGGGCTGCCCCTCTCCCAGGTTACAGACTGGGCCAAAGGGCAGCACCAGGAACTTGCTTTTCCCTTCCCCTCGAAGCGCCTCCAAGTGGGCACTACCTGCATCTGTAATGCAGCTGTGCTGGTGGGGAGGAGGATTTTGCTCAGAGATATCCCATCTTTTTCAAGCCCAAAAGAGAGAGGGAAAAACCACATGAACAACATGAGGTGCTTCTGACTCCTCTGTAAAGTTGGTGGAAGGAGAATAAATGGAAATGAGAAAGGAGGGACCTGCAGCAAGAGAGCATGCATGCCCTCCCAGAAGCTCAGTGCCCAGCTTGCTGTCATCCCCTGACCCACTGTACACTGCAGACAGAGCAGAGCTCTTCCAGGCTGAGCAAAACCCAGCTCTCTCAGAAGTGCTGAACTCAATTTAGATTTGAAGGATTGCTTGAAAACCTGATCCTGCATATTTTGTAAACCAGTGGGCTCTTGCCAAGTCATTATCTCAGTAGATGGGCTTTTATTACATCTCTGAAAAATGGAGTTATTTGAGCTTCCTGGATGGTAACAAGACAGCAATCAGTGAGATTACACTATGATGCCCATTAACACACTGAATTTTATGTACCTGTTTGTTCCCCAGTCATAAATGTGACATTTTCCTCAGGACCAGGCAGTTGTTTCAGTGTTCACCAGGCACTCACTTTTCACACAATACTGTATCTTGCTCCTGAGACAATAATTCTGTCACATATACAAAGCTGGCTTCAAGTGAGAGAACAGGAGATTAATTCCTAAACAACAAAATTATTGTTTTCATAAATGCGTCCCTATGGAGAACAGATTTGGCTACCTCTGTTCATTTGGAGTAATCTTTTTCTCTTCTTATTGGATGGGTGAGTCAGGCTGCAGGAAGGTGGGTAGAACTTGGCAGGTGGAAAGCAGCTCTCCTTTCTCCTCTAAACCTTCCCCTCCTCTAAGCCAAGGAGAAATATCTGGAGCTGGAGTCCAAAACAAAGTTTTAGAAAGCTGGTTTTATCAGGCATCACAGGTTCTTTCAAAGCCCTTCATCGGTTCGTGATGAAATGAGCTCAAAGATGAGATGAGCAGATCAAGTCAGTCTGATCAAGAGAAGACATAAAGAAGAAGGTAATAAACACATTTCAGCTTCTAATTAATCTATCAAAAGCTCTGCTTCCTTATAGTCTAAAATAAAAGAGAGACTAATAAGGTTTTTTTCAAAGAATAGTTGTATGATTGTTGTACTTTTTCTTTTATTGACATTGATTTTTAACCTTTCCTTATAAAAACGGGTTTTTAAAAAAATCCTTTATGAAGGAACATCACTAAGCAGCTTTCTCTCCTTTTGTAACATCTACATGTGTGAATGGCAGACAAATTAGTACTGAAGTGTTGAAGGAACCTCGAAACACATTGCCTCTGACAGTGCTAACAATCAATAAATGGAGGATACAATGGTTTAACCCACAATTTCCCAGACAGTTTCTCTCTTCCTGTATGTACCTTTCATTCCCATAGCACAGCAAGAAATTTTAAGGCCATAAAAACCATATTTCACTATGGATAAATTATACTAAGAACTGAATCTAAAAAGTAGACCTGCCCAGACATTCTAGTTCTCCCCTTCCATCGCTCATCACCTCAGGGCAGAAAGCAGTGAGTGACCTCTGGCACAGACTGTTTGCACTTTCTGTTCCCTCCGCACACACAATATTTTGTTTCTGTAAGCAAGCAAGATTGCAGAACCAGCTTGGATAGGAGTGCTAAATGTTTTGGCAGTGAGAAAAACCCGATAACGCAGCTTGTTCTCATATTCTTTGCATAAAGATTCAGAGATACACTGCTGGGGAGCACTGTTCAATTGTACTGTAAGATCACACTGCATCATAGAAACAGCACAATCAATAAGCCCTACCTACAGATGCTTAAAAATGGAAGTAATTTAGAAACAATAACAGCTGACAAACCCAAATTAAACCATCACTGCGCTAAAGGCCTTGTTACTACTTTGCATCCTGTGTCATAAACCTGCAGACATAGGGTGGATTTCTTTTGTCTCAGCTCTGTCAAAGCCAGTGAAGATGGGAACCACACGTTGTGCAAACCTGAGCACTATAGATTAAATATAAGGATTCAAAACACCACAACTCTGTTTTCCAAACTTAACACCAGCAATAGTTACTGTCAGCTGCACAACAAGAATGAATGTGAAATCTGCTGCCAAATCAAACTTGAGCCTTAACGTATGAGCCCAGATTTTACAAAAAGGGTAGATGTTATTAAGAAGACAGCTAATCAATCAACTACCAAGACACTCAGCTTCTCACTGAATCTGGTGTCATTTGCAAAACATGTTGAGATCCTTGACTGGAATGAGATGCAATAGAAAGGCAAGGAATGATTGTGGGCAATCACACTCCGGTGATGAAGTGCCAAGGAAATGTCAATAGTAGTCAAATGGTAATTTTCCTGATTACAACATGTAATCTAGGCTGCCCCTTCCTTGGGGCTGATGCAGAGGTTTAGATCAACTGTTTCAGACAAGCAAGTTACAAGCCAGGTTAAAAAAAGCACATATTGAAATCTAAGTATATACCTTGGTAATGTCTTCAGTGGAACATAAGCACATCCTTCATTTTATAAATGTGTTTAAGTACCCTCCTCCTGAAGGGAACATGTTGTTAACAAGGCTTATTACAGTAATTTGTATTGGAGTCATTTACAGGCCAGAGTCCCAGTGTATTTGGCATAGTGCAAGGAGTATCAGTTTCTCTGTTCTGTGAATTATACAATCAAAAGGAAAGAGAAACAACTGACGGGCAGAGAGATTGGAAGTAGAAGAAGGGGAAGCAGCAGGAACATACACAGCAATGGGATAGTAGGGAAACAATGAGGTAAACTGGTCACGCACACAGAGAATGGCTTTGTCTCTTTCAACTTCAGATTTTACAGTGTAAATTTGTGTCTGACTTGGTTGCCCCAAACTCCCTACATCTGATCCATTTATCTGACTCAACAATTTATGCTGAAGACAAATCATACTTCAGCCTACCTCTTTACCTCCAAGCACTGCAATGGAGCACAGAGTGACTAACTCAGACACAGCCATTGTACAGAGCCACTGCTCATAAAAAGAAATCAAAGAGAAAATAAAATAATAAATAATAATAATGATGATGATGATGATGTCTCCCACAGTAACTTTAGCTGAAGGGTGGACAACCACAGTGTGATATTAACAGAAAAAACCTGGAATTTTAGCTGAGACAGAAGCAACCATGCCAGAGCTGATAGATATATTTGCACATCAGCACCATGGTGAAGGCAGCTACTCTTCAGAGTATAGTTACTATACTCTGAATTAATTAACTCAAAGAATGTCTGTGGAGGAAGACACAAGAGGAGGCTTACACCTGCAGATCTTTTATTGAATTTTCATTTACATATTGTATATACATAAAAGCTTTACAATCCTTCAGGTACAAATTGATGCTGAAGCCTCAACTTCTGTATTTATCCAACTCACTTGCAAGTTAGACATGAGCTCCTCGAAAACCCTGGAGCTTGGTCAGAGAAAATTTGTTCCTATAACATCTGCCCAAGCTAAATGTTTGCAGTGGACCCTGTGCCTGAGCCCTCTGCCATATGTAAAACAGCCATTGGAGCAATATCATGTGAGTGAAGCCTGGTTATTCAGAAAGTTCCTCCATAAGGATTTTACTCTTTCCTGCAGCAGGTTGCTTGGAAAGACTGGTGGGGAGATGCCAAACACCCCACTCTGAGAAAGCCCATGGGTCTTGCAGTTGTACACTGAATGCTTCGTGCAACACTGATGCTCATCCCTGAGCTTATCTGACCCCACTACAGGCTAGTGGTTGGCTTTACTACAGTCAAGTTACCCTAGGTGACAGATTTGATCTAGAGGATGTGGTACTGCTGAGAACATGCATACCAGCTGACTCCCTGCATGTCTGGTGCCACTGAGTTAGTGCGTAAGCGTGAATACAACCCACGTGCAAAAGCCACATTTTATCTTATATTTAGCCAGTCAGGTGGCATACCTATCTCCTAACCATGCCCTCTCCTCCCTACTCCAAACAGGTAGACCTCACTTCTTGACACCACCTTGCCTGGATGAGGGTGTCCAGTCCCAGGTGAAAGCACCCAGCATCATGATGGACTCTAGAGCAAAGCTGCCAGGCAACAGCAATCCTAGGGTGGATACATCAAAATCCACCACGAAAAGTGGAGCCAGGAGTACTCGCTCCTTTTGCTTATCCTCTGGGCTGTACTCAACCAAACAGGTGGTTCAGGACCAGAATCTGCTTCTGCTAGGTACTGCAAAACAGAAAAAAATAAAGATGGCACTTAGATTTGAAAACTTACATGATGAAAGAGCAAATGGAAACACAGACCAGATGCCACCACTGTGACAGTCTGACAGTCTCATTATGCTCGTTTCATAGTTCCCTTTGTACCATTGGTCTACCAAGACATTTATGAGGAAGGCATTTGCTTTGCTATGAAAAATTAATTCCTCCCTAAAGCACACTGCAAATTATGTCACCCACTTTTTAAAAAAACTTTCAATATTCAGTATGCCATGCTACAAATAGATTTCTAAAACACCAACAATTTCTAAGTAATTGCCAACTGCATCCATGCAAATGAAATGCTAGTAGAAACAGCGAGCTCTATTGTTTTCTAGATGCGTTCATTGTTTTGGATAATCTTTTATAGTGCTGCAAAAGGGGTTTCATATTCATTAGCTGGCTCTTGTTTGTTGGAAGCAGTTGATTTACTAAATATCTTGCTTATTAGTATAGAGGCATAGAACAGAAGGCAATACTTCATGATTGCATTTTAACAAACAACATTGAATACTTGATTTTTAGTAAGTAGCTGGCAGGAGTTAGGGTACCAGTTTTTCTTTGTGAAATGATTCAGCTGATGGAATCTGATGTTTCCTTTAAGTTGACCATGTCCTTTTCTGTCATCTCCTGTCACACAGTTCTGCTAACCATTCAGGTCAAGAATCTTGCTTGTGATAGATTGACCCTATAGATTAAATAGTTGAGATCCCAACAGATAGCAACATCCATTATTGACTCATTTTGCAACCTTGGGCTAATCATGTCATCTATTCTTGGTAAAAAGCGTGTGATACTGATTCTTCCGTAGCTTAACCCCAGCAGGAAGCTCAGCCCCACACAGCCACTCACTCACTCCCCCACAGGTGGGATGAGGAAGAGAACCGGAAGGGTGAATGTGTAAAACCTCATGTTGAGATAAAGACAGCTTAATGGGTAAATCAAAAGCTGCACACGCAAGCGAAGAAAGTGAGGAATTTATTCACTATTTCCCATCAGCAGGCAGGTGTTCAGCCATCTTCAGGAAAGCAGGGCTCCATCATGGGAAAGGTTACTTGGGAAGACAAATGCCATCATTCCAAATGTCCTCCCTTTCCTCCTTCTTCCCCCAGCTTTATATGTTGAGCATGATGCCATATTGAATAGAATATCCCTTTGGTCAGTTGGGGTCAGCTGTCCTGGCTGTGTCCCCTCCTAACTCCTTATGCACCCCCAGCCTGCTCACTGGTGGGGCTGGGAGCAGAAAAGAACTTGGGTCTGTGTAAACACTGCCCAGCAATCACTAGGACACTGTTCTAAAACACAAATCCAAAACACAAACCCATCCAAGCTCCTATGAAGACAATTAGCTCTATCCCAAACAAACCCAGCATAGATTCATTGTGTGCACGTGCTGCATTTTGAAGAAGTAATAGTTGGATATGTGTCACCTTTTACCACAGGGCAGCAGTTTGGACAGGAATCAGCTGTTTCAAACCTGACCAGTGTGAGGTTCAACATCTCTGGACATCTCTAATAAATCTTACCTCACATGGAGGCTTTGAGCATATATTAAAAAAAAGTGTTCTGAGAAAATTAACAAGAATTCAGTTTGAAGACATCAAGAAACATGTCAGTCAGAAGTAGAACACTGATAATTTTGGTGATAACTAGTTAATGCAATTTTTCATTCATCAATATAAATCCATCAAATTACCAGCTGTGGTTTTACTTCATCTCTTTCTTCTTAGAATAAATCCTACTTCTCATTTTGGAGATACATACTACATATATATATATGCTATTCCATCCCCACCTTAATGGCCCTGCTGGATTTCAGTGTGCTCAGGATTTTGCCCCAGGATGTGTTTGTACATCTGTGTATGCGGCAGAAGGCATAGAGAAGGGATTATTTTTCATTCTTGACAGCATGAGGGATTTGAGCACCGATGTTAGGCACACTGAATCTCCTCGCCTAAGTGAAATGAAATCTGCTCTCAAGAAGCAGCGGCATGGCAGAGACTGTCTCAAATGCAAGCTTGAGAATATCACTAAAGTCATGCAATAAAAAGTGCCAAACAAAAAGTAACTGCACTTTCTCCAGCTAGTCCAACCATAGATCAGAGAAACTCAGTTACATTCAACCTGAGACTTTAATCACTAACCTTTAGAAACCCGTTTTTTCCACATATCAAACATGAAACAAAGCACGAAACACAGGCTTATTTGCATTTCTTGTCATTATGCTTCTTAAACAGGCAATGGATTTTAGGGGAGGAGTAGATATAAGAAAGGTGAAATGCAATTTGAATGCGAGGGGATACTTTCCACGTGCAGCCAGGCTGATGAGGATCTCCAGGGAGTCCCTAATTTGCAGACCACTGGGACAACAGAAGGGCTGTATTGACCCCACAGGCTTTGCAGTTCACAACCTAAATGTCCAAATTACGTTCAGAATTTTCTGAAATCTGAATCAGTTCAACCGAGAAATTATTTCACTGCAGTAAGCAATATCAGTTATGCTCTACCCACACTTTCTTTTTGTTCCAATATTTAATCTCAAATGAAAAGGATAATTTCAAAAAAAAAAAAAAGGATACTTCTTTTCTTAAGGGAAAAGATTGCTGAGATTTCAACCCTGTTGTGGTTTTGTAATGCCAAGCATTCCTGGATTATGCCAACTGTTGTTTGACTTTGCTAACCATTACCTTAGTGCATGGAGAACAGGAAATTAAAAGAATTGGTAAGTTTTTCTTATTCAATCTGCACAAAGCATTAGAAAAAATCCTTCTGAAAAAGAAAATGTAATGGGTTATTCACATGTTATTCACGGTGTACTTGGGAAACAAGTACTCATAGTTTTTCAATAGGGCTTTTAATCTGAAAGTGACCATATGGTCTATTTGCAGGCATAAACCAAAGAAACACACACACAAAACCTGATCAAACAATACAGCCAACCCACGTGACACCCTACTCTAGCTGAAGACATCCTCAGATATGCCTGCATGGTTTTCCAGGGAGAATTCACAGTGTAAAAGGTAACTAGGCCAAGAAACTGTCTTGGCAGCCCTAATCCTGTCTCCAGATAAAAATCAATTGCTAGATGAACTGTAGCAATCCAAAGATAGCCATTCTGCCCAGATTGCTATACACCAGGCAAGAATCCTATCCAAAAATTTCTCTCCCCCAATAGCAGGAACATGTTCCAAGGATCTTTCCGAAGGATGAAGCATGAAAGCTATGTGACTAATCTCAGTAGCATCTACTGCTGCAGAAGCCATTGGTCCAGAATAATCCACAGTAAGACTTGGCATACAGATCAGGTCACCACAAGGTGCCAATCTCCACAGCAGCTCTGCCCACAGCATCCCTCCAAACGGGTGCTTGCAAATTTTGAGGAACACGCTGTTCTTTCCTCCATAACTCTGCATGCTCCCAGCCTATTTGTATGTTTTTGATGCATACCTATTTTCTTCTGAAGGCTGTGATTATTAAATGCTGCTGTTTGCTGCTATTTTTCTCTCCAGAGGATGGGTGAGAAGCAGAAATTACATTGCTGTATTAACACAGAATCAGGAGAAGGAAGTTACAATGGGTTCCCCAAAAGACAGATGATTCATGTATTTCATAAAAAATGTACCATAAGTGTTAGCTATCATTCTCAGACAAAATTATTGCTGTAGGCATTGTTACACACAAGTACTTCATTTATCTAAATTGAAGCTTTACACTTCTGCACACTCTGCAGGTCTCAGCCCTGCTATGATGGAGCTACTGTGGCAATGTATTATAGTGTCAAATCAATTTACATTTTATATTTTTATCTAAAGAAGGTCAGACAAAATGCAGCCAAGGAAGGAAGAACTGCTATTATCTGCTGCTACACTTACGTAGCAGCTTAATTCCTCTACTTTTTTTTTTGTTTTTGAGGATGGTTCCAGACTTCCTTCAGAAATGTAGAGTCGTTCGGGAAGGCAAGTTGTGATTTTAAGAATCTCTATTTTCAAATGTCCATGCTGACAGCTTTTACATAGGGCTGGTGATGCTCATAAAAAGGGTATTCAGCACTTCTGACCCACCTTCCTTGTGAGTAAGGTTGGTTTCTCTCAACTCTAAGGGGTCCCTTGCCCACATTAAGAGTAGCGGCAACTTTGTCAGCATTTGTGTGCCCAAGACTACGTGGCAACTGCAAGAAGCCACCTATTCATTTATTCTGTAAGCAGAAGGGAATCTGCTGGGGAATGGACATGATGCAAGCTGTAAAATGATCGTTGTCACAAGCCTGAGTTGACTCTTGCGGCAGCCTTTCACGTTTAATGTTTCCAGCTGCAATTAATGAACCTCTTTTCACTGTTCTTGCTTGAGGATGCCAGTGAAGATAACCAGCATAACCTGACTGTCCACCAGAAATTAGCTTGCTTCTGTTGATTCTTTTTTTCACTCCCAAAGGTCCTTATAGATTCGTGCTTCTTTTCCAGCCCTGATGCTCTTTGGTAGCTTAAGACTGAGCTTTCTCAACTCCTCCCTATCTCTAAAGGCAAAACTAAGCTTCTACAACTGCCACTATTAAGAAGAGGCTGAAAATTTTCTACTTTTACATTACCACTTTCACAAGCTCCACTGACAGTTCAACTACTCAAGCATTCACATTGCCAAAATTTGTGTTTCTCCCCACTGCTGCATTGTCCAACTTCAATTTGAGCCTGTGTTAGCGACCTGATTTTAAGAAGACCTGGGTTTGGTGGTTGTTGTTTTGTGGTTTGGGGGTTTTGGGTTGGTCTGGACTTGATGGTTGATTTGGGAAGGGGGAGGGAGGGATGCTTGTGGCTGTTTTATTTTTTTGCTTAGGATCAAAACAGATCCAGAGATTGATAAAAATTCTCTAAGTCATAAAAACTCACAAAATTCCAAATAAATTCAGAATCCCACCAAAAGCAAAACCTTAATTTCTTGGTTAGTTAAGAATTTAATTGTACAGCACGGATTTTGGAAATGTGGAAAAGAATTCAGAAGAGCTTACAAAACATCACAAAAAAATACACCTTCTCCTAAAAATCAAAAGGTAGTATCCTAATTTAACCGTGCAGTAGCATTTTAGCTTTTATTCTCCTGTCATATGTTCTCTGATGTTCAGGAAATGTAGAAATATAAGGTGGAATGACAACAAGAGGCAAAAGGCATGTGAAGTTATGTATGTATGTCTAAAATAAAGAGTTTCACTTGCCTTGAGACATGTCAGAGTTCATACACTAACTTCTTTTTACTTGCAAAGAAAACTGTCTTTCTGGCAGCTAAGTTAAACTTGAGCCAGTGCTTGATTTCACTTTGCATAAAGATGAGGATGCCAAGACAATATTCTAGGCAAGCAAGTGGGTAAACCCAGAGATATCGAGACAGGAGTACTGCTTAGGCATCTATCTCTCTGCAGCACTCACAGGAGAAAAAAAGTAAATAAGAACAAAACCAAAACCCTGCCACACAGAACAACAAATGTGTTTGTGCAGTATCAAACACTTCTGCAGTGGGAGGAAGGGCACTCCCAAACCCTACTTAAAGAAAAGGCAAAGTAGGCACTGAATAGTTGCCCTCTCTTTCTCTTCAAGTTGCATTTTTCATTTATTCTGAGACTTTTTACTGAAAAGGCCAATCAATTACCATTTTTCAAATCAATATTTTTCTTGCCCTCAATATCTTGTGCTGATTAAGCACTTTCAGGAATGACTTTCTATGTTTATCTTTTTGTTCTGCATTTATTATTATTAGAAAATGGAATTCTGTAATTGCCATTATGGCTTTTTTTGCCCCACAGCATTCTTTGGAATAAAAGAAATAATTGGAAAGTAGTTTACTTCAGCAATGATGATCCTGTCTGATGCCCCTAGACATTCTGCTGTATCTTGAGAAGCAAGCATTTAAAGATCAAGCCCACCAGGGCCAATCTGCTGGTTCTTCTGGCCAGTCTTCCACAATTCACTCTAATAAGGCAATATTTATGATATTTTGCATGCAACTGCAGTCTCCCAACTGGAGCATCATTGAAAGAAGCACAGACAGTGATTCCTGCCACATTTAAATCACTGACAACGTTGGATTACTCATCCTTTGCAATCTTTGAACTTGTTTTACATTAAACCAAACAAACCTCCCCAGGAAAGAGCGCACAATATTGTACTTGTATCATTATTTTAGGAACATTTCTCTGGTGACATTCTAGATAGCTCTACCTTACTCAGATGAGTTGCTCAATATATTTATGATACTCAGCAAGCTTTATAAGCCACAAATACAGCACTTGATACTGAAAATAAAGCTTGAAAATACTTGAGCTTAGAAACAAACAAATATATTCTCATTTCTAAATATAAAATTACTTCTCTTTCATTTATCTGATACTTCTCAGACACCTTGCTTTGGAATTCAAACCCAGAAATATCAAACTACCTTATGCACAGGATGTTTCAGCAGGGCTAGAGATCATGGAGCAGGTAAAACAAAGAGATTGTCTGAAATTCCTAGACCAAAGAGAAATGCTTTTGTGAACCTGAGCTTTCAGACACTGACACAGCATGAAGCATTTTGAAGTTTTCTCTCACTCCCAAGCATCATCCATAGAAAAGGCAAAGCCATTACCGTCTGATGGAGCTTCTGCAGTGCGAAGAACTACCATTCCTCAGCCCAGCTGACTCCACGCTTGCTCTTAGCTCTCAGCAGGAATGAGGTAAGAAATGGTAGGCTGTATTTCAGTGAATGAGGCTTAACAAGAGAAAATGGAAGACCAATAATTTATGGAGCAGAAAATGGTGGTAATTAACAAGCATAATAATTATCACCATCTAGCTATTTTGACAGGACATCTGGGACTGTGCTTAATCCAAAAGAGAAAAGCTAAAAGTATGTTGTAAAGCCTTCACGCTGCTGGAACTCAACACTGAAGCTGAAGACCGCATATTCATCTTACATTTTCTTCTACAAACTATTAACGTTTCCATTCTGATAACTACACACTTCACAAGATGTCCAGGCAAGATAGATACTCATAAAAGAAGATATGTTTTCTGAAACAAGAGAAGTATACGGTTCTATGTCAGGGTGCTTACAGTTCTAACTCTAAAAATATAGACAGCTTTTATACTGAGATCAATTAAAATATCAAGGCACTTAGACTGAAAGGCAGTGACTTCATAAAAACCAGAAAGCCCTGTAAGAACACTATCCGGTAGTTATGGTAAAATGATAGTGTTGGCATGAATGCATCATCTAAAAAAGAGATGCAGTACATCTCCAAATAGTATAAATCAACTGAGATTTACTATGGGTTCACTGCTTACTACTCCCAGTGCTATTTTATAAGCAGCAGCCAACATATTTAGAAAACTTTTTAGGAAGCATGAAATACATCTGAAGTTCCAGTAAAATAATTGGAGCCTTCTAGGGTTTGCTTAATTCTGCAATACACTTAAACCCTAACTCAGTGATTTAAAATTCAGGTTAAATATATGAGGAAAACCTGTCATTTCATTTGAGATAAATCAGGATTTTTTCAGAGTAAGCACTTGAATTAACTTTTTTTCATATTGGAAAACTCCTATATGTTATGAAGTTATGTCACCCTGCCAAGTTAAAATGCTTTAATTAAATTTAAAGCAGAAAGACTTACTACAATCACCAGAGAAAAACAAAGTATGAAAAATGAGGCTGAAATAAGGAAATCTTCCTTGAGTCATTTTTCCTAACTGGTGATCTTGAAGTCTGTTAACAGCTGTAGACCCAAAAAGCACGTGAAATCATTCAGGCTGACAGATAGAGAGGTTCTTTATCACTAGAGGTAAAACTAATTTCAACAGCAAATCAGCCATTATATTGAAAAACTATACTGCCAACAGCCAGACAGCGGTCAAACTCCTTCTATGACATATTAGAGAATTAAGTTCTAGAATTATAGTTATTATAGAATTAATTATTTTTCACAGTGTACAACAAAACATTCATGATGGGTTTGCAGAAACAAGGTTCATCATACAGCAGCTCATGCTATGCAGAAGCAAGCCTCACTGAGTACACACACAAAGTCTATGTTTATAATCTGCTAAACCACTGCGATTAACTGGAACATTAGAGCAGCCAGTTTCAGAAAAATTACAAAAGATCAACATTCATAACCTCTCCTCAAAAATGGAGGGTGCTGGCTGATGAGAAGGATTGTTGGGCCACATCCATCCTACCAGCCCCACTCCTCTGCTCTTCTGCAACTGATGTTCCTTCCACGCCATCAGAAGAGATGCTAAGGCACATGAAAACCAACAAGGTGCTTGGGGACAGCCAGCGTGGCTTCACTAAGGGGAAATCCTGCCTGACCAATCTGGTGACCTTCTATGAAGGGGCTACGGAACTGATGGACAGGGGCAGAGCAGTTGATGTCATCTACCTGGACTTGTGTAAAGCCTTTGACACTGTCTCACATGACATCCTTCTCTCTAAGTTGGAGAGACATCAATTTGATAGGTGGACCACTCGGTGGATAAAGAACTGGCTGGATGGCCGCACGCAAAGAGTAGTGCTCAGTGGCTCAGTGTCCAGCTGGAGACCAGTAACGAGTGGTGTCCCCCAGGGATCGGTGTGGGGACCGGTCTTGTTCAACATCTTTGTGGGTGACATGGACAGTGGGATTGAGTGCGCCCTCAGCAAGTTTGCCAATGACACCAAGCTGTGTGGTTCGGTTGATAAGCTGGAGGGAAGGAATGCCATCCAGAGGGACCTTGACACGCTTGTGAGGTGGGCTGATGCCAACCTCATGAAGTTTAACCATGCTAAATGCAAAGTCCTCCACCTGGGTCGGAGCAATGCCAGGCACAGCTACAGGTTGGGCGGGGAGGAGATTCAGAGCAGCCCTGCAGAGAAGGACTTGGGGGTGTGGGTTGATGAAAAAATGAACATGAGCCGGCAGTGTGCGCTTGCAGCCCAGAAGGCCAACCGTATCCTGGGCTGCATCAAAAGGAGCGTGACCAGCAGGTCGACGGAGGTGCTCCTGCCCCTCTACTCTGCTCTCGTGAGACCTCACTTGGAGTATTGTGTGCAGTTCTGGTGTCCTCAACATAAAAAGGACATGGAACTGTTAGAACAAATGCAGAGGAGGGCCACGAGGATGATCAGGGGACTGGAGCACCTCTCGTATGAAGATAGGCTGAGAAAATTGGGGCTGTTCAGCGTGGAGAAGAGAAGGCTGCATGGAGACCTCATAGCAGCCTTCCAATACCTGAAGGGGGCCTATAGGGATGCTGGGGAGGGACTCTTCATTAGGGACTGTGCTGAGAGGACAAGGGGTAATGGGTTTAAACTTAAACAGGGGAGGTTTAGATTGGATATCAGGAAGAAATTCTTTACTGTGAGGGTGGTGAGGCCCTGGAATGGGTTGCCCAGGGAGGTTGTGGATGCTTCATCCCTGGCGGCGTTCAAGGTGGGGTTGGACAGAGCCTTGGACGGCATGGTTTAGTGGGAGGTGCCCCTGCCCATGGCAGGGGGGTTGGAACTCGATGATCTTGAGGTCCTTTCCAACCCTTACTATTCTATGATTCTATGATTCTATGTGCACAGACGTGCATCCCACATGCAATGCAGCATGGTCCACGCAGCACCCAGTAGACATGGATCAAGCATGGTGTTTTTAGGAAGAAAATAAAAAAGAATTTGCATTGGAAAAAGTAGCATCTCTGGAATGGGGGAACTTTTCATCCCACCCTACGGATGTCCCATTGCTATGAGGAAAAGAAGAAATCAAAATGCAAGTATAGAGAGGTTTGCTATCCTCACCTCCCTTCTGTTACTGTATTACCTGAATAATTTGCTGATTTTTTAACATCCCTTCTGCACCATTGTCTGCACTGTAAGTCAGAGGCCTAAGGGATACATGTGTTAAGGGATTCAGGTATTGCAGCAGCAAAGTCTGCCTTCTCAGTTCCTGGGCGCCGAGTGCCACCTCTGTCATACAGTGAGGCAGAGCAACAGCCCGGGCACAAGAGACCAAGTTTGCAACAGGCAGAACTGGGAGCAGGGGGGCACCCAGGTTCACCAAGAGATGGCGCAGAGAAGCACCCATCTGACAGCACACCCTTCACATGACCACACCTGCCCAAGTTATGGTTCAAGCTGCACCAGGAAAAGTTCAGACTGGATGTTAGGATAAATTTCTTCTCCAAAAGTGTTGTCAAGCATTGGAAGAGACTACCAGGAAGAGACTACCAGGAAGTGCTGGAGTCACCATCTCTATAGGCGTTTATAAGATGCGCAAGTATGGCACACAGGGACACGGTTTAGTAGTGGACTTGGCAGTGTTCGGTTTAGTTGGCCTTGATCTTAAGGCTCTTTTCCAATGTAAACAATTCTATGATTAGCATCAGTTTGGGATTTCTAGCCTGGGGTCCTCTTCTGCATTGCAGCTGCACATTGTATTGGGCCCTGTGTAGCACAGAGAAAAGTCATTACCTGTGTGACAGGGAAGCAGAAGGCTTCCATTTTAACCAAATTATTTTGTATAGACCTCACTTGCTATGCCAACCACCCTGCTGCAGCTTTTACAGTCAGGACGTTCCTCTCCCCTCCTGTTCCAGGAGCAAAAACTAATTGAAGATTCAGTGGACTAGAGATAAGCTGACTAATCCTTTAACCAGTGACTGGGAAACTCGATAAGAAGTATAGAGGCTTGGTTTCTAACTGCTGCCCCAACAGCTGCTTGTTAGCATGCAAAAAACCAAAATATTAAATACTCAGTGTATGTAAGTACTAAAATCTGTGTATCTAAAGAAGTAGCTTAGGGAGTGGGGAGTAAGAATCAAAGTTGGGAGTTTAAGATGCAAATTGTTCTTTCCTGTTTAGGGAACCTCAATCCTTTATGAACTTAGGTCAATAATGAGAATGACTGGATTGGTGAGCTTCAGCCATAGGTTCTCCAGACTGAGCCACCAGATTTGCCTTCCCCTCCACCAGCAACTCCTGCCGCCCTGCAGGTAACGGTGGTTCATATGCAAAGGCATATTAATTCTTCCAACAATACTGTTTTGATTACATGTCAGTTAAAACAAAACCAAACCCTTCCCAATTAACTATCCAACTTCATATGGCAGTGATAGTGGTTGCCTGTAGCTTTAGACATGATCTTGCAGTGATGTGTACACCCTTACCTCATGGTGAGGTCTTGGTAGGATGACAATAATCACAGATCATGAGCAGTTTCATTTTTCAGCTGGGTTTCCTTTGTATTCCCACTAAAATATTTTCCAAGTTTCCAATACATGCATCTGCCTTTCCAGATTCATTGGTTTATTGTTCAATTTTTCAGGGATCCAAGAAAAAAAAAGCACACAAAACCTTGACAAGATGCCTAAAAAAAAACCCAAAAACCCACACTATTCAGTTGGTGCAGGAAACAAAGATTCATAGAAAAGCAAATTAAAAAATAACATCTGAATCACTGCCTCAGTTTTCCCATCACTCTTTTGGATGTTTTCAGTGTTCACAGAAACTCCAGCATTTTGCTGAAGCCTCATCTCTTTCTGTCCCTGCAGCCAGGTTACATCTGTCCTTCCTGATAACCAAAGAAAGGCTGCTTGCAAAATACTTTTTCCTTTTACAGGTACTGCTCCTCTTCTTCAGGCAATGATGTCCTTCACTAGCCAGAAATAAGTCTGATCATCTGTATCTTGGCTACCTGCTCATCTGGCACAGTATTATTTCCTTTGTCTGTTACCCAAGGATAGCACACTCATGCAGGTTCATAGCCCTCTGCTAAGTACAACAGCTTTTCCAACCAATCCTAGGTATGCCAAATCAAAACAAGGAGGTTATATTGTACACATGGAAGCAAACAACACATGCAGGTGGATAAAGATATATTTAGCCAGGTACCAACCTGCCACATCACCAAGAGATGCAAAGTCAACAAGTTTCACAAGCACACTGATTTTGTTGAAGGTTTTGGTAAAGGGAGAGTCTCCCACCACTGGCAAAACGAAACACCAGCCAAACCTTGTACTTTTGAACCACAGACACTGACAAAACTGGGAACAACAGATTCAAAAACTTTTTCTTTCATTCCAACGGGACTGAAAACAAAATCCTGAAGCCTCTCTGAGGTGAAAGAAAATGGTTATGGATACCCCTCCCTCAGGCATGGGGTGCATCAGGCCAAAGACTGCTGTTAAAGAACAATTCAAACTATTTGACCTGCACACACAACGTGAGGCACGGTTATGTAAGACTGTTCGTGTCTCCTGATGAAATCTGTGACCATGGGTTTCTGCAAACACTTTTGCATTTTTCAAGTTCTCTTAATCCACAAAAGAACCTTACATGTATCAAAGTTACATATTGTCCTTGAATGCTCCTTTTTTTCCCTCTAAAGTGCCTAGTTTATTTGGTGGTTTATCTGTTGCCTCCGCTTTCTTTGCAGCCTCTTGATACCATCTGTGCACTTCATTGATGTGTAAGTTTTCTTCTGTAATTATTTTAGGTCATTTACGGAGAAATAAGTATTAGGCTCCATTAATTCCCAGCAAACTCCACTTTGCTATTTGACCATTCATAATTGCTTTGGTTTCTGATTTTTCAGACAGTTCTGTACTAAAACCTCAATTTATCCCTGTGTTTTTCTTAAATTGGATTCCTTTTGTGGAATGCCTCAAATTTCTGCAGAAAGTTTCTTCCTTTATCTAGTGAAAGTACAAACGAATCAAAGGAAGGACTGAAGTTCGTTGGGCTTCTCTTCAACCCATATGGCCTGCAGCAGCACATCTAGTTATATGTGACTGCTTACACAATGATTACTTTCGTACTTACTCTAAAGGCACCATAGATACTGTACAGTTCTGTTGTCCCATATGCAGGCTCATTTCCTCATGCACAGTGCCAACTCACACACTGAGTTGAGGTATTTCTAGTCTTTAATTCTAGTTTGAGCAAAACAGGGAGCAAGGTGGTCACCCACAAATGCCTGGCTTGCCAACTGCCAAAAATTCACACTATTTATACATTTTAGCAAGCAAAGACATCAGCCTTCATTGGTGACAAGTTACAGAACTCTTTCATTACTTAGTACTGAGCTTCCTATTTGCTAAGGAACTCTCACTTCTTATGTTAGTTGGTCCACATGATCTATCTTTACTTCTCTTTGGGTCACAGAATGGTTATGGCTGGAAAGGACCTTAAATCTCATCTTAGTCCAACCTCCTGCAATGGGCAGGAACACCTCCCACTAGATCAGGTGCTCAAAGCCCCATCCAACCTGGCCTTGAACACCGACAGGGGTGTGGCAGCTGCAGCTTCCTTGGGCAACCTGTGCCAGCGCCTCACCACCCTCACACGGAAGAATTTCCTCCTTTTAGCAAACCTAAATCCTAAAGGCTGGGAGTTTCTTGAGTTGGTGGTCAATGAGTGGTGGTCATGATCTCCAAAATTACCTTTCCCCCAGTTAGCGCTTAGTTTTGCTGCCAGTCAGCTCCTCCATCCTGCGGCAGTATTTCCCTCTTGGAGTTCCTCCTTTAAACAAAGGGTTTGCTGGTGCTTGACAGAGCACTTAGCAGAGCATACGAAAATGTTTATTATCTGAACTACTTATAGTAACTATTAATTGTTCTTAAAAATAAGCTACTAACAATGTATTTGATTTTATTAAGCATTTGATACCAGTTCTATACATAGCGTACTTCTACACATACTGTATGGACGTTGGGATATATAAGAGTTGTCCACAGCATAACAAAATTTTACTTTTAACTCACTGTAATGACAGTTGCTTATTCTTGCATATTTGAAGACACAGATTTTTGCTATCAGAGCAGGACGTGAAGTTCCTATTCCTTATCTCTTCTTTTGCCAGCTAAACTGGAAAGAGAACTAGTTCAGTATTTATTTTTCCTTATAAAAGCCATCTAGATATAAGAGTTTAATAATGAGGGTAACTTCTTGTTCTTCTAGAATTAAAAAATATCTCCTTCAGTGTTTCCAGACAAACATTAAGCACTAATTAAACACAACATAAAGAAGTCTAACACTGGTCACATACATCTTTTTCCTCTCTTAAAATAGCATAGCTTCCACCCTGAAGCAAAGAGCATAGAAAATGCTTGATAACCAGCTCAACTGGACCATTTGTCGTTGTTCGTATGATCTTGTGACTTGTCCAGTGTCACCACAAGATGACAGTACAGAAAATCCTCCACTAGGACTAGCTGTTGACCACTGCTAACCCCAGCAGTCAGGGCTGGGCAGTGTGCACATCTCCCCATCCTCACAGGCAGCTGTACTTAAGGATTTTCAAGCCATTTATCAGAGGCAAAGGTGCTGAGTTTACTTTGCTCTAGCACATTTCAGCTAAATCACAATAAATGTTACAAGATGATTGGAAAAATACGTGATGCAACCCAGCATTCAAGGAAATGGTGTTGTCAAACTAGGGGAGAGAAAAGGGTTTTTTAAAATATTTTGACTGAATTGCCTCATGTGCTTTCACGTCCTCCACTCACAGCTCCACAAGACTTGTCAAATTCATTTTTCTAAGAAGAAGATGTGAATTTTCTTCCTGTTTTGCTCTGAGGTAAAATCAGGGAAAAGGGAAAAAGGGAGTTATCTGCAGGAGTCTTCTGTAATCTTTCCATACGTTAAACATTTCTCCCTCTGCTCTTGGACAGCATAATTAAGAAGTACTCATTTAGAGTCTGAGTCTTTAATCATGGTTTTCGTAATAAAATCCTCTCTGTTATGATGGACTTCATGCTAGCTCTCCTTGAGTGAACCCCAAACTGATTACTTGACAGGGAGCATTATCTAATTAATTAGAGAAACAGCTACCAAATTACACACAGAGATTGAGCAGCATATGGTGATTCAGTTTTAATCCTCTTCTCCAGAGTCTAATCCCAGGTGGGGGACTGAAGTCTTCTGAATAGTCTATTTGCATCTATACTATCCCAGAAAATTAACCTCTTGCCCTTATGGATGTTACATCATTTCATCCATAGTGACGGAGAGGCCTATGCCCATCCCAATTTAGGGAGCATGTGCTACATGTCCACAAAATCCCCTTGTTCACCACATTTCTGAGCAGTTCCTCAGCATTTCTGTGCCTTTTCAGCTGTTACTCTCACTCCCATCATCATCCCTGCAACGCCACCCTCAGCACTTTTTTGCCAAGGCACTCACCAAGTCCTCTGCTCCTGATGAGCAAGCCTCCCTCGAACCTCTTCAGCGCAGGAAGTGCTGAATTCCGTACCATTTCCTTTCATCTGTTCTCAGTACATGGATGCCCCAGATGGACTTCAGGAAACAGAATTGGGGTTTGAGATTTTTATTTAGCTCAGATGACTACTCACAAGTCTATTTCAAAGAGTAACTCAGCACACTAACAGCTAAGCTCACTTCAGATGCACTATAGCTTCATCTGATCTCAAATATAAATGTTGCTTCATATTTTTTTAACCTAGCCTTAGGCTAAAATGGCTTCAACACTTTTTAGTGGGGGCGAGGGGGAAGGAGGGAAGAGCATTACGGAGAAAATCTAAACCCTGCTCTTTAAAATGCAGTGTTATATCTTTCAGCCCAAACGTCCATGCAAATGACAAATGTAGTGTCAGACTAGAATTCATGTGGCCTCAAACTTAAGGACAGAAGTAAAATATTTAGAAAAATGTATATTCAGAAATAACACCTTTCATGACGCTCCACAGCCATCTTCATCAAAGCTTTGCGCGTGGCTGAAAACCAACCTGCTGCTAATCCCAAGCAAAGCCACATGAAACCCTGCTCTGCATTCAGCCTCTTAAATGTACATTAAGGGTTTCCTTAAACCCTTTCATAGAACACACTCTCACCTCACACACCAGCTATTCTCCCAAATCCAAACATGGCCTTACAATAAATCTCTTCTAGCCAACAACCAGGAGGCACTCCCCTCGAAGCCAGTCAGAGACAGGCAAGGGCACCAACCAATAGGTGTCACTAATTACTTAAATACCCATACATGATTTCAAATCAAGAAGTACAAAAGCATGGCTGCTTTGTCACTGATGCAACAGCTTAGGTGAGAAGACTGGCAAAACCAAACCCAGACTGCATCCTCTACTGGTTTTGCATCATCAGAGGCCCCTGAACAGTACAGCAATGACTGATGTGAGCATTTAAAATTTGTGATTGGTAAAGGACTGGAAAAGAACACAGTCCTGCAATGAGAAGGATGCTTAAGCCAGTGTTTATTTCTCCCTAAGCAGCACTAGCTTTGTCAGTGCTTTAGGAAAAAGAGCTGTAGGGTGCGCTGCTTAGGATATCTGCTCCAGGATCTGAGAAAGCACATATTTCACTGACTGGCTGCACTTGTTAGCATGACACCTGCAACCATGGTCTGTATGTTGCAGGAGAGACAGGCAAAACCATAGCTTTGATCCTAGCTACTCCATGCTTTTTGTTTGCCTAATTTCAACTGCACATTGTGTACATACTAGCCAGCTAATTGCCAGCTCACTCTCTCCACAGTTAACAGCTACTCTTCATATGTTCTGTGCATTTATTTTTTTTCCAAGCTTCTATCTTTCCTCTTGTGCCACAGGTTTCTGAATGCTCTTGTACTATAAGTAGGTAGAATAACAAATAACCTCTGCTGGGCTTGAGGCAAGAATGATTTAAAACTACAAATGAAAGAAAGCAAAACTATTAAGCAAAAGTTCTAGAATGGCCAAAAATCAGTTTGAATTCATACAGATGGTACAGGCAGGAATCATAGAACCATAGAATAGTCAGGGTTGGAAAGGACCTTAAGATCATCTAGTTCCAAGCCCCCTGCCATGGGCAGGGACACCTCACACTAAACCATGCCATCCAAGGCTCTGTCCAACCCCGCCTTGAACACCGCCAGGGATGAAGCATTCACAACTTTCCTGGGCAACCCATTCCAGGGCCTCACCACCCTTACAGTAAAGAATTTCTTCCTCTAAACTTCCCCTGTTTAAGTCTGAACCCGTTACCCCTTGTCCTCTCACTACAGTCCCTAATGAGGAGTCCCTCCCCAGCATCTCTATAGGCCCCCTGCAGATACTGGAAGGCTGCTATGAGATCTCCACGCAGCCTTCTCCAGGCTGAACAGCCCCAACTTTCTCAACCTGTCTTCATACGCGAGGTGCTCCAGTCCCCTGATCATCCTCATGGCCCTCCTCTGGCCTTGTTCCAACAGTTCCATGTCCTTTTTATGTTGAGGACACCAGAACTGCACACAATACTCCAAGTGAGGTCTCACAAGAGCAGAGTAGAGGGGCAGGATCACATCCCTAGACCTGCTGGTCACACCCCTTTTGATGCAGCCCAGGATACAGTTGGCTTTCTGGCCTGCGAGTTCACACTGAAGCCTGCTCATTTTCTCATCAACCAACCCCCCCAAGTCCTTCTCCACAGGGCTGCTCTCAATCTCTTCTCTGCCCAACCTGTAGCTGTGCCTGGCATTGCTCCGACCCAGGTGGAGGACCTTGCACTTGGCATGGTTAAACTTCATCAGGTTGGCATCAGCCCACCTCACAAGCATGTCAAGGTCCCTCTGGGTGGCATTCCTTCCCACCAGTGTATCAACTGAACCGCACAGCTTGGTGTCATCGCAAACTTGCTGAGGGCGCACTCAATCCCACTGTCCATGTCACCAACAAAGATGTTGAACAAGACCGGTCCCAGCACCGATCCCTGGGGGACACCACTCATTACCGGTCTCCAGCTGGACATCGAGCCATTGAGCACAACTCTTTGCGTGCGGCCATTCAGCCAGTTCTTTATCCACCAAGTGGTCCACCTATCAAATTGATGTCTCTCCAACTTAGAGACAAGGATGTCATGCAACAGTCAACTGCTTTGCACAAGTCCAGGTAGATGACATCAACTGCTCTACCCCTGTCCATCAGCCCCATCGTAAAAGGCCACCATATTGGTCAGGCAGGATTTCCCCTTAGTGAAGCCACGCTGGCTGTCACCAACCACCTTGCTGGTTTTCATGTGCCTCAGCATGCCTTCCAGGAGAATCTGCTCCAAGATTTTGCCCGGCACAGAGGTGAGACTAACTGGTCTGTAATTCCCTGGATCATCCATTTTCCCCTTCTTGAACATGGGGGTTATATTTCCCTTTTTCCAGTCATCAGGAACTTCAACCGACTGCCATGATTTTTCAACTATGATGGACAGATCATCTCACCTAAATATATGCACATGCATCTGTGTCAAGCTCTTGACTCTAGATTCTTTCTTCAAGAAGCCAAGGTGTTGTTGCAGCCCAAATAGCCTGTGTTACACACCTGCTTCGGGGTGAAATCAGTTACACCCTGGAAGTACTTTTGTCCCAGTACTATAAAAGAACTTCAGACATATATATCTTGGCTCCTGTCATACATATTTTTGGGGCTGAATGCTACCCTACATGCTTGCGCAGCAAAAGAAAAAACAAGTAGGGGTGGGGGAGGGTGTTGGGGCTTGTTTTGGTTCAATTTTGTTGGCTTTTGGGGGTTTGGTTGGTTTTGTGATTATTTTTTTTTTTTGGGGGGGGGGGGGGAGTGGTGTTTGGTCGGTTGTTCTTCACCAGAACCACCCAAGTTCAGAACTGTAGTGGGACTTTGACCTACTCAGAAAGCTCACAGCCTGGACCCCACTATTCCTCAGATTACTTACTTCAGTATATCATAGCAGGCTGGTGGTGAGGCTGTTCTCAAAGTGTGCATAAAAGGGAATCTAAGAGCTGTATATTACTCTCCAGCTCCATGAGGAAGAAAGTACTTCCTTCCAGGCCTGTAACTCTCACTGCCCCCTGTCTGCATACTGAGACAGTGTTACAAGCAGTGTAAAAGGTGACCTCATGCAGCAAGGTCTGCAGAGTGCATAGCAAGACTTCTCAGGTCTAGTAGTTATCAAACGTACATCTCACACTGATATAAAGGTTGATCATGAAGTGGATCAAAGGCACTTATCACTGCATTTCCAGTCTGCTCCTCCTCCTGGTACAGTAGGTATTCTCACTGTAACGTGACTTGCACTGCCATTGGCAAGAGGCATGCACCCTCTAGCAGATGCAAGGGCAAAGACTGGTGTTCAACCTCTACATCCCAAATGGCCGTGCAAACCTAGCACAGATGCTAAAAGCTCAATTCAGCTCTTTAAATAACTTCCCTGGAGAAGCTTAGGCAACTAGAGCCATACCGATTGCCATTCTAGATCTGGAGAGAGAAAGGATTTGTGGATTTGTTTCCTTTGGCTTACACAGACCTCAGCCTAGATTTTTCTTTAGATGCCTACTGTCTTTGACAGAGCTGGGCCTAAGGCAACAGCAACAACTTCTTGTCTCTCTCATCACAACCAGAGAGACAAATAATTCAACAAGTGAGTTGAACAACATAAACAACATATTAGCCTGACACACACTGCACAGAAAGTGGAGTTCTCATCTTGCTTCCTGTTTTCTTCCAATGCATGATTTCATCAACTTCTTCATGGTGTACAGGGTAATTCTGTTACTATGGTAAACAATTTATTTCCCTCACTTTATTAATAGACATTCCGAACAAGTAAAAAAAAATGTGATCTATAAATTTAGATTTATGCCTTTGGCAAAGGCAGACTGTTTTGTAGATTAGCAGATACAACCACCCCACCCAGAAAACCTTGCTATCTGAGGCTTGTATTATGCTCGCACAGATGTTCGCAAATAAATAGAGTCTCTGATTATTTTCAGATTAATGGCATCCTGCTTTATTAGAGCATTGCAAAATCATCGTTTTTTTGCCAATCTTGAGGGTTTTGTGCCTTTTTTTTTCCTAAAGCTCCAGCTTTACAAGATGTGATTAGCCAGAAAAACTCAGACTTCCCTTCTGAAGTCTCAAGCAAGCGTTGTCACAAGCTTGACTCATGTTACCCTAGGGGCCCAAAGAACAGGAGTTAATCTTCACATTTTCTTAATCACTCTCAAGACTTTTAAGGGTCTGACTCATGATTTCTAATGTCTACAGTTGGCAATACTGCATATACATGTGTCACATCATCCATCTGCCAGTAAATAAAATCCTTCTAAAATGTCCAATTACTTACTACTCACACTGTTTCTAATAAGTGATTTTTTTTAATGCACAAATCTCTTGTGCCAAGTTATATCACTGCAGTAGTCACTTGCAGTAACAGAAAATAAATTCCTCATTAATCTGATTAAAAACAATTAGTAAAATCTACCTCTTAGTCATGCACGTGAAACCTTAACTACTTTCCACTTAACTCAGCAGCCTACAAAACAGAAGGTCATAAGCCATGAAAACTCTTATTAAATATCAACTATGAAAGCATTTGCTGTACTGCCAGCATTAAAACACAAGTGTAAGATGCAATTAGTGCAGATTTATTCCTTCTGAGGAGTCTCTCATAGTGTGCTTACTGATTCCCCCAGCCCACCAGTGGAACACCATGAGCACCTTCTGTTTGCGCTGAGGGCACTTTGGGAAGAGCTGCAGGTTACCTCCGACCTTCCACTGAGACCAAAACCTCCAGCAGGTCTGGCATGTGGCAGCAGGTTTGTCATGTTCTGCACTTAAAAGAAGCTTCTGCTTCTGCCCAAGAAGGGTAGAATGTCCCTTTACTCATAGCATGGGATGGCAGCATTTCTATGTTTAAATCAAAATTGATGGCAAAATCTGATGTTTTGATTACTCATGTTGACATTTAATCAATTTTACACTTTCTCTAAAGTCTCCCATTTAAAATACTTGGCATCAGATAACCAAGAGAAATCAGAGAGCCACAATTAAAATGGAAAACATTGACATACATACAGTAGAACTAATTTCAGGCTTATTTAAATTATCCAGTAATTTGACTAGACATCTACACCATTCAATTCACCTGACTCTTTCACTTGGGCTCTACTTTCCAGCCTACAAATAAAAACCTAATTATATCTAACATGTATTTGATGATTATACTTCAAAATGAATTGGAAACATCTAAACACCTACAAAAACTATGTGCAACTTAATTAGTCTGAGTCAGAACCATTCTTCTCCTCCTCTCCACAGATCTCACAAGCACATTTCTGTAATTTTCTAGACCACTAGAAAAACATGAGCAAGGAAAGAAGGGAGTAAAGCAAGAAAGAACTTGGGAGATATCTTTGTTTCAAGGACTTATAAAGATTACTAACTTCATTATCAGATTGGTAATTAGTAATAGGTTATAATTAAAGACTAGAAAAAATTTAATAAATTGAACACCTGTTCAACACTCACAGATATTAGGGGCACAAGCAGGACAATCCTGCTGTGATGGAAATGTCTGATGTTCATTTTGCCAGGAACTAAACACATTTATCTCTACGTTCTGAAGAACAGGGTTGACTGAAGAATGGGGTTGTAAATAAGTAACTTCAAGGACCTTAGGCTTTGTTAGTGACTATAAAGATAAGGAAATGGCTAAGATAAGCATTGCTCAAGAGCTAGCCAGAACCTGCCTGGTGGTTACTGACATAACAATGATCCTAAAACAAAGTGATGAAGAGGAAGATGATGAAGAAATAACCACCAGGGGTCCCAAAGCCCACTACCACATTTTAGTGCACATGCAGGAGGAATACTAGAAGTATGATGTAATGCATAAGTAACTCAATGAATATGTATGTTTAAGGACAATATAATCACAGCCTGGTTGATGCTGAGACGAGACACGCTAAGAGGAGTTAGCCCCCATGGCACCCAGCACCACAATAAAGAATACCTGCTTGTCAACTTAAATTTTGTTAGCGAGTTCCTGGAGATTTCTCCAAATCAATTTCTTGCTAGACAAATACACTGCTTTCTGGCATCGCACTGAAATATCCCCATGAATATACTGTATGATTCAGTGCTTTAATACCTGAGTGGTTTTCGCCAGAAATAGATCAAACATACCGGTAAGACAAAAACTCATCCTCAATCAAAACCTTCCGCCAGTTCAAGCAACAAAATGGCAAAGACATTACTCCATCCCTTAGCAAACACTTTAAAGGTCTGTACTAGTACCGGGACACATCAATTTGCATCTCACATTTGTTCATTCTCTTTATGATGGTGTTATCCACTTCACCTGATGTGAATGACTACTCCAAACTGCCAAACAGGAGGAACGGCAAGCCCTTTTTTTTTTTTTTGTCCCTTTTATTTTTTTGAACAGATTTCTCCTTTGCATCTTTGAGCATGTGTTTATATTTCACTGATTTTATTCAGCTTCTTATACTCCTTAGCCTTAATGCAAAAAAGTCATCTGCTATATGAATTAGAAAGGGAAAATACATAATGCATGCAATAAGGAGGATGCATTGAGTTACATCTTAGTAAGCATCTACATCTGCCACTCAGCCATTGCCGATAGCGTTTTCCTGAGGCAATATATATTCTAAACTGTGGTTTGGGAGTTGGGGGGGCGAGGGGGGGAGTGTGTTGTTGAAATAAACACCACCAAAAAATGGAGGCAGAAGCACTGCATTGGTACATCTGAATGCAGAGGAATAGTACCTGTATTCACTGACTTCACACAGAAAAATTACCCAGCTATACAAAAAGGCTGAAAATCCGTACTTCATTGTTTCATAAGCAAGTGAAAAAATAGCGTAAACGCATCAAGGTTGTACTGATTATGGTCAAACACATTACGAAAGTATCGTACCATCTAGAACTGTTGTTCCAAGGAATCTCGTTACACTGAGATGTATAAACAGATAGGCAACTTGACTTAATGCAATTAAACATGATCACCTCATACAACAAAGCAGATTCTACAGCACATGGGACAAAAAAAATATATCACATGATGTATTTGGCCTAAGCATGCTTTCACAGTGGCTATTTGGCATTTTCTCCTTGAATTTAGAGAGTAAAGTTTGTACGCTCTGAAGCGCAAGCTTGTTTTGTAGCTCTGTTAGTAGATCAAAGTAAAAAGCGATCAAACACACACCAGGCCAGAAGTTCAGATGTGGCTGCCTGTCCAGCAGCTGTCAGCACTGTGCTTTTGTACAGCTAATTATCATGATGAAGGCTTGACAGGAGACTCTAAGACATATTGCTTCCTTCCCCCATGCCCTGAAAAACTGGTTTTCACCCCCATATACATACTTTTGGGAGAAATGCTTAGGACTCCAGAGGAGAAAATGTACAACTTTCAAGAAACAAAGGATTTAATATATACATATACATTTTAACTCCAGTAACAATCTCCCCAGTGTACTTCCCAAATGTCTTGATAACGCTTTTTATGATGCAAACATGAAAAGCAGTAACAGCTTTTTATTTCCAATCAGGTTTTTATTTCCTGTTTGTCTGCAAACATGCCTCTCAGTAGAACCCACAGCAAGGTCACCCTGTACTACTGTTTGACAAGCTACCACCAAACAGTTTTGACCACACACATGCTGTTAGCCCACAACAAATACCAAGTGAAACCCTCACATCTGCATAAATCTGATTTCTGAATGGGACACGGAACATACTTTGAATTAGCATTTGGTCACATCTGCCTCAGCCACTTCAGTGGAAGAGGACATCACAGGAAAGCCTGAGCTTTGGAACAGGAGCTTGAAAAACACGGCAACACAGTAGCAAAATGAAAGGCAATGTAGCACATGAAAGAATGGTGCTGGGTTTTGGGTTTTTTTGAAGCACAAGAGGCACAAAGTAAAACCTAGAATGGAAAACAAAACAGAAATATTGAAGTCATATTAATATATCCTTTGGTAATCTTTACAAAATACATAAAGCACTTCACATATGGACAGTCTTACTTCTGTGGCACAGTGTCTAGTTGGTCACATACCGTCACATTGACAAAGTCAGAGCAGGTACCACAATGACTACCATCAGCACCAATTGAGCACCTCAAGTACTTACGCGGCAGCACACTGTATGTGCCACATCAGCTGAATACCTGCATTTAATGCGATGGTGCGGTTGGTCCCCCCTGCCTTCTCCCAAGACCTGTCTTACGGAAAACCCTACGCCACACCTAATGTTGAAGCAGCCTGCTCTTGAAGGCAAGTGCAGCAGATTTACCAGTTCAAGTAGCACTATAATTACACTGGTGTAATTTCATAGAACCATCACAGTATGGTTTGGGTTGGACCGGACCTCAAAGATCTAGTTGCAACACAGCCAGGGACACCCTCCACTAGACCAGGTTGCTCAAAGGCCTGTTCAACCCGGCCTTAATTTCTGTACAGACTTACACAAAACCCTCTTAATCTGGAACCAGAACAGACACCACATATGAGAATAGCTATGCCAGTGTACGCTATCACTGCCCATTAACCTGCTTTCTCAGCTTAGCTCCTCCTCTGCAGGAGACTGTCTCTGAAGCCCGCTGGTGGACTTGCTGGTATGAAGGCCCCTTTGCCTGCTTCAATCAGTTTTTCCACATTTCTTCAGCTAACTTGAGCTATTCTGACTGAATCAGGTTAGAAAACATTGATATAAGTTGCTCTGCGAAGAGCGACAACAAATGACAAATAGCAAAGTGCAAAACCTCTGTCATCTGTTCTGATATGAATCCCATTATAAATGTGATCAGTCACGGACATTCAAAGAGTTACAGGTTCACTCCAGAAGTGTAACTGTACTATTAAGCCTCCGCTCCCACACAGGCCTCTTAACATTCCACTGAAAGTGTATTTTGGGGGCCACACTAGTAAGTCTCTCTGTATTTTAAGACCAGTAAGAACTAGCCTCTTAAGCTATCTAGTTCAAGGTTTTGCAAGTCTCTTGCACTGCTTCAGCTTAACCAAAAAACACAAAAAAAAAAAAAAAAAAAAAAAAAAACAACAAAAACCACACAACCCCCCCAAAAACCCAAAAACCCACACATACACACAAAAAAACCCCACCAAAAACAAAACCAAAAATGTCAGGCATAAAAATAGGAAAGCAGTATAAGAAAAGTGACAGTAGGGAAGGGGGATTTAAATGTTTTAAATTCAGAGAGCTAGTCTGGGGAAGTCATGACAATTAAAAGTGTCAAGAAGCACACAAGGGTACTACTAGGGAGAGAAGGTTTTTGGTTAGTATGAGAACAAGACAGTTTGGAATATTATATCAAGAGAATTTTACCAAAAAAAATGTTCACAATAAAGACTATACTAACTGGACCTTCAGAATTCCCCTCCCCTCCCATCTTTTGAGAATCATCACAATGTATCAACAAGGCAATAGCACCAGTATTAGCAAACCCTACACGCAGAAATTATCATTGTAGCAGTTGAATGCAGTCACACAATAAGGTCTACACTCTGTTCGTAACTTGTCTTATACTCACAGGTACCAACAGTAGAACAAAATATATTTGCCATATTATACACATGCTGACATTCCTGTAATTAACAGCATAAAGGATGGAGTTTCAGGCAGTATTCCAAGATTAATCTCATTGGACACATGTACTCTGTTGAACTGTCTTTTTAGAAAAAAAGGGTCTACTTAGAATGAAACATGCTGGCAAAATGGATTTTGAGGTACTTGGATTCTGATAGAGTCAACACTCCAGTAGTCTGAGAAAGACTAAAGTTCTTTTGGTACAATAGAATACACTAAAGAAGAGCAGTACTACTAAACAGTTACCTCCAGGACAAAATGATCACCAAATCACACCCATACATTTTGTTTAACAAGCATTAACAGTCTTAATAAAAGTTTTTGTAAAAAGAAGTACCTAAGTGGTCAAAACCAAGGTAATCCTTAGCTTTTCAGTTCAAAAGCTTTGACACACCAGCACAACTCTGAAAAGTGAGTGACAACGAAACAGATTTTCTTTGGCCTTGTAGTTTAAGCTTGTCATTTACATTTGAATGTTGATTCCTCCTAACTATTTTCTGCAAATCTGGGAGGAATGTGTTGAGTTCTGCATTGCAGGTAAGTGCTCTAACACAAGTTTTCAGAAGTAGGAAGGATTACAGTGATTAATGCTGTAGTCTATCACCCTTGAGTCCTGTTTTCTCCCAGAGCTTTTAAAATCTGTGAGTGTCTTGAAATAGCAGAAGGCCACAGTTCTACATCAAGATTTGGATTACTATGAAGAAAAGAATTACATTTCAATAAATTTTTACTGAATATGTTTCAGATCTCTAGGAACTCAGTTTGTACTGAATTCCTATTTCCAGAGCTGAAGTGTTAAAAACTATCTGAAGAGACATTCTTCAAGTCTACAGAAGAAAACCCAATGATACAGAAAGGGCTTCTCTCCCTATGCTGTCAGTGCTCCCACCTCCTTTATATGCACACTTAGCAATCTCAAAAATCAAGCACAAACAAGGCATTTTAAAAGGTAAAATCACACATTTACACAGCAGCCACTGTGAACTTTATTAAGAAAATAAGTGTTTGCCAGTTAAACTACCATCACTTGATTGACTTCTCTGCTTACTTGTAGAAAATCAGTTCTTTCATAATGGCTCTGGAAACCATTTATTGCCAGGTAAATGTTGAATCACTGGCAATGTATGCTCTCCTTGGAACTCTGGCAGCCTTACCATGAAAAGAACTATATACACCTTTGCAAAATGCAAAGTAAGCAACACATCTTTCGTTCAAGCAACAAACTTATTCTTGAGGCAGATACCATGCTAGACAAACAGCAAGAACACTTTTACATTAAGGAATCTTTTTTGCTGCGACAGTTCCACAAAATTAAGTGCAATCTGCGAGGGAAAAAGGTCCGTAAGATACCAGTTACTCATTCTCTTCGTGTAGTCATGTCTTATTTCTCACAGGCTGGAGTGGTTGAGCTAAACCAAAACAAAGTATGATGATCTATCCTCATGAAAATGTCCTGTTGCTAATGCATCTGCTTTTGCCTCTTTCCCTCCTTAATAGTCCTATGCAGTCCCATGCACTAGAAGTCAGGACAAGGCTTCTTCATTTATCTGGAGTCAGAGTTATATTCAATCCTCTAAGCAACTCAACACAGTTCATACACATCTCTGAAAAGAAGTTCTCCATTCCTAAGTAATCCAACCAGCACTATTTCTTAAACTCCAGAAGTTGTTTTAGCTCCTTTGTCATCTTCAGCTTGTAGCCACGTGGAAAAATAGCATTGTCATGGGCTACATATAGTAGGATTTAATCTTTATTAATAGTTTCAGTAGATTGCCCGAGGATTTTTTGTACTGTAGTAGGCTTCACATGCAGCTACGTAAGCAGATTCTGGGAAGAAATCATCATGGTATTCTGCTAAAAACCTAAGAAGAAAGCACACCAAAAAAAGAACAGAACATGCAACATTTAAGAGAAAAGCTATTTTCAAATTAATTTTTAAACTCAGCAAAACCACAGCCTGGGAATTGAGAATTACTGCACTTTGAAAGTTGGCATACAAAAGGCTTGCCCTATTTTTACAAGTTCTACAGATTCCCTTATCATTCTCAAATCAAATAGTAATTAAAAAAGTTGCTTAAACTCAAAAGAAAAAATAAAATCCAAAAGTTGAAGCTACACTCAGAAAAGCACATGAAGAACTATGACAGAAGAAAAAAAAAACCGAAAGTGATCTTTCTGCAACTTCTGTCAGTCACCTGCTCGGCATACTATTTTCATTTATGTAAAACCCAGAATTTTCAGTTATCACTATGCAGTATCTTATACAAGTGGCCAGTAACCATTGAGTCAAACTGTACCTTTTAAGGCAAGAAAACTTAAGATTTGTTTTTTCATGTGCCTGTGCATTAGGGTCTCCACCTCTCAGAAGTATCTGATTTAAATACAGCTCTCAAAGATAAAATGTATCCTTTGTAAATCCAGTTCCCTAATTTCACATTTCTGCAAGACGGTCTTCAAATGCTACCCAAACAGCCAAGCATCCAATGTTTTATCATGTCTTCCTGCTCTGCTAACATACAACTCTATATTCAGCCCTAAACCTACAAAAAACACTGTTGCTATTAATACCAGTTACAAACAGCTAAAACAACATTAAGCTTTCTACTCCCTCCTTCGTACACAAAGATACCACATATGCAAGTGGGGGCAAATGAGCAAAATGGCTCTTACACCATGAAGCATATGATCAAGCTGTACTTCAGGAACACCACCCCACCCCCCACAAAAAAAACAGAACAAAACAAATCCCACAAACCTTCAAATATACCTGGATATTAAAGATCAGCATCAATGATCATGGCAAAATGCCAGCCACAGGTTCTCTGTGTTAAAGCAGGAAGCAATGGAAACAACAGGGAACAGCGCCATTTGCAGAATCTAGTGTTCTCTCAGAACCCCTGGCTAGGGAGATGACTTCACTACTGGAAGCTAACATCAAGCAGTTTTCCATAACCAATACTCTGAACACAGAAAGTCCAAATTAAAAAAAAAGTATAGGTGACTGCAATTAAAACCACAGTGTTTCTGCAGCAGCTACACTACCTGAACTAGGCACGTTCTTTGATCTTAGGCAAGCCAAAACATCAAAGAATACTGACAAAGATTCTCTATATAAGACAATCTAGACTTAATCAGGAATATATTAGTTGCTGAGAACTCTTGTCATTAATACCATCCACCACCCACTTTCCTAGGTTTATCAGACCATAAGTTGCACTAATACCTTATGGCTTGTTTTGGACTTATTTTCCCATGAGACAAGAGATATCCCTTGATATAGAGGGACAGCTCACACAATCAGATTCTCCTGATTTTGAGCAAAATGTGTCAGTCATTTGCACTGCACACACCCCCCTCACCCTAAGAAAACTACTACAAAAGAGTAGCAACATTATAGCAACTTAGAAGTTAATAAAATACCCAAGTCATCAACTGCTATGACCTCTGACCGTAGTTAGCAATAAATCACTGTCTGGGATGTAGGGCTAGTATGAAGTGAGTGTGAGAAGGCCTAAAACTTCACTGACTCAAGTCTAACTTTTAACATATTTAGATTCTAGAAGATTAAGATCAGCTACAATTTAATTTAATAGTGCTTCATTAACACACATTAATGTCTTGAAGAGATAAATGAACTACAATGTCATTGGGTAACATTCCATAAAACACTGTACCAAGTGCTAGACCATATAAAGGATTAAAAAAAAAAAATAAAATAAAAAAATCAGTAAAACGAAAGAACCTTCAGAGGATAGTGGATAACTGACAGTTTCAAGAATTTTAAGGCCATGTAATGGGAAACAGGTTTATTTTCTCTTATAGATTTCCAGACTTTGCTGAAGATCATTGGTCATAAATGCCAGTTTGGTGCAAGCTAAAGTAACAGCTTGTAAAGATGAGAAATATTAGGCAAGATGCTTATAGCGCAGCTACAAAAAGCAGAATGCATGAAGTCAAATGTGTATTTCTCTGTTCATAACGAAACGGTTGTGAAAACCAAAACACCCCAGAGCTAGCAAATACAAATTACTTTCTGCAGAGCAGCAAGAGGAAAAAGGCAGAAAAACACATGATCAGCTTCTGTCCCAATCACTTACATATCTTTCTCTATACAGAGAGCAGTGACCCTTCTGATGCTGCATTCTATTCAAACTAGATCACAGTGCAGAAAGCCAGCAGAGAAATATCAAGACTTTCAAGAATCCTAGGTACTGGATATCTCACTAATGCTTTGCTTTTGGAAAAGCTGAAATAACACAAAAATCAGTTACACTGGTACCTGCAAGTCATGAGCCAAGATTTAAAAAACAGAGGCAGCTGTACTTAGCAAGCAGAGCCAGTGTTCAGCTATAGATCAGAAAGCACATTTCTATTTAGCTATTCAGAAATTGTTCCATTACTTTCAACTTCTAAATCTGATAAATTCAACCACCTGTTGCGCTGTCTTTCATTTTTAGACTTTTTACAGAGTTCATATGCATACACCTACACAGTGAAACTGCTTATGAGTTTTGAGATGCACAGTCCACACAGACATCCTGATTTAAGACTGCATACTTTTTCCTCATCACGAGCATCCACAAAAAGAATGCTTATGCTTTACACTCATGCTCATGAGCTACACAGAGGTAACACAGCACAACGCAGCTATTTCCCTCTCTATCTCAGGTTCCTAGAAGAGCAACGTTTCAGAAAGGACTAGAGGGGATGCAGACAAGGGAAACAGACATGTGGGCAACCTAGCTTGCTGAATTCTTATGCTCTGATCCTCAAGTGTGTCATTCTGTAAGCAAGCTTACCTCTGGTGACTCCAAGCAAAAGCCTCCCAAATATACTATGCTGTGGCTGACAGTTATCCAGGCAAATCTACTAAAAAGAGCCATAGAACTACCATTTCCCACATTAAAAGGCCCCTTGACATACATACATCAGAATATTTCTCAACAGTGTCACTGAATTAACGAGCTTTAAGAGTGTCATCTGGTAGCAAAACCTGGCAGTGTCAACACAACCTATTACCTGAACAGTCTCTGCATGAAGAAAAAGATTCTAAATATCAGCTAGCATGCTGATAAAATATAGCATAAGCTCACGGACAGCATGAAAAATGTGAAAATTACAAAGAAAGGAAAATTTTAATCATTCTAAGAAGGACAACCTCAGCCATAAAGATATAAGAATACAGAGTTAAAAGTTTCCGGGTAGGTGACATTTATATACTTTTGCTGCAGAGTTCAGGAAGGTAAGCAGATGCTTTGATGAGATCAGTGGTCTGGGCTAGTGGTCTGCTTGAAAGGCAACTGTAACGATCAATCTAAAGGCATTTGCTTAAAGAACATGATGGATCCTAACTCTGTGAGTCACCTCATCAAAAGAAATGTCATTTGCAGATTAAGAAGCTATCTCTTCTCGAAGACTACAACTTGAAAGTAGGATTTGAAAGCTTAAAAGCTTAGTTTCATACAAAAGTGTGTGCCACCACCTGACCCTCACCCCTCCTGGTGATAAGACATTTCTCCATTTGGAAGACTCTTCAGGGCAAAAGCTCACCAACACGAACTTCATCATAACCTCAATGCAGTCAACAGAACAAATGAAGTGAGAAACTTCAGATGTTCATTCTCGTAATCAGTATCTCAAGAACATGGCAAAGGAACAAACAGGCTTGTTTTATTGACTGGACTCTTGTCACTCATCCACATACAGGACCAGAGATAATCTTCCTGGGCCTTTAAAGGGCAAGCACAGAGAACTCTGAAGATGCCAACATAACATCTCCAGTAATCAGGCTGAGTGAGTGAAAATTACAAGTGGTATCTTTTAGCAGACCTTTTGGGAAAACAGTCTTAAAAGGGCTCAACACAGGAACCCTTGGCTGGTCATGAGGATGAAAACCCACTTTTGGCAATGCCAGCACACAGACCCCAGAATAAATTCTTTAGAGCTGCCTTCTAAAAAAAAAAAAAAAAAAAACTATCATAACACATTAAAAATATTTTGGGAACCTCTCACTTCAGACACATGACCCAAACCTCTCATTTAAACACCTAAGCACCTGATAATTTGGTAAATAGAAGACAGCCAAGAAGAATAAGCACACACAAGCAGATTCCACAGATCAACCAGGTAAACAAAAGCCTACTAGAAATAAGCGATATAATACCAGGTACTCATTGATCAAGAAGCATTCACCATAAAGGTGCCAAAAGTTTAAGAGGTCCCAACAAGGCAGTTACCTTTCTACACATCCAGTGATTAGTGAAGCCCAAATAGAGCAACAGTAATGCCCTAAAACATGGCATATACAGTTACTGTGCAAGTAGAATTCCTTCAAAGCATTTCAAAACCTAGAAAGTAACACTCATTTGTGTCCTAGGTTCAGCAGTAGCAGTCATTTTTCTCCTTCTTAATAGCTGGTGCAGTGCTGTGGTTTTTTTTGACTTTCAGCCTGGGAACAGCACTGATAACACCGGTGATTTTAGTTGCTGCTCAGTAATGTTTACTCTGACCAAGGACTTTCAGAGTCTCATGCTCTGCCAGGGAGGAGGGGAAGCCAGGAGGAAGCAGAGACGGGACACCTGACTCAAACTAACCAAAGAGGTATTCCATACTACAGCACATCATGCCCACTATATAAACTGGGGACAGTTACCCGGAAGGGTTAGATCACTACTAGGGTCGGGCTGGGTATCGGTTGGCAGGTCATGAGCAGTTGTATTCTCTTCCCTTGTTATTTCCCCTATCATCATTACTATTGGTAGTAGCAGTAGTAGTTTTGTGTTATACCTTAGTTACTGGACTGTTCTTATCTCAGCCTGTGGGAGCTACATTCTTTTGATTCTCCTTCCCATCCCTCCGGGAGCTGGGGGGAGGAAGCAGGGAGAGTGAGGGAACAGCTGTGTGGCTGACTGGGCTTAAACCACAACAACTTACCTGCCTCTAAACCCATACCTGTCCACATTCAAGCCTTGACTTTCTCACAGTTAGGCTTCAATTCCATAAAGTTTTCTACCATGTCAGAATTGCTATGCTGCAGATATATTTTGTCAAGAAACCAGTTAATCCCAAAATCAAGAGGAAACAGAAAACCCCTAATCAATATAAGTAACAGTAGCAGAATTGTCTTCTTCATGATCTTTCAAAAAGTGTTTAATCAGTTGTCTTAACTTTACCAAGTAACCTTAACTTTACTAAGTCACAGTGAGCAGGAATTCAGTCACAAGTAACTTCACCTAAATAAAGATGCTTTCTATTCCATTTGCCACATGCAATACTTAATTTTTTCATTATCAGAACGCCACTAATAACCTCTCATTATTTGCACATTAGCACAGACTAGTGGTCATAATTCATCACTGCAGTTACACATATAATTACTACACTCAAAAGCACTGTGGTATTTAAAAAAAAATCTGTTTCTTAAAGTTACTTCAAAAACTTTTGTCAATTTTCTATATACACATTTTATTATCACAGCCTTCTAATTGGTCATGTTCTGACTTGGCTTCCTTCTCATAAAACACTCAACATAAATACTTTTAAGTTTAAAATACTTTTCAACCCATGGAGCTGAGTGGGACAACAGATATAAGCAGGTAATGGAAGAAATGAGATCTAAAATGAAAGAAAAAACTTACATGATATCCTGAATTTGAAATATCAGCGGGTTTTTAACAAAACCAAAGTCTTTGACCATTACGAATGTAGCTTTCCACAATATGAAATACTGCACTGGCCTCATCTGGAAAAATTTATCTAAAATTTTAGAAGTGTTATTTTTAGAAATATTTCCTCACTTACTTGTTATTCTGTATTTCACAGAAGTCTAAATACCTATGGCTTTCTGAAGTGTTGTATCATTTACTTGCCTTTTTTTGGTAAAATGCAAATGACATTGATTTAAATCACCTCCCCGAAGATGGGTCTTGCTATTTTAAAAACAGACGTGTTACAGTCTCCTTATTTTTTAAGTATCTCCTACTGGTCAACAGCCCTGACAAGCGACCTCTCTGATTCCAGCAGTTTGCCAAGTAAATGCTGTGTTTACATGAATGGAAACTGCAAACCAAAAACTGGCACCTTCTTGCCTATCATTTCTTATCACTTAAGCAGCCCCTGGAAGCATGCTAAGCACCCCACAATATAGAGAATTCATCTAGTTCCAACCCCCCTTGCCATGGGCAGGGGCACCTCCCACTCGACCAGGTTGCTCAAAGCCCAGTCCAACCTGGCCTTGAACACAGCCAGGGATGGGGCATCCACAGCTTCTCTGGGCAATTTCTGGCAATTTTTTCTTGTTCTCCGTGAAGAAATTTTCATTATGCACACTTCTAGAAAGCTGCACTAAGCACAAACGATCTTTCACATATTATGAAAGTCAAAAAGATGCATTTGATACATCCCTTAAAATATATGTTGTCTGGGCAACTGAGATCAATCTTGTCTAGCAGCAATCTGAGGGCATGACTGGAAAATATTACTCATGTAGCATCTCAAAGTGAATTTAACACATCTATCAAGTACTGAGTACACTCAATAAAACAAACTTCCAGACAAAGTGTTATTACATTAAATAAGTCTCAGTTTTTCAGCCCACATGAGAGTAATAGTACAAATGTTAAATGTAACTGTAACTTTTACCCATAAAAATCACAAATCAAAATTAAATCAGTATCTGGACTAGAACTAAATCAGCTGTCTACCCCATGAAAGATTTAAAAATACATACAGCTACTTACATTTGAACTACTCTACCCAGAATTCAAAGAAGATTCAGAAATAGTTCTATTAAAGCTTCAATCCCTTATCTGCTACTAGAAAAATGAAAAAAAAGGAGGGTACTTCAGCTTATCACAAGAGCAATTCACTAAAAGAAATCAGGCAATCTTAAGTAAATTGGTTGCTATCATCTAGTGCATACAGACTGTGTAGGACAGTTCTTATCTTTCAAAAGGTAAGCCAGAATAGAAGTGACAGAAAATATTTTTAATAAACATCCATTAATCCTTTCATTCCCAAAAACAAGAATACAGAATGTGAAAATTGAAGATAGTACAAAATTGAAGAAAAGTACAAGATATCACCTGAGCCTCAGGTTTTCTCTTGTGATGATAAACAGATAATGCAGAAGTATTTCTGTGATAAAAATCAAGTCTGAACAAGTTTCTAGAAAATGTAATTGTTTGACCTATTTCAATAACATATGAAACAAAGAAATAAATGCCCAAATGAAAGATGTCCTAAAGAGCCACGATTACATGTTTAAAAAAAAAACCCTAATAATTTGCACTGGTTTCTATGTTACCTATTTGAATACACAAGCAGTAGCGTCTCTGGTAAGGAAACTAGTCCAAGAATATTTATGACAAATCTACCTAGAATGGAATGATTCCTACAGCAGTAACTTGGAAGCTTTTTCAGGAAATTTGAACAGTCCTGGTGAAACCACAGAAATCAATATATTCAGCATAGAAAAGAAATGTTGAGAACAGCATCAGCAAAACATACATGACACTGGCTTAGAGAGCACTTAAAAAAAAACCACACAGCCCTCAAATATTTTATTGAGCCAGATACGCAATATCCACACTATGCTTGGCTTGGGGTGCTCATTTTGGTTTAGTTGTAGTCTGGTCTTAAGGACAGAATTCCCACTAGTACTGGAGTACACTTCTGGTTGTGTTTTCCAAAAGAAATCTAGCTTATGTATGCAGAGCACTCTGCAGTGCAACACAACTCATGGTAAGTGGGAATTACCAAGAGATTTGTTTCAAAAGCACAGCTCTACCTGACCTAAAAATGCTACTGTGGAAATGTCTTCTGATTTTTTTCTGTTTTAAGTTTCTATTTATAGATGACTACACATTATCACAAGATAATCAAATGGAAAAATAAGACACATATGAATACTACCACTAGAACTTTCAGTTTATCACCTCCCTGCTTGTATGGAGGCTGCAGAACACATTTCCTCCTTCCTTCTATTCCACACCACCACAGATCATCCATACAATGGGTATGAAAAAACTCCACTTAGGATGCTAAAGAGACCTGCTCTGCCCAACACAGAAGTACCTAAACAGCCAGAAGTCTGAAAAACTGATGTGATCCACAGCGAGTTAAGCGCCCCAAATAACATTTATTCCAAGCAAAAATAGGTTTCCAACAATAAGCACCAATCCTGTCCTGTTTAACTTAAACACAGATTGAATACTAACTAGTATCTGACAAAATAGAGATGTAAAAAGGAATCAGTATAACTCAAAAAATTAAATGCTTCAAGAGAAAAAATCTGTATTGCAGAAATTTTGACATTTGAGACACCTTTCATTTTAAATTTAAAAATGAAGTAAAAACATTTTGAAGTTTTCATCTCTCTCATCTCTAACAGGACTTTTGATATGCTAGTGCCGCGTCATGTTACTTTTTAGTATGTGGCTACATAAGAGTCTGACCAAAATTAAATTATAGGAATTCCACATTTGTTCCACATATTTACCATTTACAACACTTTCTCCTGTAAGTTTTCCTTGGCAAATTTATTTTCCACTGTACTGGTGCTGCACAACACAGTAACACACTAGGTTACTAACTACCACTACTACAGTGTCACGCAGAACTACTAACTAGAGTACCTGACTGACAAAGATGATCGTGGTGCAGGTATGATCATACTGACTCCAGCTGTGGAGCTGGTGTGGTGAGAAAGAGTCTGGGTAGGTCTACAAGCCCCTGCACTGCATAACAGAGAAACCTTTCTGTTCAAGGCTCAATTAGGACAGATATTTTTTTAAAAACCTACCATAATTAAAAACATGTTCTAAAGCACAAGTTTCTTCCCTGCTAGTATTGATGCAACATCAAAACTCTCAGATTATGCTGTCAAAAGTAACAATGCAGTCTGTATTTCTTCATAAAACATGCTTCTTGGCCAAGTCAGACTTATCATTCTATACATACTAACAAACAGACTTTTATACTTCAGCTTTTTATCACTGTGTTTATCAAAATTCTAAGTAGGGAGCTCAGGTTCCCTTCAATTTGAATTACAGGATCAAAAGTCTTGTATTACTCTTTATTCTAATTGTTATTATTAGAACATAATATTAATTTTAACATATTCTTATAGTTATAAAAAATTAATATCTTATTTTTAAAATTCTTCCCCATTCCAGGACACTTAGATCTATGCAACAAGGCAAACACTGCTGTAGTACACTGTGTCACATTACCTCAGAAACATTTCAAAGTGCTTTACTAAGGCCTTCAGGTTTTTGTCAGGAAAGCACATCTTCCCCAGGATTTCTGGTAGCTTTACTGTAAATAAGAGAAATAATGTTTACACCTGCTCTTGTAAAAGCAACTTCTAATTCCTTTTATCCATTCTACAGAAAACAATATAAAAATTTCTTCTCCCTGCAGCCTCCACTTTTCCTTGCAAGTAACTCACTGATCTTTCAAAGCCCTACTGAAAAGAAGCATGCTGAGAAAGTGAATGCTGCTTGGTTTAATTCTGTTTGATAGCATACTGGAAGTAATGCTCGCTTGCTTTTGTTAAATGAAGGCTTACAAAGCCAGTAAAAGATAACCAAATTTATGAACAGCCTAAGAGTTTTAAACAGATTAAAATGTACATTTCTCCTAGAATAAAACTAAATGCAATAAAGCAAGCAGAAAACCATGCAAATACAATCACAAGAGCAAGGGGAAGCAATTTTGATTGAGTACAGACTTTTGCATCAGTTTACCAAACATTCGTAGCAAGTGTTGGGAGCCATAGATATATGACGGAGGTGGTGGTTGATCACTTGGTGGATAATTTTCTGGCATCAATTTCCAGGACAAAACCTACACATAAAACATTAAAGATTTCATAACTAACATTTTATAGCACCATAGAACTTCAAAATCAAAGATGAAATAAGTAACACAAGCAAAACCTTTTCTTCAATGTAACTACTCTGAGGTCCACAAAGCTTTTAATCATGGAATCCAGGACAGTAACATACAAATCTGTTACCTCATTCAATTCATTGTTTCTTCTTCCTTCAAAGCCAGTAAAAACCGCCCCCCCCTCTTTGCTAGGAGTCAAAGTTATAGGTGAAGATGATCCACTATGGACAGGGGTTTCTTCAAAACAGAAAGAAAAAGAAATCAGAAGTAAATTTTAGAATTTGTTTTATCTAACTATAAGCCATTAAACATAACTAAAGCCTGCTGCTGATTTTTTTAACATATTAAACACTGGAATCTAATAAATGTTATTCTGAAGTAGGCTCACAGAAAAGCAGCTCTTTGAATTCCGTTGAGAGGTGCAGTACCAAAATACTGAAAATACTGCTTTGTATTTTTCCATTTGGTATAAGACCTCAGAGATAACTAACAGATAAAATAAGTAACGAATTCACACTTCACTCATTCAGTTCAGAGTCTACATTGCATTAAAAAAAAAAAAAAAAAAAAAAAAACACAACAACAACAGCAAAAAAACTCAACAGGACTTAAGTTAGGGCAACAATTTAGAGCAAAGCTTACTTTTTTCCAGGTGCAAGAAGAGCTTTGGCATAGAAGCTGGGGTCTCAAGATGCCGTCGTTTAGGCTGCGGGGAAGCACTGCTTTCCGATAACCTGTCACAGTTAGAGCTATGACGTGTGGAGCGTCTCAGTGACTGCAGAATTTCAGGTTCAGCTTTTCGCCTTTTTGGTGTGGCTGGCTCCCCTGTTGCAGGCTGGCTGTCGGTTGACTGGGGAGTTGGTGGGTTCAACAAAGGAGGACTTGGGGAAAGCTCCTCCTGATTTCTAGGAAACAAAGGCAGCTTTATAGAAGTGCCTGTAAGAGATAAGGGCTCTTCTTTCAAAACAGATTCTTCAAGTTTCACATATCTTGTTAAATACTTACTCAGATTACAGAGTTCCCCCCTACTAACTATCAAAGTGGTGAGGCCTTCTTATAAATACTATTTTCCAAAAGTTATTTTTTCCACATTGAAAAGCTAATGAACACGAATTTACATTTCAGTGTAATTTTTTTCCCCACAGTGTTGCAGCATAACTCTACATCAATCAGTACAAACCCCTTTTGTAGTTGCCCAGATGAGAATTCAGGCTCCAAATTCTGAATTCAGGCAAGTTAATTCACAGAAGTGTTCAGCATTTTATCAGGACAATTTTTAAGTCAAAGTCTGTGAGAAATCATCCTACGCTGCACACATAATGACATTCTATTGCATTTTCCGCAGAAGATAAGCAGTGCTAGACTTCTTAACTACCTGTTAGAATTTGTTGAGTTTTCTTTGATGGGAAGAAAGAATTTTGATGAAGTTACTTTCTTAAATTGAGCTTGTTCATAAGGATAGAGCAAAATTAATGGAAGCGTGAAGTCAAAGGTTATTCTCAGCCCATCCACCATCTCTTTACACAGCTCAACACTAAAGGGAAAAAAAAAAAAAAAAGGAAAAAAATTATGAATTTTAAAGTTACATCTCAAAAATTTTCAGTGCAGTTGTAGGAAAGTCCCCTTTAATATAGATCATTAACAACTACAATATGCTTATTTCATCATTAAGCAATGATATGCACACTTAAACAGTGTTTGCTGCAGGTACCTTCAGACAGATGTTAAAACTCTGCTTAGTAAACTCAAGCAAAACCATACAACTGTTCTGTTGCTTTACTATTTACTGGATTAATAAAATAAACTCTACAGTAAATTAAGTTAGTCAGACTTTTTCCTGAAAGCATTATTGTGTTTTTCCAAGTTCACTATGCTGATAAACAAGGCACCTGCCAGAAAAAACACTCGATAGACTGAATCTCTGTCTAAGAGGCACATACAGAATTTGATCTATAGCTGTTGACATTCAGTTACGACCGTGCTTAAGATATATCCATTGACCCAGCAAAACTAGATACATTTGCACTGGAGATCACTTTCCAATGCTCCAGTAATCAAAGCACTACATATAGAGGCTACTAGGAATTCAAATTTTAGCCTTGTGTAAAAGACTTACAGGGTTAGGAGGTGAGTAGTTATACTGCTACAAACAGAACCCAGAACACTGCATGCAGCCTACCTGCAACCTCTCTCCTCTATGAAGATATTAATCTCTCATGTTTCGAATATACGTATGTGCATGGTAACAGCAATTTGATTCTGCCAAAGTGACCCATGTTACAAATCCCATACCCCCTACTACCATTCCATACAACCTGCTAAAACTACCGCCTTTTTTTTTTTTCCTAATACTACATATAAATTAGGTCAGGGGGACCATCAGATGCAGAAATTCTATCATATCCAAGAAGGTCAATTACCTTCTGTGTTAGCGCAGTAAAGGCAATACTAGAAAGATGTCAGCTGCATCTCTCCTATTTAATGGATTGGTGAACTTACGTAAGTTCTCCTTATTAAAGCACCATCTTTACTGAGGAAGTCATTTAAACACACACCTTTTTTTTAGAAAAAGAAAAATATTACTGTTGATGCAGAAGTCCTGGACACAGCACACAAACCAATATGATCAGGCTGTGCCAAGTTTATTGCGCAGATAGCTCAGTATATATAGGCATTCTACTTGTCTATCATTGACAAACACAACTCTAATTGGATACATGCATTGTTCACGCAACTAAATACAGAATAGGATTCGCTCAGACCCTCTGTCCACGCGCACAGTGCTCTCCACCTACGTTCTACCTTAGTGTCCTGCTTAATATATGATTGGTTAATATCTCTCAGCTAAGTGTTAATAACAGCTTAATGATTGGTTAACTATTACAGCATATGTTTCAAGGTTGCACTTATCAGCTCCTCCTGCACATCTCTCTCAGTAGCTTTCCATGCTAACTTTCTCAAGGCTTCTGCACGTACACGAACTTTAGTAACCCCCAGGCGAGGCCTCAATGCCTGTGGGTTACTACCTTAAAATTGTCAAGCAGTTGTCTGGATTGCTCACATGCCCGTTCACAGCCAAATAGCTCTCCACATATTACAATGTGCATACAACCTTCTGTTCTTATTTCTGACGTCTCATGTAACTTGTTCGGGAGATTTTATTACAAAGAATGAAAGTATATTAATCTGACATCAATATAAACCTAGACACTCATAGATCAAAATGCTGCAAGGAATAGCATCATTATGCACCACCAAAATAGAACACAGTAACAAAAGACAAGATTTCTCTTTGATAAAATACAAGATTTCACCCCAGTGTAGAATTCGATAAAGCAGCAGCCTTATCTGATATTGAGAATCTTTAACACAACAAAAGAAACAAACAAAAAAACCCCACTGAAAAGATGCAGGCTTAATACCCGAATTTTGGAATTTAATATACATCAACTAAAGGAAAAGAAAAAATATCACCTGCACTTGGGAGCTCTTTATGAGGATTTGTATAAAATTTTTATCCTTTATAAAATTTGAACCTGTTCAGTTTTACTTAAGCAAGGTATTCTCACATCAGATATGCTCTCTGTGCTGAGAAAATTCTTCTAAACCAGGTCACAATATTTGCAAGAACTTACACTATAAAAGGGGATATTAAGGTTTTTGCATTATGACTTCTCAAGAGTATAGGGACTCTCCCACTGATAAACAAATTGTCAGTGTTACTGTACTTTAGGCATCTGTCAAATATTTTAAACCCATAAACAGACATACATCATTGTATAACCTCACAGAAGTGAACAGTCTTGAAACAGAACACAGAATGCAAGGTCATTTTTCTAACAATAAAGGTGGACTAAAAATTACTTACTTCTTCTCTGGTGGCACATAATGAAGATTCATATTAGCATGTGGAGTCATCTGATGGTGCCGAGATCTTTCATTGGCTGAAAAAGCAGCATTAATAGCAAAATGTTTCACATATGACTCCAGGATTGTTATTATGTTTGTCTGACAAGGAAGCTTCACTAGCTGAAAAAAAAAAAAAGAGCAAATCAATGTCTTAGAAAAACAGTCAGTAAGTATAGCAAGCTAAACCAGGAGCTTGTAATGTACTGACTACTTTAACAAGTCTCTACCACATGAAGGTATTTCAGGTGTGACTCATTTCAACCCTTAAACTGCATTTTTGATCAATCCTTTATAAACATCTGGACAAACAAAACCATGGTCAGGATAACAAGCTTACATCTCCACTTTAAAAAACAATCTGCACTCTAACATAGAACTGGGTATCGAAACGTACATTCTTAAACACAATGACAACTCACTGTTTTAGCTATTGAGAAGTTAGCTCCCTATACTCTTTTTACTTTTTCTTACTATCTAAGCTTACCTTTCCAATAAAGTTCAAAAAACCCCAGGAGTCATATACACAAAAACTACTTCTGAGGGTTGCCCTTCCCAACCCCCTGTGCACATTCATTTCATAACTCTTATTTCATACCCGTTTTCTTCTATTAATATAGTAACAGTCTTCCTCAAGCTTCTTTTTCAAGACTTCAGGAATTTCTATGCTTATTGCTCTTTCTTCCATGTCCCTTTTTGTATGACTGTCTTGTTCTTCTTTCTACAACAGACCAGTGAAAGAAACATTATTTGTTGTGCTTATGAATATCAGTGAAAAAGAACTTCAGTACTCAGGACACAATATAACAATCAGGTTTTGTCATGCAAAAATAAAATTGTATTATTTTATAGTTATTATTAAGTGGCTAGTAGCCTTACTGTAAGCAGTTTAACAATACTTCTTCAAAGTCATTTTCAAATTCATGTCCTAAAACATTAAAATTTAAGCTTTAATTTTAAACTTTAAATTTAGCATTCAATCAAGTATTTAACACAAAAGAATTAACAGAAATTTCTTAGGTTTTGGTGCTTCAGATTGCCCACACTGCAGCAGTTGAGATTCTACAGACCTTCAGAACAATTTTTATGCTGTACTTCCTTTTCAATAGAGACAATACTTTTTTTTTTTTCTTAAGTCAGCCAAACAGGCATGTCAGCCATTTCAATGTAAGACCAGAGCTGACATGCCTGTTTCATGGTAAAACAAAAGCCAAAAAGATCCTGCTGCTGTTCCTGCCATGGGCAAGGATACCTTCCACTAGACCAGGCTGCTCAAAGCCCCATACAACCTGGCCTTGAACACTGCCAGCAATGGGGCAGCCACAACTTCTCTAGGCAATCAGTGCCAGTGTCTCACCACCCTCACAGTAAATAATTTCTTGCTAATATCTAATCTAAATCCATCCTATTTCGGCTTAAAGCCATTCCCACTTTGCCCTGTTACTACATGCCCTTGCAAAAAGGCCCTCTCCAGCTTCCTTGCAGGCTCTCTTGAGGTACTGGAAGGCTGCTCTAAGGTGCCCCTGAGGCCTTTTCTTCTCCAGGTTGAACAACCCCAACTCTCTCAGCCTGTCTCCATAGGAAAGGTGCTCCACCTCTCTGATCATCTTCGTGGCCTTCCTCCTCCTCTTATGGTGACAGCCCCAGAGCTGGACACAGAAGTTCAAGTGGGGCCTCACTAGAGCAAAGTAGAGGGGAAGAATCACCTCCCTCAACCTGCTGAACATGCTCCTTTTGATATAGCCTGGCATATGGTTGGCTTTCTGGATTAAACTCCAGCTAAATTAGCAGCTGTGGCCTATATTTCATGCATCTCAATTTTTTCCATAGTTTCAAATACATCTGAATTCTATTAAGAAGCTCATGAACATACCATTTCTGTCCTCTCTTCTATGTCACTTTCTTCACTTTTTATTTCCTCGTCTGTTCCTTCATCACTGTCATCAGAAGAAGAACTACTTATAGCTGTGTAAAAGAGATTTCAGATATTTACCTCACATTACTACATTGCAGAGATTAAGACCAAACAATTTCAGGCCCCAATGAAAACAAACAAAAAAAAAAAAAAGGGGGGGGGGGTTGGAAGGACAACCAAACAAGGCCACCACAACTAGCCTGTTTGTTTAATGAGAATTAATAGTTCTAATGGAATTAAACACACAATTACTATTTACAACATACTATAAACCTTTTAAATATAGAACGTAAGTTTACAGAAAGTATTCTTGCACCCCCTCTAACTGAAAAAACAAATCACTTTTAAAAGCTCACTATATTACTGAACAACCACTGATCATTTTAATTTTTACTGGACTTTAGTTCTGAACAGGGATTAATGTATTAATCATTCAAATCAGAAGGTCTGGAACTGTGCAGCAACAGTTAACATCAGTAAGTGTCAGACAGTGTTTCTGGCGTCTTCAAGCTACAATGCAAAATGCTATGAAATAGAAGACCAGGCTTGAAAGTGAAATCAGCCCATCAGCTGACATGAAAGTCCTTCATGCCAGGTAGACTAGGGGTGGGGGGTGGAGGAAGATGGAACACAATGACACAATGAACAAAACCCAACAACATACACACACACCCCCCCCCACCACTCCTTCACCCCACCTCCCCAACAAACAAAAGAAACCCCAAACGAACTAACAACAAAACAATCCACTTATTGCTCCCTAAAATATGTAGGAACACTAGCAGGGAAAGTGTCTTATAGTGTAATGCCAAGCAAAAAAAGCCTAGACTTCTTGCACCTATTAATCCTACACTAAACAAAGCATCACTAAGACCTGAAATCACAAAGTAAAATACCCGTGTGGAAGTGACAGAAGAAAAAGCCTCTGGAATACAAGAAAAAAGCAGGAATCTAAACTTAACAGCTACTTAGAATGAAACAGTGCTTACTCTTCATATGACTGCTCCACGTATTTCAAATAGGACCATGACACTCTTGTATCATCTTACGATCAAAAATTAAAGGCATCGCACCAGCTATTAAAGAATGAAAACAAGCTCACAGTTTTCGCTACTCTCATCATTTTCTTCAGCAGGAAGGCTTTTTAATACAGAGTCAACACCAGGCAGCCTGCAACGTCTCTTCTTTCTTCCCTTTCTTCTCCTGAAGAACACAAAATGGTTCACTGAAATTTGACTAATATTATCTGTTCACCTTACCTAGCTAATTATATTACATGCAAATGCCCAGGAAACATATGTTTATTTTTATTAATGTTGAAATAATTTGGACAATGCTTATTTGAGAGTAGATACCTGAATGTCTGTACACTACCTCATATTTGTGTTCTCAAACGGATCCTCAAAGCCATGGCCAACCAATATTAGATTACCTTTGCCTGAAAAATACTTCCAGTTTTCCTAAGTTACTTTTCAAGTGCATTTCTGTGGGAAGATATGGATCCAATACATAGACATTTGGCAGCAATAGTTAAGAATGGCACAGTTATTAAGCGTTAGTTGTTTAGTGTTATTTAATGACAATATGTAGGTATCAACCTCAATAAGATAAAAGTAGCTTTCTAGAATATACTGGCTGTACTGGGAAGCAGCATGAGCTTAGAGTCCAAAGTCACTTGCAGACACTGGAATGTATCTGTTTGAATCTGAAAACGAATCTCTCATTCATTTTGTGATGAAAAGGGTTTCTTACATGCGAGCTACAGCCTTCCGTGCCAGTTTACGCTGTAATCTGCGGTTTTCGTCTGTATCACGAAGAACATGATCTTCAGCTGCCCATCTATCCCAGCTAGGGGTAGGTCAAAAGAAAATTAACAACAGCTATGAAAATATGCTGCTCAATATACACTAAATCTAAAAAAAAAAAAAAAAAAAAAAAAAAAAAAAAAGCGCACTCTCAAATGCCATTCAGAAGCAACATCTATATCACAAGGTTTGCATCCTTTTGTATTCATGTGGCTTCAATTCTTGTGTTGCTATAATCTCTCAAACCTTGACTCAACATGCAACAGTGTTTGTAGCACTGACACATGCTATGAATGATCACAGCCAGTGACTGCATTTGTGTATTGGCCTCGATAACCAAACAATCCAGGTCTAGATTTAACAAGATATAAACTCAATATATTAATGGAAACCTAGAAGCCACAAGTATATACCAAAGACAGATATCCCATAAAGTTTAAACTCAGAGCTACCAAACTGATCCACTGAAATTCATGGATACAGACCAACATGTCAACATAAGCAAGTATATTAAAGGCACTCACTAAAGCAAAAACAATCCCGCAACACTTAATATTCTGTGTGATGCTTTTTTTTTTGCAGAATAATTTAGAAGAAACAGAAGAACTGAAACCGCACATACAGGTCCTTACCTTCTATTCCAGCCGTTAAAATGGATCAGATATTCTGGAATCTTTCTGCCTTTCTCATCTTTTCCAACAATAATATCAACAATCTGGAACAAATATTAACAGCCTGTATTGAAAAGCTTGAGAAAAAGTCAGCCTTCCAGTACTTCGGGAGTTTATGCACAATGGAAAAAAAAAAAAAAAGGCAATATTTATGATAATTAAACAGATCTACAATTTTACCAGTGAATACTGATAAGAGCAGAAGGATGGATTATATGAAACGGCAAGAAAAACTAGCTGTTTTATTGAGCACTTTTAAAGTTGGGGACTGCTAACCCTCTTTGTCCTGTCCTCAAGTGTCCCATGTTTTCAAGACACAAAAGAGAAAGGCAGAACAAGGCAGTATCACAACAAGGATAAGCAGATACACATCTGGGCTACTAGCGTTTTATCCCGTGGGCTATCTTCATACTTTCAAAGAATGGGACAAAACAGTTTTATATATACAAACCTCAGAAGCACTGCTGTCTCAGAACAACACAGAATCTTAGCCACTAAATATTAAAAGGCTTTCTGAATATCTGAGCCTTTGTTTCCTTCCTCTCTTTCACATGTAAAACAGGCCCCTCTGAAAGGGCCTGCTCCTGAAAACAAAAAGACATTTCAGGTGGATCATCAAAAGCAGCATCAAGACTAGTAATAACAAAGGAATTATTCTGCCTGCATTTCAGTGGCTCTCAATACATCAGGTATTTCCAGACGCATGCAGTAGCTACACTACTGTTTTAATTCGGGAGTCCAGATTTTAGGAAGTACTGATGGAGACAAGGGCAGTTATGCTCTAGCTTGTGGTATCTGAAAGTAAAGGCAGCACTACTATTTTTTGCACTCGTGTTACCTCTAGGGATGGCAATTAAAGCTGTTGGGGTGGTCAGAACATACGAATACACATACAGACAAAAGGGCAGCCCAAAACGTAACAGGAAGGCAGAGACCCTGATCAAAAATGTTTGAAAAACACTGGTCCACACAACCAGCAAACTTGCAGCAAAAACATTAATTTGGTCAAGAATCCAGTTTCAACCCTCCCATGTCATCACCCTCTGCAACTAAACAAACAAAAAACCAAACAGAACTCTGTTTGCAAACTAGGTACAGCCCTGGAATAGAAAAAATATATCCTGTGTCCTACTGATAGCCAAAATCAATACTATATCCACAGCACTACAACTACAACCACTGTTTTTGAGGTCAGGCCCAAGTGAGTCAGTCACCTCTTATTGCAACACTTACGGTCCATCACTGTTTGCTAACGTATTCCTGTATAACTCTCCTATACCATCAGTAGCATTTAAACCCCTAAGTAGGGCAGGAGGGAGGGGGAATAAATCAAGCTCTGCTACAAAAGGTCAGGAATTAAGATTTCAGAATTACTTTGCAGGTGTTCAGCCGAGAACGGAAGGCGGGAACCGCGTCCGTCACTTCCAGAGCCCCTCGGCGGCTCCTTTCTCTACCAGCAGCGACAGCAAGGCCCCAACGGCTGGATTCCACCGCCCTTCGTCACCCGGGCAGCGGGACGCCCCCACCCGCAAGCGGAAGGCCCAGAGGTCCGCACGAGGCTTCTACCCTCCCCCTAACCCCAGGGCTGAGGGAGGGATGTGAGGGGGAAGAGCCGAGCCCCACCGGGGGACCGGGCTGAGGCGGACAGGGACGCTGATGGCGGCACAAGGGCGGGAGAGGAAGGAGAGGCCCGGCTGGCACAGGCAGCGCCTCGCTTTGTCTCACAGCCCCTGACGGCGAGCGCACCCCTCCCCGCAGCCTTTCCGCCTGCTCCCCCCTCCCCGGGCCTGCGTCCGTTCCCCGCAACAAGTGCTGCTGGCGGAACTGCCTCCCTCCCTCTGCTTGCTCTCCGGCTGAACCCACAACGGCTTCCCCAGCCACCTCCCGCCCAGGGACGGACGCAACGCCCCGCAGGAGCGTTAACGACAGCGCCGGCCCCGCCCCGCCGCGCTCCCTCCCGCCCGGCCCACGGCGGAAGCGGAGGAGGGGGGAGGGCGGGAGTGATCTTTAAGGGGGTGAGTAGGGCAAGGTCGCGCGCGGTGTGTCACCTTGGCATCATAGAGCACTTTGGCTTTGGTGGGGTCGGGCTCGAAGCACAGAACTCTCTCCCCACGGTGGAACTTAAATTTCATTCCCCGCGAGGTCATTTGTTCATCATGGCGCAAAGGAGAGGAGCCACGCCCCTCCAATGGAGGAGGTGCTGCGGGGTGGACCCGCCCTGCCTCAGGCGGCGGGCGGGACGGAGAGGGGTGGGGAGTTGCATTGAGCTCTTCTTGCCGGGTTCTCCGTGTCCCCCGTGGGGCTGGGCTGTCCTTTCGTACCCGCCCCGCCAACAGTCCCACAGGGTACCTGGCACGGCAGCCGGCCGCGGGAGGGTTGGTCGTGAGGGGACACGTCCCTCCGGGCGGGAGGGCGGCTGCCTGGGCCGTGTGAGGCGAGAGCTCTGGGCCTTATTGAATCTCCCGGCTTTGCCGCCCCGTAAACATGGCCACTCCCGCAAGAGCAGGTGCTGGGGAGTGTTAGCGCGCTTTGAGAACACTAGCAGCTCTTTTCTCTGTTACTGCGTCCCTTGAACATCACCCCACGGTCCCCATTCCCTACGCTGTTTCTGGTGTTCTCACCTAAGCGAAGAGCCTCCCTGTACTCCAAAGATGGTTATTTATACATTGTAACGCCCCTCGACGGTTTGCTTTCCTCTCTATTGTTTTCTCAGCCTTCTGTGAGAAAACAAACTAGAAATAAAGAGGGTGCTGGACTAGAAATTCAATTACCTGAAGTTTATCTTTCCTATGTTCAGTTTAAAAACTTTCATGTCTCAAACAGGATGTAAATTGTGGAAATAATCATCATCAGTTGGCAGTTTTCTTACTCATGTACTTCCTGCTGACTGAAGCTTGGAAGGTACTGATGAGGGTTCAGTCAGGAAAATACTGCTATTTCCCATACAATTATATTAGATGCTCCCTCAGGCCATGACAGTTCTGGTGCCAGTTCTGCATTTCCAATTTACACAAGACCACGACAGAGCCAGGAGGCCTGGGCCTTGCAGAAAGACCAGTTAATTTATGATGATTTAGCATTTCTGAACTTACTTTTCTGTGAAAGCTGTTCAGGTGGTAGATGTCTCTGAACAGAGAAAGGCAACTGTGGAACTGAGCCTATGCTAATCTGGTGCTGATGGAAAGAGATGTTTATATCCTTCTTTCTTACAGTCTCTGAGACTGATTGATAGAAAAACTGGAAATGGGCAGAAATGCTATGGCACAGAACATACTAAGGAGCTGCTAATGGATTACCAGAAGGTTTGCAAAGGGAAAAGGCAATAGGGGATTCCCAGAAAACATGATTCTGAGGGGATGACTGCTCCCAGGGGTAGTATGGATGAGTATTCAGTTTCTCTTGATTCAATTTTTTTATAGTAGGGGTGGTGGGAAAAAACTGTGAACTTGCTGCTAAGACAGGGTGGAGTGAGAGAAGCCAACTGATGGAAGAGAAAGGGTGTGAGAAAACTAAAGAAGCGTTCCTGAAATTGTTCAGAGCCAACTGCTGCTTAGGTTAAGAAACAGCCTCCAAAAATGCATTGGTGCAACGCCAGTTGCAGAAAAGTGTTACTGAAGTTCCCCTTTTTTAAAGAAAAGGGAGCTGGTGCTGGTCACTTGCAGAACAAAGCTGCTTCCAAGAGACTACCAAAAAAAAAAAAAAAAGGGAGAACAACAAACTTGTGCTTGTGTCCCTGGCTCCAACCCATGCTAACAGTACTCACACAAGAGGAGCCTCCCGCCATTCCTGCACAGCTTTATGTACTTCAGTGCTGCCTCCTAGATTCCTCCTCTTATTCACCTCATCTCAGTCTCTCTTACCTCACCCAGCCCACTTTCATGGCTCCCACCCAAGATACTCTTCAAGCCTTTTGTCTCAAATTTCTTCTCAGTTTTCCTAACAGAAACATATAGCACTCTGCTGTAGCATCTGAGGTCCATTTGTTGCTCTGTACCCCCTCTCCCTCATCCCACACTTGGATACGTGCATGTGTGCATCTGCCCTTATCTCTCTGAGCCACCTTGCTGTAGGCAATCCTTGCCAGCAGGTCCCTGCCCTTGACGGCTCTCCCACTAAGGATCCTGCTCTAGCAGGGTTTTTAAAAACCTGTATGTGGGCCTCACTCAAATAAGATCCACACCAAGGCAGCCACAAGAGCAGAAAGGCTGGCACGTTTAGGAAAAACTGACCCTCTGATAGTGCTACCCAGGCAATGCCGAGGTCTACCAAGGGCTGAACGCAGAACATAAGATTTTTCAAAGGTACTGAGTTCTCCATAGTGAGGTCTGCCAAATGGCTGTGCAACCCAAAGAGCAATGACCACTTGGAAAATGGTGGTAGTGCACCTACATTGTGCACACTGCCTGCGCAACGCCTGTGATGGGCTTTACCTGACATGTATAAAACATAAACAAAGGTCCAGTGACAGATGTATCAGATTTAGCAAAGCTAAATATAACAGCTCCTCAGTTGTATCCAGCAAATCTGCTACAAGAAGAAACTGAAGGCAGCAGGGCTCTTGTCAGCAGCAGGGCTCTTGTCAGCAACAGCGTCTCGGGTTCAATGTCCCAAATGCCAAGAATGGGAAGAGGGGTGGGAATGACCAGCAGCAGGACTTGTTCAACATTGCTGAAACAGATAAGCTGACCCACTGCATATTTTGAAGAGATTCCCAGGATACCACATTGCTTCCAGTAAAGAGAAGTGGGTTTACAGCTCCTCTGGGAGACAGAGCCGCACGGAAGAGGAGACCCCAGCCTGCGGTTGAGCACCCTCTGCCAAAGCATACCCTACCACATCATCAGGACTAACGGTTTCTCGGGGAAGTACTTCAACTGCCTCCCTTACTGCAGCCTCAAAGAACACACTGCCCAGAGCCCCGCAGTCACGCCGTTTTCATTTAAACAACACAAGAAACAGCGTGCGTTGAGGGAAAAAGGAGCAGACCTCGCCGCGTTCACAAGCCGCACAAGATGGAAGCGCCGCGGGGCCGCAAGGCATACTGGGAACTGTAGTCTGGCGGCGGGCCGACGGGTTGGTCTTTCGCCCGATGGGGATGGAGTGGCAGGTGCTTGCAAAGGGGAGTCCTCCTGCCTCGTCCCTCTCTGCGCAGCCACCTGGGGAAGACGGGGTCATAGACTGGGGAAACGGGGAAGCAGGGTGTCCGGGGCAGCATGCGGTGCCCGAGCCCGTGTGGAAAGGCAGCGGGAGGCGGGGGCTTGGGGCGGGCCGCGGCGCTGCTCGGTGGGGTGTCTGCTGTCGGTGGGAGCGGAGGGTGGCACCGGTTAGCGTCAGCTGTGGTGGGCGTTCGCGAGTTCACTGCTGCTGAGTGAACGGGCTGGTGGCAGCATCTTAAAATGCGTCATAAACATGTAGATGCATTTGTGGTGTGGAAACGACAGATTGATTTTCAGTCAGTATTAAAAGATAAAAAACAGTCATTCAAGTTTGTTCAGGTTGTCACTAAGGAGTTCCCAAGGTACTGCTATTCAAGTAGGACTATTAAGGATGTAGTGAGGGTCTTGCACATCCAAACAGCAAAAGTTAATTTCCAGAAGCAACAGTAGAGAGACATCTGCATGCATTGCACATAGTTAATAGTAATTATGCAGTCATTGTAGGTTGTTCTAAATCACATTAAACCGTAGGATGTAGTTCTGTCTCTAAGAAAACAATAAAGGTGCTTCTCAAATGCTAGCATCTCACCAGCCAAAGTACATGTATTTGCAAGACATGAGTGTTATGATTACATCTCTAATGAGGAAGTCTAGAGGGAGCCTCTCCAGCAGAGTCCTAGCTGAAAGGACACCTAAAGCAGTGATCAAAGGCACAATCTTCTGCAGTGTTTGAGATGTTGTGTTTAATAAATAAACAGCTTCGCCTCCAAGAAAGACCCCTTCTATCAACAGCTTCTCCTAAAGCAAACAAACTGCGTTATCCTAAAAATTGGCTAACTGCTTGGATCAAAAAGAGGCAAGACATTTAGTGGAATGCTGTTATTATGAGTATTTTAATTATTGAACTGTAATATCCTAAAGGCATGCCCTGTTAGTTTGACAAGATGCAATATGCATAGCTGTCTTAGTTGTTATTGTTTGAATATTGCCTGGTTTTCATTATTTTGCCTGGGAGAGATTGATGTTATGATGGCAGGTATGTAGTTACCCAGGTCATCCTAATTGGTCCAGTACTTAGCCCACAGACACTGCATGGGAAGGCACATTGGCTGAGGGCAGTAGAGGCAAGTGGTGTTCGCATGAACTCCAGCATCCACAGTGCTAGTATGCTTCTTATAAATGCTGGTGAAACTTCAGTTATACTTAAGCAATGAATTCTATCCCTGCAAAGAGTTTTTGTTTAAAATTTCTCCTTCATTCTTTCAGGCTAGAAACTGCAATTCAGAAATTTGTGAGAATTCTGAGGGTGTTTTGGCTTCATGAGGCTCTCATCACATTGGAATCAAGGCCTCAAGATTGTTTAATTTTCTTCCTAAATGTTTATTTAACAGCCACCACCTGCACAGGTTCTCTGGTATGTGTTGTTAGTTAGGAAACAAAATTACTTGTTTTTGAGTTGATCAGGGGAACAGAATACATTATTTTTGGCAGTGATATTATTCCTTTTTGCCCACTCATTTTTCAAAGTAATTATAAGCAGTAGTTTTCGTATTAGCATCATGGAAATTTTCCCATTAAAATTACAGGACACTTGGGATGCCGAGGACATCTACAGTGAGCAGAGAAGGCAGTTAGAATCAAAGGTCGGCTCACAAGAAACAGGCAATAACCCTCTGAGAATGTTTTACTGCGTAACAACCATGATGGATCGCAACACAGAGGATACAATTTCAGTGTGTCTGCATGTTTAATGAAGTAATAGCCCAGTTGTCCTCTCCCTAACTTAATAAAAATTAGCTTGAACACCAACATAATGTCATCCTTGATTCTTTGAGCTAATCCTCAAAAAGCTCAAATGGTAAATGTTTAATAAGGGGAACATACTTCCCCAGTATTTCTAAGCTATATAAAGAGATACGTAGACATACTAAACTATTTGCTTCATTTTATTAAGGCAAACCCTATTCCCTTCAAATCTCCCAAAGTTAATCCCTGGTGTTTACTTTCATTTCTGCTGTTTACATTGGCTTCATAAACCTTCAGCCTAAACAGAGAAAAAGAAGTAAGGATTCTTCCCATGAAACAGCTCAAGAGAGAAGTCCTGACATCGCTTAAATGCAGCGTACTTCCTGCTTCAACATAATTAAATTGTGAGATCTTAAAACCAAAGGAAAAACACACACCCTAATTTACTGTAAAAGTTACAGACACTTCTGGGATAAAAAAGAGCTTTGTTTCCATATGCTACAGATGGGAAGGTTATCATTACCTGCAAAGGACTTTCCTCCTGATGTTCTTGTTTGTATATCTGTTTAAGACTGAGAAGTTCAGCCAGAGTAATTGTTGCTTGTAGGGACAAAGCTGCACAAGGGAAGAAACCAAAATCTTTACTAGTTCTAAGACCCTCAAGGATTTCAGCAGGACAGTGGCCTTAGTGCCACAGTGTGCCTTCTGCCATCCCTGGGAAGGTAAAACCAAATTGTTGCAACTGGGCTATATTTGCAACACCAAACAGAATAAGTTAAGGACTGCTCTCCAGCCAAGGGCCAAGACATGACCACAACCACCTTACAAGCAATGGCTTCCCTTCCGTATCCTGAGCTGTATCAAAAGGAGTGTGACCAGCAGGTCGACGGAGGTGCTCCTGCCCCTCTACTCTGCTCTCGTGAGACCTCACTTGGAGTATTGTGTGCAGTTCTGGTGTCCTCAACATAAAAAGGACATGGAACTGTTAGAACAAGTGCAGAGGAGGGCCACGAGGATGATCAGGGGACTGGAGCACCTCCCGTATGAAGATAGGCTGAGAAAATTGGGGCTGTTCAGCCTGGAGAAGAGAAGGCTGCGTGGAGACCTCATAGCAGCCTTCCAATACCTGAAGGGGGCCTATAGGGATGCTGGGGAGGGACTCTTCATTAGGGACTGTGGTGAGAGGACAAGGGCTAATGGGTTTAAACTTAAACAGGGGAGGTTTAGATTGGATATGAAGAAGAAATTCTTTACTGTGAGGGTGGTGGGGCCCTGGAATGGGTTGCCCAGGGAGGTTGTGGATGCTTCATCCCTGGCGGCGTTCAAGGTGAGGTTGGACATAGCCTTGGATGGCATGGTTTAGTGGGAGGTGTCCCTGCGCATGGCAGGGGGTTGGAACTCGATGATCTTGAGGTCCTTTCCAACCCTTACTATTCTATGATTCTATGACCTGAGACACAACCATTATATATTAGTATGTTTGTGCTTTTTTTTTTCTTTTGTTGGCTGTTTCTATTCCTGCAAAAAAAGAGGCTTATTGGAGTGATGTTTTTATGGTATGAAGTTGAGGCACGTATGCAATGCCCTGGAGAGTCTGAGGGTGGTGAAAAGAGATGATGCTGGGCATGGGAAGTGGAAAGGAGGGAAGCTGATGTGGCGCTGAATGGTGCATGCTGCCTGCTGGAATGGGCTGCACCCACACCATCTCCTAGTCTGGACACTGTCTGGGACAGCACTAGCTGACAGGAGCCAAACCTTTTCCAGGACATACACTTGCAGTTAAGCATAATGGGCAATTAGCAGTCCAGTGGTTAAGCTGATTTCCAGGCCCTATTTTTTCTAGGGCTGTAGACATAGCTTTAGAGTACTTTGGGTAAAAAACATTATACTGCATGCAATCAGTAGAAATATCTTTAATTTTAGAAGGTTTTAGGTCAGGGTTCCCTGAAGCAGCTTAAGAAGTTTCTGCTGCTGGCCATTTTCTATTCCACCACCGTCAGCTGTCCTGGCACAGTTTTGTGTGTAGCAAGGATTGAGACCTTATTTCAGTAGCAAAATTGAGCAGAAGCTTGGGCCAAAATACAAAAAAATGTAATAGGAATGTTCTTTACAAAATATGAAGACTTAAAGAACTCTAGGTAGACATCCTAGTTACATGTGACTTCAGTATTTTTGCCTTGGTTCCTGTCTTGCAAAATTATAATGATACTTCAAGCCAGCAGGGAACTAAAGCTAAAGCTTTGACACCCTTATAGTTTAAATGGACCATGAAGCAATCACAGAGAGCGAAATAGCGCTGCCATCAAGGCATGAAGCCTGCAGGCATCCAGGCAGCAGGCTGTACAGTCCTTGGGCCTGTAGGCCTTGTGCCTTAAAGTTGCAGTTTTATCTTCAGATTTGCCCTTTAGTAGCCCAAAACTCTTAGGATGCTCTGAGCACACTTGTTCTGGGAGAGGTTTGACCATGGCAGCAGAGTGGTGTCAATGAAGCTGCAGAAGTGTTTGAGGGGATAAAGAAAAAAGGATGAAATATTCATAATCACAAGTAACTCAGTGGGTGTTCACTGAGGCTTTACAAATGCTCAACCCCATCCACACAGAATAAATGTAAGGAAAATAGAAAAAAAATGCTGTTTTCCTACAGGGTCTGTCATTTTTTTGTTGTTATGGAGGGCAAAAGGTTGTGGGGGAAGAAGTAGCAATAAGGTATTTGTACATACCACATATCATAGCAGTGAATCATTTGTAGTAGAAAACATGCTCTGGACATTAGGATCGTGCATACTTTTCTTGGGAAAGATATGGCTCTCTTGGAATGCAAGCCTCCCTTATTCCTGGCCTTCGCACTGTGGCATCATAAATAATGCAGTAAGCTGCTGCCTGAAGTCAAGAGTCGGAAAGGATAAAGAAAATACAGACCCTGTGGCTGCCTTGGTGTCCAGAGAAGTGCAGAGTGAGACAAGGTGTACGGGCATGTGCAGTTTGAGTGGGGAGGGAACAACTGGGGTCACTGCAGGAGAGCTAGATGGATGAGCGTTCTGTGGCTGAGCAGAAGCAGCCAGTGCCAGTCAGAGCAGAGGGCACCATAAACCCCCAAATTAAGGGCAGAAGCAGCACTTTTCTGGGTTTGTAGAGCATGGCTGTACTGCGCACCACTGTGCATCCCACCAGCTGTCAGAGACAGTTACCCAGGGTGTGAGGATCACAGCCTTAAATGTCAGCCTTTCCTGTTCTGCAGTATCCACAGCACAGAAGACTCTTTTTTTGGATTATTTTCCTTCTTTGCAAAGCCATTCCCTGTGTATTAATGCTTGCAGGGAAACAGTCCTCTGATGTGGTCTGCAGAAGAGTCCTCGAGTTCAGACAGCTGGACAAACTTAAGGTGAAATCCTTGACTTTTGGAGGGGACCTTGGGACGCACACATGGCTCTTGTTTTCCTCTTCAATATGACCTCTGTAGCACCATCAATCCTGCTGTTCTTCACCCCCCATTTCCTATTCTAACATTTTTGACTCCTTGCCTTCTTTCATTGTATGATTTTTTTCACTTCTCCCCTAACTCTCCTCAACCATTTGGTTTTCTTCAGGTCTTTTTCCTACCCACCTCCCTTTTTTGTGGGGTGGGGAGAGATGAAATTACATTTAGTTTTATAAGAAAACGGGATGATGTCTCTCCCTGGCATGGAAGATCAATCAGTGACAAAATTTGCATCTGCTTTTTTCACCTAAGTCTCTTTTTTAATCCAGTTCAGCTTTCCAAATAGGAATCTTGAGAGCAACTCCCTGAGTCTTTCTAGCAGTACTCAGGAAAGACTCCTGACAAAAGAAATTCCATGTAAGCAGCTTCCACCCTGCCTATGCTGTAGCTTCTGGTATCCTCCTGTAGCCTTCAGCTCCCTGTACCTTCCACTGCCTTGGCTGGAGTGCAGGTTCCCTTTAATGTTCTTTTGATGTAGGAGTTTTTGTGTGACTCAGAAAGGGAAGGGTTAGCACATGCGCAGGGTCAAGCTTTTTCCTTGTGTAGATGCGTATAAATTGGTAATTCATTAAAGTAAAGGGTGACTGATACAAAAATCTGACCCTGTGCACTTGGTCAAAGAGTTGAAAAAGTTGATGTGAAGTACAGGTGGGTGAATTGCACCTCCTCCTCTTGAATTATGAAATTACCTTTTGCAAAGAGAGGCAGTCCTCATGCTGCCAAACATACTGCGTACCTTCAGTTGATATGCTGGTCCAGTAAAGTCTCTCTTTTTCGTATGTCCATTCTTTTGCTAAGCTCTATTTCTCCTGGTCATCTTATTCCATAGTATAAAAAAGGGAAGAGACTTTAAAAAGAAACACCTGAGCTGGCAAGATACAATGTGGTCTTTTATTCAGTAAGGTCACTCAGTTAACATGTTTTGTACCTGTACATTGAATGATTCAGACACAGCAAAGTTTCAGAAGTCAAGGTATAGAGTGTTATTGAAATATGATTTAGGATTCTTTAAATATTCAGCTGTCTCTAGTACATCAGGATCTGGACTATACAATTTGTGGGAAATCAATATAAAAAGGTTACCAAGGTAATCTTTGGAAGACACAAATAACGATGCCTGCTACAACAAAGATGCATTTCCTTGGAGCATTCTTTGTAGATTTTCATCTGACAATCAAGACAGGAGTATTTCTGAATTATTTCAAATGAACTGACGTGGCAAAATCCATATTGAGGAATTTTTTTTTTTTTTTCAGCTTACCTACTTTTATTCCTTTCCTTAAAGAAATAATGGTGGAGTTAAGGCCAACTCGAAAGTTTTAAATTCACATTTTCATGTGTTTATAAGTTGTCCAGTACCTTGATATTTTTCATGCTTTACTTGGCCCCTATGCTTTTAAGTGAGTTTTTATCATTCACAAAAGTTTTTTAGGCATCTCCTGAGTTATTTAGACCCTGAACATAAATTTCTGTACTTAAAACATTTTGGGGATGTGTGTTTTCTTTTCCTGCTTGCTTGGATAACTCCAAAATAACCTTAGCTTGAAACTTGGCATGTAGTTCCTTTGGAACAGATTGGCATTCTTCCGAGTGCTCACAAGGAAAATTCACTTGGAAACGGTGAAGCCCTCCATGCTGTTCCCTGAACAATGCGTATTTGCAAAGGAGTTCTTCAGTTTGGAATGACGGTCCTGGCTGCATGGGAAATAAACATGAATAGCCTTTGCTATCCTCAGAGTGAGGATTTGACTAATGGCTTTTGGAAAAATAAGTGCAGGAAGGCGTGGAGTTCTAGAAGCAGTTAAGTGTCTTCCCATATTTTCTTCTTCTCTTCCCAAGCTGAGACTAATTACTGTGGACAGACAATTTCCCTGCTTATGATTATAAAATGAAGGATATTTGGCATGAGGTAGAGGTCAGAGGTGGGCTTATGAGTTGAGAACTAAGAGTAGTGAGCAGCAGATGGTGTGGGAAAGAATTTGTGGAGTCAAATTGAACTCTGAATTATGCCTTTGTGGTGTGAAACCCTGCCCTCTCAGTCCTTCCTTTTATTCCAGGCTCTGGGTTACTTGGAAAACCAGTTCAGAAATATAGTGCACATGTTCCCCATCCTTTTTGCCTACTCGGTCCGTCCTAATAAAATTACAAGAAAGGCTATGCAAACCGGTTTGAAAATGGGAGTGGAAAAATAAAGCTTTTGTTTTCTCTACTCCCTCATTGTCGGAGACTTTCTCCCATTTCTTAGACTACCACCCAACGTTCAATCTCTAAGGCTGTCCACAATGAGCTTCCTTAAGGCTTCCCTTAATATTGTTTCACTGTGTATAAATGCTACTGTTGAAAAAAGGTTAAGTGATGAGGAATGGCTGGGCAAGCTGGTGGCTGGGTCCTTTCCTCAGAAGGTAGGATCTGGACCTAGCCTTGCTCCAGTCAGTGTTTAATAATTCCCAGAGAATGAAAAGTGTCAAGAGATAAAATTATCAGTCTAACCAAGTCAGTAGCTGGTGACCACAGCAATTCCTCAGGTATAGAGTGAGGTGGATTCAGATGTCTAACATAGAGAAACTGCTATAGCCCTGGTCTACCCCACCTTAAATGTGCTCTTTTCAATGAAATAGGAGTAACAATTGTCTTCCTCTGATAGTTCTGTGAGTTTTTTTCCCGAATCAAACCTATCTAATACCCGGTATTTAAATTAATTTCAGCATAACTAAAATTATTTTCCTAGTTAATGGGATTTTTTGGTTTTCTTTCACTAGCTTTTAAATACATTAAATTTTTTTAATGTATTTAATAAATAAAATATTAAAAATTCTAATAATATAAATGTTCCCACTGTGGTTTATTAGTAAAATTCAAGGGATTGTTCATGCTAAATTAAAGCAGTTACTTCCTCTTTTCGATTACTCAGGCTGCTACCACTGGTACCTAGAGAATTAAAAATGTATTTTCATATTCTTTCAAGCCTTGAAATATATCAACATATTTATTTTGTGCAAAGTGAATGCATCTTTGTTCTTTCTTCTGGTATTAGTTGGTGTGCTCTGGACTAACCAGCCTTTCCCAGGGAAGAATGGTTCTGCTAGAGAATGCACAGTGCAACTTGTTTATTTTACCATTTACATACTTAACAGAGGTAATGCAGCCTGAAAAGAGAAATCGGGAAAGCATCTCAGATGGTGGGCTTGCCTATGCTCCTTGGTTGTTTTGCTGGAGGCTGAAAATTCAGCAAAACACATAATTAAACAGTGTTTGAAATTCCATGTTTTGTTGGAAATCAAGCACAAGCTAAACTAATTTCCTGTTTAGCAAAGAGGACTAACACATGGTGAAATATAAGTATCTACTTCAGTGTCTGGCTTAAATTGTGCTTAAATCTTTAAAGTTAGGACAAATCAATCTTTCAGAAATGGAAAGCTTCTTAGCTGTCCTTCTGGTCATTATGTCTCTGTACATATTTTCGAGAAATTTAGGTACAAGCTGGAAAACCTAAAAATTTATGTATGTACATATATTTTGGAGAAATCTAGGGACAAGCATGTGCCCTGGTTAATCTAGATTTACAGGAACATGTTGCTATGCATCCATTTAATGGACTACTTAGACCAAAGGCAACAGGGGATCCTCCTTGAACCATGGGAAAAAAAAGCCTGAACTTGGCTACAGGACACAGGAAGAATGAAAAGATAAAGCAGTGAATAATTTTCCTGTAAAGCCTGTTGTTATTAACTGTCTCTTTAACAATGATAAGATCTTGAGAGAGAAGAGAGCTATACTCATTAAACTTGTATAGATCTAGAGCCTGGTGTCGTTGTAGGCAAGTGAACAGGCCAGTATAAACTGACATTCAGACTCATGAGGTTTTGAGGCACAGTACTTTAAATCATATTTTTATCTGCAGGCATGGCTTTTGCATTTGACTTTGGTGTAGATATCTAAATGCCCAACTCAGCAAAATAGTTTGCAATCATCTGTTTGGAAAATAAGTGAGCTGATAAAATGCAGTAAATATACTCAAGAAATGACTGCCTGGAGTTGTACTACTGACTGATGGATGATAACAATGGAACGCTTAATTCATCTTTAGCAAAGGCAATATCTTTTCAATTGGTTCTTTTCCATAAACCCTGAGTGTAGAGCTCTTCACACCAGCCCCCTTCTGACCAGTAAACAGCTAGTTGCAGTGGCATCTTCCACCAACAGCATGCATCACTGAGGCTGCTGTAGGGATAAAGGGACCTGGAGTTCAAGGAAGGCCAAAGCAAAAGCTGAGGAAAATAGTGGAAGCTCTTGGGACCACCAGCATGACAGCTCTGAAGGTACCTGCTTTATCACAGTCAAGAGGTGAACATTGCTCCTGAATATGATTTCTTCAGGGAGTCTCTGGGGCTCTTCAGAAACAGAAATTAGGATGATGCCCAGGCTGTAGGGGACAGGACAGTGATGATGATGCGGGAGGCTCTTGGTATTCTGTTATTTTCAGCCACAGGCATCTCAAGATGCCCAGGGGTGAGAGAAAACAACCACGCTAACAGGTACAGAAGACAACTTAATAGCTCTTTTGCTCACTTTTTCTGCTTGGGTTTTTTTCTGTTTCTTTTGGGTTTTGGTGGTAGTTGGTTTATGTAGTAGGTCTTGTGTGCTTTGCTATGAGGAAGTTTAGTGTTACTTGCTACATCTCATGATCAGCCTGCCAATGAGATTCAGTTTCTCACACTTCTGTGTAGTCCAGATACAGGCATGCAAATCTATACCTCCCTAACCTGCCTCATTGTACCAGCTGTGCCTTCAGCGATTCATCACACAGCTCAGATGGCAGCAATTTGAAGAACGGAGAGAGGTCTGTAGGATTCTCCTTCATCAAGCATCAAACAAGCACTCCCTTGGGAATTTGTGACAAAACTGGCAAATCCGGGAGAGCTGGTGTTATTTGGAATCTTCTTGGTGGGCAGTGGGGACTGAGATGAGTCTTAAGGTCTTCTTGGATTCTGAGTAACATAGGAAATGATATATGAAGTGGGTCATTTCCAACAGCCTAGAAGATTGCTCTTTCCAGTGCTGACACTGGAAAGACAGGATGTTGAGATTACAGAGATGTTAGTTGGAGTAAGTGGCTCATTCCCGTCCCATGCTATTACAGTATTTGGCATCCAAAGGATGACATTTTGCGCTTAGATTCCTGTGTAAACTAAATCACTTTACATAATGCTGTTGTTTTTATATTTCTACTTAATTTATTTATTGAAGGCAATTATTTATATCAGACTACTTATGCAATGTCCAAACTTCTTTGGATCATGTATACTAAGATGTTAAGCAGAATAGCCTTGGCTACTGAAAGTGGCATAGATTTATATCTTGTACACATTCGAGAATACCAAGGACTAGAAAAAAGTTCCTGATAAATTTTTAAGTACCTTTTGAAAAGGAGACATAAGAAAACTAACATACCTATAAAGCATTGTATAGACAGGGCATACTATGGAAGAAACATATGGTCTATATAGAGAGCACGAACTTAGAAGACTGAAAGACTTTACTGATCAAGTTCCAGAAAAACTAGCAGATGGGACAAGACATGGTTATTTAAAGACTGAGAAATGAGCACAAATGCTATTAAACTCTGACTGTATTTCAGTGAATAAACAAATTCAGTCCTTACTCCACAGTAACATAACATGTCATTCCAATGCTAAACACCGTCTGAGGTACTTAATCTGATTATTTCATGGCCATCTCCCACATTTTAACAATATATTGAAATGAAATCTAAGTGTGGGCAAAAAAAAAATATATATATAACCTATTTACAATTTAAAAGAGGCTATGAATTGTTGGAGTTTACTTCCAGGGAGGTACTGAAGCCTAACATCTCCTACCAGGCAAGCTGAAGAGTGTTGTGGTCTCAGCACCCTGCTGGGAATGCAGTCGCTGACTGCAGGCACCATGGCTCTCTCTGGCCTTCCCAGCAAGAGGCCGCTGCCAAGCCCCCTCCTCATGCAGAGAAACAGAACCTGATGGACAACCACAGCTTTCACTTGACTTTTGTGGGACTTATGTGGGACTTCTCTGTGGTGCTATTTTTTTCTTGCACAATGGTTAGTTTTGTGTACTGTTAACATGGATTCAGTAATGTGCATGAGAATGTCTTCACTCCAGCTTGGCATTGCCTTGCCATAGCTTGGGTGCCAGGAGTTAAGTGATATTCTGCTCTGACTTCATACGGACAATTTCAGGGGAACGGCACAGCACTAAACTGATTATCAGCTTACATTTTATTTGTGAATTATTTACTGCCAACAACTTACAGCCTCTCTGGGGATACACAATTATATTTTCCACCCTATTATGAAAATAAATCTCCTCTCTTCTTCAGGATGCCTTTTCTGTTTAAGTAAAATTAAATATCTCTGTTTTTAAGAGACTTGCTGTGGTTAAATCACTGCCTTGTATTTCCTTTAGTAGTGATCTCAGATGTGTTTGGGAAGACACACTGATTAGTCCTCTCAATTAACAGGACTGGATACAGCCAAAAAAAGTTTCCAAAGTATCCAGCCTCAGTCCAACATGGTTCTGTGTTGCTTCATGTATGATTTAAGCATGCTGTAGTATTCCCAGGAACTCCAACTGCCTCTTCACAGATGATGTTATAAATAGGACAGCATTTTTCAAATAGGTGATTTCTGGTGCAAATGATAGCAAAGGCGTCCTTGATTTTTGTGGAGGCATATGCAAATATTCTGCCCGATATTTGGGTATTTTTATGACAGAGCAAAGTAAGGGAGAGAACAGTACTTCGTATTTCAATGAAAGAAAAAAACACTCTTCTAGGCTGAGACTTTTCATATTTTCAGGTTCAAAGTGCACCTCTGATACTGCTGAGCACTTCTGGATCTCTGGTACATGAACCTCTTGAGGAACCCTGCTGCAGAGATTGCACAAATATGTTACAGCAGCGGTGTTTGGATCCCCCCACACAGAAAACTTCATCTTGTTTAATATTTCCAGCTGAGGGTGGAAAGATATCCTTCCAGCCTGGAATGATTTCTGGGGTATTAGCCAATCTTTGCCAGGTTTATGGCCAAACTCTTTGAAACATGGAAATCATGGATTAATGCCCCTTTCGTGCAACTTCTCAGCTAATTACTTAATTCTGAGCACATGAGGGGTTCCCATGACCATGCATGTGTTTTCAGTGACTTCAGCTGCATGGCTGTGCTTGTAAGACTGAAACTTTGTATGAAATAGCTTGTTTTATTACATGCTTAAGATGTGGCTTGACAAGATGATTTAGGGTGTCCCATACCATATCTAACTGTTGTGGTTTAAGCTCAGCCATAAATCAGCCACCCAGTCGTCAGCTCACTCCCCTACTTCCTCCCCCACTCCTGGAGGGATGTGGAGGAGAGTCGAAAGAATGTAACTCCCACAGGCTGAGATAAGAACAGTCCAGTAACTGAGGTATAACACAAAACTACTACTGCTACCACCAATAATAATAATAAGGGAAATAACAAGGGAAGAGAATATAACCGCTCACCACCTACCAACCGATACCCAGCCTGACCGAGCAGTGATCTAACCTTTCCGGGTAACTGTCCCCAGTTTATATAGTGGACATGACGTGCTGTGGTATGGAATAACCTCTTTGGTCAGTTTGGGTCAGGTGTCCTGTCTCTACTTCCTCCCGGCTTCCCTTCCTCCCTGGCAGAGCATGAGACTCAGAAAGTCCTTGGTCAGAGTAAACATTACTGAGCAGCAGCTACAAACATCGGTGTTATCAGCGCTGTTCCCAGGCTGAAAGTCAAAACCACAGCACTGCACCAGCTACTAAGAAGGAGAAAAATGACTGCTACTGCTGAACCTAGGACACGAACAGGCTCGAATTGTAAAGTGCTAGACAAACTCATTCTACTGGTTCATACTGGTTAAAAAAATGTAGATAGGAGGTATGTCTTGTCCTAGACACTTGCATAGTCTGTCTGCATTACTATTATATAAAGTATGTATAAGGTATTATATGAAGTGATATAACACCTTCTTTTGGCTGAGGTATTGTTTGTCCTCCTCTGGCTGGCATAAAGCCAACATACATAACATATTTTGCACTCTGATTCATAGTAATGCAGAGGTGTTCACATCTGATATCATCAGATCTATGCTGCCAGGCAATCCAGTATTACACCTTCTGTATCCATTGCCATGATTTATGACACTTTCAACAGGAGAGCCTAATCCAAAAATCAGCAAAACTCCCTCTGAAGTCAGGGGACTTTGGGTCAAGTCAGTCTCTCATTTGCTTTGCTCCTTACAGGTTAAAACAGACTGGGTAACTTTGTTGGTTTTAAAAGAGTGCTTCATTTCTTGAGGGAGTGGCTTTGACTTAATCTTATTCAGTAAAATATCGTAAAAGTGACTTTCCCACAAATAAGGACCAGTACATTAGGTTTTACTTTTATATTCAACAGTGCCACTTCTTAGAACTAATTTTTAAATTGTTGTATCTATGATAATTTTTGGAAAGAATTTTCAGTGTAGTTATTGTCCTGTTCATGTATTAGCCCTGGGGAGAACAAGTAATGTGAGGTGATATCTGTTAGGAGCTAACCTCTGCCTCAAAGGTGACCTCAGCCTAAGACAGACAGCTAAAGCATTTAACAGTAACATCTGCTCAAGCTACAAAAATTAGACACAGTTTGGTGTTTCAAAAGCCTCAAACTATGGGAGTGTTTCAATATGATTTTAGTCTTCACCTGGCTTAATTACAGGGCTCTGCCAGCACAGTCTGCTGCTGGTTTCTTTACCTAGTAGTAAATCTGAATGCACTCCTAATTCTCTTGACTACAATCCCATTCCCAAAGTCATACATGTGATAAGGCTTGTGACTGAAGGAAAAAAAATGAAAGTTGCTCATAAAGCTGTGTCTCAGACTTTTTTAGACCTGTGGTTTGATTCCTGAGATACGTTCTTCTACACTGACTTTCAAAAGGTGAGCACCAGCCAGGCTGAGTGGGGCTGGCCTTGTCAAGATGGTCATGGAGATCAGGTTTTATATCACAAATGAAACTGCATGACCTCATCCTTCCAGATAAACATTCACCTGCTTGCACACATGCTTCTGGCTACAGACTCACAGTGTGAGACATGCTGAAGTTACAAAAAACAGGCTGCAGGTTGTTTGGGCATAGTTAGTGTTGGAAAAAAACAGCCAGTGGATGTTTATGGCATTTCTTATCAGTTGCTGTAGTCTCTGCTTTTCTGGGACTCTGTGCAGCCCCAGAACTCCATTAGTTTGTAAGACGGATTGCAGAGGGGGTGAGTTGTTGTTTGGGCTGGGTTTTTTTTCTGTCCTATATCTGCTCCTGTAGTGAGGCCACACTACATACTGGGGATCCCACATGCTGAAGCATACAGTAGCAAATATGACAGCAAGAGAACTAATTCTGTCAGTCAAATTAACTCTTAAGATATTTTTTTCCCCTCTCCACAGGCTATGCTACAACAGCATAGAACTACTTGGTGTTCAGGATTTGCTCAAGCCAGTCTTAGGCGGCGGTTTTATTACGCTGTGCACACTGAACATGCATTTTTTTCAGGGACCAGTAGTGTTTGGGAGCAGGCTGGAGAGCATCAGCAACATAGCTTGTTTCTCTTGGGGAGAGAGTCCACAGTGAATTGACTACCAGGCATGTGAAACTAAAAGGCCTCCTCTCAGAGAAGTGGGAAATACAGCTTGGCCAATAGAAGTTACAGTGTCTGAGCAACAGCAACGAGTTCAACAGAGTTACTAGTTTCATTTCTTGAGCAAAGGAGTCAGGGAGTCATAGACCTAGGGCTGGAAAGTAGAAGGGGAAAAATTAAGGCAGCTTAGGTAGTGTTACAAACATATGGGACATGCTGAAAAAGGAGATTATTGAATGATGGCAGTACCGATTAACAAAAATATTGGCTGCAAAATTTAATATCATTTGCTGCATCTGTCCTCCTTATGCCCATAGTGTATCATCTTACCTAATTTCATAGAATCATAGAACTGTTTGGGTTGGAAGGGACCTTAAAGATCACCCAGTTCCAACCCCCCTGCCTTGGGCAGGGACACCTCCCACTAGACCAGGTTGCTCAAGGCCCCATCCAGCCTAGCCTTGAACACTGCCAAGGAGAGGGCAGCCACAGCTTCTCTGCACAACATGTTCAGTGCCTCACCATTTCTACTAGGACAAAAATATTTCCACCTTTTGTTTGCTGATCACAGCCTGCCTTAAAGATCAATTCACTTATTTATTGCAAAAACAACATCCTGTTTTTAACCACGTCCCAAGCTGCCGAGTTAGGAGTGTCAGTGGGTGAGAAGGAAAACAAAACAGCAATAGGAGCGGTAGGGAGTCTCCTAGTTTGAGGGATGAGTTTGTGGAGGGGCTCCAGAGCAGAGCAGCGGCGTAGCACCAGCAGGATGCTGGTCCGGGCCAAGGATGGGGTCCTGGGGAGGGACCATGGTGTGGGCAAATGTGAGGACCAGCCAAGGGCCAGAGACACATTTGTGGCACTCAAAGCTGTGGTGAGGGAAAAGCAGGTGAAAGGATACGCAGCGCCTCTTGTGAAGGGAGAGAAGCAGAGGATGCTGCTATGGGCAGGTGGAGCATAGGGAGGCTCTGACGTACAACACAAGGAGACAGGCATGGAAAACTGTGCAGGGTGAAGACCCCAGCTGTAAGGCAAGGGAAAAAGAGTTCACAGGGCTGGTTTTAATCAAATTTGTCAGTAAAAGCTTTTTTAAAAAACTAAAGCAAGGATATACAGCAGAGGAGGAAAGAAACAGTGTAGGGACTCTGTGTGAGGAATAGGAAGCTCAGAAGAAGCTTCAGAAGGGGGATAGTTCTGTTTCAATATTCAAGTCTGTATTGTAGGCCTGTACTGACAAGGAGCAAATGGTGTCCTTGAAAGATGCCTTCTCAAATTACGCCTCTTCCTGATGGGTAGGAAATAGCGTTAGGTCTATTAACCCCCTCCAACTTTTTCTTTTTACTTAAGCTAAATATTTTATTATTTTTTTTTTTCAAAAGAGCAATTCAGCTCAAACAGACTGAGAGCACCTTTTCTTTTGATCTTTTGGTTTGCTTCAGCAGCTGAGAAATCACTCTGAGGCTCAGCAGGAGCTGTTGCAGGTACTTTGCAATCATCTGCAAAAGTTCACCCCTCCCTGGGGCACATCTTTGCAGAGCAGAGTAGAAGCTCTCACAGAGTTACTGACCAACACTGCATCGTAACTCACTGACATGCCTTGGAAATGTGCCTTGTTTGCATTGCACAGCCAAGGATTTGTTCAGCACATCCCAAAGAGAATGATAAAGCACCTTTGAACACATAGGCTGCTGCCAAGCTGATCCTGAGGACTGCACTGAACTACCTGCTTTGCAGTAGAAACCCTTATGCCAACAGCAGGCGTATCTCAGCACTCCACTAACCATGACCTCTTACTTTCAGCAGGCATGTCTCTGACACTGGAGGGAAGCCAGGCGATTGCCATATAGGGACTGCTTTGCTGACTCGCATTAGCCATACATCTTCCCACACCAGTGAAATCCTCAGCTGACCTGTGAACACCACAAGGGAGGATGGATCTATCCCTAATGCTCTAACTCAGAACTCTTACCAGTTAGTGATGAACAGCAGGATGGGCCTACATGGCTAGAATCAAACAGCAGAGCTCCCATCTTTCTAAGTTTTCAACTTGAAAGCAAAATAAATGTCTAAATGTAATGAGAAGAAAAAAGATTAGAATTAACAATACATCAAATTAACCATTTCAATATATTGTCTGATAGCTGACCAGGACTTATTACAGTATTCCTGCTTACACTGAGAATACAAATGTTAGCCAGATGTGAGCATATAGGCAGTTAATGAAACAAATGAGAGGATTCTGTGTGTTCTTTCTCTTGATTTACAAACCAAACTACTGCACATGCATGTGAAGAAATACACTTGAATTCTACTTTCCACTTTGGGCAGATACTAACTTACCATTTCCATTCCAAATGTTTATTTATTTTGTTTATCTCCTCCCATCTTTTTCCCAGGACACATGGTTGTCCCCAGAATGAATTCTCCCCCTTAAAGCTCTGCAGTGTGTTAGAACTGATTTCTCCAGCCAGAAGGACAATCTGCGTAATAATTTTTGTGTTATGAAAACATGCCGTCTTCAAAAAGTTGGTAAAAATCAAAGTACTCAGTCGCTATTTGCTCTGTAGTCTGCTGGGAGAGCTAAAAGCAATAAATGGAAAGACTATCAGTGCCTCAGGAGGACAATGAGAACTTTTATTGCCCAGGAAAGAAAAGTTTATACTGAAGCTTAGTGCATGTAAAGATGCATCCTGTTTTAAAACAAGACAAATATTTTTCTGATGGTGGGAAAAATATTTTCCTGGGATACAAAAATTATGTGCACCGAGAGAGCAAGCAGCTGACACTGTGTCTTACCAACCATTTGTGACCTGGTTTTCTGACTTCACTCCACTTACCTAGGTTGGTCCAACAAGAGGTGCCTTGACTTTATGTGGCAAGCTCTGTGGTGCACTGTTGAGATAGCGGCTGCCCCTCACCCCCTCGAATTTCAGACAGGGGCTGCTGTTGCAGCTAATGAGTATAACACATCTGTAGCTACTTGTAGTGCAGCACCCAAGGCAGCTGACTTCCCAACAGAAGATTTTCTCCATTTGAATGCAGAGAGAAAATTCTGGCAGCTCCCAGAGACACTTCTGAATTGCAAATGTGGCCTTGAATAAAACAGACACATGTGACCATTTATATATTTATTTGTGTTTTGACCTACATCACTGGGATGCTTCCACAGCTCTGTGGTACCTAACACCAGGATCAGCTCAGCTGTTTCTGCACCAAGCATCTGCCTTTCCCAAAGTGACAGTGACACTGCAGGGAGTCTGCCATGGCAGTGCCATAGACACGTGCCACGGGTTCAGCTTTCTCTCCTTGGCTTCTTGTCTGCACCTCCAGGGATTTTCAGGTATTTCTTTTTGTATCTTCATTGGGAAGGCTTAGCAGTATTCTGCTTGCAAGTGTGGATGAGAGAAACTCAGTGCAGCATGATACAGCCTAGCTATACCAAATGCTCCCAAAAGACCATTTTGTGATTGTGGGCTGATTGTACAAGCTATGTCTTAGCAAGGGCCAGGACAGTGTCTAAAGGAAAAATCCAACCATCTGGAATCACTTGCATGAGAGCCCATCATTTCTAAATCCCAAAGCACTAGATCGTACAGTCCACACACACCCAAAAATATGTTTAACATTGACAAGGCAAATGGCTGCATCAAACAACCTTGAAATGAGAGCTTATTTGTGTTAAATACAGACTAAATTCCAAGTTTAAAGGAGCAATCCAGCTTTTTAATTGCTCCTTTCAGCTTTGGCTTTATAAGAAGCAGAAAATAACTGCACAAGCGTTGGATAATTTAGAAAAGTCTACTCTGAAGGGAGATTTCGCAAAATGTTGGGAATAATAAAACAGCCGTTTTTACATTGTGCCAGAAAAAGTCCAAGTGAACAAAAAACCCCCAAAATAGAAACTAAAGATAGTGCTACAAATATAGTCCTAGAAACTGGTTCACATCAAGTTTGTTGTCCTCTAAGCAAAAGTATTTCAGGCCATCTCCATTAATGTAAAAGCCAAGACACACACACACCTTTACGAATTAACAAGTCACATGACAAGATCAGTCATGCAGCAAAGCTTTGCAGTAAAGCTTTGCAGTAAGGCTATAGAAATTTCTGCGCAAAGTCCTAGATTAATCCATTTTTCTTTCATGGAGTAAAAAGAAGCAAAAACTCTTAAAATAATCAAGATGGGTTTTCAGCTCCCTTTCTGTTATATAGAAATTGCACTTTCCTGGGAAAAACAAACAAACAAACAATATTTCTGACTGCAACACGTTAAAATAACATCTTCAACAATGAAAACACTCAACTGGAAATGCTTTTATAATAAATGTAATGATAAATGTATACAGGTGTGATGCTGAATATAAGAGGCCCATCTGTTGAGAAAATATTGGAGTAATTTTTATATAGTTTCAGTAAGAGAAGCTTGACTTTAAACAAAATGGGTTTAGATGTGGTTTTGGGTGCAATGCTGAATGTAAGGTCATGTGGCCAAGTTTTATTTAAGAAACATGAGACGCAGAAGCTTGTACTGTGAAGAACAGCACTGTGTCCCAGAGGACAAGAGACCTGACAGGAAGAAAATAAACTCGAGGAAACAGGAGTTGAGCTACTCATGCCCACTACCTAGCAGAAGTATTTAGATATGTTGAAAGCACCTTCACCCAGAAGTTATTAGAAGAAATACTGGCATATCTGAAAATTCTGCAGGCTGAATAGTGTGTCTTTAAAGGATATGCTGAGAAGTTGCAAAGGAACCCTGGTGAACTGTCAGACTATACAGAACAAGAGTAGGTAAAATCCAGCCTACATAAAATCAAAGTAACACACAGAGAAGATAAACGATGAGTGTATTTCAGAGAGCTCTGAACAGTTTCTACTGAGGGCATCTCCACTGACTGCCTCCTGGAAAATCTTAGCAAGAAAAAGGAAGAAAAAAAGTAATTCCAGGACAAAGACTGGAGCATAAACTGCAACAGGAAATATCACAGTGAAACATTCATATGCCATATTTAACAATTTGACCTGTACAATGAATTCATCGTTATAATTTCTGACAGTATTTCTCTCAGTATTGACTCTCTTTAGCATGACACACAGAAAAGTCTGACAGGCTTTGCTATGTCCTTACTGCTTGAAAAGAGCTTCTGAGTATTTCCCAAATATTGATCATGTTTTCTCCAGCCCCCTCTAGCTCTTCAGTCACAATTTCAGTGCTTACACACAAGTGTGTAAAACTCAGCTTTTCTAGACATCAGCTAAATTCCTGCTTCTGCTCTCAGCTGCCAGAGCATGAGCCCAGGCAATCCGTGTGTAGCCCTGGCACAGCACCACAGCCAAGGCCTCACAGTACATAGGGATGGTGAACTGACCCTTTTCTCCTGCCAGGACCTCCACAGCAGGCATGGTAGAGAAGTAAGGAGGAAAAGCAGAGACTCTATAGCCAGCCCCAAACCTGATTCTTTTTCTGGAGTCCCGTGTAAGTACAAGTGTGTGGTCTGGCTGTGCTTCCTACCTACCCCAAATCCTTAACATTCACATCATAGGTGAAGGTCATTAACAAAATAATAAGACAACTCTTCCATCCTTAGCTGCCTTAAAGGGCTTACTCCACTGGCCTAAAAGGGTACTGCTGACGGTGGTCCTGTCTGTTTTCAAAGGGTGAAGCAACACAGAGGGGAGGATCAGGTAAACGGCATTCTCTACATCTTCCTAAATAACTCGTCACCATGATGTCTGAATTGCTCTCCTTTTCATAGTGATATTTCTTCCACAGATGGGGTGGGGGACATGGACGGGACACAAAAATATCAGAAGAATAGGTCCTTTGCTTGTTGTTCATAATTTAATCAGTAGTGCCAACCACTAGAAACCTGTGGTGGAACTTCACAGGCATCAAACCAGTACAGAAGTTAATTTAATTGCCAGTAGTTTTGAGCAAAGCAAACTAACAGATGAAGCTATCTAGAGCCAACATTTCAAAGCTTTCAGGTTCTTGCTTGACCAGGTTCAGTATTTGCATTGCTATTTTTAAAACACTACATCGAAGAGGCACATGTTCTCATGGCAACATCTGAAGAAAGTCACTTCAGTGTTTTGAAAGAGAAGTAAAATATGCTTTACTTTCTTGTGGTCTGCCAGGTTAAGCCACAGAGTCAGCAGCTAGCCATCTTACTGGGACATGTTTTGTCAGGTGATTTTCTTCTCCACCACAGCCAAATCATCCCAATATACGATTTGCCACTCAATATACAGGACGTACTGTGAGACACTGCTGGGCAACACAAGCTATAGGAATAAACAGGTTTACCTTTTCTGGCCCTCCACCACTGAGAGATATGACCAAAGCTATAACCGACATTTCCTAGACTTAGGAAAGCTTAGTAGCATTCACTGCACTTTTCTTACACTCATGAGGAAACATCTCTACCAGCCCTCCTCACCTGTTCCTCGGTTCCAGAGATTCATTCTTGCAGCAGCTTCACAGGTCAGGGTGTCAAGACTGAAGCTGTAGGAACACCAGAAAAAAAACCCACATAAAAGGAGTTTCTTCCTCTCTGTGCTCTGCGGAAAGTGCTCATTCAGAGACTGTGGCTTGGAGAGACCAAGAGAAGTGAAAAAGTGTGGCACATCTTGGAGCCCTGCAGTTCAGCTGTTGGGCACCAGCAAGGAGCCAGGTGACACAGGGTCCTGTTCTCAGCTTCTCCACTTTGGGAAACACTCCAATATTAACAGCTTCCTCATGCAAGAGGCAGGTACAAGATATGCGTATCCCTTCCTCTCCCTTCTGGTGGGAAGCAACTTAGATTAATTATACTTCTACAGAGTAGACGGCCACAAGCAACTTGTACTGCTCTCAATAGTGCAACAGTGTTGTAACATACTGAAAGTTTGCTTTCACTGTTTTGAGCTCTGACAAAAAAAACCCAAACAACCCCAAACAAGCCATGTTTTTAAATGCTTGCTAAAGGAATCCATAAAATATTTTAAGCAAGCTTAACCCACTGGTAAATTTTATTGTTCTCTACCTTACTTGTACTGAAAGATTCAATTGTATTCCTTTTGCATTTCCATGCAATCAAAATATTTAAAACAGAAAATGCATGTTTTAGGAAATGGTACATACCAGATACCACCCACTCTTCTCTCAGAAAGCATTTGCAACTGTATTATGTTTTATACAATGAAAGTACTTTTTGTGTCTATTTTTTTTTAAGCATGCTAAGGCACAAGAAAAAGAATGCTCTTTTAAGGTCCCTCCTTGAGCTGCGTGATTCTGTAACCAGTTCCATGAAGCACCCTTGTGCTTGGTGGGTCAGCATCACCAGCAGTTTGGCCAGCCTTGCCTACTGGCCAGAGCTCCTTCTCCCGCTCATATATTGACCTACAAAGTACCTACAGCAGTAACAATGCGCATGCTCACTTTCTGGTACAAAATCTCATTAAGATACTCTACCCATGGCTTTCCCACAGGCCAGGACCACTTTAAGCAAGGTCGCCGAATCCTTTTTTCCCCAAGTGGGAAAGCTAAACACATATTGGGTCCCCTGAAGTCACTATATTTGCCATTCAATACCAACAAATTTATTATGCTGCTTCTGGGACAAAATCCATGATCTTGCAGATGTAAACCCACTCACTTCTCCCAAGAATCCAGTGCAATGGCAGTGAGATTTCCCATTATCCACTGGTACTTGATAACAAAGTTAGATACCTGGCTTGGGAGACTGCTGGCGAGGGAGAAAGGACAAGGAAAATGACAAGGAAAGAAGGAAAATGAAGAGCTTCTCCCAATGGACAGCACTTTGAGAAGGCTATTGCCTCAAGTCGCTCACAAGCTGCTGCCACACCATGTGCAGAAAGGTGCACACCTGCATGCCCTGGGCAGAGGCACCTCAGAGATTTCCCCACCTCAAGCTCATCTTTATTTTAAGAGCTGTGAACAGTTGGAGTCCACAGCACCTCTGTCAACTCCTTGCATAAACTTCATTCCCCAGCTTCAAGAGGAAAAAATATTTTCACTTAGCACTACATGGATCATCCATGGGAGACATGTATATAATAGGGAACCACCTGCATGCACTGGTGGCATTTCTTCCTTCCAAGCACTGGCATGAATGACATTTGACTGTTAGGAAGTGAAAAAAGAAATATGGAATATAAGGGAGGTATGATGAAAGACAAATGCTGGAATGCCTAAGTAGATGGTGGCAAGTTTCAGCAGAGGAGGTACAAACTTCTGGCATGAGTTACAAATTTCAAGAAGCTGTCTTTGTTGATGCCAGGGACATCTATAGGGGAGCACACAGGCCAGGTCCCCTACCACCAGCTTGTCATGCAGCTTATCAACTAAGCAGAGACTTCGTATAGCCTTGTAACTTCATGTAAATTCCTATTTTGGGATCATTTAGGGCACTTATGGAAACTTTGAAAATCAGCAGTGCAGATAGCACTTAATAGCTGAAGCCAATGTAAGCCATATTTCTGTTTTCAAACACCCATTCCTGGCTTCAGGTTGTTAGAATTGCCAATTTGAGTGGCATTTTCTATACCCGCTGATGTAAATGCAGATACAGTGCTCACATAGCATAGTACAAAGAATAAAAAAACCCCAACTGAATAGGATCTGAGTTTTAGATTGCACAGAAACAAAAAGATGAAGCTACACAGTGACTGAGTGTTGTGGAAAGGCTTTTATGGACACAAATGTTTGCAATTAAAAAATTCAGAGAAAACAGATTCTGTTTGGATGTAAACATTCTCCTGCTACCCTGGAAATACTAACACAGCAACGCTGCAATGAAACACTGGGAAGAAGAAAGTGTTCTGTAAAGTAAAGAAAGAGCAACCACCACCAAAAAAGGTAAAAGTACTTCTTGGATTATTTTAAGTTTGTAATTATGTAAGATATTGTAAACATGTTCCTGTTTTTTAAATCTCGCCTGCCAGTTAGCTGATTGCTAGCAAACTGCCAGACTGCAAAGATACCAACTGGTTTGGACAAGAACTCCCAAGGGGGAAAATCCCAAAAAACAGAACAAAACCCAAATAAGAAATAAATTGCAAAAAAGCGCTAGGTCCAGATTATGTGATTAAAAAATTATGCGCTGTATTGGGCTGGACTAATGCACACTGAACTTGCGACAAGGTAAAAGTCAAGCCCAAGTGCCAAAACAGGAGGGGGAAAGTAAGATCTACCTTTTAGAATTAACCCAGCTGGGTTTTCAGGGACATAATCTCTTTGTAGGAAGAACTGCTAAAAGCATTCCCACAGATACAATCAATGGTTGCAGTCCCTGTTAAGCATATGACCTAAAAAAATCAGTTTGATAACTTCACTAGGCAACATTTCCACAAACATCTAGTCTGTTAGCACTGACTCACATCCCTCCCCACAATGGTTACAAGAGTCTCTGGGGTTTTGGTTTTGATTTTATCACGGGGTGAACAGAAAGACCTGCTGCCATCGCTACTGGCTTCTCAGAAATACACGAGCCTGCAGGCACCCAGGGAGTCTCCTGCGTGCACTCCATCCAGCCACACTTAGACATACTGGGTTTCTTCATGCTTGTCCATACCAACTTGGCAGAACTACCTACACAGGGGTGAAAGGCTCCGTACATACAGGCAGTCCGGTCAGATGCTGCTTGATCCCATGGCTGGCCCTCAGGACATGCTTGCTGTGTTCACGAGACTTTTATGAAGAAGAAAACAAGTTGGTGAGATGGGAGAAAGAGGGGGATGGGAAATTCACATTTAAGTTTAAATTGGAAGTCACATCAAGTAACTGACAAGACCTCGAGCTCAGAAGTAACAGTTTTGCTCAACTGCAGTTGGCTTTTTTGCTCAACTTGCGAAAGGCTACCCACATGCAACTTGTTCTGCTGTCGTCTTACCTTTAAAGACACATCATTACGCTAGTAAGGCCAGAAGAGTTCCAACATGGCTTCATTTTTTTCGCATGCTCCAAATAACAAAACTAACTGCTGCACAGGTGGAAGTTAGAAATCCCATTTATTTGACTCTATTTTTGCAGAAGCTTAACTCCCCAGCCAGTATTTTAGTTTCATCCCTAAATTGCAATATGTTTTGTGCTGTCAGTCACAATGTGCTGGTTTTAATTTGTTCTTTGTAATAATAATGCATATTGACACAGCACATGAAAAAGCACATCTGTGGGAAAAAAAAAAAAAATCCTGTCTTGCTAGAAATCCCTAAAAATAAATTTACCTGAAATCACTCCCCAGAAATACATGCTACGTAATTTTAGTCAACAGACAAAAACTGGTTTTCCATTAGATGCTGTTCCTCCCAGCATATTTTACAAATAATTCACAACTGGAAATTCCATCAGTCTTGGTGGAAATCGTTGCTGCAACTTTGTTGATAACTTCACTAGGCAACTTTGTTGCAGCTAACAGGATTTACAGAAATAGTATAAAAGAAAAAAAAAATTCCTGTGTATCACAGATTTCCATTGCAGATCACAGTTACTGAAAGAATAACAGACCCATGGTTCACTTCAGCTCTAAGACTCTCATCAACAGCGTGCTCTATTTTCACACATCACTTAGTTAAAGGGTTATCCTTAATGTCTGCTTTCAGAGAGCAGGCATCTTCAGTATCTGCATGCTGCCTGACATGCCATGTAAATGACAGCAAGTTTAGCTTATAGTCAACAAAATAAATCTACTCATTAACCAGAGATGAACAGAAGATATACAAGTCACCATCCTTTCAAGGCACACACTGACTCAACACGGACAAGGCAACATCAGGAGCTGTACAGGTAAGAGTCAGCTGGTGTCATGGTATACACAAACCCACGTAGTACTAACTGCTGGAATTTGAAGAAACCCATTGAAGTCCAACACTTTTAATGAGAAACTAGTAGACAAAGAAATTTCATGCATTAGCTTACAGCACAGTGATGAGAAGGAAAGTACATGTACAATAAACCTCAAAGGATGCAGAAGTACCACAGTGAAACTACTGGGTGGCCCCAAGACAGCAACAAAGGCCAAGTTTATGAAGAAATAAAAAGAAGGGATGGGGGGGGCAGTGATGACACCCACATGTTATAAAGACACCACTGCTAGTAATTTGAAAGGAAAGTTTCATTACAAAAACAGGCAGCAATTTTAAGACAACCACTGACACTAGAGAGCAAGGCAGAGCCCCGGCAATCATCTACAGCAGATGCAGAAAACAGGGTGGTCCGACCCTGAACCAGTAGCAACCAGGAAACTGGGAGGTGACAAGAGTGCCAGGAAGGGCACCAGACTGAAGGCTGGAGAGAGTAACAAACCCAACAAATTCTTGGCAGAAGGACTCGGCAGCAAACACTAGAAAGACTCCAGCTGGGCATGCTGCTCCCAAATTGGACAAGAAAACCAAAACTGCTGCTGCTTCGCTGCCCTGAGTCAGTAGGTTAAGACCCATGGTTGTGCAACTCACCAGTAGGACTGAGGAAACCAACATCTGCTCATCCTTCCTCATTCCCCACCTCCCTCTCCCCAAATCCTGCTACTATTCCAGCACTTCCTCAAGAGAGATGCCTGCAGTGGTCCATGTGTAGCAATGATGGTGAAGAAACAGCAAGGAACAGTGAGTAACAGCAGTTCTGATTTCTGAAGAAAACAGGACAAAGGAAGCCTGTAATGAGTAATCTGATTGTGGAGCTTAAGCCTTTTCACAAAAATTAAAGGTTTTCTAACTTGTAATTCCATGTGTAAAAGTACTGTTCTACTGTACTGAAGGCAGGTATCAGCATTCAGTGGATCAGAGTCCCAGTCTGGAGGCCATGAAAGTACCTGTACTCCAGTACAGCGGCTATTTCATTTTCAGACAGATCAAGGCCTGACACCTATTGTTGTCTTCACAACTGTCAAAGATGAATAAGCTACAACAACTACAGTTGCAACATTATCAAGCATTTCTGTAAAATACAGAAAGCAAGTTTCAAAGGCTGGTTTTCTGCCGATAGTTAAGATTTGGTTGTGCTTTAACAACTGAAACCCAGAAGTTTTGCAAAGGTCAGGTGATTGGAAAAAGTGTTTACAAAAGGGGAAGTGGCAATGTAAGAATAAGGGAGGGGAAAAAAGGCTGCGATTAAGAACAGCATTTATATATAAAAATTTATTTAGGTGATGTCACAAACAGCTTAATTATCAATTTACAAACACTTTCTGTTATGCATATTATTGAAACTATCAAGAAAGGAAAAGGAGAGCAGGTAACGGCAGCTTTTTCCTGAAACAACTAAAATTATACCCTTACCATCATGCGCATTACTGGATCATAGTATTACCTTGATCATACTCCCTACTATGCAAGGGAAAAGGAAAACAAAATACTGAGATGTAGAATGATTAAACCATGAACCAGTGAACATGGTTTTGATGAACATCAGACTACAAAAGTCTAGTCTAATGCTCAGGATCTTAAGTGTTCTATGAGGATAAAAACAGAGAATAATTTAGGTAAATTATTCCATTTGACCAAGAATTTTGTAATGAACAATTGGGCTAGATAGAACTGATTTCTGGCAATGACAGCAATGGTTAATGCATTTTTCAGAGAAGAATGGAGAGGCAATATTGAGCCCCACAGAATAGTTCTGTTGATAACCTGAGTTATTTTACCAAGTGTATGATACTGCTTCAAGTCAAATATACATTTATGTTGCATATATTCTTAATGAAACGATAAAAGTAACAGCTGTAACAAGACAAGTTATGATTTATTACTTTTTTTGAACAAATATATTACATAGGTTTTTGAAGTGTCCGGTTGTGATCTGCAAAGATCCAGGATTGCACACAAGTTTGCTCAAATGAGAAAGGTTAATCTGCGCACTGAATTGGCTTATACTTTCAAAGTAGTATTCTAGGGCAGGATTCTCCTCCAGGAGACTGTTCCTGACCTCATTCAACCAATGTTCAATTTATTCACTTTCCTGAATCTTTGCCCTCTTTGGATAGTCTGTGACAAGTGCTGCGCTGCAGGAATTCCTGTTTTCCAGCAAACTGGCTTGCTCTGCAGGTTTGTAGTCCATTGTTACAATTGCTGATTGGGTAAAATGAATTTCCTATGTCTTCTCTAGCACAGCTTGCAACGCAACAGAAGCAGAGGTAAAAGAATGCACTAGTATACCAGAGCTCCACTTAAACACCAACGGAGTCAGGCTGTTGGCACCAATAAAAAATTCTGTATTTAACAAATCTGCAGGTATGTAAAATCCAAAGTCAGTCAGTTTTATAAATAAACTCACCCAGTTAGTCTGACTGCCATCCCAACTGGCCTTCTGTTTTCATGGAGTCTGGGGAAAAAAAGAATTGTCTGAAGTTATACATAAAGACATAAATTTGTAGGAATGAATCTCAGCCATCCTACACACGCACCAATGATTGCACTCAACTAAAACTACGGTTTCTCACTTTGCTCTTTCTGCACAAAGCAAAGTTACTTCTCTTCATTGGTGCCTTAAGAGAGGACAGCTAGCTTCAAACACCACACTCTGTTTTCCATGACTTTGTTTTTACTGGTTAACCTTCCTGGAACAGCAGAACTAGAGACACAGGCAGTACACCAAGCTGAAATTTAAGGAGCTTTCAACTGAAGGGGGAAATTAAATCCAGTCAGGCTACCTAACGTTATCCTTTGAAATTATGAGAACAAAATGAATTCCATCAAACAATCTGGAAGAAAATGTCTTTGTAAAACACTTCCTCTTGACAGCATGAATGTGGAAAAGCTTAGGTTCTGGCCCAGGCCATAAATCCGTAAAAAACTGTTCTCTCCCATTTTAATTCTCTGATTTTTTTTTTCCCAAATGTGAACCCATGCCTTACTTCTCTAAAGTAGTTTTAAACAGCATAATTAGGGCTTGCAAGGAGCTGGGGAGGTAGGGGGGAAACCCACAGGTCACCTCCAAGAGTAACATTTCCTTGCTGCTGCCTTCCCAATAATAAACTAGGCCACATCTATGTTTAACAGTTGCTCAAATCATTATTTCAGTTTTTAAATAGTTCTACGTGACTGCTACCAATTAAAAACTGCCCTAATAATAGGAAGGTGGGTAAACCCACACTGAACAACTCCACAACTTTTACTTTTGCTTTTCATTGTGCTGCTAAAGCATTACTGTTTTACAAATATTAAACTTCCGGTATTTTGAGTTATTTAGTTAAAATAAACACGTTGAATTTGTCTTTGCACAATTTCTGAGAAAAAAAAAACAAAACAAAACAAAACAAAAACATCAACGCCAATGCCAAGAATCAAGTAGGAAATTTCCACAGAGCCAAAGAGGACCAAGACCTCTGGTGCCTTAGCAGACAACAGCACAAAGCTCTGCACTGACAGACTGACTGCTGTGGAAGAAGTTACAAGCCTGGTTAACATGACAAGCTGAAGATCCAGTCTCAGGTGAGAGGAATGCTACAAGCCATCACCCATCTGGCGCTCACAAAAGATCCATAGCAAAACAAGAACTCTGTTGTTCTTGGGAATGGAGAAATCTAAACAGAGATATCAGAAAGAAAGTCGCATAAATCCAAAGCACCAACCACAGAAGGCCACAAGGCCTGCACTGAGACTGTTTATCTCTGTTACTGCCTCACGTCTGCTCCCTTGCTTTGTCGCAGGGTGGCCCAGAGAAGTCACTTTTGATAAGTCAGGAATTGGTGTGACAAACATTTCCAGAGTCCCTGACAAAGGGTTCTCCCTTTCCAGGTCAGGCTAATAGAGATGAACAATTTGGCCGCTCCTCTGCTCTGGCAATTCCCAGGGAGCACAGCATCTCATGAGCTAGCAAAAACCTTTCAGGAATGCACAGGTTCTTCCTCCTGTCCTAAAAAATACTGCTTAGAAATAAATATAACCATTATAACAGAATCTCCCTATTGTCATTCAGCTGGCATGAAACTCGGTGCTCAGAATTTTCTGTGCTAGGGATTTCAGACACTATAGTCACCAGTTTAAGAGAAGCAGCACAACCCCTAAATATAGACAGGCAACCTTTTGCAGCCACAGAGCTCACTGTCATAGCCCAGGCCACAGAGAGGGTGGATCTGCCTGTGTACTCCAGGTTATACCAACTCAGTGACACTCTATGCCTACACTGAAAGCAAAACCTTAACGTACACAAAATCTTCCCCACTTTCCCTAATCACATTAACCATTTTTCCCCTAAAACAGGCCAGAACATGTGAAATAATCTGCAAATCTCAGGCAATCTGCAAGCTGCGGCCATTCACATTTAAGTTCATCTTTATTCATATCAGTATTCCTGGCCTCCCACACAGCCTGCAACTGTAGTTGTAGTAACAGGAGGTTCTGTACGCTTTGCCTTATATACAGATAACTATCGCTGAGAAAGCAAATTCTTTTAAGACAACTCAGAGACAAAAACAAAACAAAGCACCTTTCTTCCAACGTCTTAAGGAAAATGCAGTTAAATACCAGGGGAGGGAATCTGCAGGGTTCCCAATTCCTGGTGGCTAAAGCAATAAATGCTACAATTATTTTGCTGAGAGCATGCTTTTTCCTCCAGCAATGCCCACACCTCCCACGATGGCCACTTGGACACCCATGCAGTCCTATGTCTTGCCAGCTGACACCGTGACCCACCATAACTAAGCACCATAGTTAGCATGAGCACAGGTCAGCACCATGACATGGGAGCTGCTGACCAACTCAAGGGTGCCTCGACTGCCCCTTCTTCTCTTCCCCTTCGAGGGGCACCATGCCCATCCAGGGCAGTGGGAAAACACACGGCCACCGGCCTGTCACACCTGGCTTTTCTCCTCCTGCTTGGGGCTCTGTGAGGGAGCAGGTGCTGGTGGCGGTGGTGCCGGTGAGGCCTGCGTCTCGACCTCAGCACGCGGCTTCCTGGGGATGAGCGACTTGAGGGGTGCCATCCACTTCATCCACAGGTCGAGGTCGACGTCGCCCCAGGGCAGGTTGGGGTCCTTGGCAGCCCGCCGCCTGAAGTCCTCGTCGTAGTTCATCCACGAGGTGCCCCCGTAGGTGGCATGCAGCTTCCGGATGGTGTCCAGGTACTTGAACATGGCCCCACAGCGCGCAGGGTGCTTCTCGCACAGCACGCTGGCGTACACCAAGAAGGCCGAGACCCACTGGTCCAGCGTGTCCCCCGGGCGCGGGCCGTACTCGGGGGCCAGCTCTGTGTGGAGCAAGGAAAAGAGGTCAATGAACTCCCCCCGCCAGATCCGCTCCTTGGTGGCCTTGGCCAGCTTGTAGCCCAGCGGCCGCCGCAGCCCCACGTAGGGGGTGGCCGCTGGCTCCGCCGCCGCCGCCGCCGCCGGCGCCTCGCCCTGCCCCGCTGCCGCGGCCGCCGCTGCTGCCGCCGCCGGGCCCCCAGACGCGCCGCTCGCCGCCGCTGCCGCCGCCTCGGCGCAGGGGCTGGCAGCGGCCGCCGCCGCCCCGAGCGCGGCCTGCCGCTCCAGCCAGCGCGGGTTCACGTAGACGGTCCGCAGGCGCGGCGCGGCCCCCGCCGCCGCCCGCGCCGAGCCTTCGGCGCCCGGCTGTAGGTGCAGCACAGCCAAGGTGGCCGGCGCGCCGGCAGGCAGGTCGCTGCCGTCCCTCCGCGGAGCCGGCTGGGCCGCCGCCGGCACCTGGAGCAGCGAGGGCGCCGCCCAGGGCGGGGAGCCGCCCCTAGGCCCGGCCGCCGCCGCCAGCGCCTCTAGGCCCGGGAGGCCGAGTCGCGAGCCGGGCGCCACCGCGCCGAGCACCCATCGGGTCTCGGCGATCCCGGCGCGGTCCCGGGGGCTCCGCGACCTCCCCTCCTCCCGGCGCCCGGCGAGGGCCGTCCCCAGCGTCAGGGGGGCCGCGATTCCGGCCCGGCGCCGACGGCGGCTCCGCCGCTTCCCACGTGGCATCGGCGCGGCGGCTACGGGCAGCGCGCGAGGCGGGGGGCGGGCGTACGGCGGGGGGCGGGGCCGCGCAGGGAGGGGCGGGGCCTGGCTACCGAGCCTCACACCCGTTTGTCCCGCGGCTCTGTTCCAGCCGGCACCGGGTCTGCCGCTGTTCCCGGCCGTGCTGTGCGTGCGCATCTCGGCTGGCCGCCTGCGGTGGGACACAGAGTTAAACGGTCCCCGCGGTGTCGCACGGGTTCGTGTTGTGCGGCGCTTAAACGTGCTGGGCTTCGAGCATATTGCATATATACCGTTTATTTATATATATGTATATAAATATATCTGACTTTATGGTATATATGTATAGACCTATATTATACATATACATACGTATACGTATAAACACATAGGCATACATATACATTATACACGTATACATGCCACATATATACACTATACATATACACTATATAAAACTATATAGAGTTATATATAAACTATTATATATATACACACTTGCTATATATCTATATATGTATATGCCACTGTATGGTAGGCATGCAGTAGCAGTCACTTGCCATTATTATTGCTCCAATAAAGCAAATGTTTGGAGGAGTAATGACATTCCATCACTCTTCCCTTTCAGTACAAATAAGCATCTTTTATCTTTTTCTCTTTATAGAAAACGTTTTTGTTGTTGTTTTAGTTTGGTTTTTAAGGGTGCTGTCACCAATCCAGCTGTCCTAGCTAAGCACTGTAGCCAATCTGAGCAAACACTTGCCAAGACTTAGCGTATCTCAGTGACTGACCTGCAGTTCCTATGCCAGCTAAAAACCAGAAGAATGGAAGTACATGGACCTATTGCAGAAGGGCCACAAAGATGCTCATAGGACTGGAGAGTTGGGTTGTTATCTTGTCTTCCTCCTTCTCTTCTCTCATCTTCCTATGGAGATAGGCTGAGAGAGTTCAGTTGTTCAGCCTAGAGAGGAAAAGGCTCCAGGGATACCTTATAGCAGCCTTCTAACACCTAAAGGGGCCTACAAGAAAGCTGGAGAGGAATTTTTTAAAAGGGCATGTAGTGACAGGACAAGGGGGAATGGCTTTAAGCGGAAATAGAAGAGATTTAGATTAGATATAACAAAGAAATTCTTCACTATGAGAGTGGTGAGACACCGGTTGCCCAGAGAAGTTCTGGCTGCCCCATCCCTGGGAGTGTTCAAGGCCAGGCTTGGAACATGGTTAAAAGCAGAACTTTGTTTTGCAGTAAATAAATAAGTAAATTGATCTTTAAGGCTGTCCATAGCTCTGATCAGCAAACAAAAGGTGAAAATCTTTTTGTCCTAATAGAAATGGTAAGGCACTGGAACAGGCAAGCTGTGGTTGCCCTATGCCTGGCAGCGACCAAGGCCAGGTTGGAAGGAGCTTTGCACAATCTGGTCTAGCGGAAGGTGCCTCTGGCTGTGGCAGGGGGGTTGGAATTAGATGATCTTTAAGGTCCCTTCCAACCCAAACCATGCTATCATTCAGTAATTCTGTGTCTTTATAGGAGATGTGGCCCTATAGGCAACTTTCTTGTCATTACATCACTACACTGGTCAGTAAGGTGAAAGAGTGATTTTTTAAATTTTTTTTTTAATGCTTAATAAACTCTAACGAGAGTAGAAAAATGCTTCTATTTTCTACTTCACCCTTATTTTCTGAGATTTGTTCAGAAGTCTATCCACTTTCTCAATAAACCCCTTGAAGATACTGGAAGGCTGCTATTAGGTTACTCTTCCCAAGGCTGAACAAGTCTAGCTTTTCCTTGCAGGGCAAATTTTCCAGCCCCCAACTGCCTTGGTGGCTCTCCAAGGACCTTACTTAAGTTTATCAAAGTCCTCCTTAATTGGGGCATCCAAACTAGCTACAATGTTCCAGATAAGCTCTGTTAAATGCTGTGCAAAAGCAAATAATCACTTCCCTTGGTCTACTGACTATGCTTTTGTCAATGCAGCCCAGGATGCTGTTAGCCCTCATCCCTGCCGGGGCTCCCTGATGAATTATGTTTGGTCTATTGGCCACCAAGGCACCTGGGGGTCTTCCCATCAGAGCTGCTCCTTAGCCTGTCACTCCCTAGTCCATGTAAATGTAGGGGATTAGTCCTCACCAAGTGCATTTGTCCTCTCTATCATAAGACCCCTGCCTTCCCATTCATCTGGCCTATCTAGGCCCCTCTGAATGGCAGCCATTTCCTGGAATATGTTGACTGCATGCCATAATTTGATGTTGTCCACAGACTGGGCAAGAGTGCACTCTGTGTCCTCCTCAAGGCTCTTGATATGGATGTTAAACAGGACAGGTCTCAAGACAGGCTTCTGAAGAACTTCACTTGTAAACAGTTTCCAGGTAGAGAATGAACCATTCATCATTATGATCCAATCTGTCTTTATCTCTAATTGTCTCAATAGGGCAGCTGTGGGAGACCATGCCAAAATCTCCTGTCCGCTGCCTTCCTATCATCCACTGATTAAGGCAGGTGAAGCACAGGGAATTCTTCTGTATTCCTGCTCTTTGTGCTAAAACTGAAAATATTTCAGAATAAACCCACTGACTGGAAAATCATAATTGTCAAATACTGTCCTGGGTTCAGCAGCAGCAGTCGTTTTTTTCCTTCTTGGTAGCTGGTGCAGTGCTGTGTTTTTGATTTTCGGCCTGGGAACAGTGCTGGTAACACCAGTGTTTTCAGTTACTGCTTGGTAATGCGTAGGCTGGCCAAGGACTTTCTGAGTCTCATGTTCTGCCAGGGAGGAGGGGAAGCTGGGAGGAAGGAGACAGGACACCTGACCCAAACTGACCAAAGAGGTTATTCCATACCACAGCACATCATGTCCAGAATGCATAAACGGAGAGCAGAGACCCAGAAGTGGGGTGGGCGTGCACTGTGGGGGATGCACTGCTTGGTCGGGCTGAGTGGTGAGCAATTGTATCCTTTCCTTATATTTGCCTTGTCATTATTATTATTGGTGGGGGTGCACTGTTTGGTTGGGCTGGGGACTGGTGGTGAGCAGTTGTATTCTCTTCCCTTGTATTTTTCTCTTGTCATTATTATTATTGGTGGTAGCAGTAGTGGTTTGTGTTATACCTTAGTTACTAAACTGTTCTTATCTCAACCTGTGGGAGTTGCATTCTTTTGATTCTCCTCCCCATTCCCCCAGGACTGGGGGAAGAAAGAGTGGTGAGTGAGTGAGAGAGCAACTGCGTGAGTTTATAGAGGCTTAAACCACTACAAATACACTCATCCCTCAAAATATTTCTGAATTCTTATTGTATTATAGATCCATATCACTCTTGCTCCCTTTCAGAAATACAGACTTGAAACTTTGAGGAGGGATCTTTAACATTGCAGTAAGTTGGCCGACTTCTGCATTGGGTTGAAACTTTCACTGCAAACAAATACGATAATGGAAACTGTTAGGAAAACCCTTCTAGCTCCAGAAGTCAGGACATCCACTGTCTATATTGCTACTCAGAGCTCCAGGAAGGACTGCCTAATTCCTTGATTGCTATTGCAATCTTACAGGCAGCAGTAACCTAAACAGCTTTGCTTTGGAAGAGAAGGGCTGATGACTAGCATTGTGTCACTATCCCTCTGCATGTATGGCTGCATGGCTCTTGTGGCTGGAGGTTTGGGGAGTAGGACACTCCTTTAGTTCTGTGCTTGTATAGTGCCCACCAGAGCCCCAGAGCCTGGCTGCATGGGTGGTGTTGCCAGGTCTCTCAATAATGCAGTTCACAGTGATAATAAACAGCAACTTAAAAAATAATCAGTAAGCACTGATATTGGTATTGCCCCAAAGATAGAGGCAGCAGCTAAGACAGGTAGTGAAGTTGTATATGTGAAGCATCTCTATACATACGCTGTATTTACTCACTGAATTTGAGCTGCGATTCTCTAGGTCTCTGTCTCATGAAAACTATGTTCCAATTTTTTATGAGTGCTTTCATGGAGAAAACCAGCTGCACAATAGTAATACCTGGGTGAAGTAAGTGAAAATAAGAATGCTTTGCTTCCACTTCATTTAAGTAGCTACTCCTAAGCTGACAAGTGGGCAATTCACCTTACTGAGAACAGCAGGAACTGTTTCCAGCAGATTTTGGAGGCAGGCGTGATCATCCTCTCTGCTCCTCATGTGATGAGCTCCTCACGGCTCTGAATTTCCCCCTCTGCCTTATTCTTCATGGTTTTCTCTCCCTTTCTTTTCCCATGATATATTTGTAGAGGATAAAAAAAGGTGTATACTTGGAGACATGCATCTGTATAGCTGTATTGCAGACATGTGTCTCTCAACCAAATTGCTAGCATGGGCACAGAACTGCAGAAGCAAACTCAGATCATTGTTTTATGCTTCAGAACTTTTTTTAAGTCTCAAGCATGAGATGTTATTGAAGGCATTAATGAGGAGGCAAAATGAAGCTTTAAACAGAAACAGCTGCAACCCTAGCTGTGGAGGAACTAGCAGGCTTTGGAATTAGGCAATAGAACAACTTATTACAATAAGGAGGAAAAGCTCCTTTTCAGAAAAAAAAAAAAAATCCCATTTGGAAGCATAAGGTCAGAACACCTTTGAAAGTGGACGGGCCAGTGCACTGTTTCACTTCATGAACCTTAAATTAACGCCACAAAGGAGAGAACTCCCTCTTGATGATGTCTACTCCCTCTATTGATGAAACTAGAAAATGCGGTCAGGGAGCACTCACCTGCGTGGGCTCCAAGAACACCTGGGAGGACACATAACCCTGCTATAGGGTTTGAGAAGAAAATGCAGCATGGAAATTAAAACAAAACAAAACAAAACAACCTCTGTGCTGTACTTGGTTATGATTTTCAAAGTAGTCTGTCTTTTTCTATGGAATTTTAAGTTGTCTGTGATACTTTTGGGGAGACTGTGGACCTTGTGGCTTCTTAGATCAAAAGAAGGATGTTTAGGCCCCATGGAATCAGTAGTCTTAACAGTGATTTCATCTGAAACAGGTGAGATTCAAGACTTGCATTTGAGCTCTTAGCTAGTCTGTGGTTAAATGTCTTTCACTCCCTCCATCAGTAAAAGAATAGGTCCTGAAGCAGAACAGGGTTTGGGTTTGTGTGATTTGCCTTTCATCTCAGAAAATTTAATGGTCGTAGTCTTCACTGACAAATAAGAGGCAGATTTGAACTCACCCATGCAAATAACAGCTGCAGCTTAATAAAGTTGAAACACGAAGTATGGTGTAGGTCTTTCGTAAAGAACCTGAAAACCATTGCCATTGAACTGCTTCCAGCGAGGGGAAACTCTAAAGATCCCCAGCAGGAGAGGAGGGCAGGAGTTGGATCCTGTAGCTGAGGGTCTGTTTCCTCCAGCCCAGGTAGGGACTGAGCTGTCTTGTTGGCTGCCAGCCTTCAAGATGATGTGCAGTATTCTTCCTCTTCATGCATTCCACTCCTGTGTTTCTGTACAGTTTGGGCTTTCCCAAGTTTGTTACTTTCTCCTGCTAAAGGTTTCTATGCCTATGCTTGAAAAGAGCAGAGAAAGTCTCTACACAGGATCACGCAAGTTTATCTGCCCTGAGGAGGCTTAGCTTCATTGGTCCCTCTCCTTTCATTCTGCTGCTGTGAGGTTCCCAGCAGAATAGTTACAGGTCTTGGGTGATCCACGCTACCTGTTGGACTTATGTCCATGTGGACTCATGACGTCTACGCAGGGTCCCTCTGCACAAACTGTCGCACAGGAGCAGCAGAGCAAAGTAAGTGGCCGTTGTGGTTAAATGTGTAAGTCCATCTTCTCAAATTGGCAAAGGAAGAAAACACAGACTTGAGCCAAAACATAATTGCTGGTCGAGCTCCGCTGAAGACCCAGCCCCGGTAGCCCTGCAGACGTGAGTACTGCACGCTGCGAGTATCCTGCCTATAGCTATAAGTTTTTCTTAAAGGGACCAGCTCTTCCCGGCACGAATGGGAGAATACGAGTGTCCCACTTACGACCAGCAGCCCCGCGCTTCCCACCTGGCGCCGGCGCAACGGTGCCGCGGAACTGGACTTTGCGTACTTAGGCGAGGGCATCCCCCGGCTGTGTCTCCGGAGCGATCTTTCCGAAAAACAACTTGCTCCCTTCCCAAAATGCATCCGCACGGTGCGAGTGCGGCCGCAGCGCCCCGTCGGGGCCGCCCGGGGCAGCGCCCGGCAGCCGAGGCCCCTGTGCTCGCGCAGCCCGGTGGGGCTGCTCGCCGCCTCGCCCCGACGTGGGCCACGCAGGGACCGGGTCTCCCAACCTCGGAGGGAAGCAGGCGGGCCCTGCCACCCCGGGCCCGACGGGGAGGGGGCGCGGCGAGCGGCTCCCGTGTGCATCGCGGCCGCGGGGGGAGTGACTCTGGCAGCCTGCGGCGCTGCTGCCTCTTTCCCTCCCCTTTTCTCAAACTTTTTTTTTTTTTCTTCTTTTTCCCTTTCCCTCCCAACAAAGTGAACCGCGGCGGCAGCAACAGCTCCGGAGCAGCCGAAGTACCGAACGCCGACATGAACCCCTTGGTGCCGCCGTCGGGCCGCGCTGCTGCGGGCTGAGCTCGGGCGCGGGGGACGCCCCGGAGGCGCACCGCTCCAGGAGGCAGGGGCACCGAGAGCCCAGGACCCCCGGTCACCCCCGGCGTGCCCGGGACAGCGGCCGCCGCGATGTCGGCGCAGAGCCTGCTGAGCAGCGTCTTCTCCTGCTCCTCCCCGGCCGCTGCCGCCCCCGCCGCCGCCAAGAGCCTCTCCAAACGGAGACTCCGCCAGACGCGCAGCCTCGACCCCGCCATCATCGGCGGCGGACGGGAGGACAGCGAGGGCGCGGGCCGGGCGCCGCGGGCGCGGGCAGCCGGCAGCCCCCCGGGGGAGCGTTGCAACCCTCGGGGCGCGCCGCCGGTCCCCGGTGCCTCCTTCTCCACACCCAGCACACCTCTGGAGCGGTCGCCGCCAGGCAGCGTCCTCTTCGACGAGGAGAGCCCCCGAGGGAAGCGGAGTCCCGGCTGCGAGCCACCCTTCCTGGCGCGCACTCCTTCGGCCTCAGCACTGAGCGGACCTGCCAACAGCATCTTCTCGTCGCCCCGGCGCTGGCTGCAACAGAGGAAGGGGCAGCCCTCCCCCCCCGGACCTCGCCCTGCCGCCTACGTCGTGTGGAAATCCGAGGTAAGCCCGCCCGCCCCCCGGGGACGGGAACCCTCCTCGCCGCCCTTGCCCTCTCTCCCACCGGGCGCTCCGTCGGGGTGGCCCCTCCGGGCACCGGTGCCGACGGTCGCCAGGACGGGGCGGCCTCATGAGGCTCCCACCTGCGCCTCCCCCCCGCGGTTGTGGGTGTCCGCGGGAGGCAAGGACACAGGCCGAGCTGCGGCGTCCGTACTGTGGAGGCCGCCATGGGAAACGGAGTTCCACAATGTTGGTGGGGTGATGGCAGCATTTGATGTTCTCTCGACGGGCTGCATCTGCAGTTGTCCCGGGTGTGGAAAACCTTCCCCTGCCAGTTTCACACCTCGTAAAGAGAAATACGCTATGGCTTCTAACAAGATACACAAATTATTTTTAATGTGCACACACAGTGAGCTGTGATTTATTTGACAATGCACGTGTCAAAACCACATGAGGAGCGATCGTATTGCAAGACAAATCCAACTTTGCAATGCAAATATTTATTCGTTTAGCTTTTATGTCTTCGATGTTGGGCTGCAGATACTATACGATGTGGACAAATGTATTCAAAGAATGTGGCATTGTTTCTTGATAGCTGTTGCTCTGCAAGTTGGTCGCACACTGCTCTTTGCAGTGGGAGATGAAATTTTTTGTTTGATGAAACTCTTCATCCAGTTTGTGGCGATGAGGTTTCCCATCTAACTGCTTAGTACTGCCTTATGGTGCTTTTGGGTTGGGGTCACAGGCAGCCTTTTCCTTTTTATTTCCATTTCAATTTCAGATTTATTTATTATACTAGCCAGTATTGACTAGACCAATCAATGAAACAGCCCCACTGTGCCAGTGGGATGCAAAAGTGATGAGGAAGGATGAAAAATCATTGCCTTACACAGTGATCTGGGATCCGAAGCCCAGCTAGGCACCATGGTGGCACATGATCACCAAAAGCAGTTTATGAGGGCAAAGACTGCCCTGGCCCCAAACAAATCCCTGCATCCTTCTGATAGCTTGGGGTATAAAAATGGTCACCCTTTGCCACTTGGGATGGAGTGACAGTGCTTGGGCAATGACTTCAGGCGTGATGCTGCGTGATGTTGAAAGAGACAGTGAAGATTTTTAGCCCTTTTCAAAACTGGATTTGTATTAAGTCTCACAACCAGAAGTTACCCTTAGCAGTGTTTCAACTCGATGCTTGAATTGTAAGATAGTTAAAAAGTCATGATTTCAAAGGGCTTTGCGGATTCTGCAGCGTCAGTGACAAAACGCCTCTGCTGAGAAAGTGGGTAATGACCTTTAGATGCTCACACTAATTAAGGGTAAGTTGGCCACTCATCCTCTTTCAGTTTGATAAGGAACATCAAGAAGTGCAAGATATGCAAGATTTCTCATGCAGAGTTTCCTAAGCCCAAGACTCAGAGGTTGATCTCCAGTCCACAGACGTAAGAGGGTCTCCCTGTTTTCACTGAATCCACACGAAGGTGTTGGACACTTGTGGCATTTTTTTCAGATCTTTATGTTGTCAGACTGTGTGGCGCGGCACATCTTCAGGCTGCAAATTCAAAAGTACGATCTGTTTTCCCAATTTGGCATGTATCTACTGTTTTCAAATAGTCAAACCTGTTTTTTGGGGGGGACGTATTATATTACTAATAACACAATTGTAGTATGGCAGTGTAATCTGTAGTTAAATTTGATTCAATGCAGTTTCATGTGATGTTACAGCGCTGTTCTTTGACAATTTGTTGTTTGCTTGACAGTTGAGCCTGGGTAAGAATCTTTCATACATTTCAGAAATGGGTGTTTACACTAACAAAGTGTGGTCTTATATTTTGGAGTCATCTTTTCTGTTAATGAGGCCTGATGTTTGTTGTTACTGAGACATATGTGTGAGTATAGTTAAAAAAAATAGCTACCTTTACATTACGAAGAAAGCCCCTCCATGTCATTCTAAGAGATCAGTTCTGGTCTGAGTCTGGACCTGAGAACAGGCCTGAGTCCAGTGCTGTCAGGGCAAGTGACTACCCACATCTCTGTGCTATGTCCCCATGCCCAAGCTGGGTTGTTTGTCAGCTGCCTTGTAATTGGATATCTGCTGTTTTCAGCTTTGTTATTTTCAAGGCATTATGCAAATATTAACTTAGTTGTAACGATCAGCAATGACATGTATGAATTATTTTAATCTATGTTTTAAAAGAAATTGCACATGCATTATTGTTTTAATATTCCCCCCCTTATTGCAGGCATGCATCCTAATGATCATTCAGTTTAGTTTTATTATGAAAGTAGCATTTCTCATAAAAGATTTAGATGTTTGCTTCCTATTTAGTCTTTATTGGACAATGACTTGCTCAGTTTTTAGGACAGGAAGAGTTCTCTGTCTCTGGGGCTTCACTTTAGCTGTGGCAAAGCAAGTGTGTTGGAGGAGGTGAAAAAAAGCACATTTTACTGGGTGAACAGAAAATAACTCTAATATTGTAACTTTAAAAGGTCCCATTATACAAATCATTGCATTCTCAATAGGAAATCTGTAGTTTCATTTTCTTCGGCTTTGAAAATGAAATACATCGTGGTGATGATTTTACTCAGCTGTAAAAGACAGCTGAGTAGATGACTGCAAGCATGGTTTGAGGACTTACAAATTCCCATCCTATTAACTGGATAATAAAAGAAGCATACGTTGCGAAAACTGTTTTCTTTATGTCCATTCTAACACCTTTAGTAAACAACTGTACTTTTTGGAAAATACTTCTCTAAAGCCACTGTGCAAGAAAAAGAGTTATGCACCAAAAATAATATTTTAGGAGATATATGTGGGCATTGTTTTCTTCCCTATACCTTAATCTCTAAAGCAGTAAAGAGTCGTAAAAATGCCATGGAGATTTTCTCTTCAGAAGCCCTCAGAATGGTAACTTCAGAGCAGGACCTCCTTCACCTGTCACAAGCCGGATCTGCGTGGTGATGTCTACTGGAACGCAGTGAAGATGATGTTTACAGCATGAACTGGGCAAATCCTGCCTGTAGGCAGCCCAGAGCTACAGGGCTGTGGGGCAGGAACTCCTAGCCCAGCTGTGTCCATGTTTCAAAGAGTGAGCTGAGCACTCCCCTACCAGCTGATCTGTGATTTCTGTGTATGAGGCCAAAATAGCTTTGATATTGGGTGAGGAGGAGAATGGATGGAAAGGTTTCAGCTCAGTTCACACAGCCATTTGTAAACAATTTTTAATAGAACACTAGAGTGCACAGGGTATTTCCAGTTTCAACAACAGTTCACACCTAAAGGCTTTATATAAAGAAAGGTGTTAGACCTATATTCTTGGATCCACAGGTATTGTAATACGGAGCATCATGTGAGTGATAGAGGTGTCTTCCGCTCCTGAGTGATCCATCTCTTCTTTGTTGACATGCAATTTTATTCACAAGGATATTTTATGACTGTAAAGATTATTTTTAGTAGAGCTTTACTATGCTGGCAAACATACTTTCCCCATTCTATTATCTGCTCATGTATAAGCTGCTTAAATAAAAACCCCTTTCTTGGGTCTGTGGAAATCAGTGCCCACATTCCAGTAGTCTCAGTGAGGAAGAGCCAAGGGGGATTTGTAACAAGGGGAAAAAGCATTCATCCTCAATTCCCATGAGATCTCAGCTCTCCCTTTAAGCCATTTTCTTTAAAGAAAATGAACTTTCACTTATAATATTGTGTTATGACTATTGTGCTTTCATTAAGTGTTTAATAAGGTTGTGACTCTCTAAGTAAACTAAATATCATGCAAAAAGGTGGTAAAATATGTAGAGATGCCTTAATGCCTTGATTCTGCCAACATTTAGTCATACATTTATGCTTAAGTATGTGAGTGGTCCCATACAAATTAAGGGTGCAAGTGTTCTGCCGTGACTGACTGGAATACCTTTGCCAGATAAAAAGTCCAAAGTAGCTCAAAATGAATAGAGTGGTGTGAAGTCTTGACTTGTGTGAATTCTTCTGCTTATTTTTTTTCTCGTAAAGATGGCAGTGGAAAGCCAAAGCGTGTGTATAACAAATACAGCAAATCATGTGAATGTTTGAGAGTAATCTATTATGATAAACCAAATGTACACACTTAAACTTATATGGCCTGATTATTTTGTTATCATACTCCGTGTGTTACTGACTAATTAAACATTAACATCTCCAGCTAATATGCTCTTTTGGGGGAGAGCTCTTTTTAAAGTAATGGTAATGTAACACCTGCAGCCTGCAGCTACCAGGAAGCGGGAGGCAGCATCATTAGCTGTCAACTTGCTCCTTGTCGTCATCGAGTTGCTGCAGCAGGTTGGCTCAGCCCTTCCTCACTTCTTCCTCCTCCTGGCACAACCTGCAGTTGTCCTGCTTGCTTGCTCAAGGAGGCTTTCTGTTGAGCACATGAGGTGAGGGGTTTCCTATGGTGCAGGAGGGAAGGTTGCCCTGGTTCCTCACCAGGTCTTGGAGCAGAAGCCAGGAGTTGTATTGGTGTCTCCAGAGCTGCTGTTTTGCCAAGCTGTGGCTAGTACCAAGGATGTTGGAGATGCTCATCTGCAATATCAGAACAATGTTAGTTAGGCCAAATTATTTTATAACTTCTGATTGAGTCATATGGAGTGATCATTTAGGGCATAGCTGTCAAAAGTATGAGCACTCACAACACCAGTTTCAGCTGATAGGTGCCTCGAGAGGTCAGCTTCTGTGAATTTTTGCTTGATATTTCAAGAGCTTGAATCCATTGGGAAGGCAGTCTCAGATTCCCTCTTTCCATATCTCTTTGCTTGCCAAAGTTTCCTCTTGAGCATCACTGTTTTTTTGCAAATTAATTTTTACTCCAATTTTCCAAGTTGCTGTGAATGGCTAGCTTACTTCTTTCTGCTTTTTCACAGCCAGTGCTTGCCTCAAAACTATGCTGATGGAGGGACATGCATGAAAAATGCTTTCAGAGGTAAAGGGTAAAGCAAAATCCTTAAAAATTGGGCAGACTAAGTGGTCACATTCCATAGGGATATATATTTTTGGGTGCTTCAAATGAGAATTTTTCTTTGAGGTTAGTGGGACAAGTTGTTTTGTAGGGAGAATGGACTGATTGCGTAATCAAATTTACAGGACCAGAACCTGTTCATTGTGAATTTAGAGAAGAGAGAGCTTTTCGTTATTTTTCCTTCCCTATTCAACTTGTAAGCAATGATTGATAATGTATATTTTGGGAAAAAAGAGAGAAAGAAGACAGGTTTCTCCTATTGGTTAAGATGCATGAGGAAAATGTTAAATAGAGGTATACATGCTGCATCACTTTCAAAAGATCCAGCATGAGATGTGTAAGCAAAGACATCCTTTCCTCAGTTTTCAGTAGGCATTGCACTTCAGGTGGTGCTGATGTGACAGCATGTTTGTCAAGCCAGAGGTTAAGCTGAACCTTTTGAGGTGTAAAAGCAAAGCTGCTGCACTTGGAACTGGGGATAAGGCTCTGACGCTGAAGGCTGCAATAGTTCACATCATCTAAGGGTGAGTACTCTCCAATAAACTCATTTAACACTATACATGCAAATATTTTAATGAAAAACCTCCCTTGTGACAATGCCATATTTACTACTCTCCATTTGCCATAGTCTTACAGGCTTTATCTTTACTGAACTATAGGCCTCATGTTTTAGACTTCATTGCTTCTGCATTTTCCTGTGTTTATTGTGTGGCTTGTTATGATGAGATGACCTAGAACTGTTTCCCCATCAGATGGAAAATTTGTCTTCTGGAAGGAAACACAGGGAGTGTATTAAATTGCCAACAGCATTAGTTGATCTTTTTGCCATAATGATCTCTGAAGAGTGACATGTAGCTGAAGTGTGAGCTCAGTGTCTGTTATCCTTAAGCACCTTGATACCTAACACGTATGTTTTTCTATATAGATGTGTCCATTTGCTCATGTAGGTCCCTGATCAATTGTCCAGGAAGCAAAATGGGGGTCTGCCATATTTAAACAGGTTTCTGTCACTCTGGGTTTTTTGGTTTTCCTTCGAATGGTTAAAAAAACTGAACACTCCCCAATCATCGAAATTGTCAACTTGTCATTTTTCCTTTTGAGGCTTTCTAATAAGATGAGTGGAAAATATACTTTGGAAGCTTTTTGGTTTTGTTTCTTTTTAAAAAAAAAAAAAGTGAAAAACTTTGTGTGCTGATATTTGTGTTCTGCTTTATTTGCTTCCATAAGACACCCTAGAACACTAGACACACAGATTAGTTTCAGCCTAAGTCTGTCTCATTCAATGCTGTTAGAGTTCTATACTTGCAAAATTTAGTGGGCAGAAATGTTGTGGGTCTCATATGAAGAGGAATGCCATTAAAGTAGCTAAATATATTCAATATTTCTGAATTTGGCAAATGCACCCTCCCCATTCCCAACTAAATTACGTCTGAAGACATTTGGTGAAAATGTGGGAGTTGACAGCTAGGACAGACAGAATTCTCCCCAAGTGTACATTGCTTAAGTAATGGGAAAGGAACTTGTGAAAATAATAGAAATGAGACTGTAAAGTATCTTTGAGCAGCCTTTAAAATATCAACAACCCAGCCTGCTGTCTTGACTTCATGACAGAGCTGTAGCACATTTAGCTTTGCAGACTCTCTTGGATGACAAGTACTGCAGCTCTGATAATTTGCAGGTGGAGAACTTTTCAGGTCGTTCTTCACTCTTCTGCAGTGTTGTGGCTGTATAAGCATATAGGTATGAAGCACGTTTTGGGAAATTCTGTTTTCCTTCCAGATGTAAATATCGTGATGGAAACCAGCAGGGAGTTCTGAGCACTTAGGGCTGAACACTCGTGATTGTATACTAAATCATATCACTTTCAGAGTTGCAGCATTGAAATCTTGATGTCAGAAGGTAATGAAAATGAAAGTTATAATGGCAGTACTATCTCAACAAAGATGTCTCATTAAACATGATATAATGCTGCTCATATTTGATTTTCTGGCTGCGTAGTGTAGCATTTGAGAATATAAAGATCACTGGAATTAAGCTGATTTTCAAAACATAGCTTTTGAATATCCTGGGTTACACTGGTTTTTAACTGAATCAGGTATCTGGATGGGGAGAGAAGAGGCCTAATATTCCTTCATCTTATGGAAACTGGAGGGGAGCAATAAGGAGGTAAGAACAAAATTCAGACTTCATTGAAATTTGATATTATGACTCATTGTCCAATTTTGCAAGGTATTGAGCTGTCAGATTTTGATCTGAAAGAGTACTCAGCTGTGTGCTTTACTTTTGGCTGGTGAATAATGCATGTCAAAGCAGGGTATCAGGTAGGAAGCAAAGCCTTTGGATATCGTTCAGTACTAGGAATCTAACTTCACCTCTCTTGAAAGCTTTTATATCTATTGTTTTGTGCAGATTTTTAAGCTGTGCTTGTTACATATATATATATATTTATATATATAAATCTGTTCTTCTCCTGTAGCAATAATGCATATTAGTGGAAAAGTATGCACAGGCTTTCTGGTTGAGTTTCAGCTTTTCCTAGATGTGTACAGACTGGCTATTTTGAGTTACATGTCTGTTCCACTCTGGTTGTCAGCAAGAAGTTAGTAAATCCCTGGGAGGGTTAAGAGTGTTTTTAAAGGATTTGATGAGCTTCCAGTGCTTGATGCTTGCCACATTGTCATACTGAAACCAGATGTTGGGTACCACATGTTCATGTTTTTGGAGCTAAGTAGGTTAGGTACTGTGTCTCTGGCCCGTAAAAACAAACATCACTTTCCCACCCTGAAGCTCTCGTCCCTGGGTCATCATCCTCACGATCCTGGCTATGGGAACTGCTTGCATCAGCCTCCCAAGTTGTGAAACCGGAGATGTTTTTTCTGGATCTTCCTACTTGCTTTCTTCTGTATCCTCTCAAAGAAAAGACCTTCTGATTTACAGTATTTATCCATAAGGACTCTTTGACAGTGTGAAGTCAAAAGGAGTTTTTTGAGCATTGCACTTAAGTGAGGATGCGCATGAGCGCTCGAGCCCATGTGGAAACTCTCACTGTGGCTGCTGAGAACCTGGAAGAACTTTGGGTAGATCTTGCTTTTCTCTTTTCTCCCCTGTTCGTATATGGCTTCCTGTTCCGTGAACTCAGACCTTTTCAGGTTGTGCTTGTCTTTAATCCATTTCTAGTTGTCCTTGTTATGTATATAGAATCATGGAATAGTTAGGGTTGGATTAGGGCTGAATCATAGAATAGTTAGGATTGGTTATCTTCAGTTATCCTCCATGCCAAATATTAAAAAGGAAGATAATGTGAATATTTTTCTTGTTTTCATCACCTGAAGTTAGTACTAAATAAAAAGCTGCTTTACTGTAGCTGTAGCCTATTATTCGTATTGGCCAAGTCAAATGTTAATGAGTCCTTTTGTTCTCATAACTGGTTTGTCTCATAAATGGACAAAATGGCTTTCAGCAAAGTACAAAGTATGATACAGAGTTTGCTGACAAATGAAAGATTTGTTGTTTTTTTTTTTTTTAAAGCATGATTAGGATTACTTTTGCACTGCCTCAGTGACACTTCTCCAGAAGACTGGCTTCCTGAATTTGATTTTCAGTGATGAGACTGTACCTTTGCTGAACGTCTATAACTGATTTAGTAACAGAAAGGCTAATACAAATTTTCCATTGCCATTTTCAGGTTTTATTTGCTTTATCCCTTTGTTTTCTGCCACTGTTGTAATATGGCAAGATGTTTTTTGAGCACTGTCTTTTTCTTTTTACTCTGAAGGGTAATTTCAGTTGAGTTGCACCCTACTGAGAGTAATGTGGTGAGAAACCAGTTGGCAGTGCTCTGTTCAGTTTTCATTTGCTTCTCTCTCTAAAAGTCTAAAAATATTCCTCCTACAGGAAATGTTTTTCATTCTGTTATGTCTTTTGCTTCCCATAGGAGGTATTTCTTTTAATTTATTGAATAAACCTTTCTGAATTGTATTCCCATCAGAGTTTAGGCACAATAGAGTCTTTGGGCAAACCGTGCAGGAGATCTCACCATCTTCTGTTTTTAGATGATATGCAACTGTTTCTTTATACAGCGCTGTCAGGCTCTGGGACAAGCTGACACTTAAGTGAAATGGGAGAATTTGAAGCCGAAGAGCACAGATTAACACATCTGCTATAACTTCTCAAATGTTGTTGTTTTGATTGTATGTATTACATATTTATCCTTCTTATATTATAAAGAAATCCCCCTTCCCTTTTTCTTACCCTCAATATTAAGAGGATTCTGGGCAAAATTTTGATCTCGATCTCATTACCACAATTTCTTTTGTAAGTGTATGTGTATACAGGAAAGCTAAATCCTCGTAACATCCTGGTTGAAAAGTCAGCTATGTTTAGCTGTTAATTTAATTTGGATGACAGTGCAGACTGTTATTTGAAAGGGGTGGTGGGGAGAGAGACTGGGATAGATTACATTTTCATGCTCCAGAATAAGACCCTATCTACTCTATCTTAAATTAGAACAATATGGTTGAGTTTTCTTGTGGCTATTTCATAACATTCCTGCTGACAAAATATGGTGTGCTTGTTGCTTCACTACTGTTTTTCAAGCATGTGTTTGTGTCTCCACATCGAGTGATGGCTCTTGTAGCAGTGTGCCATGGGGACACGTCTCATAGATCTTTATGTGTATTTGCAAATGATGTACAAAGTAGGCCACTCCAGAGAACTGGTACCAAACCACAGCCAGCTGGGAGAATCAAGCAGCCAGATTACTTCAATAAATACAATTAGAAGTTTCTTTTTCTTTTTCACGGATAATGTGACTTAATTCTATATTCACTAAAGGAATGTGATGTAATTCTCAGTCAACCTGTATGAAGGGTTTTAAAGCAACTTTCTAGCAGAATAATTAGTAAGATTGCATTAGTAAATGTGCATATTTGAAGAAACTCTGGCACACCTCCAAAATGCTTCTCGATCCTTTTCTCTGCTTGAGGTCTGAGCCCACACCATTTCCATGCTTTGTCAAGGTTCAGATGGAACCTTTCTGTTTCATAAACTGCTCCTCAACTGTGGCAGAGCTAATGTGATTCCTTCTTGGAGTGAATTATGTAGCAGAGCCTCCCACCTGTGTTTTGTTTTTTTATTAGCCCAGATACATGTAAATTGCACCATCTCACATGGATCAGAGCAAAACCAGTTAGATAAGGTAGTGAACAGTGGAAGGTGTGTAATGTGGATAACAGGATGTCTGCGTACTGGTTTGTATGAGCAAAAGGGTAACCAGCAGTTCAAGGGAAGTGACTTCACCAGTGTGAGTACTCATCCAGGACAAAGGAGATGCTGATATCCTGGAGCAAGTGGAGTGGAGGGCCATCAGTACAGTTAGGGGATGAGAGTGCTTAATTCCACTTCTACTGCCTACATGGGGACTAAGGAAAAGATGGAGCTGGGTGCTGTCAGATTTGCACAATGACAGTCACAAGATGCAGCAAGAGGAATTTTTAGCAGATCTAAGGAAAAACCCGCTCACATCAGGATTGGCTCAGTAGTGAAATGGGTTGTCCAGGGAGGCTCTGGAATCTCTGTACTTGAAAATTTTCAACCCTTCCCAGAACAAGGCGCCAAGGAACCTGATCAGATTTCGAAGCTGGCCCTGCTTTGAGCAGGAGATTGGACCAAGTAACCTCCAGAGGTCCCTTTTGAGCTTTTTTTCCCCCCCCATGATTCTGTGACTTTGAGTATTATCTCTTTCCACAGTAGAATGAAAACTCTGCTGTGCTACAACATACCTTTGATGGAACAGAAGTTACTGAGTTACTTCAGAAAGTATGATGCTCTCCAGCATCAATATTTGAAGCAGGCTTATAAGAAGAGTGATTTCTTTCATTGGATTGTTCTCCAAAGTTGTTGCTGTGCTACTACTCTGCATGGCATACGCTATCTTTACAGTGCAGCTACATGATTGGTGTCTTACAAATGCAAAGAAAGCCAGGGTGGGTATTTTTAATGATGTCAGTAAAATTTAAGAAAACCCAAGCAACCGAACCCGTATCAAATTGAAGTGTTTTGCAGAGACAGCTTGACAGTGCTGTAGCAGAACTTCAGCAGGGATTTGGCATGGAAGTTTCAGTAACTACTTGCCAGGTAGGTTTCCTGCCAGCTCATTTAACTAAGCCTGCCTGCATATTCCTGCATTAGGGAGCCCAGAGCTTAGAAGTTATCTACCAGGACAGTGCGCTGTTGAGACCTGCTCTAAAATTGAGCTCTGTCTGCTTTTCCGAGTTATTTCACTTTAGGTTTAAAAATATTGAACACTGGGCAAAAACCACTCATCTTTCCCTGCCTCATTTCATGGTAGTTCAGTGTGATCATGACAGTCCTTACGATGTGCTGCCTAAAACACTTCAATGCCTGTAGTAAAATGATGGTAAAGAAGCACTCCTTACAATTTAGCTTTTCTAAATCTCATTTTTGTCATCTTCCTGAGTGCATTATAAGAGCAAACATAATCTTGGAGAGAAATGAAAGAAGAAGAAAAAAAATTTAAGAGGTATTTGAGAAGGAAAGGAAATCTGCTGAGCTTTGGGCTGGGAAATGCATCAGAGACACAGAAAAGTAGGTATGGCAGTAGGACAGTTGAGGCTTTGCCTATATTGCTTTACACAGCAGCAGTTTAACCTGATTCTGACCTTACAACCTAAGAGCTTAAGGGTACAGTTATGTAACTGAGATCAGTCAAAGCTAAACTAAACTAGACTGGGATAGGCAGATGGGGCCACATGGCCCAGAAAAAGCTGGTACCAAATTGGCTTGCTGAACTAAATGCATCCATGCTGCTATTTAAAAGCAGCACAGGTTGTAATTTGCTGCTGTTTGCAATGCAGTGGTGGGATTTTTTGAGCTTCTGGAGTATGTTGGTCAGCATTTGATCTCCTGTGTCTCTTCTCCTTGCTCTTGAGAAATGATTTTGGCAAGCCTGTGTTTAGCTGGCAGAGGTTTTGTCAGGCAGCTGCAGCCTCCAACATTGAGTGTGAAATTGGGCTGACAGAAGGACCTTGCCCACGGTAAAACAAAGGCTTGATGGCTTGCAGTCATAACCTTTTGCAGTCTCAATAAGTACATTTTTCCTTGAATGGACAAGAAAGTAAAAGGAGAGAAAAGGTGACTGTGGATTACAGCTGCATGGCTCAAATAAAAGGAGACAAGGAAGGGGAGAAGACCAAAACAAGGTAAGAAATGAGTAGTGAGTTAAAACCTCATTAGGGCTGGAGAACAGTATTGCCACCGAAGTGCTACCGCTGCTTGAAAAGGAGAGCTTTAACTCCTGCTTGGGCATCCGTGTCCCATCTCACTCATGGCTTGACGTCCTGGTTTTCTCCTGGGAGCACTGTGCCAGGGGTGCTGTTCTGGCACTGCTCTGCACTTTGTGGCCCTGCCTACTTTGCCACGTGGCCCTCAGGGAAGCTTTCACCAATGATGTGGCTTGATAAGATGGAAGGTTGTTGTTCTGACCATCATCTCTAGTGATGCGATTTTTGAAAGCCCCTGACTCACTTCTGAAGATGAACCTTGAGCTCCTAGATCATTTAGATAGTTTTTGAAATCTTATTCTGGATCTTTTATATCCTCATTTTTTGTTTTAGTAATCAGAGCCTCCTTCCTTTCTTCTTCCTTCCCCCTGGAAGAGATCTATGCTGCTGAGGCCTTCCACACAGCTAAATACATTTTTTTAGCAGTAAAGGGATCTCATGTCTTGTCCATATGTTTTCTTGAGCTGTTTCTCATTTCAGTAGCACTTTCAACTTGTCTCTCTAAATATTGTTCATACTTTACTTGTGCTTGTTTGTGGTGATTACTATGTCCTTTAGCACGACTTGCTATATTATATTTGCCTCCTACTGTCATTTGTTGTTTTCAGCTTGTGCCAGCTTATCTGCTTGTTTTTTTAGAAGCAAGTCTTGAGGCTGTATCAGTGCATTATTAAATTCCAAATGTATGTACTTTATTTCTTTGATCTGGTAGCATCCTGCTTATACACACAGATGATAAATGGAAATCCTGGTTGCTGTAGAGTACAGGATCTGGCATAAGTGCTAGAATTAAAAGAGAAGATCTGCCGCTCTTTGGTAACTCCTTCTGTCCCCATGATAGCTGGCCTGAAGGGGACATTCGGGGAGTGATGCTGCAGTGAGGTATTTGTCAGTCAGAGCTTCCACTCTGAGAGTCTTTTGAAAACAATGCTCCCTGGTGTTTAGATACTGGGTTTGAGGGCTTAGTTGTTTGGAAATCACTCTGACAAACTGGCTGGAAGCTGGAAACCTGCTTTCTGTGGAGGAATTCTTTCCTGTATTCTGAAGGCTGCTGAAGGCTGCAGCCTCAGCAGAGCCAGTGAGGTGTCACTGCAGGAGTGGGTAGAGATAATGGGGCATGAGCCATGTTGCCTGTTCTCCAAAAATGCCAGCTTTTACACTGTGCCTTCTGAATCCTGATGCCTGGTGTAGGGAACAGAGACCACTCATTGCTTGGCAGGTTGAAGAGCTATTGCACCCTGGAAATAGAGACACTAGGAGAAGAGATGAGCTCATCTTTGTGGCCATACTAAGTTGTGATGTCTACACAGTTTTCTATGGTCTCAGATGGCAGGGCACCTTTTTTAAGTGCTTAGAGTTCCTGAAGGCCCTTCTGGACCAAGTCCAGCTACTTGGACTTAGCGTTCAGCATTAGATTTCAGTTTTTTGGAGCTGAAGATAGCAGGCTTCAGATGTCACTTGAATTACAGTTGAGAATAATGAGATTTCTGCAGTGAATTATTTATTTTTGGCTTCCTTACAGTTTTTTGTAATATGCTCTTTGGTTGAGATAAAGACATTTAATAACCATATTGCTGTGCTAGAGGGTGACTGGTCCTGTTAATTAAAATAGGACCAAAGCATTTGTAGGAAAGCAGAAGCTCTTCTTGTGCTGGATCTAACTCAGGCAGATGGAGTGGAAGCCAAGGGGAAAAGAGAAATACAGTTGGCAGCATCTGGGTCAAATCAAAACAAAGCTGGAAGGGAACAATTAGTTGGGATGCTCCCAAGGAGAGAGTGGACAATTCCTGTAGAAGATAGATAGCAGGGGGAGCTACAGATGGGCTTGCTTGATGACTCCTCTTGGAAGAAAATCCAAGCCTAGAAGAGTCTGAAAGCGGAAAAGCAAAGGGCAGTGTGCTTGACATGTTCCTTGGAGCCAGCAGTAAAGGGCCAGAGGAGCAAGGGAAGGGGTCTCCTTCCAGGCCTGAGGGCTGGGGATGATGGTGCAGCAGAAGCAGCTGCTGAGCTGTTGGAGGACACAGAACAAGCAGCATATGGGGAGTGTGATGGGACCTCCCATCAAGTCAAACGTTATTTTTTTAATTTTGGTTATTTTATAACCCAGCCTTTACAGAGAGGCTGAGAAGCCCAGCTGGGAAGGTTTGGGAAGTACTGGGATGGCTAACAGAGATCTGGTGACCACTGAGCATAGAGGGAGATGAACCTGGGGTAGCCGTTGTGTTGATGCACTCAAAGTACCATATATACTTGGGATAAGTGGTTATGTTGCTGTGACTTGCCTTTGTAGCGAAGATTATTCTGTGCAGTGGTGAAGTGCTCTCATTTGCTTTGCAAGCTTTAATGAATGCTGGAATGGAAGCCTGAGGAGGGAATTTGTGAATTGCTTCTCTATATTAGCACACCTTCTGTGAGGGATAGTTGCCCAGGAGCCAGCCTTTAAGTGGTTGATGAGAGGAAGTGGAAGAGTTTAGGAGCACAGTAAGGGAAAAGAAAATTAGAGATGCTCTGAGGTGGCTGGTATTATGAACTGCGGGTGAATTACTTAATTTTTGTGACAAGATATTTTTGCCTGTAAAATATATATATATTTAATACATGTATTGTTTCTTTCTAGACTTTCAAATAATGTTTAATCTGTTATTTTTTGCATGGAAAAAAATATTCTTTGTGTCGGGTTCTTTCTCTTCCATGAAGCATTGCCATGTGGAAAAAAGTTAGCTTTGCCATTTCACAACAATCTAAGTACATCTGGAGTCCAAGTTACTAAAAAGCTGCATGTTACTTATACAAAATTTCAATGTGCAATGCCAAGGAAAAGAAAAATCATGTAAAATGTACTGTTTCTTAGTAATGTACATCTCTGTTGTAAGTCAAGGTTTTATTGTCCATCTCTTTCTTTGTTCTGTCAGGAAACATCTCCCAGCTATGAAATGTGGTTTCCTGGAGATGAGACACTGCAAAGCAGTGTGGGTGAGAGCTGGGGCTCCTCAGACATGTGTTCGAGTGCTCAGTGTGGTGAGCCAGTGGGATACTGCTTTACATTCCAGCACAGCCACTCCACAGTTGCCTATGCCACCACACCAGGGACTGCCATGCTGTATTCAGATGATGCTAGGTGCCTCTACCAAACTTTTCCGAATTCCTTTTACTGAGGAGCTTCCAGAGCAAGGAGGCCTGTGAGCTGTCGTGAGATCAGATTGCCTCTGGAGATCAAACTGCCTCTGAAGAGAACTGGAGGGCTTCTGCATTTACTTCAGAGTGAGGAATTGGTAATTTATGCTCAACTGGCACAACATCAATGCGTAGAAAAGGATCTAACATGCTGAATTTGGAAGAAATGAAGAATTTTTTTTTCCATGCTTTGTATTAGGATAACTCTGGAAATACTCTGTTTCTGGTTTTGCTTTTGTTCTTCCCAGCTTTTTAGGAAATATTTGAACTAAAAGAGTTGAGGCAGTGCTCAAGACCATTGAGGGAGAAATTTACTCAGTCTGAAAAAGGATCAGCTGCAGATTTTACTGCAGGGACTAAGAAAGCTTTTGCTCTTTCCTTCTTCCTCCCCTGGTACTGTGGAATGGGGTTCATCCACTCTGTAAAAATATATTTTATTTAGAGTATTCACATCTTAGGTGCTTCTTAGAGTATCTTTTGGCTTCCTCCCGAAGAGTGAGGCAGAAGCAGTGGGCAGATAATTACTTGGTCCTTAGGAGCTGCCTGGGGGTGGCTCATTGAAGCACCTGCAAGGGGCAGAGCTTGAAAAATTAGAGCTACAGATAAGCCTGTGGATTTGATGGCTAATCTATGCAGGAGCATAGGAAGCATCTGCTAAGGACTAGGTCTCTGTGTCAAATGTCCCTACTGAGTAGAGCAGTGGGGTTAGGTGGGATTTGGCAAGTGCCGCTGGGTGTTTCCCTGATGGGGGAAGAGTATACAGCATTAGTTATTTCTGGAAACTACACAGCCTAGAGAAATTATATTTAGCTGTTAGATAACTGGTTTAAACTGGGATTATGCCCAAATTAGGGATGACACAGTAAAGTTGAGTGATAAGAGTATCTGTTGTTTCTTCCCTGACTGGAGGGGGTCGTGGGACAGAAATGGGCATCTGACAGCATGAAAATCCACACAGCATCCAGAGGATTTCTATGGGCAACCCTGCACCACTGGTCACCTTAAGTTGCAGAGGCGATTTTTACATTACCATAATGTCTTCGTACCCTATTTTTAGGTTAGGACATCACTGCACAAGATGCTATATAAACACAAGAGATTTTTTTTTTCTTTCCAGAAATTTTATAGAAGAGACAACAGATAGATACAGTTGCACCAGGAATTGTACAGAGACTGTGAGGATGGGACCAGCTAGCTAGGGGCGATATGTTTAATGTTCGATGCAGGCTGGGATGCAGTGGAATGCTACATAAAAACGGTGACATCATCAAAGCAGAATAGTATTTGCGGAGCATGATGGATGAATATAAGCAAAGCAGCATTGTGTTGGAAAGACAAGGAAAGAGAATGCCAGAGCCATTGAAAAGATAGAAGTCTGCATAGGATTTCAGGCTGAGGTTTGTATTGAAAAGGGTATAAAAGTAACTTCTTTTAGCTCCTGGCTGGAAGTAGGTGATAGGAGGAATACTGCATATACTGACCCTTGCTATCTTCCTGCCTTCCTTTCCATAGGCGTTGGATTTTCTCTGTCTGGTGAGTATGTCTGGATGCACAGTGCAGCATCGTGTAAAGATCTGTCTCTAAGCTGGGAAGCTGAGGTGTTTGTTGTAGGGCTGCTGCACTCAGTCTGCTGAGGTCCCAGAGTAGTGCAGCCGTGGACACCCTGACTAAGCTAAGAAATCTGATAGAACCTAATAAACTGTTGAGGAGAGGGAGCCAGGTGCTGGGAAGCAGCAGCATTAATAAATGAAAAAGTAAATTAATTTAAGTATCAGTCTACTTTTATCTTTACAGTGTCTGTTTCATTAGTACATTCTATATGCCACTGGAGTACTCAGTCATGCTTGTAGTGTGAAAGGAGTTTAACAGTCTTTACATGTGAGATTACCCGAAGAGGAAGCATAAAACCAAGTTCAGATGTTGCCTCTGTAGTTATACCTCACCACTCCACTTGTCTCCTGTCCTTGTCTGGCTCTTTGACAGCCCCTTGCCTGGGGCAGTTTTACTCCCCTTCCAAAGAGTTGTGTTATGATCTTCTTTCCCAATCCCCCTGAGCAGTGTTGTTGTTACCCCATCTATCTGCCGAGCACAGACGGACGGTGTACTTTAGTTACGAGACAGCTGTTGTAGTTGTGAATGTACCAGCCCTTGCACTGTGTTACTGAAGTGGCTGGACAAGAGTGGGATTCTGCCCCTTTAGCTGGCAAAGCAGTGTCATCATGGTCAGAAAGAAAGGGAGTTACATGTATGGTTTTAATCCACAAATTTAAACTGTACGCAGAAACACCTTTTTTTTGTTTGTTTTGTTTTCTTTTAGAGCAGCAAAAAGAAAGTCTTGGCAAACAATGCCAGTTAGGTTAAGTAATTCCTTTGTTTGAAAATTATTCAGTTTATTCCAAGGACCTTTTGCAATGTTTTCTTTGCACGTTAAATATCTTAATGGAGAGCTGGCGTCTTGCTGTGAATTATTAACACTTACCTAACAGATGTTTATATATGTTTGTGTCGAAACTTAGCTCTGTAATTCTGTCTGAAAACACTCAGTTTTCGAGCCTGTGCTTTGATAAAGGTGCAAATGAAGTAGGAGAAAGTGGCAGTTGTTTAGGCGTAACAGTTGTGCCGAGCCTCCTCCTTGTGTTGCTAACCATGACCTTCTGAGTTTCTTGCCTGTTTGTTATGACCACTTAACTACTTCTGAACTGTTGCTTTGTCAGCAGCAGTAATTGTAAGCTTCTTAGAAGGCAAACCAGCCTTCAACCATAGGCAGTACTCTGGAGTGCTTCATTGCCTGGGACCCAGGCAGTGTTCCTGCCCTGACCCAGTACAACCATGGCACAGCTTTTGTCTTCTTTAGCACCTCAGCTCCCTACAAGGAGAGGTGTACCCTGCAGCATGACGCTACCTTTTGTTTGGATAGGTGTCTTCATGTTCTTCATTCAATACTTTCTGGAGACAGATTGTCAAGCTCTCACCTTGTGTAATGGTTGATAATGTCTCACAAGGAAGTTGCTGGGTATTATAGCCAAGGTTGCATGGTACAGTTCTGATCCTGGTGCCCTCCAGAACTGTATCATTCACCCCAAACCAGGGGTTACTTCTGCAAGAACTTGCTGTGATGAAAGGGAAACTTACTTCAGTAAAAGTTGGTTTTGCGGTGTCTACTTTTTAGTGCTGGGAATAAAAAAAGAGAAAAAAGTGCAACAAAACTGCCAAAAGCTGAAAAGCCATTCTCCACTTAGAAGGCCAAATCTCTCACTTGTAAATGCAAGTTCAGGAATGTGACTTGAATTATTCGTGACATTGTCACTTGGGAAGAGGAATTGTTATCTTTTGTCCTTGAGGATCAGTATTTCTGTGCCTTGATTAGATCTTTGCATGAGGAGTTGAGAGTGGAGCAGGCAACTTCTAATCCAGGGTTCAATATTTCAGCCTTGTTAGGACACCGATGGCTTTCACAGAAGTCCTTGCCCTGGTAGTTAGACATTACCAAGAGTAGTCTAATGATTTACTTTTCTCTGAACAAACATCTCACAAAAAGACGACACAAAGGCAGATGCAGTGAAGCCTGCCCTGGTAGCTCTATGTTTGTAGTGCTGAAGGCAAATACACAGAAATCTTCCCTGTGCAGCAGTTGCAGCTTATGGGACAGTTCTGCACCTCGAGTGCTTAGCCACCACAAGGTTACTCTGCTGTATTGGTGGCAAAACAGCTGAACATGTGTTGGACATGTCGTTGGGCATGTTCTTGGGCCCATGGCCCTGGCCCTGTGGAATGCCCTGTATTCATGAGCTCTCTGAAGGGCTCACATGCATTGTGTGCTGTCTCACCTACGGGACCTGGCTTGAAAGTCTCTTCATCAGCGTGTAAAAGGGACCCAGTGTGCTGCTTCTCCACCCTTTACTCCAGCTGAGTTGTAAAAGTGTCCTTCGTGTGGTGTTAAAATCAGGAGCAGGTGGCTGAGCTTTGCTTCTAAAATAGCTTATTTCACTGAAAGAGTGGAAGTGACCATTTCTGGACAATGAGGAAAATAGTGGGTTTGAAATTAAGGAAATGAGAATATACTTTAAGCATTAAGACATGTAAAAACACTTTTCACACCCCTTCTCAGAAATTTGTGCAATGCCATTAACAGGACAAGAAAAATGGTACTCTTTGGGCAATATTTAATGTGTAAGATTTTAAATCTTTTATTTTAAAATCTTTTAGTCTTAAATGGAAATTACCAAGGTGAATCTTAGAATTAACTATGTATGTATTTAATCTTAATTGTTGACTCTCTTTACTTGAAAAAAAAAAGATTTTCAATTTTAAAGGAATACAGTTGGCTCTCCTTAAAGTTATGTATATCAGCTTTTGGTTGATTTCTGATCCTGGGCTCCAGGTTTGCTCATACATATAGTAGGAGCATGGTCTCATGCAGAATTAATTTTTATGATGCCTTTATCTTGCTAGAATATGCCAGACTTTGAAGTGCCATATTGTGATTGTTTTGCAAAAATGCAAGGCACTAGTCTGAATGAGAAGTATTCCTAGCAAGAAAATCAGAGACCTTTGTAGCAAGTTCTGCTATTTATTTATATATTTTTAAACAAAGAGACTGGTATGGTTTATGAACATGAAAGTTTATCAAGCAGCCTATTGATTTTAATTGGCATGGTTTCTTTACCAGTGGTGATCTTATCCAAAACATGTCTTAACATCTTCTGGAATCAATTAAATATTACTTTGCAAATGGTATGGTGTTTCAACAGATGTGTAAACACCATGCTCTTCCTAACAGGAAAAGGTCACAAATAAGTCAGCTTTAAAATTAGGGTTGGTCATGTAATGCTCATGAAAGAAATATGGTCTTTTATACTGTAAAAATAGGGGGTATCCTGGTTCCTATTCTGGGACTGAAGCAATGTAATTTTTTGTCAGGGAATCGAAACACATGGTCAATTTTTAATACATGTGTTTATTTTAATAAAAGTAGTATTCAATCAAATACGATACAGTGTGATTTTGTCAGTCAGGACTCTGCTGTGGTCTCCACTTGACCGTATTTATTTCTGTCTGTGATTGGGGTTTGTTTTTTCAGTTGATTTGCCTTCCCGTAGTAGGGAGGACTGTATTTACCAGGGCTTACCATGCCTAATCTAACACGGACACCTGCTGAGAAGCTGTAATACAATGTCAACTGTGGCAGTGAGATAAGGACCTGATTTGTTTTCACTTGACACTGTTTCATATTTACTGTATTTCTTTAAAAAACATTTTGGACATTTGGGTTTGGTATGCATATTTGTTTAAGCTGTCCCATCAATCACCGCTATGTTTTACTTCCATATGTCCCTGCATGAATCTCTTGATAGTCTTTTGTGTAAGATGGGATCTGTCTCTTTCCAGACTTCCTACATTCACAGGCTTATTTAATTTTGAGACTTCTTTCACTTCACTGTTCTTTGTTCTGTAGGTGACTCAGTACTTTGTGGCTTAGACAGAGCTTCATAGACTTGTTCATGTTGTGAGAGGAGCAAGAAACGTTCATTTAGGAAGTGTGTTACTTCTATGACTTAATCAATAGAGTGAATGAGAAAGAAATGCTGAATGTGTATGATTATTGTTTTATCTGTTATGCTGTTTGCAAGTGGTGAATTAACACATGAATACATCACTCATTTTGATGCTTTCATATGAATATAATTTCATCTTTATATGCAGAGGTCAGAACCAAATGCACAGCTGGAAAGGTAAGATTTAAAAGAACTACACTCATGTAGCATCACAATTATATTTCTTGCACATGCACATGTTCCTGTATAGTTTCGTGCATGAATAATTTGTGTACATTCAAATAAAGGACAGAATGTTTCCCACATTTGGCTTTGGGAGGCCAAATGGTATGTGTGAAAACTGGACAAAAATAAAGATTCAATATTGGCCTCACATCTGAGGAAGCTGTAGAGCATAATGTTTTTCTCCAAAGTCCTCTTTAATTTTATGTTTAGTAAATTAGGTTCAGATCTTCCTATCCAGTGCCATTCTAGCATAGAATGAAGATCTTTGGCTCACCAAGTACTGACCAGCAAACTAAGACATGCACATGGTGCATTTTGGTGTAAGTGCCACTTTTGGACAGGGGTGTGCTAGGGAGCCGATCCTCATCTGCTAAGATGCAGAAGCCATGTGATTAAGTTGAATATTGCTTTCCTTGTGCGTGACTCTACCCTTCATGTAGAAGTGAAGAGGCAGTGGAGCAGGAGGAGCAGGTCTGGTGCAAACCCAGGTCCTGCTTCTGGGCAGGGACAAGAACCAGTTGAACACAGGGGCAGAGCGGAGCTCCTGAATCTGTTGGTGAAGATGTACTCCACGGAGATGATTTAGCTGAAGACTTAGATTGGCTGCTTCTCTTAAATCCTTAGGGCTCTTCTGTGTATTAGGAAGAAAGCACTATATAAATGGTTTTATCGTGTGACTTTCACGGGTGCTTTTCATTTTTGCATGTGATTGCGTATTCACTGCTTGTTCCAGCAACAGCATTAATATGTTCAGAGATATAGAAGAAAATGTGTAGCACATCATGCTAGAGAAAATCTGTGTGACTGTGTAATTAATGACTTCTTTCCACTTGAGTTTAGAATCAAAGTTATACAAGCAAATTTATCATCAAAAGTTTCAGGTCTGGATATTTACATTTTGCAAGTATATTTACATTACAGATTTTGTGTTCCTGGTGGCCTCTCAAATGGAATTGCATTTATCAACTGTCAAAATGCTAGGAATAAAAGAGAAGAATGCTTTTTTTTTTTTTTTCTCTTCATTTAGGCTGGTCCATCCAGGTCAGAATTCTGGGAATTCTACAAAAAATAGCAGTTACTTTGTTACATTTTTGTAGATGTGTGGAAATCTGGAACTGTTGCAGTTGCCTTTTTTTCTTTCTGTTCTTGTTGTTTTGTTTGGCGTTGTTAATGGTGAGCTGCAAATGAAGTTATTAAACACCCACCCACTTAATTACAATCTGTCTAAACATGGGTCTTGAGAAGGCCAGAGCTCTTTTATTTGTGACCTGAAAAATTTTCAGTCTCTGTTCAGTGTTTTCAGTATCTTCTTTCCACTCTGCTTCAGATTATTTGGGCCTATTGGAGTCTGCTCCATTAACGTAATTTAAAACAGGGCTTTGAGCAGCCTGATCTAGTGGGAAGTGTCCCTGCCTGTGGCAGGGGTGTTGGAACTCGCTGATCTTTAAGGGTCCTTCCAATCCAAACCATTCTGTGATTCTATGATCGGAAAATGCTTCATGGGTCCCTGGCTAATGATAGCAGTAGGTAAGGTGTCTTCTATTCCCCATCCTCAGTTTCCCTCTGGGCTTTAAAAGCTCATATGAATTGGGGCTAAGGTATTTTTGTGAAAATGCATTCACCCATAACCCTTTAAAATGGGGTTATTTTCTTTAGGACAGTATAACTCTGGGTTGCAAACAGCCTTCAGGAACAAGTAACAGACTCCAGAGAAAATGCAGCTAATTTTAATTGATATGGGGGGTCTCAGCAAAAAGTTTTTGCAAGGCTTTCTTGCCCATTATGAGTAGGTAAACACCCTAATTTTGCCTCATAACATTGCTAAAATAAATGATAACTGTAGGTGCAGACATGTGCTGTGGTTATTCAGACAAGCAAAATTCCTTTTTAACCAAGGAAAAGAGAAGGAAAGAGGTCACTGGGAACCATCACCAAACCTGTAAAATTTATCTGTAAAATAAAGAGAAAGGTGTGAATTGCATCTGTAATTTCATTGAATAAATTATAGTAAACTAGAAAAAAAAATAACATATTCAGTTGGGTTTTTTTCTGCTCAGCTGCTTCTGGCCTTCTCAAAGCTTGCTATTCAATTTTTCGGGGGGGGAGATTTTCCAGATACTAAAGATGTCGTATGCTGTCTCTAGCTGAGTTATAACTCCTCATTTGCTTCTTGTCTGGGCCTTCAGTTACATTTTTAAATTTTCTTTCTCATAGCTATCTGTCTTGTAAGATTGATTTGTATTGATTGATAGCCATTCCATGTGTTGAGTGTGAGTGGCAATATGGAATATGGACAGAACTGCTTTTACATGAAATCAGACTACAAAATGCACTAGTGTGTGTTCAGCCTACCTCAGGTATACTGGATGTTTGAAAAAACAAGCCGTGCTTTGCCGCTACAGCTAGGGATATTACTAACTTGTCAAAAATCCTGGACAGTATAGAGAGATAGTCAGAATGGATTGTCCTTTATTTCCATTTCTTTCAGATTTTAAAGCCATAGCAGCCTCTTCTGCCAAGTTTTTATAGATTTCAGCAGGAAGGAGGGGGGAGCACCATTTCTTCCAATCAGTTCTTCAGCTTTTAAATGAACTAGTTCTCGAACTGGGCCAAACTGAAGAAAATGCTCTTTAGTATCAGCAAAATAGTTTGTGATTGAGCAAACCACTTTGCTGGTTTATCACTTTGATGCATCCTACAGGTCCTTAATCAGTTTGTTCTCCAGTTGAGTGGTTTAACTTTCTTGTAAACTTCATCAGCAGATGTTTACTGTTTGAATTTAATATCAATTGTTTTAATACAAGGATAAGACTTAAAATCATAGTACAGAAGATTTTCACATTCTGAAAGCTTGTTGTTTATTTTTTTAGGCTAAAAATGTCATACACTGTAGCTGAGTTATAACCACTTGTCTGCTTGTCTAAACAGATCTGTTTAGAAATAAAACAACTAAAGACCATAGTTATTCATCTTGTCAGTCACTTTTTACATGTCTGTTGCTCAGAATCCCTGGATGCAAACCATACCTGGCCTTCATTATTTCTGGTCTTTCTCATCTTCAGCTATCAACAGCATATATCAGGAAAGAGTAAGTAGGAGTGTTATTTTGCTAATGTTCTTCCACTATAAAAACAGACTGCAAAAGATTGTCGTGGTTTAAGCCCCTCACCCACTTCGCTCATGCACTCCCCCCTCTTTCCTTCCCCCAGCTCCCAGGGGGATGGGGAGGAGAATCAAAAGAATGCAACTCCCGCAGGTTGAGATAAGAACAGTTTAGTAACTAAGGTATAACACAAACCACTGCTGCTACCACCATTAATAATAATGACAGGGGAAACAACAAGAGAAGAGAATACAACCGCTCACCGCAGATACGCAGCCCGACCAAGCAGGGAGCCCCCCTCTTCTAGGTCCCTGCCCTCCATTTTTACATCCTGGGCATGACATGCTGTGGTATGGAATAACCTCTTTGGTCAGTTTGGGTCAGGTGTCCTGTCTCTGCTTCCTGCTGGCTTCCCCTCCTCCCTGGCAGAGCATGAGACTCAGAAAGTCCTTGGTCAAACCAAAACATTCAAAACAGTAACTAAAAACATCAGTGTTCCCAAGCCAAAAGTCAAAAACACAGCACTGCACCATCTACTAAGGAGGAGAAAAATGGCTGCTACTGCTGAATCCAGGACAAGATGCAAAGAAATCATGCAGCTTTTGCATTGTTTTCCTTATTTTTGTATTGTCCCTTCTTGTACCTGTTTTGCTGTCTTTTATTCCAAAATGTCTTTTCCAGCACGTGGCTAGAAGGACTTTAAACTTAAGATGTGATCTTAGAGCAAATGAACCACAACTGTGCTCACACCCAAGCCACCTGTGAAGTAAGATAGATGGGAAATGAAATCCTGATGTGCTGCTTCCTGGGGACTAGTTGTGTGAGTGTGGGTGTCCTGTATGCTCAGAGTGTACTGTGTCCCCTAAGTCCTTCTGAAACAGCCGGCATTGGGCCGACGAGAGCATTGCTCTCTTTCATGTCCCAAAAATAAACAAGAAACAGTGAATCTGGGTGCTGGGAAGTAAGAAGTGTTCAGCATAGATACAACTTTTGTCTAGATATCCCATAAGACCACAGCCTGTGTGCTCAGGAGGGTACAAGTCAATGAACTCGTCATTCCTGTGCTCACCCAGCAAGAGGTCACAGTTGTCTATATATGCAACAACTGGAAATGAAGGAAAAATTTCTCTTGTTTTTGGACTGATACTGAAAAATGAAGGAAGCCTTTTCTTTGTTTTAAGTGAGAGCTTCGCACAATCTGTGCTTTTGGCTACTAAGGAAAGAGTACTCCTTTTAGCATTTCACTCTTCTAAATAATAAGCGTGCTTGCATGATGTGTTTAGCATCGTAGCCCTTCTGAGTTGGGAGTACGGTCAACTCTTGGCTGATTTTCCCATGTAGTTTGGTCCCCAGTTTGGCTAGAGCAGCACATTTTCACAGTATGCGCCCAGAGTTATGTTTTGTTTTGTTTTTTTTTTGTCACAAATTTTTCTTTGTCATATTATATGCTGTCATTTGATACTACAATTTTATATTCTTTCCTTCCCTTCTTCTCATCTGCCCCCTAAAGTAGTTTTGATATCTGTCAAAGATACTATATGGCTGTTTGCAGTTATTTACCTTTTTCACAACTTTTGTTCAGTATGGTTTTTATTTTCTTCCAGATTGATGTGTTATGCTTTCAGGTCATTAATCTCTACATTCCCTTCCCAGGGAGGCCGTGGCAAATCAGACCTTGGAGGTCTCCTGGAATTTTCTTTAGCAGAATCCAAGGTCATGAGGCTGAATGCATCGTTTGAATATTCATCCAGCAAGACCTTTGGATATGCAGCAACTGAACTCAGCTGAGCACTGCTGCTTGCAGCAGTCATGTGCAGCCTTGTTTATTTAACCCAGGCTGTACTTTAAAGAGGTTTTGGTTACAGGCATATTTGGAATCCTATATAGATCACAGCAGCACTGACATCCTTACATTATCTTGGAGTATCTTTGTTGCTGCTGAACAAAAAGGGAGGCTCTTTTATTTTCATGTAGTTACATAATTCATTAGTTATTCTAAGTGCTTTTAGATCTTATTATTTGGGGAGATTTTGAGTGAAGTTACACAAGGTCAGCATTTCAGAAAAAAGTGAAACTACATTTTATAGCTGAGGGAATAAGATGCATTACCAGTTCTGGTAGAATTTAAGTGTAGATAAAAATGTCTGCAGTTCTTCTGATTTCAGGAGGAGCTTCCTCCCGAAAATGCTGGGCTAAAGACTGTTTTCCAGGTTCTGCCATTAGACAATTCTAGGACTTGCCAGCATGTGAACTTTGCCAAACTGCAGACAAGTGATTTTGGTAACGCTTCAGGCAGTTTCCCTGTGGCTATTTTGATCCTTGTGACAGAAAGGAAAATGGTAAAAATCACGTGTTTCCAGTTAAATTTCTTCTGGGATGACATGAGCAGTTACAAAAGCTAGTTCACAAATATTCACGGGGAAAGAGAAATAGAAACAATAACAAACTGGAGTAGAGAGCTGGAGGCACAGGGTTAGGATGGCTTCGTCCTTAGTTTAGTGTCTGAGCAGACCCTCGTGTGGAAGGTGGGGCCATCTAGCAGGAGTTAGGGAGGTGGATTTTGGATTTCTCCAGGGAGATTTATTGTAGGATGTATTGGGAATGGTCATTCTACCTTTCATATGCATTAAAAGATTGTTTCTTTAAAACTATACATAAATGGAAGAAATCTGCCAGACCTGCAGTCTTTAGCACTGCATTCTCTCAGAGCCTTTTAAGAAGTAGGTGCTCAGAGCAGGCTTGGTGAATAGCTATAGGTCTGTGGGGTGAAGAGTCTTTGGGTATAAAGCTGGGATGTTTTAGGATGTCAGAGAAATAAACGGGGGTTTTGCAGCTCATGTGTGATCACATTGTCTTTTCAGCTTGCCAGGATGGAGAAGTCCTCATCCCAGCTGATCACAGGCTGCTCCCACTGGTGTGGCAGTGCTTCAAGCAGCCAGCAAAGCTGCTTTTGAGACCCACGTTTGTTAAGTCTCAGTCGGCCAGGTTAGCTTCCAGTACTGTTCTCTCTTAACACAGCTATTTCTGCTGAAAAGGTGCCAGAATATGCCAGGTAGCAGCCACACCAGCAGTCCAGGGCAGGCATTAATCTCCACTGAAGGGGAGATGACAGGGAGCCAGGGCAGGCCAGCGGCCATAACCTTTGCAGCGCAGTCAGCTGGCATTGCAGAGTGACACGCAGCCAAATACCTCGGCATGGGGGAGGCATTTAATACCCACTGTGCTTTTATTTCTCATTATATGTATCAAATATGTTATCTTTAAGTTATGAGATGAGAAGGTTTTATGGTAGATAGAAGACTCATACTATTGCAGTTCAGTTTGTAATATCCATAATTTCTGTGTGTGATATAGTAGAAATAGTTGCAATATAACTGTAGGCTCCACTGCAACCATTTGAAACATTTTGAAGGGTTATGGCAAAAAGTACTAAGAAATGCAGTGTTTGGACATCACTGTAAGTGAGTGCACACCATTCGAGAAGCTCTGCATTAGTCAGACCGTGTGCCATAGGGTCAGTCATTCTGGCTCTGGCTGTGGCTAATGTTCAGTGCTGTAGAAGATGAAAAATTTATAATGCAAGTGTATGGGCCTGTGTGAATACAATTACAGAAGGAATTAATACGCAGTAACTTCAAAGAGCACTCTCCACCAAGCAGAAAATCACAGTTAGCCCATGGAGTCTTTTGACCCGAGATGTTTGTCCGTGTTGCCTTACAGGGCACAGTTTGTTTTCTTCAGTATACACAAGTGTAAATGATGCAACCTCAATTTCAGATATTCAGCTAGCCATGACACACAGCCCTGAGAAACGCTCATTATTCTTTGGCTTTGCTCTTCTTTCTACTTCTTATTTATTCAAACAGATTACATTCCCATTTGGATAGGATTAGCTGTGGTTTGAAAGTATTGCTGTGGTTTGTCCTGTGAACATGAGTGTAGTATTCAGCTGAGCGATGTCTGTTTCATGACCTGAAACATCTCGGATAGAGCAGACAAGACTGTCAGCATTTGTATCTAACTAGATTTCCTGTTGTATAAAGACATGAGGCACATTTGGGGACTTCTTATGAACTTTCCCATGGGGAGAACTCAGAATTTGAGGCTGTCTTCATAGCTTTTCTAGGAAACAGATGCCTTTTTTTTTTCTCCCTCACTGCTAAGCTTCGGATTAACATTAATGGATGCATCCTGACCAGGCTAAAATAGTAAGTGCTCAACGTTTTGCTGTGATGGGGCACACAAGAACATTGTGTGACATGACCTGCATGCGTGCACATTTCTCCAGCCTGTGCCACTGCTTATATGGCCCAATGAGTCCCATATACAGCTGTTTTTCAACAGTCAGTAAGGTGACTTTGCCCTCGAGCAATTTAACTTTGCTTCCTTAGGATTAAAAATAACTAAGTATGTGCAAATAAATGTGATTTGTATTTAATGCTTTTTTTGCCGTTTGATGTGGCAAATCCCAGTTTTTTGAAAGAGGCAGGATTATGCAATTTGGCTTCCAAATTCATTTTTCAAAACATGAAACAAGGCATTTCAGCCGCTGTGAATAGCTGTGTTGCTGCTAAGGACATGAGGTATTTTTCCTAATTTCATTTAAGAGTTTTATTTTGGATACAAGTAATTTTGTTAGTGTTGGAAACCCATGCACAATAACATAACTCTGATTTTAAAGAACTGAAACTCAAATTGACTGGCCTTGTGTCTCTAAAGGCAGAGTGCAATGTAAATAAGAAGACACCAACCGTACATGGTGAAAAGCTTACTTTCAGATTTTAACCTCCTGAGCTAGACTACTGAAAATTCATGCTGGGAGCCAACCTTAGCGTAAGTGCACACCATTATTTCAGCAGGAAACACATGGGGTTTTATCCTCTGTAGTGGAGGTATTGTTAAAACATGGTGTAGCTGCTTTATGCTATATATGTGTGGTTTTTTAGCACAAATTAAAATGTTCCTTGATTCAAATTGAAGTAAAATAAAATCTGGTTATATTCAAATTTACAGAGTTAAAAAATAGGGTGCAAATTAGACTAAGCTCCATAGCAATCTCTTCCTCTCTCATTCACCTCTGGGAAGCACTGTTCCACCTTCCAAGGGAGACTTGTGCCCATCTCAGACCATATCATTGCTAAGGAAGACTTGCAATACATGCACTACTCTTCTTCTGGGCTGGATGGCATGTGGTGCAGGTTTGTGCCATTAGGCAGGGGCTGGACCCTATTTCTCACATTTGTGTAAGTGGCTTTAATAGACCACATCAGAGAACTCTTACCTTCAGATAAGCATGACTTGTAAGGGAAAGGTCTTTGGAAAGAAGTTTCTATCCTTGTTCCAAAGCACAGACTCAGGAAGAAAAGGAGGTCTTGTTGCCACTTCTGTTTTGTGAAGCAGCAGGCACAGATACAAGGGTTGCAAACCTGGATTACAGGTGTGCATCTTCAGTCACATAAACTCAGGTAAATCTCAGTTCTTTTGCTAACTCTGTTTCCCTAACTTATGTTTTTAAGTTATGGCTTAGACTTCATTCCGTAATACCTGAGTATCTACAGCCTTAAATGTGAGATGTCTGTATCTCTTTGCAGTGCTTTATACTGTGCATTAATAAAAGGGCTACCTCTAGTGATCCATTATATTTTTGATATTCCAATTCAGTCTATCTCTCATCTAAGAGTTTTAATTCATGGAACCTGAAGAAACTTGTGGCTGGTGTTGAATACCACAACCAGTGCAGAATTCAGCAGCAGGAGCATGAAATGCTGCTATGGTGTCTCCTCTTTGCATTTCCGTGCACTTTGGCCTTTCTGCCATGGCAGAATATTCTTTGCTGTCTTCAGATTCATGCTTGTGACAGAGACTGCTCTGACCTGCTTTATCCCATCAAGTCCTGGAGTTCCTGCTCTATAGATGAAAGTCAGGTTGGATGGCCCTCTGGACATGACGTAAAGCTACTTGTAGTCAGAGAAAGTCTTCAGTGAACTTTGCGTGAAACCTTTTCTCAGAAGCTAGACCTACACCAAAGAACCCCCATTCCCACAAGAAATTAGCACCATCTCAAAACTCTGTTCGCAGCTGACTTCAGCTCCTGTAGTATAGCTTATCTCATCCATGGTAAACACTGAGAACCAAAGCTTACTACTCTTTCAAGATGAACCTAACAGAGGAGAATTTGTTCTTTTCTGTATTTTGAGGCTTCTATTTTTATACAGCAATGAAAAGCAGTACCTAGTACTTCACAGTGAACCTCTGATTTCCAAATGCAGTTCACTCTCAGGGTCGAGGGGCTGGAAACTTGTTATTCATTTTGATTTTTCCTAGACTTTTCCAGTCCCTTTGAGCCAGTGAATAAATTTTCCCTGTATTTTCTTGCCTATAATATGTCCTCATTGCACTCCACAGCTGAAATGGTTTCTCAGAGAGCAGGAAACAGTTTTCCCAAATGTGTATTTGTAGTATTTTCTTGATAAGGATGGACTCTTGAACTTTTCCTAGCTACCTACGTATAGATTTAAAGAAAACCCTGGAGTTAGTTCAATTTCTTGTTTTATCTATGTTATTCTTTAGCAACATTCAGATATACACGATCAAGGTGGTAAAACTTTTTACAAGAAACCAACATTGATAGAAGGGTGATTCTTTGATAACTTTTTGCGATACTAAAAAAGGGGTCTGTAAGCATTTTAGCAGCATAAAGTAATCCAGTGCCTTTTCATATTGCAAGTTGCTGTGTGAAGACATGTAAAGCCTCCTGTAGGCATTAGGATTCCTCAGCTGGATTCAGGGATATCATGCAGAGCGGCAAAAAGCCTTTTATGATTAAGGCTGCTATCTGGTGATACAGTATTCAGAAGAACTGATTGATGCTTTCCAGCAACACTTTACATTTTAATCTATACCAGTCATTTTTAAAAATACATTTTGAAGGTCTGGTAGCATTTCAAGAGAGTGAGCAGGGTGAGTGGGTGCGGAATCTGACAGCCAAATAGAGGGGAGGCTGCTGCAGCTCTGTGTCCCCAGGTCCAGCATCTATCAGCAATGGATATATATACTCATTATATATATATGCATCTCTGTGTGCATGTATATCCATGGTTATGTACACACATGGATCAACACAGAGGACTCACAGCAGTCACACAATTACGAGTCGCATAGGTAGCCTAATCCTGTTTTTTCTCTCCGTCTGCTTAAGATGAAAGCCAAATATAGGCATCCATATAGCACAACTGTAAAGACGTATATACAACATAGGTATGCGCATACATGCTTTCAGCCCCTGAGCTCATTGCAGCTGCAGGTACCCCAGCCACATGGACCTCCCTTCCCATAGCCCAGCTCCAGCTGCTGCACTCAGAGCCCTACACACACAATTGCAGGCAGTATAGGCTACCCACAGGGATGATCCCCTCCTGTGATGGTTTGGGGAGTAGTGAAAGGGCCTCCCTTGTGTCTGTGGTAATCAGTCATTAATGAGCCACCCTAATGAGGAAGCTCTGTGCTCAGCTGCCTGTCTTGACTGACATGTTCCTATCCTAGTCCAGAGGAGGGCCACAAGGATGATCAGGGGACTGGAGCACCTCCTGTATGAAGATAGGCTGAGAAAGTTGGGGCTCTTCAGCCTGGAGAAGAGAAGGCTGCATGGAGACCTCATAGCAGCCTTCCAGTATTGGAAGGGGGCCTATAAGGATGCTGGGGAGGGACTCTTCATTAGGAACTGTAGTGGTAGGACAAGTGGTAATGTGTTCAAACTGAAACAGGGGAAGTTTAGATTGGATATGAGGAAGAAATTCTTTACTGTGAGGGTGGTGAGGCCTTGGAATGGGTTGCCCAGGGAAGTTGTGAATGCTCCATTCCATGGCAGTGTTCAAGGCCGGGTTGGACAGGGCCTTCAGCAATCTTATTTAGTGGGAAGTCCTGCCTATGGCAGGGAGATTGAAACTAGATGATCTTAAGGTCCTTTCCAACGCAAACCATTCTATGATTCTATTTCTCTCCAAACTGTTGGGATAAGCACCAAACCAATTGTACATGGGTGAAGTGGTACCTAAAGTTTAGGTGCACAGTATGTTAATTTCCATAAGGACCCTGCTGAATATTTGTTAGAACGCTGTTTACCTTATTTTTCCTGGAAAGCTGAGTGAAAATATGATGTCTTTTGATTATCCAGTTCTGGTATTTTTTTGTGCTGTCCTCACACTGCTCAGGGGGACTTTGCTGCAGAGGCAGATAGCCTTTGTAAAGCTATAGCCAAAGCCTAGTGCCCCTGTGGCAGATTGCTGGGGGGCTTTCAGGAAGGCTTTGAGCTGTTCAGTGGAAAACAAAGAGAGCGATGGGTTTTCCCTGGAAAGATGACTCGGTACCCTGGAAAGAAGGACATGTGTGTCATATTACACTGAGTCAGCTTTATCACACAGAAGATTTAATGATAAAAGCATGTTTACTCAAAACAGATTTACGGGAATGGAATGAAGTCACTAAAAAGTTAAAATCACAAAACCATATTACTAAGGGTGCACTTTCAGCAAATTCTTTTTTCCTGCTTCAGCATTTTAGGCAGCTTGTAAAGCTGATTAGCTCTTTTGCATCCTGTTCTGTAAATTAGTTAGAATTAAGTGACAAATTGTAGGGGTCTGCCTTCTGGGTTCCCTTTGGTGGGCCATGAGGCAGCACGTGATGGTGCTGGACCAAAGTCATTCGCACCCACCATCTCGATGTCATGTCTTGATGAGCATTTCTACATACCAGTGCAGTAGGCAGAAAGCTACTCTTGTCAGGTTTTGGTATTCTTAATGCAGCATGTGGCTGAAAAGTTTTATTTAATGAGAAATAACAATAATAGACTTCCCCCCACCCTCCATATTGATTGTACTTGCTGGATGCTTTTCAGAGAAGCTACCCCACATCTATAAGCACATGGAAAGAGGAACAGAGTGCCTATGCACTGTGATCTTTTGCTATCGAATAGATTAAGGGTAACATCTCCTAGGATCCTCCAAGAGTCTGGTTTCTTACTGACTTTATTTTATTTTGCTGCACTGGAAGTGGTCTTTTATGTAATGAAAATATTGACAAGGGAAAACATAAAGAAAAGGAAATATGCTTGTTAGAAATTTTGAGCTTAGAATCTGGTTTTAGAACTTGAAGCATTCAACATTTGGTTCAAATTAAAGCACAAGCCTCTAGGCTGAATCTCTGACTAAAACTGAAGGACAGGATAAAAGGTAGGCTGACCTTTTCGTATTAAAAGACATGAATCTTTTTTTCATTTAGAGGGAAATTAGAAGGGCCTTCTGTCCAAAATGGAGTGAAGTTAGTTGATCCAAGGTGATCTTTTCAATTCCTTGCACTAGTTGGTTGTCCTGTAGGGTGAAACAGCTCTGAGCCAGAATTGGGGAGATTACATCATGAGAAAGGAATATTGGTTCATTCTTAGTAAGATTCTCCTGAGCTGCAAGCCATTAAGCTACTTGTATTTCAGAAATCAACATTTAGACTGAAACAGTAAGCCAGTCTCAAAATTAGTTTTCATTCCATAATGATGAAAGTACTTGCAGATGTGTGAAATGCCAGCCACCTGTTGCACTGACATTAACAGTTGTCCTCACATTTGATGTACCTAAATACTTTCTTCAAGCCTAGATGTGTAAACTTTTCATTCTAAATATTGAAGGTTGGTTGAGTCATGATAGCTGTGGATGTTCGCGGTCTTGATCCAAGGAAGTAAAATAATTCAAGCAGTTTGTTCCACCTGCTGGCTTTTGCTGTAGGTGTTGGCTGGAAGCAATGCACTGACACCAGAAGAATCACTGTTAGACAGGGGAGAATTAGTCTCTTGGCTTCAGTGCTTGCTTGACTGACTTTTCTCAACCATTCTTTTCCTTGTCTTTGAGAACTGTCTTTTATGAGCCTCAGCTGAACTTAAAGCTCTGATGTCCTTGGTGGGACTCTTGGGCCTGTTTAGCTTTCCTTTTAAAATGCAAGGAGGCTTCCCAGTGACTACTGTGTTGATAGCATTTTTTGAAAACCTGTAAGGATTTATTTATTTATTTCTCACTGTAGAAAACACTGGATTGAAATGAAGAAGCAGGAACTTGGCCTTTTTTAAATGCCAAATACTGATTTTTTACCCTATTGATAAATGGGCTTTGGCAGTTAGTAATCAATATTTACGACCTTTTGAATATTTGCAGGATGCTTCACTAGATACAGAGTAATTAGTTGTTTCTTACATTGGTACTTGCTTAATCATTTTTGATGGCTGCTGGAGAGGAATATGGATGTTCTCCTGGGTAATGATTAAGCTCCATGGACCTATCAAATCTGGTAAGACTCCAAAAATGTGTAAAAACTCTGTTTCATAAATGAAGATGAGAAACTGTTGACGCAGAAGTCCCGGACACAGCACACAGACCAATATGATCAGGCTGTGCCAAAGTTTATTGCGCAGATAGCTCAGTATATATAGGCACTCTACTTGTCTATCATTAACACACACAAGTCTAATTGGATACATGTATTGTTCACACGGCTAAATACCAAACAGGATTCACTCAGTAACAGCTTAATGATTGGTTAACTATGACAGCATATGCTTCAAGGTTACAGTTAACATTCCTTCTCTGCGTATCTCTCTCAGTAGTTTTCCGTGCTAACTTTTCCCAAGGCTTCTGCACGTACACGAACTTTAGTAACCCTCAGGCGAGGCCTCAGTGCCTGCGGGTCACTACCTTACAATTGTCAAGCAATTGTCTGGATTGCTCACATGCCCGTTCACAGCCAAATAGCTCTCCACAAATCCCCCTTTTTGTTTTTGAGCAATCCAGACCCGATTCACAGCACGAAATAGCATACTGGCAATACACTTCCATAAACAACAAAAGATTTAAACAATAATGATCAATACCATTAAAACTGTTAAACCTTGTTTGATTAGTACTCCTAGCCAACCACTAATACCCCAACCTTGTAACAGCTTTTGAAACCAATTACAATCCAAGAGCACTTGTAACTTTTGCACTTGTGAGAACCTAAAGTGTGGTTTTGGTAAGCAAGCAAGATTTGCAGTCCAATTCAGCAACCTTCTTATCCTAGCTCCTTCTTATCTTCCAGGCCTGCATTCTTGTTTCATTAACTGTCCGGGAGTTGCTTCTTTTCCACGGTCGGCTGCACAGAGGTAACCAGGAGTTACCCCTGCTACATGGCCAGCTGCACATACTTGCTTTCATTCAGAGCAGGCATATGTCCATTCTCTAACAAGAAATCATCCACATCTCCCCCTTTTCTTGAGTAAGCCAAAGCTGTTTTACCAGGTTTTCAATCATACCACGAATACATTGCAAAATACAAGGTACAATCATAACTATGGTCAAGATTACTACCAAAATCATTCCAATACCTTTAATCAGAGATGTGAGCCAACCATTAAAGTCCCAAGATGTAAGAAGGGCATCTAACCAAGGAATTTTATCGTTCTGATAGACATTATGAAGTACTTTCTCATGCTTCCAAATTTCTTTAACATCTTTCAAGGTCTTTCCAGACTGATCAAGATAACTACAACAAGATTCATTAATTAAAGTACATACTCTGTCTACTTGAGCTGTTAATATATCTAAAGCCTTACAATTCTACAAAACTATATTTTTAAAGAATTTACTTCTACTTGTATTAACATAGTCACATACGTATTGCCATTAAAAACAGCATAACAAACTTCCACTGGAATCATTTTGCACACTCTGCTTTAGTCTTACAGTCACATTACATCCTTTGTTACAGTTTATAATTTGATATGGTTCCGGTCCTTTCCACTCATTATCATGTAGGTCTTTATATAGAACTGGTGGTTTGGGCAAGGAATCATCTGTTAGATGTCACAAATGCTGTATTGCAGAAAGAGAATCAAAACTAGACAAATTTAAAAGTTTTTGTACAAATTACGCTTTGCAAACTGTTTGAAGAAAATCCTTACATTTCCCTCTTTTTTTTTTTTTGTTTTTGTTTTTGTTTTTATTTTATATATATTACCTGTTTCAGACGACCCTACTTGAGCAGAGGATTTGGACTAGATCGTATCTCCAACATATGCCAACCACAGGCTGCTTGGCCTGCCTTTCTCTCCTGTATAGTTCTCTGATAACAGGAGAGGCCATCCCTCACATCAAGGTCTGGCATGGCATGTGTCCCCACCACTCAACGCCTGCTGGGTTGCAGCCAGCAGCGGAGCTAAAGGTTCTTCTTGGTGGCAAACACAGAGGCCAACCCAGTCTTGCCCTTGACTGTGATAGGAGGTATTTGGCCAATGTCAGTTGTGGCACCTTGTTGTCAGTGCAGAGGTTCACCTGCTTCATTCAGTAACAAGTCACTACTATGGCAAAGCACATACAGATTTACGTTAGCAGTATATATATACTACAGGGCGCAGCAGCATGTTGAAGATGCTAGTGGCAGTGAGGGATCAGCCAAAGAAATTTCTTACCAGTGGAGTTCTCTCATTCAAAGGCTGGATTGCTCACATGTCCGTTAACTGAAAGGAATGCTTCCACAATACCCTCTTCTTGTTTTTGAGCAATCCAGGTTTGATTTAGCATTCTGTTTACAAATTTCTTCAGTATAGTAAATACAATGGTGCAAGCAAACAAAATTAGTAATATAATGCCTAAAACCTTCAAAGCAATAATTATCCAATTTTGAATCCAAGTCCCTATTCCCCATTCTGAAAAAATGTTGCGGAGCCAGTCATCTAAAGGATTCACATCTTGTTGGATTTTTTGTGAGTGTCCTTTTAGATAGGTCAATTGTTTGTGAACGCTCTTACTGTGATCAGACAGATTCACACAACACATACCTTCAAAGTCCTCACAGCCATGACCCTGTGCCAACAGCAAAAAATCGATGGCTGTGCAGTTCTGCAGGAGGGAGTGTCTTAAGCTATTTTGATCCATTAATAATTCTTCGAGAACGGCAGTAGTTACATTAGCCTGCTTTTCTGCCCAACAAGCTAGCTGGGCTATTGTTCTTAGGGCATTTCCTGCAGCCGCTCCAGGGACAAATAGTGACAGAGCTACTAGAGCAGCTCTGCTCAGTAGTTGAACATTGTTATTACAATCAGGGGTGAGTCCTATTGATCACTTAGATCTAGAGCGGAGAATATGACTAAGATTACTCAATTCTGTAAACTTTGGTGCAAAAATAGTCAGTGAACCTAAATAGCATGGCCCTCCAACAATGTCTTTCGGTATTCCTTGCCATGCCCTATCCCCACAGATTAAAAAGACATCTGGTGGTAGGGCCTTGGCAGATTTGTTATTCCAAAGGAGGGGCACTGACCAAGGTGTATGAATAAATCCATATGCATTAAAGGGTTCCACGGTGTCACCCATATCATTTATTCCACAATAACCACCTCTAAACGAATAAGCATTATCTTTAGGTGAGACATCTGGTGAGTGTATCAAATATGAGCAGGATGCATATTTACATCCAAAATTTAGGCAGGTTTCTGTCCAGCCTTTTGAGGCATTCCCAATTGCTTGTGACGCCATTAAATTTAATTCTTGTGGATCCCAAGGGAGTATTCTTTTTAATCCAGATATCAATTCTGCTGAGCAATTTGCAACATTTGTCGACTTACTGCAATTGTTGGTTGAAAATGCCTTAAAGCTGTTCTTATTATACCCAGGTATTCCTATTAGACATGTTTGAAATGGATCTGTGGCTGATGCCATAGCAAGACAAAATTCCGACACCCCATTCTCACTGGCCCATGTTACCCACAAATTTTTTCTAGGATTAATTTCGTGTAACAGAGATACAGAATTATATACAAAGAGCAAAATTAACAGCTTAACCACTAACAGGTTCTTAATCATCACTGACATCTTCTGCTGTAGAGGAAAGGCTTTCTGCTGAGTTTCGCCAGGGCCGTATCCACCGAGCCGGTATCCACCGAATGCCTTGATCTGTAAGCAAACATATAACCTCTTCCTGTTAGCTTAACTTCTGCGGGTTTTGCCTTATCATCTTCTAGCTGCTGCTGCAAATTTGCATGCTCTAAGATCTCTTTTACAAGTGACAAATCCATACAATACAAGGCGTAGTTTCTTATTAGCAACTGGCTAGTAAGTACAGGTGGTGTTATACACAAAATCACAGCCTCTAATAAGAGCTACTTTACATGCACACACATTCAAGCTCCTGTAGCTAAGGCATTGGGTTTTTCCGCTCATCTGTCCAGCTCATGGCAAGGCTTGAGAAACTTTGCAGGCAGCCTCCATGGACCTGTAGGTAGAACACAAATATATCCCTTCCCCCATGCCATCAGTTCTCGAGAAGTAAGTCAAGCTAAAAATGATTCCTTAAAGCAAAGGCATTCTGATGAAACAGGAATGTGAAGCAGGTGCAGAAGCAAACTGCACAGTTAACAGTCAACGAGTTTGCAGTGTCATTAACCATTTTTTCTCTTCCTCTGCCACCCTGATGCTGTTTGGGTGGAGGTTGGTAAAACTTGGATTCTTCCCTAGGTTACTTTAAACACACTAAGCAGGACTGCCCAGCAGCAGCTACAACTGCCAGCCTGCTGAGCAGCAGCCATAAATCTCTGCGGGCAGCAGCACTTTTCTATTAACCCTTTCTTGCCTAAAACGTTAATCTGCTACACATTAAAAACCTTTACATTAACCTAATAATAAAAAATACACAGAACACTGTCTGTCCTCAACCGACACACATACACACACATTCATGGGATCCCATAAACACGCTCCACAACTATAATATGTGAAACACAAAATGCAGACAATCATTATTTTCACTACATGGTCCCACGTACAGAACGTGGTGCAATGACCCTGTGAAGACAATCAAGAAACCAGCTCCAAGCAGCATCATCGCAGTGCAAGGTGGCAGGCTCAATCTCAGCGGGCGTCCCCGCAGAGGCTCTGCCTCCCTCACATTGCACGAGGCTTGGGCTTCTATACTGACCAAAATGCACACTCATTCCAATGCAGGTGGCCAGCCTACATCGGGAGAAGTGGCCAACAGTATCTATAAGGGTCTGCAAGGGTCGATAGAAACACAGACGTAGTTACATTTGCTAACTTTTAGTACATGAATATCACAGAGAGACTATAAGCACACAATACATCTGCATCCCCACCCATCTTACTTTTCCCTTTATAACTGCCCATTTATCATGGGGATCTGGGGGATCTAAATCAGGCTTCTTTTCCGGATGAACAGGTCTCGGGTCAAAAGGACTATCCAGGTCAGCATCAGAATTATCAGGCATCAGAATCTCAGGAGCAGCAACAACAGTCTGATGAAAATGCACAGGCTCCTCATTAATGTGTTCTGGAGTTTCAGTGTTATCAAGTGCAATTAAAACATTTTTCTCCTGTAGGTTTCAGGTGATCTGAGAGTAGGCTTTTTCTCGGGATTAACAGGGTCTGGGGCAAAAGGATTGCCTTCATCGCCATCCTCAGCCTCCGCAGCCGCAGCAGCGACTGGCGGAGGTTCGGAGGGGTGGGGGGGTGGGGGTGGGGGGGTTTGGGCTCCACTATCTCATTCTTTGACTTAGCCGTGTCGGAGAGCTGTAAATTTGTAAGTCCGTCATGAAGTGTCTGTACTTTCTCATCTAACAATCCCGTCCATTTGTCCCAACCTTGACGATCTTGAGGATCGGGCTCTGGGGGGAGGGAGGCCAGGGGCGGCGAAAGTGATAAAGGAAGATACAAATTTGTATCCCCTGGCCCATCCATCGGTTATTTTTTAAAGAGTCAGTAATTAGTCTCCACACAGTGGGGTATTAACTTGCCTCCTTGGATCCCTTACTTACCTCTTCCCACAGCGCTGCTCCTATTTTTTCCCAAGTTGCGATTTGAAAGGCAGCATCCGCTGAGGGGATTAAATCCTTTCCCTTTGCTCCATACAGCAAAGCCTTCAAGGCAGGCTCATCATAACTCGCTGCTCTCATAGAGAGAATGTGTTGGAGGAGCTTCACCACTTCTGACTCTTCCTTGGTCAGTGTGGACCCCCTCTCCTCCCCGGCCGCTCACCTGATCAGGGCGAGATTCCCAAACTTTTTGCGCTAGCGACTTCCGAGTGCCGGGGCAGCACCCGATATCGACCGGCTTCTGCCCCCTCCTTCCTGTCGGTCTCGTCGGTTTTATCCAACGCCGATCTGAGGGTCCCTGTTCGGGCGCCACTTGTTGACGCAGAAGTCCCGGACACAGCACACAGACCAATATGATCAGGCTGTGCCAAAGTTTATTGCGCAGATAGCTCAGTATATATAGGCACTCTACTTGTCTATCATTAACACACACAAGTCTAATTGGATACATGTATTGTTCACACGGCTAAATACCAAACAGGATTCACTCAGTAACAGCTTAATGATTGGTTAACTATGACAGCATATGCTTCAAGGTTACAGTTAACATTCCTTCTCTGCGTATCTCTCTCAGTAGTTTTCCGTGCTAACTTTTCCCAAGGCTTCTGCACGTACACGAACTTTAGTAACCCTCAGGCGAGGCCTCAGTGCCTGCGGGTCACTACCTTACAATTGTCAAGCAATTGTCTGGATTGCTCACATGCCCGTTCACAGCCAAATAGCTCTCCACAATGAGGAACTATAATTAGGTATTGTTTGTAGTTCAAGCGTGATGTCATATTTGGCATATTGCTACAGAAAAACTCCTAGCTCATGGCTCAGTTGTGTTCTTTCTCAACTCGGTGTCTTCAGTGTCTGCTCTTGAGGCCGCCTGTCTCCCTTAAAGAGAAATGGTTCATGTGATACCAGCTTTTTAGAAGCTGATTCAGTGTTATCGCCCTCATGGGAAGAGAGGCAGGAGGCACTGCTTGGAACTGGTCATGACTGCATGATTTCCAGCCACCTTATCCTTACATAAAACTGATTAAACAGCTTTAACTTTTTATGCTGCCATAAAATCCTCTAAGGCCATTCTAGCTTTACAGCCCTGGGCTTCGTGGGAGAGGCACACAGAACTTGCTCCAGCATATTTTGATGTTTTTTCCCACCCTTCTATTTATACTGCTAAATAACTGTAGTAATTTGGGGTTAAAAAAAGGGTTGAGGAAGAATAATATCACAACAAAAACGTGTTTGGAACTCTAAAGCATCACAGGAAACAACGTTCTTCCAGCTTTCATGAAGTTGCAGTTAACAGCCCTCTTGTATCTTTTCCAGTCTTGCCTTTTCACACAATAAGGATGGGAGCTGCTGAATTTTGGAACAACTACATTAACGAAAAGTCTCTATAATTGTGGAGCAATTATTTGATCTGTAGTAAGTCTCTTTTCAGTTACCTGAAGCTTTCCTGAATGTTTATTTGGATAAAGTTTTGAATCTATCAAAAGCTTGAAAGCCTTGTGTATATTGTGACTATTTAAATTTAATTTACTTTTGTTACAATCAGATACAAGCAAATCTGTTAATTGGAAAGGCAAGTATAAGGACAGAGGAATTCCATTCTTCATACAGTTAAAGAACCATCCTTTCAAACCAGACGTCATCGGATCATGAGGACAATCTTACTAATTTTGTTAAAGTGTTTCCCTGTTTCAGAGTTCTTTGGCCAAGTATGCATAAGTGCTTAACAAGAATACCGCAGGGTTTGTAGTTAAAGGTAAAACACATCTTTGTCATGACCTTTTTTTTTTTAGCTTTCTGTTTGTTACCTGAAACATCCTCCTTACCTTTTGTCCGCAGAAATGTTTTACTTTTGCGAATGTGGAGTTTTATTCACTCTACAAGGTTGAAAAGGATGCAGTAGCTCGAAGGGCAGAACAGACAATATATGCTATTGGAATAGTAGCAGATTTAAAGCCTGGTAACTTGTGCTTTAATAGGACTGTAAAAGAAAAGCTCATAATACTAGAAAATAAGCACTTCCCCATTCCCAAAGGAGTTGTACAGCATATGTATAGACCTAATGCATCATGAGAGAAGGCATTTCACACCACTATTGTTTGAAGTACAGCAGGAGAAATATTGAAGTAGATACAGGAGAGATAAATAGAAAATTAGATATTACAGAGGTGGAATTTGTATTTACAGGCATCCACTCTCTACATTAAAGATAGATTTCATGAACAAAGATGCATAGCTTTATAGGCAAATGAACAGAAAAGGCAGCCCAATGAATTTCCCCCTTACCTTCATTAGGGCAGTGAGGGGCCAGGATATTGTCAATACATAGACAATGTGGCTGGTGCTGTTGTGTCTCAACCTGAGACGGCTCCTGCAAGACCAACCGGGTTGTCCCTCATGTGTGCTTTGTGGCATTCCCAGGCAGAGAAGCACCGTGCCAAGAACTTGGACCAACCCTTTGGGCTGCACAGGTTATGTGTGGACATTTGTCTTGCTGGTGCCCACTGCATATTGAATATTCTGTCTGGAGATTTGACAACAGAGATAAATACAAACCTTCCCCAAATAGTATGATTTACAGAAAACACTTGACAGCCTAGTTTTATAGAACGCTTTTATTGACATTCATTTAAGAAACACCATCATTCCTCTGTGGTTTTGCAACTCATAAGTAATGACATGATGTTGGACTATTCTGCTTAAAGCCTTTAGACCGTAATGGCAGAGTATGTGCTGTGTGTGTAATTTTGTTTTTCTATGGGTTTGTCAAAACTCTTAGCAGGTGTTCTTACCCCTTTTCTAGAAATCATTACTGTATTGTAGTATGCCATAAATAGTGGAAGTGAAACAAATGTTCATCTCCTGAGTGCCTGTAAATGTTCTGCCTCAAATATTCAGCTTAGCCTGCCAAATAGTCCTTATGTGACTTTTCTCTCTTGCTATACATTCTATTTCTTTGCACTTGGAGTGTAGCACTTGGTTAACTCTTTCTGTGAAATCTAATCTAATTTTAAAATGTCCAGTTTTCAGAGCTATGCAGAAAGTAACAGCACATGAAATCCTACTCTACCTTTCAGCGTCAGTAGCTCTGCCCTGGATGGTAAGCTTCTTGTAGTGTTGGAAGGAATGCACCAGGACAGCTAACAAATGTCACCACTTCATATACACAAATGTGTTCTATAAATAAATAAGCAGATTTTCATAGAATCATAGAATCATAGAATAGTAAGGGTTGGAAAGGACCTCAAGATCATCAAGTTCCAACCCCCCCGCCATGGGCAGGGACACCTCCCACTAAACCATGCCATCCAAGGCTATGTCCAACCCCACCTTGAACGCCGCCAGGGATGAAGCATTCACAACTTCCCTGGGCAACCCATTCCAGGGCCCCACCACCCTCACAGTAAAGAATTTCTTCCTCAGATCCAACCTAAACCTCCCCTGTTTAAGTTTAAACCCATTACCCCTTGTCCTCTCAGCACAGTCCCTAATGAAGTGTCCCTCCCCAGCATCCCTATAGGCCCCCTTCAGGTATTGGAAGGCTGCTATGAGGTCTCCACGCAGCCTTCTCTTCTCCAGGCTGAACAGCCCCAATTTTCTCAGCCTATTTTAAAAGTACACTAGTTGTTACTTTAAAAAACAAAAACTTTCCGCATAAAAACTTTTGAAGCTAAACAGGAGGAGAGGTGAGGAATGTTCTCTGTAGAATTGTGCTCACACTAACGTCATGGTGTTTTAATGATGGCTGTCCAAATACAACAGCTGGTTTTGTGTTTGTAAATGGTCTTGGTTTCTAAATAATGTAGATACTTCAGTGGAGAAAATGAAATATGAAAACTGTAATGTAAATGTTTTAAATCTCAAAAACATTTGCTCTTGCTATCAAATATAATATTACATATATATGTATATATACTTTTCTGAATGTGCTGTCAGGTGCTTTAGGCTAATGTTTCCTGAGACTTTGTGGGACAGGAGCTGGCAGCTATCTGAGCCTTCTCAGTGCTCTGCTTTACATCCTTCCAGATCAGGAGGCACTGAGATTAATTTTCTCTACCTTCCGCAAGAGCTAAGGTAGCAAAGAAAGGACAGAAAGTGGCAATGCTGAAGGACACTTGTGCACCAAAATTCATGCAGTAATTAATGTATCTGCTGGGCATTGATCACATTTCTTAGTATTCAATAAACCCAGACATTTATAGTGGAAGTTAAGAAACTGTTTGTTGTATGACCCAGCAGGAATTTTATTTTGTTGCTGTCCTACCAAATAGCCAATAAGGTGATCAAGAAAATGGTTCCTGGACTTCTGCTGACTTTCAAACACATTGCTCTTCATAGTAGCTGGAAGCAGCATTGTGTTTGTTACTGACACCTGCTTAGTCCAAAATAATTGTGAAAATCAATTGCCTACACAGCATGGTACTAGCTTTAAAGGACAACTCCCCACCACCAGGTTGCATATCTACAGAAGGCATTTTGTGAAATTCACTGTCTTAACTTCTTCTTAAGCAGCCTTATAAATGAACTCCAAATATGCCAAGTTGTTACAGGATGCTTACCACAGGCTGACAAAGCCTTGAATTTTGCCTGCTTCCCAAGAGAATATTATGCTAGAAATATGTCTTTCTCCCTTTTCCCTTTTTTTTAACCTGAGGTGCACTAGAAGATGCCTAAGACTATATCATAGTGCTTCAGGCAAATAGTCATGTAGTTCTAGTTTCAGTAGTTTATAATACATATTTGAATTAAAAAAAATCTAGAAATGCGATACTTACAGGTTATTTTTTGTCCTGAAAATAGCTTCTTATATGCTTGTGATGGTGGATTTGTTTGAAGTTGTTTAAAAAATGACAGTAGCATGTCCTCACCTTATTCCTGGTGCACTTGTTTCTGGTAGTATCTGCTGGCCTTTGCTATTGAGGGAAGTTTGTGCTGCCCTTGTTTTTTTTTTTTTTTTGTGCCAGCACTGTAGAATCAGCTGATATAAACCAGAATTTAATTTATTTTATGTCTAACACAATGGTGAACTGAAGCTTTTGTAGTTTGCCTAAATTTGCACAGTGTTCAGTCTGTTCCCGTTTTCTAAAAACTTTTCAGTAGCTATTATAGAATCATATAATAGTTCGAGTTGGAAAGGACCTTAAGATTATCTAGTTCCAATCCCCCTACCATGGGCAGGGACACCTTCCACTAAACCATGCCACCCAAGGCTCCGTCCAACCTGGCCTTGAACTCCACCAGCGATGGAGCATTCACAACTTCCCTGGGCAGCCCATTCCAGTGCCTTACTACCCTCACAGTAAAGAACTTCCTCCTTATATCCAGTCTAAACTTCCCCTGTTTAAGTTTGAACCCGTTACCAGTTGTCCTATCACTACAGTTCCTGATGAAGAGTCCCTCCCCATAGAATCATAGAACAGTTAGGGTTGGAAAGGACCTTAAGATCATCTAGTTCCAGCCCCCTTGCCATGGGCAGGGACGCCTCATACTAAACCGTGTCACCCAAGGCTCTGTCCAGCCTGGCCTTGAACACCTGCAGGGATGGAGCATGCACAATGTCTTTGGGCAACCCGCTCCTGTGCCTCACCACCCTTACAGTAAAGATCTTCCTCCTTATATCCAATCCAAACTTCCCCTAAGTTTTAACCCATTACCCCTTGTCTTACCGCTACAGTCCCTAACGAAGAGTCCCTCCCCAGCATCCTTATATTGTGCATCACTGTTGTTTATTGTTTTCTTTTCCTTTTCTCCTTTTATTTTTATATACTCTCCCCTTGTTATTTCCCTTATCATCAGTATTATTGGTGGTAGCAGTAGTGGTTTTGTGTTATAACTTAGTTACCAGGCTGTTCTTATTTCAATCAGTGAGAGTTACATTCTTTTGATCATCCTTCCCATCTCTCTGGGAGCAGGGGTTGGGGGGGGAAGAAGGGAGGGAGCAAGAAAGAGACTGTGTGGTTCTGAGTTACTGGCTGCGCTTAAACCACAACACACACAGGCAGGATTCTATAGGCAGTTAGGAGAAGTATCTGCATAGGTAGCTCTTGCCCTTCTGGGAGATTTCCATTTCCCACACCTCAGCTGGGAATATCATGCTGTCACTGCTGGGACAAGTGAGGCTGTGGAATTCCTGAACTTTGAGGAAGGCAGTTTCTTTCCACAAGCAGTCAGAGAGCCAACTAGGAAAGATGCCCTCCTAGACTTGCAGCATCCTTATAGGCCCCCTTCTGATACTGGAAGGCTGCTATGAGGTCTCCACGGCAGCCTTCTCTTCTCCAGGCTGAACAGCCCCAACTTTCTCTGCCTATCTTCATACGGGAGGTGCTCCAGTCCCCTGATCATCCTCGTGGCCCTCCTCTGCACTTGTTCTAACAGTTCCATGTCCTTTTTATGTTGAGGACACCAGAACTGCACACAATACTCCAAGTGAGGTCTGACAAGAGCAGAGTAGAAGGGCAGGATCACCTCCTTCCACCTCCTGGCCACTCTCCTTTTGATGCAGCCCAGAAATTCTTTACTGCCATATCATGGTATATACATTGAAGCAGAAGGGGTCTGTTTTCCTACTCCACTGACTCCCATGGTATCATTTGCACATCATGAAGTGGAAAGTTGTTGCCTATGAAGTACTATCCAAGTGCCAGAGATGTCCTCAGTGGACTACAAACTTTGTAACTGCATCACCTAGAAAGCACTTTTGACTGTCTAACTTGGGGTGATTTAACTGAACTTGAGATTTCTTTGGTAAATTGAATACATGATGGAAAAACTTGTAGTGATTATTGCATGATGGATAACAGGGAAAATTTTTTATATTTATGTTAGGTGAGAGCAGTTCATTTGGTGAAATGCAATCTCCTTTGCCGCCCTTCTCTCACGTTGTTTGCTTCATCTGAGCGTATGTATAATTGTTACAGTTTTGCTGCTCCACATCTTTCAGCATTGGAACTGGGGTGGCAGGAAATCCAGCTGAGGCACTGTTGTTATTTTTGTTCGTCATACAGAGTTTATATTTTAAAAATAAATAAAGCTATTTTTATAAAAGGGCAACAACGCGTGTGAACATAACATAGAAAAATCACAGAGGAGACATCAAATCCTTAAATGTTAAATAATTTACTTTACAAATTAGGAGAGTTATGCCAATTCCCATCCTATCTGGGACCTTTCAGCAGTGAGACTTTTGAAGACTAGAATGAGTGTTTCACAATAGACTGGCAGTAGTCAACAGTATATATTTCTGCTTCCGTATTTTTCTTTTTTTTTTTTGCAAAGGCAGATACAGAAGAAACTTTCCCTGCGTGTTCTTGAGATTAATTCCTGCTCTATTCCAGAATAACGTATTAGACCTTAAGGCAAGAAAAGAACATGATGATCCATGCTGACCTCCAGTGAGGCCAACCGTTCCTGTATCTACCCCAGCATCTACTGTCTGAAATAAAACAACTTGTGATTTTTTGTTTTTTTAAGTGACAAATTAAGTGCATCAGAAGGAAATGAACACTTACATTAATTAGTTAAGATATGTTGGTTCCATGTCAGATACAAAAACTGTTTGAAAATATTATTTTTTTTCCCTGATCATTTTCATACTGAATAATAAACATGATACTGTGGACTGGATGAAGCCTTAACTAAATGTTTGATGTATCTTAGTCATAGTAAAAGTAAGAAGGGCATTATAAGAACAGCTTAATGCTTGAGAGCCTCTGCTCCCCAAAATCCTGCCCTTTGGCCTAACATAGATGTTTAACTTTGAGGCAGAGGAGGAATACTGCGTTGTCTGATAACCATTCCTGTGATGGGAAGTTGGTACAAGTGGTCAAATGAAGAGCATTAGGAAACCAAGCACAAAATCAGAACAAATACTAGGAACAAGATTGGTGGAGAAAAATTATGGCCAAGGAGTTGTTCAGGCTAAGTGTTGGCAGGATAGGGCTGGAAACCATTACCAAAGACACTAACTTTTCATTGATTGTGTTGTGTAGAAGGGAAAAAGACATTGCATGCGTTTTGTAAGTCGGTTGGGCTGTATCAGTCAAATGCTCTATGTCATTGTGGTTTCCTTTTCTGACGCAATCTGCAAAAGTAGAATTTTTGCTTTATGGGTCAGAAATGCATAAATGCTTATATGTACTACATACACACCTGTGAGCATGCATGTAATTTACATTTTTGGTACAGCAAATTAACAAGATGAAGTTAGTAGTGAAGGTCAAAATCTAATAAGGTTATCTGCTTCAGCATAAGGTGTTTCATTTCAGTACAAAAATGTTAAAGCAGGGCTAGGCTTGTAAGCCAATACACATGAAAAAATAATGAATATATTTTGTACTGATTGGCCGAGTTCATCTTCCTCAGATTACCTTGGCTCCAAAAATAAAATATCTATGGACCTCGCTCTAAAAATATACAGGATCAGGTAATACCTTAATTCTGTTTTCTTTTGTACTGTCCTGGTTGCAGCTGGGATAGGGTTAATTTTCTTCCTAGTAGCTGTGGTTTGGATTTAGTATGACATTGTTGTTGATAACACACCGATGTTTCAGTTGTTGCTAAGTAGTACTTACCCTGGTCAAGGACATTTAAGTCTCTCATGCTCTGCCAGTGAAGAGGGGCATAAGAAGCCAGGAGGAAGCAGAGAAAGGACACCTCACCCAAACTAGCCAAAAGGGTATTCCGTACCACAGCACATCATGCCCAGTATAGAAACCTGGGGAGTACCCAGAAGGGACTGATCACTGCTCAGGTCAGGTTGGGTATCTGTCAGTGGGTGATGAGCAACTGTATTGTGCATCATTTGTCTTTCTTGGGATTTATTCCTTTCTCTCTTTTTTATTTTACTGTTCACCCCCCCCCCCCTTTTTTTTTCTTTTTTTTTAATTTGAATTATTAAGCTGACCTTATCTCAACCCAAGGGTTTCACTTCTTTCCAATTCTCCTCCCATCCTACCATGACAGGGAGAGGAGGGGATTGAGAGAGTGGCTGTGTGGTACTTAGTTGTCACCTGGGGTTAAACCATGACATGCTCAAACTTTGAAATGCTATCACTTGCAGCTGGCAAATATGTACTGGCAGGGAACAGTGCTATTGTGAAATGAGGCAGACTAAAAAAAATCACCTGCTTGTCCTAGGATGAGTGCCATTGTTGTCTGACAGAAATATCAGGCTGGTCTCCCAGACTCTGAATAAGATGCAGATGTTTCCAGTGGGAGAGGAATTTACCTATATAGCATAGGGGATGGTGTAGCAAGAGGTGACAGTGTTTTGCATGTGACTTCTTGTGTCCAAACATAGGACTTTTTTTTTATTTCCTTTTCTCTAAAGGCAAACCCACAATCTGGTAAATATTAGAAGATTGCTCATGTACTGGAAAAGATTCAGGGCAGCTGTTTGTTTTGGCTGATTCAATTTTAAAATTAATATTCCTAACAACATAATAGAAAAATGCATGTAGAATATTGCACCTTTGGTTGGTATTTATGGTACAGTGCACTAAGTTCTCGTTAACGTTATCATCATCATTTTTACATAGTAGTTGGGCATCTAGTCAAAACAATGTATGCTTTCAAATAATTAGTCTTGTGCCTGGAATATTTCTGCAATATGTGGCATTGGCTTTCCTTATTGCCCTTGCTTTGCTCCTTTTTTTTTTTTTTTTTGCTTGGACATTTGTTTTGTGAACTGGGTCCAATATTTGAATCCAATTGTTGCATTATTTCTTTCCCAGTTATTGCCCCCAAGTCTTTTATGCACAGTCCTATTTGATGCCTATATTGAAACTGGGCTGCAGTTAATCTTCCAGGTTGGACTTACTGAAAAGAAAAATTGAGCAGATTGATGGTTTCCCCCTTTTTAGTCTTTATGTCCTTTTGAATCCCAGCTTGAAGGTGAGGGAGCAAACGCAAAATATCCATCAGTTTATGATAATTGTGGTCCTCATAAAATGAAATACTGCAACCTGTAGAGGGGAGGTAGAGGTAATCTCTTGCAGTCTTGAAATGCCTTTGCCCTGCTTCAACAAGCTGCTACCAATAGCCAGTTTGTTCTATAGGATGTTTGCTAGATGCTTTTTATTCCCTCTGCGAGCAACCAGTTCCTAGCCTCCATGGGTGTGAGAAGGTTTATGGGCCTTGCCCTATCACCTTGCCTCCCCTTTGAACTTGGCTCCTCAGATGAAATCTGGACCTTCTTGTAGACCTCATTCCTTTCGTATTTGTTTAATTTCATGCTGAATTGACTGTCTTCCTGCTCTGGGTTTTGCTTTGATGTTTCTCATAATTCCTTAATTTAGTACATTTTAATGTTTCTGTCCATGTTTCTTTCCTGTGTATATAATGTCAAATAGAGAAGAAAATCGAGGATGATATAAAGAAAAGCTTTATCAGCATTAGCACAGGGACAGTTCTGTTATTTCTGGGCAAAGGCCACAAATGAGTTATTCAGGACATGATAAATGAAGGGGAGACTGTTGTAAGAAACTTCTCTATCATGCATAACCCACATAAATCACTGTATGGATAGAGAAATACTTCCAAGAATTTTTAATTCTGATTGTGACTAGAATAAATTAGAAATATAAATGTAAGTTTATTAGAACAATCGAATTGATTTAACAAGTTGGTGTTTTTTAGAGTGGTTTAGGTATGATGGAGTCTTACCAAAGCAAGACAAACTCTGGGGGGTGCTTGATTAGATAGGATTGCTGGCCAACTCCTCTGAGGACCACATCTCCGACTCCAGTATGGTTTGTCTGTTGTGAAGCCATCAACTCCTGAGTCCTCAGATCTGAGGCAGGAGGTGCTGTAATTAGGACTACCCTGAAGTCAGGGGTTTTTGACCCTTTTCCCACCTGTCTTCTCATTCCCCACCTTTGTTCTGGCACCCTTAGTGCAACCTGATTAGGCATACTGTCACTGCATCTATAGTGGCAGTGTTTATTTTGCTGAGCAAAAGAGGAATCAAAGAGCATTTGTATTTTTGGCAGAACAACATTTCTAGGTCAGGGTTGATTTATAGTGTCTTTTATGAGGGTCCAGTTCAGTCAAGAGAGAAAACAAATGCACTTGGAAGTAAGCTGGCAAGACCCGCAAAGGCTTGGTGAGCCAGTGCACATGATTTTTGTCAGCTCTAACAGGGCCTCCTTCATGTTGTTCAGCCTGGATCACTGGCATACTTTGCCCCTTTGCTCCAGGGTCCCCTGGGAGCTGTGATCAACCATACGTATTGCCTCTGCCTCGAGTGCCTACTCTTTCCAAGACTAAATTATTTAGCTTGATGCTGTTTGAGCTTGGAAAACTTCTCCAGTAGTATAAAGGACCACATTTCAGTCCTGAAGAGATGCCAGCAGTCAGACTTGGTGATGAACTTGTTTTTAAGAGAGCAATTACTCTTCCCACTTTTCGCTACACTGAGTCTGGTTTGTCCAATGCCTCCAGCCATAAAATTTTTGATCTCTGAAGTAGAGGAAAATAACATCTCTTTTTCTGAGATACTGATTCAAAATCAGCAGCTCATTTGAAGCTCACTGGTGATCTGGAATGTTGAGAGAATGGAGGTATTAACTGTAGCTATGGGGATGGGATATATTTGACCATAATTGTGACATAATCCTTAAAAGGAAATGAAAAAGCTGTGCACAGTTCTGATTTCTAATGTCTAATTTTTCACTGCTGATAGTGGGTCTAAGTAATCTGTTGCACTTCAGGAATAAGATCTTGGGTTTATAGCGCCTAATTATGTACACAGTTCAGTAGCTGTCAAAATACAAATAAATCTTTAGGAATTAGAGAAGGAATAAAATAAAAAAACAGAAAAGGGCTTTTGTAGCAGTTGCCTGATCCATCCTTGCCTCCTCTGCTTTGGTTTGCTGGGGAGCAGCCTCAGGGAACACAGCTGCACTCATTTCAGGTGAAACTCATGCAGAAAATGCAGTTCAGAAGCACACCTAGTGTGGTGAGCTTGGGCTTCTCTCCAGTGTCTCCAGGTACTGGGGACCTGATACTGGGCCAGGCTAGACATTTGGTCTGTTCTGATTGTGTGAAGGATATCAGGATCTTAATTTTAATAGAGACATTAATAGAGACATTATTGTAAGAGACTTACTGAAAAATAAGAGTGGTATATTGTTTTTCTTTTTGGGTCATTTGAGAACTAAGTGCCTTACCAGGAACTATTGTTGCATCCCTTTCTGAAAGTAACAAAAAGAATATCCATTCTGTTGCTAAAACAATTCACATCCTGTATTAAGAACAAGCTTATCTCTCTCACGAAAATTAGATTTACTGTTGCTGTTAGTGAAAGACTGAGAATGAGATCCCCTGGCTGAGTTCCTCTCCAACTAGGTCCATCTTTGAAATTCCACCTCTAGCCTTTTCATTTCAGAGAGTGTTTTCTGCTTCCTGGTGATACTCCATCTTAATTCATTCTATACAACATGACTTGAATATATTGTTGTAGCTAATTGCCACCACCTGTATATAAACCACAACATTTTTTTCTTCCACATATCACAACAGCAACTGAATTCTGGCTACTTGAAATCTGTCAAAGAGCAAAGACCTAACTCAGACTCTTTGGGTTACTTTCTGGAAGTCCCTATCTCTCTCTGCCAACTCCACATGCTACTTAGAATCACATGATCACAAAGTGGTTTGGGTTGGAAGAACCTTCAGAGATTATCTAGTTCCAATGCCCCTGCCATGGGCAGGGACAACTTCCACTAGACCAGGTTGCTCAAAGTCGTGTCCAACCTGGCCGTGAACGCTGCCAGGGCTGGAGCATCATCCAAAGCTTGTCTGTGCAACCTGTTCCAGTGTCTCACCACCGTCGTCACAAAAAAATTCTTCTTTATATCAAATCTAAACCTACCCTCTTTCCATTTAAAAATGTTGCCACTTGTCCTGCTACTACAGGCCTTGGCAAAAAGTCTCTCTCCATCTTTCTTATAAGCCCCCTATATATAAAGGCTGCAACAAGGTCTCCCTTGAGCCTTCTCACCTGTTCTCAGGCTGAACAAGTCCATCCCTCTCACCTTGTCTTCACAGGAGAGGTGCTCCAGCCCTCTGATAATTTCTGTGGCCCTCCTCTGGACCTGTTCCAACAGATTAATGTCTTTCTTGTGCTGGGGACCCTCTGGGTACTGCTGAGTGCAGTACTCTGGGTGGGGTCTCATAAGAGTGGAGTAGAGGGAAGAGCAGAGTAGATTGGTAAACTTGTCTATATCAGAATTAGCCTGGAGTGGAGCATGTACATCTTACGTTTTCTGGGCCATAAAGTTGCCTGAAGTGCCTGGAGAGCAAAACTTGAGGACAGTTAATAATGGAAGCATTTCAGGTTGCCAGCAATTTCTTTATGCATAACAGCTTTTCAGTCCAAGGCATCTTTTTGGTGCAGTGCCCAATCCATGTGCCATGAGCCTGAAGTAGGGTGTCAGCAGCAGAAGGTGGGCAACAGTTTGAAATACAAGGGGGTAGGTACAGACTCACAGAATATTTGTGTAGCCCTGATTGCTTCAGTAGTCAAAGAAGTGAACATTTTAAAACAGGGCACTGTGCAGAAATAGGGAAAGACTTAAGAGGATTTTGGCTTCATGTTCTCAATCAGTCTTTCTTTCTCATCCAGGCATCCTAATGAATTGCCTGCAATGGCCCTGCCTACATGAGCAGTGAGGTTTTTCAGGGGCTGGTCCTGTTCGTCTCAAGATCATAAGCTCTAGTTCACTAGTGAGTCAAACTTGATTTTTTTAATATAAAGGTGCTCAATTTCCAGATGAACATCAGTGATTAGTAACTAACATGCATATGCCTGTGTAAAAGGAAGGACACTGGTTGGGTGGTGAGCTGTCACTTCTCTCTCTCCCTTCTCTCTCTTCACTTCTCTCCTTTATGTTCAGGCTTTGGCTGCAGTCCCTGGAACCAGCTGCTATCAGACTGTGAAAGATCTTCTGATGCCAGCAGCAGCATCTGGATGCCTGGCACAGCTCTTTGAGCAGTTGTCTTGATTTCTGTTGCAGTCTGCATGCAGCTGGAATTTTTTGTCCTGCCTGGATGCTTTTTCTCTTTGGCTCACCTTGGAACTTATATGTTCCATCCCATGGGGGAAACAGGACTCTTTGCAGTTACTTCTCAGTACTTGTGTAGAGGATCCTTGTAGCTGAAATACAGGGAGAATTCCCTTCTGCCTTTGCGTTTGGATGTGCATCTTGTAGGAGAAGCACACTAAAACTGAATTCTCACTCGGAAGCTGTTGCACATTTGCGGAAGAAGTGCTAGGACTGTAAGTACAAAAGGAGAAGCTTTTATAGAGGTGGTTGCAAATCTTTTAAAAATAAATTTTGTATAAAAAAAATAATTTATACAAGCTGAAACTTTTTGCAATGTATGTTTTTTTAATTGGAGCTTCAGCAAGTATCTTTATAAGATCTAAAGCAGGATTTCTGCTAGCAAATAGAGATATGAAAGCAAAAAAATACCAAATCTATGAGCTACTAGTAACAGACCTCTCCCTCCTTTTCACATGGGTATGAGGGAGCCAGGTTCAGGGTCCTGCTCTACCTGATATAGTGCTGTGACAACGTAGCTGCAAATTTGGGGTGTTTTCCATTACAGCCTTTTAGTAGGCTAGCTGAGGTGTTAGTCCCATAACCTGCTGGCTAGCATGTGTGCTTGAGGGACAAGGAACTACAGCTGAGTCCAGGGCTTCTGTGAACCAGGGGTGGATTCAGGAGAGGAAGGAAGAGGTGTCTATCACCAGAATGTTAGAAAGAGCTATGTTTTGTCACACTGTGGGGCAAAACTAGGTATCAGTGCTGCATTTATTATGTTTTAAAGTGTCATGTTTGTGGTCTGTGCTGTACCTAACCACTCATTCCCTTCTCGTGCTTACTCACTTACTGTGCACGGGTGTGAGACATCTGGGGTGCAGGTTTCATCATCCTAGGAGTACGCCTCTGCGGTCCCTTGCCGTGCTGTGACAGATCCTTCCTTGCCTGGCAGCCGTTTCCTCGGGCTGCAGGCAAACACACACCCCACGGCAGGAGAAGCCAGAGGATTGCTACCAAATTAGGAGACGGGGTTTCTGGCTGGGTCAGCAGAGATACTGCGAAAATGAGAAAGACAGCTTTCAGACCCGCCAGCTGCTCGTTTCTGGTGCAACAACTATTTCAGGGGATGCAGTAAATGTATATGTTTTGGGGTTGGCTGGGGCTTCCTTTTCTTAGGCTGGGTGGTTGTCACTTTTGGTGCCTTTGGACAACTTTTTTTAGAAGGAAAACCTGCATTTCTTTGTGTCCAACAATGTGGTCCCCAGACTGCATTAGGAGAATCATTTATGGAAAAGCACAAAGCAGCATGCTGACATTTGCAGTGTGGCCACTGCTGGGCTTAAAGCTGTTGCCACAGTATGAGCTGGGGTTCAGCAATCCCTATCTCTGCTCAGTTTGGCTGGTCTCCTGCTGTACCAGGTGAAAGGGAGGGAGAAGGGGCTTTGGCTTTCTCAAACTCTTGCTGCGATATGGACGTGGACAAAAGATCTGAGTGGAGCTACTCTTGCCCAGGAAAGCCTTTTACATGTGGTAGCTTTGTATTGTCACCACCGAGTCATTCATGACAAGGGAAGGAAAAGAGAAGGTGAGAGTGAGCAGCTAGGGATAGCTGCCTGTCCAGGCTCCCCCTGAGGATGCATTGGCTGGGGACTGCTTTCACTTGTTCCCCCTGGCTCCTGTTCACCCCAGGTCTGTCCCACGCAGCAGTAATATCCATGACTGCTCCTGGGGGATGGGAGGAAGAAGTAGGGGAGAGCTGGACCCTTTCAGGTGATTTTAGGGTGCAGAGTGAAATAGGACAGAAGTCTTGTTGGCAGGTGCTCATTGCAGCTCCAATCTCTTCAAAATAATAGGTTTTATTTGGCTTTAGAATCAAAAAGGTTAGGACACCATTAGTTTATTTTGTGCTAACAGCAAGTCAGCAGCGTTACTCCCAGGACTTCATATGAGCTTTCCTACCTGAGCTAGCTCAGTATTTCTCTCTCTTGGCAGGCACATTGACTGAAATAATAAGGGAAGATGTGACTGCAGTTACACACGGTGCTTGGCAAGGACTCTTTGTCCTGTGCATTAGCCACAGATTTATCCTTCTGCTGTGTGTACTGTCAGTTTTTAATTTCCTCCCTTTATTTGGTATTTCAATTTCCCTTCTTTTTCTTCATTATCTTTTCCCTTTACCCAGCCTTGTTTCTCCCCCTGATTCAGTGACTGCCATCTTTTACCTTGGCTCTCTCCCTGAGTGTCAGCAAGAGGAGAGAGCGTACACACATACTAAGTACAGACATCTCCTACACACACGTGCCTCAGGATCCCTGCCAGAGCAGGCATGTGCACATGCCCAACTATGTTCTGCTTGGTTTTGCACCAGTAATTTAACCTAAGCCAACTAGCTTTTATTAAATCCACAACTGTCAGATAGGGCATAGGCAAGAACTGCAAACCATGTGTTTCTCCTGTTTCACCACATGCTCTTCTGACTGCATCTTATAAGTAATAAGCCCCTAGTGAAGTTATGGCAAGGTGGGGTGTTTGCTAAAGCCAGTCTTTGGATTTGTAGTTTGGACTGATCACACCACAGATAAAAAACTGTAGATCTGTTCTATGCATTTCACTAGTCATTATTACCAGCTTTTACTTTATTTTTTTTAATTTCTTTTTTAACAGGGGAGGAGTAATGCTAGAGCAATTTGTAATACACTGCTTGTAAATTAAAAGCAAGGTATCAAACATAAAGCTGTGGTCTAATTCCAGTTCCATCCTAGAAAATGGACATTTAGTCAAAGAGGGGACTTTGGATTCCTGGACTTTACTCAGAGTTCAGTCCAATGACACTTTAAACACAGGCAGAAAATAGAACAATTTCAGTCCATTCTTCTCTTTCTAGTAGGCTGAGAAAATATAGAAGATCTTTATTTTCATAGCAGGTTTGCATTGTGCTATACTTAATTGGCTGTGCTGAAGTTACATAGCTAATGTAAAAAAACCTCTTAATTTATGAACTGTTTACATTGGAGAACGTCCTTCTCCAAAACTGTTGCTGTTTTTAGCTCTGTTAGTGTTGGTGTATGGAGCATGACTAATGAGAACTGAACATGAGCAACGATCTTAGGCTGCTGCAGTGTATTGCATTCCTATATGAACCATCTTTAAACACATGTTATTTGGGGACTTTAATAGTGATATTTAAAGAGCATTAGGCCCCATTCTGACTTTTGTCGAAAAGAGAAATATCTGCTCTAGCGAAAGTGGAGAAAACTCTTTTCCTTCCTGTAGACCTGAATGAACACAGAAGGAGGCTGAATGGCTATGGTAGATCCTCCCCTTTCCTCTCACTTTTTGGTCAAACCTTTATTTCTTTAATTCTGCCTATTTCTGAAATGTGACTTTCCGTTTGGTTTCTGACTTAGCAGATCCGATCTCATAAGGTATTTACAAAAGTGCAGTCTGGACTACGTCTGGGAAACACAGACAGTGTACTGAACACCTTTGTAATTTTTCTGAAGATAAGACCACTACTTGGTTAGCAAGTTGTCTTTCTAAATGAGTCACTGTTGCCAGATTCATTTTCCTCATACTAAATGAAAGGTTAACCACAAACCCATCCAACTGCTGGTTATCAGATCAGGAATGCCATAGCCACGTGGAGCAAAGAACTCATCCAATGTTGACTTCTGCTCTTTCAAAATCTAGGGACTAACCTTGTGCCAACAAGATTTTTGTGAGTCAGGTATTGTTCTGTCCTTCTGCAGCCCACATAAAATCATAATGATTTAGCTTATTTAACAAAATGTAATTGTGTATCTGTTCCTGGCCTGGATCAAATTCTTATCTACCTCTGGCTTATCCAAGTGTGCAGGTACTATGACTGAAGGCTCTTCCTAGGTGTATTTTCATAGTTGTTTTCATGACTGGATTAGGAATTAAGGGGTCCATAGTTAAATGCATATCATCACTAGCAAATTTCAGAGTATATCTGTTAAAATCTTTGTCATTCACATTTTTCTGAGTATTTAGCAGGGGCAGGCGACCTCAGAGACTTCAGTGATAAACCCCTATGTGTTTGTGTTTGCTTGGCCTAGAGAGTTGCCATTTCATGCCATGTGAGCCGGCTGGGTGCTGCACTTCTGCATTTGGCAGTTATTTTCAGCTACCAAAACCAAAATTTAAGAGAAAATATTAATGATCTTAGTGTATCATCTCACACAATTGCAAGTGAGAAATAGAAGAGTGTCATGGTTTAAGCCATAGATCACGCAGCCCGCTCACTCACTCCCCCCTCTTTCTTCCCCCAGCTCCTGGGGGGATGGGGAGGAGAATCGAAAGAATGCAACTCCCACAGGTTGAGATAAGAGCAGTTTAGTAACTAAGGTATAACACAAACCACTACTGCTACCACCAATAATAATAATGACAAGGCAAATACAAGGGAAGAGAATACAACCGCTCACCACTGATACCGAGCCCGACCAAACAGTGCATACCTACCCTTCTGGGTCTCTGACCTTAGTTTTTACATCCTGGGCATGGCGTGCTGTGGTATGGAATACCTCTTTGGTTAGTTTGGGTCAGGTGTCCTCTCTGCTTCCTCCCGGCTTCCTGCCAGCTTCCCCTCCTCCCTGGCCGAGCATGAGGCTCAGAAAGTACTTGGCCAGCCTAAACATTCTAAGGCATAACTAAAAACATTGGTGTTATCGGCGCTGCTCCCAAGTCGAAAGTCAAAAACACAGCAATGCACCAGCTACTAAGGAGGAAAAAAATGACTGCTACTGCTGAACCCAGGACAAAAAGTAGTATTGTTTTCATAATAACTGAGGCATGCTACTTGACCACTGTATTACTACTTAGTCGTGAATGGTGTTGTTTAGGAATTTAAAAGGGAAAGTACAATAAAATGAGAACATTCTGAGTTTTAAAAATATTTGTCTTTCTATATCCCTTCAGCCCAAAGTAGAATACTGAGCAACCCTATATTTTAAAGCATAACATTTTTTCTTTCAGTGGTGCTATGTAATTGAGCTGCCAATCTACCTTATTTTATTTTCTTCATACTTCTATCACTGTTTCTACAAAAGAAGCACAAAATATTCCTTTCTTTGCTGTGATTAAGATTTATTATCTCAAGAAGATTTAATTTTCCCTTCCATTTCCACTTCTGTGGTAAATCAAATCATTGTGTACCAGCTAGAAAGGTCTAAATTAGGACAGAAAGAATCAGTCCTAAAAGGGAAGACATCTTTGCCATAAAATCTGTTTCTTTGAAGGAAGGAATAGTTTCATTTGGGATGGAAAATATGTATTTATAGATATGAAGTTGTTCTTCTGTGGTGCTTTGGTGGAGTTGCTACATTCCAGCACTGCATTTTATGTTAGTAAAGACAGTTTAATGCCATAAAATACCTGCTTGTGCAAGCTGGTAGATTATTAACCCTCATCATGTATTTCATCCCCCCTAGATTTTCTCACTGTAGTGTATTGCCTTACTAATCCCTTTTTGTTACTTGAACACCAGTATTGTCCAAAAAGGGTGGAGAGAAAATTGCTTTACGCAATAAATTCAGGGGTAAAAGCTCTGGAAATGGCAGCGGTCAAAGAACATTTGTCCAGGCTGTGGGCAGCTCTGACAAATGGTTTTGGAGACCTTTGGTGACATTATTGAATTGTTACAGCTATGAACCAATCTTTTCAGGAGGAGAGGTGACCATGAAAATATCTGAGGTCTGGTTTTGAGCAGAGAAGACTAACATTGGTTGGACCATTATGGAGGACTTGAGAGCAGTGGCAAGTAAAGCATGGCAAGTTTGGCAGAAATAAGCTTCACAATACTGATTGACAGTGTTGCCCTGGGCCTGAGCATGTGTTGATGCCCATGGATGAAATACTGTATGGTCAGAAGAGGCCAGAGGAAGAGACAGAGGCAGAAGATCAGACACAACTACGCTGTTAGCCTGATGAGCAAGCAGGGGCCTGGGAGAACAATGGAGCAGAGGAAGTCCCACGTTGGTGCTTCCATGAAGACTAAGACTTTCAAGTGAAGTGTGTAACGTTTCTGGAAACTGTGTATTGCCAGTGGGAGGCTGAAGTACATATGTTTATTTAAAAGACCTGGCTCTGCTCAATTTTTAATGCATTGATGATCTTTTTTCTTCTTTCCACTGTTTCCATTTATCTAATAACAGCTTCTTGGGTGGTAAACCCAGGCAAAATAACTCTCAAGCCATGTAATTACTGATTATATGGCAGCTAGGGAAGGATTTACACTGTTCTTCTTGGAACAGTCTTAAATGAAAGGCAGCGAATTCTGGACATGGTCAGATCAACAAAGAAAAAAAAAAAAAAAAAGGGAAAATTTATGACCGTTGGCTGCATTTGATGCTGTAGTGAGTGGGTGTGAGAGAAATATTTTCATGATTAGCATCAGATTCGGGGCACAGCACTGGATCAGATGGTTAGTAATAATGTCTATCTTGTCTCCAGTTACTATGCTTACAACATCAGATGACTACAATTAATTTGTTCCAGGGTGTAAAACTTCGTTGTTTCCATTTCCATTTTGTTTCAAGTCCTTGCTTCATCATTATCAGGCCACTCACTTGTGGCAGAACTCTTAATGAGGAGCTGGGACCATGTGTCTGTGGGTTTTGTGTGCTGGATTCATGGGTGGGGGCAGGTTGCTTTTCCTACGGAAAAATTCTCATGGGTGGCAGCAGAGAGGTCAGGGCAGCGATGGGGAAACAGGAAGGTTGCAAAGAAGGGAGGAGGAAGACACTGATCTCTCCTGCTCTGCTGCTAGGTCCCAGATACATGGTGGCACTGGCCAGCTGCCTGTTTCCAGCACCATCCCTCCTCCACAGGGCCTCTGGGCCTCCTCTGTGGATACTTTCCCAAGTATTTAAGTCTCCTGGGTGATGAAAGTTGGCTCAAATGCATTAGGTTGCAGGAAGGGATGTACAGTGGTTCTGTTTTGCATTTCTGTGATGCCATGGGATTCACCAAGAACCCCATCCATTTTCAGGAGAAGTAGCTATCAGCTTTTGTAAGCCAAGGGAGGAAATCCATTTTGAGGGAGAAGAATTTCAGAGACAAGTGCTAGTAGAGTTTCTTGCTCTTTTAATTTTTTTTCTTTTTACATGTGTAAGATCTAGGATTTTGTAGCATACTTCTGTGCTCAGGAAAATAATAGTGATATGCAGCACACATACATCATCCACTGTTGAAAAGATTGAAGAAAAATCTTGGTATTATTGGAATGATAGAAACTTACTGCCCTAACTCTGTCATGCAAAGATATATGGAGAAAGTCTATTCAAGAGATTATGGGAATTCATTAGGCACAAACAGCTGTGAAGGCGGCCTTAAATTTTGAGATTGATGGAATTTTTGCAATACAGAACATTTTAATGACTTAATTTAAATGCTGGTGCATTTCTTCTGACAGCGTGTTTACTTTTTGCACTGGTGTCACAGTGCATCATATATGGAAGTAGCAATTGCCCATCCACACCCATTGTAAAGTGCCCTAGGTGAACTAGAACATTTCAGTTGTTTATCCCATACAGCGTTATGACAGGCAGGCTAAATACAGTAAAGCAGCAGCAGAAGTATGTGGGCCCATAGCTTTCATTTTTCGGAATTGCATAACTGCTTCGTAAAAGTAATCTCTTTGACAAAGGATCAAATTCTCATCTCTCAATGTGGCTGGAGTTACCCCAGCAAATCTGGAATGACTCAAGAGACTCTCAGTCCCTCAAACCCTTGATCTTTGTGTAAGCTTCCATAGTGTGAGCCATGTGCTGTGGTGGAAGCTGTCAATGGGGAGCAAGAGAACAGCAGAGCTTTGCTCCAACTTGTCCAGAGGAAAAAGTGCTACTGTGTCTCTCACACTGAGTGCTCAGTTGCTAGGTGGAACAGCCAGAAAGTCCAAAAACTGTCAGAGGAGCCGAAACAGTGAGATCAAAGTGAATTATCTTACCTGTCTCATTCGATCTGTTTTTCTTATTAATTTTGTCTTTTAATCCTTTCTCCCATTTAGCTGGATATAAATAATTAATTATTTATCTCGCAACCTGTATGTGTCCCAGCAGTGAACCTCCTTAAACATTTATGTCAAGCTAAACTGAGTAACTGTTGCTGATTGCATCTATTTTGACTAAACCACATGGTGAAATATTCAATAAGGAAATTGTACATATTGGTAAGCAGCAGTAGCAACAAGAAGATGGCATGGTTTAGTGGGAGGTGTCCCTGCCCATGGCAGGGGGGTTGGAACTCGATGATCTTGAGGTCCTTTCCAACCCTTACTATTCTATGATTCTATGATTCTATGAAAATGGATAAAGTGAACTGCAAAGATCAGAGAGGAAAACCTCCTATGCAACAGTCATAGTACCTGCTCCATCCTTGCCCTCTTTCCACACCAGGGACTAGTGCTTGTTTTGGCTAGCAGGAAGCACAGGCACCCACGTGGAGCAAAACCCAGCAACTCCATCAGCAAGCTTTCTTGATGGTGCCTGCAGACTCTGCAGGACCAACGTATGATTGTGTTTGTTTTCGCATGGACAAAACTCTTTTCTGAATGAAGCTTGTGTGGTGCTGAGCAAGAGGGAGCCCTTTGCCCTGCTCCACATGCTATAAAGGGCACTTTCATACATGGGACATGACAGACCAGTAAAGCTGTGGGCATGGCTTTCACAAAGCGCCCGTTGGACAGGTGCTGATTGACACTCCCTCTTGGCTTGAAATGCTGTCTAGGATGCCTGATAGCCTGCCTTGTGATCTGCTCTTAAATTAGCCTCCATCTAGTCTGTCTGCCCTAAAAACAACCTGTTTCCTTGGACAGAGAGTTCCTGCATCATAAGCTTGTTGAAGAATTCATTTTACCAGAGTGGTGTTGATCTGCATCAGCCTCTTTTAGTAAAGTCCTTGAAAGTCCATACTTTTCTTTCAAAGGAAGGAAGCAAGCAGTGTTGTCTAAATTTTGCCTTAGCTCATCATACATTTTACGAGCAGGTGGGTAGTCTGCACTGTAACGACTTTCTTCCAGGAACATTCCTTTTGTTATGTTCAGTGAGTTTTTATACAGGAATTATATTTCACATAGCTTTCAGTAATGCTCATTTATGAAACTTCCACCAATGTGTGAGTCAGATTGTGTAAATCTCATAACTGTATTCACAAAATTACTTACTAACTGAAGAAAATTTAAAGTGGAAAAACATTTTACTGTTTTAACTTTCCTAAACAGAAAGTTTTCTGTAGTATTTTTCTTGACCCACAAAATTACAGTGCCAAACACTGATTCTTGAGGCTTTATATCTTTGAGTGCCAGTGCTGAAAATATGTTTAAGGTCATAGAAGCTATTTTAGCTGGATATTGTATAACATTCCCAAACAAACAGCAAGCTAGATTTTATAATGTCAGAATTCTTTTCTTCATCTGGTTATTCCAGTTTGATCTTGCATCTTCTAGTACCACTACATAAGAAATGCAAACTTCTGCTGCCAATTTGGTAAAAAAATTGGAGCTTTTGAGATATGAATAAAAATATTGTTTCCAGTTTCACAGATGTGTGCAGCAGCTGCTTGCCTTGTAACTTGCCTTTGATTCAACTCAGCAACTTCAATATGATTATTAATTAGATAGTAGTAAGACATGACTAAAGAAAGTTTCCTTGAAGTAGAGCTTATACCTGACTGGTTAAAAACCTGCCCCAGGGAGCGCGAGCGACCCGGAGCGCGGCGAACAGGGCGGGCAAACAGGGCGGGCTCGAAGCAGTTTGCGCGGCAGTTCACACGGGCAGGCAGTTCGCGCGGGCAGGTGAGCGGGGTGGTGAGCGGGATGGTGAGCACTCGCCGTACGGGCAAGGCTCGGTCTGGGAGTTCTGCTCTGGCTGCGCAGGTGGTGGCCAGCGTAGGCACCCAGACGGAGCCGACGGGAAGGGAGGCTGTAGTGCAGAGCTCGGGGTATCCTAAGGGAAGGGTGAGCAATGGGCAGGGCTGCACTCTGCGCTCCCCGGTGGAGGTCCTCCTGCAGCAGGTGGCTGAACTGCAGGAAGCTGTTACCAGGCTGAAAGGTGTCAGGGAAGCTGAGGGGGAGCAGCACTGCTTGCTCCGGGACCAGCCTGTTCCAGGGCCTCGAGTGTCTACTGTTGCCCATGCAGGAAAGGAGGCTGATAACCCAGGAAGCTGAGAAAAGGTAACAGAAAAAAACAACGAAAAAAGGAGGAAGAGGGTAATTAAAAGCAAGGGGCTTCCTCCTACGTCTGTTGTCCCCACCCAGAACCGCTTTGCTGTCCTGCAGGGGGCTGATGAGCAACAGCGCTCCCACCAGGCGCAACCAGCTGGTGCACTGGTAAAGAAGATCACTACTGGTGCTGCCAGGAAAAAGCGAGGGGCCGTAGTAGTCGGGGACTCTAATCTGAAAGGCATAGAGGCACCCATCTGCCGGCCTGACCCAGGCTCAGGGGAGGTGTGTTGCCTACCAGGGGCTTGGATCAGGGATGTGGCTGAGAAGCTGCCTGTTCTAGTCGGTCCCACTGACTATTACCCACTCCTGGTAATACATGTGGGTGCTACTGATATAGATAGCAGTAGCCCGGAGACCATAAAGAAGGACTACAGGGCTCTGGGAGAGGTGGTTAGGGGCTCTGGAGCTCAGATTGTCTTTTCGTCAATTCTCCAGGATACAGGGCAGGACCTTGAAAAGGCTAGGAGGATTGGGCAGGTTAATAAATGGTTAGAAGGGTGGTGCTATAGTCAGGGGTTTGGGTACCTTGAACATGGGACTCAATATAGTAGGCCAGGTCTACTGGGGGCTGGTGGAGCTGGTCTGACAAAGAAGGGGAAGAGTGGATTTGGTAGGAGGCTTGCCAGACTGGTCAAGGATGCTTTAAACTAGATGTGTTGGGGGAGGGGGGCATCATTCCATCCCAACACACCCAGTCGGTTGGTAGCACCTACAGTAAACGTTCGGAGCAATGTAGGGATATTCCAGCTACTCCAGCCAATGACCCGACTTCAATTGGATCTCGGCTCAAATGCCTCTACACAAATGCCCGCAGTATGGGGAACAAACAAGAGGAATTAGAGATGTGTGTACATCTACGGGGGTATGATATCATAGGCATCACAGAAACATGGTGGGATGGCTCCTATGACTGGTGTGTTGGAATGGAAGGTTACCGGCTCTTTAGGAAAGACAGGCTCGGCAGATGGGGAGGGGGAGTTGCTATTTATGTTAGGGATAGGCTAGAGAGTATGGAACTGTGTCTGGGGACAGGTGAGCAGTTGACAGAGAGTTTGTGGGTCAGGGTTAAAGGGAGAACAGCGATGGGTGATATTATTGTGGGGATCTGTTACAGACCACCTGACCAAGGGGACTTGCTGGACGAAGCGCTCCATAGGCAGATAGGAGCAGCCTCACGCTTGCAGGCCCTTGTTCTCATGGGAGACTTCAACCACCCTGATATCTGTTGGAGGGATGGTACGGCCCGGCACAAGCAATCCAGAAGGTTCCTCGATTGTGTGGAAGACAACTTCCTTCTGCAAGTAATAGAGGAGCCGACAAGGAGAGGTGCCATGCTTGACCTCGTCCTCACCAACAGGGAAGGGCTGGTTGGGAATGTGACGCTCCAGGGCAGCCTTGATTGCAGCGATCATGAGATGGTTGAGTTTGAGATCCTCAGGACAGTGAGAAGAACGTGCAGCAAGCTCACTGCCCTGGACTTCAAGAGAGCAGACTTTGGCCTCTTCAGGAACCTGCTCAGTAAGGTTCCATGGGATACAGCCCTAGAGGGCAGGGGGGCCCAAGACTGTTGGTTGATATTCAAGGCTCACCTGCTGCAAGCTCAGGAGCGATGCATCCCAACTAGAAGGAAGTTCAGCAGGAGGGCCAGGAGACCTTGGATGGATAAGGAGCTGCTGAGCAAAATTCGAAGGAAAAAAGAGGCTTATAAAAGGTGGAAGCAAGGTCAGGCGGCCTGGGAAGAATACAGGGATGTTGTCCGGGAAGCTAGGGACCAGGTTAGGAAAGCTAAGGCCCACTTAGAATTAAACTTAGCTAGGGATGTTAAGGATAACAGGAAGGGATTTTATAGGTACATTGCCAATAAAAGACAGGTTAGGGACACCGTGGGCCCTCTCCAGAAGCTATCGGGAGAACTGGCTACCCTGGATTTGGAGAAGGCTGAGGTTCTTAATGGCTTCTTTGCCTCAGTCTTTACCGGCAAATGCTCTGACCACACCACCCAAGTCTTGGAAGGCAGACGCGGGGACGGTGAGGGTGGGGACCCTGGGCCCAGTGTGGGGGAGGATCTTGTTCGGGACCACCTTAGGAACCTGAATGTATACAAGTCCATGGGACCGGATGAAATCCATCCATGGGTCCTGAAGGAGCTGGCAAATGAAGTTGCTAAGCCACTGTCCATCATATTTGAAAAATCATGGCAGTCAGGTGAAGTTCCCGATGACTGGAAAAAGGGAAATATAACCCCCATTTTTAAGAAGGGGAAAATAGATGATCCGGGGAATTACAGACCAGTCAGTCTCACCTCTGTGCCTGGCAAAATCTTGGAGCGGATTCTCCTGGAAGGCATGCTAAGGCACATGAAAACCAACAAGGTGCTTGGTGACAGCCAGCATGGCTTCACTAAGGGGAAATCCTGCCTGACCAATCTGGTGACCTTCTATGAAGGGGCTACGGAGCTGATGGACAGGGGCAGAGCGGTTGATGTCATCTACCTGGACTTGTGTAAAGCCTTTGACACTGTCTCCCATGACATCCTTCTCTCTAAGTTGGAGAGACATCAATTTGATAGGTGGACCACTCGGTGGATAAAGAACTGGCTGGATGGCCGCACGCAAAGAGTAGTGCTCAGTGGCTCAGTGTCCAGCTGGAGACCAGTAATGAGTGGTGTCCCTCAGGGGTCGGTGTTGGGACCGGTCTTGTTCAACACCTTTGTTGGTGAAAGGGACAGTGGGATTGAGTGTGCCCTCAGCAAGTTTGCTGATGACACCAAGCTGTGTGGTTCGGTTGATACACTGGAGGGAAGGAATGCCATCCCGAGGGACCTTGACACGCTTGTGAGGTGGGCTGATGCCAACCTCATGAAGTTTAACCATGCCAAGTGCAAGGTCCTACACCTGGGTCGGAGCAATGCCAGGCACAGCTACAGGTTGGGCGGGGAGGAGATTGAGAGCAGCCCTGTGGAGAAGGACTTGGGGGTGTGGGTTGATGAAAAAATGAACATGAGCCGGCAGTGTGCGCTTGCAGCCCAGAAGGCCAACCGTATCCTGGGCTGCATCAAAAGGAGTGTGACCAGCAGGTCGAGGGAGGTGCTCCTGCCCCTCTACTCTGCTCTCGTGAGACCTCACTTGGAGTATTGTGTGCAGTTCTGGTGTCCTCAACATAAAAAGGACATGGAACTGTTAAACAAGTGCAGAGGAGGGCCACGAAGATGATCAGGGGACTGGAGCACCTCTCGTATGAAGATAGGCTGAGAAAGTTGGGGCTGTTCAGCCTGGAGAAGAGAAGGCTGCGTGGAGACCTCATAGCAGCCTTCCAATACCTGAAGGGGGCCTATAGGGATGCTGGGGAGGGACTCTTCATTAGGGACTGTGGTGAGAGGACAAGGGGTAATGGGTTTAAACTTAAACAGGGGAAGTTTAGATTGGATCTGAGGAAGAAATTCTTCACTGTGAGGGTGGTGGGGCCCTGGAATGGGTTGCCCAGGGAGGTTGTGGATGCCTCATCCCTGGCGGCGTTCAAGGTGGGGTTGGACATAGCCTTGGATGGCATGGTTTAGTGGGAGATGTCCCTGCCCATGGCAGGGGGGTTGGAACTCGATGATCTTGAGGTCCTTTCCAACCCTTACTATTCTATGATTCTATGATTCTATACTTTTCCATTTCTTATCTACATAGTAACAGTGCTTTGGAAAAACACCCGCACTTTATAGCCTTGTTGCAGCACTTCAGCTTTCAGCTGTTTTGCAAGTAGAACTAAAGTGAATTTTAATATTGGATTGGCAGCATGGTCTTTGCAGGATACTGCTGTGGGGAACTCTTCTCAGCCACCAGTGCCCATCATGGAGCTACCCTGGCTCTCAACTTTTGGGCTGGCCTCACAGGTTGCTGGGGTGCATGCTAACTGCAGTGGTAGTTTGCATATAAAGTGAGTAGATCAGCTGGTAAGGAGAGGATTGTAGCATGGTTTGAGTTGGAAGGGACCTTGAAAGATCACTAGTCCAATGCCCCTCCCATGGGCGGATGCACAGCTGAAGTCAAGGTTGAATCAAAGGTATGGGGACTACACTGTTTACCTGCTTAAGGGAATAAATAAGGTGTAAATTTTTATGTTAGCCAAACCTGTGGAGGCCTTTGAAGACCCTGGCAGTGTTGCTGTGATGTTATTCTTTCACCCTTTGGTTTCTGATATCTGGTTCTCATTCTACAGTTGCAGCTTTGCAGCCAGCACTTCAGTTGCCCTTAGAAAATCCCACAAATTGAATTTTATCTATTGCTTCTGTTCTGCAAACTGTAATCTAAGCTCAACCCCTACTCCCCGAAACACTGGTATATGAAGTGGATTTTTTCTGAATGTAATTTTTAGCTTCTTTTTTCTTCTTGTTGATGATTGAAATAGTGAAAAAGACAATTGTCACCACCATTTCTCTCAGTTCTTATTTTTCTTCCTCTTGATTGTTTTTTTTTTGTTTTTTTTTTTCCCAAGGAATAGTATGTTATTATTTCTTAATAATTAATTCCACACTAGAAATGGTCCCAGAGGTCTCTCATCTAAGAAGAAAGAAAGATGATCGCACTGTAAGCAGATCAGGGGCCCAGATCCCCATGTAAACGCCAGCTATGGGCATGGAGGTTTCTACTGCTGCTTATGTGATGTGCATTTTTGCCTTTGCCTTCAACATAGCCTTCATCTCTGAGTTGGTCTCAAGATGTCATTCCTCCAAATAAACTACAGGTGATAGTCTGGAGGTAGCTGGTGTCCCAGCATGGTGATCAAAGACAGTGAAGCTAGCTTGATGTAAAATACACTTTTTGGCCATGAATGGGAGGAATAAATAACCAAACCTGTATCCAGTATCTTTAAACATCTGTTCTAGTGCTGTGTGGAGCCCTGTGAACCATTTATAACCTCAGGAGCTTTAAATACATAGTTATTCTTTTGGTGTCTTTCCTATACATTTTTGTAGCAATGGTTGGTATTTTTCTTTTCAGTTTACACTTGAATTTGATTTTTTATGATTAATAGTATTTGCTTTTGAGGAAAGTAAAAGGTGCTTATATTTCTGTTCATAAATTACTTATAATGAGTAAATTATCTTAATTAGTATCTTAACATAATCTTAATTCTAGTTTAACACAACATTTAGCTAGAAAATTTACTGTGTCATTTTCAAGGAATATTTCAGATTTAAGTAATTCAAAAATATGAGTGGCTTTTATTGTATCATTGGAAAAGAAATAGAAAGCAACAAATATTAATGTGCTTGAGTCACCCTGACTGTCTTGCCTTTTCTATCCTATATAGAATATATGGTATCATATAAAAGGAATATCCTTTTAATTGAATGGGAAAAAAAAAATTTCCATCTCCTATGAAGCAACTATTTTTCTTTCAAGCTTCCTGTCTAGACTTGTAGTCAGTAAAAATCTCCAGGAACTAGCTCTTCCGTTGCTGTCTCTAGTTCTGGACCCTGCTTATTCAGGCTGGGTGATAGGCAGCTCTGTTCAGTCCGTTCAGCAGCATCTCCTGCCTCCACGTGAAGACTCCCAGGAAAGCATCACCATTTTTAATCAGATTTCCATAGGATCCCTGGGGAAAAAAAAGATGGTTTCCTATCTGTGGAGATGTCCCTATAGGGTTTACTTGATTGAAGAAGAAAAGCAGATGTCAGCGGTTGGTCCTAATGAAGGTGCTGCAATGGTATGTGGGTGTCTGATAACCCTCATGAGATCCCAAAGGACCTCTCATTATATTAGTGGTTGCTTTTTAGTTTGGGTTTTGGTTTTGTTTTTTTTCCTTTTTTATTTATAAAAATTGTTTGGGTTTTTTGCTGAAATTATCAAGGGTAAAATCCTGGCACACTGCTACAATCAGTGGGAGATTTGCCAGTGAGTTTAATGGAATTCTGTAAATGTCAAAAGAGTTTATTCTGAAATGTGACATTTTATGTTTGTTTTTAAAAGAAGTCCTCCCACTGGCAGAGCTTTGACCAGCAGCTTTTGGGTTTTGGCAATGCACTCTGCCCACCAGGGCTGTTCCAGGGGCTGTGACAGCCAGCATGGTTCCCATGCTGCTCAGCACTGGCTTTCCAGGCAGGCTGTACTGGACTAGCTTCTGCATTAGCCAGTGGCCAAAAGTGGACTAAGGGAAGGTGGACTGGCAAAGTCGTATTGCACCACTAGCTAGAGAGTGCTGGATGAGCTCTACAGCCAGGTGAGAAGTCTGCAAGCAAGCAGGGCTGCTGGCTTACAAATGTAAGAGCTGGGAAAGCCAAACAGGTTGGCATAGCCCCTGCCTGCACTTCCAGGTTGTTTGGCTCCCCTGTATCCAGTCATCACTGCTCAAGCATTGATAATCTAAGTAACATACTGGCTAAACCCATGTGTCATGCAGGTCCTTGCCTTAAGAAGAACTTACCCATTCATTTTACATTTGAATTTCCTTCACATGTGTACTTCAGCAAATAGCAGAAGGTATTGCTCTCATCCCCTGCATTGTGGAGACCCCGTCTGACCCCATCAGTTACCTGATAGAGGCTGAGGTGTTGGCTGCTTTTGGGGAGGTATGGTTACACCCCCAGCTCTCCCTTGGGCAGCCTGAAGTGCACCGTTATCTCAAGGAGAGTAGTTGTGGATTTGCAGGCAAAGCTACCGCTTTAGGAGGCAGCGCTTTTAAGTTCTCTTTTTTTGCAACACACAGCTGATGGAGTGGACTTGGGTAAGTTGTTTTGACATCCTGGAAGAGCAAGGAAATAAGTAGCTGGTTTTCTTTCTTCCTTGCCAAAGCACTGGGAAGCAACTATCTGAAGTTTGTAGTAGTGGGAATAAGGTGGGGTTTTATCTGTTTCGAGCAGACACTGAGACACCATGTCGGGCAGCAAAGTGCAGCAAGTGGGAAGTGGGATTTAACCCAGATATAAGTACGTCAGGACTGGAAATGTCCCAGCAAATGGGGCCTCCACTGCACACCCCATCCAGTTTCTTGCACCCCAGATGGTGATTTTAGGATGTATTAGCTGTGTTGTAATAGTTTGGTGTTTATTTAATTCTTTGCAGAGATATCATGAAGGAATACCACGCTTGTATAATGTTTAACTGCTCAGTGGCAGTGGGTTCAGTGATTTTGAAGGCTGTATCCCAGCAGCATTCTGACAATGACTAGAGTTAATCCATAAACAGAAATCTGAGACAGCGCAGGCAGGAAAAGCAGGTAGGAAATAATTAGGTGCACCCCAGAGCTCCTTGGGATAGCCACAAAACAGAAAAGAGAAGAAAAAGGGAGCTTTAGAAAAAGAAAATGTAATTGGACTGCTGTGAGGCAATGCAAAAGTCCAGTGGGGAGAAAGTGAGTTTGTGTCCAAATGTGCATATGCAGTGATTTTTCCTTTCATGTGTTTTGCTCCAGAGCTTTTATTTGTGTCCCATGTTCTTGTCCCTAATAGTCTTTCCTGCTTTTGGAAGGGGATGAAGGAGGATTTGGTCAGCAACAGCTGATAGTTGTTATTAAACTCTGGTTGAGCTTACAAGGGATGAGGTACACTAGAAATTAGAGGCTGTTGTGAAAGAGAGAATTGTGGCTGAGTCTTGATATAGTGCATTAGTGCTGAGCTGGATGACTATGAAGTTCACCGATTTGATGTTTATGGTAGTATGTGTATGAAAGTATTCCATGCTTGCATTTCCCACCAATACCAACTGAAGAAAATAATTCTTCCATGTCTTGTAAAAGTAAATTTGTTGCTTTTCATTGTGATGTTATTATAGTGTGATCACAGAAAATCAAGGCAAAGCTGCCATTCCTGGTAAAAGGGGATTTAAAGCAGAATTCTAACTGAGAAAAACTGATTTCATATTCTTTGTAGCCTTTGTGTGTGGCTCGCATCCTGGCAGTGGCTTGCATAACTCTTGCACGCTCTTGTTCCTTTTTTTTTCTACAATGTTTATTTCCCCGAAAACTCCTTTCTTCTCTTTTCATGTCAGGCTTTGCTTCTGACCAAAGGCTGTCACAGACTGGCTCCTTATAGCCCAAGTCCTGTTGCAGTAGTGTTTACTATGGAGAAATATTGCTGGGACCTGGAGAGCTCTCAACTCCAGCAGGCTTTAGGATACTGGGAAAGTAAAGTGTTTAAGCCATTTTAATATGGTAGTAGTGTGTTGGGAGCATCTGTTTTGGTTCCAACACCCCATGTCACATGAAGCTTCCTTTCTTTAACTTCTGAGAAGGAATGTAGTGGGATTGTCCCATGGCAGTCCTGGGAACTGGCTAAATCAGGAGGCAAGGCTACAGGCAGGATGGAGGTAGAGAGATGCTTGCCTCAGGTAAGGCCAGGAAACACATGCAATTCAATTTTTTACAATGTATCTCAGAGAGAAACATAACGGAGTTAAAAGGAGTTTGTTGGAAAAGGGCTAAACACTGAACTCTTCCCTTTTTGAAATCTGAAGGATATTGAGGTTGTGGCTTGACACATAATCCCAGAGAGGACTCAAGATTATTTTTTTTTTCCTTCTTGTGAGGTCTTGAATGCTTATTATGAAGAGGAAATGTAGATTTCTTTATTAAGAAATCTCACGGTAATTCTAGGGCTTCCCAAGAAGTTGGTCAAGTTATTTTATTGGGTCCTTGTTGGAAGTGTTCTGCAGAAGGTGCAAGAGCTCTCATAGCTGCTAAAAGCTTGTAACATGGTCCAGTCTGAAATGGAATGAAGTTTAGCAGTTATTTGTAGTGTCATCTTGACTTCCTGAGTGAGAAAGGGGCTTGGAGCAGTGCCCTGATTTTGCTGAGGGTGACAAACCTTGTCTACTTACATGGTGGGCACCACGGTTTCCACCTCTCCTTCCAATAGCGGTCCCTGCCAGAGTAGCGGGAGCATATTCCCTGGGTATTAATGGTGCAGATGGAAATATTGGCAGAGTGCCTATAGCTGTGCCATGATGGTGTTGTTTTGTATTGGGAATGTGAGGGGCAATGGGATTTGCTCCAGCAGTGGCTGGATGAGGGATGTTGGGCTGGTGTTGGATTGCTTTGTTGGAGCAGTGTCCGGGTGCCCTGGAGAAACTGATGCCCCATGCTAACAGGATGTATGTGCTGCTGGGATATATGTGATGTTGTCGGTGCATCCCGTTGGAGCTGAACCTGGTCACCCCCATGGCAGCTCCCAGAGGGGCAGGCTGCAGGGTCATGGATGAGTATTGTGGAGCTATTGACGTATGGTCTCTGCTGCCTGTCTCTGGTGTTTCCTCCTTCCTGTCCCTGGTATGTAAAGATCAGCCACAGCTGCTGAGCTGTGCCCTGGTAGTCTTCATCTCTGACTTTTCACCTTTCAGACGCATAATTATATTTTCAAATGGTGGTAGTATGTTTTGCTATTTCCTCCCTTGTGCGCCCACAGTGAAGGTGTAGGCTTCAGGCCAGGCAGCAGAGTTTGTAATTTTCCTTCTCCTGTAGTTTTTCTTTCATTTCAGGCATTTTAACCTACAGGACACTGGAGTCAGCATTACTATTATCAAAGCATTTTCCAAGCTCTCATTTAACAGACCTTCAAAATTAGACAAATAAAGGATATACAATGAGTCAATCAAGCCATCACTGAATTCTTGATAAATGAGCAGTAGCCCAGTACAACCAAACTGGAACACTATAGGAGCTCAGGAAATGCTGCCTCTCTTCATACATATATTTCCAGATATTTCGATTTTTTTTTTTTCTGTAGGATTTTGTTTCAGTGTGAGGACCAGGATGATCCTGAGCTGAAATCCTCTCGAACCCCATAAAAATACTTATCCATACACGCAATGAACTGATCTCTGCTTTCAGCCTTCCATTTTGTTTATATTTTGTAATTATTTGTGTTCCAGCTGTTATTGCTCTTTATAAATAAGAAACTAGGGAAATATAATGGAGTTTCTCATCAGATACCCTCCAGAATCTGTTTGGTTATTCTTGCATGTGCCATCTGTTTTTAACAAGAAGGGCTTGGATTGATCAACCATAACAACTGGTTTAGCAATAATATATTTTCTAAATAGATTGGTATGATAAGTATGATTATGTTTGGCATGAAAAGCTGGTAGATCTTATTCCTGTATGTGTAGCTTTTTGTTTTCTCCAAAGGGGAGCAATACTTTTTCCTCTGAAAAATGGCACTGTTGCTGGAGAAATTTTTTGTACTAAAGAGGCGAATCATATTTCGTCAGGCATCCTAAAAATCTCAGACTCCTCTCAAGGCAACTCTTAGCCATTCCTGAAAGAGTTTCTAGAGCAGACATCATTTAGTTACTGTAACATACAATGAATATACAAATTATCACATAATACTTTACATATCTTTAGAGTTTCTAGTTGGACATCACGCTTTTCCAGTATTTCATGTTTTATTACTGCCTCCCTCAGCTTTCAGAGATGATGTTAATTTATTTACACTCTTCCTAAACTCAGCTTGAAGCAGATGAGACCCATATGTGAGCTAATAATTCCAGATACAGGGCATGGATGAGATCTGAAAGCTTGTTTCTCTTTTGTCACTCTCCTACAAGCCCACATTGAGTATTTTTGCATGATTCATCATATTAAATAAAATAATCAATTTGCTAAGAAGTAGCTAATATATGTTAGCAGATTTGGTTGAACACATGATAAAAGGAGAATAGACCTTCAGTGAATAATTCCAGCTGGAAAAACAAGGAGACACATTAAAAAGTCAAAGCGTTTGGCATCTTAGGCATGAAATGTTTCCTTTTTTGTGTTGTGAAATAGCACTTGACACTGAATATAAGTACACTTTAATTTTGAAGAGTGAAAAGTAGCCCCTTACCTCCTAGAAGAAGGAATAGGAAGTATGAGTTGATGAACTGTTTGTTTTAATTTATAGTGATATTGATGATGGGCAGTCATAGAATCATAGAATCATAGAACAGTTAGGGTTGGAAAGGACCTTAAGATCATCTAGTTCCAGTCCCCCTGCCATGGGCAGGGGCACCTCACGCTAAACCATGTCACCCAAGGCTATGTCCAACCCGGCCTTGAGCACCGCCAGCAATGGAGCATTCACAACTTCCCTGGGCAGCCCATTCCAGTGCCTCATCACCCTTACAGTAAAGAATTTCTGCCTTATTTCAGGAAGAAAACAGAAACAGTTTCTGTACAAGACAACTGTATTTTCTGCAGTTTTCAATTTTTCACATTAATTCAGAAAAAACAGTTTATGGCATGATAAAACAATACATGCTGTGTTTCAATGCTATAGGGTATCAGAATCGTATTGCTTTTACCACTTTAAATATATATGCATAACATATAATGCATATATTAATAGAAACTGCTTAATATGTAGGACACTTACTTGTTTAATGTAAAAGAATCAGTATCTTCTGTAAGCCAGGACACAGCCACACAGAAGCTTGCTTTCCTTTAAGCACAGAGGGACACACACTTCTGGTGGGCACACCTGCAAAGCATGGCAGTAATGGAATGCACAATTTTTTGTATACATCCACTATGCGTTCTGGATATTTACATCACTGTTCCTGCCTGGGGTTTCTGATGACTGAAGAGTCTCATCAGATGGTTCTGATTTGATAAGCACCATTGAAATTTTAAATAAAATGTTGCAGTAGATATTGAGTGAATTATGGAAACAAATGATTAAGTTTGCATAAGTACATCTATGTTAATAGATATTTCGATTTTACAGTATTTTATAGGTTAATAATGGTTTGTAATTATGGCTTCTTACAATATCATTTTAGATGTGAATTGTAGTACAAATATAGGAAGTCAGCTTGGAATTATCTGTGGTTTGAAGTCCTGTTTGAATCTAGTCAGGGTGTAGTAGTTTACTGGACACATAAAATTAAAAGTGCGTTTGCTCAGTGATCTGCATATAAATGGCTTATTGCAATCAGTACAGCTTCATGGATGTGCTATTTGCAGGATGCCCTCCATGTACTGAAATGTGGAAGTCCTGGGAAAAATGTGTTTACACAGGACAGAAATAGAAAAAGAGTGTATTCATAGCTTGTGCTGGAGAGAAAACAAACCATTTGTGTACTGGTGAAAGGACTAGACCATATGGTTCACATTTTGGAGGGAAAAGAAATCAGAAACAAACAGTAATCTCTGTTTTAAATCCCTTTGCATTCAAAAATGCACCCAGGTTTTTTTTCTGTTAACTTTAACATGTAGGGTTAAAGTGATGATTTCTGTTAAGGATGAGAAAAAATTACCCTAATCTTACTGTAACAAATCAGCACACCTTATATACGCATATGCACCCCCCCATATATACATACATATACACATACACATACATCACCTTGGAAAATAATGGAAATCCTATTGAAGTTAATGTTGCTGACTACTGAGGTAGCCTAGAATCAGAATTATCATGATATTTCATTGCTTGAGAAACAGTATGGGATTGTTCAAAATCCCAACTAGAGACTCCAAGTGAGAAAAGGAATACAATTCTCACTTTACTATTCCCAAATTGTTGAGTACCTTGCTTTGCAACCTTAAATTTCTCTTCTTAGTTTTTTTAAAAAGGAAATAAAACCAAGTTTTAAAACAAAATCAGTTATCCTTGTGGTAAGAATGAAGTTAAATCTAAATGATAAATTCAGAACCTCTGTAACATATTCATTTTAATGCTTCAGCATTTCTGACAAGCTATGAAGAAATGAACCTCCTGCCTTTGCAGGTTGGACATTGTTGAAAGCTGTAGTAAAAGGCGTAGTTGGTATTTTAAAACCAGCAAATCATATGCAGCACAAAAAGCCAGATTTTTCACTTGTATCATTTTCTCATTCTTACTAAGGGCTTTTCAGAGATGCATCAGCCAAATCAATTTGTAACAGCGTGGATTATCTTCACATCAGCTACTTCTGAAGTGTGACTAATTGCTCCCCCTCTAAAGCTCCAGCAGCAGCCAGGGAGAGAGGAGAACTGTCAGTAGCCATGCTGCAGCACTGACAGCAGCTGTGTTGCTATCTGAAATTAGAAGTTCACAACAGAACCTTTGGGGCAAGGTGACACCGCTACTTCTCAGCTGTAAGTTTACCTCTTGCTTGCAAAGGGTCGCCTTTGGGTGTTGCACTATGCCAGTGCCCTTTCCATCCCAGCCCTGGGACTGCCTGCCTCTGTGCTCATGCCTCATTCCTGCCCGCACTTGGGGGAGTGTTGCTTTTGGTTGGAAGAAGAGAAGGTTTATGATGCTTAGTTCATTGTTTTTCTCTGTGCATTGTTTTACTGAGCATCCATGAACTGATATGGCTTGTCCTGCTCCAGGTCTCGGGAGGATTGCGTGTCGTTCAGTTGAGTTTAAAGGTGATTCTTCTGTGCCTTTTCTAGTTCTTTTTCATATTTCTCAGGAACCAGTGTATGCTGCCAGTTTGCTTGTTTGCCCATTTTGGTGGAACTAATGCCCTTCTCCGGGCAAGGAGAGTTCAAGTGATTTCTACCCCTCACAATGCTGGAGGGTGGTTAGGTGTGTGCAAAGGGGCTACCAGCCCCACTCGCTTCCCTTCCTGCTGGCCAAGGTGCAGGTCTGTACCATAGGCTGCTTACAGCTGCGTTTTGACTCTGAGCTTTGTTGAATTTGAAGCAAGGTCTTCTGAAATCAGTTACCTAAGTATTTTGACGATGCTCATCTCTTGTTGCATTCAGTTTACCACTGGTAGAATGGTATAAAGTGGGTGAGATCCCTTCTTCCAGGCATACAAGGAAAGCCACCTAAGAAACAAAACTGCCAGTTGCTTCTCTTGAGGAACTGTCCATGCTGACAGAAAAGGAGTGTATCATACTATGTTTGGCATTTGTTGCTTCTACATTTTAAGCTTCTGCTTTCATTAATTTACATACTAGTTTTCTACTTTGCCACTGATTCTGCTCTATTTTTGTGCTTACTTTTCTTAATGTCAATTCTTGCCCTTAAATATTTGACACATGATTATCCCTTTTTGATGAGAAGTTCCCATTGCTGTCCCAAGAGAAAATGTGTTAGCTGTGTACATCAGGAGGCTTGACAGGTTAATAATTGTGAATATCAAAGATCCTCCCATATCTGGAGAGCTTTACAGCAAATTAAATATTCCTTGGAGATTCTGCTATTTTTTGCTTAGTGTTTGGCATCAGCCTGTTAATAGCAGTCTCTGTTTACAGAGATTGTTGTCTTTCCTTTCTGCAAGAAAGCAACTTCCTTTCTGTCTCCTCTGTTTCCACCATCGCTATCTCTGGGACAGAAATGAATTTCAACAGACTTTGAATAATAAAGAGATGAGTAAGTAAACCACCAAAATAGGGGTTAATGCGCCAAGCAGTCTGATCCTTATGCCCTGGTGGGGTTAGGTAATGGAGGAGAAGGGCTGGAGAGAAGATGACAACAGTGGCAGCTTTGTGAGATACCACTACCATGGAGCAGCCGTTTCCACCTCTGCAGGCTCTTAGTTCAGCTGCTAATGGCATATGGGTTCATTTATCACTGTGCTGTTTATGGGGTTGTAACAGGCTGTAACAGGAGTTAATGTATGGGTACAGGCACGGGCGCTGTGGCTGGCAGGTGTTAATGCGGGTGGCAGGCTCCCTGTCTGAATGTAAAACATGACCCCCAGGGCTCACCAGCCCACGATTAGCACCAGCAGGTCCTTCACCGTTGTCCAAGGGCATTCCATCCCAGTAGGACATTTGTGACCTACTTTAGAGCAAAACAATGAAAATATCTCTACTCTTGAACTGTTTGCAGTGAAGTTTTTAAGTGTCTGAAGTTCTTCACATAAATTGTAAATCAGTCAGTTAGAGGCCATGTGAGCTGGTCCTACAAGCCTCAATGGTTTATAAAGCATCCTTTGAGGAGGTGAGCTTTTGTCAACCTAAGCAAAATTATCTTTTCCCCAGGAAGAGTGCAGCTTGTAGGATGCTTGCTCCTCTTTGTGTGCCTCTCTCAGTTCTGCTTCCAAAGAAGAACCAGCATGGGCAGGGTCAGGATTTGCAACCATCGGGGCAGCAACGCACGTCACGGACTTCCAAAATTTGCCTAGCTTCCCAGATAGAAAAGAATGCATGACTGGTCTTGCACGCTGGCTAACATCTTGAATAGAGTAGTTTCACTGAAGCCATGGCATATCAAAACCCCGATGTTTTTCTGCTATATCTTTGCAGGATTTGGGGCTGTTTCTGCACCACTGCTTTCTTGCCCAGACACACATGTGTTGCACATGTCCTCTTGGTTTGATAGTCAGTCCCATGTGATGAAAAGTGATGTAGCATTACCAGCCCGGGTTAGTATTGTTCTTCTGTAAGAACTGACTTCCTTGAAATTAGGGGCTGCAGTTGAGTACAGGCAGCTTCACTTTGTGTTGCTTGGTCTCCAGATGTGCTGTGTTGTAATGACTCTCTAAATGGCAATAATTTACACTGGAAGAAGGGTGTGGAAAAATATTTTCTGAAGTGCATTTCAAATTTTGAAGGCAGTGCTCCCACAGGAAGAATTTTAAATAATTACAGCAGTGGCATATGTCAAGTTCTAAATAGAAATCAGTGGGGCTCCTTAAACTATCATGAGATCTGGAAGTGTAGGTTTCAGTCTCCTGTGTGCACAGTTGGTCTGCCAGCCTAGGGGCTGTCAAGGAGGTAAGAGACCTTGGGAAAAGAGGCTGATTTCTTCTGAAAGGGAATGGGTTTGACAACTTCTGGTGAAATGTTTCATGCTCGAAGAACTGTCATTGCCAAGAAGAAAACATTTTGCTCTAGCAGTGGTGGCGGTAGGGTTTTGGTGCTTTGTTTTTTGGGACGTTTTCTTTGCTCCTACATGTGTGTTAGTAAGTCATAGGTGGAAACGTAGCTTAGCATAGAAGGTATCTTTGCTTTATGGTGCTCTTCCTCTTTTTCCTGTTTCTCTGACAGTGCTCAAAGACAGTACCACATAAGGCATACGACATTTTAGTTGTTTCCATACCAAGTGAAAAAGTTTTGGGCTAGGTTATGTTTGTGGATTGTTGTCGCGGTTTAAGCCGTAACTCACTCAATTTGTTTACTCACTCCCCCCTCCTTCTTCCCCCCACTGCGGGGGGGATGGGGAGAACAATCCAAAGAATGCAACTCCCATGGATTGAGATAAGAACAGTCCCGTAACTAAGGTAGAACACAAACCACTACTGCTACCACCAATAATAATAATGACAAGGCAAATACAAGGGAAGAGAATACAATCGCTCACCACCTGATGACTGAGCCATGAACTAACTCTTCTGGGTAACTGCCCCCAGTTTTTACACCCTGGGCATGACGTGCTGTGGTATGGGATACCTCTTTGGTCAGTTTGGGTCAGGTGTCCTGTTTCTGCTTCCTCCCAGCCTCCCTTCCTCCCTGACAGAGGATGAGACTCAGAAAGTCCTTGGTCAGAGTAAACATTATTGAGCAGCAACTGAAAGCATTGGTGTTATCAGCGCTGTTCCCAGGCCAAAAGTCAAAAACACAGTGCTGTGCCAGCTACCAAGAAGGAGAAAAATGACTGCTACTGTTGAACCCAGGACAATTGTTCAAAGCACATGCAATGCTTGTGAATTTGGCTGACAGACTTAATATTGCCTGCATACTACAGTGAGAGATGCACCAGAAAAAAGGGGAGACGTGTCTTCCCAGCACCCCCTGCCACTGCGGTTTCAGTGTGTGGAGATAGGCAGTTTATTTTCTGGTGCGTTTATTCAGTTGCTCGTTCATCACCTGAGGTTGCTTTGCTTCAGCTTTAAAGTTTAAAAAAAAACACTATGGAAGAGGCAAGTTAGGAAAATAAGGCTTGATTCAGGGGAAAGGTATAGAACAGGTGACTGACATTACTGAGCGATGACATTGCCTCTGTCTGCCCCTTCCTCCTTTCTTGTCTTCAGACGGTGACAAATTCAGTCAGAGAGATAACACTACGCCAACCTCCATGGTATTTCAGTGTTGCTGTGATCCTATTTTCAAACCTGTTTCAGGTCCTTGTTTCTGTTGGTGCGTCCCAGTGATCTCTTCATTTTTCTGCTGTTGTGCATACTGAACAGTGACCTTCATGCTAAGTCATGCTTCGTTTTCGTTAACCTGAGTATTCCAAAGCAACAAAATGAAGCCATTTATTTTCACATTCAGGTTTCTCTGAACACGGTGCTTATGAGAGAAATAAGTACCTTTGCAACTGAGAAAAAAATGAGAATAATTTTCATCCACATAGAACAAGAAAGTGCTATTTTGTATTCATGTACAACTTTTGACTGCTGTCTAACACAACATAGTAATAAGTGGTTGAGAAAATAGTTCATCAATCAGAAAATAATCAGTATATCAGTCTGTACTCATAGTTTCTAGATTTGGCTGATAGAATTTTAATCTTGTTTTACTGTTTATGTCTGTCATATTAATTTATTGCATATTGCGTTCATGGCATATAGTAGCTATGTTTAAATTTGTATATAGCTCATTTTGCTTACTTTCTTTGTCTCTATGCAAACCTATGGGTTTTGAACTTGAACAAAATCAGATGCTCCACATGCCTTGGCATCTCATGGGAGAATTCGCTCCTTATTGGTGCTCAGTAGAAAGCTTTAGGACTTTAACTTATTCATAAATATCTCAAAGGTCTTTGCACTCCTTGTTATCTGTTTGGTTTACATGATAAAACCCCCAAAATGAAACATTTGGTTACTGTGAGAATAGGAGCTTATTTGGAAACCCTGCTGAGAGAGACTGACTTCCCTTTGACGTGGAAATACACTGGGGGCTCCCGACAGCTGTCATTGCTGTGGGGGGCCTCTTTGGTTGGGGAACAGCTATAATTAAAACCCCTGAAATGCGGTGAAGTGAACACAGTGAAGAGGGAGAGAGGCTTTGTGTTGTTAGGTAGTTTTCCCGACCACATGTAACAGAGGAAGGCTGTTGCTGAGTGAGTGGTGCCTTGCAAAGCAGGTACCCAGGAGGGTTTTGCATTGTAGGAGAAATAACACTTTCTAAATTGGTGTTTTAGAGACTAAAATAGTATAGGGACAGTGTCTGCTCATAGGAGACAAGGTTTGGCAGTGTGGATGGGGAGCTTGTGCCACTGCAGGTGTGGAGGAATCAGCAGCTGCTTCACTCTAAGGAGTGCATCCAGCCCACTGCCTTTGGTTGTTCATCTATCTTTCTGCCTCACAGGCGCACACAACCCCACTCTCTTATTGTCATGCGTATGGTGAGACTGGGCATTGCTGGCGCCAGCACAATGATCCTTGGGGGTGCTTATATATGCCCACACCCATGAGCTTTTAATAGCTGTGATTTTATTTCTTAATTGGCTCTTCACAGCCTACAGGCCTGTGGGGACAGAGACTAAAAGAGCAGGGCTTTGCTCTATTTTATATGTTATAGATATGCTATTTATAGGCAATAAAATCACTGTCCCATGGGGAAAAGAGCTAATGAGCTCTGTTGCTTCTTAAGTATGTTGCACCCTCCTCCTCCTCAGCTCCTTCACTTCATCCCCTGATATTTCTGGTACTCCTCCTCCCCTGTGAGAGTACCATACTACTGGCACTGTCCTTGGCTGAGCGGCAAACAGGCAGTGTATCCTACAGGTCCCTATTTGATCACCTGTCTGGCACACGGGCAGCCCAGTGGATTGACTGGACTCATGCTGCACTTGGTTGGTGTTTTTGCCTCTGGGAATCCCTCTGGGCTTATGCTCGCCAGCCAGGGATGTTACGGAGTGATTTTATCCAATTAAAACATTACCATTTCAGAGTTTCTTTAGGAGGAAAGGTCTATAGCAGCACACATTGACTAACACAGTCCACGTCACTGCTGCACAGAGACCGAGGTTGCATGGGAACTTTTGTTGCAGAATAACCCTGATGCTTTCTTTTTTTGAAATCTTTAAAAATAGCAGCACACCATTGTGCTTGAAAGGATACCGTTTTGATGAAAATCTACCGAGAAAGACTTCTTTTCCTATTACTTTTTAATTCTTGGCACAACCTCTGAAGGAAACTGAAAGTAACCATATTTGCTCGATTTTAGGGAAAGGAGCAGAGGTGGAAGAGAAAGCTTTGCATTATGAGTAGTATGTTTTGCCATATTAATCAGTTAGGATTTTCTCACTGGAAAATGAAGCATCCGGATGTTATTCCAAACATAGTGTCTTAAACATACTCAGTGATAGGGACAAATGGATGTACTTGTGTAGATCTATCAAACATATATATTACTTGACCTTGTTTCAGCAAAATATTTTGCTGCTTCTTTGTGCTGGAGGAAAAAGAGGTGGTTTGGAACTGCAGCCTAAAAATTGTCAAGTGCCGAAGATAAAAATGTAATTCTGTGGTTTTGTTCACAAAACTTATTTTTAGGTTGGCCTGTCTTCTCTTCACTGGAGAAATAAATCACAAGTAATTTATAAACAGCAGATAAAGATTGCAAAACTTCGGGCTAAATGCCCTTAGTACAGGCTGGTGGGTTCTCCTCAATGTTTTAGAAATTGCCTGCTTTTGGCTGCAAATGCATTCGTAGAATCTTAGAATCACAGAATGGTTTGGGTTGGAAGGCACTTTAATCATCCAGTTTCTACCCGCCTACCACGGGCAGGGACACCTTCCACTAGACCAGGCTGCTTAAAGCCCTCTCCAGCCTGGCCTTGAGCACTGCCAGGGATGGGGCAGCCACAACTTCTCTGGGCAATCTGTGCCAGTGCCTCACCACCCTCATGGTAAAGAATTTCTTTCAAATTCTTTTTTAAGAATCTAGTTTAAACCTACCCTCTTTCAGTTTAAAGCCATTCCCTCTTTTCCTGTCACTGCTTGCCTTTATAAAAAGCCCCTCCCCAGATTTCTTGGAAGACCCTTTAGGTACTGGAAGCTGCTCTAAGGTCTCCCCTGAGCCTTCTCTTCTCCAGGCTGAACAAGCTCAGCTCTCTCAGCCTGAAATCTGCAGTTCCATTGCATGAATGGAAAACAAGGTTCAGTACACAAGTTTGGAGTTCTTAGTTGACAATAATTTCTTGCAATATATTTGATCCAGCTTCATGGTTTTTTTTTCCTATTTCAACTATTCATTCATTTAATTTACTCCTTTTGTGTGGCCAATACTTCTTAATTCAGGTGAAGATGTTAGCGTACCCAGCCTTTCTTACACATTCAGATATGAAGCTACACGGCGCAAGTGTCAGTCTGTGTCGATGGTGCTGGTGGTGCTTCCCCAGCGACACTTTGCCATCACATTCACTCTCCATCAGGACCTCTGCTGCTGGAAAAGGCCTTTCCATGGTGTAGTGAGGTCCCCTCTTGTCCACCCTGTTGCCACCTGTTGTGAAGTCACAGGGATTCTTGCCCTGTTCCTTGCATACCCTAAGCTTATGCTCATGGGGGATGTATGCACATGAGGATTGCAGCTGTCATCTAAAACAAAAAAAAAATAGTGTGTTGGGGCTTGCAGAAAGCTATCTTGAAAGATAAGGGCAAGTAGAAACTACCCAAAGACACTTATTTTTAGCTTGTTTTGCTGTGAGTGAGTCTCATGCACTTATGCTGTCTCACATGAATAACTTCTGATTTTGTGCAGTGGTGCCAGACTTGGGAGAAAGGGAGAAGTTCCCACCAGTTTTTTGGAAGTCAACCTCAGATAGAAGAGAGGTGTGGATGAGCATGGCCATGCAGGCAGGCAGGTCCCCCTCTGCTTCTGGTGCACCTCAGCAGGCAGCTGCTGGCTGCCTTGTGATTCCTCATGGGCTCTTCACTTCATGCCAAGGTTTTGATGTCCTAAACCACATTTTGGAGCACTTTGGTTTGGTAGTGCTGTGTCTACCTAGAGAGATGCCCCAAATGCACCCTGGCTGGAAGTGTCCCCAGACCTGGTGTTCCTGCTGGCAGAGCACAGCATGAGGCATGTGAGGGGCTCAGCCTGTTGAAGGTACTCTGGGGGTTCCTACCAAGCAGGCGCTGCTTTTAGCAGCTGGGAACTTATCAGAGACAGGATGTGACAGTTGCCTCTGTTTGGCCACATCTCCTCCTGGATTGTGTTTTCAAACTGGGAAGAGTCATTAAGTGATCAGTTTAATCTCAAAATTAAGTTATAATTGCAGAATAAAAAAACATTTCCCCAACCTCCTCATCTTCCTCCCCCTCCACTGGCGGTCCTCATTAAGGGATGTCATTTTCCTGTAAACCAAGTGACATCCAGGACAACCTCAGAGTGGATCCAGTTACTGAGCAGGCATTTGCTATTGCAAGGCTGGCTTTTGCATGCTTTGCGAGTTTTACTGAATATATTTAGTAACTCCAATTGTTTCTGGTAGTGATTTTTTGTAAGCACCACTGGGAAAGCTTGTAAGTGTAGTTGCGCTGGTTTTAACATCCTAGCATCTCTAGCTCACACTGGCAGCAATGGAAATTGATAGTGTTGAACGTGAGCCTGGGATGTTCCTGGTTTGTCAGCATTTACAGAAACTGTTATAAAATCCTTTAGGGTCGAGTCCTCAAAATCATTTCAGTGAATCCTGAGTGATAATTAACAACTGCATTTATTTTAGGCTGAATGAGAAGCTAAATTTCAAGGGAGTTTGTGGGGGTTTTGCCTTTCGTGGATTTTTGCCCTTTATGCAAAGAACATTTTGAAACTAAAGCATTAAGTTGAGGAAGCACACTGTTTCGTTGTGATAATTTTGGAGCACATCAGCTCTTTTGGAACTACTTGTGCATCAACACAAGTGTTTCAGCAGCATGAAAATGAACAGACGAAACACTGTGATGCCGTGACTACATCTGTGCACGTGTGACATGAACTAGAAAGCCTTGAGGGAGCAGCTTCACCTTGTACCCAAGCTCGGCCCCACTGGTTTGGAAGTCCAGCCTTGCAGACCCCTGGGTGAGCAAGGGGGTGTTGACTGTGAAAAAGCCATTAGGTGGCAGGGGGAGATAGGTAGCCTGAATTTAAAAGGGTCCCAAGTCCCACATCAGCAGCTGAAGAACCAGGTGACGAAGCATTAACTCCCCTCTGAAGGTGCACACAGTGTTCCTGGGGCAGATACCTTGTCTAAAAAAGGGTGTTTGGTTGCTCATAACAGCACAGAGCTGCTTCCAGCCTCCTGCAAGGACATCATCCATGGAGAATGAGGCTTATTCTACCTGTGACTTTGATGAGCAACATGGGTCTTCTTACATACCAGAATTAGAGATAGTTTTTGCCTTCTCAAGAACAGATTAATAGGCTGTTATGGTTTAAGCCCAGCCGGCAACCCAGAACCATGCAGCCGCTTGCTCACTCCTCTCCTTTCCTCCCCCTGCTCCTGGAGGGATGGGGAGGAGAATCAAAAGAATGTAACTCCCATGGGTTGAGATAAGAACAGTCCAGTAGCTAAGGTATAACACAAACCACTACTGCTACCACCAATAACAATAATGATAAGGGAAATAACAAGGGAAGAGAATACAACCGCTCACCACCGGCTGACAGATACCCAGCCTGACCCAAGCAGCGATCTAGCCCTTCTGGGTAACTGCCTCCAATTTATATAGTGGGCATGACGTGCTGTAGTATGGAATACCTCTTTGGTCAGTTTGGGTCAGGTGTCCTGTCTCTGCTTCCTCCCGGCCTCCCCTCCTCCCTGGCAGAGAGACTCAGAAAGTACTTTGTCAGAGTAAACATTATTGAGCAGCAACTGAAAACATCGGTGTTATCAGCGCTGTTCCCAGGGTGAAAGTCAAAACCGCAGCACTGCACCAGCTACCAAGAAGGAGAAAAATGGCTGCTACTGCTGAACCCAGGACATAGTGTTGCCTCATGCTGCTCTATACCTTGTCAAGGGAATATCAATTAATTGACTTCAGGAGAAGATGTATCTGTTTCATGCAAAGGAGATTTCCTAAGGGAAATGTCACATTGTGTCTCAAGGAAATGATGGTGGGAATTGCTAGTGCTGAACCCAGAACATTATCCACCCCTTATTCCATACCATTCACGTCATGCTCAGATCCCACATATTTCAATATACCATCACTCTTGTCTCATATATATATATGTATATCTCCACACACACACAAAGAGAGATTTCATTCCTTAGTTCATGGACCAGTCCCTATAAAGCTGCTGAGTTCATCCGGTCTGTGATGTCAGGCTCCATCCCTTGTAGCAGTCTTTCAGAGCAGGAGAGACAGTGTGCCTCATGCTGCTCTGTACCTTGTCAAGGGAATATCAATTAAGTGACTTCAGGAGAAGATGCATCTGTTTGATGCAAAGGGATTTTCTAAGGGAAATGTCACATTGTGTCTCAAGGAAATGATGGTGGGAATTGTGGAAAATACTCTACCAATTGAAAAATAGAGCAGCATCTGTCTCTCCCTGAATGCACAATGCAGCCTGCTTGTCTCCCTACCATTCACCACCTGGAAAGACATGTATCAGGGGAAACTGACACCAGCATGTCTGATCACTGCTGCAGTGTGAAAGAATCAGTGTGGAGGAATTGCTCCATTTCATCTATGTCTGCCCACTTCATTTGGTATTTTTTTCCTGTTCCTCAGATTGCCTCTTTTGCTGTCTTAATTGAGCTAGAAAAGGTAATTTTGGATGTTATTTAAGAAAAGAATTTAATTTAACATGGGCAGGACTAAGTAAATGAAATTTCTGTTTGAAACTGGCTATTAGTGCTGTTTCCTGTCGACTTCAATTTATCCCCTATTACTTACTATTAGAATACAGCATAAGATAAGCTTCTTAGAAAATTCAACCAATGCATTTGCTTCTTGGTCATTATTATACATAAGTCTTTAACACTTCAGTCCCTTTATTGTTTTACTCTGTACATTTGGTTTCTTACTAGAAAGTTACCATTGAACTGCATATCGTTGAGACCTGTGCACAGCTTGGACTGAAAATGATTCATGTAGTCACCGTGACAAGCTGGTCAGTGCCGTGCATGGTAGTGTTGGGAGTAGGAAACTCCATTAAATCTAGGTATCCATAAACATTAGTTGTGAGTTTAGTCATTGACAGCAGCATCAGCTTCCAGTTAATGGACTCAAAAGCTCAGTGACAGAGCAGGCTGTGGTGAGTGTCAGAGCAGCAGCAGTTCTGGTTCCCTGGAAGAGCCCTGTGCTTCAGGGTGGCACTGGAGTTACCCCTTTTTGTCTCCATCTTACTAAACAGCTTCATAATGATGCTCACAGGTAAACTTTAACTCATAAGGTATTTCTCACCAGCTGCTCTTTGCTAAAAGGGTGCCGGTTTAGACCTGCCAGAGGTAGATTTTTGTTCTTAAAATGCCCTTCTCTCTTTGGTAGAGAAAAATGCATATTTATATTCTGGGAATTCAAATTCATTTCTTGGGTGACCCTTGCACTGAGAGGGACAGTTGGGGTTCATAGCTGTTTGGTGCCGGTTGAGGTGACCTTGGCTGTGCCATCCACTGGCAGTCTAACATAGGGCCTGTGTCACTCTGCTAGCTCCCTGGGAAGTCTCAGATATCCTAAAGTGCACTTGAAGTGGCACTAGATGGTTATGCTTAGGCCCCTGGGTCATTCCCAAAATATATGCATACTCCGCAGTGAGCTGAGTGTTTCAGCGTCTCTGATTCCCCTGAGATTATAGGGAGGAAGGAGATTAAAGTCAGATAGGGTTATTCTAGAAAATTTAGATTCTTCATTACAGAAGCAAAAGTAGGCTCACTGCACAAGAAAACAGAATTCAGTTCTGGATGATATTTGACCGTAAACCTCATCAGCAGTTGCTCTAATGCTCAGCTGGTATAGAGGACTGCTTCATCCCATCTCAGAGACCTTTGTAGAACTGTCATGTCTCCATTCTTTTGGTACAGATGGAGATCCCAGCTGCTCTCCAGAGGCACTGTAATCTCCTCTTGATTAAGAAAGCTGCTCTCTTCTATTTCTTATCACACTGCTTTTCCTGCCTCTTTCCTGCCCTGCTCTCCACATACTCTCATCATCTGTTCCCTGCTGCTTGGAACTGGCTTCTAAAGCCACAAGATAAGGACATCTTCTAGGGTTTTGGTCTAAAGTGAAGGTGGCAGAAGAGAGAACACTTATGAGAAATTGCCTCTTTTGTGACATTCCCTGCTTTTGAGGGCATTGCTTTAGATTGTATTATTTAGTGTCATTCTAAGGCTGCAAACTAAACACTAAGGTACCCACTCTAAGCTGCACATAAGCCAGGACCATATAGCCTATCCTGCCATACAAAGCTTTACCTTGGCCTTTGTAGCTTATAGATTAAAGGGATCCTTGGATCATGGGGTCCAGATTCCCATTTCTGGCAATCATAATGGATGTTCGGTCCAGTGGGCTCTGCAAGTATCTCCCTAACGGCACAAGGTGAAGTATCCAAGAACAAGCTGAAGAGTGTTAGTATTTGAGATCATTGCTTGTATTGAAGTTATTGATACCTGTGTATGCAAGGGTAAAGAGGGCTTTTGCAGGTGGAGGGCTTCCCAAAGCCAGCATATATGTTCAGGAATACCCATGCTGCCTGTCTGAGCAAGACATGGAGTGGTGAGACTCCTCAGGTTCTCACAGAAACATGGCTTGGCATGCAGAATGCACACTGCCAGCTTACATGTGCTTTGGCAGGAGCAGTGTGCCCGAATCAGGCCTGGTGGGTAGGGGACAGCCCCTCAGGCTGCCTCAGGAGTGTGAGTGGTCAGTCCTGTGGAGTGGGTGAGATGGTTAGACCTCTCCCTCCAGCACGGAGTCCCTGTGCCTCTGGTCTCCAGCCTGGCTCCCAGCAGCGTCATCCTGGGCAAGGGAATTTTAGCAGCCAAGAGCTTCACTTGTCTACTAGCGGGAGTGCTTGCAAGAAGGGTGGATCAAAGGACCTTCGTAGCTCCAGATGAACTGCCACACACCTCGTTAATCAGCTAGTAAAATGCAATGAAAACTCTGCACTTGGAAAGCCAAGTGAGAGGCCTCACAGTCTCTTATACTGTGAATTTCCTGTGTTGTCCTCATTTAACCTTGCTGTGCAGTGTTTTTTCTTTTTTCTCTCATTACATTATTTATAGAGTGGGTATTAATGCAGTCCTTTCTTTTTCAGCAGTTGGTAGCATCCTCAGAAACAACAATCAAGTGCAAATAAAAAACAGAGGCCCATATATTTTCAGAGTTTATTTTACAAACCTATTTGTAATGGCCAGAGAAAAAAACACAATTAATAAGGAAGCAGGGAGTGGAAGCTGTATTATTTTATCTGAATATTTGCTTTGGCAGTGAATCTGCAGTTCTCTGAAACACTGGCTTAATTGTCTCTCAAGTTTGCCAACTGTAATTTTCTCTCCTATTATTAGAAATAAGGGCATTATTTTGTTCACTCCAAGAAATTTATTTTTATAGCAAATGCATCATGTGTATCCTGTTAATGTAAGAATCTTAGTTTTTGTTAACATCTTGCATTTAAGCTTACCTTATGGACCCAAGCTCTGAGATTTAACTCTAAGGAACATTAATGCATCCTGAATCAGATCATGTGTGAGGGACTGTTTCCTGCCAAGTCATTCCCCCTGTGGACACATGCACAGCTCCACAAGTGTGTAGGCTTTAAGGGAAGGAAGCATAGTCAGACCCTTCTGACCCTTCTGAGCATCAGCATTTCCCTCTGGTGGAGCAAGAGCTATGTCTCCTACATAGGCAACCTCTGTATCCAATAAGCTCCTGGCTCGAAGTGTGCATGTATTTCGGCTTAAGTTCTTAGCAGCCCTCTGTACTTTACAACTGTGCTTTAGACTTTTAAGAGTGAAATCTAAAAGCAAGGAAGGAAAGCATTTAATTTACTTTTGATAGGAACTGATAGCTTTTTTTTTTCCCCTGTATTTTCTCTGAAGTAGCTGACGTAGTGTTTTTTTCCATAACGGAACGTTACTCCTGATTCTGAGACTAAACCACTATCTATTGCCTGAGTAGTGATAATATTGTGAATGTTGGTGAGATGATTGCCTTTTCAGAAAGACTTCCTGTGAGTAGTAAATCTGATGATGACGTTTCATGTAGAACATGAAATAAGAAATTTGTAACACCTGCAGAGAGGATATCTTTGCTGTACAATTTGGACTCTTGGGAATCATAATATCATAGAATGGTTTGGGTTGAAAGGGACTTTAAAGATCATCTAGGCACAGGCAAGGACACCCCCCACTAGACCAGGTTGCTCAAAACCCTGTCCAACCTGGCCTTGAGCACTGCCAGGGATGAGGCAGCCACAGCTTCTCTGGGCAACCACTGCCGGTGTCTCATCACCCTCATAGTGAAGAATTTTTTCCTAATATCTAATCTAAATCTACCCTCTTTCATCTGAAGGAGTCATTAGTACTGGCACACTTTACAAACTGTTTATGTTTGTGTATAAGTATTCACAAATGAGCAAATGAAGTAACATCCATGTGTGCTTTACCCAGTCTTTGTTGAGCTACTTCAAAAGAGAAGGCTTCTTCTGTTCCTCAAGACCTGTTCTGCTTCTGACTGCCATGCTGCAGTGTATGCAAGAGGCTGTTTCTTATAAATGTTCCTTATCCATCAGAAAAGAAAACAGTCAATTTTGTTATGGGCTAGAGACTCCAGTATTTAAAAACATCTTTTAATTTATTCTGTTTGTTATTCTGGCAATTCTCTATGAACATTTTGCTTTAATAATTTCAACATGTTCCCATTTCATTTCGTCTTTTCCTATGCTGTTACCTGTTTAGAAGAAAAATTTAAACCCTCTTTAGTGATTTTTGTCCACATAGAGGCATTTGCGTGAGTGGAGTTAGAATAACTGGCATCTGTTACAAGACTAACATTCTCCCTAAAAACAGGTTATGAATTAAATTATCATTTAGCAGGTTTTGTCATGATCTGGTTGGTAAACTTGTAATGAAATTTCCGTATTTACCTTACTAACTGAAAATTCTCCTGGGGAATTCATATGCTTTGATACGTTAAATGCTCTTCCTTAATAGGAAAAGGAAGGAACAAATAGGAAAGGAAAGGACAAATTTTATTAAACTACAGTGAAATTTTGTAGTATATCTGTATGGGGATATAGATATATATTGGAGGATAAGAAATAAATTACAAGAGCATTATAGCTTTTAAATATTACATTTACAGTCAAGAAAAGCAATTAAAACTTAATGAAATGGTGAGTTTGGGAGTATTGCAGTGGATAGGTTGGATGTCAGTTGTATAATATTACTACTGCTTAGCAGTGCACTGTATTTTAGTAATGAAGCTGTTTGTAATAGTCTGTACACATGTTTCTTGCCTGTGGCAAATACTAAGTAATTCAATTTAGTTTAGATTGCAGTAACAGTACAGTAATGTAAGTCATACTATTTGCATTTATCTAGGCCAAAGCATATGTATGAAGAGGTTACCGCACATCAGCTGCCACACAGTAGCATGTTAACTCTTGTCATGAACTGTGTGCTCGAGCCCTTAATTCTGCCTAGGAAGGGAATCCCTAAAAAAATATTCAAAAACTTTAAGTGCGTTAAATTGCTTGGTCCTTCTGTTTTCTCTTAGCAGGGAGTAGAATACCTTACATTTAATCTGAAAATGGGTTCTTTAACATTCTTTGTGGCGGATCCATGTAAACCATCAAAAATGTACTTTTTAGTTTACGGAAGGTATTGAAACTACCTTTTCATTAAGAACAGAGTTGTATTTAATTTTTTTCTTGAAGATAGTTTGCCAAAAAAAAAAAAAAAAAAAAAAAGAAAAGTGATTTCTGTCATCCTGAAACTGTTCTGAAATTTGTGATGATTGGCTGAACAGGTTTGGATGGAAAAAGGTTTCAGGCTATAGTGGTAATTCTTCTGCTTTTACCAATTACCCTGTGCTTAAGAAATGATAATGAAGAAAGGGTTCAAGGCCAAAAGGACTTGAAACCACATCAATCATCTCTTTGAGAGAGTAATGTGATCTGCAAAATAAAGGATATTTGGGGGTATATTACTCCTTATCTCTCCTTTTGATCCTGTTCCTTTAAAAACAATAAAATAAAAGACTTACAGACATATTTTTTGAGCTGCAGGAATAAAGGGTGAGAGTCCCAATGCACTGGTGGTTAAGGCATTTTCGCTGTATCCAGACCTGGCTCAGATGGTTATTTATGTGCTTATAACAGCTCTTATTTTATAATAGCTTAGCACTTCGCCCCACCACAGCTGCTGTCCTCTCTTTCCTATGCTGTTAGAAAACGTGCCCAGGGAATAGCCATTTCAGCACAAATTTAAACATTTTTTTGACTTGCAGTAAAACTACGGGTTGTTTCCCTTTTTAACTTCAGTGGGAAAACTTTCAAGTATTTTTTTAAAAGCAAGCCAAAATTTTATTTTCCTCCAATCAAGCAGGTACTCCCACAGTCACATAGAATCATAAAACCATTTAGGTTGGAAAAGACTCTTAAGATCATTGAGTCCAGCTGTTAACCAAACACTGTCAAGTCCTCCACTGAAGATCCATTTTGCCACCAAAGCAGGTATCCCCAGATGGGTCCAGTTCTCTGTAGCTTTGACCCAGGTGCCATCATCTCTTTCATCTTAAATATCTGGTGATCTTGGAGTCCTTGTATGACATTACTTCCTGCTTGCTCTGGGTAGGTAGACTACCCTAGACTAGATGGCTACCCTATGTAGCAAATCTTATATTGTGATAGGCTTTTGAAGCTTAGCTATGAAAGTAAATTCTGGAGACTTAGAGGAAAAGAGTGGAAATGTTGATGGCAATGTGGACAGTCTGCTCTGTGTCCATTTAATCCCCTGCTCTGTGGCATCTCCTTGTTTGCATGGTTATTCTGGCTAGTAAGAACCTGCTGCTGCGATTGCATCTTTGCATGTGATTGGAGAGAAGATCTCTGATAGACTTGTAACTTCTCTGGAAAAAAGTATGATGAATTAATTAATTTACTAGAAGCTGGAAAACTTTATACGAGGGGTAGGGAGCAAATTTTCAGTAAGGATGTGCATGTTTTAATGTCTTATGAAAGGATGCAGTGGGATGCCTGTAACTTGGTGGTTTTAAAGCAGGGCTGGCTTTCCAGCTGCCAGAAACTAGAAGTGTACTTTCTGTAGCACTTTTTTTCCTTTAAGGGGTATGCAACATTAAAAGTTCAAAATTTCAAAAGAAAATACATTTTTAACTGTATTTTGTTTTGATAAAAATAAACCATTTTGATACAGATAAATCATAGTATATTTTAAGCTTTTACTTTTTTACTGTATAGTTGTGGAATATTTTTATTTGTCAGATAATCTCTTTCTAACAGGCAAGATTTCCAGTGAAGGTACATTATCTATTCATGGGACAATGCTCCTATAGTACCTGTAGCCCAGAAACAGGGCAGATGAACCCTGTGAACCTACTAGAATTCAAAACCTCTGATGAAAAATTATTTTCAACTAATTCACTTTTGTAGAACTAAGTTTTCAAAGTATGAGTTCCAGAAGGATAAAATGGTTTTCATTGTTCAGTGTTGGCTTATGGCATTAAAGGAATGCATGACATTTTAAAGAGAACAACAGGTTCCTTTTAAAAATAGTACTTAATTCAGGAATAACACTGTCCAGTGAAAGATCATGAGAGCAGTAGCAAAGCACATACTAATGCTCATTTGAATTTATCGGTTGTATATTTTAGCCTCTTTCCTAATAAACACAGAACAGACTTAGACGAGATACTGGTTGTACTTTATATTTTGTAGACTCTGAGATTACAAGCCATTGTAGAAAATACTGATCTTTTAAAAAGAGAATCCCACTAAAATCAGGGCATATTTGTAGTGTAATATAACATGTAACCTGTACCCATGGCTGTCATCAGCATGAAGCGTGGCTTTCTGACTAGCAGAGAGGACTCTAAAAGGAGCTCTTGGAGAAAGCCAGCTTTCTGCTTTCTTTTTTGGTTCCCCGTCCAGTGGGGAAGGCAAAGCCCTGCACAGTCACAGCCTGGGAAACAAAAGGGAAATCTGTAAATGTCTATTGGAACTAAAATATGTGGAAAAAATTAGAAATATATCTTTAAAAGTCTCATTCAGTTTGGAAAATTCAGCTTTTTCATGGCCTACATGAATTCTGAACTGCCTTTAGTTTTGTCTTTTATTGGAGAAATAGTGACCCTGCTGCTTGCCATGTGTCATAGTTCTAGAAGGATGTTTTGTGTGGTGAGAGCTCACCCTTTCCAGCCATCTTCATGCTCTGAGGTGTCTCCTTGAAGGTGACCATCACATCAGGGACCCTTGCTGTTATTGAGGACCTTCTCCCAAACGCTGCAGGGCACTGGGAAAAGTTCTTAAGAAAATTAAGGTATTTTGAGGAAAAATGGTATTTTTCTGAGGTTTTCCATTTACAAAACCTATGCTTCTAGGCTAATGCAACTTGTCTTTTGAAGGTTTTATTTTGGATTGGTTTTTTTCTTTTTTCTTTTTTTTTTTTTTTTCTTTTTTTTTCTTTTTTTTCCTTTTTTTTTTTTTTTTTTTTCCCTTTTGGAGTGAATGCAGCTACTTCTGTTCTGGAGGTTGCAACCCAGTTTCAATGGAGATACCAGTTTCTAGCTTTCCAGCAACCCTGGCTGCAAGAGTTCTTGGGTTTTTTTCCTCTCTCTCTTCAGACTCATGTAGCAATGGCAGCAGGGAAGAGCTCTGACCCTGTCAGAAGTATGGGAAGGTAATTTTGGCAGGTTTGCAGATCGCTGAGGTGCCGTGTTAAGGTGCCTCCCTGGTGAGGACATTCAAGTAGATAGATACACTCTGTGGGAGAAGCAAATTGCTCTATTAATAGTAGGATGCCTACAAAAAAATCCCTGAGAGTGCGTCAGTGACCATATCCAGTGTGATCCTAGAAAGCTAGAAAGCAAGGCAGTGACAAGTTTAAGTGGAATGAAAAACAGAAGCTCAGCTCGGCTTTAACCTGGACAGACCACTGCAGTGGTCTGACACTCAGTGTGCTCTTGGGGGATGTCTCTCTTCTCTTTTTTTGTTTTGACTCCTGTAAATGCCACTGTTAAAGTCCAGCACTGAAAACTCATGTGTTATTAAAGAGGTGCCAGCCTTTGAGATTGTAAAAGTCTTGTGTGACAGAGAAGGGAAGAAACAGTGGACTATGTCGAAGGTAGAATCTCCTGGTATATGTTTGGGAGCTGAAGGAAAACAGCACCTCTGGCAGAAGCCACCACAACTGTGTGTCCTTCTGCCCTTAGTGCCAACCCTCCAGCTGGAAATGATACCAACCACGAAATGCACATCAGTGCAGTGAATGTAGGACTTCTTTCTTCGGGTGTTTCTGTGCAGCAGACATCTGGCACTCTCCCAGATGTGGCCACAGCTCTCGCTGCTGGTGGCAATGGGTGTGGGAGATGCTGTCCCATGCCGAGCGAGCCCTGTGAGTGCTCATCCCTGCTGCAGCCATGCACGCTGCCAGCCCAGCCTCGCCGCCCTGCGAGGTGCCTCTGCCTCGAGGCCAGGGCTGGGAGCAATTACGTGATTTTGCTGAGTGTTCAAACCAGTTAAAAATAAACATGCTGGGAAAAAAAGACTTACAAAAGACTAACTACAAAGAAGTTCCCACTCTTCCCTGCTTTGCTGTTTAAGTGCTGATAGGTTGTCTGTTTGGGGGGTGGAAGAAGAAGAGCAAGGGTGAAGAGCGAACAAAGCAAGTTACTCCTGAGTTCAAGACTTAGAAGAAATCTAAGCTTCTCACACCGCCTTCTTCTAGTGTCTTTCCTCACAGAAAAGTACTAGGACTGTAAAAAAAATAAGGTGGTGTCAACAAGAACTGTATTTTGTTAGAGGGACATGGAGCAGAGGAAAGCAACTTACTTGGCCACATATTTTTCATCAGACAGGGTTTCTGCTCTTGCAAAATGCCTGCAGAGATGGAGCTTGCGGGATAGCTTTTAGAAAGGACTTTCTTACTGGCCTCATGCATGGTTCTGACTTTATTTTAGTGTTGCTTTATTTTCTTCCCAAATTCTGGTGAAAAATAGTGAGATTCATATAACTTTTTTTAAACCTCATCCTAGCCCTGCTGCATTGTGAAAGCTGCCTTTTTCTAAGTCCCATGGGTCTCTGAGCTTCTTCAGCATAATCAGGGTGAATGGTGGATGCCTATTGGTCTCCCTGTGTTCTTGGCAGACTACTACGAAGTTGAGTAGGAAAAATTCAGTTGCTAACATTATTGGGGAGAGTAGGAAGGTGTGTTTGGGCATGGGAGATGGTGTCTTTTGGTTTTGTTTTTTTACTATGGCCCAGTGCTGCATCCGCACCACAAAGGCTCACATAAACATGCTCCATTAGCCACTGCTGTTGCCATTATGTTTGGCAGTGTGGCATTCACTGATGTTGTGGTGGGTGGCATTGACTCTCATGTGTGCAGTGGGATTGGTTTACAAGCAGTTCTGGGTCCCACAGCGCTCCGTCCTTCCTTTGCCATCAGGCTTGGTGGTGTTCTGTATGTTTGCTAGGGTTTTGGTTGGATAGCAGTAAGTTATTCCCTGGCATGCAGTAGCAGATGTAGCTATTACCTCTGCCTTGCACATCATGACTGTGATTTGTTCAGCTGGGTCTCCTGATGCCTTTGTGCATCAGAGCTGGGGCCAGGTTGCTGGCAGCATGTCCCCTCATGGGTATGCAGAGCCACGCTCTCCTCACTCACACCTATCTGGCAGCAAATCTCAGCACCAGCCATCCTTCAGCATGCTGTTGCCACCACCAGTCCACTTGGATTGTGCTGCTTATATTATATCTGGTAATCTTAGGACTTTTGTATTTTGCTCTGCATGTGAGTGTGTATGTGTGTCAGTTTGCATAAGCATGCATGTCCATGTGTATTTAAGCTGTTTTATTTTGTCAATTCTAAAAATACTGTAGTGTATTGTGTTCTTAGTGATATGAGACTGAATGTCACTGTTTTAAACTGGGCATTATCAAGTTTGCTGATTTTAGCTTAATTATTGAAATCCTATCCTTGCTGGGATGAAACCAGCTGTGTCACTCTTGAAACGTACATATCATGAACTTCAAATAGATGTGTGAATGAGAGCAGTCCTGTTACTTTTGAAGAGAAAAATTAGGATCACAAACAAACAATTGCCTACCTGTTTGTAAGATCAGAACTGTAAAGCACCCGCTGCACTAAAAATAAATGAAAGCCAAGGCCTTCACTGAGAATTTCCTGAGACTTCTTACTGCTTGAACTAATTTTTATCCTGAGAAGTAAAAGCTCAAATTAAAACTTCTCACCTGAAGCTTGAATCAGCAAAGCCATTCAGGAAGGTCAGTATGATGTGGTACATCTCTTCAGATTCATGGCTCAGAGCCATATGTGTTGTTAGCTAAGAAAGCAGAGATACTGTTGTAGCTGGATGTCAGCTAGCAAAAGTTGCCCTCCTGGAAAAACTTGATCTTAATTGCTTTACAATTCTTTCTCAATTTCACCCGCATTGTCCTTCACATTCCCCAGAGCTGGCTGTCTATTTTAAATGATTCTTCCAGAAGCAGCTTTCCATCAATCGAAGAGGGCAGAGGTGCAAAGTCAGGGGAAGCAGGTGCCTGTTTTTTTGGAATTGTCAGGAGCATGGCCACCATCACCTCTCAGACCATCAGGCGCCCTGCCAAGCAGAGCAGAAACTGAAAGACCTGGAGACTTCAGGCAGCCATGTTGTTAGTGGGCTGTTAGTTTTTCTGATGATCATATTTACAATTTAAGAGCAGTATAGTGGCATATAAGTACTGCAGTCTTACATAAAACTAATCCTTCCAAGTCTTAGATATGCTCCTGAAGGGCCTCAAGACTTAGCAGCTCCCTTCTTTATATTTTGGTGGAGTTTTGATTTTTCCTCCTGGGTTTGGAAAAGTTACGTTACTTTGTAGCTGGCAGAAGAAAAGCCAGGGCAAGCTCTCTGCAGAGTGGCGTGGGGGACACTTCCCCGCACTTCAGAGATTGCTAAAATGAGTTAAAATACAGTCGATGGAAGGTAGAGTCCATGGAAATTCTAGTCCATAGAAAATGGGAGAATTTTGTCTTGGACAAAAGCCAAAGTCTCCTGTGGAGACAGGATCAAGGTGCTTCAGGTGGACCTCCACTTTGCAGTCTGATCTGCCTGCGATACACTCACAGGGACGCTGTGTCAGGGATGTGGTCATTCCAGTAGATTTTCAGAACTTGCTGCAGCAAAATAGTGAGGAAGTATTGTCTTTGACTGAAACAGCAGCAGCATAGAGGATTTTTGGGAGGTTACTTCACCTTGATCAATATCTGAACTTTTTCTGTATACGGTGAGATATCTCTAATGCATATTATGCTGTTAGAAGGTTACTAAATAATATATTTGCCAAATATTGAAAGCATTTGAGTAAAGGGTCTGAAGTCTCCTTTTAAACCTCCTGTAATTATTAAAAGTGAAAAAATATGCTCTTGCTGACACTCTTGTAAATACAGGCTATAACAATTTGTTATGATTATACAAAAGTTGGATGGCTTGTTTATGTAGTACGTCACATTCCTACACCGATTCTCACTAAAGTCATACCCCACCTTCTTATGCCCTATGCACTTTCCTTCATTTGTGGCTACAGCAGTATCTCGCATGCAGGAAAACAAACAGACATCTTACTTTGCAACGTTTCATACATTAAATAGCAGAAGTTACAATGAAGGCTCAGAACTTGTGTAGCAATGGCATTAAGCTTCATGCTTTTTCCTCCAGACAGGCTCTGGGTACCCAAGGGGAATCACTGGTTTTTGCTTTATTATATCTGGGGGGGGGGGTTATCTCCCATTTTTGGATCTCATCAACACTAATGATGAACAGGAGGATAAACTGGATGTGTTACCTTATTAGTGCTTAGAAATTATAGGTTGACTATTACCAGCTTTCTGAAGTAGACCACAGAATATTCCTCATGTGCATTGCATTTTAATAACAGGAAGAAAGAAGGATGACTTAGGTTTAGCTGTTTAGCTTTAGATGTTGCTGAATGCTTTGTTACAGCTTCTTGCAACTGTGGTAGCCCTTTTTTTTTCCAGTTCTATAGTAACTATGAAATGCTGTGATTGGTGTGGGTTTGGTTTTGCCTTTTTTTCCCCCTAAAGCAGAGGAAGCCTGTTTTAGAAGCATGTAACATATGCCTTTGGTATTCCATGTTCATTAGGATGCTGAACAGTCCTAGATTTACATCTCTCTTTGCAGATTGCAATTATCCCTTTTAATGACTCTTCTGTATTAAAGAACAATAATGGAAGTCTTACAGCACTGTTAAGATGTTTCTAATCTTCCTTAATTTGCAGGAAGATAGCAGCAGAAATCAGTGAAGGATAAGAGGAAAAAATATGGAGCATCCAGATAAGCTCTCCTGGCTAAAGAAATGCATAGAAAGATAGAAGTTTTCACCACTCAGATACAGAAAGGATCAAAGGACATTCATTCCTGGTAATGGGAGTGTAGCATACCAATGGTAGTCATTTCTGGTCCTCTAAAAGTGACTGAAGTCAAGAAAGCTTGCTTGGAAGTGATAGACATTTAGGATTTGCAACATGAGAAGTGGTCTTTTTCATTAGAGGGTTCATTCATACTGCAAACAGTGCACTGGTATGTGTCTCACGGGATGGTGACTGTCTTTTCTCTTGATGTTTGTTAAATGCTGCTCAGGTTTTATTTTATTATGTTATTTGTGGGGAGTGTAGGGGGAAGAGAACTTTTACTCTTTGGTGCCGCCACCCTGCAGAAGTCACTCTACACTGAGGACAGCCTGATGTTAGTTCCTCCCTTAATTCTTAGTCTCTTTTAGGACTCCTGAAGATTTAAGTACAAGCATTTTCCCTCACCTTAAAGCCAAATAATCACTTGACAGGATGAATTTTGAGGAGGGGGAGATAGAAAGTGAAAGTTACTTACATCTGCTCAGGAACATTCACAGCAACCCTTGTTGCTGTGCAGATGGAGAACTGGAAGAACAGGAAAATATTTCATGGAAACATTTGAAGAACAAAAACATGTCACATTTTGAAGATGAACTAACTCTGTGATTTGAACATTTTTACCCAATTCCAGAGAGGATATGCTGAAAACTGCATTCACCAATAGCCTGGGTTTATGTCTCACATCCTCAGGATTTCACCCAGCAGCTGTGCACAGCTCTCTTTTCAGTAACAGCTTTATATTTTGTTCCCAGTGGAGTTTAGTTTCACTCTGTCTCCAGACATGAGTGGTGATTATTTTATCTTGTTTAAGAGCTGGTTAACCCTGAGTATAACTATAAAGCTACCTCACCTGTAAACAGAGGTACCACTACCTGGTGTTCAGGTAGTGAAGCAAGGACAGAGCTGAAGGCAAATGCACATACCAACGTTAGATTCAGCATCTCCTTATTCTTGCCTGCACTGCCATAAGGAAGGTGAAAAGAAGGGCAGCAGAGAGAAGGCTGCTTGTAAGGACTTCTGCAGCAATGGCCTGGCAGAAGGGTCTACCTGGGTGTGTGCAACAGATGGCAGAGCTGGTTTGGGTCAGTATTTATTGATGTACTATTTCCTCTGCCAGTCTCAGCAGGGAGGGCTCCTTGTGCAGTGGTTCAAGTGCTTCCACAAGGACAGCTTAAGGCAAGAGAATGGGGAAAAGTTCACTATTATAGGTGTAAAATATTTTTTATGTCTCTTGCATTTAGTATTTTGGGGCTTAACTCCATTTCACAGATACTTCTTAATTTCAATTTTATTAGATGACATGCTCTTCAATTATCTCCCCTGTCTCTGTCCCCTCTTTTAGTGTTAGAAATTTCTAAAATATTATTTAAGTGTTATTTTGGAGTTCTTTTATGTTACCAGAGTTTTGGTCAGTGACAATAAAGTAAAAAATAAGTAAATTTGATTGAACTGAATTCATCATTCCCTGAATAACTTAATAATGACCATGCTTAATTTATTATGCAAAACCCACAGCATGAAATTAGGAACTAAGAAGAAGATGATGTAAAAACGCTCATCCTGTCAGGGAGATGCTGATGTTACATATTATTGTTCTGCTTCCCTTTTACCCGTCATGTGAGGAACCCTGTTTCTCTTGAGCTTCAAATCCTTTCAAGCGTCCAACAGAAACTTAACAATGTTGATTTATTTGGCTTCTTAGGCCCTTTTTAGGAAAACAAAATATTTGGACCTGGCAACAGATGAGCACTGACACTGTGTTTTTGAAACACTTTATTCAGAATTGGGTACCAGGGTAATTTTAAGACCTTTGGTAGCAGGAGGGCAATAAGAGCTTTTTTTAAAACGGTATCTGCTAATATTTTCCTGTAGCTACTTGTAATTCTAAGAACAATCAGGTCTTGTGCTTGTCTTTAATTGTGAATAGTTCTCATTGCTGTCTAGATTGCTGGTAAAGCATCGTGGTTTTCTGCATTGTATCAGGATAGGTAAAGCAAGTGACAACACAACTGAACTGAACTGCCTTATAATGAGTTGTAGCAGCATAAGAAAGAAGGCAGGCTCCAGAGCTTGTCTCATGGCCAGGGTTTTTTTTTCGTATTGATTAAATGCCTGTAAAAATAAGCCAGTGGTTGAATCCAGTCCTTAATTTGAGAGGGACAAAATGAACTGGGATTACAAAATATCACGCCTGAATCCCTTAATCACTAAAAATCAAAGCTTTTGGTGATGTCCCCTGCTAAACCTTTTCTCCTTGCTGGAAGCCTGTGTCTCTAAGATAAGGCTGTAGAGAGATGTTCCAGAATAACCTGCTTGGAGGGTCAGACAAAATCTTTTATTTCCATGGAAAAGGGCAAAGCGTTCTGCTGCATGGGAGAGGACGGCCAATACTTGGGCTCTTGGTGGGAATAAAGTGATAATTTTAGCACTCTCAAGCCAAACCAATGTAGATGTAATATCATGGGCTGGAGGCAACCACCATGGTGCTGTGCTTGCTACTGTAGTTCCAGCTGGATGTATTGGCATTGTTGATGGAAGAGCCATATAAATCTTTTTCTTGGAAAACAGCTAATCCTCAGGTCTTGCTCTGCAGCATTGTCTATTACTACCTTTCTTGTCCCAAGCCTTTCTTTCTTCCCTTCTTCTCGACATAGGTGAGTAGAGATTTGTCTAGTCTAACTCCAGATGTCTGCAATGTACAAGTCTACATGAGCGCTATCCAGCCTGATGTCTCTTTGCAGTTGGTCCCATGGAGAGAAGCAGCACTTTATGTGCCCGTTAATGGATGAGATGATCAGTACCCTGGGAGTGCCGACTTTGCCTATAAAAAGCATCTAGATGAGCAGGTCAGATCTGCTAAGTTCAATCCTACCCATGTGTCAGTCCCCTAATGAGAACTTCTTAAAAAAGGAAAAAAAACAAAAAACAACAACAAAACCCAAACAAATGAAAGGTTCAATTTTAGCTGCTCCATCTCGATACATATTCCAGTAATACTTCATGTAAATAACATGTATTTAACATTTGGTTGTTCCCAGCACTAGAGTTTTGGAAATGAATGGAAGTGAAGAAGGGCCAGTGCTTGCAATCTGCCAGGAAGACTTCATGCTTGCTGTCATCTCAAAGGAAGGGCTTCTGGTTGACCTATAAACTGGTGTAAGAAAACATTTCCATTGCAGGAATTGTCTTTAGATGCCTTATAGTTTAGGAAACAGTCATGCTTTCCCTTCGAGCAAATGTTATGGCTCTTTCCTGTTCTTTAATTTGGAAATCCTTTGTGCTTTTTTGTTGTCATAGCTAAGTGTGCACTTCTTCTTAAATGAGATCTGTACAGATGCTATTCATGACATTTGCTTGAATGTTAAAGACCTAACTGCAGATCTGTGAAGTCTCATTTGTTTTGGCTGGCATTTGCTCAGCAGCCCACATCTCATTGTCAACGTGCTGCTGTGTCTGCAGTTCTTGCCACAGTATGGGTTGTGCTACCAGTGGGCTTTTCCCACGAAGGAATTTATTTTGAAGCCCCAGATTTTTATAAATGGGAATGAGTTACAGTGCTATCATCCTGTGTTCTCTGGTTTTCTCTAGATCTGTGCCCCAGGAAGCTTCAGGACACCTGGCAGGAAAGGAGTTAATGCATTGGAAAGGGATCACTGCAGACTGGGTGGGTTTGTTTCCTCCCCTCTTTAATCTTTAGTATTGCATAAGCCTCTCTCCTTGATTTAGAAACTTTAAGCTAGTCCGCTGCTTTGGGATAATAAACTCTTCCTGGAGAGTGGCATAAATAAATAAAGTGTGTCCTTTGCTTTTGGCATATGTACAGAACAGTCACATTTCTTCGAGAAAATATCAACAAAGCCAGTCCACAGTCCAGCCAGGATTAATATTAATAATCCATTTCACCTCTGGCAGGGTCAGGTTGTGCTCTGGCCCTTGGATTTTGGCCTCGTGCTTTGAATCTTCTCCGTGCTGCTCTAGAGAGACACTGTCTTTCCTCAGACAAGTGTGTTACAGCTTTGCTTTGTGGGTTTTTATGGGTCCCACTCTGAGTGCCATTCTTCCAAGCTGGGCCCCATAGGAAGCCGGTGCTAAGAGAAGGCAGCAACATCTTTTGTCCTCTTCAAGAGAAAGATTACAGCCTGAGTCATTCTTTGTGTTTGACAGTGGTTTTTCAGCTCTGCTAGAAGAGTGAAGTGAGCACAGAATGAAAGCATGAGCACTAAGATAACACTGTATCTTTGAGGACTCTCTGGGGAGCTTTTCCTGATCCAAATTTCATCAAGAAACAGCAGAAAAAGGTGTATCATATCCTGTCCTTGCATTTTTAGGAAGCAAAAAGTTGACTGGTTGAAGAGCAGCTCTCTCATCATGGTATATTTTAATTCAGTCATTTATGAGAAGAACTTGTGTGTCATTAAACAGATATTAATGTTAGTGATGGCAGGATGCTGGCCAGAAGATTACTAAATGTTAAATTAATGGTTATTGTGGTTAAATCTCCTTGATCTACTGTGGAAGTCTCTTTAGGTTGCTGGTAAGTACTTTTACCCATTAGTATGGAAGTAGATCTTTAGTGTGGGTGTTTTTGTTAAATTGAGGCCCTGAAAGGATATGAGAGGGACACACTTGGAAATTTTCCAGACTTAGACTCGTCCTCTTCTTTTCACAGAGATTATTTGTGAGACTTGAAAGCGCACATTTATCATACAATCAAGAGTGGAAAATGATTCAAGACTTCTTGATATCACCCCTTTTCTTTATGATGTTATCTCCCCGAACTTACTATGAAGAAGCTCTGGCTCTAATTTTAACTCTGAGTTTTGATGATAAGCAAGTTAGTGCTAAAATTGTGCGCTTTGTAGCTGCTCTTTGTAGCAGCTTTCTAGTTAAACCCTCATGTTTGCAGGTGAGCTATGGTGACAATCCCTGAGTTTCTGAAACCAATGGAGGTTTTCTCGTACAGTATTTATCACATTTTAAAATTGTGCAGCTTTCTACAAAATGGGCTGCCATCAAGAGGAGAGGAAGCTTGAATGTAAACACTGATTTGCTCATGGAAAATATAAAAGCATTTGAGGTCATTTGGGAGAAGAATTAACCACAAAATGATCCCATACTAGAAGGATCCATCTGTTAAGTTCAAGCTTGGTTCCATACTGGAAACATTGCGTAAGAAACAGATGCTCTTCTTTAACAGATTGTCCATCATAGTTTCCATAGTACTTATGATTCCAGGGGGAACTGTAAGCCAAACATCAGAGGATAAATTGCTCAAGAGTTTATTGCCCCAATAAATAATTTTTGAATGTGAGATGTGTACCAAAGCATCATTAGCTGTTGCAGTGATACTAGTTTCTGCCTGGTGTGAGGGTCCTGGTGTTTTACTTCAGTGACTGACTGTGGCTGTAGGGCTTGGCTTTGCAAGTTGCCTGATGCTTTGGGGAAAAAAAACAACAAACGAACAAACAACCCATTTCAGATAGCTAACATGGCAGCTCTTACCCCATTGTTCCAAGAGTCAAATGCCATGCTTTGAGGGGACATCATCCATCTGCAAGCATCTCATCTTCATTTTAGCCTTTTAGCTTTTTGTGTTATTTCAGAATACCTATGGAGTTTACACATGAACAGAAAAAGTTGAGAAGAGTGTACTCTTCAACAAGCTCTATGAAAAAGGTGTCTTCTGGGTAAAACAGTATTTATTGGCATTTATTGCATTCCTTCTGTTCTGGGATGAGGTGGCCGCAGTGCCCAGTCATGTTTGGTGGAAGTCGTCTTGTCTGCACTCTAATATGAAACCTTGAGGTCTTGTTTTACATGCTGGAGAGACTGGGCTTTAGCTACATGGAGGACTGCTGTTTCCTGTCAGATCAGTAAAAGACTTTGTAAGCGGTTTTATCTTTGGGCAGATATAGCTGCAGGAGACTTACTGTGCTGAGAAGAAGGTGTAGCACTGTACAATCTACTCAGTGGAGGCAGGTGGGAACATAAAATACCTGTAGTCCACAAGCCTGTATTTTTTCAGACTTCCTGGTGCTGACCAGTGAAACACTTTATTTGTTCTGTCTGACCTGCCTAAAATTCTTTTTGCTTATTCACAGTTTCTGAGGGCAACTACGTAGTAAAACATCAATGTAGTAAAATGCAAATATGTGCTGTATAGAATAGAGGTAGTAAATATTAGGCATCTGAGAAGAAAACTTTCAATGGTGCAGGTCAGAAGGCACAATAAGGGAGTTTATTGTATATATCCTGCAGATAACATCTAGGAGTACCAGCTTAATTTAGAAGAGTGCATAGAGGAAAATCTTGCTTTGAAAGAGCTGCAAAATCCATCTTTATAAAATGATGACAAGAACTGGCCTCTGAACAGGAAATGAACATTTTCTTGAAACAGAGATACTTTATATGATAAAAGCTTCACAGAAGGGTCATTTCATACTGAAGAGTCACAGATCCCTGGGGTATTTTTCTATGGTTTTATATCTGTTTCACAAAATGACAAGATGAAGGGGTTGATAGAAAAGCAAGACTTTGTGTAGAGTCCTTTATTTATTGAAAATCATCACTGGTGGATAATTTCTAAAAATGGTGCTACAAGTTACTGAAATGCTGTATCAGTTTGTCCTGGGTTCAACAGTAGCAGTTATTTTTCTCCTTCTTAGTAGCTGGTGCAGTGCTGTGTTTTTGACTTTTGGCCTGGGAACAGCACTAATAACACCAATGTTTTCAGTTACTGCTTAGTAATGTTTAGTCTGACCAAGGACTTTCTGAGCCTCATGTTCTGCCGGGGAGGAGAGGAAGCCGGGAGGATGCAGAAACAGGACGCCTGACCCAAACTGATCAAAGAGAGGTATTCCATACCACAACACGTCATGCCCAGGATGTAAAAACTGGGGACAGCCACCTGGAATGGAGGCATCACTGCTCGGTCTGGCGGGGTATCAGTCGGTGGGTGGTGAGCGGTTGTATTTTCTTCCCTTGTTACTTCCCTTGTCATTATTATTATTGGTGGTAGCAGTAGTGGTTTGTGTTATACCTTAGTTACTGGACTGTTCTTATCTCAACCCATGGGAGTTACATTCTTTCCATTCTCTTCCCCATCCCTCCGGGAGAGCGGGGAGGAACGGGGGGTGAGCTAACAACTGTGTGGCAGATTTACGGCTAGGCTTAGAACACAACACAGTTCAATAAAAAAGCCTGAGAAAATAAAGATAATTCTTAAAAAAAACAGTTGCAAATTCATCACTTACAGAGCTCGAATTCTTGAAAAAATGTACTTCACTTTTAAATAGAAGTATCCTAAAATGTGTGTTATTGACAAAAGGATGCTGCTGCTGAAGGGCACCTAATAAGAGTTCTTACTGTCATCGTCCTCTGTGTCAGTGCTTTATACATCCATAATCCCCAGCCTCTGTTATTTTTAATGTAATTTTTCTTAGCGTTTAATGTGACTTCATGTTTGTTTTCTGTCCCATAAACACTTGGTTCCTATGGCAGCTGTTGGGGGAAGTCCTCTAGTGTGCTTGATGTAATTTGCTTTTCACAGAGCTGTCTTTCAATGCTTTACACATGCTAGGATCCCTTTGGGTGGAGTACTGAACTTGGTGTGTATCTGGTAGGACACACTCTTTGGATGGGTCACACTCTGACCGCCACAGAAGAGCAAACTGATGTGACCATAGTCATGGACATCTCTCCGGATACACTCAATGGATCTGTGAACTGATTTATGTTGCTGTTCCCTGGTGGTGTCCTCATTGTGGGCCAGTGTGGGTGCTGGGTGCAGGCAATGGGAGGTTTTCCTGCTGGCTGGAGATAAAGGGGTTGATGTAAAGGCAAAGTCATGAAAACACTGCCTTATAGCTTCACTCAAGATTCTGTCTTCATGTCAATTCTTTTACTTAGAAAATAAGTACAACAGTAGCCAGAAAGTTTAGAGCAGTCAGCTGTTACCCAAAATGAATATTTCTGCTTTGTACTTTCTTACAGAGATTTTCAGAAGTTTCTCTTGGGAGAAGAACATATTCTGAGGGTAAAAGAACTGGTATCAATACTAGTTTCTCCTTTGCTTTTGGCATTTTGGTGGTGGGACGCTGTCTCATTTCCTGGACTGAGTTTGAGCAAGGGAAGAAACAAAAAGTTATTTGCATGGCTCTCGAAGGAAAACTGTCAGTGTATTGTCTGAAAGATAGGGCAGAAAAGCCAGTAAGCAGCATAGCAAAAAGGACACTTGGGCTTGCACAGCTTCGTGGAGATGAACCCAGGGAGACTTTTCACTCTCTCAGTCCTTCTGCCAGAAAGTCCCTGTGGCTGGTACAGTTCAGTCAGCATTGCCAGACTGCTGGCATTTGTTATCAAAGAAGGTGCAAGGGTAGGAATAAGTGCTGTTTAGACACATTGACAGTGACATTTAGATATTTGTAGATGTAGAAGGCTCCCACAAAATAACCAATGAAACTTTTAATACTGTTTTTATGTGATGTTTGATGAATAGTTATAACATTACAGAGGAAGTGGTATTTCAAACTGTGGAGAAATGCTTGCAGAGAAGCCCACTCAGACTAGTCAAACAAAGAACTTTTGGAGGTAGTCAGAACCAAGCGGTGAGTTTTTCCACAAAGAATAGAAAAATGAGAAGAACAGAAGCACAAATAAAGAAATGTTGAAAAGTCAGAAACACAGACCCATAGTAAAAGCCCATGAGTCCAGCTTAGCTACAGTACAAGAAATGAGTCAATAGTAAAAGTTATTTAGCTTTTTATAAAATAAGGGATTGCATTTGCACGGCAGAGCTAGCAGAGCAGAGAACAAAAATGATCAAGTGAGAAATACACTTCAGCTTTCAGTGATGTCCATTGAAGGAAAGAGTACTAATGGAAATGAGGCTTGGAAGTAGAAAATAACACAATCAAGAGGAGGGCAATTCAACTGAGTGATTCAGAAGGTGTTTCTCTAATAATTGGTAGGTTCTTGAAGTAAATGGAATTGAAGATCAGGCAGAAAGGATTTTTAATGAATATCAAGTCAAACAAGTTGGTGATGTCCCTAAAGGGACACAGGGCAGGAAATGTAGTACTCAAATTTGAGACAGGTAGAAAAATGTGGTCTAGGCAGTACGGATTCAGTAACTGAGTTTCTTTGTGACGTGAGGGATTCTAACATGCATTGAAGTAAAGACTGATTAAAAACATATAAGGAAATGGAAAATAACCTAATGCTTTCTTTGAAAAGAGCTCATTTTCAAGAAAGGGAAATGTAGTAGATCTGATCTTTATTTTAATATTGCCTTGAAAAGCGTAGAAAGTGTGGGAGATTGGTTTACCATAACCGCGGTAAACTGCCTGTCACTGCAGGCATTAATGGGAATTATGTAGTGAGCAAGAGGTCATTCCTATATACTGAGCCAGATGTCTCTCATGGTCCAAAATGAAATAGCATTTTTATTAATGACTTGGAAAGTGGCATAGAGACTTAAGTTTATTCACTATGCAACCAGTGCCAAACTGAGAGAGGAGCTGCTCTGCAAACATTGAAGAATGGAATTAAAATTGCAAATAGACCCCTAAAAATAAAGTGAAAGGGAGACATGTAAACATCAATATTTATCTGATGATAAATTTTGGGAGGAGAAGAGATTCAGAGCAGCCCTGCGGAGAAGGACTTGGGGGTGTTGGTCAATGAGAAACTTGACATGAGCCGGCAGTGTGTGCTTGCAGCCCAGAAAGCCAACCGTATCCTGGGCTGCGTCAAAAGGAGCGTGACCAGCAGGTCGAGGGAGGTGATCCTGTCCCTCTACTCTATTCTCATGAGACCTCACTTGGAGTATTGTGTGCAGTTCTGGTGTCCTCAACATAAAAAGGACATGGAACTGTTAGAACAAGTCCAGAGGAGGGCCACGAGGATGATCAGGGGACTGGAGCACCTCCCGTATGAAGATAGGCTGAGAAAGTTGGGGCTGTTCAGCCTGGAGAAGAGAAGGCTGCGTGGAGACCCCATAGCAGCCTTCCAGTATCTGAAGGGAGCCTATAGGGATGCTGGGGAGGGACTCTTCATAAGGGACTGTAGTGATAGGACAAGGAGTAATGGGTTCAAACTTAAACAGGGGAAGTTTAGATTGAATATAAGGCAGAAGTTCTTTCCTGTAAGTGTGGTGAGGCACTGGAATGGGATGCCCAAGGAAGTTGTGAATGCTCCATCCCTGGTGGTATTCAAGGCCAGGGTGGGCAGAGCCTTGGGTGGCATGTTTAGTGTGAGGTGTCCCTGCCCATGGCAGGGGGCTTGGAACTAGATGATCTTAAGGTCCTTTCCAACCCTAGCTATTCTATGATTCTGTAAGGATAGTGAAGCACTAAAATAGACTGCCTAACCTGTACTTGCCTTCCAGGGAAAGCGATTTTATATCTTTGCTATATTGTGTATATATATCATGTGCTGGAATAGCTCAGCTGTAGCTGATCCTGGCTGTCAGATTTTCCAACTATGCCTTCAATCACTCTGAAGTTCATCTACAGCTGAGCAGAAGGTTTTGGGTTTATACTTTGTTAAGAAACAAACAAGTAGAGAAGGTGACAATGTTTTGCACTAGAAAGAGGAAGAGCATGTACATGGACAATGGCCAGAGTTTGCTGGTGATGAATTCTGCTGTAAAGGGAAATACATCTCCTGTACTTCTTGAATCATCCAAAAATGCATGGCAGAATTTGCCATAAAATGGCAGAAAAAATCAAAGACCGTTATATCCTCTGTTGCCGGTGTACTTTACGTAGAAAGCACAGCGATTAATAGCAGTGCAAATTCTCTTGTGTGTACATAGTCTGTGCACACACCAGGAACTTGAGAGATCTGTAGGATTGTTTGCAAATCCCTTGTGAGGAAAAGGCAACTCGGAACTACTGGTCTGACTGTATGTTAAACCCAGACTTTCTTGAAGATGACAAGCTGTTTGTTGGACAAAGCAGCTGCAACTGCACGCGAGTTAGTCAGTCTAGCTGTTGTAGCAAGACTTTTTTTCTGCTTTCTAATTCATACATGATGTGGCACATGGAGCTGAAAATTGCTTATTCTGTATACTCATTAAGGTAACGAGCAACATCCTTGCAAATGTGGTGGGAAGCATCCTTTGCATCAGCGTGACCAGAAATGCAGTTCTGGCACCCATAGTATGTGCCAGACAGTACAGACTTCAGCTCCCGCCAACGCAGATGCACAGCAGGGTTCTAGCCCAGTCTGTTGGGAGTGAGAACCGAGAAGGAGAAACTTTCTCTCTATTTACTGTATGGTTATGGTCAAGGTCTTTAGTTGACATTCCTTCTTTGGTGTGGTTGATATGGTAAGAAGCAGGAAGACATATATGTTGGCCAAATGAATGCCTAAGTACATGAATGGACATGAACTTAAAAAAAGTATCTTCATAAGGCCTCGTCCGAAACTTAGAGTATAACAGGTTCTACTGTTGGTGACAGAATTGACTTTCCCACTACTTATTTTCTTTCAAATTTGTGAAATGAGATTTATTTTTTTTTAATGAATTGAAAAAAGTGTGTGTGTGGAGAACAGTTGATATGAGGTTTTCTTTCTTTTTTTTCTTCCCTCCTCCACCCTTTTTTTATCATAATTTGGATCACTTTACAAAGCTGGTTTAGAATAGGACTGGATAAACAGTTAGATTAGCAGAGCTGAGAAGATTGTAACTTTAGGTAGGAGGCGTATATGAACTATTGGAAATAGTAAGTGCCTAACCTGGATTTGGCAGTAATAGAGTAATTCATGTATTATTCTAGTCACTTTTGAATAACAATCACAGTATAAAAATAACTTTGTCCTTAGTGACATAAAGAAAATATGGAATTGCTGCTACTGAAAGGAGCAATCATTACTGAAAAAACTTCATTTCTCCTATTCCAGCCTCTTATCTGAGGACAAAGACCACAATTTATAGAAGCTAGCCCACAGGTGGATAGAAACAAAAATCAGGAAGTCTATGGAAGTGACAAAATTAGGTTCAGTGTGGCTGCTGAAATGAAACAAACAGACAAGGAAGGATGTCTTATTCAACATCTTTGTCGGTGACATGGACAGGGGGATTGAGTGTGCCCTCAGCAAGTTTGCCGATGATACCAAGCTGTGTGGTTCAGTTGATACGTTGGAGGGAAGGAATGCCATCCAGAGGGATCTTGACACGCTTGTGAGGTGGGCTGATGCCAACCTGATGAAGTTTAACCATGACAAGTGCAAAGTACTACACCTGGATTGGAGCAATGCCAGGCACAGCTACAGGTTGGGTGGGGAGGAGATTCAGAGCAGCCCTGAGGAGAAGGACTTGGGGGTGTTGGTCGATGAAAAAATGAACATGAGCCGGCAGTGTGCGCTTCCAGCCCAGAAGGCCAACCATCTCCTGGGCTGCATCAAAAGGGACGTGACCAGCAGGTCGAGGGAGGTGATCCTGCCCCTCTACTCTGCTCTCGTGAGACCTCACTTGGAGTATTGTGTGCAGTTCTGGTGTCCTCAACATAAAAAGGACATGGAACTGTTAGAACAAGTGCAGAGGAGGGCCATGAGGATGATCAGGGGACTGGAGCACCTCCTGTATGAAGATAGGCTGGGAATGTTGGGGCTGTTCAGCCTGGAGAAGAGAAGGCTGCATGGAGACCTCATAGCAGCCTTCCAGTATCTGAAGGGAGCCTATAGGGATGCTGGGGAGGGATTCTTCATAAGGGACTGTAGTGATAGGACAAGGAGTAACGGGTTCAAACTTAAACAGGGGAGGTTTAGATTGGATATGAGGAAGAAATTCTTTCCTGTAAGTGTGGTGAGGCACTGGAATGGGATGCCCAAGGAAGTTGTGAATGCTCCATCCCTGGCGGTGTTCAAGGCCAGGTTGGACAGAGCCTTGGGTGGCATGTTTAGTGTGAGGTGTCCCTGCCCATGGCAGGGGGCTTGGAACTAGATGATCTTAAGGTCCTTTCCAACCCTAACTATTCTATGATTCTATGATTCCACCCCTGTTTCTGTAGGGAAGTTTTAAATGCAAATGTCTTGGGGAAAGACAAATTCTGCCCTTTAATTGAGTTCTTACACGAAACGTATGTGCTCTTAGCGAGAATGACAGAGCAAAGGAAGTAGTGGGTAGACACCTTTGTATCATGAACTCATTTAACAGAGAAGTTTCTCTTTTTCTAAATGTTTGCATTAATTCAGCAGTGTAACAACCCACTGTGCTTTGTGTCTTGAGCTTTCCTCTGCATATACATAAGGATGAGCGTGGGCAGCCCTGCTCATTGTGCATGCAAAGTCAGTGCTGGACAGGAATGTGCGGCTGCCCATCACTGTGTGGGTGCCCGCCTGGGCACACTCAGGCCTCTTAGTCTTGGACTATAAATACTTTAAAATGGACTTTGCTAGAATGAAAGCGCAAGAAACAAGAAGCAGGGTGCTGTGCAATATAAGTGGACCTAGCCTTGGGGAAGTTTCGTTCTCATTTCCCAAAGAGGGCACTACTGGAGACATTAGAAAGCTTGGGGTTTTTTTTTGTTTTGAGGAAGTGGAGGTAAAAATAGGAAGGTTTGGATTTAGTTTTGGTTTTGTTTTCCCAGAAAGTTCAGTTGGGGGTGATTCCTCTGTGCTCCCTTGAAATAAAAAAGTCACCTAGGATAGGATAACTAGAGAAATAGAACTCAAGGATCATGGTTTAAGACAATAAAGCCAGATTAAATTGAAACTCTTTGCATCAGAAAATGTTGTTAGTTTGTTATCCTGTAATCTAGCCCTCTACCTGTTGACATTTACTTACGTGGATTCTTGCATAACAACTGGTTTCATCTTTTTATTTCTCACCCCTTACTTTTTAACATTGTAAAGGGGAAGAAGATTGTTGAGAGTTGTTTCTGTTCCTCGTGTATTTCATAGTTGTGCTAAGTTGCTTTCTAAACTGTGAGCCAAAATACTTCCCAACCCAGTGTCCATGTGTACACACTACCTACATCCTTCTTGCCAGATGAAATGCAGCTTGGGTTTGTAGCTTCTTTCCTCACTCCCTGCACTTCGGTTTTACTGGAAAGGCAGAATGGTCATAGTGCATGGATGAGAAGACTTAGAAGCTCTAAGTTATTTTATATTTAATTTTATTCCACAGTTTTTTCTTCTTCACAGATAATGACTATGTATTTTTACTACATTAGTCCCTCCCTTTGAATTTTATCTTTGCAGAAAGATATAAATTATTCGACATCACTAAACCCAGTAGAATGAATTAAATGAAGCTGAAAGATCTAGTTACTTTACAGATCCTCATTCTGAAACTATCAGGCAAGACTATTATCTATCTAAAAAGGGGCAGTTTGCACATCAGCAGACTAGTTTAGATGGCTGTCTCAGGAAACTTTTAATTTTGTAGGTTCAGATCAATAGGTATGCGTGTCTTTTACTTCATTGTAATAACTTCATGCAGTCATCAAATAGTACATCTCTAGGTAGTAATGCCACCCAGTGGAGAAGAGGAATATGGTCAGCTTCTGACAGAGACCAAAATAAAATGCAACTAAGAATTTCTTACTAGTAATGACGTAAAAAACACTCGTTTTAAAGAAGAAATTAAGATTTTTGTCCCTTTTCTGTATTGTCTTACTATTTTCTTATTTCTAACTTTTTACAAAGACACCTGAAATTTTAAAGGTTTTCATTAGTAATTTTTGTCTTATCATTAAACTAATATCAGTATTTTAAAATGACACAAAAATTGTGTTGAAAGTTGAATTCATGCAACTATGAGATTCCCTTATTTCAAAATTTTTCCTTTGAATTAGAATATAAAGTAAGATATTTCAATCTTCTAGAAAGAAGACTTGAAAAAAGATTATGAGCAATCAAAATGTCTTGCCTTATGTTGAGATGGTTTTAAATTCTTCATAATTTCTTACATACAAAAGAAAAAATGAAATAGATTGAAAAACTTTAATTCAATTTTACTATTAATAATATATTTTTCCCAGGAGAAAAAGCTCAATTCCTACATACTTATACTAAAGAAAATGTTTTCTAGTGGAAAACTAGAAATGTATGTGAGATTTTTTTTCCTTCACCAGTTTTTGAGATCCTGAGATTTTGATAGGAGTGAATTTGTTGTGAAATGACTGATAGAATATAATTAGGAACTTGCAGTCAGATGTGTTTCTTTAGGCACAATCACATAATATGGCATCATTCCTGAAATTCTCAGGCAACTCAGGGTTAAGAACACTCACAAAAGAAGTTTGGCAAGTTGCATCTCACAGAGATGTAAAGCACTCCACATGTTGCCTGCCATCTTACTAATTGTTACTAAACTGTACTTGGTATTACTTGCCATTACAAATGCTGCTGAGGCTGCTGCAGTACCAGGGGGTTCGCTGCGCACTGGTTGCTGAAGGCAGTGAAGGCATCATAGGAGGAGCATGGATTACCTGAAGGCAGTAGTTAGGTCACATAACTTTGGTTCATGCTGCACCGTTGTCTTTGAAAGGGTGGGTTTTTACCTTAATGGCACCTATCTGGTCTGCTACTGAAGTCGATCAAGCTGTGAGCCCTGGTTGAACTCAAGTAGAACAGCCCACCCTGATATTGTTACTGTCCCACTGTTATTGTCCCATCCCAAAGTGCTGCCTTTGTCCATTGCTCGATCTCCTGGTGAGAGTTTGTTCAGATCTGCTCATGAGCTGCTGCAAAACAAGTTAATTTTTCAAGTAATTGATTGCTTGGCGGGTGAAAAGAGATCAAGTCACTTTCACTTAGTCTTTCTTGGCAATATTACTGTTTCTGTTGTGTTGCGAGGGAGACAGCATCCACCATGGCTCGTAGCCGCACTGTTAGTCACATGGATCAATGCTGCCCAAATTTTGGAAAACTGAATCCTCCCAAGGAAACTGCAGCCTTTGCCAACCCAGCTAGCTGATGATGAGGAGCCACTCAACCGCTGTTTATACCTGGCTCATTTGGAGCTGAAAGTGCAGGCTCATGAAACACCGCCCCACAGCATGAGCGTTTTACCAGTCTTTCTGCAACAGTTTGGATTTTTCCATCACTGTTTTCCCAAGTCCTAGATTTAATGTCTTCAACTCCATTGCAAATCTGTGGTCACTCCTGGCCCGGGTGATGGGGTGCTCAAGGCTGGAGTAGTGAGAGGCTGCCCTGCCACCAGGAGCCAGGCATGGTCATGGCCAGAAGAAAGCAGGCAGGGGTTTCAGTGGGACATCTCTTGCTTTGTCATTGCTGTTTCAGCTAGCAAATCACTTCCTGACTAAACCCCAGGCCTGATGATTTTTTGAGGTCCTCTACTCAGAAAGTTTTTCAGCTTTTCGAGCTCCTTTGGTTTCATTGCTTATTTTTTAATATTGCCTGTGGTCTCATAATCATGAAAGAGACAGCAGCTTTGCTTTTAAACCTGTTCCCCTAAAGTTCGCAGGTGCATGTAAGTGGGGGTTTTTGAATACAAAAAAAGCTACAATTTGCCATATGATTATTTTATTTTTACATATGAGATATGGAAATACAGAGAGAAGTGATGACTGGGAGTTAGAAAAATACACTGTGTTCCTCTGAAGGTTGTCACCATTCTTTGTAGTAGAACAGTGACCAATCTTTCAAAAATGATTCATTAAAAAGAACTCCGCTGGGTAATTTTTCTTATTTCCTGCAGATTTGTACATAGCATTTTGCTGTGACTGTGAATGGAGCAGCAAGACATGGTTAGAGCATGTACCGACAGAGATGTATTAATGTCAACTTACCAAAAAACTGAGGTCTGTGCATTAGGAAGTGTCTTTCATAGCATATTTGCTGCTAATGTAGGGGTCATCTGTTCAAAAATGTTTTGTTTCATCACTGTTGAAGCTGGAGGTTTTAAGAAAGCTGATGATACAGATATTAATCTTACTGGACTCATTAGAACAGTGTGTGCATGCAGCTACGTAAAATAAAAGGAAATGTCATTCTTGTTTGTTTACGTACAAGCGTACCAAGTTTATGCATCTTTAACTGTAGTAGTTACTGTGGGTTCTGCACGGGACATCTGTGATGCAAAGAATGTTCAGTGATTCACTGATACAGAGCATGAGGACGCATGTGATGACTCAGTTTTCCCCTCCTCCTTTCTTTTCCCATTAATGTGAAGCAAAGCTTAACAGATTTTACCAGAATCTAGGGAAAGATTTATACAGGCTCTAATAGTTTGAGAGTGAAATAGATTTGATTGTAAATCAAGTTTACCTTGAGATTCCCTTAAGGGAAATGAGATTCCCTTATTTCCTTAGATAAAGAAAATTGAACTAGACAAAACACTAGAGAATTGCTACAAAAATTAAGTTTACAGCAATGCCAATTTCTGATACCCAGCTACAGCAAAGTTTGCTAGCTTGGGGGGAAAAAAGATGAAATTAATATGAAGAAAGTTCTGCTCTTCTAAACTGTGTTTTTTCTTCTCCTATTCACAGATATAAACAGCTGTTTCTATTTTACTATCCCAGAGTTCCTTCATAACAATCCAAATTGTAAAAAAATATTCTTTGGAAGAATAAAGTAAAAAAATAAAAAAGTTGGGAGCCACCTTTGGGGAGAGAAAACTGGGCACCTGTGCTGTTCAGTGGTTTAGTAAACGGTTTCGATGGGCTAGTCCCTCTACGAGGGTTTAGATTCTTCTGGCATTATTTTCCCGTGCCCCTCATTTTTGTATCCATTTGGCTCAAAAGGAGTTTTGCTTAGCAGCGCTCTTTCATGGCGATCCCGATCCAGCTTTTCGGGATGGAAGAACTGTATTTCACAGACCACATGAGGGAGCATTGTCCTGCCTGGCTGGCTGTAAGCAGCTTTCCGGCTCGTACGGGGCTCTTCAGCTCCTTGATTTCACCCTGTTAAAGGAAAATACTTTCTTTAGCAGTTCTCAACATTTTCCAAGCTGAAGTAGTTTCTCAATAACCCAACCTCTTTTTTTCTAGTGGATAGTATTGGGAATTTATTGCTTAATAGGAGCAGATACTGAGTGCTGGCTCTGCAGCTGATCCAGACTTTCCGCTACGTGCACCAGCCATGCTCGGAGCATGTACCTTGTGGGAGGGCAAGCCGGGCTGGGTTGGTTTATGGACTTTCTGCTTCCCTCTTTCCCTGTCTATAGAATCACAAGTTCAGTTAGGCCTTACCTGCAAAGAATCCTTCTATTGCACTACCTCTAGTTCACTAGCTCACATAACAGTGTCCGCAATGATGGAAGTGTTTGTCAAACAACTTTTACTATTTATTTTGTACTTTAGATATCAACAAGTAATCTTCTCAGACCATCATCACCCTTTCTGCTTTATGGAGGGTTAGTTTGCTTTAAAGCTTGCACAGACAAATTCTTGGCAGCTGTATTTTTGGCTGCCCTCAAACTGGCATCTGGGATGAACTCAATCTAGGCGCTTGCTAGCTGCATGCTCATGAGCTGCTTAACTTTTTTCTAGTGCCTTGACTCTTTTCTAGTGCTTGAGGCAGCCAGAATGGCTCTTCCCCTTGCAGCAGCAAGCGGTGTGACATCAAGTCAGGACTGAAGCTAATGGCCATGCTTACATGTCCCATAGGACAGATGACTGCTGGATACTGCCAGGGCTTGTAAATGTTCAGGTGTCAAAATGAAATCTCTGGGGTAGATGTTCCCAGAGCAAGACTTTGGGTAATTCATGCGATGTCTGCTTTTCCTTTAAAGAACTGGAACTTTTTGTTTTGAGGAAGTGCTACCACAAGTAGAAAGAGAAATGTGAAAAGCCCTGCAGAGACCGTGGCAGCCATTTGCCAATCAATCTGGAGAGGAACATTATCAGTGAGTCATGCTACAAGGATACCCTTGAGCAGACAGTCCTTTCAAAAGCCCTGTTTTGTGAGTCTCTCCAGTACTCATCTCTCCCTGCAGTGAAATTCAGCAGGTGTGTTTCAACTAGTTTTCCTAGCTACAGATGGCCTAGCACTTTGTTGGGTAGGAGAAAGTACATCCGTAATGATGGGTGGCTTTTAACCTCCTGCTGTCAGCTTTTCCCAAGTGTCCTTGTTGCCAGACATTGAAATCTTGTATTTCTTGCAGTATCTTGTTCATACATTCTTCTTTCATGAAACTTCTGAGATCATGACTCAGAGGCTTCAAGCATGACTGCAAGGAGTTCAAAATCCTTATGTACTTAAGGATAAGACACCGTCATGTGTAGTGATCATACAGAAATCCGTCAATCTGGCAATGAACTTTAGTTGGTCTGTGGGAGTTGAGGTACAAAAAGTATTTTGTTTGTCAAAAGTAAATGATCGAGTTTGACATGTAAATGATCAAGTAAATTTCTCAGGACTCCCTAAATAGCTCTAAATAGTTCCAGGAAACACTTGGTTCATCCCAACCAAGAGATATGAAAGCAGACTTGTGGAGAATTAGCTTCTTGGAGCAGCCTCAGTGAAACAAATGATAACACATGGGTTTGTATGATGATAGGATTAAAATCTATAGAGGATCACAGCTGCTGGGTTACACCTCTTATTATTAGACCAAGCACGGTGCCCTGCAAAATGGCTGTAAACAGTCCACACTGGAATATCCATTTCAATCAGCAAACTTGCAGATTGTTTCCACCACACTCATTCCCACAGGAGATAAAGTCTTCCTTGTCATTATTTGCTTTTCTTCTTCCCAAGTTTAAAAATTTCCAGTTTTTGTGGAACAAATACTTGTGTTTTCTGAAATCAAGGTCATTTTTAACTGTATGTCCAAAAAACTTTATGGCAACTTTTTAATAATTATATAAATATAGTTCTGGGCAATCTCTTAATGACATTATGCCAGCTTTCTCCATTCTTTCTCCTTTTCCATTTTTCTCTTCTCTTTCCCCATGCCAAAGTCAGCTGTCCTGTACAGCAAAAGATTTCCTAGCCACAATTGTCCTTGCCACTGAAGTGGCAACGCTAATGTATCTATGACCTATTTCCTTGACAAATTGCACTTTTTCTCCCAGAGCTGGCTGCTACAACTGCCCCAAATTTCCACAAGTCTGTTCAGTTTCTGCTTTTGCATATTATCCAGGATTTTGCTCATTAGTTCTTGGGCAAACTGCTACAGACAGTTCCCCTCTGAGAAACAGAAAGTTAGGAAGCACGACTATGAATCTGACAGATGATCTTGCAAAAGCACACAATCGTACAACTTCTCTGCATTCAGTCACATCTTTTCTTCCTGTGTGCCAAGCTTTCAGCAGGAGGCTCCATAATGAGGAAAGTTCAGTTTAAGTTAGGCCTCTGGTTATGAGAAGGATTTTAACCTTCTGCCCAGCTTCTCAGCAAGATACAACAGTTGCTGCCTTGAGGCAGTACCTGGGAGCAGGGGTGATAATGAATTTATCAGCACCACCTAGACAGCTTCTGGCTGCAGGGATAGATCCCTTCCAGATGGGGCTCACAGCATCATTTTCATGCTGAGGGACGGAGGTGCTCCCAGTTTAGATTTCTGCCGCAGAGTGTTGGCATAAGCCCCAGAGCGACTAGGAGGAATGTTGTCTTTGTCAAGTGCTGCTGTCACTGTGGTCATCACATTTTTCCATCACTGTGCAGTCCTGCTGCTCAACCTGCTGAGTTAAGGGCCATGTGGGACATGTTCTGCCAAAGTCCTGTCTTGGTACCTCCATTCTTTTGTCACAAATCATATCACAGGAGTAGCAACATTCCCAAGAAATGCTATATGTACACATATATATTTGTGGATATTTTTTAATAGATCTTGTAATGACACCTGTTGGTTCACAGTAACTTCTGTATATTTCTGCCATTTCTGGGAGAATGTCTTTTTCTTATATTGTAGATTTTGGGTAAAAGTTACCATTCTGATGCTGGGTGGGATGTGCAGGAATATTGGGTATCAGATATTATCATTAATGAAAGAAAGACTTCTTTTTTTGTGAGTACATGATTCAATTTCTTCAGTATATTAGGAGGAGTAAGATTATGAGTTACAAAATGGATTGGGTAAAAACCCCAAATGTTCTGAATGTAGCTTGAGGCAGTCCTTAAACTTTGCATTGCAGGAACTGGAAGAGAAAGCCAGTGTAAGGATGACTTCATATTTGCCCACTTCTTACATAGTCTTGCTGAACATGTAGTAAGTACTGTGAGAGAGGAGTTGGCTGAGGTTGAGCCAACCCTTGCTTTGACACACCAGGCCTCAAATAGGCTCATTAATATGATAGCAAAAGTTAATTTTTTATTCTGCTTATGTAGGTAATTGTGACATTTGTTTTTCTTATGGAATGGTTGTGGCTTTTCAGAAAGAAACTTGAAATGATAGAACAGGAGTTTAACAGAATGGCATAGAGAAGATGATTACTTATTTATGGAGTGTACAATAATTGAAATTTTGGAGAAAAACATTGACCAAAAAGTTGATTCTCATACACCAGTGACCAATAACAGCTGTAGTTTGAACTTGATTTACCAGGAGGGTCTTCACCTGGATATCCAATACTTGTATACTGCAACATCAGATGCACTTACAATTCTATTGATTAATGGAATTTTTTACTCCAGCATTAAGTCAAAGAGAGGAAGGGACTTCAGTAAATGAAGAATAAGACCCAGTTCTGTCAGTGACTTGCAACAGAAGACCTAGCCTGCTTTTGCTCATAAGTAACGTCTACTTTGTAGCATTATAATGAGACCTAATTTTGGAAATTACTTACGATTTTTGGAAAACTATTCACTTGCACATGTATATATAGTTTTATCTGAAAAATCGTTACTCCATTGTAAAAAATATGACTAAGACTTCATGTGCGATTTTGATCATCCATATTCAAGTACAGTGACCTAGGGCTGGAGTGGATCCATGTAAATGCTGCTAAAATCAGGGGGGTGGGAGAACAAAAGATTTTACATTGCTTCGCCTCACAAAAAAAGGGCATTGGGAAGGTGGTAGGGTTATCCTTTCTTAGAAGGGACAAAATACAAGGGATGAAATGGAAGAGCACAGCTATTTAAGCTGAAGATTTAAAAGGCTATAATGTGGCATTGAGTAACCTTAGGAAAGAAATTAGGAAATGGTTTTCAAAGCAGCTAAGTTCTGAGACTTTCCAGAATGAAAGTAATGGGAGTAAAGGCAACAGGTTTACAAAGAGACTTGTCTGCTTGGAAAGCTGTGACTGGCCTCGCCAAATACTGCCACAGTTGCCAGTACCCAGGACTCTGGGCTCAGAGGTGCCCTCCAGTCCCTGAACTGCAGGTTTTGTAGCTGAAGTTGAAGCCTATTTTACTTCCGGGCGTACCTTTTCACACAACAGCATGAATAGATATCAAAAAAAGCCACCAGCCACAAACAGCATGCGCTCTAAATGCTTTAAGCAAGCGGTAAGGATTGCCTGATCTGTGGGTTTGACTTCAGATGCTAAAAAATCATGACAGCACGCTCTGTAGCACCATCTTCAGGTGCAACACCCTGCTTCTGACTGTCTTGACCATGAACGGCAGCTATATAGGGGGCAAGGGCAGTGGTGGAGTTAGGGACAGAGCTTGGGTGTCCTCAGGTAGGTGATTACTGAAATTCTGAACTCTATTTTAAAATAGTGCTCTTTCAGAATTACTTCACGGTGAGAATGCTTTGAGAGGCCTGCAGAAGGAAGGACTTACCTAAAGAAGGCATTGAGTCTGCCTACCATCAAAAGAAAAAAGTTTGAAGAAAAAAGGTGTATGGTTACCCAGCACTGGTAAAAATGGTACAAAACCAACACATAATGGCTCTGTTGGGTTTTATCTTTCACTTTCTTTTTTAATTCTTTTTTTCATTTAAACACCAATAAAATGTTTCTTCAGTTATACTTAAGGCTTTTTTTCTCACAGCTTCCTTTTCTTGACTCTTGACTTTGATTCTTGAAAAATACTGATGTAGGAAATTAATGGGGTTTGTAGAAAGGTAGCACATTACTGAGTCTGAACTACTGGTTTTGGATGATTAGCTAACGCTGAACAAAGAAACAAAAAAAGCAAGTGAACAACATTGCAAATGTAGCCCTAGAGAGCGTCAGAGATTGTAAGGAGGCTCTCATAAACCAGTCTCCATGGTACACAGTGTACATTTCCATGGCCTTGTTTATAGAAAGAAGTATTGAGTAGGTGGCCTAGCTGTTCTCCTTCCTCTCTCTAGGCAGCCTTACATTAGAAGATTTTAATAATGCAATTACTGTTGTAGCTGTTTAGCACACCTACAGATCACCTTTCATCCCCCCACCTCTTCCCTAATGCAGGAGTCATACAGCAGAGTGATGTTGGAGAAAAAGAGGGACCACTGTTCAGAGGTTTGCCCTTCTTCCTGCTCCTCACAGAAAGAATCAGCCTGACTTCATTTTGAAGGGAGATGTGCTGCTTAAAGGCCAGGAATGGGAGTCAGGGAATGACAAATCTTTTTGCCCTATAGGTACGATTTTGCAGAAGAGGCTGTGTGGGAGAGAGATTAGGAGAGAGGAAGGTGATCTCAGGGGAGCAGTGGGAATGGAAAGACATCCTCAGCCTCACTCCCACTGACTTCTCTTCATCATGCTTCCAGCATGGATATCAGTGATGGCAGGATGGATTGAGGAGGCAAGTGATGCAGCTGGGCTTAGCCATACTCCTTCTGCATGGCCTGATGGCATTACTGCCTGTTTTAGGGGAACAGCTGGGACAGACCAGAGCCCTGAATGGCACATCGTGTTTCACTACCTGGAGCTAAGCGTCAGACTGAGAACATGCCAGGTCTTTCCAGCAGGTCTGGGGTGCCCCCATGGTTCTTTCATGCGCTGTCAGGTACTGACCCAGCAAGATGCAGCATGTGCTAGTTAAAAACAAACTTGAATACAGCTTTTAAAATACATTACTGTTTGGGAAAAGGGAGGAATGTGTTGAAGGTCTGTCAAATGTAGAAATCAACAGCGTCTCATATACACTCTGCAGCAGTGCTGTAAATGGGGTCTCATGGAGCTTGTAGGACCAAAGTCAGATGTGTAGATAAACCCATTCCTCCCCAGCCATGAGGGAATATGCACCAAAAGGCTGTGCCAGGAACAGAGATGCCTAATCTAAAGGCCTTGAAACATTTGTGAGAAGAGTCATGTGAATCTGAAAGTTGGTGGCAAATATCCTGCCCATGGGACTTGCACTTGCTGGGACATGTTTATGTAGATGGAAGTTGTTTGTCCAGACGGACAAATAGCTTTGCTCTCTGTTTCCCTGTAGCAGAAGAGCAGCGCATGGATCACATTCAGGAAGTTGGCCCTCTTTATTTTATAAGAGCCTAAATATTTACAGTTTTCTTTCTGGGTGAAAGAAAACCAGGTGAAATTGTATGAAAGTCCATCTATCAAGAGGAATTAAATGAGCTGACTCATCCTGTTGCTACAGAGGCTAGCTCTGTGGTTACAAACCAAGGCTGAGGCCAGTTCTGTGCTCCAGTCCTCTGCCAAGGCAGCTGGGTCACATCTGGGGTATGAAGCTGTGTGAGCCTCTATATCCATGGCTTTTCCTGGCAGGAACACCTCATGTGCAGGTACTCCCTCTGGCAAAGCAGCATGCAACCCGCTGAGTGTTTCTCTTGTGGGCTGGAGGTTTCCTGCGCAGCAAAACACAGTGCTGCTGGAACAAGGGTGTCCCAGCCAGAGGCAGGTTTAACACATCAGCCTTCCCATGTGAGTAAAATGCTTGGGGTATGGAAATTTAGAAACCTGACTTGGCAGATTTCCCATATATTCATGAGTAAGTTGTAACACATGGGGGTATGTAATATCTTTGCCATCAGCTCTTATGCCCCTGTCCGCCTTGGTACTCCACTGCTGCATGGTAGGGCTGCAGCACTCAAAACCTAAGTTTGTCAATGAAAAATTGCATGTTTTCAAGCATCCAGATGCGTTAAAAAATGGTCATATGTGATTTTGTCTGCCAAGCTTGAAGCACCTTTAAAAAGGTATGGATTACTGCATGCTTTCCAGAAAAGGTAGTCTGCAACAAATTGCCTCATTTTAAATCCTTCCATTTTTTTCTAAAGAGACTAGCAATTTTTTATTTCTAATTTAGGCCAGCAATCTTAAGATAGAAAGCACTATAAAAATGCCAAACACTTTTAATGTTGTCTGCTACTGGAGTGGATACAGTAGGGTTTATATACTGTGGCAGGTGAAGTAGAATTAGCATTTTATAGTGTTAAACCATGGCTCTTTTCAATGTGGTTATTCTATATGTTTCCTTCTTCTTGACTCCAACAAAAATATTGTAAAGTGTGGGTTGTGAGGGCAGGGAGTACTAAAAATGCTATGAATGCTTTTTCACACTGTTTGAAAGAAAATTGGCTTCAAAATTTAAGCCTCAGAACAGTTTCTTGCTGAATACTGGTTAATGTGCTGTAGGTTTAGTGTTTGGAGAACACATCTTTGAAATACTTCCATGAGGTAAAGGGTGATGGAAGAGGCCATTGCAAGTTCAAAACCAAAGGAACTTTAGAAACCAAATTTTAAATCCAGAAATTGCATGTAGTGCTAAAGTCAAACGTGTGGCAGAAAAATACCAAGTACTAATCATGTACTAAAAAATGCATACTTTGGCTGTGAACTTGAAAGGTATGAGACAAACCAAAATACAAACACACCAGTTTAAAATAATTACTAAAATAATATTAGTTTTGCATAACTAGGGTATTTTTTTTCTAATTTCAGCTGTGTTGCAGCCTTAGTTGTTTTCTCATTCCTCCTGGAAGAAGAGTATTTCATTTGTCTGCTCATACACTTAAGGAAATGCCTCCTGAAATGCATTGGGTACACCCAACAAATAGTCTCAAAATGGCTGTCTACCAGTCATCCTCAGTTCCTTCCCCACTGTTTCTCTTTCCTCACATAGCTTCTGTTTCATCTCCTGTTGCTGTCTTCCCACAGTGGCATGTAGTCTTTGAGTTCCCATCCCTGGGTCCTTTCTTTCTTTCCTCACACTGCCCAGTTGTCATTGCGTCTGCACAGCTCCCCATTCAGTACGAGTGTGAGATGAAAGGTAAGCCTTCCTTCTAAAAGCTCTTTCCAGCTTACTGCACAACATATTGCTCACCATCTACTCTAGGTTTAGGATGAGGAGCCTGATGTATTTACTTCCTTCAGGTGGGAAGCAGGGACCTCACAGAAAATAAAGGTGCAGGTGGAAATCAGCCCAGCTCCAGCTGCGCTGATTTCCAGTAGATTACCAGTGGGAATTCTGACTATGCTGAAGTCATGCATAATCACAATTTTCTCATGAGGTTTAGAGCCGTGTATAAAGGAATAGGTCATATATAAATACAGTGACTGCTATATATTTTGATACTACCATGAGAGCAAAATAGCAGTGGCTAATAAATACCGGGATGCCAAATAAATTATAATATCTTCTACATTCCAGTAAAGATCTGAAGTACTGATAGAAAAGATTTTGAATGAGAAAATTAAAAGTGTGTGGCAATGTGATTTTTAATTGTCTTAGTCATTACATCTTTTATTATTGGTATCACTTATCATAGGTACTGTTTTTTTGCCTAAGTAGAACCATTTTCTGAAGTTATATCTCCTTAAACTATGAGAGGTATGAGAAAGAGGGAGTAGTGAGTAAATGTGAGCAGATGTACCCTTTTGGAAAGAAATTAATTTTTATTGGGCAGTGGGCCAGCCTGATATGATGATCTCTCACTGCCCAAGCACTGGATGTTCTTGCATGTTTCATTGTTCCACTCTTCCACATGTGGAATAGTAGTGTTAACAGGTTTCTAGTGGAGTTCAATAAAAAAATGGAAGTACAAAACTGAAGAAACTGGCACTGATATGATCTTTCCTAACGGAACGAGTCCGGTAGTGATCTGTGAAGGACACGCTGTTTAGAATAGCAATCTTTTCTGCAGGGCTAAAAAACCTAAACTGATTCTTCTTACATATTCACAAAAATGAACATTTATATTACTGGGAAGGAAACCTTTAAAACTGATGGTCTCTCCCATTTTAGACTGAACACACATCAATGTCCAAAGACTGTATAACAGAGTTGTCTGTTCTCACTGCTCTCTTTCTCCTTAATGATTTGTGTGGAAATAAGCAGTTTGCAGTATTTTCTTTATTCGCTTGTTCCTCCTCAGTCTCAAGTATTTCCGAAGCAGTTGCAATGTGCTAGTTCAGATTCCAGCCTTTCAAATGCTTACATAGCCCTAAATTTCATGCATATGGGTAATTCCAGTGAGATTAGTTGAACTAGTTCAGTATGTAGAAGTCAGCATACGTACATGTGCATTTCTTGAAGAATTACATTGGTTAACTTTTCTGAATACAACAGTTTTGCATGTCAAAAAGGTGAGGTTTGCCATTTTTTTAATATTGAATGGAAAATGACAATACAGTAAAACCTCTAGTTGGGGTTCAGTGTGCTCCAGTAGTTTTGGGGTTGTTTTTCTCTTGCAGACTTAATGATAGCTGAAAGCACATCACTATGAAAGTGGCACTGAATTATTTGCACTTATCATAGCAATTTTCTGGAAATATTATTTTTCCAGTTTCTTGCCAGAGATGAGGATCATATGAGGAAAGCAGAGTTATTACTCTGCTTGTCAAATTCACACAGAAATGCACTTGCCATGATGCAACAGTGACTCACCTCTTAATCTTGGCACAGGTGAATAAAGTAAAGCTCAGGGAAAGCAGCATCTTAAATGTTTTGGACTGCAAAAATCCTTAGCTAAGGACCAATCTTGGCTCACAGGACTCTTAAATCATCTGATGAGTGTGTCAGACTGAGAGGTGATGTCTGACAAAAGGGACAGTTTCGTGCTTTCCTCGCTTCATCTTCCCCTTTACATTGTCTTTCACCTCCTGTCAGGTCTTGCATTTCTTTATAGTGAACCGGTTCACCTCTCAAATGTAGCAAAGAGCCCCAAAACAAAACAACACCCACTACACCCTCACCTGGGTTATTCTGCTAGTATTTTATAGTAGAAATTGACAGAAATGGAGTTGACTGGAAACTCCTTATTTTGCCAGTGAGGAAATAAAGTTATCTCAATCCTCATCATAAAATTGCAGCATTTAAGCTTGTTCTACCAGGCAACATAGAGATATGATATGAATGAAGAAATAGCTGTCCTTGGATAATGTTCTACATGAGTGTTTGAGCTAACTTATTTATAATTATTCCAGAAAAATGTCCCACTTAGACTGGGCTGTGCCACTGATAATTTATTAGAATAAGAGAAACCAACTCACATTGCTGATTTCAGGCAGGCTTTGCAAGGCTAGCACAAACAGCTATTTAACCCGAGGTGAGCAAGACTTAATTTGGATATGAGGTTATTAGCTACCAAACCTCGAGGCACCAGGTTTAGTCACTTTTCACTCAGAATGGTCTGGAAAACCCCAGGCTGTCCCTTGGGTGTTTGAAAAAGTATGATTTCTTACTGCACTTTTAGAACATGAAAGCTTTCAGTGCTGAACAGTTTCAGTGAAAGGGACGGGAACCCCTTTGAGAATCTGAATTACTGGAATCAAATCTAATTATCACACAAAAATAGGAAGTTCAGCCTTGATGTGCCCTTGAGGCCCTGATGTGCGCCAGTCACAATACAAACTTTGTTTTCTTGAGAATCTGGGATTATCATATTAGTCATCGAGGCTAGGGTCATGGGGAAAGTGAAAAGCTAAACTGGCTCTTTCCCAGTGAAATTTGTGGATTGCTCATCTTTTTCTCCTTGTGGCTAGGGAGGAGACTGTATTTGGTTAACAATAGGCTTATGAACCACAAGAGTTTTGTGATGAGTGTCCAAGTGGACATGCATGAGGAACCATTGTGCACTGCAGGTGGCTCTGAATCGATGTCCCTGCTTTTCCTCCATAGGCAGATTGACAGATCATCCCACTCCTTCTGCATCAGGAGACCACACGATGAGCTGGCTCACCTTGAGTGGCCTTCCCAGTTAAAATAGAGCCAGCACAAACCGAGGCTAACATTTTAAATCTAGGTCAGCACATTGCTCTGCTGTAATAGCTGGCCCGAGGCTGCCTAGGAAAAGCTTTCATGGGTCTTTCCCCTGTGCAGGACTTTCCTGCTGCTTCTCTGGCATCAGTGCAGTAGCCCGTGAGCTCATGGATGTAGAAAGGAGTTGGCCTGCCCTCTGGGATGGCTTATCATGGTCTGTGCAACCAGGAATCCAGCTCAGCATCAGGGCTGGGGGAAGAATTGCCTCCATGGCTTATCATGAGTCTCTTCCTTCAATTTTAGAAATGTGATGCATCCATCAAAAAAGCAAGATAGCTTTCTGCTGTCTTAATGAGTTACGTCTCACTGGAGAGCCCTACAAGCACTAGTGCACATGAAGAAAGAGTGGAAAGGATGCAGGCACAAAACCGCCTAGTCCTGGGGAGGAAGGAAAAGCCCCTCACTTTCTGGGAGCAAGCCGTCAGGCTGGTTTAGCAGCCCCTTAGCAAGTTCTTTACAGTGGAGGACACCAGTCATAAAACAACAAACAAGAGCACAGAAACAAGGCACATGATGGTGACTGAGGGAAAAATATGACCAATGTTATGGCCAGCCATAGTAACAACAGCCTTTTTGGCCTTAAAAATGACCAAGCAACAGAAAGTGTCCCCAGAGAGGGAGGGTGTTTTGGCTTAGAGTAGATCAGGGAGCAGTATATTAGTTGACTACAAGCCCAGTGAGCAATACCTCAGTTTTGGTAGTGAGTGGGACCCCAGTGGATGCCAGAGGATGTGTGTGGAGGGGACTAGGAGGCTCCGTGGATGCTCAGGATCCCTGTTCAGCTCCTGATGAACCCTCTGGCTGGAAGGAGTCAGCCCCTCACATGGGGGCCATTTGGTTTCTGTGGCATATGTCTCAGCTGACGAGCCCTCTCTTGCTAATGTAACACTGTTTGCTTTTGACATTCCAGTTCAGCATGGAAGTATGAGACAATAGGGAAGGCAAAGAAGCCACACACCCCAATCTTATGGTCTGATAAGGCTAGAGGGAGAGAGATTGCTCCCAGTCCCGGGCAGACCTCCCAGTTTTGTCTCACTAGAGGCCAGCCTAAAGATAATGCTATTGTCAGCCACCCTCCTTCCAGCATTATTAACATCACCTTCATGACTGCAGTGCGCTAAAAGGAGGCTGGGAAAAACAGGAGGAGACATTCCTAGGGATTGTTGTAATTGAAATCAGCGAGGAGCTGTATTCACCCTTTTTTAGTAGATCATTGTTACCATCTAATTTTCTAAATCTGAACTCACCAGAGTCCTAACTTGAGCTATTGTAACCCTAATTATTAGGGACACATTTTGGGTACCAAAGTTAGTGCTCAGGGAACTGAAGAAGTGACATTAACTCAGTATCTCACTGGTCACCAATTGTGTAAGCACTCCAATGCTACACCATGTTGGTGCTTGAAGCTGTTTTCATTTTACCACAGGATTTTCAGAAGTTTAAACTGCCTTGCTAGAAGATATTTCTGGAATGGTGAGCAAATGCCTTTTAACCCAAGCTCTTGCTTCAGTTTCCTCTTTCTGCGAAGGCTGCTGGACAATCTGTGCTCACAAATCTCCAGCAGACGTATCATGAGTGCCCAGGAGCAATGGTGGCTTAAACCAGACCTGCTGCTGACAGACTTGTACGGCTGCCCTACTTCTTAATCCTGAATGATGGGGCCCTTTGGGCACAGGGGGCTTCCCCAGGCTGGGGCCTCAGGGCAGGGCCTGGCATCCAGGGCCAGTCCCACTCCATCCAGGATCAGGGCATCCAGGGGCACCGGCGCAGCCCCAGCCTTGGGCATCTGCACCTCCCTGGGATGCAAATGAGCACAGGCCATGGCCAGGACATCGGCACAGCTCAGCAGGTCCCATGGCCAGGCTGGGGATGGATGTGGGTAGCTGGAGACTGGCCCTGCTGTGGTGTTGCTGGGGAAGGGGCTGACAGACCCAGGGGGCTGACATGGGGGTCCCCCCAGATGGTGCAGTCTTCTTGTTGAGAAATGTGTCATGTTTGAGTTCTTCTGGAGCAGGGTCTCTTTGTCTTTGGCACAAGGCTAAGCACAAGCATGTCTTCTAAATCAGTGCTTCTGCTAATTGTTTTGCTTGTAGGTTTTGTACCTTTTGGTATGTGCTTAGTTTTAGGATGTTTGTAACTCTATGCATGTTGTCCTCTCATTCAATGTGAGCTAAATTAGACAAAACCAAAATTCAACATCAGGTAGATCTGTGTGGCTTGATTTAATGCCAGAAATTTAATGTTACTAACTGCATCTGACATGCCCTTCAGGATTAGGCATTTAATGAGGCAGTGATGAACCTCACAGAAAACTATTTCTGAATGTGCAGATAATAAAAACCTGAAAGAAAGTTGCAAAACTGTCAGAGCCAACCATTCCCTGAAATTAAAATATGATTATACGTGTGTAATTAATGCTGCACCAAAGCAAAGTATCTGCAAATAGGTCCAGCTTGCATCCATCTCACTGACCGTCAACCTTGCTGTATTCAGAAGGGTGTGTGTATCATGATATACCGACAACACTAAGTGCTTTTTGTGCTCCTCTTTTGTATGGCACTAATTAATAGTAATTTTAGAATGTGACATGGAAAGCTTTGACTTAATTCTAAAGGGGGCCCAGAGGCCCTGTTTGCATTGCACCCATCAGACTGCTGTAGCATCCCTACAGTCCTGCAGGTGAAGGTTATGGTGTAGCAGCACTCCCTCAACTCATAGAATCATAGAATCATAGAATAGTAAGGGTTGGAAAGGACCTCAAGATCATCGAGTTCCAACCCCCCTGCCATGCGCAGGGACACCTCCCACTAAACCATGCCATCCAAGGCTATGTCCAACCCCACCTTGAACGCCGCCAGGGATGAAGCATCCACAACCTCCCTGGGCAACCCATTCCAGGGCTCCACCACCCTCACAGTAAAGAATTTCTTCCTCAGATCCAATCTAAACTTCCCCTGTTTAAGTTTAAACCCATTACCCCTTGTCCTCTCACCACAGTCCCTAATGAAGAGTCCCTCCCCAGCATCCCTATAGGCCCCCTTCAGGTATTGGAAGGCTGCTATGAGGTCTCCACGCAGCCTTCTCTTCCGCAGGCTGAACAGCCCCAATTTTCTCAGCCTGTCTTCATACGAGAGGTGCTCCAGTCCCCTGATCATCTTCGTGGCCCTCCTCTGCACTTGTTTAACAGTTCCATGTCCTTTTTATGTTGAGGACACCAGAACTGCACACAATACTCCAAGTGAGGTCTCACGAGAGCAGAGTAGAGGGGCAGGAGCACCTCCCTCGACCTGCTGGTCACACTCCTTTTGATGCAGCCCAGAATACGGTTGGCCTTCTGGGCTGCAAGCGCACACTGCTGGCTCATGTTCATTTTTTCATCAACCCACACCCCCAAGTCCTTCTCCGCAGGGCTGCTCTGAATCTCCTCCCGCCCAATCTGTAGCTGTGCCTGGCATTGCTCCGACCCAGGTGTAGGACCTTGCACTTGTCATGGTTAAACTTCATCAGGTTGGCATCCGCCCACCTCACAAGCGTGTCAAGGTCCCTCTGGATGGCATTCCTTCCCTCCAACTTATGAACCGAACCACACAGCTTGGTGTCATTGGCAAAGTTGCTGAGGGCACACTCAATCCCACTGTCCATGTCACCCACAAAGATGTTGAACAAGACCGGTCCCAACACCGATCCCTGGGGGACACCACTTGTTACTGGTCTCCAGCTGGACACTGAGCCACTGAGCACTACTCTTCGCGTGCGGCCATCCAGCCAGTTCTTTATCCACCGAGTGGTCCACCTATCAAATTGATGTCTCTCCAACTTAGAGACAAGGATGTCATGTGAGACAGTGTCAAAGGCTTTACACAAGTCCAGGTAGATGACATCAACTGCTCTGCCCCTGTCCATCAGTTCCGTAGCCCCTTCATAGAAGGTCACCAGATTGGTCAGGCAGGATTTCCCCTTAGTGAAGCCATGCTGGCTGTCACCAAGCACCTTGTTGGTTTTCATGTGCCTCAGCATGCCTTCCAGGAGAATCCACTCCAAGATTTTGCCAGGCACAGAGGTGAGACTGACTGGTCTGTAATTCCCTGGCTCATCCATTTTCCCCTTCTTAAAAATGGGGGTTATATTTCAGTTTTTCCAGTCATCGGGAACTTCACCTGACTGCCATGATTTTTCAAATATGATGGACAGTGGCTTAGCAACTTCATTTGCCAGCTCCTTCAGGACCCACGGATGGATTTCATGAGGTCCCGTGGACTTGTATACATTCAGGTTCCTAAGGTGGTCCCGAACAAGATCCTCCCCCACAGTGGGCCCAGGGTCCCCACCCTCACCATCCCCGCGTCTGCCTTCCAAGACTTGGGTGGTGTGGTCAGAGCATTTGCCGGTAAAGACTGAGGCAAAGAAGCCATTAAGAACCTCAGCCTTCTCCAAATTCAGGGTAGCCAGTTCTCCCGATAGCTTCTGGAGAGGGCCCACACTGTCCCTAACCTGTCTTTTATTGGCAATGTACCTATAAAATCCCTTCCTGTTATCCTTAACATCCCTAGCCAAGTTTAATTCTAAGTGGGCCTTAGCTTTCCTAACCTGGTCCCTAGCTTCCCGGACAACATCCCTGTATTCTTCCCAGGCTGCCTGACCTTGCTTCCACCTTTTATAAGCCACTTTTTTCCTTCGAATTTTGCTCAGCGTCTCCTTATCCATCCAAGGAGGTCTCCTGGCCCTCCTGCTGAACTTCCTTCTAGTTGGGATGCATCGCTCCTGAGCTTGCAGCAGGTGATCCTTGATACCTTGAGCTCTGGGGACCTGCTTACAATAAAACTTTCAGCCGCTGTTACAGTATTTTAAAATTAGGTCTGGTTAAGTTGCAATTGCATGATTTAAGGTAGTTGGTGTTCCTTCTGCTTCCTCTGTGTCAGCACCCAGACATGGCTGCATAGTGAGTTGTTTGATCAGAGAACTGACCCACCTGAAAACTCATCTTTTGCTGCTTTTTTGCTGCTGGTTGAATTTTCAGCATGTCGCACCATTTTTAGCATTGCAATGAGGAGGAGACTGGGAACATGAAGATAGAAGTGATGAGAAGGTGTGACCATGAGTTTAAGAAGCAGTTAGACTAAAATTGGATTAAACAAGTCATTAAAACATCTTCATTTGTAGCTGGCATAGATAGATGTGGCGCTCACTGGGAGATAGCCAAACCCTTGCACAGAGCTGTTTGTTCCCAGAGCCAAGCAGACATGCTTGTGTAAGCAACCTCTTGTGAAGAGACTGCATTTTGTACACTGATCTCATACTAGTCTGAGAAGGGAAGATAATTGAGAATTCCTGCCTCCAAGTATGCAACTGGAGAGGTGGAGGAGCAGAGTGGTAAGAGCACTCAGCGATATGTTTCTGGTGACTGCTTTTCTAGCAGTGTGTGCTTGGTATGTAATTTCCATTGCGTGACCTGCTAAGGGTTGCCAGCAGCATTTCAGTTGGCAGAACAGTTGGGCAAGGGGCTAATGAAGCATCAAACCTCATGTTTTGGGCAGCCAAGAGAGGAGTCTTTCGCTGGTGTGTCCCTTATGCACTCCCTGTTTTCACTCCAGCTCTGAGCACCAGTGTTGGCAAGGGAAGCTAAGAGCCTTTTTAGCAACAGAGAAAGAACTGTGGAGTAAATCGCAGTGCTGCAACCATGATTATCATGACCATTATCATCTTGTACTGAAGAGTGACTTAGCCCTGTGGTCATTGCTAGCTCTGTCTCCCCTCCTGCAGATGTTTGATTTTTCTGTGATCTCTATTTCAGATGAATATTCTGGTAGATGGGACAGGAGGCAAACCTAGTGCCAGGTTTGTTCTTGTGTCTTCTCAATGGCTTCTCAATGCTAAATCTGACAACAATGGCAGTAACTCGGATATCTGCCTGCTGAGGATTCACTATAAAGAAGAATAAGATGATGTGAGCCCCCTTGCCTCTGAGTATTGCTTGACAGGGTGTACTCTCACACAGCAGAGCTATGTGGTCCCTCCAGTCACATAAGGGCTCTTTTCACTGCTCTTGTCCTTCTCCACAAAAAATATGTTCACTTGTTAAACTACTTAACTGTGACCCTCACCCACTGTCATAAATTCTGGTCTATTTTCCAAACATCACGTTCTGACCACCGCTGTGTTTTGTAAGGGAAAAAAAATTAATTAGAAGAATTAGTTGTTGCCTTTAAAGAAGTGCATTTAGCATAGCCAACACCAGTCTTAATTGCCACTGAGCTCTTATGTAAGCGCATTTAGGATTACTTGAATAGAAATTGTATTTTAGGTGTTCATCTTGCCTTATGACTTAAAAGCAAGGTGGTAGTATTTTTTATTCAGTGTCGGAAAGCCCAATTGCCGACGGGAATTCAGTTTCAGAGCGTTGTGATTTGATGGATTCCCCTGTTTTTGATAAACCTGCTGTGACAAAGAAACTACATTAGAGTGGTGGAACTGCATAACAAAGCATGCGTGATCCAAGAACGATGGCACCACCCCTTTGTAGTGTTATGTGATGACGCTTTAATGTCCCTTCAGGAGTTGAGGTACTGTGCTAGTAAGCAGTAAGTATTACTTGCTGTATATAACTCAATCCCCTCCTTGTGGAGGAGCTTGTGGAGGTACCGCGGAAGGACTGTGCTGGGTCCACTGTGTGCTGCAGGTGTCAAATATAGCAGTTGGTTTTAGCAGTTTAAATTCACACAAGAGCTTCGATGTGACTAGTTTTCTGATTTCCATTTTTCTACACAGTTCTAGTTCTATTCACAGTGCTTTGTAGCTGCTCAGCAAGACAATCCAGGTGACTTTCTCTTATTTCAGATTCATCTCAGGTGACGAGCAGGATTACACGTGAACAGGATTTACAGTGTTGAACATTCTTTTGAGGTGGGATTAGAAATACTTTAAGAAGAGTTTCCTGATGGTGTGTCAAGAATGTACACTGAGTACATAAACATGAGCTTCTCCATCTTCACCTTTTTAGATGAAAACAATACAGCCCTTCAAACAATGTATGCTGGGTGATTATTTCATTTCTTGGGTGTCTCAAATCTTTCCTTCAGACACGTAGAATAAGTGATATGGCAAGACTTCCTAATGTTGCTAACAGCATTCGCAATTTTGTCAATAGAAATCTTTAGAAAGAAGCACGTGAATTAAAAATGTTAGCATATCTCATTTTAAATGACATATTGTGTGAGAAAAACTGATTTTCAGCTGCAGACTGCCTAGAATACAGAAATATTTTCATTCCTAATGTAGATTCTGTCATTCTGAGGGTTCAACAGTTTCAGTCTCCCAGATTGTTTTAGTATTTCTGGTGCACTACCATAGACAACACAAGGTTGAAAAAGTTGTGTCACTGTGCTCTTTCTTATAGGTAAGAAATTACTGCTGACACTCATCTCTGAACTGTCAGGAAACCAACTGGTGCATCTGGGTGCAATGATTCAGGTTTGATAAGAATAAATTAAGAGAATTCAGAAGTTTTCTTCTTATGTACAATAATTTGTTATTAACTGTTATTTCAACATCTACAGGTTTGTTGGCTTGTCTTTTCTTTTTTCTTCTCAGTTCTGTGAGGCATTGAGAAGCATCAGTATCAAAAGGAAAATAGTAAAAACCTGTAATATCTTTGCAGCAAACTCATTCCCCAGGATTGGCAGCTCAGTTATTCAAGATTTATCTGACTACCTAAGGATACTTACTTAAAACTGGTCTCACCAGGGACTCATGGTTTCCTTATTGCTAAGTATAAAAAAATGCATCTCTTAAAAAAAAAGGAAAAATAATAATTAGCTTTTAACATAGTTTCTTTAGAAGTGGGTGCAAGACTTAAATGGACATAAAATTAACATAGGGCCAGGATAGCTTTCCCGCTGTTCTCACAAGGAAATGATAGCTATACCTTTAATCATCCCAACACAGATCCTCCAGTGAATATCCCTGCTGAATTTTGCTGGCATGACTTTATACATTGCCTGAATTAGGGACAACAGTCCTGGGTGATGCTGCTCAGCCAGGCCATCTGAGCACAGACACATCTAGTCTTGTTGCCCCTGGTTTCCCACCAGAGAAAATAATGTCTAGCAGGGGGACAATATAGACATCTGGGGACAGGAGCGCTCAACTGTGATCTGGGCCCACAGGCTCCATTTGCACCAAAAAAACTTGCATGGCTTCTATTTAAATTTGTTTAAAAATTGTTTTTGCAGGCAGCACAACTGCCTGATGGATATGTTTATTCAGTAACATTTTAACCTGCTTCACTAGCACTGGCACTGGTGCTCCTGGCAAACTGATTGAGAGAGAGAAACAACCTTCTGGAAAAAATGAAGTGATAGTTTTTCTTCTTTGTGAATTCCTGATACCAGCTCTCTGTAAGCTCAGGCAGGAGCTAGGGCTAGCAGGAGTCGGCTGAACAGGGTTGTGCTGAAGCTCTTGTTGTCACTGCAACATGTTACCTGTAACATGGAAGTGCACCCTCAATTGGCTTTAATTCACTCCTGACTTAGGTAGATCCATTTAAAATGCCATCTCTAGTGTGCTGCAGAAGGTGCTCTGCCAGAAGCTGCTCCAGCAATCTAAGAAGTTACTGGTGCTTCTTTCCCCATTCCATCTCCCAACTGGAGATGGCTGCCCTCACTGCAGTGGGAGCAGAAGAAAAGGTCTGTCAGTTGGGTGGAAACTGTCAAATGTTGGCATAAAGCTACTTTCAGCAGCAGTTTTAGCTGAGCAGCCAACATCCTTCTAGATCAGCATTGGCACAAGTGTTCCTGTAATGGAAAAAACCACACTGATGTTAAAGCTGTGCTCACACTCTCTCTGCTCTCAGACTGGGAGGTGAAGACAGAGAAAGGGAAAAAGGGACCTAGTAGTCCCCATTGGAGGACATGCTGGCTGTCAGATACCTTTGCTCTGTTATGGCTCTGTTCTGGAAGATGACTTCATGAAGTAGTTGTCTGAGTTTCCTTTAATAAGATTTTTTTTCTGATGTGTAGTTCTTTAATTGACCTTAGTGTTTTTATTACATGGAGAATTGTTATATGCAATGAGTCAGATTAGTAGGGAAAAAAATCTGAGATGAGTAAGGAATTGGCTAATGGGAATATGACAACAATTAGCTCTGAAAGCCAAATGAAGGCTGGAGGGAGGTTACTAGAGAAATTCCTGTTGGTCTTGGGACCAATTTAGTATAATAGACCTTTGGAATAAAAGAACTGCACTAATGAAATATGCTGATGACTCAAAGTTTGTAATTGTAATCAGAAGAAAGGAGGATTAAGATATCCCTTTCTTAAAGGGAAGTAAGGAGGTGGATTATCTTGCAAATCAGACAAATGGAAGTGGTGTGATATGAGGAACAATGTGCCTTTCTAAGGAGGTGGGATTAGGAGTTTGTCTGTTTGGTTTGGAAAAAAAAGTCTGGTAGGATTTGATTGCTACCTGTCTGGAAAAAACAAACAAACAAACAAACAAAAAAAATAAAAATAAAAATAAAAAAAAAACAAACTCAAAATGCTTAGGACTGTTTCAGTTTTAGGGCTGTCTTAGTGTATATATCCAGATGATCTGAAGGAGGACACTTTAAGACTAGAAATTAGAATAAGTTTCTAAACATCAGAGGAGCAAAATTTTGCAACAGCTTCCCAGCAAGAAAAGTGGAGATGCTTACCTAGCTCTGTCTGTGTGCTTGGGTAATTTACAGAAGGTTTAGTGTGATGTGGATGTTTGTGACAGTAGGAAACTAGGTTTGAGATGCAGAATTCAATATTCTTTTTCCTGGCTGGAAATACATGGAAAAAAAACCCATTGACGTTACCGAAAATTCTGATCGTAAACTGCTAAAGCTGCTTACTTCAGAGTGTGATCTTCTCTCTTACTTCTGGTAATTTCATTAGGTTGATGACAAAGCTGATGTTGACTTATTGCTGGCTTTCAAAATTAACAGCCTGTTGCTCTGAACTGAGAAAGGTCACACCTCTCTCAGCTGTTGTTGCAGGTTGTCAGCAGAGCTAGTTCAAACACTGTGCCACTGATATGCAGTGAGTCAGAGTTTTGCAAGTGCTCTTTGCATCCCAAAGGGCCAGGGATTTGCCCAAGTTTCTATCAATAATCTTGTACTTACAAGATAGAAGATTGCAGGAAAATGTGCCAGGCGTCTGAGTACTACCAGCTAAGCCCCTGTGGCCACCTGGGCTCAGCAGGAGGCTGTTGGCACTTGAGATGTGCTGACCTCTCTTCCTGTAGGGCGGAGCATCAAAGATGTGTGAACTTCAAGCAGAGGCCTTGGATGTAGCAGTGTTCTGCCAATTGCCATGACAGTAGAAAACAGCCAGTTAAAATAACATGGGTTAGGTTGGAGAGTATTTAGATTGGGCAAATGTGTTTGTTCTGTCCTGATTTCCAGGACTGCTCACCAGAGAAGTTGAAAGTTCCTGTGTCTACCTGTGAGCACAGTGGCTCAAAGAGCAGATAACAGAGCTTTGCTTATTTAGGAGCAAATTCTATTAGTCTCAGCTTTGTTCCTGAATTGATTTTTTATAATTTATTGACATTATAATGTGAGCCCTCTAGCTGTAGCTGGAACTGTATCTCTGGTGAATTTCCTATGCGGCCCTTATCTGGCCTCCATTCTATATCTATAGGTCTCTTGTACAGGAAAAAAAGTCTACTGGGGATGGTCTGTGGGGGTGTTTTTCAAGGTTTTTCCAGTCTTTTGAGTAGAAGATGTGCTCTGATAGTGTTCTCATCCTAAGGATGATCCCCTTGGCTTTCCATTTTGGTTATCACTTCTCCATACCTCACACAGATAATTACAGAAGATTTTGCTTGGGCCTCCAACAGTGCACTCTCACCTCTACCGAACAGTATGTGTATACACGTGTGCATGTGTGCTGATCACAGTGTTTAAGAGGGCTTTTGGTCAGAGAAATCTTTTATGTTGGAATTAAAATATCCCTGAAGATGTATGCAATTCTGTTGCAGCTCTTGATGGAGGTGAAGCCTGCTTTTTCCTCCTACCCTTCCAGTGTAGTAGGTAGACTATGAACAAGGCAGGCTGCTTTTGATAGCTGAGTGACAGCTATCCAGGGAGGTGGCATGACAGCCTGTTATTTCTCTGAAATTTCTATTCAGTGGAATATGTCACATTTCCAGCCTTTCACTCCATTTTAAAATGGAAAAAACATAGAAATACAGGGGTTTTTTTTGAGATAGATGCTTATAATTCATGCACACCTCTAATTCTTGAAATTTTTTTAAGGAATATAACATGAAAATTAAAATATTGTATTTGAAAAGATTTTGTTGACTGAAGAAAATGAAGCATTCTGAACACTTAATGAGCTCTGTTGACTACTACCTATGTAGTTCCATATCTATATGCCCCTGAATCATGCTGCTGAAACTATATGAAGTAATGCACTTTAAACAACCATAAATGAAATTAAATACCTTTCAAGTGGTGTAAATAAATGGAGAGTTATTTTTCTTTTTTATGATTGTTCTCGGACATTAAACTAATGAACCATCTGTAAATTATGTTTTCAAATTAAAATTGTACTTAGATTGAGAAGATGAGCACATTGAGTAATTTGTAATTTTTTATTTAAAACCTGTATTTAGAATTGTTTGGGAGAGTGTTTTAAAAACTGCCAGTCATTTTCTGTTTAAGCCAACTGACTGATCACTGTAATAGTTCAGTTTCCCATATATTTCTGGTTACCTGCAGTGGAGGGCAAGGCCCAGCTCTAACTTTGCTATTTATGCTCAAGGTCATTCTGTCTCTGTGTTTCTCTACATGTATGGTGTTTCCTGCCTGGGGATTTTGTCAGGGTGTTGTGTGATTTACTACAACTCTTTTAAGTGTCTCACAGCCTGAACTGAACTGCCACGTAACTGCATAGCGCCAGATGCAGTTAAATCCAGTGTTTTCCATAAGCCTTGGTCTCAGTGCCATAGTTCTGCATAAATGCAGATAAACTCCATATATCTTTTATATATATTCTTTAATTTATATATTTATATATTATATATATAATTTATATATTTTATATATTTTTTTTCCTGATGACTTCACATACTTGTGAATTTACTTTTTTTTTTTTTCTTAATTTACCACTCCAAAACTTGCTGGGCAGGCCCACATAGACACAGTAGACCTGATACTTTCAGGAAATGTGGGATCTATTGCATCTGCTCTGAGCAGGGAGTATACACGTATACCCAGAAAGTCCTGGCTTGTGCAATAACATTCTTTACAGTTTTGTCTTGGTACACGTGAACTCATTTTGGGTAAGACCCTGGTTTGCAATGGGATGTTCTTGGAAATGATTAAACTTCCTGGGACACTTCACCACCTGGTAGTTACTGGACAAGTTACATTACCAAGGCAAAACCAAATGGTGCATCCAGTCTGTTATGAAAGCAGTGCCAGTCAGGCTTTGCATGCCTTGCAGCTGCATAATTACCTTTACTGTTGCCTCTTCCTCTGGGCTGTAAAGGAATCGTGTTCTTACTCATTGGTATCTCTGACATGTTAAGTAAACAAAACAGCGGTGAAGTGTGCGCAGTGGGCATACTGCAGCTTAGAAGACTTTAGCTTCAGTATTTTTAGGTCATTGCTGACATCACTGCTGGTGTGGGGTGATTTTGTGCATCTGCACAGATGATGTAGCAAGCCTAGTGATTACTGATCTATTAGCAAAGAAGGATTTTGCTCCAAATGCTTCCCTGAACACTGACATAAGTGCATTTCTGTTCTAAGGGAAGAAAGGACCTGGTGATGTGCACTGACCTTTGCTGTGCAACCTTAACAACTATTTTATAGCTAGCACCTTTATTAAGTAGCTCTGAATTTCTCTGATTTTTCTCTGTAGCTTTTAAGCCCTTTTGATAACTGAAGTTGATGATGGTTCTTCTGGAATAACTAGTGGGATTTGGCTGTAGAAATATACTTACTTGCTGAGGGAGAGGCAGAGACATTCTGTTGCAACAGAACAGGTCCTGGGAAGGACCTAGTACATCATGACCTGGGTCCTACTCAGCAGAGCTCAGTGCTGCTAGTATATGAATGATTAATCAGTGCTTAATAAAAAACTAGCAAAGGCCATGCATGGTACGAAACAGCCCTAAAGTTGTTGTTACAATTTTACAAAGCAACAGTAAGTGTGGTGTTTATTCTGCGTGCACTTAGGTGCCTGAAATGTCAGTGCAGCTGTCACCCTTCCTACTCTGACAGCTGTAGGTTCAAGACAAATAAAAAGTTTCAGCTTGAAGGGGAGAGAGACTTAAAGAAGGATGACAAAAGTTATGGAGATCCACAGTTGATTTTGAGGAGAAACGAAGTATTAGACCATACATCAGGTCTGTTCTAGGCAGTATGAAGGATGCAAACTCTTGATGCTCTGTGTCAGCACAGTGGTGTGCAATCCTTAGGTCAGTCAAGCTCAAGCCTTGATTATACGTTTCACCTTAGGTTTCTCATTGTTCACCTTTCTGACAGATCACCCTTCATTTCCAACTGTAAATGTAACTGCACTGTTTTCCTATTTTTTGTGTTCAGTGCTGCTGTTCAGCTCCTGTTATGTTAGCAGATGTTGCTGCTGTGTATATGAGGGTACACAACTGGAGTTACTCAGAGCACATGAACCTGGCTTTACTGCTGGCAGCACAGATAGTGGTGCGTTAATGGACGCTGTGGCATTTCTCCAGTTGCTGTTATGTCTGAAACATGGCATTAAATGCATTCTTTTTCCTCAAAAGGGATTAGGTTCCCTTGTACACAATGTGGCATCTGGAGGGCTTATTTATAGCACATAAACCAAAAAAGCCCTTTCCTCTTGCTTATAGAACAGCCACACGTTTGCTTCATATCTGTATGATATTAGCACATGAATCATGCACAACAAAATCAAGGCCATAGCAAAGCAATGTAACATTTCAGAAACAGAACTTAGCTAATGTAGCAGAGAACTCTATGGGAGGCAAAAGTAGTTTTGTTTTAAAGCCAGTTTCACACACTTTCTTCCACTCTCTCATACCCATGTACACAAAAAAACCAAGACCATCTCTCCGAGTGGTTTGTCTGGCATTCAATCACATCTGGCCAGGATTAAAAACATTAAGGTTTGCAGGTGAGTGCTCATCACCTCTCTTGGGTCCTTTACATTTGCAACCGTTCTCTGTGTTTGGATATGATCTTTGTACCTTGCAGGAGCTGACAGGGATTGGGAGCTTTTGTCTCCATCCTACCCCACCTCCATGAGTCATCAGTAGCACTGCTGATTTATTCAGTCTTTTGTCTCCTTGTGTGGGTGTCTTATGTCTCCAACTCTGGTCTTCACATCTTCCCACCTCAGCAGCCCACCCTCATGGACTGAAGAACAATATTTTCTTGATAATGTTAGACTGAAAGGGTAAACAAAATCATCATGAAAGTGACTTAAACAGTAAAAGTTCAGTGACTTAATTACTCCTTATTTGTAATTATGTATGCATAATTTTAATAAACCTAGAAACACTGATTATATATTCTTTAAAATTATTATATTCTTAAAAAGATCTTTAAAAGGCTTAATAGTACCTTAATGGGGTGCAGGTATTATTTACCATGTTTTTCAGAGGAAATGAAGCCATTATCCCAAACTAGGGGTGCCAAAGTCTTGGTGCCCCTGCCCACCACAGCACCTGAAACTGAATAGCATTTATCATGAGGGTTTCCTGCTTGAGCAATAGCATCACAAACATCACTGGAGTGTTTGTAATGTCTCATACTTTAGTGAGATTAGGGAATGAAATTCTGCTCACATTTTTTTTAAGACTTGCTCATACATTTTAGCTTAGGTCAAAAACTGTAGCCTGACTGGTAGGGATATCTCATGGAGCAGGACTGACACTATCTCAAAGGGGCAAAAGGGAAAACAGAAAGTTTTCAACCCTAATGGCTAAAACCTGGTAGTTAATTAAATGAGGTAGAAGAAAAGAGCTAATTCCTGGTGTCAAACTCTGTCAGGTCATTTGTTCTTTCTTTTATAACTGGGCTGATGGTAGTGCCAACATGTGTCTGGTTGCAGTAATCAATCAAAGAGCAGTACTTGGGAGAGCAGGCGGTGTTGTCCATGCTGTGGCTGTGGGTGGAGGGACGTGCAGTGATTCCCCGGTCATCTTTGCTACTGAGGGTAGAATGCTCATTCTTGTGGGGACACAGAACTTGCAGCAGTGTGTCCAGCTCAGGATACAGCTTTGGATGTTTTGGAGAAATATGATGACTACTGGAACTTAATGCAGTTCAATATGTGAGTACCTAGAAAGTGCAGAGGTAGTTTCAAATCACCCTTATCCATTTAATTTTCTTTCTCTTAGCCTGTCAGCAGCTTTGGAGCTTTCTGCTGTATTTATTATATTCTTTTGGTCAAGTGGTTGATTTGTATTTGTAAAAATATATCTTATAGTGTGACATAGAATTGCACTGAAAAAATCTTTACCAAAGTAAAGAGATGGTGTTCAAACTAAGCACTCTGAAGTTGAATAACTGAGGCCAGCTAGCAGGAAACCCCCCCCCCCAACTCTGCTGGGAGAGCAGTCCTTGCGTTATATCTTAACCCACTCTTCTGAAAAATCATCAGGATTACCCAAAGAACTTCTGCAGGCACAGGGAGACATTCTTAATAATAATAATTATTATTATAATAATAAAAGCTCCTTAAGACACATCCATCAGCCCTTGTTTTTCCTCAAATTTGCTTGTAGAACTTGGTTAGACAAAAGCTTGGGATTAAGTTAGTTTGAATCATTTGAGCATGAATTGGGAAGTCCTTGGCTAAGCAAGTGAGCCCACAGGCCTGAAGGGGCTGCCACCTCTTGGAGAGGGGCTGTGAGAGTACTTGGGAGTGTAATCTCTTTCTCCAGAGCAGCCCTAGCCCACAGAGTCCTCCTGAAATCCATTCACTGCTTTATGCCTTGTCCCCACTAGATCTGTTTTTACTAGATTATGCTAATTTAGAAAGAGTGTTTTGACACATCTGGTGTAAATCTATTAACCTTTGACTTCAAGAAATAATCACAGCTGTCCAGAAACTGTCCTCAGGCAGTGTCTATCCTTCCAATTATAATGTGAAGCACCTGTGTGTCCATGCACTATATCAATGTCTTGAGTAGGTTTTTTTTCTAAGCATTGAGTGCGCAGTGGTTTTGGGGGAGTTATGACTTTGCTATCACTATGGAAATATCAGACTGATGCACTACCTGAAACATTTAGGAAAGCAAAGAACTATTTTAATTTACTAGTGATAAATCCATCACTTTTCTTGAAGAGGGTCACGTCTTCTGTGAAGGTGCAAGTGCTTGTTCCTGTGACCTCTTTCTCCTCAGCATCCTCATTCCATCCTCTCCTGCCTGTCTGTCCTCTATCCCTGCACCCTCTGATTTCTGGATCCTGTGAGTAGCTGTTTTTGTTTGGGGGCCAGCTCCCTCTGTGAGCCCAAAGAGGGGATTGTCAGGAACCTCACAGGTGTATTTATTAGTGTATAAGGGTGGTTTTGTGTTGTTTTTTTTTTTTTTTGTTTTGTTTTGTTTTGGTTTTTTTTTTGGAAATGCAATACACAGCAAAAAAATTATCAACCTTAAACTTCGATAATATCTTTCAGAACTATGGTTGCACTCTGATCATTTGAGAAATCTGCTGTACAGCCTTTTACTTTGTGCAGGCTCTTTCATTTCTATGCACGGGAGCGTGGCTCATGGATGTCATTGGGATCCAGTCCATACCCCAGCTGTGTACCTCTGCACCTGCTCCTGAAGTTTGTAGTCTCTGAGCAGGAAGAGCAGCAGCATTATTTGCAAGTTCTGAAATGTTTTATTCTCTGTGTTGGTCGTTGGCTAAGCATACATCAAGGTAGTCTTTTGTAAAGACTGGAAAAATCTGTGTGTCTGCTGACTCTTCCTAGTGGGCTTAATTCAATTTGCATGTTTGTGTAATTAATGTGAATTTGGAAACCCTTGAAGGAAAGCTGATGGAACAAGAAAGCTGTGTGATGAACTGATGTACAAAAACCACTGCTCTGGAAGTGGTTTTTCACTATACCTTTAAGCACTGCTTGTTTGGGTACGTGGCTGTGTCCAAATGATACCCTTCTGCTTAGTAGCTCTCCTCTGTTTTGTGCTCACTGGTGATGATTTCATAGTGATTACTTCTTGCTTACATTAAGCTCTAGGTATCTTCTTCCTGCCATTTCATCCACTGACCTAGCGCAGTGGCTGGGACATGTGCTGTGCCCTGTGAGACACATTTGACAAAGGCTCATCTCTCAGTTTTATGGAAAGAGATGTTACAGGATACTGCCCTTGCAGTGACTATGCAGTCCCAGAAGATGGAGTGGCAGTGAAATATGACTTGAGAAGAAAAAAGCCTGGCATTTCAGATCCCATGTTTAATTTGGCAGTTAGCAAAAGCACCCACTAGCTTGGAAAAGAGCAAATGTGCTATGATAATTAGTGAGAAGCAAAGAATATGGGGCCCCTGAATACTATTTTAATTAAAGTAATTTTTCAGATAAGAGCAGCATTTTAAATGCATGCCATCTTGGCAGCCCTAAGAGGAATATTAGTGGCAATATGAACTAGAAACTCTGACAGTCACCTTTGGAGAAAGAATAGCTCAAATTGGTGGGCACAGCCAGATATGCTCTTCCCAGATCCATGTGGAGCTGTAACAAAGTTACTGCCCTTCTCACAGAAGTTACTGATTTCTCTGCTGAGTAATTGAAGACGTGAGCACTTACACTTCACTGTGATTAAATGGGTTTGTTTAAATCCCCAGCTGAGGGAACTCTGATTTCCCACTGAGGTGAGATAGCTAACAGCTGTGGCCAGTAGATTTTAAACGTCTCTCAAGCGGTTGCTTACAATTGCCTAATTATAGTTTGAGTCAATTAAAATATATACTTCTGCTTAAACTGTCATTAACTCATTGGAGTTGGGGCTGCTGCCTTCTAAATCAATTTTAAATAATGAAAAAATTACATTCTTTTTATTCTCAAACACTGCTAAATCCATTTCCATGAATTGTAATATTGTGCAATAAGTCAGAGCAAAAAGTACTAAAACATGGAAAATCCTGGCACCCAGATCCAAGATCCTAGGGCAGCTTGTCTTTCATTGTTTCATCAAAAATTTGTGAGTGTTTGAAAGAAAATATTTATCTTTGTTGTTTGCGAGAGACCCCCTTGTCTGCTTCTGCAGACTTTTTCTTCATTTTTGGTGTCAGTCATCAAGGCTGTGGCTTTACAAGCCTTTGCTGGCTGAGTAGTTGCTGGCCTTCTTTCATTCCTCCTTTTCAAGGGCCCCTGATTCCGGAGTCTCCGGTTTTGAAGCATCAATGCCAGTAGGAAGCCTAAATTTCCACAAAATCAATTTTGTAATGTCTTTGTCCAAGGACACCCTGACAGCTCAGAGGCTCCTCTGCTCATTTGCTATGTACTGACCTGCCCTAAACCTAGATGTTTGGTTTGTCACCATTGGTAAAATAAATCCACTTGTGTTTATCCAACGCAATCTAGTTATACTTCAATAATAATTTCTGCTTTTCCATTGTCCTTAGGAATTGAACTGTGAGAAAACCCTGTAAACATACAAAACCTGTCATTTCTGTACAAATACACACAAACTTCATATCCATTGCCTTTGTTAGTTGAAGGCTTAAGTTGTGCACTTATGCTTGTTGAAGAATGTGTCATTGTTTAAATACATGTATGTGAATGTACATATATAATTGTGTGTATAAACCCAGCCTTTCGACTTGGAGCATACTTTGAGATGACACCACCTATGAAGGTTTTAAAACCGCATAAGCCATAACAGTCAACCGTTTTGTAACTGTGGATTCAAGTCACATCACAGAAATGCTGTTAGCTCATGGTTGCTGATAAGTCCTGGATGAATCACTGCTGTCAGCAACAGAGCAGTCCCAGTTGAGGATGTTTTGTTTCTGCTGGCTTCACGGCAGAGGCAGATGTGGCCGCCAGGAGTAAGGAAGAGCAACTGAGGACAACAGTGGCTTTCTCTGGAACTAGACAAAGTCTATGATGGGAGGAGAAGAGATCACAGTAAGAAAGATGAAGTTAGTAAGCTAAACAGTGGTGCATGAAATACAAGGACATGTTTAGGTCAGTATTTTGCCTCTGATAAAAATAGGGAGGGTGAAGGTTGCCACAGAGCTGGACACACCCTGAATGTAGTAGATACATTGCTGGGCTGCATTCCACAGTATATATCTTTGAAGTAATGCATGTTAAACTGGACAGTAATTGAGAGAAAATTACAATTTTCTGGGGATTTAACGGATGTGATACTTGTTAATATGCAATGAGCAAGTTTGATGGTGCAATGAATACAGACCCATGGAAAATTGAGTAAATCACTGTAACTGTTAGTGAGTTTCTGAGGAATCTCCTCTATGCCTGATAAGAACCTTTCTTTTATTAGTTTGAGACCATCAGAACAGTTTATCTGCCCTGGGGGGGTTATTACCATATGCCATGAACATCAAGATAATATCAGGAACACAGAATGAGAAATAATAATTTAGGGACTGAAATGTAATGGCCTTAGGGGAGCATGTGGACTGGTGACTGGATAGAGTGGTAAACCAAATATTACAGAGGGTGTTTTTTCCAACTATGCCACAAATGGCTTTGTGGCGAAGAACTCCATTGAACTTCCCTGTGTATGAGTCTATTATGAAAGTATTCATGTTTGAATACTTCAGCTATCTTCAATGTGTGTCAAATCTTTGTCAGTGAGCGGCTTTGGGGTATTCCAGTGTGAGATATTGAAGATGTGCAAGGTTTATCACAGTATCTTAGCCACAAATACCTCAATGCACGGAAAACTCGCATATGGTCAACCCGGTTTCCTGGATGAAGCAGTGCTTTGTTGCCTTTCTTTCATTCAGACAGATTTCTCCATACCAGAAGAGTGCTTTTATGAAATGAATATTTATGAATGTCTTATATTTATTCTTTCCACCAAACTTGTAAACAGTAAAATGAGGATCTGAAAGAAAACATGTCTGTATTGCTTCAGTCTGTGTCATTCCCTTGGACTACAGGATTTTTGCAACAGGGATTATCCCTGACTATGTGCACATTAAATATCTTTCTTGAGCTCTTTATGTGTTGCTTTAGTGTAGTAACCGTGTGGAGGATCAAAACAAAAGGATTACAGAAAAAGAGGAATTTTAAGGTTGTTGTCATATAAATTCACACATTTATATAAAGCCTGCATTACTGCTAAATTCTTGTAGCTATTTTTACGGATAAATCATGAACTAATATGTAAGCAAGTTGACTGATTAATACTTCTAGCAAGAACAACAAAGTGAATGTAACTGCAATTTTAACTGCAGTGGATTGGCATGCATTAATTTCCTTTATACTATAGCAAAAAAAAAAAAATGGCATCTGCGAAGAGCAGTTAAAAAGCAAAGTAATTTGGATACACACATAACAAAAAAGACTAATTCTTCGCATTGGAAAGAAATTTTTAGAAGTGACAATGGAAGCATTTAGTGGAAGGGCATAGTGTTAGTGTGATTGTAAATGCAGTGACTGAGACAGGCTGACATGGTTGCAACTAAACTTGGGTTTAAAAGCTTCTTGGGTTTTCAATTAGCTGTGAAAAAAATGCAATGAAGGAAAGGAAATCATGTCTGGACTTTCTTCTGTAGATGGGTATCTATGCATGAAGTGGTTGAGAAGAGACAATTCATCATTTCTCTGTCTTCTCATTCAAAGTTGGTTCCATTATAACTATGTAATTGAAGAGGGAAGAAAATAGATACTTTAGATTAGATACTAAGAATTGTTTAACCAGTTCAGAAATTAAAGATTTAAATTGCACATTTTTCATTTGGTTTTGGAATCTACTACAAAAAAGAACTGAAAATGTCTGACATCTGTCCCACAGAAAATGTGGGAGTACACTCCATTAGTGCCACCACAGTGACATAAAAAATAACCCAGTGTTTCAATAATAGGTCATGACAGTGTGGAACTGTAGTCACAGAGGCCAGGTAAAGTTTTGAGCAGAATTTAGGATGCCCACTGACTTTACTTGTTTGAAAGCTAAGTACTGATTTACAATCTGTCTCATGAGAAAATACAACAGACCACCAAACTAATAACCTGAAAAAAGAAAACATTTTCTTGTATATATGTGCTGTTTAAATTTCCTGTTTTGTTATTGCCTGGCATTATAAGAGTGTTGCTATTTCTGTCCTGATTTTTTGGGGTATGCTCTTGATACCTCTATGACAGAGACCAGCTGGGTATATATGGATGGATACCTGAGAGAAATTCAGAGCTGGAGCATCTTTATTTGAGAATCTGTTTCCTCTACAATTCTGAAAGGGTTTGTGGTTTTTTTGTTTGGGTTTTTTTTTTTTTTTTTCCCCAATCTTTTTATTTTTAAGTCAGAAATTCAAATCCTTTGGTGAGGAATACCCTGTTAGCTAAATGAAGTGTGGGGTTGGTGGAAGTTAAGATGGTTTCATGGTTGCTGTTTCCTTTCCTGGTTCGTTACAGTGTCTACCTGCTGCTGAAAACCAGCTTTTAGTTTCTGAATTGTAATTTTGCCATTCTGTACTCTACTAGAGCAGTTTGGAGATGTAATTTAATATAATGAATCACAAGTTCAGTTTCATTACGTGAAGATCAAGTGAAAATAGCCATCAATTATGCCAAGGGATTTTGTCCCACTCAGCTCCCCAGCTAATTTCCTTGTTTCGGTCAGGGGAATTCACCTTATGCCAAAGATCTGGAAGTGACATTGGGCATGACTAATTCCTGCATTCTTTTCCTAATAGGCCTGCTTGGTGCTTATGCTTAAAATAAATTTGCAGATGTTAGCTGAGCTGTGCAGCGCTCTGTTGCATCTGTTTAATAATACCTGCAGGGCGAAGGCTCAAGCAGCATGCCAGAGCTACAGGTCCCTCCAAAGGATCAGCTCCTGCTTCAATAGGGCTGTTAATCTCTTGACAGTAGTGTGGTCCTGCTCACTATCAAAGAGAGGATCCCAGTGCTTTACTGCAGGTGGACCCAGAGTAGTGGAGATGTTAGTATACTGTTGGAGTCAGTGTAGTGAAAACGTGAATTGGCTGCATTATGAAATGCATCTTGGACCGGCAGGCATCTTGTTTTCATTGCACATTTCAGAAGCACAAATTAGTAACTGTTACTTTTTTGCATTGCTTAAGAGGGAAATGATACAGCTTTTCTTTGCAATTATAAATCTCCAAGTGTGGCCTAAGTTACGCAAGCTAAATAGCCTTTTTAAGGACTACGTCCTTGAGAATGTACTTGCAGCGCTGTTGTTGATTTATACTCTCGTATTAGTTCTGTTTTACGAATGCAAATATTTTCTCAAGTATTTAAAAGCCACATCCCTGTTTTATGTAAAATATATTCATCTCTCATCTTTCTAGTTATACAGAATAAATCCTTTAAAAAAATTTCCGATTGAGATGCAAACAGTAAATGAATCACATATTCAATAATAAATCCAGCAAAGAGCCACTTAGTGGAATGAATGCATCCATAATATTTTTATGGATCATTGCCACATCAAACCCCTCACTGGTACTCTGCCTCTTTTCAGCTTCCTGCAAATAAAATATCAGTAGACTTGACCTAATCCCCAGATTTTTTTGTGTTTGGGAAATGGCACTGCAAAATTAATGGACACCAAGAATATGATCATGAGCATATGTGAGTTTGAACTCAAGCCCCAGAATTGTCCTGGTTTTTGGAAGATGCTTAGTATGAGATAGGTTCCTGAGCGGAAGCATGTAGTACCATAGATCTTTCCCAGCACACTGAGTGGTTTTAGTGCAAACACGTGCTGTGTTGTCTGGATGTAATGGTGTTCGAGTCACATAACAGACTGCTGCGGATGCTTTTCAGCTGCTGCAATGAAGGTGAATAGGCCAAATCAATGTAACATATTGTAGGGAGATGACTGGTATATTGCTCTGAAAATAAGATCTGTAGCTTTTAAGTATAAATTATTCTGTGCAATGTGAATTGCACGTGCCAGGTCTTATTTAAAAAGCACAGCCTGAAAGCACAGCAGTAGGGAAGAAATTAGAATGTCCTCATTCATTTGAAGTCTGAACAATGTAAGTATCTATTATTGATTTGCTACAGAAACATTGGAATATCCAGCAAATGGTTTTATTCCATTTTAGCTGGAAATATTGATATTTGCCCAGTTGACTGATTGTTTCATGTGTGCATAAGTCTACGCCAATGATATGAATATAAAATAATAACAAACTCATAAAATCAATCTAGGGCAACACTGGCCATGTTCTGGTTTTACTTTCTGATAATACATGTAAGAAATGAATGAGTTTACTAACCAAACATTTAATATTAGCTTACAAAAAAGCAAAATGCATCATTTTTACTGGAAAAAAAAATACGTAACTCTAATTATCTTTCCCTTTAACTCCTCTGACTGTACATGCTGTTTCCACATTGCCTAGGAAGTGGGATGCAGAGATGCTGCTGCCCATGTTGCCTCCATATGCTGCTTGGGTTTGGCACTTCAGGGTAAGACTGGGCTGCTTTGGAGGTGCAAGCTAGGACTTCCACACTGTGCTGCTGCATCATACAAATGTCCCTGCTTGGATCTGTGCTGGTTTGGATGTGAACACTGCCTTGCGTGGCACATAGTGAAGCATACACTCTCTCTGTCTTAGTGTCTAGTCATCCCTTCTTCCCCTGTGGCCATGCCTGAAGCCAGCCTGGCCATGGTGGATGGTGGGGCATGGCAGTTGGGAGTGCATGTAGGCAATCTTTGTTGCCTCCATCTCCTACCTCTTCCCTGCTCCATGGCCCCTGTGAACACTGGACCAGCTGCACCAGTGCCCCTGTTCCACTGGGTGCCCAGTGCCTGTGGCAAGGCTGGGTGAACAGGTGACGTGATGATGTATTTTCCCCCTGCTCTCAGCTTTTACATGCTGAGCCTTGCGCCGTGTGCACTGTGCACGCTGCCATAGGCATGGGGCTGGTGAAGGAGGGGAAAACATCAGCAGGGGAGAGGCTTTTCCCCCCATCTTGTCCTTTTTCTTGTTCTGTTTTTGCTCTGTATAATAGGAAGGGAGCTTGTGGCATGCCAGTGGCTGCTAGGATACTTGACCTTCTCTCAGTCTGCCAGCCAAAAACCTCTGCTATGCTCAGTGCCTTGTCAGACATGGTGCTTCAGGCCTCTTGTGGCAGGGATGTTGTGTGGCTACGTGTGTGGAGAGGTCCTCATCCTGACTACATTTCTGGTGTGATGCAGACATCCCACCCATTGCCAGGGATTTACCAAGGGAGATGAAAAGGAGCGACAGATTTGGGGTGGCACAGTCCAGCAACACTGCTGCACTCACCATGGCAGCTCCCTCCTCTGTGCACTGGCAGGGCTCTATCTGCCCCCAGCAGAGAGAAACACCCATGTCAGTGTGCCACATTTCTTTTACCCAGTTTAATGAGCTCGTGACCCGTAGCAGAGGTGCTGCTGTTGTAATACGTACTTTATGAGGAGACACATATAGCTTTTGGCACCGCATGGGTATGAATAGTTCTGCATATTTCAGTATCAGACACATAGCTTTCTCCTCAAAAACCCAAGGAGCACTTTGGTAGTTCTTATATAAAAAGCAGATACCTACAGTTGGTAGGTCATGACTCTAAATTAACTTGTGGTAAGAGGCGATTGTTCTGAGAAAGGGTCTCATGGAGGCAGATAGGGCTGGCTCCTTTAGAAACCCTGTCAGCACCACAGCACTGCAACTCTGTGCCAGCACCAACTGATAAACACATCAGCTTCTGTCAGGGGAGTGAGAAGGGGGATGTGGTTTGAACCATGGACTACTTTTAACAAAAATGAGTCTTTTTTTCTTACTCCTACTCTTTGTACTCTTTGTACTCTTTGTTCCATGGTATTGTCATTATATGGAATGGGATTTTTGACCTATTAAGTGATACACTTGCCATGTCTATATTCAGTTAAAAGGCACAAATTAAGTGACTGTGACCACAACTTCTGCGCAGCTGAGGCCAACTGTGGCATAGCCAGGAGTCTCTAATATCTGCAGTGAAAGAACAAAATTTAGCAAAGCATGTTAGAGCGTTAGCAGAAATCTGCAGTTAGAGTACAGCATTCTGCCAGTCAGACTCTTGAAAAATCAATAGCAAGACACACACTCATTTTTTTTGCAGAGAAGGTTACAGCAACAAAATTAGCATTAAGAGCTGGCTTCACGCAGACATTTATATGCTGGCATGAGTCATGAACTTGAAAAGGAGTCTGCCTAGGTAATTAATTTTCTCTGTTGTTGCAGATCTTGTTATTTGCTCATGTATTTTCTTAAAGGATATGTTTAAAATGTATTTTAACCATAAAACTTTGGGTTGAATTTAATTTTAATAGTACTCTTCAGCATGACTTCCAATACAGGGGATTCATGACAGTCTTGTGCTTTAAGTATTTGCCTGGCATTGAATGGCTCTCCCACAGAAGACTGACCTGTATGTGTGATCTTTTACAAGTTGTTCCCTGCTTCAGCTGCTTTCATGTTTAAAATGGGGGTAATTAAATTAATGGTAGAAATGTCTCGGGAGTTGAAAGTGTACATAAGGAATCTGGATTTTATTATGGCAGAGCTTCCTTGAGCAGTGATCTGAGGTGTTGCAAGTCACAAAGCTGTGATCTTGCAGGGACAGTGAAAATGCCATTGTACACGTGTGAGCTGAGTCATTTACCTTATTCTTCTAAAGCTGTGGCAGTGAGAATAACAAGCACAGGCTGGTACCAGCACTAGCTCTCATAGCAACCACCTATTTGCTTCAGACTGATGTCCCTAAGGAAAACTCAGCTAGGGACACTCCTTACAGTGCTGGGAGGTGCCCTGAACCTAAGACAGCACCATAGAGCCCATTTTTCTCCACATCATTATTGCTTCCCTTGCTGATACTGTTCTGTAGATGAGAAGAGGCTCAAAATACAGGGCAGAATTTATTGGATCTCACAGGTGCAATCTCATGAGGTGTCATCCAGTTGATACTGAAGGTCACCTGAACACTGCCAGTACATACACATGGTCTGTGCATGTGAGGCAAATGAGAAGTTAGTCTACATCCCTGCAAACCTCTCTTTTTGCTCTGTGTTTTGATGTGGTCTAAATACCCATCTAATTGCACTGGTGCAAAGCTTCTGAAGGCTTTCAGTGGCATTGGTTATGTTACTGCAGGTGCAAAACAGCATCCACAAACAGGCAGCAAATTAAAATATGTCCTCTGTGCTGCTGTCATTGGTGTACTTACCATGTTAAGTCTCAAGAGTACAATACTGAATTTTGGGGATATTAGAAGCATGCTAGATATAGAACCATAGAATCATGGAATAGGTCAGGTATTTGGAAAGGACCTTCAAAGGTCATCTGGTCCAGCTCACTTGCAATGAACAGGGACATTTTCAACTAGCTCAGAGCCACATCCAGCCTGGTCTTGGATGTCTCCAGGAATGGTGCATCCACCTCCTCTCTGGGCAACCTTGTTCCAGTATTTTGCCACCATCACTGTAAAAAATTTCTTCTTCACATCCAGCTTGAATTTCAGCTGTTTCAGTTTAAAGTTTCAGTTTTCAGGGTTTCCGTTTAAGTTTGGTTTCTTGAGTTTAAGTATATAGATTCTTGTGTAAGCTGCAGTGCCACTGAATAAAACTAAGCCCACATCTACATAAAAAATACTTCTATTAGCAAACCCACCCCTACAAAAATACATGTTTTAGGTCCTAAGAGTTGCTGGCTTAAGGAAATAATTTCTATTAGATGTATTTCTTTAATGCTTGGATAAGGTACTTTGGACACCAAGTACTTACTTCTTCAGGGGGGAAAAAAAAAAAAGGGTTTTTTTTGTAACTTACTCAAGTCTTGATTATTCAACTGGTTGCTGCCCATAGATAAATGTATTCTAAAACAATGATTAATGTGATTTACAAGTGTTACTGTGAAAGTCAGTTTGGAACAGCTTGAATCCCTAATGTGATAAGAAACTGCAGTCAGTTGCATGATAACGTAATTGGGTTTTTTAGGTTTGTGCTGTATAACTTTTCTGGAACTTGCTTTCCTTCAGGAAAAAGCAGGTAATTTCTGTCCGATACTGCTTTGGCAACAAGAAGACATTAAACTAATCAAATCCTTTGGTTTTTGTTGGATTTGTTAATGCCAATCCTCATTTTGCACAAGGAAAGAAAAGGGTTTGGTCTGGGAGAGATTTCTGGAAAAATCTAAGAGAGGTACCAAAAGCAGCAGTACGTATGTTTCTGTATGGGGCATGCGCTTCTCCCACCTGCACTGGGATGGCGCTAGAGTAGACCCATTCCATTTAATCGTGTGTTGTGCACATCCCTAGCTCCCTGACTTCCCAGCTGGGTACACTGAATCATTATAAGCAAATTTGCTTTCTAGACCCATATGCTTCTGAAGGCACTGCCATGGGAAAAAGCCTCTGGAAAAGGGGCTTGGATTGTTAAGGAACACCATCTTGGGAGCAATATGCTCAGAAAAAGACCTGGAAAAAAACTATCGCAGTCAGTATATGGCTCAGATGCCAAAGTATGCAGCAAAGCCAAGTTAAATAAACTTTGTAATTTGTTTCCACTGCTGATTGATAGCTGCTCACTATGTGTCATGATTTTGTCCTTCTCCTTGGGTTTATTTTTTTCCATTTTTGAGAAATTGGTTTTTTCTTCACCTGCAACATAATAGGTATGAAAAGAGAATTCGTTGGTGCTCCTTACTTTCCTGGGTATTTAGTTGTCGAAGAAAGGCAGATTGGACAAACCATCTTTTCAGTCTTCCTGTACAAAAGCCAGACTTCCGTCAGGCCTCACCTGTAGTTACTGCCCTTCTTAGAGGCTTGGCATAAGAATATAGTCTCTTTTCCCTCTGTATTAGCTTAAATACCTGATAGATATGAACATTCAAGAAAAGAGCAGGATGATTAAATGTTCCCAGTACAGTGCTGCCAATGAGTTGCCTTTGATGATGTTCATCTCTGTATTCCACCACATACTCCACTGGGGAAAGTCTGTGTGGTCTCTAGCTGCGAAGACTTGACTTAATGCTGAACCTGCTTGCAATTGCAAGTCCTCTTTCATCTTGGAAATGAAACTGGTGGCATTTTTTCTGAGCCTGTTTCTTTTTCTTTTCCTCCAAGGGCAAAACCTTTTTCTCCAAGCCAGGGGTGAAAAAAGGCACGAGTCCAATGTTGAGAAAATTTCACACTGCTTAAAACAATGCTTTAATATTCTTTCAGGTCAGAAGAAATTAACTGTATTTTGTTAAAACATCTTAAACCTGATGGGAATACAGTCTGATTCCTAGCAACTGTGTTTGTCTCCCAAGCTATCATTTTTAGAGGCTCACCCTTTTGCTGAAATACTTTCTAGGCTAGGCAGTAATTCCTCTGCTGACTTCTATTTATCTATCTCACATGTTTATTTTCCCTTCCTCTGCTCTGGAGGAAGGGAGTGTCCATTTCAGGTTCTGGTTGCTTTTTCAGTAAACTATGAATTTATGCTGTTTGTGGAGCACCTGGCAGAGAGAGATGGAGACCTCTCCACTGAAGCTCATGCCTAGGATTCTCTGCATCAAAGCCAAAAGGAATTGCACTGCTCTGGAATATCACCACTGCAAAGAAGTTTGGGGAAGCTGCAGTGGCAGGGCCCAGCAGCCACACAGACATCTCCCACGTGGTCTGGGCTCGATGTCGCTCTTACATTAAATAAAATCAGCATTCAGGAGGCTGTATCTAGGTATACAACTGCTGTTGTGTCAGCCTGCTTGGTAAATATTTTGGGATAGCTTGAATATGAAAAGCATGACGAAAAGATTCCTTTCTACTGTACTGTATTTTAAGGAAAGCTGGAGTGATTTCCAGAGGTAGTCAGGCAGGGAAAGAATTGTCAGTAAAGAAAATTTTGCTGCCAGCTTAGAGGGGAAATTTGAATTGCCTTGTTTCCTTCTCCATATGTATATGGAGATACATATATATACAGAGACATATATGTATGCTTTTGTAATAAAAAGGTTTTGTTTGTTGGGCACACTTTGGTGTCCATCTGGTAACTTTTGTTTTAACAATAGAATCGCTCTAAGACATGCACTGAAGGTTTGGCCATTTTTTAAAATTGTCTTCTTATGTTCTGAATGTGTCTAGAACCATTCATGACATCAGTTTGGCAAGAACAGGTTTTGTCTGAGGAGCAGTTCTGAGATCTCTGAGATTTTTTGCCTGCAGTTTATGCTGCAGTTCTGCAGCACATCCATCCTGGGTACTAACTAGAAGACAGAATGTAAAAATTTTGGCTTAATACAATTTTGTGTAGCAACCTTTGATGCATGAGCATGTTGAATAGAGAGGACAGAAACAAAATGTCATGAATGATGTGGCTGAGTTTTGCCTAAGTCTGAGTTGGATCTTGGGTTTTTTGTCTCATTTCTCAACTCCATACTTCTCTTATTTACAAGTCATATTAAAAAAAAAAAAAAAAAAAAGAAAGCACTTCACCTTCCTGCACTTGCTTTCTCCTGAAAAGAAGGGACTTTCTATGTGAAGAACTCTGTATAGCGCCAAAAGCAATATTAGTTTTTGGAATCAGCTTTCAGGATGTGCTGAAAGTTGTGTAATCAGCACCTTACCTCTCAGAAAGACTGTGTGCTTTACTCCTCTACATCTCTTAGGCATGCAGGGCCTGGGAAAGTTGTTTTTTGCAGATACTCCAGAGACATAGCTAGAGAACTAAATGGTCTGGAAGCGTATCAAAAGTTTCTCCACCCTGGGTTCAAAGCTAGGCCCATCTTGACATCAGGCTCTTTCTCCAGGCTACAACAATATTTTGGGGAAATAAAAAATGAGTGACTTTAAAAATATCATAGTAAATAGAAGAATACAGTAGAAAAATGCTAAATAAGGTTATGATTTTTGTTAAAACATAAGGAAAAAGCAGTATAAACACAGTCAGAAGCACCAAAAAAGTGCACAAGTAGGGGAGTGATCTATTTGCAGCACTGCCTAGTCCTGAGAAGAGCTGTAATTCAGGATAAGGACTTCCAGGTGATCAGAAGCCTCAGCTTCAAAACTGTGTTCCCTCTAGAGACTACAACACTGCTGTCCTAAAATGAGCATGCGTTCAGAAAGCCGCTTAACATGACACAGTCATGTTTTTACCTGCATTTGTTGAAACAGGAGTGAGTTACCATAATGAGATGAGAATGTACAGAGGTGCAATTTCAGTTTACTTTAAAGCACTGGGCAGAAACTGGGGGGTGGGGGGGAGAGTCTAGAATTTGCTTCAGATGTTGTTCATCTTTCCCTGCTGCAGCTGCTGTACCCTAAATCTGAGCAGCAAAGGGGTGGTGGATGTCAATACCCACTTTATCACCTTTGGTGCATGAGAACTGGAGATCTGACCCTCAGAGATGTGGTTTCTTTTTAGATGATTTAAATAATATTTGGGTTTAGGTGATATTTATGAAGCATCTTAAAGTCCACATAGTTCACATTCCCCATAGTCCCATAGAGTCCGCATTCATGACTATGCATGTGTAAGCAACTTGTCTCTCCTTTTCAGCAGCTGCCTAAGCAAGTTTTGTGATTAAGCACTGTATGTTTTGGACTGTGGTTCCACAGGGTGAGTGGCTTGGCAGCAGCACTGGAAGAGCAAGTTCCCACCCATGGCACTGCACTTAGGGTGGTATAAGCTGGTGCAGAAGTGGGGTTGCCTTTCATACAGCTGAGAGCCAATTCTTGGGCATCAAGAAGCCCTTATCCCTGGTATTGCCTCTGGCCCACCAGGCTTATGAATTGCTGAATGCATTTTACGATGCTATATGCATAGCAGAATAATTACTAAGTGGCCAAATGTGACTTGAAAACAGCTTTTGTTCACTGAGGAATCCTCCTCCCATTGCACAGTTGCTCAGGAAAGGCTACTGGGGCAGGGCACTGGTCCACAGTCCCTGGAGAGTGAGCTGGAGCTTGGTGAGACAAGCAGGAAGCCAGTGCTGGTGCTGAGAGACACCCAGCTGGAACCCTTCTCTGTTCCTGGTCCCTGGAACTCACACCAAGTCAATGTTTGCACAGGGCTCTGATGAGGAAAAGCAGTGTATTGTTCATTACTCATAATAACAAACTCCTGAGTCTCCTGATAAGTAAAACACTTCAAAATAAGCTAGACTTAGAGATTTGGGCTGGAGCGTCCTGAAGGGTGAAGCAGAGTCATTCAGATTATATGCTAAGGGCCAATATTGGCATGTATTTCTGCTGAGGTTTCCTCTTCATAAATGGTTAAGTAAACAACCCACGGAGCTGCTGGTCAGTTTGTCTCACTTCAATATCTAGCACAGAAGAAAGCAAATAAAGAGATTATTTTGTAAGCAGTCAGATGGTTACAGGCTGATATAGCATGAAGAACATGGATTTTTAGGAAATAGACCAAATCTTGAAAAGCTTATATATTTTTGAAGCAATCATAAGCTTTCTAGTAAGGTGGTTGATAAAAAAATCAGAGCTAATATCATCAAATTGAAAATGAATTTAGGAATTAATAAAGACATTTATGCAATAGCCTTTGTGTCAAGGGTAAATCTGTATTTAATTTTGTTTGTATTTTGCTTTCATGAATGCTCTGGAATTTAAATGAGATGGTTATTGCAGTTTGTGGAAGGTTAAGTTTTGGAGCACTGAAACTGCCAAAGGCTGTGGAGAATTCTAGCAAAACCTGTGACTTCCAAAAGGAAATGCAATGTCATAAAGTTATGTCAACGAGAGGAAAAAAAATCCCAAGCCAAACTTTTATCAATCATAACCCAAAGAAAAAAAGGTTATACAGTAACAGTGGGGAAGAGGATCTGGGCATTAATAGGTAATAAATTAAACACAGCGCAGTATAATTTGGAAAAAGGCAAAGACTGTTCTGGGCAAGATTCCTAATGTTTCTGCTACATCTGATCCAGGATTACCTCCAGTTCTCCCCTGTAGGAGAGAATATTTTATATTCTGCTCAGACTTCTACATAAAGCTTGCAGAATCATGAAACACAGTTTACAGATAATGTGTGTTAAAGTAATTGCATGATGTAGTTTTAGTTGTATTACCATGGGGGTTTCTGTGTGTGTGAATTGGAGATATATTTGGATTATTACAAGTCACGGTAATGGTTATACATTGTATTTACCCTTTGTCTTCCTTTTCAGTCCTCAGAGTGATAATTTCTTTCTGAACAACATAGGCAATATCAAGAATACTCTGTGGAAGAACAGGGAACAAATAAAAAGCTGCTTCAGTGATCAAAGGATGGGCATAGCCCAAAAAGTTAGGAAAAATGACTTCAGGCTTAACACCAGCTTTCATGAGAAGGCAGATGGAATCAGATATACACAGTGTAAGAGGACAGCTAAGAATATGTTAAAACAGAACATCGGCATTTTTAAAAGTAGAACTGAAAGAAAAGAGTTACTGCAGGTGACCAAAGAAAAGCCAACATGAAAAGGGTGCCTCAAACTATGTATTAGGGAAAATATGTAAGACTGGTCAAAAAAGAGGAAGAATTTGCATCACTCATCGAGTTTGGTGTGCTCAAAATGAGCTTAGTTCTTAGAGTGGATGTAAGGAAACTATTTTCTGTGGAAAAAATGAGCTTCATTGAAACACAATGTTATCTCAAAAAGTGCTTGCCATACTAAAAAAAAAACAACCCCAAACCAACAACTTTTTGTCAGGACAACCCCTTAAATCAAAGACAAATTACAAAATGTTGAGATTCTCTACTGATGGTTTACATTAGGAGCAGGAACAGAAGCAAAATTTTGTGTGCAGGTAAAGGTTTTTCCAACCAGCTCCATGTCTTGCTTTGCTTGGATGAGCAAGATATGTCTGTGTAACGGTACTAAGCCTTGGTGAGTCAGAGATGTACAGGTCTGTCAGGCAATCAGGTATCCCAGATGGCAGGATACCTCACCATCTGAGCTTCAGTCCTCTCCTGCAGCGGGGACACTCAGGGCCAAACATCAACATTAAAGCCTCCCCAGCCATGGCAGCAAAAGGGAAGAGAACATCAGGAGCCCTGTCCATGTGTGTTGGCTCTGTTCTACAGAAAGCCCCTTTCTTGCAGCTCCAAAATATGTGAAGGGAGAGCAATCCCCATCTCCTATGGCTCTTCAAAACTGTTTTCCCTGCAGTACAGGGAAACTTCTGCAGTTTTCTGCCTTCCCTTTGCCTCACTGCCATGAACTCCTGGGAGGGGTGGAGTAAAATGTGTCAGTGGAAAATGAGGAGTGTGCATTGTACGGCTTTTCTGAATCCTTAGCATTTAGGCAGAGCAAAAACAGCTTTAAAGAGAACCAAGAAGATTTGAGTTCAGGAGTGTGTCTTCAGCAAACTACACAATTATCTGACTTGCAAACTCTGAAGTGTAATGGGTTAAGGAAATGCCCTTTTGTTTCTGGAGAATGCGTCTCAATAATCTAAATTTGGTGGTCAGTTATAAAATTGCCAAACAATTAGGTTTCCTTCCTAGTCTGTGCTCATAAATGGCAGCAGCCAAGACGTGCATGAGTGTTGCATGTCAGAGCAGCAGTAAATGAGCGGGGCTCTCCAGGAGGGCAAGCAGAGGCTTCTGCAACAAGTCCGAGCACTTGGCAGGAAAAGTGGAGAGGGTGGTGACAGCAGGGGAATGTGGGGACCACGATGGCCTCCATTGAAGGGCCCGGAGGAGGCTGTTGCTTTGTGTTAACCTTTCAAAGCAATAAGCATTTCTCGAGAGAGCCTATCTGCTTTTTTTGCTAAATATAGGACTGCCTTTCTCCTTCCTGGTCAGTAAGTGTGCTCTGTGGGTGCTAAAGCTGTCTGCTGACTTTGTTCTTTCTTTTCCTCCTGTCTCCCTCATGTCTTCTGTGATCAGCACTGTAACACCCTTGTAAAAGCTTTGCTGCTCCTAATTTGTCTACTGTCATTCCCTGGCTTGGAGCTTGCTCTAGGGAAGGCACAGGAGCCATCTGTCCTGTGACCATGTCTCACTTACATGGAAGAGTCCCAGCTGTGCATGGAGCTCAGGTGGGATTCGGTGCTCAGGTGGGATTTGCAGGCAGTGGGTGATGTTTCTGATGGGTTGGAGTGTCTGTCAAACAACGCTCCACCCAGCTTTACTTCTTCCTGTCACCAGTGAGGTTCAAATGAAAATCAGAAAAGTCATCCTGCAGAAGGTCTTGTTCTCTTAATGGGAGTCTGTACATCAAAGGACCATGTTTCATGGTCATGCATTAACGCATGAGTCTACACCAATCTTCTGGCCCCAGTTCAGGAAAGCATCCTTCTTCAAGAGCACTCCTGAGCACCTGCTTTCATTTGCAGATGTGTTTTTATGGCATTCTGGTTTCTAGAGTGAAAGTTAGATTAATATCCTGTGGAATGGTGGCTTGGGTGAACAGCAGTACTGAAATCTGTGACTACATCCCTTCCAGCTTAGTGAGACCTAAAGGCCTCTTATGCTAAGAAACTTGATCCATTAAAACATTAATCTTCTTGCAAAAGCTTAAGCTAATAGATCAGATGAAGTTTAAATCAAATCTGAAATCTAAAATGCATTTATTTAAAAATTAGTATTTATTTTAATATTTATTCCTATTTATAGTCTGAGTAACAAATGACATCTTTACTGTTTTCCTTTTTTCTATTTGGTCCAAAAGCAACTGTTTTTCCAGCCATTGTATTTTTCCTGCTTTACATTTCTTCTCGAAGGCATTCAGCTTCATTCAAGCTTCCCCTTTTCAAGCTTTATTTTGTGAGCAACTCTTCACAGAGGAGGTCAGCACTTTTAGATCATGTCTAGTGGCATGGCAAGAAATCTAGCGATGGCACTGCATTTTCTTCTAACGAACTCATTGATCGCAGATGAGGTGCCAGACTCCTGTGAGATGTAGGTACATCAGTATAAGAACTGGTATACTGGCTGAGATTAAAAGGATCCCAAACATCGTAATGCTGTTTTCTGTGGTAGGAGGGAATGAGGATTAAAGAAAGTGTAGAAGACAGTAGAAAAATTAAGAAATATAAGATATGAGGTACGTTTTCCCTTTCCTTATGGTTAGTGAATTAGGGTCTTATTGAACTAGACAATAACCTGAGTAATTTTGTTTATTAGCCACTGATGGCTAGGCACTTATGTATTTTTTTTTTTAAACCCATTTTCACTTATGGCTTTCACAGTCCTGACAGTGAATTCCACAATGGAGTTATGTATGGCACAGAGAAATACTTCCTAACGCTGACAGGGCCTGTCCTTTTGTAGAAAAGGAATACAACAGGTAATGTAACCTCTTTTTTGAATAATAAGCCCTGAATATGCATGGTTTTAAAAAGGCAAGTGTTCTGTTGCACAAAATGTTTAATTACTGCAGTTTAATTGCAGGACACTTTGGAAAAACAACCTGTAATCATCCGTTCCTCCCACTTTCCCTGAACCAGGTGTGGCAGATGAGCAATCTCAGGAGCAGTTGATCTGGCAGAAACCTAATCCACCAGAAGTCTATTAATTTTCCTTCAGAGTAGGATCCTTACCACACAGCCACTAAACCAGGGGCCTGTGGACACACATGAGGAAAGCAAAGGGATGCAAGAGCACTCCTATAGTGGCAGCCCACTGCTGGATGGTTAAGCTCTTCGTAAGTCTGCACAGGGTCACAGTGGGAGGAGTGTTTGAGAAGTGTAGAGTAGCATAAGTCAGATTATTATCTGACTTATATAGATAGTGTAGCTTTTCAGGGTTTTCTTATTAAGTGAGAAACTTGGTTTTTTTTCTTGTAGTCCACTAAGACAAATTCCACCCTCAGTGACATGGGCATAACAGCCACTGAAATTTGTACAGCCAACAAAATAAGGACATGAACCTGCTTGAATGAGTCCAGAGGAGGGCCACAATGATAAACAGAGAGCTGGAGCACCTCTCATATGAAGACAAGGCTGAAAGAGCTGGGCTTGTTCAGCCTGGAGAAGAGAGCAGCCTTCCAGTATCTAAAGTGGGCCTACAAGGAATCTGGAGAGGGACTTTTTATAGGGACATGTAGGAATAGAGCAAGAGGGAATGGTTTTAAACCAAAAGAGGGTAGATTCAGATTAGACATTAGGAAGAGATTCTTTACTGAGAGAGTAGTGAGGCACTGGCACAGGTTGCACAGAGAATCTGGAAGTGTCCAAGGCCAGGTTGGACAGGGCTTTGAGCAATCTGGTCTGGTGGGAGGTGTCCCTGCCTGTGGCAATGGGGTTGGAACTGAATGAGCTTTAAGGCCCTTTCCAACACAAACCATTCTAGGACTCTATGATATTAACTGATACTTGGATATTAACTGCAAGAAGAGCAATGGGCTTATTCCTCTTCTACTTGAGTAGGAGAAACTCATAAATGTTATTCTTCAATGTTTCCCTGAGCTCACTTGGAAAAAAACGCCCACCAACTATGCTGCAAAAGGTAGTTACAAGTTTTCTTCCTCTCCATTATTGCTCTTCAGATCTTAAATCAAGATTTTCATTACAACGTGAGGCATTAATGTACTGCTGTTTTGTATAATGCACAGTGTCCATGTGAGTATTGAAAGTACCTTTATGTTCTGGTGCTGTAGGGAAGAAGTAAGAATTTACTTGGAGACAGACACTGTCAAGTTCACTTAAGTATTTGAATTTAACTTCTGAATTTGAATCAAAAGAACAGTGATTCACTTTATTTAGTTTCGTTTGTATGTGTCTCATATTATTTAATTGCAATAGAACCAATTGTGCCCTAATGGTACTGGTCATTTAATAATATTAAACTGAAAATAAATGTGACAGTTATTACATGATTCTGAGTCAGCTAATAAAGCCACAAAGCTCAGATCTTAAGGGACTGGCTGGTTCTAATGAAGATTTAATTGTTTCATCTATTTGCGAAATTTAGTCTGATTTCTTAAAACAGTGAGGGGAAAATCTGATTCTCTTTTCCCCCACTTAAAAAGTCTGCAAAGCTCTGTTAAGAAAATAAACTGAAAAGGCTCCAAATAACACATGAGCTCCAGAGGAATGCTATGGTCCTGCTGCAGCTTAGGCAGAGGAACATCAGTGGCTCCAGCTGTTTGTTTGCAGCTGACAGAGTGCTCTCCTCCCTTCTGCCGAGAGTTCCCCCACCTTTGTTTTGATTGGATTCCCACCAAAAATGGCAAAGGATAGGTTTGTGTGTCATGGCTGCCCTCGAAGAGCAGAACTGCCACATCCTTCTTAGCCTCCATCAACCAAGTGGTCACCACGGTTCATGCTCTGGTACCTCCTGCAGCATTTGCTTGCTGAATCTGTGGAGGGGTTACACACTTCACAGTGCAAAGCTGAACACTCTGCTCATTGATGGTATTTTGGAAGTGAATCCAGAGGAACTGATAAAAGGGCACAGCAGAGGCAATATGAAAGATTTTCCTCTGTTAAGTTCTGTCATGGCTTTCTTTTCAGTTGAAGTAATATGTCTGAGAGATGGCTTCTTCATCTGAGACCCTTAGCTGGACCTGAGGTCATCCTGGAGGTAGCAGAGACAGCTTTCATATAGCAGGTATAGCACCAAGAGGTGCGTAGCTTTCTCTGCCTTTGGTTCGGGAGCAGTTTTTCCACAGGAGAGCAGGAAAAATCTCATGGTTATTATTTTCACAGATTCACATACTGCCCTAAGGCTTTGTATATAATCACAGGGGAAAAATCATGTTCGAATTAGATTTAGACAAACATTTAATTATGTACAGAGTTTTAAATTTATGAACAGTCTTTGGAGTAGAAACATACTCAAAGCTATGCAAGTAATTAGCCGCTACCTTGAATTGTCAGCAGCCTGTGATTAACTAAAGAGCAAGAAGATTTGTATTGCACTTCAGGTGTTTCACAAAGGTTTTGAATTAAAGTAACACAATACCAATAGCATTCATTCTCAATTTGATAGAGTAACTACAGCAGGCTAAAAATCATCCCATTTACTGGAATAATCCAAACAGTACACAGAAATATACAGGTGCCATCTTCTGGATCACTCTAGACTGATGAACAAGTCAGTACAACTGCCTCTCCATCACTGTACTGTGCAGTAGGTCTCAGAGGTGCCAACAGACCAGGGTTTGTGAAAGCTGGCTGCTTATGGTTCAAGCAAGAAGTCAGTCGAATCTTCTCCATCTATCAGTGTAAACCATTCAAGCAAGCCAGGATGCTTTTGCTTAAAATTAAATAAGGAGCAGCATAATTTTTTTTCTCTCTGTGGACCCATGGGATCAGTAATTTCTGTTAGAACAGTGATGATTCACCCAAGATCACAAGAGAACTTCTTGTGCTGGTACAGCTGGGAGCCTGAGGGTGTAGAAGAGTGTGCCACAGGTGGTTTTCAGACATGACTTTGTTGTTGCTTATTTGCTGTTGGAGTGTTCATCTGTAGAGCAACACCAGGCCTGGGCACTGTCAGTAGCAAAATACTGTTACCTGCCTTCTCACGACTACCAATAAAAACCTATTTTTATTATCTCAGACAACCTGCCTGGATCTGTCCACACATGAACATTGCACTGCTCTACTTTGGAGTGTCTTGTGGGCATGTAGCCAGTCTCTCCAGTCTTCATGGGACAGTTCAAGTGCCATAATTTCATCATAAGGCAGCCATGAAGTCGTACTTGCGCATGGATTGATCTGTATACTTGGCTGTGGATAGAGCTAAGCCAACAGGGATTGTTCAGACAACATTTCTGGGTCAACTGGGTCCCCAGCTGTGTGTGCTATTTAGAGTTATCCCAGAGAGGACCAGAGGGAGCTTCTGGCCATTGTGTCTTCATCTCTGAGAGCTGCTCCAACAAGCATTGGAGCCAGCTCCAAAAAGCCCTGGAGCTGGGAGCATTTGCCATATGAAGGCTCTTGGTCACATGAAGGTGTTCATTTCCAGCTGATAATCAAGATGGTTGGTCATCCCTGTTGTATTGCCGTACCCATTTCTTCATTCTGTATTTTCTAACACAATCTTTTCTCTCATTGTCTGTCATAGAAAGATTTAGCAAATTTAGTAACAAACCTTTACCTATAGTGAGTATCCTATATTATATCATTTAGTGGGAAAAAAAAAAAAAGAATTGCTTTGCAAATTTCAGGGGGAGGGACATTTTCCCACCTCTCTGCCAGGCACACATATACCCAAAGGGGAAGATGTAGGTCCTTTGATTTCTGAGTTTGAGTACTTCAGTCTGAGTTTTATGGGTAAGCTTTTATATGATATTTATTGAAAGATTGACATTAAACTGAGCTCTAAAGTAAGAGATATTGCTTGGGCTATTGAGTTTACAAATTACAGCTTTACATACACTGAAAATTGGGAAACCCTGTGATTACAGACAGAGTGATATTCTTATAAAGCTGTTCTAGATGGTCATGGCAATTCTGAATAAAAAAGGAAATGAAGTATATCCATTTGATCCGTGTAATAGAATCCTCATCAGGACTTCAGCTACATGAGTGAAAACTTACACTTCTAAATTGATTTTGCAATATAGGACCAACTTTCCATGAGGCTGATTTAAAGTAGACATGTAGGAAAGGGAAGGCATGAGTGCTCTAGTTGGAGAGAAGAAGGAAATACCTGAAACCCCTGTTTCCTTTTCTCCAGCTGTGCTGTCTAGCTGTTTATAGCCCAGAGACCAAAGCAGCAGAGAGTGAAGCAGAGTGCTAAAAGGAATGAAAGAGTTAAAGCGTGTTTGAGAGAAGCAGGAACAGTGTAGATGTGTAGAAGAAAAATGCTTCCCAAAATGGGTCAAAAATACAAATACAAAATGTACTGAATGAGCTTTTGTTTTTGCTTAAGATTAACTTAAATTTTTTAGAAGAGAAAAAAATACTTTCTGTAACAACACGAACCCTGTGTATATTTACCTGAGGCTTATAGAAATAGCTCGTATGACGAGTCTGGCTCCACAAACTCCGCCTAAGAGGCCTGGATCAGCAAAATTCAATCTGGAAGCTCTCTATAAATTTATGAAACTTGTCTAAAGTTTCCAAGTTAACTAATAAAGTAATCTTTTGTTTGTAAAAGATATTATGGTCTTATAAATTAATACTGAAGCCTGTGGAAACCAATTTTCAGCATTCAGTGCTTTAGCTAACTTTTGTTTTAATTCTACCGATAAAGAAATGGTAACTCAAGACAAGATACACAAAGTGAAGGCTATTTGTAAATATGTTTTATTATTTTTTGATATCTTGTTGGCTTTTTTACTTGCTGGAGACTTTCAGCAGTTTCATGCTTCAAATAAGTCTTAAGGAAGAAGTTAAAGCAAGCAGTCAGCTGCTCTAGGGCTGATCAAATAGTGCTTTTCTGCCTGTTTTACTAATAGATGAGCAGGCAATCCCATTTCTAGAGCATACTACATGTTGACAGAGTGCATTACTTCATTTTGCTGTATTGGCAATTTGAGATCTTAACAAAACAATGCTGAGGTCGCTCTCATTCTGTATTGCCATCCTTGGAATGCGGCTTGGGTTTTCATTAACTCTGTCGCTACAAGGTACCACAGATGGAGGCAGATTTTATAGGGGGGGAGTAATAAACATTGGAGAACAGAAAGTTGTAAACAGCTGAAATTCTTTGTCCCATGTGGATGAATTCCTTTTCCTTAACACTCTCTGATGTTCTCAGCATCATGTGGACACTTGGTGTGATTGGAGGTGAATGGGTAGATAGGTGGCAAGGGCTCCGATCCCTCTCAGCTGTTGTGTGGGAAGAAGTGGTCGCAAACTCCTGCAGCCAGTGAATATAAGCATCAATATAAACAGTAAAATTTTGGAGTTTCAGCCCGGCTCTTGGCTCGCAGCATTCTGGCTCCGCTTAGGAGCACAGATCTCATCCAGGACTGCTTCCAAGATTTCCCCTCAACTTTTCAATCAAGGGAGAACAAAAAGGGGGGGAGGGAGAGGTTGGAAGGAGTGAGAAAGAAAGGGGGAAGAGCATGGCTCTGCTTCACTGCTGCATTATTCCCACTTTTCCCTATGCTGGCTTGATTGAAGTCACTGGTAAAATTACTGTGAATCTTTCCAAGGCCTTTTCTGTACATACGTTTTTATGAGTCTTACCAGGACAGTTAAAGCAATACAAGTCACTTGAGAAGAATTTAACTACGAAGTAACCGGGCATCCTTATTGCAGAAGGAGAGCAAGCTGGTGGGGGATTCTTCAGGAATAGCTGCAGTGCTTTCAATTCATAGCTTACCTTTTTCCAAAACAATTGCCTGAGAATAGGCCAGTGTTTTTATACAACCCAGCCTTTCTCAAGATGTTTTGCCCAGGGGGATCTTCCCCTCCCAGATTAGCATAAGTGTCATTGCTCAGTGCTGCAGCTATATGACCACTGGGTCCCTGGATCTGGGAGGCTATTGGGCTGTGCCCTGCCTTCACCTTTCTCCCAACCTGCAAAGGGAATAGCCCCAGTTTGGGGTATACTGGAATAACTGCATTCAACCTCTGAGAGCTCCAGTATACTTACACCAGTAAAGGATCCTGCAGCTTAAAACAGTACATCTCTTCAAACAGGGAAGCTGCTTGGATGACGATGCATGTCTTATATGAATCATGCTTTTATGTTCCCGTTGCTTTTTTAAAATCACTTTCTCAACAGTGCTTACACTCAGGACTCCAGTTTCCAGGTAACAGAGAGCACCAGGTGCCCAAGCACAGGGTGATTTAGCGTTTTGCTGGGTGCAACTGGGAAGCAGTTGTGAGCACTAACATAATACAACCTTTCAGTTAAACGCAGCTTGTTTGTTGTAAGGACAATTTGTGAGAGTGAGATGCCATCTTTATGGCACAGCAGTCACGTCTGGTGCAGCTGTTGTCATGACTGCTTCGGGGAAGAACAAAAGTGCAGTAAATACACCTTTTGTTGTGTTTGCTGGGCTGTTTTCAGCAATGTGTAGTGCTAAGTACACAGATTGGGCGGGGAGGAGATTCAGAGCAGCCCTGTGGAGAAGGACTTGGGGGTGTGGGTTGATGAAAAAATGAACATGAGCCGGCAGTGTGCGCTTGCAGCCCAGAAGGCCAACCGTATCCTGGGCTGCATCAAAAGGAGTGTGACCAGCAGGTCGAGGGAGGTGATCCTGCCCCTCTACTCTGCTCTCGTGAGACCTCACTTGGAGTATTGTGTGCAGTTCTGGTGTCCTCAACATAAAAAGGACATGGAACTGTTAGAACAAGTGCAGAGGAGGGCCACGAAGATGATCAGGGGACTGGAGCACCTCTCGTATGAAGATAGGCTGAGAAAATTGGGGCTGTTCAGCCTGGAGAAGAGAAGGCTGCGTGGAGACCTCATAGAAGCCTTCCAATACCTGAAGGGGGCCTATAGGGATGCTGGGGAGGGACTCTTCGTTAGGGACTGTGGTGAGAGGACAAGGGGTAATGGGTTTAAACTTAAACAGGGGAGGTTTAGATTGGATCTGAGGAAGAAATTCTTTACTGTGAGGGTGGTGGGGCCCTGGAATGGGTTGCCCAGGGAAGTTGTGAATGCTTCATCCCTGGTGGCATTCAAGGTGGGGTTGGACATAGCCTTGGATGGCATGGTTTAGTGGGAGATGTCCCTGCCCATGGCAGGGGGGTTGGAACTCGATGATCTTGAGGTCCTTTCCAACCCTAACTATTCTATGATTCTATGATTCTAAGTACTGAGTTACTCCATGAATCCTCTTGGGTAAGGTACTAGTCTGTTTTGCCTGAACATATAAGACGGGTCTCCTTGCAAATCTTTCCCCAAGTTCCAACCTCTGTGCATTTTGATTTATATTTTGGGAACACGTGACCATTGAAACAGATTATATAGCCAGCTGGACAAAAGGTTTTTAATGAGGTCATTCTTTCCTTTGGGTAGCACAACTTGTTGTAGGGCTCTGTACATGGATGTGTCTGCAATGGCAGCTTATACAGGTGGGCACACATAGCTGGGTCTTGAAATATGTTCAGCAGGTGAAACATGATATCTGCTTTAGACTGAGAAGTCCCAAACTCTTTTGACTCTATTGTCTATATGGAGTAGGTCTTCAGTGACTGTAATTGGGACCAAGACACCTAGTCATGCGTAGATACTGACAAGTAGCTCTGAATCTGAAGGTGAATCCCATCTGAACACTAGGACATGGTTGTCACTGTTTTGTTTTTGTTCTTTTTTTCCCTACATACTTTACAATGTTTTCAGGCTTAGGGTAAGTCATCCAGAGTGTTTAAGATTCTGTTTCCCCATTTCTCCTTTGAGTGCTGAAGTCAGTTCCCTGGTATTCTTTCTCACTTGTCACAACAGGTCAGGGGAACTTTTATGCCTGGATCATTAGGTGATTGAAGTGTTTTACTAGAAAACAAATATGCTTTGATGCTTCTGCAGCCTTGAGGACAATACAATGATGACCTTATAGCCAGGGAAAATGATGCTCAAATAAGACTCATTACTGCTTGAAGCCCTCAGAACTTCATACAGTGAAACTGTAACTATACACTGACATTGTAACTGTAGCTGCTTTTTGGAGCAGAACCAGACTGTGAATTTAAATTGCTAAAGCACAGTATAAAAATACTCATTGTTAACTCAGTGGACAGTCATATATACAAGTTTAAAATACCTCATGAGGAGCTCAGTGTATGAGGTTATTGCATGTGATTTCATTTTATAAATACAAAAGAAGAAACGTCACAGTAATGAGTACAGATTTGCTGCAGTGAAAAAAGCCAACATGTTGGCCTCAAACTACTTCATTTGCAGCTTCTTGAATCCACTTCTAATCCATCCAGGAAAGCTATCACTGTCCTACAAGCAGGCTGAATGGAGACTCCGAGTTTACGACTGTGAGAAAACACTCCTGGGCTGTCCCACAGCCCAAGGCCCGGGACTGACTCAATGTGTGTATCTTTGGTTAAGTCTAGCCGTTGATCCAAACCAAGATCCAGTGATCCTGAAAATTCAGCGTTCCCATTTCCAATGCAGGCTGCCTGGCACAGCCGCTCTTCAGCGGGCTCTCAGGCTGTAGAGCAGGCTGCCTGCCAGGGCTCCGCACCACTGGAGATGGCACAGCCCCGCTGTTTGCCAGTGCCAAGACCTCAGGGCATCACAGGACCGTGGAAAATCCTAATTCCACAGTAATTCCTAGGCTGGTTTTCTGGCATCCCAGGCTCCCTCCCTCCCCTAGAGCTGAGATGTGCTGGGATGCCTCCCAGGGGCTGTCACTCCCAGCACAGTTTGTGTGAGTGCTCTCCCATGGCTCAGAAACAACAGGAATTTTTGTCAGGCTCATTGCTAGCCAAGCGGACTACTTCACAATTTCTCTTTTTGCTCAAAAAAAGTATAGGAATTTACAGTTCACGAGAAGTTTTAAAATGTTGACTTTAGACTCAATAGGATGAAAGTCAGATTTTGAAAAGCAAAGTTTCTTCTCAACTGGAGCACTAGTTTCTCAACCAGCTCCAATGAATACTAATATCCTGACCCTTAATATACAGTTGAAATCCACAACAGAAGAACACAAGATCCATCTGCTTACATGATCCCAAAAGTATTGACAACTACAGAAACATGATGTTTGTAACCACTTCACATGCAGCCTGAAATGTATTAAACAATGACTTCATCTGAAGAGGTTTGTTAACATTATGAATATTATTACTGTTGGTCACAAGAGGCTTGGTCTTGTTCCAGTCTTGAAATAATTACTTTTACACTGAAATACTGGTTTTTGAATTACAACATTAAATCAAAATGTACAGTAGTCACATTGCATCCTGGGAGGTTTTACTGTGTAGTTATGACTCTGCACACTAAATGGATTTTAGCAATCCTATACTATCCACAAAACAATTCTGAATAAACTTTAGGTCTGTGAAAGAGCCCTTCCCCCTCCCAAATTCTTGTCAAATACCCAGATGGTAAATTTAGATAGAAGCCCATGCTTCTAGCCAGTTGTTGATAAGCATTCCTCTTTCTACTCAGAGCGAGCAAATCATGTAGCTGATTTGTTTCAAGTTAGCGGTTTTTACATTTTTTTTATACAGCTGCAATTTCTGTAAAAGTCATATGCAATGAAAGAAAATTGTTCTTTTCTGCCTCTCCAGTTCTCAGAAGACATTTCAGGGAGAAAGATAATTGCTAGCGAGAGCTCAGCCCAGTAATGCAGTTCACAGTGAATGTGAGTTGCAGGGAGATAAACAAGGAAGGAAATACATGGATGGCTACACAATTTCAGGAACTAAAAAAATCTTATTTTCCCAGATGCATATCATTTATAGAGATGAGACTTGACTGGGATTTTTGCTTGTATGCTTAAGCCCCTTAAATTGTTTTGAAACTCTAAACCTGGAAGTTACATTTTCTTTCTGTTTTTTTTCCTTCTTCCCTCTCCTTCTTCTCTCCCCCCCCCCCCCCCCCCCCCCCCCTTCATTTTTTGACCCTTATTCTCATCTGCCTTTTTAGCTTGGTCTGTCAGCAAGGAAAATCAAGCCTAGAAAAAAAAAAATAGACTTGAAACTGTCAGTTCTTTTCACATGAAACAGTGAGTGGTCCCATTTATTTAAATTGCAGCCTTTGAGGAGGCAGGATAACTGTTAGTTTCTGCTGCAGCTTTAAATCCCGAATGAATACTAATGACCCACAGGACTAATGCTAATTTTTATTGAAAAACTATTTTCTGCTATGTGATAGGATCGTGGTTTTGATTTACAAGTTAGGAATTTGGCATTTTATTTTATAGACATTCTAACAAATTTTCACTTATGCTGAAGGTAGAGACCAATGTGCAAACATAAGGAATGAGAAGTAATTTAACCTTTTTCGAAAATACGAGATTTTTAGATTAAATTTCTTTGCCAAGCTGCTGATAACTGATAATGCAGTAATGTGCACAATCACACACAGGAGATCAGTGGCCTATAAATTATACAGTATATGTGTAGTGGCCTACAAATTAAATAATGTCAGGATTTATTGGATTTAAAAAAAAAAAGGATGAATGTGCTAATTAGAATTAAATACCTGATTGGCACACCAGTACTAACACTCCTGGATGCTTGCTAACACACCTTCATTAGGGAAGAGGTTTCCTTTGTGATCTCTCCAGGAGTTGTCTGTTTCTTATACTTGAATGCTCACATTATCTTGAGTCTCACCTTCCCCTGGGGCTACTTATAAATTGCTGCTGCTGACCATAGGCAGAGGGCATGGGGAAGAGTGGAGAGGAGGGCCCTCCTCTAGATGCTTATTGATGCCATTCCTAAGAAGAACTGCTCCTCCTACCCCACCAAAGAGCACAGTTTACTAGTTTGAGTTTGTAATCTGGAGTCCAGTTTGCCATCTTGGGCTTCACAGAGTTGGGCAGTGTGGGAACATTATGTGGGTGTGCACAGGGTGCAAGTCCTCTTAGATCCTCAGGTCCACAACCACCACATGGGGATTTGTGTCTGGGAAACCCAAGCTGCTTTGTCTGTGCTTCTCCACTGGTATGAGCAGCACTTGGGCAACTGCTCCTTGAGAGCTATGAGAGTTTCATGATCTTCTAGGGTATTAGATATCATATAAAGGGATTTCAGATGTCCAGGAAATCATGGTGATTGAGTTCTTTCTAAAGAGTATTTCTTGTGTCTAAGAAGTTTTATGTCACTGTTGTGAAAAAGCAGCTCTGCAGGTGAGACGGCACTTCATTCTTCATGGGCATTAAGTACTATTTCCCTTAGTTCTGTTAGAAACTGGTGAAACTATAAACAAATTTTGATAGGGAGCAAAAAAAAGAATTAGCTCTGAACAGAGGATCTTTGCGATGTTATTATCCCTAAATTCTGATTCTTTAGTTTCTAGTTTTCATTTATAGAGCTTTATGCATTTGATTTACTTGCCTGTCATCTTTTCTCTCTCTTCTTTTTGGGAAATAGACGTCAACTGTAATTTACAATGACTGAATGAACATTTGGCCAGGATAAGAAAAGTGCTAATTCCCTGAGGAAGAAGTGTGCTGCCAGTATCACTCTTGGCCCTGGTTCAGTAGCCACAGAGGCAGGTCTTTTCCGGATTTGGAGTTAGCTCTGTATGGAAGCTGCATTCATGCGCTATTAGAAAGGTCAAACAAAACAAGACCTTTATGCTTGCTTGAAGCTTTTTTACCTGAAGATGTCATCTGTTTTTTCACCCACTAAGTACAGAAATCCCAGCTTTCCTGAATGAAAAGAATCAAGACACTGAGACTATTAATGACTTTTCTGAAAGTCAAAGTGAGATTTAAAGGTTGGTCCCATAGCTGGGCTCTCAGTGGGATTCTCCTCACTTAACTGCAAGTGCCTGAAGAGCAGCCATCTGAGCTAATTGTCATGGACTCCCACTGGAGCAAAGTAGACACTTCAATTTATGTGACCTATTTTAGATGTCTACTTGGAATGACAGAAATTGTCCATCAGATGTATCAGTTTCTGCCTTTAGACTAAGGGAGCCTGGGGTGATAAGCCAAGATGGAGGTTGTAGATGTTTACATTTAGGTGAAACAAACCCATTACTGCCTTAAGGACCAAGCTGGCCTCTCTTCCATAACAGTATGGATTTGGAAACTTTTTCCCTACCTCATCTGATGTGACATAAGACAGCTTGAGTCACTAGTTCCAGCAGTCATGGCAGACAACTAGAGAAGTCACTTCTCCCCAGTTTCATAATTGTGTGCTGTGTGCAGCTGAAGAGCTAGTTCTTTTTGTTTCATAGCAATTAGTATTGAGAAAGCACTCAGTTTATAGAGTAATACTGGAAAAACAAAACCTGGCTTCATTAATGATCAGCACAATAAAATTCAATTCCTTACACACTTCCTAGCTGCTGTGTTGGAAGCAACTAAATGGAAAGCATTAAAAAAACAAAAACAAAAACAAACAAACAAACAACACCAAAAATAAACAACCCAAGGAGCCAGTACCTCCTACAACAGAAATTATTTTAAATTAATTACTGAAAAAATTCTGGATTATGTTGGTTTTTCTTCATTGAGTAGCCTTGGAGTGAATATGCAGGAAATTAACTGTTATGCTTTGTATCACAGAATCACAGAATGGTTTGGGTTGGAAGGGACCTTAATGATCATCTAGTTCCAAACCCCCTGCTATGGGCAGGGACACCTTCCACTAGACAGGTTGCTTAAAGCCCTATCCAACCTGGCCTGTTAAGAGAAGCTGACTTGGAAGGTTTACACTTCCTGAAGTGAGCTGCATGCATTCCTTTGGTACCCATTATCAGGTAAATAATGGAGGAAGGGAATTTTGAAAGGAACGCCGGGGAGGAATCATAAATGAATGTGAATAAGGAAGGAATATGAAAAGGAAAAAGGTAGTCAGAACTGCTACGAGAAACCTGTATGTTCATCCTAGTCCCTAATAGATTATAGATGGCAACAGAGCAATGCAGCTCAATTCATTACTGCTCATTGAAGACCAGGGATGTGCTCCAAACCCTGTGCAATTTGAAGTCAGATAGAGTCCTTCACCACCATAAATACAGTGTAAACAAGCTTTCTAGTCACAGCTACCATAACTTGCTTTCAAAATCCACAAAACTTTTGTTTTAAGGTCTGGCCCTTGAAAACACTTTCTGTAATTGGCAATTGGTTTTAAATGTTGTTGTTAAGTGCACAAAAAATTTGGACTGTACTATGACATTTGTGATAGCTGCAATTTACCAAATCTTTTAAGATTTTATAAATGAAAATACTTAAAAAGTCCTTTCTCCCTATTTTACATATTGTGTGGACAGAATAAATTGCATCTAGTAAACCTGCATTTTTCAGGGTTGACACCACCCCCTGCCAAGCCATAAATTTCTGCCTCTTTCCTTGTCACTGTGAAAAGTTCTACTACACTTTCCTGCTTGCATATTCTTTATTTTTCATCTTAGCTGCATCAAGGTAAGAACCTATTGCACTATTGCAAAGGCACTTCCATGCACACTCCTCTTCTGCCCAAAGCACCCTCCTCCCAGCTAGATACCCTCTTACCTTCCTTCGTGCCAGCTCTGGCACTCATCTCCTCCCTCGGAGAGCTGATTCAGCCTGTTAAATGGGAAGAAAACTGCGCACTCCCTTTACTGTATCGGTTTGTGACAAGCACGGAGGCAGGGAGAAGGGAGGCGGCGGTGGCAGCGTTCGGCTGTGAGGGGGGTGGTGAAAAGGGTTACGGGAGCCAGACTCTTCTTTACAATAGCAATGAATTGCTAGCTCAGACAAATTCCACCTGCAGAACTTCACCTTCAGTGCTTCCCCTCTTTGGCTTCTCCCTTTAGGGCACTCGTCACCTTCCTGCCTTTATGGTTTTCTCCCTTTTCCTAAACTGCTCTGTTACCTTAACGTTTTGCTTCTCTCCCTTTGCTAGTCTTTTTCTTCCCTACCTTCAAGCTGGGGGTTTCTAACCTCCTCCGTGCTATTCTTTTCACTTTGGGGTGTTGGTTGAAACATGCTCCCCCATATTTTAAGCCTTTTCTGATGTTTAGCATTGCCTTTTGCGTTGACCATTTTCAAGAAGATAGCGCTAAACAGAAGGTGGTGATGCTGTGGAGCTTGAGGGTAGAAATCCTGGATACTTCTCCCCAGTCTTGTTTGTCTGCTTTCTCTGGCTTTCTGTGATCAAACACCATACCTGTGGTGTGCAGGAAAAAACATCTGGAATCAGAGCATATGATATCTATAGAGTTCTTGGGTTGAAACCATCCCCTTGAAATAAAGAAAAAGTTAAACATCAGAAGGGAAAATCAGGCACTTGGATGCTATTTTATTTTATTTATTTTATTTTATTTTATTTTATTTTATTTTATTTTATTTTATTTTATTTTATTTTATTTTATTTTATTTTAAATTTTTTATTTTTTTTCCTGCCTGCTTGGAGATCCTGATGGCTTGAAATGTTTGATACATAAGGTTTCTTTCTGCTGGATGCTGCTTTCTAAAGCATGCTCTGCAACTGCTCGAATGCCTACCCTGCCTTGTTTTCCGGGAAGGGGGTAACACAGGTTGTTAATCTGAGAGATAAAAATGGACTGTATGGGTAAAGGCAGACACAGTATTCTTTGTTCATGCCAAACTAACTGAAAATTACCTCCCTGTCCATGGGAACTCTTAAAGATTATTTCCTCTGCTACAGAAATTAAGACCCATGGAAGACCGTAACTGGAAGCTTGTTTGGTATAGTACATCATCATCAGAACACATAAAAACTTTGGCTCAACCAATCTATCTTTCCAGCTTGTATTTTAAGTTATTTTACAATTCTTTCCCCAAATACCTTTTCTTTTTCCTTGAAAGAATGACATTACCTCTGTTTAGGGATAATGCAATGTGCTGGTAGCACGTTTGCCTAGATTGTAGGTCGGAAACAGTAAAACTTATTAATTTCATACATGTCATGCAGGACTAGAATAAGGCCGCTTCCTCAGAGAACAACTGAGAGTAACTGAGGAGTTACTGTGCTACCTACGATTTGTGCAGAGCATTGAAAAATCGTTAAAAAGATAGAAGAGGACTCAGGAAATCATCTAGCCTGTCCCTTGCCTCACTCTGCTGAGGTCATGCCTAACTGAGGTTTATGTATTTTTAAACACTTCTGTTGATGGAGAATGATGTGATCTCCCCAGGCAAGTCACGACTAATTCTAACACAGCAGAATGCATTTTCCATCAGAATTTGTTTCATCTACTACTGTTTGTGTAGATACATACTCATAAAATTACCAATAGGTCGTGAAAGAGCATTTCATTTTCCAAAGCCTGCATGTTAAAGAATCATGAGCCAGGCCTCCCAAATCACGCATTATAAAAACATGTATTATAAAGTCAGTTTTAGTTGTTCCTTTCTTCTTAACTTTTAAGTCCTCGCTGGCAGCACCTGGAGCGTGGCGGGGTGGCCCCGCTGCTGCCAGGGGCCGGCCGGAGGCTTTTCCCTGGGGATGAAGGACGGGACCACTAGAGCCGCCTCTCCCGAGCGGTCTGGGGTTTGGGTCGGCGCTCTAGCGCGGCACGTTGCCCGGTGGGCAATGGGGATCGCTTGGGACAGTCGTTGCCGAGCGAGGAGCCCTGGTGCTACCCTGTCCCCAAAGAGAGCTCGGCCGCCCTCCGCTGCCGCTACCAGCCTCGCGGGTCGGCCCGCAGGTGCGGCCGGTCCGAGTGCAGCGGGCGGGAGAACGGCCCCACCGCGGGGCGGTCACTGGCGCTGGGCGGGAGGACTGAAACCGCCGCCCTCCCAGCGGCGCGGGGGAGCGGCAGCGGCAGCGGCGCCTCTCCCCTTCCTGCTGCTGCTCGGCCCCGCCGAGGGGCTGCTGGCTCCACGGCGGGGAGGGGACAGTCGAGGGCGGGCGGTGTGGAGGCAGAAGTTGTGAGGAGGGGCGCTGGGGGCTGAGGCTGCCGGGCGGGAGCTCCGCGTTGCCGTCGCCGCTGCCGCCGTCCGAGGGCAGAGCAGCGTCCAGCCCCGCCGCAGCCGCTGCAGCCTCTGCCGCCCCGCCGAGTGGAGGGAGCGGCCCCTCCGCCGCCCTCCTACACCCATGGGGGACTCGGTGTTCAGCGAGAAACCGGCGCTACGCTATGCGGTGAGTGCCGGGGAGGGAAGAGGCTGCGGGGGACCGGGGCTCGGCGGAGGGGCAGCGGGGAACGGTGCTCCCACGTGTGTCGGGGGTGTGCGTCCCTCTGTCCGTCCGTCGGTGTGTGCGCTCGGGCGCGAAGGGCGTCCCGCGGCGCCGCCGGGGATGAGCACCGGGACCCGGGGAGGCCGGAGACAGCTCTGCCCCGGCGATGGGCGTGCAGGGGGGTCCTGAGCCGCAGCCTTCCCTCCGCTTTCCCGTACGGGAGTTTGGCGCTTTGCTGGAGATTACTTGAAAATTAGTTTTTTACAATAAAAAAGCGGGTTGTGAGACCTCAGCCGCGGGGAGCTCCCGGGGGACTTCGAGACCCCCATTCCCCACAGTCCCCTCCAAGACCCCGGCGGAACGAGCCCCCGCGGCAGAGCTGGTCCTGGTAACCGATTCCGGCACCGCTCCCACCGCGTCAGGGATAATAATACCATGTTTTATTATTTCCTTCGCAAGAGCTTGGGCTGTTGAGAAGCCACTTCCTTTCTACCGGCCTTATTAGGAGCATTTTCTCGGTTGCTCGGGCAGACAAAAAAAAAAAAAAAAGCCGAGTAAAACACCCCGGCAGCCTTCTCTCCTGAAGGCATAAATAAATGCTAGCAGGAGTAATTGCATGAGAGGTCTGATGCTGCTTTCGTTCACACTTATGTAAATAATGAGTAACTTTATTGCTGTCGATGAAATTACGTGGGAATTGTCAGTCGGAGCAGAATTGCGTTTCTGGTCCTGGGGAGTCCGGCTGCTGGTGTTTCCGGGATGGGTTGAGTGTGTCACATACAGGATACAGTGTGCTGCTCGGTCCACTTTGATTCCTTCAGTATTGGCAATTAAGTTTATTTTTATATTTGTTTAAACCTGATGTGAACAGTTTAGAGTAGGAGAGGTTGCTTGTTTGTTTTCTGTTTGTTTGTTTGTTTCTCGGGTGGAAAATTTGTAAATACTTTGTACCCATTCAACTTTAGGTATTAGTGCATTCAGCTGCTCTAGTAGTAATGCTGCAGCTTTTAGAGGTAATGGCATGTTGGCTAAAATAGTTATATAGAAGCAAATATATTTTGTATCGTGTATGAGTATCATAGAATAGTTTGGGTTGGAAGGGACCTTTAAAGATCATCTAGTCCAAACCCCTGCAATGAGCAGGGACATCTTCAACCAGATCAGCTTGCTCAGAACCACATCCAGCCTGGCCTTGAATGTTTCCAGGGATGGGGTAGCCACAACTTCTCTAGGCAATTTGTGCCAGTGCCTCAGTGCCCTCACAGTAAAGAATTTTTTCCTTATATCTGATCTAAACCTACCTTCTTAAAGTCTAAAGCCATTTCCTCTTCTCCTGTCACTGCATGCCCTTGTAAAAAGTCCATCTCCATATTTCTTGTGAGGCCCCCTTTAGGTACTGGAAGGCTGCTCTAAGGTGTACCAGGAACCTTCTCCAGGCTGAACAGCTCCAGCTTTCTCAGCTTGCTCTCGTTGTGATTTACCATCTGAAATTTATTGTTATTGAGATGTGCTAGTGATTTCACTTGGAAGCTAGTTATGCATCAAATGAGTTGGAACCTCTTCTTTTAATAGGGTGTAATTGTCCTGTTCATATTTAGACACATAGGAGACCAGTGCCAGTCACATCACATGCTAGCTTCATGAAAACTTTATTACTTCCTGTGATTGTGCCTGTCAGTCTAGCATTAACTACTACTTACAAACACATTATTGTTTCTGTCAGCTATGTATCAGTCCATTTTCTTGCCTGCAGTGGCAGCAGATAGTTCAGTGACTTCAGGTTGGCAGGTGCACAAAGGAAGAAGCAGGATGGCCAGTCCTCTTTTTTGCTGTTGCAAAACCACTGTTCTTTGATTGCTATATATTGCAGCAAAGAGGAAATCGTGAACCTAAGAATAATACTTGAACATAAAATATTTTTACTATTTTAAGATACATTTCAATAATAGATTCGTGCAATCATAGAATGGCTTGGGTTGGAAGGGACATTCAAGATCTGGTTCCAAACCCCCTGCTATGGGCAGGGACATCTTCCACAGGTTGCACAAAGCTGCATCAAACCTGGCCTTGAAAGTATAAGTAAATATTAAGTATAATAAGAAAGAAATATGTTAAAGTAGCAACAAATAGATAAATCCAGGAGGAAAGTGGTTTTTGCAGGTGATGTTAACGGTTTGTTTGAAGAATATGGATCTGGATGCTGGGTATTATCTGTGGATACACTTAATGTGAAGTCTGTGAATAGCCTAATTGAAAACAAATGCTTGTTGACCTGAAGATAAGCTAAGACTTTAGAGCTTTGTTGAATTGAGGCCTTAGTAATTACTGCTTAAATGTAACTTAGTACCATTCTCATTAACTTTAAATAATCGCGTGGCGTAAATACAAATCAAGCTCTTGAATTGTTTTGATAACTGTTAAACAAAAATTATAGTGTTACAGTATTTAATAGCAATTAATTTATTGGCGGAAGTAATTATAGTGATTTCTGTGGTGGGCTTTTCTTTTGCTTTTCAAGACTAATAATTAAAGTTTTATGATTTTCATGAAAGTGCATAAGGAGGCATCTGCATTAGCATCTTAATTCTCATCAGCAGTGTGCTTTTGAAGGGAATCTCATTCTCCACGTGTACCTTGGTTCATTTCTTGGAGCACTCCTGTAGTGTATGAAACAGTCTTTGTTCAGGTGATGCTGAAACTAGGGGATGTGTTTCTCGGGCTGCCCAGTACCTGGAGGGTATTTGAGCCTCAGGGCTAAGATAGAATCAGCTTGAATGTAAACTTTGAAATTTGTATGATTGGGCATTGGGTCCTCTGCACCAGCTCCTTGGTTCTGCAAGTGTACCCTTTAATTTTTTAGTCATAAGTTACTTCTACCTGTCCACTAATTGGCTGAATTCACTCTGCAAGCTTTTTTTGGTACTGTGGTGTTTATACCTGATATCAACATCTCCAAATGTTCCAGGAATGCTTTTCAGATGATTTCAGTAAGAGGGATGGTCATCTTCCTGACTTGGTATTCCATCCCGTTGGTTCCTAAGTGGTGTCTTGGTGTTTTCTTTTTTGTGGTGGTGGTGTTCTTTGTTTGTTTATGGGGGGTGTGTGTGTTGGTTTTTTTTTTTTTTTTTTTTTTACATCTTAGCAGCAGTTACGGGGGGAATAGAAAGCTGCCTCATGTATTTTGGCTAAAACACCAGAAAGCAATATTGTAGTCACTTTATTTTAAGAGCTCTGTTGGTAACTTGAAAAGTAGTTTTTTTACATATGGGAAGAAAAGACTCAAAATAGCCTTGGCTGTTGCTCAACCAACCCCTCAGTGGTCCCGAGCAGGAAGCTTGAAGTATGATCTGGTATGGATATAGCCATTTTAATCTTGCTGTAGCATCTTTGATCTTGTTTTGTCTTGTAACATTTATTAGAAGGGCTTTCCCTGAAGGGAAAGAATGTTTTCCCTGATGAGGAAACTCTGGTTGTCTTCAACCAGGGAATAGGAGAAAATTGGTAGGAGCTGGGCTTCGGAAGTGGCTGCCATGACCTGTAGGGTACTGTGGGGAATTCATCTGAAGAGAAGATGTGAGACTCTTCCTTGAGCCAAAACCCAGGAGTTCTGTCAGCCAAAGCAGAGGGGATGTGTGTGTCCCAGGAGGACGCAGCTATGAGTTGGTTTAAGGCTCCAAATCTATTGCTGATAATGAGGTCACCTCCAATTCAGATGTCAGAGAGTCTTTTGGGAAAAGAAGGGTTTTTCCTTGCCTCCAGCGGTATTTGGGGCATTCATTGTCTTGCCTTGTGTGTTGGCTCAGCCTGTGCCCAGCTGACCCTTTGCTGGTGTGGTCTGCATAGAAGGATGGAGGAAATAAAAGAAATGGTTTGCAAGGGAAACTGACAGTAGTGAACATTGGAATGCCTACTGGAGCTCAGAGGGAGTTAAAAAGATTATTTTACTCCAATATTCTGGTTGTGGTAATACTGATTGTAATAATTAGATTACAGAATAATTCAAAGTAGAATAGTGAGATTGGTGGTGATGCTGTAAAAGTATAACCTAGAAACTGTAAGAATCTCCTTGTGGGGAGGACCCAAACACTGACATCCTCCTGTGGTCTTGCCTGTGTTTTGCAAGAATCCAGAAAGGCAAGCAACTCTCCTTAAAAGTGATCTCAAGACACACTGCCTGATGACTTGAGCCTTCATCCAGTCACAGATTTTAACAAAATTATGTGCCACAAGTTGACCACATTTATCACTGAGATTTTTAGTACATTCTGCAACTTATTTATCTTCTAGGACTACTAAGTGTGCTGCCTTCACCTAGACCATTTGTTTGGTTTCTCACTCCTCCCAGTGGGCTTGTCAGCAAGAAGCAGTACAGGAGCAGACCAGATAGATGCATATTCAGATCAACCATAATGTACATTTGCAGTCAGGTTTGGCAAGATGGAGGGCAGGCTGTGGGATTCGGGCAGTCAGTGCTCAACGTGAGAATAAATTCTTGTCCATGAGGCTCTAAAACTTAAAAATCTCTGCTCCAGCAGAGGTAGCTGTTTGTTTTCTCATATTCTGAGTGTCAAGGGCAGAATTAACTTTTCTTAAAAAAAATTAAATCACTCTGTAAGTGTTGTTTTCAAATTAGGAAATTGTGAAGAAAACTTCCAATTTAATCAGATAAGCAAGATACCGAAGAGGCAATTAGAAGTAAAGGAATGGTTAAAAGTCAAATTTCTGGCTCCAGCTCTTGGATTTTATTAATCAGGTTCTTACGCTGACCTCATGCACATTAGGTGTTTTCCTGGAGGAATATGATTTCCAATTGCTGTTGAGCCTAATCCTTCATTCTTCATCTGGGTGAAATTCCCAGTGACAGTGATGATTCATGCTTACACTTTTGCAAGTGCTTCTATTGCTAATCTCTAAAAAGCCTATATAAATATAGGAAACAAGCACTATTTGTCGCTCAATAGTGAACACCAAGGCCAACCTTTGACTGGGATTGATGGAATCTTAAGTGAGTCCATCTGGCTTTTATCTGGTGTGCAAAGCGGCTATGAGTTAGCGCCGTAGAGCTGGGATGAGGGGACGACAGGAAGCAAAGAGCTCTTGTGTGTCATAGGCTTTTAAAATTTGCAGGAAGTAGATTTCAATTCAAATCAGGTCAAATTTTTTACAGCGCTTGATGTATTCCTGGGGCATACATCACACATGCATATGAACATCGTTCCTTTCATGTGTGCAGGAGAAAAGATGGAGGCAGATGCAGGTTGGGTTTGGCAAGGCTTGCTTAGGTAGGTGCAGAGACACACTGATGTGATCTTATTAATCTGCTGCTAGATACTGGCCAGGAATAGAGGTAGCCTAAAGTGTGGAGAAAGCGGCTGCCCTATGCATAGATAGCGGGAGGTAAAGTTTCCCTTTCATTTGATTTCTCTGCCTGTCTTTATGTAGTATAATCTATCACTGCAGTGCAATTACAGTTCTTGTAATAGTACTTACAAAGATGCTGTTTAACAGAACTCCATGGGCATGTTGCTTCAGAGTTTTTATTTGGAGAGGCACACATCACATCATTCAGCTCAGGTGTGTTGGTATGTTTCCCTGGTATAATTTAAGGTGGTTGTGCTTCTCCAAGAAGGCATTTAATCAACCAGCTGTACTCCTTCGTAAAGCTGTTGGCTGGATGAGGTTTTGGGCTTATGCTATGAGGAGGTCTGCCTGAGCAGCAAGGTCATGCATGGCCAGAATCAGCAGCTTGTGCCTAGAAGGAAGGTTAGCCATGCAGATGAAGTGCAAGATGAGAACTGAGGATTTTTGTCTCTTTCATGTCCTTTTTTGGTGATTTTTGTGCAAGGCTTTTCTCCAGTCCTTCTTTTATTATTTATTTTCCTGCGGACACACTTCACTTTCTAAAAAAAAGTGTCATGTGGAAGCACAAGCTGACCTTTAGAAGTTGTTCAGGTGTGAACGTGGTGTGATACAGAACTACCCTGAAGTAAAAATGTTGGACTTCATGTGGTTGATATTCCCCTAGCAGGCTGATGGTTTGTATTTCGGTTTTGTTTCCCAGAACCTTTTTGAAACCTGCAGTCACAATTTACCCTTCTTTCAGCCTGAAGAGTGAAAATCTGAAAAAGGAAGATGATAGAGGTAGTTTGGTCTACTTTTATCTCCAGATGCTAATCAGTTACCTTTTATGCCCAAGTGTCTGTGTGGTACTGTGAAGGAGGTTACTTGCTTTCTGTTGACTTAAAAATAGTAAAGTACTTTTGCTGGCCATGGCTCTTCAAAATTTCATTTATTTAGAATTTTAATTTCAACTAAAAATCACACCAAAGAAACAATGTATTTCACATGTCAGGTTTACTGTGTCTTTTGAACACCTTTGAACTTCTTTCATTTGTCTGCTAAGTACCTGTATCATTCACCAAGTAGTATACCTGTGCAAGGGCTGACTGTTTCTCTTGTTCAAATGGAATGCCTGTTCCTGCAGCAGAAATGCAGCTGAACTCTCAGTGGCTTGGAAAAGTTGTGCTCAGAGTTCAAATTTCGCACTGTTCCTGCCTATGACATTTGAGAATATAGAAAGACATTTTACTTTGTGCAGTGAAATGGCTTTTTGTTGTCTAGGGAATAAAGGAGGTGTGCATGGATTGTATTGCTTACAAAAAGATTCTGACAACCTTTCTGTAGCATGCCTTGGCTGATGAATCCATATGGTTCATACTGAGTTTCTCTAAAGGGGTGTCAAATCTTAATGATCCCTTAGGAGATGCCCAGGTCTTAGTGGGCACAGCTGTCTCAAAAAGGAAAATAAGTAATGTTTTTCTTTCTAATGATTACTATCTGAGTGTTGTTGACAGTGCACAGTTAAAAGGATTTCTTGAATATATCCTCTACTAAATCAAAAAGTGTTCAGAATTGCTAATGGGGAATTGAATATTACAACAGTACTTAAATAGAAGGTAGGTAGAGTTCAGTTGCTAAGGGCAACGTAAGTAAAGTTTGGGTTTGTTCAGGCTCTGGTGCCCTCAGGTATGCAGGAAGAGTAAATGCTGATCTGCTGTTATTTTGTACTTGGACACTTTACGTTTTTGAAGCAGGTGTATGAATCTTTGGAAATGATACTGGAAGCTGTTTGATATCTCATCATATAATTGAATAGTTTACCTTGAAGTAATGTAATATTTTTCTGCATTACTTTATCTGAATCTGATTATTAGTTGCCTTTGCTTAGGCTGCCATGAAGGTAGATGATTCCTATGGTTTTATGACTGCTACCATGCTGTGTAATTCCACTGGATTAGAGCCAGTCTTCACTTATCTTGTTTCTGTAGGTGATAATTTTCTTCTAAATCAAGCATCTTGAATGGCTAAGTGTATCTATAGGTACCTGGTGTGTAGCACCCAAACTTTGGACTGAGTATCTGCATCTCCTGAAACTTGAAGTATTTTCTTTTGGTGTTGATAAGGTTGTAATATTTGCAAAGATTTACGTATTTAGAAAGTTGATTGTATTGTCTGGGTTGTCAGATTTTGATTTAGAGACCTAAATTAAGTGGCATTTCTTATGTTCTTCTTTTGCCCTTTACTTTGTAAAAGCAAGCTCCTGTTATGCTCATCTATACATGACTTGGCATATGGATTCAGTATTCTTGCGGGCTGAAACTCTCATTTGAGTAGATTACTGTATTTTTTCCAGTCTGGCCCTATTAATAAATATCCCGAGGCTTGCAAAGCACTTTGTTGTTTAAACACAAGCTGTGGAAAAGAATTTTAAGATCATGGTTTGATAGATGGATACTAAGCTTGCTTAAAACCTTGTAAATATATTTATACTTTGCAGGTGGGGTCTTGAATGAGCATTATATGCTTATAAGAGCACTATATACTTATAGTGCTGTCTGTATTGAAACCAAAGCCATAAACAAATTGTGTGGGAAGAAAAACATAGGTACTTGCAGCCAGGTCCTGTTCTTGCTGAAGTATGTCCCAGCTCTTGAAACAGATGTTGAGTCCAGCTTTGTGCAGAGGCCACACCCTCTGTTTCCCTTGGCAAATTGTCTCGCATTCCAGCAACCCTCAGGGCAAAACATCCTTTAATTGGCACTGTGGCCTTCAATGTTTCCTTTTTTCCCCTCTGTGGTAATTGTTCGTGTCCTCTATCACTGCAGGCTGTCATCAGATATTTGGTTGGTTTGCAAGCAGAGATCTCTGAGTAATTGGGGAACCCCTTGATTAGCTAGTTTCTTCCTCTCCCAGATGCCTGTTTCAGTGGTCTTTACTTGTGAGTGCTTTCATATTTGTTCACAGCCTGTTCCAGCATCTGACAAATGTTAGAAACAGGTGGTAGGAGAGAAAGAGTATGACTTGGCTTTTTACTGGAGGGTGGATATCTTTCAGAGTTGCAGCTGATAAATCTTTTATTTCTTGTGCTTTATGCAGTGTCTTGCAAAGGTAGGGGTAGGAACAATGTCGGGGGTGGTGGAAGTTGTTTTAACCCATGAAAAGTAAATGAGAACCTCGGGAGCCTTCATCAAGGGATGTGAGATGTTCAGGTCTTCAGAAGATGTATGTATCTCAGTGACATATTTTCACTGGAGATATGTCTTATGTACACCTGCATAGCTCTCAGCATCATTTGGGTGACAGGCAGAGTATCTTAACACTTCTGTTCAACTTAGGAATAGGACATGTCCTTCTGTAATGGGGAGCTGCTGACCTGTATCCTTGCAACCTCAGAGTTGAACTGCCGTGGTACTGGGGCGCTGCGTTCCTGCGGTGATTGTTGGAGGAATGCCAGAGATGGCTGCTAGCAGAGATACAGCACCATGTAGCAGCTGATGTTGCATCCCTCACTTCCAGTTGTGCGTGATGTACAGAAACCTAAATCGTCCAGGAGCAAACAGCAAAAGATTTCACCTACTCTCACGTGGTGTCACGTGAACCCATGAGTCAGTCCTTGGCATGTCCTGGCGCTTTTGGATTTGAAACCACTGGATTTTCCAGAGGTGGTTCATAGTCCTTCTTCAGCAGAAAGTGAGCTCAGTTTGCTGGGCTTCAGGGCACACAGTTTTCTTCTTTTAGGCAAGGACCAAAAGGGTGCATTGTTTTGGGCTGCTTTGTTTTCTTGTGGCTGCATGAACCCACATTTGAATGTTCTGGCTGGAAGAAATGAAATCACTGGTGATGAGCTTTGTTTTCAGAGTTAATCAGGAGCGTCAATATGAATTCCTCTATAAATATTTATGTGTGGTTTTTTTTGGTTTTTTTTATGTCCTTATCCTGAAGTGTATTCAGGAGGCCTTATATAGATTGATATAAATCTGAAATTCAGCCTAAGCCCACAGGAAAGCAGACTAATTAAATGCAAAGTTGAGAACTTTGACTCCTTACCTGTCTTCTTCCAGAGTGCGTCTGCATTTCGGTCAGGATTTGCCGTGCATCACTGCACAGCCCATGTGAAGCAATGTCAAATTCTATTTTTATGGGAATTGAAGATGATAAAAATGTTGCAACAGGGCAGAATTAATCTTCTTCAGAATGACTGAGGAGAAAAGGGGTAAACCAGAGCAAACTATGCAGTCCTTTTCTGTAATTGTGCATTTCTGTCAAATGTTGCTAAATTCAACAAGCGGAGTTTGAGTTGCTTACATTTATTTACAGACGAGATGCTCTTGTCCTTTGTGATGGCTGATTAGCTGATGATTTACCTTGTGGGTAATTAATCTTGGGGGAAGCTCTTCTTTCCATGAGTTCTGTAATGGAAAATAGCTGTGCCAGTACAGGCGGTTCATGACATTGAAAGCAGTCCTTGCAAATCTTTATCTGATAGCGCTGTGGTCTCTGAAAACGTTCCTTGATATGAGTGGTTTGGGAGTCTCCATTTGAGTCTTTCTGCATGAATTTGGACAATTTGTCATCAGTGATGCTGCACAGAATAATGTATTTTACTTCTGGATAGAGTAAGTAATGACTGGAGAGCATTTAAATCCTTTAGCGCTAGAACAATATTTCTGGCTATAAATTAAAGTTGTCATAATGTGCCTGCATGTCTGTGAATTAGATTGAACTGATTGTGGCCCTTCTGGCAGTGGGTGAATTTGGACTTTCCTGTCCTGTGTGTCACACCATTTTGTATCACTTTTCACGTATGAATTTCCATCATCCATTTAAAATCATCTAATTCTGTGTCTGCATTGGTGCAGCCTTTCTGAAACCCAGGTAAGCAAGACCTGGTTTTGTGCCTTTAAATATATAATGGCATTCAGACCTCTTCTGTGAAATCATGGAAAAAAAATGATGATGACACTTTGGGTTCTCAAATTTATTGTCTTTCAGTGACTAGTTCTGAACAGCTGAATTTGAAAAGATGCCTTTGCTTGGAGCCAGCCCTGTACATTTAGCCAGCTGAAGCTTCAGTCAATGGGTTTTTTTTCACTTTCTCGTGTTGCCAATACAAAATACCCAGGAATTGTTACAGTGCAGCAAAACGCTTTCAGTGCTCTTCCAACTCCTCTTCTCTCTGCAGGGCTCAAAAAAGGTGAAGGGCAGTATTTCTGTCCCTAGAGTAAATGGAGGGTAATTGAAATGCACACAGAGAGCACATCTGATGAGTAGCAAGCTACTGGCTTGTGGTTTTCCTTATTTCTTCTTTTTTTTTTTTTTTTTCTTTTTCCCTCTGTTTTGAACATAACCGCAAAGTGATTGGCAAGAAATTTTACTGCCCGTAAGTCCTTGCAGTTATTATCTGTGACAATATATATGGTACCTGTTACCTTAGCTTGCATGTAACATTAAGCAGAGTTTACTTGTATCTTACTTTAGGCTTCTTTTGTACCAGTCATTTAGATTGCTTTGCCTTTATGTAGAATTCATGCCTGAAATAGGAATTCCTTTCCTTTAGTAACGTGTTCCTTAGTGTGTTGTTTTGGTTTTTTTTGTATTGCTTTTTTGAAAGTTGTTTTAAATTGTCTCTCGCATGAAAGTCAGAAAAAGAACAGTTGTGGAATACAGATGCTCAGGAGGTCATCCATAACAATTTCATGAAAACTCTGTGCAGAGCACATTATCAGCTCAACTGATCCTGTATTATTTCTGGTAGAATATTTACACTTTTAAATCAGTTTTCTAGTCCTCGCTACATCTTTGGTGTTAAATACAATTTAACTGGCTATTGATAATTACTTATTTTAATGTGTAAGGTTTTGCAAATGAGAATGTTACTTTCACTAAGAGTCATAGGAAATAGCAGGGTTTTCCACTTCTCCCAAGTTACATGTAAGGTTTTGCAAATGAGAATATTACTTTCACTAAGAGTCATAGGAAATAGCAGGGTTTTCCACTTCTCCCAAGTTACATGTGTGTTTGTGTGTTCATATTTAGTTTGCTGAGCCACATTCTCCAAGATAGGTTTGTTAGTACTGAGATCTTCATGCTCTTCTCTTTTATTAATTATATTTCCATTAATTTTGCTGGTCTCATTTTGCAAGGTGGAGGTTCAGCCCTTCAAATTCACTTGCACTGTAAGTCTTCAGCTGCAGAGAGATGTAGAAGAGGATTTCTTCTCTGTTTCCCACCTTTTCTTCTATGGATTTTCATTGCACTGTGTGTTAGTTTTGTTTGACACACTTGTACGTTTGATTTGTTACCTAACACTATTACTTTCAAGGGTTGTTGGCCAGGCTAAGTTAAGGTTTTATTTTACACTGATAGATGCTTTGTTTACAATATGTATTAGAAATGCTTTATCTAAAGTTTTCTGAAATGGTTCAACTTGGCCCACACTGAGGTCTGAAATAAAACAGACTTCATCTTCCCTGAAAGCAGATTTCAGTCATTATTTCTAAAAATCTCAGCATTTGCCGGGCTGCTTGACAGGGATGAGGATGGTTTCAGTGTTCTTGAAATTACTTATGTGGTCTTTGTTTAAAATCAGTTGTTATCCATTTCCTCTTACTGTTCCCATGTATGCATGGCCTTTCTTCTGCCACATCATTCTGCATGTGTAGCCCCATGTGTCCCCCTGCGCTGCCTAGCAGAAGCAAATCTTATGTGGTACCTCCTCCTTCCATGCAGGCACCCGGATTGTCTATTAAAAATTAATGGGTTAATTTATTAACTCTGAGATTTGCTTTAGATTCTATGAAAAGGAATTTTTTTGCTAACTCTTTTGTAAGTAGTCTAGCCAGTAACATATCTTGTAGTAAAAACTCAAACTGTGGAATAATCGGTCTTTTTCCTTCCCTAAACTGCCTTGTATACTGTTATGTCCTATATAGTTATTACAATTGAAAACATGGGATTTTGTCAGACATGATTTATCAGTATTTTTAGTTCTGAGGAATTCAGTAACTCTCCTGTGATCAGAGGTAATTCGAATCCTGTTTCTGTTCTTGAGTTCATTAAGACAGCATTTCTTGTGAATTTTCTTTAAAATCATTGTCAATGCGTACTGCGTGTTGTTTTTCTTTGTATGAACTGCTATGGTGGTATATTCTCGAGAGAGACTAGCATTAAAAAATAAATGTTTCTTGCTGTAAAAGGCAAATTACAAATATTTATTTTCCTCTCTGGAAATGAGCACACAGGTTGACTGGAGCATTTGAAAGCAAACTGTTGATGTGTTGAAACATATCTTGTCATCTTACAGCTATTTTAATTAACTGCAAATCAGAAATCAGTGTACCCCTTTCTGAGCAACTGTCCAGCTCCTAGGGTAACCTTTATACTATCCCCTCTCTTTTTCGAGTGTGCCAGTTCCATAGTTTTTAATGAAATCAATTTGATAATCTGGTAGCAGCAGAGCTTGCATCTAGCTTGTTCTGTAAAATTTAATGCATTTTGGTACTTTCAGAGGTAATAGTGTCAGGAGTGTGTACATATGTCCTTGGTTTTTGCAAATAACCTTGTTATGTTCTTGGTGATTCATCTTGCTGGTTTCTGGCATGAAACAACTTTTTTTATTTTCCCCAACTAGTGGTCATGCTATTCAGTTTTCTGTTAACTGAGTAGAATTGATACTTATCTATTAAGGATGCAAGACCAAGGGAGAAAAGAGGAGGTCACATTTATTTTGGTATCAGTATCTGCAGTTAATGGAGTTACCCTGAGGAATTAATGTGTCATATTCTTCAATTCGACTTGAACTGGCCTCTAGCTATCTTTGTGGATCCATTTTAAAGTAAGCTTGTATACAACTTAAACAGGGTGACTGGAGCAAGACAACAATAAATACTCTGAATCATCACAGTGCATATTTAGTTATTTAGGCAGATATTTAACTCTAAGTGCAGTTTCTCAGTCTGGCTCCAAGTAAGTAGATAAAGAAATGCACCTTTTTAAATGCATTGATCAGGCAAAGGAGATTGCTGTTACATGAACTTGCTTTGAATGTCCTCAGGGCTTCTCTGCTTGAAGTAGAACTGGGAAAACAAATGGCTGTATATTCCCCATCATCCATTATATATGATGATGAGGTTTCTTTTCATTTGGGATTGTCCTTTTTGTCTATGTTGCATTGCACGCAGTTCAGATGGTCTCAGCCCCATGAGTGGTGCTTTCAGCCTCGACAGTGGCTATAAGTAAATGAATCCAGTGAAGGCTGAAGGTCAGTGCTATTTGTGCCCTACTGCACTCACCTGTTCTGAGCTACAGGACTGTTCTCATTGCGTGGGCACTCTGCCAGCAGTCCTGCTGATGGTTTATCTAGGTGTCTTCCTGAACTCCATCCTACTGGCAGGAGCCAGTTGCTGCAAGACCACCACCTCTTCAGCCAGCGTGCACCAGTGTTTGATGTGTGCTGTGTCTGAGAGTTCCTTTTATAGAAACTGTGATGGCACTTAAAAAAGGACTGGTAAAAAAAACCCTGTTCTCTTGTGTTTGGCGAATCCTGAGTCTTTTCTACTAATTACCGATGGCTTGGTTTTCATTAGTTCTGGAGGTTAGCTCCCAAAGACTTCACCTGTAGCTTTGTTTGCTCAACATCATTGAAGAGCAACACTTGGAGATTGAGTTACACATTCATATAAATCCTTCTGGCTTATAAAGTGCCCTGCGGATACACTCACATAAGCAAAGGCCACGCCGGGATGCAGACCTGTCTTCCCACCATGTTGATGAGGAGCAATGCTCAAAAGATGTTTCCATAGGAAAAGAGACCTTTGTAATCACAACCATGTCTGCTTTGTATTTTTCTCATGTGTGTATATATTACAATGTATTGGTTACATATTTGTGTGCATTTTAATATCATTCTTTTATTTCTTCTCTGCTGGAAGTATTTCTCTTGAGGTTATCTACAAGATTACCTGATCACCACGTTATGATTGGTCTTTAACAAATGTCATCAGCATTGCCACCAAACAAAAGAGCAAGCAAAGCTTGTTGGCTGGCCTGTTGAGGGTGTGACAGAAAACCTTCTCTCTTGCTAGAAGATGTGTAAGTTACCTTGCCAAGACCAAGTTCAGTTATCCGTTTTTGAAATGCTTCCTTTATGAGTACAGGCATTTCTTGTATCCTATAAAAAGAGCAGCATGCCATCTTCTGATGCAAGGTTTAATTTGCTGGTATAATGCTTAACTGTGGCTATTAGTGTTGGCTAACTAGTGTTGGTGTTACTGAGACCTCACCTGTGAGTTTTGCACAATTATTTCTTAGAAATTCATTTCCTTAAACCCACTTCCTTTTCAGTGGTGCTTTTGTCTTTCCACAAATTTTTTTCCGTCCTTTTTGTTATTTAAAATTAAAGAAAGTTGCAGTTTTGACAGTTGAAGAAGTAATTGCATTACTTTTGTGAATGAAAAATATATCAACTTGAGAAAAATTTAAGTGCCAAGATGTATGTATTGGTAAAGGATAGGTGAACTTACAGTAATAACATTGATGTACTTGACTTTTTTACTTGCGGCTGTGGTTGCAGAAGGGTGCCTCTTGTACAGCACATAAGCTGGATCTTATGCATCAAAACAATTTATCCAGAAGTTTTTCAGGTCGCATAATAGTTTTGGCAGCCTGCTTTCCTTGCCTCTTTGATGCTTGTGTACCTCTTCCCTGCTTCAGATTCAAAACTGTGTCTGCCGTTTGACCTTGTGCTGGGGAGAGTCTGCCGTGATGCTATAGGCCACCTCTTAATCCTATTTTTTTATAATTGCGTCAAGAGTATTTGGTAGTTTCCTGGCTCACTTACACTTCCCATACATAGGTTTATAGCCTCTTAAATTGGTTTAAATGACTTCCTAAATGATCTCTGAATCATGTACTTTTAGTTTTAGTAAGTCTATGTAGGTGTAACTGTGCACCAAGGGAACTTGTACAGTGGAAAAAGAAGAAAGAACAGCTCTTTTGGAGCCACTTTAAACATCCACATGCCCCCCTCCCAATTCTTTGGTGCATATCTTCTTCCTATTTGTAGTAGGCTTTGATTGTTTTTAGCACTCACACTTTATTTCCTGGAGACTAATGCGATTTAGCACTGCAGAGGGACCAAAGGAAATGATCTTTTGACTGAGTCTATTAATTATTGTTCCCTCGAGAATCTTTTTCTTCTTCCAAAAAAATGGCAATAGCAAATAGAAAAAGCACTCTCGAAATAGGCTAGCACAATTATTACTCATGTGCTTGGCTAATTAGGAGACCGATCCTTTTCCTGAAGGTTTCAGAGAGGCATACTTGTTCTGTTTTGATGTAACTTTTCATTAACAAATTAGGTTTTGAGCCTGTAATTCTTCATACTTGCTTGAAGCTTGAAAAATTTCTTTGGAAGGAAAACACATGGAAAGTTTAACAAAATTTGACTTGGCCAGTATGTAGGAATGTGAGATACAGGGGACCTCCTGGGCTGTGGATCCCTGCCCCTTTCTGTTGCATACAGCCATGTGTAATCCCTCACATAAACACAGCAGGCTCTGTGTCTCAGAAGGAGTGAACTGAAAAAAAAACTACTTCAGCTGAAGAGCTCTTCCACAGCTCTGTGACTGGTAGTCATCTTTTCATATTTGCCTAAATTTATTCTTGGGGCAACATAAGCTTTTAGCTTAAACTGCAGTTTTGCTGCCCTGGTATTTATCCAAGTTTTCCTCCCCTTCATTTTGTTTTGATTGAGAAAGGGGAGCTGGCTCTTGGCAGTGATGGGCATCCTTATTCTCTGCCTTTACCTAGAAACTGTCCTTTCCATTTGTTGCTTTCTTCAGGTGTGGACTTCATGTGCAGTAGAAACAAATGGCTGCCTGGAAGGGCTGAGTGTCAGGAGCTTGTATTATGGTCTGAAGTCAAAGATAAAATGTCCTCTGTCCTGATCCCTCCCCCACCCCAACTATAAATGGAGCATTAGCTTAGCAGTTGGCATCAACATTGCAGTGTTCTCCATTTAGATGACTGTCACCCTTGGTGACCTTTTCAACTCATGGCTTTATTTATTTATTTCCCATCTTTTAAATAGATGCCCTAATCAGCTTTATCTGTGGTTCATCAGAAGCAGCATTCTCTCAGACTGGGGTCTGCTGCCCCCTCAGGCAGAGAAGGTGAGGAAGCTGATCCCCTACCCAATTTTTGTCATTCTTCTGGAGTTTCTCTTGATGCGTGTTTTGCAAGGCTCCTGGTTTGGGGCAGAGAGGAGGGAGATGTGGAGTTAGGGGATAGCGAATTGAAGGTAATGGGGGATGAACAAGGAAGGAAAAGGGCTGAGTATTGATGAGAGAGAGAGAAAGGTATTAGGATATTAGGAAAAATTTCTTCACTGAAAGGGTGATCAGGCTTTGGAACAGGCTGCCCAGTGAAATGATGGAATCACCATCCCTGGAAGTGTTCAAAAAACGTGTAGAAAAGACCCTTAGTGACATGGTTTAGTGGTGGACTTGGCAGTCCTGGGGGAATGGTTGGACTTGATTTTAAAGGTCTTTTCCAACCTAGTGGATTCTGTTGTTTTGTGAGGAGACTGCACTGCCATTGCATCTGGAAACTAGCCCACAGCCTGAGCTCTGATCACTTGCAGCCCCCATGCTTGTACCAATACCCCTAGCATTGTTTGGGGGGAGATAGAATCATATCATAGAATCATAGAATAGTTAGGGTTGGAAAGGACCTTAAGATCATCTAGTTCCAATCCCCTTGACATGGGCAGGGACACCTCCCACTAAACATGCCACCCAAGGCTCTGTCCAACCCCACCTTGAACACCGCCAGCAATGGAGCATTCACAACCTCCCTGGGCAACCCATTCCAGGGCCTCACCACCCTCACAGTAAAGAATTTCTTCCTCAGATCCAATCTAAACTTCCCCTGTTTAAGTTTGAACCCGTCACCCCTTGTCCTATCACCACAGTCCCTAATGAAGAGTCCCTCCCCAGCATCCCTATAGGCCCCCTTCAGATACTGGAAGGCTGCTATGAGGTCTCCCTGCAGCCTTCTCTTCTGCAGGCTGAACAGCTCCAACTTTCTCATCCTATCTTCATACAGGAGGTGCTCCAGTCCCCTGACCATCCTCGTGGCCCTCCTCTGCACTTGTTCCAACAGTTCCATGTCCTTTTTATGTTGAGGACACCAGAACTGCACACAATACTCCAAGTGAGGTCTGACAAGAGCAGAGTAGAGGGGCAGGATCACCTCCCTCGACCTGCTGGTCACACTCCTTTTGATGCAGCCCAGGATACAGTTGGCTTTCTGGGCTGCAAGTGCACACTGCCAGCTCATGTTCATTTTTTCATTGACCAACACCCCCAAGTCCTTCTCTGCAGGGCTGCTCTGAATCTCTTCTCTGCCCAGCCTGTAGCTGTGCCTGGGGTATAAGAACTCCTGGCATTTGGAATAGTAACTGTGGAAGAAGCTACTAGATACCTCCCTATCGCATTAAGCCATAGTAAGTGAAGATTATCTTAATCATTCTGTGGGTAACTTTTTCTCATGTGAACAGATTTCTTTAGTCTACACCACACTACTGTGACAATAACTGATTTTTGTATGGATAGCTGAATTTGAAGGGAACCTTCAAGTTTTACATTTTCATAGCAATAGTTAGGGATACACTGTCAATGGGGAAAACTGCAGTTCTGCCTGGTACGTAATATACCTATTTGACAAAGATAACTTTGACAACTTGAAAAGCTCAGTGATGAGGCACAGTCCATAGCCTGTATGCATGAGAAGAAATTAGAAAATGAAATCGGGAGGGACTCTTAACAAGGGCATGTAGTGATAGGTTGAGGGGGAGTAGCTTTAAACTAGAAGAGGGCAGATTTAGATTAGATATTAAGAAGAATTCTTTCCTGTGAGGGTGGTGAGACACTGAACAGATTGCCCAGAGAGGCTATGGCGGTGGTTGCCACATCCCTGGAAGTGTTGAAGGCCAAGTTGGATGGGGTTTTGAGCAACCTTGTCTAGTGGAAGATGTCCCTGCCCATGGCATGGGGGCTGGAACCAGATGATCTTTAAGGTCTCTTCCAACCCACACCATTCTATGAAATAATGTGAACTTTTTCAGCCACTTTCTTCTGCCTCATTTGCTTCACCAGTGCTATTTCTGTTTTTGCCAAACTTGAAAACAGAAAACACAAGATTAAAAAGACACAGAACAGTACATCCTGTTTAAAGAAAATCTGTTACAAACTGGGTTAATTTAGAACATTACATACATTTTTCATTCAAATTGCTTTTATTCCTCTCTTATGTGGCTCATTTAAGGTTTAAAGTCATCTTTGTGCTAAACAGTGGCCGTTTGTTCTGTGCACACTCACCGGAGATATGTTGTGTTTTCTGGGGAAAATGAAATTTGTTCTTGTAAAATCTTAAGGATAACATTAAGTAAAGATGTTGTTGGGTTTTTTTTTTTTTTTTGCCTGTAATGAATTTGAATGAGGAAAAAGAGGGACAGATCTATGTATACCTCATTGTTTAAAGTGTAAGTGTGCCAGCTCTCTCTTCTACATCTTTTTCCCCAGGGCTATAAAGTTTTAGTAGCACTTAGCAAAATGTTCGAAGTAAATACATGCCAATATGATTTTAAGGACAGCAGAAGGCATTTTGAAGTAGTGACTCACACAGAGTGTTAATAAATACAGCTGCACTCAAATTGCTTAAAGCTGCCTTTGTTATACTGCTAATATTAGAGGTGCTTCTGAAATGCCAATTCAAGATTAAATTGTCTTCAGACTTGTCCATCTGTAAACATCTGTCTAATGTAGGTAAGAATCTTCCATTAGGTCAGATTGGCTAATTCTCTGGCATTTTTTTGGCAGAAGGGGTCCGAAGACTTTTAAAAATCCTGGCGAAGTTTATGAATTTTTCCTTTTTTCTGTCACTGGGAGTAGTTTAGAAATGGATTGTGAGTGAGTTCTGGATGAAATGAGCAACAATATTAGTTGTGCTTCACAAGCTGTTCATGGGGTGGAGAGAAGGTTCTTTCATTTATTGATGGCCTGGAAGGTCTCTCCTAGTTGATGGGGTGGAGCAAAGACCTGTGCACTTGCCCTTGTCGTGCTTTAAATTTCCTGGGCAGGTTTAAGATGTGAGGTGCAATGGGATGGTATTAGGAGTCTGCTGTAGATGCCAAGATCAGCTTTGGTCTAGAAGTCCTTAATGTTGCTAGAGAAAGAAATACTACTGCGAGATACATCGCTATGGGGAAATTTTATTTCTTGGAGACGGTACTATTAATAATGATAAGAAGGACATTTCTGGATGTTGTAGTCAGCATATTTCTTCTCCTAATAGTTATTGAATGAAAAGGGGCGCTGTTTTTCAGGCTTAGTTTTGGTATGTAGGAATGACCTTGTGGAAGAGCCGACTAAAGAAACAGCCCTGGAACAAATGCTTACCACTTAATCCATTTCAAATAGCAAGTTGAACAAAATACAGTCAGAAATTAAGGAAACTAATTAACTAAACTAAAGAGATCAGGAGAGACATAATAATAATAAAAAACAGCAAACAAACAAAACCAAAACCAAAACAACAAAGTCCCCAAAGTGTCAGAACCACAGATAATCCTGCGTTTGCATTTCCAATAAAACATTTTAAGTGCTTCAGAATAAAGGCTAAGCAGAGATCCTGCAAAGAAAGCTGTGGCTTGGAGGTTAAATGCTTCTGTGAAAATTGTCAAAAGTCAAGCTGAGCTCTTTACAGAGAAAATTAATGCAAATAGAAGATGTTCTTCAGATACATGAACAAGGGCTAAAATGAAGCCATGATGTATTGAAGGTGTATTATGCCTAAAAATTATCTAGATCTGATCTCAAAACTAGATATGTTTTCTACTTCCACTTTCAATAGAATCATAGAGTAGTTAGGGTGGGAAAGGACCTTAAGGTCATCAAGTTCCAACTTCCCTGCCATGGGAAGTGACACTACATAACTAGGCCATGTCACCCAAGGCTCTGTCCAACCTGGCTTTGAACACTGTCAGGGATGGAGCATTCACAACATTCTTGGGTAACCCATTCCAGTTCCTCACCACTCTCACAGTAAAGAACTTCCTCCTTATATCCAATCTAAACTTCCCCTGTTAAGTTTAAATCCATTCCCCCTTGCCCTGTCGCTACAGTTCCTGATGAAGAGTCCCTCTCCAGCATCTTTGTAGGCCCCCTTCAGGTACTGGAAGCCTGCTAGTTTGGGTTGGAATAGAGTGATTACATTAGATGTGCTATGTTCAAACCAAGATAATTTGTGTGAGGGCTTGAAAAATAGAATCTATGATTTAAGAATAAAACCTAGGCGTCTGGTCTTCCTTGATCCTGAGAACCATGTGATAGCCTCCTTAAATAACAATAAGAATGGCACAACATCACAAGTCCTATGTATAATTTCTTCCACCTAGCTATATTGACTGTTCTTGTAAAATGTATTGCTCTTTGCAAGTTTTGCATTGGCTGTATCATTAGACATTATCTCAAAATATTATGGGGGACTGACACATAAAATTTAAAATCTGATCTCAAGCGTTTGATTGATCAGTCATTTCAGAGCTGCTCATATAAGACTGGAGAGTAAGAAATATACTTCTTGCTATTCAAAAGAAGCAAGGATGTGACTTGGCACCTATAGACTGGTTATTCTGATGTCTGCTGTGTAAAAAGACTTCAGCACAAGGAGTTCCTTATTAAAGACAAGGGATAACGATGAATGGAAGATGAGAGGAAAATGGTGCATTATTTTACCATAGCCAGAAAGTGACAGAATAATTTTATGGTGCTCTTTGATTGATGATGCATTTCTGAAAAGTGTGTTTGTGGGGTTTTTACTGTTGCTTTTGCTTATTTTTTCTTCTTTTCTGAAAACAAGCCTTGTAGAATATATCAGGTGTTACATTTTTGGTGGCAAAAGGGAAGCATTTATACTATTGCAAAGAGCAGTGGTACAGTTTGGATGCATGTATGACTGTTTCCACTGCCCCACATTCAAGATAAGTAACTTGATGTCTGAAGGAACTGTAAGAAAATATTTAAAGAAATAGGGGAACTATCATTCTGAGGATTGGAAGAGAATAACTTTGCTTAGCCTAGTGAAAGGGAAGATGAGAAGGGTGTGGTTGTTGTCAATTAATGTATTAAGGGAACAAATGGAAAAGTTCTTTCCATTAAAGCACAGCAATGACAACAAATTAATCATAAACTAGGCATAAATAAACTCAGGTTAGGAGGTTTCTTCTATGGGAGCAGGGCGTTTCACTAACAACCTTAGTCAGATGATGCTCACTTTCCTCCTATGCTCTCTGTTCTGAAGTGTTGTCTGGAGTAGGAAATCACTGTTCTGCCCAGGACTTGTGGGGTCTACAAGAAGTACTGTTTTTCTCAGAAGTACCATTTTAGTTAACAAGATTTGCATTGAGGAATTTGTGGTGGTTTCTGTGTGTAAGGACTATTGACATTGTGTGCATCTGTTTAAAGGCTTATATTCCACTCTGAATAAATGAAAAATAGAGCCTTGAGTATCCAAGGAGACAAAATGCGCTGTAGGACATAAAAAATGAAAACTTATGAGATATTTTCATATCTAGACTTTTTTATTGAATGGAATGTGTTTACGATGGGGGCAGATCATTTTAAAGACATAAAATCCTCTGCACCAATTGGTCTTCTGGGCTTTAAAATATATTAATATCATGAAGTCAGGAAATACGGAACTTAAGCAAACAAAGATTGGTAGTCAAGTGCATTAGGAAAACAAAGATTGAGCTTTAGTGTCGCTGGGGGAGAAAAATAGCTTGTAGTTTTACTGCAATAATTTAATCCACTTCCACTTTCCCACTTTACCTTTTTTACCACTTGTAGTTACTTTTAATTATTTTATTTTTTTTTTTTTTTAATTTATATTAAGGTTTCTGCTGAGTGGAAGAAATGTCACTTGGCCATCTCTTCCCCTCTGGTGAGGAATGAGAGAGTTTTTGTCCCCATGTGTATGGGGGCAAAGCATGGCTTGGCTCTCACCGAGGGATAGAGAAGAGCCCTGGGAAGCACAAGCAATCCAGTCCAGCAAATATGTGAGGGTTGGTTTTTTTGGGTGGGATTTTTTTTTTTTTTTTTTTTTTTTTTTTTTTTGAAGGGAGAAGCTATGCTGCCTTAAAAGGACTTGTTTAAATTTTTGTGTGTGTACTGAATATGTCAAGTTTGTATGGAGCCAGCGATTCTCGCCTCCTTTTAAAGTGAAAATTATAGAGTACTTTACATACTGTTTCTCACCAAAATGCAGATTCTTTCTCTTGCCACAAGTAGAATCACAAACCTGAATTTAGTGAGAAGCAGCGTGTGGACTGTTTTCATAATTTATTGTTTCATAATGTTTAAAATGGGTTGGGAGGCCAGGATCTGCTGGCTTCTAACAACCTTGACACAGTACACTCTAAAGGAACCCCTCTCCCCCCCTTACCCCTGCAAATGTAAATAAGTCCTTTTAAGGCTACATGAGAAGGGTGCCTGACAGCTAAGGATATAGGTGCTATATAAGTCCTTCAAGAAGTGAATTAAGTAATATACAACAGATTAGAGTGAAATGGAAATGAGAAAAAGCAGCAGAAATGTAATGCTCCATAGAATTAGCTGGTGGTTTGGTGCATTTCATGGCTTCTTTGCCTTAAAAGTGGTTCAGATGGTTGGGGAGTGTATGGTGTATTCTTATATAAACTTAGCCATGCTAGGGTCTCAAAGAAAGATCTGAAGAGTGGTTTACAAACACTCAGTAATTGACTTCCATGAATTGCTAAAGAATGGAGGCTTTTTGGATTTCAGTGTGTATGGTTTGCTGTGGGGAATTGAGTAGTAGAGTGCTCATTTGCCTCCCTTTTTCAGAGTGTTTCCTTATCTTATGCTTATTTACAGCAAGCAAATCCTGAGAGCCTTTGAATAACATGAAAAATGGGGTTGCTACATTAGGACAACTTCATGCTTTCCTGTGTGCATTGTATGTCTGGCTTTTCCCATTTCAAGGTCTTGTGATTAGGTTGCACACTACACCCAACTTTCCTCCCACCAGGCACCATGCTTTGCTTCACTGTTCTAAACTTTAATAATTTAGGTATTAGCATGGGTTCAATGAAGTATCACTTAGATTAGTGAAATATTAAAATCATTCCTGTAAGTCAAATCCCTTAATGCATCTTCTCATCTTTGAAACTCCTCTGGAATGGCCTTGGCTTAGCCAAGGCTCCTCTCTAGCACTGGTAACAGGCTGTGAGCTGTGATCTGGCTATGAATAAATGTAATGCAGTAAAGTCTATCCTGATAAAATTTTTTGGCATTACTCCTGTTTGTTATATGTGGAATTTTTAAAACATATTTTGTTTCTGTGTGGCTTGTAGCATACCTCTGCAGGACTCTGATCCTAATCCCTTTAACATGAATGGGAGCTGTTTCTTTCATCACTGGAGTCAGTTGAAAAAGTCCTTAGTCTCCTCTTTTTCCTGCCCCCCAAATATTACTGGTATGTCAGACACTCCATCACTGCTTAAGCATTCTCAGGTGTCTGTCTCGTTTTATCTCTGGAAATGGCTTTATTAGACTTTGGATAGTGACTCTTTAACTGGGCATTGACTTCGTTTCTAATCATTGTGATATGGAGTGCAGAACAACCTTTGCTACTTTATTGGACTCCTCAGTATTTTATTAGTAATAATTACTAACATGAGACACCACCTTACAGACAATGCAAGATGCAGCTAAATCCATTTGTGAATAAATGCTTGCCAGAACTGATGAGCTCCTCCTATTTACCTCTGTTAGTAAGGAACACTGGGCTGGTTGAAGGAATAAAGACTCATGCCACCTTTTTCATGTTGTCCTCTCTTTAACACTGAGTAAACTTCCACAAGTGATGCTGTTTTGATATCAGCGAAATCACATTTGTCACGGAGTATGCAGTTAACTGGTTCTGCACATTCACATCCCTCTCTGTGGGAAAATGTTTTGAGACTCTGAGTTGGGACAGAAATTTTGTGAAAAAACATCTAGGAAAGAGGGCGCAAGACTTGATTAAGGCAGTGCTCTTCCCAGACAAGTCTTGGCATCAGAAGTTGCCAATATTTTTAGGTTTTGAATGGTGCTGCCCGTCAGTAAGGAGCTGCCCATCAGTAACCTTGAGTCCGAAGTGAAGATACCACTCTGCTTCAGAGGAATTTTACAGTAGTGAGATGAATGAAAGCTCCTCAAAGGAAGAAGTGGTCTGGCTTATCTTTATTGTTTTCTGACTTTAGAAAACATCGTGTTTTATTCTGAGAATTGCTTTCTTTGATTTGCAGTAAAAGACCAGACTGTTTCCTTGGATTCCTTCCATACAGTTTTGGGCAACTTCACATTCAGATTTGAATCTAAATTCTTTGATCCAGCCTCATCATTGGCATGATAAAATAAAATAAAAATCTAAGTTTGATGGATTTCTTTTAAACAGAAAGGTTTATTAGCTTATTAATTTATTGGGTAGTTTGGTTATGAGTTACTCGGGCAAATGTTTTTATTATATTCTTTCTTACTTAATCTTTTGTTTGCCCCCTAAAGGAGAACTCTTGCTTTTGGCAGCAATTCTTATTGACCACACTTAGATGTAGCTGAAGTGTGAAGCTAGCATGCTTTCTTATGCTGTATAATGAAAAAGCATGTGCTATCATTTTGGAATTATGAAGAAATTTGTTTTCATAATAACTTTGAATATTTTTTTTAGGTGTAATTATCTATCACAATCAGTACTTTTTATTTCAACAAGGTAGTAATTATCATGTTAATACTCTTCAAAAATCCATGACTGACAGTGAAGGTTTGGAGAAAATAGCACGATGCACTAATTTGTTTTTCTAACTGATATTTTGCCGCTTATTTTCTCAGCTGGTTGGTAAACTACTGTAGATAAAAGTTTGTTTATCTGACAGAAGAAGTTTTATGAATTTAAAATAGTTTTTCCTTCCTCTGGGAAGGGTGGAGAATGAAAATAATAACTCACTTGAGTCTACTGATAAACTTCAATGAATGGCACTATCAGCTTAAAACCCATATTTCTGTGTATGCATTCATGCCAGTTTTGCAAATACTGTTTAATATGGCTTGTATCAGGGAAAGATTAGACGTTATCTTGGTTTGTTTTTCACTCTTTTTTTTTTTTTTTTTTTTTTTTTTTTTTTTTTACAGAATTAGAGAATAGTTAAGATGGGAAGGACAGTTATGGAGATCATCAAGTCCAACCCCTTGCTCCAAGCAGGGTCTGCTACAGCAGGTTGCTCAGGGCTGTGTCCAAATGTTTTTTGGTTATCTCCAGAGATGGAGACTACACAGACTGCCTGGCAACCTGTTCCAGTGTTTGACCACCCTCACAGTAAAAGTTTTTCTTATGTTTAAGTGAAATTCCGGTCCATCTCTTGTCCTATCACTGAGCACCCACAGAGAAGAGTATGTTTTTCCTCCCACCACCAGGTATTCCTACAGGTTGACAAGACCCCCCTTAAGGCTTTTTATCTCCAGCTGTCTCGGCCTCCCCTTTTAGGAGAGGTGTTCCCATCCCTTGGTCAGCTTTGTGGCCCTTTGCTGGAGGACTTGCTTCAGGAAGTCTCTGTCTCTGTTTTACTGGGGAGCCCAGAACTAGGCCGCTTACTCAGGGTATGTCTCACCCAGGGTGAGTAGAGGGGAAGGATCCTCTCCCTTGACCTCCTGCTGACACTTTGCCTGATGCAGTTTAGGAAGCTGTTATTCTTTGCTGTGAAGGCACATTGCTGGCTCACGTTCAGCTTGTTGTCCACCAGAACAAGGACCTCTTCTGCAAAGTTGTTTTCCAGCCTGGTAGCTCTTGTATGTTTGTGTACTGGATAGTTCTTGCATCATACCCTAGTCTGCCATGATATGGGCCTAGTGGGCAGCCTAGTCATTCAGTTTGTGAATCTGTGCAGCATGCCCATGCTGTCCTATAGCCAGCATAGTAGTAACTCATGCGGCATTTGACATCTTTATCTGGTTTACGAGCCTCATGAGTACTTGACATGACTGCAGTGATCTTCTATAAAGCATGGTGCCAGGGTTGAAACCAATAGTGTGTGCTCAGTTTGTGCATGCGGTGCACACAAGAATACACAAGCTTGGCTGTGCACTGAGCAGTTTCTATTCTTGGTACCGTAGTGTCTTGCCTTACACCAAAAAGTGCACTGGTATCCAGAAGGCTTTGACACAAGGAGAGTTGGTCTTGTTTTCAAAAGCCAGTGTATGTCTGTTGTTATTACATAACAATTTCATTGAGTGGCTTATAGGTGTAAGTCTTCTTTTAGTGTGAAACTTTCACTTATATCAAGGGGGGGGAGAAAACCTCCAAACAAACCCAAACCACAAACTTGCTTGTAAACCAACAATAATTAGTAAGATTCAGGAACAGATGTGGTACCTGTAACTACTTTTAACTTCCTATTTAAGTTGTGCTGGATTGCAGCTCAACACCCTGTGTTTTCATGTTTATGAAATAAAAGAAGCTGGAAAGCTCTTTGCACATTTCAGGGCCAAGAAATTTTGCATAGACATAAAACATGTTGCAAAAATAATCTCTAGAAGATACAAAATAACTCTCCTCACTCTCTGCATTTTCCTTTGGTAAAGAGCCCAGCCCTGTGAGAAGACATCACTGACGACATTCATGTTAGGGAAGAGAATGAGATTTGTTCACTTAAAAAAATTATCTGAAGAACCCTTGTCATACTAAATTTTTACAGGTAATAAGAATATCTTTTTATATTGACCTGATTGAGCACCATGGTGATATCCAGCTGTGGTGGCCCACTTGCAGCTGTGGACCCTGTGGGCCAAGAAGGTTATGCCTTCCTGGTAAGAAGAGGAGTTGGTGTGACAGTTGAGTATCACACAGAGGAGAAGCTTGTGGGGGAGTTGTGCATGCATGATGCATTTGGCTGTTGATATAATTGGTTTATGCTGAGAGAAAGATTCTTATTACAGTCTAGTAGGATGGCAAACCACAGTCAAAACAGTTACATTTGTACACAATGTGAAGAAGCTCATTTAATCCTCAGGCAAATTTCAGAGGCCAGGTCCTTTCATCCCATTGCCTTGCCTGGCAGAGATCCAGCGCTGAGGGAGAATCCTGTCCTCACTCTGTAATTCCTTCTCCAGACAGCCTCCCAGCCAGAAGACACTCTTTTCTCTTTCAGTTGGCTTATCTCCCTGGACCTGATGGATGCTCAAACAGAGCAGCTATGCTGGAAATGTGTGCTGCTTAATCATCTTTTAAAGCAGTTCTCAATGACCTGACTCCCTTCAGGGCCCCCAGTCTCCTCCCATCCTAGCTGGGTTTGTGTACGTGTGAGAGTTTAGGGAGCTGGAACATGTGGAGGCTGCTGCAGCTGGCCAGAGATGAGGGGAGGGATGTGTAGTTTTCCAAGTAGATAGAAGGAGATGGCACCATACAGGAGTCGGAGATGAGAGGGCTGGCTTACTGCTATAAGGGATTTAGAAGGAAAAGTAGTGTTAGCAGGCCAAGAAAATGGCCTTCTAGCAATATGGCCTAGATAGCAGTATGTAGGGGCAAATGTAAAACAAGACCTGAGAAGAGAGAGCAAAGGGCAGAAGGATGTGGTCAATCTGAAGCTGTTCCACTTGCTGAAGAGAAACAAAGGTGACTTCCTTTGGTCCAGTTTGAGGAAAGCTGAGTGATGATCACAAGCTTATTTAGGCCAGTGGTGTCAGAAGTGCATGTAAATTGTTTGTTTTCTGCCCGACTTCTCAGATGTTCTGCATACAAGTTGCTCTGTAAGTTGAAAAATGAGAGAAAATTGTGAAAATTTGGCTGTGCACTAGCACTGGAGTTTTCACAAGCAGGAAAACAGAAAGCATTTGCTCTAATAAAATCTGCATCTTCTCAGAGCAACTTCCATAATGGCAGTGCACTCAAATGCCCAGGTGTGTTCCATGTGAACGTGACATTCAAAATATTTACAAGAGCCACTGGCTTGGAATGTCTCACTTAGGTTTGTGGTGGTGGGGACTAGTGGCTGCAGAGGCCTTTGCCTTTGCGCTGCCAGGAGGGGTGACTGCAGGGAGTCTCCAGCTCATCCTGAGCTTTGCTTTTCAAGGAGTTTTTTAAATGCTTGTCAATTATTGATTGCTTGCATGAGAAGGTCACAGTAATTCACACAGGTGTATATGGCTGAAAAGATAGAGCTGTGGATTGAAGAGGTAAGATTTATTCAAAGGCAGGACCCTGCTCTCATTCCCAGAATACACGTATTCAAGGGGGTAGGGTTACACTAAATGGCTTGGCACCAAGAAATAACAAGCTCTTTTAGGTTCGGTCTCAGAGAGAGTTCATAAAGCATTTGCGGAACCTCTTGTCTTTCAGGTACTCAGACCTTTGCAGGGTTGAACACTTGGAAACCATCTTTAATTTTGTTTCTTTCACATCTAGTTGCCAAGTTGCCTAATACCTCCTCAACAGAGACAACCAAGAGCTAGTTAGCACATGCGGAAATATACATGTTGATATTTTAATATTATTTATTATTATGTTTTAATATATATTATATATATTGATATTTTAATATATATTATATATATCATTCAAAATAAATGATAGTTTTGTTGTTTAATGTTCTTTTAGGTCTTGTCGCCTTTTTTTTTCTTAATTTTGGGAAAATGACTGTGAACATGGCAGCAGCAGGCTTCTGTGCTTCTGTCAGAATATTTCCATCAGTGCATTACATTTGCTAACATGCTGTATAACTTGAAATCTCAAGTTAAGGAAGAATCCTAGAAGAAAAATGGCTAAACATCCTTATTTGATCTGAAGTACCTACTGTGGTTCTGTTGCATTATTTGTGAGAAGAATATTTATTATTTTAGTTATCTTCATAAGAAAAAAACTCAGAGATTGTGCAAGGTTAAAATAATAAAAAGGCTTTTCAAGAGGTTTGATTTACTCTGTCTCAGATGGAAGATTATTTTATCATATGAATATGTTCTGCTGCATTTGCTGCTACTTACAATGTAAGAAGGTTGGTTGTCTCCATTTCGCTGACTATGTAAAGCAGCTGATAGTGGTAGAAGATGTATGCTCTGAAGATCCCTGGTGTAAGTGGCAGCAAAAGCTAAACTCTTTCTTTCCTAAACTTTCTTTCCTGAAGAGTTTACATTTTTCAAATGTAAAAAAGTTGCATGAAAATAAACTCAAATATTAGTTTGATGCATATTGGCTATTAAATGAGAATGTCCGTTACAAATGCTCTTACTCCATGATATGTGAAAAGTGGCTTCTTCTTTTGTTGCTAAAAGTTGACCCAGCTCATATTCATTTGGGGTTGCAGTGTTGAGCCCAGGCTTCTTGGCTTTAATCTTGCCACAGAGTTCACTCTGGAGCAATGCTGCAGCAGCTGCCAGATCTACCTGTGTTTCAAGCTGAGAAGGAGCCAGACAACAGCTAATGAATGCTATTTGAGTAGGAAGAGTAAAAGGTGGGGAAGCAAGGTAATAGTGGGATTGAGAAGTTAATGCATCTCTTCCACAGTTATTATCCTTTTTTGTTAATACATTGCCAGGATCTAGTGTGGGCCTAAAGGAAGTGAGAAAGAAGACGCATTGAAGAGAATATGGAAGTTCATGAGGAGGAAATGAGGAAAGGAGAATGTAGAGTCCATCCAGGCAGATCAGATAGATTAGAAAAAAAAGTATTTCAGGGGAAGGGGCAAGATCAATGAGGAGTAGGTCAAAGGACTCCTCATTTCAAAGAGATCCCTGAGTAAATGGTAGAGCAAGTGGGTAACTTTTTGATAGGTGACTGGGAGACTTTGTATATCAAGAAGTCTATATTGAATGGAAGACATGAGTAATGATTAACTACAACGATAAAGGATGTGGGTTATATTGTTCATTTTTATCTATCATGAAAGTAGTTACATGGGCAGTTTGGGAGCATCAGCATTAAAGATCAAGATAAAATGCTGTGTGACTGAATTCAATGTTTGTAGTCCCACTGACTTCAGTAGAATATTTATACTCTTAGATTTTCAGTATCTTACTAACTAAACTGAAAGATACCTGAAGAGCTCTTTTCAAGAGTTTGCATTTCAAGATCAGGAGCTGTATAAGGATTACTTCTTTAACATTTAGAATTCTAAGCATTCTAGTTCATTGCTTAAAGCAGGGTTGAAATAAACCCAAGATTTTAATTATTCAATGAGAATAATGGCATTTTGACAAATCTTAAATTATAGCTGTCCTACCTTTCAATCTGTTGTACTACTTTAAGTTGAGGTGGAGTCTTCCATCCCAGGGCCAGTGTAACATGTCAGCAGAACAGTCTTTTATTGACTTCTGTAGCACGTTACTTCACTTTTCAGTGGTTTGAGTTTCCCTATTTTTCCTATTGAGTCAGAGAATATCTGGCATTATCCTTATTTATTTCAATTATTAAAGATCAACAGCTTGCTTTATTACTGTTTTTCTAGATGATGCATGCGCGTAACTCTGAGTGATGCCTTTCTAATATGGTTGAGATGCTCTAAAGCATTAGAACATCAGTCACTCCAAGCTAAACAAAGATCTTCCATTTCTGCCCTGCTGGATTCAGTTTAACTAGGTTTAAGATTCCTATTGCTGGACAATATCTTTCCAGTGAAATATTTTAATGAGCCTGTCAAACATATTGTTGAAATGAATACACTGCTTTACGAAGTTTTTCATAAACCTTCCCCAAGTTCACATCAATGTGCTATATATTTGACAAGTTATTAAATATGTGTTAACATGTATACAGATGAGGATAATTAGTGGGGTATAGATAAAATAAAGTGATGGCAAATGAATATATCAGGGTGCCTACTTGGCCCTTCTTTTTTGGCAGAATGATTGAGGACCTGGTGACAAGAAGGGGAAGGAAGTTATTGAAGTTGATAACTTCATTAGAAGAACATAAAAGAAACCTTCCTGTGTTGCATTCTCTCTTGAAATAAATGTTATAGTCTTTCATTACACACACATAATTTAAAGTCTGTAATACACACATTTTCTGAAAGCATTCATTTTTAAAATCACCTTGGAAGCTCATCAGTCTAGTGTAGTTGAAATATTACAATTCTTTTTCTTTGTGATATCTCACTTTCTTCTTTGTAACCTATTGGCAGATTAAAATAAACACTTAGATAGTAAAAAGCCTTTTTTCTTTGTTCTCTTCCCCTTTCCCCCCTCTCCCAAGCTTCTGATAGGTCATGACTTGAAGACACTTTGTTCTTGTCTGCCAAACTTAACAGCAACAAAAAAACCAAACCAACCCTAACAACAAAAAACCCAAACATGTTTAAGGATTCTGTAAACCACAGTGATATTCAAGAGATAAATGGGGAAATCCATTAATAACAGAAATTCCATTCCTTTGTGTTGCACCACTTACTATAGTGTAAAAAGTGAAAAAACTCCAGAGTTTCAAGGAAAATAATATCACTGAAACAGCAGGATTGCATGTTTTATGGTGATATTACTCGAGGTTACTTTGCCTTCACTTTTATATTACAACTTTTAGTTTAGATGTGAAGTGGGACAACTGACATAACATGCAAGATAGGAGAGAAAAGGAAAACATGAAGAATATTTTATGTCCTTGTACATAATATCTGTTCCAGTAGAATATAATAAAATACTTGATAAAGGAAGGTGGAAGAAAGTTAGAAGTACAATTCATAATAGGAGCACTTGGTTTTAAAAACTTGAAATACTTGCTCTGTATAATTTGCTTTCCTTGGTTGCCAGTACAATTATTTTCAGTAGTCTCAGTCCTTTCTCGATACATTATGTTGTGAATATGCAATTACTAAAGGACCTAAGGTGGTACAGAAAAACTATTCAGACCGAACTAGTAATTTTCATTCAGGGACAGTAAAAAATTGCATTTGAATTGTAAGTGGTTCCCATGTGTATAAATAAAAAATAGAGAAAAATAATTCTGAATTTAACCTTCATGTCACATTGGAAAAAAAATTCAGCTGAGCTGAGTAAATGTATTGGGAAATACTTTTACGATTAATAAATAGCAATCTGTTGCTTACCGTAAGAGTTCTGTATAGTTTAATTCATAGAATGAATCATAGAATGGTTTGGGTTGGAAAGAACCCTAAGATCATTTTGTTCCAATCACCCTGCCCTAAGCAGGGACATCTCCCACTAGACCAGATTGCTCAAAGCCCCATCTAGACTGGTCTTGAACACTGACAGGGATGGAGCATTTACCACTTCCTTGGGCAATCTGTTCCTGTGCCTCACGACCCTCACAGTAAAGAACTTCTTCCTTATATCTAACCTGAACTTCTGCTGTTTAAGTTTGAATCGATTACCCCTTGTCCTGTCATTGCAGTCCCTGATGAAGAGTCCCTCTCTATCTTGTAGGCACCTTTCAGACACTGGAAGGCTGCTATGAGGTCTCCACGCAGCTTCTCTTCTCCAGGCTAAACAGCCCCAACTTTCTCATCCTGTCTTCATACAGGAGGTGCTCAAGCCCCCTTATTATCCTTGCGGACCTCCTCTGGACTTGATTCAACAGCTCCATGTTCTCCTTATATTGATTCCTTCTTGTTTTGCAAGTGGTTAAGCTTCGGGGATATTTTACATGCTTTTACAGGAGGCATTTTTGAATCTTCTGCCTGCTGTCCTGTATGTTTTATGAAGACTAAACCAGCTTTCAGTGCTCAGTTGCTTGTCCTGCCAATCCTATCTTCAGACCCACCTGGAGCCTCCTCTGAGACATGGGGATGTGGATGCAAGGCGGTGATGCTGAGGAATATCTTGTCCCCCAGGCAGGCACTCTAAGCACCCAGCTGTGGCATAAGCTGCCTCTTGCTCCCTCTTCTATGTGTTGCATTCTCCATATTAGCACTCATATCCCAAAGACGGTGAGTGAGCTGTGAGTTGGTGTCATACAAGCCTGTCCCGGATGATGAGTGTAGTCATTTAGCACTCTGAAGTAACAATATCTGGACATGCACATCTGCTGCTTCTTAGGTGCTGGTTTAAGCAGCGGCTTACTTGGTGGTTATGAAAGTGGTTGGTTGTAACTCCCCTTACTACTTGTGATTCCCAGCGGGGCATTCTTGCTTCTGTTGCAAGTGTTAAGGGTTTAAGCATGAAGCATCAGGAATGATGGTCCCTTTTGCAAACCTGACCCTTGGAATGTATTCCCAGTTGGTAGCCACGCTGGCTTTTAGGGAGGTGAATGAGAACTGCGTACAGTCAGCTTCTGGCAGAGCTAGATGTTCACTGGAAAAAGGTGACGGTTGACTCGGGCACAAGAGTGATGGTTCAGGTGCTGCAGTTGGCTTTCTGACTTCTGTCACTCCTCCAGCTCACCAAGAGTATTTCCTATTCTTCATTGCTGGATGCTCATTTTTTTTTTATGCTTGTCACCACATAAAGTGGTATGTAAAATGTATTTATGGCTCTTAAGCGCATAAACATGTATTGCTACGGCATTATTAGCATCTCTTCTACTTTGCTGCTGCTTGTGGTTCTAAGACACTTTTACCAAGGACTATTATAATGAATTATAAATTGTTAAATAACTGTTTAGGAAGGCTCTGACTGAAGCTTATTATGCATGTGAAGGCTAGTTTGATTTTTCTTGGTAAATGGTAACTATTTTCCTTATTAGTCTGGGACACTGAACAGCAGAAGGGTCCGTGAACAGATTCGTCAGGGTGAAAGTAAGAAAACCAGTGCTGCTTAGGCTCCTCTGCTCCCTTCTGTGTGGGAAACATGACATTTTCTAACCAGATAGTGGGAATGTTTTCTTCTGCAGGCCTGAGTCACTTGTGAGGAATGCTAAGATTAATGCGCAAGATTAATTTTCTCACTGCTGCTTTCTCCATTGCAAACATGGAAGTTTGCTTGCCTTGGAAATTTTCTCTTTTTTCCAGCAAAACTTCAGGTACTCTGAGCGTTTTTACTACAGATTCAAACCCAGTTTTGCTCTCTAAAATCCGTTGTCGCCTTTTAGTGACTGTGAGCACAGAAGTCAATGCATGTCTCTTGCAGACTTAGCTTTTTTAGAGCACAGCAGCTTATCTTTCTGTTTGTTCCTGGTGCGTTTTGTGCTCTGCTGTCATATACAGAAAACCTTCTCTTCTCACAGAGCTGTGAACAGGAGTTTTTACTTACCAGAGTTCTTTAGATATACAGTATCAATTAAATTCAATTTTGTCTATTTTCAACATTATATTAATTATACCTGACCTATAATAACATCTTTTCTGAAATGGAGTGTATATTTAGTACTAGATTGGCTAAAAGAGATTGTGCCCCACTGTCATCTTTATTAATAAAGCGTTAAGAATTGTTGAAAGAATTGGTCATAAGTACTAAAATTAAAATAAAGAGTTAAAGGGTGCCTTCCCAGGTTGCTTCAGAGCAAGGGCTGTTGTCTGTTTATTGAATCTCCTCAAAGGCTCATGACTGACAGTTGTCCAGCTTTTAATGCACATGGTTTCACTGTGGCGTATATTGCACAAATGTTGGTACTGAATTTGGGCAAAAAGACTTAAGACTCTGCCTGAAATGAGCAAACTACTTGTTGAAGTAATTTGAGTAAAAGTAGTAATACAAAAATGAGTTAATGTTCCTATGGCAAATGTATATTAATCTGTATCTTTTTAATATTTAACACATGTAGTTGAAAGTCATTGTAAGTGAAAGGAGAGCAAATGGCTTTTTCTCTGTAGCTTGTAAATAACACATTCTGTGCACTATCCCTAAAGGAGCGGGGACAACCTCCAGGTATCTTCCTTTGCACTTTGGTCCGGGCATTAGTTTCTAGCGCACACTGTAACAGCTTTGTCCTGCTCTAACCACTGCTGCTGTTTTTGAGGCTGTGGGGGAAATGCCTGGCTAACCTAACCACCTTGTGTCCCAGGGCTGCTGTGCAAAGAGTGGGAGAGAAGGTGATGCAGAGGTGACTGTACTGGCTCTGGGCCAGCCAGTGTCTTTTTGTCTCTTATTTGGCTAAAAGGAAAGCAGTCGGAGAGGCAGGAGATAAAAATTAAGATGCTTCAAATGAACACGTGTGTAACTTCATGTGGTTGTGTACATATACCACTGTTGTGCAAAATGTGGCTATGTGCTTGCTACCGCCTGTTGATTGAATTCTGTTTTGATGTTGATGTGGCTGGAGGCTGGAGAAGTAATTACTCCAATCAAGACCACCCAAAAAATAAATGGCCACATTTAAAATCCTAGTCCACTGATGTAATTGAAATTTCTTCCATGTTCTTCATGTGTACTCGGGGTTCCTATAGTATTAAGGGGAAGAGATTATCTTGCAGTAAGTGCCTTCTTGTGCTCTTTGGTGGAATTCTGGTTCTCCACTGTGGAAAGTAGATCTGGGGAGAAGGGGAGTAACATTAAAACTCTTAAAAGTTTGTAATTTCATTGAATCAATGAGAAGGCCTAATTAGTAATTGAAAAGATAATTAAAACTCGACAGGCTGCTAAGTTTTGAATATGACATTATTCTTTTCCAATAGTGCTTTTTAAAAAAATATTATTCGTGACTCTTTTGGACCGTTTTATTTTCTGCCTTCCTCCATCTGATTGCTTATTTCAGTTCTTATTTTCTAATGCCTTGACTTTTTCTTTCTCTGTTCTTGACTCTCTATTTTGTTTTGCAGTCTCCTTGTTTATATTTTCTGCTTTTCTTCCATAGCTCTCATACTGTGACTCTGTTGCTTTCCTACTCAGCCTCATATTTGGTACTTGTTAGCTTTCCATGAATTGTTCCTTTGAGATATTCAACACTTGCTTCTGCAATTCTTCGTGATCCTTCTGTTTCCTTCTTGTTATACCAGAATCAAGACTGGTCATTATTCCTATTTCTGGACATAATTTTTGAGACTTCTGTATCTTTAAGTAGAAACAAAGGCAGGCATGTATTTTGGTGTGCGTAACAAGGCTAGAAATTAATTGTATGTGTAAAAGATAAAATCTTCCTGTTGGCTCCAAGAGAATCAGATTTCATGTGAGTTCTCTGTTTAGATAGCCTTGTTACTTCTGCTTATCCATGTTCAGATCATCCCATTTCTATTTTTCTCATATTAATATATTGGATAAGTTAATATATTGAAAATTGCCATTTAGTGTAAATGGGAGGGAAATTAGTAAAACTAATTCAAAATATCTGAAGTACCACACAAATCTGAGCAAGACAACATGTGAGATTAAACTTGAGAGCAAACAGGTTGAATCACAAACTGCAAAGGACTTCCTGAGCATCTGAGGCCTCTTCAAAGACATTTGTTTTATTTATAGTGTATGTTACCTCAGTATGTTTCTAAACAGACAAGAAAGAGGAATCAGAGTCATATGAATACAGAAATGTACTTGAAGTTTAGCATGAAATGCTGCATACTGCATTCCAGCCTGTCTCGAAACAGTTGCTGTAAAGCATCTGTAGAAGAGAAAGGATTTAGCCCTAGATCTCAAATGATGCATTCATACTTGCATGGTGAGCAGCAGGGTGTGGTCTACGTCTGAGATTAGTGGTGCATTTCTGTTCTTGCCTCTACATATGGTTCCTTTCTGATCTTTTCCTTGGGGCTAAATTAAAATAGGGAGGGAAGAGTCTAGCTGTGAAGTCGTAACAGACTTTTGAAATACTTGGCTTTTTCTGAAGGGGAAACTACTGCCTTGAGTGTGTGCCTAGGCTTACTATGCAATGGAAAGGAAGATGCAGGTGTCACAATGCAGACCTGCTAGTGCGCCAGACAGGGCTGCACAAGACACAGAAAACTCAGGTTCAGTATTCTCCAGTGTGGCCTAGCAGGAGGCTCTATCTCCAGTTTATTGGAAAAGCTACAAGCTACTGTGTTAGAGAATAGCTTAAGATCAGGGCTCTCTTATACCTGCACTGATCGATAATGGAGTTTATTTGGTGGTGGTGGTGGTTATTTTTTGTGTTTGGTTTTGTGGTGGTTGTTTTTTTCTTCCTTCCTTCTTTCTTCTTCTTCCCTCCACCCCTCCTCTTCCCCCAAGCAGATATTTCCACTAAGCAGAACATTAAGCAGATATTCCCATATCTGGCCATGTTCTAGCTTCTAAATACGCACGGCCTATTTTCTGATGAAAGCTGTGGTCAGCCCTCTGTCCTGGAAGCATATGATCTTTTAGATGTACCTCTGGGAGACCACCCTCTGAAATTTTCACCTTCTCAATCACTGCTGTGTGGACATTAGGGTGGTGTGGTGGGGCTGAGGTATGGAGGATTGACTGGAATGACATTTCATTGATCATGTCAGAAGGGCTGTAGATGCCTGGGCAGTTTCCCTGACCTAAATTAGAGCACCTGCGTACAGTCCTTGTTAAGCAGCTAGTACAAACTTTTCATCTTGGTCTTCCCATGTATAAATTGGAGTGACTGGGAGCTAGATATGTCACTATGAATGTAGATCAGTCCCCTCTGCAGCTCTATGGTTTCAATATGCTGTATACGTTGCTGCAAACTTAGCTTACAAACAAATCATAGTTGATTTGTCCTTACTAGTCACAAGTCTCAAAGTGTTATTCTCACTTGGTTTCTACTACTCAGCAGAGAAGAAAGATTTTAATTTTTAAAATAAAATCAAGCATAGCCATTCTTTATGATCTCAAAATCTAGCAAGAAGCAAAGTTTTGCCGCCTTCTGATTTTCTCCTAGGGTTATCTTCTGTGACAAGCTGACATTCCTTAGACTGCACTTTTCTATATTATTAATATGAATTTTTGAAGTCCTGCACTCTTTTATACACTGAAGTACAATAACATGGCATTGAGAGCATCAGTAGCAATTAGGATCACTTCCATCACCTGTCATACTTGTTATGTACTACGTAAGTAGTCCACATCCTTTTTACCTAGAGGGACTGGGCTCTTACTCTTCAGTGTCTTGTGCAACTTATGATGTCTCTAACTGCTCCTATGGAGTGCTACTTTTTGAGTACATCAGAAGACCACTAAAAATTCTGTGAAAAAGCCCAGTCACCAAAAAACAAAATGTTTCTGTCTATCTCACTTTACTAAGTACTGATTGAATCTGCAAAATGCATACCTTCAGAAACCACATAAGAAAAGTTGTGGACCTGAGTCAAGCTCTGCTTAGCCCTTGTGGAAAGACTTTCCTTCTGTCAATCCTTTTTGCCAGTTAAGGCATTAGTAAAAAAACTTCAACAAACAAGGAATGAAAGCTGAAGAAATGAGAGTGGTCCTGCTCCTGCTGACATTTGTTGAAATATTGATGTGAGTTTCCTTTAAGGCAAGGTTGTCTTCCTGTGCATGTACAGCAGGGCGAGAAGGTATGGAGTCTATACTAGGATGCTGTAGCAGCTCCACCCTGCTGGGTAGTTTCTACTTTTCTCACTAGCTAATTTAATTTACTGACATTACTAGGGACCCTTTAAATGCGGCGTCATGGCCAGTTTGGGATTCTACTTTCTGGATTTTTGTTTCCTTGAATGGTGTACAGGGAGACCGAAGTGTATCAGAAGTGAATAGTGGTTCGTGGTATCGCAACTTTTGGATGACCAACTCAAGCCGCTGTGTTTTTTTTGGTTTTTTTTTTTTTTTTTTTTTTTTTTTTTTAAAGGATGAGGGCCCGCCAGCAATTTACTTTCACAAAATGAGTCATTGTAGCTTAATTCTGAGGCAATGTATTTATGCAAAAAGCCATAGTCTATGTCACAGAAAGTGAGATGATCACTTTGCTCATTCCTGGAGGCTTACTTACTGTTAAGATTTGTGACAGGGAACACCAGAAGTAGCACAGATGATCTATCCAAAGCAGCAAGCTCTTTTGTTACGTGAGGAACTAGAACAGACTGATGCTTTGAAGTCATACAAATGTATTCTCTAGAGACACAGAAATACTTGAAGTATAGCAGATCCCAGTGTTTGGCCAGGACTCTTATGTTCATACATCTGTCCAGAATGAAATTTGACTGGTGTGCTCTTACATTTGCAAAACATAAGTAAGATGTACTTAGCTACCGCTGTAAATAATAATACTTTTAATTTCCAGGTCGGATATTCTTTAACATTCACTGAGGAGCTAAATTTACATCCTGTCAGTTTTGTGTGTCACATGTTGCTACTTATTAAAATTATCAGATGAGTGTTGATTTGAACAGAGTAAATCTCTTGCTAAAGCTATGCCTTAGCTTCAGGAAACACACTATAATTAAATGCCAATACAAATTGCTAACTTGGCAATAGATCAAGCACTTTATTGCAATGAAGCCTTGATTTCTTTTATGCCAAGGTAATGTCAGAGCAACGTTTGATTTATCCTGAATTTACAGGACTGTGACAGATCCGATTCTAGTTCTTGGGCGTTAAAATAGTTCTCTAAAAAATAGGGTGAGTGCAGTTCACTTTTTATAATTATACTGTTGCTTTTATGGTTAATAGTATATTCTTCATATGTAATTCTGAGGGTGGTCCTGTGGGAGCTGGATAGTTAGTCTTACATAAAGCAAGAAACATTAGAAAGGCGAAAAGCCTGACTCCACCTTGTGAAGAACATAGATTACTGTTGCATACATAGTATGAATGGTAAAATTCCCTGCTTTGTAGATTCAGTAGGATGTACATATTTACAAATGTGACTTTGTTTTCTTTTTTTAAATAAGAAAACCTCTTATTCTCAAGCTACATATCAGAGATGGTAGGGGTTTTTTTATTGTTATTTTTTTCTCTCTAGTCAACTCCCCTTACTGACAACATTTAGCCATAGTCTGGAATCTAAACAGTGCTCTTTGGATTTTTGTGCTTGCATTTAGTATTATTGAATAAAACTTCACAATACTCCCAGTGAGAAGCAAACAGAAGATGCAGTATTTCAAACTGCAGTGTAATTTGGTTACTGAAAATTCAGATGTGCATCTGCTTGGTTAAGCAATAAGGATGTTTATTCTAATGGGTAAACCAGGTGGTAAATGAAGTGAATGTCTTGTATACAAAAATCTTTACACCAATACTTACTCATTTCAGAATAAAGGGAAATGCTCATTACTCAGCTGTTTGTTCTTCCAGAACATTCAGCAGCACTTCTCTACGAGAGTTCAGTGCTAGAAACAATAAATTTCTATTCATCAATTCCATTGTGCAAAATTGTACAGATATGGTAGTTAATATAATCGTGCTGAGCAATTTGCTTCTCATTTGCTTAACTGAGGATGGGATTCAAGCTTCATGTTCTGAGTGCCTTTCAATCTGGTGTATATATGATTAATGTTAGTGAGTCACTTCTGATGAGAATTTTAGCTTTCTCAGACGACAAGATAGGGAGACTTTCTGCTCCTCCCACCACCAGTTTAAAAGCACTGCAAAAGACAGAAAGGAGGAGGTAATTTTTCATGTTTTCAGAGTTGCACCCTATTAAAGGACGTGAGGAGATAGCCAGCCGGTTGGCGTTTGCTGCACAGGTCACTGCAAACCAGCCAGGACAGCTGAGTGGGATATAAGTGTAAGTAGGTTGTTACCTGCTTGAGAACCCATCCATTCTCACTATTTATTTAAATACAGAATTTAGCTGGGAAAACTAGTCCAGAAGAGACAGGGAAGAATGATTTGGGAAGGAAGTATTTCTGAAGGTGCCAGAAGGCAAATAATGAGGTAAATCCTGCAGGGGTTCATCATAGGAACTAGTGGAGCTCTGGCGACCTGTTTATCCTTGCCTGCCAGAATTAAGGTGGGGGGAAAAAAAATTGTTTATGTGCATAGGTTAGCTCAAAAGCTTGTTGTGGCTGCATGTGAAATAATGTAGGCATGTCTGTGGAACTTCCCTGTAATTTTAGAAACTATTTGTTCTCTGTTCATGTATGTGTGTCTCTGTATAAAGAATATAATACATAGTTTGATTATGAGATCCATCAAATAGGGCAGAACGGCTTCAGTATTGAGGAAGTTTAAAGGGCACCAGGTCACATGTACCTGGAGGTCTAATACTTGGGAATGCTTAGGCACAAAACTGTATGAGAAGTCCTCAATAGCATCTTACAGTGTTTAAGCAGACTGCTGAATTAATAACTACTGATTGGAACAGGGCTTAGGCAACTGATTTGCTTCTGTTCTAGAAAGCCCTGCTAGACCTCTATGTATAATTTTAATCTTCTAAGTAAAGATATGGCCTGATATTTAATTTTATATTCTTCACTTAAAAATCGCAGTCTGTCCCACATCACTTATGACACTGAGTACGGACCTGAGTTAGTACCTTGTGGTTTCTAGCTTCTGTGTTCATCTTGTATATTTAGTTAAGCTGCAGCTGTAAGATAGAACAGGGCAAGATCACTTGAGGCTAACCTCTGCTACTGTAGGCAACTATCATATAATTCTTGCCATTATTGTAGTGATACTCACTATAGATGATATTGCTGACTGTTTGGGGTGACCTCTAGGAATTTAGTCCTGTATCTTCTGTCTAATACCTTTTGGGTCAGTATGTACTTCAAAACTGACTCAGCAGAAAGCATATGGCTGCAGTGAGTATAAATGCTGATTACCATGACATTAGTAATGGTGCTGCTGGTTTGCATTCACATTGTTGTTGGATTTATATGTCTAGTTCTTCCTATTACAGAGGAAAAAATGGCATTCAATTTGTATTGCTAGCAGGTTGGGGAAAAAAAACAACACCCAGGAAGGGGGTGGGGGGAATACTGTCTAAAGCACGTGGTGCCAACGCTTGAGAAGGTGACTTCCATAAAAAGAAAAGATTTGAGGATGGTTCTGTAATTTATTGTGTCAGAGATTGACTCCTTCCCTCCTCTGTTCCTCACAGCTCTTGGAGCTCTGTTTTCTTTTCAGAAGTATAATGACATGCTCTGAGTGCCTGAAAAAGCTTGTTTCTGCTGTAGGCTGAGAGCAGAGAGAGGACGGATGCTTTGGTAGTGTATGGCTAGTGTGCTGATCTCAACACCAAGGGAGTAAACAGGTCTTCACAAAGATATAAAATGAAAAGATTTTATAACCTCTTCATTAGTTCTAATGTGTATTTTCAGTATTATCTGTAGTAATTTTTTTCTTTAATGAAGAAATCTATGGCTTCTTCACAAATTGCTTTTCCCTGTTGGTTTTCATAATAATTTTTTTGTTGAAAATTTCCTGCTACAGGCAGATGATGTTCAGGTTGAGGTCCTGGCTGCTATTAAGTGAACACTAAATACTAAGCAAGCATATTGGTGGATGTTTGCACTTATTCATCAAGTGAGGATAAACTGTTAGCAAACCTGCAAAGAATTGCTAAATATTCTGTAAGGCTGCCATCTCTGTGTTCAGACAGTACATTCAGCTTGGCTCTTGGAATAGATTTTTAAAAAAGGCAAGACCAGAAAAAAAAGTTAGGAATGGCTAAAGAAAAACAGAGCTGTGTTTGTGTGGGTGAAGAGAAGAGTGTTTCTCCTGTGCTCTGGCTTATTTCTTCCCTTCTCCGTATGGCTTTTCCCCCATTTCCCATGCACCTCTGTCATGCAAGGTTTGAGGTGACCCTCCCGTTGCTCTCCATTGCACTCTCTGAAATAGGATGTGAATCAGGAGGGGTCAGTTAGGAAGGGTCCTTAGAAGAGGTCAGCCAGCTAGGGCTGACATTGGACTAGGTTTGCACCATGTACTGCTGCGTCTGAATTTACAAACCTTGGCATGCAGCCTGCTAAAGGGAAACCACCCAACTGCTCCCTGACAGCATCTTAAGCTCCAGATTCCCACACTGCATTCTTGCATCCATTCTAACTGAATGGGACATTGAAAAATACAGCTAATGGAACATTGAAAAATACACCTTTCTGATCAAGAACTCTTACTGTAACACCTATGAATTACTGAGACAGCCACTTTCTAAATGCCCTGAGTAGAACATAATGTTTTTGATATTCTTCCGAAAAGGGTTCAGAAAAATGACTCAGTACTTTGCCTTCTCTGAATTCCTATTTTCTGTACAGCATTTTGAGTGTGTGCACAGAGACCTTTGTTTTTATGGTTTACCTTTTAAAATTTGTAGATTATCTGAATACACAAAGGAAATTTATCCTCGTACCTTTTTTCACATTATCCTATATATTGTATAAGGAATGTTGAGAAAGTAATTATGAAAGAAAGATGGAATTTCAGATCTTGTTTTGCAGCCACTCACAAAGCTTAGAGCCAGGTTTGTTTTCATCCTGGCTGTTGCTTCCTGTGTGATGCGCAATGGGCACAAAGAGCCTCTCTAACATTCACCATTTTTATCAATTCTAATATATTGAATGGCAGCTTCTCTAATAGTGGTTGAAAATACTTTGTGGTTCTGTGCCTGATGGCATGATGTAGCTCTAAGAGTGATCCCAGTGGGAACAGGTGAGGAAAAGCCTGTGAATTCACGCATCTTTCACATTTCTGAAGGTCAGCCATTGCTCTTGCTGATCTAGTGAAGGAATGAATGCCTTCAACTTGTGGCTTGTAGAAGCTTACTTAGGGGCTCTGAGTATCTGGTGAATCAAAGGGCAGCCATAGCTGGGGGAAACTGGACTTTTTTTAAGATGCCTGTATGAAAATACAGATCAAGGCAATCAGCTAGGTTAAATGGTAATATCTTATTCTGTATTTTATAAAGTGTCCATTTTTTACACTGTCCATAGAGCTCCATTCACTAATCTGCAAAAATGAGTTATGGTGCATAGTAAATGGTCAATGTACAACAGTTAAAAATAACTAAGTGATGCCATCTGCTGTCTTAAAATCTTATTTAATATTACATTTTCTGATTGAATTGCTATCCAGAGAAGAAATGGAAACAGCCTACACTGAGTTTAATGTCAGAACTGTGACATGCTATCTGATCTGTATCAGTTATCCAATATAAATATTGATTGTGATTAAATACAGTAGACTGTAGAATGTCAGAAGGAAATGTGGTGCTAGTATCAATCCAAAATAACTCCTCAGTGAATCTACTTTGCAAATAACTAAAGATTTTTTTTAAATTCTTTCTCAGACTGAGCTGTTTTGGGTTTTTTTCTTACATTTCTGAGAGGAAGATAAAGAATCTTGTGGAAGGGGGTAGATTGGAAGAACATGGCACACCATCCCTTTGAAGAGCATGTTTGTTAAAATGTATTTATTATGTAGTGACATTCTTCACATTGCATCTATATTTAATACGACTTGTTATCCACAATGACTTCGTTTTTTGGTGCTTTGTGGAAAGAGTTGCTTGACTATGGACTTCAAAGAAGTGGAGAAACTCTTATGTAAGAGGAATTATTCAGAGAATCAACCCATCATCTCAAAATGGCAGAACAGATCATAGCATTCTACTGTTGAATCTATACACTAAGCTAAATTCGAAGAGGACTGTATACCCACAATGCTCAGCCCTGAAATGGTAGCTCATTCAAAGAATGTTGAATGGTTATTTCATGTATGTATATGTGTTGTTAGATTGGTTAAGTTTTTGACAGCAAGAGTTAAGGATTTATTTTCTTCATTATGAAGCTATTCCAGACTGCAGTTTCAGTTCATGAAACAGTGAAACGTTGTAAGACTGATCTGAAGGTCCTGCAGGTAGCAGTGCTTAGCAGGTGTAAAACCAGAGAGACAGGATTTAACTCTTTTTTCACCTTTGTTCTTTGTTCCTTTTTGTAATGGTCTATAAAGCACTGTATTTTATTTTCACCTTAGTAAAAAATAATCTAAGCTTTGTGGAGTAGACTATAGATTCCAATATTGCAGCAACTTGGAACTTCTTTTCCTGAATGGATATGCCTTATTTAGTTTGGCATGAATAAGGGTATATTTGGACATAAATGTATGCAGAACCACAGTCTGATAGCAAAATGTGTGATTTCTTGTGATGCTTGTGTTTTGTTGTTTTTTTCTCCCTTCCCTCCCCCCCCCCCCCCCCCCCCCCGGTCAGTACTGTAGTGATGTGTATTTCTGCTTGTATGCTACAAGATGCATAATCTGTGCTTTTTATGCCTTTCTGTAGTTTAATTTTCATGGCAAAATTCATCCAATGTATAAATCTACATATTCAGATGTAGTACACTAGAACTGTACCATTCAAATACTGCAATAACAGATGTCCTTCAGTTGCTTCCTCCCTCAATGCTTGGGAGAATATCCATACGATTTACAAATGGCCAAACCAACAGCGAATAAATTCCACAGCTGACAATCCCTAGAAAAGTCTTACTTCCAGCTGCCTTTTAAATCAAGAGATCTGAAAATAAGTGTAGCACAATCTGCACTTTGACAGAGAGGAAGCTATGCATGTACCTACATTCTTCTCATAGCTTGCAATACCTCTTTGTTTTAAATTTTGGCAAAATTCCTTCCTCTGCCGCCAGACTGTCCAATCTGGAGAGCCAAGAAATCATTAGGTGGATTGAAAAATACAGATATAGATATAAAAAATATGTACTTGTTGGTTCTTCTGCTTTTTGTTTTCTTCATTTTTCTTCTACATTCATGTATTTCCAAACTTCTCTGTTAAACCCTGAGGGTCCAAGCTCTGTTTTAAGAGGCAAAAAATAATGTGAAATTGAGATTTCTATCATGAAATCATGAATTGTGCTTAAAACCACAGGAACTTCACTGCAGTTCAAAGTTCACTGCAAAATGGCAAAACATCTATCATGCAAATTCTGTTGACTGCTTAGAATTGCGATGCATTCACTTACCTGCAAATCTTCTGTTGTGATTGTAGCCCCAGGTGGACATTAACTGTAAACTGTGTTAGGCCGTAATTGGGATAGTCACCAAACAAGTGGAGGGAAAAAAAGGACCTAATTTGGATACTATAATCTGTGAATCCCTATTGTATTTCTAAGGTGGTTGCTACCCTTGTAATTAGAGCATCCATAACAATGTGAAGAAATGTTATGCCCTTGGCAGTAGAAAACCTTACTTGAAGGCAACAATGGATTTAAAGCTCTTGTTGAAAAAAGCTTGTTTTTTGTGGCTGAAAAAGGAGGAGATTTTGTTCCTTATGAAAATGCAAGATGTTGTTGGGACTGTTTTAAATAAGTTACAAAAATATTCTCATGTTCTAATTAGCACATCCTTCTGGGGGAATGATGGCTGGCTCTTAGCATAGGTTTTGGATAACATGTATCTTCCACTGCTCCAGGTAGGCTTTATGTAAAACTGAATGGGTTCCTATCTAAAGGAACATGCAGTGGCAGGGTGGCCAGAGTGACCTTTGTGATTCTGTAAGGTGATGTGAACAGTGGAGTATGGATTAAAAGTACGAATGATGGGAAGGAATGACCAAGAGGTAGGGAAGATGGCAGAATAAAAGAAAAAAAATTGTCTTCTTTTCAGTCTGCTCACCAAGATTTTCTTATGGTGTGCTGATCTTGATGATAACAAAGTGCTTCATAAATTCGAAATATAAACACAAAGGATTTCTTTCTGTTAATCCCTGGTGCAGTTTTTACTTTCTGACTCTTGTTCTTTTCCAGCTGAGTGCTATTTCCAGGGAAGCCAACTCATGCATTTCAGAAGTGAGCAGTGCTTCAGAAAAATCTCTGATCTGACTAAAAAAATACAAACCTTAGGTGAAGTACTGACATGAAAACCTAGAAATACATGGAACCATGCATATGATCAATACTCATCTTCCACGCTATTGCTGTTACAGCAACAGAAGCGCTTCAATACCTCATCTGCTTTCTGGTTTTGATACTAAATTGCCAGACACATCTGTCCAAACTCCAAATTATCAGAATCTTCTCTTAGCCTTTGAAGTGCCATTCTGAGTACTGTATTGTGGGGGGGGAGGGGGTTGCTTCATATTGCTGCAAACCTCAGGTCTGTCTGAAAGGTGTCATGACATCTGGCTTGCTGCAATCTGACACCTAGCAGGGAGATGACTGAGTTGAATGTGGTTGCAAATCATGATTTCTTATCTTTGAGCAGTAATACTTATTGTGGAATTTTGATACCTGAAACAGAAAAGATGATTTGTGACAGACCTATGTACTAGGTGCTAAAATGCAATTTCGCTGGTAACTAGCAGCAAAAAGTGCAGCAGCACTATTGGGGGTGCTTAGATTACATACCTGCTGAATGGGCAGCTTGTCAGAATTATAGATCATGGGAAGATTATTGGGTCAAAGCATTTTTTTTTTCCCCTCTTTTTTTTTTTCTTTGCAAGTGTGATACCAGAATGTTTACTTTTACACGCAGTATTATTATGTGATGCACTGTGTGTGCAGCATTAGCACTCTGCTTAAAGAACTAAAGTCTTTAACGTTCCAGATCACTGCATGATAAATTTTCCTGCAATGACCTTTGCTCTCCTTTCACTGCCTCTAGTTTCAGTCGCTTAAGGTTTTGAAGGGTAACTGGCAGAGTGAAGTTTTATAGATTCCTTATAGATTCAGGATCTTGAAGGAAATGTAGAGTCCCCAAATGTGGGAGCAGAACCTGCAAGAACCTGTAAACTTGGCCACAGGGAGAAAATGACCACATCCATTAAAACATGGGATAATGTATCTCCCATGTACTGGGGGTGGAAAAAACGGCAAAACCAGACTATGTGAAAGCATTATCTGGTATGTCTAAAACCAGCGTTGTATGTGTTTCTACCTCAAGATTACTTAACATAAATTGATGTTATCTAACCCCACACGTCTCCACTGAGGGAATGTCATCCTGAGTGCACAGAACAAGCTCATTGACTTGAAAGAATAAACAACTCTTCTTTGCCATTTTCTTTGAGAAATGAATGTAGGGAAGAGGAACGTGATTTCTGTTGCTACTTTTACCTCCTTCCCCAGGTCGAGCATGTGTCATAATCAAGCAAACAAGCAAAAGAATTTTTTCATTAGAACAAACAGAAGGGAAGAGACAAGCTAGAGCCCTGAAGATATATCAGCTTTCAAAACCTCTTGCCATTTTGCATCACAAATTCTTCTAATGTTGGGGATTTTGCACTGTATAAAGGCCACCTGGAAACCTGTCAGTGGTACTCCTCAGTTAAGGCTTGGGATCACGTGGAGCTACATAGGTACAAATCCCATTGCTGAAATCGAGAAGGTTAAGGGTGGATGAAAAATACAGTCAAAACAACACCCTGATCTTGGAAAACTATAGTTCCTACTTTTTCAGTTTCCCTTGCACCTGGCAAGGGCACAGAAGCTATTTTTGAACTGTCTAGACTATTCTAAAAAGAATCTCTTCTTTTTCCTCTTCTGGTTAATGGTCATCAGGAAGAAGGGAATTAGCCAGTCTATTTGTGAATTTGCCTGCATGCTAAGCCCACATAAGTGTTTACAAAACATGCTTATTGAACTGTTGTAAGAGCACATCTCTTCAGAGCTATGCATTTATATAACTGACTTGCGTATAGTTTAATCAGTCCAAAAAGCTGACTACCGAAGTAAATTTTTACATGACATTTTGTATTTAGGTAAAATCTCTCTCCTCACGCTCCTCCCCAATTTAGCTTTATAAAGTGTATACATGTAAACGTGCAGCTGAGTAACTTAAAGTTCCTATTTCTGATAATTGATTATTGGAATTACTGTTATTGGTTGTTCTGATGATTTATTTCTCCTATAGGCACAGCTTCTTTGCTTTATTGTTTTCCTGGCCCTTTAGGTGAGACTCTTCATATTAAAGACAGATGGTGGGACAGGTAGATAACTCAGAAAGCATCAGTGTGTCTACCTTCTAGCTCTGGCATGTGGCTGGAAGTATGCTACCATGCTTCTTGCCATTCTCCTTTTTGCTGGTCTTTCCTGGTGCCACTGAAAATCTTGTTACAGCTTTTCTTCTGAAGATGCTTTTTCCCTAGTGATGACTTTTCCTTTTATTTTTTTTTCTTTTTTCTCCACAGAGACACGTTTAGGAATGTTCCAGATTGGTTATGTGAGAGTATATATGTGTTTATGCTTTCAGTGCTATGAAAGATTGGTTATGATATGCAGTAGCTTTTTAGAGAATCTGATGTAATAAAAGAGAGAACACTTCTCACAAAACACCACTCTGTTGTAATCTGGGACCATCATAGCTTTTCATTAAATGGGTTGCTTCATCAAAGCTAACTGGGGATGGAAGTCACCGTGGATTGCTGCTTTCTGGGTACTCAGAAACCTTTTGAAGTTGATTTTGTGCTAGCATGGAAAATCTAAGTAAAATGGTAGTAATCATCCAGTTCTGAACAGAACACGGAAGCAATGGTAGATGGTGTTGGCTGGGGATGCGATAAGTAAAATGCTTTATGTTCTACCTAAGCATTGCCTTTTGTGCTGGCCAGCACAGCCTCACTTCCTCTGCTCTTCCATCTACCCAGCTGTGTCCAGCTGTTGGTGCTTTTCTTGTTCTTACTCTGGTGGGGTGTTTACAGGCAGACCGGTCTCTGCCCTGCTGTCTCTGCCAATATCTCTGTCTGACAGAATTGGTTCTGTTTAGACAGGAAGTTTAGCTCAAGTATAATGCTAGGCTAGTGTGACTCAGAAGTCACGAAGCAGGCAAGTTCAGAGATTAGAGTGTTTTGCAGAGATGGCATGTGTCCATCCAGAAGTGAAAAATGCTTTAAAGCTCTGTTCCTTGCAGCAGGGACTGTCAGTACTAATACTCCCATTGTCGGTAAGCATTTGGACAACTCACTTGTAATCACCTGATCTATGACAGTAATTAAAATGCTAACTGTAACTTAATTGAAACGTGAAAGAGCAGTAGGCGCCAACAGCAGCTAGCAGTCCAAAGGGTAGTAAGGAATGACCAGATAAATATTACCCCTTTAAACATTTGCAGGTGTATTTTGTATAATACACTAAATACATGTATATACATGCAGATATAATTTAAGAAAACCCAATTTTTATAAAGATCATGTTAACTGTGAGTTAACAGTGTCAGTTCACAGGTGACTTTAATCCAGACAAGCAGCTGAAAGAGAAGTTTTGCTTCAGCTTCTGAAGTAATGTTATTTCTGGAAATAAGCTTGTTGCTAATTTCTCACAAGTGGCTATTTTTCTGGTGCTTATCTGCCTGTGTTGGCAAGATAGAGCAACACACATGCATCTGACTAGTAAGTTTCTATTTAATTTTATTTACAGTATATTCCTTCTGAGGTTTGTTTTTAAGAAAAGGCAGGACTAGCTCTGTATCCTATCTAGCTTCACAGTGAATTTAAGACTGTTGGAATCATGGTTAGTAAGGGCATTAGATGAAGTCATTTCCTCTCTGAACTCTGGAGGATTTCTTCCCAGGACAAAGCTCAGAACATTTGAGTGCATATATGAATGGGAATCCAGATCTTTACATCACAAGTGACATCAGAGCTTGACAGTATTTATTTGTATAGTGATGGTGCTGTTTCACCTTCCTTTCTCCTTTCACGTTTTAACAAAAGCTAATCATACTTGGGTATACTAACATTGCCTGTCAGTTGTTCATTTTTAGTTGCCCGCGTTGCCCACCTGGATATTTTCTGCACTGGTCAAATTCTCTATTTGGATAACCACCAGGTAATGGTGTTGATTACTACAGTTACCTTCAAATAGCCTATTTCTGTAAAAGGTAGTGAGGGATTTTCTCCTTTAAGGCTGTGTTTTCCTTTTAGTGAAATGCATTGTGAGTAACACATAGTTCAGAAGTGTCTCTTAAGACTCTTCCTCCTACTTTATTCCAAGCCTACTGTCCTCTCTCTGCCCTTTCCCGTAGCAACTGTCAAACTATTTACCACCATATTCACACTCTGTAACTCGGTTGTGCCTGGTCTTTTGTCTTTTCCAAGGCTTGTAATGGAGTTTTCCTTGCATGACCAGTAATGTTTTCATCACAGTAACAAAACGTAGGCATTTCACTATGGGTGAATACCTCGTGATTCAGTGGGGGACACCAACATCTTGGTCATGGGATGGGAATGTGTCTTGCTGTAAGATGGGATGGATGCTGAGGCAGCCCTTTCTTTATGACCCACTGGTCACAGGTGCTGCTGTGCACTTGACCTGAGCAGATGTGTGCTATGGACTCGATGCGGAGGGAGGGAGCTGGCACTTTGTCATGTATGAGGTGTCCTTCCAGCTGTGTGGGACTGTGAAGCCCCCAGAAGATGGATCAGCAGGAAAAAAAAAAAAGGGCAAGTAATTCAGACAAATGTTTTGGGCATGCTGGATCTCTGTTGTTGTAGCCTGAGCTTCCTTGCTCTTATGTGCAGTTACAAACATGAGCAAATCCATACATAGATGCCATGGTGTAACAGAAGATGTAGGCATCTTTCTGTCTTCTCACAGTACCAAATTAAATTTCACTGGCGAAATGCTCTGTTGATCAAGACTCGCGATTTTGGGAACTGATGTTTTAGTTACATTTGAAACATAGATCAGAGGTAGAATCTTTCCTCTAAAGAGAAAAAGTTGACTTATTTCACCATTACTGTTCTTTAGCTCTTCAATAAATATTCAAGATCTTGCAGTCTCATAAAGGCTTCCTCCATCATAATGTTGACTTTATTATTAGAATGTGATTGTATTGCACTTTGTTGAAATACAGGTGTTTATTCTATTTTAAGTCCTGAAAGTTCCTGATGAATGCTTCTGTATTCTAATGGTAGTTGGTATTCACAAGAGGATGTCTGCGAGACTTCATATGCATCTACTTTATTCACAACTACAGAAATGCCTTTTTGGGATCAAAATTCTATCCTTTACTATAAACTTTTTAAGCTGGTAGGGGGAGGAAGTTGGGGGTTTTTTATTTGGTTTTGGTAATTTGTTTTGTTTTGTTTGTTTTTTTTTGGGGGGAGGGATGTTCTGGGTTTTTTTGTTTGTTTGTTTGTTTTTTACAGACTGTGTTTTAAGGAGATGGAGTAGAAGCTGTTTGTGCCATTGCAGTGTATCACCTCCTTTAAGGAATGGTAGCTCCTAATATAATTGGAGAGAATGAAAATCCGAAGAATGGGAAAAAAAATAATCCTTCTTTCTCAGGAAATCAACTTTTTTTTGGTACCATCACAGATGGCTACACGCGAAAATCCCTCCTAGTTTCTTAAGTTACCTTGCCCTATCTTGATGCTGTTTACTTCTTTTTAATGCCATAAAACTTTTTGTATAGAAACTTTAAAAAAAAAAACAAAACCAAACCCATGTGCGTGTCTTATACTGCATGACTCATGATGCTCTTTTTGGGAGGAGGAACTTGCTGTATCCTGGTACGTATTCAGAAGTAGCCAAGCTACTAGGCTGAGACATTTGAGGGTTTTTTTTCCCCCTCCCTTTATCAGGCCATATACACTCAAGCTTCCTGTCTCAGGAAATGGGTGCAAACTTCTTTCTCTCTTCCCTAGTTCCTGTATTTTTTTAATCCAAAGAAAGCTGAGTTTCTAATAATCTTCTCCAGGAGTGTAGCATATGTAGGATAAGAAGTTCTCTTTGGTTTGCAGTTAAAGCAGAACTCAGAAGAAATTGTTACCAAATGCTTGCTTTTTGTAAAGACCAGGTTCACATCGAAATTTACAGGCAGACTGAGGTAATGTCTTGCAAATTAAGAATCTGAAATTACAAAAAACATTAAAAAAGTATTTAAAAATCTGTCTCTGTAGCCAAATTCAATAGTTCCTCTTTCACATTTTATAATTTCTGTTTTTAAAATGTCACCTCTTTTATCTGCGGGCAAAATCTGGTTTGAACATCTGTTCTTTCATAATAACTTTTAGTAAAATAGTCTGGTATTTGAAGAAGCAAAGATACTTGTACATTATTATTATTATAAAACAGAAGAATTCAGATTAAATAGGTGTGGTGCTGAAAGGGAGATAAACTTACAACAGAAAACATGATTGGAGCAGCAAAAATAGGTGATACAGTTCATAGTGTAACGTGAAACATGAAGCTGCAGATAATTATTTAAATTATTTAAAAGGAATTATTTAAAAGAATATTAAGAGGCCTCTTGTTCAATGGCTGGTCCTGTCAGCTGACTACATACTTAAAATGCTATATTTGAAGGGGCTTCTGTAATCTGGACAAATTTGAAAAGGGGTAATGAAAAAAAGTTTAAATGGCTGTAATGCTAGCTGTGTCATTTATTTATTTATTTAATGATAAGGATATATTTATTTAAGGATGCATTGGCATCCCAAATGCATTCATTGCTGTCTAGGCATGAGCTAGAGGTATAAGCCATTGCAAGAACTGTCACTCAGGGCAGCTTATGTAACACCAAATGCTCATACTGTATACAGTCCCGCTGTTGAGATGGAGCCTTGGTCATCATCAGGAGGCACTGAGCAATGCCAAGCAAAGTATCTCCCCATTTTCTATGGCTGTGTGAAGGAGAACACATCTTCGTGTGATCCTTGGTTTTAGACAAATTACAACAAATTACCTCAATGTAGCATCCACAATTTGCCATTCTTGTTTGTCTCTTGTGAGTGTACAGCACACATAAGCTGTTCCCAGAGCTGAAATGCAAATATATGTGCAAGTAGGCAGTGAGCAACACTCTGAAAGTAATTTCTCCCAAATACATGCAAGGTGAGTCACAGACAAATGAAGATGGAAAGTGAATACAAAGGCAGAAGGGATCCAGGTGACATCAGCCTATTGTATCATTCTAGCAGAGAAGGTGTATGTTTGCGTGTTCTGCTGGGGCAGTTTAATATGTGCCTACAGCTGTATGACCCATGGTTTATGGCCGTTGTAGACAACACACCATAACACATAGTGTGAATGCTTCTGTTTCTCTTTTAACGTACATCAGTGAGGTGATTTGAATCAATTCAAAAATGAAGCACAGATGCTAAATAACAGCTAGCTCAACTATGATTTGCCAGCTGTAAAGCAGTAATGAATTTCTAGGGTCAGTAACTTCTTAATCCAGCCTGTTCACATCTGTGAAATTGTGTCTGCATATTGTTTTGTAGCAGCATTTACGTTTTTCATGTTTGGGATAATGATCCCTGATGAGATTCCTGACTGACCTCAGCTGGTGAATTAATGGGATGGAATTGCTTGCTTAACTTTATAGTTGAGCACACTGTAGTTAATGAGGCCCTACTCTGTCCCACCTTTTTTTTGATGAAAATCTCACCATTCTGGTTTGGAAACCTTAGTGCAAATTGCAGCAGCCCTTGTGTATAGCTCTGGAGTTCTTTGTTTCAGCCCTAAATATGACATGCAAAATGTCATGAGGTGGCCTAGAGCTGCTGTCTGCCACTCATCTTTCATTCTGTGCAGAAGACCTACAGATGCTAAGCAGTAGTAAAATCAAATGGTATTTTGCACTTTGGGAGCATTCATTAGCATGGCAACCTGAGGCCTTGTTGTGCAATTACATGGGTCTGGATAAATTATGGGGTACTATAATAATAAGAGATGTGGGGAGAGTCAGTGGAAGTGTGAAAGAAAGATGAAGCACAAGAAAACAAAGCTGCTTAGAGTATCCGCTCAGAGACAAGATGGAAAAGAGAAATATCAGAAGAACTAGGGTATAGCAACAGTCCAGCAATCTCTTAGATGTAGCAAAAAAATGTCATCTGGTTTGGGATTTTTGACAGATTAGCCACGAATACTTACTTTCAGCTACTGCTCTTTGTGGCAGAGCTGGGAGTGAGTAAGGACATCACCCAGGGCTCCTCACTTAGCAGAAATCACTCCCTGCAATTAACTTGGGGAGAAAAGCTTGTAGTTCAAGCTGGTGGTTGTGTATCTCTGCTCCTAGGAGTCAGGTGACCTTGTTTGTGCTATGTAGCTGGACTAGTACACAGCTGTTTCCACTGTAAACACTCACAGAAAACTCTTTTCAGGGTATGCTTCTGCGTACTACTTTGCAATTAGTTTTGTATGGACACACATGCTAACCCCTCCTCCCATAGCTGTCGAAGTGCTTTCTGCTGCTGTAGTCAGAACAAGTACATTGTGCACTTTCAGTTCATTTTTGCCCTGTCAGGACAACAGGTGGCTTGGTGTAGAAAGGAACGAAGGTGATGCTTATGGCACTGAAGAAGCAAACTGCAAGGTTGAAGGGGCAAGGTAGTTTGACCCTTTCTAAAAGAACAAAAAATAAGTTTGTGTGGAACCATTAATCCGACAGTTTACAAGACACTTCACAGGAAAATTAAGGTAAAACTACTGTGATAGGAAAAGGTAAGTATATCCAAGTCTGAAATTGTTTTGGAAGAGTAGAATTTGTATATATTCCAGAATAGAATCTGTGCAATACTACAATGCTTTCTTTTCTAGACTCCAATTAAAAATCGTCCCACTAGGTATGAGAACAGATTTGTTGACACTAATAGTTTCTCTGAAACGGAAAAGATTCAGGCATGAAAATATTTTAAGCATCAAATTCTGGTTAGAAATAGAATGGAGCTGCTGGGGATTGAGGGATGTAAGTGGGGTATGTAGGACCTCTCTTCTACTGTACAAACATCCTGCCCTGAGTAGTGTTCTTGAACATGTAAGAGCTTCACAGGGATCTTTGCTTATCATTAATGTTGGCATGCTGCACAAAGGGGAGGAGGAATATGGTTTTGCTTTCTCATGAGATTTTTATTTTTTTTTTCAGTAGTGTGTGATTTGTTATCTTTTTGACAGCTTTCTCCAGGGCACTCTTTATGCTAATGGCTCTTTTTTCTTCCCTTCTCCCTGCCCCCCCCCCCCCCCAGCCGTATTCATATCTGTCCAGTGGAGGAGAATTCCAGCCAGTTGGGAGAAGGCTTTTTTGTCTTGGTGACAGAGCAGGGATCCCCTAGGCATGACTGAGCAGCAGTGGCTGGGGAGAGGGGTTGTCTCTTTAGTTGCTGGGTAGGAGACCCTGTCTTTGACTTCGACTTTCCTGACCTAGAGATGTCTTATGTGGCATTGTCACTGTTGCCTGTGCCTTACCGTGATGGAAAGAATGAGAGAAGGAGTGACATCTGACAGATGTGTGGGCATTTTGCTTAATGCTGCTGGCAGATGTAGTGGTGCAACGAGATGCATAGAGTAATGTTCTTGATAATGTGGAGAAAGAATGGAAAAAAGAGGGGGGGAGTGGGAGAGGCAGGGAAAAAAATAGGAATGTTAAGGATTTCAGCTTAATTGTCTCGACGGAAGTACACCCTGGAGCAAAAGCCCTGCAAAGGATTTGTCAGCTCCTTGGAGAGCCTCTTTCTTTACAAACAATGTGAAAGTGCCAGAAACCTGTCCTTTGGATGGGGGAAGGCTGTGTTGTATGTGAGTGTTTTGGAGAAGTTCTGTATCTTGGAGGAAGAGGAACCAGAGTGTGGTTTGACAGTTGCTACAGCAACTAAGGTTTTTTTAATGAAAGGCAAGGATAAGTGATGGTATAAAGTCTTGTGTAACTGATGTATCTTCCCCTGCTTCCTGCCAATTTTCCAGTATATTAAAACAATAAGTAACTTATGAGTTCAGCTGAGAAATGGCTCTTCATTTGCCCAGCTCAGCTGCATTTGTGAGAGTGCGTGATCTTTATGGAGACAGCAGAGAAGAAATTATTTACATACCAGAAAGCAGGGATTCAAATATCTCTGAAAAGTATACTTTTCAAGGAACAAATGCATTCGTTGTTCTGCCTGAAGAAATTTTGTTAGATATGAATGTCACTGAGACAAGCCATGTTCATCTCATAGCTTGCTTTCTTCTCATCCTCTCCCTTCCTTCCTACTGTGATTAGCATTTGCAAAGTTTTTTAAACTCTCTTTGGTAACCATGGAGTTATTTTTGTAATGTAGAAATGATGATGTATTATAGACCAAATGAAAGATGATGCAAACTTGTGGCAGGAGGGGAATTCTGCTATGACCTTCTCGCAGCAGTGCTGCGGAACCAGCCCTGGCATAGACATGCTCCAATAACTGCTGTCCAGGGAGAGAATTTAACCCTTGTAACTTTTCAAGACCTAGCTGGCTGCTAACATCTAGGAGTGGACACTACACATCACACCCCAGAGTATACAAACACTTTAAGATACAAAAAGATGTCTTAACCTGAGCTTTCATTCATCAAAGGAGACATAATTTAATGGTAGTTTCAGTTTTGCTAGTGGAATTTGGGGGCATTTTACGACTGAATTTCAGGGGGAAAATTTGTCTAATATTTCTCGAGGCTTTTTGGTGGGATTTTTTTTGTTTTTTTTTTTTCTGGTTTGGGTTTTTGTTTGGTTTTTTTTGTTTGAAATCCAGCTGGAAACCTTAGGCTACAAAGGATCACTTCTATGGCACTTTGTGTCGACCTTGGTTTCTCTGTGTAAGATCAGAATTAATTAATTAAAAATTACAGATTTTAATTAAAAGGTAGATATTAAATCATTATGCATCTTGATAAGATGGAACATAAATATGAACAATTATGGAATCTTAAAGAAAAGGTTTTGCAAATTGTACACTAATTTTAAAGCCTTGTTGTCATGAAGCAAACATGTTTATTAGCTCTTTAGATGGAAGCTTTATGTTACAGATGTCCTTGCTAGTATTTTGAGCATTAACAGCTCATAACCAGAGCTCCTGGGTTTGCAGCTGTGAATCCTATGTTTAATTTTGCTTTTTCTTTTTTAAAGAAGTTGCTTTCGATACAGTTCATGGCAGTTTTACCCTGTGCACTTAACTAAAAGTTATGGCTGAACTAGGAGCTGGTTTTCAGGTGAATAACACTGAGGTATTTAACTGGAATAAGTTCACTACGCTTTAGTTGCTGAGAAGCAGTGCATGAAGCATGCGCATTTTTTTTCACGGGTGACAAAGTAATAAACATTTGCTACCAATTTTATGCATTTTTAAACTCAGTAGAAGACTAGTTACTACCTTGTTGCCATTCAGTGAGCCATGGTGTGGGTACATGTGAGATGAGAGAGATAACTGAAGTATTTGAAGGGAAGACTGACAGAAATACTGTAGGTATTTTTATGTTAGTAGCCAGTATTTATCCCAAGAGAAATTTGCAACATTTGAAATCTGTGACATGAATGTATTCCTCCCCATTGTGTCCTGTCTGTTCTTCTCTGCCTCCTACAACACTCTCCTCCTGCATCCTTCTCTAGATGTTGAGACAGCTGATTGTTTTTATTTCCCTAACTCATTCACTTGTCCCAGTGACACAACCCCATCTCCAAGTCTCTCTTGCGCTCACTTCCTGGCTTCCCCAGGGTAATCCTGCTGCAAGATTCTCCTTCACATCTCACCGTCTTTCCCTTTAGTGATACAAACCTGCATTCATCTCTCTCATCTTAAGCAGCATGTCGCACTCTTGATTCTCTACAAGTCCAACTGCTGCCCATCTCCTTTCTTGTTTTCATGCCAAATTCATTGATTCATTTACTTGAAGTTATTTTTATTCAATTCTGTCTAGGCTTCTGGGCTGGCTCTCACCCCTTCCACTGCATCTGACTGCCCTTGTCCAGCATGCCATGACTACTAAATAACACTGTGTTAGTAGCAGGACATCAGCAGAACTTCTTGTACTTAGGTAATGTGCTTTGGTTCTGCTCTTTAAGTCACACTAAATGGAAATCTTTCAGTGCCACTCAATTGTTAGTGTGTACGTGAAAGGAGGATACTTGATTTCCTAAGAAACAGAGAACACCTGTGACATTAAGAACTGCATGTAACAGAAAATGCTAACACTTTTCTGCTTATATGGTTTTGAAATGGGCATAAATTTGTTGAGATAATGTGATAGTCAGGGTGTGATTGCAAACACAATATGCAAACCTCCTGTACCTTTGAAGGTAGTGTTATCTCCCCTCAGCTGTATTTAACTGCCTTCCACTTAACACTGTGGATTGTGCTCTGGCATGGGAGAACATGCAGGTATTTATTTGAATTATTCCAAAACTGGTCATGCTGTTGCTTTTTGATACAATTTCTGGGCTTCTGATCCTTGGGCACTTGACTGGAGCATGTGAATGCTGATGGCAGCTACATGTTTGTCTATCAGCAGTCTGAACAACTAAACTTTGAGATTTACTGAGTGATTGGAATATTTTAGTGTCTTATTTAGCCAACCACATTAGACTTCTCTTTAGATAAATTGAAGTTTGTCACATGTTGGTATAATCTGAAAGCAAAAGGAAGTTTCTTGCAGTTTGTCAGACTAATTGGTCATCACTGGTATCAGTAAAAAACTTAGGCACATTGAGAAGTTTAATTTAGTAGCCTAAGCTACTTCTAGTTAAAAGTCTTTTGGGTGTGGATAATACACATGCATTTCTGTCCTAAAAACATAAAGGAAAAGCACTATTCTCTTTATTTCACCCCTCCCAGCCCCCACACCCCTCAGGTAAAAAATGATGGGAAGTTGTCTTGGAAGTTGATTCTTACTAAATAGCTAAAAATAGCTACTATGAAGTATTTTCAAAATAGCATTAAAACAATGATGATTTTTCTATCTTCATACTGATAGAATTACAGACCAAAGGAGTTGAACTGGAGCCCTGTTTATACAGTGGATAGTATTATTTTATTGTCAAAAAACAGCATTCCTGTCTTCATCTTCAACATTTTTAAAGAAAGAAAGCTGTCATTTGGGAAATTGAACAGAATGGGTTTATGTTTTCCAGCAAATGGTTCTCTGTGCTTCCTCAATGAAAACAGGTGCTCAGCTATTAACTAGAGAATGCTTCATATTCAAAATTGTCCATAAACGTTAAAATTTACCTGGCAAAATTCTGCATCATTGAAAGGGAAGCTGGCATAGCTCGGGTATACCTCATTATGATAGGACAGTTTTTTTCCCCATTGTTTTGAAGTGTGTGTAGGGTAAGTGAACGTGGTCACCAGGGGCACTACTACATTTTGTAAGTTACACGAAAAATCCAATTTAGTTTGCACTGATTTTACTCAGTTAACAAGTTCATGTGATTTCTCTGGAAAGACTTATAGAACTGTAGGCATGACTGGGTTTCTGTGCTATGGTTTAATGCTAATAAATCCCTAAATGCACAGGTCTGAATTGAAAGGTGAAAAGGTTGGTATATTTAAAACCAAAAAACAACCAAAAAAAAAGGCAAAAGCAGTGAGAAGATGTGCAGGCTGTAGGACCCAGCTCTATCACAGTGAACATACTATCAACTGCAAGAGACATCTCCTGACAGGCTCCATGCAGGCTACCCTTGTCCAAGGCTGAGCCTAACATCAAAGAGAAAGGCGAAACCCTCAGCAGACAGGAGAGGGAGGAGGCTGGGAGAGCAGTGAGCGAGGCGATGCTCAAGGTGTCTGTGCAAATGCTGACAGTCTGAGCAGGCTCAGAGACATGCTGAGGGGCTGCTCTGCTTGTGGACAGCTTCTGCTGGGTGGATGCTGGTGAGTACGACCCCTTCTAACCAGCTCCCTTACCTAAGGAGCATGTCCCTTCATGCAGTGGGCTCCTTATCTCATAGCTAACAGAGAGATCATGCTGTGAGGGGGATGTGCCTTCTCTGAGGACTCCCCTGCACATTCCTTGATCTCATGCCATGAAGAAACATCCCTTTGGCAGTGTCAGGGTCGCACCATAGCCACCCTCCTGTGCAGAGGTGCCTGAAGGAGATGGGTATGCATGGGGGGTGCCTGTTACTTGGGAATGTAGCATGGGATACTGGAGCATGGTGCTGTGTTTCTGGTGCCTCTTGAGGAAGCTCTTATGTAGCATGTGAAACCTGGCGAGTCAGAGAGTAAGCTGTAGCCTTATGTAAGAGTGTAGTTATAAGAGTTAGCTGCTAGATAAGGGGGTGACTGAGATATGTTGACTTTTGTTATCGAATAATTGATGCTCTGCTAAAAGGAGTTGGTTTTGAATTTGTTGAATCAGCTGTGGTCATAACCTGAGAGTGAAACTTTTGACAGCTCCAACCCAATTTGGACCACTTGCAGTAGGTCTTGTTATCCAGGGACCCAGTCCAGTAAACGGGGAGTTATGGAGTGTTATCTCTGTTGCCTAATGTCTGCATGTGATAGCTTTTGGTGATGGGAGACGGGGAAAAAAAAATAAAAAAAAAATGGAAAGAAATTCTGGTAGCTTTCTAAGAAAGGCACTCAGCTCTTTAAAGGAAGAAGCTTTCTTTGATATATGATATCCTTGAGTGTTAAATGTGAGTCCAACCTTGCAACACAAAGGGCTGCAATATTTCTTAACCCAAAGACATTTGGAGAGTTTTCAGTGAGGCCTGGCCTTTGTTTCTAAGTGTTTACAAGATCTACACTGCCAGGAATATTGATAGCTACATGCAGTTTTACAAGGAGGTGTATTCAGCATTTAATGTAATGCCAGCACTTGTGTAGGGGCCGTTACTTTTTCACAGAAGTGCTTTTTTACATTCATGGGTCTGACAAGTCCTTCATTCTATTTTGTCTTTCTGGTATTTCACATGTATACATGTGCTCACAGGCATGTAATAACAGGAGCTGTTTAGCCATATAGTGCTGCAGTGCCTGTACCGCAGGATCTATCAGCCAGATTATCAGGTTTGCAAAGTGATAAATCTGGCACATTGGCTGGGTGGTGGCATGGGTAATGGATTTCCCCAGCTCTGACAGCCTGAACATATGGAATGGTGGATGGCTTGGGAACGGAATGCTTGGGTACATTCATATTGTTCTCTGCTTTTCCTCTGGGTGCTTGCAGGGTACTCTAGTGCAAAATAAGTTGCAGACATCACCACCAGAGTTGTCTCAGACCTGCTCAGTGTCCAGAGGTTTACTTTTCCAATTTAGTATGCTATTCCTTGAAATGTCAACCTCCTCTGGCATTATCCTGCCTAAGTTGTTACATTTTCTCTCTCTCTTCACTTGGGAAGGTTTTGGGACCATTCCAGGCTTTTCTGAAGTGGCTTTTTCCACTGTCAGGCAGGGTCTGGCACAGAGTCAGCACTGCTTCCTGATTCTCACCCTTCCCTTGCAGGCAGATGACCTGCCTTAAGTGAGCAACCTTTTTTGGAAGGTGAAATCTGGCACATAAATTAAATGCTGACCACAAACATTAGCTGCCTGTGTACCTATGAACATATTAATTCCATGTTAGCACTCCTTGGTGCAGCATTAATTGGTCACTTAATTAGTATTTGTGCAGTGCTCTGAAGATGACAGGGGTATGTACATTTCTGTTATCATGATAGTTTAGCATATTACACCTAGCCAGAAACACTACTGAAATAATTCATCCGTATTCTGGTGAGAGAGGTGTGTATTTATTAGGAGAGTTCAGTGAGGCACAGAACACATCTGTTACAGTTCAGAAGAGGAAAAATTTGATAACTGAGTGGGAGTCTTATTGGAAACATCTTGCCCTATGCTGAGGAGGAATGAAGATATAAATTTATCTGTCTTCCTCTGTTTGTGGGTTGTAATGTCAACTAACCTTTCCTTCTCCACTGATTCTTCTCTGGAAGACTCCTCTCTCATTTTGTGAGTGCTTAAATGCCACCAGTTTTATCTTGCCTGAATATCCATAGAAGAGGATAAAGAAAGACATGCTTTAAGCAGCTGGGTCCATCTTGGGCTGCTCAGGAAAGAAATGTGTACCTTACCTGTCTCTGCAAAACATGATCAAGGGGAGCTTGATCCGTACTCCTTGGCATTCCCCAGGGCTGGAGACATTCCACCTAGAGGCGTGAGTTTCCTGTTCCTTCTTCACCCTTACTCTTCATGTTTCTGATAAATTCTGTCCACTCCATTTAGTCTTGGCCATTAAAATTGGTTTGTTTTTTTTCTTTCCCCTGGTGCTATGCTCAACGTGGTCTGTGTTCATGCTTTGCATAACTAGATGTGAAAGAAAATTTGATCCGATAATACTAGCAGGCATGCTTTTTTGATAGCGGTATGTGCATATCCATTAACTCAAGGAGAAGCTTTCTTGGTCTTAAAATAACCCTCATTGCACAGACATAAAATTAAAAGACTGAGTCACGTGAAATTAGAGCCTGTGTCTAGGAATCTCCGTGGCGCTGACCCTATCAATGGTTCTCTTCATAGAGATATTGCACTTGAATGGACCACTGCTGACTTCTGGCCTGCCCACGTGTTTGGGAAGGTTTGGGAAGGAAGGAGCCAAGAGGATGGCTGACCTTGCAGTCAAGGTCTATTAATTGCTTTTTTCAAAGCATTCTGCTCCAGTTCAGATTTTAGTGTTTGCTGCATCTCTGGGCTATTCACTTGCTCAGCTTCAGGGGAGTGATTCATACCTTAGCAGCCTCCAAAATCATTCCTCTCTCTTCATTAATCAGGACTTAATCAGTTTACAGGGTCTAAGTGGACTTTAAGCCCTAGATTTTTAAGTTCCATGGAAGTTTTCCACTCTTTAACGTATGGTAACATGCAGATTCACTCAAGTTAATGGCACGATACTTTTCTTGGGATCTTACTGGGGGTAATGTTATCTATGGCCCACTAGTATCTGATGGGATCTCTTCACTCTTGCTCAGCAAAGAGATGAAGCCTCCCAGGGTGGCTGCATTCCACAAATGGCTCTGAGTTGCTGGGAATCCCTGTGGGGCCCAAAAAATGTCCTAACTTGTTTTTTTTTTTTCAGAGAATGTTTTTCAGTCATTTTACATGGCTTTGATGGTAGAATAAAAGTGATGGAAAAAAAACACCTGAACCACTTCATGCTGCTCTTTTTCGTCATGTTATGATATTTGAAACATACCAATTTGGTTGATTTTAGCTGTCAGGAAGGGAAATTTCCCATGGATGCCTTAGAGTAGAGAATACTTGTACTTTACTTTGCTGCAATTTTTAGGCAACAATAATAAATAGTCTTTGCATGTGAACTTGCATCAAGAGAAATAGAGTTATTAGTCCCTTAGGGGAAATTGTTACTTTTTGCTTTCTAGATGAATTTCAATTAATTTCATATGATCTCAGATTTATTTTCATCTTCTTTTTGTAATCTCTCCTTCTCTGTTATATTCTTTGCTTTACGCTGGTGTCCCTTTGCTTTCCCCAAAGTTCCATCTACCCTTTTTTCTTGTCTCTAGTGAGATACTCAGTGTTTCTCACTGTCTCAGCCTGCCTTGATTCTGTATCTTCTGTCAGGTTGCAGTTTGCTACTGTGGTGCCCCCTGCAGTCTGCTAAGGCTTCCCCTAATTCTTCTCATCATTCTCTCCCCTCTGTTTTCTTCCTCAGCCTGTCCCTTTCACTCTCTTGAAGGACTTTTTCCAGCAAGTGATCGCCTGCAAAAGCCAGTTGGCTGTGGCTAAAGAAAAGAAGTTTTTTCAGGCATTGCTTATCTCTGCCTTGATTTCCAGCAGTGCCCTATACCAAATATGTTGTTTATTTATAGAGATTACCTTTTCCTCCAGCAGTAATTTGGTAGCTGGAGGAAGAAGGAGCTCAGCAAGATGCAGGAGATTGTTTTCTCAGGTTATATACTCCATGAAAATATGTTATGCTTGTGTTCTCTTTCTCTGTGAAAGCTGTACAGCAAGGGTAGAGGTGAGGGAATTGGACTTCAATCCAGCTGTGTAACGAAGCTAGTGGGTGAGTTGCTTGATATTGAGCTTGTTGAGCTCATCATCATGAGTTGAGCTTGTGTTTTGTTTTTTCCTTAGTTATGTGTTAGGAAGTGAGGGAATAATTCTCTATCAGGCCAGAGCTCACAAACTGGGAAATGCTGCTTTCAAAATTTGAAAGTGGTGAATACTTTCTCAAGTGGCATTAGAATAGTGAGCTGGATTTCTATAGAAGCGGACTATATATAAAGGAAAAAGATTGTTTGCTCTTACCATTCTCTTAAATTGTCACTTCTTGACTTTTATCAGTGTAATCATAAAAATGGACCTTTCTGAAATTGTAAATTACAGCTCTAGGTCATTGCAAGTTGGTAACATACACGCATCTGATAACTGAGTTCCTTTTATAAAATCTGTCTTGTGGGACAGGTTTTCAGAAGCTTGGACTCAGAGATAGGCGTATTTTGTGTTTGCAAATGGTTAATGTGCCACCATGCTTCCCAGCTATCAATGGCTCTGAGATATCACTTGTGGCCTTGGAAATCTTCTTCCAATGAGCCAATAGGTCAAAGATGCAAAGAACTCGCAAAGTGTTGATATGCAAGATTTTGGTTAACATCCAGGTCTACTGGCCTACATGCAGGGGGTTGTTGACTCAGTCTTTTTCCTAGTCTCATTCAAATGAGCTAGTTATGTACGTTCCTTTTTTCTGATGCCAGTTCCTGATTCTCATTTCTCTAAAAGTTTCAGTTTGGTTTTCAGAAGCAAACGAGGGCAATTGGCCTGATTTTAATTCGCAAATTACCTTTAAGTACAAATTAAGAACATTTCCCACTTAAATTCAGTGTTCCTGCTTCTGCTTGAGCTTAAAGGTTAGCAACTTCTTAACTGGTATTCAAAGTTTTGCCTGTCCCATTACTGCTTATTGTTACCAGGGTTTCATTTTTGTTTTTTGCCTGTGATATGTTTCCCTTCCATTTATGTTTTACTCCATTTTTAATTTCTTTTACCTTTCGTTGCTGTGCGGAATTTCCTGCACTTTCATGGAGCTGAACTCCATGTCGGGGGGGGGGGGAGGGGGGTTGAAACTAGATGAGCTGAAGGTCCTTTCCAACCCTAAACTTTCCATAATTCTGTGAAGTCAGGTTCCCCCCAGTCACTGCCTCTTGGGGTAGCCCCATGTGCTCTGTCTGGGAAGACTTCACTGTGCTACTCCAGAGCTGTTTTGCTCCATGAGAAACCAAGCATCATGCTGGCAGCACTGCTGCTCATGCAGAATGTGAGCTGGCAGCTCAGCATAGCATTGTACCAAGCCACCTAGGCAGACAAAGTCAATTTGAGGTAGCTTGACTACCTCTCAATGGCTTTGGGCAATGCACAGAAGAAGCCAGAGTAATCACCTGCAGGAAGGTAATTTTGCTTCCCCCATTGCTGCTTCATTTTTCCTCATGTAAACTGTATTTCTTGTGGGTTTTGTACGGACATTCATAGCTGCAAGCTGTTCTTTGAGATAGGGCTGATAGGGGCCCAACTCAAGGGAGGTGGCTAGATATTTAAACTCTTCTTTTTCTGTTGTGTTACACTGTGGTACAATCCCACATGGTAGAGCTACAGATGAAATGAGGTGCATGATCCCTGATGTTGCAATAGCTCCTTTCCAGCTATTTCTTCTCTGTGGGATTTGGAGACGAGCTGAGTGTAGCTTCCTAGGGCTGGAGTGGGCACTAAAGAATTATCTAATAATGGGGCCCTGCATTATGATGGACAAAATCCTTTCTTTTTAAGGAATAACACTAGCTATACGTTTGGTTTTTTTAAAATGTTCAATACAATTTATTCTTCTCCAGTGCACGCATCTGTGCAGAAGGACGTTGTCAACATGCAGAAAAATCTCAGTTTATGGGCAACCTAATGTAATGATTGGGCTTTACTTCGATTAGAAAAGCAAACAGCTAGTTGGTTTGGAGTCAACTGAAGCTCCTCCTCCTGCCCTCCTCCCCCCTTCTTTCTATCTGTTGTTTGTTATTCTCAAATTTCTCTGGCTTTGAAAAAGAAAAAAAGAGTAAAATGATTTTTTTTTTTTTTTTTTTTTTTTTTTTTGATCATGCATGCCAAAAATATGTTTGGATAAAAGATGGGTTGGTAGTGTAATTGTGACTGTTGGCTTAAGGAGATGCTGCCTTGACCATCAAGCTAATAAGAGCTAATCTTTAGTAATCTAGCATCATGCATAGGGGTGATGAGAACAGAAAAGATTATGCTTGGAGGGGGATTTTGTCAGTGATACTGAAGAGGACCAGAGCCTGATGCCTGGACCTAAAGCCAGGCTGTATAAGCAGCTCATTCAGAAGCTGCTGATGGCAGCACCTCTGTAGCAAGCTTGTCACAGAGATGGCTAGCTCACGTGAGCCCTCCTCACTTCTAGGTGGTTTTGTTCCTGTTGAACGAAGCAAAACAAAAGCATAGAGTTCTTTAAGGAACTGGAAGTACAGTCTCTGTAAGCATCGGTCTCAGGGGATGTCTGTGTGGTGTGACGGCAGCATGGGTGTTCAATGGTACAACCCTGGCCAGCAGTGGAGCAGTAGCCGTGGTCCTGGGGCTTACCTAGTGCAGGCTCAGCCCTTGCTCACTGTTGGAACCCATTTTGGGGATTTCTTAGCAGGCAATGCTCACCACTGGTGGCTGAATCACCGCTTTGACATGGCCAGCTCTGCTGCCTTTCTCTGAGAGGGCTCTGGCAGTGGTTTTGCTGCCAGAGCAGGCTGACATGGCAGGCAATGTGGAGCTGGCCTCCCGAACTCGGCCTGGGGATGGTTTTATTTTTAATGAAAGAGTTGAAGCCTCTTTGTCCTTGTGACTCTTTGGGAAAGTGAATTCTGACAAATGTGGGGTAAACCCTCCCCCAGCATGCCAGCTCAGTGACATTCCTTGCTACATTGGTAGCAAAAGCCTCTCTTCTCTTTCCCTTGCATATGTCTGTTGAGGATGCAGGTGTACCCTGTGATACGGCACTGTGCCTTCAGTAGAGGTAACTTTAATGGTATAAGCCTGTCAAATTTTATTTAAGGATATTACAGGTAATAGCTCCCTGTGTGAGTGTCACTTTTTACAGGATTATAAATGGCTTAGACTCTTTCATGACACAGAGTGAGTGAAGCCAGTGATTTTAATAAAATACTTTTTGCTAAGTTCTTAGTTCTCTCAGAAAAAAACACCTGCATTCTTTCTTATCTCATTAGTAAGGGAAGGAGTAAGATATAGCCTTGTGTTCTCAGATCCTTTGTACAAACAAATTAGAAACAATCCATGGAGATTTAATTCTCTGATTTTACTGGAAGTGCAGGATACTTTTCAACAATGTTATATTTTCACTGTCTGAAGTCAAATTCACAGTACAAGTTCAACATGCCTATTAGGTATGTCTGTCTTTCAAGTACTTTTTTGCAGATTAAAGTTGTAAGATAGTCTTTATCATTTGGTATATCATAGCTCTTCAAACCACAGTGTAACCATATTTTGGGATAGCATGTGTATTCTGCTCAATCAATGTGCTATTTTTGGTACAAAGTGTGACACCTCAAGCTCATTTTTTAAGTTCCAAGTTTTGTGCCTTTTGGTGTGGGTTTGTTGCTGGATTTTTTTTCTTTTTCTTTTTTTTTTTTTTTTTTTTTTTTTTTTTTTGGAGGGGATGTGTTTCTCTTTTTTTTCTGTTTTGTTTCATTTCTTTTCTTCCTTTTTTTTTTCTTCTTTCAAATATTTTTATTCTTTGCCAGTTGCACACTTTTGTTTTTCCAGTTAGAGTGCTCACTGAGAAGGAGGGTTAATGGAGGCATGCACTGCTGACCGCAGGAGATGGATGGATTTTTGAAAGCAAGTGAAAATGCCTAAAATACTTTAGCTTTTTTCTGATTTCCTGGTCTCTCTAGTCCTGAAAGAGAAGGAAAAGAATGAAATTAAAACCAGCCTTACATAGAGCTCTTGTGCAGTGGTGATGTGGTTTGTGTTTTGTCTCTTCCAGTAGTGATAAGAAATGAGTTATAAGATATAGAAAGAATGAGATTTGTGGCTTTTTCTCGAGTAAAAGCATTGTTGAGTTTTAAGTATAAAATGGGAAGAAAAGCAGTGAGCTAAAAATTGGGGAAGTTTGTTACACTGTTAGAAGCTGTTACAATCTTCCTGCTTTCTGTGTCACATAGTGAGCATGTACTATATTGCATGTTTAGTTTCTTCTGAATATAAAAGGCCATGTTATTAACTCGATGTGTTTCGAAAGCCATAATGATAGTGTGTTTATGTTTTCCTGTAGGATGTAAGGTTCTGCAACATGTAGTCTTCCCTTTGTACAGCTTTGCAGTTTGGTAATGCATTTTTATTCCTCTGAAATTCCATGTAACTTTGCAAAGCTTTGACAGGACAGGCTAAAGGGTGTATTGATATGAGAGATCTGCAGTAAGAGATCTGATGTGACAATCATCTGCCTGTTTAAAGTTTGATCTTTTGCTCCAATCTGACACAAATGTGTATAAACCAATTCCAACCTGGCAAGAGCGTGACTGCACAGAGAGATATATTGATTTAACTAACATACTCTGTTGCTGTAATGGCTGAGTGGAGAGGTGAGGAAAATCTTCCTTATGATTCCTCTTGCTTTTTCTTGCCAGTGGTCTGCTGTGGCTCCAGAGGCATGTCCAGGAGCAGATGGGGCAGAGGGTTCATGGGGTCTATGCATTAAGTGGGGATTCCCCAGCTGCTGGGGAATCAGTTGGCTGAGGGTGCATCAGCTGGCTGGGATTTGCAGGATGCTGAGGCTGCTCAGGCAGGTTTGGGTGTTCACCTGCCTGCGGTTGTTCTGTTTGAGCTGGCATTGGCAGGCTTGGTTGGTGCTGTGCTGCTGATGAAACTGGAACAGTCTGGGGAAACTGCATCAGCTGGTGCTGGAGTGCCACCAAGACTGTGTGTTGTAGCAGTGGTAGGCTCTGCATTTGTGGATGTTACTGGGCTGATGGCAATGTTGATTGGTGATGTAGCCAGCTCCCATTGAACCATATCCATAGGATGGATGCACAGGTGGAGAAAGACACCCATGTTATTCTCACTGTTGTTTTAACTGTGTATTCTGTGGTGGCACATAAAGTGTCTCACTATGAGAGTGAGAGGATGGCCCTTGTTACACTGTCTAGACCATACAATAGAAGCTCTTGGACCAAAGTTTGTCTTTGCTGTCATTTGATAGTCTGCATATTTTCAAATCACAAGAGAGCACAATTGTGTTCTCCAAAATAGGAAGCATATTCTTTTATTATTTACCCCCTTCTCCAAGTGAGGAGATAATACAAAAGAAGTGTAATGGAAGAAATGTGCCACATACGTGGGGTGTTTAAGGGAAAAGTATTTGTACACCACTGTAGTACCATGCCATATGCAGAGTATTGCCTCATATAGTGTCTTTCTTGTGCTTGTATTCCAGCTATATAACATTCAAGGAAGATTTCCTTTTGCTTTCTCCCAACTTCTGTCCTCATGAGGGAACTTGGGTGTTTTCATTTTCCAGGTGCCTTGATGCAGCACATTTAAATGCTTGGCATTTGGGTGTTCTTATAACAAATGTAAGCCCCAGTGCAGGAGTAATATGCCCCTGTATGCATACTCATAGGCAGTCAATATCTACATCAGTGATGGAGATTTTGAGAATTGTGTATACAGAGAAAAGCAAAAGAAAATTGAAATGTGATACTTGGGGTCTCATCAGGCCCAGGTACAGTTTCAAAGATGTTAATACCTTCCAAAGAAGGTATTCCTTCCTTCAAGGAAGAAAAGGAGATGACAGTAATTCCCAGGTATGGCAGCTTAGCATACTTCCTTGACTAAGAACAGATGGCAAAGCAAAGCACTGCATTGGCTTTGATCAAGCACTGAGTTGATCATGCTGTTACCCTCAGAGTCAGTTGTAATGCCAATGATGGAATAATTTTCGGGGAAAGGTTTTCAATATCCTTTGAGTGCTGAACAGCATGCAGCAATACAAGAAGACAGGACAATGTACATGCAAAAACCACTCAAACTTTATGTGGCAAAGCATAAAATTCTCAAGCATACAAAGTTTGATTCATTTATGGCAAATCAAATATACAGATCTTAAAACCACAGGGTCTGCTAGAATGTCAGGTGAGCCAAGAGTCTGGAAGCTCTGAAGTTTCCTCTCTATAGTTGCTTGCATGGATGCACTGACCCAAAGTCACAATTTTTGAGAAGTCCTGAATTTGCTATGTGGAACTAAGGCATTCTGGTAAATATTCATTCTTTTTCCCCATCCTTTTCCCCAGTTCAGAACCTCCTGCTGTAACACATTTTGAAAGCTTTGTTGTGGACCTGATGTGAGCTGAAACTAAATTTAAAAACCATTGCTACTCCATGAGAATGAAAACCTCTGTGTTTCCAGTTCTCTTCGAACTTCATTGTTGCAGTCAACAAGGTTAAAACTTAAACCCATCTGGTCTTAAAGGAATGGGAAATATTTTTGTATTAGCTAAATGACTAAAGCAGGAAAAAAAGGCAGATATCATAGTTTCCAAAATCTGTAATTCTCTTTTCCTAATGTAATGTTCAAGGTTTCTTTTACACAGATAACCTTTTTCCAAATATTCAACACATCTGAACTTTCTGAATAAGTACAGCAAAAAGTGCTCCCTAAAACTGGACAAGGTGTTTTGTGGGTGGTTTGGGTTTTGTTTGGTTGGTTGGTTTGGTTTTTGGATTGGTTTGGTTTGTTATTTTTTCCCCTTCATTTAAAGGGTATGCTGGGGAGGGACTCTTCATTAGGGACTGTGGTGAGAGGACAAGGGGTAATGGGTTTAAACTTAAACAGGGGAGGTTTAGATTGGATATGAGGAAGAAATTCTTTACTGTGAGGGTGGTGAGGCACTGGAATGGGTTGCCCAGGGAAGTTGTGGATGCTTCATCCCTGGTGGAGTTCAAGGTGGGGTTGGACACAGCCTTGGATGGCATGGTTTAGTGGGAGGTGTCCCTGCCCATGGCAGGGGGGTTGGAACTCGATGATCTTGAGGTCCTTTCCAACCCTTACTATTCTATGACTCTATGATTCTATCATGGACTCTATGACTGTGGAGTTGCCTGAATACAAATGCATGAACATTGCCAATTCTTAGGCAAATTCCTTTGTCATACAATGCAGCAATCCCAGAATTTAATTTGCTGCATGAATTTCCATGTTCAGAACAACTTCCTGGACTGATAAACCAGGACTGCCACTTGAAGGTGATCGTTATAGTTGATGCAGTTTCATTTTCTGAATTTGCTTTGAAATTAATCTTCTCTGTCTGAAGACCCAAGGGGTCAGCCACTTTGCAGTACTCTTTTTTTTACATTGTTGGAAGGTGGTTGACACTGGTGTAACTCAGTAATCAGTCACTTTCTTCCTGCTACAATGTATTTTTAAGTGAAAGAGTGTGTCAGAAGGATGAAAATATTTTACTCCTAGCTAAAGTTGATAAAACCCATGATGCGCTGGATGAGGGGTAGCTAGAAAAGGAAACTGTAAGATGTGTTTTGTTTACGTTGGTGTTATGAAGCAAAATTACTATGAACTAAAATTACTCTGAAGTAACTTAGCACTTGGCCTGGGTCTTGCTGACAATCATTGAGTTCCTGTAACGAATATAGTGGTGACAGATTTTTCTCACTGAGTTATTAGTAAGCCATTATGGGTAGGATTTTTTGAGCATGAGCTTTCTCATCTACTAGTTAAGCATATAAGGCAATTGTCTCGTACCTCACTAGTCAATAGAAAGAGTGAGCACTTCTTTAGATCAGGGATGCCAGGATGGGTTAGATGAGTTGCTAAAAAGGTCAACTTCAATCATACATATTCAAGAAAATAATTAGTTCTTAAACTAAGCATGTACTTTAATGTTTTTCTGACTGGGAGGTTTGCCTTCAATCTGAAGTTATTAGTAGCTTAATTTTACGTGAAGCGTTAGCAGTCAAAACAGTGTTGCTATCTCTACTTCATTTCTGTTGAAAGATTAATAAGATTGGAGGAACTTGGAAAAGAAATCGGGCATTTTGGCCTGGAGTGGCTGCCAACTAGCACACCAGGCCATGGCACACCAAATTGTATTCCAAGACTCAGGAGGGTGAGATTTTTATCTACAGTTCTAATCCTTTTCTTTTGTTACTCATGAAAGCAGTATAAGCTTCTCAGAGCAGTAATGGCACAGACCTGTTAAATGCCTGCGTTAACTCTCACACCATGATGGGCGTCTCTTTGCTAAGACTTCCCTACTAATGCTGGACATGTCTGTGCAGCACTGTGCTGCGGCTTTTCTCTGGCTCCTCAGCTGCTGGCTCGGCCAGCCACATGCACTTGATGCTGTAGTGAACCATGAAGGGTTTAGGCAAGCACTTGCTCTAAAGTGGTCCCTCCCTGCTAGAGGACACCTCTCAGGGTCAAGGCTCCTTCCACAGATCCAGTGGCACTGTCTTGTGGTCAAAGGCATTCCTAGAAGTACTGCTAAAATTAACCCTGATCTGAGTCTTTGGCCTACAGATCAGCTAAACCTTCAGTATTTCCTTTGGGATTTCACTTTATAGTTCTGGTATATGATATGGTTGATGTTGCATTGCAAAGTAAGAAGATTATTCACTGTGAAGCTAACAAAACAGAGAACTGCATTGGCGTTATAGTCACGACATGACTTTAATAGTCACTGATGTAGCAAATGTTCTGCCTAAGGAGGCAACTGGTAAAGATCGAGCCCTCCATCTTTCTAAAATTTTAGTATCTATAACAAGAAGTAAAGCAAATACTGCTTTGCATATCGTTATATCAGAAAAAAAAAAAAGGAGCCCACAATGCTCATGCATTAGCATTTGAAACTGAAATAAAATAAACAATCCATAGATATCAAGGACAAATGTTAAGCAGTCTGTTTGGGAAGTTGGATAATTCTTAAGTATTTGGTGGGAACAGAAAGTTGGTGATAAAATTCCTTTGGATTTTGGAATTTGAGACAGAATGCAAATGTTTGAACTTTTTTTGGTTTTGGTCTCCATTGTTTCTGCAGTCTCTGAGGACAGCTCCCTTTAACTTTTGAAGCCCAGTTCATGAGTATCAAGAGCAAAAGGACTAAATGTCATTTAAAAGTAATGTAGCAATACTTGCCTACAGCTTGGCTTTAGCAGATTCTGAGAGATGAATGTGGGAGCAGTCATGGCCTTAATAGCAATAGGTTTTAGCAACTGGAGAATCTGCAAAAATATTTGAGCTGTGCATGATCCCTTCTTGTTATGTTGGGTTTTTGCTCTTATGATTTTTTAGGCTTTTTTTTTCTTGAGAAACCTCACAGGAGGCATTCATGAAAAAAAAATAATTATTAAAATATTTGCTTAAGAGCTGCCTTGAAGACCACTCCCTTGCCATAGTTATAATTTTCTTTTCTGCTTCTCCTGGCTGTTTTATCTATCTTAATGTAATTTTATTCACAGAGTATAGAATTTTGTGCCAAATTTATAATTCACATATTATTTGTTATTATAGTGGTGCAATGTGTTTTTCTTTCTGAAAGTATTATCTGAAATGACTTCTCTGCAAAAGTGTGTATCAAAGTTAAGGAGGTCATGCTTTCAAAGTGGTGTCATAAGCAGAGCTAAAAAAATGGGAGGAGTTTATTTCCATTGCAAGAACCTGTCCTCTTCTCAATGAATTAACAAATAATAGGTTTTCAGTAAAAAGATTTCTCAGATTCAGAATTCAGTATTGGAGGAGGAGGATTAGTATTTATTTGCACACAGTTTTAAGCAATCATGGAACTCTCACCTGTGCCTTAACCAGAGAGTGAACACCCAGATCTCCATTCAGGGAACATTCTTGCTTGCCCCAGTGAAGGGAAGGAGCAGAGTGGAAGGGAAAATTCCTGCATTTGGATCACATTCTGAAATGCTTTTCATTTCCCAGCACTTAATGACTTTATGTCTTTAAAAATAAGGTCCTGAGGTCTTCCATCATTTGGATCATCACAGCTGGGAGTTGAGGAAAAGCAAGGTATTTTGCTTTTCTTACAATAAGCCAATTTAGGTCATGTCCTGTGCCAATAGTACTATGTCAGGTTATGAAAACAAGCTTCACTTTGATAATATTCACAAATAATTTCAGAAAACAAAAATGTATTCTTAAAATGTCAATTTTCATGTATAAAGCTCTTGGTTTCTGAAGTATTTAGGTATGTGTTTTGTCAGCCAGATGTGGTGTTTCTGCTGTCCTGGTGTTAAGTTTCAGGACAAAAGAAACCAGGATTTTCATGGTGATAGAAGTTAGGCTAATGCACTAATCCTTAAGCGATGTTTTCGATTTTATTACCCTTATTAAAGTCTCAGTAAGGAAGAACATTGCAGAAATGCTAAGGAAGGCATAATAGGTTTCAGTTGTTTTTTCATACCATGAAAAATGCAATAATAATGTAAATCAAGCCAAATATTTTCTATGACTTGCAATTTCCATGTACTGTGAGCATTCTTTAATTCGAAGTTGTTGTTAATGTAGGAGATTAATATGGCATTAAGATTAATGGAGCATTAATTAACTAAGATTAATTGGCATCAAGTAGGAGAAGAGATGAGCAGTAGTGTGGTTGGAGAGTAATTAGCTGAGGTAAAATCACAGAGTGAAATACGCTCATCTGCATTAGCTCTCAGGGAAATGACAAATACTTTTTTTTGCTGGCACAACTGAACTCTAAAGAAAATCCTTACGCAGCCCAAACTTCGTGTTCTGCTCCACTTACACAGAGTGCTTTAAACACTGCTGATCCCTTTTTTCTTCCTTGTGGCAGTGAGACTATCCCTTCTGCCGTTGCTTCCTAAGGAATAATCGCTCGCTATCCTGCCAAAGAGTGGGGGGAATCTTTTCATTTGGAGAAGTAATTTTCCCTGGAATAAAGGACAGATTAAATAGACAGTAACAGCTCCTTTGTATGCTTCTCAAAGTAGGAAAAGATCATAGGTATGCTTATTCCATTTGCCTTTCAGAAGCTGAGGAAAATGTCAAACTGTTCTCTTGTCTCAGAAGAACCAGAGAGAGTGGCTCAGGAACAGTTGTGATCTCTTCTTAGGAACTGGGAAACTGTAGCCATTGGGACCCACTGTGTCAGAACAAGTCTTTCCTTTTCTTTGTTGTTGTTGTCTGGTATCAGAAAAATTGTGCAAAAATATGAAAATGGGAAAAAATAGAATATACCAAGCTGAAAATTCTGGTTCAAAATGTGCAAAGAAGAAAGCACTGGTACTATGCTCTTGCAGAGCTAAGGACTGCCAGCAGCCAAATTTGAGAGATTTACTGATTTGGCTGTCATCAAACAGCAAACGTCATCTTGTGCGTAACTGCTTGGACATAAAGTCCCACTGGCTGTGGTGTGGGTTGGCGAGAGGTGAAAGGAGTGCTTACCACTGTCTGTAAATAATACTGGTAGCTTCATCCTTCTATGTTAACTGGAGTGTACAACTTCCTAAGTAATTTTAGAGAGGCAATCCTACTGCCTGCTTCATAAGACAACAATATCAGACGGCAAAAAAACGAAGATATAAATCAGCTTTGTAGAAGCAGACTTGTCTGACTTTGGATACATTGTGTCTTCTGTCATTTGACCTTAATATAGGTGCTCAGGTGAGGTTTGGTGCCAGTTTCAAGAGTAGCATGACCTTATCAGGAGGACTGAGAGTGTCTTGCAAAGAATTGCCTAACATAGCTAAATGTTAATTGAACTGATATTAATGACAAATATTAGTTATCTTTTGTCATTAGTTAAAGTTTTGCAGCTACGTAGTTTGCATACAAGTTCATTCTTACAGAAATCTTCACATAGGTTGGGCAGGAAAAGTAAAACACAAAATGTAACAGTACCTTTTTGTGCAAGTTTGAAGAATTGACACGATCAGTCACCTGTTCATTTTTCATTTGCATTCCCAGGGTCAGGCAGGAGGCAGCACAGGTCTGACACAACCATGGTAGAAGAAGAAAAACCAAGGCGATGCTTCATGGTCTCCCCTTGCTTCACTCTTGACCGTGCAGCTGCATGTCTTCTCTCACTTAGGGCTTATTGTAGAGCAGGAGTAACTTTTGTAGAGGTTCATAACTGCCATGGCTGCAGGTGTATCTGCCTTTCTGCCTCCTGCTCTGCTCTCTTTGTTCACAGAGGGAGATTGAACCATATCAGAGAGCATCCTCTGGTGATGAGTTTCAATCATCAGTGCTGTTGGGTTATCACCAATATCTCTGATGTAGTTTAGGTCCAGACCAACTTTCTTAATCAGTTTCTGAGTATAGCATTATCACAGGCCAGGGATTATTCATGGCAGACCATTCGGACGTGGCCGCTCTGCAAAGGGAGACAGTCTAATAGTATGGATTAAGGCTGTTTCCTGCCAGCTGGGTTGCTGCCAGGGCACTAGCCCAGGCACGTGTACTTTGTGAATATAAATTTCAGCCTCTGGTTTTCTCCATCCTGAACTGAAATCACACTACTCCTTAGCTCTCACCCTGAGCCCTGAGCAGGATAACCTTTTGGTCAACTGCCCCTACCAGCAGTGATAAGGCACAGTATTGGGAACATCATGGGACTGCTGAAGCTTAGCAGATGGCTGAGCTAAGGTACCTAAACATACATGTGCTCTTTCACTGACAAATGCTTTCTACATACAGTTATTTAAACTTTCATCGCATTCATAAGCTAGCGCATGGGGTCTTTTGTTAGCTGCAAGTTCACAGTGCTAACACAGATAGCAACTGCACTGGTGTTGATGTGTTGTCACTTGTTCAGTTTCATCAGCTTGATCACACATGCTCCTTGATTCTGGAGACATATATCTTTTCCCTTTGTGTGCTTAGCTGGTGGAGGCTGCAGCTGTACCACCAGACCATGATCACATTTTGGCTCCCTTCCAAGGATGCTGGGGCATGATTTGTCTGCACACCTGCTGCCTCTGCAAAGAAAGCAAGGCGGGTGGATCACATAGAGCCTTGGTAAGGCCTGCAGCTTCTCCATCAGTGCTATCTGAGTGGGGTGGGTGCTGTGGTGTGTCCTATTAAGTGGAGGTACAACCCTGAGGGTCACACACTTTCTGATAGATATTTATAAAATAGACATCTGTCACTGATGTACACAAAGCTGTGCTTGCTCTTCAGTAAGGACTGGCTCTTGCTTTGGGGACAGTGGGATCTGTCTCTACCAGCTCTCTCAAGCCTTCCTAAAGATCTTCAGAATGCAGTGCTGTACAAGCAGGGAATATTCACTATCACAGGAGCAAGATGAGGTTAGCTCTTAACCCACTTGGAAGACACTCCACCTGGTAAAAGACCAGGTAAAAAACTGCGCAGCGTTCTTTATGCTCAGGCCGGGTTGGTGCCTTTATATGGAAACTTGTTAAATATGTAGCAAATTAACACAGGTAACAACTTGTTACAATGTGCTACAAGTTTCAGAAGGTTGTTTTGTTTCATTTCAGTTGTGCTTGCTAATGCATTAGCAGGGCGAAGGAGGAAGGTTGCAGGCTGCTCAAGCTCGCCCTGGGGTATAGGGTAACCCAGCCTGAGTGGGAAGTGGGGGGCACAGGAGGAGGTTGCAAGGTCTTCATCCTGGTAATAGCCTTTTTTTGCTGCTTCTCAGCCTGTAACAACTGGATATTCTCATTCTGTTAATATTATTTTGGTAATGAACTGTCCTAAATGTGTAGTATCTTTCTCTTAAACTGGCTTTGCGTGGCAGGTATGAATATGCATGCAAACACACACACATATCTGCTTTCAAGTTTTATGTTAATACCCTCACAGCTTCTGCAGAACCCCAGCTGTATCTGTGTGCAGCACTGGTTTCCTCTGCATTGTTTTACTGGGGAGGCAGAGTCCAAGATTTAGAAAACAGGTCTAGACCTGACACAGGATAAAAACCCACAGGACAGCTTAGATGAATGTTTCTTGGCTTGTGGAGTTTGAAAATCTATGGTGGCTGTCAGCAGAGCCAATAAATTCTCCATCCTTGGCCTTAGGTTGTAACACTGTGCTATTGGCTAGGTAAATGCTCTCTGGAGCTTATTCTCTATCTAGAAGGTACCGTCTATACAAAGAAAAGTCTGTGAGGAGGTGTGTAGGATCACTGAAAGTGAAAGAGCAGATTCTGACTGTGTTTCCATGAGGAAAAATGCCAAGTGATTTAGTAGGCTTATTAATTCAAACTGGAATGAGCAAATCTGGTGGTAAGGTCAGTGGGAAACAAATAGTGTAACTTTTTACCTTCAAAATGTGGGTCCTAAATTATGAAACAAGATACTCATTACCACATGGTTTTATCCTGATTAATAATGTGTTTTCTTCAACAGCAGTGTACTACAAGCTGGCCTTTCAAGCATTTTGTTATAAAATATTTTCCTGTATCTATTTCAAGCATAATTGTGCTGATTTTATGCCAGCATAATGTGAAATTAAGCAGCTGTAGCTATATAGATAGAAGGCTATCAAAAGCTTTTTGTGCATCTTGTGCTAGTGAAGGTAAAGTTTTTTTTAAAAAATAGGTTTTCATGTGGGTTTTTTTGTTTTGTTTTTTTTTTGGGGGGGGTTGGTGTGGGAGGTTGTTGGTTTTTATTATTGTCATTATTATTATTATTATTATTATTATTATTATTATTATTATTATTATTATTATTATTATTATTATTATTATTTGGAGGTCGCAAAGGCAGTCTGTGGTGTTGCCTTGAACAGGTCCGTATGGCTGGCCCAGGGCTACATCATACAGCAAAATAGTTGCCTGGTGAGAGGCTGTGCTATTTGATGACAGAAGTGTTTTGGAGCAAGACAAAGTCATCCCTCTGGGGTAAGTTTTGCCTGGGCAGCAGTTTTCGAGATTTGCCTCAAGTAATTTAGCACAGGTGGGTTAAAAGGGAACATACAGCTTACAAAAGGCAATCACTTTCAAAATCATGCTGCATCTGAAATACTGTATGTGCTCGTAATGCAAAGAGGTATTAAGCAGAAGTTAAGTGACAGTCCTTTTCCTGCCTTATCCCTCTGATTTATTGTTGTATTCTTTTGTGATATTAGTAAGTGTTTAGTTTCTCCTTTGCCTTTTTATTGTACAGCAGTTGTTTTCCTTTTGTACAAGTCCTGCAGAGCTGAAGGGGCAGAAGGGTGAGTAGTTACCACAAAGCAGGTAGGACCAGAGAAAAGCACTGAAGAAAAATAGGAAAACATGGTTAGAACTGGTGACAACTGAGGTTGACTGTGTGCCGTTACAACTTTCCACTCAGCTCACTCCTGAGTCCCAAGGGTAGAGATGAACATCTCTAAAGGGAAGGAACCTTTAAAGGGTTGAGCTGAAGGCTATGGCTGCAGACCTACTCTGACAGTTCTCCTTCAGGAGAGGAGCTGTGTGTCTCTTGCAGGAACAATGTGGTGGGATGGATGGTTAGCTCATTGCTAAGTTCAGTAACAGTTATCACATAATAGTTCTTCTTGCAAAAAGTGCAAGGCAAACATATTGGTTGTGTGAGGTGACACAGTTGAAACTACTAGCTAGTCTGGAACATATTCCTGCTATCTTCTCCAGTGAGATGAATGAGTTGGGTCAGTGCCTCTTCCGTCTCCTTTTGAATTCCTTCTGCCCCTCCTGCCCTCTCTCTCTCCCCTAGGTTTCTGGGAAAGTTTTTATATAGCTTATCTAAGGTTTTAGAAACTGTTTATCTTGCACAGTCTGAAATGCTTCTTATCCTCTCACCCATGGTACAGTGAAAAAACAAGTAGGTGCATTTTATAAAGACATCTTTATCGGGAGACATGATGAGTGACTCCTAGAATTACTTCTGTAACTATCAGACAAATTGAAATTAAATGAGAACTTGAGACATGCAGTCACACTCTAATAGTTAGCATCTTTGTCTTATACCTTAGGTCTTAAGGCTTGAATACGAGAGTTTACTCCTCTCTTATGCAACTGTTTGTATAAAACAGCTAATATAAGTAGAACTTGTTGATTCTCCTCGGGAGCAATGCTAAGGAACAATGTAAGTGTTAGGAAACACTATAAAAAAATCCCAAAACAAACCCTGGGGCTTTCTAGGTTGGCAGAAAACCTTTATTGGTTTGGAATACTGTACAGTAAACTTGGTCCTCACATGTAGACATGTCAGGTATCAGAAATGAATGTTTCAATGTGCTTTTAAAGCCTATGTGTTGTTTTATTGTGTGCTTTTTACAAATTCATAGAAGACTATATGGGAAGGAAAGAGTGAAACTAATTTCCAGAAGTGTCTCAGGATACTGGGCATTTTTCCACTGAACATCTCTGTGGAAAGCTGGAAAAAGTGTTATTTCAGTCCTCTACAAGAAAATAGTGCTCTAACTGTACTTCTCTTTCCCACCATCAGTAAACTTGAGAAAATTCTTCTATAATTATTAACTAGTAGAAAAAAATTTGTCTTATTTTAGAAAGCATTTTAGGAGATTATTTGCTTTTAAACATAGTACTCTTGGAAATGTGAACTGTGGATGGTATTTGCGCTGTTGTCTTCTGGTTCAGATTGAAGGCAGTTTCAGCCTTTTGGAAAAGATGGGGGAGGAGGACAGCATTAACTATATCATTGCCATCTATGGATGCTCTTCGCATTTGTCTTTTGCATGCTTCTCTGTGTAGTCTGCTGGAACCTGAACGGCTTCTGTAGAGGAATAACAAAAGTCTCCAATGGACTTGAAAGAGCCCTGGCTTTTTTCCTGTTCTGGGTTATAGGTGTTTTTTTTTTTTTTGAGAGAAGACAGTAAAAATCAGGGAAGTCTAAGGTGTTGTTAATTTATATTGTTTCTAATATTCTGTTAGTTGCATAACACCACAGAACATCTCAATTCTAAGTTCAACACATCGCTGTTTATGATTATGTTACTGCTGCTTCTGGCATTCTCTGTACTGCAGGGGAAAAACCCAAAGCAAAACACGGTCCTACTTTCGGTGAAGTTGCTGCAAACCAACCGCTCATTTTTGTGGGACTTCACATCCTCAGCAACTGAACTCATTGGGACAATATTCAGAGTGAAATTTTTGTAGTGGTGGAAGTTGTTCTTTTAGATGTTGGTACCAAATTTGTTGAAAACCAGTAGTAGTATAATTAAAAAATGTACCCGACTATTGTTTGTTTTGTAATAGCACAGCCTGTGCCCAGTTCCTAGGGGAAAATACTCTCACCGCAGCTGAGGAATGCAGCCTGTGAGCTCCTTCTTCCCAGGGATGCTCCACCCACCCCCATCGCTATAAATGGCAATTGGACTTCAGGGAATTACAGCAGGCAACGAACTAAGCAAAGGCAGGCTCATCTGCAGCTGACATTTTCACTGCTGGGCATGCAATTAGTAAAATGAAGAATAACCTTGAGCATTGCAGGGGCTGCAGCTTCATCTGCAGCATGGTCTGGACTCTGTAAGGATGGGTTGGTGCAGTGAAGGTAGCTCTGTTTGAACTTGGTCTGAGCCACTTGTTTTAGAGGACTATGGGCGGGGATGCAACTGAATGAATGCTTGGCCTCAGGAAACTTGCAGCAAGCTTGCCACAAAAGCCTATGTTTTATCAACCAGCTATGGTGATGGCCACTGATAAGCATGTTCATCATGTTTCTGTTGCCTTGCTAGCAAAGGTCACCTCGGGAAACTTAGAGGTGCTCAGTAAGCCAAGGGAAATGGTATTTAAGGGAGGAATTCAGCTCATCTCTTGCACATCTGCACTATAGCCACAGTATAGAAGTCCATCTTTGAGCTGGCCACCATACACTCCCTCCCTGCATGGGAGGAAGTGGGGAAAAAGTCATTTCTGGGCTTTCATTCTTACCTCTATAAACCAAATGAAATTAATTGCTTCCCTGAAAGTTCCTGTTTCTTACCACTGGTTGGAAGTGCTACTTTGAATATCTAGATAAATAAAGATGCCTGTATTTTGGAAGCAGTCCCACTGTAGGTATGGTCTACCCCACAGCTCATCTGTCAGAGTTTGAAATGCCCATAATTACTCTGTGCTTTTATCATTGTTGGCTTTAATTACCATGTCAAATGGAAAGGTTAAATTTCACAAATTCTAATGGATTCTTCAAGGATAAGCTAATTCATTGTGTAATGAGTGATGTATGCATAATAATAAAAAAATAATAACGCCAGGAACATACTCTTTCATTAATTCTGTGTGAGAAGTCAGAGGAAAAACACATTTAATGTTTATTCAGTGGAAGGTTTGAATGGAGAAGTATAAGAGAAGTAGCCTTCTGTGGGATAATAAATATAAAGTTGTACATTTAACAGATGATTCATTCTTTATTATTCCCTCAGCTTCTGTTTGCAAGCATTATGAGGTATTTCTATCCATCTTCATCAAAACATCTCTTCTATACAGTGTATATTATTTATTCAGGCAGACTTATGTGTTTTGTCAGTTGTCAGTCCTGTAAGGCACTGGATGCTTCTGTATGACCCAGTGCTATATTAGGAGAAAATACTACAAAGCAAATTTCCATTTGCATTGTGTGGGTAACTAGGGACTCAACTGCAGAGGTTCAGATGGGGTGAGAGCAGTCGGGATGGTGTTACCCCAGGTGTCTGCCACAAACAGAAATGTGCCATCTCCACCTTGTCACAGTGCAGTTACTCCTGAGGAAGGAGCAGCTCAGGGAGCTGCCCGTGGTTTTCCTAATGCCAGGAACTTTAGCTGCATGCTTCCAAGGAAGAACCACTTGGATCCCAAGTAAGGCAGAGTGAGGAAAATTGCTTTAGAATAATGAGATAGAATTTATAAAGTGCATTTGAGTTCTTTTCCTCACATTCTCACTTTTCAAATGCACAGAGAGCACATCCGCAGGCTTCTCTCTGCAGTGGATGAAGCTTGATGTATTCCTTATGTATTCCTTACATAAATACGTGCGCTGATACGCACCTGTACTTTTCACATACCTCCTGGAGATAAAGCTGTAAAGCAAATGCCACAAAGTTAATTTGTAAAAGTACTGTGAAATGTGAGTGTTACAAATCCTTTTAAACTCAATGTCTTCTTCTAGAAATGTACCCAATTTTCAACTTGGCCCCTGGAAAATTACTCTTGTAGCTGAGGATATTTATTCTGTTCCATTTCTTGAATGGGATGCAGCTGTTGAGTTCTTCAGACTTTAGTAAAGGCTCTTGAAAGGGCTTTATTTATATTGTTTTGTTTTGTTTTTTTTTTCTGTCCTCTGCTTCTGAGCAAATATCCACAATGTCAGCTAGTGGAAATTGTCACACTGCAGGTAAACTTATGAAATTCTGCTGCTTTCCCATGGTGATTCTTCTGAAGAGCTGAGCCCTTACATGAGAGCATATATGTAATTAAATTGAAGTGTGTGAGTGTAACTTCCAGGAAAGTTTGGCACATGGTAGACACACCTCTTCAGTGCAGGAGATCTGGGCAACAAAGAGCACATCTAAGGTGATCAGCTAAAATTCATCCACAGCCTGTTGAAAGCAAGTTGCAATGATACTTAAGCGTATAATCCCTCTTATTTCAAAATACAGATTTAAGGCATGAGTTTCCCTTTAATACTCTGAGATTATAAATTACTTGTTTCAAATAATCTCCTCTAAGTCATTAAAGGGCATAATGCAGATAAGAACTCCTGTAAACCTCAAAATCAATTTGCTTTCTAGACCTCTGTGTTACCAGAAAGCTTTGGCAGTAAGCTGAAATGCTGTGATTTTTTTGGTGGTGTTAGAGTTTGATAGAAGTTCAAAAGCAATGTGCTGTGTTGCTATGTGCCTGTGAGATGGGGAGCTTTTTGCGGGGTGGTAGTATAAGACCCAGCAGCAAATGTAACCTGACAAGCAGTTGTGGATTTTGCAAGGATATTGCAGTGAAAGCTCTCTTAACTTCCTGTGTCTGCATGCATTTTTTTACCAAGAGCTTCATACTAGCTCTTAAAACTCACATTCTTGGTTCCTTCTTTTTTTCACTAAGCATTTCCTCAATTGATACTGAAAGGTAAAATTCAAAAAGGTTTATGTGAGTCTTTCAGCTGACTAATACATATTTTAATAAAAGTATTAATAATGTTGATAAAAGAATATGAACAGCTTCTATGACCACTTAACACAGATTAAAATAATTAGATTGGGCGTGTCTGGTAGATTGCCATTAAAAATTTTGAATAGGAGCAGAGAACATTTGGCAGCCAGCAGCAAAAGCATGTAAGGGACAAGGGAGGGGAAGGAAAGAAATAGAAGAAGGGGGCTAAGAAGAGGACATTGGAAAGCTTTCATGCTGTTCATTCACCTAAAAATGGATTTTCAGTCTGCCTCTGAGTTTGTTTATGTTTGCCTTTCATTTGGAGACTGTGGATGGAGACGTGTCTTTTCAAATGCTTTGGGAGCTGGGACTGTGCTCCTTAAGCTTTGAGTTTCAGAAATGGGACTTGGAGTTTTGGTTGTGCATGTGGGGAGCTCCTGCCCATGCTGCTCCCTCTGAGGGCTAGATGAGGTCCTTGTTGCACCCTCTTCTCACTGAATTCTCTTCAAATCTTATGCATCATTTTCCAAAACATCATTTGAATCTGTAGTTCTGTGTATCCTCTCCTTCCCGCCAGTGGGAAATCTAATTGTGCCCAAAGATGGGAGTTTGCCCTTGTGATTCAGTGACCGGTGAGATGTGGGCTGTACCTAACGCCGCTTGTCGCATGTAGATTTTAGAACTTCCCTAAATGGAAAATCTGAGGTACAGCTTTTATAAAAGCAAAGCTGTTAAGTGGGTTTTTTGGGACTTAGAATATGTTTGACTGCTTTTGAAAGACTTTGAGGAAAAAAATAAAGTATACTCTTCTCCTGCTATTCAGAGACTACAGCAGCAGCACAAGCATGTCTGAGCAAACATGGCTTTGGTTCCCCCAGGATTGCCTTTTAACTCTCCATGATTTCCCAAAATCTCTGCAATTCTTTCCCAGGTTTTCCTTTTCTAGAAACAGGAATGATTATGTATGTTCTCTCTTAATCTATCTCACTGCATGGGCTTTTATTAGAGCCTAATATAACTTTTCAGAGTACTTACATCATCTCTTTTAGAGTCATCAGCTTCTGCTAATAGGTAGCACTTAAAATCATGAGATGGAAAGTGCAAGTTAAATATATTTAGCTGGCTTTTATTTGCCTTCTGCTTTTTAGAGTTTGTGAGGCACAGGCAGGCAGTCTCTGGAGCAGATGGGGTGTTCTGTGATTACTGGACCAGACAGCTCAGATATTATTAAAGTGCTTTTTTTGCATACGCAACTTGCTACCACTTCTTTATTTTCATGGGTCACATCAAGCGTAAATCTAATAGAGGTTGTTGTGCTTCTATCATTTATTTTTGAGTGAACTGTATCACCTGAGCTTAATGCATATAGCCTTGCATGGTTCTGAATGTTCAGTCTCTCTGTTGGGATCCCCAGTAGAGTTCAAAAAGTATTCAGGAAAGGCTAAAGTAGTCAGCAGTTTTCCATTACTTTTGGTGGAAATACAAAAATGGAAAGTGTTTTTATTCAAAATAGCTCTGTTTTGTCTCCTGGAAGCTATTCTGCAGGGGTTTTGTATATCCCAGGTTCTTTTTAATGAGCTGTAAGGGACTTCCATGGTGCAGTGCCATCCATAAAGGTGAAGGAAGGAGTCTGTCACAGGAACTCCTGCTCATGAGGGGAAAGGTAGCCAAGCGCACACAAGGCACTTGAATCACAGCTCCCATGAGGCACACCAGAGTGATTTGGACTAAAAACATCTTTCCTAGCTGCAAACTTCTTTGAACTTTTTGACCAAGCCATCTTCTTTTTTTTTTTTTTTTCCACAGAAAACCTCTTTCATGAATATTTTTTAAGACAAATCCCTGATTTTATTTTTCCACAAAAAAAAAAAAAAAAAAAAAAAGAGAGAGAGAGATTTTAGGTCAATTGTTTCTTGTGCTATTTTTGACAGTCCCATGGGAGCACTGGTCACTGGTGTAGCAAGAGATCAGCCAGTGGAATTGTCAGCTGCCTGCTAATTTGGTTTTCTTAGTCTTGTGCTCCTCTGGACTGAGAGTCAAGTCCTCAGAATTTTACATAATTAGGAAACAAATGAAAAGTCCCATACTGCTTATCTGTGAAAGAAGTTAAAATATCAGAATCATAGAATTATAGAATAGTAAGGGTTGGAAAGGACCTCAAGATCATCGAGTTCCAACCCCCCTGCCACGGGCAGGGACACCTCCCACTAAACCATGCCATCCAAGGCTATGTCCAACCCCACCTTGAACACTGCCAGTGATGAAGCATTCACAACTTCCTTGGGCAACCCATTCCAGTGCCTCACCACCCTCACAGTAAAGAATTTCTTCCTCATATCCAATCTAAACTTCCCCTGTTTAACTTTGAACCCATTACCCCTTGTCCTATCACTACAGTCCCTAATGAAGAGTCCCTCCCCAGCATCCCTATAGGCCCCCTTCAGATACTGGAAGGCTGCTATGAGGTCTCCATGCAGCCTTCTCTTCTTCAGGCTGAACAGCCCCAATTTTCTCAGCCTATGCCATCTGCACAAAATCTGTATTTCAGTTGTTGGACTAAGCAGAAATTTGATCATGCCTGCAGCCAAAGCAGTACTGTTTGGTGACTGGTAACCTGAGACTGCACAGTTCCAGTAGAAATGATTTTAGATTCCTGATGTTATGTAATTACTCTGTGTTTCTTTGTAATTTATATAAACTAGCATTACCAGAAAGGGAAGAAATATTTCCACACTTAACCAATTTCTCAGTGAGAGTTAGGCCAAGCTCAGTTTAAACTTTTATGATTAATATTTTTGAGTGCTCTGGGAAGGACTTAATTTGAAGTAGACAACAGAAGTTTTGGGGTTTTTTTTCCCCATTTAATTGCTGATAAGGGTATGTTTTATATAACTTCTCCACAAACTGTGAATATTTCAATATTATAAAATTCCATCTCAAATAGCGTATTTTTAAATAGAGAGCTGTACATGACTGAAAAGAGAAGCTTGAAATGGAGACAAATAATTCCCCAGATGCACTGGTAGATAATAGAAGTGATAAAAAGTAAGATCATCTCCATGTAGAGACAGTGTATCCCAAAGGACACTGAATTTTTTATTTTTATTGTTTTTCAATTTTTCCCCCCCCCAAAGAACACTGTTAAGCTGTCAAACAATCTTAAGAACCCTGGTTCAAAGCAGAGCTCAACAAGTGTTGCTAGACTGCTCAGTTTCTGAGATGGAAACCCTTGCTGTCAACCTATAGTTCCAATAAGTAGGAATTGGAATCTATACTTCCGATATAGTTCTGTATTTTTTTTTATCCAAGGTAAAGAAACATAACCATATCTGGAGCTCATAAACACAGGGGGACAGGCGAGCTGGCTCTTCACAGCCACTGTATTTTACCTTTCTGCAGGCCACCAAATAAGGTTAGTGATTTTTAAATTGTTTGCTTGCAGGGCAGCTGCTGTGCAGAGCCTGGAAATGGCAGTTCCTTCATCAGGTGGATATAGAGTGAGTGGGTTCATGAAGGACCGTGTCCCTTTTTCCAGCTCTGTAAATAGCAGAGTTTTGCTTGTTAGAGGAAACTCAAAGGATAATGGCACAAGGGATATGCAGGCTGAAGAAACTTATTTTTAATGAAAGATTGCAAGAACAACAAATGTACAGCATACTTAGGAGATGACTAGCAGGCCACTGATCTCTGGCTGCAGCATTTTGACAGGGAATGATAAATCTAGCTTCAGTGTTCTGGGTTTGTGTTGGGATGTAAGCACAATCAGTGACAGTACTTTTCCAAGAAGGTTATTCAGCTCTCTTTGCAGCTAAGACAAAACTTTTTCCTTGGAAATCTGGTATGGTATGATACTCAGTGCGCAACATGTCCTTAGGTCTGCTCAGGCCCAGGGAGTTGTATGGAAAGAGAATAGAAATGAGGGTGAGGAGGCTTTGATGTCTGATCTAAGAAGCACTGAAAATGATGAGGCCTGTGCATTGATTTCCCTGGGGATTGTATAAGCCTCTGAAATTAGGGACATCCGATGTCTGTGTTTGCTGCTAGTGGGCAGGCAGTGGTGGCCAAGGTATTGAGGAAAGGCTGCGTGCATTTCTGAGCTGTGAGTGCAGGCTCTCATACTCAGCAGGTGGGAGGTTATTCAGCCTACCTCAATTTAGTGGTGCATGAAGCATCTGGGAGGATGTAGGAAAAGAAAATTATTTACATAATCTCCCTTGCCATTTCATGAACTCTATCCCATGGTTTCTCCTGTTCTGTGAGCAATCTGATGAAGCGCTAAGTAGTGCCAGCTGAGAAACAAAGTTGTTGCTCTGAATGATGGCTTGGTGAAATGCCACATAGGGCAGAGCTGCCATCAGAATCACTGGTGATTCACTGTTTGTTTTTCACAAATTTCCTACACTCCCTGCCCACGCTCTATAGATGACAGAGTTCTGTATGGGGACTGTGAACATGACAGACATTATTTATGAAGCAGGGCTTTTATCAAGGATTGTTTTTTCCCCAGCACACTGTGTAAACTGCTCAGTCTCTGTGTTGCTGTTGTCAAAGTGTTATAAATATAGCTGGCCTGCCTGCTTCAGTAGAAAGTTTTGGAAGTTGTTTTAAAAAGCTTCAAACTAACTGCGTGTGAAGGTCAGGCAGAAGCCACAGAGTGCTCCTCAGTGTGCTCCAAGGAGTCATGGCAGCTGCATCCAGCATTTTTTCACCTTCTGATAGGGACAGTTTGGGCAGTTACAGTTCGTTTCGAGCTTGCACAGCCACAAGGAAGAAGGATTTGTGGAGGGGGGAGAGCTGCCTCTTCCTCACCATTCTTTGCACTGTCTCAGGATATCTTCTCTGGAGTAAAAAGCAGGTAACCCAGTCCTGACTTGTCTGTGTGACTGGGCTTTCCCCTGGGCTGGGCTCTAGACTTGCTTCAAAGCAGAGGAAGAAAAAGATCAATTCCCCCCCACCCAAGAATCATGATGTCTCTCAGCAAAAGGTGTCCTGGGAGTCACAGCTGCTCCAGCTGTGCCCTCAGATGCTCACTGTGCAGTTTCAGGTCAATGACGCTATTCTTAACTTATTCCTGTTTAATGGAACAGTGTGGGTGAATCCTGGTTGTTAATTTAAATTTGGTTTGATCAAATACTAAAAGGCACTGAAGATGCAAGAGAACTTAGTTAATGACAAGGAAACTGAATAATCTTGTATGTAGTGGGATAAAGGTAGTTGTGATGGAGAGCATAGTGCTGAATGTGCTCATGGTGACATCAGGTGACATAATTTTCCTGCTTTAGCTAAGTTTGAAGAAAAAAAGGAGCTTCGATTCAGTGGGAGAAAAAGCTGTCACTACCAACTACTTACCAGACTCTGGAGAGCCATCAGCAAACTGAGAGACCTCAAATACTGTTTATTTTCAGACCAGTTTCATGACCTGGCCTGTTTTCATAGTTGGAGTGAGAGGAATGATCCTATGGAATGAGAAGTGGCATTAACATTTTGAAACCAAACTGCATAGTTTAGGCTGATTTGTATTTGAGTGGCTTCATCAGGTGGCTTGCTTTGAAGTCTGCAGTTAAAAGTTTATCCTTTTCTGTATGCTCTGGTCATGAAAGGCATACAACTCAGGCAGTTCTGAGCAAAACATGCTGAGGGTAAGTGGTTTTTTGAAGGCTGATAGCATGGCAGCTGCATAGGTTCAGTTTGGCAAGTAACAGTTTCTGTAAGCATGCAGTTTTATGACCATGTCTCTGTTATTGTTGCGTTTTTAAAGTCAGGTTAGCAGCGTAGAAGAAAGTAGAGACCAAGAGCTGTTCATCTTCTGGCTCAGTCCTTGAGGAGCTTGTAACTCTAGCAATTGTTTCTGTTTTTCATAACAGTGGGAACTTTATGGGCTATTTTTCCCTTTCTCTGTCCAAAGTAAATGTGCTGCATAAAAACAAAGAAGTTGTGGGCTGTCTGGCAGGCACACAGTTTAAACTTGGGGTGACTTAGATTGGAGGGGCTGTTTACAAAATGTACATTTCTCCTGAAAATTGGTATTGCAGTGTTTTTACTTCTGCCGATCGATTTTACATTTCTTGCTTTGGAATGCCACATTTTTAACGAGCCTCTGTATTAATAGACAGTGGTAAGCGTCAGGATGCTCTTTAGTGGTCTTTCCAGGTTCGTATCCTGATCGATCAATCTGACTTATAGCTATATATGCATTTAGAGCAGTTTGTATAGTTGTAGTGTAGCTGAGATGGTTTGAAAAAAAAATATTTAAAGTCTTATTTGGTGTTTAAATTAATGTCAGCAGATTCATGTGTGCAAGCAGGATACTTCTTATAAAAAATGCTGAAGTAGGCTTCTCAATAAGCTGATTGTCCTTCGCTGTGCATTTTAAGAGAGCACTCACTGTTTCAATACACAGAAAACAGAGGAAAAGTAATTGTGTGAATGAAAAGTAATGATAATGCTGATGAGTGCAAAGCTACCTCTGTACTCACAGTATTTTCCCTAATTATTAGACTTCATTGTCTGAAGTTTTCCGTAAAGAATTGTCTTTGCAGAGTCTTCAGGAAAGTGACAGTCATCAAAACAGCTGCCAATGTTGGTGGAATTTGATATTTGAGATCTTAAAAAAACACAATAAAATCCAACAAAACAAAGCAAGAAACACAGTTCTAATAAACTGGAGTAGATTGACAGAGCACTGCACCACAGTGGTACACTTTTCCTGCAGGCAGCCTGGCATCAGTGTGTAGGACAGGCTAGTGTTCGCGCACATGAGCATAGTGTGAGACAGCCAAAATTGAAGTGTGGGGTGATTATGTAGCAAATGAAGGGAAAAATTCTAGTCCCAAAGAGCTAATTGCTTACTTGCAGCATGTTTTAAATGTTCCTAGAGGCATGTGTATTCTGTGTTGCTAACACCTGCAGCACTGCTGCCTGGTGATATAAACTCATAACTCAAAGAAAACTTCCTTAAATGAGAAAATGCCTCCAACAACCCCTTTATTTCGTTCCAGGTCATGAAAGAAAGAATGTGTGTGAGGTAGCACACACAGTCACAGCATGTAGTCAGTGGGCAGCCACTGCTGGAGGTGTCCCAAATCGGCTCACCATTTACATAATGAGTTTGCAGTTGTTCTGAAGAGGGCTGACAATCTCTACCATAGTTCAGTATAGTAGTGGGAGTAGATGTGAGTGGTCAGTAGCCTCCTGATTAGGATATTTGCCTGGGATGGAGTCAAGCACTGGTGAAACCTCTTTCTCTAAGCCAGGTAGTACGGTCCTCTTCCTGAGTCCTCTGTGTCTTAGCTGAGTAACTGAGAGCTTTCACTTTGCTTCCAAATGTAAATATTTGGAGATGTCTTGCATTTTGTTCCTATCAACTAAATCACACCCACCCCCAGAAGAAGAAAAAAACCCTAAAACTTTTTTTCCAACTGGACCTGGTATGTAAGCAGTTAGAATGGCGATTTTCTACATGCACAACAGATTTCATTTTCCTTAGACCCAAATCCCTTTTCTGTAAGTAATACCAGTTTATATAACATACTGATTTGGACCACTTGAAACAATAGGAATAGGGATTTGTATTGAATTCAAGGCTTTACTTAGTCAAATCCCAGTTCTTGGAGTTATGGGATTAATTATTTTATTTTACTTCATGATCAGCTTCTGATGGTGGGCTCAAGACAGGTATTGTAACCTGCATGCATCTTAAAATATCAAAATCCAGGAAGTAAACTAAAGTACTCCAATATATATTTTTAGCCTTGTATATAATACTCAGGCTGATATGGTCTTTGCATGCTTGGAAATGACAGTGTGCATTCTCTCTTTCAAATAGTGGGTCATTTTCTTCTCTCTGAAATGTAATTTTTTCTTTTATACCAAACATAATAAAAATAGATGCCACTCATAACTGTTTCAAACATTGGCTGCAGTAACATTGATACTTATTATTGTATGCAGAAATGATTAACTTCTGTGCTGTGCTAGTGGCGATCCTTATTGTTTCACTAGGGTATTATGTCCTACATCAGTAAAGCTACAAATAGGACATATGGTTATATTTGTTTAATCCAAATTGTTTAAATGCATTTCACATATAGTTTTTTTCTTTCATGTGCTTAACATTAATATCATTGTTAGCCTTAGGAGAAAGAGCATTATTTCATATTTGAAATCTCGTTGAAGATCCTTACATTTAGTAAGAGTGTAACAAGAATGGATGGCATTCATAGCATAAATGGATACTGCAACCAGTAGTATCAAGCAAGGTTGTCCTCAGGGTAGAACCCACCTCTTTGATGCCTTGGGGCACACGAGAACTCAGAGGGGAAATGAGAGGATGTTCCGTTCTTCGGTGTATCACAGGCTGTGGTTCCTTTTTCAGCTTCAGGAGCAGCTGAGCATTGAGGGCTGTTGGGAGCATGTTTATGTTGGTCACAGAAGCTGAAGCAGGGTCTATTTAAGGCAGCTTTGCCACTAGAAATAATACTGGTGCAGCTATTGTGTTTGATTTTGGGTCAGCTGCCATTAGCTTAGAGAGTTCACGTTACTTCTGCTGAAGGAGGAGACTACTTTGACACTTGAGAAAAACGTAGCACCAGTCTCTCAAAATACATATTATATGATAAATTAACTGATAAAAGGGATAGGAATTCTCCTCTTACTAAACCCAGGCTATTCCAGATCTCTTATGTTGAGATGGATGAAACCTCTGGCTGTTGTACTGCAGCCCACTAATGCGGTCTCAGATGGTTTAGTTGCTGCAGTTAAGCCTGTTACTGCATGCTATCATGGTTGTGACAGCCATGCATGTACTCTCAATCTATGGCAAAATTCAGAGTATTGCAGCAAAAATACACAGCAATGTGTTTACGTGAAGACTGACAAAATTTCAACTGGAATTTTACACTTACATCTAGGCTTTTTAAGGTGTTCTGTCTCCATTTTGGCATCTTCAAAAGAGTACTCATCCTCTTCTGGCTCTAATTGTGGTGCTTCTGGATAAATTAATTAAGAAATATTGACATCTGCTGAAGTAAGAAATTCAGAAAATCTGAGCATGTATGTTGGTGCATTTTAATGGTGTTTTCTAACTTCTGGAGGTTGGTTTTCTAGATGTATAAAAAAAGTTCACTTAAGTACAGAGTGGGTATGTTAGATACGTGCTATGTTAGGATGTTTTGCTAGGCAGTACCTTTGTACATAATTCATGTTTATTAATGTCAGAATAGGAATGAAATGCATCTCAGTTACACGTCAATATTTTTAAAAGAATGCTTTTAAATATTCTAAACAAGAAATAGTATCCTGAGGCATTTGGAAAACTTGGAGAGGTTGATTATAGAAGAACAGGAAATATTTTCCCCTTTATTTTAGTAATTTTAATACTGTTGTGAAAGCATGCTCATTCTTCCGCTCCCTGTTTACCCTTAGGCTAAAGTTAGAAGGACTTCCACCCCCTGATAAATGGAAATCACCATTGTAATATTCTGAAATGTGTTTCTTTACATGCACATGGGTTTGTGCTAGATCAAAGTGTTCCTGCTGTGGGTGTGAATTCTGCCTCCCCTGTAGAGAATACCAGCTTTCCAGTATCCTGCAAGGGTTGTCTTTTGTGGTACTGATCTCAAGCACATGGATTTCCAGCCTGGGAATGAGCCAGGGTGCTAGGGGGGAGAAGTTGAAGTATTGTCTTTGGCAATTCCATGGCTATATTGATTGCCATTAAATAGTTTTGATATCTAAATTGCTGTTTTCTAAAATGTCATCTTTTTGACAAAACTAATAGCCTTTTTTTGTGCATACATTACTTAATACATATAAGTACAGTATAGCACAAGATGAGGCAACTTTAGTGCAAGGCTCTGAACTGTAACACAGGATCATTTGGATTGTACTTATGCTCTCCTAGTGAAGGCATTACATTAATAATTTTGCTATTGACGTCAAAGGGAACAGGATGTCACCCAAGATAACAACCATAATGAAGTCAGTCTTCTTAATGAAGATTAATTGTTGGGGCCTCATACTTCATGCATCCATGTTCAGATAGCTTCCTCTGAATGCTTCGATGTCACACAGCGAGTTTTGTGCGTCTTTGCATTTAGATGCCATTTTATTAATGTGAAAGACTTGTCAGCTTTTATAATACTAACAGTCCCTTGGGAGCAGCTCTGTAATGCCAGAGAATCCTAGGTTGCAATACTTCCTAGTGCCAGCTGGAAACCAGTGGGCTGCCTGTCATGGGCTGTGCTGGCTATGAAGGAGTATCTTGAAATAGGATGTCAGAGAGAGTCAGGCTGTAGCACACTCATACCATCTAATTGTTTTGTAACTCTTCATTAATCTGCAGTGGTTATCTAGGATGGATTAGTAAAAGACTTGCCATACAGTCCTTAACTTCATGTAATGCTAAAATTATATTTAACACAGTTTATTTCCCCCTTCTCCTCAACTTTCATTCTGTCTGGGAACAGTATGCTGCACATGGTTGTCATATGATAGGTTATATAGCTGTAGTGAAGTAACTGGCTTTCACTGCAGAACTGGTTTTGGTTCATACTAACACCTGGAAGTGAAGAAGAGAGGGATTATCTGTACCAACAGTCAAATTGAGAGAGGCTATGCCTGAGGGGTCTGGAGGTAATTTTAGAGAGTAGAAATAAGTGACCAAAGAAAGTGATAAGTTTATAAATGGGCAATGGTATGTGGTTTCTTGAAGCTTAAAGAACTAATGAAGCAAACAGAATTTAGATATTGTGATGCTATATTTGCTATGTTATCTGCAATATGATCTTTTTGTGTGCAAAACCACTACATTCCTTTACAGTGGAGACCCGTCTAAATAAAAGCTCATAGGTAGGTGTTGCTAGGGTAGGAGACAAACAAGTAGAGACAATTGGTTTTGATCTCAGTGTTTCAAATGGATTTGAGCAAAAGACTAATGAAAAGTAGACAGCTAATCTGATAATGGTATTTACCTAAATGAGTACAGACTAAAGTCATAAAAACAGTAAGAATAATGCAATAATGTAAAAATTGATTTCTCCAGCTTGCATTAAAATTTGTATTATCTAAAACTGCTGCGTGTGTGGGTTCTTAGTTCCCACCCTGTGCATGATCCTTATTACTCACAAAGGCTTAAAATTCTGCAGAGTTCAACAGAGGTCGATCATCACCGTAGATTTACATCTGCAGTACTTGATTCCTGCAGATTCCCTTCAGTACTTGTCAACTGGTTTCCATATAGTACAAAGGAAAGAAGAATGAGGCTTCACTAAAAGATATGTGAAGTACTGTGTATTGGAGGCTCAGGAGAAAGAGGTCAGGTACACAAGAATAGCTTACACATGCTTAAGAGTAATTTAAGCGCATAGAGTTACTTAAGTCACGATGTACCACTTAATGTTTACTTTGGAGCCACTGAACATCCAACTGATCAAAAAAAAATTTCTTGAAAGAATATTAGTAAAACTGCTGTCTGCATCTTATTAAAAATGTGCTTATGACTGTGGACAAGAAATATGGGAAGAGTGGACAGATTCTTCAAAGGCGCAACGTGCAGTTAATCAGTCATCTCCTTTGCCGAGTCATCTGCTCTGGAATTTTAGTTACTTACCCGATAATTGAACTGCTTGGTCGAGTGGAAGAAAAATGTTAGATGTTGGTGGGAGGGCCGGGGAGAAAATGGAACTGAAGCTGGAGAATAGTGAGGGAAAAGAAACGACTGGCTGGTAGAAGAAATCAGAGAAGGGTTTTAGTCTGGTTAAGGTTTTGTAAAAACCAGTTTTGAAAGCACCCTTGCAGTAAGCTGTTTGCATCCTATCAGACTTTTCATTTTCCCCTCCCCCCTCAGCTTCTTGGTGATGAAGGAGCCATTTGCACATCATATTCTGATCTACAATCTAAATAATAGAGAAGAAGCTGTGTATGTATGTCTGAACACATATGCAGGGCATGAACTTTAAAAACCAAGTCACTCTGTGCTTAAAGATTATCTGCTCTTGCTCTTCTTAAGCTTCTGCAAGGAGGTATGTCAGACTGATGCTGAGGCTGAAGTAGGTTGAAATATTCCTTCTCATGTAGGGAGAGAGACAGAAAGTATTCTCTGTGTCTGTCCTGTCCTTTCCTTTCTCTTCCCTCCCTTGGTTGCCTCACAGAGTAGAGAATAGCTTAAGGCAGACGTGACTGATGTAATTGCACCAGCACTCATTCTCTAAGGAAGCTTGACTTTTCTGGACTCTCCCAAGCCTGGTTAATTTTGCATTAATTTACAGGCTGTATCTAAAATTGTACAGTGCTTTAGGAGGAAGATGAGACTTTTGATTTACCTCGTGTCTTGCAAAGCATTGGAGTCTGAATAGATTAAATTGTCAAATACTGTGTTTTGGCTCAGGCAGTGATATTTATTTGCCAAATAAAACAGACTTTTCCATTTCTTGAGACTCTCACTTCTTTAGCAGATTAGGAGATGGCACTGGCTCTAACACATGATTTTCCAAAAATATTTTAATTAATTAGTCATGTGTTCCATTAGCATAGTAAAAACCCATGTTAATGTGACCTAGCAGAGATTTTATCAAACCCATCCTGTGTAAGAGAGGAATGGCTTTTTTAGTGAAGAGCAACTGGACAGAGTGATTGTACTTTCTTTATCGATGTGTGGTGACCTGTCGTGGTGTTGGAAGGTGCAGAGCTTGCATCCTCCCACTTTTAGACAGACAGACCTGATGCAAGTGAGCTAAGGGACATACTGTGAGCTTGCAGACTGCCAGAACAGACAACCTGTTTGGAAGGAGCAGCCCTTATAATCTAGTTGTGTGCTTTCTTCTTTCACTTGGTTTTAAACCCTTAATCTCCTATTAAAAAAAAATATGAGATGGGGTGCTTCCATATTAAGATGAAATTAAGGAATCCTACACAGTAAGCCTGGGTTTCATTCCTGAGCCATTGCTGAGTTGGCTGCTTTACTCATATAAGGGAGAACAGCTCTGTGCAAAGAGGTTTATTGGGATCCCCAAATCAGAATACGAATACAGGGCTGTACCACAGCTAGCAAGCTATGTCTCTCTGAGTTACGCTGGTTTGGTGGGGCTAATGATTGAGCTGGGCATTGGAGTGGCACAGCTCACAGCATGCAGTTGCAGAGCTGACTCAGAGCTAAAGCTGAGAATGAAGTCACATCCAGAGTTAGATTTGCCCTTGGTATTTTTTATCCCAGAAATAGAGCAATAATTCATGTATCCATACAAAATTCAGTTAAGGAATGTTTATTTGACTTGTGATAATTCCTAAAAGCCCCATGCACCCCTTGTTTGTTGTGATCTATGGAAAACTGGACATAGAATCATAGAAAGGTTGGGGTTGGAAAGCACCTTAAGATCATCTAGTTTCAACCCCCCTGCCATGTCCTAAACAGCATAAATATTCTGTTAATTCAGCATTTTCTAGTGAGTATGCTTTTTGCTTCCCATTCCTTTTTCAAAATTGAATATTTCTGTTTGAAAATTTTTATGGTAGACATGTCAGTGATACTTTTGTTTATGAAAATACTTATCTTGGAGAAATAGATAAGATAAATTACCCCCAAAGTGTACATAAATACCTGTATTTCTCTCTCTCGACCATTTTGACTGTGGAATGTTTTTTACATTGCATGTTGTGAGGATTGGAATGCATACTTCTGTACTTGTAAAGTTTCTTTTGCATTATTAGAGTTGGAAAGGAATTGGTTTCTTAGTATACGTTGTCTGGTTGTGGATTCTGTTCTCCATCATTTTTATCTATAAATGACAACAGCTTTTTAAAAAATGTAAATGTTTACTTACAGTTTTGCAAATAAGGTTTATGTGATTCTTGCTGCTTTGATTTTGTTTGAGTTAAACTAATCAGCTCAGCTTGTAGTCTCCATGCAAACCTTTAGTTTGAGTTTACTAGATCTAGTTAATCAACAGTAAGGCACTAGAAGAGCAAGAAGAGGTGAAGAGGCAAAAAACAAAGGAGCAAATTCCTGTAGTTAAATACTGGGCTAGTGCAGAAGTTTGCATGTGCGGCCGATTTATACATAAATATCATAAAGGTATTGAGCATAGTATGTGCACTGAATGTACAGATGTGCAGTTGTTCACATTGAAGTAACAGCTTTACCTATTATGGTTGCCTAACGGCTTTCAAAAACTACTAGGAAAAAACTTCCTTGATGAGCTCAAACATACTTCATGCGTTGTAAGAAACCTTTTTAATGTGTCGTTCCTTTGATTTATATTGCTGGATGGTGCTGCATATTTGTGAATGATTTTTGTTTTGTATGCATATGTGAACACACATACACAGTCATAGGTGTGTATATATACATGTATGTATGCACAAATGTGTATAGAGGTTGTAGGTGTGCATTTGTATGTGCGCATATGTGCAAAATATATGGAAATATGCAAAGGTGTTTGCATACAACAGGATGTATAGCTGATAAGTTAAATTTTACTGATTTTAGTAATAAGGAGCTTCAGACAACGTCTTTTAAAGTCAATGGATGCCCTTTGACTGCAGATGTACGTGCAGACCAAGTGAATTGTAAGCGAATGGTGAAAAAAAGAGCACATAGTCAAGGTACAGATATTGAAGTTTGAAACTGAAAACGAGAGCTTGAGAGTGAAGTTAGTTAATTGTAAGCCTGTCATGTTGTGAAGAACATGTTGGTGGATGTGTCTTTACAGCTCAGTTGATATACATCAGAGTTGTTCCATTATCTACAGGTTCACCAGGTTATACCTACTGACAAGGTTGATGTTTATTTTTTAACACAGTTAGAATGAAAAACAAATTCTTCTTTCTCTGTAGTGCTAAGATGCACTCTTTGATGCTGTGACTAATTCTGAAAGTCTTGAAGTTAATTGTCAGTCTTTAAGCTTGTCTGTGTGCTTGCATTTCTCTTTGATGATTGCTTCACTCGCCCAAGCTAAATACTAGCTAAGAGTGTGGCTTTTTGTATATGTTATCAAAGGTGGGCGATAGAACAGCTGTAAAGCTTTTGATTTGCTTTCCAAGTATAATTGGTACTTTACAGAGATGTGCCATGTTGTTTACCTGTATAAATTTTAACACGTACGTTGTTATTAGGCTTTTCAAGAACAAGAAGTAGCCTGTCTTTTAGTCAGTCTTGGTCTAAACACTGTATAGTCATAAGAAGGGGATGGGATAAGGAGATGGGATATGTCAGAAAAGAGAAGGCAATCTGCCCACATACTCTCTGAGTACGTTTTTGTGGAGCGGGGTTAGCAAGTCGAGGAAGATAAGATGTGGATTGTCTGTGGACCTGGACAGTGGAGGTCTACATGCCTGACTGTGTGGGGAAAGGCGTGATGACTGAGTATTGTACAAAGAATGAAAACTGGGAAAAGTAGACAAGGTGGTTTTTTTTTTTTCCTGCTTTGTGCTTTTGGTTACTGGAATCCTAATGTTTTTGCAACAATACTTGGTTAAATGGTTTCAGACAGAATTGACTTTTTGTTTTGCATGTCTGTACTCCTTTAAAGGAATTCTGCTTTTAAGAAAACAAAGATATTTGAAAGGTTAGAGATGTCCAAGAAAATGGCCTTTAAGAAAAAAGGACCTGTGTTGTTTTTCCTAACAGTGAAAGAGATGGTTCTGTTTATTAAATTGTGCATACCATATGATGCGTTATATTTTTCCATTTGATTTCCTGTAGGGTGATTTCACTTGGAACAGCATGTCAGGGCGCAGTGTTCGGCTGAAGTCAGTTCCCGTTCAAAGCCTCTCGGAGCTGGAGCGTGCTCGGCTGCAGGAAGTGGCTTTTTATCAGTTGCAGCAGGACTGTGACCTGGGCTGTCAGATTACTATCCCCAAAGGTAAGGGCTTGATAAACCATCTCTGTTTAGATTGCTAAGCCACTGACTTCATATCACAGCAATAAAAGGGAAAACACTAGCTTGTTTATTCCACAGACAATGTCTTCTATTTCATTTTTGCTTAAACGTAGTGACTAAGTAAAAATGACTGGTAAAGTTGTTTGTACTCTGTGTCCAATTCAGGCCACCTGGGGTGGGATCATCTGATCACGGACGGATGTCTACAGGGTAGATAATCTAAATCAGACCTGTTCATGCTAGGATGCCTTAATATTCAGTTGAGAGAGAAAGGCTTTTCTTAAACTTCCTGACATCCAAAAGCACACGTCTATGTAGCTTGGGTAGATCATGCCTGAGAAGTGGCTTTTTCACTCTGTATTTTATCGTCACCGGAGCAAACCGGGTATCACTAGTTCAGACAGGCAGTGAAGACATCTGCATCAAATAAGAGGAATCATACCAAAATTTCCTAAAGACAGTGGTGCTGAAAGCAAGTTAATTTTCAGCATAAAACACTGAACTCCTAAGGGACGGGAGTTTAATTGAGACAGAGAAGCTCAGTTATCAGAATCCTGATGCAGGAAACATGCACGTTGTAGATCTGTACTTAGGTTTCTGTGGAAGAGGTCTAAACCTCACTAAAGGCAGTGTGGAAGTTTCCAGAGTTTCCGGTAGGCTGGAGATCAAGCTGTTGTGCAATCTGCAAATCTGTGTTTCCTGTTGTTTCTTTCCAGTTGTATATTTATTTAAGGAATAACAAAGGATCACTGAATTCTTACCTTCGGCCAGGAGCAGAGGTACCGTGTGGTACCACATACACAGTGATTCCACCTGAACAGGTTTTTAGTCATTCAAAGTTAAACAGAAGAAAGTTGTCTAGTCTGCAAAAATAGTTGTGTGGAAAAGATCAAATGTGAAAGACATCAGCTTACACATTCAGCAGCTTTTTATGATCTATGGAAAACTCCTGCCAAAACCAACAAAATCAAACTTACCAGTTACAGCAGTCTATCTTTGTCATGAGGTGGATGCAATCAATGTCTTCAAGCCTCACCACAGCTCCCCTGATCCCTCAAAAAATATTTCTTCCTTATGAAAACAATTTTACAGGACATTCATGGGAGGAACTGGATCACTAAGGGCACTGCAATATTTTCTGGTAATCTGAACTGCTATTGGCAGTTCCAGTAGGAGATGAATATACCTGCATGGAGGTAATACCATACCAGACACATGCATATAGAATCGTAGAATAGTTTGGGTTGGAAGGGACCTTTGAAAGTCATCTAGTCCAACCCTCCTGCAATGAGCAGCACCATCTTCAACTGGATCAGGTTGCTCAGAGCCCCATCCAACCTGACCTCAGGTATTTCCAGGGATGGGGCATTCACAGCTTTTCTGGGCAACCTGTTCCAGTGCTTCACCATCCTCATTGTAAAAGATTTCTTCCTGGTTTAAATCTCCTTTCTTTTAGTTTAAAGCCATTACCCCTCATCCTGTTGCAACATGCCCTGCTAAAAAGTCTTCTCCCGTCTTTTTATAGGCCTCCTTTAAGTACTGAAAGGCCACAATGAGGCCTTCCTGGAACCTTTTCTTCTTTGGGCTGATCAATCACAGCTCTCTCAGCCTTTCCTGATCAGAGGTGTTCCAGCCCTCTGATATTCATGGCCCTCCTCTGGACCTGTTTCAAAAGGTCCATGTCTGGCTTGTACTGGGGACCCCAGAGCTGAATGCAGTACTCCAAGTGGAGGTCTCATGAGAGCGGAGCAGAGGGCCAGGATCACCTCCTTCAGCCTACTGGCCACACTCCTTTTGATGCAGTTGGCTTTCTGGGCTGTGAGGTCGCATTGCTGGCTCATGTTCAGCTTTTTGTCTATCAGTATCCACTAGTCCTTCTCCACATGGCTGCTTTCAATCCCTTTATCCCCCAGCTTGTATTGATACTAGGGGTGCCCAACCGAGGTTCAGGACCTTGCACTTGGCCTTGTTGAACCTCATGAGGTTCACTCAGGCCCACTTCTTGAGCTTATCGAGGTCCCTCTGGACCTCTGTCTATCTTGAGGTGTGCTCTTCAGCTCTCTTCTACTTCAGAGAATGCCACATGAAAATATTGTGGAGCAGAAGTCAGTGGGATAATCCACGTATTAGAAAATACAGAAAACTGTTTGGGATTCTTTGTGGTTCTTTGACAGTTTTTCAGAACTTGTGAGTGAATGACATTAGAACATGCTCATGCCTGATGGGTATTTGCTTCCTGCAGGCATTTGGGTAATTACATTTACTGGCATAGGTATTGTGGAAAGTAAAAACTAATTGTTGGGTAATAAGTGTTTGTGCAAATGTGCTTGATGGAAGTTTAGTCTAAGTACAGAAGCACCTCTCTTGTCTTTACAATCACATTCATGCTGTTATTGGTTGCTTCTTCAGCAATGCTTCAGTCCTCCCATCCTTAGAAGCCCCCTTTGTCTCAGCAAGTGCCATTGGTTAGCACTTTTAGGACAGAGCTGGCTATTCCCACATTTGTAGAGGAATGCATGGAATGTAGTGCCCTCTTCTCCACTATACTGTAGCCATTACCTTTAATGAAGTGCAATACTAACATTTGTTAGTTAAATGTCCTGTGGTCACGGAGGGGGGGCCACCTCCCACAGGAATTTATTTAACCAGCATGTCATTTAGGATATCTTACAATTGCACTGCAGTAGACAATAAGAAGGAATGCAAATTGATCAAGAGTTACTATTTTTAGATATGACAGAGATAATTCAGGTTTGTTTCTTGTTCTCTTGCTTTTCTATCTCATACCTACCTGTCTTTCAGATTCTGTAATCAACATATTTTTTCAGCTCCCATGTTACTCTCCCATCTGCCACAAGCAACTAGACCAAGAATTGTTTATGCTCTAACTGGGTTAATATGTTAAGTTGCAAGAGGCTATCATTTCCGAGCAGAGCATTACACAGTTTCTCTAACAATGCAGTTATTCTGTGGAAGGTTTTTATTTTGCTGTCTGACATTCTGAATGGCAACGCAGTACAATTCTAGTGACAGTTCTTTACAGCTGCTGTTTAAAATAGACTGTTTTTCTCATTTCAGGGAAATCAGTCTTCTTTTTATAATAGGAAAACCCCTGCAATTAAATTCACCTTAGGTGTGCTTTTGTTTTGATGACTTTCTAATTTTGTGTGCCCTTGTATGTAACTAGCCAGAAAGGTGAACCCTTTGCTCATGTCTTTGCAAAATGTGTTAAGTCAGGTAGCTTTTTCAAGTAAAATATATTGGAGCAGAAGAGGACTTCATTTTCTTCTGTTCATATTCTCCAGGTATCTCTTGAGCAGAGGAGGGATTGGACGAGGTTTCATCAGATCAGTTCCCTAAACACCTTATGGTTATAACTCTCTTCCTTCACAGTCCTGTCCCACTTCACTAAGCCTGTGTTGTGAAAATTAGGGAATTATCTATCAGAGAAGACGGAAAAATATGTAGGTACCGCCAGTGTACAGACAAGTAGACATGCTGTAACAGAATTGCTACAAAAGGCTCGACCATCCCATTAATGTCCTTGAAAGTATTATTTGAAATTGGCTTCGCCTATGATTGAGCTCTTCAGACTGTAAACTGGACAAAGACTTGTAAGCAGTGGCTCATGCTAAATGGTAGGGTATCTCAATGAAAATAATGGCCAAACTTTATACATTTGGCCTGGATTTCTCATATACTAATTTCTTCTTTGAAAACTCATTTGTTGGAACGGAAGGACAATACAGGGATGTGGGTGCAGGGGAAACAGGTAGTATCTGTGCATTTTTCAGGCCCAGTTCCCTACAGTGCTGTGTGTCCTGGGGCTACCACGTGCCACAGAGCCAGCTCCTCCTCACCTCTGTGAAAGAGGCCTCTCTGCTGTCATAACAGTGATGTGATAACCGCTCTCTGCCAAGTCCAGCTATCTTTGTTATTCCTATTGGTTGGATGAAATCCTGACTTTTCATCTGTGTTTTGACCTCTCCTGATGTTGATGTTCATGGCAGCTACTGAACTTCTGAGGAACTTTTGTTGATCTCGGTAGTGCAGAAATATAGGAGCATACATTTGTTTAGGAGCATATGTTTGTTTACCTGTACAATGACAAGCAAAAATGTAGCCAATATTTCTAGTAACTCAGATAGAAATGGCATTTTTGCTTCTGATCTTCCTGACAGCGTCTTTGACTGCTGATCTTCCTCTGTGTAAAGAAATAGCTTCGTTCAAATCATGTGTCAATGATGTTTTGTGTTTCATAGATTTTCTTATTTGTCATCACTTTGTCCCTTATGACAGCACATGTGGGACATGTTTTCTTCATAGTGTCAACAAAGAATAATGGAAAGTAGTTGATGTTTTCACATGAATAAATCTCTTAGAGTTCCAGAAGTCAGTCAGTTGTATTTCTCACTGGTAATACTGTCCTGTGTCACACAGGTAAGGTTCCTGCACAGTAAGCATCTTGGTATAATTAGGTAAATTGTATTATTACTGCAGTGACAATCCAGCTGCCTGCATAGTCCTGGGATACAAAAGAAACAGGTATGTGTGTGTGCAGCAAAATAGAAAACTCATGTGCTGTTATCACACCATGTGTAATCTCCAAAGCCCTGAGGAAGTGTTGTGGATAGCAGAAGTCTGAGCACATAGAAGTCTTGTGGGCTAGAAATTTCCCCCAGGGAGTTTCCATCCTCCTTCCTCTTGCCCCTTCCATAGCTAAATACAGATGAGGTTCTTGATAAAGGAGAAGCACTGATGCCTGAATTCAGGTCTGGGAAAACAATTTAGTAAGTGTTGTTGACTACTCAAAAGTGTATATGGTATTCTTCTATTGAATTTCTTTAAAAAGTTATAGACAAACCTGGGGCAGTTTCTGGAGAAGTGTCAGAAAACAGCTGTATTGCTACTTATGTCTGTTTAATACTGCTTTTACTTATATAAAGCAGAGGTGTCACAATAGTGCTTGCCTACCACAGCACTGCACAAAATGACTTTTGGAAGAAAACATTCCATTTATTCTTGTCCAACCCTACCTGCTAGGGCTGGGAGAGGGCATCAGTAGGAACTCCTTGGGAAGAAGGAGTGAAGACATTGGTTCAGTGGGGAAGAAAGGGATCGTAACAGATGATGGGGAAGAAGTAGATAAGAAGATTTTCTTCTTTTACACTAAACCACTGTAACTTATTCTGAGGTTTTATATCTGTATTATAAAAATGATGCTACATATTGCCGCTTGTAATTATTTATTTTGCCTTTTGTGGGTAGATGATAATTTGTTACTGATTCATATGCTGCCTCCCACTTCACGAGCATAGGCTGCCTGTCTCATAGTCTCAGCTTGTGTAGGAAAAAGAAACCAGTGTGTGGGTAGGTACCAGTCTTTGTCACACAGTGTTTATGCAATGGTTGAAGCATAGCAATTGAGAGCACACAGACCAAAACTGGTCCCTTTTTCTCTCCCCACCTTTTTAATTGCCCGATGATAATGGTGCATCTGAGAGTTAACAGGCTAAATTAATGAGGTGTTATAAAGGCATGTTCATTGCCATTACCCACACAGTACAAGTTGGACTCAAAACTGATTCCAGACACTGAAGAGAGAGAACAGGCACACAGAGCACATGTCTGCTCGTGTGTTAGCTTTGTTTTGATTTGTTTTGACAAGCTTGGGGCAGCCTCTAATTATTCAGAAAGGCATCAAACAAAAGTTGTGAAGCCTTTTAATATGTATCAGCCTGGAGACTACTGTTTTACAGCTGCAGCTAAATATTGCAGCTGCGTGTTTGAAATTACCTGCTGGAAAGAAGTACCTTTCATGGGCTGATGGTGATAAAAAGTAAAAAGAGAAGCACGTTTATTTTTTCTGCTGAAAGTTGGTCATTGCAGTAGTTGCAACTAGGACAAGTATCTGTGTTTTTATTGCACTCATACATTATAGCTCCAGCTATAAATCAAGGCTCTGTTTTGATGTACACAACTGTGCAGTCGTTTTGGCCACCAGAACTTATTCTCAGCACAAATCAGGGGCAAGGGAACAGTGAGCGAGACCCAGGATGTGTGTGGATGGGTTAACTACGAAAGGTTTTGGAGAGCTGCACCCTGCCCCACTGATTTGCAGATTTGAATGTCCCCGGAATCCTATAATACGAATATGGGCTCAAAGAGTGGATCATTTTATAGCTGTGTTTAATCTTAGTTTAGCAGATCTATCAGTTTGAGGTAGCATCAGCAGATCTGTAGCTTAAGATTGCAGAATTGATGAGCCCTCTTGATATCCTAATGTTCATCCTTAAGCGGATGACACATTCAAAATGACTTTTGAAGACGGGAAGGTGAACATACTGAAAGGACTTGTCGGACCAGAAATCAGAATGGATTCTTGTGCTGAAGGCCATTGTAAGACTAGTCAGTTGTGAAGCATTGAGGTAGAGGAAAACTACCTAGAAAAAGGTGTTCCCTTATATTCCCTAAAAAAGGAAAGAAATGAAAGTTTATGCTGAATTCTTCTACCTATTAAAGTTCAGAAAAATTAATTTAGTGGGGATGCAGCAGAATTTGAGTCAGCAGGGGGAATATATTTTCTAGGTTTTAGGTATTTTAGCTATTGCCTTTGTTTTAGGTCTAACCCTTCCCAGAATCTCACTGTTTTCCTTATTAAGCATTGGTTCTAACCTCCTAAATTATTTCAGAATTTCAGCTGTGAGAAAGTTAACGCGGGATCTTTTGTTCGTGTGTGCGCTAAGTCAGTGGGCTCACTCAGTTTATAAGTTCTACTGGGCAAGAACCCTAGAAGTATCTTTTTATTTTTCATATGTCATTCTTTTCTCATGATTAATAATAATGAATCCCAGTATTAACCATTCAGTAGAGTATTCAGGGATACTATCGAGCTTCAGTTTGCATAGGAAGACTATTAACAAAAGAGCTCAGTCCCCTATTTTCAAATTGACGTGGTGAAATATCTTTGTTCCAGTCTCATCTTCAAAATACAAGACAGATGTAGCTAAGATTGAATATTGAGGTTGTGTGTTGGCCTGGGACTGTTAACAGAACAGATGCAACAGACTGCAGTACGTGCAGTAGGCTGGGGTAAGGCCAAGGCATTCATCTCTGCTGAATTATCTCACTTTTGTTGGCTTGGGTCACAATCATGAAGTTACGTTGATGTAATGTTTTGGTTTTAGCATGCACTATGTACAGAAGTGTATTTTTGCCTTTGTACAAGTGTTGCTTGCATTTACTCTGTGCCTTTGAGTTTATTTTAATGTTTCTCAAATATTTGGAGTGAAAATCCTAAGCTGAGACAGAATTTGTCTTTACTTACCAGAACTGACAATAAACATGTTACCCAGCTATTTTAGCAAGTGTACCAAGTGTAATAAAAGAGATTAACTACCTTTACTAAGAAGTCTGTTTACTGTGTTGATACCACCTATGACAAGAATGTATATCCCCAGTTTCTTATTGTTAACAGCAACACGGTCATACACAGTAGTTTCAGTAATTACAGCAAATGTTCCAGTTTCTGGGGGACTTTTTTTTTTTTAGACTTACTGGGACATCTGGGGAGAGAGAAGGTAATCCTTCATTTTACTGCCAAGTCTTATTCTCAGTTCATCCGATTAGTTGTAATGAATATAACCTAAGGTTGGGTTTAGAAACCTAAATGTAGTCCCAGTCATTAAAGGGAAGATGCTGCTTATGCTGTTTGAACATGTGCTGCTGTGCATCTTCATGCAGGTTTTGTAGCCAGTTCCACCAGCCGTGCTGTCCAAATGGAGTGAGCATTACTGTCCTGTATGACTTGCTTTAGTAAGGTGAATTTGAATGAGCAGGGCTGGATAAGTGTGTAATTACGGACTGAGTGCTAAGACAACCTCATCCCTGAAATGGGAGAAACATGCATAGTTGAGCTTTCTGAATTTTAATTGTTCATTGATGCACTTTGCCACCAATATATTCCAGATAAGCTTTGAATAAAAACGGGAATTCAGAATTATGCATTCTGTGCTTCTTGCTTGTTCTGGCAGAGAGCAGTTTTTTTGGATGTGTGTTTTACTTGCATTACTGGTCATTGTATTTCATTACCCATTTTCCTTAACACTGGGGGTGACTATGATTTTTATCTGGACTTCCATTTTTGTGAGGGCTCCGAACTGCTCATTGTTTTTAATCACTGACCATGTTGTGTACTTCACAGGCTGTTGTAACAGAAAGCATCTAAGTAAACTGTAGCCTATACTTTGTGGAGCTATGTGATTACTGAATGAATGCTTTTGAGCTGACATCAGTATACCTTTTAAGTGAAAAGGCTTATTATCACACCTCTTAACACCAACCTCTGTCAATTCTTTTCTCATATAAATGCTGTACCTAACATGATCCCTTGAGTCTGTGGATTTTTTTTCAGTATTGCAGTGTTCATGAAGACTACATTAAAGACAAACAAGACTGTGAGGTAAATTCTGTTCCTTTACACTACATTAGTAAATCTTGGATATACTGTATCAGGCTTGTCATATCAAACTTGGTCAGAGGTGAAAACTGTATCTTGCTGATTGTTAGATGGCAGCTTCTCCTGCACCCCTCCAATTCAAATTTTCCATGGAAATATGGATTTTTCTGAGAATTTTTTTTTTCCTCCTGGGGAAATAAAACCAAAACCAAAACGCACAATTGCCTAAATGTTTTAAGCTAGAATTCTCAGATGCTGCAGGGTAGAGGCTGGAAGAACATGCAGCCTTGCACTCTGCTACACAGGAGTTTGTCAAAGAGAAGGTAACGGGAGCTTTTCCAGGCAGGGAGATAAGCAAGTCAAAAATATAATTATTTTTTTTCCTCATAGTAATAAAAATTGCAGTAATTTCTTGTGATTTTTGTTTAAATTTGATTTTTTCTTAACATTGAAGCAAGAACAAAATGGAAATACATAAAACTTGCAAGAATGTAATTTTTCTAATGGGTAGAAAAGTGAAATAATTTATTATCTACAGAAAGTGATGTGTTCCTTTTTAAATTTTGCTATGAGGCATTTTTTTATAATAGATTAATGCCCAACAAATTGATTTCTAGGATTTTCTTGTAGGTTTTACATGTCTGTTTACATCAGGAATACTTTATTCAGCATATCCTATCAGTTAGAGACAAGCTAATAGTTTTAAAAGCAGATGTTTTTACGTACTTAAAACTCACTATGAACAAAGTTTGTCTTTTAATAATTACTTTGGGTTGTCATGAATAGCTAGGAGCTTTGATTGAGAAGCACAATGAATTTTCTTCAGTGCTATATAAATAGAAAATAGAAGTAGAAAATGCAAAGCTTCTTAATGAAATCAATGGCACTGTTAATGTGAAAGTGGAAAAAACAGTGTACCTTTAAAAGAAAGATTCATGGAACTGCCAAGGATCAACCTTTTGTGTAGGTGTGTTTTGTGAAGACAGAGGGAGTGGGGACAAGGATGGATGTTGAAGGAATGGCTTGCCGTGGAGCTCATTGGGCAGGTTTGAGTAGGTGTTACAATGAAGGGAAGAGATCTTGCTGAAACTGCAAAGATAAATAGAAAAACATGATGATTCACATTTCTGTATACAACTGTCCTGAGACATGCTTATTGAAGATGGCATTGTGACCAGAGGTCTTCATTGTTATTGCAGTTGATTATTTAGGTGCTGACTGTTGTGAGTTTAGGGTACTGCTCTTATAAATCCAGATACAGAGACTGCTGCATGCATTCATTTCATGTGAAGTCCCATTGAGCTTAGAAATTACTTCTGAGACATAAGGAAAAATCCTAGCTAATGTAGTTTCCTTAATAGTACACTTGAAATAGTTGACTGTAAGTACATATAAATACATGTATTTTTTTCTCTGTATTAGTGTGCGAAAAATCCTAGCTAATGTAATTTCCTTAATAGTACATTTGAAATAGTTGACTGTAAGTACATATAAATACATGTATTATTTTGTCTGTATTAGTGTGCCATGTGGAAATCTCAGCATCCATTTTGAAATGTTACTTGTGACCATTTGCCAAATTGAAAAGCTCAGACACACAACCTGAGCGAACCAGTATTAGGAAGCAAAATGCATATACAGAGGTTCTGAAGCACTATGTTTTGCAACATAAGTGTATTTGATTTTTTGTTTGTTTTATAAATTTGTAAGAGAACACTAGCGTAACAGAGGTATGCTGATTGTACTCTGCCAAATCTGTCTTTAGTACTTGATGCAATAGCAGCCTTTTGTTGCTGAACAGTAAACCAGGCTGACCTGTGCTTTGCAAATAATCCATGTTAAGTATGTGGTGATTCTATAGTGACTGAAGACTTTGTGCTTTATTACAATTCAAAGCTAAAGAATAAATACCAATAAATATATTCCATGTGCAAAAGTTTTGAACCTTTATTAATAATACTGACTTCGCAGCCTATTAATTTCCATGTTCTACTCGGAGGAGCTTTGCTTCAACATCTATATTCTTCTGGTATGTGTCTTTTAAAAATTTCAGTTGAAAATCAGATTTATTTCTGTTATCTTATATGTATTGGTCCTTTCAAAAGTGCATTAGGGAAGTATGTCTGATGAGGGTTTCTTCTTGCCTTAAGTAGAAGAGGGAGTGCATTGGCTTGGGGCAGGACTAGAAAGCATCTCCTTCCTGGCTCTACTTGCAGGGTTGTCTGTGCTGACAGCCCCCTCCCTCTGGCTGTGGCTTCTGCAGACCTGACCTTGCTCCAGAGCCTGAATCCTATATACCCTATCTACTAACATTTAGCTCTCACCTTCAACTACATTCCGCTGCACTTGTCTACCAGTTAACTCAAGTCCCTTATGACAAAGAATCATGGGAGAGCATATTTTAAACACCAAAGCAGTTATTTTCCTCTAACATGCATACTTGGAGACTCTTTAAAACCTTGTATACACTCAGGAAGATGTAGGCAAGTGGAGCTGAAATGTGTTTTCTTACGTTTCCTCTGTCCCCAGGACTTGAGTAATATTTGATGCCTGAATTACAGCATTGCCTAAAGTGAGCTTTTCTTCTTTTTTTTTTTTTTTTGTGAAGAGGGGTTTGTACCTATCTTCTTACAGCTATAGTCTCTCTCTGTATCCTGCTGTTTTCCAGCGCATAACATTTTTTCTTCAGCAAGTTGGGACATGACTCTGTCTGATAGAAACAGACCTTGAGAATAAGCTTCAATAGAAATGGTGCATTTTTCACTCTAACAGATTCTATTAGTTTGAAGCTACGCCTGTTTAATGTGTTTCCCTAAAAGACAGGACAGTTTACGGGTAATGTGCTCAGCTGGTATAAATTGGTATGTCACCTCTGCTTTCAGAATTGATGTGCATCATTGAAAATCTATTAATACTTGGCAAGCAAACTATGTATTGTATCAGAATTACGAGAGGTTATTGTGAAGTGCTATATGATTAATAAAACTCAGGTATTTTGAAGCAGGTGAGGTTTCCAGCAGTTTTGCCTTCTGGACAAGTTCCACGGCAACTTATGAATACTTTTTAGATAAATAATTTAATTCATATACCAGCATGACTGAATTCTTACTGTTGTCCAGTAAAGAGAGAGTGTAATGCAGGATTTAAACTTCCAGCAGCTGCACCAGTTAAACTGTGCGTTTGGATTTTGTAATCCCTCCATCCTTCATTTTAACAATCAATAATGGCTGTCCAGAGGGATGGAAGCCTGTATCTCAAGAAGATGCACTAACTCCAGGTTATCAGAGGGTTGAGGAAGAAGAGGATGAAAAGTTATTTACTGTGAGGGTGGTGAGTTATTGAAACAGGCTGCCCAAAGAAGTGGTAAATGCTCCATCCCTGGCTGTGTTCAAGGCCAGGTTAGAGAGAGCTTTGGGTGACATGTTCTAGGGTGAGGCATCCCTCACTCTCAACCTTATAGTCTAGAATGAGGCATCCCTGCCCATGGCAGGGCAGTTGGAACTAGATGATCTTAAGGTCCTTTCCAACCCAAAACATTCAATGATTCTATGAAAAGCATGCTTTGGTCTGGTGGTTGTGGGTTTCCTCAAGTGGTGGTGTTGAGTGGTGGGTATACAGGGGCAGGCTGGATGGAGCTTTGAGCAACCTGGTTTAGTGGAAAGTGTTCCTGCAGGAGGGTTGGAACTAGGCGATCTTTAAGGTCCCTTCCAACTGAAACCATTCTATGACTGTATACACTTAATTGTAGAGAACATAATTTCTTGTGCAGTCAGCTTTCCCTACACCTCACCCATTTTCTTACTGTTGCCCTTAAAAGGGTTTCCAACCTAGTATTCTGTGACTGTTTGGTCAAAATGTCTGAGGCTCAGCCATTCTGTTTTCATGTTGCTTTTGTTGCCAAAATCCGTAGCTCCTGATTCTCTGGCTGAAATTGTTTACTCTCCATCTGTGCTGCAGCTGGCAGTGCTTTGGAAGTTACTGCATGAGGACAGGGCATTTCAACAAGTTAATCTAAATAAATATTTCAAAATGGACATTTTACAGTCACAGAAATGGCTAAGTAAAACCAGAACCCTCCTCAGGAGAGTAGCTCCAAATGTGCATTCAGAAGCAAATTCGCTTTGTATAGTGACCCCAAAGAAGCGACTTCAACCACAAACACTGCACTACTGTAAATGAATGAAGCATAGTCTTGTCTTTGCTCTGTCAACAGAATTTAGCAATGTTTTCTGATTAAAGAGTCTCTATTACTTGCAGTATTACTTGCACAGGCAAGAGAGACTGTTACTTGGCATTCAGCTCTCAGGCTGAGTGCAAGAGGCTGGCACTTCGGAAAAGCGTTGCTCTCAATGAGTGAAGTGAACGGACAAGTTCTTAAGAGGAGTCAAACTTGGTGCTTTGTGGTGCCATAGTCAGTGATTTTCAAGACTGAATGGATTGCGTTTTAGAAATTTTTTTTTTTTTTTTTTTTTTCTGAAAATGCAGTTAGATCCATTCCTGATGCTATTAAGGGGAAATGGCCATGAATATATCTACTATGAAGAAGCATTTTAGAAATCTCGCAGTGTCAACTTTTTCATTCATTTCTGTTTTGGTAAATGAGCTATGCATATTATAGTCATCTCTTTTATAACGACTGTCTTTATACAGTGTGAAAATAACCCGTAAGAGTAGAACGTGACAATTTTTTTTTTCCCAAACAGATAGTAAACACCACTCTCATAAGCAAAGGAAGTTGCTAATAGATGGGAAGGGGAGTTCTCTTTACTTAGAAACCCTGTAAGCAACAAAAGATCTCTTTTTTTTCAAAAACCCACTGAATTAAATTAGCTCAAAATCTCTGTATAAATTTACAAATTATATTTTTGATTAGCAAAAACATGTCCTTGCATATAAATAGCATAAAAGGATCATCCATTCTTATAGATAATCACAAGCCCATGTATAAGGAAAAAAACTGCTGAAGAATCCTGTTTTTGTTACAGGCTCACTTCAACCTTATTGACAGAGTGCTATCTGTGATTTGAAGCCTAATACTAGAATAGTGTCATAAAACAGGCTTAGAAAGCTCAGGTGCTGTTATAATTTTTACTGCATATAATATTAATTATGGAAAACATTGGATTAGGGCTTCACAGTATAGTGGCAATTAAGTGACATAATATGAAACTGGTGTCCAAGAGCTCCTGACTGTTAATTCCAGGTAAGCCATGCCAATTGAACAAATCCCCTATACCTACTTTGTGATACTTTTGCTTATGCTAAGCAACACACCTGTATGTACCAAATAGATTTGTTGATTTCCATAAGTGTAAAAGGGAGTATAGCAATGCTGGAAGTAAATAATAGTAGCAGGATTAGCCTGCACTCTCTCTTTAAGTCATACGTGGTGTTGCTAAGTAGTCTTGTGCAAAGCAACAGAGCAATGTCAAAACAGTACAAAGTTCTCTTTCTTTCCTTTTTTTTTTTTTTTTTAATTTAAAGCTGAGATTTACATATCCTCAGCATGAAAATAACTTCTTATTACCTAGTTTGTAGAGCCATGGTCTCAATTAGAATGAAATTTAGGCAGTGAAATGGGCTATATAAAATCTGGGATTTGAGATGTAATTGGTAATTAAATGGTGTTACTGATGACACTGCAGGCTGAATTTCAACTTTATCCCAAAATTTCAAAAAGTAGACCCTCAGAAGTAAAGCTCTTCAATTCTTCTCCAAAGTCAGTATATCAGTGCAAATACTCTTGTATTCTGTAGGCTGTGGTTCACTGACAGAGTCATAAAAAGATGACCTAATTTTTCAGAAAGAAAAGTCTTTTTGGCATTAAGTGAACCTGGAAGCGCTCGTGACTTTGGAAAAACAGGTCATGTAGCAATTTAATATACACTCAGGAGTTTGATTCTAGGCTCTTGGGCTTTTAAATATTCATCATGCTAGTCTTAATACATAGATGCCCAGAGAGTGGTGTATGCATTGCAGTGAAAAATGCAGCACACATATAAATTGATAAGCATTGTACAAACCAAGTTTATTTCTGGGGAAAAAAAAATAAAAAAAAAATCCCAACCTCAAACCCTCCACCCCCAAAAAAAATCAAATAACACTCCCCTCCAAAAAAAAAAACCCAAAACAAACAACCAAACAACAAAAAACAAACCAACCAAATAAAAAAGGCAAAAAACAAGCAAGCAAGCAAAAAAAACCCTACACCAACAAACAAACAAAAGCAAAAACAAAAAACCCTAAAAAAAAACCCAAAACAACAAAACACAAAAAAACCCTAATTTGCACAGCTACCTGGGTGGGTGTTCTTCAGAAAAAAAAATATAGCTTCCTTCACTTTGACAGTTGTCTTTTCAGTATGTCTGTTTTCTTGCTAATATTCTTGAGTGGAACTTGGTGGAGGAGCAGTGAATTGTTTATCTATAGAAAGAAGACATTAAGTGATAATTATATACACAAAAGGCTGGATAAAAGCTCAACAGCATTTATCACTTTGTGGTTTGAACATTTCCAAACTGCAAATTAAAGTAGCAGTCCATATTTAATAGCACTTTGACCTGATACAATACTATTTTAGCTGATAATGTTTTGCCTGTTTCACAAGAGTGCTTTGAATATTGATTATATTCTCAAAACACACTGCAGATAGTATTTAGCATTATTATTATGAATTGTGTTCATAATAATTTAAGATTTTAAATTGCTAGGGTTGCATAAGTCTTTAAGCATGTTATGAATATTTCAGCAGTGTTCATGCCTGATATAACCTGAATCAACAGTTATTTCAAAACATTTGTTTTTACAGAACATAGACTGTAATTAATCACATCTTTTGTTGGGGTTGAGGAGAACTGGAACTGATCTCAGATCTCTTGGCAGATCCCCTAAGCTTTAGCTGTTCACTGAGATTCCTCTCAGTCTTATTTTCCTATGCAACTCTCTTTGTCTTGCCAGTGGGGTAATCTAGGATTGTGAATGGTCATAGCTCCACTGCCTTCAGTGAAACTGCTGCCATTTGCCCAAGGTCTCTCTCTTGGGTCACTCTATGATTTCTTTCTTTGCTCAGGAGTCCGCAGAGTGGACTCTTCTGTATTTTCTGGTTTGTCCGTCTCCAGAACTGTTTCCTGCTTCTTATATTCCTTTGGACCTGAATATCACTTGTATCCAAAATTCAAGGTTTCAGAGCCAAATGCACAAATGTTGTTTCAGCCTGTAATTTACTGATGAATTACCTCATTGTTGGAGTGCAGAGAATCACCCATTAAGAACAAGGTTCATGAGAAAGCACTGATAGTTTGTCCCTAGGAGTTGTTAACTTATGGCATTCATATCCACATGGAAAATATTTTCCTATGTTCAGTATTGAACAGCATCCATTTTCCTAGTATTTCTGTTTAATTTTAATATACAGAACTCAAACACTCCAGAAGTTGTTGTTGTCTAGGTAATAATAGCAAAACACTATATTATCCATCCAATTTTGACTTTGGTTCTCATTTTTACATCTTGGTAGACCTCAATGAAATATCAAAGTAGTGATAAATGGATCTTTGGAGATCCATGTGTATTTATTTATAAGGCTTTAAGACTCCAAAGGAATGTAAGTCGTTTACCAAAAGCTGACTATGAAGCAGTATCTAATAATTAATAATAATCTAGAAATTATTTTATAATATATGAAATATCTATAAAATATAAAAAATCTACATAACATAGAAAATTAATATAGAAATTATGTAAATATATATATGTAAAGTCGGAACACAACGGGAATAGGGAATCCTATAAAAAACAAGCAGTATTTTCAGGTGTATGTGAGCAGGCTACCAACTATTCATATTGCTAAAAGGTGAAAGAATTTCTGTAATAAACTCAGTCTTATCAAATGGAAATGTCAGGTGTGAAAAGCCTGGACATATTAATCAACCAAAGTATGTCTTTGAGTTATAAACTTGTCATATAGCTACAAAAAAGCAGAAGCTAGTCACAGACCATATCAGGCACTGAATTACCACCATTATATTTCTGAACTCTCGTGGAGAATATCATAGCTGTTCTAATCAGCTTTACTTCAGAGAGATGAATTCTCACTGGGGCAGGTGTGGAAAAAGGAGAATTAACATAATCAAAAAATGACAATCTTCCTCAAAAGACAGGAAGTGAGTATCATAGCTAAGTGAGTGCTGGGAGTAGATATACTCTAAATAAATGCAGGGCGCAAGTGTGCAAGTGGAGCTGGTCAAACCACATTTACATAAGGTAGAAAGAAATATTAATTTAAAAATAAAAGGATATTAACTGGCTATGAAGAAGTCAGATTTTTTCCAGCTGTCTGCTGTGTAATATTCTGGGCACAGCTTTCAATTGGAGATGAGGGAAAACTCTGGGGAAACAGCTTGTTCTATTGTGACCTGCAGTCACAAAGACAAGTGTTAATTGGTGAAGATCCACTTTGCTCCTTTGTGGTATGTTCCCTACAGTAAAAGACCACATAAGACATTGCTTACCAAACTACAAAAACGTGTTGAGACAGAGTATTTGGTGACCTTCTCACTTGAGAAGTAGAATATAGATATGATGTGTTCATTTTTGAGTTTTTGCCGTATTACAAAACTAGTGAGGCAAATGTACATGTTCATTAACCTTTAGCTAAAATGGTGCCTATGTTACTGTTAGCATTAGTCTGTATGTTAGGCCCTTTCTATTGCTTCGGAATTTAAAAATTTCAAAAGGTACAAGTTAAAGCAGGCCCATGCCTTAATCTGTGGTATTTGTTGGGACCTAATAAATAAAATGCAGTTTTGTTGACTTTTCATTGTTAAAGATGCTGCTGGAGGGAATAATGATAGCCAACCTTTTGACGTAATTGTTTCAAGAATGAACCTGCCTATGTGTTGTTTAAAATCTTTGGTCTCTAATACCTCAGTGAAAACTTGGATTAAATGTAGTGTGTCAGAACAATAATTTCTCTGAGACTCTAATCCATCTAAACCAATCTGGGCAAGCTGTACCAAACAACAAGCTCCCAGTGAGAGTTCAGATCAGATGGGTCATGTGAAAGTGATCAGCTATCACCCAACTGGTGTGACTGATACACAGAATTTATCCTGGAGGTTAGTAATCCTCTTTCTCCAAATACCTTCAGCTCCACACCTGAATCACGCTCTTGTGACCATGGATTAGGATTAACCAGTACATTTTATGGTACTTGTTGTCAAGAGCATCCAGCAACAAACCTCCATTGTTAAGCCTTCAAAATCAGCGTTGCATTCTGCCACATGGGCTGTGTGACCACACATTTGTAGATGTGCCCAGCAGCAGGCAGAGGGTTTCTTTTTTGTTCCCCAGTACAACCTTGACGTTTGGGTGAACAGCGCACACTCCTTTATGCTGAAGCACTTGTGAGAGTCCCTAGCCTTGTGAAATGTACCCCACACCCTTCCTGAGTCCAAGTGCCGTGTCCATCTCATTCCAAGTTCCTACAGCTTGTACAGCAGTTTGTTCAACATTCTTTCTCTTACTTCCCTTTTCTTATTTGTTATTTCCCCCTCTTACAGATGGACAAAAGAGGAAGAAATCATTAAGAAAGAAACTGGACTCATTAGGAAAGGAGAAGAACAGAGATAAAGGTAAAATAAAATGAGTACATTTTTACTGCTCAAGTATTTAATTTTGCATATGAGATTTCTTTAGTCTTTAATGTATACTTTCTGGAAAGTAGAATGTTACTGAGCTGATGTACTGTCTAGGTATTTATTTCAAAGTTGAAAACCATGTTTTATTGTCTCTGTTTGTCATTAGTATAACCCAGATCTTTTCAACTGAGAGGTTATTTCCTGGCAGAAAAGGAGGAGTTAAAGGATGACATCCTTTCTTCATTGTTCTTTCTCCCCAGTGCAGAATGTAGGATCTAGCTTTTACCAGCATTTGCACTCTCCTTGTCTAGTTTACAAACCACATAAACTCAGCCTTAATGATAGAATCATAGAAGGGAATCATAGAATAGTTAGGATTGGAAAGGACCTCAAGATCATCTAGTTCCAACCACCCTGCCATGGGCAGGGACACCTCACACGAAACCATACCACCCAAGGCTCTGTCCAACCTGGGCTTGAACAATGCCAGCGATGGAGCATTCACAACTCCCCTGGGCAACCATTCCAGGGCCTCACCACCCTTACAGTAAAGAATTTCTTCCTTATATCCAATCTAAACTTCCCCTGTTTAAGTTTGAACCCTTTACCCCTTGTCCTGTCACTACAGTCCCTAACAAATAGTCCATCCCCAGCATCCCTATAGCCCCCCTTCAGATACTGGAAGGCTGCTTTGAGGTCTCCACGCAGCCTTCTCGCCCGGCTGAACAGACCCAACTTTCTCAGCCTGTCTTCATAAGGGAGGTGCTCCAGTCCCCTGCTCATCCTCGTGGCCCTCTTCTGGCCTTATTCCAACAGTTCCATGTCCTTTTTATGTTGAGGACACCAGAACTGCACACAATACTCCAAGTGAGGTCTGACAAGAGCAGAGTAGAGGGGCAGGATCACCTCCCTTGACCTGCTGGTCATGATCCTTTTGATGCAGCCCAGGATATGGTTGGCTTTCTGGGCTGCAAGCGCACACTGCCGGCTCATGTTCATTTTCTCATCGACCAGCACCCCCAAGTCCTTCTGCGCAGGGCTGCTCTGAATCTCTTCCCTCCCCAACCTGTAGCTGTGCCTGGGATTGCTCTGACCCAGCTGTAGGACCTTGCACTTGTCATGGTTAAACTTCATCAGGTTGGCATCAGCCCACCTCACAAGCGTGTCAAGGTCCCTCTGGATGGCATTCCTTCCCTCCAGCATATCAACTGAAACACGTAGCCTGGTGACATCAAGCAAGTCAGTTGGTTTGCATTTCTTTTTTTAACCTTAGGCAAATAACCCATGTTTAAAATATATAAATGCATCAGTGCTACTGATCAGTTGGTTTTTAATAGACTCCATGTGACATGGATTTACAGGTATGCTTGTACTCTTTTGTTTAGACACTAATCAGCTTTATGGGCTGGGTCCTAATCCACTGGATTTGGCCTGTAATTTGCATTTAAACTAAGTCTAGATGTTGAGATCTGGAAAGTGCTGCTGAAATTGTGGTTTTCTGCATGTAAGTAATAGCGCATCTAACTTTATGTTCCACCCTGGAAAAGAAGTTCTCAAAAGTATAAGTAAAACACAGTTTCACAAACACACAAACTTATAACGGGAGAATTGATTTGGTTATTCTGATGTTAGTGCTTGTAACCAAGTTTGGCAGGATGGGACTTTGAAATTCCATGGAAAAAAATGAACATGCCTATTTGAAAGTTACTTTAGATATTTGTCAGGAAGAAAATGTTTTACTTTTATTTTTTGTTTGGTGACTTCATACATGGGACTATTATTTTCTTGGTTTAAAAATGGCTATGGAAAATATTTGCATTAACCTTTCTAAAGCTGTAAGTCCCCTGACATATTTGTTTGGATAAATCCTGTGACCTCCCATGTTACATTGCTTGTATCAAATCTTTCATTTGTTATGAGCCTTACTTGATGTATGACTGAGCCCACATGTAGAAAGAATCTTTTAGGAAAAGGTTTACTGATCTTATAGCATTTCTGCCTTTTGGAAAACTCTATCTTGTACTGCTCCTGTAAATGTATTGCATTTGCCAGCAGTGTAATTAATCACTCACTATGTTGCTTAGTTTTCTTCATAGGGTTTTGTTTTTTTTTCCCCCATTGTCTTCCACACAGTTAGAAGTGCAAAGCAACATAGTTCTGTGTAGAACCTTCCCTGCTTTTCATTACATTTGCCAGATACTGATTTTCATGGCACTCTGTGGGTTTCTCTTCCGTATCACTTCTTGCTTTTTGTTTTTAAAATGTTCTGTCTCTCACAAATTTTTGATGCTCTGAAGGCTTTTATCTTTTATCTTTAATCTTTTTATCTACCCCCTTGTGTGGTGCAACTTTGATAATATCCTTTGAAAGTTTCTATTTAGAAGCTCTTTTGAGAGTTTAAATACATTTTGTCCTTTTGTTCTCACTTTTTTCGTTGTGGTAGCAGTTTTTTTTAGCGATAATAAAGTGATTTGATAATTTACCAAAGACCAAATTTTGCTGTGTCACCCAAACCTGGTGGATCTTTGCAATTGCACTTCCAGAACTTCTCAAATGCCTCTTTGGTGCCTTGAGAAGTGATAGTTTCCTTTAGTGATGCAAATGCTTAACCCAGAGTTGTGCTTTATTTCTCTTAATTCTCTGTTGCCAAAGATGTTTCAAACAATACATTTTCTAACATTGCCTTGTATTATTTTGTGAATTCCTTGTAGCCTCATTTTATTTCAGCTGACCTCTGTTTCTGATAATTACATAACTGCACTGGTTGAGTACTTACAGATAATATTATTTTCTGCTACTACATTCCTGTTCAGAGACTTTTGTGTGTCTACCTTGTGTGATAGCACATATACTTCATTTATTTAGTATCTTTGGAGATATACTTTCTGTTTTTATTACAGTGGGTTTTCTGAGTGCACTTTTGTATTTAGGGCTCAGTAGTTGCCCACAGCAAAGGTCATCAATTTTATAATTACTCATCCCTGTATATATTTATCTACTTCCTGTTTTCCAGCATTGCTCATATCTTCTGGTTAACTATACCCAAGCATTTTTAAAAATCACTGTGCTGATTCTCTTAATTTTAATTCCTTTTTTTTTTCCCCCTTATTTTCACTTTAGGCATTTCAAATATGCACCCATTTGCTTTTATCACAGAATCACAGAATCACAGAATAGTAAGGGCTGGAAAGGACCTCAAGATCATCGAGTTCCAACCCCCCTGCCATGGGCAGGGACACCTCCCACTAAACCATGCCATCCAAGGCTATGTCCAACCCCACCTTGAACGCCGCCAGGGATGAAGCATTCACAACCTCCCTGGGCAACCCATTCCAGGGCCCCACCACCCTCACAGTAAAGAATTTCTTCCTCAGATCCAATCTAAACCTCCCCTGTTTAAGTTTAAACCCATTACCCCTTGTCCTCTCACCACAGTCCCTAATGAAGAGTCCCTCCCCAGCATCCCTATAGGCCCCCTTCAGGTATTGGAAGGCTGCTATGAGGTCTCCACGCAGCCTTCTCTTCTCCAGGCTGAACAGCCCCAACTTTCTCAGCCTATCTTCATACGAGAGGTGCTCCAGTCCCCTGATCATTTTTGTGGCCCTCCTCTGCACTTGTTCTAACACTTCCATGTCCTTTTTATGTTGAGGACACCAGAACTGCACGCAATACTCCAAGTGAGGTCTCACGAGAGCAGAGTAGAGGGGCAGGATCACCTCCTTCGACCTGCTGATCACACTCCTTTTGATCCTCCTTGTCTCCTCTTCCACTGTCTTATTCTCGTTTGTAAAGATGGCTTACATAGTCTTTCCATGTATAAAATGTTATCAGACTAACTCTTGAGGGGAGGATAACCCAGCACTGCTGAAACAGCAGAATCTATATTTCTCTCTTTCCTTCAGGGTGTCTGCATTGACATGGACATCAGGTTGGTCAGCAAGGTTGCAGAGCTTCAGGAAATTGGAAGGAATCAGGTTCCCACCATGTTGTGTCAGCAGAGTTAAAAGAAAGCCATGCCAGCTCTTATTTATTTCCAACAGTAAACACATTAGGCAAAAATAACCCAGATAGCAGCAGCATATGGCCCCCAGCTTCTCAGGGTTTCTGTCTATGTTTTTTTTCTGGTGTACACTTCTTTTCCCCTCTGAGTTATTAAAGATCATCTGCCCCACAGATACTTGCTGAGCAGACTCTTGATCCATGATGGTAGAGGGAATAAGCAACCAGACAAGGTGCTGGGTTATGCCATGTGGGACATTAGCCAGGCACAGTTGGTGAAAGGCAGCCGTTTTCCTATAGGAAGCAGCAGCACCAGCATCTCTCCCAGCCTCAGGAGTTAGAAGGGTAAGTTGCCCAGCTTTCAGGTGATGAGCTGGATCTGGAAAGTAAAATGTGAGGCCTTGAGCTGCAGGTATCCATAACGATGAACCTGCCATGCTTACGTCATGGCCAAGCCCCACCACCTTTTCTGAGCAGTGGTTTCCATGTCACCCAAAGTCAGAGTTTGATCTCTGCTTGGTGTGTTCATGTCACAATAAGATGGAAGTATCATCCTGGTCCATTACATGGTGTTTTTTTTAACAAACCTTTCTGCCATTTATTTTATAAAGAGTATCTTCCATTCCTGGACTATCAGTCCAAAACAAAGACTCCACACTGTGAATGTGTGTGTACTCACACAAAAGGCTGGGAGGATTTATTTACCCACCTGGGCAGGTCCGAGTCCTCATGCTCAAAAGGAATCTTTTGTGGTTTGGGGTATTTTTTTGGTTGATTTTTATGGTTTTTGGTGTTATTTTGTGGGGGGTATTTTGGTTTTTTGTGGTTTTTTTGTTGTTGTTTTTTTTTTTTTTTTTTTTTTGGGGGGTGTTTTTTGGGGGGTTTTTTTGGTTGTTTGAGGTTTTTGGGGGTTGGTTTGGGAGAGCTTTTTTTGGCAACCAGTCTAGATGCAAAGGAAACAGTGAGACCAGGCTGCAGGACACCAGAGGGGAAGTAGGGAAGCCAATTTCACAGTACTTTATGCAAATGAGTTGCCTTAAGTCAAACAGCATTTCTGTCCCTTCAGCATCGCTTTTATAAGCACAGTTGCAGTTTGAAGATGATGTAATTTATTCCAAACATTTTGCCTGGGAGACACCACATAGCAGGACAAGTAACAACTGTGGGGGCCGTGTTAGGTCTTGTCTGGAGTGCATCCTACCTGAAAAGTTGTTTTTCAAGAGATAGGCTCCTAAAGGTTAATCCTGATGATCACACAGCAGTGTGTGATTCTGTATGTGGGTTGCAGCCAAAGATCCTGATCTTTGATCAAAGGTAGTGCCTGACAGAGGAAGCCGAAGAGTTGGAAAAAAGGCCAAGGAAAAAGGGAAGCGTGATGGAGGCCTTGTTGCAGAATGCATGAGGCATGAGCAGTTCTTGAGAAAGAGCAGGGAGTACTTGCGTCCTTGGTATTGCCTGGCAAACCTTTTCCTTTAGCAGTGGTGTGCATTGAACTACCTTAGGGTGTAGACTTATGGAGTTATTCTCTCTGGGGAGGTACCATCTTGCTGCAATTTGTGCCCAAGGCTGTTCTTCATCCCACCCCACCAGGTGACTGCACTTAAAAAGCATAACCAAAAGGATATAGTACTCATTTCTTCTAGGACTGTTTGGAGATTTAGTCTCATATTTTAGGACTCAGTCTAATCCCTGGAGTTCTTACTCTCTTTAACATGACATTTTATTTAGATGGATCAGTCAATTGACCTATCTGTTAAGTGAGAGTTTCCACAAACTGTACACTTTTGAAGGCCAACAAAGACACCGAAGTAGAACTGAATGCACTTTAAATGAGATTCATGTTTTTATTTTGCCCTTTTTGACAAATACTTCCATTGTTAGCTCATTAAAAGGGGAAAAATTCTAAACCAAGTGTGTTTTTCAATTGCTTTTACATCACTGAGTGACTCACCAGAGCACGATATAGCAAAACTTGCTGGACGTAAACAGACAAAACAGGAGAGCAAACACTGCACCCAGATATTTAAGTAGTATTTTCAGCTTCCATCATTCAGTGCCTTTGCTTTTTTCTACTCATCCTCTTTGTTATTAATGGCCATCATGACGCTCAATCGTGCTGTCTACATAAGTCTCTAAACATTTGCTTTAGCTGCTGAGAAGCAGTACTCAGGCTGGAGGAGCAGTAAAACGTCAGTGCTGCTTGGAATAAGAAATTCTCAGGATGCTCTGCATGCTGGCGGCTGGGTACTGTTTCCTTACAAATCCACTTCTAATTTTGACGGCAGCAGAAGAGGAGACTTTTGTCTGTCTTCTGCCAGTGATACGGGGGTCAGCGTAAGCATGCCTTCTTGGAAAGTACACCCAGGCATTCCTGAGAGAGGCACCTCCCAGAAAGTATATCTCCTAGAAGATTTTGTTAGTAAACCAGCTCCATTTTGCCTTGGTTCCAGGAAAACCTACAGGTGAGCTAAGAGACATGCTCAGAAATAATAATCACTTGTTATGTGATTTGTTGAGCAACTGAGAAGCATACATTTTTTTGGTGTTTCTGTGTGGAATGTAAATACTTGACAGGTTCATCTGTGAGGCCTTAGCAGAGCTGCTGTGTATGCTGGAGTTCCTGAGAAAAAGCCTTCCTCTGTGATCTTTCCATATACTCTCTAGTGTATGGAGATCCCGCAGTAGGTGTTTGATTTTTCTTTAGTTCAGAATTCTTGAAAAACATCCTCCATGTTTACTTCCCAGCCATGCTCAGTAAATTTAGAGGTATTTTTCAATGCTTTCATTTGTTCTTCAGTAATTCAGCCTGTCGTGATGTCAGTATGCCTTGGCGCAGCCTAAAGTGAAAGCTCAAAGGATGATTTTTTTTTTATTGCAGTTTATCAGAAATGTGCTGCCTTTTTTTTTTTTTCCCAAGCCTTTTCAGCACCCCACTGTGCTTTGTAAAACCCTTTGAAAATGTTTTGCATGCTCTCTACACATACAAAGGGTTTTTTTAAGCAACACTGTCATATTTTGTACTAAAGTCAACTAAAGTGCTGAAGAATCTCTTAATTTATAAGAAACAAAAAACAAAGACATGCCCATAGAAAATGCTTAAGTGATTGGGAAGGCCTTATATCAATCCTTGGAGGTCAGTGAGCTCCAAATAGCTGGGGAAGAGAGTTTCAGCCATAGAACTGATCCTGAGAACATGGTGTTACCTTGAGGCTTTTGGAGTCAGTGCAGGGTTTTGATGAGCTGTCAGATGGAAGGAGTTCTGCTATTTCCATTATGGATCAAGGTTTCCATTTTCCTTATTTTCTTGCTTTCCTCATTCTCTATGGACCCAAAGTAATTAATTTCTATTAACAAAACAGCTGCCCAGTCTGTCTGTCTGGATAGTTTGGTTTAAAGACCCCTCCCTATTTAAGTATTTATTTTAAATCATATTATTCTCTGAGCTGTCTTCCATTCTATTCCTCTCATTTAAATAGAGGTAGTACAAAGGTCTCAGTAGATCGTGGTCACAGGGTTCTAGCAGCATGAAACTAGCACTTTAAGTGCTAAGGAGACTATACAAAGTTACTGTAGTGCGTGCTGTTCACTTTATCAGCATTGAAAGACTCATTAGGGTCTAGAAAATACACCTCAGTGGTTCTTAATAGACCATTAGGGTTTGTGGGATAGAAACCAGAATTTTCACCAGCTGAAACTTCAGAGAAGTCTTTGAAACTATACTTAGATGGGGTGGCATGAGGCCAAGTAAACAAACTGTATGGGCCAATGTCCTGGATGTCTTATTTGAATAGCAAAGAAAAGGGTTTCTGATCACTGCAACTCTTATTTGATCTGGCTGGGAGTTGTTCTGTGGCATGCTGCTTTTTATTAGAAGATGCTGATTTACCACCACAGAAAGATTTCTTAGTAACATACCAGATTTGATCAAAATTTTTGTTAAGAAACTTGCCTTAGCTGCAAGATGGACTTTCTGGTAAGAGAAATTATTAACTTCTCCACAATAGCAACTTGTATCCTTTGCCAATAAACACTAAACCCCAGGATGGATCAAAAGTCAAGTCTTTATGTGCTGCTGCCCCAGGGTACGAGTCTGTGTTTTCAAGCTGATTGCGCAGCCTGCCAGGTTGTTTCATATTTTTATGTTGTGCTTTCTGCAAAATTTCTTTTTAAACTGTCCACTCTTCTAATTGAGTAAGTAATCAAATTTTTATTTGATCTACAGAGAGTAACTAACTCAGTAGCTTTGGTGTTCAATGAGTATATATACAACAGACCAAAGTTTGAGCCCCTGCTCTAAGGAACATTTCTTCATGCAAATGAAACCTCTCTAGCAGAGGTGAACCTCAGTCTACAGAAGTAAATAGTCAGTTGATACTTTTACCTTAATTATGAGATCAGAGCCTCAAACCTGCACATCTGAGTCAGTGCCCTTTCTCTCCATCAGTAGGTTGCTAAATTCATTGCACAGTTGCAACTCCTTTGTTTTGGGGTTTTGGTTTGTTTTTGTTTTTGTTGGTTTTTTTTGTTGGTTTGGTTTTTTTTGTGAATCTGAAAGATCAAAAGAGCTAGCATTCACTTTAATGGATGTGAGATTACCTGTCCAAAAAGGAAATTGTCGGAATTGAATAATTCTGAAGAGTGGTGATCAAAGCATGTTGCCACTACCACCCACAGGCACACTAGATTTGGTGGGAACTTTAGGCTGTAGCCAGTCTGCAGAGGGTGCAACCAATTCTCTTGATTTCAACAAAAGAGCAAAAAGTTGCTGGTTTTGCCAATACTTTAAAGTAATTAGCACTGCCAGCCAGCATCAATTCCATCTGTATTTAGGTTGAAAATCAGCCAGTTGGTTTCCATCCAGTTCCTCATCTTTGCCAGGCATTGAGAAATCGGGGAAGTGGTTCATGTCCTCTGAGGAGGAGGCCTACAGCAAAGCAGCCTAGGGTAGAGTCTCGGAGTCCTTTTACTGCTCCACATGCACATTGAGCAAGAGAAATTAAAAACCTGGCATCCCACACCTTGGAGCTTCCAAGGAGGAGCAACACCTACCTCAAAATACCAGCCTTTACATAATGAAGTCAGTGAGAAGGTCATTGTAATGGAATTATTCCAGTGAAGCACTGCTGAGATCCTACTGTAGGATCAATGGCATCAGCATTCTTTTGGGCATCACTGGCCTACGTACTGCTGTCCTATCAGAACCGGAAGTATGAGTGGCTGTGAGACAAAATCAGAGAAATATTTAATGTTCAGGATTTCATTTGGCTCTGTGGCTTTTCTCAGGAAATGTGGAAGGTCCGCTAAATAGGGGTGCTGGAGGTATAATAAAGTACGCAGTTGGAATGACAGAAGGGGAGACATGTTGCCTGTGTGTGTTTCAGGTTTGTAGCCTTAAACGTTCATTGGAAAGATAATTCAGAACAGTAAAAAATTAAATACTAATATTCTCATAATTTTATAGACACACTCTGCTAGGTACAGGAGGGACAGGTCGAACTCTGAACTCCTGGAACTAGCAATCTGTACATTGCTTGATGCTCATGTGATGATGTTCTTTCTTGTCCTAAATTAAATGAAGATTGGTTTAGATGTCATTCTACTCACAGGTTGCTTCCAGACTTGCTTGATATGTGAGGCTCTGCTTCCTGATTTAGTTTTGTCTAGCCACGAAAGTTAGTTCATGTCTAACTTTTCATACTTGTAAAGAACAGCAATTTTACTCACCAAATCAGAACAACAGGCCCTTGTCTCTTTAATGCAATGGCTAGTAGTAGTGTCCTCATTCAAAATTCATGAAATATACTCTTACTTTCAGTGTCTTGCTTTAATCTTAATGGTAATATAAGTCTAGATAAAATTTGAAAGTGTCATCAAAGCTGCAGTCAGACTTTAAGTCCCTAGAGGAGCTTCAGCATTTAATCATTTGCACTATTGTCTAAAAATAAGGAATTTTTTTTGTTTGCCTTTTTTTCCCTTTTTTTTTTTTATTCTTTTTTTAGATACATTAAAGCTGCTTTTAATATCTTGTGCTTTATTTACTCCTGATACAGTCAGGTTTGAAGCTGGAACGTGGTAGAAGTTGCAGCCATTTTCACTAGGATTAATAGAGTCAATAGCTGTTTTTTCATTCCATTTCAGCACAAAAAGTTCTATTTAGCAGTCTGGCCCAATGGCTGTGGTTCTTCTAATCTCTGATGGGTCTAGATTTGAAACTTCAATGTTAGTTGTTGTTGGCTGATAGAGCATTTTTTTTGTTTTGTATAATATTTGAACATTTTACTTTGAGAGCAGAAGCATGTGCTCGTTTTGTACATTACAGCTATATTCATGTGGGATGGGATGATGTTCTTTTTGTTAATTGAGAGAAACCTATATTCTCACATATTTATGTATATATCTATCTTTCTATATATATATTTGTACTGTTACAAAGGACCTTTATACTGATATACCACTATTAAACTAGTTTAATCTTACCAATATGTTAAAGCAGTATAGTTCTTATATATATATTGTCATGGTTTATGCCCAGCCAGCAACCCAGAACCAAGCAGCAGCTTGCTCACTTCCCCCACTTCCTCCCCACACTCCCAGAGGAATGGGGAGGAGAACTGAAAGACTGTAACTTCCACGGGTTGAGATAAGAACAGTCCAGTAACTAAGGCATAACACAAACCACTGCTGCTATCACCAACAATAATAATGACAAGGGAAGAGAATACAACCGCTCAACACCCACTGACCAATACCCAGCCCAACCCGAGCAGTGTTCTAGCCCTTCCAGGTAACTGCCCCCAGTTTATATAGTGGGCATGACGTGCTGTGGTATGGAATGCCTCTTTGGCTAGTTTGGGTCAGGTGCCCTGTCCCTGCTTCCTCCCTTCTTCCCCTCCTCCCTGGCAGAGCATGAGACTCAGAAAGTCCTTGGTCAGAGTAAACTTTACTGAGCAACAACTAAAAACATTGGTGTTATCAGTGCTGTTCCCTGGCTGAAAGTCAAAAACTCAGCATTGCACCAGCTACTAAGAAGGAGAAAAATGACTGCTACTGCTGAACCCAGGACGTATGTATTTAAAACCATATCCTTGGAGGCTTAGTCTGAATAGTGTATGCATTTACAAAATCCCTACACAGGTAGATGCATCCTTTCCTGACCTGTAACGACACCCGTGCACGTTCCTGTACCTCTTGACTCTGGTGCCCTGCAGCACTTGTGAGAAAGAAATCTGGTGAAGTGGTCTGAAGCATGAGAGATGTAGGCAAAGGTGCTTGACTTGCAGTTGCTATCAGTAGAAGTTAAGATCTTAGATCTGCTCCCAAGTGATTTTTCCAAGATTCTGTGTGGTATGTCTTCCGTGATCCAACTGGAAAAAGGATTAAGATACCATGGGCGACAATTACCTGGCACATCTCCACTATTATTTTATTATAATTTGAATATTATTATTATTGTTATGCAGTCCACTACCTCCTTGGAATTATCATATATTTAAAGGGACTTTGGATTGTTTTTGTGTTTAACAGCTTAATACTCAATTCCTTTTGTTCTAAATAAATATCAGATGTTCAGTAAATATTAATTTTGTTGTTGTTGCAGAATTTGTTCCCCAGGCTTTCGGAATGCCCTTGTCCCAAGTGATTGCTAATGACCGGGCCTACAAGCTCAAGCAGGACTCTCAGAAAGAAGAGCAAAAAGATGTCTCAGATTTTGTGGCCTTTCTCTTGCCATTTGGAGCTAAAAGGCAGAACAAAGAACTTTCAAGCAGTAACTCATCTCTTAGTTCGACCTCAGAAACACCAAATGAATCCACTTCTCCAAACACACCCGAGCCAGCACCACGAGCAAGGAGGCGTGTAAGTAAACATATCACATTATGGTACATGCCAGTAAGTCCGAAGGCTCTAGCTGGAGCAGGGAAAACCCATGTTGTATCTGTGGGCTGTGGAATATTATCATAGAATCATAGAATAGTTAGGGTTGGAAAGGACCTTAAGACTATCTAGTTCCAACCCCCCTGCCATGGGCAGGCACACCTCACACTAAACCATGTCACCCAAGGCTCTGTCCAGCCTGGCCTTGAACAACGCCAGGGATGGAGCATTCACAGATACCCCAGGCAACACATTCCAGGGCCTCACCACCCTTACAGTAAAGGATTTCTTCCTTATATCCAATCTAAACTTCCTGTTTAAGTTTTAACCCATTACCCCTTGTCCTATCACCACAGTCCCTAGCAAATAGTCCGTCCTCAGCATCCCTATAGCTCCGTTCAGATACTGGAAGGCTGCTTTGAGGTCTTCATGCAACCTTTTTTTCTGCAGGCTGAACAGCCCCAACTTTCTCAACCTGTCTTCATAAAGGAGGCACTCCAGCCCCCTCATCATCCTCGTGGCCCTCCTCTGGACTTGTTCCAACAGTTCCATGTCCTTTTTATGTTGAGGATACCAGAACTGCACACAACACTCCAAGTGAGGTCTGACAAGAGCAGAGTAGAGGGGCAGGATCACCTCCCTCAACCTGCTGGTCACACTCCTTTTGATGCAGCCCAGGATACGCTTGGCTTTCTGGGCTGCAAGCGCACACTGCTGGCTCATGATCATTTTCTGATCGACCAACACCCCCAAGTCCTTCTGTGCAGGGCTGCTCTGAATCTCTTCTCTGCCCAACCTGTAGCTGTGCCTGGGATTGCTCTGACCCAGCTGCAGGACCTTGTACTTGTCATGGTTAAACTTCATCAGGTTGGCATCAGCCCACCTCACAAGCGTGTCAAGGTCCCTCTGGATGACATTCCTTCCCTCCAGCGTACCAACCAAACCGCACAGCTTGGTGTCATCGGCAAACTTGCTGAGGGCGCACTCAAACCCACTGTCCATGTCACCCACAAAGATGTTGAAGAAGACCGGTCCCAACACCGATCCCTGGGGGACACCACTCGTTACCGGTCTCCAGCTGGACATTGAGCCACTGAGCACTACTCTTTGTGTGCAGCCATCCAGCCAGTTCTTTGTCCACAGAGTGGTCCACCAATCAAATTGGTGTCTCTCCAACTTAGAGACAAGGATGTCATGTGAGACAGTGTCAAAGGCTTTACACAAGTCCAGGTAGATGACATCAACCACTCTGCCCCTGTCCATCAGTTCCATAACCCCATCACAGAAGGCCACCAGGTTGATCAGGCAGGATTTCCCCTTAGTGAAGCCATGCTGGCTGTCACCAAGCACCTTGTTGGTTTTCATGTGCCTCAGCATGACTTCCAGGAGAATCTGCTCCAAGATTTTGCCAGGCACAGAGGTGAGACTGACTGGTCTGTAGTTCCCTGGCTCATCCATTTTCCCCTTCTTGAAATTGGGGGTTATATTTCCCTTTTTCCAGTCATCGGGAACTTCACCTGACTGCCATGATTTTTCAAATATGATGGACAGTGGCTTAGCAACTTCATTTGCCAGCTCCTTCAGGACCCACGGATGGACTTCATCAGGTCCCATGGACTTATATACGTTCAGGTTCCTTAGATGGTCTCGAACCAGATCCTCTCCTACAGTGGGCCCAAGGTCTTCATTCTCACAGTCCCTGTGTCTGCCTTCCAAGACTTGGGTGGTGTGGTCAGAGCATTTGCCGGTGAAGACTGAGGCAAAGAAGTCATTAAGAACCTCAGCCTTCCCCAAATTCAGGGTAGCCAGTTCTCCCGATAGCTTCTGGAGGGGGCCCATGTTATCCCTACTCTGTCTTTTATTTGCAATGTACCTATAGAATCTCTTCCTGTTATCCTTAACATCGCTAGCCAAGTTTAATTCTAACTGGGCCTTAGCTTTCCTAACCTGGTCCCTAGCTTCTCGGGCAACATCCCTGTATTCTTCCCAGGCTGTCTGTCCTTGCTTCCATCTTTTATAAGCCTCTTTTTTCCATTGAATTTTCCTCAACAGCTCTTTATCCACCCAAGGAGGTCTCCTGGCCCTCCTGCTGAACTTCCTTCTAGTTGGGATGCAACACTCCTGAGCTTGTAGTAGGTGATCCTTGAATATCAACCAACAGTCTTGGGCCCCCCTGCTCTCTAGGGCTATATCCCATGGAACCTTACTAAGGAGGTTCCTGCTCTCTTATAGTGCAGGGCGGTGAGCTTGCTGCACGCTCTTCTCACTGTCCTGAGGATCTCAAATTCGGCCATCTCATGATCGCTGCAATCAAGGCTGCCCTGGAGCATCACATTTCCAACCAGCCCTTCCCTGTTGGTGAGGACGAGGTCAAGCATGGCACCTCTCCTTATCGGCTCCTCTATTGCTTGCAGAAGGATGTTGTCTTCCACACAGTCGAGGAACCTCCTGGATTGCTTATGTCAGGCTGTGCAGTCCCTCCCACAGATATCAGGGTGGTTGAAGTCCCCCATGAGAACAAGGGCCTGCGAGCGTTAGGCTGTCATGTTCTTCTGTCATGTTCAAACAGTGATTTCTTTTTTCAAGTGGAATCTAACCTGATCAAAACCAGAAAATTCTAGCTGTAGTAGAAATCTTTCTCTGGTATTAGTGGGAAAAGATCATATGATCTGTCCAAGTCTATAACAGATTGCAAAGTGGTAGAAAGATTTCACTACCATTTGCTTCTTTGCAACTGTACCATTCACTTTTGTGTATTCCAGTGAATCTTCACTCACCTGAGGCTTTCAGTTAGGGACTGGTATCATTTATGTGCAAAGGTAATGCCTAGTAGATGGAACTTGAGTTTTCTTTGGTTGCTAGGTGTCGCAGTTCACGGTAGCTTTATGTCTGTGTTAATAGTCCTGGAGTAGTGGGCAACAATGTGCATGATCTCCTGCATCATTCCTCAGCAATCATATAGGTCTGGCTGATTTTGAATTGGATCCATGGATTATATTGGTTTTGTTTTCCTCTGCACTTTGAAATTTAAAATCAGAGCTGGCCTGGACTATGTATTGCCATGCAGTGCTGTACTTCAGCCGCTGAACTCAAGGTCACTCTTCCTAAAGCCAGCTCGGTGTGCCAGTTAATCCACAACTTTGATAAAGTGCCCAAGGATAATGGTGAACTGACTATATTTACATCTATTTTGGAGATCTGAATCCGACTTAAGTGACTCTGTGATAATAACGATTCATGAGGTGAGGATGTTCTGCAGAAAGGGAAGGACCAGTAAAGGCAGAGTATAAAGGTCGGCACCTGTTGTACAGGAGCTGCCTGGGAGCTGCAGCAGTGAGGTTGGTTCTAGGGATTTCAGTGTCAGTCGACTGATTTTGATATCTGAAACCCCAAACTCGTAAAATAAAAAAACCCTACAGTTGTAATTATAGAAACGTGGATGTCAGCCAGAGATTCTTGTTTGATTTGGGTGTTCTTTTTTTGTTGTTTTTTTTTTTTTTTTTTTTTTTTGTTTTTTTTTTTTTTTTTTTTTGTTTGTTTGTTTGTTTGTTTGTTTGTTTGTTTCCTTTTGGCAGGAAATGGTGAGGGGAATCAAGCAAATGTACTTCTGAGACACATCAGAAATCAAGATCAAAGATGCATTCTTAAGGGTCTAGTAATTGTTTTGAGATGTGGGTCCAAAAAAATCTTAATACTTCACTGGGTTTTACTTAGAAGTCTTCCATATGTTCTAAGAAACAGAAATCTACCTGATAAATTAGATGCTTTTTTTTTTATTAAAAAAAATGAAATGATATTTTGAACTAAAATTTTTATAATTAATTTGAAATCTCAGTGGACTTTGTATGATTTGCCTATGGGTTGGAAATCTCTCTAAAGTTCAGTTGTCTAGGCTGATGGAAGAAAATACTTCTAGAGCTTGAAATTCCCCAGCGATTGTACAGTTCTCATTTAACAGACAGAGAGATCACACCAGCAGTCTGTGAAATAGCTGTCAGTGGAATGGCATTTAAGAAATTTAAGAATTTAAGAAATTGGATTTGTCAGCAAAGTTTTGAATGGGAATATATATTCTCTTAGGATGACGTGCTGGCTTCATTTACAGTGTATTTCATGTTATAATAAAATGTATCCATTGTTTCAGGAAGAAAGAAAATCATTTACAGGAGGTATTTTACATGAGAATTGCAAATTATTTTTTTAATTTTAGCTTTATTAATATTTAATAGTCTTGGTGTCCTCTAAAATTTTTTTGCTTGGTAAGTGAAATAAAAATCGAGGAAAATGGTCATTTTGAAGTGGCAGTAATCTTGTGGTTTGAAAAACAAATCTTGTTTTTGTAGACTGAACACTGAAACATGCCGTAAACCTCCTGCTGCTTGTGCTGCTTTATCCTTTACAGACTGCTTGAACTTCTGTGCCTTGTTGTAATACAAACATAGTTTTCAAACCTTTCATTGGAATTTTAATAATTCTAAAATACTAAGATACGTGAAGTAGAATTATCTATAAAACATCACCCCTCTACTTCTCTGGTGTGTCTTTTGTCTGTGATAATGTGGGGATTATCTCTGTCTCTGCAGTTGTATGTATTTGTATTATTAGTTAACTGTATATGGTGTATAGTTGTAAATCCATTTGCATCATTTTCACTGATACAATGTCCCAAGCTACAGAAGAGGGAGGGAGTCAGGTTTAAAAATGTGCATTTATATTTCCATGTGCATAAATATTGTGCTGCTGAGGTGCACATGGACCATGGTTCATCCTTGTCCTGCAGTAAGTGCAGACTTACAACAATGAAAAAGTGTGTCAAATGAGTAGGAAAGCATTTAGTTTTCTCAATATCTAATTTGTATTCCTTGTAGTATGGTAATAATAGCATTGGTACCACTGTGGTTTTCCCATCCATTACACTGGTATTATAACTTAGTTACTTTATAAAACCTGTGTAGCAAACTGTATTTTTTATATTAGGTTGTTTAAAATGCAGGTAGGCAAAAGTCTTTGTTAGGTAAAGTCCTGTGGTGTTTATATATCTTCAGACCTACTGATTGTTCTATATGTGTGTATTTTGCAGGGTGCAATGTCTGTGGACTCTATTACAGATCTTGATGACAATCAGTCACGATTGTTAGAGGCTTTACAGCTCTCTTTGCCTGCAGAAGCACAAAGCAAGAAAGAAAAGGCGAGAGATAAGAAACTAAGCCTAAACCCTATTTACAGGCAGGTTCCCCGGCTTGTAGATAGTTGCTGTCAGCACTTGGAAAAGCACGGTAAGAATATTTCATTTTCCCAGGAGTGGCAGCTCTATTTTTACTATAATATAAGTAAATGCACATTTTGAGAAGCAAGCATATGCTTCCAACTGCAGGGACATCTTTGAAAGTAAATTGTTTTCAATCCTAATTTGCCTCCTAATTCACTTTTGCTAAAGATATTGTCTCGCAAATAATCACATAGATGACACCTTCCCAAACTAATGATCTATGCTGCAAGCTTGCAAACTGGCCCATACAGCATGGGGGAAGAGACATTTCTTGGAGGTTGTTCATCTCGATCTGGAATGCTTAGTTCTGCAGGAACAGCCCTTCATACCCAACAGGTTTACTCATACCTTGAGAAAGAAAGTCTGAAATGTGCCAGTAAGCCTGCAGTCGTTCTTCACAAATGAGTGGATATTAAGGTGTAAGAGTTAATTTAACTGCTTATACTACAGTGCAAGACATAACTGGAAGCATCGTTTGAAGATAAAGGCTCAGAGAAAGAAAAAAAATCCTGTACTAAATTATGTTAAGCTCTGGGAAGCTTTTTCCTGTTCTCTACAAGGCTCATGGGCTGACTACACAGTTTGTCCCTGGCTGAATCCTCCTGATCAGCCTCAGTATCAGGCATGCTCTCTCGGAAGGGAATTACAAGCTTCTGCCAATATTCTTCTCATGTCTTTATGGTCGTCTAGTCACAAACCTCCCACCAGCTTTATGTAATGTAGAAAGAATAGTTAATCAAGGTATCTGTTCAACATCTCTCCCAATGTAACCTAGTCTTCTAAAGATTTTTAATGAGAATTGAAATAACTTGACCACAGCAAAACAGACCTATTACACGGCCAGATAATAAATAAACCATTAAGTAATGGTAATTGCAACACCAGATGATGCATTTGATGCCTAATTTGATCAGAAAGATATTATTTACTGACTCTGAATGAAAGGCTTTTGTAGATGAGGACTGCAATTTAAACAACAATGCAAAGCTTTTATGATAAATAATTGAAAACCATATTGCATACAAATATATAAATGAACTCTGCGAAAAAAAGAGTCATTGTTAGCCTTTTACAGAGGTTAGATACCTTGGCTGACAAGTAAGCATGCGGATGAGTAAATTGAGATTAATTACTCCCTTTAAGTAAGGGTAGTTGAGTTTGGAGAACATAAAAGTGTCTAAGTCAGCCAAAAAAGCCATCCAGCTGAGTATCCTTTGGATACTGCGATTTCATGTCACTTGATTATCCAGTTTTTGCCCAATACGAAGCATCTCAGGTGTTTCCCTGCCAGTGTTCCTGAGTTTACTAAATGTTATTTCATCAGCATAATTTTCTCTTAACCAAAGACAGAAGAATATTGGAAGGGAGTTGTTACTTTGAGTCTAAAGGGTATAATCTTACCTGATTATCTGTGATGAGTATCTGCAACTCCAAGCACTATTGTGAAGCTACACATCTCTAACAAGCAAGTGTAGCCTTGTTGCCTACAAATGACATTTGTTTTGCAAGGTTATTTTATATCTCACACATGTAAGTAGAGAAAGTGAATGTTGCAGACTGGCCTTTGTTAGACCATAAACTTTTCAATTTATAGACAATTTCATTTTTCACAAAAAATGTGTAACTGTGTAAAATGATATTAGGTACACAACTGCGTGAGTCCCTTAACATTTCTACTCACCTTCTCATTGCTAAAAATCACGTAGCCTCTAAGGTGACATTTACTCTGAATTTTTTTAGTTTCTGTTACTTGGCAAAGTATGTCCACTCAGCAACCGTGTTATCATTTGTTTGATATTCTGGTATCTCCATAGGTCTAGAAGAAAGTTTGAACTGATTACTTCTGGAATATCAGGCAACAGCCATTTCCAACATCTAAATGGAACAAGTTGCACTTTGTCTGAAGTACAACAGTAGCTCTTTATAAGCCACTATAGGATTATATAATGGCTGTTCCTATCCTGTAAGCTGTACACAACTCCCAAGTGGAGCTCTTCTGTCCTGTAATCAGCCTAAGTGCCCTACTTATGTCCCTTTGAAGGAAGCTCTCAGCTTTGTCTTTACAGGCACAGGAGGGCAAGTGAGTAACTCCCAAAACCTGTATCCAAAGACATAGCTCAGTGTGCCCAATTATTAAGTTATTTATTGCCTGTTTCCTTTGGTGTCAGTCTTGGAAGAGCTGCCTCCCAATGTAGAACAGTGCCTTGCTCCCTGCACACCTCAGTCCCTCACAGGGTTGCAGTGGCACTACCAAAATGGCATCTCAAGAATCATAGAGTTGGAAAGGACCTTAAGATCACCTAGTTCCACCCTCCTGCCATAGGCAGGGACATATCACACCAGACCATGTCACCCAAGACTCTGGCCAACCTGGCCTTGAACACTGCCAGGAATGGAGCATTTACCACTTCTTTGGGCAACCTGTTCCAGTGTCTCACAACCCTCACAGTAAAGAGCTTCTTCCTTACATCCAGCCTGAACTTCCCCTGTTTAAGTTTGAAGCCATTACCCCTTCTATCACTACAATCCCTGATGAAGAGTCCCTCTCCAGCATCCTTGTAGACCCCCTTCATATATTGGAAGGCTGCTATGAGGTCATGGAGATGTCATTTTAAAAGGTTAGGTGATGGGAGGCCCTTAAAAACTGCAGTGAATAGTTTCTTGTTTCAAGACAACTGAGTTTTGCCTCTGCATTGTATGTACAGGTTTATAGATAAATACAATGTGGGATTTTTATTCTTTTAAATACACATAGCCCAGACTGCTTTGGTTCTATGCAATTTTCAGCAGAAAACTAAACAATAAAACAGTTGTCTGATGTGCTACACTTGCAGGTCTCCAGACAGTAGGAATATTCAGAGTTGGAAGCTCAAAAAAGAGAGTAAGACAGGTGAGTTGATACACTTTTCCCTTATTAGCTATGATACCCAGACAAACATGATTCCTTTCTGTTAAGTGGTTTCCTTCCTATCTTTCACCTGGTGAAATTCAGGCTTTCTGGGTCAGTGACTTTATTGGAGTTTTTTTATGGCGAATAACAGGCCATCTTTTACATCTGGTGAAATACTTGTCAGGTTCTCAGGAGGTTAACAGTATCTCTATGTTTTGCTTTGAAGTAGCACAGGGTTGGAGATCCAAATAGACTACAGTGATGAAGTTTTCCAAAGGTTACACCGTAGGGAAAAAAAAAAAAAAACCAACAAACTTGGCTGCTAGTTTCATCTCAGCTGAAGCTCCCAAAGTAAACCCAAGCTGTAAATCTTTTTTGGAAAGCTCACAGTATGAGGAAATATACAAGTACAGAACAATCTCTTTGACCCTCAGATTGCTGCTTCGAAATATCACCTTTCTTTTACCCCTGTTAAATTTGAAGGTCGGAGCAGACCTATCCAAGTGCTAGTCTCAGCCAAATGTTGAAAAACAAAGAGATGGTAGAGTTAGGCTCCAGAGAAAAAGTCAGAAGTTGGTGTTTTCTCAGCCCTAGATATGATGTTATTCCCATAAGTTGGGAATACACATTGAATTAGAGCAGTAGAGAGTAGTGCTTAATGGTTGCATGATGCTTAGGGAGGGGATAAAATATTACAGGAAAATACCCCTGCCAGGAAGAAAAAAAGATCAAATAGAAAAAAGCAACAGAAAACTTGAATTCATCTGATCCCAGAAATAATAGTTCTTTGATGCAAAGACTATACAGTATGATGTTTGATGCTCTGAAAGGTTACCTTGAATATCTAGGCTGACTTGATTCTGGCTGGTAGGACACTATAGCCTACTGTTTTGTAGGTTATTCTTTAGCTGAGTGGCTGGTGTTCCACAAAGCTAAAAACATTCATGGTCTGCAGAGGCAGTTGTTAGATCAACACTGAACTAGATAAAGTATTAAAAAGTAAGTTGCCTGATGTTTGCATTACAAGCTTCAATGTCAAAACATATATTATCATTCAGGGGTGAGTACAATTGCATCATACCTCCAGGGAAAAAGCAGAGGGCTTGTATCATTTACCTGCAAACTAAGCCTTACTTTGAACATCAGTGACTTTCACCAGCTTTTCTTTTACTGTGTTTTCAAAGGCTGAGAAAATCAAGAGATTTGGGTATTTATATATTCTGTTACATAGACTAATATATTTCATTAAACAACATGGAAGCATCAGCTTGGACATTGCAGTTACAATAATAAATGCTGTCAACATGAACGCATGGGAAAGTCTGGATTCAATTAAAATTCCACTCATTTTCTGAACCATGGAAAGCCAAACCCAGTACTCAGATTTTTGTGTACTTTTGCAGCTGTTCATTAGTTTTTCTTGTGTAGAAAGTAGGCATAGTTTTGTTTCGTTTCCTTCCTTAGTTAGAAAATGTCCTTTTTCAACTATAATTTGTTGCAATAAATACATAAGTAAATGCATGTGCAGTGGGAAGAAAAAAATCCAGAAGTTTGTCTATTACAAACCACCTCCTTAAAATTCAGTGGGGTGTAGAATAAAGCAACCTCCAGACCTTGAGGTTGAAAGGTGACATGGCTGGAGCTCTGCACTCCCATCCCGTCTCCCAACATGGATGTCCTCAGCTCTCACGTCTTAAGCACCAGTGGATGCTTGAGGTGTATTTTCCAAAAGTCTGAAAGTATTCCCTATGAATGAATTTTGAGACACCTAGAGTTTAATCTTAGAAATGTATGGTTTTTAACAGTTGTGATACCTGGACCTGAAATGTGGCCATGTTTCACCAATGATTATCTGATATTGTGCTAATTAGGACATCTTGGTAGGCCTCGCAGTATATCAGATCAGAAGTGCCATATTCAATCTGTATCAGCAATTTATGATTTAGACTGCTACTTGGGAAGTCTAAATTTCTGATGCAGTGCTAATCTGTTCCCTCAGCTGCTTTTGGCCAGTAAGTGCACTAGCAGCCTTCTGGATAGAGGTGATTTATGGTGCTCTGGAGGGATGCTCTGCATTTGCCACCAGTCTGAAGAGTAGAATTGAGCTGGGAGTGGAATCCCCTAGTTGGCACTGGAAAAATCTTTGATCACAAATCAGCAGGGGGAAGCATAATGCTAAAGAACGAATTCTGGTCTTCGGGCGTAATTATTCATTATTAGTAATGACTAATATTAATGATGCTAAAAGCATTCTTAATAGATTAGAAGGGAGGCTGTAGTTTTTATAAAATACCTTTCATGCCTGCTATGAAAACATAATTTCAGCTCAAAATATGGGATTTTCTGCATTCCTCCACACTATGCACACTCAAGATAGATTTGTCTGGGATGAAGATTTGCCACAGATTATCGCAGACACATAGTTTCCTTGCAATATTCCTCCTTTCTTCTTTATGATATGTCTGTAAAAATTCAGGTAAGACGGCTGATACCTCAGATTTCATCTTGTTTAGTAAAATGAGATATAATTAATACCTGAGAAGATATATGTGAGATTACGATATCTCATAATATTAGCAGAGTTACAAAATTTTCATAGGAAGTAGTTTTAAAATATCTGGACTATTTTCCAAATGAAAGACAGTAAAAGATGGAGCTCTCAGCCTGAAGAAATTATTCTTCTCTTGGTGCTGGGAAGTCTCTTCAGAAAGACAGGCTTTTTTCTTTTCTTTTTTATATAATCTCTTCATGAGGCATATCAGATGTGGCAGAAGGATTTCTTCTGCCTTTGAGGAGTGTGATGCCTTTGAATTGTACATAATTTTTCTGAGGACTGTAGCTGCAAAAGGTAGTCATACCTCATAATGATGTTAGCTTGCTTTTTGTGAACACCCTAACTAAAATATGAAGACAGAACAAGATGTATGTGGAGAAATGCCATGAAGTCTTCGTGAACTTAGCTGCTTACTGTTTATGCTTAAGTACTGTCCTAAATCATGAGAGAAATGTGAGTTTGGTGAATATTAACATTGTCTTGTTTTTTATACAAAAAAGTAAATGTTGCAAAATATAATTTTAGTTTTTCTGGCCCTGAAATCTAGGGATAATTCAGGAAAGTGGTACTAAAAGCCTTTTCTTGCAGTTTTCCTTGTTTGCTCTGGTTTCTGCCTTTGATATTAATCTTAGAGTTCTGCAAAAAATTGTATTTACTTGGGCATTTTTTTTCATAAAGGAGTTCCATATATTTTCTGAAAGAAAGGATTGTATTTTATTACAGTCAGTAGAAACCTTAAGTTATGTATCATGGAACAAGCAGCAATTAGACATTAATTATATCTTTGACTTGATTAAAAACTAGTCATATCCAAACCTGAAAGTGAAAGTGAGCAGATCTACATCTGAAAAGATTTTCTGTGTTGGGATGTACTTACTGGGACAATCAGTGACTGTGTCTTTGTGTCATGATCTCTTTCAGTTACGTGAAGAGTTTGACCGAGGCATAGACGTTGTATTAGACGAAGAGCACAGCATTCATGATGTTGCTGCTTTGTTAAAGGAATTTCTGCGTGACATGCCTGACCCACTTCTCACCAGAGAACTTTACACACCTTTCATCAACACTCTCTGTGAGCTCTACAGCATCTTGATTTACTGATTCTTGAAAAGCCTACTTGTTTGAATTCTTTGATCTCTATTAGCCATATTTCTATTCTTCTGTACATTTAATACTCTAGCTTTTATTTGCTCCAAATATTTGTGTAGCATAAATTTGCTGAAATCTTTCCTTGGTTTTCTTACTGGTTAAGCATAGCCCAGAAAACTAAAACAAGACAGACTTATTATACCTATTTTTGCATTTGTATATAGGATATGATGCGTACTGTCTTTTAAATCCTGACCTTTTCATTGGTTCAGCGGTAGGAGGTGACAGACTCACATTTGAATCCTGGTATCTTAGCACCATTAATGCTTTTAAGTTTTAAAGCTGTTCACTGACCAAAATTCCAGTCTGTCCTCAAAAACTAGTTTCAAAAGCTGAAGTTTCATTATAGTTAATGGTCCTCAAAGCCACCCTATGAAATACTCCCGAATGTGTTGCCTAACACCTGAGTGCAGGCTATCACAGGTTTGGGAAAAAGTAAGGTCGGACTCTTCAAGCTTAAGCTGCTGCCTGGTATCTGTTCTTCAGATTCTTTCTAGCCCTCAAGTCTGAGATCCTGCCTTTGTCCCACCTTTGTCACTGGCTGCCATTGTATTTTAGATGGCTAAAGTGATGTCTGCAGAACATCCTTCATATCTCTAGTTGCTTTTCCAGTCTCCCTATTCCTTCTGCAAGATGTGAAATTGCAAGAAAACCCATTTAAAATGGCTAAGGCATAAACCTGACTGCAATTCTTCCCAATGGTATCCCATATATACCTATAGCTCTACCTAAATTAATTTAGTAAATAGATAATTAAGCAAAATTGTTGTGTGCAGTGACAGTGATGGAGTGTGCAACACAGATTTTGCTCTCTGAGAAAAGTTCCTATGAGCCTGTGAGCAAAAAGTTGGCCAACCAAGGCAAAAATCCCATTACAGTATTTGTTACACTTTTGATGTGTACTTAGAGTTTTCTCTTTTTCTTCTGACTTTAGCAAGTAAAGATCCTAAAACAAAGCAATTCTTACATCTTTCTTTGGGCTGGTAACAGTATGTTTGTTATGTTTTTAGCCTAGTTGGAGAGATTTTCTTAAAATCTGATTTTTTCTCCTCTTAGTATTAGAGCCAGATGAACAGCTAAGCACCTTACAGCTTCTCATTTATCTTCTACCTCCCTGTAACTGTGATACCCTACACCGGCTACTGCAGTTCCTTTCCACAGTGGCTGGTCATGCAGAAGACACCACAGACAAAGATGGCCAAGAAGTAAGTCCTGGTCACTTGTGTCCTTTGACTTTGTTTAATTCATGATCTGAAATGATATATTTAAAGCTGCGAAACAATGGTGGCATACCATTGAAAAATGGGAGAGATTTCATATTATTGCGGGCAGATTTGCCATTTAGTTGTTTACTGTGTTCGTAGGGATATGAAAGTGTAATTTTCATATGACTTAATGAAGCATCTACCACTTCTTTTGGGAGATTCACAGAATCATAGACCTTGTTGTTAACTTCTAATGTTATTCATCCTTCCCCACTACTCCCTCTTCTTTTATCCTATTATATTCTATGGACAAAAAACAGCAAAAAATTGCAGGCAGTCATAGAATCATAGAATAGTTAGGGTTGGAAAGGACCTTGAGATCATCTAGTTCCAACCCCCTTGATATGGGCAGGGACACCTCACACTAAACCATGCCACCCAAGGCTCTGTCCAACCCCACCTTGAACACTGCCAGCGATGGAGCATTCACAACTCCCCTGGGCAGCGCATTCCAGTGCCTCACCACCCTCACAGTAAAGAATTTCTTCCCTATATCCAATCAAATCTTCCCCTGTTTAAGTTTGAACCCGTTACCCCTTGTCCTATCACTACAGCCCCTAATGAATAGTCCATCCCCAGCATCCCTATAGGCCCCCTTCAGATACTGGAAGGCTGCTATGAGGTCTCCATGCAGCCTTCTCTTCTGCAGGCTGAACAGCCCCAACTTTCTCATCCTGTCTTCATAAGGGAGGTGCTCCAGTCCCCTGATCATCCTCGTGGCCCTCCTCTGCACTTGTTCCAACAGTTCCATGTCCTTTTTATGTTGAGGACACCAGAACTGCACACAATACTCCAAGTGAGGTCTGACAAGAGCAGAGTAGAGGGGCAGGATCACCTCCCTCGACCTGCTGGTCAAGCTCCTTTTGATGCAGCCCAGGATACAGTTGGCTTTCTGGGCTGCAAGCGCACTGCTGGCTCATGTTCATTTTCTCATTGACCAACACCCCCAAGTCCTTCTGCGCAGGGCTGCTCTGAATCTCTTCTCTGCCCAACCTGTAGCTGTGCCTGGGATTGCTCTGACCCAGGTGCAGGACCTTGCACTTGTCATGGTTAAAACTTCATTAGGTTGGCATCAACCCACCTCACAAGCGTGTCAAGGTCCTTCTGGATGGCATTCCTTCCCTCCAGCGTACCAACCAAACTGCACAGATTGGTGTCATTGGCAAATTTGCTGAGGGCGCACTCAATCCCACTATCTGTGTCACCGACAAAGATGTTGAACAAATCAAGAGTAAGTTGTCCAGACTATGCATTTTCATTCTCTTTTCATTCTCTCTTGCTGCTTTCTTGTATAACCTTTAGACTTAACAGTTCACTTCTTGGCTCCCTTTAGCTTTCCTGTGCGAACTGGGTATTGAAGAATGAAAAATAAGGGACAGGAACTCCAGCTGTATCCTTGCAACTGACAGACCTAATCACTAGTTGAAGTGAGGGTTCATCTTTGCTGTGTTCCTTCTGTTGCTTTTGGACCAAATTCAGTGAGAGGTTGGAGTGACCCACCTGCAAAGACAAGAACACCCATAGCTGAGTGGCTGAGCTGTACTTCTGAACATTCACATGTGTGCATCTGCACCATTCACACTAGAGAAGATGAGAAAACCCAGGCTTCCCTTTTTCTACTAGAAAAATGATTGAACTAGTGGGCTGCTTTGCCAAAGGTGGTGAATCTCTTAGCTCAGAGTGAGATGGATACAGTCTGTCGCTGCTTTTTTACCAGTTCATCTGTGGGAAAGACTTCGCTGTCATCTGAACGGCAATAAAGACCACTTCTTAGGTTACTTCTGAGGCTCTTCTGAAACTCCTAGAGAATTTTGTCTTCCAGATGGAAAACCATGATAAATTCTGTCACATTTGGACACCTTTTGCTGTTGGCTGGTTTTAACTATTGTCACTTTGAGACTGAGTTTTGCAGAATTTCTGCCTCAAGTCCTAACTTCCAGTGTGCTGTATGTGACTTCAAGGCCTATTTCACTTTTAAATCCATTTTAAATGCTTTTATTTCTGCCTCAGCAAGGAGTTGATTAAACACCTGCACTGCTGTAATAAAGGTATTTTAAAAAAGCAGCTCATAACAATTTTACTGTGCTGAAAAACATGTATAGGACAACTAAGGTCGTGGTCCCTGTGGTCCTGCGAAGAGTTCTGTGTTGGTTCAGGAATATACCCAAGAGGACCTTATTGCAGGGCTAGAAAGTGCTGCTTGAAAGAGTTGGTTTGGCCCGATAGTATTAAAGGCATTTTCATTCCCCTTAACAGTGCATCAACTCTGCTACAGGTATTTTGGCAAGCCAAATTTATGTAAGCTATCTTGGCAGTATTCTAAGTGTCAGGAATATTATGTGCAATTGGATACCTTTTATAGATAATACAGCATTCTGCTTGCAATTATTTAAGCTATTCAGGAATAATTAAGTGAATAAAGGCATACAGAGCAGGAGAAAGTACTTTATCAGACTGTTTGCTATCACTGGAAAGAGAACAGCCAGGCTTTGGCACACAGGCCCTCTTCACAGTTTCTTTCAAAAGACCTTCTGTCACAAAGGTGAAGATGGATGACTAACTTTATTAATATGTTGACAATATTTTTTTCAGGGATGCCCGGAGGCTGCCCTTAAGAAAAGATTCCCTGTTTGTACAAAGAGCCTGTACATGCAGATCCAGGCACAGCTGGAGGCTGCCCGTGGCACACTTGAGGCGCTTCGTGCCTGTACATCATTGGTGCCTCAGTACTCTTACAGTGTTTAAAAAGCAGCTCACCCAAAAAACAGCCAGGTGCACAGTGGTGCACAAATAAGGGAGTGTGCTGTACTCACTGTCATGCTAAGACGAATCTCTAAGCAAAGAGCCGACATGGTTTTTATGAGTGCCCATGCACCTACATAGTGCACGTCTTTCCAAGATTACCCAGTAGTCCCACCAATAAAAGAAGCTCCTTTTACTGTCATCTCTATGCTGTCTAGTTGAGCTCTTTAAAAAATAAACCAGGTGTTGTCAGTGCACAGTTGTAAGCTTGGCTAGAGTATTCAGTAAATCCCCAAATAAAAAATAAATAAACACTACTTTGAAAAGATTAATTTCATACCACTCATTTCTTCAAATGCTAATTTTACTGCCTCTTTTTGGTGCCTCTTTCTGTCCTTTTGTAAAATTAATTAATTCAAAGGTAACTGAAACAACCGAAAACAACTCTCATGTTATTTTTTGAAAAGCCTGCAAGAAATACTGCATCAACAGCTGAAATTCACTTGCAGTCTTATGTAGTCAAACTGCTGGCATCTTCTTCTGCATTCCCAGAATAGCAACAAAGTGGAGACACAGACAGGAAGCACATGATCCCTGCTTTTTGCTCTGTTAAAAGAATAGAAGGAGAAAAAAAAGTAGTCTAATCACAAATATGAAGATGACAATTTTCATTTAATAACATGTATGACTTTTCAGATAATTTCTAACTAGTCTAGTATGTATTCCTAACCTTCTATTTCCTCCAAAATCAGGTAATGTTATTTCTTTGAGCAGAGTTATAAAAGTAGGAAAATAGTAAAAAAACAAACAAACAAAAACAACAACAACCAAAAAAAAAAAAAACTAAACAAAAATCCACCCAACAAATAAACATTTAGTATGTCCTAGGAAACAGGCAAAAAGGCAGGAAAATACTAATGAAAATAAAAAGCATGCTGCTTATTATCTAAACTGTTTAAACTTGGAAAAGTGTGTTTTTCCTCGCTGTATCTTTTTCAGATCATGTGTGCTACTGGAGAAAGCTAACAGTTTTCAGTATTTGTTCCTAAAAGACAGTAATATGCTGAGGTGGAGAAGTAGGGAGGTTTCCCTGAGTTCAGAAGTGTATCCCTGCCAAATTTCTGGGGAATTAAGGACAAGCAGCACTTCCACCCTCTACTCTTCCAATCCACTTGAAAATGTGTCCAGAAAATTCACAGTGCTTGTTGCAGAGATGTCCAAACCGGGCGTTTCAACATTTCTAAGAATTGTTCATTTTATATTTGGCTAGCACTCTGGTTTTGATGAATGAAGCATCTGCCAAATCGGGGGGGAGAGAATGAGAGTGTGTGTGTGCGTGTGTAGATATGTGTATGTACATATCTGTATACATCAGACCGTGGAAGACCCCACCTCGTTTGTATTCTGTTTTCTAGATTACTGGGAACAAAATGACATCACTTAACCTGGCTACCATCTTTGGCCCTAACTTGTTGCACAAGCAGAAATCTACAGACAAAGAATTCTCAGTTCAGAGCTCCGCTCGAGCTGAAGAGAGTACTGCTATCATAGCTGTCGTACAAAAGATGATTGAAAACTATGAAGCTCTTTTCATGGTAGGTGGATGTTTCTTCACGTTACTTCTATGCATTTTTAGGTTAAATGAGGAAATACCTGCTTGGTATTAAAATAGACTAGGAGGAAGTAAACTGAGCAAACTGCATTAAATTAGGGTCATAGAGCCATAGAATGTTTGTGTTGGAAGGGACCTTAAAGATCATCCAGCTCCAGCCCCCTTTCCATGGGCAGGGATATCTTCCACTAGACCAGGTGTTCAAAGCCCCATCCAGCCCGGCCTTGAACACTGCCAGGGGTCGGGCAGCCACAACTTCTCTGGGCAACCTGTGCTATTGCCTCACCACCCTCATAGTGAAGAATTTTTTTCCTAAAATAATTAGGAATAATTGGTAGAAATATTATTTGGTCAATTATTATTAGTAGAAAAAATAATCTGCTGTCAAGGAGAATGCTTTGAACTATAGTGTTAAAATGTGTTACCTGAAACGGTTTCTATGTAGATAAGGGTATATTCCTTAGAAGATTTCTGTCTGTGGAAACGATGAGGCTGGCTCTTCACTTGTACACTGAACAATGTCCCATCCTTGCTCATTAGTTTTGAAGACAAGACTGAAAATAAACTTTTCACCTCTTGGTTTTGGAAGTCAGAGAGACAGTTTTTCTGCAGGGATTAAGAGATCCTTGGTTAAGGAACAGCTTCCCATACCGAAGACTTTCTTGTTGGTTGGATGGGGGGAAAGGACAAAGCTTTCTCATTTGTCAGTTGGATAAGAGGAGTAAAACATGAATCTGGGCTGTTCCTCAGTTCCTTTCTGTTCTCTTGCTGAGGTGAGGAAGTTCATGAAAAGGGTGATGACTTTGGATTTGCACATGTTGTTTACTTAAGATGTAGCTTAGTTAAATTGCATTCCTTGTGCCTAGAAGTTAACTGAACAGTTCATTCTGTGGCTTTACTTTTTCCTCTTTTTGTCCACAAGTCAGCTCAGCATGACTTGTTCCTGAGAGAGCCCCGCTCTCAGGTAGAAGAGGCCAGTTAGACCTAGTGATGGGCACTATTCTGTCTTCATTTTAGGAGGCATACATGTCTTAAACAGTAGTCTAGAAAAGGTGAAAATAGCTTTGTTTGTTGTGTCTTGAAAGTAAGCATCACTGTATGGTATGCTGAGGAGATCAGCTCCCAGAGCAAGAGGGAAGAATACTGTGAAGCTTCTTTAGTGCTCCAGCAAAGCTGGGTGCTGGATACCTTGATGGGAGAAGGTGGTCAAGCCTGGACTGTGGGCATGTGGGACTGATGGCCACATAGTACTGTAAGGGGAAGGTGTCTACCAGGTTCTAGCAGGGAGAAGAGCATGAGAAAGCAATCACGAGCTCTGCCTATCAGTCTTACCCCCAGATGAACTTCTTCGTGATTTTCTCATCTTTTCCATCACGCTGTATTGCTTTTCATTGTATCCTTTGCTTTATTTTTATTCTTGTTCCACTGAGACACTCAGCAGTATTTATTTATTTATTTATTTATTTATTTATTTTAATTAAATTATTTATTTATTTGTTTGTAATGCTTTTCACAGTTTGGGGAAATGTCAGGTGCTAATTTTCCTTCCACAGCAGGAAAAGAAAGGGACAGAACTACTCTTGTGCAAAGGTCTGCTGGCCCACAGTGTGGATGACACTAGCAAGTTAAAAATAATGCTTGAAGTTTTCTCATTGGTGTTTCTCTTTAAGAACATTTTACAGCACAACCACATCTCAGCACATAATACTTAAGCACACATTCTCTCTTTCAGTGTGGAAAAGGTGGGGCTTAGGGTTAGTCTAACCTTCATATAGTCTCTTTAACTGTGATGGATTTTTTCCTTTATTCCTTTATCCTCTTCAGTGCTTGCATTTTCATTGGAAAGTTAAACAAAATTGGGGGAGTGGAGGGGGAAGGAGGGATTTTTTTATTTTCCAGAGTAGCTTTTTAGATTGTGGAGGAAGATTAGAATAAGATTCCAAAATTGAGAGGCTAGCTGCATGTAAGAGAAGGACAAACCTATCACAGACACTCTCCTGAAAGCTGAAATGCATTCATGTGAAATGTACAGAAATGTCTACCAGTTGAGTGTCTCTGAGTGCTTTCCCTCATCCCATTGCTGCAATTTAACAAACAACATGGTAAATTCTGCCTATTTTCTGGAGTAGTGTGTAGATTCACATATAATATTTGATCCGTAGTATTGTGTCAAATTGCTCATAGTTCATGTTTTATAAAGGTTCTACCAGGGTCTACTTTCATCTTTTTGATGTTTTCTTTGGCAGCACAGAGAGACTCTTTGTATTCTTAAGATAATTAGCCCAGAGCATCATTTGGTAATAGGTGCATCGAAACGAAGAGACTTGTACATGTAGTTGTAGTCAAACTGATCATTTGGAATCAGGCAGCAGCAGCTCATTTTCCAAACACGTAGGAGAGGGGCCAAACCAGACTGCTGTTTGTACTTGACATTTATGCTACTTACAAAAGGAAAACATCTGGACTCAAGCATTCAGCTGTAGCTATAACATACAGTGTATTGCTGCTAAGGTATTGTTTTGTTTTGTTTTGTTTTGTTTGAGTTTTTTTTCCCTGTTACTTTTGTGTATGGGGAGGTTATAAAACTGATTGGCTTCAGCACTGAAACTAGAACATTTGCAAAATAAAACCTAGGAGACCAGGATGTGTTGTGGCTCCCAGACCACAATATCACAATGATTCTGATGCATTGGTGGGTTAGGAAGGTTTTGTTTTTCAGGACAACCCAGGACTGGTTTTATTAAGCAATTATTATTGATATCAGTAATATGCAAACATGTGGATTTCATATAGAAGATGGATTCTGGTCTTGCTTCATTGAGGTTAAGGCCTTTCATATCCAATTCTTGTCTATTTCAGTGAGTCTTAGGGATACATGAAAACGTTTTATGGGAATGTACAAAGAAAGGACTGTTCTTTGCCAATCTCTGAACTGTGCCCAGTAGCTAAATGTGGGGAGGCACAACTCAGCCTCACTTTGTCTCATTGCCTTTGACTTGGCATGGAGGATAGAGAAGAGCAGCTTGATCATGCATTTTCATCTACAAGCACCCAAATCCAGGCCTGCTTCAAAAAAGCACTGAAATTTCTTATTTTTACTGTTAAAAGCTACCTTGGCCTCCCCATTGCAGAGGCTGTCACATGCTGCCTGTTTGTGTCACATCAGTAGCAAGAATCAGCACAAAGGAGCACTTCAGGTGTCTCTCTACCCTTCTGTGTTTCAATGGATATGACTTATTTAACACCCAGCCTCAAAATCTCAGAATGTCTACTGCTCTACCGCAGTCTTGACAACCCAGAGGCTTCTGATCTGTCCCAGTATGTGCTCAACAGCTGATATTTCAGCAATGCCTTCACTTTCCTTCTGTCACTGAATTTCAAGTTCTCATCCATCTACTCAGCCACAACTGCCAGTTAAGAAATTAATTCAATGATAGTTATTAAAACTCTGTAACATCTTTCTGAGATACCAGTAGTTCTCTAAGTGTAAGTTTATAATTACGTGCATAACATTTCTACATTTGCAAGTTAGTTACCTAAACTGAAGTAAATTGCTGCACAGGAGGAAATCCAAAACCCAGGAGATATCTAGCAAGGAAACCATCAGTACAAACTAAGTTAAGTATCATTGATTAATATAGATTATTCTCTCAGATAAAAGTCCAATATTCCAATAGGACTGTTAGGTTTGGGTTTTGCAGGTTGTCGTGGTTTAAGCTTATAAACCCATACAGTCGCTCCCTCACTCACTTCCCCCTCTTTCTTCCCTCTGCTCCTGGAGGGATGGGAAGGAGAATCGAAAGAATGCAACTCCCACAGGTTGAGATAAGAACAGTTTAATAACTAAGGTATAACACAAATCACTACTGCTACCACCAATAATAATAATGACAAGGCAGATACAAGGGAAAGGAGAATACAATAGCTCACCATCAAATATCAAGCCCGACCACCCAGTGCACCCCCACCAGTAACAATAATGACAAGGGAAGGATACAATTGCTCACCACCCAGTATCAAGCAGTGCACCCCCCCACAGTGCACCCTCACCATCCTTCTGGGTCTCTGCTCTCCCGTTTTTACATCCTGGACATGACGTGCTGTGGTATGGAATAACCTCTTTGGTCAGTTTGGATCAGGTGTGCTGTCTCTGCTTCCCCCCGGCTTCCCCCCTTCCCTGGCAGAGCATGAGACTCAGCAAGTCCTTGGCGAGCCTAAACATCACCAAGCAGTAACTGAAAACACTGGTGTTATCAGCACTGTTCCCAGGCCCAAAATCAAAAACACAGAGCTGCACCAGCTACCAAGAAGGAGAAAAATGACTGCTACTGCTGAACCCAGGACACAGGTGCTTTCAGTTAAAACTGAACTTCCTGATGGAACTTTTTTGGATTCTTTGTTATGTAATGAAAGACTGATATATATATATACATATATATATATATTTTTTTTTTTAATAATGGAAAATACAGTTTTATTTTCCTGATAAAGTCTTCTCCGTAGATTCTTGTAAGTTCATCAACTTAATATAAAGCTGAATAGACATACAGAAAGACATGGGTCTGCTTTACCCTCGAAGTTTCTGTGGAGTTTATGACACTGTACAGAAGGACTGTCTAAATAGAGAAGGTGCAGCACACCTGGTTTCCAAATATATATTCCTATGAAGAGAAGATAATTTATTTAAACACAGGTTTATCAATGAGCATCAGTAAGATATTTTTCCAGCTTAGAGGCTAAATACAGTTTTCAAAAAAGGAATATGTGGTCATACGAGTTTTTCATAGAAATTTTGGATCAATTTGAACTAAATGATGCATATCTTCAGTTATTTTCAAATTATTTCTGTTTTTAAAGAAATATGCCTTTTCTGTAACTTGACTCCTTAAATACCTCCCAAACTGAGGTATTCCCCTGAGGAATTTATTAGTAATTCTTTTCCTATTTCCCAGGAAATGTCAGGGAGAATAAATGGCCCATGCCGTGTGACCTGAAGGTCAAGAGATTCAGGCTCTGACAGATTGCATCCAGAAGCATATTGTACAGCTGATGACCCCTTGCTGAGATTGTCTTGCCTCCAGCTCCGTCTGTCATGAGTGAAACTGGGCTGTTAGTTCAAGCTTCTGAGATGGCTGTATCCTGCAGCAACTTAAGCTATGAAGTGTTTTGAAGTTTCATCTCCATCTAAAGTGCGCTAGAGAGAGTCTGCAAATCAGAAGACCAAACTCCAAAGATGAGACAAGTTCTGGCTGAGCCTGTGTCTACTATTCAAAATCCAGAGTGGTGGAGATCCAACAGGACTCACTTGTAAATCTGAGTTATAGACAGATTACTCAGGTTTTGAATGAACATAAGCAGGAATTTAAATGCTTTTAGATCCCAGGATTTGGCCATTTGGATACCTGAACATTAATTGTTTATAAGGCATTGTTTAGAAAAATGTTAACCTTTGTCAGCTTTACTGAAATGAAGCAATTTAAGAACTTCATAGATAGAATAATTACCATGAAACTTCCATATGGGAAGGATATAAGTAAGTCAAATGCCACAGAATGTATGAAGAAACATTCTTTTTCCTGTGTAATTACATTTCACATTATTTCAAAATAAGGACAGTTGCTTGGAATAGAAATTTGTAAATGTTCCCACATCTTTGAATGGGGATGTGAGGTGAGGACCTTAACTGAAGCTTTTGAGATTGTGATACATGAGTAATCCTACTGTTGCTATCAGACATGATACCCAACTGGATACGAATAGGATATTCAAAAGTAATCAGCATTTGACATTATACACAGTGGTCTTTAGTTCTACTTCACCTGTTGTAACATGAAATTTCTCTTTTTAAATGGAAATAACTTCTGAATAGGTTTTAGGTTTGTTTGTTTTTTCTTTTTATACTCTCCATAAATGTACTTGGTCTTTTAGATTGAGCATTGTATCAAAAATTATGTATGTGAAAGGTTATTATCTTTAACTATTTTCTGTTGTCTTCATAGGTTTCACCTGACCTTCAGAATGAAGTGCTTATTAGCCTATTAGAGACTGATCCAGATGTTGTGGACTATTTGTTGAGGAGGAAAGCTTCCCAGTCATCGTGAGTAATCTGTTTTTTCCCTGTTTCTGCTGGGAATTTCTGTCTCCCACTGGAAGCGTTCAAAAGGTTCTAGTTTTCCACAGCTCTTCTGCACTGTCTACAGTGGAGTAGAAATATCCTCCCCAGTACACAGACTCTGCCAAAGAAATTATGACTCTTGTACAGTGTTTTCTAAAGACAAATCATTTCCTGATTCAGAGGAAAGATTGCGTTCTGCTGCGGAGAACAGAGTGATGTACTAAAATTATTCAGTGCACTATTATCTGGCAGGATATATTCTAGTGATCTCCTGGTTCATGTCTTGGATTTGTTATAGTCTTCAGTAACAGGAGGAGTGTGTTACACTGTCCTTGAAACACACCCTAGAGTGCCTTAACACAATCACAGCTAGCCCTTTGACCAGTTCTTTGTTCTTTTCCTATTGTATGCACATAGGACATTGTAAACAAGTAAACTACCGCAGCACAGAGTTATGGAGACTCTTTGGATATTATTTAATTGCATGCTTTGTGGAAGACCTGAAGAGAAAAAAATCACACTGGTCACTGTTGCAGTTATGATACATAACATAGTCCAACTTTGTGTATGATGTATATATGCCTACACCTGTGTGCCTTAACACTGGGAATTTGTACATTAGGATTAAAATGATTCCTGGCTTTCTTATGGGACACACAGTCATAGCATTTATTCTAGTGAATCCCAATGTCAAACCCCAAAATCACAAAATTTGACAAACTTGCTTTAAGTAATTTGTAAGAGGTTTCCTAGACTCTAAACTCTCTGGGACAAATTGGACTTCATCTTCCCGTGTGTGTATAAATTGCCTACTGCATTTGGAACATAATTAAAATTAATCTGTACAGTCAGCTATGATTTTATTTTTTTTTCCTCTCCCTGTGAGCGTTGTATAGTTGAAGGAAATGTAATAGTGCCTGGCTTTAAAGGAAGAGTTATAAAAGAAGTAGTATAATTAACACATGGAGGAAAAAGCTTTCTTCAGTTATACAAATTCAAAACAAAAATATGTGCAGAATATATAATGTGCTGTAAAGGATTTTGTTAGTTTGACTTAACCACATGAGCTCATAATATGCAGTAGCAAATTATCACTGATCATCTGATTTGTGGTAATTGTGTGTGTTTTCTTAGTATACCACAGACATGAAATAACTTCAGTTAGTCTGACTGACAAGTAACCATGTGTATGTTTAGATCTCACAACAAATGCGGGACAATTAGAGGTACATTAGCTGCCTTTTACGCTTGTTTCACGTTTGCCATTAGCCAAGACCACAATTAGGAGAGAAACTGCAAATCACATGGCATACAGTAAAGTCTGTAGAGACTTTTTTCTTTAAGACCTCAGTTTGGAATGACCATATTATTTCTAACTGAAGCTAATAAAAACTGTCATGTTGGATTTCAGTGCCTATATAATGTAAAGACATAAAATTGTATCTCACATGTGGCTACACATATCAATTGAGCATAAATTTGTCACAGATCACTGTGGATGTAGCAGATTATTGTTAGACCCTGTTTCCCCTAAATTAATTGACCTTTCCTTGAGCTTCCTTACTTTTCAGCCAACATGCACACCTGCAGGAGAAAATTGATCTTTTGTGCAAAGCTGGTTCCAACTGACAAAAAAGGTTTTGTAAGAAAAGGTTACAAGATCAGATAGGAAACATATAGCTACACTAGTACCAATTTATTGTATTTTCAGTAATGGGCAGATGAAGCATCACTGAGATAGAAAAACCTTACTGTCTGACATTTTTCTTCTACTCTACTGTCATGTAAGTGATTTATTCTTAATGTTAATGAGATATTTTTTTCACTGTGATTGCAACTTCTTGATTGAGATATTCCAGGCAATTATAGGGAATGTTGCTTCGTGTTATTGCTAGGAGTGTGATGCTCTTAAGAGATGTATCTATTTCAGAACATAATCTCGATTTTGAGGCTACATATTTGTTGGTTATTTTTCCTGTAAGAAATGTGAGGCTGCAGACAACAAAGACTCATTTGTCTTGATTTGATAAAAATGAGCTTCCAAAATACATTCTCACTACTCTTGGAAATTTTCTGGTCACATGCTCGAGATCCAAATTTGGATCTGTGAAACAGAAAACTATACATTCTTGAGACAATCTTCATCACAAAATCTAGTTGCATAGAGTATGGAATCAACTTCAAGACTAATGTCATTTTAATTGCTCTGAAGGTCTTGCTTCTGAAATTGCCCTCACATTTCTGCTTTTGATGTCATTGCAAATGCTTTCTTCGCTCTCATCTAACAGAGAAAACACAATCTCTTTTCCTCCCTAGAGGAGGAGAAGTCAGATGTTTCTCATCTTTCAGTTCTCTTGAGAGCTGAGCATTGTGAATGGTGTGTCAGGGAGTTTATAGAAGTTGTTCATGGTAAAGCACTAATTACCGGTGGCAGCAATTATGAAGTGTGCTTTTGTGAATGACTTCCCAACTTTTTTGTTTGTTGGCTTGACGACAGTGGAATTTGGGGTTTCCAGCTGTAAGATGAAGCATCTTTAACACAAAAATAAAATTGTTTCTTATGATTGTACCATGGGTTAGTAGTGCTTTTAGAGTAAATGAGTTTCAAAGTTACAGAATTTTTTCATGTTTTTGCATGGTGATGATGGGGTTTAATCCATCGTAACCTGTGGTGTGAAGGTGAAGCCATACACTAGGCCATCCAGTATGCATAAATGCAGTTTTCAAAGCTGCAGAGGCTTCCTGAATCATTGAGTCCTTTACTGTATTACAGTAGCAAACATATCATAATCCTATAATAATCTGTTTTGTTGGTGGCACCTGTGTTACTCAAATATGTGTGGAAATTACTACTGCGTGCTGCCAAGCCATTGCGCTCTGTCTGATTTGCCTCTTGCAAGACATAATTGTTTTCCCACTCAGAGGCTTTAATGTATAACAGAAAAGGATTTCTGCCAAAAAACAGAAAGGGATTTCCTGTTTTGATGACCTTGATAAAGAAAAGTAGGAATATCCCCAGTAGAAGTAATTATTATTCTTAACGTTTTTCCAGTTCACCCATGCAAGTAGACTCTGGTGTTTAACATCAGTTCAGAAGAATGCCAGTTAAAAACGAAAGCCCAAGACTCCTTTGCAGCGTTGTTGATTTTTCTTTTGGAATCTGAAAATGTAGTTTTGAACACGTAGCATAGGTTCATTCTGCAGCTTTCAAATCTTTCTTTTTGTACATAACCAGTTCTGAAGTCTTTTCCTTAACATAGTTCGTGACCACTAGAAAATGCTTTACTTGCCTTCGCATTTCTCACATCTGATAGTGCATGATCTTCTATTGTTCTTTGTGGAGACCGTAATCTACCCTTATTCTTAGCCTGCATTATAGGTGAGTGCATATCTTGCACAATATTTAGATTTCCCTCCCAATTTAATTTTTCCTCAATGTGTGGGAAAGATGAATTTTGAATTTTAGTAAATATCCATCTGCTGCTGAATTCAAGCCATAAAGCAAACAGATACAGAAGTTTTGTTTTGAAAAATATGTGGGAATTCATTCTTTATTTGGAAAGAAGCAAGCCAAAGTCTTCTGCAACTTGTGGTTTCTTTTTGTTCATAAAAAGCATGGTAAAGCTGCAAATGTATAAAATCAGTATTTGCAAATCTATGAGATCAATTTCCAGAAGTATTAAATCCATTTTGACAGTCTCTTGTAGTAAGACTGACAGAATCCACAGGCATTTTCTTTTCTTTTTAAAACTATTTTTTCTAAATGAATTTGAAATGTTATATATATAATTGCATCAGCTTACTAGCAGAAACTGTATACAAGTTTAGAAACTTGAATATTTGGATCTTTCCAAAGACTTGACAATTTCCATTTGGGTAAATTTTTATCAGAAGCTCTGTCTTGAGAGGAGATAAACTATAACAGATCATTCAAGGTAAGACATGAAATGAGTGTTTCACAAAGTTCAAGTTTATGTTCCCATATTCTTCCATTTCCATCTCCCTTTCCCATATTCCTTGTGTTACCTTGCTGTGACTAGTTGGTGGTACATCTCTTTCTTTGTCCTGTGGAACATAGCTAGTTTTGATCCTACAAAGGCTTACATGCGATAAGCCTTATTGGTGTCACCGTTAGTGCTAAGCGTGTCTGTATGCTAACAAGGTGAGGTTTAGATGAGATTCAGTCTAAAAAGCTGGAGAGAAAGACAGACATTTGATGATAGGAAGCCTACCAACATTTCTCCCTTTCTGAAGTCTTTCTGGTTCTTCTAAAATTCCCGTCTCATCTTAACTCACATTCACTGCACAAGCTTTTTTGGAACGTGGGAGGGCAGAAAGGAAGGACTAAGGGACAAAAAAAGGCAAAAAAGATTTGTGATAAAATTGTACATACTTAAAAGACAATAAAACTGCATGTGGCTGTTAAGAGTTTAGTTTACATTGGGCACAGCTTCAGATGAGAAGCTGGTATGGGAAATTACATAATTGAGTCATGATTTACCCTTTTTCTTAATGACTCCGCAGCATTACCATACCAACTACACTGGGAATCCTGGGACACTGCTACTTTGCCAGATGACAGCTTTGGTTTTCGAATTGTCCCTCTTTAATGTTCAGGATCAATTCAGTGATGGATTTCTTGCTGGGAGTTACAAAGGAGTAAACTTAGTTAGGTTTATTCACATGAGTTTATGGTTGCTTTTATACTGTGGGGAAAAAGAGAAAAAAAAAAAAATAAAAAAAAAAATGAAAATCAGCCAGGGGAAAAAAGCAAAAGCTTGAAGGTGGTGCTAAGTTTTATCATCATTTCTGTATTATGTAATAATAGTGAGCTGGAGCTAGCCTGTTTTACCACTGTGTATTTTATTTTCTTTCTTCAATTTTATTTCATTTGTCTGGAAAGAGGGTTATCGTTCCATAATAAGTAATGTGATTTGGCTGCTCACTCAGTTCAAGCTCTCTTTGGATTTGACTCTGAGAAGGGCTGACCATTAAGTACACATTTACAAGAATGAGACTCTGTTGTATCACCTTCAGTGATACATTCAGATACTGAGAGAAGTGTTTAACTCCAGAAGCAAAGATAAGCATCTAAGAAACAAAGATCAAGATGCAGAAGAACAGAACATGAGTAATAGAAATATAAATCAGGGAGGTCTGATAGGAAAAAGTTATTTGTTTACAAGGTATTTCTACGTGTTCTTTGGGAGGTTCAGTGACTCACGGACTTTCTCCTACTGCATAGTAAACTGTAACAGCTCAGGAAATCCTCCTCAGTGTTCCCAACACATTTCAAAAGTGAGAGTTGTCTCAAGCACAGCCTTGGTTGTGCTTTGGTGGTGTGTGTGTGTGTGTTTGCCCTTTTTGCTTGGTCAAAATTAAGTGCAAGCCATGCTATTGGTGATTTAAAGGTGAAAGGGTAAAAAGTTTTAGAAGTTATCAGCAGAGCTAGTTGTTTGTTGTCCTCATCAGAAGTATGATAGATACATCTGCTTGTCCCCCATTTATCTTCTGATGTCTCTAGAAGAGCATCCTCTTCACCCCGAGAGGCGAGCCAATGTTTTGATATCCCTGACTGTGTACTACTTCAGAGTGGAAGAAGTGATTTTAGCATACTGCTTAGCAGCAAACTAATCTTTCCTATCATGCTTTCAGATTTACTGTTGCAAGAAGCTAAATTGTCAAGGTAACATAAGGAATTGATTCACTAATTTCCTGTGGTGAACTCTACAGTTGTGTATTTTTTGGTTTTTGGTTTGGTTTTGGTTTTTTTTTTTTCCATGTCAGCAGCATCTTTTGATTTTTAGTGGCCCCTGCTGGCTACTTCATGGCAAAAGTTTTACTCATGAAAAATTCACATCCGTAGTGCTTCTGAAGTGTTTTAATTTCAGCAGCTGTGATCGTGCTCCTGCATTAGATTTTGTTTGTCTGCTGTCTAACTGCACCTGTAGCTGTGAGCATAAGGCATTTTTCAGTAACAGTAGTTTGTCTATCAAAATTTCTCAGGAGCCCTGAGATGCTGCGGTCGGAAGGCTCCTACTCCACAGGAGGAAGACATTCTTCCACAGACTCCAACAAAGCTTCAAGCGGAGATGTCTCGCCGTACGACAACAACTCCCCGGTACTGTCTGAGCGCCCGCTGATGGCAATGCAAGAAGTTGCCCGCAGCCCAGATAAGCTGTACAAGGTACCTGAACAGTACATGCTGGTTGGACATTTGCAGCCTAAGACAAAGGAGAATTCTTCCGCATCACAGGCTGGAAAAGGTAGAGTACATCCTGCTTGTGTTCCTCCTCCTCAGTGACTGATGGGGGTTTCTGAATTGAAAAGTTTCAATTTTGCATTTTCAAATACCAGTACTTGAGGAGCAATGTTGTAAATAAACTTATGAAAAATGACTGACCAACATCCCTGTTTTGTGTGAGCACAGACCCCCAGAAGGGCCTGTGCTCAGTCCTCGTTAGCTCTGCCAGCTGTCAGGGATGCTCTTGGTATGGCATTTCTCAAAACTTGGACCTATTGGTTAGGAAAATAGGTTTATGCGTCTCTTGCTTTTCAGCCTGTCTGTGACAGCATGGCAAAGACTGATTTCTTAGTCCTGCTCCATAGGACTGTAATACCTGCAAGATTATGGTCCGGACTGGAAAAATGTGAGGCTTTAAGATGCAAAGCTACAAATTTTCTCAAGTTGAAAAGAATGACTTCAACACCCTCCCACTGAAGAGCACAGCTGAGCTGTACAGCTTTACATCTGCCACCAATTGCATACCTGGCAGTAGTAGTGCAGGGATCTATAATTTCCATAGCTACCTAGGAAGTGCACACCTGAATCATTTCTTCTGTAAAGAACTGTGGTTTAGACTGATAAGGCACCAGCACTTCACTTTATTTTAAAAATATTGAAAAAAAAATCAACCTTATATTCTTGAAATGCATATTTAGTGAGCCAAACTTTAAGAACTTAATGCATAGGGATGCAGTTAGCTGTGTGGAGGTATTTTTAAAACCATTTCATTTCAGACACACTGGTTAGGCACTTAATTCCCTTTGGAATTTGTGGGATCTAGGCTATTAACTATATGCTTTATAAATGCCAATAGGCATTTAACTTCTGTATTCAGTGTCTAAATCTCTGAATAGGCTTCAAAATCTGGTCTGACTTCTGCTAGGAACAGGAAATTGCATTAAGTTTTATCATACTAAAGCATCCTAAACCAACTTACGGACTTTAACATGCATCACAGTCATACTGGACCATGACAAATTAGGAAATTCCTTTACTGCCAAGTGAAATCAGAAAAAGACATGAAACAGATATTATCCAGCCCAATGCTTGATGTGCGCATTTCATTAGATCCCTATTCTGTGACTTCACTTCTGTGTGAGACCTGCAGCATCACTTGGGTTGATAGAGCATGCCTTACAGTGACCCATGAGTCTACCTGAGGGAGCTTTGCCATTTGGTCAACCTTCAGTTGCCCAAATCCACCTGTTCTTGTGCAAATTCTCCCAACTGACTTCAGTAGTGCAGAGGACTTACGGGAAATCCCATGTTCCCTGCAAACTCAGGTGTTCTATCCATCCAGAGCTTACTGAATCCATCACAGGATCCGAGCCTGAAACAGCAAGTAACTGTGAACAAATACATTTGAGGTGTTTGTGTTAGGTGCTAGTAAGTCAGATGCTAGTGTATATTAACAACTCTGATACCTTACGTAAGGTTTTACCATTCTGTTTGTATATTTCTAAATAATGGCTTTAAGAGACTCATCATTTTCTTCCTGCTTTTACTGCTATTTAGATGTTTCTGAAGATCATTTTGATATCTGGGGTACCTGGCATTCAACGCTGAAAAGTGGCTGCAAAGATTCGGCAATGACAGGTCAGTTATTTCTCAAGTTTTAAACCCAAATCTAGCAAAGACAGAAACAATTCTTTGGTTTTGAGAAATCACAGTGAAACCAGTAGGAAAATTCACATTGTCCAGGGTTGGACTTTTGAAAGAAAGGTGACTAGCCCTAACCATTCTGTGATTCTACGGTTATACAAATGTGGCAATATTTCAAACTGTCACAATTTAATTAAAAAAAAAAAAAGTAGTTTTAAAGTTACTTCAGAAATTGTTTTATATTTTCCTGCAAGTTATTGGAAGGGGATTTGAGGGTGGCTGCTGCAGTGACACAAGCACAGGCTGTGAGGTTGGCAGTCCTGGGTGCTGACCCTGCCACCGGCCAACATGGTCCTGGCAAGTCCCTGACTCATTCTGCCTTTGTTTTTCTTCCATCTTCATCTACCTCCCGGAGAAACTTTGGGGCTAAAACACACCCCTGCTTTTCAAGCATTTGAAAGACATTAAGTGCTGCAAGGCTTTATGTCAGAGCAAAGTATTGGTCACTAGGTAATATATTAGGTATGGTTTAGATGGATATGGGGCTGCTGCTCCGTATCCCCAGGTTTGGCCAGTGGTGAGGCTGGTACACCTTCAGTCATGTAACCTAATGATAAAAGTTCCCGTCCTTCTTTTACAATGTGATGCAGGGGAAAAGCACCAACTTGTTAAATGCCATGTAAATGATTACACAGTCTGATATTGTCTTTCTGATTCTGGTCCCCAGGTTCTTATGGAAACATCTATGAAAGCAGCTTGTTGCGACCCGGACAGTGCTCTCTTTCCTATGGGAACCTAGCCATGTGTTCTCCTCGATGGCAGGGCAGCTCCTCTGAATTGGACACCAGCAGGCAGGTTATACGAAGGAGCCAGACAACTGCTGCCATTCCTGAGTGTCAGCTCCATCCCACGGTGTCTCGTGTGTGCAGTAACCCACAAATCGAAGTCGGCAGTAGGAGTTCAGACCTGTCACACTCAAAGTCAGAGCAGCACTTGACTTTAAGCAGCGTGGAGGACCTCACTGAGCGTGACTCGAATGTGGTTTGTTCACAAAGCGCAGCCAAGCCCTCCTACAGAAAAGAGCGGCCACCACCCCCTTACCCAGGTGCAGCAAAACCAAGCTCTGTGTTCTCACAGCGATCAAACGCTTCTTCAACGTTGCACAATTTGTGGAGACTCCAATGCCAAGAAAAAAGTTCAGGGACAAGAGCAGCTGGAGGACCACCAGCCAAAGCCCCTGACCAGGTCACCTCCAGGCAGGAGCGGCTGGCGCCACACACCCAAGCAGGTCATATCTATTCCACAGCACCTCACAGTCAGAACAATAAAAATATTTCAGAGGCAGACTGGCATGATTGGCAAAGGGAAAGGTGGCAAATTTGGGAGCTGTTATCAGCTGATAACCCTGATGCTCTCCCAGAAACCCTTGTATGATCAGACTCTGCAGAACTGTGCCAGTACCTGGACCCCCCCTTCTCATAGGAAAACCACAGTGACATTGGAAAATGGGGAGGGCTTCTTTGTTTTATACCAACTGAATTGCATATACTTTTTTTAAACTTTGTTCACTTTATTTTCTTAACAGCACTGTCAAGCAGTCCATTTACAAATACAGTATGCTCCTGCTTTTCAGCAAGCTTTTGAGATAAAACCATGAAAAGATGAAAATTTTAGTCCAATAACTCTGCGTATGCTGTGTATAAGATAAAAGCGTTGCTTTGATGTTGCTAAAATGTATTTATATATCTGCAGTTCTGATGATTGTATATTCTGTAATGGGTATTGTATGATAATCATGTATTATGTTTTCATATACAGATGTCAATCAATCATGACTGCTTTTTTTCAAAAGTCACTGCACTTACATTACCGTGATATGCATTGAATTCTATAGAAAGTGCACAAGCTGGTTTCTGTGCTTATATTAAAAAAAACCTGTTAAAGGGAGAAGTTCTCCTCCTTTTCACTGCCTATTGAAAAACACTAAAATAGAGTGGAACATGAAAAGCCATATATTTTATAAGGGTAGTAGTGAGCTTAGTGGGGAAAATACCAATACTTTTTTCTTATAAATATATTTGCAAACAAAATTAAAATTTGGTACAAGATTGTAAAAATGTGTTGGGTTTTTATTTTTAGATTCTGAGAGGAAGCAGCTCAGAGAATCAACTAAGAGCAAGGCCGTGCCTAAATCAACTAAGGATGTAGTGCAAAGGTCTGCCCTTCCATTCTAGAGGAAAACCAGTGTTATGTATACAGGATATAATATATATATTTATAAATGTATGATTTTATGTATTGCTCTAAAACAATAAACTGGAACCCAAATTTTAGAAAACCAAAGCAAATAAATTGAGGTGTGTAACAACTGAGAAAGAATATGGCTTTTCCTTTGCAATAACAAAGCTTCAGGGTTAAGAATCGTAGAGAGAAAAAAAAAAAAAAGACATATGAAAGGGAGTCGCACAGAGTTTCAGAAATTAACATGACATTTGGGGAAGTTCACAGCTGCATTTAAATAAATATTGTGCCAAATTTTGGGTCAGCAGTATTTCCTCAATAATTGTATGTTGCATTGTTAAATGTTGCTGTTTTATACACGCTCTGGGGGTTTTAAATTGCAAAATTGTTTGTGGCCAGCAGGGGGCAATGTACTTCAGTATTTCCAGAGAAAAATCTTTTTCTCACTTGATAAGGGAAAATGTATCATAGCAAAATAATTTTATAAAACAGATTAGTCTTAATTTTAATGAAGTTGAAGACTTATTCAGCGATGTTGTCTTTAAGTTCTATCTTGTGCCAAACTGATGGAATAAAATGTTAAGCAAAATAATGAGCATAATTTTTGCTCCTTTTTTTTGAAGTAAGGTTTATGTAAAAATTGATGCGGTTTTATTACATTCTTGAGTATCTCTGTCAAAACCAGCTAAAAGGCTTAGGAGCTTAAGGACCACTTTTAAATACAACTGAAATATATAAGATCCAAGGTTTTACTTGAGTCTTAGGCTTAAAATCCATCATATAAAGAATCTGCCCATCATATCTCCATTTCCCAAGTAAAGTTGTAAGAGAAAAACACCAACCCTAGTAGAAAGGGGCAGGGTTTGGCCTTTGACTGTTGTAGCACTGTCAGGCCAGGCAGCTATTCTTATGAATATGGCAACCAGAATAAATCTCAGTTCTCTTCTGGTGCTTACAAGGCTTTTCCACATACCATCTTGATATGAAAAATGGTAGGAAAAGGTTCTTGCGTGTAGCTTGTTGCAGCAGCTCTGTGTCAATTTATTACCAAAAAAAAGTCCACCAAAAACCAGCTCTACCCCAAATTAAGGAAATAGGGGATTGTAAAGGTAAAACTAAGCTCTCAAAACCAAAAAAACCATCTTCACTCTTGTCTCAATATTATCCCAGGCTTGATATAGAATTGCTACAGGGAATTAAATCTCGTTAATAGTCCTCAAAACCAGGCATCGTATAAGTCCCACGGCAGAAGATGCTTTGTTCACTAGATGTCCGTCTCTGCATTGTAAATCCCTTTCTAAATACAGAAGCACCTGTGTGCTTTCAACTTTTTGAGTGAAAGATTTCTAATGATTACTCAGCCTCATAAAGAGCTTGTTTTTTGCCAGTATCTCTCTCTGTATATCTGTGTATATGTGTGTATATTACCATCTATATAGAATTTATGCGAAAACAGAGAACAAAACCCAAGGCCACTGCTGGAGGACAACCGTGTCTGCACATGTTTCAATATACAATTGCTTGAAAGAAAAGAGATATAGAATAAATTTCAATGAATTAAAGTAACACTTGCCAAGACTACATCATTTCTGTCTGTTGTTTTCATTTGAATAGGGCAGAGAAAAATCATCATGAGCAGTTTAAGGATGATGTAATTTTTAATTGTACCTCTTTGCCAGCTGAAATGAGTGACATGGTTTCTTTTGATGTCTTTTTCATATTTCACAAGAAATGTAGCTGTGAAAGCTTGTTTCTGGTTTTATTTTAGCTGTTAGATCTGTGTGGATTATTCAGGTTTAGATCTCTGTGATGTTTTCCTTCCTTTGACACATGCTTTTGTACAGCCATAATATTCCTCTTACAGGGAAAGTTCATAACATGGGGATATCAAAGCTTTTTCTCTGACTCTTTCCCCTGGGAGCAGGTTTCCTGTCACAGCCAGAGGGTCATGGGCTTCTGCTTCAGTGAGAAGCTTCTCATGGTAGAGAAGGTCTTCTCCGGAGGTCTCAAGGCCTCAGGGCAAACTGCTGCAGTTCAGTTCCCTCACATCGCTTCCTATAGCACCGGGCTGGTTCATTCCTAGGATTGAAAAAAGACATCTTTCCCCTAGGGTCTTCATTACCTTCTCTCAAGGGTGTCTTCCAGCTGGGAGGAAGGGTGTGCTGCACTCACAGGTGAGCCCAGGAGAGAGCAGATGTGGATGTCCCAAGGATGGGGTACTGCAGGGAGCAGCTCTTCTGTCTTCTGTTGCAGAAACGAAAAAATTAGGAATTGGTGCAGCTTTAGATACAAGCCAAATGTGGTGGGGGACCTCTGAGCCAACGGGGAAAAGGAAAAGCTCAGACTTGTAAATATTACTTTAAAAATTACTGTTGCTGCTGTCTTACAATAAGATGTGGTTACACAATTGACTCACCCATTTGAAGACCATGCTCCACAGCTGAGGGGTAAGTCACACTTTCTCCCTCTTCCCCAGACTCCTATTCCATCCCTTACATGAGCTCTTAGAGTTGTGGGAGCAATCCTGGGGCTTGTTGCTGTGGCTGAAACATGCCCTGTACAAGGAACATATAATTTGGGTAGCTCAGGGGCTTTCACAAGTGCTATGTATGGGAGGTGGATCACAGACAGCAGAAAGGAGGAGGATGGGACTGGCCACCCATCTGGCAGCAGTCTCCATTTAGCCCTGTTTAATCTACTTACATAACCGCAGGTCTTGCTGATTCAGTGTGTAGGCAAAAGCCAGGCCAAGAACTTGAGAGTGGCTCTGTGTTACAAGCCTAAACCAATCCAACTGCTAACTTGGGTACTTGGAATCTCTCAAGTGGTCTGCTGCCTACATTGGAAACCTAAGCTGCTACCATGACATAGATTAATGCTTTGGAGAACTTCTCTGCTGTTGAAATGGTGTGGTTCAGTTTGCTGGAATTTGTGGTTATATGGTCTGGGGAGTATTTTGTTACTGGTTGAGGTAAAAAGCCTCAATTCCACCCTTCCTGTAGTACCATATTGTTCTGTGGTGCTCGTCTGGCAGAGCGTCAGGGAATTCTGTCTCTGGGAAACACGCAGGATATCTGAGCCTTTCTTTGCTCCTCTCTCTGCCTGTCCCTTTCCCTTCTCTTTGGATTCATATCAAAAAAAAAAAGAAGAAAAAGAAAAGAGTAGCTCCATTGTGTGATGCCGTAACCTCACAGAACTGCAAAGTGGTGGAAATGGTTCTCAGTCGCATTAAGGAGTATCTGGACATCAGTAAGTGCTTTTACAACATTGCTGAGAATAGTGAACTACTGCTGTGCTCCAGTTGCTTTAGGGGAAGGCATCTAGGCGTCCAAACAGTACTGCAGAGACCACAGAGCTATTCAAGGCATGTAGACGCCCAGAGTGCTGGGTCATAAAATTCACTGTCTCTGAGAATAGCATTCATCTAATTTTCCTGAAGTTTAAAACATCTCCAAGGGTGGTATCTACATCTGGAAAAGTCCCTCACGACTTCCCTTTTTATTCAGTGCAGAGACAGGTATTTCTGTGCCTCCATCCATACAGCCTCCTGAGTTTTGCTTTGGAGGATGGTCCTCTTTGAAGGGCTAGGCACTAGAAAAGCCCCTTACTTTCCACTGCCCATACAAGGAAAGCCTAAATAAGTTGCCCAAATAGAGACCTATCTAGAGTAACCTTCCAAGTTTGGTTGAGCGAATCCCATCCTAAAGGTCTGGTATAACACAAAAGGGATGGCAATCCCTGCAGCACTAATAAGGAGCATTTAATAACTTCATTGTCTAACACCAACAAATGATTACAGTCTGGGGAAAGGAAAGCAAGATGTTCAGCACACCTTTCCATCTGGGAAAAACAAAACTTATACAGAGTCCTCCGTTGAGCTATTCTCGGGACTCTTGGGTGAACCTGGGGCTGGCAGAGACAGCGTCGCACCTTGGGGCCTGGGGAGGTGGACAGCAGAAGGAGATAGTATGCTCAGCTCTGCTGGGTGTTGTAAGAAATCCAGGCCTTTTGGAAGGTGAGGGAGAGACACTACCCAGTCTGGAATTGCACTCTTTGTTGTTGTTTTGGGGTTTTTGCTGTTGTTGGGTTTTTTTTTTTTTAATTGGGGTTTATTTATTGACTGAAAACTCTGTTTCCAGCTGATCTTAAAGTGTTCGTTAACAGGACCAGGATTTAATTAATTTGTTCAGCGAATTAAAATATGAATATGGGATTTATGAAAGCAACCCCATTTGAGCATTTTAGAAACGTAAGGGAAAGGGAGCTTCTGCTGAATCCCAAACACCACTAGCAAATAGAGACAGGCAGATAAAATCTTCCTCATGAAAGACAAGGGTTAATCCTCTTTCCTTTGATGCTGAGTAAGCAAGTGTCTTTGCCACTGGAGTTTTAGGGTCACAGAGGGAGAGAGGGAAGAGGAGAGCTGTCTTTATCCACTTTTCTCCAGAATTGTGTTTGGTAGGGGGTGAAAAAACATATTAGAGCAGACGAGAGCATAGTCTCCAGCTGGGTGGTTGCTGGACTTTCTGGCTGAGGACTTGAGCCCAGACTCTGGACGCTCTTCTAATGATTATTTAAACTTTCAAATAAAACAGAACAACTTTTTAACAATGCCTCTGTTAAACAAAGGAGACATGAAGGGATGCCTCAGATCACCATTTCCTTTTGCTGGGCTTGCTCTTTTCCATTTCCCTATATCCCCTTCCAACCATAGCTATGAGCTCTAATAATAAAATAAAAAAGATTTAAAAGGGCCTGGAAAACAAAAGCATTTGCTTCGAAATCTGGGGTGGGAAAAAAAATCAGCTCTGGGAAAAAGATCAGAAAATATCTAACTGCATCCTACTAAACAATGAGCAGCCCCTTCCTCCTCCGTGTGCATGTGTGCTGGGGGGGCTGGATGCTGTTCACCAGAAGGAAGCGAGTCTGTATAGTGGCTGGGTGTTCAGCAGCCATGGGGCTTCACGCTCAGGCACCAGGAGGACAGAAGAGTAAGTGTGGATGTACACAGGGCCACCCAGGCACTGGGCAAGGTGCCAAGACTAGTCCCAGCTCTCTTTGCCTGGCAGGTGAAGCCCTCCTTGCGGTCAGGGCATGGGGACATCCTCACAGTTTCGGCCAGATGGGACCCTGAAGAGCTGAACCACCTCTGCTCAGACCAGGTGGCTCATAGGCACAGAAATCACAATTGCTAGTCAGTAATCACTGTCAGACTGTTCCTCATTTGGGTGCTTTGCTTCCCTGGCCAGGAAGGAAGATTTCTTACTGCATCATCTTAATAAAATTCCAAATGTGGTCTGCTTTGCAAAAAGGCTACAAAAAATTCAGTTTTCTTTAGAATTTAAAAACTCTGCAGCCATGAAGAGAAAAGATCACCTGAGCCCTGGTTACTCTTTTCAACCTCAGAGGTGAGTAGGTAAGTGTCCATTCGAAAAGAGAGTGAAAGAGATAAAAAGAGACAAAAACGAAAAAAAAAAGGAAGAAAAGAAGAAAGGAAAAGAGAAAAGCAAAAAGGAGAAAAGAGAAAAGAAGAGAGAAAAGAAAAAAGTTTGGACTGAAAAGCACTTCATCGTGCATAAAATAACAAATGTGTGCAGTAGCTTGCCAAGCAGGGTTACTGAAGTAAAAACACACTGTTCACTTGAGGACAAGAATCATATGATCACTTTGGGAGAATGAGTGTTGAATATGGAAGCGGTATCTGGCTTTTCTCCTAAAAAAAGGTTTAAAAGGGTGAGATGCTGAACAAACTCTTCCTTACACCCGCAGGCTATTTCTGTAGCTCCCAGTAACTACCAACTATGCTTTTGCCCAGGGTGGTATCGACATCATGTAGCTGTGGCCTGATTTCTGATAGCAGGGAGAGATGGAGCCCCAAAAGAGATCAGAGCTGTAAGGAGGATCGTCTAAAATCCTCCTAAAAAGCCAGAAAGACTCAGCTCCAGCATTATCAGCCACTTGGTGAAAAAAGCAGTGAGGTTATAAAAAAAACCCAAAGAAGAGCTCTGCAGTAGCAGCCTTGTCCCACTGGGGCTGTTGATGGGTGAAGGTCGTTTTAGGAGAACCTATTGCTGCTAACTCTGTGAGCTGACAGTAGTAAACGAGTGTTGGTAACTGAGCAGCAGCAGGACTTTGCTGTAAAAGGAACAATGCCCCTAACACAAAAATTAAGAAAGAAGGAGAGAGAAAGTTTGCAAAGGAGAACGACTGCTGTTTTCCCAAGGTTACCACTGACAGATCAGTTGCTGAGCCTTCAGGCTACCCCGTCCTTGATGAGCCAAGATTTGCAGCTAGAAGTATCCAGGATTTGTGTGTGTGGTGGAGTACAGTGGGATCTGGGATCAGGAGCACTAGAGTGAACCCAGGTGGGGTGGTGAGGCCCTGCTAACTGATGTGTCTTGTCTCATTATGCCACTACAAGTAATTTTGCCTGATCCATGGTGCTGGCGAGAGTGTGTGTGAGCTTTGATGCAATGGCATTGCTACACAAGTGCTGGGACAGTCATACTGCCTTGTGTTCTGCTTTTCTTCTGGCCTTATGTCTCCTGCATTCTTTCCAGTGCTGTAGCCAAGACTGAAGAAGTGATCTTCACTATACCTTCCCTCACAGTATTTCCCTGTACTTTCTTGATTTGAACAATCCTGGGATACACCAGGGGTATTTAAGCTCAGAGTGTCTACCATGTAGTTCTCCCATTCCCCTGCTTAATAAAGGGTACCAAGGGCAGTGCAGCTGCTGCGCATCACTCATCAATGGACCACATGCAGCTCTCAGGTCCTGCCTTCCTCAGTTCTCTCCCATTGTCTTTTATCCATCCACCTGGGAAGGGGATGCTCAGGCTGGATTATGCAGTGGGAGGCCTGTGTAGATTATATCTGCCCAGGGAGTTATGGAGCAAGGTCTCTGAGGCTGCAAGGCTATGCTGTTAGTAATGGGTTTGCCCTCTCTGCAGTGGTTGTCTAAAGAGCTAAACCTGTCAGGGTCAGTGTTTGCATCTGCATGGGGCTTGGATGTTGGGGCAGCAGCAGTCCTATGCTACCTGGAGCCTAACTGCTGGACTGATTTCTGCAGGGAGGGGGGGTGTGCACCTCTGTCCCCCAAGCCGTGACAGCTGAGGTTAACTGGGAAGCTAGCGCTGTTCCTCAAGGACAGGGAGCACACCTGGAGATGGTGCTTCCCAATACTCAGCATCTACACTGAGCCCTCTGTGCCCTGGGACCCTTGGACAGTTGCTCAGTGCTGGAGATTAGGTTGCCTGAGCTGTTTTGGCTTGTATTGCACTGAAACACCAAAGCCCGAAAGGTTAGGATGTGTGAGCATGGCTCATGGTGGTTTAAGGCACAGGGAGCTTGAAGCTTGAGGTTCCAACAATACATTTTCTGCTGGGAGTAATAGGAAGCATCAGGCTCTGGGGCTGATCACTGGATGCCTTCAGACTCACCTTCATGTACCAAACAAAGGTCTCCCCGACAGCCAGGCAAGGTGAGCCTTGGGAAGACATCGTTGTTAACCCTGGAAAATAAGACCTTCCTAGCTGATAGCTGAAGGTTCTGTTTCACTCCTGTTGCAGGAATAATGGGAAAGTGCCATGAAGATAATGGGAAGAGGCTGAAAAGGAAGAATTCCAGAAAAAAACCTGTGTTTGTAAGTGACATTCCTCACTCCTGCTGCTTCCCAAGAGGAGACACCCAATTGTCACTGCAGGTAAGCCCTAAGCAACAGTTGCTCCCACATCATGCTGGGATGGGGCAAGGCAGTGCTCAGCTCCTCTGCCTGAGGTATGTGTTGTATATATGGTTGTGGTGGGGGTCTTGGTTTTATGTAATTTTTCTCTGCTTTGCCCCTCGGTCCCACTGATCTTCATATGCATGCAGATCATTGGATATACCTTGAGTATGAAAGAGAGAACAGAAGTTTGTACAGCCCTGTGAGGAGAGCTGTTCAGCAGCTTTTTTTTTAACACTCATACTAGTCTCAGGCAATTTTCTACTCCATGTTTTAGGGAGTGGGAAAGGAAAACATGTAGTTATCTTATCCTCTGATAGCAAGGCATTAGCTTAAGCACATGGATAAAGAACATCAGGGATGCAGATGGCAATGGAAGAACAGAAGCAACCAGAAGAGATTGGGAAGACAGAAAACACCACTGTTCTCTTTCATAGAAAATAATAACAATTAAAAAATCTCATATGACCGTTCTTCCTTCAAACAAGTAAGTAATACCCAGTGTCAAGTCTGACCAGTACACACCCAGTGGACTGGGGCAGAACTGAGTGCAGTACAAGACAAGGAAAGAAATTTGGGCACCAAAGACTATAAAGCCATGTTATTAGTTTAGCACAGCTTTGCAATCAGAGGTTTGTTTTCCATGCTGTGCTGTACCCAAGCTCATTTCATAATTGTGAAACATAGATGACTTCTCCCTGGTTGCAGTGTTGCAACACACACGGTAAACCACTGTGATCCTCTCAAAGTTAATAGGAGCTATATAACCTCAGAGTTTTCAGGACATGAGTTGTATTTACAGCTTAACAATGGGTTCCACCTTCCTCCCTTCTTTTTTCTTTCATTTTTTTAAAATACCTAGTGTTACTATTAACTTATTTAGGCACAGCAAGGAGGGCATTTCTCTGCATTGCTGCATATTAGAAAAGGATAACAGAGTCTACCATAGAGCTTCAAAGCCTTCAAAGCAGCAAATACCTCTCAACCTCTAACAGTATAAGGAGCACATCTAGCTTCCAAGCTAATGACAGCTGTCAGTGTCAGCCATGCACAGCCACGTGTGGCTGCAAGAGTGATATTGACTCTCCTGCAGGGCCCTGGGTCTCCAAACTATCTCCATGCCCTGGGTCTCCATCTGTCCATGCTCTAATACCCTCTACAGAACATCCCTCACCGCCTGCAAGTTTTGCACAGGGCAAGACTCTGTAGGAGGAAGTTGGGGGGCAGGGTGCAAACCCCAGGAGTTTTCCATCTGCAGCCCAGCGCCAGGTGGGATCTCAAGTTGGCCATGCACCCAGCTCTCACTGCCAACCCACAGGCTTCGCTGTGTAACCATGTCAGATACGGTGGTTGGAGGAGCCTTTGTAGAGCAGAGATTATACTGTAAGTATTAACATCATATACCCAGAACTTCTTACACTTGTTTCCAATCACCCAGCAGGAGATGTTGTTTATTTGGCAGGCACATGCAAACATGCTAACAGGGCAACCGAAGCAGACCTTTCCACTTAGAAAGCTTCTGCTCACTGCACCACTTTGTTAATATAAATCCATTATAATTGGATCAACAAGGGCCATGCTAAATGCCTCCATTCTTCCACCCAGCAAACAGGCTGCTGGGCTGAGTTCTTCATGGCCAAACCCAAACCCTACCAGCCTTGTCCCATTTGAAATATTCAGTGAAGGGGGAGACAGGGAGTAAAGGCTTCTCTTAAGTATACCCATATGGGCCTTGCCTTTCGGCTTTTAAGTTTTATTCAGTAAACTAAGACACAAGTCATGTAGCTAGGCCAGCTGAAAACTCAAGTATCTGTTGCATGTCGGAGCTTGCGGACATTTTCTTTAAAGTATGATAGTTTTGGGCCACGTTCCCGCAAAGCGGTTAACCAGAGAAAGAGTCTTATTGCCCAGCTCCCTCTTCGAGTCTGAGTGCTAAGCTGCCTTTCATGTTTTCTGAGCAGTACACTGTTGTAGATACCGCAGGACAGACATAAAACTAGCTTTCTTTGTGGGACCTTTTCTAAGGGCATTAAGTTTTTCTGCTTGTTGCTGTCACACGTTTAACACCAGGGCACTCTGAAGTGAGCACTAAATGATTGGGCTGCCAAAGAAAGTCCATTAAGAGAGTTATGTTAACAGGATGGCATTGCAAGCCAGATCAGACTCACGTTATATTGACCCTATAATCTGTCTGAATGCAATATTTAGAGAACTGAAATTGCAGCTGTCAGAAGAACATATATAAAGCAACTGTGTGGGCTGTGAGAGAAACACTACCAAGATCTTTATATGCTCTTCAGGTAGTACCTGAAGCACTTGGTGGCTTTATAAGTACAATGTTCCAAGAAGCACCTTCATGGCTCACATCTAAGGTAAACTGCACCCATTAAATGACTTTCCTTTATTTTAAGCACCAGTTCCTGGAGTTTATAAGGGGCATGTAGGAATATTGCATGTCTTGTTACAAGGCAAAGACTTGCACAGCCCCAGGTGTGTCTGGGATCCTTTCCCTGTGCTGGGAAAAAGCAGCAGGGGAAAAGCAGCACTGAAACCTTACTTTCACCTCTTCTTTCACCCAAGCACAAGGTGGATCCCTTCCTCATGCCTGTTCTCAGAGGCAGGTGCGATCCTAAAATATTTCTCAGTATTCACCTTAGTATTGCATGTTAGGTGCTCAGTATAGTGAATGGCAGGCTCAGATGAAGTCCTTGTGTGATGAAGTAACTTAGAAAGGACTTCTTACAATGTACTGTGGAGTTCCGTGAAGCATGAAACAAAATTTCACATAATCTACTTTTGGAATTATTATTTATCGTCATCACCGCACTAACTACCCAAAATGCTTTGGTTTTACCTTATTTTTCTCACAAGACAAAACTTCTTATAAATAAAATTCCCAGCTTTGGTAGCACCCCAGTTCTGCTGCTATCCCTTAGTGCAGCATGATGCTTTGGGCATTACCTGGTTATCTCAGCTGCACACTGCCAACTTGTCTCATGGTCTGTGGAGGCCACTACATCTAGCACCCATCCATTCAGTTCCCACAGTCTCTCATTTGGGAAGGTTCTGGTTGGAGATGGAGACTTGGTTGCTATTTTTCATTAGTGTTTCCTGAGACCTCCGCTACTACGGAAAAAGAGCACGCATGGGAGTACTTGTGGCAGAGCAGAAGGTTCAGCTGCAGCCTTGCGCAAGTGATCCCATCACCTTCTGTCTCAACTAAGTAGGATGTTGTCCTGTCTGTTTTGCAATATAAACCATCAAGATGAATATTTTGGGGCAGCCCATTGCTGTGTCAGGAAGATCTAGGATTTTAAAGAGGATGATGTTCTACGGCTTTCAGTCAGGCTGTAATTTCGTTCAGGTTTTGTGTTAGCCAGCAAAACCACATCAAAAAGATTGAAGCCTTGAAGGCTTTTGAGTGGTCTGGTAGTACTGCTTAGAGAGAATCCATCAGAACATGTGAATATTAATCACAGCTAGGTTTCAGCTGGGATAAAAGAAGGAAAAGAAATTGCCGGTAAGCAGCTCAAATCCTAAGGGGAGCTCCTAGGCAATGTTAAGTCTTCTGAGCAAATGGAGGGAAGAACAAATATAAACAGTTCTTCAGTAACACTTGAGGTCTGGCTAGGCAAGGCATGACCTCTGCTGCTTCAGCTGTGCGTTGGATGCAAGCAGTTGTGCAAGCAGGAATTTCAGGACTTCTCCTACAGGCAAGTCATTAGTTGTCATGTACATGTGAAGGACTTTATCCAGAGTGGTTGTGATCTGTGCAGACACAGCTGCTGTGGGGCTGTGAGGGTTACATGACAGATGAAGTCATACTTTCCTGGTTTTGCTGTGATGAAATGGGAGAATTGAACTGACAAGGAATATAGTGTGACCTTGAGGGACTGCTGGTAAGAAATGAGGCTGGATAGTGCCTTGGTTCACCATGTAAACTCAAGCTTCCCCTTACATGCCTGGATTTACAAAACGCTATGCCTGAAGCATGATTCATTACTTCAGGACCCTCACTTTGTGAAGAACTGTGAGGGAAGTGTGTGGCTTTGGTCATTCCTGGCTGGTGCTTGGGATTTAGCAAACTAAACTTCACCTCTCACAGACTGACTGCAAGTTAAGTGCTCGAATAGTACAAGCAGTATGAGAGACCAGCGTGTAACTGGGTGAGTGATGCACTGTCCATCCAGGAGAAGCTATGCTGTGTGAGAACAGAGGAGAGAGCAGAGATCATTATCAAGGGACCTCCATCTTATCCAAGCCCACGCTCAAAGCAGGGCCAGCTTCACAGTTTGATCAGCTTGCTCAGGGCTATGTCCCGTCTATTTCTGAGACAGGGATTTCAAAACTTCTCTAGGCGACATGTTCCAGTGCTTGACCACTGTCACAGTGGAAAAGTTTTTCATTTTTTTCTTTTATCTTGTCAGGATTTCCTTTACTACAGCTCGTGAGCATTTGTATCCTGTTGCTGTGCATTTATGAGGAGAATCCATCTCTGTGGGATCATCCATACCCTTGCGGTGCCAAACAATATAAGGGAATCGCAGCTGAGCAGTTGCCCCCTGCAAAAATAAAGGTAGGTGCAAGTCACAGGAATTCTATGTTATGAGCCGTTACTGCTTGTTCAGGTCTTGTGACTGTGTGACCAAAAATGACCACTCCTCCTTCTGCTTGTAGGTGCTCAGAACCAATACTCAGGCTGCACTGAATGTATATACATATTTTTTTTCCTCTCCAGTAATTGCTTGTGTCTTGTGACCCTCTAGCACTCCAAGCACTGTCTGAGGTGACCACCACAAACTGTGGTTATGGGACACTGGGAACACACACAAAAAAAGCTCTTGATCAGCTATTTATTGATCTTCCTTCAAGTCTTTGTTTATCCAAACTTTTTCAACATAACACTTTACCGGTAGTTCTCCCGAAGAAGCTGGTTTTTAAATGGTATTTATAGGGCTCATAAAGCAGGATGTGATTCTGGGAGACCTCATTAGGGATACTTAGGATGTTTCCAGATTATGAAATGGAGAACTGGGAAAAGACTCACAAGCTAAATGGTTTATTTGTAGAACTACAAGACAGAGCATAGTTCTGTGTGGAAATACTAGATCAGGACCAGCTGGTAACAATTCTGGCATATTGTCAGGGAGCTTTGCCTTTTTAATCAGATGATTAAAATCTACTGTGCTCATAAAGTGCTGTGATGGGGTAGCTATATTGCTTCTAGTTCAACAGCCAGCTACAGTAGTGGAGATTTTTGCACTGAATCCCCTTTTGTGCCATGAGCATACCTACACTTAACCTACCTGGAAAAATTACCATTTTATTTTCTTTCAGGGCCCATCCCTATCAAAGGAATCCTTTTTTGCTCTCTTCCATCCTGTGAACTTTTTCTCTCCACAAAATCTCAAGGACTCCCATCCAGAAACTGGATATCCATGCTTAACATCATGCAACAGCTGAAGGCCTCCTGTATTGTGTTGTCTGGCTTCACCAGGCATAGCTAAAGGATAATCCAGTGACCGCTTGTTGCCCTGACTGACAGTGGGACATGTGTCCACAACAGGGAATCTCAGCAGTAGCCACTGATGTAGCCAGACACAAGAGTGATATCCAAAACATTTAATTGTGGAAGTCCAGTCCTTCCAGAAGGCCTTTGTCTCCACACTAAGTTGCACAGGAAGCTGCTTGGCAAGTGATTAAGTAATTTGCTCTCATCCTATTGTGCTCCTGAACTATTTTTGTGAGAAACACCTCCTCCTGGGATTGGAGTGATAAGCAATCGTATCCATCCCTGCGACCCCATCACATTGTACCAAGGACAGTTGCTGCAGTCTTTGTCTAGCATTTCCATCCATCTGTTCTTCTCAAAAAACTGCTTCTAAACAATTTCTTCATTCTCTGCTCTCTGTGTTCCACACATAATTTGTTTTCCTGTTGTGTCCTCTTGTACACTTCGTGCTTTCCACACTTCTCTGCATTTCTTGGCCATGAACTCTACAGAAGCTTTCACACTGCTCAGAGTGAAGTTGTCCTTTGGGGCCATCCTGCGCTCAGCAGAGTGAAATAAGGATGGTGAGGTGGAAGGTAAGCGTTTTATCTGAGACAGGAGCTACAGTGCACTTATGTGTCACTGCTATGAGGGACAGGAATGGAATATGAATGTTCCCTTCTGCTCAGGGACCAGTCAGGGGTTGCTGTGCCAGAGAGAAGTGGTAGTTTCCCCCTTACCACTTCTTTCTGCCTCATAGAACTGCTACTCTCTGCACCCATTTTAAGAAATCCTACCCACAGGGTTTATATTGTCTTTCTTACGCTCCAAACCCATGTACTAGATTGACTTGCCAAGATCTGTAACACTCTCAAACCCAAGATATTAGTTGCAGGTTTATTTTTCTGGAACTGTATCAAAAGTTCTTGTTAGAGACATTAACTACGAATTGTTGTTCTTTATTAGGACTAAGAAATACTTTATCTACTAGATGGAAAACTGTTCTGACTCAAGAGATAAATGTTCTTATGGAGTGCTGCTTTTGTATAGGCAAGCCTGGAGGGATGGGCTGGCAGATTCTTTTTAATCCCTTTGGAAATGGGGTTGTGGAGAGGGATTATTTCTTCAAGGGAAAATACAGATTCGGCATCCTAAAGCTATTTGTCTGAACTTGCTGGGTAGCGTGCATTCTGTTGTTTTATGCTAGATGAATAGAAGGGAATCAGACATCTCTGTAACTTACTCAATAGCCAGACCAGCAGGAATGTGGAAGACCCAGTTTTGAAAACTTTCTCTTTCCTAGAAGGGTTTTCATCTCCTTTCCCCCCTCCTCTCCTCCCAGCCCCTCTAAGGACAGGGTATGAACTACAAGGCTAAAGGGTATTTGCAGGCAGACCTTCCTCAGAGTGGGTTGGTGGTGCTATGCCATCCATTATTAACATGCAGATATTCATAGGAAAAAGGTATGCGACACGACATGCACTGAGAGGTGAGACATGCTGAGAGTAGGAGATGCAATCCAACTCCTCCTCACGGCAAAAGCCCAGCGTTTTCAACAAAGCTCTGCTCTGTGAGCAAGGGAGGGAGGAACTGTGTATGGCCAACCCTTATCACTTGAAGAGCAAGGCATGCAAAAGACAGATGATAAAAATGAAATAACTTTACATAGAGTTTGCATTTGAACCTATATTTTCCACAGCTTGGGTAAACGTCCTCACCATTTGACTAAAGGAGGATGTGACTGGGGGAGCACCAGTACTGACTGAAATGTTTGGTTTAGGGCCTGCCAAGTGTTTGCTTGATTTGGAATGAAATGTGGAACTTTTTCCAAGAAAACAAAACCAAAATTTTCAGTGATCTGCTCTTTATTTATTTAGGCCAGCTCTTGAATCAAAAATATCTATGTCAGGACACACAATGCACCTAAAAGTGAAGTACTGTACACAGATGCAAGATGGACAAATGCGGTAACACAGGTCTTCAGGTTGCTGTGCCAGGGCTTCTCAAGTACCTTCAGGAGGACAGAGATGCTTTTTATGCCTTGCACACGAAATAAGTTCTTGGAAATAAAGAAAAAGTATTTCCTCTCTCTTTCTTTTCCTCATCTCAGATGTTTTGGACATGCTGAAGTAGGGCTTGTTCCTATAAGCGTGGCCATCTATTCTAGTGAATTTTGATTTGGTTCCTTGCTAAATAATCTGAAATAATTCAAGAAATCAGAAAAGCATGACCATAGGCAAATGAAGAGACTGTATTCCTCTTGCTTGTTCTTACGGTCACTTGCTGCAGGCAATGATTCAAAATATACATAATTTATTTTGTGTGCTTGGCTTGCTGCCCTTATTGTGATGTCTGAAGATTTGTACATACTATGTAAGAAATCACTCATTCCTTCCTTCCTTCCTTCCTTCCTTCCTCCCTCCCATCATTCCTTTCTCCCTACCTTCATCCCTCCCTCCTTCCCTTCCTTCCTCCCACCCTTCCTCTCTGAATACTAACTATAACCCTAATTTTATGATATCCTGGAGCTGAAGGTGACGTCCTGCAGCAGTGTGGCTGTCCAATATATGAAAGGTATTGAAGGAGCAATGTTGATGCAGTGCCATGCTCCCCTTGGCATGCCTTTGGTGGCCATAGTATCTCTGGAGCTGTAGGCATTGTGGATCTCTGAATCCTACCCCTAACCATAACCCTAATTTTTATGATATCCTGGAGTTGAGGGTGATGTCCTGCAGCAGGATAGTTCTCCCAGATGTGAAAGGTGTTGAAGGAGCAATGTTGGGGCAGTGCCATACTCCCCTTAGCATGTCCTTGGCAGCTGCAGTATCTCTGGAGCTGTAGGCTTTGTGGCTCTCTGAATCTTACCCCTAACCATAACCCTAATTTTTATGATACCCTGGAGCTGGGGCTGACGTCCTGCAGCAGTATGGCTTCCCTTGGCATGCCTTTGGCAGCTGCAGTAACTCTGGAGCTGTAGGCTTTGTGGATCTCTAATATCAACCCTAACCATAACCCTTATTTTATGATATCCTGGAGCTTGGACTGATGTTCTGCAGCTGGACTGGTATCCCAGATGTGAAAGGTGTTGGGGGAGCAATGTTGCTGTAGTGGGTGCCCCTTTTGGCATGCCCTTGGCAGCTGCAGTATCTCGAGCTGCAGGCTTTATGGCTCTCTGAATACTAACCCACCATAACCGTAATTTTGTGATATCCTGGAGCTTGGGCTGATGTCCTGCAGCAGAATGGGTGTCCCTGATGTGAAAGGTGTTGAAGGAGTAATGTTGGTGCAGTGCTGTTCTTTCTTTCTTCATAGAATCATAGAATCATAGAATAGTAAGGGTTGGAAAGGACCTCAAGATCATCGAGTTCCAACCCCCCTGCCATGGGCAGGGACACCTCCCACTAAACCATGCCATCCAAGGCTATGTCCACATGATATCTTTAAATTTAAGGTTATTAGGGTTACTCGAAAGAAAGGGAAAAAACATAGAACTAAAGAAAAAAAGGCAGAAAGAAAGCCAGAAAGCAAGCGAGAAAGAAAGACAGGCAGACTGAAAAGCAAGGAAGAGAGATTGTTTCTTCCTTTTTTTCATGCTTGCTTGCTTTTGTTCTTTTTTTCTTTCTTTTCAAAGAAGCAAAATGGTTTTCTTCTTTGGAGTGGAAACACTGAACTCCCTCTGGGATTTTTGAAACAAGGCCATGTGAAATGCTAGGCTTTTATTTGCAAAGTTGGCCATGTAAATTTCTGCTGAAAACTGAGACTTTCTTCCAGGTGTGTCTTTAACCTGTCATTCTATTGTAACATTAAAATCTGGCCCTCACAAGCTTCCTTCATTATAGGAGTAGAGCAATTGTTAAGAAATTTATACTCAAAGAAAATGTACAAGACACTGGGTATATCCAGTCCTTGCAGCAACCTTGCCTGCCTGCAGAGATATCAGCACTGTTGTGAAAGCAGCTGAAGGCACCTACATATGTAGGGAAGTCATATAAAAATCATTAGTGGTCCTTGAAAGTATATGCTTTATATAATGCAACTTTAGCAGAAAAAAATCTGGTCCATCAAGAGTAGGAAGCAACTGGCATTCACTAGAGAAAGGTTTCCAAATGTGATTAATGTGATTGTAGTCTGGAGTACATGTGCATGTAGGGGCAGACCGGGGTAGGAGGGAGAGTGTCACCAAAGAATCCATTCTTTAACCTGAGGGGATTCTGTCTTATTCTGTGGGTGTTTCAGCTGATTTAAAATATTACTGTCCTGATTTGAAATCCCTTGGGAGCAGGTTTGTGTGTGCATTTCTGAAAGCCCTACTGAACACCCTCTGCACTGTCAAGGATGAAAGTTCAGCTTAAATGATCAACCTCATTCCTTATCTGCACCAAATGATGTTAAAAATCTCAAAATATGTCTTTTCACATTGGTAGTTTTGCCTTGGTTGTTAGCCTGAGTATCTGATCTTTCCTTACTTCCATGTAGCATAGTGCATGCAGTGTTCAACCCTCTCCTCAAAAAAGAGCAATGCTTCAAGTGCATTTGTGTGAAAACTGTCTGCACTCATGCACGCACTCTCACCCACTGGTGAAAACCTGCTGATTTATACCTGAAATAATCAGTTTCAGTTTGTTAGCTAAGTAAAACTAGTGGAGACTGCTCCAGAGCCCATGTCCTGCCTACCCAGGGACCTTGTGTCTGCTCCTGTCAGCCAGAAGGTTTAATCCTCCTCCTCTGAGCAACTTTACTTATGGGTTTCTGACTTGGAAAAAGCCTTTTGTTCTCCTTTTTCCTGAGCTCGTGCTGATGGTACAGCTGGTTAGACTGAGCATTCTGCGGCTTTGGCTTATGAGACACAAGAGCCTTAACCAACTAACGTATATTTTATACTGCATTTCTTGTCATAGACGTATCTATCTTGTCTATGATTAACTTATACTTTGTAGTGAATATGCAGGTACAATACAAAATATATAGAATGAATTTAAAGAGATGCATTTTTTTCTCATAATACTACCAGAATACTGCCATAATCAGGATTAGGTCCTTTCTCCCACAAGGACTTAAATTTCTTCTGAAGTTCTGCCTGTTTTTTCCCCTCTTAGGTTGCTAAGTATAGACTGCGAGAGTTTTCTGTACTAGAAGATAAATACAGGAATAATCCAATTTCTGTCTCTTTAGTTATAGACTGCATTTCTAAACTGAAATGACTGGAAATGTCCTAGCAATTGAGGATTTGTTCAGTGAATTAGGAAAACACTATGAATTCAGGAATACATACATTTAGTGAAGGATCTATTAATTTTCCCTGTCAGGAAAATTTGAGCAGAATGGGAAGAATTTTGCGCTGCAGGTGCTAGCACAGTTCCCCAGAGTAAATCTCTCCGATACCCACAATAACTGTGGGTTACTACTAACCTTACTGCGTATGCACAAAAAACACCATCTCCTCTTCCCCTACCCTTCTGCCGCGTGCACCCTCTCCAGGCTGAATCTCTGGAGGGTCCTTCTCTGCAGCCCCCGGCCTCACACCACTCTGTACCCAGGGCTGGCTGTCCCCTCAGCAGATGAACCATGGCCCCCCAGGCCTTGTTGCACCCAACAGCTGTTGGCAGCTGGATTGTGACCCTGTGAGACGGGAACACCAGTTGGTGAGCCTCTCATTTAAAGGAAATCTGTGCAGTGCTTGCTTAGCCTGACAGGAGATGATGTTTTTTAGGTGTTGTCTGAAGAGGGTGTAGAGTAGGGCTGAAGTCCAGGGATGATCTAGGGGAGTTTTAGAATCATAGAATGATTTGGGTTGGAAGGGACCTTAAAGATCATCTAGTTCCAGCCGCCTGCCACAGACAGAGATACCTTCCACTAGACCAGCTTGCTCAAAACCCCATCCAACCTGGCCTGGAACACTTCGAGGGATGGGGCATCTACAGCTTCTCTGGGCAACCTGCTCCAGTGTCTCACGGCCCTTTGAGTAAAGAATTTCTTCCTAATACCTAATCTAAATCTCCCCTCCTTCAGTTTAAAGCCATTCCCCCTTGTCCTGTCACTACATGTCCTTGTAAAAGATCCCTCTCCACCTTTCTTGTAGACCCCTTTAAGTACTGAGAGGCTGCTTTAAGGTAGAGCTGATCTCATGTCCTGCTCAGTACTGCATGGCTGGAATTCTGATTGTCCTTTGGTAACACTGCCTTGCTAACCCTCTTGTCTTACTCCCCTTATCTGAGTGTTTTCATACTCATATGAGAAACATGAGGTCCTCGAACACAGCTGAACTCACCTACCAGTGTGCTCAGAGAAAGGATGTGTGCCCAGAAGTGCGCTTGATCAGTGCATAAATCTTCCTTCTCTCAGGACTGATGCTAGTGGAAGTGATGGTAGCGGAAGGAAAGGAAAAGAAGAAAACAGCAAGGGCCACCTATGTGTGTGCTTTGCTGAAGTGGAAGGTGTCTGCAACGGAAGACTAGCGGAAGACTAGCTCCACATCTAAAATGATTCCATGTGGTACTGTCTGGTTTCTCCCCATACGAAAAGATCAGGTGTATGCTTGCTTTTTAATGGGCAAAAATCACATTAAGGTTTTAAAGTTAACAAGAAAAAAAAAAGAGTTATGCTGCTTTGTGCAGTGATAATAAAGCTTAATTGAAACAAACTTTTTGAGAAGCTCTGCCAGTTATATACATATTTTTTCCCCTGTGGAGAAATCTTTGTTCCAAGAATGAGTTTCAAGGAAAAAAGATAAAATAAAATCACACTTATCAGTGGGAACAAATCCCTGTTTCTTATGGCTCTACTAAAAAATTCTGAGTTTTGCCTCCCAGACTGTTCACGTGTTATTTCACTGCGGGACTGCTCAGCGGCAGAGGAATTTTTCAGATGTATGTTTAGGCTTCGGGGGTCTTTTGTTCTACTTTGTAAGCATCCCTTCCTTTGCCTGGGGCAGGACCCCCTGAGACCCCGGCTCCGGGCGGCAGACAGCAGGCGGCAGCCGGCGCTCAGAGGTCGCTGCTCTGCTCGGCTCGGCTCGTCTCGGTACTCACTGGCGGAGGAATAGGCAGAAGTCCTGAGCTGCTGTATGCGGCGCTCGCAGTTTTTGACGTTCATATCCTTGCACCTGATGTAACTGCTAAAGTCTGACCTGCAGTATTACTGTTGTCTAAACCTTACAAGTTTGGGGTCAAAATACTTGGACAGAACCTAGTATAAAAACCGCAAAATAAAAACAAAACAAAACAAGAAACAAACAAACAAACAAAAAAAAAAAAAAACCCAACCAACCAACCAAACAAACAAAACCCAGGAAAGCCCAAAGCCAAGTGCTTTTTGTTTCCGGCCTGAAAGCTTTCTGTGGCAGCACTCAGGACCTTGTCATAGGCTGAGGGAGCAGTTACAACCAGTGTCCATCAGGATTTTTCAAGAAGTGTTTCTTGTTCTTATGGAAATCAGCAATGAAATTGCAGATTTCAGACAAGTGTAATTTTACTTATTCCTGCTTTTCCCCTTTTTTGACTGCTAGCCCTTCATGCTTCTGAGGGTCTTGGGTTAAATCTTTTATAAGCAGTCAGGGTATACCTCCTTCTAGCAGAGTACCTCTTTTCTAGCAGAGTATCCCTTCTTCATGCTGCATACTTGGCTTGGGAAAGATGTCTACCTTTTTCTTAGGACGCACTCAATGTTGTGTCACTGGGACTGCATGCCAATAACAATAAATGCAGAGGGAGTAAAAGACATTATTCTGTGCCACAAAAAGAATAGGAATGTTGCTGTAAAACACAGTGCCATGGAAAGCTATACACTCTGCTCTAACTGAATGGGCCTTAAGCATAATCCTATTAAGAAACAGATTGCAAAAATCTGAACTGAAATCGCAAACAAAGCTCTCTGTATGATATATCTTGTCCCATCCAGATGCAGGACCAGCTGAATCCTACAACCAATTTAGAGAAAAGCAATTGCAAAACCCTACAGAAGATAACTGCATATGCTATTTGCAGTTTAAATTAAAGATTGAGACCTAATCATGCAGACAGGCATAAGCAAGTTCTTGAAGCTGATATGAGTTATTCTGTTGAATTACTTTATCCAGAGGATTATGCAGATTATTTATTCTATGGATTTTTGCACTGGTTTGGCTCTACTACAATAACAGACTTGAGTGTTTAATTTGAATTTAAGTATCTATATTTCATTTGTTAAGCAAACATAGCATAGCTTCTGCTTTGTAACCTTGTGTGGTTTTGTATTTCTATATATACACATGGAGCTGAAGAAGCCAATTTACCTTTGGAAACCATGTATGAGGGAATTTCAGTATTTTATTCACTAAATGTGGTCTATTCAATTTTCAAGATCCATTCAATTTTTCTCTATTTATTTTCCATAGACTATTTGCAAGTGGTGACTGTGCTAACTCCTTCCCGCAGAAACATAATACTCAATCCACCTGAACTTTTGGATGGCATGAAATGAGGGTGCAAGTGGTCTCTGTGAGCCTAGTTTCTATGCTGAGCATTTAGGGGGATAGAATCATCAGCAAAAAGATACAAATAAGCTATAAAGAGTGTGTGTAATTAAACATATTTTTCCTTTTTTTTTTTTTTTTTCCTACAGTGTGCAAATTTTGTATGTAATGCCATTTGTCCCTTGCTATGTTTTGGAGTTTCTAAAACTTTCATTTCTACTTCCTCATGTAAGGTCTAGGTGAAGTCTAGATATCTGATTGGTTGTTCTGGCACACCTGAACATGCACACAGTGGGCCAAGTCTTGGCATGGTTAGGTGTGTTCAACAACAAGAGCAGAAAATGAAGCTTCAAGTTCATCCAGACACTGCTATAAGACCCAAGACACACAGAGCTCTGTTTGCTGAGCTTTAGTTCAGGTTTCCATAATCATTTGCTTAATAAGTTTGTCCTTGAGGTTAATTAAGTTATCCAGCCTGTGAGAAATCATGGGGATTTCTGAGCATGGAGGACAAGGTCCATCTTGGAGCTTTCACAGATACAAGCTGCTGCTTCTTCCTTCCTGAAGGGATGTTGGACTTGCACTGAAACATCTGGGAATTATGCAGAGTGCTAGGAGACAGAATGGCTTTTCTCTAAAATCTTTTTATTGTTTCCAGTTTCCTGCTCAAAGTGATGAAGAGAGGGAAGGACTGTGGTAGTGACTTCCAGGGGATTTGTATAAAAGCCAGAGATGAGTTGCCCTCATGTTACAAATCCTGAAAATCTACAGGGAAGAATATCAGTGCAGGCTTTGACTAAACATTCCCTCTGTCTTGAGGGGCATTATTGCTCCTCACAGCACAGGAACCATGTTATACTAATCAGAACCGCAACAGGCAAGTATTTCCTTTCTCTGAGCAAGACAAAAAAGCAAGAGACATCTTTTTTAGCATCCTGGCAGTTGTACTGCCAGCTTCCTAAGTGAAAGCAAAACAAACTCCTGGGGCCAATTCTTTCAGAGCATCACCAATTTTCTACAACAACCTCAAACTCAGAATTTAAGTAATGCTTAAAATGATGCAGCAGAAGCTACACATCAGTCATCTTTCACTTTCTATAGTATCCTCACTGTACATACTTGTTCTACACAAAGTCCAACTGAGTCATTGCTGTTCCAAGTACCATGAAAATAGATGGATGGATGGATATATAGATAGATAGACAGAAAAGTCTCTGCTCCATACAAATTATATGAAAGGCTGAGTTACATTAAAATTTCATTGTCTTTATTTATAGAATGCCACAAGGAGAGAATAAGACAGCAAACATGGTCGTACAGAAACCTGAAATAATCCAGTGAAACATGGCATGCTACAGACCATGTACAGCAGTAAAAATATTTAAATTTTTAGCTTTAAAAGCTCTCATATCTTTAAGTTTAATTTAGGCAAAAATTTTCAGATAAAGTTTTAGAAGAAGTTTTAGAATGGCATTTTAGAACAGCTCATAATACAAAATAATTTACATGTAACTTTGTTTCTAATGTGCTTTTATTACTGTATTTCTGTTTTGCTTTTATTACTGTCCAGTGGCAGATTCTTGAGATTTCTGTAAAATTGGAGCAGTCTTGTCAGACATCAATAAATTCTTTTGTTCTTTGAACAAAGAAATTCAGCATTAGCTAACATCTTCAGAACATGGCTAGCTTTTTCCAGGAGGATGTGCACACTCATGATGATGGTGTAAGTGGTATAAAAAATACATGCTATATTTGCATGGCAGTCAAACCTCTCAAATGCCATAGTTCGTACCTCAGCCACAGGTGAATGTGTCAGGCATAATGAAAACAGCCTCAGGGTTTATAACAAAGTAAAAGATCAACCAGAAAATGTTAACGATTAAAAATAAAAAGCATTTGCACTTTAATTCTTCTCTGATATCAAGAATGCTTAAAAATCTCCAGAGAGTTTGCTTTTGTTAGGGTTTAATTGCCCCATAAGGCAGACTGGTCTTTATTCCATACAGATTTCTCAAATTGACTAAACTTTTCAGGGATTAATGAGACCTAAAAAACTTCTGACCTGCTTGAGGATCGCTCATGAGCGAGCTGCCTCCCTTTATACTGAGCTGACACTGGCTAGGTATAATGCCAGAGAGAAAAGAAGATACATGGTTAGCTGTCTAATGATGGAGAAGTGCAGGGGAAAAGGATGACCCACCTGTGTGAGCCAGAAGGAAGCCTGCTGGGATCTTGCCGGCCTGTGCCCTCAAGTGCTTTACATTTAATTGCTGTTCCTCATACCTACCTGCCTAAGAGGGTGTCAGAAATTGTCACTCACAAGTTTTAGCAAAAACCTTTGACTTTAAATATTCTGGGTTTTATTAATATCATTAGAGTACCTTAAACAACTTAAAGCACTCATTGGCTGACTATGGCTAAAATTTGCTCAATAGTTTCAATAGGAAAATATTAATTGCATTGAAATGCAAAGTCATTTTGAGCAAAAGTTGTGATATTTTAACACACAGCATACGTGACTGTTGTTCCCACTCATGTCCTGGAGCTCCTTGCAAGTTCAAGTAACTGCAAAATTAGTGCGTACAGTCACTGCGCTTGTATCTGCTTTGTTACAGCATACCAGCCTTTGGAAGAAGGAGTGGTGAAAACAATAGCCAAAGCTCATGCCAAAAATACTTCTGATAGAAAGTGATTTTTTGAAGTGTTAAGCTGGCTTTGAAGCCTCTGGTTTGATTTTATTTTTTTTTTTTTAATTTTTTTTAAAGAGTGTGCTGCTAGAAATAGCACTTGAAGAAAAAATACCTTTACTTAAGCCACTCTCCCCTTAGAGCTACGAGTGAGTTCAGTTCTCTGACTTAATATATGCTACTCTTAATAACTTTTCTTTTTTGAAAACTAGCCTGGAAAAGGAGGGGGAATGAAGAGAGGATCATTGTTTGCTTCTGAGCCCGAGCGTCTGCTAGAAATTATAAATGTTTGTTTCACAACAGGGTGTGAATTACTTGGTTGCAGTCAACCATTGTTTGGAAATAAATTTTGGAATGTTTCCTTTATGAAAGGTTTTTATTTGGTTAGGACCCATGATTCTGTATTTCTTTCAGCTGTTCACATGTTCTGTCGCTACAGTATTGCTCACTTTTATAGTAACGGGTTCAACTAATAACCAGACATGTTTCAAACTACGTCTTGGATCATGGTGAAAATCTAACTCCTGAAAGCTGTATTAAACCAGGATTTCATACATTGCGCACTCTGCTAACAGTGGTCCTGGGACCTAACTTTTAATAGAAATCTTCCATTATTTCCTGGAAATAATTAAATAAAAGGTGGTCTAAATTTTTGCAAGTGTGGTGAACACATTTTCAAATGTGATGATTGGGATTGAACTGTTTTGAATCTTTTTAACATGTTGGAAGACAGCAGTTGTTTTTTCCATTTTATCTGACCATACATGAATAGCTACATAAAATGGATCAGAGTTCATTAGTGCTGGATCATCTGGGAGACTAAGGCTAACTTTTGGCAGAAAGCGGGCTTTTCTTTTAATAGTGTTGATTAGAACTGGATCGCTTCCAGATGGATCAGTTTAATCCAAATATTGCCATCACCACCCCCAATTTGTCAGAGGGAGGAATGTGCCTGTGGGAAGGACATAGAGGTGAAGTGGTGCAAGCATGAGAGTGGGAGTGCCTTTCTCACACAGTGCCAAGATTTGAAGGACCAAGCCGAACACCAAATTCAGACTTAGGCTTCTGGCTTAATGTTACGGTGCTGGGTACCCAGAACCTACTGCTAATAGGACTGTATTTTTGACATGGTAAGAACTTTTGAAAACAAATTTTGACTTTGGGACTTAATGAATTTGGGCATTCTGGAAAACTAGAATCATAGATGGAAATTAAACTTTCTCAACCATGTAACTGTTTTTTGGTAAAAATTTTGATGCTTCAGCTTCCTAAAAAATATCACTGTTGGTCTGCAGGAATTTCCTTACCTTATTTCCTTCTGGATCTACTTTATTTACTTTCTTGCAAGTGAGCAGGTCACCTCAGCAGAAAAATCTGGGAAGTGATGATATGCGGCTTTTGTGTCTCAACGGCCATCTTTCATTGTGTTCATTATGTAGAGACATGCAGACATAGCTTGGAAAAGATCTCCTGCATCCTCCTAGCCCAACCCATTGCTAACCTAGATGGCCATATAATCTACATGGGAGAAATTTGTGTTTAGAGACTTGAGTCCTAGTTCCACTACTCTTTCTGAAAGGCTGCTCCACAGCTTTGTTTTGTAGATGATTAGAGGCCTTTCTCCAAATGTGTGTGAGCATTCTCAGACAGAATTGACCTTGCAACTGGTTTGTAGCATCTGGAGGTTCTCACACCTGTGAAGAAGAGGCTATTTTTCTGATCTGAAAGGTCTTTATACCCTTTAGATTCAGTATAAATGCTTGCTACAGACTAGTGCAGATGCAAAATGGCATCTAGATTTGCTTGCTTCTTTCACCATTTTTCAGCCTGCTGCTTTCTATGTTCTTCCTATAACAAATAAAAGGAGTTAGGAGTGAAGTATGCTATGAGGCTACTCCTGTAGAAGAGTTTATTTTTTTCCCCTTGATGTTTCTTATTTAGAAATTATTCATCTTCGGTTTCTTTTTCGTTATGTTTTTCCTCAGGTTTATCTTTTGTCCTTGTTTTGGAAGGTAAATATAGACCTTTGTGTATGCAGTTTCAGTAAAGGTTATAGTAGACGACTGGAGTACCACAGTAAGAGACCACAGTACTTCACCCCTTGTTTATATCCTGCTTTGCAAACTGGAAGTCTTGCTTTCCTTCCTCTCACCTTTCCACACTCTCAAGCAGAGCAGATGAATCAGGATGAAGTGGGATTGTTGCATTTCTCTGACTAGTCTATTATTTTAACTACACTGAGTGGTTCCTTTAGGAAATACTGTCTTGATTTTGCTGCAAGTTATTCTATTAATCCTATCATGGAATTCAGAGCAGAAGACAAACCTAGCTAGTTATGACATCCTATATGTTCCTCAGGCACTTGACTCATCTGTCAGGGCTCCTGTGTGTTCTGCAGTACCATGGCTTACTTTCCCTTCAGCTGCCTTCTCAACTCAGCTGCCCGAAGTGATAATTTTCTCTCCAAAGTAATCCTTCTCTATAGTATTTTGCATCTCCCATACGTGATTTTATTTTATTACCTTGCTTCATATTCTGATGCATGTGAGATGTCCAGAGGCTAAACAGAAGAGTGTCGTGTGTCTCTTTTCCTTCCTCCTGTGACAATAATCTCTAATAGAGGGAATTTTAGTTGCTGCTACTGTGACAGCTCAGGACCAATGATTCCTTATTAGAAATGAAATTGGATTCAGAGTTTATAGTTGTACAAGGGAAGCCCTTTAAAAATAACTTTTATTCTGTAGGAAAAAGCCATTCTCAGTAATACTTTGTTTTCTGATCCTGGCACATTTTACACTGTATGTAATTTGGGACTGTTTACATATACATAGGATTGCCAGGACTCAATTGAAAACGATATTTTAGAAGCATGGAGAGAACTGGCAGGCATCAGATACTACAAATCTTACATGTACAGCGTTTCTCAATTTTCTTCCAAACATTGTTTTGCTGCCTGGTGATACTGCATTTTTATACCAATAACCACTGTGAAAGAAATACAGTTTTTCTTATGCCTGTGGGTTTTAGTGAGTGTATATTTGCTAGAGGTTTTTACTGAAAGATCTGATTCTGTTACTTTTGAAGTCAGTTGGAATTTCACATTTTGTGCCCAAATATACAGCATGCTTACCTTGTCAGTCAGTGAGTTACTGTCTGCTAAGGTGCAGATTTGATTAGTACTTTTTTTTTTCCCAATTGGACGTTATCTATTCCAATTTTCTCTGACACTGTAACATAAATTGATTTTTTTTTTTCTTCAGAGTTCTTCTGGAAGCAGTTTAAAATGAAATTGGAAGTTGATTCCATCAATGGTAAGGAAAGCAGAGCTAAACGACATCGTGCATACCCAGCTACTCAGCTGCTATCCTGTTTCCTAGCCAGGCTTTGGGATGCCTCAGGGTGTATCAAATTGGAGTTTAATGTCCTCTTTTTTTTTTTTCCTCTTTTGCTCCTGTTTATCATCATTTAGTGAAGTAATTCTTACCAGATACCTAAAGCAGTGGAGGAAGAAACCATCAACTGACAATGGACCCATGATTTTCCTGCATAGATGCAGATGACAACGTTCTTAAGGCTAAATTAATTGGGATCATTTCCTGCTGGTGTCCCTGGGGTAAAATGGAGCTGGGTGTGCTCTGAAATCATTCCTTTCCAAACACCCCCTCTCCGCAGGCAATGGTTGGGAAGAAAGGGAGCAGATTTAATGGGCACTGGAGCTATTTCTCATTAGGAGGCAAACTCAAACAGCAAGATTTTGGAATGAAGTGTGTGTTATTTGGACTGCTCGAAGTTGTTAAACAAGGGAGAGAAACAGCTAGTTGCACCTCCCCCATTTTTTATATGATGGGATCGGTTTTCAGAGAAGAGAATGGATATGAGTGCCCTACACTGTAATCACTGGATATAAGCACTGACAGGACCTGCAGAATTTCAGTCTCTCTGGATGTTCAGAGGTAGAGGTGAGAAAGGAAGACTCATCTCAATGGACAGCAGCAGTGTCTTAATTTTCATAGCCTCTCTTTCATAAAGACAAAATTCAGGTGCATTCAGTTTGTAAATTAGGGCACTGATATTTAAATATCTACATGGAGGTGTCCCCATGTGGGAAAAGTGTGCTCAGTAGAGATTAGAGAACTGTTCAGGAGAACAGCTATAGCTCTACACTTCAAGATGAGATGGTTTGAGCATGGTTGGACGGTCCTGAAGGTCCCAGCTTACATGGGAACGCCCACATATAATCAAATGTAGGTGAATTTATCTGAATTTATGTCTGTTGTCTGTTTCGCTGTTTGTTTTGATTGTGTTTTTCTTTTTTCATTTACGACAGCAATACTTTTATTCTCCCATCAGAAGTCGAAAAGGACCCCAACAACGCCACAGGGGATAGCACCAAATCCTTGCAGCAGCTTGTTCAAAAGGCAGTGGTACTGCCCACCTACCTCTTGCCATCCTGGCAAAGGCACATGAATTCATGTTCCTCAAAGAACCTGGGCTACTGATGTAAACTGGTGGTGATGTTGGGAGAAGAGCAATGGCACCAGCTGCTTCCAAAGCCAAAGTTTAGCACAAGAAAAGAAGAAGGGCAGCTGATGCCATCTCTCCAAAGAGCCTGACATCTATCCACCTGCATGAAGATAAGCTGCTTCTCGTGTTTCTAATTATTCAGAAGTAACTGTCTTTAATAGTATTCTTTCTAAAGCAAGATTTAACCTGAAAAAAAAAATCCTGTCATCTGTATAGCTGATGTTAATGAACATGCAGGTTTGGCTCAGGCCTGGTGTCAGCCAAGTGAGATGAGCTGAGTCAATATCCGTATCAGCGAAATGAGTACAGTAACATTTAGATCAGATGTTTTCCCCCTCACTCCCCTTTGCATTCAGGCCATGTTTCACCAGTGTACTGTACTTGGCACCTGAATAAACACTTGCAAATATTTATAATTCCCCACCTTCTCATAGGGGACTTTCTGAGATCTTTCCCACAACTCTCCCATATAAAACAGTTGAATCCCTCTCCTTTCTTAATATAAACATGGAGGTAATGTGCCCCTTGTCACAGCAGACATCTGTTATATATATAGTAGTTATTCTGTAGCTCACAGATTAATCATTGTGCTCCATCTCGTTTTGCACTGCAATCTGCAAATTACAATGATTCCTTGAAGAGACGGAAAACAGGTTTGCTCTTTGTATTATTAATAAACCCTAAATCACTCCCATATTCCTAACTCCCATTTTATGTTATTTGTTTCATTCTTCAGATGACAAATATTTTCTGCTAAAGACACTTTACTAAGATGGGGTTTGCTAATTGCCATGATTGAAGTTTGAATTGAACATTAATTAACTATTTCTGTAGGGCTCATCACAGCAAAACCTCCTGCACTTGTGTAAATCTGTATTTAACATCCCATGACAAATGCATGCCTTTCAACAATTGGTTTGCAGCTCTTGACAAATGTTTCTATTTCATTCCATAAGTTATGAGTTCAGTCACTGCATCAAAAATAGACATGGCTTAGATTTGCATTAAGACGAATTACTCTCTAAGTGCATTTCCAGTCTTTTGGGAATCAGCATGCTTTCTCTAAAATGAACCTCTTCCTCCTGTTTTTCCTGAATTTATATGTTTTTATATAGCAAGAGAATTAAAAATATCCAAGAGGGCACTGCAATAATTCATATGTAGGGGGTGTGTGTGTGATGCAGTTCAGGAATTTGTTCCAAACCAGTGTCTCTTTCTCTGTGCTTTTTTTGGATTAGGCTTACAGTTTCCCTAACTAAAAAAAATAATCATTTGCACTTGGGATCCATTCTTGCATTGCCACCCTCCAAAGCCTTTTGGTATGGAGAGCTTGTGGGAATGCAGGGTAAGCCCTTTTGTGACCACCTTTATCATCAATTTTATTCTTTAGGGTGGAAATGTGATGATCCAAATACGATTCTAAACAGATCTATTTTAGCCAATGGCATTACCTTGATGATAAGCTACCAGAATGAACAGTTGATCTGGTCCCTTGGTCTTCCTCCTTTCTCCAGCAGTACCAATAGGAAACCTTGCAAAGGACGGTGTTCTTGAGAGACTCAGGTGTAAACAACAATGATCCGCACTGTTTATAACCATTCTCTCTGGGTGCTCTGAAAAGTGAGCTGGCTCCTGCAGTTGCTTGGATCATGCAACAAAGGCTGCTTCTCTGTGGCTCAGCTTATTGTGCAGTCTCCTACTATACATGGGGATCTGAGTTTCCATACTTTTAGGCAAGTGGTTCCTTCTGCAAATATTTGAGAGCTAAGCTAGAAGTTGTGGTGAGCACTCCACCCAGTTTCTGGCATGCAGCTAAACAATATCTTAAGCTATTTTGATGTTGAATAAATGCTAGAAGAACAATGCATCCATCTAGCAGAAGTGTGGAAAGACTGAAAATGAAATTACAACTACTTATGAAATCAAATATTACGGGTGAGTTCTTTATTTGCTTTTCACAGCATAGTTTTTTTTTTTGTTTGTTTGTTTTTTTTTTTTTTTTTAAAGTCTTGACTTTAGAACAAAGAATCTTAGCCTGGAAATAAGAATTCAAACGTGTTTTCCAGGAGATAGCTCTAGAGCATTCCTTTTAATATATATATATATGTATGCATTTTATTTTTTTTATATAAGCCTTTGTTTGACTATTATTTTCCCTTTGCATTTGGTTTGCATTACAGTATGTGCTTAAGCAATTGTTCTTGGAGAAGAGTTGTGCACATATATATCAATTTAATCATTCGTGCTAATAGAAACTATTCTTTGTGATTTTCTTGGTCCTTTTGAGCCTATGCCGTGTACATCCAATCTACTTTACACTTTCCAGTATTATCCATGGTTTATCCTCATTAGTCTCAGGTTTTGCAATTTTTCTCCTTCATATGGCTTGAATTTTGTGCAAAGCCTGGGACTGCTCACATTGGGAATAGTCTGGAATTCAAGAGAGGCTGAGTTGCTTTTCTTCTCTATGATTTTGAGCCTTTATGAACCCAGGCAAGTCCTTCAGTGCCTCTGAGTCCTCCTGCATTTTTGTCTTGTTAGAATCTGAGAGTGAGCTCTTCAGAGACTCTGGCTTTGCTCCCACAGGGTGACTGGAGAAGTCTATCTGTGAGTGTCTAGGTGCCACCATTGTTCCCAAAAGGTGTATGCCTTTTAATCAGAAGTGTTCATCAAAAATATGAGGATATATTTTTAGTGCTTTTTCATGACCTGCTAAATCCATCTACCAGTTTGTTGTATGGCCACGATTTTTTTTACTGCTATACAGATGGAAAGAAGCATCCATCCTCCAGGAATGAGGTCCCGCATAGACTTCAGGGGAATGTGTGTGCTTCTTTCCCTCCAGGGCTGTCTCATTTGTCTGTGCTTGTTTATGTTTGTTTGTAACTGAACCTAGCAGACTCTGACTACTCTTATGGCTGGAGGAAACCACAGCCAGCACAATTTGCCTTGGGGTCTGCAGAGTGGCAGGTCTGGGTTGGTCAGCACTGTCTTCATTAGCTTGATCAGATGGGTCTTTAGCTACAAGATCATGCTGCCCACTTCCTGAAACAATTTTGCAATTGGCTGTTAATCCTGTGGATTACACCCCCATTACCATTGAGCTGTTTAACCCAACACCTGTAACCTTATGTGTTAGGCTGGCTGAAGCCAATGACTGGTTCCTCTGCTGGGCTCAGCTCTGGTGTGATGAAAAGGTGGGTGAGGTTGGCTACTCCTGTTCATGCTCTGAAATTATGCATCAGCTCATTAGGCAAAATTTTTGGTGCTGTTGCTTGGCTGTCTGGTGGCAGAGAAGGCTGCCTTGAATGTGCAGTGGTTTGTAAACAGAGGCTGGCAGATGTATTCAGTTAAAGTCTAATTCCAGGCTTGCGGCTTACCCTTGAAAGGCTTTCCTCCATCTAGCAGCAGCAGCAGCACTACTGAGTTCTCATTCAGACTGAAGCTTCGTCAGCTGTCTGTCTTCCAGGTACTTATTTTCTGAAGTGCTGAAACATCTTATGAGTTTCACTGACTTCTGTGTCATGGGAAGGCCAGTAAAAGCAAATGGCTGGAGGAGAGCTTGCTTTTCTAGCATTTCCAGGCATGGCAATGAGACAAGCTCATGGAAGAATACTCCACCCTGACCTATTAAACATTAAGATGCTGTTGCAACCATTGGCTCAGGAAGTCCCAGATCGTGCAGTGCCAGGAATTGGTAGAATATACAAGGGAAATATCTGTGTCTGCTTTCTCTTGTCTTTTACTCTGTTCCAAAATATTCCCTGCTTTGGAATCAGCTTCTGAATTAAACAGTCTTCAGTGTGGTCCTGTAAAGCTGGACTACTTAACTTCTTAAAGTGTTTCCCATATATTTGAAAGCGTTGTGTGGTCCCACAGAAAGTTGGCAAGGGAACCAAGTCACAAGCTTGACAGAATATATGCATTGTATGACATTGTGTGAGCGTTTTAGTAATCTCTAGTGGACCAAAGGAGCAGTCCAGACTGGGTGAAGGCAGTCAGCCAGCAGGACTGACTAAGGAGAGTAGGAGAGAGTCTTTAAACACATTAACCGACCAGGCCCATCAGTGTTCTTGTTTAGATCACGTGTTCCTGGGTAGCTGTGTGCAAACTGGTGCTGAAGGAATCCTGCGGAATAGTCAGGAAAATGGAGCTGGATAGATTGTCAAGGGGCACTTGAATCAGCAGGAAAATCTGAGTCCAGAATATAGGAGGCTGCTGGGGAGGTAGGGATGTCTCTAAATTCAGAGTCCTAGGACCTACAGCAAGGAGAGGCTAGATAAGAATTCTTGCGGAGTAGAGCTGAAACAGCCAGGTACGAGCTTCCTTAAGTATGGCTGGGGATCTTCTTTGAGGTATGATTTGATTTACTGATTTTTCTTCCCCTTCTGAGCTTGTACCTAAACCCCTTCTTTAAATATTGTGAAGTAGACAGTCCTGCTAAAAATGCCTATGTGTTTGTTATTAAGCCTAGGTTGAAGGGGGTCAAGGTGGTGCTGGTAAGCAAGCTTAGCACACACTGTTTCCATGCTGGCAAATCAGAGTAAAGAAGTGTATAGGTAATGTAAAGGGTTTGCTAAAGAAATTCAGGCCTTATAGTCTGCTTTGACTAAATAAAAAAAAATATGGGCTTAGTTCTGACATGCTCCTTTTTCCTTCAGAAAGAGAAGTAGTGGGGGGACTCCAAGATCATCCTGAAGTAGAGTCTTTCACCAAAGAGAAGAGGTGCCATTAGCATCTTGCAGAATCCAGAATCTATATGAAGACAGCACTTCTTACAGATTCTGGATCATGCTGTGCCTTGAGATACAACACAATTAAAAAATATAGGGCAAATCACTGTATTTCTTGACCATTCCTATGTGTAATAAGGTGCAGAATTATATCCTTAACCAACAGCAAACTAGAAATATGCTAAAATAAGATGATCTGATCAGAGAAGATTGGCAACATGAGCAGTAGGATGATTTTAGCTAATTATAGAGGAAAAAAAGAAACCTGAAAGTAACGTAAGGTTTCATCCTACACTTTGGCTCTGAGGCAGAATTCATTCCTCCTTAATTTCTGTCATTTGAGGAGCTACAGGCCTCACTGATCAACCAGCAATAATTCATGGTTGTCAAAATGCATCAAATTGATTGTTAATTTATACAACCAACAATTTGGTATTATAGTCCTATTCATTATTGTTTGCTGTTATTTTTTAAATTAAAAATCCCACATAGATATTAATCTTAGCAATAGTTTTATCTTTTGAGTGTGTAGCGTACACTCCAGTACTACACTGCAGTATGTACTTAGTTGTAACACTTAGTAATATACTGTGGTAATAAAAGGAAGATTTTCAATAGTATCACTTCACATTCTGAATAGTCTAGTTGAATGCATGGGCATGAATTGTTGAGTAAGGTACCACTAAATGTGAGTAGCAGCCGGTGGCAGACTCTGCCTCTGAGATACTGAGGATTTTCCTTAAGTAGCTGATATTACTGAATGCTTGACAGTTCCACTGTATGATAGTCTTCATGAATTTCCTGCCTTTGAAATTCCAAATGGGCTACTTCAATCTCCACAGAGACATTAATTCTACATATTTCTTTTCCCCTAAGAGCTGATTTTTTTAATTAACACTAAATAAATAATCTTTACAAACTGTTATAAACAATAGTCGGGAAATCCAGTGGGTAACTGGTTTGAACCTCAGCTGTCCATTTCCTTTTTACATCACCAGAGGCAATCTTGTCCGTGCCTTGTTGGGTATGACCTCTTCCGCCCATCCCCTCTTCTCACATACACCCCTCTCCTCTCATTCAGATCATCCTGATTCCAGCTGAATAGCAGTCTATTAGGTCCCAGTATTTCAAAGCATACAGCAATTTCCCATCAACATCAAAGCAAATTACTCTGGTTTAGTTTATCTTTAGAAAAGGAAGCATTCCTTTATTTGCCCACTGGAACTTGTTCGCCCTTGCTAAGTGCTGCTGCAGATATTGTTCCCTCCTTTCAACTTCCTTTTATAAGTTTGTTTCCCTGAGAGTTGTGAATTTCAGTCTGGCAGTTTTATTTGTTATTTTAAAGGAATGTATTATGTCATTGCAGCTCCCATTTTTGTGCTTTTCTAATGTAACTGGAATAAATTCATTTGGCCTCAAACAAAATGGTTTTAACAAATTAGCTTTGAAAAATTGGAAGGGCCATGATAGAGCAAACAAATTTATCATATTTTGAAGCATTCAGGTCTCGCTTTCATATCAAAACATATAGCTTCCGGAACACTCATCGCAGAGCTTTAAATTAATCTCTGGTTTTATGTGCTTCAGTTGAATTTCTTCAGGGCAAATTTCTCCTTTCTTACATTTCTAGACATGAATTCACAGGCACAATTCAAACACAAGTAACTAAGATGGGAAGTGAATGTTTGGAATTTTTTTCATAGAAGGAAAAATGTCACAAACATATTCCATGAAAATATATCTCTTTTAAGACTTGAGTTGAAAATTGAGCTTTCTACAAATTTATAAAATTTCTATATACAATTTCTAGATTATTCTTAAAATAGGAGAAAAGTGAAAAATTTGAAGAGCAATTGTGAGATTCTGTAAAAATAACTGAAAATTGAAAAAATAATATTCTTCATGTAATTCTGCATTTTCATCTGTTGTGGTTTTTTTTCTTATTCAAAATCATACTTTCAAAACTTCCTTAACTGTGTTTCCCATCTGGGTTTGCAAAGAAGAGATTTAATGGTGTAAAATGGCTGATGATTTGATGTTAATCACCATCATCATCATTTGCTAACGCCAATTTCATAGACATTAATGTCTAACTATGAAAGCTACCCAACTTGACTGGAAACTCATTCAAATTACCCTGATGCTAATCTAGTAGATATTGATGCAAAATGTGTTTTCAAAGTGCAGGTTTAGATGTAAATTGATAATTTCCACAGGTTATGTCACAAAAGTTTTCTAAGAAGCTAATACCAAGGCCCAGTGTGGGAATTTGGTCTTGCTTTCACTACAGGTGGGGACTAACTTGCCCTATGGTCTTGGCTTGCGCCTATATCCGTTAAAGATGGGAATCATAGAATCATAGAATCATAGAATAGTTAGGGTTGGAAAGGACCTCAAGATCATCGAGTTCAAACCCCCCTGCCATGCTCAGGGACACCTCCCACTAAACCATGCCATCCAAGGCTATATCCAACCCCACCTTGAACGCCGCCAGGGATGAAGCATTCACAACTTTCTTGGGCAACCCATTCCAGGGCCTCACCACCCTTACAGGAAAGAATTTCTTCCTCATATCCAATCTAAACTTCCCCTGTTTATGTTTAAACCCATTACCCCTTGTCCTCTCACCACAGTCCCTAATGAAGAGTCCCTCCCCAGCATCCCTATAGGCCCCCTTCAGGTATTGGAAGGCTGCTATGAGGTCTCCCTGCAGCCTTCTCTTCTCCAGGCTGAACAGCCCCAATTTTCTCATCCTGTCTTCATACGGGAGGTGCTCCAGTCCCCTGATCATCCTCGTGGCCCTCCTCTGGACCTGTTCCAACAGTTCCATGTCCTTTTTATGTTGAGGACACCAGAACTGCACACAATACTCCAAGTGAGGTCTCACGAGAGCAGAGTAGAGGGGCAGGATCACCTCCCTCGACCTGCTGGTCACACTCCTTTTGATGCAGCCCAGGATACGCTTGGCTTTCTGGGCTGCAAGTGCACACTGCAGGCTCATGTTCATTTTTTCATCAACCCACACCCCCAAGTCCTTCTCTGCAGGGCTGCTCTCAATCTCCTCCCTGCCCAACCTGTAGCTGTGCCTGGCATTGCTCCGACCCAGGTGTAGGACCTTGCACTTGTCATGGTTAAACTTCATCAGGTTGGCATCAGCCCACCTCACAAGCGTGTCAAGGTCCCTCTGGATGGCATTCCTTCCCTCCAACTTATCAACCAAACCACACAGCTTGGTGTCATCGGCAAACTTGCTGAGGGCGCACTCAATCCCACTGTCCATGTCACCCACAAAGATGTTGAACAAGACCGGTCCCAACACCGATCCCTGGGGGACACCACTCGTTACTGGTCTCCAGCTGGACATTGAGCCACTGAGCACTACTCTTTGCATGCGGCCATCCAGCCAGTTCTTTATCCACCGAGTGGTCCACCTATCAAATTGATATCTCTCCAACTTAGAGAGAAGGATGTCATGTGAGACAGTGTCAAAGGCTTTACACAAGTCCAGGTAGATGACATCAACTGCTCTGCCCCTGTCCATCAGTTCCGTAGCCCCTTCATAGAAGGTCACCAGATTGGTCAGGCAGGATTTCCCCTTAGTGAAGCCATGCTGGCTGTCACCAAGCACCTTGTTGGTTTTCATGTGCCTTAACATGCCTTCCAGGAGAATCCTCTAGTTCCAAACCCCCTGCCATGGGCAAGGACACCTCCCACTAAACCATGCCATCCAAGGCTATGTCCAACCCCACACTGACCGCCGCCAGGGATGGAGCATTCACAGCTTCCTTGGGCAACCCATTCCAGGGCCTCACCACCCTTACAGCAAAGAATTTCTTCCTCATATCCAATCTAAACTTCCCTTGTTTAAGTTTGAACCCGTTACCACTTGTCCTCCCTCTACAGTCCCTCATGAGGAGTCCCTCCCCAGCATCCCTATAGGCCCCCTTCAGACGCTGGAAAGCTGCTCTGAGGTATCCACACAGCCTTCTCTTCTGCAGGCTGAATAGCCCAAATTTTCTCAGTCTATCTTCATATAAAAGCTATGAAGAAAGAATTTAAAATTCCAGCTTGGTTCTTTTTCTTTTTCTTTTTGAAGGTAAATGTAGGCTTGACAGCTTCTATTTAATTTATTAGCTAAATTTTCCAATATAATTAGCCTATCTACTGTATTTAAGAATTAGAAAAATTGAAGTATTTCTTGCCTTCATTATTTTGATATAAAATCTCAAAGTAACAAGTTGTCAGGTAATTAGTGAAAAAAAGATGAAGTTTTTAGCCAGGAATAATGTAATGCATGGCTAAAACTGAAATCACAGTTCAGCTAGGTTTATTTTTTTAACTAACTCATCAGGATGTACAGATCTCTCCTGCATTCCCATGCCTGCACAGCAGCTGGCTGTGGGGATTTTGCCGGCTATTCCCAGGCTCACACAGACCTGGAAGTAGTGGCTCGAGCAGTGTGAGAAAGGACACGTTATAAGCCCTTACATTGCTCTTTTCAGATAACGACCATTTTTTTTTCAAATTTACAACTAAATAGTCTGATTTGGGTAGTATTGATCTTGTCAATTGACAATATTTATTGAATTTCAGAGTGAAAGGCAAACAACACTCTGCAAGTCTAAGTTATTTTTTTACTATTACTGCTGGAAGAGTTGAAGTGCTTACTGAGGACAGCTGGAACTATTGGGATTTCTTCGTGTAACTGTTACTTGATTCGGGATACACCTTTTAATGTCTGCTCCAGAAGGAAAGACTAGAAAATCTAGTCTAGTGGGAGCTATCAAGGTGTAGAGCAAGCCATCCCTTGTCACTGTGTCCCTGTCCCTTCCTTCTGCCCCTGTCACTCCCTCTCAGTTCGATGAGATCACTTCTCATGTACCAGCTTGAAATTCAATCTCAGGGAAGATGCCTGGTCTTAAATGATTGTGATAATGCCTTTTCCCCCATGATTTTAGGGACAGCCTGCTTGCCTAAACAGAGAAGTAGTACTCCTGCTAATATAGAGTATCCACCTTTACTTTTTGTTGGCTTTATAATATATACAGTGCATCTGTACCACAGTGTTGTAATTTTGTAAGAAGGAGAGTAGTAACAGTTTTGAATACCTATCCCCTCAGAGAGACTCCAAAATGCTTAGATACATGCTGAAAAGGACACGAAGAACTGCAAGTCACACGCAGCTCTGCTTGTATTTTGTGGTGCTGGGCAGGGTTCAACAGATGACCCTGGCACCCAGAGCCAAGGAACAAGGGAGTTGGGACTTTGGGTGTTTATTAGGGTATATTGATGCTGGAAACTGTTCCACCAGCAGCTGTACCATGCCTGTGTGAGATGGGCTGCCTCCCTTCTCACAGTAGGATCAGACAAGTTATACAGAGGGCAAAGACTTGGAGAGAGCGGTTTATATGCCCAGATGAAGCCACTGTGATAATCTGGTAAAACTTCCAGATTATTTAATAAGAATTGGCAAGAGCGGGATGTCAGATCCTTGTTGTTTTTTGATGAGGGGAGAGAGTGGTGAGGTGTTAATTAAGAGGGAATTAGATCTTGTTAGCTCTGGGTATGCACTCTTAATGATGTGCTTTTCTTTCTTTGTTCTAGACACAGAGCATTGTGCTAGAATCCTACTGACCTTTGATAACTATTTAAGACACTGAAAGACAGAACAGGAAAGCAGATGCCAGGGTATCCATGGCAGTGGTGCAGGCAGTCCATCTAGGTTTGCTCACTGGAAAACTCGGTCTTGCTGCCTGACCCCTGGGCAGTAATGGAGTAACAGCTCAACACCACAGAGTGCTGAGGCAACTGCGTTAGTGAACCTGGTGCCTTCTATTTTGGATCCTGGTAAAACTGATAAGGTTTAAATAGGAAGTCACAGTACAAGTGTCTGGGGCATGCTAGGATTGGCTTTTTTAAATAGATGTCCACAGCTGAAACACAGTGCTAACCTCTCTCAAATCTCTTTTTGGGGCCCAATCATAACCATGACATATATTCTTCCTCTAGTCAGGGACTGCATATATATACAGGGAGTGCCAGAGTGACGAGAACTCAAACTGAAGAAATCAAGGGCAGGTAAAGGTCAACAAGAATTTGATGGGTAAAACAGATTGCGAAGCTCCTCATTCAGGGGCTTACTCAGGAGCAGGGCTGTTCCACCCTACCGCAGGGACTGCCGGGGAGAAACATTCAAAGTAGGCACGTTTCTTCAGGCATTACCAAAAATGAGGACAAAACCTAGCAAACATCTGGAAGAGGAGCAGTCTGAGAATTTGCTTCCTTTTAACAAAATTTTCTCTTAATCTGTGTACACATTTCTGAAGACTGCCATTACTCTGCAGAGCCACCAGCTAAATGAGGAGTTGAATATCCACTTGTTCACTCAGCACTCAGACTCTGAAAAGCATGGTGGAACTGCTTCGTTTTTTCTTACTTAACTCCTGAGCCAGTTTAAAGTAGTAAAACTCTTCAATACATTTTTTGTTTGCTAAAAAAGTGGTCATATAAAATTATCAAAATTACAATACTTAGCAAATTGCAGAGAAATGTCTTTAGGATTTAAAACTCCAAAGTGTAGGCAATAGAACTGTAATTTACAGGCCGACACCCCAATCCAGCTACAGGCAACTCCAGTAGTTGCTTTGCTACTCATTCAATTAACTGCACAGCTCTCAGACTAATTATAGCATGCAGCTATGTAGAAAACTGAATCCAGACAGTGAGACAGGATACCTTCTGACGGATGTAGATCTACAGCTCACTGCAGCCTGGAATTCATTCTTCATTTTAGCCCGTTGTCTCCCTAGATATGTTCGCAATGTTGTTAATTTTGTATGGTTCCCTTTTGCTCTCTCTCCCCTGTCCCACGTCTTCCAAACATATCCTTGTCTCTTAAAAGGGGAGATCACAAAGTTGCCCGGGATGTGGCAGCTGTTGCTTTTGTTTTTTGCTCTTGAGGAATGCAAACCCATCCTGGTGACTCCTGCCTTTTTATTATTAGAGCATGGATTTCAGCAGCTGCCTGACCATGCGAGGGCAAAAAAAGAAAGGATTACTATCTTCTCCTTCATGCCCTTTGTTAAATGGAAAGACTGGATCCCGTTTCAGGTATTTGCTGCTGTGTGATTAGGGCTATGGTAATGTGTCAAACTGTTTAAGGTGAATAGATACCTCAGGCGATCCTGGTACCTTCTTGGAAATGTCAGGTTTTGCGACCAATGTCTGACTTTTCTTGCAGGTCTGTTTGTTAATTAGTCTGCCTACCTGTGCTTGTGTGCATATTCCTGCAAATAGAAGTCAAATACAACTGCTCATTTTAACTAAGCTTGTATATAAAATAGCCAACAGTTTTGCCTCAAGACCCTTTTCGATTAATGAAGCTTAACTAATCTTTTGGGAAAAGTGTTGTATTTTGTTGTCTAATGGCAGTGAGTGTGTGGCAGACAGATTTGGTGGGCCTTGTTCTGGAGGAATGGGAGGTCCTTAGCGGCAGCATGAGCAGCAGCAAGTCACTCTGTTCTTCAGGCAGGTGGTACATATTCTGTGTTCAGAGAGATTTCTTCTGAGAAAAGAAGGAAGCTGACCTTTGGCTTCCCTCTGTAATGTTGGGCTGCAAACGTTTTCTAGCATGTGCTCACATCTTGGCTCTTAGCCGAGTACCACACAAAGCATCCTTACTTCAAGATGGAAGCTAGGCTTGCTAAATTTTGGAGTCTTAACCTGAACTTCACTGCCTTCAGCTACCTCTTAATCATATCTTGATTTGTATGTTTTCTTAGAGAAGACATTTCAAAAGATAAAACAGATTTGGCAGCAAGAGGAAAAAAAAAAAAAGGAAAAAAACCTTAAGATCACGCATCTGGAAAAAGCTTTATAATCCATCTTGACACATCTGTTGCTCTAGAAGAAAAAAAATCTCATGGCTGCACTAGGGCCCTGCAGCTATGAGTGTTGGGGGCCTGGCTGTATAATTTGTGGAGTGCAGTAATTCTATAATTATATTGCTAATTGTGTGCTACCACTTTTTTATAATAACAGAGTGAAGTGATTTATAACTTAACAGTTTTACAGGAGCTTAGACAGACTGTTAACTGAAAATGAGCACTCACAATATAGCTCCTAATAACTGCTATTGTTAAGGGCACACTACAAGCTGCTTGAATACTCTGCTGAAAGGCATAGCCTTGCAAAAGTATTTCAGGCTCAAAACCTAACAGTACAGCGCCTTTGTAGTCTTGTCTGTAGATATGTGAAAAATAACAGGATGGAGGATAGTAGAAAGGTTGAAAGTAAGAGAAAACTAAGTCTAAGAAATATCCAAAAAGAACTCAATGATACTGCAAATGGTAGGAAGAATACGAATTTCAAAATAGAAGAGGTAATTGTAGAGATAAGTTCCAGAGGAACTGTATTTTGTGGGAGGCTGAAGTACTTTTCAGTTTAGTGATGAGGAGGAATTGGTAGTTTGGGAATTAGACAGGACCTTCTCTCGCAATACTTAGAAGAGCTAGAAATTTTGAACTGGTTTGCAGAGGCAAGACATTTACCTGCTTTTCACTGTTGCTTTTGATTGTTGCTTTTTCTGAGGTGAATTGTGTTTAGGAAGCCACAGTTGCTTTCTCTGTCTGCAGGTATAGTATAACTGGGTGCTGCTAAAGCTACTTTTGTTTCCTGAGGTTGCTTTACCTCAGCTGCAACAGAAAGGAGTAGCTACAATGAATTGTTCAGGCAATACATGGTATTGGCGGGTTTTCCTTTCCAGATGTTATAAGACAGAAACACACAGCATTTTACAGAAACAAAGGGGTAAAAGAAGAAAAAAAATGATGCTTTATTACATAAAAATTCTACACATAAAAAGCATAAAATGAAGCATAGGTTGACCTTTCTTTTTCCTTCCCCAAAAAATATAATATTCAATTATCTGAGCTGATGTGTTAAGTGCATAACAATAACTAACTGTTGGGACTTTTGACCACAGACTGCTTGCCCTGGGAGTATTTTAACTGTCGAAATGCAAGTTGCAGTATAAAAACAGCAAGTCTTCTTTCACGTCTAGGTATTAAAGATGAATAAACATGCTATATTCTTCCCTCATTCCTGCAAGTGTTGTTTTATGGCAATAGTTCATTCAGGATTTCAGATTTTGGAGCTGACAATTTGCGACCTTTAGCTTAGATTTTTACTGCTTGCAAAGCTGATTATACAGGCTCATTACCATTTCAGATATAACATGACCTAGGTTATGAGCTTGTTAGGAAAGATTCTTCATCAGAAATCATACAAGATTCATAGAATTATTTAATTTCAAGGTGCTTTTCTTCCGCCTTTTTTTTTTTTCCCCTTTTTTTTTTTTTCTTCTCATTATTTCTCCCTGGAGAAATTTTCAAGGCAGTTGGTTCTGATATGATATAAAATATATATAATATTAATTTTGTACTCAGAGTTGGGTGACAAAGACATAAAGATCAGTCGATTAAAAGGAAATGCTTTGGGGCAGAAATACTGAATTTGAATTAAAGTGAGTATATCTCAAAAATTAGCTCACAGGCTGTGTGCGACTACATGTGTAATTTAAGTGTTCTACAAAATATGATACCAGACACATTATCTAACTCAATCCGTATGAATCATTTTGGCATGTTCAGAATTTACCTAATAGACTGAAGTCAATAGATAAGAATTGCTTGTTCAGCATGTCCAGACAAAGTAGTTATGAAAAAAAGGAGAACAAGAATTAGAGCAGTGGAATATTTTAAGTAAAGAGACAGGAATCTGGAATAGGAGAAGTGAAATAGAATATGTGAATATAAGTGATAGCAGTATTAGTTCTTTTTATTGCTCCAATTAAAACAGTTGAGATCTGCTTCTGATTCTCTCAAAATCTGTGGCAAGGTCTCTGTTTTCATTAGCAAGCTATAAGTGTACAACTTCTAGTATAACTGTACAGCCTATCAATAGTTATTTTTTTTTTTTTAGGGTGATGGAGCTATTGACTTTGGGCTTTTGCTTGTGAGAATTGTGCAGTCTGGGATGAGCATGTGCCATTACTATTACTTGGAAAGAATGTAAAGTTCTGCTCATAGGACGGTAGATGATTTGCTGCGAAGCATAGATTTTGTTTTGTTATTTCACTTACTGATCAAAATACTAAGACAGGTACAGACTTCTGGAGCTCTAGCTAAGTGCACTGCATTAATTCAAAGTATTTGCCTTAGCTTTTCATGCTGTTATCCTGCCAATAACCAAAATTTTCTTTAAAGCTTGTCTCCTGCAGTGTTCCCTTGCACAGTTTAATATACAGCTTCCATTCATAATCTTCACTTTTTCACATTGTTTAATCTGCTTTAATATTTTACTTTACTTTATGCTGTTCTGCAGAACTTACAGATGCAGATTGAAGTATGTATCCAAGCTGAAAGACAGGGAAAGGTAATAAAAAAGCTATGAATATAGGCTGATTCTCCTTATTACTTATCCATTTCTCCACCTGTGAAATGGATATACTACTACTTGCTTTGGATCTGTGGGTGAAATTATATATTATTATTTACATATTCCAACCTTAGTATATATAAATTTGATATGAGCATTCAGAAGGGACTTGGTGGAGAAAGTAATTACTGAGAGATTAAAAAAGTATTAAGGAAATTAAATTCCATTTCTTTCTTGAGGTAAATTCTACAAAAACACATTTATCAATATTGAATTGCCACAAGAAACTCACCTGCAACACTACTGTACTTGTACCCTTCCCACAGATTCATACACAACCTGGGCATGTATGGTCCTGCACAAATACCACCTTAAATACAGCAAGACATAGTGATCTTCTTTTGCAAAGACACAAGCTTTCCTTAGCTTAGTCAATAGGCTAGGCTTCCTTAGCCTAAGAAGGATTGTAGCAGCAGCTCCTGCACAGTCTGATTCAGGGACTTAAAGTTAATCACCTGCTGCAGACAAATGCCACGCTCTTAAGTAGGTGAACCTATAGTCACCAAAGGGATACAGGACCTGAAGTTAGCTTTGAGGAAAAATTCCCTTACTGTGGGCTGGATCGCCTTTCATCCACAATATCAGAGTCTTAAACTCAGGCACTCTGGGTGGAGGCTGACCAGTTTTACTTCATCGTATCAGTGGCTCACCTTTCCCAGTTGCTGAGTGTTCTACAGATATGTGAGTATCTTCTAGATCACACCCTCACCATTCTCAGAAAGGTGCTCAGTTGCACAGTACTATGCGTGCAGCATATGAGCCTGGTTTCCTATGTGCATTATTTAAAATCTGCTGAATCTATACATTTGTGTAAACTCGGGGATCCTTTGGAAAAATACATATGAAAAGTTCTTTTGCATAAGTATACTGAATGTACAATTTCAGTAGCCTTCGAAAATACTTTATGCAGGTATCAACCTTGGTAACATGTCACAGCAGGAAGCTGGAGTTTCTGAAGTAATTTTAGAGTTGTTTTCAAAATATAAGCCTTCTCCAGTGCATAGACCCTTTAAAATCCTTAGTTAGCAGAACTGTAGCTATCTGTCGGACATCAGGGATGTTGGACTATTGCAGCTAACTAGGATTAGCTCCTTTCTCATTAGTCAAACTTCTAATGCTGATTAAAAAGTGTGTTTTCATAACTTACTTAATAATTTTAAACTAGCAAATACAGCCACAAAACTGGACACTGGGTAAATTTAGTCCTTTGAATATGCTCTTTGCAGCTTAATAAAATACATCACACTGAGTTAATAATTACTATTTTTATACTGTGTTATTTTATGGGAAGTATCTCTCATCAGAAGGAAAGTACAAGGACTTCTGGGAACCTCTCGGGTATAATGAAAGTTGTCAAAAATGTAAACTAATACAGATTTTCTTATGAACCATGAAAATATTATGTTTAAACTAAGACCATAACCTTTAACCTTTGTATGAGAACAGCAAAAAAATATGAACAGGGATTTAAAAAAAAAAAAGTGTGCCTATGTAGACATCTGAGGCTTATTTTTGTATTAAAAAAATAGGGCCTGATACCTCAGATGTCTAGAAAATACCAGCCAACTAAACTAACATCAGAAGATCAAGGAATGATCTCTGAAAAAGTGGAAAACTTCTAGTTTGGTTAAATCTGCAAACGGAATTTGAACAGTGGGGTCCCCTCTTTTTGCTTAAGTGCCTTAGCATGCATCTAATTGCAGCAAGATACATTTTCATCTCCATAAGGGCATTTTTCTGAGATTTTTCCATTCTGCTCTTACTTTCTTCTCCACTGTGTGAGTCAACAGACTTCAACCAATGTACCCAGCAATATTTTTGATAAAAAAGTGATCTACCCAGCAAGCAGCACCCAGCAAAACAATACCAGGATGAAAGAAGTATCCATTCTTAAGAGACAAAAATGCTAAGTTCCTAGAATGCTACTTGCTAGGAAGTCAGTGTTGAAATATGCCAGGAGAGCATTTCAACTTCTTAGACTGAAGATCAGCTGTAAGGATGTGCAGTCAAACCAGGAAGATTATAAAGAATGGAGACAACGAGAAAAGAGAGAGATCTTTTCAGTTTTGTTTTTGGTTTGGCTTGGTTTGGTTTTCTTAGATAAATTAAGTTGTGGATCAATTGAAACCATTTACTGAATCCATATTAACAGTAGTTTTAGGAACACCATGAGAACCAAAATTAGTTTTCTCATTTTGAAGTTTAACCAAAACAAAGAACCATTTTTGAAGATCTAACACAAAATCCAGAACACAGTTGAATATCTTAAATACGGAATGGTGTGAGTTCTCTATTGCAAAACTTGTTTCCCTTTCAGAAGAGAACAATGTTTTTTTCTGTTTGGGATTTTTTTTGTTTGGTTGTTTGTTTTTCCTAAAGAAAATACAAGGGTTAAATAACCTGAAAGAACAAAAGGATGAAATAAATGTTCTCCCTGACCCTAAGCATTTTTTTATGGCTTTGGTTCAATAGCCCGACTAAAATATCCCTTGTTAACACGATTCTAAGTACAAGGTGCCTTAACAACAATCCCCAGGAGATGTTGTAACACCTTTGTCAAATTCAGTTTAATGTCAAAACAGCTGAGAACACGTTCATTCTATGAAAAAAATGAGGTATTTGAACATTTCCATCCTAATTTTGGAGGAAAACAAATGTTGAAATATTAGAATTTCCCCCAGGATGAAAATTCTAATATTTTGCTCAGCTCCAGTTTCCAATAACTCTTACACTTTAATTTTGTAATATTTAACTTAATGTTTCCCATGTGAGTATTATAGCACTAGTGAGTAAAACTTTAGTCACCTCACAGATTAGGCATGCGAAGGAAAACAGTTCATGTATATAGAGGGACAGATTTCTCCCTTCACAAGTGCCTTCCTCTTGTTTCCCCTGCTGATGAAATGTCAGTTTATTACTGACTTGATGAATGGAGTTTCCTTTCTCAGGAAACAGTAGTCAGGCCTATGGAAGCATTTATGTAGCAGCATATGTTCCCTCTGTGGAATTTTCCTTGTTATCCCTTCCCTTGGCTGAGTTGGATCACAGTCAGGGACAACCTGAAGGGAAATTGTGAAGTGTGGCTGCTGGTGCATTTGTGGGAAACAAAACTTAGCAGTCCTGGCCTTAAGAGTTGTGAAGCCACAAGTGACCTCTGCTTGCACCTCTGGAGTGCTGAGTGAGGTACCTTCTGTGCAGTTAATCAGAAAGTCGGATGTAGCCTGCTTTTTATGCGTGGATAGGGCAACCTTACACACATGTGCACTGAGCCTGATTTCGTTGCATCCATCATCTCTCTTTAGGGCATGAGGTTTCTTCCTACCAGGTTGGGTCCCAAACAGCCCAGGTCTACAGTTGCTTTTAATGCTGGGCACCTTCAAACCAAACCAACCAAAATAATTGCAGCATGAACTAGATTCAGTTCCCAACCAAAGTTGTGCAAGACAATACCAGCTTCTCCTTAGCATATGCTTCCGCAGATCTCAAAATCATTTACAGAGTAGTTTGATCTAACTATCTCAGTTTTATAGAATGTAAAACTGAGGTGTTGACATGGTTATAGTTACCAAATCACCCATCACATTCTGTAGCAGAATTAAGCCTGGAGCTTGTGACATCAAACTCTAGGTCTTATACTTCATTGTTTAACCATGGTCATGAAGAACTATTTCACTGGGTGCATGTTAGCGGGTATTGGTCTTATTTCTCTTTTGTTTTCTTAAATAAAGCAAATCAGTGCTTCTCTCTTGCTGCTTCTGGAGCAGCTCTCCACTGCTGCTCGGGTGTCTTTCCTGATAAGTTCTTCCACTATCATTTTTGAATAAGGGTGTCTCTTCAGCTTGGTAGATAAGAAAAGGAGGAAGAGGAATGAATCCAGTTATTGAAATAAACCTTTACTGCATGTCAGGTTAGGTTGCCTCAAGATTAGCCAGTAATAAATCGTCTTTCTGCTCTTACAACAGCTAAACCAGAGGAGAATACCTGGTTTAACCCCTTCAAGTGTATAAACTCAAACCAGTATATACAAAGTTTTCTGCTGGTTGTTGCGGGCTTGTTTCTTTCAAGTCAGATTTCTTGTTTCTATACTTGAACTAGGTGTTCATTCATTGAAACTTTCTGACAGAAAGTACTGCGCTAGATCAAAACACTGCAGTTACATGCAATCAACCTTATTGAAGAGTTGTGCTGCCAAACTATTATGTTAGTTTCTTGTCCTCCCTTTTCCAGCAAAGCCTAAAGAAATGCTTTATGATGTTACCTTCTCATATATTTTTATTTTGGCGGGTTTCAGAATTATTGTTTGTTCTGTCCCTGATCTAGTTGCTTACTTCTTCATGAGCTGCTGCTTCGGGTGGAGTAGCGCTCTCCAGCTCTGAATCCTGGTAACCTTGCTGTGACGTATTGCTCTGACTGCCACTGGTTGTGATAAAGGAGGAGACTAACACAGATGTTGTTTGTTCATGAGAGTACAAAATGAGGAGAAATATACTTTATTACTCTTTCTTCTTCTGCCTGTCTAACAAACAATTTATTTATTTCCTCATACCCACCTGTCTCCATTTCTTGGCATAGTCTTAAGTTTAAACTAACTTGAACATAGCTTTTCATAACCAGGATCTATTTTAGAAAGTTTACTAAAAAAAAAAATAAATAAAGATCAATCTTTCTATTTTCTTCATTGGTTAGAAGGTCTGAATTTTATTTAAATGCATGGTTTTGTTATAATTACCTTTTTTTGATAAAATACACTACCTTTGCTGGTATCTGTGATAGTTGAGCACCTGATATGTTCCTCTGTTAGTGATAAATAGATAGTTTGAAGGAAAAATAGTGAAGAGGAAATGCCTTACACTGATTTTCTTGTTCTCTTCTTGCCTATTCTTGTTTGGTTTGAGTGTGCTTGGTTTTGGTGTTTTGAGTTTTTTAATGTGTGTGCTATTCTTAGCTTACTCTCTCAGTGACTCATAAGAAGCTTTCTCAGGATCATTTCCTGAAAAGTGGCCCCATATGTTTATGGTACATTAAGCCTTACTGATCATTTCACTCTTCCTTGTTCAAGCCAGCACCTATATGTTGTCAGCTAATCTATGTATGCAAACACACCAGAATAAACTGTCAAAAGGAACAATTAAAGATGAATACTATTGTTCATGGCTCTGGTGCCTGGTATTCATATAATTTAATTGGGTTTTTTTTGCACTTTGGGAATGCTTGTGTGTTTTGAATTAATAAACTATTAGATAAAAATATGTAAAGAGCTTGTGAAAGCAGGATTGGGATTCAAAACTCCTCCCTGTCAAAGGTCAGTCCCCCTGCTGCTGGGCTGCAGAATCATGGTAGGCTTTTTTGTTGGATCTCTGCTTGCCCGATACATGCCTTTTATCCTGGTCTATGTGAAGGCTGGAAAGTCTGTCTGTCTCTCTCCCCAGCCAAGGAATATCTGGTTATGAGTGTCTTTCTTTGGCAAAGATGAGTTGTGGCTTAAAAAATCTCAAATGAAGAAATGCTTTAACCATGTCTTGCAAAGAGGTAGACACCACTACTGTTGACTTTATTACAATAATGGAAGTATTTTGAAGGGGTAAATCAATGCTCCCATGCCCAAATACATGTTCTGGAAGAGCTCAATTCTTGCTGGCATCTCTATCTGTGGTCCTATATATGCATGAGACTTCAGAAAGGTCGACCTCTGCAGCATGTTGGCTGTGTGAATATTGCTTTTGAGCACCAATTTCTTCCTCCTTCCTTTAGATCCTAAATAACTAGCTCAGCTTTGTCAGGTGTGGCCTAGGAACCAACACTATAGATGTGGTATGATCCCAGGTGGCTCTTGTATGGGTATGAACCTTAGCTTCCACATAGACCATTTTTGTACTCCTAAGAACATCCTTTACTGTCACTGCTAATAAGAAGAGTCTTATGAAGCAGTTAGATTAAATACAACTTAAAGTAAAGGCAATTTAGAAAATAAAATAACCTTCAGATATACAAGCTTGGGTACAGTTAATGATGACTCATTACCTGGATAAAAGTGCTGAAAGTACGTGTTGAAATATATACTGGACTTATACAAACAAATAAGTGTGCATGATAATATATATTATGTGATAAAATGTAATGATGGTACTAATTTAAAAAGCTGTAAAAACAAACTCACAAATATCTTTAAACTTCTATAACCAAAATGGAAACTTATGTTGTTGTTGGTTAAATGTTCCTTAATTTTCAAATTTTTCTTCCAGTGTATTATACTCCTTGTAAATGTAGCCAAAGAAACAGATCCAAGACGTTCAGATTTCTAAGAATATAATAAATGATGAGGTTTCTCCATCCTCCCAACATTCAATTCAGCAAAGTACTTTTCAGGAAAATATTCCCATGGTGCACATGGTCAGGAAGGACTCTAAACTGATGCTGATGGTAAAGCAGATTGAGAGTTGTATCCATGCTTTTAATACACACTTCTAAGTAGTTCAGGTTTATTTTATCTTATCTCACCCCAGAACTTTCAGTTCTTCAATTCCCTCTCATTTTTTGCTTTCAAAAAGTGTTTTGCCTGCAAGTTAATTACCTGCGCATCATGCAACTTTATCTTTTTGTCTTTTGTTTCTAGCATACTTTATCACAATTCACCTACCAAATATGACTCTTGAAATACTAAACCATCCTGAAAAAGAGCTTTATGTACTGAAAATGCAACTTTTGTTTCTGTTTTCTGAAAAAAAATGTAGCTGAGTTGATTTCTAAGATAATTCTGTGCAAAAATCAATGCCTTCCACATGATGCTTTTGCTTTTTACAGGTTGCTGTTGAAGAAAAAAATAAGGGGAGACATAGGATCAAAAAAACCCAAAAAAACAGGAAACTATTTTTCTTCATAATGCCTTGGTATTAGGCAGCTTTATGAGTGCTTTTGATAAAATCTGGAAAATGTATTTCGAATCAGTTAAGATGTTAAAGTTGCACAAATCCCTAAAAGAGATTTCTTTTTCTCCAAGTTTTCTTGTGAAAGATGAATTCTCAATTTCCCTATTCCATTGTATGTGTCATGTAGCACCATCACAGTCAGCTCATGAAGCTGTCAGTTGAAGTCTTTTGAGACTTCTTTTACGGTGTCAAGATGATGGCAGAGGGAATATCTTTGCAAGTTCAGCTGCTATAGGTAAAGCAAATAAAGTTTGCTTTAAATTCTATTTTGTTTGAAACAACCCATCCATAGCAAGAAAATTCTGGGTTAATGCCTCTAGAACACAGCCTGGCTCTGCTTAGCCCATTATGAAGAACTATTACATCCCATTACTGAGTATGACAACAGGAGCTGAAACTCATGAATCACTGACTAGGCTATAACTTATTAAAGGCCACAATGAGGCATTTTTTCTGTTTTCTTATATGCCAAATAAGGAAAGGAAGCTGCATAAATGCAAGACAGCAATATGTGTTTCTTAAGTGCTAGGTAGTAAATACTGTAAAATTGAAAATTAATACCACAGCTGTGATAACATAGAATGATGATCTACACTGAACAAAATATTTGTTCTTTCCTGAGTCAAGGAAGGTGAAGGCTGGATGAATATATTACATAAGTTTTGTCAAATTTATGTAACCTCATCTCAGGAATTATAATAATAGAATTCTCTGATCTCCCTCAGGCAGTGTTTCACAAATGCTACACAGTACCAACCATCCAACCTGAACCTCCTTTGCTTTAGTCTAAAAACTTTTGCTTCTGGTTCTGCGCATGATGAATTTGCTGAACAGATCTCTTTTTAAGATGTCATCAGCCTTTAACGAAGAAGATTCTTGCATTATGTAGATTGAATAGAAATTTCTAACATTGCATTAATTATAGCTGTCACACATCTGCCTGTTTTGTCATTTTGAACAAGTTTACATTTTTGAACAAGTAGAACAATCTTAAAATTTTGTAGTTCGTTTTCTCTGTATGATTTAGTAACACAGGTTTCAGAATTATCTTTTTTATTATTAAGCTTAACATTGCTAGAAAAAAGGTAAAAGTTTATGCAAAAAGATTAGTGCTCTATTTTACTTGGGAGGTGATGTGTGATAAATGACAAATGCTACAGAAAGATGTTCATAATCACTGTCTAAACTCCAAAATTCCTCTCTTCTTTACACTTGAATGCTTCATTTCAGACATTCAGCGTCACACACATTGTGGAATACCGTGGTTTTGAGGAGTGGATTTCTGAGAGGGCCTTTTTCACCAATAGCATTCAGGCTCAGGAATTCAATATTGACCCAATCAATATGAGTGTGCTGAATTGGTTTACAATCATGAGCATAAATTCCATCTGTTCCTCCTTTGTGGTAGGAATGATAACATCCAAAATAAAAATATTGCTGTAGTCAGGGCTAGACTGCTTTGAAAAAAAAAAAAAAAAAAAAAGGAAAGAAAAATTCATCCCATTTAATTCCTCATTCTAAGAACTGGAACCCATGCTTTTTGCGCTGACTCTGGATTCCCTGTACAGCTTGACAAAGGCTTTCTTTGAATTTTACTGAAAATAGGAGCTGGCTTGTTTGCAGTTTAACTCTTGAGGAGGCACAGCAGGGGTAAGCAAACAGGGCTGTAGGGATTGATTTAGACAGAGGTTCCTCCAGACGTGCCACTGCTTTTTCCTCAGAGATAAAAACCAAGAGATTACAGATCAACAGTAAACTTCCTTAAGGTGAGGCCCACGGTTTAACAACTCTTTTTGTTTTACAAGGTCCAGGGTATGTTTGTAAAGGGAAGCTATTAAGACAGCTGAGGTTTGGTGATATATTTTGTTTGGTGCTCATATGGGACAAAGGGATCCTTTGATTCCTGCTCAAATCTATCCCCTCAGCAGCATTGGAGGGGCCGTGCTACAAACTCATTAAAGAGCCAGATGTACTTAAACCCTTTTGCAAATGGTTTTGTGGCTGTTGTTGCTGCTGCATCTTAAAAGCTGGGTCAGTTCTGGGGCCCCCAAGCAGCAGTTTGACCCAGCTGGGGAGGCTCAGGTGTAAGGTGACTGGGTGGTCAGGGGCTCAGCAAGGTGCTGCAAAAACGAGTAGGGGGAAGTGAAACTGTAGGACTCCCTAAATGATGTGATTACCTACGGCAGTGGGCTACAGAGAAGAAGGGGAATGAGGCAACAGTGGCTCCTGGCTTCCCATCGTGTTCTTGCTGAAGAATGGCTATTTGAGGAGTATGTGCTCACTAAATGCCTAGTGATGTGGATGCTGCTGAAGAGCGAAGACCCAAAGGAATGAGGCACTGCTGGGGGAATGGTCCCTGGTGCCTTGGTTTGGTAGGGCAGCAGGATCTGCAGGTCCAATATATAGGACCTTTCTGGCTCTGGCTCCCTTCTTCCCATGGTACAAGAAAGACTTGTCAGACAGCCTCTTTCTCAGTTGTGCCAGCGCTGCTGGAAATGCAGGGGTGTAGGAAGGGATGGTGTGAAGGGTGACCACAGAAGAAGGGGGGGCTATTACTGGAGAAAAGAAGTGCTTTTTTTGCTGAGGATCATATGATGGTGAGGACAAAGAGAGGGAGGAAATGAGGATGTCTAATAAATGTGGTGAGGTAAGGATAGTCTAATTATGGCACAAAGGTCTTTCTGGCCATGGTGGGGGCTAAAGGCTGTCACTGTGCTGTACTAAAGATTGATATTTTACTGGATGATTGGGCTGGCAGACAGGAGGGACAGATGGAGGTCTCTGTCTCCAGTATTAACCACTGTTGGTAAACTTCCTTTTCCCCTCCTGAATACCCACTAATAGTGCCCTGTCTCCCATCCCACACAGCCTTACTGATATTTCCCGAAGCCATTCAATGATACAGATTCTTATTAGGAGCTTCCAGCAGCTCCAGACCAGTTGTTCCTCTCTCTGCCAGGCTGACACACATTAAGCTTTGCTGGCCAAGTGGAAAATGAAGGAAAATACTCCTACAGCATGTGAAAGAGCTGTATATTTCAGTTTGGTCTTTATACTGTAGGACTCCTCATGCAGCATCTGTCTTCAGACAGGTCTTGTGAGGCAAAATTGGGCAGGAGTAGGGCCATGTTGGAAGCATTCTTTGGGAGCCCAGGAAGTGGGGGTGCTCAGCATGCTCCCTGGTGTGGATAGGGATATGTCAGCCCCTTCCCACCTCTTCTATGATCACCTTGACCGCATGTCCTAGGGCAAGATCTCACTAACACATCCTAACTAACTGCTGGGCTCTGCTGAAAGGTACACGTGGAAACACATGGCTGTCCATTTTGCGTCTTCTTCACAATAATCCACTGTTTAAAAATTTGTGATGGATATAGCCCATTTGTCATCTGTATTGAATTGCTCAGAGCTGGTGTTGCATAAAGATCTAGAAGGAAAAATACTCATGTATTTTGTTTTGATCCTTTGACCTGTATCACAACCTTGCAGCTTTTTTCATGCCTAAACAAGTTGGAAAACTTTTATTGTTTCAAGAAAATATGTGGTGATCCTTGTGCTGAGAATTTAAGGCAGGTGTATTCAGTGTGTGCTAGTGCAGTGATGTTCAGCAATGTTTGCAGTAGCATGGCATGGGCACTACAAGCAGCAGAGCTATCCTGATGGTCCTCTGTTGTGCAGATTAGCAAATAAAATGAAATGTGGTAATGCGTGCTAATGCATCCAGACACCAGCTCTCTAGTCCAGAGCCTGCTCAAATGTATCTGGTTAACACTGCATCATGCCATGGAAGTATCCTTGTACTTTCGCAAAGAAGGGTGAATTGAAGAAAAAAGTGGGTTAATAAGTAGTAGAACAAAATCTTAAAGAAAAATTTGGATAACAACAGAGAAATAGACATATAATGGTAAACAAAGAAAAGAAACAGAAAAGTTATAAAAGTATTGAGAATACAGATTAACATGGAGAATGAAATGCGCAAAAGGAGGACAGAGATGTTCTTTAGAGGTCCTGCAGCTTAGACTACATGAAACAAGATAGGACATGCAACTGATTTCTAGGGTAACGTGGACATTACACAGTATCTTGGATTACTGGGTTGGTGTTTATAGCCCAACTGTTGATGTTTCCTGGGCTTGCTTTCACCTATCAGCCCATATTTGAGGTTACTTCTGCATATGCTGTCCATGACCAGGTGTTGGCCTTCATCCTCATGCTTCACACACTGAAGTGTGTTAAAAACTAACCCCTCCTTGTAATTTTGAATTTATTAATAAAATGAATGCGAAATGAAACAAGAAATCTAGACCAGGCTTCTCTGAAGTTTACGAAACTCTTCCAAAATAGCTGAACATGCAAGTTAGACCAATACTCACTTTCCAACTCCTTTTTTGCGAGCAATTTGTAACATAGCAAAAAAAAGCACATTTTAACCAGGATTATCACATGCTCTCCTGTTAGGTTTTTGGACAAATGCTTTCAAGTAGTGCAATACCATTTAGACAGCTACGGCCTATAATAACAACAAAGTCCTTACCAGAAATGATGGGTACTGTAAGCACACGGGATGCCTTCCCATCTTTAAGAAGAATTAACAGTTAGACCAGATGGCTAAAAGACAAATAATGATTCAAGAATGCTGAGAAGGAAATAAGATTTATTAATAACCATGCTTCAGTCTTCTCCAAGAGCAAAATGATACAATGTGAATGCAGGTTTGCCTAATCTTCTGCAGCAAGAATAATTTTCAGTCCAGGCATTTTTTCTCTTAAGCATATGGTATATCAGGTTTTTCTTTCCAGAAGCAGAGTCTTTAGTGGAGGGACTGCATTGCTGTCACAATACTAATACAGACATCCAACACAGAGGAGCACAAGAAGAGACTGTTTGAAATAGTTGGGGACAGATGCTGATAAACATTGTCAATCATGTTCCTGCTTTTAGCTCTTCTTATAATGGAAGTTCTTTCTTTAAAAGAAATACTCAATTATTTTGGTTAAAAATGTGCTTTTGGCTGTAGAGACTTATATTTATTATTATTTTGGGTGACGGTACAAATAAGGTATATTCAGTTTCTGTAAGCAGAATTTTATGTACCTTCCAAAGTATCCTTCATCTTAGGGCTCTTCATCTGTAAGTTACTTAAGGATATCTGTGAACAGCTAGCTAAACCAGACTTCTTGTTATGAAAGAACAACTGAACTTGGGTTTTTTTCCCCCTTTGTTGTTAGGAGTAGAATGAGCAGTTCACTTAGTTCAGTCTTAAATATTTTACTGAAGTTTTACTTTGCCTAATAAAAATTTTCCTCTTATTTTAGTCTGGAAGATGAGAAACTGCTGTTGTTTCGGTACAAGCAGGATTTGTTTGATTATTTTTTTTCTTGATTTTTTTGCAGCCTAAGGGTTTGTGCAGAGCCTGAGGAAAAGGACTGAACAGGTAAGGAAAATAGCTCAACATTTTGTGCTCCTCATGAACAAATTAATCACAGTTACAATTAAGTATACAATGATGTTTGCAAAGATCTACAGTAGAAGTGAATAGAACCTAACTAATTCTCAGCAGAGTTGTTCTACATGGAATACAAATACTTAGAGTAAAAGACTTCTTTTTCTTTCTGGTGTCCTCAAGATTCCTTGTTAAATCTTCCCAAACATACTATAGATCTAATCCTGATATGCTTATGTGAAATTGATTCTTATACTCTCTTAGCATAAAAAGAACTTGAAATGCAAATGTGAATAACTTACACCAATATTAAGAGATGTTGTGATGCCAAAGCAGCGTAAAGAGGCCTCAAACTAAATGAAAATCAGACTCTGTATGTTTATGTGAGTTACACATCTGCAAAATATCTGTAATATTGAACATAGCAGTTGTTTAATTTTTACCTAATTAAAGAGGCTTGAAAACATCTGGTAGTTGACACCAATCCATTTTTTTCCATTGTATCCTTTCTCGGTAAGTTGGGAATGGAATACAATATATCCCATGAGATGCTCTTTAGTTTATGACAGGTGTGCATTTCCTAACTGGTCATTGCATGACACTATTTGTTTCCCACAGATACAGCTGGAAATACATTTATTTGGCAGTAAGGAATTGCAAGAGGAAGAAAAACTGGTTTAGGAGGAAGCTGACATCGGAGATGTAGATATATTCTGTTTGCACAGAAATCTCAGTGTGGCATTTCATGACTTCCACAGGCATTTGCTTCATCAACCAAAATACAATAAATTTAATAAAGAGGGCTGTTGCATAATTTCCAACATCAGTATAAAAAGTAAAATGAAATGTGTGTTCTCAAACTATAACCACCCCCATAGCATATGTAACTACTTTTATTTAAGCTGTGAGTTACTCCTGTTGTGCTTTCTGCTGCTTGGAATAAGGGGAAGAGCAAAGTTGGCCAACTGCTGGCCAAGGGGTCACTTGGGATACATGTGTGGTCCATGGGCGTGGACCAGAGAACTGAGCTTTCTCCTTCTTCCTCTTCCTAGGAGATATGGGAGCCACTGTGATTGCATGAGAGAGATGGGGGGCAGAGCTTAACGTAACTCAGCATGGAGACTCTCATCTTCTGATTAAAGTAAGAGCAGCTCTAGTAGTGATGCTTGCAGAGTGTGCTTTGGTTTAGCAATAGCATCCGTCTGGCACTTAGTCTAGACTAGTAAACTCAACAGGCCAGATCATTAGCTGGCCCTGAGGCCAATATATGTGGAGCAGCTCATAGCTATGCTATTAAACTCAGCCTCCAAAACAGTCATGCAGACCACCTATTAGCAATGGACCCAAGTTAACTTCTAAATAGTGCCTGGAAATATTCTGAGAGTGTTCCCTGTAGTGTAAGTCAAATCTATACCAGAAGTGAATGATACACAGAGCCAAATTATAGTGCCTGGGAGCATCCCCCTGTGTCATTTATTGCTATAGGCATAGTTCAAAGGTTTCTGTTTCATTTCTTGGTCTTGACTTGGAGTTTCCCTAGAAAAGCATATGAAGGCAGATACAAACGTGTGAAAATTTCTAGTTTACCTAAACTTCATGGCACAAAAAAGGGCAATTTCTCTAGTCTAGGATGTTTTTCTTGTAATATTTCTGGGTTTGTGGTTTGTTGTTTGTTTGGTTTTTTTTTCTTTTTTTTCCCTAACAGGAAGTTAATCTTAATAAAAGCTTCCACTAATCTTTTAGGACAGAAAATGTCATGTCACCCCTTGCCATTGAAAAAGATGTAGGATGTGCATGTATTTTAATCTCACATGAGTGGCTCATGAAGAATATGCACTCAGATTGCAGGTGGTGTAGTCCTACTGCTGTGAAGCCCAGGCTTCTTCCTTGTCCTCAGCCAAAGGAAACTACTATGTTCAGGATTTTCCCCCTCAGATGCATGAAGGAAGTTGATTGATTTTCTATATTGGATTTGGCATTCAAAAAAAATAAAATCCTTCATATTTGTGTAATTGTAAAGGGAATTTTTTCCCCACATGCAATATGGAAGAACCTTCACTCCTGTGGAAATCAAATGTTGCTGGATATAGAGAACAGAGGTTGGTGTGGGGGTTTTATAATTATTTTTCTCTGAATTGTTAATGTTTCCTTTCACTTCAGATTTACAATTTTTTAAAAAAAATTTAAGCTTCTGTCATTCCTTTAAAGTTATTTCTTGCCCTGATCAAGCCCCTAGCTTTGCCCCCAAACCCAGTGCTTAATCTGATGACACTGTCAAAATAGATGGATGGATATGTTTACTAACCAGGATTCAGAATGGGATGAAGCAAGTTTGCCACTGGATTTGGATATGACTGATGATGTTTCCCAAGAGCTGATTATTGTCACAATTTTTTCAAACGTGTTACTAATAGAAAATAATTTGTAACTAATGGAAATAGATAGTAATAAGCTACGTTCTTATATAAGTTCTGAAAATGGCAGCTTGGCATTTCTAAAGCTGAGAGGTGAAATGCAACTGCTCTGTGAAAAGCATTTCCTCGTTTCTTTTTGGTATGTTTTCACTTATATCCAGGGTGGTCCTGAAGATCTGTGGGCTCAGGGAGAACAGGAAAGGTTTCTCCTCAAATATTTCTTTCCCTCACGTTTTCCCCTTCTTTCATTACTTCTTCTTTTATTTTTTCCCACTCCCTCCTATTGTGACCAGGTCTGAACAGTGGCATCACGAACATTTGTTTCAGAGTATGTAACTGCAAAAGACTTCACACAGCCCCACCAGAAAACGCACTGTCGGCACAAACTGTCTTGGGCTAGCGTGTGTGGCGCGCAGCTTTGCTGGGGGGTGTTTGCTGCTGCCATTCTCTCTGCGTCCCTTCTGCCTGCCCCAAAGGTGAGGAAAAGGGATTGTCTTGCACTCTGTGGCCACCTTTTTCAGTAGGCAGGACACCACAGTAGGGATGAAGCTTTCTTTCCCTCCACCCTCCTTGCAAGTACAGATAGTTGGCTGTTTTGGGTATTTTGTTCGATTGGTTCATTGCTCCTCAGAACTGCACTTAGAGCTTTAGCTTCAGTGCAATTGTGTTTTTCAAGTCCTTGATGGAATCTTCTCCCAACTGCTTTTCTCAATCACTGTAATCTAATATTCCCTGCTTTTTATATTGAAAATTTCAGGCCTTGTTTCTTCCAAAATATACATATTAATGCTATTAGAACTCCCCAGACCTTAACTCCTACTCAGTGACCTCGGAAAATGAAGAGGTTTATCCTTTGTGGAAGAAAAAATCTTGCCACTTCCATTTAATAGTATCACAGCCAAACCCAGTGATGTGAGAGAACACATTGGCATTGAAATAACCCTTGCTGAGGAAAAGTACATTCCAGAGGAAATTGATTTTCGTGTCACCAACTTACACATATTTTGAAAATTAGGTTCTGAGCCATAGGGTTCACAGCTGATTTATTTGTCTTTATTTTTTGCTACACTTCTTCAAATGGATTTTTAGCGAACTAACAAGTTGCCTCTGACACAGGCTGAGGAAAAGTTCATGCGAAGAATGTGTAGTGCAGCATGGCCTGTAAATGGAGGTCCAGACAGCCTTGTGGAATGTGTAAGAACTGTTGATGGCAGAGTATGACTGAAGTCCAGCAAAAATCTCTGGGTTTCATAAAGCCTAAAGCTGGAAGGCGATAATGTGGTCTGCTCTCTGTATTTCACAAGCTGCTACACTTCATCCCGTTATCCATGTTGAACTTGACGCTTCCTGTTTAAGTTAAACATACTTTCCAAAAAGGCATCCGGTTTTGATCTGAAATTAAGCAAGGTTTGCTTTGATAGCTTTTTTTCGATGATTGACAAAGTCCAAACAAATGGTTACTTTTAATTTAACTTTATCTGGCATCAGCTTCTGACCACTGAGGATTATGCTCTTTGATTAATGAGTCTGCTATTTTTCCCTCTGAGGTATCAGTGCTGCAGCCATGTCACCTGTCGGTCTTCCCCTTGCTAAGCTCTGGCTTTATGTCTGCCTCTGGGAGAGATTCTTTTTATACCTCGGGCCCTTTCCTTGTATCTTTCATGAGTATTTCAATAGCCTTTTTGAGACGCAAAGTATGGATTTTAGCCAGCATCTTAATATGTTACTGTGTGTCAGCTGGTACTTATGTCAATTAAGAAAATCAGTTCTTTGGCATAACATATAAAAGTTGAGTGCATTCAATGAATAATCTCCACATACATTAATTTGAGGGTATGAAACCACTCAGTTTCAAGTGAAACTTGCAGCTGGTGACAGCTTGCCTCCTGTCACATCAGTATGCATATGGCTGGTACAGGTTTTGCAGGATTCTGTAACCATTTTAACCTATGTCAGAAAGAATTTTCTTCATGAAACTGCTACATGCTTTAAATTAAAAAATTCTGTTACCACATACTGTGAAATGTTCTCTTCATGTTCTCATCTGCAGTCATAAGGTGTTTGAAATTCTAACGGTTCTTTTTTTGAAGAAAAAAGATTTTTCTAGTCTAAATTGGGTTTTGTTTATGTTTTGTTTGATAACGTGCTTTAGTGAAGGAGTGAGAGAAGACAAAAGCCTAGGAGAAGTACAGATAACTCTTTAAATGGTATGGTTGTTTCCTCACAGGCTGGAAATTGGTGATAATATAGGTGTCATTCCCATGCTGAAGACTTCTGTTAGCTCAGATGACTTCAGCCTTGTGGAATCTCCTGAACCTTCTGGCAGTTCAAGGGAGATAACGTTCCTCAGCAAAGGACTCTTTTCCTTTGCTTTCCTTGGCTGGTGGGGCTTTGCTCAGAACCATTTTACTTAAGAAAGTGTGCATCCATGGGACATAAACTTGGCAACGGTTTTGATAATTACTGTTTGTATTGCACACGGTCAGTGCTTTTCCCTGTCATTACTGGCCTCCTAATTGTGTCTGGAATTCTGCAAATGTGAGGAATTCAGGCTAAATATGGCCTGGATTTTTCAGGGCAGTTGCTCTTTGACCTTTTCAGGAGATGATTGAAGGGGACTGATGGAGTTATTAGTTTTCTTTATCCCTCCTTGCCCCCCATCCTCCAGATAAGCCCCCCTAAACTATTCAGTGCAAGATGTCTTGCTTGCTCAGAGGACTTTGTGGTAGGAAAGTATGCCAGTGACTTCATGAGCAATGTATTCATCCCCGTTAATTAAGAAAATAGGCATTTTTGAAAGAAATATTGTAGAGATGCTAAGTGTTGCATTTTCTTCCATGAGGATGGGTAGGAGAGAGATTTTAGTAGTGATCCATGTCTGTTTCCCCACTCCCACTTAGGGGTTGCTCTTTATCTTTTTCAGCGTACTGTATTCTGCGCATGCCAAATTTCTGTTTCTTTGTCACTTGCAGGTCAAGTTCAATCTTCTAGTGATTTGTGTATTGTGGCTCTTGTGGGAGTGTCTGTAAAACTAGCTCACTTGGGTTTTAATTCTTTTTTGTGGTTGAGGTCATGAACTAGGCAGATGTTCATGACACATATCCCATGATGTGCTCAATGACACTACCTGAGAAGCCACAGGGGTGGTGTGTGACCTGTTTAGAAAAATATGTCCTGGAAACTAGAAAAAGGTCCTCAGAATATTTGTGTCCTGATATCTTGGGGCCATTACTTCCTAAGTTATATGACAACTCAGTTTGTAAGTTTAACAATGCTGAAAAAATAAAGTTCCTATTTCTATTACATTTAGTAAGAGGCGCATAGACATGTGCTTGCCATGGCTGAGCAGATCTCAGTGTACAGCATTTCTGTGTTTTCATAAATTCTCAGTTTAATTTCACTGAACTGGGTTGCTGCGGGCTGATGTGTTAAGTGACCCGGAATCTGCAGTCACTGGAGAAAATAATGATTTCCTTGGTGTTCCCAGTTGCCATGTACTTATGAAGGAGCTTGGTAAGTCAGATTCTTTACCTTTCATCTCACGGTTTGCTATGTAAGAGCAAAAAGAAGCCTATTTGTTTTTTAAAGACATGTTAGTCTCACTGTGTAGTTTTTTTTCATGAAATGAATATTGGAACTAAAATGGTTAAATTATTAGCACAATAACCTTGTGCTGTCCTCATTTGGTCTAGCAGTGATCTAGGTGGATTACCTGTGAATAAGTGCTGAGTAATCCTTGCCTCAAACTGTGATAATATAGGCGGTAATAAACAGCATCATAAAACTGACAACACTTCTCCAATGTTTTTCTTTAGACTGAAATGATGGTTTGTATGCTTCAAAGAGAGAATTCCTCCTATTCGAAAGGCTGGAAAGCCACCTGGAAAGTAAACTCATCTACAAGTGCATGTTTTGAGCCTAGGGTAGTTAAATCCTTTGAAAAGACAAAGAGAGAAATAGGATAGAACACAAAACCAAGTGTACAACTCTTTTGTCTTGCATGTTTTGCAAGCAATAGCCAGAGGGATGGCTTTGAACTTAATGTAAGGTTCACTTACAACACTATGGTTTTATCTTGCCTGATAGTTAATACTGTTAATATTTATGAAGAGTGAGTTTCTTATCCAGAACATTTGCTTCCTTTCTAAATAAATCACAGTGTTAAAGAGCCAGTCTTTTAACGTGCAAAGTGGTGGTGGGGTATTGTTCTGGATGCAAAACAAATGCATTTTTTTTCCATAGCTGAAAAAATAAATATCTATTTTCAGTTCAATTCTGATCTGTTTGCATTACAATAGCATTAGAAATCTCAGGGTGAAACCTCCCATTAGTTGTTATATTAAACATTATTCAAATATTTAACATGATATTAGTTACATTCTGGTAGCAGGCAGTCACAGATCATGATACATATGCACATAAAGACAACTGAAATAATTTGCCCAAATTCATATGTAACAAAGCTAGCGGAAGAAATCAGACCTTTTGATTTATTATCTGGTCCCTTGCACCTAGACCCAGTTGCTGATTGACTGGCACTATAAATACACATGTCTGTAGCCAGACTACAATAGCTGAAAGGAGTTTTTTCTAATAACATGCAAACAAGTGCATAAAGTATTAAAAATGCAAACCATAGAATAGATCTTTGGAGTTCCATGCCATTCACAGCTTTAATAAGGGACTTACTGCTCTATAGCCTCAGGAGTGAAAAACCAAGCACTCCATAGCTAGCTCTAATAGTGTTCCCTTTTAAGATATCGACCAGTTTATTTATAGTTACCTTGCCTTCTAAAGAGGGATAATGCCAATGACAAATTAATGTTGTAAGATGAAACTACTGGTTTTAGAACTTTTTAAAGATAGGCAGTTATATTCAGAGTTTAGTGTTATAAGTAGCAAGTTGATTTCATACATAGAGAATTTGCATAAGCATTTTTAATGTTTTTAACAAATTGGGAACAAATATTTTTGGATTCACATACAGCTTAGAATGAAAATACAGAGTAAAATGTGGTGTAAAGAAGTAATGAGAGCACAGAAGAAAAATGAAGAGAAATAACGAGGCACACTCAATTGAGAAGAAAGGGACAAACCTAAACCAACTGGACACTTTCATTAATCAATCTGTTTATTTGTTTATTTGGTTGAGAGCTGCATGTTTTTTTCACAGGCATAATATACAAATTGGAAAAGAAATATGTCAGAGGTTATATGAAATTAATTTGCAGACTATATCTGGCCAATACACCATTGTTTCCCCATTCTTGACCTAGATTAAAACCTACCTAATAAAAGTACCAACATTTCTCATGGGAGAGAAAGAGAGGTTGTCTCATATACACTGCACTGTCTGGATAGTGTGCACCCCTCCCCTGTGCTTGGCCTTCTTGCTGTGAGAGATATCACAGGTTTCTCCCTTGATGGAAAACCAATGTTTGTATTGGATGGAACTCGGGACACAGAACTGTGTGTGTAGGCATTAATTAGAGGAATCAGATTCCTAAACTCTCCCTGTTAGAAAATTAAACAGAGGTTTAAATTTTTGGAAAGCTGCTGTTTCCTCCAACCTATTTTCTTATTGCAAGAGATTTGTACCATTTTTCTGTGGATTAATGGTGGTCACTCTAAACTCAACAATGACAGGATAAGTCAGAGTCTTTCAGGTCCTTGTTTGTTTCTGCAGCTCCTGAAATTTTCTGAAGTAGAGCAGAAACAGCACTATCAGCCTGGGGTTTCACTGCAATATTTGATGATGCTTGTTGAAGTAGGAAAACCTGAACACAGAGACTGTTTTAGGACAGTGGACAAGGTGGAGAGCCCCCAGGTGATAGCATGGGAAGGGCAGAAGTGGGAGCCAGAGCTTGTGTCATTGCAAATGACCATGAGGACTATAGCTCTGGCTGCAAGGGGAAGGCTTGACCTGCTGCAGAATAAAGAACTAATGATGTATTTGGCCACAGAATGAGTTGTCAGCACATAGCTCAAGCTTGTGAACTGATGCATTTTATGCAACTTTCTTGGATTAATAAAGCAAGAGGAAGGCAAACACTGGAGATTTTGAATAAGGCTGGGTGAAACCCTAAAAGGAGAGCTGCTGGCAACCTATGGTTTACTTCTGATGTCCTCACTACACTAACAGGAAAAGAAAAGAAGCCTTACTTTCTAAATTCTTCTAGCGTGTAGTACAGATGTGTTTGGGGGGGGGTGCAATTCAATCAGCAATATTAACTGAGGTGTTGCAGTCTCTTCTATAAAACACATTGCTGTAGAAAAGTTGATACATGAACTGAGGAAACTTTGTCGTTATGCTACTAAAGCTAAGCATGTCAGCTCTTGCTTTTGTATTGTAATCAATATGTCACTGTAAATAATGAAAGAAAAAAATAGATAAAATCCACAGAACTGACTTTTTCTGCTTTTCTTATACTGTCTGAATCAATTCATGTCACACAGATGTGTAATTCATCTTCTTTTTATTCAAGTGCAAATTGTAAAATGAAAGTCAAGGTATTAATCTCTTCTCAAACTGCTGAAGTGATTAGGTTCCAATTTGATGTTTTCATTTCCTATCTCAGGAGTTTTACTGCTTGCCTTTGGAGGAATGCCTTAAGAAAATTAGCTCTATAATTCCCTAGACTCTCACAACACCATTCACAAGTCTGAATAACTCCAGACACTATGCTGGCATCCAGCTTGTGCTTTTGACAGCTATTTTTAGGCTGTCATATTTCTGCCTTTGAAGACTAGCCCAATTGAGCTTCAGACTGAAAAAGCTGAAGCTGTTAATCAGTATTTTGTCCAATGTGAGGGCAGATGATCTGTTCATAGTTTGTGGCTTTATGCATAGTACTGTCTCTGTGGATGGAGTCTGAGTTTGGCATGCAGAAGTCACCATCAGCCTTTTCTTTCAGAAGAGAGACCCATTTCTTTCAGTGCATTGTCAGGGTGGCAGCATGTCTGCCAACGCTGTCACCTCTGATGTCTTGTGACAACCATGTGAGGTGTGGTGACTTGTGGCTCCCATGACAGGCGTTCTCACCCTCTCAACTGAGGCATTGTCATCACCTGCTCTAGTTTGGTAAAGTTTAAGGCTCAGATCCTTTATTTGGGTGAGTGGTGGTTGTAAACACCTTCCCCCACTCCACAAATCTAGTATTTTTGTTTGGTTTGCTCCCTGAATTATCTTTTAGAGGTTCAAACCTATTTCGATGCTTTATCATCAAGGAAAGAAGTCTTATCAGGAAGGTAGCAATGGTTCCCTTTTCACCGCTCTCTCAAACCCAGAACTGCTGGTTCACTGCCCGTTTTGTGGAGCTGCCTGGCAAAAAGGATACTACAACCCTCAGAGCCCCTGGAACAATGCCAACCCACTCCTTTCCAGCATCCTGGGAAGGAGGAGGGTGTCTGTCTCGTGGACTCTAAGTAACTGCTGAGTGTCATCTGGTGTGAACTGTGAAAATGGAAACACTTCTGAGTCTGGTCCCACTGAAACTTTGAGGGAAACTTGAGGCTGCTGATACCTGACCAGGGAGAAACACTGCTTAAACCAAGGTGGGCACCAGTACAGGGAAACTTTATTTTTTAAATTACTGGTAAAGTATTTGACATATAGTGCTTTTTCAGACAGTTCAAGCAAAAGAAACCATATTATGAAAGGAAGAATGGCACAAAAAATTAAGAACAAGTGATATGCTTTTAAGTAAGGATCTAATACCCTGACAACAGGTTGTAGATGATTTAAAATGAGGAGCCAGGCTACTGTATCTGCAAGTGCCATATTGAATCCTGGGTAACAAACCAAGTAGGGCTGGAACCAGGATTAGTAACAGAAGGCTGTACCTATATTGGCCAGAAAGATGGTGTAACACAAGCTCGTCTGCCTGTGCTGCAACATGATGGCTGTACTGCACACAATTTTGAAGTTCTGCTTTGATGTAGCTATAGTCTAGGCCTTTGGACTGAATGCTTGGACTAGCACATTGAAGGTACTGCCAGTTTCATTTTATCTGCAGGGAGTTCAGCATGTACACTCTTGTCATAGAATCATAGAATCATAGAATAGCTGGGGTTGGAAAGGACCTTAAGATCATCTAGTTCCAGCCCCCCTGCCATGGGCAGGGACACCTCCCACTAAACCATGCCATCCAAGGCTATGCCCAACCCTGCCTTGAACACAGCCAGGGATGAAGCATTCACAACTTCCCCAGGCAACCCATTCCAGGGCCTCACCACCCTTACAGGAAAGAATGTCTTCCTCATACCCAATCTAAACTTTCCCTGTTTAAGTTTAAACCCATTACCCCTTGTCCTCTCACCGCAGTCCCTAATGAAGAGTCCCTCCCCAGCATCCCTATAGGCCCCCTTCAGGTATTGGAAGGCTGCTATGAAGTCTCCATGCAGCCTTCTCTTCTGCAGGCTGAACACCCCCAACTTTCTCATCCTATCTTCATATGGGAGGTGCTCCAGTCTCTGATAGTCCTCGTAGCCCTCCTTTGGACCTGTTCCAACATTTCCATGTCCTTTTTATGTTGAGGACACCAGAACTGCACACAATACTCTAAGTGAGGTCTCTCGAGAGCAGAGTAGAGGGGCAGGATCACCTCCCTCTACCTGCTGGTCATGCTTCTTTTGATGCAGCCCAGAATACGGTTGGCTTCCTGGGCTGCAAGCACACACTGCCGGCTCATGTTCATTTTCTCATCGACCAACCCCCCCAAGTCCTTCTCCGCAGGGCTGCTCTGAATCTCTTCTCTGCCAACCTGTAGCTGTGCCTGGGATTGCTCCGACCCAGGTGTAGGACCTTGCACTTGTCATGGTTAATTTTCATCAGGTTAGCATCAGCCCACCTCACAAGCGTGTCAAGGTACCCAAACCAAAGGCAGGAAGTGGAGACATTTGGAGATTCACTGCAGAAATACACTCAGTTAGGATGTTGGTCCAGAACAGAAAGTAGGCTGAGGCTGAAGTGAGAGAAAAAGATTAATACCTGTCAAGCAAAGCAAGCCCGTGTATACAGTTTTGGGGGCAGGACTCTGAGTTGGGTCTACAGACAATCTTGTTGGGGTGGAGAAGGCAGGGCATGTGGGGTGCTAGACACAGGCTCCACACAAAACCAGTGAAGGCAGCTGCCATGTGTTGAAACAACACAAGACAATTTGATGCCAAGCATCTGGGAAAACAAGGTAGGATTGTCACTTTGCAAGGTGGCACACAAAGACCCTTCTCTTGGAAAGCAGTATTATCTGCTTATTAGTAATCTGAGCTCTGAAGAGCATTGTGGAAGCCGCTGGACACTTTTAGTTCCAGTGCAGAAGCCAACACTAAGGCAGAAACTGTGACGTTAACACTAAAGAGCTCCAGCCCTTCTTGCTTCCCTCTCTTGTTCCCACCTAAAACAAAGCCAGAGAAGAGTAAGAGTATAAAACAAAGGGCTTTTACCTTTTCACAAAGCAAAGCGAGGAGGACACATTCTGGTAGCATGTAGTCCCAAAACTCTGAGGGAAGTATTTGAAGAAGATTGTTGTGGAGAGGTGAGCTCTTTCTTTACTGTGCAATAAATAGGGAAAAAGGTCAGCTACTACTTAACTGTTCCACCTTTAAAAACTATATTTCTCCTAATCCTCAAAAAAAGGCTGGTTATTCTTTCTCTTATTATAGGAAAAATTGGTAATTTACAAGTTCTTGTAGCCCTATCTAACAAGTTGGCAGAAAATGAAGCTAATGGAAGCTACTCGGAAGTCGTACAGTCACTCTATCAACTGGTACCTGGGAAGCATGGGCTCTTATTAGCTAACTTCTCTTTTTCCAAAGAAAAAGTCAAAATCAAGAATAGCTTCACTGACTAAAAACTGGTAATAGAAGAAGTGGGGTCAGTTATTTAAAACCAGTGAACTATTGACAACCTTCCATGCCCACACACAGAGACTAGGTATGCATAGGGTTTGATATACTGTTGCCCCATGGCGGGAGGGTTGGTACTAGATGGTCCCTTCCAACCCAAACCATTCTATGATTCCATGCTGTGTCTTCCCAGCTTCTGTGCCTGTGTGGAAATGTTGTTGTAGATACCTGCGATTGACAGAACATAATGCAAAAAGCAGGAGTGCTGTAAGAGATAGTGATTACCATGATTAGTTCAGATTATGATGCTGAACTTTTCCAGCACTTTTTCCACACCTCTGTGTTCAGCTGTTTTGCCTAGCAGCATCTGAGAGATACAACTGCTCCACCAAAGTGTTTTCACAGAGCCAGAGCACATTGTGAATGAGAAGTAATGGTCTCTAAGGGTTCTAATATCTGTAGAGAAATCCATGAGTCCTGACAACTCACACCAGAGCAGTAGGTGTCTTCAGGATGGTAGGGTGCCATGGAAAAAGGACAGCCTCTGTTCCAGAAGCAAATCAGCCAAATTCAGTATGGTGAACTGAGTACACACTTCCAATTTTGGAAGAAGTTTGGATGATGCTGGAGTATAGGATCATGAACCATAACCCATTGCACAGTGCAGAAATGTCCTCAGGATAACTACTGAAACACCATGCTTAGTCACTCCACTGGACCTGCACTTGGACTCAAATAGCAGAGCTCTATGGGTCCAAGCAAAAATTCACTGAAATTCCCAGGTCAGAAATGGAAAAAAGCATCAGGATTGAACTGATTCAGCTGATGATCTGTCAGACTACTATAGGAGAGATGCTTAATGGAAAAAAAGACTGTAAGGCCACATGTGCCAGTTACAAAGGGTCACTGAGTTATATGCTATATTGGCTATCTGTCTCATCACATCTTGTGCACTTTGTTGATGCTATCAAAGACCTTTGTAGTGAAGTGTAGATGTATGTAGACCTAAAGTATATTGCTGTGTGTGTAAATGAAGGGAGGTAACCATGCACAACACAAGACAAAGGCTAACTGTGTACTTCTGTGTGTGCTCAGCAAATAGCTAGGATTCCTTAGGGGGCTTAGGAGATGAATATATTCCCCTGTGGTTTTGACAACAGTATGATAACAAAAGGGAAAAAAGAGAAATAAGAGGTTTAAAACTCTCACTTACGAACTTGAAAGTGTCACCTAACGAAGCATTACAGCTTTTCCTGGAAGCTCTTCATGGCTTTATTCAGATCTCACACCAGCCATACCAAATTAAGTAAAATGGAAGTAAAATTTCAAAGGCACCCATCTTTGGAACCATCAGTCAATTCTCTGAATATTCTGAACAGAAAGACCCTTATTCTCTCCTGTTTTAATTTAGCAGGGGAAAAACTGGTATTTTCCTGCAAATAAGTGAGGTAGCCTGTAGCTAGAAATCTTCCAACAGAGCTTTGCAGTGAAACAAATTTCTAAACCCATGTATCCAGAATATTTGTTCTGGCAATAATATTGATTTGACTAAAGCTCCATAAATGTGCCTTAGATTTCTAAGTAAATTATTCCTAGTTTTCTGTTAGTTTTATCCTGGTACTGGGAATACACACGTCACTATTTTGAGCAGATGTTTTTGATGTTTCTAACCACTTGCTCAGCGAAAATAACTTTTGCAGAGAGGTTGTTAGTGGTGTCTCTGACAAACTCATTTTCTCTGAACTGCTATAAATGTGATCCATGAAAATTCTTCGGTCCAAATTAGGTACTAAATAATGCATATTTATAAATAATGCATGTAGATAAGTGACAAATTAAAAAATCTTTCAGAGGCCCATCAAAGACAGCTTTTTCCTCCTCAATGTGCTGGAGTGAAGTTGATAGTAACTGTATAACTTGAGATGCAATACTTTACAATGTACAGGGTTGCAAGGTTGCAAGGACCGAGGATGTAACTAGAAAGAAGGAGTAAAAATTAAATAAAACTGCCAATAGAGGCTCTAATTTCTAAATTTGCAGGCATTGTGTCATTTGACATGTACAGAAGATAGCAAATTTTAAATGGTGATGTTATTTGTTGTGCAGAGTGGTAGCACTTCCTGCTCATGCCTGTTAGTTTCTTTTTCCTTCTTCTATGCTGTCTCTGAGATATGCTCAATATTTCAGCATAGTGAAATAATATTGTGATTCAGAAGTTGAAACTCATGTGGTTTTGAATTCGGAAATCCTGGGGACTCAGAATTGTGGTTTTTGAAGTTGTTCCATATGCTATACTGGGTTATAATGAGAGTTTCTATTTTTCTTTAATATTATATTTCACTGATTAACAGATTCATTCACTTTATATGTTACAGAAGGGGTAAAATTAGATTAGCTTAACTCACTGAATTTAAAGATGTAGCTATCATGATGCCAGTGTTCCAGTTTTGTTACCTTTTTTTTTTTCAGTGACTATATAGTTGACATTGAAGAATTTTTTAAATGTTGATGACCAAATCTTTCTTTGTGTGACATTTCTGACATGGAGCCCCATTCTGAGAGCCTGATTTTTGTGACAAGCTGATATTGGGGAAACTCACTTTTGACAGGCACTTCAGACATTACAAACTGAACATGTTTTCTTCAGCCTCCTACTAATCTTTCAAAGCTGTGTCTAGACTTTTCTTCTGGGACACACCATGCATGCTCAGGGGTTCTGGTCCATGCATTGCTACAGATCTTGCCTGACCTGTGTATTTGGGTTTCCTTTCTATGCAAAGTGAGGAATTACGTTGTGTGTTCAGGTTTTGTCGTGATAGGGAGTCTGGCAGGGCAATGGAGCCAAATGCAAAACAGGGAAATATTCTCAAGTTGCCTGATCAGATATAGCCTGAGACATCACCTATGAGAGCAAGTATTTATGCCATATATATACATCTCTCTGACATGAGGTCATTAATGTGCAGCAGTGGATTATAATGTCTGGCATGTCCTTTTGATTTTTCATTGTTAGAAATCCCAAGATAGAGGTTTCTTAAAATTGCCCAAAATTCTTTAATGTTTTTCATATCCAAGCAGCTAAGATAGGTAATCACAGCTTTAGAGATACCAAGTTACATGTGGAAATTAAATTAAAGCTGCTTTCCCAGGTGCTAAATCATGCGGAGTGTCTAACTAGCTCATGCATGCTTTCTTTTAAAATGTTGGTTGTTTTATTAAGAAATTATGATGTAAATAAGCTGAATGAATACAGTAGATTAAATTGCCTTGCAAAATCATCCAAGAGGCCAGAATCCCCTGCTTGTATATAAGATGGATAGTACCCTTACTGCTACTGCTGGCATAAAAGAGCATAGTTTTTGATTACACTAACAGCTCTACTGCTTGTCCTCTCTTGCTGGGGATTAAAAGGTCACCTGAGTTTTGTGAGCCTCTTTGAACAGGGGGAAAAGCAATGCTATTTTTGAAGGCCAGTATACAGTATCATTTACTGGACATTATGATTTGCAGAGAAATGTCATACCAAATATCACAGGTGGCCCTCTTGACCTCTCAGCTCGAATGAGCAAGATCCTTTTAAACCTGAATTGTTGGAAGCAGGCTATAACATGAATTTGAAGGAGCATTTAATTATTCTTCCTCTGCTGCGAGATACATGAAATCTGCCACACTTCCTATAGTGTGTACATTAAGTAACAAAACAATATTTTGATGCTTCTATGGAAAAGATCACAGATATTTACTGTTGGGTTTTTTAATGGGTGAAATTCTGGTTGGTTTGAAGCTGGTGGAGGTTCTCTGTTTAACCTTGCTGAGTTTTATGCATGCTAGAACATACATTTTGTCAAATTTATCAGTCATTTGCAATTAAAATATGAGAATTGTATGTAGTGTTAATTTAGTTTACACAGTGTAGAGCATGAAAAGCCAACAAGGGGAACATAATTCTGCTAAGTCCCAAGCAGCCAGAGTGGACAATAGACAATTCATCTGGCTCTGAATACCCGAGCTGATGAATTATGACAGAAGCGTCATCCCACCATACCCTCTGTACATTGTCTGAACTAATTTACAGCTATAAATTTATACTCTGAAGTCTACATGTTACAATACCATTATGGTAATACTTAAGACCCCTATTTTTATTGCTTTTTTCTAGATATCTGTCAGCCAACATACATACTGGTCTGCATGGCAGAACCATGTTTCTAATGGATTACCTTAGCAAAGCATTTCAACTGCTTCAGTTAAACCAATAATTCAGGGGTCTCTTGCTCCTGCTTGCCAAGTAGAGCTTGAGCTGAGACTTGGTGTTCAATGGAAACTGATATTCTCTGAAGAATCACCATCTAGTATCTGCCTAACCCAGCTTATACCACACATGATGCACCTTTTCTCTTGCTATCTCCCCTTGAGCAGCTCAATTAAGTCTTTTATACCTAATCCTGTTTAAAATACAAAAACTAAGCTATATGGCACCAGAAAGCCTGCAGGTGTTTTGAAAGAATCTCTTGCTACTGTGATGTGGGTGGAGCAGTGCACGAAATAATGCAGTTGTAGCCATCTTTTGAACATTTGGCTGGCAGGGTGGGGAATGCCTATTTCAGGTAGTGGATAGACTGTACAGCTGGCAAAGGAGGAATCTGTGGTCTGGAGTCCTGCCTTTGCCAGAAAAGTATCCCATCTATACATCCTGTCTCTGGAATACCTTGGCTGTGGCACTGCATAGAAAGTCATGTGGGCAGGCAGGAGAGCCAGCCTTGCCTCTGGTGCTGAATGGCTGGGGTGACATTTTGGAAGTAGGGTGGTCAGTCAGTCCTTGCTTAGGACTGTTTCTTTGGAGGCAGAAGAGAGAGAAGAAGCTGTGGTGACTGGGTGATTGTGTGCCTCTCCCACCTTTGGCATCTGGCCTCCTTTATTCAGAAAGAGCTTGGCCATTCTGCATGGCATTGTATAAGTTGTAAGGATGAACTTTAAGCCCTGGATAACTCTAGTACTATAGAAATACTCTTATGGTCATGACTTTTGCATGGTGATGCATGTGTGACTTCTTACTGAAAATAGCTCATTTTTGGCTCAGCCTCTGAGGTGCCCAGTATCCTTGTGTTCCAGGGAGACTTTAAGTTCAGAGACAGCCTAAGTACTAACTTCGGGCTTTTGATTCCTTGGTGGAGATGAAGTCCCTGAAAGACAGAAGTCTGTAGTACCTAACTGGTAGGTGTGAAAGCCAGTTACAGTGTGATTTTCTCTTTTGAAACCACTGTGTAGCATCCTGATAGATGCTGCTTACGGCTGAGTCAGCCTGTTTGGGCTCACTCCATTTGAAACTCGGTTTCCAGCAGCCCAGGATGTAAGATCAGAACCAAGTACGCTAAAATTGTATGTTTCAGTGGTGGAAGTGTGCAAAAGGGTGGGCTCCAAAACCAGTCTTAACAAAGCTCCAGTAGAACTATCTGAAAATTGTTGTCCACAATAGCTTAAATGTAAATATTTCATTTAAAAAATAAATGCATCTTTGTTCTCTTTTTTTTCTGCTTTAAGTGATGTTTAGGTACACAGGATTAATTTGTTTGACTAATTTTACTGTTACAATGGTATAATTTAATCCAGGTAATGACACACAACTGTTCAAAGCTTTTAACATTTGCTTTCAATGTTAACTCTCCAGCTGTGGTTAGGAAAATATTTCTTTCAGAAATCTGATCTGCATTGCTTCCTTTTGTAGTGTTTTTGGCTTCTTTCAGCCCTCTTCCAAACCTGCAGTAATGGCATTCCCCTGTTATTCATATTTGCTTTCACAAATCCTAGCTGAAGAATGCAAGAAAGAAAGCAAGCTGTCTTCCAAATCATCACTGACTTGAACTGAATGGAGTAAAAGTACCCTTCTGCTACATTCTTTTCTGAAGTGCTTTCATTTATTTCTTGTTAATGAAGACCATCAAACTTCTGAAACTGTAGTTCTGAAATGTAGGGGTTTTTTTACTAAATATTATTACTAACAACCTCCAGGAATAAGAAAAAAAACAAAACAAAACAAAACAAAAAACTTAGCCTTCAAAGTGGTTTACTTTGTTTAGTACAGGAAGATGGTGGTTCTAATATCTTTCAGTAACGGAAACATTATTCAGTCAGTCAAAAAAACTTTCATACTATCTTAACGCAAATAATAATAATAATATACTCTTGCACATTATTTCAAAACAAGTTTAAACAGCATAGAACAGTGCATTAAATGCATCACAGCTGTTACATAAATTCTTGAGTTTTGTTGTACTTCTGTTACAGCAAAACCAGCTTTTTTGTAAATGGATGTTTCATGCCTTTCATTCTAATGTATGACATACAATGAGAGTCACATTTTCCTAATTTAAAATGGTTTACCACTGTGAATCCTTGTCACAGCTATTGAGCAGTGACTCCAGAGCAGGTAATTTCAATGAAGACAATATAAAATCAATAACATCTTCATACTCAAATTGAGTCTTTGTTTAGAGGCTCCTAAAATAAAGATTTTCAAGTTTTACATCATAAATTACAGTGCTTTGGTGTTCTAAGTTCTGGTTATACCTACAAATGATAAATGCCAAACCAAAGGGGCTTTAGGAAAAAGACACCTTAAAATGATACTACTTTGTGTAACTGCTGCTTAAGAGAAAAAAATACAGTGGAAGCTACAAGCTGCAAGGATTGCTAATTTACAATAAACAATGAACTTGGGAAAAGGTGACATAAGGGTTTTTTCAATAAAATGTGGATGACAAAATGTCTTATGTTTAACTTGCATTGCATAGTCTCTCTCTTAGAGATCCTGATATGTCGCCCTCACCCTTTATGTTATTGTTGTCACAGAGCAATACATTAAAATAAATGCCCTTAGAAATCTTTTTGAAAAACTCTGGATTTAAATTCTTTCTTTCCTTTCCTTACTTCTTGTTTAATTTTATTATTTTAATTAGAAGAACAATAAACTCCTTTATTAAAGCTCTGGAATACATCCAAAACAAAAGCTTAATAATAGCATGGTTAAGATTTCTACGGCTTTCAGGGGTTTTAATTAGGGAAGACAAAAATACTTTCTGGTCAGGTTAATGTTTTTTTTATGGTTATTGCTGGTTTTATTTTGTCTCTTTCTTGCTTTGTTCTTGAGAAAATAGAAGAATCCAAGTTAGATTTAGATTTTTGATTTCTTTTTGAAAAAGCTAAAATTTGTAGTCAGCAAAATATTTAGAAAACATGTCTCCTGTTTAGTGTCCGAAGGTTTCCTTTGCTCCCTTGGATACTACTTTTTCTGATAGATTGGAAGGATTAAAATTATATAGGTATGTATAAAAATGTACTTTAAAATACCAGTGTGCATAATAAAGTATGATTTGGTTAGATCTACTTGCATACTAAGGAGTGCCTTTTCTCCCAGATTTTGTTCTGGTGATACTAGATGGAACTTTTTGAAGGGTGGAATATTATTCAGCATCATCAAACACTTGAGAGTCAATGAAATACGATTTTAAACCCTTAAAACAGAAATAGGCTCCCAACTTTCTAGAAAAAGATTTTGCCACAGGCTTATATTCACCAAGTAGATAAGCTTGGTGATATATTTTACTGAAATTATCTTCTTACAAAGACAAGGGGTTCTGTCAATTTGGGCATTGCATTTTAACATCGTCATTTAGGAAGAAATTTGTTTGTTTGTTTTTCCTAGTGTCTCCTTATACAGTTTTATTACTAAGGAGAAGCATCTGGCTATGAAAACCATAGAAAAGAGATGTAGTCTGTAGCTCTAGAACAACTGTGTATGAAGACAATGGGACTACTGATGAATATAAAGTTAAATGTGTATTTAATATTTTGTAGTAATAACTTTAAAGGAAAATATTTGCATGGAAGGCATGCTATTGTAGCAGCTAATACCATAGGAAACTGTTTTTCATAGCTGCTGAAGCCCACTGTTGTATAATAATCTGTGCTTTGGCAGGAAGGAAAATGTGTGCACCAATATGCACTCCAGAAGGGGAGAAAGATCATGTAAGATCCCCTATTTTGCAATGTCTAAAATGCTTAGGTTGCTCGCTCTTTTTTGCTTATTTCAGAAACTGCAGTAGCTTATTTTCTGTTCTAGGACATCTGCCAGTCTAACACTTCAAGTGACTATGTGTTTCTTATGTGTCCCAAGGCACTGGAGATGAAAGTTATGAAAGAAGCAATGGAGTAATATCTTCATGCCTTTAAAACTGAACGAGTGGGATTTTGCACAAGATTTTAAAAGGCTTACAGTACTTACTGCTATTATGATGAATATCTCAGTTGTATCTAAAATAATAACCCAAATCAAAGTACCATTGTTAGAGGCCATTCAAATTTATAGGGTGAGGGAGCCTGAGAAGAGCAGAGATGAGATGAAAACAGACGTGAATTCATGTGGTTAAAATTATTTCAGCAAGTAGCTCAGGAATATAGCAGAGAAAAAACAGTTCACATAAACTTTTTAAACTAGAAATGTACTTTAAAAATTATTTTGTGAGAATGTGCACTTGTAACCAAAAATGATGCCTTAGCTGCTTTAAAAGTCCTACTAATTTCAAATAATTGCATTTAAAATATGTGGGGTTTTTTTCCACCAGTAATTGTGTTTTGATAAATCAAGCTCTGATAAATCTTCTGAAAACTTTGGAAAGATAGCTGGAAAAAAAAAAAAAAGAAAGAAAAAAGAAAACAACTATATAGTTTCTTATACTGACTTTTCACTGGTAACTAGATGTTTGACTTAGGATCTAAACAGCTTAAATGCCTGAAAGCCAGATCTAGATCTGGGAGATGTAGGTGTAACTGTGAGATTTTTTTTTTCCTTGAAACACACAGGGAAGTGTATAAAATAGATAAAGATGTGCACTGGGTTAGAAATGCCTAAAAAATACACTAGTCCTACACTCCCTTATGTTCTCATAAGTGTGAAGTAAGCCAATAGCATTAAATTAATTTATTAGAGACTCCTACTTCAGTAGAAGAATTTTGTCTGGGTTTTGTTTTTATCATTCTTCCTATTGCAAATCCTAAAATGTTTGGTCTGGGACTTAATTTCTATGCTGTTCACATGTAACAAAAATGGCCATCCCTCTCTGGTATTTCATGTGACAGGAGGGAAAGAAAAGACCCTCTATACAATGCTGAGCTTAAAAATAAACTTTTTATGTTTGCAAATAAGTGAAAGCACAATGGGATCCTGTGTTTCGATCTCGTGTGTGTATTCACCATGGATGCTTAATTATGAAGCACAGGACTAAAGCCAAACTGTGTACCCCTGGTTACAGGACCCCAGGGATGACTGGATTCACTGCTTGGTAACTTGTTCCTCAGGGGCAAATTAAGTGCACACCAGGTAAAGTTAAATAAAAAAATATATAACTCCTGTATACTGTGGATTTTACTTATTGCTGGAAACTGGCATCAAGAGAACCTCAATAAACTGCCCTTTTTATTACCTGCTTTATAAGAAACATTTAGCAATACCTGTAAATTTCAATTTATTTCACCATTTATTGTCAGAAATACAATTAGAGGAAGTTTTTAAATACATAGTTCTTCTACTATCCTTCCGAAAGAAGAAAAGGTATAATCTTAGCTGAGAAACTGTCTCTGCATTCTTATAGTAAATACAATAAAATACCCCATGTCTTTCTCTGCTGATGTACATGTACAGCACCATATGAAGGAATTTCAGATTTTCTTTATGCCAGTAATTAAACCTTTAAGTCATATGACCCTGTTTACTTTAGCTCTGCTAGTGATGAATTCTTTCTGCTTTCAGATGAATCACAGTTAAGAGAGTTGTTGAATAATTCATCAATATCATTTTGAACACTTTAGTGTATTATCAGATCTCAGAAAATATATGTAGAATATGAACACGAAAAGCATAAAGCACCCATAATGCATTGCAAATGTATGTACATGAAAAATATGGGCTTCATCTCTTTTTTTCATTTTAAAGTACACTGGTGTGGTTGCCTGAATTTAATAGGAGTAGATCCCCATTTGCAGTAGTGCAAATGGTAAAAGAAGCAAGAATATGATCTGATATGCATGGATGAAATGGAAAACATGGGAGCAGATAAACCCATTACAGTAACATTTTGGCTCATGTTTAAACATAAATGACTTTATCAACAAGTAAACAGCCATTAATAAGCAGCTGCTAACCCTGTTGGAGATTTTATCATATACATGAGTACTTTTTGCTAATGAGAAAATGCTTCATTTATCAAAGTAATGTTGGTTTCATAGAGACATAATTCCAAGTTTCTTGTGTTGTACAGGGAATACCAAAGGAAGAATAGAATGAATTAATTGGTATTAATATACTTGAATAGATTTAGGAAAAAATGCGAAGTCTGCTCTTTAATCAGACTGCAACAGTCTGTAGCTGAGAAACATATTGTTTGTGGAGGGTTTGCTAACAAATTTGTGAAAAACCCACAATACATATGCAGTGGAGTAAAAAGGGCAGGAAAGCTCATTATCTGAAAAACACCATCATTTACATTTTTGGTCAACAAAAATAGCCTAACTTACACGTCTAAGTACATTCTCTGAGTAAATGGGAAAAATAATAAGCATTTTTACAGGGCTATACATCCTATCTTGAACATAGATATTTAATGTAAGTGATATGAACTGCTGTCTGCAAGTTCTCTTTCTGGTGGATAGGAGAGTTACTTCCATGAGGGCCCCATATCCCTGCAGCACACACGTATATGCACACACATACATTTTTTATTCAGAAACACTGAGTAACTTACTGTGTTACCATGCAAAGCGTACTAAAGACAATTAAAAAGAATGTGAAAGTGGTGTCTGAATTAATAATCAAATAAAAAATGAATTCTTATTAAATGACCTTCCAACAGTCCAAGTTTGCAAATAGTAAGTGGTGCTGTTGGCTGTACATAAAACACTCATTAGAGGCTTTTTTATTTTCCAAAAAAAAAAAAAATCAACTCTAAATGAATATTATTTCCCTTTCAGATCTTATAGATCTGATGCTCAAAGACATCTGGACACTCAGCAAAAATTCCTGGTCTTATAAACTTGAAGATCAGGCTGAAAACTTATTCCCTGACACTATGACAAATCTAGAAACAAAGTAAGCAGTTAACTTTTAAATGGTTCAGGGTTGGGTTTTTTTGTTACTTGTTAATTCAGCTTGTTGGCAGAACTCTATGTTTAAAATTTGGAAAACAGACAGAGATATAGAAACTATTAAGTGGCCTTCGTGTTTATGGCAAAATTGAAAATATGTGAAGAATATGTGAATATGTAAAGACTTGAAATAGTCTTATGGGAGTCAGTAGTGCTTGTAATTCCATAATTCTTTCTTACAGCCTGCGGCGGGCATTTTGCCCTTTGTTATAATAATTCTTTGACTTCTTGAAGTCAATCAACTCTAAAGCTTTTAAAATAAGTGTTGAATTTGGAAAGGGTCTTTATTAAAAAAGTCTCATCAAGGCCTTACAGAAGCTTGTGGAGTCATGAGCTAATGAGAGCTGATCTTTGTAAAAGTCAGACAAGCTTGGGCTTGAAACATGGGACAATTATTTTCTGTATCAAATCACAATGACTGTTGAGAATACCCATTAAATTGCATGTAATTGCCTATCTTAAAATATTTTTATCATGCGTAGTCCTTTTATACAGGCTATAAATACTGAGTAAGGAAACCTCTGCTAAAAGTTGCTCATACTGAGAGCAGTGGGGAAAAAGAGCAATTGTGGCTCATGAGCCAACTGAACAGAACAGTAGTTGACAAACATCATGGAAAGTTGATCATGTTATTTGTTTAATTTGCTATGTTCACTTAAGGATTTAAATATTAAGGTAAAAAAAATAAAAATAAAAAAAATAGACAGTGGCAGGTGCCTGGCCAGTGCTTCCAAAGTCTCCAACAGGGAAACCTGGAAGTCCTGGTGTTAACTTAGATACAGCTTCCACCCCTACCCAAAACCATTGAAAATCCTGTCTGGAGACAGATAACAGCTTTTGAGGCCTGCCCAGTCGTCGTTCCACCCCCCGCCCCCAATCCCTTAATAGACTTGAGACTGGTGAAATTGATTTTGGGAGAACTGGTATAATCCCGCTGGTGCTGTCTTTCTGCCAGGAAGCTGCAAATTCTGGCATCTTCAGAGGCTGCTGAGGAAAGTTAGACAATTTAGGCATTTTCAGATTTAAGAAGAAAACCAGTTTCACAGAACAGCTGTGCAAAATATGAAAGTCTAGATTGCTTCCGAAATGTCATGTTTCATTGTTCCTGATGTGAAAACTGTATGAAACTCTGACTCACAATAAATCTGGGTTGGGTTTTTTTGTTATTGTTATTGCTGTTTTGTTTCCATTTGGCGTGGATGAAGATGGAAACAATGTAATTATTAGTATTGCTTTCTGATCAACTTTGTCTCTAGATAATCTTCAATTTAATATTCTAAAATCATCCTCTGTCCCAGTTCCTTTGAGCCAGTCCTGAGACATGCAAATTGTTTTACTAGACCACAAAGATCTAATTTTCTCTAAAAAAATATAAAAATAATCAAAGGGTCTGTCTGAAGGAAGTGTAACAGATTGCTTAAGTCTCATAGAGTCTCTCAGAAGAATCACTGTCCTAAATAGCAGTCAGGCTTTTGTTCCGAGTTCACTAAATGAATGCTTTCCTCAAATATCAAAACATCTGACTCTTTTGCACAGTTCAGACTCTTCAGAGGTTTGGTATAAGGATCTGGTTTCTTGTCACCCCTTTCAACAGGGAATAGAAAAAAATCTTTGTCCCTAAGCAGGATTTTGGCTACATAAATCAAGTTTTCATCAGTCCCCAGCCTAGTACTGAAGATATATGATATATAAATTTAGAAGCACCTAGATGTTAGAAAAATACTGGCATTTTGTGCATAGCATTGGTAATACTCAAAAAAGGTAATGAGAAAAGGAGCAAGTCTCTGAGATAGATGATAAGCCTCGGAAAATCATTAGACAGAAGTTGCTCTTTAGAACAGCTGGAAGATACTGAAGACGGTGAAAATAACTGAGAGCTAAGCCAAATATTAACTTAAAAATACTAAGGAATTATGGAGATCATTTTGAATGAGTGCATGTTTTTATTTTGTTTATCGCCTGCTCTCTATGCCTGAGCCCCAGTCTCCTGGCCATGGTGTATATGCTGTGAAGGCATTTGAAAGTGCTTTGGAACAGGGAAAAAGACTTGTCCTGGAGGAGCAGCAGAGCCTATATCATTCCACAGAATAATTACACTTTTTTTAAACACTGTTTCTGCAGTTCATAGTTGAACAGCCTGCATATTTCACCCTCCAGGAAGCCTCCATAAAGGAAAATCCTACAGGCTGCAAGTAGAGTCTTTCCAAGAGCCTCTTATAGCAGGAGATCCTAATTTCAGTTTAGTAAAAGCCAGTTTAGCCTTTCCCCAGTATTCAATAAGCAGAAGATACTTTACTTTTCATTGTAGTTGTTCTTTCTCCTTAGTTCACTCCATCAGACTACTATATTTAATCTAGTAAGAGCTACTGGCAAACCACAACAGACTGTCAGCCAAAGCCTTAACATCTAGTCTAACTCCTGCCCATGGTTTAAAGCTGAATTTCACATCTAAAGAAAGAATTTATTGAATGTCAGCCCATCATTCAGATGGTATATGGAGTGTAAATGACCATTCTAATATAAAAGTGAACTAAATGAAACATAGTAAAAGTGAAGGTGAACTGCTAAGCTCATTGCTTCTGTGTATGTGAAGCATGACCACTATCTATGAAGCACATGTTTTCTGAAGATGCTCTAAATTTGAGCTACGTCCGTGATTCTCCACAGGCAGAATTACTGCCTCCTATATCCTAACACGTGGCTCTCAGAAGCCGAATTCTACTGGGCAATGCAAAACTGAATTCATGTGTAAGAATATGTAACTGCTTGTTTAATAGAATCATAGAACCATAGAATCATAGAATGGTTTGGGTTGGAAGGGATCTTAAACACACCTAGTTCCAACCCCCTGCCATGGGCAGGGACACCTTCCATTAGGCCAGGTTGCTCAGAGCCCCATCTAGCCTGGCCTTGAATACTACCAGGGATGGGGCATCCACAGCTTCTCTGGGTAACCCATCTCAGTGCCTCACCACCCTCACAGTAAAGAATTTCACGCTGACTATCATCAAACACCTCCTTCTTTTCCATGTGGCTTAGCATAGTTTCCAGGAGTATCTGCTCCATGGTCTTGCCAGGCATGAGGTGAGACTGACAGGCCTGGAGTTCCTTGAGTCTTTTTTTTTCCGTTTTTTAAAAATGGGAGTTATGTTTCCCATTTTCCAGACAGTGGGAACTTCAAGAGACTGCCACGGTTTCTGAAATATCAAGGGTTATAACCACTTCATCCGCCAGTTTCCTCAGGACCCACAGATGCATCTCATCAAGTCACATGGAGACTTGTGTATCTTCAGGTTCCTTAGATAGCCTCAAACCTGATCTCCTACTGCAGGTGTTTCTCCCTTCTCCCAGTTGCTGCCTTTTCTTTCTATGACTTAGGCAGTGTGGCTGGAACACTTACCAGTAAAGACTGAGGCAAAAAAGCCTCTGAGTGCCTCAGCCTTCTCCATGTCCCAGGTAACCAGGTATGCCATTTCCTTCTGAAATGACCCCACATTTTCCCTGTCTTCCTTTTAGCACCAATGTACCTACAGAATCATTTCTTGTTGCCCTTGAGATCCCTGGTGAGATTCAATTCTATCAGGGCTTCAGCTTTCTTCATCTGATCCATGGGTGCTCTGACAATTTCTTTGTATTCCTCCCAAACTACTTGCCCTTGCTTCCACCCTCTCTAGTCTTCTTTTTTGTGCTGGAGTTTGTCCAGGAGCTCCTTGTTCATCCGTGCATCATCAGTGAGCTTTACTCTGTTTTGGTAATATAGTCCATGATGGTCCAGAGACAGAGCAACAACATGAAACAGAAGACATCACTGAAGTGACCTTTTAAGAGCACTAGTTTTAAAGGACCTTGTGGTCTTGGAATCTCTGCTAAAGGCAACAACCTGTATACGTGCTGTATAAACTGAAAAAAGTTACAAGTATGCTAAAGCAATAGTAGTGCTTCTTTTTCAAAACAATCATGGAACAATTCCATCTCTCTGTTCTTGTTTTGAGTTAGCTGGCAGATGCTGTTTGAAATATCCCAGGATTTTCACCATAGGTAGATGCTGTCAGGTAAGTCAGCTACTGAATGAACAGGAGAAAAAAGCCCTGCCTGCACTTTTTAACTTAAAGCACTGGGACAAATCAGCAGCATGGCTTTAATTTTTTGTTATTTTTCCTCTCTCTCTGTAGATTTCACATGGCATAGTCTCTGCTTTGCTTCATGCTGGAATGCGCAGGAGTATTTACTGGTTTGTTGGCCAGGTCTGAGTTAGGATTAACACTAGGCTAGCACAAACATGGCTAGAAATAATTTGCAGAATATGGATTTATTTCTTTCACCAAAATTGAAAAATTCTGCTAGATGTTGTTAATGTTGAAATTAGGGGTTTCTAGATATGATCTGTTTATTTCTGTTCTTAGAAGGGTTCTTTAAACTCCGATTCTTTTTCTTTCTTCTGGTAACCCCAGTGAAGACTTGGATTCTGATAGGTTTGTGTTGATGGGGTGGTGAAGCACTGGAATGGGTTGCCCAGGGAAGTTGTAAATGCTCCATTGCTGCTGGTGTTCAAGGCCGGGTTGGACAGAGCCGTGGGTGACATGGTTTAGTGTGAGGTGTCCCTGCCCATGGCAGGGGGGTTGGAACTAGATGATCTTAAGGTCATTTCCAACCCTAACTATTCTATGATTCTAATTTCTGATTGATGTAATGTTTTTGTTTGTTTGAAGAAATAACCATCTATTTTCCCGGAAGGGAACATCTATAATTTATGTACTTACACAATTTGTTTGGGTTAATTTTCACAATTTTTGAAATTGAATAAAAAGTAAACAGCAATTGCTTATAACAAGTGACTATTAAAATTCAGCCTGAGGTCATCTATTAGTTCACTGGTCCCTGTAAAATCATAGTTAGTTACAGCACCTGAAATATGACTGTTGCTTCAAAGCTGTACAGCTGGTGGTGAGGTCAGGCTTCATTTCTTGATCCCCAAGTGGTCCAGTTGCACCTCTCTACAATCTTCCATTTTTCCAACCCATTATTTTCCCCTACTTGCGGTATCTCTAAATGTGGCTAGTATTCCTTCATAGCACCCCTGAAAAAAAACGCAAATGTAAGCATCCTATTTGTCCTGGGTTCAGCAGCAGCAGTCATTTTTCTCCTTCTTCGTAGCTGGTGCAGCTCTGTGTTTTTGATTTTTGGCCTGGGAACAGTGCTGATAACACCAGTGTTTTCAGTTACTGCTTGGTGATGTTTTGGTCTGACCAAGGACTTGCTGAGGCTCATGCTCTGCTAGAGAGGAGGGGAAGCTGGGAGGAAGGAGAGACAGGACACCTGACCCAAACTAACCAAAGAGGTTATTCCATACCACAGCACGTCGTATCCCGGATGTAAAAACGGAGAGCACAGACCGCAAGGGTGGGGGTGCACAGTGGGGGGTGCACTGCTTGGTGGGGTTGGGATTGATGGTGAGCTATTGTATTCTTTTCCCTTGTATTTTCTCTTGTCATTATTATTATTGGTGGTAGCAGTAGTGGTTTGTGTTATACCTTAGTTACTAAACTGTTCTTATCTCAACTTGTGGAAGTTGCGTTCTTTTGATTCTCCTCCCCATTCCCCCAGGACTGGGGAAAGAAAGAGAGGGGAGTGAGTGAGAGAGCGACTGCATGAGTTTATAGAGGCTTAAACCACGACACTATTCAAAACAGAATTGTAGTTCTATTTATATGGACAAAGGCAAGGAAATCTGAAGCAGGGTCTGTCTTGTTTCTTGCTAGTGCACAGCTGCTGGTGTGGCATGCCAGAATCAGTGAGGTCCTGCGCATGAATGCCTTCGACCATGGACATTCACAAGATGCTGCTCTCAGGCTGGAGGTCTGTCCTTTAGAGGCTGCAATATAACATCAGTGGTAGCACCAGAGCCACAATGACAGCAAACAAACAAAAAAATAAAAGCAAAACAAAACAGAAAGATCAACTTCAATGAAACATGGTTTCTTTGTAATCCAAAGTGCGTACATACACTAAATGTTTTCAGATGAATGACTGAGTTGGCACTCAGCTCACATCACCCAGATCTTGTGCTTTTCTAGCAATAATCCTTATGTAATTGCACATTTGACATGTGAAAACTGCCAATGTAGTTTGACACTGCTTAACAATGTGTAATCTTTCATGCTACAATCTGTAATTTTCTTAGCTGTATGAGAGACTATATGCTGTCAACTCTGCAGTCTGGGATCATTGGAACTGACAGGCTGCATATTTGTTAGCTTATTTTTGCTTACTCAACATGGAACTGGATATTGAATTCAGACTGATTATGTGAACTTGAGAGGCAATTTCTACAGCTAGAATTCTGTTAATTCACTCTTGCGGTTGTAAATCTTCAGAATGGATGGACTGAGATTACTGTTGCCTACAGAAGACAGCCTATTGGTCTCTTGATTTTCCATCAAAAGCAGATTACCATTTCCAATTTTAGATATCTGTTCTTGGGTTGATTTCCTTAGAAGTAATGAAGAAATGTTGTAAGCATTATAAAATAAAGGGAGATTTGAACTAGAGGCAGTTTCAGAATGTCTGACTCTCAGTCTTAATCAAAGAATTACATATGGGAGTTTCCAGACTCAGAATCCACTTTGCTATTATTTGTACATAATATTATCAATGAGAACAAGGGAACAGGTGTTTGAGATATGAGTTTTCTTTAATCTTTTCCTCACGTATGGAAATGTAATCATCTGACTGAAATAGCAACACAAGCTCTAGAATGGGTGAAGCAGAAGTTATTTAAGATCATACAGTATAGTGTAATGGGACCATTATGGAAAATGTTTTCATATGTTTGTAGACAGTTCTTGTATTTAGAAGACAAACAAGCGGTGCCTTAATACCAAATGGATGCACTGAATATATATTAAAACTCATTTGATAAAAGATAATAGTTAACATACCTTACTGCTTACCACTTCCTTCTGCTATTACAGCTCCCATCTTTCTGTACAAAATGTATTCGTGTTTTAATTATTTTCTGTGGTAAGTTCTCCTATGGACAGAAGAGACAAGAAACCAGTTCCATATCTGTTCCTAACCAATTAGGTGAATACCCTGAATGTATGTCTTTCAGGCTTCACACCCTGATTACAGGACTGTTTTGCTAATGGTTTCTGAAGGCTTTTGCAAAATATAATCATAGAATCATAGAATAGTTAGGGTTGGAAAGGACCTTAAGATCATCAATTTCTAACCCCCCTGCCATGGGCAGGGACACCTCGCACTAAACCATGCCACCCACGGCTCTGTCCAACTTGGCCTTGAACACCGCCAGCCATGGAGCATTCGCAACTTCCTTGGGCAACCCATTCCAGTGCCTCACCACCCTTACAGTAAAGAACTTCCTCCCTATATCTAACCTAAACTTCCCTGTTTAAGTTTTAACCCATTGTCTCTTGTCGTATTCTGTGATTCTACTCACATGGCTATAACTGAAACAGTCTTTTTTTGTACTCATTTTGTATACCTTATTTTTCAGTATCTTGGGTATCGCATAGGTAGTCCAGCTGCTTGTTCCATGAGACTGACAAGTAATGGTGAATAATCTGTGTCTATGTAGTAAGTAGGTGGTACAGACATTTTTTGATATGTGCATATAATTGTATGAATTGGGAAGTTCTCTACTAATCCATCCAGGTTCAAAAATTGTTTTCATATAAAAACTAAGCCTCTTTAGAGACATTAATATGTTGTAATGAGTAAAAGACTGGTTGGAAAAGTGTCAAGTAATTTGCAAAGGGTTCCTGGAAATAAGAGGATTTAAATGAAGAAGAAAACTAAATTAAGAAAATTTAGTTAGAGCTCTGAGTTCCACAAAGGTTCAACAGTTGTCCATTTTTTTATCTTCACTTTCTTCCTTCTATTTAATTTCCTATTACATGCTTTGCTGTTCTTTCTTTCTGTTCTCATATTCCATTGTTTTCAAAAGGTTAAAAGAAAGGGAAGTAAGTACTTCAGTGTTGTACAGCATTTAAGCTATTTCGTTTGGAATGCATTTCAGGATGGGATCTGAGTTCTTGGATTTTTTTCCTATGCATTGTTTTTACTTTACTACTTTGTGTTTTCTGTATGCTTTACATTTTATGTGAGCGCTGAAATGTCCTGTAATAGTATATTATGAATTTTTCCACCAATTAGTTGAATGAATGAACTATTGCACTTTCTGTCCAAGTTTATTGAAATGAAGGGAATTTTTTTTTGGATCAGTCCTGGGTGCAGTGGTTGCAGTGTGAACTGCCTCATGAACAAATATTCACGGTCTAACTCTCAAACATTTCCTGATATTGAAGCAAGGTTAACGTAGAAATTAATACTGAAGCACAGACAAGGCCACTTGGGTTGTGCTATTAGTTGTATCAGATACTTAAGCTTCCTCCCAAGCCGTTAAATCTGGAGAAATGACACTTTGGGGCTGACATCAAATTATAGTACTAAATTATCGTCATGTCCCCACTGAGACGCCATCATCCTTCTTACACTCCTGGCATCTCTGAGTTTCAAAAGCAATGGTTCAATAAAAATAATTAGAGAGGTGGAGGATGATTGAGTGACACCTATACTATATGTACCCACATGCACACATCATTTCCTGGCTCTTGGAGCATTGGAGGAAAATGTAATGTTCGAACAGTGAGTCTCTATGGCTGGCTGGTTCTTTGCCAAAAACGGATCTAGGTGCATGGATTTCAGACACACTGCCACTTTTGGGTTGGAAATAAAGACCTAAAAATCAATAATTGGGCTTCGATATTGAGTTGTATACAGTAATTTCATTGTGGTTTTATTAGATCAGTAAAATACTCACTGTGGGACAGTATCACAAGGAACTAATTCATGTACCAACTTAAAGTTTAATATATGCCTAAGAGTTTAGAGAAAGGGATTTGAAAGAGGTGAAGGAGCTATATAGACGTTTTAGTGTTTAAAAGAGTTTTCTAATGAGAAGAGAGTAACAAGAAACTAAAGTCTAATAAAGCAGATATTATAAGATTTGAAGTTTCAGATTACCTTCATTTGCTTTGTAAATTGCTAAGGAAACAAGCTCCTGGGACTCTTTCTCTAATATGCCCCTCGTCAGCCTGTGTCTTTTTTCCCATCCACGCAGTACATACATACAGAATTGACTTTGAAAATTCTTAATCTTATTTCAATTAAATTTGAACCACCATTTGATTAAAACATCTGTGATTGTGTTTGTTTTAAATGTTGTCGTATGTCTGCCACCTTTACTCATGCTGAGTAAAGTCTGCCTGCAATTTATGAGGTTCTGAACAAGTGAATCTTTGTGGCGCTCTCTCGTCAGCAGTTCAGATTCTCCTTGGTTTTGTTTGCGTACAATCTACTGAGGGACTTTCCTTTATAGCCATGAGATTTAAAGTCATCCTGGCATTTGGTATGATATTGGATTTGCACCCCTATGCTCAGAAATCAGAATCTGAGCCTCAAACAGGAAATGAAACTTAACCAGAAGCTGTTCCTGCAGACCACAGTATTTTCAGAATAATGATCATATTGGTTAGAGATATGCAGAAGTAAGTTGTGTTGCTGGCATAGCTGTGTTGGTAGAAGTCCCTAATTAACTCAGCTATTCCAGCAACACAGTAGCTTTTTATTGTGTGAGTGAAGGGGAAGATTTATTTATGTTGCTACAAATTGGATCTTTGCCTTATAAAGTGTCAAAATGCAATTATATATTATGGCTGAAAGGAATAGTCCTATAGCCACAAAGCACTTTAAAACAAAAAGAATCCTTAAACACTGTATTACTAATCATTGCTGGATGAAACAAGCAATGCATCAGGGCTTTTATAATGCAATAGCAGTGATAACAGCTGACATGGAGCATAAGGACCAAGTAGAAGGAAGCAGTGTGGATAACAATGGGTTTGGTTTATGTTCATCTATCAAGAGTTAGTCAAAACTGAAAGAAATTTAACTTTAAATTCTGAGAATTATTTGCAAAGTGGCAAAAGAGGCTGTGAAGAATATTTGTGAGCAGTTTTATAATTCTGATGTAGTCACAAACATTTAACACTTCATAGTGTTGACTTAAAAATGCCATCAGATTAATTACTAATTTTCCACTAAGTTTCCCTCTGTGCTTTTTCTGTTACTTCTTTAGTTCTCATGACCAGAAGATATAGAAGGACCAGCAAACTCTGGTGACAAGGAAGTAGCAATTTGTGGCATGAAATATATGACCACAGTGTGACAGGTGGGGGGAGTCTTGAACCCCAGAACAACAGAAATGCATATCTTGATATGATGAAAATGTTGTTCACTTTCTGTGCAGTCACACTGTTTTTGTATGTTATGAACTTTCTACAATAATTTTGAACACAGGAAACTAAATAATTGAATACAAATATGCAAATAGCTGTGGAAGCACTATCAGCACACTCCAGATACAGTCTTTGGTATTCATAATTTGTTTTCAGTATCTTTCTCTTTGCTAGAAAAATCCACAGGGTTTGGTTTTGTCTGTGCCAGATGCCTCTCAGATGAGAGGAGGTAGTTGCCAAATTGCTCACCATGCAGCAGAAATAGCAATTGAAAGTGATTACACCCAACATATGGTCCAAAGGCAGACATCTGCTAACGAAGATTAGGGATAGTGTGGCAGATTCTCACTTGTTCTAATGAGCCAAATAATCTTGAACATAAGTCCATTAGAAAAAATGAGAGTAACCATCAATGGATTTTGTATCAGACCTGCCTCCTCCTGCCTCTCTGCATATATTCCTATGCTTTGCCAGCTTGAGTGTGAAATGGAATCATGGGAGACCTGGGCATATTTGCCAGAAATATCTCATAAAGCCATTTTAATTAGTTACAAAGTGGTAAGAATAACAAGTCAGTGAAATGACAAACCTAATGGTCTTAGTGGAATGCAGTAAGAGCTTAGATGGGCATCTGGAGATTGTAAGGAGTATATGGGGAGGACAAAAGCAAGTCCGCTGTTTCTCATGTCTGAAGATTACATATGTTCTTTGTCCTGGTTCACTTTCACCACCGGAGAGGCAGCACTTTTTCACATACATTAACAATGTAGTTTCCTTAATTGTTAAGGGAGGAATGAAGCTCACTTGGAGTTACAGGCTTGAGGATTCATGGACATGGGTTCTATGTGGAAAGGCTCAGAGTAATGTACCTCCATGACAGATGTCTATCTATCTCAGTCTATCACAAGGTGCCAAGCTTACTAAATGCTGGGGAAGCAGACATCAAAGTTGCAAACATAGTGGCATACAATACTGTGTTGCCTCATGGGACAGGGGTAGTGGAACAGGGGTGCTGGTGTACAAAGTGGCATAAGAGAAGGGTTGGGGCTGGCCACTGAGGAGATCTCTACTGACAGGTAGATCTGAAAGTGAGTGCCAGGGAAAGGGAAAGTGGCTTTGAAAGCTGTATGTATGCTTTGGAGGCCCCACATGTTTCAAGCTAAGGGCCAAAGTAGTAGTAGCTGGAGTTGGGGGTGGGGCTGGAGATGCTGTCAGGGAGAAAAGTAAAAAAAGAAAACAACAAACTTCTGAGGTGAGAGTGGTGGCAAGTGATGAAGCAAGGTAGTATTGATTGTATCGATTACACTGAATGAACCTGGTAAAGGGAGTAAAATTGAGCAAGGATGTTTGGTAGAGAAGTAGGCTAGGTAGTAGCACTTTCTGAGTACTGTAAGTGCTGCTTTAGCATAATCTCACTTAGAAACAGATCTCTACTTTTGAGACTCTCAGCAAAATTAGGAAGAAACTCCAGGCAGAGAGAAGCTGCACAGCTGTGGTATTATCAGTCCTCTTGAGAAGGAAGAATATGAAGAAAGGACTATCTTCTATGCTCTTTTTTTTTCAAGTGGATTATTTTCCCACCAGATCATTTTGATGTTAAGATACTCCATGCTTTTCTCATACACGTAAAAAGAACAAATCAATTGGTTAAGAAAGCCTATGCATCACACCAAGGGATAAAGGATGGTATTAAAATGCCAAGTGTTTGTGGGAATGTGTGAGATATGAATACAAATCCATGAAGTGTATGCATATTGACCTATATTGTGCTACATATGCAGATTAAATGTGTATATCTATCTAGGCATAACTATAGATACAGATATGGATGTATGTGTATCCACCTGCAATTGAAATGTATACAGCCTTATTAGGCTTCCTTCTGTTTTAGGGAGGTTTACAGCACAGTTCAGGTCCTCTCCAACTTTATGAGAAAGGAACCTCCATTATGCAAGCTGGTTTTGCTGAGTCTCAGGAGTGTTACTTGGTGTATTTTCAATATAGTGTGTAAAGTATGATGGAAGTGTTCCAGTAAAGAGGTGCAACGTTAAATACAAGATTAATAGCATCATTCCTTTTGGCTAGGCAAGTAGAAGGTGTATATACTTTCTAACTTTTCAGGCATTTAAAATAACCTATCTATAAAATTTTTAAATTTAAGTAATTTGAAGTTATGAGTTGACCTAAGGGAGGGCTAAGTCCCTGATCATTTACCAGTTTTCTAAACACTTCTTTTTGATTTCATAACCTAAAAAAGAGGCTAACAATAATAAACTTTGCTCAAATTGAAATGTTTCAATTAGCTGATATTTAAATGAATTGGGAATTTATGAGGAGAAGTTTTTTAACCTGTCTACTGCCTAATAAAGAACTACAGATGTCTGAGCAAGGGTTAAAATTTTGGTGGTTGACTTACAGAAGATATGGTTTTCCTTGTAGCTGCAAAAAATCAATGTGCAAGATTGTTTAGCCATTAACATTTCAGAAGTTGATATGTCATGGTTTGTCTTCTGATTGAAGATTCTTGTCATGCCATTTGGTCTGGAGATTAAATTTGTTATTCACCTCATGTAAAGTGAAATTCAGACTTCTATGGAGTCAGAAACACCTATCAAGTTGCCAAGTATCTGGGTGTATGGTGGTTTATACTGTGCCAGCTGTCATTGTCTTTTTCTTCCAAGTGAAACAATGAAAGTGGACACTTATGCTTGGTAAAGTCTTAAAAAGTTTGTACTTATGCTTGGCCCCCTATAGAAAATTAGAAGTTAATTTTCCTTGCTATGCTTGCTCAGATGCCTGCTGGGTTCTGATTGGGTACTCAAGCCAGGGGTTAAGCTGAGGTGAGAGTCTTTAATCCGCAATTTACTTGCATTTGTGTGTCCTGGCAGATTGTATAAAGAAGCATCCTCAAGATACTCCAGTGTGCAAAACCTTTTGCATTTTTTTTTCTATTTCTGTTCAAGCTTAAAAACAAACACCACAGTGCAGTGCTTTGGGCACCTTTTTATTCATTAAATAAGAAAATCAGAGACATCAAAGGAAGCTGAGTGGGTGAGAACTGTTGTCAATATATCTCCAGAATTAGGCTGGGGTTTAATGGTTTCATTTAGGTGAACGTAGCGTTTATATTCTGCTGAAATTCCTTTCTTGTTGCTTTAATCCATCTGCAAGGTGGTCTGTTGTTTCTATTATTCTTTCTATGAAGGAAAATAACTTTGTAAACGAATAAAAATTGAATCATATATGAAGTATAATATGTAATGTATCTGTGTCATCTCCCTGCATGTGTATGGCTTGCCATGGTAGGTGGTGACAAACAAGGGAATTGCACATCCTTTAGGTAGTTAGGCATTTGTTGCAACTGTCTTCTTTTTCAAATCATTTTAAGACACAAATCTACTTTTAAATTGTTCTCCTAAAATGTATTTATGAGTCAATGTCTTAAATTAGGCCTTAATGGAAAAATGGATGAACCATTAGATAATTCTTTCCTCCCCTAGTCATGCAAATAAAGTTTGTAAGTGCTGTCTTTCAGCTTTTCTTTTTCTGTTTACTTTAAGCTGCTAATTAGTTGCAGCAATTAGAATTGCATTCTTTTGACTGTAATAAATTGAATTCCAATAAGGAAAACTGAGCTGTCCTAAAAATAAACTGTGCTCTAGTAGCTTTCAAGCAGTGTATAGAGTAGTCAAGCTGTTTGCAAAGTAATGCTTGCAGCGTTTCAATTGTTTTATATCATTCTGTGACTGACAGAGGGAAATAGTGTAGTTTTGGCATCATAATTGTAAATGATGAGAGAGAAAAGTTACCTGGGTAGACCCTGTGTAATAAATAGGAGACTTTCAAGAATACTTGTAACAAGACTTTTAAGAATACTTGTAACTGCATAAAGTGATAAAAAAAATCTTTTAAATGCGTTATAAAGCATATTGCGTGTGCGAGTAAAAATTACAGCTTCAGCACTTCAGAAATGTTGTGTCATTCTGATTGCCAAACAGTCCTGTCAAATCCTACATTTATATGTGACTGGTTTAGGAATGCTACTCTCTTTCTTGAGTACAAAGCAAAAGCACTCGTCATCAAAACAGTTAACTGAGTACTTACCCCACCAAGTTTGCAGAAGCTGCTGAACTATAAACTTGGAATAATTACTGTCGACATGCTCAAGGACATATCTTACTTTTCTTACTAAGTCTTAGTAAGTCTTGATTTCAGCTTCACTTTTCCAACGTGTTTAAAGCTTTTGCTAACAGCAGTGTGGCTTTACTGAGAATGACAACAGTGGAGTCCTCAGGATATATTGAATTTAGAGATTGATATGCTATGATAACATTATGGATACTTTTATCAAAGTACTCATGGTAAAAAACCCCACAGAAGTGATTTAATAGATGTATTTCTAGTAAGATTCCTATAAGAAGACATGCAGCTACTTATTTCTAGCAAAGTTTTTTGCTTGGTTTCTCCAAACTTCCGTTGTCCCTCCAAGTCTCATTCATTCAGAGCATTTCTTCTTCTCACTGGTAGTAACATTGTGATCTACTTTTGTATAATTATCACAAGCATGGTAAAAGTTGAGTGAGTTTGCTTGGTTGGTTCAATCCTTTATAATTTTTTTTTCAAGTTCTGATTAATGTCAGCTGGCGTCTGGACAGAAATGTAGTGTAACCAAGCTTTGGCTTATTGACATCTATGAGGAGATCTAGCAATAGGTTGAATATGAGCTCTTAACAAGTATGTACTTCTTTAACTGACTCTTTTCCATGAATTTCAGCTGAATGTTTTTACCATTTGTCAGTTTCATGTTATTGATAAGGTACATGCCTAAGTGTTATACTTTAAGATATGAAAGGCTACTTTCAAGCCTTTGGTTTAATGAGCTCAGGAAAAGACATTTCCAACAGTAAGACAACATTGATTGGATGGAGCTTCTGCAGAGTAATCTGAAGTGAATTTTCCCATTTTGCGATGCCTATTTTCCTTCTGACTTCTGAGATGAGACACACCCTGCACTTTGAAATGGCTATGAACCAAGCAGTGATACAGTTGGGGTAAATGCACACACAGCCACTCTACTGGACTTTCAGCATGCAGACAAATGTTACTCTAACTATACTGGATAGTTTATGTTGAATATGTTATATGAATTACAGGAAAACTGCAATTATTGAGATTTAGAAATAATTAAGTATTGTAACTCCCAAGTTCTAATATTCATGCTGTGGATCATCTTTTATATCATTTCCCAGCAAGGGGACTTATTTACAGCTAAAAAAATTTTGAAGACTGTATGATGTATAGCATAAGCTTCTAAGTGCAAGACAAAAAATACATGGTCAAGGTGAATCCTACCACGTCATCCTTTGTTTTGCTGCTGTAACATGCCAACCAGTCAGGCCATGAATTTGATAGGGATTCCCTAGACTTGAGCAGCTCAGAGAACCATGTCAGTCAATAAAATCATCTTCTTGGTTTGTTTTGACACATGCACAAGAAGGCAGAGAGAAAGAGGGAAGAAATGAGGGAAATCCCATGTATCAGATGCTATGGTGGTTGAGGTAGCCTGTTCGAAGGCTTGGTTTGGGAATTGACGGTTGATTTTCAGTTCTTTAAAGATGCACTGTGGTTTGCATGCTAACTTTCCAGGTATCAACAGGGACAGCAAATTGTGAAAGGCACATTTTTATTAGCAGTCGGGGGTCTGATTGCACTGCCATGAAGTTTGCTGATGTTCTTTTTGCAGATTTACTAAAATTCTGCTTTAAATCACTTGATTTACTACAACTGAGCAAAACCCCAGAGCTGTACCTAGATATTTTATTGAAGCATAACAGAACTGAAAGCAATCTGTGGAAGCCAATAAAATGACACCTGTTTGCAAAGCCCAAACTACCATGAAAAGAGTTAAACATTAATTTGTTGAGTAAACTCTTACCCACTTCTATCTACAAAAGCAATAAGGCCCATGATGGACAACAGGGATTAGCATAGAAACATAGAAAAAATCATTTAAAGAAGCATAATTCTAAAAGTCTGTACTATAGCACTATTATAACATGACCTGCAGTATTTAGCAACCTTGGTTGGGAGAAATTCCCTTCTGTAAAAGCACTTAGTTACTCATAAAATTTTCCAGTGTTTATTTATTTGTGATTTCTGTCTCCAAGTGCTTAGAAAGGCACTTAAAATTTTTATAATATGACTAATAGATCATTGTCCATGCAGGCTCTACTCTTAAAAAAATTCCTTACATTTATCATGCAGGTGTTATAGAAGGTGTTGCAATCCAATGTTGAACACTGTTGGCATCAAGATGATGGTAGTGGTAGCTGCTTCTTGAGTCCAGTTTTCTAAATGTGCACACCTCTACCATTCTGCAATCATCAGGGATGTAACCGGAGGTCTTGTCTGACTCTATGTTGTCTGCCTTCATCTTCACAAACTGGGGAAGAGAAAGACTAGAAGAAATCCAGGGTAAGATAGCAGAGTAAGGAAAGGTGTTAACTATGTTTTGTCCATATGTCCTGCTCCCTTAGTTAACAACACTGGCAATGGTTACTAGCTTTATGTTCTTCATTTTTGAAGCAGTACAAATATCCACAAGTTCTTGCCAATAAGCAATTTGTCTGTGTGTTTGAGACGTATGAGAAAATCGCTATCTTCTTGTCTCCGCTCAGCCTCCTTCTGCTTGGGGTCAGAATGTCTGCTTCATGTAGCAAATGAATTCAGCCACTTTGGCCTCTTCTGTTGCATTCCCTTTGGTGGAAATAAGCTAAAACGCTCAAATGCTGGGAACTGTTGGCAACTTTTCTTTTGTGCCATATGCCTGAATCAGATTCCCTGCCATGTTTAGTAAGTTTTGTCTCATGGTTTCTCTTCCATATGTGGTAAAGAGAAAATGTTATGAATATATATATATATATTTACCCTTAAAAAAAGAATGCATTGTATATCAGTTCATAAATGGCACAATAAACTTGTATATCTCATTGCCTGGTAGGCACAGCGCAGGAAATAGTATGATGAGATCCCAAGTTACCAACTTAATTCATCTCCTTTCTGAAAGAATCAATACTGTGTCTGAAAGTAAATTTTAGCCTTCATAACTTTTTTAGTATGTTATATCATAGTTTAGATTGCTGACAGTCATTTTCTTATTTGGGAGCTCTTGTGACAGGACAGAAAGTACAGAGACAACAAACTCCACTATGCTAAATCTTCACTGTACTAAAACTTCACTTTACTAAAACATTGTGCTTTGACAACATTTGTGTATCTTGTGTATCTTCAGTAGGTCAAAATTGGATTCATTAGGGAAGATGGAATGCTGTAACCCTTTTCATACAAAAGAAGTGAGTCATTTTCTTTGTATTACTTTAAAATTTTTAATGAGATTTCTCTATTTTCTTGAGATTGTGTAACAGTAGAAAAGCACTATTATATCTGAAATTGGTTGGGTTTGGGGTTTTTTATTTTGCTTTGTTTTGTTTCTTTTTTTTCCCCAGGGAATGAATTTTGCTAGCATTATTTGGGAAATATGTGTTTTCATGTTTCTAGCAAAATAATATACCTCTAGTATTGCTGTCTTATATTACAGGTATTTCAGATTTACTTGCTTGGCAAAAAGTATAAATATTGTGTCTGCTTAAAAAAATAGAGTAATGAGTTTTATCAAATATAAGCACACTATCCCAATCAAACATATTTCAGGAGTTACTGAAAATCTTTACTCTCATGTTTTAATGAAAGGCACATTTCTTATGCTAAATTAATAGAGCAAAAAAGCATGTAAACTAAATAAAACAGCATCCTGACTCAAATGTCTATCAAAGACATCAGTCACTTCTATAAACAATGTAAATCCTACATTCACCTTTGGATGTTCTGAGGAACAACAATTATCAGGAACTGAGGGTCCCCAGTGAATATAGAAGCAGCAGAGTTTTAAAAGAAGTCCTGCTGTTATTACCACCCATTGTGCTTTTTAGCACTTGTATATTTTGATTTTCCTCAAATGCTCACATTGGAGTCAGCAACTGAAATAACGTGCTAAACTAGAGCATAGTAGGCTTTTTGGTTTCTTGGCTGTATAACTGGAGCTTACCTGTGAAGGGGCTAAAATGACTGCACTCAACTAGTATGGCTGAGGGCAGGCTTAAAGGTGAATGAAGACACATACTCCTGAAATGCAGTTCTGGGAGTGTGGAGATACGTGTCAGAGTGTAACCTAAAGAGGACCTGCCATGTTTCAATTTGGTCTGAACCTCTTAATCCTACATCCAGTCTGCTGATGCATACATAAATGTGAGTTCAGGGTATGGAGTGCTGAGATGGAGATGTGTTCGGATAGCCTTGGCAGTAGTTCAATTCACATTTTGTTGTACCTTATTGACACATAATTCAATTACACTGATTGAGACTCTTTTAAATTGATTAGGCTGGTATAAAGCTTGTAATATCCTACTATTAATGTACTAAATATATCAGGTTATGTATCTCTATTTGTTGCAGCACCTCTGGCCCTTGTTATCTCAAAAGTTCTCTGAATTGATTTCCTCTGGAGTTTTGGTGGTGGAATGTTTTTCTAAGTGCAGTGTTGGAAACACTAAGAAAAATCTAAAGATTTTGGTAGCCTTTTGCTTTGGAGTCTTAAATATGCAACACAGTTGTCCTTCATTCTTTTTCATTACTCGTTTGGAAAATACATTCATATGGATTTTTTTGTTGTTGTTAAAAAACTGGTTTGACTTTGGAATAGGAAAACAGCAGCATCAACCATGGAAAATATTTTCTGGTGGGAATGATGCCTATAAAGATTTCATGATGTTTTGTTGTCTGAAGATCTAGTACAATATCTATTCAGGCAATGCTTTCTATGCAATTCCATATTAAAATACCCCAACACTGTAAAAAATCCCCCACTGGGGCAGAAAAAGTGGTAATGAATAACATGATTAGATTCATACACAAAATTCCTGAAAAAGGTCAATGAGTTCAGATCTAAATTTTATTTACATGGATACTAGGTAAAACACAGCAGCTGATGATAATTGAAAAGACCAACTGAACAAATTAGTAATCTAGGACTTTACTGCCAATAAATTTGACAAGAAAAAAATGACTGAACATGAGTTAGAGCAGAATATCATAAAATTATAGAATCATAGAATAGTTAGGGTTGGAAAGGACCTTAAGATCATGTAGTTCCAACCCCCCTTCCGTGGGCAGGGACACCTCCCACTAAACCATGTCACCCAAGGATTTGTTTATACAGTGTCCCAGAGTTCTGTGTTATTTGTACTGTGGGGAAAAAGGTGGGTTTTTTTCAATCCAAAGTACAACATCTCTGCCCTAGAAACTGCATTTCTTTAAATGCTGTTGAAAAACATATATATTGTACCATTTGCTCTGAGTAGCTTCTGGTTTTCTTCTTTTGCTTCAGAATATCAAGAAAAGATGTGATAATTGATGCAAATTTACTGGTGGGAACCAGGGGGTTTTGTCCTTCTTTTAATATCACCTCTTATGTCCTCTGCCTTTTTTATGACTGGAGACATTGTTTGGTACCTATTTGCTCAAGAGATCTAAGTAATGCAGAAATTTGCATATTGGCTGCTCAGCACATGTGCAAAGAATTGGCTTTGTCCAGGCTTATTTTGCAAAACATGGGATCTGGCTACCTATGACACTCAGTAGTCACCCATGCCTATAGTTTTTCCAATTCATGTGCTTTCCTTGGCTGCCTGAAATTTTCCAGGTGGAAATACACTTAAGATGTGGCCCAGGTTCACATGTCCCTTCAAACAGCCCCTCTTCTTTCCTCTGCCATTCAGACTATGACTGTATTTACCCTCATCACTGGCACAGACTGACTATCAACAGGAAGTAAGAATGATCTGCTTGGCTTTTCCAAGCCTTCTGTATGCCCAATGTACGCTTCTTCCTCCACCACCACCATCTTGTAACATATGCTCTTTATCTTCCTCAGTGTTTCTTGATGTGGTCAGCCTCATAAGGGCCCCCTGTGCCAAACACTGCGGCTGTTTGAATGATCTTTTGGACACATGGGAAACCCAAGTGTGTTAAAGACTGGTTTTAAATTTGGCAAACAAATCAAAGGCATATCCACAAATGCCCAGACCAGCACTTTGTGCCATAAGCTATAAAAATAAGTACTCGAATCACAAGAAGATATACTAAAAATGAGTTTTCTTTCCCAGACTCTCGATTGTTGCTGTCCATTTTGATGCCTCCAAACCATGACAGGACTATGGGAATTAACTATGCATAAATATTACTTAGTTTCTATAGGAATAGATCATGTTAATCAACAAGGAGCAGTAAGTGAAAAATTCAGTCTTGTTGCAGTTCTTTTGCGCCACTCTCATGATCCTTAGAGGTTAGAGGAGTTCACTGAAGCAAATGTAGTTTAGTAGAGTGGATGTCCTCCAACTTTGTCAAGGACTTACTCTTTGGTTGGCCTAGGGTAAAGGGGAATGACCCAAAAGGGTAAAGCCAAATTAAGACGGAGTGTAACCAGTGTCTTACCCTCTCCATAAGAAATTCATTTTTGTGGAGCAATATTCAAATGCTAAAAATTAATCAGTATGATGTACTGTCCTGAATGGCTCTTACAGGGCTCTGTGTAGCAATAGGATTCAGACCGTGACAAGAAATTTACTGTTTATATCATCCTTGAATACTTAGACAGTTTCCTTTAAATGCATTTTAGCAGATAGATTGTTCAGCTTAAAAACTGCAAAAGGTATTTAAAGGGCTGTTTCCATGGTTTACAAAACCACATCCTATAAATAGATTTTCCTACTGCAAAGTCTTATGTCAATTAATTCTTCTAATTAAGCCTCAATAACTTATACTCCCTGAGAATTTGCATTTGTGCATTATGCATAGAAATTGCTCATAGTAATTTCACAAACTATAATAGTCCTCAGCCTACTGTGGGATCAAAGTTGTGTCTTTTCCTCCCTCTGTAATTATTGGCAACTTTTGATTCCATCAATCACACTGAGAGAACGTCAACTTTAAAGAGGCACTGCTGGGTTACCACGAGTATGATTTCGGCATGTTTGGAATAGTCTCAGACAGAGCCCTCTGAGAGTCATTCTAGTGGATCTTTTTTTTTTTTTTTTTTTGGCATAGCTTTTCGGGGTTCCATCTTCAGGCCTTATTAGTCTTCTGTCATTTGTTAAATGTTGGTATCTAGGTTACAGTAGCCTTTTAAAATGCTAGATGTACCATGCAGATGACAAGACTTCCTTTTTGAGCTGTCCCTTCCAAAGTTGGTTTGGTTCCTACAGTTTCTGAGCTGCCCTGAAGAATTATTTCTGAATTTGGGCCAGAAACTGCACAATATTTTGCTATGTGAGCTTTTTAACAAAACATAAGCTTTATGTGTGGAACCCACTATCATGCTGGACTAGCTCTTTCTTCTCAGTTCCTTTGAGGATAATTTTTCCATTTCCTGTCACTACAGATTGCACTATTGGAGGCAGTTTTAAATCAGTAATGCCTTTGATGTTTTTCTTTTACCATGCCAGGAACATTCCCAGAGTGACACTGACGCTCTCCCAGGCTGTCCAAATGTGTATTCATGGCAGGCTTCCGCTAAGCTGCTGTAACACTCTCCCGCTCTGTTTGCTAGCTTGCCAGATGTGAATAAGCTCCAGTTAATTGAAAATACCAGATTTTGAATAGGTTGCAGTTAATTCAAAATGCTATGGCCAGCTTGTATATGTGCCTAAACATTATGTTGCTAGACTTTAACTATGGCATCACTCTTCTGCAAAAACCAAATTACAAAAGTGTTTCTCACATGTTTTGAACTTTTCAGGCTTCCAGTGTGCTTAAAGAAAAATGTTCAGTGGATCTTTCCAAAGCAAGCTGAATGCATCTGATGTAACTGGAAGTCAGGTAGAGTAAATGGACTAGTTGTTTTTAAATGACAGCTGAAAATGAGGCGCTAATATCCTGAATCGCTTTCTGTTGATGCTGTGGAGTTAAGTATCTACCGATGAGAGGAAGTGATTTTCTGTCTGTCACTGTAAGAGCTTCTTTTATTTTGCTTGTGTCCTCCAGCATGTTAAGCTGGAATTCAGACATTTTGTGCAATGGAACTTTGTGGTTAAGGCAAAAACAACTTAGAAAAAAGATTTTTGTTGCCATTGCTTGTATGTCATATACTTTGCAATATTTCTATACCATCCATTTTGAAGTTGAGTGAGGCTGTTTGTGAAAACCAGCTATGAATATTGATTGCACAATTTTCCAGGTGTCCCAATCCCCTCAGTAACCACATAACTAAAGGTCGCTGTCAGAACAACTAGTTAAAAAAAGAGAGAGGAAACTTTATGTCAGCACTAAGGAGCAAAAGAAGAATTTCCCATTCATCTTAAGCTACAGCCGCTGGATGCGGCAACTTTGTAATTCAGAAATAATATTTTCCCCCAAAATACCAGAAAACATAGTGTGTTTAATATGGAAGGGATTAACGATGGATCTTTTCCTATGCCTGTCTTTTTGGGACCTGCCTGCACTGTCCTTTCCTCACTCAAAAAGGACTTCATGTGATGGCAATACTGGCTTTGTGATCTGTTGTAGGCAACTGGGCAGTAGTCTTCACTGTTTTGTTTTTCATTCTTTTTCTTCATAACAGTTCCCTTGTCTATTCTACCATCAGAAAAGCAGCATAACTCTCAAACAGTCCATTCATAGTAATCAGTGTTTAAAAGGGAGAGACAGAGATTATAACAAGTACGCAACAAGACACTTCTTGGGTAAGAAACCTGAAGAGCATTCAAACAAGAGCTCACAGGTCTACAAAGTCAGAAGTCTCATATGTCAGTACTGATATTGTAGAAAGAGAACTATTCAAGCAGTATGTCTTTTAAAACTGCAAATACTGGACTCTTCTGGATCTTCAATAAAAGCTTTCTGTGGATTTTGTATAGTCATGTACATTGGGATGTCTACATGTGCTAAAGCCACAACACTTTCTGACTTTCACGATGCTACTTGAATTAATAACATAGCTATAAATATTCAATTTGGAAAAGCTTTTTGATGTAACTGGATGAATCTATAAATATTATGATTTAAACAGAAAACATGAGTTGTCTATCTGATAGCAAGGAGGGTCCAAGAAGGAGGGTGTGTGCTAAGGGCTTGAGCTGCTAGAAACAGCAAGTGGCATGAATGAAACTATTAGACTAACCAGGTTGACATCAGTCCTAGACAGAAGGGTGAAAATCACAATGCTGATATGGCATTTAATTATTTAAAATTCAAAGGATGGGAACATGAGTGAACCAGCTTTTATGGCATGTGGATCTGTTTTCATTCCTCTGATGAGATAAGCTTGGTTCATTAATACAATTGTTTATATACCACAGAAATTGTCTTTTTTAAAGCACTGAACTGCATGTTATTGTGATTACAAGTCAACGCTGTCTGATATTGATTAAGTGCAAATTAAATGGATTTAGGCACTTGGTAGTTGGTATATATCAAAGTAGTGTCATGGAAGATTTATCATTAAATAGATGTATTTCAAATGGCTTTTTTCAGAGATCAGTTAAAGGTCAGCACCATTAAATACTGTTTTTATAAATTCTGGAAAAGTAAATATGAAAGCAGTGTGAGTAAAATTTATGGATGATGTGGAGTGTCAAAATATTGAGAATAGAGCAGCCAAGCTAAGAAATCTGGATTCTTAAACTGGTATGCAGGTAAAAGCTGGGGCTCCTGCCTGTGGAGAGTCTCGCATGAGAAGCTGCACAGGCTGAGAGTGCAGTGCTGCTCCTGTGCCACATACTCCTCCTCCTTGGCATGCTACTTTGTCTGAGCAGAATGACACAGATACTACTCCTGGCACCTATATACTGTTGGGTCTCCCTAGTAACATAGTTCTCCTATGAGTGTGATTACAGACCAGCAGAAGTGGGTGCCAAGAGCAAGGTTGAGGTTAACTGTTGATATCAGAACGATTTCTATTAGCACAGTAATGAAAGTAATATTTTGAGGTCTTCCGTTAGTTATTCACTGTTAGTTGTAATTTATTAACCAGCATTAACCCTCAATAAGAGCAAGAGAACACAAAGGTTCATATCATGTAAAATTCATTATGGGAAACTAAGTCTTCAGAGATTACAGTAATTGCATAAACTGAGTGAGAGAAAAAGGAATTTTAAGCTGAAGGTTGATACTGTGTTTTCCAGGATTGATATGAGCTGGATGAAATATTATAAAATGAAGATATTTGTGATTCCCTAGGTCTACAACCTTAATAAGATTTTGTGTGTGCGCATACATAATTATATGTGTATATGTATCTGCCTGTTAGCTCTCTGTCACACAACTAGTATTAAAGTTTACAAAGAATAGAAGAAATTTCAAAAACTTCAGGCCAATTATAGGATTGTGCAGTCTTTTACATAAGGGTAAATGCATACAGCTCTGAAAGGAGGGGATGTGGGTCTTGTTTCCACTTTATCTTTTGCATTGGCACTAATGCCAACAGTGCATGTACTGCTCCAGCAAGGAATGGTTCTTTCTAAAACAAATTCAACCAGGAAAATGTATCTTCCAGCTCAGTAACTTCCCCACCTTGACTTGTTGTGAGGCCATTTGGGTTCCCATTCTGATTCCAGATAAGCACAAGGGAGGCACCATCTCTTCATGGCAGTGCTGCAGACTTGTGTTGGATCAGGGCCTTGAGTAAGCTTACTAGATACTCAAATTTGGTTTTGCAATTCTCCTTGTCATTGTCATGAGTTGCTGCTGCTCTCATCTTCAAATGTGGGTTTCCAAACCTTTGAGTTACTTATCCAATCCTTATTTGCACGCCTGTTCCTCTTGTGGTTGATAGTTTTACTTCCTCATTGGAAGGTAGCTTCCAAGGGACAGAAGCTGTCGTGGAGGTTGTTAAGGATGGGATTGAAGATTCAGAGACAAAAATTGAGTGGTTTCTTTATCTGTTTTATGCCATGGCTGAAATATTCCCGCATAATAGAAAGAGAGATTAAACCAGAAATACATCATCTGTTTTTCTTTCAGGCTAGTTACATGCTTTTGTGTTCTCCTTGTCGCATCTAGCAAGTCACTCAGTCAAAAGGATAAGAGTGAAAAATGGATTGTTTGACTCCCCAAAGCAAACACAGTCCAAGTGAATTATTATATGGAATCATCACAGCATGAAAGTATCAGATGAAAATTCCCTAAAACATGTGAAACAAATATCAACTTTAAGTATACATTTTAAAAGATGGTCATGTGGAAGGCCTGACTAGCGCTGCAGCTGACATCTTGTGTACAGGAAGGTTTACAATTCACATTTGTTGAAAGATTTAATCCAGTATTACTAATACCTACTTGTGGTGCTATGAATCAGAGGAGCAATAATGCCTTGCACAAGTAACAAAGAATATATTGAGACAGGCAAAACCAAAGGGACATTTATAGGCCCAAAAGTTAGCAGCAATGGCACTCTAAAAAAGCCAGTGAGACACATATACTCCAGGTAAAAAGAGGCACCTATTCTACTGGGGGAGAGTTGTTGCAAGGCCAAGAACATTCCTGTTAGCATCTCTAAGATTCATTGGAAGTACATAAAGAGAGTGAGCTCTCCTGGAACATGAAACAAAACATTTGATAGCAATAGCCCTTTTTCTTGCCAAACTGTTGCATTGCAATTTCTCTTTTCCCTTTTAGAATAAAATATTGATTCACCTGAAACACTTCAGAAAACCTTGAATAATTGCCCCACAGGGATACAAGGGAAGCAAATGTGAGACACACAGCTCATTTTTAATGCATGGGGGCAGCGTGGATGACCTGGCTCCCCCCACTGTAAGAACCCATAAGGGAAAAGGCAGAACCTCTGGAAGAGGAGCAGGATTTCACATCTTCCAGTCCCTCCCTGAGCTGCTACCTGGAGCCTCACCTGTTGCCTTTGGAGGCTCGGTTATCTTCTACTGCTGCAGTACCTGTAAACATGCTCACATCCTCCCCAAGAAGCTGAGCATCAGGCTGGATGTGACTGGCAGGGGCACAGCTTTCCAGGGCAGCCATGGGGGTGGAAAACAAACAGATTCAAAGGATGCTGTTACTGCTGCCGCAGATGGTGAAAACTAAACACAGATAAACCCCAGAAAAAGGTCCTTTCTTCTTCCAGTTACACCACTGAATAGGGTGGGACAAATTTAAATGTAATAATCTGGTTGTAGCCTTTCTTCTTCCTCATTTAAACAGGTGACTTAAGCACAAAATTAATCCAGGAAAAGAGAAGACAGCTGGGAAAAAATGAGGAAAAAGCAGGTTGATTGCAGTGGAAAGCAAGCACAAATACATGACTTCTCTTGGCTTTCTGTCCCAGGTTCAGCAGTAGCAGTCATTTTTCTCCTCATTAGTAGCTGGTGCAGTGCTGTGGTTTTGACTTTCGGCCTGGGAACAGCACTGATAACACCGATATTTTTAGCTACTGCTTAGTAATGTTTAGTCTGACCAAGGACTGTTTGAGCCTCATGCTCTGCCAGGGAGGAGGGGAAGCTGGGAGGAAGCAGAGACAAGATACCTGACCCAAACTGACCAAAGGGGTATCCCATACCACAGCACATCATGCCCGGTATATAAACTGGGGGCAGTTACCCAAAAGGGTTAGATCACTGCTCTGTCGGGCTGGGTATCGGTCGGCAGGTGGTGAGCGGTTGTATTCTCTTCCCTTGTTATTTCCTTTGTCATTATTATTACTGGTGGCAGCAGTGGTGGTTTGTGTTATACCTTAGTTACTGGACTGTTCTTATCTCAACCCATGGGAGTTACATTCTTTCGATTCTCCTCCCCATTCCCCCTGGAGCCGGGGGTGTGTGTGAGAAAGTGGCAGGGGGGAGTGAGAGAGAGACTGCGGGGTTTAACTGGGAGCAGTGCTGCCGCCGCTGCGCACTCAGGGTGGAGGGGAGGCAGCAGAGCCAGCAGTGCATAGCCTGCAAGCCAGTCTGAGTTACGGCTGGGCTTAAACCACGACGCTTTCCCAGGCGTGTTTTCCACCAAGGTGCAAATTCCAGTAACGGATGTGTAGTCTGTGAAGTACTTTTTTTGAAGAAATTAAAGTATACACAACTGGACAGCTAGGAAGTACTACTGTTAACAGGTTTAAAAACCTCTATCTACAGAGGACATGGAACAGGGGAGCAAGCAGGGGTACGACTGAGCCAGTGGCAGGATGTTAGCTCTTGGCACCCTGGGGAGGTTTCACACCCACAGTTGCAATTAATGTGCAATGAATGTGCAATGTGTGACTGTGATGATGGAAAAAACTTCTTTCAATGGCATCTAACTAATAGTTGTCTATTATTGTGCTGCCTAATGCAGAGTGCTGAAATGACTCTTGTATTTCATGATAAAATGCAGTATTTCTCTTCCTATGTCTTGAGGTAGGTAGCATTTGCTACTGTTTGTATACAACTTTCATGCCCCTATTTTCATTCTACAAGGATTATTGGTGCTCTTGTTTACATGAAGATCTTTTTTCCAACATTTAGTCTGTACTGAACCACTCAGGAATCATGTTATATCTTTTACCATCTAGTCCTGCAGTCTTTCTATAAAATCCAACCACAGCAGAGATATGTATACTACATTTTAAATTCTATAAAGACTTCCACATATAAACCAAACTAAGCTCTAATATTGCATCCTGGGCTATTATACTGGTGAGAGACCAAGATTCTGCAGTTTGCCTCTATGGAAATGTTGCTGCCTTTTGAAGGGTACATATAGGATGGTGCATTAAATACCTGACATATATTTGAAGCTGTGACCTGTGAAGTACCAGGGCAATAAAAAAAGGTTATATTTCAAAGGATAGTCTGGCAACAGTATGTATTGAAGACAAAATGATGACAGCTCATTACTTTGAGCTGTCTCAGCAGGAAAAACTAACCTGAGTGCAGATACGAGGGCATTATCAAGCTCAGCGTGGATTGCAGAACCTATCAAAAAAGCCTAATAACTGAGCAGCTCGGCTTGCTGCTGCTCGATGCATAGCTTGCACACCCAAGCTGGCTTGGTTAAAGGTAGACATCCCCAAGAGAGTACATCTATTTCTTGTGTACCTTACGTGTGATCCCACATGTCTAAAAGTGGACTGCTGCAAACACCAGCCATGAGGCTGAAATCCTAATCCTGAGACTGCTGTAACTGGTGGCAAAGATTAGCTCAGCTGTTGGCCCGCTCTAATGAGATCTGTGACTATTGGTCTGCAACTCTAAAATATAGAAATGATGCTTTTGAGATAGCATGTCACTGAAAACACTCTGTCTTTTTTCTGCTGTGGATTTCACTTGCATGTTAGTGACCAAGTGATTCCTACAGATTTCTGCCTGGGTGAACGTGCCCTGTCAGGAAATGGCTTCATAAGTGTTCACGCTCTTTTTGAGAACAAAAGGTTATTAGAAACAGCTGATGCTTCCCTTGTCATTTTCCACTACCCAGTAAGTTGTTTCATTATTGTCATATAACTGCTCTGACTACTTTCTTATTTTTGTAAGAAAATTTAAAGAAAATTTGCTTGTCTCTTTCACATTCTATTTTATGCAAAAAAAGGTTTTGGAATGGATTTTTAAGGTTACAAATTGCATGTAGGCCTGTCTCCATCTTCTACTTTTTGTTATGTTTCAATTTTCCGCTCAGAGAGTTATCCACTCACATCCTTACACATTAGGCTGCACATTCAATAGTAAAATTTATGCTAAAAAAGAACATATATTTAGGTAATGAAAGTCCTGTATTTGTAATCAAAAGGCTGTTTTGTCACTGGTCTGAGGTTGTTAAATTATGAAATCTTTTCTTTCCGTCTTTCTCTTCCAATGAATTGGCCTTCTAAAACAGAAGCCAAAAAGACTTGCACAGACCCAGTGTTTAGTCTGAGACTGTGAAAGCTGCATCTTTTCTTTTCCTAGGTCAAGATGCGCATTCTGAATTATTGTAAAAAAATTCCAAGTAATTTCACAATGTTTTTGCGTGTTTTATGTAAATTTCTTCATGATAAGCTTAAAAGAAGCATTATAAAATCTTGAGTCTTTTTTCAAAGAACTCAGTGAATTTTAAAGAATTGAGTCCTGATGGTTTATTTCTGCATGCATATTTGAATATAGCTCCAGTGTGAGACAGAAATAAACTGATGCTCAGGCGACCTTTCTTCTTCAGTATGAAAATGGGAAACAGAACTTCAGTACACTTTACCATTATGTAAAAACATACTGACTAGTATTTTGTCTGTTGTAATCTTTGGGAAATCTTACCTGTAGTCAGGATACCCTGGTTATGAATTTGGTAGAGAACTGAATTCTAGAATTTCCATAATTTATACCTTATCAAGCACGGTACTTGTTATTCTGTAGTCTTCCCAAGTATGACAAAACCCAAGGCTGGATCTGAGGTTCCCACATCAAACCCTCAGAGAAATATAGATGACTGATCGTGTAAGAGGTGCCCACTCATACGCAAGGCCATGCTGTGGAAGCTCCTCGCTGAGCTTAGTCACATAATGCCAGCTCCCGCCGAGTCCCATGGCCCATCCAGCACACTGCTGCTGCTCCGGCTGCCCTGCTCTGTTCTGAGCAGCCCAAGGGACAACAAACTTGTGCTGCTGCTTGCCAGCAGACTCCTTTTCAGCAGAGCATGAGTTGGGCATAACATGGAAACAGAGTTGTAGGTCTGTATTCCCTACCCAGCAGCTGCCTTTTTCATTTGACAGAAGAGTCTGTCTGGAGTCTGGTAAATGCTTTTCAATAAAATTTTTATTTCAGTGAATTTAGGTTGTGTTTTTTTTTTCTTTGTTGTTTCTGAGAAATATACATGTTTCCATTTCCAATTAAATAAAAACAAATCCCCAACTCATTCTAGTTGCTACCAGCACTGAGTCTGGGTGTCCCATAAAATCCCATCACATCAGACATAAAGCCATTATACTGGCACAACCAGATCCGATTTCTCTAGTTGCCACGTCTCACAGGTGGATTTTATATTATTATGTCCACCTGGTTCATAGGGTAAGGTTTATTGCAGATACACTAGGAAATGAACGTCCACCATAAAGGGACTGAGCAGAGAAGACCCCAGTTTCTCAGAGAAGCAGCTGGAAAGCCAGTCAATTCCCAGACTGGGGATAACCCCACTGCTCATCCTGGGCAGGTGTTCCTGGCACAAACAAACCCGCTGCTACAACTGGCAGGCATCTATAATGACTCTCAGAAGAGAAACCAGGTGGTGAATGGCCTTGGGGTCTGCACCCCCCCTTTGCCCCTTAGCAGCCAGGCTGGCATGCTGTGATGTAGACTAATGGGTTTGGCATTTTCACTGACTACAGGAAAATCGAGAAGTTTCTGGTCCTGTTTTTCAAGTATCTCTTGCTGTTTTCTTTTTAAGACCTGCAGTGTTGTCCAGGGAACTGTTGTGTATGTTAAAAGTACGAAGGGAATAACGTGGCAAACTCAGCAAAATGCTCTTTCACATTTTCAGTGTCCTCCGTGCTTTGCTGGATCTGTTAGTTTCTCCAGCAGGAAACATAGCTGTAACTCAGGAAGGGTTTCAATTATCTTCTTGTTTGCTGGAAATAAAAAGAAACCTCAAGCTGACATGTTTCTGAAGAAGAATCCCAAGGGATACATACTTCATACCACAGAAACCAGAAAGAAGGAAAAAAAAAGGAATAAAAAAGAGAGAAGAATCTTAACTAGCTCCAAAGCTTTCACTGGCCAAACCGAAGGGGAACAGAACATTAGTAATTTTGTTATCTATTTACTAGCATCTTACTGTCATCTATGTTTTAAATCTTAGTATCATACACACTGGGGCATCTTATTGTCATGCTAATGAGCTGGCCTGTCGCATCTTCAAGGGCCTGAGAAGGAATAAAATCAGAAACAAAGTTTGCAAATATATGTACAACTTACTGCAGGAACACATGGACCTCGGGGAATTGTGTGCAGTGGATGATTATAGAGAGGTCATACTTTTACCTTCTGAACAGTCTTCCCTGGGTTTTAACAGGGGAAGTACATCTCACTAGCTGTCATCATTACATGAGTAACTACAGAACATTATATAGCACTATAATTTTTCCTGCATGTTTTCATCACCATTCTTTGAAAGCAGAGGAAGTTTTGCCTTCTCCTAGCCTTCCTGAAGGCATTGCCAGGAAGAAATCTTGAGCCTAAACAGTCCTTGAGCCTGACAGTCTGTTACTTCCATATTTAGGGAGCAAATATGACAAGATGAGTTGGGCAAGCAACCATTTAATGTGAACATAACCTCAGTAAATAAGATGAATATTAGAAAGAGCTTTCAGGCTAATCTAAATGACCTGAATCCTGCAGAGGTGAAGTGAATGTCAGCAGTATCTCGTCTTTTCAAACCGCTCAGTAACCTGTCAGCAAACAAACATCTGGGGTTACCCCATCTACCAGCACTCCAACCCAGAGTTAATGGGTGATTGATTGTTCCTGTTGCTGACAAACCAGAAATGTGTTGCAGATATCTAAAAAGACAAGGGTAAGGAGCTTTCTTTTGGTCTTGTATCAAGCGCATTAAGGCTATACACATATCCCTACTTATCTATGCAGAAGAACAGCAGCTCCAGTTGATGATGTAGGACAAGACCACTTACTTAGATACTGAAACTATTTAGGCTGTTGTACTGAGGTTGCTATGTAGAAAGCAATGTATTGGGCCAGCTAGGCTCTGCACATCTCTTTCAGAGCTGGTAACTGGGGGAGCATACTGGGAAAAGAATTGAAGAGAAGGACACTGGGAATTCCTTCTTAGAAATGTGGGACGTGTAACACACCTGGGAGCACAGTGAGGTTTGGGGTGCAAAACTTTCTTGTGGTCTGCAACTTCACTTGAGAAAACTGTTAATGTTGTAAACCTTATGAAATAAGTATAGCGCTTCTTAAATGTAAACAGCTAAAGCTTTGCCTCCCTCTCTGCTCTAAAACACTATATTTCCAATATCACAGTATCATGAGACATTGTACTTGGGCTGTTAATTCACTAGAAAAGCACACCATTTCTCCATTACTGATGACCTCAAATGCTAGTGTTTCATACATAAATCTATGATTATAGGTACTGATCTAGCACACTTCTGCTAAGACAGTGACACATGATGGGGTCATTGCATCCTCTATTGCTATCCTTCCTATTTCAGGCTTTCAGCACAGAATAAATGAAGAATTAAGACATCTTTTTTTTTTTTTCACTTTTTAAAGTGCAATTCACCTTCAAGCACCTACTTCCGAATGAGAGGAGACAGGCCTTTGAAACATGGCTTCTTCTTTTTGCACATTTGTTTCTTAGCACCAAAGAAAGGCAAGTTTTACTCATTTTAATTTTGTGGCATGTTAACTGAAGTGTGTTGAAGTACTTCAACAGCAGAATTAATTATTTTATGCAAAATTAATTCAGTATTTGAAAGTTCATATGTAAACTCTGATGTTTCATTCTGGAGCATATTTCAAGTAATAAAATTTCCTGTTAGCTTTTCTTAATCAATTTTGGTGCCAAAGCATGCAGAAAACTTATATTCTGCCACAGAAAGCTGACAGAAATAGGCCTTTTTTTCAGGGAATGAAAGTTCCCCTCACTTCTTGGAATTGCTCACACAAATTCGTAAGCATTTTAAGTTATTTTGGCACCTTCAGGCTATAAAAAGCACCTACTGCTTCAAAACTCATCCATTTTCCCCAGCCTATACACCCCAAAAGTATGCAAAATTGTTTTTTTCTTCTATAAGTGTTGTCATTCTAACACTGCTTTAAACTCAAAATTCCCTTGTTGAAAAGAAAATGGCACTACCTTCAGTTTTCAGACAGCTGGTAGTATATCCAAATTCATGAAAATATGTGCTGCAGCATTTTCCATAAGGGTTGAACAATTTTGTCCACTTCTTCCTTCAATTACACCTTCAATATTACTGGGAGAGAGAGTAATGAGACGTGTTTAAGCAATAGAGGGAAAAGGTAAGAAATAAAAGTAGATGTTGTTGCCAGAATAATAGAACCCCAAGGACAGTGACTACATTTTCCTACCTATAGATCAGTTTGCAGGCTAAGAGTTTTCTTTATAGTTAGATTTAATTAAACTTCTTTTTTCTGTACCTGCTATTAATTGTTTATTTCTGCCTCCGTGACTAACATGGATTATGCCAACATGTTTGTGTAATATTTTGTAGACTTTTTAAGTGGGAACTTTTTAATCATTCAAACAGTTCTAAGAGCTTAAAAAATGTTCTAAAGAAAAAAAAAAGAGGAAAAAATTAAAAGAAAATGTCTAGCTTTTTGCTTTTCTCCAGTCAGTTGAGTTAGAAGGGTCATAGCACTCAGATAAAGTTTAAAAAGAAACAAAAAAGCTGAAACTAAGATAAGCAGCCAGTCTCCATCCATCAAATATTTACAAATATGAATATACTTAGCCAAAATATCCAACTAGCCGAACCTTCTTCATCACCCGTAACGGCATCTTCTGCTGGCTCCAGGGGTCCTGGCACTGGAGATCACCGGTTACGTTATTTGATTATTTGGTTCTGTTTCTCCAGTGGCAGATGTGCTACTTTCTTACATTCTGACTACTTGAAGTAGTTGCTAAGATGATGCCAAATTTTACAGAAAAACAAATATCTGAAGGTGGGAATCAGCTGACAAAGTGTCTGAGCCAGAGATCAATATTCACTTTACAGTCCCTGGAGAAAAATAGGCACTTACAGGGCATAATTCCTAAAGCAAATGCCTAAAATAGCGCAGCTAAACTGAGCCCTGGAAGTGTTGATTTCTATCCATTGAACACAGCAGCAACCCACAAAGGGCTTGGCTCAGATGTGGAGGCATCCATATGGTGAATGTCTAGGATCTAGAAAGATGCTTGATTTATAAAAGATGACGCTATAGGGTAAAATGGCCTTCCTGTATACAGAGCTGATTATTTTTCTGGTACTTGCAACACAAGTATCTGAGAGCTGACTTGATAGTGAGTTAAAGATTAATTCCTCCCTACCTCAGCATATTATGCCAGGTGTTAGACGCTGCTTGAGAAAGCAAGGAGCTTGGCAGGGCAATGGTTTTCCTTTGCCTTGGATTTGTGGCTGGCTGTGCAGATCCCATGCAGGAGGGCCACAACAGCAGCAGTGGAGCAAGCAAAAGCAGAATAATGGTAGAGTGGGTAGAATGGAATGGCATGATAAAGTCTCCTCTCCTTCTTTCCTGTGGCTCTCCTGAAAATGCCATTTCATGATATTTAAAAGCTATGCCAGAAGAGCGTTTAAGGGTAAATGTAACAAAATCCTTGAGAAGAAGGTTCCTGTTTTAGGAGGTTCAAACGCCACTTAGCAGCAAGCCTTGGCTAGCAGGAGACAATGAAAGAATGGAGGAGACATATTTCCTTTAGAGGCAATGAAAATTTGCCTGTGGTATCTCCCATCTGCTCGTCTTCAGCTAGAATCCTTCAGGTATCACTAAAATAATTTTCAGACAATTAGGGAGGGGAATCATCTGAAATATTTCTGGTCACTCTCTATGATGTGAAGTTAAAATAAACCAAATTCAGAGTGGCTATTGGCATAGCCAGGGAATATTAAAATGATTAAGACTTTGCAGGACTGGATCCTTCTTACTATCACAAGCCAAATTCTTTAAGGGGATTTTTATATGTAAAGTCCTAAACAAAGACTCAGAAGCGTAGGCTGAAAGAAGTTGTCTATTCCAGCCTTTTACATATTTCACAGGTTTATCTGCTGTGCTATTTTGAGTGTATTATCTAATCTCCCTTTAAGTATTTCCTCTTCTGATATCTCAGGGGTTTCTCTTGGCAGACTGCTCCATTGATGAATAACTCTTATTCTGAAGTTTGTCCTCACATCTAATCTAAATTTGTTACATTTTAGGTGAACATTCTCCATGGTCAACCATGATCAAGTCTTTCCATTTCATGTTATTTTCTGTCCAAAACTCCTTGAAAGTTCCATATTTTGTTTAAATGAGATGTCCTTTCCATCCTGTTCCTTATATCTTGCAGCTTTCTTAACATTCTTCTTCTTTACTGCTTTCTCATCTTCACAGTGTGAAAGTCAAAGGATATCCTAAGTGAGGCCTCAGCAGTCATGTGATTAGGTGATTTGTTACCTCCCTACTCTTAAGTACAGTTCTTGGAATATGTGTTCTTCATATACCAGTAGGATTTCTGATTTTCATTTTCATAGACACAAATGCATTTTAACTGTTTATTTTCCATAATTTTTGAAACAGAAATAATTCACTGAGTACTCTAAGTAGGGACTAGAATATATGGCTTTTCATTAAAAACATTTTGTTTTGCAATATATACACATTCCTCCTTATGTGCTCCTTCCCTGATCTGCGAACGCTGTGACAAAAGTTGCTGTTGATCAGTCCTTCACCTTTTCTACACAACAAGGACCTGTAAAGAAAAAGTTCCACATTTTCCTTTAAACACTAGAACTCCCGGAATTTAAAATTTTGCCTGGCCTTTACTAAGTTTTGATGGGTTTATGTGCACAGTTAAAGAATGTTTCTGCCTGAGTACTGAATATGTAAAACTAAGGATCTTACTAGTTCATATGTTCTACTAACAAATAATGTTGTTTCAGACCAAATAATCTAATTACTATACATTTTAATCAATATTTTCTTGATCGCACAACTTAATTTCACATGCTGTTTGGCCAGAACGCCTATCTCCTTATTTAAAGAACCTGACTGAAGTGTCTGAGCCACGTGTGTAGTAACCCCTCTGTGATCAGTTAAGAGAAGTGCACTTCTCTCAGGTGATCCACATATCCAGGGTCTGAGAAAATTTAGTGCTTATCTTCCAGAAACTGCAGAAGAGCTTACTGTGGCTGGGCTCCAATTTTCAGCACTTCACCACCTTTATAGCCAGGTAAAGTACGTTCATTGGGAAGAAATGCAGTTGCCAAGTTTCAAGTCTCCTGGAAGTGCTAGGGAAAACATGTCAACAAACTATGAGCTTTGTGCTACCTTCACATCAAACAAGAAAGCAAGTAGTCCTGCACTGCCTTTCCTACACACACCTGCTCTTGACCACCTCTCTGGTCTCATTTAGGATTTTCCACTTCAAAAATATTCTTCCATCTTTTGCAATATTACATGGGATGCAATATTAAGAAAAAAGCTAACAATAACTTTTATTTACAGCATCGTCCGTCTCCTCCATGTAGCTCAAGATCACGTTACTGATTTAGCTAATCTGGTAGTCACATCAGTTCAAATACTAATGAACAATTCTGATAGCCACATCATTAGCGCAGTGTGTTTAATATGGAAGATGCCATAGTTCAAGACATCTTGAAAGGACTTTAAAACAAAGCTTCAAGCACAGCTGGTCAGCATGAAGCATCACAGTGCTTGCAATCCCCAATGTTGATGTTGAAATGAAGACAGTTTCTGCGGTCTGGAGTCCTATGGCATTAGGAACTATGTGTTTTCCAAATGTCCTTTTTAGTGTAGGTATTCTGAGTTTTTTTTCCTGGTACCTAGGGAGTTTCCATGGTTCTGAAAGCCTATTTAATTGTCTGGTTTGTTTTCTGAATGCCATTTAAATCCATCTTTAATCTCTATTAATACCAATGTTATAATTACTTCATTAACTTTTCCAGACCGAGCACTTAAACTCTTCAGGAGCATATAGCTTTTTTGCTGGATCTTGTACTAATTGCTTCATCTAATACCACAACCTTGAGTTTTAAATCTACTTAATGAAAACATGAGGCTCGTGCTTAGAGTAAGTATGTTACTGAAACCTGAAAAACATGTGGTACAATGGTACAGATAGTAACTTGTTGTATTACATATGTTTTACTGATGCATTTCGAAAAACTGATGAGGAATAAAGCTCAATTCATTTCCCAAGGGTAAAAATAATACCCTTAGACATTAGCCTTTGACTTGTTTTGACATCTTTGTTCCTGTGTAAAGGTTAAGTAATATGGTCAAATTTTATAAGTAACGCTTTATTAACGAAGTAGCTTGCATTAAGGTTGTAAAATTGAACGCCAGATCAGGAAATAATAAAAAGTAAAGGTTGTATCATAAAGTTAACTGATCCATATACAGCTAGTGTTCCCCAGATAAGGTACGTGCTCAGCTACCTACAGCATGTGCAATTGTGAGTTACTGCTCCTGAATACCTTAACCTTTTAATTTCTTCTTTCTTGAACATTTTCATTTACGGCCTGAATGCTGAATGAATGTAAGTTCTTACATAAATTTTTACTTTGCATTTCTTGGAAGAAAAGAACAGCATATCAAAACCCTGTGCCTTCTTTTACCTGAGCATATGAACTGTGTGCTATGTCTACATAGCTCTCTGTCCCAAGTTTAGTGCTAGTGTACCTGCTAACATGCAAATCTTGGAGTTTTGCCCAAAGTGCCTGTGTGTATATAGTCATAGGGAATGAGTGGCTTGAGAGACAACAACTTCAGCTGCTTCTCAGATGTGTAATTGCCATTTAAATACCTCTAGTGCATTTCAAGGTGAAGCCAAATGGCTTCGGTGGGCCACTGCAGAAAGTAATGTAGCATGACAGTTTTTGACTTTTCCATGAAATAAGATAGAAGCATTTACACAGGTCACTCAGGTATCTTCTGGAAGGCAAAGGCTGATAGCTGATGAGTAGTAAAGAGCCATTTCAAAACTATTTCTCTGCTGTGAGTTTCTGGACAGGACAGTTAAGTTGCTCAGAATGTGCCTATATTTTTGGAACGACAGGATTACTCCTGGCATTTCAGACCTACTATATTTTCTTGTGGTGGATTGACCCTATCTAGCAGCTACGTACCCACACAGATGCTTTAGTATTCCTTTTCACCACCCCACCCCTACCCATTGAGATGGGAAGAAAATAGGAAGAACAAAAGTGAAAAACTCATGGGTCAAGATAAAGAGGGTTTAATAGGTGAGGATGGAGGATGCACAGCAAAGTAACAGTCACCACCCTCCAAGGCAGACCAATGTCCAGCCAGTCTCCAAACAATGGTCACCTTGGAAGCCGGCTCCCTTCCTACTCTATCTTGGATTTTATTCCAGATTTTTACGATGTGGTATGGAATAGCCCTTTGGCCAGTTTTGGTCAGCTCTACTGGCAGTTTCTTGCCACCAGTTTCTAGTCACTGGAGTAAGGCAGAGTGGGAAGAAAAGGCAACCCTGAATATTGAGGTGGGGCAAGCACTGATCAGTAACAGACAACCGTTAGCATGTTAGCAACACAGTTTTAGCTGCAGAGCCAAAATGCAGCACCATACTGGCTGCTATGAATAAAGTTAACTCCATCCCAGCCATACCTAGTCACCTGAGTTTCTCCAGCAGTGAGCTTGCTCTGAGAAAGCTGTATTCTACACCAGGACATTTTGATTGTAGCTTTTTAAGGTGTTAAAAAGTGTTAATAGATATCTGTGGACACTACAACAGTATCTTACAATGCAAAGTTAGCATTCAGTATGTGTAAAGTATTTTAATGACAGAGCAGAAATAGCACTTGTGGACTTCAAAATAGTAATATATTCAGGTTTTTCGGTTTTTAAGCTAACAGATCTTTTGATGTGGAAAAGAGATGCAATATACCATTGCATTTCTTTGAGGAAAATTGTATCTTAAACAGAGGGCTGAATCTACCTTATTTGTAAGGTACTCACTGCTGCTATTCTAGCTGAGCACATCACTTGATTTGAGGACTGAGTAAGGTAGCTGAGAACAAACAGTGAACTATCGAATGAATGGTCTTGGTTGCACCCCACAGGAACAGAGAATGCATTGTGGGATGCTTGGTGATGCACATCTCTGAAGGAAACTGAGGATGTAAAGATGCAGATACCAAGATGAGGTATGAAATCTTGTCCATATCAAAGAGGAAGGAAGTGTTGCCGCAGCATGGCAAGAATTAGAACTTTGAGACTGCATTAAGAGCTTAATTCTAGAAACTGGGGCAACAGTGATGTGCAATGAAACTTGAGAGATCTCTGTTGCTTTAAACTTACCCAGCTAAATTTAGCCAATTTATTTAGTCAGTAAGTATGGACAATTTCAGCCTACAAAGAACTTCAGAAGCAAATCTTGTTATCAAGTAAGAATTCACTGAAAAGAGAATGACCCTTCTGTGTTCCACAGAGCTTTTAATAGCGGGAAAAAAGGCAGATATTTAGACAGTTGTGGCAGGATTAGGGACTATTTTTATTTGTTTAATATATAGGAAATATATATTATGGAAATGTATGCATAGGAAATATGTTTCTTGGTGTATAGCACTTATGTATTCCATTCAATCAATATTCACCATGGAAAGTTACACTAGGTTTTCATTTCTAGTACAGCAACATAAACAGTGACAGGACTGTGTATTTAAAAAATTGGCAGAAATGGGAGGAGGAAAATCCATCCGTCTGTTAATAGGAGAAAATATTTCTTATAAACTGTCTTTTGAGATGAAAATATGGCTAGAAAGGCAGATAACTAGAAGTAAAGAGAAACACAGTAGTACACTGATCAACCACTGTTGTTCTGGCTGGGACCATGGTTCTTGGCTCTGCTGGACAAAGGTCATTTGGCTTACAAATAGTTACTATCTAAATGACAAGAACTAAGCTAACCTCAATAAACCATTTGTATGAATTGTGCACAGGAAACAAGCTAATGGCACACTGAATGAGGGTATCTATTTAATGCTAAGCTTTTGCTGGAAGCAACTTGGAGCACTGTAACAAAGAAAATAACACATTATCATACATTGCGTTCATTTCTGATGAATCTTTCAATTCCTTACAGTAAAAATAACATATTTTAGAGGTTTGCTCAGAGCTGTTACTTCAACTCTGAATGCAGTCTCAAACCTACTAGACCTCTTCCTGAGAACAGGAAAGAACAGTTACTGGTTAATTAATGTTATCTTGGCATTACTTGCAGATAATGCATGTATGACAGCAAAGTAAATGGGAGTAATAACTTTAGGTTACTCTCAGCTTCAAGAATTAACCAGATTGCTTCAGGATTATATATATATATATATGTATATAAAAGAACTTCATAGAAATAAAGGTATGACTGATATCTATTACAATAATTAACTGCTGTTAACACTTTAGCAGACACATGCAATGAAAGTGTAGGTACATTTCATTCTGACTTATGTTTGAGGAAAAAATAATAACTTTACTACAGGTGTTTTTTAAGTAAAGGATTCTCTTTTACACAGATAGTGTGTGCAGGACTTGTGGAAACTTATCATGCTTTGCCAGCCATTTAATGAAATCACAGTTTGGGGGTCAGAAACTAAAGTACGAGATTATATACCTGGCTATACACCCTAAATCCCATGACTGATGTTTGGGTCAACGGATGAAAGGAAAGGGGATATGTCAGGTATAGAATGACTGCTAGTTGAGTTCTTGGCTTGAAAATGGGGAAAATAAAGTGCCCTGTATGGGCACTGAAAAGCAGTAGGAATATCCTTAATTAAGGGAGTGGTTTTGGATAAATGAATGTGATGTTTATTGTGGGCTCAGTTTGGCTAGCAGGAGAAGTGCTAGCCTAAGGACAGAAAATCAGCCATACTTGAAGTAACATCTATTTTAGTCTAAGCGCCCTTTAAAAATTCCTTTGTTGTTGCAGTTTTGGGAATCTGATGAATTTTAATTGGCTTGATTCACATGAAAATCTGATACTCTCTCAGGAACAGGTCACAAGCTCATTGGTAGTAAGGGAATACATGGCTGTGCAGTCCAGTGCAAATGCTTTGTCACAGGAGCATGAACTTGGCAAGGCCAAAACACTCTTCTTATGCAGTGAAGCCACAGGTGAGTTATGTGTCCTGAAAGAGTCTCATGAAGACCATTACAACAAGCCCCTGGCCACATATTCTTGATTCCCTACATATTGTGCAGAGAGAGTATTTTAGATAAATTTACTGAGTGTCTTACAGCTTTTATTGGTATTGTTTTTCATTTTTCTCAACTTCTGAGCCAAGCTCCAGCAGTATCATAAGGTTGAATGTTTATGCCTCAGGGAAAGAGGAAAATTATAACTAAAAAAGTATTGAAACCATTAGGAATGGTCATTAGGAATAACTTTTCTGTATATTATTGGATGATCTTTAAGTCATATATTACATGGGGATAAGAAGAGCTGTAGTCCACTGGATAATGATAATTACCAGGTTTTGGGTGGTACTCTGTTGCTTTTAACCCTCCACAGGTCACCAGGAAGCCAAATTTGTGTCTCTTGTCTGTTTTGAGTTACAGGCAATACATCTGGGGAAAGAACTTTTATTGCTTTCACCTATTTCTTTATTTTGGTTCCTTCCATCATTTGTTTTATTTCCCCTTTTTTCCTTTCCTCATGCTTCCTGCTGCCTATTCCTCCCTGCATATTGAGTGTTTTAGCTTGTAGAGGGGTCATAATTAACAGGTGAATCTTGTCTGAATAGAAGAAAGGGAAATATATTACATGATTTTCCCCTGTAATTAATTAATGGCCTGCTGGATTTCTTTCAAGACATGCACCTTGTGTTTGCAGAATGGGGTTAGTGAATAGTGAGCAGGCAAGAGGATTAAAAAGCATGTGAAATACATGTGTCACTGCTCTGCAGAATATTGCATATGCTTGTTCAGGGTACTTCCTCTATCTCTGCATTTCCCTGTTTAGATAGGGTGTTTGTTAATATATTTCAATCACACCTCTCTGACAAAGAGAGATCTGTCACCAGAGGTTTAGCTGTTGCATTGTATAGAAAAGGAATTGAAAAACAGTAAAAGAACTTCCCTTATATTGCTTCTTTCTCTTTATATTAGCATTGCAATACTCATTTCCTAACCTTTTCATATAACATTTGATATATAACAAACTATATATGAAAACTCTAATAGAGGTGGAATTATTGTAACACTGTCAGAATGTACATGACACCTTGTGTACTTTTCCCGGAGTAAAATGTAGGCTGAGTGTTCTGTGAAAATGTCAAGCATTTAATGTAATGCTGGCATAGTAATCAGTATTGCTAAAGCTTTAAATAATGGAATAGTAATAGTTTCATAGGTGCTAAACTGCTGTAAGGAGAATGTCCTCTGCTCTGAACACCCTTCACAGAGCTGACCTGGCAAACTTCAGGCATTCAGACCCATTTGGTACCTGTGGAGTTAACTAAGTTAAGCTTACTCCCAGTTAGCCTCTTCCACCAGGAATGCAAGTTGCGTTTACCTATATAAGGAAACCTGTTAGATTTAAATGAGCTCAGCCGGGCTGAGGGCTGCCTGCGAGAGGAACGAGAGGAGCGATCTCACACCCCAGCAAGCGGGCGGGGAGAGCGGGGCTGGACAGGGCGCAGCGCAGCGCAGCGCAGTGCAGTGCAGTGCCGATCTGAGCCCGCCCGGGAAGGGTTGTGTGTGCGTGTCACCATTCCTTCTTCAGCTTCAGGAAAAAGGAAGACACACTGACTGGGGGAAAAATGGAGAAGCAGGTATGTCAGGTAGCTCCCTGCAGCTGGAGGGTGTCAGTGGTAGAGCGTGGAGAGGCGCGGAGTTAAGGCGACTTGCTGAACTGCTGTTCCCTCCTAAAAATGGCTTGCTTGTTTTATAAGGGCTGCAAAGCAACAGCGTGCTTGTGTGCAGCAGCATCTGTGCGAACAACTGCCGTAACTTCTCTGACATACCATGTACTTCTAATTGGGATGCATCTTTGTTTTACTAGAGAGTTTCTCAAACTTTCTTATCTCTGATGGAACACAGATGTGAGCTGAGAGTGGAAATAAGGCTGAGATGCTTTGGTTAGCTGGCTGAAGCTCTGTGAATGCACAGTGTTATGATCCTAGCATGTCTGGGAAAAGAAGTCCTTGACTTTATTTTTTTATTATCTTAAAACGTATGTCTTGTGAAAGGTGTGCCCGTTTAGCATTCCCAGGTTTTTGGTGTACTTTATTTTGACGCGTGTGAATGCAGCTGGTCAGCATAGCTGGAATGTGTTTGCTGGAATACAAGGAGTTCCTGCAGCAATAAGGGTTTCTCAGTGAGTAAAAAAAATAAGCTGCAAGTACTGTTCTAGGAAACGTAAGCAAAACTTGTTCTTCTACAATTGCCCTAGCTCAAAACAAGGATGTGTGTTTCTTAAGGTGTATTTGCATAGTTTAATAACCTTTACAACAGGCTCACAGAGACAGAAAGAGATTGTTCCTTGGAGAAAATAAAGTTGAAAACGTCCTTCAAACAGCTTTCTAGTTGGAAGAATACTGCTGTGCAGTTCTTCAGGAGAGCTACTGTTAAGTATCAGCATGTTAATTGTGGAAGTTCATGCAAGTTTCATGCAGTTATGGCTTAAAAGATGGGAAAGGAAAAATACTTTCAGGTGATTTGTCTAAGTGCCCCCTAAATAAAAAAAGTGCAGAGAGCTAGCCAGAAACAGGTGGGGTTCATTTGCAAAATTATTTTGCTTTTCTCAGCAACTGAGACATATGATTGCTTTTCACTCATTTTCATGGTTGTTTATATTTATATTCTATGATTCTATGTCTGTGCATGGATGTGAATGCAGTAGGAATGGGAGATGTAGCTACATCTTTCCTAGGAGTTAAAGTCAGAGAGTAAAATAAACTCCGATGCCCAAGGATTTAGAAGCTAAACCAAAGAAGATTATTATTTAAAACCCTCTTCCTTCTAAATATTCCTGATTTTTATGAATTAATGTCTACTTAAAATTAGTAACATGGCATTATCTGTTTAAAATTCATTCAAAACAAGGAACTGTCAGAATTAAAATTCACTTGTGTTGATACAGATTCTCATTCATTTATGTGCAAGATTTTCAAAACTCCTGACTTGGGATGTTTAGTGAATTACTAATGGGAATGGCACAGAATAGCCATATTAGCTTCATTAGAGAATTTTGTATGTGCATTAACGTTGCAAAGTAGGTAGCCAGTTCCTAAAAACTGTTTCAGTGCTGAAGATTCATTGTCATGAAACATCTTAGGTCTGGGTAGAAGTCACCACAGCAAAGAATGCAGGGCTAGTGAACCAGAACCATTAATTTCACTTACCTTGCTGCTTCTCATCCTGGTGGTTTTGTGAATAACCTTTATTATTGTGAATTGAGTGTGAACACAGAGGGAAAAGACTTTTAGCAGGGGTGTCAGTAATCAAAGCATGAATTTAAAGTGCTGGAGAAGACTCCAGGGAAACATGCTTTCACATAGCCTTTTCTCAACTCTCTCCAGTAAATTCCACTGCCCCCATCAACTTAGTGTCTAGCTATGCTACAGTCACTAATGGTCTTTTGATTTCCCAATGAAACAAGCTAGATCGTTCAAAGCCATACAGTATATTCTGGGTTGAGATGAGTTTACTCTGCTCTAGGATCTGATCAGCTATATGTGTGGCCGTGCTAGTGCAGGGCTTGTCCTGGCTGCAGCCTGTCCCTAGGTGAGCTTTGTGGTCATGACTCTTGCAGAAAGACAAGAAGTGTTGTGGGGTTGTGTCCCTTGGGCCTGCAGCATCATAGTGGGACCTGCATAAAACCAGTGTCTTCTCTGATAATTTTTTACCTCTGCTTGGTGCTGCATCTGTGGTAGTGTGTGAATTTCCATTGGCCTGAATACACAAAAAAGCAAATTCTTTTCAGACCAGGATATATGGCTGGACAATATATTCCAGGGAATATATTTATAGTGAGAAATTAATTGCAAAGTAGATGAAACAATTTAAAGTGTGGGGTTGACCTTGTCTGTTACCTCAAAGCACAAGAAAATCCAGTAACTATGGCTGGGTTATACAGTGACCTTTTTCTTGTCTCATCTGCAAACCAGCCTCTTGCCCTAGACACTGGTCTCCCATCCATGTTAATAGGTGACATGTTTCATTCACTGATTAAAGAAAAAAGAATATTAATTCTGACCCTGTTTAAAGATTATTTTTTCATTCATTCAAGGGTTTCTTTATATCAGTTACAATGACAGAGGTGGGTTCAAGGTGCAGAAATTATATTGTGTTGGATTGTATTTTGGAGAAGAATGTGCCAAACTCGGGCAAAGGCTCTGAGCGCAGTGGGTCTGTGCACACAACTACGGTACCAGCTTTGGTTGTGTAACTGATGCAAGTGAAACAGAAATGCTTGGATCTGACAATCTTGATTACTTAAAAAGAAATTATCTTTTGCCTCCTTGTTGTATTACTGATGGGTTAATTCATAAGAACCATTGCTCATTTGTCTCTTTTAAATCAGAGCGCGTTTGAGGTATTTAGAATATAGTATATATTTTTTTATTGTTGAGAAATGAAAGAACATACTAAATGTCTTCAATGTTTTCACATTTAGTAATCTGCTCATCCTGTGAAGTACCGCGGTTTTGATTTTTGTTTTTTTGGTTTGGTGGGTTTTTGTGTTTTTTTGGTTTTTTTTTTTTTTTTTTTAGTGTTTCCTTGACTTACAACCATATGACCTCATACTTTCATTTTCTGTTTTGTGTATAATTTGAAGCTGAGTGCTCTTACACATTTGCAAGAGGCAGTTGGGCACATAGTTTTTTTTTTTTCTGCTATCTTTTCACTTATTCAATAAAAAAAAAAGGACTAGGCTTTCAAAGGTGTGACTGGAGAGCTTGAAATAATAAAAGAACATGCTGCACTAGTTGCATGCTCCCTTTAGGGTTTTGTAAAGGTTTTACCATTCCATTATGCTATCATTTTGTAGTGTAAGCATTTTATATGGCATGTGTGATTTCATTGCCCTTAAGTGACCTTGGTAAATTCCTTATTTCCCCTGAAGCACATGCCTAATTGAAAATTGCCATCTGCAGTTGCAGAGCTCTAAGCAAGAATTCTAAGAATAACGCAAGAGTGAGATGGGTGTCCAGAGAATGGGGGCAAGAGCCCCCATTCTTCTGTAATGTTCACTCTGTTGTGTGGGGTTATATCTTTGCTTTGAAGACGAATGATAAGGAGTTATAGGAAGGGCATCCTAATCTGTCTAATCAGTTCATCTGCCTAACACTACTGTCCCGAGATTGTGAGATCTGCAAAGTGTGTGTTGCTTAATTATTTCTTTATTCTTTTTATATTTTTTAACTTGTGTGTCGGTCTTCTTCCACCCTTGGGTAAACGTCTGGAGTTGAAAGTTAAAAATAACATTCCAAATCTGAGCTGGGCTTCTAAGTTCAGCTTGCTGTCTTCATACCACAGTTCTTGGCTCTGCTGTGCCACTGGGTTTGAGGATATAGTTTTGGTGATTGCAGTCTGCAGTGGTTACCTAAAAATGAGAGATTGTGTTTGCTGCTAGAAGCCATTGGTGTAGCATTGCATTACAGCTACTGTGAGTGTATGTGCTTCAGAGTCATGCAAATGAAGGAGGCAAAAAGCTGGACAGTGTAAAGCTGAGGAATGGCTTAAGAAGGCACTTTCTCGGATGAGAGGACACTAAACTGTGCCCTAGATTAGAAAAAGAAGCCTGTGACATCTGTATATTTATTCACCAGTGTGTAATGTAATTATTTACAACTGGAGCAATGCAAGTATTTTAATTAAAAAGGGTTGAGAAACGTAAAGCAGGAAAAGCCTGTGATGAAGATGTGAAATATTTTATCATGCCTCCATGTATGTTTATTCAGTCTGAAAAGTTCAGAAAACTACTAAGCTGAAAATTAACCCCTCAGTTCTCTGGTCCTATGTTATCTCCCAAGTAGACTTATGTATGAAAGCTTACCCTTTGAATTTGTTTCTGTGTCGATTCCAAGTTATATTTCAAAATTATCTATCAGGGTTTGACTTTTGGAATACACACTACATTGAGACTCATACAGGAGGTATTGAAAATATGCAGCATGTGTTAAGGTCAGAGTTTACCAGCTGCTTGGAGTATATTTCCCTGCTGTTTTGGTGTGTGTTTTCTTTCATTAAAATATCAATATTAAAACTATTTTTGATGGTATAGCAAGTAAGAGAATGCATAAACACTTATTGGCAAAATGTATGATTCCATGCTTTAATTTTTTCTCTTTAAATGCATTATGTTCAGCAAGGTATATAAGAACGTACTTGAGGCTGAAAGTCTATACATAAGTAGATGCTTATTTCCCAATGTATTTATATCTGGTATTGTAACACATGTTCCATTTGATACATATCTAAATTGTTGAATTTTTTTAGTAAAAAGTTACTGTTCTCGTGTACAAGGGGTAATGGGTTAAAACTTAAACAGGGAAAGTTTAGATTGGATATGAGGAAGAAATTCTTTACTGTAAGGGTGATGAGGCAGTGGAATGGGTTGCCCAGGGAAGCTGTGAATGCTCCATCGCTGGCGGTGTTCAAGTCCAGGTTGGACAGAGCCTTGGGTGACATGGTTTAGTGGGAGGTGTCCCTGCCCATGGCAGGGGGGTTGGAACTTGATGATCTTGAGGTCCTTTCCAACCCTAACTGTTCTATGATTCTATGTTTGTGTGCACAAAGGGTAGAATAGCTGGTAATTGCGTTTAGGTAAATCAGTTGCATTATTAGGATTTCCCTTGAACAAATTAACATCTTCCTTTTACAGGTTTTTTTTATAGTTTTACTCGGTGGTTTTGATATTGGTTGTTTTGATGTCAGATTTAGGGAGATGGCATAAAAAAGACAGTTGTTTTTGTTAGATATAATTATGCCAACTGCAGCTTCATTTAGTGTTTGATGCTGTTCACATTCAGTGGTATGAACAAAATGCCATTTTTGACACCTTGTGCATAGTTCCAGTCATTACAACAGGCTGAGAGCATTCTTGTTGGTAATGCACTGGGTTACAGAGTGCTGGGGATATCCGCCTGGAAGTGTCACAACTTGTTCACTGTGCTCCTCCAGTGATGCCTGTGCTCCGGCTGCTGAGTTTCTAACACTTTAATTTGTAGCTGCCTAGCCTGGAAAATTCCATATAAAACCTCAGATCAGGCCTCCTGAGGTTGATATTTTTGAGGCACATTTAATTTCACTAGGTAGGAAACAACAGTAGCGTTCCTGCTATATTAATTCTGTAAAATGAGCTCTTGTTTTGCTACATCTTTGATATCTTTGTCTCATTCATAAGAAATTCCACTCCATTCTACTTGAGGAGTTTAGGCTTTAGCAGTTAATTATGAATTTTTACTTTAAGTATGGCAATGTACCCCAGGCTGGTTTGTGATATCCTATTGGTTGTGGGTTCAAAGTTATGCAGCTGCTCTTAACACTCCAGTGGGCAATTCTGGCTATGTTACGTTTTTGTCTTTGATGCATTGCCATACCACCACCATTAGCACAATGCTTAGACTGCAAACATCTGTTTGCTTTTATTGTACATGTGTTGCTTAAGATGTTCTGTTTTTACATGATGTAAATCACTGGTCTCAAGCAGCATGTATGATTAATTTACCAAATAAACCTTAACTTGTGTCAGTAAAATGTATGTCTTATGGGATGATATATATGACATACACAAAACAGAAAACTGAGAAGTAATGGACTCACCATTTATTTCATATTTTAGTGGGGTTTTTTTAACGTTTTGAAGGGAGTCATGTAAACGTTGGTAGAGAGGAAAGATTGCAGTGGAACTGGCATGTACCCATATATCAGACAACAAAGATGGGAACAGAGAAATGCATTAAATGTTGGAAAACAAAATGATGAAACCTCTGTATCCTTCATTCTAGAATCTCACCATATACATGGCATGAAATAGAACAGAACATTTAAGAAAAAACTGATGCGTTTTGATATCACTGAATATGGTCGCCAGTGCTCTTTTGAATTGAAAGGTTACTTAGATTTTGAAATAAGTTTAGCTGTTGAGCTCTGCAACTTTTCGGCAACACCGCATAGGTACATTGATGTTTTGGAGATGCAACATCTTGGTTCTAACCTGTACCATTGTGCATTGCTGGAATGAGCAACAGGATTGTTTTTTGGTTTAGATTAGTGAAAATGAATGCAGTGAAATGACTTACAGTTGTTAGGTTAACCTCCAAAATTAAAATGCAAGCTAACATGCCTCCAAGGTTTTAGTTGTTATGTTTCTGTTCCATGAAGAGTTCATTTTGAATATTTTGTCTATGTCACATGAGAACTAAAGAAATAAAACATGAGGAGAAATGAAAGATTACAGTCAAGCAGAACCATCAGCTGAAGAGGCCTTTATTCACCCAAAGACACTTTGACATTTTGAGGTATTCAGAACTGCTGTAATGCAATAAAAATTAAAATAAAAAGCTTTCTCTAGAAAGGGCTTACCAAACTGAAAAGTTTAATTGATGGAGTCACTACAATCTGCTAAGTTTCCAGTACATCACCCAGGCTGAGGGTGATAGAACTAAATTTGAAAGACTTTTGACTAGCTGGCAAGCTGGTCTGAAATCAAGAAGGTAGAAAGGAACCAGAAGAAGCACAATTTGCTACAGTTGGAGAAGAAAATGTAATTTACCTATAGAAACTGGGGGATAATTCAGTCAGCAGGAGTGTCTTTGGGCTACCACAGATATGACAAAATGTTGAAATGAAAGCCATTCTAGGAGTCATTACTGAAGGCATTGTATAGGAGGGGATCAGGATATTTTGCCCTGTTCCACTGAGATAAACTCCCAGCTTGAATATTTTTATTCAGTTTTATACATAATACTTTAAGAAATATACAAACTGGAGAAAAGCTAACAGAAAACAAACAAAAATTGTAACAAGAAGACATTACACAGGAGGAAGTGAGTATGTTTTAAATGAAAATGTGGATTCCTGGAATGTCTTGTACAAGGACTCTTATGAACTAATATTCTGTCTAGAGGATCAAGGAGGAGCTGAGTTCTCCCTTCTGCCCACTGCTGCCTTCATACGAGAGCAATAGGTGAACATGCCAGAATTAGGCATAGCTGCCACAACTGGGCAACTCATAGGTTTTACTATTCAAGTACTACTTGCATGAACTTAGCTTGGTAAATTACTGTATAGAAAAGAGAATAAACTGTGCTGTAATACACAGATGTAGTTATAACAGCAATTAATTTTTCCTCATCCCTGCTAAGGGTGGAACAAAAAGCAATTTGCAGCATTAGTGGGGTTTTTTGGACTTCAGGAAGAATCCTACAGCTGCAGTAGTATTTAAGCACTGGAATGGGTTGCTCAAAGAAAATGTCAGATCCGTGAGCAAGGAAATGGCCTCACATGGACCTTCTCAGACCTACACATCCGTGGTTGCTCCCTACGACTTTGGGTTTGTCCCTATCATAGAATCCAGAAATGTTTCCCAGTTGCACACCCCAGCATGTCTCATGGCCCATGTCTCAGTGCTGTAGTAGTGCCTAAAAGCTGGGCCTGCATTTCCTCTTATCCTTACTTTGTGCCCCCAGTTCCTATACTTCGACCAGGTGCTAGTAGATCAGAAGGGTGAGACTCTCTGGTGTTTCACAGGTAGTGCTTATCTGCAGGGAAGAACAGGCAGCTTCAGACTGGTATGATGTCTACATTATAGAAGGCAGTAGGTGCCTGCTGCTGCCCTGTTTGCTCATTCTAATATTACGGACTCATTGTTTTGGGATTTGGAAAATTTGGCTACTTTACTTTTAGCTTCTACCCAGTTATTAGTCTCCAGAGTTGTTGCAAAGACTCCCATTTTAACATTAGCATTTAATAACAACAGAGATTACATGAATGAATGCAAAACCTAATAAAATAATGTCAAAGGTAAGTGGGGATAGTTACATATGTGAAGCCATTGTCACTTACTCTATGAAATGCATAGCTTTTCCTCTTACTGTATAGATAATGTGATGCAGTCACAAAAAACAGAATTGCACCATCTCTGTAGATATAAAGCAACTAAGAAAGATGTAACTACTGCGAATAACTTGCCGGTGTTTGTGCTGGAGAGAAGACTGTTTTCCCAAGCACTGTATTTAAGTAGAAGGTAAATGGGAGAGTTGAGTGACAAAGTTCGCCTTGGAGAGCAAATTGGAGTGTTTGGTTTGCAAACATTTTAATGTGTTGCTGGTGTGCCATGGGCAAGAAATTAGTACACATCCCATGTTTATGTAGTAGCACTGAGTCATTGATTACTGTTGATCAATGATGTACCACCATAGTGCTATATTCATTAAGTTCACTACGAAAATACAAGGCATACCAGTCAATCAGTTATGTCCCAAATTAAAGTCAATGATCTGAGAGAAGGAGAATGTAAAAAGATAAAAAAACCAGGGAACTGGAAGTGAGATTAATTTCTTCTACTTGATACTTCCCCTAACATTCTAATGACTTCAGCATTTCTGAGGTCAGTTGTTTCATGAGTTTGGGTAAACTGAATTCCTAAATGATTGTTGCCTTAATTGTTGGTGTCTAGGTCATAAAATGGCTAACATTGAAATGCTGAGTTTCCTAAAATTAGTGCATATGATTAATTTTAAAAAGATAGGTGAATGTTTTTATTAGGCAGAAAACCGATTTTAGCTATTACACACACATACTTGAACAAGTCCACCTTTTTGCTTGTCTGTGAATATTTTGCTCTAATGGGGATGGCGTAAAGGGATTGCAGCAGGGATATTTGTTAGCAGAACAAATTGCTTTATACCACACTGTTCAAAGTCATCTCTTGGCAGCAGAGGCTGAATATGCTCCCCTGCTTCTTACTGCAGTTAGGGGGCTGTTATTTAGTCTGTTTTTCAGACCAGTGTTTAGCTTGGTGGCCATCTTGCCACCTGTGAGTTTCCTAGCTATTCGGGAAAGGCCATGTGATTCATGACTCTGGACTTGCAAAAGGGATGCCATAAAGTATTTCTGTTCGTTGCTCTTGGAAAGCTATGGTCTTCCACAATGGTCTCTGAGTTCATGTGATCCTGATTCTGAAGGGGGGAGCATTGTCTCAGGCAACCAGTATGTAACTGTTGGAAAAAAGTTCTGTGATGGCAGACTTTGCTAGTACTTTCAATTACTGTCTTTTGGGACAGAAACATATTACATTTTGTCTATACATATCCATAGGCTATTATAAAATATAATATAAATATATTAATTTATTATATATAAAATATAAAATGTTTATTATTATAAAAATATCACTCTCACTTCTGAGGTGTAGAATTTCTGCATCTAAAAGTATTTTGCAAAAATTAAATTGAACTAGGCTACTAAACCTGGGTCAGTGTTGGGACCGGTTCTGTTTAACATGTCTGTTGATGACATGGACAGTGGGACTGAGTGCACCCTCAGACAGTGTTGATGACACCAAGCTGTGTGGTGTGGTGGGGTCAGCAAGCTGTAGAGAAGGTATGACACCCAGAGGGACCTGGACAAGCTGGAGAGATGTACCAATGCCAGTCTCATGAAGTTCAGCAAGGCCAAGTCAAGGTCCTGCTTGTTGGTTGGGGTGATCCCAAGCACAAATACAGGCTGGCTGGATAACAGGTTGAGAGCATCCCTGAGGATAAAGACTTAGGGATGCAGCATGATGAGGAGCTCAACATGACCTGGCAGTCTGTGGTTGCAACCCAGAAAGCCAACTGTATGCTGGGCTTAACTAAAAGAAGTGTGACTATCAGGTTAAGGGAGGTGATTCTACTCCTCTACTCTGCTCTTGTGAGACGCCACCTGGAGTACTGTGTTCAGCTCTGGGGTCTCCAGAATAAGAAGACCATAAATCTGTTAGTAGGACTGTAAAGATGATCAGAGGGCTGGAGCACCCCTCCTATGGAGACACGCTGAGAGAGTTGGGGTTCTTCAGCCTGGAGAAGAGAAGGCTCAGGGGACACCTTAGAGCAGCCTTCCAGTACCTAAAGGGGACCTACAAGAAGTCTGGAGAAGGACTTTTTACAAGCCTATGTAGTGACTGGAGAAGAGATAATGGCTTTAAACTGGAAAAGGGTGGATTTAGATTAGATATTTGGAAGAAGCTCTTTACTATGAGGATGATGAGACACTGGAAGGGGTTGCCCAGAGAAGTTATGCACACCTCATCTTTGGAAGAATTTACAGCCAGGTTGGTTGGGCCTTTGAGCAGACTGGCTTAGTGGAAGGTGTCCCTGCCAATGGTAAGGGAGTTAGAGAACTATAGGGTATTTAAGCTCCCTTCCAACTCAAACCATTCTATGATACTGAAATATTTGGTAATTGTGGCAACTGTATAGCCATATGTCTATTCAGAAACAGATTTTAATATTTTGCCTTGAAGAAAATCATAACAAAAATGTTTGGACAAGCTAAATCCAAAGCTAAAACTTGTTTGGAAGATGACTTTTTTCTGAGCGAGCTTCTGTAATTCTCTTAGATCAGGACCATGTGAGTGTTGAAATCTAATGAAGCATGGCAATCCCTTGTCCAGTAATGTTAAGTATGGTACCAATATTCCACCAAAAGGAACTTTCTAAAGAGTTGGGTATTAGCATTTTCCCCCATTGAACTCATTAAACACTAGATTGAGAAAAATGTGTGCTTATGAATTAAGTTTTGCCCAACTTCTTGGTATATGCAGTATGATATTAAGCTTTTGCTGCTGTGCCTTTCATAATCAGAACAAGACCTATAACATTCCCCTACAAGGGATTATGGACTGCCCTCCTCTGAAGTCATCCCTTTCTGCTTCAGGAGTTATTCTTCACCATTTATGTTGCTCTAAAAGCAAGGTGCAAACTGAAGCAATAGAATCAAGACTTCCTTTTTCACCACGATGTTTTTCAGTGTGGTGATTAGCTGCCTCATATTCAAAATGGTGGCTACAAAGAATGCAGCTGTCTGAAAAGATTTCAAAGTCATGAAGAAAAGGAGTTGTTCGCAGTGTTTCATCCCAGTGTGTATAACAAAAGATGTTAAATGAGTATTACAGAAGCACTCAAACTGCACTAATCAACATATAGAAGTTAATATATGGTGTGTGACAATTTTTGGAAGAGGCTTGTATCCAACTGTAAATTTCTCTTTGATTTATGAGCAGTATCTATGTGGAATGGTCTTCCACAGGAAGTGGTGAAGCACTCTGTACTGAACCCTTGTACATTGGCAAATGAACTGCATAAAGCATTTGAAAGCTCTTCAGAAAGCAGATCTGAGAAGAGTGGTGTGTGAGAGACTGACCTGCGATCAGACTCCAGTCCGTTGTCTCAATGATTGGTCTGAGAAGCTGAGATGGAAATCCACCTATCTCAGAGATGGGTGGGAGGAGTTGAGATATGGCTCCAATATCCATTGCCTGAGAGAAGGGTGTGAGGAGCTGAACTGGGACTCCACCATTCATTGCCTGAGGGATGAGTGGGGAAGAGCCGAGATAAGACTTTTCTGTCCATTCCTTTGAGGATTGGCATCAGCTATTATCCCAAGAATTGCTGCAGACACCTGTGTCTAAGAGCTGGCTACAAGACCAGGGAAACTTGTCCATCAGGAACATGTAATATGTGACATAAAGAGCAGAAGTACTCCCCTCAACTCTTTACAAATGGGGAAAAGGTAATCACTAAGAGACACACTGCCAGGGAGTCATTGCCATGAGGATGACTCCAGAAGAACACCTCTGTGAGGACACACTGCCTATGAGACATCACCATGATGGCAACTCCACAAGACACACTCTATGGAGTGCCTTCAAGGGGACTCCAGAAGGACATCTCCACGAGGACACCCACTGCTGATGGACTCTTGCGGGACACTCTGCTCTGATACTACGAGACTACGAACCCTGAAGAACTCCTACCACCAACGATGATGACAACTGATTCCTGGGACACTGCGGGGTCCACGGTGGTGATTATATCTCTCTCTTTCTCTGCATCCGAATTCTTGCTTCATTTTCTACCTTTTTTCCAATCTGTCCTATCACTATTCCCTTTATTTACAATAACTTTTTAAAAATAAGTCTCTTTTTGTGATTTGTAATAAACAAACTGATTACAGTACTTGACCTCATTTGTGCCTTAATTGCACTCTTGGGATCACGAACTGAAACAGGGTCTGGCACTTGGTTTTTTTCTCCAGTCAGACCCTGACAATGTGATGACATAGTGGAGTTCCCATGTCTCAGTTCTGACTTGCGTTTTGACAGCTGTGTAAGCCAGAAAGTACTGTCGCAAAAACATCAGGATGTGCTAAATTTCCAGTGTTCAGAGCATAAGAACATTCCTCCTCTGTCCCTGGTATTAGAGAATTTTGACTGAGCAGGTTTTTACTTGGAAATATGTATTCATTGATGATTCAAGAGAAGTGTGTTCCAGTTTAAATAAGGGTGGAGTCTCTGTGCAAAGCACAAGTAATAAACTCTGAAATAGCAGGAGTCCCACCAAGTAGATCACCAGTCTGGATTTATGAAAAAGAGATCTGGCTCTACTACCTTTTCCCTGTGTTTCATGGGGCTTCACTAGAAGCCACTGTTGGCTTCGTAGCTTGTGTTTAAAGACCATTTCAGCCACTTACTTGGAAATGCAAATAGCCACACTTTACATTTGCTGAAGGTCCTGTAAGATGTGCAGCATCTGGTGGTACAGACCAATCTGCATGTGGTACAGATAAATCTTGGCTAATACCTGTGAGCATGGCACTCAGTGTTGTATTCTAAAAGTAGCTTGATTCCATCTGCTTAAGTAGCAAAGGAAAATGAATTATTTAGATATTTCTGGTTCGTGTTGTTTTGTTGTTTGTTTATTTTTGGGTTGTGGGCGTTTTTTCAGTAATTATTCCTGATAGAAAAAGGAAGTTTGTCCAAACACTTTTTTGCAGAATTGATTAATTTTTACTATGCCTCCATTAAAAAATGACTCTTCAGCCAAAAGAGTAGCCAGTAAAATAGAGAATCATAGAATAGTTAGGGTTAGAAAGGACCTTAAGATCATTTAGTTCCAACCCCCTGCCATGGGCAGGGACATCTCACACTAAACCCTGTCACCCAAGGCTCTGTCCAGCCCCACACTGAACACCGCCAGGGATGGAGCTTTCACAACTTCCTTGGGCAACCCATTCCAGTGCCTCACCACCCTTACAGGAAAGAATTTCTTCCTCATATCCAATCTAAACTTCCCCTGTTTAAGTTTGAACCCATTACCCCTTGTCCTATCACTACAGTCCCTAATGAAGAGTCCCTCCCCAGCATCCCTATAGCCCCCCTTCAGATATTGAAAGGCTGCTCTGAGGTCTCCACGCAGCCTTCTCTTCTGCGGGCTGAACAGCTCCAGCTTTCTCATCCTATCTTCATAAAGAGGGGTGCTCCAGTCCCCTGATCATCCTCGTGGCCCTCCTCTGGACTTGTTCCAAAAGTTCAATGTGGAGAGGGAATGTAGAAGCTAGCTTCTGAAGTGTGCATGAGTTTTTCAGTTCTCTGATGCAGGCTGTCCATAGGGTTCTACGAAGTTATTGACAGAATGGGATACTAACCCTGAATCTGTCATGTCTTAGATTGGTGACTGTCCTGGGTTCAGCAGTAGCAGTCATTTTTCTCCTTCTTAGTAGCTGGTGCAGTGCTGTGTTTTCGACTTTCGGCCTGGAAACAGTGCTGATAACACCGATGTTTTTAGTTACGGCTTAGAATGTTTTGGTTTGAACAAGGACTTTCTGAGTCTCATGCTCTGCCAGGGGGGAGGGGAAGCCGGGAGGAAGCAGAGACAGGACACCTGACCCAAACTGACCAAAGAGGTATTCCATACCACAGCACGTCATGCCCAGGATGGGAAAAAACTTGGGGCAGGAACCTGGAAGAATTCAGTTCGCGGCTGGGTCGGGCTTGGTATAGGGTGGTGAGCAGTTGTATTCTCTTTCCTCGTATTTCTCTTGTCATTATTATTATTGGTGGTAGCAGTAGCAGTTTGTGTTATACCTTAGTTACTAAACTGTTTTTATCTCAACCTGTGGGAGTTGCAGTCTTTCGATTCTCCTCCCCATCCCTCCAGGAGCTGGAGGGAAGAAGGATGGGGGAGGGAGTGAGCAAACTGTGTGATTTATGGCTTAAACTATGACAGTGACCCAGATCCTGGCTTCTTTGGGCTGTTCCCAGTAGCCTTTAATATTTTATTCTATTTGTTGAATAACAATTTTACTACTTTTTCTATTCAGAAGGGTTCAGAGCGCACACCTCAGATGAGTGTTGTAAACATTTTATGGGAGTCTGAAATAAGTGAGTTTTCATTTTTGTTGTCTTAATCGATTTCAAACCACCATAAATTTACTGAGGTGCATGATAAGGCATTTCAGAAAGGAGAATTGTTTTTTACCTAGTTCTAGCTTTGCCATTATAAAGTAATACATCTCCATTGTATTTCTTCGTGTGCCTCCTTTCTTTGCAGTAATTTCCAAAAAATCCAGTCTGTTGGAAATGCTGCTTGATGAAGCAGGCAAATGTGGTCCTATAAGGGAAATGGTTGTGCTTCTGCAGCAGCTGCTCTGTAAGTTAAGTTGAATGGACCTCGTTTTATGTCAGACTGGTGCAACTGGCAGCTTCTCATACCACGCTGTATGTTTCTGGAAAAGGTTCAAACAGCTTTTAATGTGGGGGAACATAAGCATGTGAGCTACTGGCTTCACTCTTACGATGAACCACTCAAATGTGACTGGCTTAATAACAGAGCACCAGTGTTTCTCATGAGGCATCTCTTTGGAAGAGGATGCCGATCCTGATTCATTCACAGCTTCATCAACCTGTCTCCTTTTCTGGGGCCCTGAGTATTTATCCCCGCAGTTCCAGATGTGCTTCTTGCTCAGGCTTTGATTTCCCCTTTCTCAGAAACCTGACAGAAACTTGGTTACTTTTTGCTGAAAGCCCATTCGTTTAGCAAATTTGAGCTCTGGCTAAGCAAGGCTTGAAGCCTTAAGGAACAAGGATCCTTAAATCTAATAGCTTTACTCGTTGGTTTTCAACTGTGTTCATGCATGAACACACTGAGAAAACCGGTATGTCACTCCCACTGTAATGGAGTGCTATAGCCTACAGTAAACAAGCTACACAAGCTATCTGTGATCAATTCATCTCACAGCCCAGATGTAAAGCATTAAAGGACTTGCTTTATCTCAAAATTAAATGGTGCAAAGAAATTGCACATCTCCCACACAAAGTTTAAGCGTTTAAACAATTAAAAAGCGTTAATAAAAGCATAGAAGGCTTGCATATAATTTGAAAAAACACTGAAGCATTATTTCTTTGGGAAACAAGGGAAATGGAAATAGAAGGAATATGATTTATTGTAGATATTACTTGCTGTTTTAGGTCACGTGGACCAGGACAGGGATCCAAGGCCCTGAACCTGCAAACACTCACACACTTGCTTAACTTTACTGCATAGTGTAGTCCCATGTAAGTTAGTCCTCTGCTCATTGCAATAAAACTAAACATGTGAGAAAGTATACTTAGGTCTGGAGCCTCATATTTGATTCTCAACACATCAGAAAACCAGGGAGGCGTTTTGTAAAATGGTTTAACAGACCATACTGGTAGCTAGATGATTTTTTCATCTGAATTTTGAAAATATGGCAAGGAGCCTATAACCTTTAAACTGAAAATATCAGTAATGCCTCCCTGTAAGTGTAGCAGTGACTGAAGTGTCACTGCAAGGATGCAGAAAAGATGGACTATGAGATGTTTTACAGGCACTACCTTTTTGTTTTGCTCTTACCACAGTTCTTCTAAGATTGGCCCCAAAAATGTTTTGACAGTGTTCAAAGCTATTCCTCTCCCTTTGTCTATTGCAGTTCAGTAACCAGTATTTTCATGAAAGATTTGAAGTGGAATGCTGTAAAGTTATATGCTTTTAGTCTGTTAAACTCTGGACTCTGTCCAGCCATTTTTACATGGCCTGGATCCTTTTCAGACAAACAGGATCTGTACTAGGGTGCAAAATTTTAGACAACTGATGCATTCTTTAAAATAACTGCAAGTTGGCTCACTGCCTCTTCTAGGAGTCTGTTAAACTGCCCCACTGCTGCCTAGGAGTATATTTGTCCAGACAGGAATTGTGAGTGCCAACAAAGTAACAAATGTAAAGGTAAGCTTTCTTTCCTCTGGTGCTCTGAGATTTTCTTTGCAACTTGTTAGAAATCTAACTAAGAAAGATGGGTGAGGGTGCTTAACACTTCTGGATCAACACATCTCTGATCTCAGGGAATAAATGTTTTATTATTTACAAAAGGCAAATGTGTCACAAGAGTTTTCTTTCCTCTTTAGTTGAAGAACAACTTCCCAAATCCATGGTGCCATTCCTAGCAGAAATTTGCGCCTTGATATGCTGCAAACTGCTTCAGGCCTCTCCCAGAAATGTCCTGCTGTGGATAGCAATTCCTCTGAGGCCATCTGGAAAAACTCTACTCCATCTTCTTGCAAGGACTTATTAGTTGCTTTATCTCCTTGCGCCCTCACATTTCTGACGTATATTTAAGCCCTGAGCTTTGGGATCTTCATTATTCTCTGTCGCTTTTACCAGATGGGATCACCTCTAACTCCTCCTATTAAGTATCTGTTCCTTACCATAGCTGTGGTGGTAGCAGATGAAATTTTTTATCCATCTCTACTGTTGGATTTAGCTAGGAAATACTTCATTAAACGTGAAAAGTATCAGTCCTGGTGGTAGAGCAGGTCTCCCTTAATTGCTGGTGAGAAGGGGGAGGTTTCACAGGAAAGATCTTCTATAGAAGAGAATGATGAGTGACATTAATTTTTCCCCTCACCTGTTAGCAAGGAAACATGGCTCCAGATTATCTCCTATTAACATGCATTCAGAGAGGAAATTTGGCAGAAGTCTCACAAATATATCTGCTTCTCCATGAAGGAACAGTTTGGCTTACTTTCCTTAAATCCTCCTTGCTAGACAGGCATCCTAGAGATGCTAGAGACTGAATGAATGTCCTCCATGTGTATTCAGCAATGGTGAATATAGTAACTATGGCTAGAAAGTCTGTCACATTTAAACTGAAGCCAGTTTTTAATTCCAGTCTTGCCTTAAGTGAACTGTGTGAACACATGCAGATTTTTGTCCTGAGGTTGGCAGACTAAATTTTGGAGTCTTTGGTACTATTAATGCCACGAGCACACTGCCTGCTAGTGTTGCGAATGGGCTGTGACAGCTACAAAGTCACAAAATTACATCCCAAATGTGCAGGCATATATTTTATCAAGTTTTCTCACAACTAAGAAAAGTTGTCTTGTGTTAAACCCTCTGAGTTACTTGTGATGTGTGTTATAGCACTAGGAAGATATGTGAGTTCACGTTGCCTTTAAAACCTTGGACGAATGGTGTAACCAAGATGAAGTTCTGTAGAGGTTGTTAGGTGCTTCAGTCCTGAATTCACAAAGAACGCTACAGTCCACTGCAAAAAAAACTAAAAAATGCAACAGCCCAGCTGCTTGCCAGTGTTTGCTATGCCTTATGACACATTCTTCTCTATTTCTTTACTTCTGAATGTAACCTGGGTTTGACCACAGTAATTATAGCTTTGTACTGGGCTTGGTTAGGGTAGAGCAAATTTTTTTCATAGCAGCTTATATGGGGCTGTGTTTTAGATTTCGACTGAAATAGAACTGATTGCACACTAACATTCTAGGTTTTGCTGAATAGTGTTTGTACAGCATCAAGAGCCTTTCTGTTTCTTACTCTGCTTCCCCAGTGAATGGGTTGGGGGTGGGGGGACACAACTGGGCAGATGACCTGAGCTAACCAAAGAGCTATTCCACACCGCATAACATCATGGTCAGCACTAAAAAGGAAAACAGGGAACTCGTCTACCCTTCGGAGGCAGTGAGCGATTACTTTTGCATTACTTGTTTAATTCTTTTTCCTTGTCTTCCACTTCTCATTGTGCAAATGTGAATATGCAGGTTTGTGTGTGCATCAGTGAAAAAGAAGGAAACCAACTGCCAAAGTAGAGCCGAACTGAACAATAATTTAGTATTAGCACTTCTTTTCCACTACTGTCTCCAACAAAGGGGAAAATGCCTATAGAGGCTTATTTTAAATAGTGAAAACGATACCCTTATTTATTGAACCAACTTTGGACTCCTCAAAGTCCAAAGCTGGCTCACACCCTGCTGGCTCAAAAGTGGGCTATTTTCCATGTATTTATTTCCACATTTTCCCTCCCTGCAAGTGTTATCTATTATTTTTGAAAATTAGATACATCTTGGTTATGTCTGTATTTTTTCAGTGAGATCAGTTTAGGAGGGCTAAATGTAATGGATTTTAATGGCTAAGAACTAGGTAAGCAGATTAGGGAGGAATATTTCTTGCTGGATAGGCGTCTTCCGGTTTAGCCTTTTTGCAATGGTAGAACCATAAGAAAGACAACAAGGAGAAACTGAAAGCATTTTCTTTGCAATTAGTTTTTTTTGAGCACTCTTTCCAAGCATTGTCAAATCAATGGTATCTTTTAAAGCCTGAAAACCAAATTTGACAATTCTTTTCATAGTTTATATAGGCACAGAGGAAAAAATATGCTTTGAATTATGCTTGAATAAGATCTTAGAATGATTAAGTAGGGGTGTGACTTGGCCCTTAGCTCTACCGAGTATAAAGAGAAGCCCTGCGTGTGCAATGAAATACAGTATTTGACCCCATAGAGATTCTGCTTAATGAAGGAAACAAATCAAACTTCTGCCTTTTTTTTTTTTTATATTATTTTTCCAAGCTCGGTATAATAATCATCACTGGCTGCGAAGATGACTATGAAAAAAATAAAAAAGGACTGAGTCAATATGCAAAGCCTTTATTAATCAACTTTGTTATTAAAGTAGCTCCCCCCACCCCCTAACTGTAGAAAGTGCTGAGTTTAATTTTAATATCAAAAAGAGAAACACAATAAATTGTAAAAAGGAATGCCTGGCAAAAAGAAAAATCGGTATATATTTTTTTAATTTTATTATTTTTTTTACTGAGAATTGCTCACTATATTAAGCAAGCGAAACGTAGGAATGTTTCTTGCAGTGTTTCAGCAGGAAATATGTAGCTTTAGTTGCACAAAATGACAGCGCTCAGGAACGTAAATGTATTGAATTTCTCCATTAATAGAAAGGAGCTGGTGGTACAGTAGTTTTCCCCCAGGCACTGAGTTTCACAGGTGCTAAAATCATGGTGGGCTACAATGATAGTGCTGTGAATGTAAAAATAACAATTTGCAATTAGATGCATTTTTGTGTGAAATGTGATCAATCAAGAGTGGAATTTGTCAGGTATCAATTCCCTAACAGCAAGAATGTTTAGATAAAATACAAAAAAACACACAGCTGAAATCACTATTTCTTTATGTTTTCAGTCAGTTCACAAAAGAAATATTAAAACACAGTTCCTAGAAGGATGCCTTTTGGGTTTTTTTGCATTCATTAGGAAGGATTTGTTAAGTAGGCATGTTTTTGGCAATATCTATACCTTTAACTGCATACTTTCTAAAAACTGTCAGTTTATCATGGAGAATGGCACTGTACTGGTGCTGCCTGTCATTTACCCCCTGATTTGGGAGGGGTAGTTGATAGATAATTAAGGAAGCTCTTGCAAAGAATTTTGCACACCCATCGCTCTTGGTCAGTGAGAAGTTATCCTTCCTTTAAGAGAGGATGCTGGTGTTACCTGCAGCATAATAGCTAGGTGTCACCAAATTTCCTTTGATAATGCTAGGAAATGTGCTGTTGACAAACATGCAACTGAGAAACTATAATTCCTCAGTGATGAAGTTACCTTACCCATGATGTAATACTGGAAATTACAAATTTCTTGGGAATCGAGCTTTCTCTGTGAATTTAAATATTGCAGGTCTTGGGTTGTTTGCTGAAGGGAGAGGTGTCTGGTTTAAAATACAGAAGTGAAATTCATGCCTGTGCCCATGCTGATGGTGCCAGCCCTAACATGATCCCTCAGCTTTGGGGCTGAAGTGTACCTCTCCTCTCTTTGGGTGCATATAGGGTCAAAGTCTGAGCTATGCAAGCACTGGCCCTGTTAGAGCCCATCTGCTTAGCTCTTCCGAGCTGATTGAAATCTTTTACGCTGGGACTCCTCCCCAGCTTCCTACGTGGCATTTACTCAGTGGGATGTCTGCTGAACATGACCATGGGGTAACAAGAGAATCTGTAAATACAGATGAGGCACACTGATTAGCTGCAGTATTATGTTCTGCAGTATTAACATTCTTTAGAGATTGCCACATTTTTTGTCACTTATGAGCTAAAAAGAACACCTATTTTTTTTTTTGTTTTTCTCTTCTTTTTTTTTCTTTTATTTTCCATTTAGATTTGACTCCCACTGAAAAGTGAACAATTAAACTGCTATAGAAATTCTTCCTATCAAAACACCAGACAGGGCCCCTCTCGCTTTCTTTTTCTCTTTGTGGAAGTGTGTGAGTCATCCACCCACACAGCACTAATTTTTCTTATCCCGGTGAGTGCTCTGTGGATTCAGGGTTAAAGTATAGGCTGCATTCAAAGCTTGGGGTTATGTTTTCTGTTCCTTGTGGCCCACCAAGGGAGCTGGGGCCATGGAGGACATTATGATGCAGCTCCCCAGAGGCTGCATCATAATGGATTGAGGAAGCAGAGTTCCAGTCCAGGTCTCATGAAACACAGTGAGACCCAGGATCTGTAAGGTGTGGGACCAACCCTGTAGTTTGTCTTGTAGGTAAGTTCAAGGACAAGAAGTTTGCTTCCCTCGGTGATAGTCCCAAAGACCTATCTGCAGGAGTGGCTGACCTCAGACCAAGGTTTACTACCCTGTAAATTCCTGTTGTCTGAAAGTGGTTTGATTCACTGGAATGCAGTAAAAATACTAGTGCTTGAACATAAAATGTAGGTGAAGAAACGTGGTTAATGTGTGAAGTGTTAACCAGGGTCGGGCAACAGATGGCTCTGGTGGGTGCAGGAGTCTCCTGCCTCTGCAATGGAAATAAGTTTTCATTCAGTGTGGCTCTGAATGACAGCCAGGACACAGAAGGAAAACAAACAGTAACTATTATCTTCCTGCTGAAGCAGCTCCAAAGTGAATATAAATGCTGATTGTTTAGAGAGCATCAATTAAGCCGGGAAGTATTTAGAGCAGGTGCAGAAGAGGTAACGAATGAGAACTTTATAGTCTTGTATGTTTAAAACAGTTTGGCTTTTTGATGTTGTGTTTACTGGGAAGAGTATTGAGCTGATAGTTAGAGCCTGTGATTCATTTATGAACAGGTTTTAGTTTAATAAACACACTGCAAACACCAAGAGGGAAGGCCCAAATGACGGGAACTTTAATGGAGGACGTTTTATTAATGACTGCAGTAATATCGAAGGAATATTTGAACTTATGGATAGAAGTTTATGGACTTTCTTGTTAACATCTGATTTATTAAGGTATAGTTATGCAACCTTTCATATACTTAACTCCCTGCTGGAGTCTGAAGGCATTGCTGAGAATGGGGCTTTCTTGTATTAGTCACTTTGTACGGATGTGGTTCCTGGGAATTTGAAAAGCCATTTCAGATGAAGGATAAGAGAAAAGGGAACATTAACTATCGTAACTTTGCAGAGGGGGATATAAGAAATAGAGGAGCAAGGGACAGAGATTTTACAAAGAGTCCCACTGCTTCTACCAAAAGAAAATTTAATTCACTTTTCAGGAAGGAATTCTGCAGATGAAACAAGAAACTGAACCTTCATCTCCCATTAGTAATTGAGGATAAATGTAGCTTTTTCTCTAATCTTGGCAAAGTGTTATATGTCCCTTCCTAATATAGGTAACAACATGAATTTATCTTTTTGTTTTTAACAGCTCTTGCTCTTTGTTCTTCTAAGATTTAACTGCTAGTATTCTGCACCTTCACACTCTCCATGCTTTGTTATCTCACTGAAATTTGAAGCAATTTATAATTGGTTTCTTAGCTTCTTTGGTTCATGTTCTGGAAAGGCAGCTTTACTATTCAGGGCTAAAGGTGGTAGAAGGAAACGCTTTGGGTGTTAATCCAGGGTGCAGCCCTGGTTTACTGAATAGCCCAAGGAAAACCACTTGGTCCTTTTGGCTGGCTTAGTTATTAAACTGGTAAATAGAAATGTCTCTTAACTGATCACTGGATCCTCTATCCACGACAACTATCCTTTTGGTAAATATATTACTATGTTAAAACTAAGTATTAGTAATAGAAGTGAAGCAATTCTATAAGCATTGAGCTTGTGAGCTGCCATAGTATTTGGAGCATGCCTGCATTACAGAGGAAGACACTGATACTGGGGATTGCTCTGCACCCCGGGAGTGATGCAAAGCAGAGAGGTGGTTGTGTCTTCAAGGAGGCATACAGCACAGGAGTGCCAGGGCACTCCGGAGCAAGTTAATGCTGATGAACGGGCACCTTCAAGCACCTCCTTCCTGTCCTGTACAACTCTGCATCATGGCTGGGCTGTACCAAGGAAAGGTCTGGCAGAGATGGCGTATGATACATCCTATTTCATGTATCTCTGTCATTGTTATATTGTGAAAGCCCCTCTGACATGTCCAGCCAATCTGCTCAGAGCAATTAGAAGATGGTATCGCTCCCTATGGGAGAGAGGCGGGGATGGGACAAGGAGGCCAATGCTGAGAAGCTTGAGGTCACTTTATTTTTTCACTCTCATCCATCCATTGACTATTTTCCTGTAAAATCCCATCAAGATCCTGTCTAATCCAAATTACTGAGAAGGAAGACTTCAATACTGGGAAGGATTTAGAAGAAAAGAAATCAACTGCTGATGCCAGCAATAAAGTAAATGTTCCCAGTGATTTCATCCCATGTCTCAGTGAGAAAATAAGAATAATAGTCCTCTGTAGAGGCAGTGAGTTACCTGAGAGCCCCTGCGTTGGCAGAGTAGGAAGAATGATGCAATGATGAGTCTTAGGGTGAACAGAAGCTGAAGCTTCATGGACTTGTTAAATTACTTAAACATCACCTTGCCTGTAACACAAACAGGCATGCAAAAAGACACATGGTAACATGCAGTTCTTTGCTATGGTTGAACATATGCCCTCATTAACATAAAAAAAGACAGAGTTCTATTTCAGTCAAGCACAATATAGTTTGCTGTTAACTTCACAGTTACATTGAACATGTATTTGTACATTTGGTTTTAGTTTATCTCAAACTGCTTTGCCATTTGTTTTTAGTTGATCTCCAACTGCCTTGCCATTTTTAGGCCTTAAATATTCATAAAATCTATAGAACTTCCCCTTTTCCTCCCTTTTTTCTAACCAACCAAATGATTCAGCGATGCTTATCTGGCTTTTTTTTTCCATAAAAAAATAACTCCAAACTCTCTGCTAAACCCTGCTAACCCTGAAGAACCCCATAACAACAAATCTGTTTTCTCATATATAGATAAGTAAAACATTTAGTTTTGAATTTTGTGTGTTATAGACAAGAGATGTGAAACTACACAAGCAACACAATGTTTTATGTATCTTGGTAGCTGCTTTGAGTTTGCTTTTCAATGTAAATATGAATATAATTATGAATTTAATTAGCCCTTGAATAAAATTTAGGGCCTAAATATCCTATCATTGCACACTAAGGTTCCCTTTGAAATAAAAAGGGATTTCTTATAATTTCTAGAAGGATGTGCCAGTGTAGACGTGGATTATAAATTAGCCATATATGCTAATATAACTATATATATGTTGCCATATGAATTTACAAAATACTCAACTGCTATGAGGATATTACTCACTTTTAAAATTCAAGCACTAATTATTTGGCTTTCTAAAGTGCCAAATTATTTTTCCCCATGCAGATGTACTTTAAGTCCTCAAACATTAAAACAATTAGGGAATTAAAGCTAAGATTAAAACTGTCTCAGAATTAGTTTCCTGGCATGATTTTAATTAAATTATAGAGGATTTTTTAATTAATCTTCCACTGAGAAAAGTTCATTGCTCATGCTTTTTTGTGTGTCTGTCATACAACAGTTGAGCATTCTTTTAATTTGCATAATTAACCTCGATTTGCATTGCTTTCTCAAGATATTTTTCTAAATCTTCAGGATTTTGGAATACAAATACCATCTTAATTTGTTTAATCTATTAAAAATGCAGGCACTCTGCCCCTCCTCCCTCACCCCTCCCATTTCTTTTCTATTCCCCCCTTTCTCTCTTTGTTTAACCAGCTCCAGTTAAAAATAACTGACTGTAATTTCCCCGGCAAACCTTCCCCCAAAATATGACATTACCTGGTTTAAATTCAGACAGTCACATAGGACTTTTCATTAACATTTTATCTCCAGAACTTACAGAAGAAAACCCCTTTTTTTTTTTCCTGATGTAGAGTGTATGGTGGAGCCTGCAAGATGCCCCAAGTGGAGGCAGCCTGTGGTGCAGTAAGCACTGCACCACAGGCTGCCTCCTCACAGGAAGGCTGATTTTGGGGTGAGGGGAACAATCCTGAACCTTCATCTCCTTCCTCCACCTTTCTGTAGGTCATGGCACGTGTCCCTTTTGGAATGAGTCACCAGCCTGTGTTGATGTGCTTTCATTTGGTGCCCAGCCGTCACACACCCCGGGAGAAGGGAAGGGAGACTCAGCTACCCGGTTTTGCTACAATAAGCCATGTAGCCTGATTATTTCTAAAATACTTAAACTTGGGGATGGGCTCTTCTCGGCAGGAATCACCTTCTATTTGTTGAAAAATTCCTAGCGTGCTTCTGGCTTGACAGATACTCTGTGGACTTTTTTGTTTTCTCGCTGTTCCGATGCTCAAATTACACAAGGCGGTTCCTCCGTTAGATGGCACTGCTTGTTTCAGCGCTGCCTTCAGTCGCTCCCGCTGTTTTAAATTGAAAGTAATTAACTTTAGGAGGTGTGTTTGTTAGAAAAAGCAGTCTTTCCATGTGGGTATTAGTTCTTTGTTCTTAACAGACAGAAAAACTGTCTTTCTTGCTTTCTCTCTTTTCTTTCCTCTTCCTTTTTCTTTTTCCGCCTGTTTGAATAGCAGCACCAGAAACACAGAACAGTAGAAAGCCCATGAAAGGCGCAGGTGAAAACAAAACCTGTAAACACTTCTCTCCTCCCACTCTAAAATCAAAAGGTGTTTTACCTTAATACAAGTGATTTAATTTAGGTCCCTGTGATTTGAAAATCAAACATCTGGACAAAGCTTATTCATTATTAATGGCCATGTCACAGAAGGAAAAATACCCACTTCTTTCCTTTAAATTTGGAAGCACACAAAACTAAAGCTGGCTGTGGCTTCCAGACCTATGAAAGAGATGTGGATAAATACCTGGTTTCTTTGTGACTGAGCAGGATCCAAGCTATTACATTGACACAGCTGCTATTCAATTCATTTGTGTTGTTAAGAGAGAGATGAAGGGAAATGGTCTTCCTTTAGTTTGGAAAGAAATCTCTCTCTCAGCAAGGGGCCAGCAGGAGGCGAGGGCGGGTCTGTGCTGATGAGGAAAAAGTCCCTGGGTGCTGGGGTGTGACTAGGAAGGTCCTGGCCATGATTTTGGTCTGACAAACCAGCACAGTGTTCACTGTTGCCAGGCATTTTTGGGGCATTAGGGTGAGCCAGGGATAACCTTTGTGTAAAGGGTTATACTTATGGCCACACTGTTTCAGAGGGTAAGAGAATTTAACAGTGTGAATGTGAGTTATTCCATGCCTGTTGGCCTTGGTGCCGGAGAACAGCCCCAGGCTCATTTAATTGACTCATATAATTGTAGGCACCATGTCCCAACAAAGCCTTAAGCAAACAGGGGAATTTAGCCTTTCTGGATTTTTTAGCCCTAGTGAGCCAATGAATAGCAGCAGCATACCTACTGAATATTTTGCTATATAGGTTTTTGAAAGTAGCACAGCTTCTGGCTGCACCTACAGTGCTTCTGTTATAAAAGGCCATAAAAGGCAGCTTAGACAAGAAAAATAACAGCAAAGGGGATTGAGGCTTAAAATTGTATTTAACTGAGAAGATAAATATGACCCTTCTGGCTGGGGTGAGGGAAACACTGAATACTACCTGGCTGCATTGACCTTGGCTGCATATTGACTCTCAGGGTGACTTTAAGCCAAGTACTTCATCTTCAGGTTTTTAGGAGTGAGTAATGAGTTTTCCTGCTTAGCTGGACATGCATCCTTATTGTGTCCAGTAAAGTTAAAATTAAGTCCTGAAAATGGTACAGGTAAGGCTGTATTTATTTTTGCTTCTTTGCTTGGAGTTTTGGGTTGGATTGTGTTGTGTTTTTTTTGTTTTGTTTTTTTCTTTTTAGGTTTGAATCTAGAATATGGAAAAGATAATACTGGAGCTTTACCCCATCCTCTTTCTGTCTGATCTAGTGTTCCTTGTAACCAGAACTCCTCCTCATTCTGTACCTGGTAATGATCTGAAACCTCATTTCCCAATCACACTTGCATCACATTTTGAGTGACAAAGTATACTTCTGATCCTTAAGGTAGTATTCATGTTATTTATACGAGCTGTATAAAATATGTTGTAGCCTATGCATATTAACCTACATATAAATAATGTAAAAAGTTGGCATCTGTAAACCAGACTTCATAGGCAAAGAAAAAAACAAATGCATATTTTAATAATACACTTTACACAACAATAAACTGTTAACAGCTCAGCTTTTATACAGGATTAGGAAGAAATTCAAACAGGTGTGGTATATTATAGTTTGAAAGAAAGAAACACTATAAAAATACAAACTCCTTATTGTTTAATTTCTACTGAATTTCCAAGACTTGAGTTAAGGCTCGATTTACAATTTCATTACAAGCATTTTTTCAATATCTTATTTAATAACTTCAGGCTATAAGTTAGCAAGCAAGCTATATGCAGATATTATTTTCATGTTATAGATCTACTTTAAATGAGAAACTTTTAGCCAGTGAAGTCCTCTGCAAAATCAAGACTGCGATAACCTTTGAACTTTGAGCTTGAGGATTAAAATTTTTATTGGGTTTTTCCATTAGTAAAAGGATTTTTCCTATTAAATAAATAGCATTCTAATGTGGCTGTGCACTTTTGTTACCTGTAGTGACTGCCAGACACCACACGTGTGTGAGAACCCTGTGCGGTACCCAGAGTGTAGGGGGCAGATGGGTGGCAATAAGCTCCTCAGTAGCTTGGAAATGCTAGTTGGTTAAATGCAACAGTAAAAGCCTATTTTTGTCAAGCTTCAGAATAGCTTGTCTATTTTGTGTTTTATCCTAGTGTGATTCTTATTATTCTTGTAGGTATTTAAAATCATAATGACTTCTTGCACTGCTTTCCTGAAGTATAAAGGTAGGTCAGCCAGAGAATTTGTCTAGTCTTCTGTAGCTCTTGATGATAAAACTGTTTTGCCTGTTATGGGTCTGGATGCAATGCCAGTTGGTCTAATTAAAGTGATCTTTACAAATATAGTTTCTCACACTTTCGTGTTTGGGGCCTGATCCTACATTACTTGCCTACCCTGTATTAAATGAATTGAAAAAACTAGCCACACAAAGAATAGCAAATGGAACACATTTTGAGAGCAGTAGTTCCCTAATAGCAACAAAATGCATCCTGTATTCTTTTTTTCTTATATGTTTCTCTGTTCACAGAAAAATGAAATCTGAGTGTTTCTGATGCTAGACTTCATTTATGAGGTATCAGTTATGTGCTTAATTACATAAAATTGGCAAACAAGTATCCACAGAACAACATCAGTTTTCTCAAGTTAAGTTTACAGAAACTTGATGGCCTCAGTGTCAATCTATCCTTCCTAAATCCTCATGTAAAATAGAAACTCCTGTTTTGCTTTCACAGCAGAAAAACAAAATTTGGAAATGCAACAAAGTAGTGAAAGAAAAGGAAGTTACATCCATGCAACACAAGACAGGGACTTGGAAGTAGCCTGGCACAATTTAATGACTTTTGTTTGGATTTGCCTTCCTTTTCTTGGTCTGTGATAAGCTTGACAGTTAGAAAGCCAACACAAGTCTTCCCTACATGATTTGCTTTTCATAGCTTTTCTCATCCAAGCATAGTCTGAAATGCACTATACAATTAAAAAAGACAGGCAGATGCCACTGGCTGCTAAAATCTGTAGAAAACAGTACTACAGAAAGAGTATTTGGTTAAAAGAATTGGAGAAATTAATCACAGAAACAAGGGCAAATTTAAAGATTAAGGAAAAGTATAACTGAAAAATAAATTCCTTAACCAAGCCTTCATGTTCAGAGTCCTTGAAGATTAACAGTGAGTCCAGAAGGAATTAGATTTTGTCCATTAATCTGTACAGTGGAGTCTGATTTAAAACAGCAGAAATAAAGTGAAATGGAGGATCATGAAAAGCACGTCAGGGGATAGAGTGGTGAAAAGAAGCAACAGGCATAAAAATGCACAGAACATAACTAAAAGTAGGTTAGGAAGGGTGAAGATTCTGCAAGGTGGTTCTTTTTGCCAAATGAAGTGGTAAATGCTCTGTCCCTGGCAGTGTTCAAGGCCAGGTTGGACAGAGCCTTGGGTGACATGGCCTAGTGTGAGGAGCCACTGTCCATGGCATGGGGATTGGAACTGGATGATCTTAAGGTCCTTTCCAATCCAAAACATTCTGTGATTAAGGTCATCCAAAGTATCTCCATAGAAAACTATTTAGAAATAGGTGGGCAGTCAACAGAAGCCCAGGGCAGCAGACAAAAACATTGTATGAGAGGACTCCAGCAAGCAGTGGCTCTAAGATGTTGTGTTCTGCCTGCTAGCCAGTTTGCTGGTAGATTCCCATGGGGAATTGCCATGTCCACATCTGATACTTTCTTCAAACACAAGAAAAATCAACACAAACTTGTAAAAAAGGGCAAGCTGTTCCCCCTTCTCTCCTACCAAGAGAGGGCTTTTTCTCTAAGACAAAAAGGGGTCAAAAAAGGGTGTAACCATATGGGTAAGCTATGGAACTCTTAAATCCTTATTTTTCACCACACTGCTATGGCTTCCCTTTGGGGATTTCTTGCTGGAGTGTCATGTGAACATAACTGAAAGTAGCTTGTTGCCTGGGGAAGGGACAGTGGGCTGGCTCTGCATGCTCAAATCAATGAGACTGCCCCAGGATTTGCACAGCCTCCCTCAGCTGAAGTACACTAGAGATGGTACATTTAAAAATTACATCAAGTAAACACTAATAGAATGTTCTGAAGGAAACCATGAAAGATACTCAAGAGTGATCTGGGTTTGTTTTTTTTTAAAAGCATTTCAATATAACATCTATTTATCATAAAACACTTTGACAGGTCTGAAAATACTATTTTAAGAGTAACTAGACTTACTGTTGGTTTGGACTGTCATTTCCTTTTCATTATTGGAAGGATATTTCTCTGCCTTTCTTTATTAAATGAGCTTAATTAAGAACTCAACAGTACCCTTGAGACAAGCATAGGGGCTGATGGCAGATGCATATTAGAGTCAGAATCATCCTGTTCTAAAAAAAAAAAAATAATAATAATGGTCTTTTTCACTCAAAGGGTTTCTTTCCAGTATTTTCTCTTCACTTTTTTATTACGTCTTCTGTATGAAGACTTGACAACTCACAATGAAAATCATTTATAGTTCAGATTGTCTGGAGAATGAGAGAGAGACAAAGCTGACTGCATTTTAGGAATTCAGTGTTTGGGAGGGTATCAAGATCAAATGCCTGGATCAAGTGCACGCTGCACAAAAAGGTGATTTTTAGAAGAAAGAAACAGGAAACTTTTAAGAACCTTTTATTGACGGTTGCGTGTAACGTGTAAGAAACAGTGCCAGCTCAGTAAAGCTTTTGTATAAAATAACTGACCACTACTCATGTGATCAGTAGAAATACTGAAACATTTATAAAAAGTCAAATGTCACTGGGAAGCTGAGACTTCTGTTTTCAAAGGAGGAACTGATCTTACCAGAATGTTCTCTTTCAGAAGTTTCTTTTAAATGGCAGTGCTGTGGTGTGAGGCAAGAAAATGATTCTTGCAGATAATTTATTGCCAAAGTAGGAGTTTTTTCCTGCTCAAACTGTTCATTACAAGTAGTATTATGAATCTCATTTCTATTACACCAGACAATGCTTAGTTTTGTAAATTAAAACAAAAATGGGCCTGTATCAAGGTTAGAATGATAAATGTGGGGAATATATTTTCTGTCTTTATAAGGATAGTAAATAATAGTTATGGGTTATTAGGCTAAATACTGCTGTTCTCCATGCAGTACAAAAGAGAGACAAGCCACTCAAGAGGACAAAACAGCAGGTGGGAGGAGAGGCCCATGTTGTCAGTGCGCCTCTGTGGTTGGTATTACCCAACAGTCATCTTATCTTCAGCAGCTTGTTTTCAGTGGAAATGTACTCTGTCCCAGCCTTATGGAGTTCGCCCTCCCGGAGTCTGCGCCCTTTTGGGATGTATGTGGGTATATGTGCTGGACACCACCCACTGGCATCATATGCAGAGAAGCTCTGAGGTGTGGCAGAGAGTAGGGAGGCTGAGTAGTCCTACGTGGAAGGACATTTGCATTCTCCATGATGTGGAATTTGAGGAGCTGGAACCAGTTTCCTCACACAGCTTTTTGATGTCTGTGCTCACTCTTGCTGATTCATGTGGCTGCTGTCTTCCTCCTCTCTTCTCACTGGAGCAGGATGAAACAGAATGGGATTCTGCTTTATTTTTCCTCCATCTGTGCTGTCACATCCCCATGTTAGATGTGGGACTTCCTATTAGCACAACTTTATCCCACCCTGCTGTTGTTTTCAAGGGGTGGAGAAAATATGTCAGTCACTGAGATACTGTTGGCAGAGAAGTGGGGAGCCTGCTGTGTCCCCCAGTGAGACAGCCACTTGCTGGAATATGTGCCCTCTGACATGAGAGTCCTGGAGAGGGTTTGATTACTCCTGTTCGAAGCAGGAGGCTGGCCCAGATGGCCTTCCTGCCTAAATCCACCTACAGTCTGTAACCGTGTGGTGGCTCTTGGGAGGGAAGCATAACCACCAAGACCACAAAACAACAAAATAAAGATACATTAAAGATAAGGACATACAGTTTGTAGCTGTTGAATATTAGTGTGATGAGGCCTGGATTATTGCTGCAGTACTTTCCTGGGGAATGAAATGTAGCACTCTTGGGTGAAGCCTGTGGTGGGAAGCATTCCCAGCATGTCACACAATACTCCTGAGACATTGATGATTTGATTATTCTCACAACTTCAGCCACAATGTGTTGCTTAATTAAATAATGTAAACATACAAATGCTGTAGCTGTGCTCACCATTTGGGAGGCTTTTTCAAAGCGGGTGGTGCTTGAAGGTGGGAATTTTGTCAGTGTTAATTCTAAACATGAACTGGGTAAAAAGGTTACATTTTTTAAACATCTGTAATCATTTGTGTGTCATATAGTTAATTGGCTGTGTATGGATTTTAAGCAGTTGACTCCTTGTCTGTTACATTTAGACATATTGTGTATTTTGTGTTCTTATAACATTGATAGTTTTCCTGAAAACTAAAAACTTCTGTATAAATGAAACCTGAAATAGATCTAAACTATGTTCAAGATTCAATAGCACATCTATTAGCATTGTTAATATCTGCTGCCTTTTTTTTAATGTCTGGTGGATAAAATAAATGGATATCAATGTAGGTTAAGACCTAACTGTGTATGGCTTTCGAGTAATGTCATAAAAATGCAGAAGAAAACCAGTGGAAAAACATCTTTCATTTCCCTTGCATAGGAAACAAACCTGCACACGGAAGTATGTAGTTCACCCAGAAAAGTAAAGCATCTATTCTTACTACAAAATATAAATTGGCTTTAGGTCTTGAAGTCAAATCAAGCTAAATAAAGATGTACTAAAAAGAGTGTGAAAGAAGGGGTTTTCCATGCATAGACCCTAATTAATTTATAAATCATTTGGATCAAAATTAGACTTAGTAAATAAGTTCAGTATCTGTGCAGACAAGCAAAGGCCTTTTTTTTTTTAATTATTATTCTTTCTGTTGGCTCATGGTCACTAGTAATAAATAATTACATTTCTTGTTTTCAAGGGTTTAAAATACTTATTCCTCACTCCGGCCTCTTTCTCCTGCTGGTTTTCTCTTTTTCTCTGCCTATAATCCTGTGCTGGCTGCAGTGAAAGTTGTCTTCAGCTGTGCTGCTTCCCTTTTAGACCCTTCTTTCCCTTGAGTAGCAAGATGATTGATTCCTTTTCTTTAAATCTGAACCTCAGAATTTTCTTTTTCTCAATATAAGTGTATCTGCAGTCATTTTAAATAGAATGCAATGTGTCCTACCTTGGCAAAGTGTGGTCTTCCTGCTAGACCTCTTCTACCATTTGTGTTTTAATTGGCAGTAATCTGAAACTAGGCAGTCAGTTATGCATTGTGGGGGTATGAGATAATGCATACATGGGCTTATGGAGTCTGGGAACTTGATCGTATTCTACATCAGACTGTAAGATACTGAAGAAAAAACCCTGACAACTAGGTGCCTTATATGAAGACAAGCCTTTCTTTGTAGATTTTCCAGTTCTTACTAAAGTAGATTGACAGCATTAATAAACTGATTCGTGTTTGGTGGTTCGTGTGCAAATGTAATTATGACCAGTTTGCACCACTGTGGTTGCCACTGGCAAGTTCTGAAGAAGGCCAAGGGTGTAGTGGGAATGAAGAGGCAATGAGCTAAGGCACTCATCCTCAGATTCATCTTGGGCATAGTAGCTGCAAGGTGTTACGGGCCTAGGCTGCTGCTCATCGGGCTAGGTGACTTGGAAGGGAAATTGATTTCATGGTACTGGGTCTCTGGCCTCTTTCCTGGATGCTTCCAGGTAGACTCCTAAACTCATTTTTATAACAATTTAGAATACAGCACATTTTTTTTAAGTATTGAACATCAGTTAATTTCACAAGCATTAAAGGGAATGACAAACTGATTCAATAGCTCTTCACTGTGTGAATGTCCTGGGCTCAGCTGTAAGCTTCTTAGTAGCTGGTGCAGTGCTGTGTTTTGGCTTTAGTTTGAAAACAATGCTGGCAACACACCTATGTTCTAGTTGTTGCTCAGTAGCACTTACCCTGATAAGGGAGTTCTCAGTCTCTCATGATCTGCCAGTGAGGAGGGGCACAAGAAGCCGGGAGGAAGCAGAGACAGGACACCTGACCCAAATTAGCCAAAGGGGTATTCCTTACCATAGCACATTTTGCCCAGTATATGAACTGGGAGGAGTCACCCAGAAGGCTCAGACTGGTCAAGCTGGGTGTCAATTGGAGGGTAGTGAGCAGTTGTGAAGGTGCATCACTTGTCTTTATTGGTTGGGGTTTTTTTTACCCCTTCTCTTTTTAGTTTAATATTCTCTCCCCTTGTTATTATTAATGGTAGCAGTATTATTATATAATGGTAGTTTTGTATTATTCTGTAGTTATTGGAATGTCCTTATTGCAACCTGTGAGATTTACATTCTTTTGATTCTCCTCCCCATCCTGCTGGGAGCAGGGGGGGAAGAAAGGGGACTAAGCGAGCAGCTGTGTGACTCTGAGTTACTGGCTGGCCTTAAATCATGACAATGAATTTGAGCTGACTTTTGGTTAGACCCATGTTTGGTATCTCCACCAGTTTCTGTTCTGTGTGAAATCAGATTCTACCCAAAAGGAATATATTTGTCAAATTTTTTTATCATGAGCTTTCTTAAACCTTTTTAGTTATTTTTGGGTTTTTTCTTAATGAACTTTTCAATGCAATATGTAAGAATGGCGATTAGTTGAAATCCTAATATGCTCTAAGTCCCATCTGCTGGTGAATAGCTGAAATAATGAGCAGCTGAGCTAGGTCTTCTTGCTGCCTGGTAATTGATCAGGAGTATCATATCTGCCACTGCGTGTTTGTCTTCTCTGCAGGGGCTGATGACTTCATGTCTGGTAATAGGAGAAAATCATCCATCCAAAACATTTCAAACTATCAGCTAGAATTAGTGATTAGCCTCTGTAAGGGCATAGCAATAAATCTGCTCTGTTGCTCCTTGGTCTTCATGATAGCTGGAGGCTGAGAGACTCTAAATGTAATTATAATGACTGGTGTGTGCCCATGCCTTTTCTCCCTGCTATTTGTTCATTAAAGATTAGTGCTTTCTCTCACTGAGACTGGTTAAATGCTGCTGCTTTCAATATCTTACTGTTTGTCTTTCTTATGTTAGTACTTGAAACTTTTACATTTTGTTCTAGTTACTACCTTCTCTTAGAGTGTGTTCTCAGGTAATCCTTGAAATGCCTCCCTGAATTAATATTACTTTGAGTTTTAATATTGAAATTTGAGATTAGGAAACCAAAATGTAAGAGTAGACAGCATCTGAGTTTACTATGGACTCTCAAATAAGTGGGCACCAGTAAGAACTGGAAATCATTTCTTGGTTCTCTGTCCTCTCAGATGTTGTAGCTTATAAATATCTGCAAAACATAGGTTTTCAAAGCATTAACATTCACTTGCTAGCTTTTCAGTACTGGTCATATTTCTTCATTTCACTCAAATGATGAGTCAGTCACAAGTAAAATCAGTGGACTGCACCACCCCTCTGCACTACAGGCTGAGCTGTTGCACAAGTGCTGTGTGTTGGTCCTGCTCACACATGAAGATCATCCTCTTGTGTTCTGTGCAGCCTATCTGGGACTCCTTACCTAGGGAGGTGCCTGCGTCAGGTGGGATAGCTCATTGTGTCTTTATGTCCATAGCTGTAAAATCTGAAGGCCAATGGGTATGTCTTCCTTTGGGAAGTACCCCAAGAGCTGTGGAGAAAATGTTGGGAATTCCATGATGAGTCTTCACAGGCCTGAGTGCTGCTTCAGGGCCTCCCAGTACTTCTGTTTCCACCAGTGGCGTTTACTGGGTTTTTATATCCTCTGTTCTTGGGATCAAGGAGGATGCTAAATCAATGGGTCTGCTTATGCTTTAAATTATGTAATTGCTATCTTTAACTTAAGTAGGACGGCAGAAGTGCATAATTGTATATTACTAACATTTTTCTCAAGTATGGAACCCTACCAAATGTATATATCTTATGAGCACTTCTTGCTGAAAGCAACAATTCTTTGAAAAGAAAATGAAAATACTTATCATTTTATAATTTGAGTGAAAATTAATTGCCTATTTTTTTAATTAGTCTTTCAAAAATGATGTGACGCTGAGATAAGCGAGAGAAATTTTTTGAAGTTTAGACTGTTTAGATGCATTGGTAGAAAACTACATGCTCTCACAGATCAGAATCAGTCACATGTGGTTTTCTGTACTATATATCCTAGACAAAACGAAGGGGTAAATGATAACAGATTGAAAAGAAATCTTATTTATTTCAGTTTTAAAGCTGTTTAGGAACAGATGTAAAAAATCCAGGACATAAATTTCCATTAGTAACACAGTACAAATACAAGTCTTCCATTTGTTACGAAGAGATATTATATAAAGAGATGGAAAGTCAATCTATGTCAGGGAATGCCAATCAAATCTTCCAGTAGGAAGCCTGTAGCTCAATATCATCCTATGTAGATTTTATTAGTTTTTTTTTTAGATGTCTGTTTTATTGCATTAGGAATGTGGGTTGATGAAAAAATGAACATGAGCCGGCAGTGTGCGCTTGCAGCCCAGAAAGCCAACCGTATCCTGGGCTGCATCAAAAGGAGTGTGACCAGCAGGTCGAGGGAGGTGATCCTGCCCCTTTACTCTGCTCTCGTGAGACCTCACTTGGAGTATTGTGTGCAGTTCTGGTGTCCTCAACATAAAAAGGACATGGAAGTGTTAGAACAAGTCCAGAGGAGGGCCACGAAGATGATCAGGGGACTGGAGCACCTCCCATACGAAGATAGGCTGAGAAAATTGGGGCTGTTCAGCCCGCAGAAGAGAAGGCTGCGTGGAGACCTCACAGAAGCCTTCCAATACCTGAAGGGGGCCTATAGGGATGCTGGGGAGGGACTCTTCATTAGGGACTGTGGTGAGAGGACAAGGGGTAATGGGTTTAAACTTAAACAGGGGAAGTTTAGATTGGATCTGAGGAAGAAATTCTTTACCGTGAGGGTGGTGAGGCCCTGGAATGGGTTGCCCAGGGAAGTTGTGGATGCTTCATCCCTGGCGGCGTTCAAGGTGGGGTTGGACATAGTCTTGGGTGGCATGGTTTAGTGGGAGGTGTCCCTGCCCATGGCAGGGGGGTTTGAACTCGATGATCTCAAGGTCCTTTCCAACCCTAACTATTCTATGATTCTATGATTCTAAATGTTCTTTGGTGTCAAATTGTGAAAAATGCGAATTAAAGCCCACAAGTCAAAAACTCTATGAAATTGAGTTTCCAGAGCTAGAAACTTTGAGCAACTTCAACTTTTCTGCTGGAACAGGTATTGGCTTTTGTCGTGGTAAGCCCAGCTGTAACTCGCGCTGCTGTTCTCTCACTTCCCCCCCTTTCTCCTCCCCCCCTGCTCCCGGAGGAATGGGGAGGAGAATCGGAAGAACGTAACTCCCATGGATTGAGATAAGAACAGTCCAGTAACTAAGGTATAACAGAAACCACTTCTGCTACCACCAATAATAATAATGATAAGGGAAACAACAAGGGAAGAGAATACAACTGCTCACCACCCACCGACCGATACCCAGCCTGGCTGAGCAGTGATCTAACTCTTCTGGGTCCCTGCCCCCAGTTTTCACATCCTGGGCATAATGTGCTGTGCAACTTCCTTGCAAAGCTTTCCATGTGCAACCCATCACAGAAAGTTCAAAGTGGCTTCAGTTTGTGCCACATTTTTAGGGATTTGTAACGTGCTCAGGAGAGGTTTTAACTGCTTGTTTGGAGTATAGATCTTTATTGCAAAGAATGTGTGTTATGTGTGTAATGTGGTTGTGCATAATGTGCTGAGCTCTCGAAGGTGTGTTTTGCTTGCTTTACATTACTTAAGCAGTCCTTTTCCCTTCTAATCTCAACCTCTACAGTAAGGCTAAGAAAATTCTGCTACTCTCCTCCACCCAAAAACATCCAAAAATGAATCCTTAACTTTATCTCAGGTGTTTGCTTCTGTTGGAACAAACATGTAGTTTTTTCACAATTTAAAGGATTACTTAAATGCAAAGTAAGAGATGGTTTCTATAGCATGTCTTTTTAGCAGTATGAAAAACATTATGAGAAGACGGATGACCTGAGGGTAGTTCCTCACAATACTGTGATGTAGTTTATAGAAGTTAGTTGATGTATGCGATGGTCTGCCCTTTTCAGAAGTGGTAACTGTTCTGTGACAGAAATGGAACCCCTGGTCATAGGTTCTTGTATCGGAACCTGTGCGTACATTAGGCTTATCTTTATATATATCTGAGAATATGCATATATACACACTTATAAATACATCTATATATATATATATATATATATATCTCCTTGAAGGGGAAATGGAACTCTTAAAAGCAAATGGAGGGTTTGGAATGAATACAGTGAAGTCAGAACTATGATTATTGCTCTTACAAAGATTGTTTTGAGAGGACTATCATTCTTAGTGAATTTATACACAGATAAATCCAGTTCTGTTTAAAAGGCACAAACACATACATGCATACACTGATTTTGTTGATTATATACAAGTACTTGTAGGTTTAGTTTAGAAATCCTATTGACTTATTAGATCACTTAAAGAACATATGGATTTTTTTAGCAGCATTTTATAATCACAAAGTAGTTTAATGTTCTGATTGAATATTCTTGAAAATGAAATGCATGGTTCATTGCCTTTTTCATTACAAATTCGGTGTCTGGCTGGAGAATGTGCCTGCCTTTCTGCACCCCTTTTCAATCTCTGTGGACGCTGATCTGAATTACAGGCATACGTTTTATAAGAAAGGTTATTTGTTTATTTTCTGAAGATTTAGTTAGCCTTTTTCAGTGAGCAAGAAAGATATTAGAACTGAACAGGCTGAAAATTTTGCTTTTTCCATTTCCGCATGTTTGAAAGAAACTTTGCAATTAAATTAATGTTTTCAGGAATTCATGAGGGTAAATAAAATCTCATCTAATTTGGGTGAATGCACAGAATTTTTCTTTAGCTCACATCTACAACTCCCATTCTTGTTATCAGTAATTAAACACACATTAAGAGAAGAATGTCAGAATGTTTTGTTTCTTTGGGAATTTTGGCAGGAGAACAGAGTGAACATTCATGCCAGCTGGGTATGCAACTGACCACAATAGCTGCAAAAGAACAATTAGACGTTATTAGTTCAATAATTTTGCTAAGAAGCAAATATCTGTTTGTAGCTCTGTGGATGAATGACATACACCGGATTCACAGCTTCAGGGGAGTATCGTCATTCACACCAGCCAATGTCCAGGAACAAGGGCTTCTTTCTCTTTCTGGCCATTCTATTCCAGAAAGACACTGGCGCAGGGAAGAGCAGGGTTGGGAAAAGACTTCCTTGCAAAAGCAATATGAAAGACAACTTTAAAGTTACTTCTTTACTGTGCTGTTGCAAGGGAAAATGGTGGAAGTAGCATGGTGTAGTTTTTATTCTTGTAAGCAACCTACCTGGTTTTGGTAGAGATAAGTTGCATAAATTTCATAGATAAAGCACAAAATGTATGTCTGTGAACTGTATCTGGGTAAACTCATGTGTTACCTCATCCAGATTTGATAGGACAAGGGATAATGTTTTTAAACTAAATAAAGGCAGATTTAGACTAGATATATGGAATAAATTATTTACAATGAGGGTGGTGAAACCCTGGAACAGATTTCCCAGAGAGGTGGAAGATGCCTTGTCCCTGGAAACATTCAAGGTCAGGCTGGACAGGGCTTTAAGCAACCTGATCTAGTTGAAGGTGTCCCTGCTCATTGCAGAAGAGTTGAGTTAGATGACCTTTAAAGCTCCATCCCAAGCCAAATGATTGTGATTATGACAATGCAACTTTTACCAAGTGGTCATGTGCAACTTTGACTGGTTTCAGCTAGTCATGTAGTGTCCTTTTATAGCCAGCGGATAGAGAAATACTTTCAGGTGATGCTGAGCCTAGTTACAGATGCTGATGACTGAGCAGGAGTGGCTTAGTTGAGGATCGCTGGTTATAGCTCACAGCTTGTGGACCGCCTACTCTTCTGCGTGTTCAGACAGATTAATTTTTGGGAAAAAGGAAGAGAAAGAGAGAAGGAATACTTATGGGAAAATTTATCTGAAACTCTTCAAAGCAAAGGAGCCGCAGGCACAGAACTGCTTATCTTTCTTATAATATTCCTGACATACCTGCAGCAGTTTGGTGAAACTTTTACTTGCAATGAGTAAAAAATATGTGGAAGATGGAGTTCTAAATGGAAATTAGTTTTTTCACATTTTCTTGGGGTTTGTATTCTGAATCTGGTAAATGTTAAAATAGCTTGCCTTTTTGATGTTTCCAGCATTGTTTCTTTTTATTCAGGATGAAGCCTGAAGCGGGCTTTTCCTAACAAGGATCCTGACAGTTAAAAGCTTGTTGTAGACAAGAGTGGTATTTTATCATGCAAACATCACATATAATACTTTTCATCCTGGAATTGCCAAGCTGGTACTGACTGCTTTCTTCCATGTGCTTCAGTGTCATGGTAGTTAATATCACTAATTGTAAGGATCAAAATCAGGAAATTAGTGGCAGATATGTGACTTCCAAATCGTGAATTTGCTTATGTAACTTAAAAGCCTATGGAGAATTAATAAATTCAAGTGATTTTAGTCCTTAGGCAGGACTTTTTTTTATTTAGGCATTTGTACACTTTGACTTACAATGAGGGGTCTCTTCTGCTATTATGGTATTTTACCTTCGGTAGATGACAAACATTATTGGCATGTAGAGGTACATTGTGCATTCTCTCACTGGAAAGCCTTCATTGCCTGCCATGAGATAACAGCATGGGCTCAGCAGCTGTGGTCTCTTAGCAACTAACTCTGCCTCTTTCTTTTGAATTCTCCTTTGTGACCCAGAGGCAGGTCTTTAGACATCAGCCTCAGCCCACTTTTCTATTTCCAAGGCAGTGAAAACTGAAGTGTTTCAGGATGTTTATATGAAGTCCATTTAGTGCAAGAATATGTCCTGATAAATATGTTGTGTGTATTGAAAATTGAGATAAATTTGTGTTTTTTGATTTAATAATGTATTATTAGAATCCTAACACCTTATAATACTGTTGGTAGTGACATGCCAATATATTTTGTTATGAAATTTGGCTTTAAGAAAGTATGTTATTAAAATCTGCAGATTTAGTGGTGCTACATATTCTAAAATGGGTAACCCCTTTCAGTGATGTAGATTTTAATGTATATTCTTTTGCAGGGGCTGGTTTGTTGGCAGGGGTGGGGGTTGTGTTTCATATCTGTATTTGAAACAAGGATAGACAAAGAGGAGCATTCCTTCTAGGCAGGGGATTAAGGGCTATGCTTTCAAAACAGTTAGAGATTTAAATTCAAATCTTTGTATGTATGCTCCTAAAGTTGCCATTGGAAGCTATTTGCTTATTGGACAGTTTATTTGCCTTTCAGTGGCAATGTGTGCTGGAAAACCTTTTTATTCCTAAAGAAAAACCCCAGGATCAAAAATTATTTTATTAATCAAAATCTTCTATTCATTCAATTAAGGAACATAAAAGAGTTGCTCTGGTGTGGTGGTGAATTGATGTAATGAATCATGGCTTTTCTAAACCCCAGATATATTTTTATGTCTAGACAGGTCTGTGGAGAGGAGAATATGATTATAACAGAAAATGCCAGAATGCACCAAAGAGATTTTTCTTAATAAGCTCTTCCCCTCCACCCAAACCCAAGGCATGTATATTGTTTAGAAATCTTTCTAAAGTGACTATTCTGGTTGACTCTTCTGTGTTAAGCTGATTAACTGTTTCTGACCTTTCAAAGTATGTCGTATAAAATCCTAGAAGACCACCAGAGTTGAAACTGTTCTGTTAGTTTTGACATTCCCATCAGGCTTTCTGTCTGTATCACAAGCAATCCTAATTCACTTGTTTTTAGTTAATTTGACAGGTCATTGTTATCCTCATTACTAATAGCAAACTGCTACAAGTTACACATGTTATGACAAGAAGAGTCTTCAAGACATAGTAATACCAATTAATTAGAATAGAAGGAAAATGCTTATTTCTTTTGCCATGAACTGGATATCATCTTAAAATTTTGAGAGTAGAGAGAGAGTGTGTTTACTTCAGGAATAAACTTATATCTGCTGATTGAAACCAAGCAAGAACTGAGATGGAAACTATCCTGACACTGGTATGTACATCACATTTAGGAAGTTTCTCTTTCTGGTACTTATTTGTCTAGTAGATTTTGAGTGAATCGTAGCTCCTCTAAATAGAACTGCTGCTACTTTATCCAGCATATTATGACTGACATGTTTTTCTGTATGTGTAATCAATTTTATCATTGAATATGATATAAGAGCTTTTCTGCTGAGATCTTTATCTTCCTCAGAGGCAAAAAGTTGAGAAGTTATAGATCCTTACCTTAGTGAATCCATAGATCCTTAGTGAATTCAATATACCCAGATGTAAGCCTTTTGAGAGAGATTAAAATCTATCTCTGAAAAGTCTGTCGGGTGAAACATTGTTTAAGGAGTCATTTTGAGTGAATAAATGCTTCCTAGCTGAGGGAGACTGACATCGATAAACAGTAAAGAAAGATAAGAGGGTTGGATTATTTGTGGCTTAAGTGGGAGCAAATTTCAATGTAGAAGAGGAAATACAGCACAGAAGCTTTGGAGAGAAGCTTGTGTAGAGATTTCTTTCTACTTCTATTCACCAACCAAGGAACCATACAAAGCCTAGACTGGTCTGAAGCCTTAAAATCCAATATCTGATCAGTAAAAATAGTCCTATCTTGCACTGAGTTTTCCATTTGGTCTAAAACTTATAAAATATACGTGAAGAAAACTTTGGCTTTAAAACAACAATGCAGCAAATCTTCAGGAGGAAAAAACCCTCACAGTTTGGTAGTATATTTGGAGCTGACATCTGTACATCTATACAAGTCAGTCTTAAAGTGTGGGCCACGGAAGCACACACCTCCCTCTATGCCTACATGTCCGGCTTGCTTTCCACTGGAAATCTCCAAGTGTGTGGGGATGAGAACTGGTGTCTATAATTCTAAGAGGTGCGGGGAAAAAATAAAATACCATTTCTCCTTTTATCAGAAGTAATTAGCACCAATACTAAGTGATGGCTCTTATGCTTGACCCACTGTGCCTTTAGGACCTTGATTCAAAAGAGGATCCTACTACAAATATAGCGATGGGACTGGTGTGGAAAGAACCTGGGAAGGGAATTGGAGGCAGTGGTCCCAGCATATCTAACTATAGCAATGAAACAGATTGCACTGGCCTTGGTTCTTTCTGTCCTGGGAAGAGAAAGATCAAGCATCTCAGTTTGCAGCTACTTTGTTTGAAAGGTTTAGTAACAAAAGTTTTGTGGAAAACTATTTCAGAAAGCGGGGTGAGGGGGGGGTGGGGGGTGTTGAGCAAGCTGGTGGTTTTGAAACTATGTGCTTCCATTCTTTGAACTGCAAGAAAATGATTCTTCTAAATCACTCATGGAATGGATAATAATAATGGTTGACTTTGTTATGTGCTAAGCTATGTCTTTTCCCTGACATGAGTTAGAGAGAGCTCTAGCTTATGCTGTTCTCCTTCCCCTGCTGAAGCCCGTTTTTGTTGCAGTATGATTGCTTTCTAGTCTCTTATGTCTTAACTTCTTCCTTTGTCTTATGCTTAATTTTATTATTTTCAAGAAGAGTTTATTAAACCTATATAGGTGTATACCAACTACAATGTCAACAGATAGTATTTTTCTTTTAAAAGGAAAGAAAATGAGGAAATTGGGGTAATAACAGGGGGAATAAGAAGGGAGACAAACTTAAATAGAAACCTAGGCTCAGAGTGTGCTGTAGTTTGGCATTTGTAGAAAAGAATGACTCTGAAGTTGCTTTCTTTAGGTAGTAAAGAAAATGCCAGTACAGCAATTTCTCTAACCACAAGGATTGACATTTATTTTAAGATTGAGCCTGCCTGTTCGTTAATTAGCATGGTAGAGTCGTGTTGCACTCAGCCCTGCATCTCAGCAGGCCCCTACTGGAAGATTTACATTTCACAGGGAGAAACAGTCTCGATAATGAAATGATACTTTGCAGAGATATGTGCAGAGAAGCACAGACAGATTATGTAAATGGGATTTATCCAAAGCTGTAGCGCATAGATCCTGTTATTCAGAGGCTGATCTATAATTCACTGATGGCTGTTGTAATTTCACATATGTTCCCAGTGATTGATATTAACTTTTAAGATCATTTATTTTTATGTATGCCATAAAAGGCTTACATCAAAGTTAATATGTATCCCCCACATCTCCCCTGACAGTGTTTTGTGATGTTTATCTTCTCCAGCTTTGTCATCAGTCACGGTGACATTTTCAAAGGCAGAAGATTCCTACGGAATGCATCCCATTTAGCACCAAAATTAACTGAGATGCTCGGGAACCAAAATGCAATGTGAAATACCTACTTGCTGTGTTACAGTGTCAGTGTTTTCCTTCAGCTGGGAGAACTTTTTATGTTTTTCTTGTTACCTGGAGAAAAGCAGAAGGATAGGAAGTGGGGCTTTGCAGAAAGCAGCTGCAGTAGCTGACGTTTCTGAGCAGGCTGTGAAGTAACAGAGTGTCATCACTTTTATTTGCTCCTAACTCATACGACCCATGTTGCATTCCTCAAGCTTCACCAGTTCCTTGTGAAAATGAGGACTCAGGGCTTTGTGCTTGCCAAGGCAAGGGCTTGGCCTTCCATCACTTTTCTGTCCCTCCCCTTTCATTCTTGGGAGGATCGGAAACCTTATTTAGCCTTGTGTCCTTATTAGATGTGTGACTGTGCTTTTTGCCATTTTCCCTGAGATAGCTTTGAAATCAAATGGCCTGCTTCAATCAGGCTTGGAGGAAAGGTGCAGACCTCCAAGGGGATTTACTGGGGTTTGTGAGGAGAATGTGCTGGGCAGAAGAGAGGAACCCATACCTCTGCCCCAGTAAAGGGCTGCTGCTAGCTCCTGCCTGTGCAACTCTTGAGTAGGCTCTAGCATGGTGATCCCTTCCCTGCCTGGGGCAGCACCAGGGAGATATAGCAAGGCTGGGGTTAACATGTTCACCTGTCTGTGTGGAGTAGCACAGAGGGGACAGAATGACATCCCTGAGAAATGATAGTCAGTAACCAGCTTTTTAATTGCTGACCAAACACAACGTTCTTCCAAGAAAACCCTACTTCCTCTTAACCTGAAAATTGATATGCTAATACAAATAATGTCACTGCTCCATTAATCTGTAAAGGAGAAACAAGAGAATGAAATGCCTGTTCTTAAGCTCATCACTTCAGAGTATTTCCTGACAGCGACTGAATTGCTAAGTTCAAACAGAGAGGAAAAACAGGCTGACAGCATGTTGCTTTTTTATTCTGCTTTGACAAGTAAGAAGATTTGAGTATCTCAAATCCCTATTGTATTTTAGGAATGCAAGATAGGGTCAGGAACTGTAGAAGACAAAAGTTGCCATTGCTAGTTGTTGACCTAGGAGCCTGTTCTACTGATTTTTGAACAAGTGGGCAGGCACTGACAAGTCATTGAAAGCAGGAAGTTGCAGATGGTTTGAAAACTGTGGCCAGAGGTAGAGAAAGTGGAGAGCTAATGAAGCTTGTAAATATGTATAAAAAACCCTTCAGAATGAAAATGAATATTTAACAGATGTATACATATTTCTAGTGGAAAAACTCTGCAGTCTACTAAGAGTAATTTTAAATAAAATGGTTTATAAAACATTCTAAGCTCTGGCCTTTACCTTGTTTAGAAAGTAAATCAGGATGGGATTTCATTTTCTTCCACACATCAAAAATGTAAAAATCTTCAGGCTTTAATATTCACATCCCATAGGGAAAAAACAGACTTGAGAGTAAAAATTGTGAGCTAGGATAGTGTAACAGGGGTATAAAAATATATAAAAAATGACTCAGACCAGCTCCCATTCTCATAAATCTGACTTCACAAATGGTAACAGGATGGATAGACATAGGTTTGGCATTATCCATGCTGCTTGTTCTTAGAGAAGAGGCGAGGGGCCCCAGACATCCTCAGGACATCCAAGCAGTTGTGTGCTAGTTCTCTGGGGAATCCCTGCTTGTATATTTCCAAAAGTACTTCTAAGTAGACAAATTAAGTACTTCTCATTTTTCTTTGAACTTAAAACGTCTTTTAGTTTGAAATTCTTTCCTTTGAGGAAAACCTCAGCTCAGTAAGTACTTCAGTGGTTGGCTTCTCAACTGAAAATGCCAATAGGGCTAAACTGCAATGATCTTCTAGTGGATTGAAAGACTGGAGTCACAAGGGAAGGCTTATGCTACTGTAAATTCCACTTAATTCACAAAGAAAATTGCTTCTACTGCTTATTGACTAGAGGATAACAGAAAGACATTCTGCTTTTCCTTCTTTCTCCTTACATCCAAGTCTTGAAAAGTGTCATGGTTTAAGCCTTAAATCATGAAATTTGCTCACTCACTCCCCCCTCTTTCTTCCCCCCCCAATCTGGGGGGGGGGGGAATGGGGAGAAGAATCAAAAGAATGTAAATCCACTGGTTGAGATAAGAACAGTCCAGTAACTAAAGTATAACACAAACCTCTACTGCTACCACCAATAATAATAATGACCAGGGAAATACAGGGGAAGAAGATACAACTGCTCACCACCCAGAAACTGAGCCGTGAACTAACTCTTCCGGGTTCCTGCCCCCAGTTTTTACATCCTGGGCATGACGTGCTGTGGTATGGAATACCTCCTTCGTCAGTTTGGGTCAGGTGTCCTGTCTCTGCTTCCTCCTGGCTTCCCCTCCTCCCTGGCAGAGCATGAGACTCAGAAAGTTCTTGGTCAAACCAAACATTTTAAGCTGTAACTAAAAACATCGGTGTTATCAGCACTGTTCCCAGGCTGAAAGTCAAAAACACAGTGCTGTACCAGCTACTGTGAAGGAGAGAAATGACTGCTACTGCTGAACCTAGGACAAACAGCTTTTGCATTTCAGCCTCTTTGCTTTCTGGGAAATTGTGAGAGCTGCTGGGCCAAGGACTTCTTGTTATGTCTTTTGCATAATTTTATGGAGGATCAGCTGCACTTTAGAAGCACAACTTTTCACAGGTTTTCTCATTATTCCCTTCTTGCTTTCCTCCTGGAAGAACAAACTAACTGAAAAATTAGACTTAAAGGCCCATCCTTGCTCGCTGGTGAAGGTTCCCACTTGAAAGTCTGTACCTTTTTTGTTTCAAAGGAATGATGCAAAATTCAACCAAACTGATTTTCATTTGCTGCTCCTGATGCTCTTATTCTTCCCACAATTCTAAAAGGCTGATATTTCACAGATAATGCCAATGACAGTAACTGTGGTACCACACGTGTCTCTCTTTCAATGTGCTTGTCTGATGTTTCCCTTTATTTCAGTTTTTGGTTGTGCTTGCTAGCAACTCTTATAGCTGACAATATTAGTTTCCACTTATTAAGTACATATTAATATACAAAGATTAATTAAATTAAAATTATTCCTGAGTGATTCATATTGATGATTTCTCATCATCCCAGTTGAAGCTTGGAGATGACTACAGCACAGTGTTTTGCTAACCATTGAGTTCTGTATTTTTATTTTCTGTATTTTTATTTTCTGTATATATGTTAATCTTAGAATCATAGAATAGATAGCGTTGGAAAGGACCTCAAGATCATCTAGTTCCAGCCCCCCTGCCATGGGCAGGGACACCTCCCACTAAACCATGCCATCCAAGGCTCTGTCCAACCCCACACTGAACACTGACAGCGATGGAGCATTCACAACTTCCCTGGGCAACCCATTCCAGGGCCTCACCACCCTTACAGGAAAGAATTTCTTCCTCAGATCCAATCTAAACTTCCCCTGTTTAAGTTTGAACCCGTTACCCCTTGTCCTATCACTACAGTCCCTAATGAAGAGTCCTTCCCCAGCATCCCTATAGTCCCCCTTCAGATACTGGAAGGCTGCTATGAGGTCTCCACGCAGCCTTCTCTTCTGCGGGCTGAACAGCCCCAACTTTCTCCTCCTAACTTCATACAAAACAGCTCTTCATCTTGAGGCTTTTGCTTTTTTAATGCACAAAAGAACATGTGAATACTGTAATAGTATATGCAGTTTATTAGCTAGATATATCCTCAGGTATTTCCATTGTTATATCTCCACTGAAATTATCCCCTCAGTCACTTGTATTTGCAAAACGTATAGGCTGTGACACTGAATTAAAACAAGTTGCCTAATGCCACACTGACAGTCTGTGGTAGAGAGAGGAACTGACCCCATACATGTACCTTTATTATTGAACTGTAATTTTCTGGTTTCTTACTATATTGTATTGCATATATGGTTTCAAAATAATTTAATGTTACAAATTAATCTAAAGATAACTGAATCTATGATATACAATTAATAGTCCTTAGCACTGCTTAGAGAGGTATTAGTGTGCATATCACAGGCTCCATCCAGCTGCCCCTGAAGTTTCTGTTAAGGTTTCCATTTACTTCATTATGACCTGGAGCAGGCTTCAGGACTAGAAGTGTATGCTGTTCATGTGGAGTAGCATTCCAGTTTAGCTAAAGCAGCTAGAAGTACAGATTTTAAACAGCGGAATTAAAAAAATAACTGACAGAAAAATCTTTGACTAAATATCCATTGGTATTTAGTTTACAATGAGGAAGCAAAGCTGTTGGCTCAGGAAATTGGGAGTTTGTAGAGACTCAGGAGAAGCAAAGATGTTCCAAAAATCTTTCCACTTTATGCCTGCATTTCCTGCAGAGCAAAACCAAAAATAATAATGTGGCTATGATCTTCCACAAGAAAGAATTCAGATGAGCACAAAATGCATTAAATTCTAGAAATTTTTAACATCTGTGACGGTTATGTGCTTTGGAATAGAAAGCAATACTAAATGAAAAACATTTAGTTGTCGCACATGTCCCTCAAGTCACTAGGATTTTAGCTAAATTGAAGCTTAGAATCCAGACATCAAAACTAGACAGGTATCTTACAATTGTGTCTGATTTTGCCCAGTTCTTGGTCTTATTTTTGGTTCTACAAAAGCAAATGATAAAAGTCTTATTCCTGTCACTGGGAAGAGAGCTGGGCCCTGCTATAAAGCTGGCAACTGAAATTCTACCAAGAATATATAGGCAGCAGTTCCTGCCATGAAAGAATTTACAATAAAATTGAACATAATGATTCTTCTTTGCATCTGCATTCTGAAACACTGAAAATGTCCATCTAACTGATTTATAGCAGTGGCTGAAAACTATGATGTTTCCGTTTGGCATAGTTGGTACAAACATTGAGTGTTGCGTTTTTCTGTGATTGCAGCAGGAAAGGCATCACACACCTCAAACTGTTAAAAATATATACATATAAATATATCATTTTCTTTTTTAGAAGGCAGTAGAAAGTGTTTAAAAAGAAAATATATTTAAACAGTGATAGTACTTCGGTTTGCATTGCTATAATCACCAGCTGGTAAAATATAAGATGACCTTGCATGATCAGCTTCTGTATATTGTCAGCTTTAAACCACTCAGCACTGCATGCTTTCCACAGATTTGTAAGAGCTGAAATCCAGCTTTCTGCAGTCAACCTTAGCGATTTCAGAAATGTTGCTAAAATGAAGCTGCTTCTATTTTCTATGTATGCTGTTTGGGAAATTTTCTTCAAATATTCTTAAGAACTGTTTATTAACTAACAGTATAAAGAAAACATTTCTGCAGAATGATCTAAGGGAAAGAGAGGAAAAGCTACCTTTTAAGCTGTGTTTAAACCTTTGACATTGTGAGCTTTAAGTGGCCATGGATCTTTCAGTAGTTCTGGGAGCTGCAGTTGGTCTCATTCTGAAAAGGAGGTATTTGGGCTAGAAATGGTGTTCAGAAATACAGGCATCCAACATATTGCCTGAACAGTAACCAAGAGCGAAGTTGTTGGTCATGATAATACAAGAATATAGTTTGAATTCATTGGTATCAGTTACCAGTCTACTGCTAATATGCAGAAGAGATCAGCAGAAATGGTTTAGTGAATATGCTAGGAAACTGCATATAGTTGCACTGCTTGGTTGTTTTCGTTTGTTTTTTTTTGTTGTTTTTTTTTGTTTGTTTGTTTTTTTGTTTTGTTTGGTTTTTTTTGTTTTTTTTTTTTTGCTTGTTTGGTTTGGTTTTTTGGTTTTAGTTTTTTTTTGTTTGTTTGTTTGTTTTTTAAGAAAAACTAAAATTTGAGGAATCCCATGTTCAGTGCAAGGTGTCACACAGCTGCTAGTTTTCAGATAAAATATGCACAGATACTATAATTCTCATAAATCAGGATGATCCGTGCCTGACTTTCCCCCTTGCTTCATTTAAAGTCAAATGATCTGATGGCGAACTCACCTTTTTCATGTTTTGGTAAGAAGCATAGGTTTCAACCAACATGATAATCTGGTCATTCATTACTGTTTTAGTGACACATATCATAGAATCATAGAATAGTTAGGGTTGGAAAGGACCTCAAGATCATCCAGTTCCAACCCCCCTTCCGTGGGCAGGGACACCTCCCACTAAACCATGCCACCCAAGGCTCTGTCCAGCCCAGCCTTGAACACCACCAGGGATGGAGCATTCACAACTTCCCTGGGCAACCCATTCCAGTGCCTCACCACCCTTACAGTAAAGAATTTCTTCCTCATATCCAATCTAAACTTCCCCTGTTTAAGTTTGAACCTGTTACCCCTTGTCCTATCACTACAGTCCCTAATGAAGAGTCCCTCCCCAGCATCCCTGTAGGCCCCCTTGAGATATTGGAAGGCTTCTGTGAGGTCTCCACACAGTCTTCTCTTCTCCAGGCTGAACACCCCCAACTTTCTCATCCTGTCCTCATATGGGAGGTGCTCCAGTCTCTGATAGTCCTCGTAACCCTCCTTTGGACCTGTTCCAACAGTTCCATGTCCGTCTTATGTTGAGGACACCAGAACTGCACACAATACTCCAAGTGAGGTCTCACGAGAGCAGAGTAGAGGGGCAGGATCACCTCCCTCGACCTGCTGGTCACACTCCTTTTGATGCAGCCCAGGATACGGTTGGCTTTCTGGGCTGCAGGCGCACACTGCCGGCTCATGTTCATTTTCTCACCGACCAACATCCCCAAGTCCTTCTCTGCAGGGCTGCTCTCAATCTCTTCTCTGCCCAACCTGTAGCTGTGCCTGGCATTGCTCTGACCCAGGTGTAGGACCTTGCACTTGTCATGGTTAAACTTCATGAGGCTGCCATCAGCCCACCTCACAAGCGTGTCAAGGTCCCTCTGGATGGCATTCCTTCCCTCCAATGTATCAACCAAACCACACAGCTTGGTGTCATCGGCAAACTTGCTGAGTGCACACTCAATCCCACTGTCCATGTCACCCACAAAGATGTTGAAGAAGACCGGTCCCAACACTGATCCCTGAGGGACACCACTTGTTACTGGTCTCCAGCTGGACACCGAGCCACTGAGCACTACTCTTTGCATGCGACCATCCAGCCAGTTCTTTATCCATTGAGTGGTCCACCTATCAAATTGGTGTCTCTCCAACATAGAAGGATGTCATGTGAGACAGTGTCAAACACTTTGCACAAGTCCAGGTAGATGGCATCAACTGCTCTACCCCTGTCCATCAGTTCCGTAGTCCCATCATGGAAGGCCACCAAACTGGTCAGGCAGGATTTCCCCTTAGTGAAGCCATGCTGGCTGTCCCCAAGCACCTTGTTGGTTTTCACGTGCCTCAGCATGCCTTCCAGGAGAATCCGCTCCAAGATTTTGCCAGGCACAGAGGTGAGACTGACTGGTCTGTAGTTCCCCAGCTCATCCATTTTCCCCTTCTTGAAAATAGGTGTTATATTTCCCTTTTTCGGAAACTTCACCTGACTGCCATGAGTTTTCAAATATGATGGACAGTGGCTTAGCAACTTCATTTGCCAGCTCCTTCAGGACCCGCAGATGGATTTCATCAGGTCCCATGGACTTGTATACATTCAGGTCCCTAAGATGGTGTCGAACCACATCCTCTCGTACAGTGACCATGCCCAGGGTCTTCATTCTCACAGTCCCTGCATCTGCCTTTCAAGACTTGGGTGGTGTGATGAGAGCATTTGCCGGTGAAGACTGAGGCAAAGAAGTCATTAAGAACCTCAGCCTTTTCTAAATCCAGGGTAGCCAGTTCTCCTGATAGATTCTGGAGAGGGCCCACATTGTCCCTAGTCTGTCTTTTATTTGCAGTGTACCTATAGAATCCCTTCCTGTTATCCTTAACATCCCTAGCCAATTTTAATTCTAAGTGGGCCTTAGCTTTCCTAACCTGGTCCCTAGCTGCCCGGACAACATCCCTGTATTCTTCCCAGGCCGCCTGACCTTGCTTCCACCTTTTATAAGCCTCTTTTTTCCATTGAATTTTCCTCAGCAGCTCCTTATCCATCCAAGGAGGTCTCCTGGCCCTCCTGCTGAACTTCCTTCTAGTAGGGTTGTATCGCTCCTGAGCTTGCAGCAGGTGATCCTTGAATATCAACCAACAGTCTTGGGCCCCCCTGCCCTCTAGGGCTGTATCCCTTACTATGAACCTTACTGAGCAGGTTCCTGAAGAGGCCAAAGTCTGCTCTCTTGAAGTCCAGGGCAGTGAGCTTGCTGCACACTCTTCTCACTGTCCTGAGGATCTTGAATTCAAACAGCCTCACGCTCGGAGGCCCTTGTTGTCCTGGGGGACTTCAACCACCCTGATATCTGTTGGAGGGATGGTATGGCCCGGCACAAGCAATCCAGAAGGTTCCTCGATTGTGTGGAAGACAACTTCCTTCTGCAAGTAATTCAGGAGCCAACAAGGAGAGATGCCATGCTTGACCTCATCCTCACCAACAGGGAAGGGCTGGTTGGAAATGTGATGCTCCAGAGCAGCCTTGATTGCAGCGATCATGATATCTTGAATTTGTATTTATCCAGCACATTTACAGAGGGTAAAATATTTAAATTTTTTTCCTAACCCTTTCCTTGTGAGTTTTGCTTTAACTAGATCATTTCAGAGCACTGCACATTCTGAATGAGAACAGTCCATGTAACAGAAGACAACACTGAAAAGTTTCCATTATAGCAACTTTGTTATCTTTTAAGTGTGGTGTTCTATCTGCAGATATTTATACCTTTTTTGGGGAGTAAAATTGATCACTTTCCATAGTTTTACTTTTGATTGTTTTCTCTTGGCCAAAGGAATCTTGCCCAGCTGGCATCTCTTTAACCCACCATGGAAGATGTTTATTCTACTTCATTTTCAAAGTCTAACATAACAGCACAGGCCCTTCCAGTTTATCTTCATACAAGTGGTGTTTCAGCCATATCTGTGCATTGGCTTTAAGATGAAGCTGAACAACTCATTGAAATACAGCCCTGAAACTCAAGGATTATTTGTGCGTATTTCACTTTTGTACAGGCAGGACCAAAATTTTCACTGCAGTTGTTTTATCTCTAAAGTGGAGAGTATTTATTAATAATTTTTACTGAAACCCAAGCTCATAAATGCTGTTGAATGCATTCCTTTTGCAGATTTTTTTCTGAGGTAGTTACAAAAGCTACTTTGGTTCTTGAATAAGACACAGTACTTCCCCCTGTAATTCTAAACTTACTGTCCTGACAGCTGGGGAGATGGAGAGAGGAAGCATTCTCTTTCTTTCTTTGTGTTTCTCTCTTTGGTAACTCTTACTGGTGCATGGTGGAAACACTGAAAAGAATGGATCTTCCAAAGGACACTCTCATCCAAAAAAAAATGAAAAAAGTCAGTAAATTAAAGGAAGAGACCATTGTCACAACTGCAAATTTTTCCAATAGAATTTTATTAAAGTTTCATTTTTAAAGGCTCAAGAAATGGAAGTTAATAACTTCCAGCACTGCTTTGAAAATTAGAAAGATTTCTAAGTCTGAGTAAGAGTTCATCTAGCAGATGAGTAAAAGCTTTAGAAGATTTACTTCCACACTGGGGACTTGACATCACATTTGGCACTAAACATTTTGTGTTTTCTCCACAAGGTGCAGCTTCATACAAGCATGTATTAACCCAGGGAGTACTTCAGAATTTGGAACTAATTTCATTTATAGATAGCCTTGACTCCTCAAGAGTTCAGCTTTCACCTCTCACTTGTTAGCAGCTGCTGCTTTTAAGAAAGGCATCCAGTCTTTGAGGGGAATCAGCCGTTGTAGTGCAGGCTGGATGCCAGGAATGCACCCATAGATTCAGAAAAATTAGAAAAACACTTAAATGAGGTGTGTCGTCATCCTGGTCATACCAGAGAGGGACAAATCATGGCAATATGCTGGGGCTTGGCATATGCTGCGTCTTTTTCAAGAAGTATTTTCAGTGATGAATGCCTGTTGGTGAAAATATAACTTGCTAAAATGTATTGGTTTAGCAAAAGTTTTAATTTGGAAAAAAAACCCAAGGCTGAAACAAGATTCCTGGTCAAAATTGGAGAGCAGTCTTTCCCACAGTAGCTAGTCTCACACCTGGGTTGTGGCAGATAGTCTGGAGTCATTGCTGTGCCTGACTTGCTGCACAGATGTGTAAAATTGGATTACATCTAACCTTAGTGATGATAACAATTTTACTTACAATTGCACTGCTAGCTTTTTCTCCATTTTTCTGAGTGCTTACTTACACAATCCTTATGCCTGTGCTTTAGGGGTGCCTGCTAGATGTATAGGGGCTTGTGGCGCAAAGCCAGAAGTTCAGATGCCGTACATTAGGTGACAGTAGCACAGAAAGTCATGACTATGAACTACTTCAAACGAGTATCCACAATGGCATTTAGAATACTAAAGAATTTAGATTAACGTAACTTGCCCTGTCCTTTCCACCTCTCCCACAAACCCCCTTTTTTTTTTTTTTTGTATATTTAATTATTTCTTTTAACCTAATTTGTTTCTGCATTTGCAGCTTTGTAAAACCATTTTTTCAGAGAGGCAAGGAGTCTGTGGAAGTTCTGGGAATAAAAGTCAGGTTTCCCATCTACAAATTATGTCTCTTGACCACAGACTTTTTCCTTCTCAGAAAATCCAATTTTGTCCTGGCTTGTACACTTTATTACTGCCTTTGGTTTTTGTTTTTTTTTTTTGGTTGGTTGTTTGGTTTTTTTTTTCATAATAGTCTGCAGATTTGGCTTGGTTTGCATGGTGTCATATGATGCTTCAGGATAATGTCTTAGATGAACAATCTTTGAATATTAAGAGAGTGGTTTAATTTCTTCAGTTCAATACGTGGTTTTGTGTTTTGGTTTTTTGTGTTTTTTTTTTTTTTTTGGGGGGGGGTTGGGTTGTGTTTGGCTTTGGGGTTTTTGTTGTCTAGCAATGGCTGCAGTTATATTCACCATTGTCTGTCTAGTGTGTGTCTGATCCCATGTTTGCTGTTTCATTTTAGCAGTCATAATTATGTGATTTTTAAAAGGTGTAGAGGTATGAGTATGTGAGCATGGCAGAAGTAATTCAGATTTTTTAATGAGTCATTGCTCGTATAAGCAATGAAAACCATGAAAAGAGAGCTTAATAAGCCAAACAGGCTTTAATTTTTAATTGAATTGTTTTGTTCTTTGTTGTTTGATGTGAGGTTTTTGTTGTTGGGTTTTTTTTGTTTGGTTGGTTGTTTCTATGGGTGTTGCTCTTTTTTTTTGTTTGGTTGTTTAGTGGGGGCTTTTGGTGGTTTTGTGTGTGTGTGTTTTGTTGGGGGATTTTTTGTTTGGTTTTGTGGTTTTGGGTTTGTTTTTTTTTTTTTTAGGAAGTACTTCCAGTTTATTATTGTTAGCTTATTTAAGGTATGTCTTCTACTTGTCTCAGTGAAATACTAGGAGGAAAGAGCTTTAATACTATCATCTTTCTAGACACCAACAGGTGTTTTTCTGTTGAAGTTCTTAAAGGCCTAAATTATGAAACATTTTTAATACATAAAAACTGTCAGAATCTTCAGAAGTATTTTTATAATCTGTTCTCAGTGTTCTGTTGATCTGTGAAAGGATAATTAGGAACTTAATGGAGTTGATAGTGCTCCTTCGCAGTTAAGCATTTAAGTACTCAGGAGGGGTTTAAAAAAATCTGCAGATATCCCTTCGGTTTGCATTTCAGCAGTGTTTTCAGGTCTTGCATGTGCTTTTTTGGAGTGCCATTTTCTGTAAATATGTAGGATTTGCTGTAAAATTGGAGCAATAATAACAGTGTTTTGCTGCTCTGCAGTGCTCTCATTGCTGCCTATCAAGTGCTGTTCTGACTGGTGAAGCAGCAGCATATAAACTGTGAGCAAATTTGTAAATATTACAGGTAGGATCCCAAGTCAAGACTGCCAGATACCTGCTTTGAATGTCATGGTCAGAGACATGGTCCTTCTGCTCTGAGCTGCTATTAAGTAAAATATATTTTTCCTTTTATTCACAGAATCACAGAATCACAGAATAGTAAGGGCTGGAAAGGACCTCAAGATCATCGAGTTCCAACCCCCCCGCCATGGGCAGGGACACCTCCCACTAAACCATGCCATCCAAGGCTATGTCCAACCCCACCTTGAACGCCGCCAGGGATGAAGCATTCACAACTTCCCTGGGCAACCCATTCCAGGGCCCCACCACCCTCACAGTATAGAACTTCTTCCTCAGATCCAATCTAAACCTCCCCTGTTTAAGTTTAAACCCATTACCCCTTGTCCTCTCACCACAGTCCCTAATGAAGAGTCCCTCCCCAGCATCCCTATAGGCCCCCTTGAGGTATTGGAAGGCTGCTATGAGGTCTCCACGCAGCCTTCTCTTCTCCAGGCTGAACAACCCCAATTTTCTCAGCCTATCTTCATACGAGAGGTGCTCCAGTCCCCTGATCATCTTCGTGGCCCTCCTCTGCACTTGTTCTAACACTTCCATGTCCTTTTTATGTTGAGGACACCAGAACTGCACACAATACTCCAAGTGAGGTCTCACGAGAGCAGAGTAGAGGGGCAGGATCACCTCCCTCGACCTGCTGGTCACACTCCTTTTGATGCAGCCCAGGATACGGTTGGCCTTCTGGGCTGCAAGCGCACACTGCCGGCTCATGTTCATTTTTTCATCAACCCACACCCCCAAGTCCTTCTCCGCAGGGCTGCTCTCAATCTCCTCCCCGCCCAACCTGTAGCTGTGCCTGGCATTGCTCCGACCCAGGTGGAGGACTTTGCACTTAGCATGGTTGAACTTCATCAGGTTGGCATCAGCCCACCTCACAAGCGTGTCAAGGTCCCTCTGGATGGCATTCCTTCCCTCCAATGTATCAACCGAACCACACAGCTTGGTGTCATCGGCAAACTTGCTGAGGGCGCACTCAATCCCACTGTCCATGTCACCCACAAAGATGTTGAACAAGACCGGTCCCAACACCGACCCCTGGGGGACACCACTCGTTACTGGTCTCCAGCTGGACACTGAGCCACTGAGCACTACTCTTTGCGTGCGGCCATCCAGCCAGTTCTTTATCCACCGAGTGGTCCACCTATCAAATTGATGTCTCTCCAACTTAGAGAGAAGGATGTCATGGGAGACAGTGTCAAAGGCTTTACACAAGTCCAGGTAGATGACATCAACTGCTCTGCCCCTGTCCATCAGTTCCGTAGCCCCTTCATAAAAGGTCACCAGATTGGTTAGGCAGGATTTCCCCTTAGTGAAGCCATGCTGGCTGTCACCAACAAACTTGTTGGTTTTCATGTGCCTTAGCATGGCTTCCAGGATAATCCGCTCCAAGATTTTGCCAGGCACAGAGGTGAGACTGACTGGTCTGTAATTCCCCGGCTCATCCATTTTCCCCTTCTTAAAAATGGGGGTTATATTTCCCTTTTTCCAGTCATCGGGAACTTCACCTGACTGCCATGATTTTTGAAATTCCTATTGGGTCGTTCACATTCATGTGTCAAAAGCCTGCCTGGAAATATGAACTTTAAAGGACTTCAATCTGTCATACATGGACACATTTGAGAGCCTGGTTGCATTTGTGAATGGAGTGGAGATACAGATGCCCAATGTTTGTAATGCAGCCACTAAATAGTATATTTGAATTTATGTGTTATAAAACTAAGTACAGAATCACTGCTCCCCCAACTGCCAGGAAATAAATGAAAGATTGCTAATGTATTTGTCATAGAGGGAGGTCATTGACACTTTGTACTAATAAAGACATTTTCATCTGTTTAGAAAAATTAGGGAAAATTAATATTAGTATATCTTGTTTATCATATTTTTAACTGTAATGCATGTGTGTGATGTTACAGTGTAGGGCAGGGACTCTGCATATATTTCTTATGATACAGCAGAATGGTGCTTCTATCGTGACTGGAACTTTTAGACATGAGTTCAGTATGGTTTTAAGCCATTAGTATTGAGTATATGATCAGAGCTCTTTGCATGGTATGCTTACTGCTTTAGGCAGGTGTTCTTCAGTAATTAAGAGAGTGGGAGGACCTGGAGACTTCATACTCAGGGCAGTGCAGCAAGCACATACTTTCAGTATCTCATTCTCTGGAGGGCAGTGAATTGGTTAATTATTTTCTGTGAGGTATGTGTCCTCTAAAGTCAATGAAAATGCTGTTTTAAGTAAGGAGTTGAGTGCAAAATATCAGATTATTTGCTACCATACACAAACATGATAAAAATAATTCTACTTTAATTATACATTGTAGATTCATGTGTGTTGTAGAAAATACACTAAAGGTGCTTGTGGGAAAATGACCTCAATATTTCATTTGAACTGTACCTTTCTGAACTGTATCCCTTCTAAACAAATTTGTCAGAGACACCATGCTGTGTACTCAAATCTCCAGTATACCCCTGATATGTCCTCCCAGCTCTCACTTTTTTGTTTGTTTTTTCTTATTCTCTTTAGCAAAAGGAGGGACAAAGAAGCAGAAAATCAAAATATGTTTCAGATAAGATATAGAAGCAAAGTATAGTACTCATGGTAGGGATTAGAGAAGAATGTAAATTGTGCAGGACAGCAGTTCAATTGAGTCTCTGTGTCTGCTTGTCCTGTTTATATTTAATTCAACCTTTGTTTAGCTTAACAAAACCTGATCTAATTATATCATCAAGTTGGTTTATTACACACACAAGGATCAAACAAGGGCTGATATGATTCTGTTAACAATATTTAATTCTTCTTTTTTCTCCGTACCTTACTTTTTCACAGAGTGTATGAGAGAAACACTGAGAAGATCACATAAAGAAGCTAGAAGCCTCTCTGACTGAAATATCACTTTCCTGCTTTTTCATTGCCATATACAGGAAAGCCTCTTCAGAAAGATTACTATTGTGATGCTTGCAGACAAAAAGCTACTGCATTTTAGCTTTGGTCTTCATTAAATTACTTTATATAGACTTGGTTTATTTAAACAGGAAACTATTATTTCATAATTATCAATGCTTTTCTCATGTAAGAGAAAGGTTTTGTGGTTACTGTTTCAATGAGTTTATTAATTCCTATTCTTAGACATTAATTTTCCACCTTTAAGTGAAAACAGACCTGTCTAGTCCAACCATATAAAATGTGTTAAAAATCCTTTCTGCAAAGTTACTTCGTCTTCCAGATGTGCAGTAATGCATCCTGATATTGCTCATTTCCCAGTTCACAAATGGGTTTCCACCCCTGCTCTGAATATCGAATCATAAGATCATAGAATAGTTAGGGTTGTAAAGGACCTAAGATCATCTAATTCCAGCCCCCCTGCCATGGGCAGGGACGCCTCACACTAAACCATGCCACCCAAGGCTCTGTCCAACCCGGCCTTGAACACTGCCAGGGACAAAGCATTTACCACTTCTTTGGGCAACCTGTTCCAGTGCCTCATCACCCTCACAGTAAAGAACTTATTTTCCTTATACCTCACCTGAACTTTCCCTGTTTAAGATTGAACCCATTTCCCCTTGTCCTACCACTGCAGTCCATGATGAAGAGTCCCTATCTCACATCCTTGCAGGTCCCATTCAGATACTTGAAGGCTGTTATGAGGTTTCCACGCAGCCCCAACATTCTCAGCCCGTCCTTGTATGGGAGGTGCTCCAGCACCCCTATCATCCTTGTGGCCCTCCTCTGGACTTGCTCCAACAGCTCCATGCCTTTCTTATGTTGAGGACACTGAAACTGCACACAGTGCTCAAAGTCGGGTCTCACAAGAGCAAAGTTAGAGGGGCAGGATCACCTCCTTCAACCTGCTGGTCATGCTTCTTTTGATGCAGTCCAGGATACGGTTGGCTTTCTGGGCTGTGAGAGCACACTGAAGCTGGTGTTCAGTTTCTCATCAACCAACACCCCCAAGTCCTTCTCTGCAGGGCTGCTCTGAATCTGTTTGCCCAGCCTGTAGCTGTGCCTGGGATTGACCAGACCCAGGTGTAGGACCTTGCACTTGGCTTGGTTAAACTTCATGAAGCTGGTGTTGGCCCGCCTCACAAGTGTGCCAAAGTCCCTCTGGATGGCATCACTTCGCTCCCGCTTATCAACTGGACCACACAGCTTGGTGTCATCGGCAAACTTGCTGAGGGTGCACTCAATCCCACTGTCCATGTCGCTGTCAATGATGTTGAACAGGATTAATCCCAACATCGACCCAAGGTACACCACTTGTTACCCGCCTCCAGCTGGACATTGAGCCATTGAGCACAACTCTTTGCGTGCGGCCATCCAGCCAGTTCTTTATCCACCAAGTGGTCCGTCCATCAAAATCTTTCCAAAACCTACTTTTGTTGGATCTAAAATGCTGATACAAACCACCTTAAGTAAGCTTGCAAAACCCCTTCAGCTAACATAACTTTTCCCATGTCTATAAACATCAGTTTGTGTGTATGACTTAACAAAGTTGACAATTGCAAAGATTTGCTATATGTATGTTTTCTATGCTTTAGGTGTTCTTGATCTTTTCTTCGAAATGCAGTCTTTAGATCTGATAACACCATCAGGGAAAAAATCATAAAAATGACTTTGAAAATATTGTTCTATTATACAGTGATGTGAAAACACTTATCCTAACCATTAACTTCAGTAATGTGGTAGAATGTATAGAAATTATACTTAAAGTAGCCGACTTTGAAAAGCAAGATGGCCGGAGGGTAGAAATACATTGCTTTTGAGGTTGAATATTCAGTCTTTCTTAGAAGTTGTGCTTTCTTTTGCATGTAATGATTTACCTCTGAATTGTGCTGCAAGTATTAGGTAAGGCTCCTACTAAAAGCAGCTTTACTGTAGAAGCACATACTTGTATTCAAAAAGGTGTAACTTTTGTCGCACAAAGGCACAAGTGCCTTTGGCTTTACTTTTTGTCAAGTACCAGAATCACAGTAGGACAGATTAGGGATCTGCTGAGTTGTCTCCTATCTGAATACCTATCTCTAAAGACAGCAAAGCACACATCATTGCGCATCTATGTTAATTACAGTGTGATTAATTTATTTGTCAATTGAGTGTGAGATGTGTCATATTCCCTGATAGTTTTGTAACTCTGTTAGTGCCAGATGTCTATCCTGCTGTCTGGAAGAATTCCTTTTACTGGTGCTTAAAGTATCTGGTGCATCCACAACCACATTTCATGGATCTACCAAGTGCAGCGATTGAATCCAGCTGTTTGCATTCTCTGTCTTACTGTCATTTTGCCAGCCATTCACCATGAGATCTGGGCAGGAAACAATTTTCCCATCCCATTAAAATTCTCAGAGATAAAAGAGCATTTTAAATCTGTCCCTGAGAAGGGGAAAAATCCCCAAGATTCAGCCCCAAAATAGTTTGTTTTTATGACAGGCACTTCAGAAAAAGAGATTCAGATTCAGAACTCCAAGATTAATACCTTCATTAAATGCTTGTCTTTTCTGAATAAATCTTTCGGAATGAACTTTCTGATGAAAAGAATTTATTATCCCAAATTCCTGACTATTTCTATGTACCTGAGCCACTATTTTCACAAATACGACCTGTCCTACTTGCAAAGGGTAATTTTTTTTTTCCATTTGAGGGACTGCCAAGACTTTGGGAAAAGCAGACATTACACACTGATTTCCTTGTCACCACCCCACATCATCCATGCTTCATATAATATCATTTGATATATTTACTGACTGTATGGATTGGATGTGCTGCCCTTCTTTTAATTTGTAGTCATTGTCCATGACACAAATCCAATGAGGGTAGCAGGTACATGTCTCTTCTCACAGTGCTTTTTTTGCAAAAGAAGAGGACATGCATCCATATCTACCTTGTTCTATTACACACCTACATGTCAAATTTGGCTCTAATTTTAGTGCTTCATTATATTATTCAGAGTATTACACTACATTATACACTAGTTTTATATTGTATTTGAAAAGCACATTATTCTAGGCACTGTAAAAGCACAGTTCATGACTGTTTTCTACAGCCTAATACTGAGGATCTAAGGATTTACAGTCCTACTGTATATAACACAAATCCTTGCTGCAGTGCGTAAGTTAAAAGATATACTTACTGATATATTACTTATAAGATATATTACTTACTAAGATATATTACTTACAAATTTTGACCTGACACATGCTCTATGGCCCTGGTGGTGGTAGCTCTTAAGGAAGAATGGGAAAAGGCAAGGAAGGGAAAAAGTAGCCTAACTAACTTAGTTTTTTTCCACCAAAGTTGGGTACATGTAGGGGGTTGAAGGCTACATAAGCCTAGAGCTAACTGGTGTAGGAATAAGAAATAGCAATGTGCTTGTACACCAGGTAACTGTGAGCTCTGCAGATTTTCACAGTGCAGATCAGCAACTGGTTGAACTGCTAGGACTGCTGCAACCAACTATCCAATGCTCCTTCAGGATGTCCATGTATGCAGGAGTAGCTTTGGTGAATGCAACATATGTCTACTTTGGTATAGAACATGATGTTGGTATCTCTGCATGCAATAAGGCTTACAGCTCTTTTTCCCATAGATGAGATTTTACCTACTGTTTTTCAGCCATGTGCCAGAAGTGTGTGTGTATCCATCCATTCCTCCTAGACTTTTCTTTGTAGTAGTACAAAAGGTGCATGATATTTGCCAAGAAGCAGACAGTACTGGGTCAGTGTATATGGAGAAACTATACTGCCAGCTGTACTGGCTCTTGGGCATTTCATGTACTGCAAAAGATTGTGCAACACTGATTTACTCTCAGTGCAGCTCGCGGGTGTCCAACACATCACCTCTGTCTCCTGGAGACAGTATGATTTGTTGACTATGATTTGAATGTCTTATGAAATTGTAAGTGAATCCTTTAAAAATGAAATCCTGTATGGCCAAAATGACTAGATCATTTCTACATACTATAAATCTCATTTCTGATTTATGGTTATTTCTACTCATTCTGTGAAAAGATCAGCACTGAAAGGAATACAGCAATGAGCAGCTTTTTTGATATTCTTCTTGAATACTTATGTATAAATAATTCCTGAAAGATACCATTAACCTCCTTGGTGGGACAATAAAAATACTAAATAATTCGAAAGACTGAAAACAGCTCTACCCATCAATTTATTTCTTACAATACCAATACTAGAGCTGGCAGCTTCATGGTAATTTTCTTTAAATAATTCAAAAACAAAAATAAAAAAACCCTAGGTATAACTGTAAGCTATAGACATCGTAGGGTAATCTTCTCACGTGTGTATCCTTCCTTTATAGACATAAAGGCTTTTTTATGATAGTCCTCCACAGCAAAGCTGGGAATCTCATATGGTTTAATAGCTTTTCCTTAACAATGCTTATCTTTAAAGGGAACAATATCTCCATTATAAAGATAGGTAAGGAAAGAAGAGTGAGCTCAGGATTACCGAAGGTCACAGTGGAAGTGCACAATAGCAATAGAGGTGGAGTGCAAACTTCAAAATGGTGTATTAATACACAGTCTCTCTCTCCACAGTATCCTTTCCACTGCCACACGCTGCTTATTTATAGGGAGCATCATCACATATTGTGTGATATAATTTTGTTCTAATGGCAAGATACCTATAGTTATTTCTCTTCTTCCAAAGCTCTTTGAAAATATGTCCATCAGTACCCAGCTCTGGTTGGTGCAGTTGCTATTCAAATGGTGGAAACATTCAGGAAAAAAGGTTTGCACATGTGAAAGGATCCCCGCGATAGAAAGTGACCTCCAGCTGTCAGGCATGTTGGGCTGGTTCACTGCGTGATCCAGCATAAGCAGGGCTGACTTCCAGCCTCTGTGCACAATGCCTGGTGCGTGGGGTCATCCTCTGGCTCCCCTTGTCCCCTGCTCCCAGGCCATTGGGCTGACCTCGTCCCTCTGAGAGCATGACCCCTGCCAGCCTCACTGAAATGGGCTCAGAGACTCCCAGCAGGAGTGCAAGGATCAGAGCGCAGCTTTGGCCAACAGAAATGGTAATAGGAGAAAACATTTGTCTTTGGAGGCACAGCTACCTCCAGGGAGTATATTCGCCTCCATTGTTATTTAAATAGGCTGCATATTCAAGACTTCATCTGTTTTAAAAGCTCTGTGAGATCTTGGAGGGGAGAAAATTGAAAGATGCTATCTCTGGCAATTAAAGAAAAATAAAGGGACACTTATTATGTGATTGTGATTGTGTGCAATTTCAGGGATGTGTATGCACATATATGTGCATGATGAGACCATGTGTGCAGCGAAAAAGATACATGTTGTAGTTCAGCAGCAGAAAAAAAAAAAAAAAAAGGATACTCAGAATTATTTGGTAGTCTGTGGAATTAGAATGTTTTTTGTGTGATTAATTTAGATTCATTCAAGTAACCTTATTGAATTCAGGGGAACTATTTGTATGAATGAGAGATGCCACATCTTGTCCTTGAGTTAGTCTCACAATATGGCTACTGTGTGGGTTGGAATGACACACAACTGGAAACCAACAGATTTTGCATATTTTACATATAACTTTCTTCAAGCACTTCCAATATTGTTTGCATTACCTCATTGTATGGAAAACAGGTCAATTAGCTGCATTATGGAAAATTGGACATTTGCATGTTACAATACTTAGAATGTTGTTACTTCTTACTGTTATGATTGAAATTGAATTCTACTCAGAGGAGATTTACAATCTGAGGATTAGATTAGTTTGTCCTCCGTATCCTTGAATAAGAGAGGGTGTGGAAGAAGGACCAAAAAGCCTTGAAATCTGGCCCAGTGTCTGATGAAGGCTTCTATCCAGCAGGTTACTTCTTTGAGTTATTGTGACCAAGAACAGCTCTGTGTAACTTTTCCCATCTCCTCTCTACATGTTAGTGGAGATTCAAGACCTGGAAGAATCTTTTATTCAAGATAAAAAAAAGAGAGGTAGGGAAATGGTAAATGAGATGAGGAAAATTTGATAACCTTATACTTCATATCAGGGACTAGTGCAATTAGCTAGATTTATGTATTTATCTTATTCTTAATTTTAATAAATTTGTAGTTTATACCCAGCCTTGAAGAATGCTTTCTTAAATAATTTAGCCGAGCAGTGTCAGAGTAAATGGATGGAGATAGTATGCAAAATTGTTTTACATGATACATGTGAAATATGAAGTTCCCTGGCTGCTGCTGGAAATTACTTTTTTAAAGCCTATTCTTCTCAAGGATTTTGTTATTTATTTTTTATGTTCTTTAAAGTTGCACTTTTGTTGTGATGATTCTCATAGTGTATTAGCTCATGTGTAAATAAATATGTGTCAAACTATGAAATAATGAGGGTTTCTTATGTTTTCAGCTTCTATTACTTTTTGTTTATTACTCGTAGAATCGCAGGACAGTTGAGGTTGGAAGGGATATCTGGGGGTTGCCTGGTCCAGCTCCTCCTGCTCAAGCAGGGTTACCTAGGACAGATTTTTAGTATCTCAAAAGATGGAGACTCCATCACCTCTCTAGGCAACCTGCACCAGTGCTTAGTTACCCTTACAGTGAAAAAGTATTTATGGTCAGAGGGAATCTCCTGTATTCCTGTTTATGCCCATTGCTTCTGGTCCTGTTCCTGGGCACCACTGAAGTGAGCCCAGTCCCATCTTCTTTGCACCCTCCCTTTAATTATTTATATACCTTAATAAGACCCCCCTGAGCCTTCTCTTTTCCAGATTGAACAGTCCCAGCTCTCTCAGCCTTACTTTATAGGAGAGATCCTCCAGTCTTTTCATCATCTTAGTGCCCCATCACTGGGCTTTCTCTCGTATGTCCCTGTCTCTCTTGCACTGGGAAGCCCAGAACTGAACCCAGTGCTCCAGCAGTGGACTCACCAGTGGTGACTAGAGGTGAACAATCATTCTGCTGTAATCAGGGTTTGTTCAAGTTTGCCTGAAAACTGGTCCTGATTGTGGAGGGTTTGCCCAGGTGTCCCAGCTGGCTTTACAGTGCTCTGCCACCACTGTCAAATGGGCCAACTGTTTGACAGGCACACTGTCAGGCTGAGATAATGAAAAGTGATTCAAAGCCACCTGATATTATTAGTTGCTTTTATCAAGCTTTCTCTTCACACGCCAGCCCTGGGCCAGGTCCTGATCTAGTACCAGCTGACCACTTGGGAAAATATACTGATGATCCAGGGAAGACACAGGACTGGCCCTTAAGCCACCCAGACATGGTTCAACATAGTTAGTGTTGAAGTCAGTAGGTATCATCCTTCTGGCTTCAGGAGGAGGTGGAACAGACCCTCAATGCCCTCAGAAAATCTAACAATTGTTGGCTTGTTAAAACTCAAACCAAATATGAAGTTTAATTGCAGATAAATTGAATATTTATATGAAAATTAGAGCTGACCTTTTGTTTTTCATAAAAGTTGTAAATATTTAAACTCTCTGCAAAAAGCTGGAACTTAGGACAAATGGGGTTTCTTACCACCTGATCAGGGTTGATTTTGTATTCCTCTTTTCACTAATCTAAGATGCCTTGGAGAACTGTGTATATGTCAAGCTGCATTTTATTGTAAAGATTAATTGCTGCAAAGAATAATCTATCTGCTAGAATTTTTGTTCACATTAATAAACTCTCTTGGTATTTATATAAACATTTACTGTAGTCCATTAATGAAAAGTGTCCTAGTGCAGGTGTTGAGTGTACCACGATAAAATTTTAGCAGTCAAGAATTTGTTTATTATACTCAGTCATGTATTCTGTTGTACTTCCAGGTATTGAGACTGAAATGGAACAACTGAAAAATCAAGATTAGAGCCTCTTAAACTGGGAAATAAGTTAAACATTTTTAACCACTCTGCCTTTTCTTCAGTTGCAAGGCAATGCATGATTAATTTAGAGGACATAATATTATTTCTCCAAGCAGACAATCCATGATTTTTTTTTCTTTTGCATAATAAATACTGTTGCCATAAAAACAATGGAAACCAAGAATTCTTGACAACTTATTTTAGGTCCAGTAAGCTTGAATGTAAACTGAACTGCCCAAAGAGAGTTGGTGAAAGGGTTTACTTGCTGTTATTGTAATAAAGGAAATTTAAAAACCACAATCTGTTTCAAGTCAAAAATGAACAACTGAATATTGTTTTAAACATTCCCCTCACACACCCCCCTCCTGTTCTTGGCATACTTATGCTTCTTAAGCAATTGTCGTTACTGGACTTAGGGTACAGATGTTATTTCTTTTAGATAAGTTAAGCTGTGTTGTTTCTGAACCTTTCAGTCCATTAATTTAGAACTCGTAATTTCAGAATTTTTGCTTTGCAGTTTAAGAAAGCAAAACATAAAAGCTAGGAACAAGTCATAAGTAGGGATCACAGCATATAAGCTATTTACTTCTGGTTTTACACTTCATTTGGCAAACTTTACATGCCCGAGGGGTCTGATATAACGTTAAATGCATTTGGTTATTTTGTGTGATGCATCTTCATTATTTTTCTGTATCTAGTATTTATTCCAGAAAGAGGGCTCCTCTCTGACTGGCATGGCTCTTTAGCTATTAATATTACAAAAGCATAACAAATTTTTTTTAAAGAATTTCTGATGAGGGGTGTGAACGTTTGTGGCTGGCATTAAGTTTTCATTTGAAAGCGAAGATTAGTGCTGCTATTCTTATATCATCATCACAATAACATTTGCGGTATAAGAAGAATATGGGTAGCTGTCCTAGTTTCCAGATGCTTTGCATATGTGATAAAGGGTTGTTTTTTTTAATTTTTCTTAAGGTGATGTGCTGGCTAGTCTATCTACCAAGCGACTTTGAAGAGTCCATACTCATGACGGCGCTCACCGTTTTACACAGTATAACCATAAGAGGGAGCCTCTCCTCTTTCAAAGTTACCCGGGAGGATGCAAACATGGGACTTTGGAGGCCTCTTCCTACTAGTTTGGAAGCTTAAACGCTTCTCTTTTTTTCCTGTGAGGCTGACCCGTTGCAATCTCGCAGTCAGGGACATTTACATGGGAGACAAGCCTGCTAGTTCCAGAAACACCTGTGCAGAAACTATCAAACCTTGCTCCCAGTGATTTGGAAGAGTGTGATCATCCTTTAACAAGAATGGGATTTAGTCTTTGCTAGAAAATAGGTGGTGCAGCATCATTGCAGCTGGTGCAAGAAAGAGTGTTTACTGGAGGCTGCACAGGTTGTACTCTAGCCTTTTGCATGGCATCTCTGTCTTCATTACTGACATTTGTTATTGTACAAGTAAATATTTTGCTTGTCATCCATTCATTGTAATCAAGTTAGGTTTGACCTCAGCACAAAGTTTACACAGTTCAAAATAAAATTTGTGGTTTAATAGAGTTAAATAAGTGGAAGGAAACCCATGTGTGAGTAGATTTAAGTATGTTTGTATCCACATCGATTGCATTAGATTAATAAGCTGATATAAGAGGGAAAGAAATTAAACTGTATTAAAACGCCAAAAATAAATGCAGGAGGGAAAATACATCATTATCGTTAGAGAGGAAAATCCATGGTTAGAGTAGCTTGTGCAAAAGAATAACATGAAATGACTATTATTAGAGCTGAAAACCCAGATAAAATTTTGAGTACTTTAATTTTTTTAATCTATAGAAATAAAATCTGAAAGAAGCTACCCTTAAAGTCTTCATGTGTTCAGAAATTATTTCCCAGGTTACTTGTGTTTGGTGATGCTGCTTGAGTCTCCCTTTGATTATGAGCAGAGGTTTCTCTGACGTTTGACCATCAGGCTTGCTATTCTCTTCTTCATCTTAAAAGTTTGAGCTGTGGCACCAAGGCTGAAATAGCCTCTAAATTGAGAGATGGTAATTGCTGCTGAGATGCCATAGAGACACACAGTGCTTGCAGTGCCTGCAGTGAGAGCTCACAGTAGGCACAACCAAGAAAGTGGGGTCTCGCTTAGGCTGACCTATTTCTCCAGCCTTGCAAAGCTGCTTTTCCAAGTTTCTCCCCTCGTTACTCCAGATCTAGTCCACATTATTGCTTTCTGAATTCTCTGCCCACTCAACATATATTCTGAAATCTGTCCTGGCTAGCAACAGGTTTATTTTATATTGCTGTGCACAAATCTCACATTTACTCAAAGCAGGAACAGTGCATGGTATTAACTTAGGTATTTTTCACACTTAATGTACTACTTCTTTTCTTGCGTACACTATTGGATAATGTCCAGATAAAGAAATATGTTATTTTACTCTTGTCATGTGAATGTGATGATAACTCCTAGGAGGAATCTTTAATGAGGGGGTAAATCTACAATAGCGCTTATGTTACAGCTCAGTGCTACAAATTCTCGTTCATGTAACTAGATTTCTTGTATGGAGTCTGATTAGCTGTAAAACATTGATGATGCTTGTGTTTGCAATCGTTTGCAGGGCATTTTCCTGTAAGCTATTTATACCATATGTCAGTATGCCATTGTATTCCGTACTTCTCTTTCCTCTTCCCAAATACACCCATGTTAACTACGTTATTTTGCTTTGTTTTGGAAAAATGGGCAAGAACACCACTATGTAAATCATTGTGTATATGTTTTCACTGTAGTAATATCCAAAGTTGAAATTCTAACTGTGCTGCAAACCTCTGAACTACAGGGAAAATACATGTGTCTCCTCTGAACAACTTAACAGCCTGAGGCTTCAAGCCTAGGAATTTTTTATACAGATGTTTGTCTTTAAATACTGAAGAGGTTACAAAAATCTGGATGTTTGGCTTTTCAAAGGCCTTTTAGTCTTCTCAATGCTTATGTCTGTGTGCTCCTATCAGTCTGTCAGAGGCACAACTGTGACAATATCTGATAGTTAAAACAATTTCAGGGAATGTTCATACCATGGATGTCTCCTGATCCCAGGCTGCCAGCTCATCCTCATGCTGGTGCAGACAGCTGTGCAGGATGGGCTGGATTTTTCCAGAATGCACAACAGCAGTACCCCACTCTCCAGTATGAGTGTTGGCTCATCTCTGGCCAGGATGCTATGTGTGTCAAAGCCTCTGAAGAAGAACTCAGAATGTCTTTTCAGCTTGATTTATAGAGAGCAACACCCTTCTTGCTCCTTACATCTTATGGATAAAGGAGGAATGGAGATTTAACCTTTTACAAGGCACAGGCTGGTTTTCTCATTTGCTATTTTAATTTTGCTCTTCTCACAAACTCAGGAAGACTGACGCATTTACTGAAGTTAGCAGGCTGGATGTAATGCAAAACCGTTGGCTGACGTGTTTTGAAGTTCCAAGCCAGATATCTTCAGTTTCACACATACACTTCTAATGTAAACTCAGCTGCACTTCTGAGTCCTTGCTTTCATCCAACTCAGAAAAAAAAGCAAAGAGTTGAGTGGGTTTAGACTGAGCCCATGGAGATCAAACCCAAAGGAAATGCTGTTAGAAAATCCTTGTCAAAGTGAAACACTGACTTGAGTAACATTCTTGCTAGAGTGACTCCCTGTAAATATCTGAGTTTTTTATTTCTTTTCCTTTTACCCAACTACGTTTTTCCACTGTGTACTTCCCTCACTGCTGATTACTCATTCTTCCTTCTTGCCAGGTCACTTCTCTTCTAGTTTGCAGAATTGCCACCACATTGGTTTCTCAGAAGATAGATCCTGTGAAGTAACTAAAGAACATTCCTTAAATCCAATGTCTATGTTATAGACCATTATAAAGCCTTACCTTTAAATGATAAAATTTTAGTATTAATTGACTGTGTTAAGGAATCTGTTAAAAGATGTGCACTCTAGAGCTGCTTGATCAAATGCTTTGAAGTCAGATCAGGTGTGCACCCCTAAAATGTGCATTTCCTTCTGTTTATAAAGATATGTTGCTCCATTTTTTACATAGCCTTTAAGAATTACTGGGAGTTTCTTTCCAGAAAAAGGTAAGAAATAAAAAAAGAAATAAAAAATGTGCAATCCACTGCAGTTCTTTGATTTAATCAATCGCACCAGTGAGTCTCAAAGAGCTTAGTAACCTTTAAAGTTTAGGTTTGCTGGAGTCTTTTCCAGTGCAATTGCCTGCACTCTGCTTGTAGGAAAGATTATTTGAAATGCACTTACGATTGCTATTAAAAATGCATTGCTATTATCCAAATGACCTTGCCTTATGCTTTTTGTTAATCCAAAAAACACAGAAAAGAGTAAGTGCTATGTAAAAAGAGGTGATTTTGACAGATGATACAGATAAAAGAGGACACAACTGTGAGCAAGTACAGAAAAAACTGTGGAGCAGAGTGTGTAAACCTGCTGATGTTTCATAAAGCTCAACTTTCTTCAGGCATTTGTCATCATTTAGTCTGAAAGTTGCATTCTGCTACAAGAATGAGAAGAATGAGCTTTTCCAATATTTTAGAGCCTGTTGGTTTTGATATTATGTCTTATTGTGAGATTTTTATTTTTATTTTTTTTTTGCACTCATGCAAGCCCTTTTTAACAGGCTTCCGAGTACAAGGGTGGCTACAATTTTTGTGCTTCACCCTGTCTTGATAGGTAGAGCTCTCATCCTTTGTGTGCAACAGAGTTAACTACATGCTGGTCAGATGAACTTTTTTATTTAGAGGTTATTTATGTATATAAAGTGGTCTGTGAAGAGGTCTTTTTATTTCTAACACATTTAATATACTTCCTTCTTTACAATAGGAGTGCTTTCAGATTGTTAGGAGGCAAAGAGAAAAGGACAGCGGTTTAGAAGCTATGATTGGGGTATGAATAGTTCACAAGTACATCTCTTAATGGTCTTTTTAAGGGGTGAAATTCACACCACATGACTTGCAGCATGCTAGAGTGCCACCTAAATCCCTGAGTGGGGGTCACCTAAAACAAGTGTGTAATTCTAAGGTGGTTCTCACAAAGAAAATAGAATTTGCAAATTGGAGTTAAATTGATGAAGCAATATAACTGCAGGTATTTGTCTGTATGAATCTGTCAGATTTTGTTTGTTTGGAGGGAAGTCTGGCTTCTGTTTGAATACCTTGCAGTGTTCTCATGAAACACTGAGGTAGTGAGGTGCTACCTCACAGAATTTCTACAGAAAGAAAAATATTCATACATATGAAAGTACTTGAAAGTGAAGCTTTTTGGAAAGAATAGTATTTTCTGAAAGAATGAATAGAAGTTGCATACATTAATGACAAATTTTTCCTGCAAGAGTGACTTTGTGTATATTTTTAGACAGTTATGAATATCAAATCCAAACCAAGAGACAATAGCAACATAATTTGTGTGATAACAAATATAAAACATGTAAAGGGTCAAATATATAGGGTTTTTCTTTCCTTCCTTAAATTCCCAATGTTGAGGTAGGAAAAAGATGTGCCAGTCATTTATTGCACATTTGGTTCATTTTTGCTGTTAAAATGACTTTGTATGGTGGAAGATCCTCCTTTGCTCCTGTCTCTTCCTTCAGTTAAGTCATAATGGGGAGAGAGAGCCATGAAGTCACAACCCATATAGTGAAAAAAAAAAGATCTCATCCATCAAACTGTCACCTTAGTTTTCTGTCCAGGGTCACAGAGGAACAAAGTCAGCTTGTGTCAGGTTGAAATAGCAGTGGTAAGTGTTAGTGTGTGTAAAGCTGGTGGTTTGAAGTCTATTTATTTTGTTTGAAAGGCTCAAACAGCATGCTGCTGAGCAGAGGAACAAGCAGGAGGAAGTCTCCTTATAAATTACTACTGGAAGGCTTACAGCCATCATTTAAGATGTGAAATTATGCTATCTGCTTTTCTAGCTCTCTGATTTACTTTGTGGCAGCTGTCTGTTTCTGAGTTTCAGCATCTCACAGAGAGGTAAAACTTGCATTAAAAACCAATATGGAAATGGTATTTCTTTAACAAAGGTTTAACATTTTCTCAAAAAACAGAATTTGCAGGGAATGTTATCTCAATATCTGTGGCATGCTTTCAAGACAAATTATATGCAAAAATGCTGTCTCTTTGAATAAACTGGGAATGTAGACAGATTCTTGGGGGGGTTATTATTGAGAAAAATGCAATTGTTCTGATTTTAGCCATCAAAAGCATTTCAGAGAGTCACCAATGTTTTTGTTTGGTTTTTTTTTTTTTTGTTTGTTTGGTTTTTGTTTGTTTTTTTTTTTTTTTTTAATATTGCTTTTAATTTGGTGACTCTTAACATTATTGATTTCATGTCCCTTGGGCTCTTTTTTCTTATACTTTTTATTATTGATTTTCAGGGGAGAACATCTTTGTTGTTTTGCTGTTTGAAGTATTTAGAGCTTATTTACGTGTTCTTTGTTAAAAGAAAAATCTTAGGTCCAACGCAGCTTTAGTAAATCGCGTAGCTCGTTTAAAAAGAACAAAAAAATAAAGGGTAACTACTCCAGTGCAGGCTGAGATGCACACAGGAAACTCTTACAAGTACCCAGGGGTGTGCTTGTTTCAGAAATTAGCAGCTGAGAGGGTGATGAATGCAGATGTGCACTTTTCCGTGGCTTGTCCCGATGCGCTGACTGTGTACGGGGCGTACAGGGCAGCCTGAGTGCCCAGCGAGCTTGCTTGGATGCCCTCCCTGAGGATGGCTGTGCGGGGGCGTGGGGGGGGGGAGGGGGGGTGGACTGAGTGGCAGGCGCATCTCTTCTCCCACCCCCTGGGAGAATCGCTTCTGCTGAAGTCATTTGGTGTGCGCTGCTTTTTCCTGTGCGAGGATTAGGGAGTAGGAGAATGGCTTTGTGAGGAGGCTCGAAGAGAGGGAGCTGAAGAGAGGCTGAACAGAGGGGCCGAAAGACTTTAGCCTTTCATAGTTCTTTCAGTCAATTCATTCTGGGAGACCAATTGCATGTGATACAGCAGCTGGGGTTTTTGTTTTCCTTTCAGCTATATACTGTAGGAGAAGCTGGTAAGGTTATTTTTTTTTTCCTTCTTCTACTGTTCCACGATGCTATTGTAATTGCTTTATTGAAGCGATTGTTTGGTGAGGAAGGGAAGTTGGTTAATGATGCTGAGGGTCCCCTGCATTGTCTCTGCTTTGTGCAGCTGTATAGTTTGGGGAAAAGCACTGTTTACAGTAGAAGGGCTGTTTTCCGTTGAACAACTTTGCTGTTATTTTTCCAAAGTTGTTTCAGCCTTTCTTTCAGCAAAGCTAGGAAAATAAGCAAATAAATGGACTTGGCTGTTTAGAAATGGGTAAATTTATAGAGGCTGTAATTTGCTGAAAGAGCTGTTCTGCCTAAGTCCCAGTTTCAGATGTTCTTCCTTTGATGTTATCAGATTTGCTACTCTGCTGGATCAACTCCAAATCTGGGTTTTATGTGAGAGCCTTCTTTCCCAAATCTTTTTTTTTTTTTTTTTCTTTTCACTTTTCCAGCAGGGACAAGATAAGTCACTTTAATTGATAGCCAGAGAAAACAAAACAAAAATGTATCTGTGGAAGGAGAAAATATTTGGGGAAAGGAAAAATCCTATGGGAACTCTGGAATTAAAAACTAAATAAAGAAACATTAATTCTTAGTACTAATTTCAGCAGAATGCTCCTGATCAGTGTAATAGGAAGCATGTGTTTAGGCAGAGAAAATTCAAGATGCACAGGTGCATATCCTGTCTAACTGTGCCCTTTCAAAGAAAGAGTTGTCATATTTATCCTCTTCCAGAAGGAAAAAAAAAAGGGGGGTGGGGGGGTGGAGGAGGGGGAGCCAGAAGATCCTGGCTATCCTGTATCTTTCCCCTCTTCTTGTTATTTCTAGAATAGTAAGTTGTTTGTCAGAGTCTTTTATTTCCTTTCATATTATCGTGGGAAACTTTAGCTTGAATTGGTTGGACATACATGAGCGCAGCTTGGGGTATACCATGTCTTTTCCCCAGGCAGGCTATGAAAATCCTGCCTGTGACTCAGATGAATTGTAAAGACCGTAATTGCCAACAAAAGTTTCTTTTGTGGCCATTCAAAAACTGCAAACAACGTAAGGGGGAATGATTGACAACAGTTACACTACTGATTGACAGAGAACCAAAAACTTGGTCTGTGACTTAGTATGTTAGTTTTTCAGGAAGTATTGACCTTTTTCACTATTATTCTGTTCTTTCTGATGGATTTTTCCCAACTCCCCTCTATTGAGGCTAGAATGTCTATCTAAAATGTGTCTTTATAATTACTGCCTATAGTCTGTATGTCTCATTACAATGATATGCTTATTTGTTGATGTTGAAACAAAATTGAGATATGCCTTGCAATCAGACCTCCGTGAAAGAATGTGTATCTCTTACATGCTTCACATGCTTAGCTATTGATTTCAGCTACAGATTTCACTCTTATGCAGTAATGAAGTGACACATCCAAATCCTGCGAATTTATGCTCGCAGTTCTAGCTCTTAACAATGGAAGGCCCAAGGATATCAATGTGGTTACTCAAGTGAGTAAAGATTTGGAGACTCATTTCCCATTCATGAATGAAATGGTTTAGGAAGTGTACAGTTACTATGGTTCTCTTTTGGCTTAAAAACAAAAATTTCCATTAAAACAGTCACTAATGAGATTTGGTAGAGGGGCCCAAAGATAGATTCACTGATTTAATATCAGAATGTGGTACAGTTCTTAAGAATGTGGCCAACTCTTGACAGCAGTGTTTCAAAAAGAATTATAGAAATGTTCTCTCTTCTGTTATTAACAGGTTTAGAAACGCAGAAAATGTAATTCATCTCTTTGTGCTGCACCACTAGATATGGCCATGACCCATGAAATACCAGCACAACTATGAGTTACTCCTCCCTTTGAGAGTAGAAGTTAATTTAGTGTGGTCTTTATCACATACTCCCACATACTTCTAGTAATAACTGTCAGGTCTAACAAATGACAGCAAACTGATATTTCAGGTTAGGTTTCTCCTGGTTTTCTGCAAAGGTACAGTATCTCTAACATGCAGTGTTTATTGCTTTCACATCCTTGGCTTCATTGCCAGCGAAAAAGGCAGGATGTGTTCCCTGATTACTGATATACCAGTTAAGGCTCTTTAGTTCTCTAGTGGAGAAATTACTTTTGTTCAGTGTTTCTAAACATGTTAACATGTAGCATAAAAGATGTTAACAGCATCTTTTAGTTTACAGAGATAATGAGATGTATTTGCTGCTAACTCTTCCCTAGTTTTCATTAATTCTAAATTTCTAAATGTGATTCTGAAGAGAAAATGAGCATCTAACTTAAAAGAACTCACAACTGAAATTATATCTACATATGTGGATGGTAAAGGAGTTACACTAAACTTGCACAAGAGAGCTGTAAAATTAAGTGCCTGAAACAGAGAGTGGCTACTTTTTTATAAAGCAGAAATACATATACTTTTATATGGCTATTATTGTTGGTAAAAGGGCCTCTAATTGTAAATGAAGTATCACCACCAATATCCCATTCACACATAAAGAAGCAAATCTTGGTTATAGATGTCTTTAATTAAGTTAAAGCAGAACAAAATTAATTCCAAAGGTGGAGGGAAACACATATACATAAAATCAACATCCATTTACTCATAAAATTAGAGCAATCTAAACATATTGCAGCAGTCATTAGCTACCAGCTATTTGTCACAACTGGACAGTTTAGGGAGATGAAAACTGTAATATTACTGCTTGAAACACATACACAGTTCTTTAAAAGAAATTATAAGGTTGGAGCTGCCATACTGGTGCTGTGCTGCTATTTGGTGAATTATTTGCAAGCTTTTTCACATTGCTTAGTCCAGATGTCACATAAAGGCCATACAGCAAAGAAAAAAGTTTGCTTTCTGTGTTGTATACATGCATCCTTATATACGCATGTATAAGCATGAGTGGCAACTTATTAAAAGACAGTTGGCACAGTGCTGATTATTTTCAAGCTGGTTTTGTTAGTACTTTTTACTTGTACTCTTGCTCGCACCACTCTGAGTTGTTGTTTGGAGAGACCTGTAAGTTGCATGCTAACATGATGCATCTTCTATGGTAACTAAACGCTTTCTGCATTCATTGTTACAGAGAATTTCACAAAGCCTGTGCTTAGAGTTTATGGCTACCAATCTTCCTAGAAATAACTAAGTGAAGTGAATGTCACCGTAAGTCAGGTTAAACATAGTGTAAAAGAGTTCTACTACTCTTCTGCTTAACTGGGAGAAAACACATGTGGGCTGTCATGGGAAGCTGCCATTTTACAAACAACAAGCAGCAGCAGGTCCAGTCTGGTGGAACAGAATAGAAATTAGAGAATGACTGCCTGACAAAACAAGAGGCATTGAACGTTGCTTCAAAATCATAATCTTTTTTTAATCGTCGTGAAAGTAGTTAGATATTAAGTGATTTTATTCTTGAAGTCATAGACTATAGAACAGGCTAAGTATTTTCACCATCTATTTGAATGATACTTATAGTTTCTAGATACAACTGTGTAACTTTCAAAACTTTTTAATGAAATTCTCCACAATTGATGATGCATCTGTTATACACATTCTCCAGCACCTTAGAAGCACAGTGTGCTCCACAGTTTGTGATTTGCTGGTTTTTATATCCAATGTAAACAGACAGATACTGAACTGCTTAGTCAGAGATCATCCGGAGGATGGTTTGTGTGCAAAGACAAAGAGCATTTTAATGATATATAGCTGAGGTTTTCATACTCCACAAGGATCCCACCAACTTCTCAAAGCATGTTTCAATGATGTATGGCTGTATCCCTTCATCTTTGAAAAGCTGTAACAAGGTGTCCTTTCTGGTTGGATGTAGTAGGTATCTTTCACCTTTGAAATCTCAGTCTTTTTGAAAAGTAGTATCCATTTCCACGCTAAATTTTCAGGTTTTAAGAGATTGACTTGTGTTCCATTTCAGGTTAAACTTCAGCCCACATGGCATGGCAGAGTGGGCAAGATGCTGTCTGTCAAGGTCTCATAGTTAATGCAGAAGGAAATTACTCAGGTTTGTGGTCTTACATAATTAAAACCTAGAAAGGTGGTTTTAAAATGTTAGTAGATACTGAGAGAATGATATAGAGAAAGCTGGGAGCATGTACAATACAACACAGGTGGGATTCGGTTCTGTATAAAGGCTCTAAAATTTGGACATGTGTAAATGTTTACATGTGATTCATCTCAAATACTAGCTGGCACCTATGGATCAATTTGGTTAAATCAATTAGATGCCTCACACAGGCATCTAATACCATTACAGATGCATTAAGGTAACTTAGACATCCACATGGGACTGAGAGGGGACAAAGGACATGTGGACACATTGTAGAGAAGTGGCTCTGCCAGGACATCTGAAATGGTTAGGCACCTACGTATAGGCCCTGAAGAGGGAGACCATTTTAGCTGGCCAGCTCAGTAGCTTTTCTCATTCCACTGCTCACATTGACTAGATCATTACTGGCTACAGTGCCATCTTTCACAGTTTGCTTGTCTACAGACTGCTACCCACAATTTGAATCACTGTTAATTTTTTACATTTTATTACATCATTTCTCTTGTAGAAAAAGAGCTGAGTTATTTATGGGCCAGGACTAAAGTGTTTCTGTTCATTATGGTAATAAGAGGAAGAAGGAAAGAAGAAAAGAAAGGGAGAAGTGTATATATCATGTCTTCTCGAGGCATCTACTTTAAATGTGTAAGGTAGAACACTGTGCTGCTTTGTAATCAAAAGAAAGAGAGCTAGACCTTAACTGAATTATTCAAATTCTGCATAAATACCTTGCCAAGAGGAGACAAAGTCTCCTTGGACGGGATTCATGTGGCCTTGGTAAGATGCTGAGCTGGTAACACCTAGGATAGTCAATAGGAAATATCAGGCATGCTCATTATATCTCAGGTCATCCCTCTACTCTGCTCTTGTGAGACCTCACTTGGAGTATTGTGTGCGGTTCTGGTGTCCTCAACATAAAAAGGACATGGAACTGTTGGAACAAGTCCAAAGGAGGGCTACAAGGATGATCAGGGGACTGGAGCACCTCTCGTATGAAGACAGGCTGAGAAAGTTGGGGCTGTTCAGCCTGGAGAAGAGAAGGCTGCGTGGAGACCTCATAGCAGCCTTCCAATATCTGAAGGGGGCCTATAGGGATGCTGGGGAGGGACTCTTCATTAGGGACTGTAGTGAGAGGACAAGGAGTAACAGGTTCAAACTTAAACAGGGGAAGTTCAGATTGGATCTGAGGAAGAAATTCTTTACTGTAAGAGTGGTGAAGCACTGGAATGGGTTGCCCAGGGAAGTTGTGAATGCTCCATTGCTGGCGGTGTTCAAGGCCGGGTTGGACAGAGCCTTGGGTGGCATGGTTTAGTGGGAGGTTTATACTTAAAAATTTTTTCAAGATATCTGCTATTCTGTTTGCCTAATTTTGCATAAATGCTATATGTTTTGAACCTACCTCTCAATCAACTGCATAGGGCCATTGCTTCTCAGAAAATAATGTGAGGGAACAAATGCTTTCCTTTTGTTATACACCACTGACAGGAAGTCCTTTTGCTCAGATATCTTTAAAATTCCACATGGTTTATGCATGTCTATATTGTTTGTCTAATGTATTCATGTGTATTTCAAAATGTATACATACGCACTCCACCTCACAATTCTCTCGTGTGTGCCAGAAAACAATTTGCCCAACTGAGGAATATAATTTACAAGTCCAGGTATTGTCTGTTTTGAGGTCCATAATTAGAGCTCAGATGGTCAGGCAATTGCAGAAGAGAGCTTACCAATTTACATGTTAATCAAATGTAGTCTGATGCACCATGATTAACGTAGGCTGAGTCAACATCTAAATTAGCCAGAAGCACATCATGAGGCATTGGTGCCTGCCTTCCCACCCCTGAGATTTTTTCCAAGCAAGTACAGGTTCTTCAGTAGCTGTTTTCCCCAGCACTGTTAAAGCTAAAACCTTAATAATTGCTCTAATGAGGGAAGTTAGTTAAAAACTGGTCAGCTTTGTGTAGAACACCTGAGGTAACATAGTATCTTCATTAGAGGGCAGAACCTGGCCAATTTGTAACCTGTATCAGATATGATATTAAATAACAGACTTGTGCCAATAACAGACTTGTGCCAAAAGCACATTGAGCCCAGAATCAGTTTTTTAACAACTGTGGATGGTTTTATCTCATTGATTAGTTCCACGTATACACAGCCCCAGGAATCTCTCCACAGGAGCCCACATGGATTCAAGATAAGTACAATTTAAGTATGCCTTTGTAGTTGAGTAACCTGCTGGGCAGGACTTTACCTCTCCTAACTGTGTCTCTCCGGATATTTTGGTTAAAGGGTTGCTAGTTTGCAGCTGATTTATTTTACAAGTAAAAATTAACTTTCTCTATACAGATATATTTTAAAATTCCATGAATGCTATCAAATATTGTTTTCAAAAGCTAGCCTGAGGACTAACTCCCAGTGGACTAGATGTTTACTGGTTTTCCCCATTTGATTCCTTGCTTACATCTTTCACTGCTGCAAAATATACACAGTGATACACAGATTGAAGTGTTCAGTGTGTATTTTTCAAAGAAAAATTTTGTTATGAAACGCTTGGCTTTAGTGGGAAGAAGTTATTTTGATGATGAAACCAGAAACTCTACCTCTCTCGTATTATATGTTCCCACTATCACAAGAATGCAGAATAAAATTGCAAATAGCATTTACACTGTATGCAATTTCTGTGCTTGCTTTCATGATAGCTGTTTCAAGAGCTGCTGGTGGTGACAAGAACTAAAACATCTGTTGTGGGGTTTGGAATTGACAGCTAAGCAGAACGGGGAGCAATTTATTACTTTATATTTTCTATTATCTTCAAGCATAACATTGTGACTTTCAACTTGGTTTCTGAGGCAAGGTAAGAACTGTGGTTGGAATCAAAACTAGTCACTGCATGAGTGTTCGACACTTACTCTGGCCTTAACCAGGGGACCGGTATCACAGACTCCCATAAAGGAAGTCTTCCCCCATTACAGATATAAAGGAAACATTCCCTGAGATCAAAATCACTTACAAATTACAGATATCTCTTGCCAAAACAGAGAGAATTTGTTAGTGGAAAGACAGAGGAAGCTTTTTTGCTCTATTTGCTTGCCAATGCCTTGTTATTCCCTACATCTTCGGTAAACGCTTCATTTGGGTGTGTTGGTCGATGAGAAAATGAACATGAGCCGGCAGTGTGCGTTCGCAGCCCAGAAAGCCAACTGTATTCTGGGCTGCATCAAAAGCAGCGTGACCAGCAGGTCGAAGGAGGTGATCCTGCCCCTCTACTCTGCTCGTGAGACCTCACTTGGAGTATTGTGTGCAGTTCTGGTGTCCTCAACATAAAAAGGACATGGAACTGTTGGAACAAGTCCAAATGAGGGCCACGAGGATGATCAGGGGACTGGAGCACCTCCCATATGAAGATAGGATGAGAAAGTTGGGGCTGTTCATCCTGGAGAAGAGAAGGCTGCGTGGAGACCTCATAGCAGCCTTCCAGTATCTGAAGGGGGCCTATAGGGATGCTGGGGATGGACTCTTCATAAGGGACTGTAGTGATAGGACAAAGGGTAACTGGTTCAAACTTAAACAGGGAAAGTTTAGATTGGATGTAAGGAGGAAGTTCTTTACTGTGAGGGTGGTGAGGCACTGGAATGGGTTGCCCAGGGAAGTTGTGAATGCTCCATCCCTGGTGGTGTTCAAGGCTGGGTTGGACAGAGCCTTGGGCGGCATGGTTTAGTGGGAGGTGTCCCTGCCCATGGCAGGGGGGTTGGAACTCGATGATCTTGAGGTCCTTTCCAACCGTAGCTATTCTATGATTCTATGATTATGCTCAATCTGCCCTTGTAGGGTTTAGTGTCACTCTGGCTTCTTATTTAAAGGATTTTCTTGGTATTAAATGTTCAGTTAACTTCATGCTTCTGTTTGTAGTACGAATCATCCTGTTCACTTCTGCTCAGGTCACTAAACAAAAGAAGTACTCTGTATGTAATTATAAAAACATTTTTATTATCTTTCTGAATACACTGTAAATTTCAAATGAATGGTAAGAATGTGTGTTGGATCCTTTTGTGAAAAGCTAACCTTTAAGGTTATTTAAGGGCTAATGTTATCATTATAAAATAAGAATTTCATGCCTTGAAATATGGAGTGTTAGAAATTGTTTTGACATATAATACTTGAAATATCTCAGGCTAAAAAAGATCAGTTTTAGTCTTCATAAAGCCAAACAGTCACACAAATACAACAGCTATCTCTAGTTACCATACTGCATTAATGCAGATGGTACCAATATTTCTTAACCTAGGTACAAAGAAATTGATGAGTACAACCTTTATTAGCCTAAACACATATGGATAGAGCTGCCACCAAAGTTGCTGCAGTCTACAGATATCATGAGATAGCTGAAAACCACTGTTAGGATGAGTAAGGCAAATATGCCTAGGAGAACTTTATAATTGCTAAAACCAGAAATCAGCTTATAAATAACACCTTTATATGTTGATTCTTGAGGTGGTTTTGGTATTTGAAGTTTGGATATTTTATTCTAGGGATTTTTTTCTCTCTAGGGAAGGAAGCGTTTCCAACAGCAGGTTATAACTTCATCCTTACCTGCTCTGGAACGTCACTAGAGATAATTGTGCTTGGTTTCTATTACACCTTTTGGTAGATCCTTATTACTAATATGCTTTATCTTATCCCTTGTTACCTTTCTGTCTGATATCCATCGTGGGTAACTAGTTAAAAATGGGGATTTATCTCTGCTAACCTCCATGAATCAAAATGCTAGCAGTTTCATAGTTAAATCTAAAGGATAAATCTTATCATCTGTGCCTTCTAGAGGCTTGAGTATTTCTCTGTTATAGCAGAAGCTCACGTATTTAGATTTAACCCCTAACTACAACGCTAAAGCTGAGATAAATCTCTTCTTTAGTGACTTTAATTTGGTGTCATTATAATGTCGAAGTCTGAAGAACTATCTTGACATTTAAAGAACGTGAAATGCCATACCTACACAAATAGGGCGTTGAAGTTTTTTAAACAGAAGAAACATCCAAAATACTTAATCACTGTTTGAAATTCTGAGTCATCAGACAAAAATGTTTGCTAACTATAACCTGCTTTTCTCTGGAAAGAGCTATTTGCAGCACCCATTTTCACTGGTTCTAGAACTACTTTTTTCTCACAGGTTTTTTTATTTTTTGTCGTCATTCTTAGATTAAATACTTTCCTGCGAAAGCAATCAGTAAGCAAGGTGAAATATTAAAAAATGCTGAAGTGGTATGAGCAGCATTTTATTAAGGTCTTTGTTTGCAAGACTTGAGAGAACACCTGTTTTCCACAGTACTATGATTTTCCATTTAAGTGCTCACAATGTACTTTCAATAAGCAAAAGATCTGAAAAGTATCTTGTATTATATATAGAACTCATTGTGTTGATATATCCCTGTAATCAATCATCCTACCAGAAGTATCCAAGTAATAACACTGTAATTATCTTGCATTTACACAGCGTTTTTCAATTTAAGAAAATCTGTATGAAGTGTTCCAATGCTACAGAAAGGAAAACAAAGACAGAGGTTTAGTATTTTGATCATGATTCTGGTATTTCTGAGCCAAGCAGGTCTCTAGTGTTCATGATGAGAGCACAGAACATATTCACAGATGATCCTCTCTCCCATGTGAGAAGAGGCTCTCCCAGACTCAGTCACAGGGTGACATATTAGGGGAGCAGGTGTGGATTTACTGAAAAGAAGACAGGGCTATTTGAACACTATTGTAGTCATTAACAATGCGGCCATTAAGCTGAACATACACAGAAAGTAAATATTTATGTGGCTGGTAATCTAGGCAGAAAAAGTGGAAAATTGGACTAAAATGTCTATGTTTTGATTTTGGTTTAGGTAGGTGTCTGACTTGTTCTGTTGTGCTGTTTCTGTGCTGTCATCTTTCTAATGGAGCTGTAGGCATGGAAATGTTAGATCTAATTGAGAAAGGTAAAAGTAACAAAAAAATAAAATCAGCTGAAGAAGAGCAGGCCAAGAAAATCAACCATCTGCAGTCGATACTGTTCAGTGTGAAAAATGTGGTGTTAATTCTCCCTATTTTTTTTCTGTAGAAGATCATTAGAGGGCTTTATGCTGTTTCCAGATCAGTACAAAAGACATCCTATATCTTGATGTATCTCTATGAATTTAAAAAATATGATCTCCCTAGGGGATTCTACTGTTGGTTTTACATCATTAATGTATCCCTTCATTTATTTCTGCAGAATACCTGCACTGTCTTTTAAAGTGGGAACTGCCTGGGGTAACAAATTGAATCTTGAATCCTTGCACCTGACGCCATAGGAGCCTATAAATTAGTTATGGGCGAGGAAGATACAATCCTGAATGTTTCTATTTCTCATAGAAAAACTGACCCTTGGGATCACTAACCACAGAATGAAAAACCTGCACTTGTTAACAAGGAAACAATTATTTACACACAAGTGGGTATTTGCCATTAGCATCTTAAAATTAGAAGTCCTTGTTCTGCTAAATTTACTTCTGCCCTCAAGACCATAACTGTTAAAAAATGACATTGCCAACCTCTTTTAATACCAGGAAATGTGTTCAATGAAAACTATGAGTTAAAGCAGGGCTATATGTGTCCATTGTTTTTGGTCTTTCAAAGGAACTAAAGGTTAAGCTATCTTACTTCATAGCTACAATAGTGTAGAATCACTAGTAGTAATTGTACTATCACCCGTATGGTGGTGGTTTATTATTCTAGCATAATAATGGTCAGGATGAAGCAAATAAACTATTGAATGCTGTGGGTGATTTCATTTATGCATGTATGTATGTCATTGTTACAGCAAACAGTAGAGAGAAACCTTGCATCCCTAATATGACTCCCATGAGGAAATCTTAATGCCATTCAGCCAGGCGGAGCTTCTATGTGTTTGGGTTTTTTTTTTAACATTCACTGCCATCCGCCTATCCATCATAATGCCTTGAGCACTTTTCGTCCATGAAAACCCCTTGCTATAGCAATATATAAGCTTTGTAAACAAAGCCTGGCACCCCTAAGGGGAAACAATATAGACTTCTAGGAATTCTCATATATTTAATCTGTTTTAAGGCCCAAAAAGTATATTTCTGTAATAAAATATTTTAAGACCATTTTGTCCTAGGAAATTTCTTTTCCATGGTAGGTGACCTGCATGACTGCTACAGATATGAGCATTTAGGGGTTTCAAATGGATATAGTATGATTCAAGCATTTTTTTTAAAGATTATTCCAAGGCTAAAACATCCCCTCCCACCCCCAATATTTGAGCAGTTTGATAGTTTCAAGGCTCATGTTAACTTTGCAGATACATGCAGAAAGATCCCAATGGCTACATCCAAAGCTGCATGCGTGTATCCAGGGGCAGTATTTTGGTTCTGGAAGTTAACTAGGATATGAGAGAATAGAATTGGGCCCCTTTCATACTTGTTACAGCTCAAAGCACCTCGCAAGGAAATAAATGAGATCCTACTAGCACAGGAAACGTGTAGGAAGGCTGAGAAGATGTTAGGTGCTTTGTGGAAAATTACACTGTTTCAAAGAGCAGAGCTTGATTTATTAAGAAAAGCAATAATGGGCAGAAATACTGATGTTATTGGTTTTTCCTGCCTCCTCCTCCCTTTTTTTACACCCACATAAGATGCTACTGATTGTTTAACTTTAGATTTTTTAATCCCCTGTCTGTAAACTACTTACTTCATCTTTGCCCTTGGTCTTATCTTCTGAGCATCCAGCAAGACCTGGGTGTTAGGTTTGAAAACCAAAATGCCTTCTCAGCTTCAGCCCTACAGTTTCTAATTCTTTGGTCTAGTTGTGTTGATATCGCATGCACAGCTACGTAGAAGGATGTGTACTGGAGTTTGGAGAAAAGACGCTCCTGAGCAGCTAAGGAAGATAAGCTGAGTTTTCCAGTAGCTTTCTTTGGCAAGTTGTGCTGCTAGAGCAGAGACATCTCAGCCAGCTGTGTCTTTGTTCATTCAGGACTTGGGGATTTGTGATGCAGCAGCGCACCTGAGTTGAAAAATCATGTGGGAGCTGAAATTCAGAAGCAATATTGTCACATTTAGCTTGAGCAAAGCATGGTCTAGTGAGTGCTTTCAAGATAATTGGACTGTTTTTATGTAGCTTCTTGCCATGACCTGCACTGTGCTACCCAAATTCAAGTCCCCAGCAGCTACATGTATAAAGTTTCATGGTGCAATGATGACCTGGCATACAGATGCAATCATGTGCAAAATGCTGAGCCAGTAGATTTTGCTATAAACATTATTACAAGATTTGGAGTAGCTGGGATGAATGCAAGGTTGTCAAGCCACTCAAGCTCAAATAGTGTTAAGTTTTGAAGAGGGAAGAGGCAGTCAGTGCCTGGATACAACACATTTAGTCTGCTGTTCCTGACACCACCAACTGAATGTTTCTTAGAATGTGCAACTTCTCATTATCTGTTTCTGATGCAACATGAGAGTCGCATGTGCCTGTAGTTTCCCTTCTAAATCGCTCTGTGAGTAAGCACTCTTGCAGTGACTGCACTGCTTGGAACAGTCTGACTTTCTATTACTGACATCTGGGTTAGATTTATCTGATGATATTTCCTTAATGGTTTAGTTTCTTAAAACAATTAGTACGATGTTTCTGGTATGATATGCTCAGTATTTTCACTATAAAAATGATCAGCAACATGTGGATCTGTCTGCTGCTGTGTTTTAAAGTGGTCGGATTTGGTCTTGGGAACCTCTAGGAACTCGCTGCTTTTGTTGTCTGAGTGGAATAATTTGGATGCAATCACAGATTTTCTTGCTGATTATTCTCTGTATTCTTATTCTCATTAGAATAAACAGGATTATGGGAGGTGTCCTTAAAGATTACTGTAATAATCATAATAACAATAAGGTATTATATATCTACAAACATCCATACACACATGCATATTCTACATTTACACTTTTTATATCTGATTTTTTTAACAGCTCCACAGTAATTGCCTTGTTGCACTGCCTTTTTAGATATACATTTCTGTCAGATATCTTTCCTGCTGTTACCCTTTTTAGGTGGAGTTGAGGGCTATCAGTACTGCTGGTACAGGACCCAGGTTTTTAATCTTGTAGAAACTGGGACCCATTTTGCCTCATTGATTCATCCAAGGCTCCCTATTACTCTGTAACTTTGCACTTTGGTGTTCAAGCGGTAGATGAAGAGAAAATAATGTGAGGAAGTATGATAAAAAGCCTGGAGTTTTTGAAACTATAGTGTTTTAGGAAAAGTTAAGGGAACTTTTGCCTCCCTTTTCAGATCATGTCAGCCGAGTCACAGGCAAAAGTATCTCATCAAGGATGAAGTGGAGCAGGGTCAGGGTGCTCCTCCATGGGGAAGCGCCAGGAGAAAAAGAAAAGCTGGAGAGGAGAGCCAAGGCAATACTTCTGGGAAAAGGGACTTATGGTTGCTGTAGCTGCTGAGGGAAGGGACATGGAGGGCCGAGATGTGGGAGTCTGCTGGAAAGGAGCAACTTCCTCTGCGGAACAGCCTCCCCTTCCTGCCTCTAGCCAGTACCCACTGCCTTTTGGCAAAGCAGGCAGCAAGGCTGCTGCCACTTTCCTGCCTCTAGCAATTGGTTGCTTCCCTTGCCTGCACCTAGAGCTGGCTGGAGTGGCTCATGTGGTCTGTGCAATACTGATAAAAAAGGTTAAAACAGAACCCCCAGAACCATATACACGTAGAGTTACTTGGTAGCATTTGCCAGTGTTTGGCTGCAGGGTAAATTAAGAGGACAGGTAATGAATGCCTGAATTAAAATGCTGGTAATGTTGACTGTACAATTAACATCTTTTTAAAAAGGTAATGTATGAGTGATCAATGTGGATAGTGCCTCATTGATACGTGTCCTTCCAAACAGCAAACAGTTGTAGGAAATGGGATAATTTGTGAGTTCTCTTCGGAAACAAAGATTTTTATAATCATAGAATCATAGAATAGTTAGGGTTGGAAAGGACCTCAAGATCATCTAGTTCCAACCCCCCTGCCATGGGCAGGGACACCTCCCACTAAACCATGCTACCCAAGGCTCTGTCCAACCCAGCCTTGAACACCACCAGGGATGGGGCATTCACAACTTCCCTGGGCAACCCATTCCAGTGCCTCGCCACCCTTACAGGAAAGAATTTCTTCCTCAGATCCAATCTGAACTTCCCCTGTTCAAGTTTGAACCCGTTACCCTTTGTCCTCTCACTACAGTCCCTAATGAAGAGTCCCTCCCCAGCATCCCTATAGGCCCCCTTCAGATACTGGAAGGCTGTTATGAGGTCTCCACGCAGCCTTCTCTTCTGCAGGATGAACGGCTCCAACTTTCTCATCCTATCTTCATACAGGAGGTGCTCCAGTCCCCTGATCATCCTCGTGGCCCTCATTTGGACTTGTTCCAACAGTTCCATGTCCTTTTTATGTTGAGGACACCAGAACTGCACACAGTACTCCAAGTGAGGTAGTCCCGAGGCTGCAAAGCCAGAGCTAAAGCTGATGAATGACATGGAGTCAGAAGCCTGTTTAAAGTAACAGGTATTTAACCTGAAAGACAGTGTGTTTCACACAACCTTTTCTGCATCTGTTCAGCAGAGGAAGGGAGCCTGCCTGTAGCTGCAGTAGGATGCATTTTCTCTTGCACGAGTTCCTTGCCTAGGCTGGCATGAGCACGAGGAGCGTGACTTTTTCTTACCTGCACAAGATGGATAGCTTTCAAAATGCATTAACCTCTTACCAGGCTCCATCTCTTTCACAGTCATAATATTTTAGCTTAAAAATCATAACATGTTAAAGACAAGTCTGCATTCTTTTTCTCTAGCCCCTGGCTTTCAAATCTTGGGGTTATATTCGGGTCAGATTGTCAGCTGTCTCTCTGTAACCATCTAAAGGCTGAATCCCTTTTAAAAAAGAAAATAAATCTTCAGTTCTCATATAATGACTTGGTATCTGGGCTTAGGCTTTATAGAAAAGATCAAAAGCCTGAGCCTTGTGACAGAACTGTAGAAAATGGCAACTCCTTATTATCCCATAGAGTAATGTCTCAGTTATGGTAGTCTTTGAACGTTCCCCAAGACAGATGACTGAGAATACAGTCCCTGTGACAGGAGCAGGTACCATTTCCATCCTGTGCGTATTACTGATTGTTACTTGTGCTTCAAACTCTTACGTTGTCATAGCTGCTCAATCAAGTGTTACATGGAGTTAAAATTGGATGTTTGTGACATGCAAAGTGGTAAAGAGATGTGCGATACTGCACAAAAGTTAATGGCTCATCAGCACAGGACTAAAAGTGGTTATGCTTGATATTAAACCCCTTGAAAGTCTGAGAAGAGCAGAGGTGGAGGGGCTATACAGATGATCTTTTCTTAAAAAGAGAGTGGGATCCTTACCCCATTCAGACCCAGCCATGAGCTCATATCAGCCTCCATGCTCTTCTCCAACAGCTGCAGCTGTGTTACAGTAGCCTCTGTGCCTGTGCTAATTGGCTAAGAGCATTTCCATGCGCTCTTTTAATTCAGAGACCATATACTCCTCCCCACAGCCTCCAGTGTATCCTTGTTCTCTTGAAAGGGATTCAAATATTAAAACCCATTTAGTTTAATTATCTCTAAAAGTCTAGGAGGAGCCAAAATCTTACAGACACTTCAAGCTGTTCCAAGATAGGTAGCCAACCGTATCCTGGGCTGCATCAAAAGGAGTGTGATCAGCAGGTCGAGGGAGGTGATCCTGCCCCTTTACTCTGCTCTCGTGAGACCTCACTTGGAGTATTGTGTGCAGTTCTGGTGTCCTCAACATAAAAAGGACATGGAACTGTTGGAACAAGTCCAAATGAGGGCCACGAGGATGATCAGGGGACTGGAGCACCTCCCATATGAAGACAGGATGAGAAAGTTGGGGCTGTTCATCCTGGAGAAGAGAAGGCTGCGTGGAGACCTCATAGCAGCCTTCCAGTATCTGAAGGGGGCCTATAGGGATGCTGGGGATGGACTCTTCATAAGGGACTGTAGTGATAGGACAAGGGGTAACGGGTTCAAACTCAAACAGGGAAAGTTTAGACTGGATGTAAGGAGGAAGTTCTTTACTGTGAGGGTGGTGAGGCACTGGAATGGGTTGCCCAGGGAAGTTGTGAATGCCCCATCCCTGGTGGTGTTCAAGGCTGGGTTGGACAGAGCCTTGGGTGGCATGGTTTTGTGGGAGGTGTCCCTGCCCATGGCGGGGGGGTTGGAACTCGATGATCTTGAGGTCCTTTCCAACCCTAACTATTCTATGATTCTATGTACAAATCACAAATGTGCAGTCACTTATGGGAAATTCAGAACCCAGGAGAAAGCAGTAATATGAACTGAAGAGAGTGATCATAAAACTTACATGGACTTCTCAACCATGTGTGTAGGGGCTTGCAGTTCCTGGCCTTGTGAATATGGTTTCTTAGTGAGAACCTGTGAAGGAAAAACTTGCAGCCGCAAGCTGCAGTGTGTTTGCATGCCAAAAGTACCACTGGCTTTTCCAGGCTTTCACAAATAGGTAGATTGCTACTGGGACAATGATGTGTTTTATCCTGAAAATCATTAAATCCCCCAATTTCAAATAAAGTCAAGGGGAAGAGCTTGCTTTCAGCTCTTCTACCAACCATGTGCAAACCAAAATTTTATTCAGAGATAATATTTTTTGCTGGTCATAGTATAGAAAGTGGTACAATTGGGAAAGTTATCCCCATTTCTATATAACCCCGCTGTCCCTCTCCTACGCTGCTTCTAACACAGGAATTTCTGATTTTGGGGAAATGCTGCATTAATCATGGGCAGTGGATTAGCCAGTGGACAGCTACTCTTTGATTTGAATGGAACTTTAAAAAATATGTGTGCATATATATACACATTCAATAAGGCTGTGACTAGTCTTCCCTTTTCCGTCTCCTTTTTCTAATACAAAAGCTATTGCTTTAAGTTATGCTGTAGCAAAACAGCACCATAACGAAAAGCTACACTTGAGGGGCAGTGCAAAGAAAACAGTACTGGTGGGTAGCTGTTTTTATGGTGGGGATGAAGAAAGCAGTGTATTTCTTCCCTCTAGTATTGGACTGACTTCAAATCAAAGTTCACAGGAAATCTCAATTTACAATTTAGCATAGTTCTTTCTTTTCCCATTAGAGTATCTATGATGACATCTGGCAGCCATAGCAGCAGCAGGCAAGCTTCAATATTCTTTTTTTTGTTAAAAGTATTTATATGTTTGTCGAGAAGCAACCACCCAAACAAACCAGAAATACTGGCTTACTTTCAGTTTTGCACATGTGCTACATGCTTCTTAACATTGTCTTTTTTATCAACAAACTGTTTCAGTTTTCTTCTGATGCACAACCACATTACTCTTTCTTTCTGCACAAAGTTTTCCCGTGAAAGTTTAAAGCCTTATGATTCTGCTGGCAAGGCCCCGTCTTTGTTTCTAATGGCCGTTTTGTTTGGTTTTTTTGATCTGTAACTTCATACCACACAGGAAGAAAGGCCATTACTAGCAGATCAGGGAGGTGTTATAAGATGTCTCTTGGAAAAGGACGTAAAGAAAGCATATACCATGTTTTGTGGAGGATTCTGCACCTAGTATTGTGGTTGGAAGAGCTGAATCACTGGTTTTTCACATGGAGACGGGACTGTTTGTTAATGCCTGTTGACAGTGTGTACTGATGATGCTTGTCCTCTATGTTGAGCTCTAGCAATGCTGATAAATTCCAGACTCTAATCAAACATCTTTCAGAAACATTAACATTTGCTAAATAAACATGCTTTCTTCTTCTCTGTTGCATGTAATGGATGTTTTTAACATTGTTTGCCATTTTTTTCTGCAAAGCATAACAGATGGCCACTGCTCCAAATGAAATAATTGTATTACCTAACCCTTTCCTTGTGAAAGAAAAGGTTTGGGCTTGATTTTTCAGTCTTACTTCTTGATTTCTGTGAAGCATCTTGCATTCATCACTAATGCTTTCTATTAATCCACCCTTATGACAAAGATAAGAAGAAAGAATTTGGTTAAAAAGATCAACTGTCAGTTTTAAATGCAAGAAGAGCTACTTATCTTGGTATTGCTTTTTGGTTTGGTCACCCTCTTTGTTCATAAAAAGGTAAAAGGGAAGCTCAGTACAAAACTCTGTGAAGAACCATAGAGCTGTTAAGATACAGCTGTCAGAGTGATGTAGGTCTACAACACTCTCAGAAACAGATCTTGTGAATGCTCAGAAGCACCCTTTCTCCTTGATCTACGCATAACCCGTTGACACAATTGCTTAAAGGATTTTGGGTTAATACCCTCTGGGTGTTGTCTTTGTGCATTCTTGGTGACATGCTTAGCCAGTTGGCTGAGTCTGATTGAGATTCCAAACTGCCAGACATACATATGTGCGTAAGGAACCACGTGCAGTGGAAACTGGCCTCAAAAACAAGTTGGCTTCAAGCTCCCAAGTGCAGACAGAGATGTAGCCTTGAGAACTACTCGCTGGTGAGGTTAGTCTGCTCTCTAAAATGCATGCTTGTCCTGGTGAGAACCTGAGTACACTACCAAAGCAGTTACGGTGGGAGAATGTTCAGGAGATTACTGGCAAGATGAAATCTTTCTGCAGCACAACCCCCCCATGTGCATGTGAATGGCAAGAATGAGAACAAAGACTCATCAAATTCAGGATATACTTGATTTCTAAACATTTCAAGAAATTATTTGAAACTATTTGGCCTTTGACACTGATGACATACCATAGATTCTAATAATAGCATGCCTGAACTTTTGTTAGAAAAATAAGCATATCCCTTGGGTAATTTCCAAACTCCTAGGTTAAATCACCACAATATTGTATTAATGCCAGGGCTGATGAAATAGAGAAATAGCAAAGCCTCACCTGAATAAAATTTGTTCTCCTTTGTCTTTTTTATGAGATTGAAAAGAAGAATAAGATGTCAGCTAGCCATTTGTCAATACCACTGCTCTTGGACACAGATAGGGTTGACAGGACGCTCTTCTCATCCCACCCTCTTCACAAGTGCTAATATCTTGGACAAGTCTCCTGATGTTCTGCTGAATTATTATCGCAAATGAAGTTTCATCTACTGTCCCTAAAATAAAGGAAGCACGAGTAAGAGGAAAAATTCACTAAGTTAAGATAAAGGAATTCCTGTAAGGAAATACTATTAATAGATGAGCTTGGAGAGGAAGCTCAGTCTAAATGATAAGTTATATTGGTTTTGGTTTTGTTTTTGTTTTTTCATTTTTTTTTTGCAAAATGAATGAAATTTATAAAGAGTTCAAGCTTGGATATTAATTCTAGATCTGCATGTTTACTGAGCACAGAGGTAAGGACTCACCTGTTCACACCCACAAAGAGTGTGAAACTGATTATTCACAATGGGGGAAATCATGGGATTTATGCCAGAATTCTCTAATATTTACTGTTCCTGCATCTAGGAAGAAATAAGGAAGAGGAACCTGTGAGTGCATATAAGGATAAAAGTTCATCTCACTATGAGGAAATCTAGTTTTTGCATTAATCTTGGAGGATGTAGAAATTAAAAGAATAATATTGTTTCCACAAAGTCATTATATCTAAAGATAGCTGCCCTGGTATTGAACTCATTTCTCACCTGTGTGGACATGACTTGAAAACTGCATTGTTTGTTTGTTTGATACAAAAAATCAGTGTTTGGATTTCCTGGGTACCTCTTCTGAAGGAAAAAAAAACAAAACCAAAACACCAAACCAAAACGATGTGTTAAATCAGAAAAGACAGAAGGAATATGAAAATGAGCAAGACAGAGTGATACCCACATACTTTAAGTGGAACAGTTTTAGTTATTCTGAGGTTTATTTGCTGGTGTTTTTATCCCCTTTATGCTGACTATCAGGATATCCTGTTGCCATAGGCTAATGTGGAATGCACACTGCTTTAATGGTCAGAGTTCAGTGGTTTCAGCATATTTTCACAAGCAAGAAAGCTGGTCCTTAACAAAAATTCTTTTGTCCAAAGGGGCTAAGCATACACTGGGAGAAAATGTATCACAAATTTCAAGTATGCAGACTCTTGTGGGTTTTTAAAACTGTAACTACAGAGATTTTACAGCATAGAGACTTGATGTTAGTTGTAGCGCTTGGGCAGAAACTGTAATATAGTATATTCCTGATATGCAGCTATAGTGTACTTCCTTTGCAATCATTCAAACTAGGAAAAAAAATTAGAAACTATGCTGTCTTCTTTTTTGATGTAGAAATCAACTTTATGCATTGGAAAGGTTTAGAACTAAAGTTCATGTCATACATCAGGAAGAAGAGGAATAAGTCATACAGTGTTATAGATGGCATTATCAGCAAGGAGCAATACAGCTGCCTGCTGTACATGGTTATTTAAATTTGTTTTAATATTGCTAAATTTAGATCCGAAGCTCAGCTGAGAAGCCTCCAAAACTACGGAACTATAGCTTTTCCCTGCAAATAGAAAGCTTGGGCTGTTCCTACAAGAAACCAGCATCAGAGCTGCCCTGAGGGGACTCCATTTTCTAAGCAACTTGACTTTAAAGCTTGCAAATTCTCCGTGGTTACAAGGGCAGGGTGATGGGCAGTGCCCAGTGCAAGGAAAGGAGGCAAGGCAAGGCAGCTGCAGGGCTTTCTTCCCCACTTCTTAGCTCTATATAAGAAAAGCTGGAGGTGGGGGCAGGTGTTTTCCTGAGCAGCGTCTCTTTCTGCTCTTCTGGGGGCTTTTTCAGGTTTTGTGTATTCGTTTGTTATTCGTGAGTTTATTATTCTATTTTAAACAGACGTGCATATTTGCGTGGAAGACTTATAGTTCTTTCTGTTCCCACTTCCATCTCCTCATTTATCACCTGTCCACTTTTTCATGGATATTCCTACAATAATCACTTTTTCTGTAATCATCACTGTATTCTGACAACAGCACCTAAATACCAAAATCAATGACAGAATCATTATGATAGATTATATCTACTTGGTAAACAGAGGGTTAGCAGGATAAACAGAGGGTTTGGGAACCTAATTCCTTAAAATTGCTAAGCCTTCTGGTGTTTGACTTCATCACCTTTAAACTTTGCAAGTCAGATTGGTGTGTGCTGAGGGATGAGGAGGCAACAAAAGACATTCTTACGCTTCCGAAAGGAACCCAAAAACAGAGTGAGTATAGATGGGTTATTCTGTGGATAACAAAGTGGCAATTGTAGAACAAACATGACAATTTTACCTCTGCTAACTACAGCACAAAAATGCTTTCAGCTGAATGCTTCTTATTGTGTTTTCAGATTAACTTCATATGTATCACATGTGCTTATTGTTCTTGCAATGTGATTTCAGGCTTTTATGAAGTGATAAGCCACATATTAATAGTTTTAACAGAAGGTGCTCTAGTTGTTAACATGGTAACACCTTGCAAGAACAATATGTTATGTCCATTTTTGGTTCTAGAAATATGCAACATTCTGCACTTCAAAATATGTAAGGTAAGTGCCTAGTTAGTGCTTAGATCTGCTCAATATATTATCCTCCACAAATACCTACCCTGTTGCTCAGGCCTGCTATAAATATTTGCTTCCTCAGACTGCAAAATATTAATCAATTTCCCAGGAATCTCTTTGGGTACAAGCTGGGAAAGTGGATCTGGAAGTTGTAAGCACATTCGCTCTTGCTTAATCTTTCTCAAAACTGAACTGATTCTTAAACACTAGTACACTATACTAACAGGTGTTCAAATATATCCAAGTAATTTGACGCTTGGAATCTTTCTTTTTCTTCTGATCACAATCAGATTATCAGGGGTGCATGGATGGAATCCCAGTGGCATTCAGCTCAGTAAAAATGGTGTCATTACCACTGTAAATGAGTTCCATATTAACAGGATTCCACCCTATGACTACAACCCATGACAGTGAAAATTTTTAAAATAAGGTACCAGGTGCGTAACAGCCACAGTGGCCCAAAGAAAGCCAAATGGTGGTGTTCTGATCATAACAAAAATGAAGGAACTATATATTTGTTTACATTCTGTGTATCTTAAGAAACATGTAAAATTAAAAGCAGCAAGCATGACAGGCCTTTAATTTACTTGTTTCACAGAGGGAACAGACAGGGATAAAACCATTACATTTGATATCTTTACAGTAATTCCTTTCAACCTGCCTTTCTGAGTAGGCAGGGCATGAAAGCGTTTGAAAGCATTTGCCCATGATTAATATCTTATTAAATTGTCATGATTTGATGTGACACATTTTCCTCCTAATTTGCTTACCTGATAATAGACTTCCTAAATATCATCTTCAGGTCCACTGGCGAAAAAATAACTGGTCTGAAAGAAACACTGGATCAAGTGTTGGTGATGGGACAATCTCAGGACTGTGTCTGAATATGAGACAAAGGGTTCAGGCCACTAAAAGCTATATGGCCTGTTGCCATGATAATGTTGAGTTCTCTGTGTAGTGTGGGCTTGTTGCCCTGTAAACATGTTTCCATGACTCATTAAATCCTCTGAAACAAAAGCGCTCACAATTCCAGTACAGTAAAGCAGTCATTTTTCGATTTAATTATAAAGAGGCTAGATAATGAACTACCTAACTTGTACCCTTTTCTGAAGGAGGAGAATGGTTAGTGACGTCTCCTTTTCCTAAACAGTACCAAAATTCACTTTATTTGAAAGATGGAGTGAAAGTCCTTGAAGAAATAAAAGGGGCGCACAAATAAATGCCAATTGGGTGACTAATATTTTGCGTAACAAGTAAAAATATGTATCTTGTGAACCTATTTAGTATTCAGCTTAAGAGAATATAGTAACCATAGCAACCCCTTATCACCTGCTTGAGACACTGCAACATCTTACTGAAATGTGCACCAAATACCCTGCTAATATTTGTAAAATGCTGATGATAATATCTCTTGGAGAGAGCTACTGAAAGGTAAACGTGTACAAATGCTTGAGATTCATGATTCCCCTGTCTATTATCTGCTTTCTCTTTCTGATTTATTTATATATCAGTTTCATTTATCAAAAGTGAAAGAATAATGAGTGCAAAGAGTCACTGGAGCAAGCAGGGTGGTGAACACACGTTACCGTTCACCTACAGAATGTCCATAACTGCCCCCAGTTAAGTGCTCTAGGGTTTTAGTGGTTTCCCAAAGGGTTGAACATGGGAACTCACAGGAAGGCCTCAAAATAATGAGGTAAGTGCAGATTCCTCCCTTGAAGCAGTTACCAATTTACACAAGCAGTTGTGCATGTGCTTTGTTTGCAGGATTCTGAGTCGCATAAAGCTGTAGCAATATTGATGTTTCTGTCTGTATTGACAGCTTCTGCCATTTTAGACTTTGCATTTTGGGTGCTTTCCCTTCCTTTTCAGCTTCAAAGCTGCAGGTGGTCAGAGCTTTATGCTTCTGAAGTCTAAAATGTGGATATGGCAAATTAATTTTTCTGTGCCCTACAGCCTTAAAGCAAAGGATGCTGGGATAGCCCACAGACATTCCCTGCTGAAATGTCATCACCTTTTCCTGAAGGACTCTGTGCTTTGTTCTTTTTGTGTGGTGGACTTGATTTCCCCAGCCTATAAACTACTTAGAGAGGCAGGCGGTTATTAGTTATCTGAAAATCCCAGTGAATTCAGAGTTCCTTTGATAAAAGATATATGGAGACTGTGTTTAAATCATTAAAGTCTTTACTTTGAATCTTCAATATGATTCTTCTTTCTCTCTCTTTTTAGTGCAAAGTGCACTATACCATGTAGATATGCTTCCACTAAGTATGCATGTAGAAGAATAGCAAAGTCAGTGACCACCATGTGATTTGGTAATCGGGCAACATGGCTGCACAACTCAACACACACTTTGTGTGTGCTGAGTGATCTTCATGTCTAATTTTGGTCTGCAGTACCATGCAGTATGAAGTTCTTCACTGTTAATTGCAGGTGGTAGATGGGAAACTGAGAGCACTGAAAATGTGGGTGGCTGGAGCTGACAGGATTATCAGGACATCACTCCCCCTTTGACATGAAGGACTTTCTTGGTGCCCAAGAGGCATGAAAAAAAAAGCCCTTATAAAATGGGAGTTAGGATTTTTGCATATCATTGCAGTTTCATACTGTATAATAGCAAAGTAAGATCTAAGGAAGATGTTGGATCAAGAGGGAGAAAATGAACATATGTGGCAAAGTGTGGTCCTAGGGATCAAAATCTGTATGAAATAGCTTAGAAGGTATGCATTAACCTTCTCTGTTGGAGTAATGTGCAGTAGCAGCTACTTCTGTTTGGTTTTATTTTTCCTGCTACTGGTGCAAAATAATGATGTTAGAGAATGTGTTGCAGGCAGGGGTTAGAATGCTTGACTCTCCCTGTAAATATGCATGTGTACTCATGGAATAGGACACACTGAGCAATATCTGCAAATTTCAGCATTGAAGTGACAAAAGCAGACTAATAATAAGCTATGGAAATAAGACATGCAAAAATTAAAGCCTAGTAGTGAACATTTTAGTTCTGGGCTGGGCCTCATATTCTACAAGTCTTGCTCAAACAATATTTTCTGAGTTGCTTCATTAGATTTTCTAAGTATCTTAATGAAAAAGTCTAACACCAACTATGAAAATACAGTTTTCACGGACCAGGCTGTTGGTTTTGTTGGTTGTTAGGGGCTTTTTGGTTTGTTTCGGTTTTTGGCTTTTTTTGTTTGTTTGTTTTTTTCTAGTGGTTTTTATGAGGGTAGCTTATAAAATAAGAATCAAAGGATGGGATTATAAAACTGTTTTGCCTGGAACCTGGAGAACTACATTATCTTTGCACTTGCTGTCTTTTATTGCCAGTGCCTTTTAACAGGGAGGCCTGAAGAGGGGACACATCTGGAAATGTGAGCTAAATAAAGCAAAAATTCTTTTGGAAACTGGTAAACCTACACTATGTGTGCCTGTAATTAAAAGGAATGAGGTACAGTGGCTCATAAAAGTACCATCTGAAAATGGTTTAAAGGTTAAAAAAGGGCTACTTGGCATAGGTAGAAGGGTGAGACCTGACCAGACCAGAGCAGTCCCCGCAGGGCAGTCCTCCCGATGGGCCAATTTATAAGTATACCATTTCAACTCTTCCTTGGCTGGTGTAGACATAAATAATTTTAAGCAATGCTCCTGGTGAGAAAAAGCATTAATAGGATAGGGAGGACTCTCTGAAACTGCTTCTTATTTTACTGTTGTGACTAATGCTTTGTGGTATCCGAGCATATCCTTGAATTACTTAATTTAAAATCCTCTGGTAAGAAGGTTCTTTTGATTTGCTTCTAAATTCTTTGCCTGTTTTTCTCATTTGAAATTAGAAGAATGTGATTTTTTTTTCTTTCATGTAAAGCTTCCCACATAAATATATTACGTAGTCAGTGCAAAGAGCTTGCTAAAGCAGTGGGAAGGAATAGCAATTCAACATTTCATAAGTAATCTGACCTTGACGGCAACCCCGGTGAACTCAAAAAGTTATGGGTCAAATCATGAGTCACATACGTTAGCAAATTCTCAGTTGTATAAAAGAGGTCTTCCTGGACAGAGACGAAGGACTTCAGGTTTGGCTTTAGGCTTTTTGTTGTCATTCCCCAGCTCCTGTAAACGTCATCTCACCACAAACATTGCAGTCCTGGTAGGATCGACTGGGGTATCCTAGCCTACTGATAGCCTGCCTAGGGAAATATTTCACTAAGTTGTAAGGAAGACAACCTTAAGACTTCTTTCTTTTTCATGGAAAAAGTCCAAGCATATGCATATATTTTTGCATGAAGAATATATTTCTCTATTTCTCCTACACATTCGTGTGCATGCACACACACACACACACACACACACACACACACACACACACAAATTGTCTAGAAGTAATTTCATTAGCCTGCTGCTTGTGTTGTCTGATTAATATTGACTTTTCCACTCTGGTTACCTACATATAACCCAGAAACTTGTAATCACATCTATAAGGATTAGTTTTTTGTGTCTTCCATTCCTGTTTATGGAAGAGGCTCTGCTGCCCTGATTACAATAATGTTTAAAGATGGTTAAGTATTTATAGATTCTGTCCTTTATTATCCGCAGCAAAGTAGAGGTAGCTTCACTACAGTTTGAGAATTGAAATGGAGGAGATGAAATGCCTTGCCCATAGACACACAAGTAGTTTACAGGTTGTAGTTTGTATTGTATCAATATCGTATACTTTTTAAGATACAGTCCTGAGTCACTTCACAATATTTCCAAGTGACGCTATAGCTGACAGACATCTCTCGTCCCAAGAGGTTGCCTGTTTCACAGTAGCCTTATTTCCATATGGCAGGCAGCTGGCATGGGTAACTGGGGCACTCAAGAGAAGAAATAAATGAGAATTCCCTACCAGAATACTCTTGGAGAGGTTCAGCTCCAAAAAGCAATTTTCTCACGAAAATACGTTTCACAAGAAAATGCAGATTGTTAATGATTTTTTTCTGTCTAGAAAAATGAAACAAAAGGTTTTAGTCTGGCTTGAATTTTTAGACAACTTTGGCTCTGTTGATCTAAACTGAAACTTCTGATTTCAAGTCACTGAAATATTGGTTAGTTGTCTCTCAAATGGCAGTTTGCTTATTGAGATTGGTAGAGGGATGCCTGAGCTCCTTTTTGACCTCAGTGTAACCAAAGCTGTATAGTGTCATTCCAGGGAAATACAGCGGAACTTTGAAATACCAAATGTTTTCTGAGAACAAGAAATGTGGAGAAGTAAGAATGGCGCAAAAATATTCCAGTTTTCCACACTAGTGCCTTGCCTCAGCTAGGAGGTTGAAAAGACATTATAATGCCAGCATTTCTTCTGTCTTAGAAAGTTTTGCAACACAGAGTAGATCACTCTGTAATTCTTTCTGGACATGGCATAGTCCTGACAGTACTTACAGTTTCTCACTTCTAAAACAGGCTTCTGCATGGCATATGATACATCTAACCTGCTGTATGCAGGGGTTTGTACTGCTGACTGTAAGAGTTAACATGCAGATGATGGGAGCTTGAGTAGGTACCTGCTTGCTTCAGGTTACTATTTAGCGGTTTGTTTTAACTTGTTTCAGTAAAATTGTGGCCAGATGACTCATCACTGAATCTCCGTGATCATATGTTTGGATATAACTCCTGGCATAGCACAATAGTATTGATTTTGACAGCTACTGCTTGATGTTTGGATGTGAAAGGTATACATTATACAACTTCTTTGCTTTGCCTGAATCTTTCTTTGCTTAGCTTGAGTCAGCATATGACTGATTTTTGCAATCAGTTGCTAAATACCAGTTGATATAAAAGGCAATTAAATAGTTACTCTTTTTCTGTGCTTGTAAGGGTTGCAGAAATATAAGGCAATTCTTATTACTTTGTCATTCTTGTTTTCATGGAGGCTTCTTAGGACTGGAATATTAAGAAAAAAAATGTGCCATTTAACTATTTTCTATTACTTTTAAGAGCAATGGGGTATAATTATCACTGAAATATCAACTACTTGTAAAAAAACTAGGAAATAAAAAGGAAAAACAATGGCAAACTAATTACGATTTCTATTTAATTCTGCACTTACATATACTAGAGAACAGATGTTTTAGAAACTCTGAACCCTTATAGCATCCTTTCAGTCTTTTTAACTTACTACACTGCCATATAATTTTGAATTAGACTGTCAGAGTCCTGTTGTCACTAATTTATTACACATGAATGTGCACGAACTTGTTCTACCTAGCGGATCAGGTTTCTGCCTCATGGCAAATGTGATGATAAAATGAAATTCAGCAGATATCTTTCTTCTCATTAAAAATCTTTCTTCTCATTAAAATACATTAATCAAAAATTCCAGTCAGTGTTGTCATTAAGGCAAATGCAGATGGTTCTTTTTTATTTTTTTTTTTTGACCACCTTTCTGTCTGCCTCAGCTGTGAATTACTTAAACTGCATTAGTGATGGAGGAAGAGGTTGTCCTGGAGACATCTCCCCTTCTCTCTTGCCTGCAGCTGGTGCAGCCCCAAGTGAGATCAGAACAGTTTGAAAGATGCTGTAAATAACCAGGTGAGGGCAAATGGACATCTAAGGATCACTCCACCAAGAGGACTGCAGGATGCTCTGATCTCTGAACTTTCTGATTTTTGCTAGGTTTACTGATACACTGCCAAAAGGCTGAGTCATCTTCCTTCAAAGGTAATGAATTTCCCAAAAGGTCTGCCTTAAGGACTTCTTTGTGCAGTGGCTTTCAGTGCATCCTTGTAAATTTAAGGATGTCTGACATCGCTGGTCTTATCTTTAAACTTCTGCTGGAAAAAGTGTGTGCATTTAAATACCCATGAGTCAGACACTCTGCCAGGGTAATTAGTTTATCTTCACTATATTCACTGCAGTAATGTTGATAAAAGCAGTTAAGTCTGGCTTTGTGAGATCCAGTTCTGCACATTCTTATACTCGCAAATATTAATAATATATTTTAAAACCATTGTGTGACACTTCCACATCTTGAGAACAAGTTTTCATATTAACACTATTTCAGATTTTTTTTTTTTCATTTTTTATACTGTTTTCTCAGAAATTTGCCTTCATCTTGCAACCTCATGTTTTATGCCAGTTTTCCTAGAGGTTATTTTTACATTCCTGCGTTGCCTTGAATTATATATATACTAGTGTCATCTGGGGTTATTAAATAGTATTTTCTATTCTGGACATCCTGCTCTTCCTGCAAGTGCCAATTTGAAACTGCCAATGGAGGGACTATAAAAAACATTAGAAATTAATTTCCACACCAATAGTGTGGGTGTGAATTTTATCTTTTCCTCTCAAAGTGCAACAGTTTAGCTGCTTACTGAACTAAAAAACGAAAAACCAACCCCCCCACCCCAACATGTCTCTGTCAGTTATCGATATTGCAAATTAAAGGTAATATATTTGTGACTGACTTCACACCTGAATATGCTAATTTTCAATCTAGGTTTGTTTATTTCTAACCTATGTGCTGGGTTGGTTTTTCCCTGCTGCAACTCTTTCACTCCTGCCATATAATGAGATCCTGGGGTCTGGTCTGTCTATTTGGCACAGCTGTGTAAAGAGACAGAGCAGTGGTTCTATCTTTAGCATACATTGAATTCTGTGGGCCCAGAAGGCTTTCCATGGCATCTGGAATTCAGCTAATGAGAGAAGGTCCTTTTCTCTACTTCCCATTCTGCACTCCCTCTGCAACTGGTAAAGACCTAGCTTGGTCTGGACTACATAAAATTGTATTACACCAAAAGAACTCCAGCAAATGAGCAGTTACACATTAGGTTGCTTCTCATTTGGCCCACCAGTTCAAAACTGTGTTTGGTAATTTATTGGAAATAAGCTAATTAAGGAAGGTTTAGTTAACATAGCAGAAGAAGCAGAAGTTTGAAATTTGGGAACAGTGCTAATTTCTTGGTATCAAGATTGTTGTTGCCTTGACACAACTTCAAACCTTCAAACTTGTCTGCTGCATTGATGAGCACTGAACTAAGCCTCATCCCACTAAGCTCAGCTAAACTTTTCCAGAATGAGTTGACATGCTGACAAACATACGACACCAAATTTACTACATTTTTCTAAAAGTATGTGACATTTGTATATAATGTGTAATTCGTAACTGGTATTAGGTGGTGGTGGGTTTTGCTGCATGTTCACAGGAACTGTCGAAGCTTTTTGGCTACTTAAGCCAGCTCAGGACACAGGCTAAATTTATCTCTTTATCCCAAGTAGCACTATGAGACAGGATTGTGAGTTAGCACCCAACACCCTGAGCACTCACAAGTACCTGATAACTACTTTTGCCAGGTCGGGAGCAGAACAGCATAGACTATACTAAAGTTCCTGCTGGCCAGTGCTGCTAAAGGTATCCTGCCTTGCCTGTGTTTTAGTGAATGGGACAATATGGTGCTGGAGAGATGAAGCTAGATAAAGAGCTTTCCTGTCTGCCCTCTTCGCCTGGGAGGTGCTTAATGTGTGATAAGGACTGTGGCAGATGCCTGCAGTGAGCAGCAAGGTCAGAGCTACTCTGGTATTTCTGTGTGTGCTGAAGTCACTCATAACTCTGAAGGCAGGTTACACTGAGGCTTGATAAGGGTGATCTGACCGTTTCTAGCTGATAACTGGAGTTAGCAGTAGAGGTAACTCCAGTTAAGGTAAAACTGCCAAAGTTCGGTGTACTTGTGGCCATTTATCTTTTAACTTGAATTAATTCTGTAAGAATCCTCTAAAACTATCAAGCTCCTCCCAGACATGACTTTGGTATCGTTTATAAAGAACTTTGCTGCCAGTGATGCTTGAATTTACACTTGATACCACCTCCTCTGGCTGCCCTTACCTCTGTAGGTTTCCACTGGGCAGACTATAAAAGGTTCCTTCTTTAGGGACAGAATCTTCTTTAATTTTCCTAAAGACCGTATGACTTTCTCTTGCATACACATATAGATGGATTATAGATGTGAAACTGGATATCCAGAGGAAGGTATAAAAATCCAGCACCAGACTTTTCCTGAATCTCAAATAGCAATTCCACTTCCTTACATCTAGCTGAACCATTGTGTCTTTGGACTCTTTACTACCTTTAAAACCAGTTCATATATGGACCTCCTCTATTCCTCTCATGCCGCTCAGAAGACCTTAAGAAATTGAGTGCAGAACACAGTTTTCTGAATCCACCACATGTGATAGTCCTGCTACTGTTCGAGTTGAGCACAGTGTGTATTCCTCAAAGGTGGAAAGTGACTGGCGGAATTAGAATGGAGGCTGTCTGTGATACTCAGTTATTACAGGAAAAAATTAGTCTGCACCCCACCCTGAACCTGTGTCATTGATGATTGTTTTTTTTTTTTGCTACCACTAAAAATGAGTTTTTGTCCTATAGAACTAACTTATTTTTTGATGCCATATTTTGCTGAGTTTTCAGAGAAAGTGCAGTTCCCATTCCATCCTGTAAAGAGTCCATGTTGTAGATGAAAAGATGTGTATTTCCAGAAAACTTTATCATTGAATCATAGAGTGGTTTGGAAACGACCTTAAAGATCACTTAGTTACAACCCCCCCTGCCACAGGTAGGCACAGCTGCCACCAGATAAGGTTGCTCAAAGCCCTGTCTAGCCTGCCTTTACATTTTATTTATTTATATATGTGTAATATTTATATTATCCTTATAACATTGCCGTTCTTACAGAGTCTTGCTATGTTTCCACATGAAATTTTCAAACTGTCCTCAGAATCCCCTTCTTAAAGGCCTGAAAACAAATATAAGGTTTTGGGATTAATTCATTATAATCCTTACTAATTTTGTAAATTTTGCATCTTTTGTTAAGTCACCTCCACCAGGGAATTTTATCCTTAAGGCTCAAGAAACTTCAGAAAAACATTTTTCTACTTCTTTTGAATGCTTCCTGGAAAGGATTCTACTTTGCTTAACCACAGTAAAAGGCCTTCGCATATCACATAAGAATTCCCAGTGACATGTGTCTACTGAGCTATGTTTGGGGAATAAGGAGGACAAATATTCCTGTTAAGTGCTCTTAATGCACCTCACTCTATGAGTTGCAGCTGCTTTGAGCTGTTAGCAAGTGTGCAGGACTAGATTGTCGCTGGAGGGATCACTAAGTTGTCTCCACATTGCCTAGTGTGAATGGCCAGTCATACCCTCATGCAGTGTGCTGAGCCCTAGAGATACTTGGTTTGTGTTGTATGTTAAAACATAAAACATGTTAAAACATACAACTGGATTCTTCCACCTGAAAAAATAGACCAGGCAAGAGTACAGTAAATCCTGGATTAAGTGCAATAGTGCTTTAAATCAAGTTTCTCTTCCATCCATGCCTTGCCCCTGAACTGCACAGTGCCAGTATTACACAAACTCCTTTCTTGGTTGCACTTGTGAGAAAAAAATTATTATTGCCTTTAAATGGAAACCAAATGAATATACTTTTCAGATCTTTTTTTCCTTTCCGTGTGACATAGCCAGTGTTGAAGCTTATCATAAGTTAAAAGGAAATATATTTTAGGAAGCCTTTAATTAAAATCTTGGCAGCACATCATTGTAACATTTTTTTTCTGCAGCTCAATTCAGTAAGATTTCTTGTACTGATAGGAGTTTTTATGGATAGTGACTACTTTTCACGTTGGTAGATAAAGCCCTTGCAGAAGCAAAGCCATGATATTAAGGCTGTTTTTTAGACATCAGATTTGCCTGATTGTTCCCTAAGATCAAACGGCAGATTTCCATTTGAAGTGGAACAGAGAGACTACAAGCTTCTGAACAGATATGAAGTTAGAGGCAAAGACTCTGGAGGTATGAATTAGCAGGTTTGTATTTCTCCACACCTCTGTTTTACCTCAAGAAAGGTGTAACTCAGTGATGACACTTCAGCTCTAGGATTTTGCTATTTGCCTGTTTATTTTCCTGAAAGCCACCGAGGGGCAGCAAATAGAAGCTGATCTCATTGTTGAAATCTAAACAAAAAATAAAAGAATTTATTGCTATTTTTTCTTTAAAGTTGCACTTGGGGTCCAGCGTTATCTTGCACAAGGAATTACGCTTCAGGAATGAGGAAATTGCCCTCCCTAAAGAAGGGAAAGCAGATACTAGACTAATGCTAAGGATGATTGAACTATTTACCACCAAGACAAAAAAAGCTTTGCAACAAACCATTTCCAAAGCCTGTGGATTCACACATGCACTCTGTTCCTTCCGGCAGACAGGCACTTGCTCTTGATGTAAATGCCAGACTGTATTTTACTACTTCCTGCTCCTGTCATTAAGTAATTTGCGTTTTAATCTGACATGAGGAAATCGGTGCTTCTGGAGCTGATGTGGCTCTCACTCGCAGGAGATGTTGCCACTTCACCGGGCGGCTGTGAAGGGTTTCTGCGTCGCACTGATGTTTCGGTAGTTTCAACTGGACATTTACATTTTCTTGCCAAAGTCCCAGGAGCCTGTTAAGCTTTAAGCAAACCCAGAGCAGTTAGATGAGAACGGGAATAATCTCTTACACCGCAAACTGACTTCCCTCTTTGTAGCCCTAGACACTGTTTCCAGCTGCTTTCAGGCTTTTAAATCCTTGAAAGCTTTCCTAATCCTCATGTAGGCAGCCTTTATGTGCTCTGCCTCCCTCCCCTTCCTCCTGATTGGCGAGGCTGTTTCATGGCACAATTCAGCCAACTGCTACATCCCTGGGCTGCGGTTTGAAATAAGAGCTAGGCGGACAGTTGCCTCCCCGCTCCTGACTTTTAATAGGCTGGGGAAAGAAGGCTGGGAAACTTGACATTGTCTTAAGACTTCCCCCCCCCCCCCCCCCACCAGCAAAAGATAAAAAGGTGTGTGTGGGAAAATAATAGGGAGGGAAGAGAAGGAGGGAGGGAAACTCGCTTACAGGGGGAACTTGATGGATTTCTGCCCTGCCGACAGTAGCGTGGTGTGAGCAGCCCCATTCCGGCTGGATGGATGATGGGAATCTCACCATGAGGCAGGTAAGGAGCTGCAGCCTCGCAGACCCCCGGGTAGTACCATTTGGAGGGGTTTTTCCTAATTCTTTTGGTCGGCAGCGATGCCATGCAGGTCATTGTGTGGTTCTGGGTTTGTACGGGCATGAGGGTGGTTTGTGAGGGCTGTAAGTCAACTCCAGTTTGCCATGCTTTAAATGCGTTGTGTAGTCTGTCTTGCAGCCCTGTTTGTGACATGAGAAAGGAAAGAGCTTGCTGTGTTATAAGCCTAAATATGCCAATAATTCAGCCCAGGGATAATTTATTAAACAGCTCTGCATGAGTTCCCTGCATGTCAGGGTTTAAATCTTCTGATCTTTTTTAAATGTAGTAGTTTCAAGCTGTCTTACAGCTTCACAAAACTACCCAAAAATGGGTTTTTCTAGGGATTTTTTTTTCCTAAGATTATTCAAATGAGGTTTGTTGGATTTCTTGGCTATTTTTATTTATTTATTTATTTTAAGACTTCTGTTCACCTGAGGAGACAAAAGGAGCGTTTATTCTTCTTACTCTCCCAGTTAAAAGGCACAGTGGCAAAATGATTTTGATTCTCACTGTGCATAGTTTTGCAACAACAATGTATGGTTAGAAGAGCTTTGTGGGAGAAAGAAAAACTGGCTGGGCTGTGTCTTAAGACCGAATCAGAGATCTGTCCGAGTTTAAAAAGCCTTGCCAGTCCACTTCCGAAACTTGTACTTCATGTGTTTTTTTTCTAGGTAGCCAATGGGTAAATATGAGGAAATGAGAGAAGTTTTCTAGGTTTTTTCTGTGTGGGTGTTACTCATTCAGCTCTCAGTGGGACTTTTATAGTGCATGTCCAGGGAAAGCATGTGTGAGGATTTTGCACCTGTAGTGCAAATGGACCATTTGTTTTCTGCTTGCTTTCTAAAACCATGGTGGGAAAACTCAGCTTCCTTACATCAGTTTTCTATAAGTTACAGGAGGCAGGGAAGAGTGAAGAGAGAATGTAGGTGATGGGAGCAGGAAAAGTATTTCTTTTTCCACCAGCCAAAAAAAACAAACCACTTTTATAGCTCTTCAAAGATAGAAGGCAATTCTTGTCCTTGTAAAGCCAAATGAAGGGCATTTTATATACTCAGGTTGCTCAGTTGGATGCATGTAGTCATCAGAAACCATTATCCCCACAAGAGGGTACTTTGGCACAGGGGTTTGCCAATGAGGAATGAGAAAGAAGCAGGAATGTTTCAGGATGGCAGTAATAAAATGTAAAAGGCTCTGTGAAACCTGCACTTTACTCTCCTGAAATATTTCTACCTAAAGAGTAAGGTTTCACGGGTAATGAAGATTGGTGGGTTGAAAGAGCAAGGCAAGAAGTCAGAATAGAGAAAAGGGAGAAATGCCAATGAACACACGCACCCTCCCTCCCCCTCCAAGAGAAGGGGGAGAGACATTCCAGCCTAAAAAAAGGTGCAGGCACAGGCGGGCTCATTCCTGCAGGGCCTGTCCCGTCCTTGTAGGTGCGTGTTTCCCCGCCGGAGCCCAGCAAGGGGTCCGGGCCTCCTTGCTCCCCCCCCCCCCCGCCCCCCCGCCCGAGGGATTTTGGGAGGGAGGGAGGGAAGCAGCAGCTGAAGCGCTGCCAGAGCTTGTTTAAACACCTGCCCCTGTGAGCGCCGTTTCTCTCCTCCGTGCCAAGTGAACAGTGTAGAAGTATTTCTCCTGGTTTGGTGGTTGTGTTGTGCACAAATATTTGCCGTTTGGCAGGGAAAGGCCATGTGCGCTGCTAGGGCCCCGGAGACAAAACCCAGGGAAGTGGAAGTCAAGGAAGTGGTGCGTTAGTCCCTGGCAGCAGACTTCATGTTTTAGTGGGACCAGAAGGTGGTGATGAGCTATAACTAACTGTACGAAATGTTTAAGAAATCCATTACGGCAGACACTTAGGAACAGGAAAGTCATGTGCAGCTGGGGCACTTGCTCTTGCTGCTAGTTTGAAATTGTTGTGGGAAAGAGGAACTTGCAGGAGGTCGCTTTGGGGGCCTTTTTATGGTCCCCTTATCCAAAGCAAGAGAGAGCTTTTTTAATCTGCTCTTCCACCTTGCAATCCTCCCTGACCTGTTACTTTCCCTGCCCTTCCCCAGTGCTCCCTTCCTCATCCTTAGACCAGCTGGGTCTACGCAGGGAGGGTGTGGGGTTAACTCCTTCCTCTTCCCAGACAGAGCAAATTCTCCCACTTTGAGAAGCTCTTGGTAGGAGCTATATCTTAATTTGGGGTTGCAGAGTTAACCATTGTGCACGCAGTGTGTTGCGGGTGTTGGAATGAAACTATGCATTATGTTGATGACAGCCCACAGGTGCTGGACAATAGCACATAGCAAGACAAATGCATTGATTTCCCCAAAAAGAAGTGCAAGAAGTACTGTAGAAATGTAACATGCAGCCTGTGGAGTTGATAAGATTCAACCTACTTTACAACTGTGCCAGGCAAATACTGTCTAGCAGGTAACAGAAGTTGTTGTGCTGAGATTTGTAAATGAGACTGTGTAAAGAAGCGGTCATTTTCAGGTGACAGTTGAAAACCTCAGAAACAGGTGTCTCCTTGCAGTCTGACAGAATGACCTCACATATAAGTGCCAGTAACCAAAATGGGAAAATTTTGATCCTATTTCTGTGCATGTGGCATCTGGGAAAGTACACTGGTCACAGTTTACCTGTTAAAGTTTAAGCGTCCACAGGATATACATCCATTTGGGTATGCTAGCAAGCTGTAAGATTAGCATTAGGAAGTAGAAGTACAATTTTTTTAAAGGTATCTAACATGGTTGCAAAACAAAAAAGCCCAAATAACCTGTTTAAGAAGAAACACTTTTCAGGTAACACATTTTCTGCTTTGTGGAGTATTTGCCTCAGTTAATAAACTTAAAAAGCAATTCCTAAGTAAGGAAGCTTGCAAGTGAGGGGAATTCCTGAGAATGTGCTGGGTCTTCATGTGGTTAAGAGGTGATTTTGTGTGGCTGGACACAGTAAGTGGTTGGATTCCCTGAGTATGCTGCAGAACTAGAGAGGGCACTGTGCGCTCTGTTTTAACTTCCCTAAGCCTACTTCACAGAAAATCAGAAGTATGATTAGTTATAATACTTCATTTTCACTCACTTTCACTCACAACGTATCCCTGAAGTGCAGTTCACAGAAGCATCATTGACAACAAATGCAGCTCCTTATTTTGGCCTCTTTCTATTGAAGTCCCACTGACTTTGATCGAGGTAGACTTGCACTCTTTGTCACATAAAGAGATTCAACAGAGTGACTGTTAAATTGACAGGCAACCTAAAAATGAAAAACTGTGGTTTTAAGGCACATTAAGTCAATACAATCACTTATCACGACCATAGTCATATAACTTTTAGTGTGCATGTAATTCACCAAGTGAATAAGTGGTGCATGCAATTTCAGTGCAAAACACATGCAAAATTCAGAAATCTTCCATTTTCCTTGCAGCTGTTGAAGTTCTTAGCATGTGTTTCTTATTTCCTATTTTCTTTTGCATAGCTTTTAAAACCCTTAATGTGTTCCTCAGTAGAAAAGCTGTATTCTTACCCTGGAGTGCTGTAATCTTTAGCCTTGCTTTTGAAAGTTCTCTTTTAAAGTTCATCCTGGGATGTTTTGTTGTTTGTTTGGTCTGTAAAGGAAGAATGAGCATCTCGGAGAATGCTTCTTTTTTGTGTGGATACCATGCCAAATAAAGAAAACAAGTGTACAGAGTCTGGAGGCTGGGAGTGTATCAATTAATTAGTGGCTGGACAGTGTCGGTAGGAAGCCTGGTGAAGATTTTTGTGTGTGTGTGTGTGTGTGTGTGTGTGTGTATGTGTGTTGTCTGTTCCCTTTGATCACTTGTGTGGTAAATAGATATGCAGGGTAGCTATAGCAACATGTGCTGTAGGTTGGTGGGAACAGAGGGGATGGGTTCCCCGGACAAAGGGTAGTTTGTTAGAGTGGTTGGTTCTGATTAGAAAAAGGTGGCACCAATCAGGGCATTTAAAAACATCAGTTTTGCAAAATGCAAATGGATGTTACTGGTTTCAAAGTAATGTTTGTTTCTGTAGCTCTGAAAGAGCAGATCATATGGAAGACTGGGGAGGAAGGGGGAGGGATAATAAAAAGCAGAAACAAAACCCCGTAACACTTTTGAATGTAAAAATTTTCATGCTGGATGTGCTTTTTCTGGTGGTGCTGCACTCTATACGTTTTACAAGAAAACATTTGTAGGACACAAAAAAGGACAGCTTTAGAGATGCAATGATGATAACTAAATGTTCCGTATGTTACCTGACAATCCATTACCTTTCTCCAGTTTCTAAACGTCCTGTGTAGTCTGTGGTCAAAAGATATTGTACCTATTTCAGCAGTCTGCCTGTAGAGGTCAGACTTGAAGTTCTCTAAATCTTCCTGTGATAGAATTTCAACCTAAAGCGATAAAAATACAGAACCAGGCACAGCCACTTTCCTCATTAGCTTTATGTGGAATACTCTTAAAATAATGTTGGTTTGTCAGTGTCTGGTTATTAAGTAACACTGCACTCCGCATTGATGGCAGCCTGAATTGCATCGAAATTCAGCTTCATCTCACATCTTGAACAGACCCAACTTAAAGCTTTTATTAGTGTCTGAATTATTTAGATGTGTATCTTCCTCTCTCTGATCCCCACCAGGCCTCCCACCTTTGATGCAGTCAGTCTCTGGCTCTTTCCCTCCCGCCTGCCCGGCACTCTGCTGTGCTGGCTGCCGGCTTCCCACCCCTGCCTGATCCCAGGACTTCCCCGCTGGGGAGGGACAGGGAGGCAGCTGGCGGCACAGAGGGCTTCAACAGCTTCTGAGCTCTGCAAAAAGTTGTCAGACCTCAGAGTCCCACCACTGAGTAGCACCAGAGGTAAGGGGTCTGCCGGAGCCTGGGGTCGAGGAAAATGAACTGCTGGGAATGAGATGCTGACGGTGGTAAACGCTCAGGGGATATGCTGAAGCTCAGCAAATGCTTCGGCATTTGGAGAAACAATTTGAGCTGGCTATGGGTGAAGACCGAGCTGAAAGGAGCAGACCTGTATTCACATACAACTATGTGAATATCCTTTTGAATGCGTGCCGGAGTTTGTTTGAACTGAATTTCAGACTTCTTAGGGTACTCCATTCCTCAGGCAGTTCTTTGGTTTGCAGTCTATAATAAAATAGGCATGCGGCTTAGAGCTCGTAATGCTTTAGCAAGCTGTAAGGAATTACTGTATATCCCTGAGATCCCTGGCTTGCAGTGCAGAATCCACCCCGTATGGGTGGCGCTGGGGGGCGATGGGAAAGGCACTGAAGGGTAGGAAGCTGATTTTGATCTCTTTCCAAAACAATCAAAATCGCTTTTAATTCTTTAAAATTATTTCCTGTTTGTCGTCGTGTCATGGTTGTTTATCATTATTATTTATATCTTCCCAGAGGGATGTGGGAGGACATAAAAGCTGGCAAATAAGCGATGTTTGTTTGGCCCTGAAGTATGACAAAACTTTTTTGATTGCATAAGTGTTGAGATAGCTGGAAGCAAGAAAAATGTTAAGATAGTAAAACAAACAAAAGAGAGTCCAGGCTTTTATTCCTGGCTTAGTGGGACAGTAAATGAGGAGATCCACAGGGCTGCAAGGATTTTTTCATTGTAGTGTGGTAAACTGTAGTGAAAATGTTTATGGAGGGATATTTCATGACCCCAGAAAGGAGCTGGTAACATGCTATGACAGTCGCTCCACATTTTGGGGTGGGGAGGCTGACATATTTCTCACGCCTCTGGAGGCACCAACAGCTTCCCATCATACTGAACCCCAGCTGCCTTGTGCTGTCCATGCACCTGCAGGCCTGTGGCATCACCCACCACCTCCCTTTGGCACCCCTGCTCCCAGAGCAGGTGCCCATGACTAATGGCATTAACTTGGCTCTTTGGGTCTGCAAGTATTTAATTACTGAACAGCTGCAGCAGGAGCTCTGAGGGACCCCACCAGAGCAGTAGGTTGGACTCATTTGTGGTACTGTTGAGCTGATGCATTACTTGGGTGAAGAGAGAATTTGAGACCCACCCACCCCCCACCCCCCCATCTCTGGGATCTCCTTTTTTTTTTTTTTTTTTTTTTTTTTTTAAATTAGAATCTTAGCTGAGACTGTTTTCTTCCAAAAAATGCTGAGAAATCAGTATTTTATGGCAAAATGGTGCTCAGATAAATTCTTGGTTTGGTAGTTGTCTTGTATGGAAACATGATCCCTCTCTTTTTTTTTTTTTGTCATTTTTAAAATTTGGTTTCTTTTGTATTTTTTTTTTTTTTTTTTTTTTTTCCTGAGAGGTAATTAGAGACATAAAAAAAAAAAAAAACCACTACACATTTAGACATCTCTATATATATACACATACACACATATATTTAGAATTGGAGTTGCCAAATCCAGCCACTCTGTCATAAAAACAGCCAGCATCGCAGTTGCAAGGTGATCATCACCAAGCAAGCTTCAAAAGTGTTGGAGAATTTATCATTGAAACGTATTTTTATTTTTCCTGTAAGATTACTCTGTTATTGTAAAATCTGTGTATTCTACAGGAAGAGGTAAACTCTATTGGTGACTTCTGCTTTGTGGACCACCATGGTCTGACAACTGTTTCCTGCCTCAGCTTTTTTTCCTTCTTCCTGACTAGTTCCACCTCCCTGGGTATAGCTGGGACCTCAAGCTCTCAGCCTGGTCTCTGGTCCTACCTCAGCTCTGGAGGCAGGGATACAGACAGTTATCACTCTCACTTCTCGTGTTTCTTTTCTTGTGGGAGTCGTAAAAGGCTGTAGGTGGAAACCTGCACAAATCTGTTAGTCCCACTCACAAATACACGTGCTGTAAATCTGATGTGCAGAGGAATGATGAGAGCAGGGGAAGGGAAGGCTGCCCTGAGCAAGGAAAAGGACTGTCCCTTTCAAAGCACTGCAGGTAGGCAGAGATCTTGGGCAGGAGCACGTGATGGCCAGTCACAGACCAGATTTGTCCATGAGGTGCTCAGGAGAGTGTGTAAGCCTGGGTTCTGCCTTGTGTTAAGTGGCATCAAAATTAGTATGCACGTTGCTTGCTGACAGATGTTAGCTATGCAGACGTTGTTTTTGACAAGTAATATTGAATTTATGAAGTTTAAATTTTGACCTCTCTGCAGTTGTGCTATTCCACCAGCCTTAGTAACACCTATTGTAACAAGTGACTGTAAAGAGTTAATGATTTCATTTCTAACTGGATAACCTCAGAATTATAGTTTATGCAGAGATTTCAAACTGGGAGTTAAACAGTTCAAAAGTGCACTATATTGTTTTGGTCTAATTAACACAACATGGTGATAAGACATTAAAGCAGAGTGACAACACTATGCATTGATGACAGGGGACATTAATGCCTGCAGACACGGTCTACATTGTAAAAATCTGGAAAAAAAAGGCTTATTATGTTAGATAGGTCAATGTGATTTGACCTAGTTTTGCTTTGCTTCTTGGAAATTATGTCAGTATTCGTTATGTCATCTCCTTGGATGAGCAATTTAACATCCTTTTTGCATTGCAGTCTTGTCCTAATATTTTATATATATTTACTTGCTCTCTGAAAGGATCCTTCAGGCTAATTCTAGAGGTCTGGGAAAAACTGATACAAAACAAAACCTTGTGAAACTGGCTTCCCTTTTATATATGTCCTCTGTGCAACAAACAGAAGTGAATTTAGTCACAGCAAAATTATACCTACAAATTCTGAACAGTGTCTTATCCCTTTTGCATGTAAAGCTCATTAAAAAGGAACGGCTGTGCTAACTCATGTAGCCATGTATGCTTTTCCTGTGCAGGTTTTTCATAGCTAGAAAACAGCATTTTTAACATTACTTGGATGTTTATGTAAACCAGTTGATTAAAGGAGTCATGCCATATACTTTACTTGTGAAATGCAAGGTCTCATATGAAGTCATCAGTATTTCTCTTGGGAAAATTGAGGTTGTTTTTTTCAGTCTTCAATAAAACCGCAAGGACTTTCCTTCATATGTATGTTTATGCTGTTTTGGAGGGTTTTTTCCCTCTCTTCTACCATCTGGACTTGTAAGGCAAGACTTATTTGCCAGGAATCAAATTGTGGTACATCAGGGAACAACTCGAGTATTAAATGCTACTGTGTTTTTCTGCAATGGAAAAATAATCTGTTGCTGTTACAGTATTTTGGTATATGGTAGCAAAGAAAAACTCTGTGTTTTCCATAGCTTTACCTATCTGCACATGGCTGTGCTCCTTGCTGGCGTGTAGCCAATGTAGGGTATTGCAAGGTTGTACCTTTTGCTTCTTATCCTTTTTTGATCTAAGATGGGCACCTCTGAATCCTGATTTTGCTCCTGCTGAAGTCAGTGGGACTGGGGAGATGGGGTGGATCCCCCCTTCAAAATACTGTGTTATCGCAGTTATTCTAGTTTGTCTGTTAGTAAACTTGCACCCTTGTGACCTGAACAGAACAACTGGAGCTGGGAGAGCAGGCTTCCTTTCCCATTTATGGTTTGGTGGGGTTTTTTTTGGTTTTTTTTTTTTTTTTTTTTTTTTTTAGAATTTTAGATTTCATTCATATTTTCTTAAATGATCAGAAATTTGTTCTTGGGTTTCAGTAAAGCTTGTTCCTTGCAGTGCTGATATATTTTAATGAGCTAAGAGCTGTACGGGTTCCTCCACATTTCTTCACAAATGCATCTGATCTTCAAAAGGTCCCACTTGCACAGATATTTTTAGCTCAAGTGAAATTTAAAATTGTAATCGCTATCTGAAGTCTTTGAGTATACTTCAGATGCAAATGCTCTTACATCCCTTGTTAACCAGCTTAATTGGAACAAAAGCCTGATATGAACGAGCGTTCAGAGGTGCCTCTTCTGTGCTATTACATTTGTTCTTGATCCCTAATTAATAAGCCTTGTTACTGAAGGTTAAAAAATCCTCCTGCAATATGACTATCCTTGAATGTCTTGACCGAAAAATAAACTCTCATGGGAGAAGCCTGTTATTGCTTCCCCTGCTCCTCCTCCCTTTAAAGACAAAGCATAAACTGCTTATGAAATGTTAGGAATGACTGGAAATAAATATTGTGTATTGCCAGAGTAGTAGAAGCCTCATGCTTGAGGGAGTTGATGACTCTGGACTCACAACATACAACTTGCAAGACTGTGCAGAGATAGGGATTCACAGGAAGATTCTGATTGTGCTCTGGAGATTATGTGGTCCAACCTTCTCTTTAACGCAGATCACTACAGCAACTTATTCAAACAGTCTTGAGCATTTCCAGCACATGAAGTCCACTACTTCACTGGGCAGCCTCTTCCAATCTCCAGCTGCTTTCATGGGAAAGAATTTATTTATTTATTTATTTTCTTATATCCAGGTAGAATTTCCCTTGAAGCTGCTCTTGCCCACTGCCTCCTGTCCTGTCAGGAGGCATCTTTGTGAAGAAAGTAGCTCCATTTCCTCTATTACTACTTTTTAGATATTCAAGAAGTGTTATTAGATCTCCCTTGAGTCTTCTCTTCTCCAGAATGAGCAAACCTGGTTTCTCCAGCCTTTCTTCATATGTCAAGTTCTCCAACCCCCTAATAATCCTGGTGGCCCGCACTGGACCTTTCACAACTTCTCCAAGTGAGGGGACCAAAACTGGTCATAGTATTCCAGCTGTGGCCTAATAAGTGCCAAGTAGACTGAAATAGCCATATTGTTTGGTTTACTAACTGTACTTTTGCTGGTCCAGCCCAGGAGGCTGCTGGACACCTTCTCTGCCAGAGCCCACCACTGGCTCCTGTTTACGTGCTGCCTGCCACCAAGCCCAGGTCCCTTTCATCAGTGCTGCTCCTCAGCCCATCAGTCCATCCCCAGCTTGTGCTACTGCTTGGGATTACTTCTTTCCAGGTGCAGGACATTATATTTATCTTCATTAAAGCTCATGTTATGGCTGAGTTGAGAAAGGTGCTTCCTGGCCCACATAGCAAAAAACAAAACAAACAAACAAACAAAAAAAAACCCACAAAAAACCTTTCTCTCTTTAGCTTGATTTTATTGCATGATTGCCCACAAAAGGCTTTAGTTGTTTCTCAAGCATCATATATCTTTCTGGACCAAAAATCCTGGGGTATTAGATCATAGATCTTGTCTAATTTGTCTATTTCCATGATTTTTTCTATTGTCTGTTTCTATGAATTTATACTTGTAAATATGGTAAAGGAGTTAGCTTTAGGAAGATAGATTGTGTTGTTGTGGTCTAGAACATCTGGAAACTGTTACTGGAGAAAACAGGTTTGTGGAGAAATGCACTTTATTTTCCTATTTGTCTTGAGCTGATGAGGTAGGTATGCCCCAAGAGAGACTAATAACCAATAGTGTTGTGAGATTGGTTTTTTTTCCAAAGGTTCTCTTGTATTTTCAGATTAATTCCAGTACATTCTGCTAGTTCAGTGATTTATTTTGTTTTACTTACCTCTTTGGATTGAGCCTTGCTGCCCCCCACCCTGATCCTGCTTTGAGATTTCTATTACTGTCTTCTCACTTCCCTGTCTCTGGTTTTTTGGCTTTTGTCTTTAACCTCCTGCTCCTTCCCCAGACATCTGGACAACACTAAGAGCTGATGGAACTGTAGGCTAAACCCAGAGGGAAAAGTGGTGTTGAAGGAAAGAGAAGAAATACCATCCCAATCCCTTTCCTTTTCAAATCTGCTTTTAACCTCATCAGGAGAGGTAGGCTTTGCCAGCCTAACACACCCGTCCTGTCAGTGTGCAGCTAGAAGTTTAAGTGTGGCAAAGAAGAAAACAGGTAGCACTTTTAAAAATTTCTCTTTGTTATATCAATGAACTGGAATTAGAAACTTTCCTTCACAATCTTAAACTTGAAAATGTTTTTTACTCTTTCTGAACATCTTTTGGACATTGTTTGTGCCCTTGGTTGGTGCTATGCTGTCGTCGTTTAAGCCCAGCCATAACTCAGAACCACGTAGCCGCTCTCTCACTCTACCCCCTTTCTCCCGATGGGGAGGAGAATCAAAAGAATGTAACTCCCACGGGTTGAGATAAGAATGGTCCAGTAACTAAGGTATAACACAAACCACTGCTGCTACCAACAATAATAATGATAAGAGAAATAACAAGGGAAGAGACCACCTGCTGACCCATACCCAGCCCAACCAAGCAGTGATCTAACCCTTTCGGGTAACTGCCCCCGTGTATGTGCTGGGCATGACTAGTTTGGGTCAGGTGTCCTGTCTCTGCTTCCTCCCGGCTTTCCCTCCTCCCTGGTGGAGCATGTGATTCTGAAAGTCCTTGGTCAGAGTAAACATTGCTGAGCAGCAACTAAAAACATCGGTGTTATCAGCGCTGTTCCCAGGCTGAAAGTCAAAAACACAGCACTGCACCAGCTACTAAGAAGGAGAAAAAATGACTGCTACTGCTGAACCCAGGACATATGCCAAGGACTGACTAAATGGGTTTGCATTTTTGAGGTACTTTAGAAGAGGTAGAGGAAGGGGAAAAGAGAAAGGGGCAGCTCTGTTTGTGTGCTATTACTATGTAACAACAGAGGAAGCAGCTTTCTATTTTTCTTGACAGCAGTACATTTTTAAATACCAGGGTGCATTCCTGAGACTGGACTAGGTTACTCAGAAAATAAAGTACAGACGAGAGGGACAGAGAGAGGCCCAGAGGGAAAACAGCTATGTGGGAGAGGAGATCAGGAGGAGCCTGCAGAGAAAGAAAAGATTACCAGACTCTTTTCTTAAAATTGGATTAGGAAAGCAGAAAAAGCAGCCTTTATACAGAAATTGAGGATGAAAATAGGACCTTTCAATGCTACAGAATCAGAAGTTGCCTTGCTAAGCACAGATGCAAGGGAGAGGAATAGTTCAAAAACTTCAAGAGCCTGGAGGCAAAGGGAAGGAAGGCAGCAGACGGCAAGGTAAGGAGGATGAAGGGACCTCTGAAAGCATAAAAAGGGGGTTAAGCACACCAACAGCCATTGTAATTTCTCATTCTTTCTCCATTATTCTGTCTAATTTATCTCTTGAAAGAATCATTTCTGATGGTACTTGTCCTTTATAGGCCCCTTTGCTTTGCAGTGTAAAGGTGTAATGGGATGATCAATGGAGTTTTGTTGTATAAATCATCTAGGAAACTGTTGTCTTGGCAAGCTTTTCTTTCTAACGTATTATAAAGTCACTGCAGTATTCCTGGGTGTTAAGGTTTTAATATCTCTAAAAGCAATTAAAATATAAGGCTTAATTTTCTGATCAAACTGCAGGACTTTTGGCTTTTTTCATTCTTGAGGTCATTATTTAGCGTGCCTAAATATATGTTTTTTACCAGGCCCTAAAACCTTGTACCTGAGGGCTAGAGGTATACATAATCTTCTAAAAAGTCGTATGTACCAATAACTATATGCATCTTCATTACTAATATTTGTAAGCCAGACTTAAAGGGACAGCATGGATGTAAAAAATTCTGTGAATTTTTTTAAAAAGTGCTGTTAAAAGCTTCATTCCAATTATAAGACCCTTACACCTGATGATCTTATGTCTTCCACTGTGTAAACAAGGACTTACCCTGCAGAAGCGACAATCTTGTTTTTTAGCGGACTGAAAATCAAGCCTATGTTGCATTATTTTGCAAGTCTTACTCCCCCAAAACTAAAATTTTCCCCATGCAATTTCATGACTGCAGTTATTTGCAAAAGTTTATTTTTGTGATAAAGACTTTTGATGTTGTGATACATCATCTCAGTGAAAAGTACTATGAAAGATGTGACACCAGTTAGAAGCTTTTATGATATGGGCAGAGATTGTACGATGCTGTTTTCCAGGCCAGGCATAAGTCCAGCCATTAGAATTGAAAGGTGACAGACTTAAGCAGTTTTCCCAGCTGTGGACTGTTTCATTTTAAAGTGCTATGCAAAGACTTTTACGTTAGAGATTTAAAAAATAGGTGTTAGTATGCTCTGCTGTACAGATATACACTAAGCAGTACTTGGATGACATATGCACTATAGCAAATGAAGCAAGCTTGGGGATTTAGTCATATTTACGACAGGCGTTTACTTACTCTATTCACTTTCTAGTGTAGGGTGAAAAGGTTACATGTGTTTTCAGGTGATAATGGACAAATTATTTAATTAACAGGGGTGGTTTTGCTCCAAATCAGAAGGTCAAGAATCTTTGCCTAGCATGTGGGAAAGAATGATACTCATAGTGATTAACACCCAGAGGAAATTTCTCAGAGTTTATTTTGGCTGCTCTGTAGTTGATAACTCCCTTGGCTAATGGAATGCCCGGCTCCACGTCAATCACCATTTGCAGAGCTTAACTCTGAATAGCATTTATTGGTCACATATGTTGGCCTGTCAACTCTTGCTTCAGAAATAGGATGCAAAATGGCAAATGGGTGAACTGTAGCATTTTTTTTTGGGGGGGGGGGGGTGTTTCTATTTTGTTGTTGTTGAAAGACTCCTATTTTAAAATAAAAAAGGAAATATAGGGAGTCTTTTGGTGAAAGTCTGTTTATATGAAATAAGAGGCTCTCTGTGCCACGCTACAACATTTTGCAGGCAGAAGTTTGAGAGAGAGAGGTTAGGAGAATGGGAATAAGTGAACAAATTCCCATGTCTGTTTCCACTTGTGCTCTAAGTTGACAGGTGGGTGCTATATGAGAAGGCTCTAATGATATTAAAGTTTCTATATGGATGAAAATGATTGCTTAACATCATACCTTGGTTGCTGTTGATGATACAGACCATTGGCTAGGATGTTTTCATAGAGAGTTGGAGAAGGAGATGGTTTTTATGTCAGTAGAGTGTTACCCAATGTGTGTTACAGGGTAGCTATGACTTTTTCGTTTAGTGCTGCTAAGATTGTCGTAAGACCAGCAAAAACTTTGTTGGCTACTCCACACCAGCTAGCCAAAACAGTTAATCAGGGAGTCGGATAATGACATACCAGAGAGCCTTTGGAAAGTTTCATCATGCCTTGGTCTTACCTGGAAATGGAGATTATAATAATGAACTTGAAAGGTGTTTTGAAGTTTATTTACAGTTTAACTTACAAAAAGCAGTGAGAACCCATGACACTGATGATTTAAGAAGGCATAGGAGATAGTTCCTTACTGTAGGTTTGAAATGTATCCTGTGTCTTTGTGGTATATAATTCCTGTACAATGATACTCTCTTCCCCAGCAATATCCAATGTTTTTTCTCTCCCCAACTCTCTGAAAGACCCCCCAGATACTTTCAAAGCAATCAACCCACTGAAACTGTTTCATTTTCAGGTGACAGAACCCCAGAATAAGGCAAAGTTGTGCTCTGGAGTGTATCTGGACTGAGCAATTGTTTTGTTCAATTTGACTATATCAAAACACTAAATATGATATTCTACATACTACATACAAAGCAAAAAATTTATATTTAATGGCAAAATTAATTGAAATAATTATTTTTCACTTGTTCTTCAAAGCATTTCATTCAAGGTGACATACAACTGAACTTCTCAATAGGGAGCTGTTTTATCAAAATAAATTTGATCTGTTCCAGTGATTTGTGAATGAGACTGAAATACTCATGTGGAATAAAACATTTGGTGAAAGATGTGGTGAAGAATTCCCATGAATCTTTAAAAACTATTTCAGTGTGCAATTTTCTGTCGGACCAGATGATGTAAAAGATACACTATGAAATGTAAAATATGAAATATTTTACATTTATTTTAAAGGCATGTGTTTCATCGTTGAAAAACAAGTCTCCAGTAGTTAGAAGCACTTAATCTGATCAGGTTTCCTGGCCCCAGTAATAAAGAAATGGATTTTTCTTATAACCACAGGATTGCTTTTATACTTTAGCTATTCTGGAAAAGAAAATGCCATGGTATGGTGAATAATCATCTTTAGCCTAGGCTGTAATGATACATCTGTGCTTATGTAATACGTAAGTCTGTGCTATCTTGCTAGCTACCTCAAGATAAAGATTACAAGTTCCTTGTTTCTTCATAGGCTTTTACAAGATAACCAACATGGAATCATACAATCATAGAATAGTTAGGGTTGGAAAGGACCTTAAGATCATCTAGTTCCAACCCCCCTGCCATGGGCAGGGACACCTCCCACTAAACCATGCCACCCAAGGCTCTGTCCAACCTGGATTTGAACACTGCCAGCAATGGAGCATTCACAACTTCCCTGGGCAACCCATTCCAGTGCCTCACCACCCTTACAGTAAAGCATTTCTTCCTCAGATCCAATCTAAACTTCCCCTGTTTAAGTTTGAACCCATTACCCCTTGTCTTATCACTACAGTCCCTCATGAAGAGTCCCTCCCCAGCATCCTTATAAGCCCCCTTCAGATACTGGAAGGCTGCTATGAGGTCTCCACGCAGCCTTCTCTTCTGCAGGCTGAACACCCCCAACTTTCTCAGCCTATCTTCATATGGGAGGTGCTCCAGTACCCTGATTGTCCTCGTGGCCCTCCTTTGGACTTGCTTCAACAGTTCCATGTCCTTCTTATGTTGAGGACACCAGAACTGCACACAATACTCCAAGTGAGATCTCACAAGAGCAGAGTAGAGGGGCAGGAGCACCTCCCTCGACCTGCTGGTCACACTCCTTTTGATGCAGCCCAGGATCCGGTTGGCCTTCTGGGCTGCAAGCGCACACTGCCGGCTCATGTTCATTTTCTCATCGACCAACACTTCCAAGTCCTTCTCCGCAGGGCTGCTCTGAATCTCCTCCCCGCCCAACCTGTAGCTGTGCCTGGGATTGCTCCGACCCAGGTGTAGGACCTTGCACTTGGCATGGTTAAACTTCATCAGGTTGGCATCAGCCCACCTCACAAGCGTGTCAAGGTCCCTCTGGATGGCATTCCTTCCCTCCAGTGTATCAACTGAACCACACAGCTTGGTGTCATTGGGAAACTTGCTGAGGGAGCCCTCAATCCCACTGTCCATGTCACCCACGAAGATGTTGAACAAGACCGGTCCCAACACCGATCCCTGAGGGACACCACTCATTACTGGTCTCCAGCTGGACATTGAGCCACTGAGCACTACTCTTTGCGTGCGGCCATCCAGCCAGTTCTTTATCCATTGAGTGGTCCACCTATCAAATTGGTGTCTCTCCAACTTAGAGACAAGGATGTCGTGTGGGACAGTGTCAAAGGCTTTACACAAGTCCAGGTAGATGACATCAACTGCTCTGCCCCTGTCCATCAGTTTTGTAGCCCCATCATAGAAGGCCACCAGATTGGTCAGGCAGGATTTGCCCTTAGTGAAGCCATGCTGGCTGTCACCAAGCACCTTGTTGGTTTTCATGTGCCTCAGCATGCCTTCCAGGAGAATCCGCTCCAAGATTTTGGCAGGCACAGAGGTGAGACTGACTGGTCTGTAATTCCCTGGTTCATCTATTTTCCCCTTCTTGAAAATGGGGGTTATATTACCCTTTTTCCAGTCATCGGGAACTTCACCTGACTGCCATGATTTTTCAAATATGATGGACAGTGGCTTAGCAACTTCATTTGCCAGCTCCTTCAGGACCCGCAGATGGATTTCATCCGGTCCCATGGACTTATATACATTCAGGTTCCTAAGATGGTCTCAAACCAGATCCTCTCCTACAGTGAGCCCAAGGTCTTCATTCTCAGTGTCCCTGCGTCTGCCTTTCAAGACTTGGGTGGTGTGGTCAGAGCATTTGCCGGTGAAGACTGAGGCAAAGAAGTCATTAAGAACCTCAGCCTTCTCCAAATCCAGGGTAGCCAGTTCTTCCGATAACTTCTGGAGAGGGCCCACATTGTCCCTAGTCTGTCTTTTATTTGCAGTGTACCCATAGAATCCCTTCCTGTTATCCTTAACATCCCTAGCCAATTTTAATTCTAACTGGGCCTTAGCTTTCCTAACCTGGTCCCTCGCTTCCTGGACCACATCCCTGTATTCTTCCCAGGCCACCTGACCTTGCTTCCCACCTTTTATAAGCCTCTTTTTTCCTTCGAATTTTCCTCAGCAGGTCCTAATCCATCCAAGGAGGTCTCCTGGCCCTCCTGCTGAACTTCCTTCTAGTAGGAATACATCGCTCCTGAGCTTGCAGCAGGTGATCCTTGAATATCAACCAACAGTCTTGGGCCCCCCTGCCCTCTAGGGCTGTATCCCATGGAACCTTACTGAGCAGGTTCCTGAAGAGGCCAAAGTCTGCTCTCTTGAAGTCCAGGGCAGTGAGCTTGCTGCACGCTCTTCTCACTGTCCTGAGGATCTCAAACTCAACCATCTCATGATCGCTGCAATCAAGGCTGCCCTGGAGCGTCACATTTCCAACCAGCCCTTCCCTGTTGGTGAGGACAAGGTCAAGCATGGCACCTCTCCTTGTCGGCTCCTCTGTTACTTGCAGAAGGAAGTTGTCTTCCACACAATCGAGGAACCTTCTGGATTGCTTGTGCCAGGCCGTACCTTCCCTCCAACAGATATCAGGATGATTGAAGTCCCCCATGAGAACAAGGGCCTGTGAGTGTGAGGCTGTTCCTATCTCTCTGTAGCGCACTTCATCCAGCAAGTCCTCTTGTCAGGTGGTCTGTAACAGATCATGTTTATTTTTTTTAATTCTTCCTTCCTTACCACACTGTTATCCAGACAGATGCGCACATGTTTCTAAGAAATAAAGAGAAAAGGCTTTAAAGGTTGCCTGAGGCATCAACAGTGAGCAATGTTCAGAAATCATTTGGTGATTGAAAGCAGAAACTGATGCAAAATTTAGTTGTGATATGTAGATAAGGATAAGAGAATGATTCCAATCTCAGATATAGTTGCTTAAATATAATTCCAGTAGCTAAGGAGGGTACAAGGAATATCCATTCTCCAAATCCTGATTGTACAAGTAATGAAATGAGTCATAGTCTCTTATAAAATATTTAAGATGGTATTAAAGATCAAAAGCTTATAAAAGCTGTTAAACTGACTCAGAACGAGGGAAATAAATTGATAGTGTCCTCACACTAGCAGGAAATTCTTTGGGGAAAATTGCAAATGATACTAGGAAGTGGACTGTGCTCATGCTGAGAAGGGCTGCTCCACAAAATATGCTCTGAATCCCCAAATCTGACATGGGGAGTTTCTGTCCAGACTCTAGATGAATTATTGGTTCAACTTTAAGCATGTAATATCTGCTGACCACATTTTCCAAATATTCGCAGCATTTTGTTTCAGCGGATAAAATAATTCACAGATGTTTTAGCATGCCAAAATTTGGCTGTGGTTTAAAGCATCATGTTCAAGGTTTGGTATATGGCTGTACTTTTAATATTTTGCAGGTTTATCTTTCTCTTTTAAATGCAAATGCGCTGAGACAGGAAGCCTGAACTGGGTCAGTTTGTGGCTCCATTGCAATTTCATGTCTCCATATGTCCATGCTACAACTAAGGAATTACTTATTCATCTTGTTTGGCTGCTGACCCCCAGCTCTCCTAAGTTAACAACATAGGCATAGGTATGAATTAGGCCCCTAGTTCCACTTCCATGTCAGCCACTATACACTTCCTGTTCTGCTCAGGGGGAGAACACTGTTTAAATCTGTTTGTGCTGACAGTTCTCTTGCACCTGCCTGTACTTCCCTCCAAGTTGCCCAGAGGTGGGGGAAGTCTTCCTGCAATTGGTGGAAAGCATCATGGAGTGGTTCAGTTGCAGCTAGGGGAATCACTGGAATAGCCCCAACAAAACTTTGTAACAGGCGCAGGAACTTCAGTCTGAAAACTGGTGTAAAAAATAGAGTGAAAATTGTAAATACCATAGTGAACACAGCTTTATCTGCTGTACTAACTGGATCTTAGGCATCTGGATCTAAATCTGTGGCTTATTATGAAGGAAAGGAGGAGATATATCAAAGAGGACCTGCAGAGTAGGCCCTTTCCCAACAAAACCTTACATAACTAATCTTTATGATCTGTGCAGACTGTGGGTTGACATACAGAGCTAAAGCTTCCTGGTGTTATTTACTTAACAAAGAAAAGTGGTGGGAAGGTTTTAAATAGATTGTGGTAAAATATATGTATTTTTTTTTTTTGAACATAGGTTTGATCTAGGCAGAACAATACAGAATAATGGAAATAATATTGAGCATTGCTTCTGTCAGGCTCAGAGAAGAAGTGCTGTGTTAGTGTTTCAGCAAGGTCTAATACAATAGAAGAGAGTGGAGGAAAGGCACTTCCAGTAGGTATGGGATTTTGAAGAAGACACTACAAAGTTGGCGCTAACCTGAAATCCAATAGTACATATAGTATGCAATGTTCTCCCCTCATCCTCATTTAAAAAAAATTAACATGGAAGTGTTTGGGTTTAGGAAATATTATTTACATATGTCTGTGCTGCCTACAATGGCATACCTTTTAAAACTGACTTCAACAAGAAATCCAAATGTGGTATTTTTTAGGTTTAAATGAAACCCAAAAAAATGAACATGGACCTGCTTGAGCAAGGCCAGAGAAGGGCCACAAAGATGATCAGAGAGATGGAGCACGTCTCCTATGGAGACAGGCTGAGAGATTTGGGCTTGTTCAGCCTGGAGAAAAGAAGGCTCAGGGAAGACCTTATACTAGTCTTTCAGTACCTAAATGGGGCCTGTAAGAAAGCTGGAGAGGGACATTTGACAAGGGCATGTAGTAACAGGACGAGGGGTAATGGCTTTAAACTGACAGAGGGGAGATTCAGATTAGACATTAGGAAGAAATTCTTTACTGTGAGGGTGGTGAGCAAGTTGCCCAGAAAAGTTTTAGATTCTCAGTCCATTAAAGTTTTCAAAGCCAGGTTGGTTGGAGCTTTGAGCAGCCTCGTGTTAGTGGAAGGTGTCCCTGCCTGTGGCAGTGCGGTTGGAACTAGATGCTCTTTAAGGTCCCTTCCAACCCAAACCATTCTATGATCTCTTTTCAGTGTCTTCCACTCCCACCTATTTCCATTCCCATCACATCACCTTTTCCTGTATGCTCTATTTCTGAAACCCCATGTTCCCCACTTCAGAAACTTGCCTGCACCTAATGGTCACTCAGATTTTCCTCAAGATGATGAGGTTTTGACATACTCAGTGCCTATGTCTACATTAGCAAGTCATGCTGGACCAGTCAACAGCAGATCTATAGAGTGTAGTGATTGATGTGGAGAACCCCATACCCAGACTTACAGGCATTTTACTCCCATACTGTACTCCCAGTCAAGGCCTGAGGACTGGATCTTCATTAGCCACTGAAGATCATTATTAAGTGTTCATTTAGAGATTATAATCTGGGTTATTTCATCTGAGAGGATGAAACTTCACATGCTTCAGCATCAGTCAGAGATATGAACCGAAGCTTGATTAATGGAGAAGATTCGGAGATTGCTTAAAAATGTTCTCATGACCTGAACTACAGCAGTAATGGGAAGACCTATTGCAAGCACATGAGCTTCTGCTTTTCAAAGGCACAGATATCCTTGAATTAGCATTTGAACTGCTCATTTCTCTAATACTGGTTTCCAAACCAGGTTCATCCTGAGTGATGATGTTAACAGGCAGATACAGCTAATGAGCAAGCCACACTCAAAACCCTCATAAGGCACAATGCTGTGACTATCCCTCAAGTGAGGCAGTTAAGTTATAGATGAGTGAACTTAGGTATTCAGAACACAGTAAAAATGAAGGGCAGACTTAGAAGGAGGAAGATGTGTTTGGGTCAGGCTGAGAGAAAGAAGTACTAATACTAAACAGTGTTTTAGTGCTAATCCTTTTAACTTCCTTTCTGACCTTTGTTGACAGATCCCTACTGAGGCCTGATTATTCAGGCTTTGCTCTGTCTTCCCAGTCATCTGTTTTGAGCAGAGTCGCCTCTTTCCAAAGTTAACAGGAAGCCAAACTGCAAAAGGCAGCCAGTGTTTCTTCAAGGTGGCAGACAGCTTTTTACTGTTAAAACACTGTAATTCTACCAAAGGTACAGAATATCTGCTGATCAAGCATGTGAATGCGTTTAGGAAGCTATACCACTCAGAAGTATGGGAGTATTGTATCTGTGTTGCACTATTTCTTGTCTCTGCTAACCATGGAAGGATCTTTTCTACAGAAAAGCTCAGGAGTACATAAAGGCACCGTTGTTTCTTGGAGTCAGTGAAGCTATGAAACGCATGAACTTTACCCCTTGCCTCTACAAAAGGTCTGCCAATTCTATGAATTTTAAATGCATGGGAAATTTTTGTTGCCCTCGGCTGTTGAGTTTCAATGGCTAAAACTCTTTCTGAAGTTATGCTTGAATGCTATTTTCTTTATAGTCTCCAAAATAACACCTTATGCTTTTCTGCATTCATAACCCTGAGAAAAAGATGAACAAGTGTTCTCTGTTCAGACAACCATCATACATTATTTTGCCTGTTCGGTTGTTTGAATGTAGTGATTTAGTGCCAATAAATTCAGTAAATACTAAAATGTGTTTAGCAGTTTGGTGTTTTAAAATAGGGGAATAAGAAGGCTGAAGTTATGATCCATGAAGGAGCAGCACACACAAGCTGGGGCTAGGGCACAAGAAAACTGGAACTCTTTCCTGTGTAATGAGCCATGCATGGCAAAGAATGTGAGGAATGGCTGGCAGCAAAGAGCTATCTATAGTGATGTAGTCATTTTGTGTTCCATTATGGCCTTGTTATTTTAGTATTTAAACAAATCAGGCTGCAGGAAAATATGGAGCTTATCGCACAACTCTGGTAAGGAAGAAAATCAGACTTCAAAGTGTTGGGCTATCATTTAGAAGAATTACATCCATCAGATTCTGATTTTTAGCTGGGTATATTGGAGATGAAAGCAGTAACTGATTCAAGAAGGCACTGGTGGCATACTGAGCATTGGAAATGTCAAGGTTCATGGGCAGATGCAACCAGCACTTTTTTATCTTATGACTAAAACATCATTTTTGCTTACGCAAGATAATGGGCAGAGAGAACAACCTGTATTTTCAAAAGTCACTAGTTATATATTAAAGGGATCTGTTTTTCGAGAGTACTAAGCACTTACTCCTCTGAAACACTGGACACAAGATGGACATATAAAAAATACATATTGTTGTAGGCATTTTTGAAAATGTAATATAGCAGTAAGAAGGGGGGGGGATGATCTGCCTTCAGTTTCCCCATCTGCATTATAAACCAATATCATAACCAAAACCATTCTAAGATATGTCCAGGCTACTGCATCAAAAAAACAAAGATCCCAATTTGAGAGCTCAGATAGGTCTCTGCATTCATATTTTCTTATATGGAAGACTGTAGCTTCTGTCAGACAGCTTATCCACCACTTCCCTATTGTGAATCCTTATTTTTAGTGTGACTGTTAGACATGCTCCTAATTTACACATCAGGTAGAAACTACCAGTAAGCCTTGTGTCCAGATTGATAGTGTTGACTAACAGCAGATTGGCAAAATGTGCAGTTTGCTCTTTGCCTCCTTCCAGGTTTATTTTGCTGGTGCAGCAACATCCTTCCTTAGAAGAAGGAACAGTGGCTTGGACATCATGGTCATTGTCTGTGCAGTTTACCCAGACAGCTGTACACTGCTATGGATTTGAGAGGCTTAGTGTGAATTTGATATCTGAATATTTAGTTTTCAGCCTGGTGAAGATGTAGGTGTAATGACTTCCACCCTCAGTGAAGCTGTCACTCACTCGTGTCACTCACTGCGTGGCTTGTGCAGGCTCCACTTTGATGCAGAAAAAGAGTTGAGCTCTTGTGGCAGTGCAGAAACCCAAACAAATAAAAGACCAGGAAACACATATAGAGGTTTCTCATTTTATTTTATGTCAAAAGGAATAAAATAACAGCTTTTAAGTAATTTTTTCTAAATTATGTTTCTGAGTTGCATGCAAATGAGAGTAGTAATGACGAGGCTCTTGCTTGCCTATGATGTTTACATTGTTGTGGACTGTGATGAGAAGAGCTGACTATCAGATCCGTTCTCCCTGACGGCACTCTGCTGATCAATTTACAAACCAGTTGTCCTGGAAAAGTCCGCCTGTTCCAGGTGCTGCATGTCATCACACAATTCATTTCTGCCCCACAAGCACCTTAGAAAGGTAGATGGGGCATTGAAGGGAAGCTTAATAATATTGACCATAAAAAGGCAACTGTTCTCCCTACCTCTAAACACTATCTTTTCAGTATTTCATTTTCCAGTATAAAGAGGTATCTGCTTCTGAAATACATAAGTTAAAAACAAGACTGTGTCTATGATTCTTTAAATATATGAAGCAACAGAATAAAAAATATATATGGGAATGCCTTAAAAGATTGTACTTTTAAAATGGTTAGTCTTCAGAGCAAACATTACTCAAAGTACTAGAGATCTTTTCCAAACAAACAATTCATCGTGAGAACTGTTATACTTCATCTGGTACAATAGAGTGATATTTATCTTCAGACTAGACAGAACAAATCTTCTTTTTAAGCCCCTGTGGCCCTTTGAGTACTGGTCTGTGCTCAAAGTAAAGAAAGACATTTATCAGAGAATCTCAAGTGGATGGTGAAGTACTATGCTTTGAATGGTTTATAGTCTCCTCTCTCTCCTCCTTTATTTTAAACTCTGTTTTGCTTTGCATCTGAAATGGTGGTAGGATATCCATGTTCCTGATGCAGCATAAAGGTATGTGACATAAGGGTTTTTGCTTGACTATTTTGGGGATGGAATGTTACACAAATGCTGCTAAAAAAATTAACATCACTTACTGACTGGGGACTCAGTCTTCATATGTCTGATTTTCACTCTTCAGGCCATTAGTGGTACACATATGAATAACTTCATTCATAATATTATTGGATGGTTTTCCCTGTTACTTGGGTATAAAATCTGAATAGTATAATTTATTTTATTGACTTCTGGAAGTGAAAATCATTCTAGGAATTGTGGTCAGTCACTTGATTTTTAAATGTTTCCCCATATAGTTGAGTCATTTCAAGGATCTCTCATGCAGCAAGTCTTTTGCTTTTGTTGTTGCCTTTTCCTTGTATGCACATAAGATATTGAGGTTTCCACATAAATGAAAGAGGTAATGTCTAAGGAAAGGCTGATAATACCTTGTAGTTGCCAGACCTCACCTGTAGTACTGTGTGCAGCTCTGGAGCCCCAACAGAAGAGAGGCGTGGAGCTGCTCAAGCAAATCCAGAGGAGAGCCATGAAGATAGTGAGGGGGTGGGGGTTGTTCAGCCTGGAGAAGCAAAGGCTCAGGGGAGACCTTATAACAGTTTTCCAATACCTAAAGGGGGCTACAAGAAAGCTGGAGAGGGACTTTTTACAAGGTTATGTAGTGACAGGACAAGGGGAAATGGCTTTAAATGGAAAGAGGGTAGATACAGATTATGTATTAAGAAGAAATTCTTTACTGTGAGGGTAGTGAGACACTGACTAGGTTGCCCAGAGAAGTTTTAGATGCCCATCCATGGAAATTTTCAAAACCAGGTTGGATGGGGCTTTGAGCAGCCTGGTACTAGTGAAAGGTGTCCCTGCCCATGACATGGGTGTTGGAACTAGATGATCTTTTGGGTCTCTTTTAATCCAAACCATTTTCTATTTCTATGATCTTAATAATATATGCTTTTTATTTGAGTAGTGGCATTTCATATTTTGAAAAAAATGACAATAAAATAGTAAAGGGAGCAGAGCTTTTCTGCTAAAGGCACTCTATGCTGTGTGTAATAAAATCCCAGTATGAATACACAGCAAAATGAAGTATTAACTTTCTTTTCTTTGTAAGAGTTCAAAATGTTTTGCTCCTGTGGGATTTAATGTAAGTGATGCTGAATGCTTTGTCTACAGTCTTCTATTCACCTTTGAAAAGCCTAGGTTGTAATCTGATTTAGGTGACAATTGAAAGAGCTCAGTGGTCTCAGTTGTCTCAGTTTAGTTCCTTGTTTATGAAACCACCATCACATGCTTAACACAGTGCTGAGCGTGGCAATAAGGGACCAATTTTGAATCACACTGGCACAATTGCAGTAAAACAGACAAGGAGTATAAACTTGCCTTAAAAAAAAAAAAAAAAAAAAAAAGTCCAACAAATCCATTTCTTTTAAACAGCACAAACATTTACTGGAATTCTGCAAAGTTGAATGCTCCCTACTGGATAGGATGCTTTCATCCTCACAGGGGATAGACTATTCTGCATTACAAATAGCAAAGATTTTGGTACTGCTGGAAAAGGAATCCTCAGTAGGATGAACTGCATATTGGTAAAAGTGATTTGCTTTAGCTTATTAAAGATATTGATATAGCACAAGCTGGCCAGATGTTATATAGTTGGGTGATTAAGGCAGAAACTATGCTAGACTAAGAAAATGCTAACTATGATCAACATCTTCAATCATCTGTTTACATTTGGCACATCCTGAAGTTGCAGTAGATGTGAAAGAGTAGTGCAAAACTCTGCAATAATAAATTAAGTTGATATTGGAATAAATGAAAATGTGGCATTAAGAGGTAAAGGCAACAAAAAAAAGAATACCTTTATGAAAAGGGTCTCTCTCATCCTGCATTATTAAATTCTGAAAAGAAAACCCCTATTGTAGCTTTTGAAAAACACTATGCCAGTTAATTCCATTTCTGTGACCAAGTGTGGACAAAAAGCTCTGCATCACAACCATCAGTAAAGTTTTTTGCAAAATACAGACTAGACATAGCAGAAGAAAGAGGTTTAGAGTATAGCTCTTCAGGGGGCTAATGTGTGTTAAGGCTACTTCCCGAATAGCTTAATCCCTGTGATGCCGTCAAGATAGTGATTAAAAGTCACCCATCCAGGGAACTGCTTCTGGATGCTGATGTGCTAGGTTGTGGGGATGGAGTTAAGGGGGTGGAGAAGGGGAGGGTTTATGTATGTATGGCTGATGTTTGAGCAGAAAGAAAAAGGGGAAGAGAGGAAGAAACTTGTCTGACCCCAAAAGGAAGGCAAGAGAACAAAGCTTCCTTCAGTAAACTCAGACAGGCACATAATCATAATTTCTGAGTTCTTCACATGATAGCTACACTACTATCACTACTCTAAAGAGAAAACAAGATTGTGACATCCAAAGTTATCCCTGGGGAAAAAAAAAAAGGAGGGAAAAAAGATAGCTTGTAAATGAAGCAGGGTTTACCCTGGAACAATAACCTTAGCAGTGATAGCCAGGCTCCTGGTGAACCAATTGGTGGACATTTTAATCTGTCTTCTCAGATGCAGAGTGTCTGCTCTTTTCAAAGTAGGTTCTTTGTGTCAAAGGAGTTTAGCATTAGTGATAGAATAACAAACGCTTTATTGTGTATATGGAGGAAAAAATTCCTTTCCCCAGCTCCCCTGCTGGTAATTCTGATATGTCAATAATAGTTCTATATTGCTTGCTTTTTTATTTTGTAGATTTCTTTTTTGTATCCAGTTACTACGAACTGACTTTAAAAAATCGATGTGGAGAAAACACGTGTTTTCTGGTTGACTAAAACAAATGGAGTTTTACTGAGGATAGCATTAGGTCTTCTTTCAGCCTTAAACTTTTAAGTAAGTGGTGGCTGTGCCGTTGCCTTTTGAATTCACACATGGCTGCTAAAATATTTAATCTCTCAGGGTTTCTTGTGCATGTCATCCATGCTAATAGGAGGAAAAATTGTTGGTTTCTAATCTTTTCCAGGGAATCTCTCATTAAGTGGCTGGTATGCTCAGTTCCTTGAACAAAGAAGGTAATGTCAGTCTGACCTCAGTGATGGGGAAGGTTATAGAGCAGATCATCTTGCGTGCCATCACGTGGCATGTACAGGACAACCACGGTTGTCAGGCCTGGTCAGCATGGGTTTATGAAAGGCAGGTCCTGCTTGACTAACCTGATCTCCTTCTATGACAAGGTAACTGGCTTGCGGACGAAAGAAAGGCTGTGGGACTCCACGGCAGATGATGATTTTGCCGCTATTGTGGGTGTGGATGTCTGTGCTGATGAGGAGCTTGGGAAAAAGAAAACACAGCGCAGGAGCTTAACACATCAGTCCCACAGGATATAACAACTATGTTTACTCTAACTTCCAGTAGCAGAAAAAAAGTCCTTTCTGGCATACTGGAGTTACTCTTTTCTCCAGCACCTCAGGTAATACAATCATAGAATCATAGAATCATAGAATAGTAAGGGTTGGAAAGGACCTCAAGATCATCGAGTTCCAACCCCCCTGCCATAGGCAGGGACACCTCCCACTAAACCATGCCATCCAAGGCTATGTCCAACCCCACCTTGAACGCCGCCAGGGATGAAGCATCCACAACCTCCCTGGGCAACCCATTCCAGGGCCCCACCACCCTCACAGTAAAGAATTTCTTCCTCAGATCCAATCTAAACCTCCCCTGTTTAAGTTTAAACCCATTACCCCTTGTCCTCTCACCACAGTCCCTAATGAAGAGTCCCTCCCCAGCATCCTTATAGGCCCCCTTCAGGTACTGGAAGGCTGCTATGAGGTCTCCACGCAGCCTTCTCTTCTCCAGGCTGAACAGCCCCAATTTTCTCAGCCTATCTTCATACGAGAGGTGCTTCAGTCCCCTGATCATCCTCGTGGCCCTCCTCTGCACTTGTTCTAACAGTTCCATGTCCTTTTTATGTTGAGGACACCAGAACTGCACACAATACTCCAAGTGAGGTCTCACAAGAGCAATACCTCTTCATTATTTGCGGCTGGAAGGGAGCTGATGAGTGTTTGTGTTCTGCTAGGGGATTTTCTCAGCTGAGGCAAATGCAAGAAGAAGACAGTATTAGGTTGATCCAGCAGAAAACAAGGTAGCGAGGAAGCGTGACTTTACGTCCTTGCATCCACCTATAACAGTCTGTGTTTTTTAAGGCTGATATAGTAAGTCTCCTTCCTGTCAGGGGAAATTATCTGCCAGCCAGGTTAGTTTCCCAGAAAAGAAGTTCCTGTAGGCTGGCTGTTGTTTTAATAAGTGCACTGTGGCTGTCATTCAACCTTTTGAACAGATTCTTTGTTATGAAAAAAATTGAATTATTCTTTGTTACACAAAATACATCATGATCTTGAATCTACAACAGATTTGTAGAAATTAGTGCAGAATAATCCAGAGGTGGGTTGTTTGGCCTGTCTTGCCTGTCTTTTCTTTTGCTGTTGGATGTCGCTGAACCTGTTTGGTAGCTTTGTGAAATACGGATGGGCATGAGCTACCACCTGGAGCAGCTACCTGGAACAGCCGCTGCTATGTCTGACTAGTTCACAAAGACACATTTATTCTAGTCGGTATTAATTAGATGGAGAAGGTGGGAAAGAAAAAGAGAAGAAAAAAGAAGTTATTGCATTCCTGAGCTGATAATACATACAGGACTGATGACTGGAAAGGAAAATCGCAGAGCATAGCGGCCATCTCTACTGGTAACTGAAAACTGAGTTGTCAACAAAAATGGCTTCTTTGCAGCACAGTTACTTTGTTTTTTTGAGGGACTTCTGCTTTGTCTATTCAATCTGAAGAGAGCTAGGTAGAATAAATTAGTGATAGCTGTGGCAAGTAAATGTTACCTGGAACGGGAAAACTGAATTTACAATTAATATAAAAATGCCATGCAGCTTCACTATGTAAAGCACTACTAGGCATCACGTCCGCTTCTGTGTGAAATCACTGCTCATCAGTTCCAAAGCTTAAAAGCAATTGTTCGTCTCATTGCCATGGGATGTTATGAAGGCTCAAAATATAAAAGGGCTCTCAAAGGAATAACCGATGGGAGATGGGCACACAGATGGCGTTCCAGCTGCCTATTGCAAGCAGTAGAGGGTATTCCTGGGAGAGGTTCAGTTAGCAACTGGTTTGTTCCGCAGTTTTCTCTGAACTCTCATATCTGCTATGGCACATAGCCTTTCCATGGAAATGGTGAAGAGGAGCATTTGGTTAATCTGGCATGGCTGTTTCCTATGAAAAAATATGTCTGTATTAAAAAATCTGAGGTTCAAGTAGATAAAAATTAATAGCTGCAATTATTTTCAGCTTGTCTACTCTGTGGCATGTTAATACCAGTCTTGTATGATCTTTAGCTTTTGAAACACATAATTGACTGTGTCATGGCTTCTTCATCAACAGACACTTGAAGTTTAACACCTCGAACAGTTAGAGGAATTTGTGATTCCTTTCAGGAGGGAAAATTTCATGCTCTAGACCTGAAAGTTTCATGACAGTTCCTCCTTAAATATATTGTTATTGCTTAAATAACTAGCTGAAATTTTTCTTGAGTCACTACTGGAGACTTTGTTCTTGGGTTTACCTGCTAGTCTTTATTGATATTTAAGCTTTTTCTTTTTCTCTCACATGAGAACAAATGTATTGCTTTTGATCTATGAGGTATGCTTTTAGTTGTAATTTTTGGGGTCGTTTATGATAGGTTACAGTAGCAGGAGATTCTTTTGAAGAAAAGCGGAAAGTAAGCTATGTCTTGTCTCTTACCATTCCTTTTGGGGGAAAACTCTTTTACGTATACTACAGTGATAGTGACACTGAGAACTGTAGGGGCTCTGGAGAGCCTACAAGTTTACTGACAGATTCTTCTTTCAGCTTGATTGGACAGTATGCTTTCGTAAGTCCTTAGCCGGTAATGAGCAGTGGTTTTTCTGTCTAGCTACAGGTGCACTACCCTGATGAAGACACTGACAGGAGAATAAAGAGTGTATCATAAGAGGAAAGATGCCAGATAATTAGGGAATTAATAAATGGAAAAAAATGGCTGTTCTGTTACCCAAAATTGTCATCTGTTTCATTTCTTGCCATTCATGAGTACTTAAAGGGGGAGAGTGATTGGTGCGATTAAATAAAACTGTATGTTTAACAAGTGCTCCTAGCTGTAATAGTCTCATTAAAACTTGAACTTTGCAAAAAAAGCTCCTTGCAGTTCATATTAGTTTGTGAATTCTTTTTGTCTTTGAATGGAGGAAAAGTTGGATGAACAGGTCAGTAGTGCAGACAAAAAATATGTAATGCATTACAGTAATTTATATTTCTTTAGAGAATCAGAACAACATGAATCAATACAGAAATCAAGCATAATCAGCAAGGCCAGTCCTTGTGGAGATGTTTTCTTTAGCAGGCTTTGGAGGTCTGTGTTTAAATTCATCTTATGTCAGGTTACACAAACTAGCCTTTGAACTAACTGTAATCTAGACTAAGTGTATAAACTTATGTTTTAAGCAATCTGCTTTCCATTGAGAACACTGAGTATTCATAATCCTTTTCTTTTACATGCTTGTGTTTGTAAATAGTTACACCTTCTCACATGATAAACTCTTAGTAAAGTAAACTAAGGGTGTATATGTTTCCATACACATGGAGGGTCTAGATCCTCCAGCCTTTTGGAAATGTAAAATGCATGAAAGTCACTATACAGGCCCTGTGTTACTAAGTACGGATTTGTGTTCCCTGACACTTTGCTTTGTTTTGCATGAGTTAATGTTCTTTACTAAAAGGCACAGCTTTCTCTTACTAATGCATTTCAAGTACTTTTTCAATTTGCTAATGGTTCTTATTTATTTTAAAATATACAGGTACAGTGAAGGTAGGAATATCCCTGAAAGACAATAGGTACACCCTCAGGACTAAAGATTGTTTCATTAGCATACACTTGCTTTGGCTCTAATCCTCTAAGTATTTGTCTATATACTAGGCTTTATTTAGTATTCTCAGGAAATTCATGTCTCTAACATTGTGTCTTAGTGTCTGCAGATTGCCAGTACTGTTAATAGTAAGAAGACACACCCTTTATAAGAAAGCTGTTGAACTATGGCTTTAGTTGGAAACAGAACTGAAGTTTTCGCTGCAGTTCACATGTGTACATGCAGATTAGGAAGGCAGAAATTTATGGCATAGTTGTGTGACTAATTGTGCTGGCTTTGGCTGTGATGGAGTTAATTTTATTAATATGCAAAAATAGATTCCAGTATGCAGTCCTAAATTTGTTATTACAGTAATAGTTTGGTAATGGAGCAAGATACATACTTTCCAATTATTATGTAGTTACTTGGGAATACATTAATTTCTATAAGACAAAGCATATCCTGTAGGAAGTATGTATGGCAAAGAGAAATATTGTTGGACTTGCCTATGAACATACAGCGTCTGAGTCACTAAAGACAAAATATGATGTCTAAATACCAAGTAATAATCATTCTTGCTCACTTTTCTGCAATTTTTCAGGGATTTTGAGTTAAATGTAATTTTTTAAAAAGAAACCTTGACCTCTTTCTGTACTCTTTGTGGTTCAAAACTTGCACAACTTTCAGTGAAGATGTTGGCTTAAAAGCAAATAATAAAGACAGGTTGGTACTTACTAAGACACTTGAACATGGAAATACTAATAGTGCTTTATTGAGCATTGAGCCTGCATTTGCAGAGCAAGTTGGGAAACTCAGCTTTCAATTTTTAACACTGAAGGATAGTTGTTGCTTTCAGCAAAACTGGGAGCTAGGTATGATGCTAAAATACACTTAATTCATGGAGATGTAGATTCATAATATTGCTCATAATAATCTTCTTGTGAGTTACGGGCTATGTTTCAAAGTTAAGAATATAAATTTAAAGTAATTCTTTAATACAGTTCCTCATGGCTACTGTACGGAAACGTGAACAGATTCAGGCAGTGGTTTTCAAGTTTGTCAACATGGTATTCATATCCCAGTTTTCTGAATCAGATCGCATAGAGGTAAAGCATAATTGGGCATCCTCTTTATAAAGCACCTCCACTGGAGAGATTAATCTGCCTGTTGCGCTAAAAAGAAAAAAAAGGGAAAAAAAAAGAAAAAAAAGTTGGTAGTTTTCTTTTTCTTTTAAATATAAAAAACCTGGTGGATTTAGATATAGCCAGCAGCCTCAAAATTGAGACTGATTTATAAACCTCCCAAAGTTTCAAGGCTTCCTAGATTCGAGAACTCGTTGTTTGCATCATGTGGGATTAATTGCTTTTCCAAATACTGTTGCAGAAAATGTGACTTCAGAGGATGTCTTTGGAAACTCCAGGCTTCATGTTTAGTAAGTTGCAGATCAAGTTTGTTTTGGCGTCATACTGCTAAAAAGCTGTTTACAACAAATCAAAAGAAAAAAATATTATCTTTTCAGTACAAAACCTTTTCTGTGCGATGAGTTTGAATCCCTTGGACTATGCTGCAGAAGACAAAAAGGAGCAAACTCCTGAGGATTTGGCTGGGGTACTTTTTGTTTTTCCTCCTCCCCCATTCTTAACCTTGCATTTGCACACTGATATGCTTCAAATTTTAATAATTTGGTCCTACTGATGTTTTCATACTCCTGCCCTGATCATTTGCTCAGTGTCCTTTAAGGGGACAGATTAGAATTCAGTGCTGTATCATTAATCTAACAATTGGAAACAGAGAAATTATTCTTTTCTTTCTTTATCCAAGACCCCAAAATGCAGCCCTGAGCAAATGGCTTCATTGATCACAGGGAATTGTTAAAAACAAGTCCTGTGTAGCAGTGAAATGGGATGGGAGTAGCTTTGATTTTCCCTCTCCCTGCATCACCTACCCCCCGAGGTTATACAGAGCTGTTGTACATTGTGAGGAAAGGGATTTTTGTGGGGTTTTTTTGCATTCTTTTTTTGTTTTTTTGTTTTGTTTTGTTTTAGGTTTAGAAAGATTCTGTTTTGTCTGAATAAGGGAAATCTGATGTGTGATGCTGCAATTCATAATCTATTCATCTACTGTGGATCAAGTACTAAGCATTGCTCCTCCAGCAAGGCATAAAGTGTTTCAGGATCACATGCTGCTGTTGAAATTACAGTTTGCCCTTCTCCAGAGAGCATTAATGGTGGGTGATTTATAGCATGGCTTATTGGGCCAAATTCAAATTACATTTAAATACCATTGTAAAATGCAAATGAAGCATTAGAAGGGAAAATGGCATACCTGCATACAGTCACCCATCGCTGTATTAAAACTACTATCAATGGGACAACAGGGGGTTTATAGCTCAGAGAGCAATTAATATTAAACAACCTTTTGAAGGAGAACTAGTACTCAGCATTCACATGGTGCAGTCTTGTATTAAGAAGCTGCTCATTGTATCATGTGAGATGCCTTTGCTGACATGACATTTCCTAATTTTCCAAAAAGCAGAATGGCCTTTTTCTTCCTTCTATGCCCTTGATGTACAAGGAGAATCATTATAGGCCTGGCAGCAGCACCTATCAATCTAAAAACATATGTCCCCTGTCCATCAAAATAAGATAACAATAGAATTCCACAGGTAATGAGCTTGAAAACAAAAACTGTATTTCTGTTCTGCACATGGAGTGAGTGGCATAGAGAAGTCTCTCATGGGCAGATGGCAAAGCAGTAAAAACATTATTTTGGAAACTGCATATTAAGATTTCCAACCCATCAAGTAAAAATCTTACTTTTTAGATTTCTTAAAAACCCACCTGGACCCATTTTCAAGTCCGACCATTTTTACCAAGACATTTATGCATGACTTATAAGTGAGACAACTGAACCCAACAAAAAGCTGTACTGGATGCTTGTGTGCTTATGGGTCAGTGAATTCTAGTAGTGATGCTGCAGTTCAGTTTCGTGCTCATCTAAGTTGCTTCTCCCAGTCTGTCCAGTAATTATCTTTTTCTAGGATTTTGAATGTTTTTTTGAAATTAGGATTTCATGTAACTTGGCACTTGCTTGTTTATATCTTGTTGTTGATCAAGCTCCTAAGGCACTGTTTCTTGATTGCAAGGACCATTGTAACTGGAATAATACTGTGTTACTATAGAGCACAGCTGTAAGATGTGCAGAATATGAAGCATGCTCTTTGCCACTTCCTTAAACAACAGGATTGCACTGGACAAACTCTTCCCATGCAGAGCTGACTGAATTCTGCAGAAACAGAAGGCTGCACAGAAAATAGATACATTCTGGAGATTCTGACATCAGAAATACATAATTTAGAACTCACATATGATGAAATAATAATTTTACAGCAGTCCAATAGATGGATATTCATTAAGAATCTGAGCTTTAAGCTGTGTTAAATTTACATACATTAACTTACCTTTTTAGTAGTATATTACCTCAGAGTCTTAGATTTCGTTTCTTGACAACCTGATTTGTCTAGGGACATTGGTAGTTGAAATCTAGTGAATCTTTTGGACATAGTTTAAGAGATTACTGCCACCAGCTATCTGCTTCTTTCCCCTTCTGTAACTTAGTGGAACCATATGCAGCTTAAGCAAGCATGTTTTACTTTGTACCTTGCAAGGAAATTTATGAACCCTGGTCCCTCACATAATCTACTGATTCTGTGGCTAAGGTGGTAACTTTTGGCAGAAAGGGACCATTGGTGGCTGATACATCTTATGTTTCCTTAGTAAGATTCACCAAAGCTCTTAGTGGGCACTGTAAATATGCAAATGCGCAGCTGTGCTAACTGAGCTCTGAAGATGGTATCTTGTTAAACTGTGATGATGCTATATGACTTGGCTAGTGGGACTTTCAGGAATTTAAATAGGTAGCCCAAAGGAAAAAGGCTAGAAGTCATGTATTTTATACTTCACACAGAGTTCAGAAAGTGGAAGAAGGGAGATTAGTACTGTAGAAGATGTAGATATTTCAGATGCATTTTTTACCATAAGGTTCTTGAATGATAATTAGCTAGCACAGCCAGTGGCACAAGCAGTTTTTGAGGCTATGGGCTTGAACCCATAATTATTTACTTGAATGTATGTGCACAGTCATGCGTGTGCAGTGAAAAGTGCACTGAAGCCTTTGCAGGCATACCATCATTTAGACCATGTAGACACAAGTTGCGACTTATTCTTCCCGTGCTGTCTATTAAAATGTTACCCTCAAACTGATTACCCTCAAACTGGAGAAGCACACATGCAGAAATCAAGGCAAATGTATCAACAGAATTCAGATTATTGGAATTGTTTTGCAACACTCATGATTGATTAAGGAGAAGACTTAAATATAAAAACCCTTTATTTTTTGAAACTGTTTCAGACTGTGGCTGGTTGTCTGCAAGCAAAGGGCATGAAAAGCTCAGGCTAACTATCATGTCGACAAAGAAAGCAGCAGGGCAGCACCTGCTAATAATAATGGTCTTTGGACTGTTTGATCCCAAATGCATCTGAATGATTGTGAACCAGCATGGCTGGAAGAACAGTCCAAAGAAACTGCATGATGCTGTTTAATGAAAGATCAAGGCCAGGATATGAGCTGAGGAATCTAAAATCCTTCGGGCTAGGACTTGTGCTGTGGCCCCTGCTGGGCTGCTTATAACTTGACTATAGATTATCCACTTGATTATAGATCATCCATGGACATTTTATATCATGGCAAAGAGTCCCAGTAATCGTAATCCCTCTGCACATCTGTCTTGCTTTCTGCATGCTCATTTTGCCTGTTACAAGCTGTCATTGCACACACATGCAAACTGACATTGCCAGCAGAAACCTTTAAAACCTTATGAAGAGTTTGCATTTGTGAGGACTCTGGTCCGTTGTTTCAAGGGAATGAAATGAATAGGAAATTAAATAATCACAACAGTCGTTTATTGTTTCAATGAGAACAAAGTGCAGGCTCCTCCATGGAAGAAAGACCAAAGACTGTGGATTTGCAATCTTATGTTTAAATGTCTGAGGTAGGTTTAGTTTCACTTTGTTGTGTTACCATTGTATAAAAGAGAGCATTGAAACATGAAAAACAGAGAACACAAGGAAACAATTCTTTCCTGCTGTTTTCACTTTGCATGAATTTTTAACACCTTTGCTGGAGACCAAATGTCTGGTGTGACTTCAGCCAGGATTCTTCCTGGTCACTTTGCTGAAGCATTTGTAGTTTTCTGCTCCAGTTTACTGCTTATACTCAAGTTAGGCTAAAAAATTAAATAAAATAAGCAGTTGCTATCATCTTGTGTTTCACCTGCTGAATTTCAGGAAGTGAGGTCTCCATGGTGTTTGTAGGAAGAAAAGTCCTTCACTCAGGCACTGTGATCTTCCATACTCCCTCCACTTCTGGCAAACTCCTGCTGGTCATTGTACTGTTAAGTTTTTGAGTAATATTTGAAGAAAACAGTAAAAAAAAAAAAAAGTGAAATGGTGTTTTGCCATGAGTCTGTTTTGCAGATTTCTGCTGTTCTGGAGAAGAGCAATTTTGGAAATGTTCGTTTTGTGTGTGACAGGTTTGGCCAGCCCAGGTCAGCATCTTGCTGATTGCACTTAGGGCTGAGCTTTTCCTCACCTAGGTTGCAGGATAGCCCCATCCCACTGCAGCCATTAGGCAGAGTGCTGGGATGCTCTACAAGAGATCCAGTTCTTCCTGCCTTCCTTGCCCACCAAGGCTGGCCCTTGGGAAGGAGAGGAGGTATTTTGCTGGGGGAGAAATATGAAGGGCTGGCTTTGGGAGCACGGATCCTGGCGGAGGCGGTTAGGTGGAGCGGGTTTTCCTGCAATTGTAGGGGAGATTTTCCTGTTGTGTTTCAGAAACGACTGTCTCAGAGTTGCAGACACAGTCAGTGCTGCCACGGGATTACTGGGACGGTGGTAGCTGCTTCTGCCTGTCCCGGCTGGGCTGCTGGCGCTTTCCAAGAGGGTCCTTGTCTCTGCAGCAATGTTTCATCCGGACGATGTAGGGCAGGATCCAGTGGTGGGTATGCGGCTGGGTGACTTCTTGGAAGCTAGAGCCAATGCGTATGTGTAGGCTTGCCATTGCGAGTAATCTAGGAAGTATTTTATTGTGTTTAGCAGTTGTGAGGGAGGAGTTGAGGTTTGCTCGGTTGCTGGGATGAATTATCTTTTTGGTACTGTAAACTCGGGAAAAAAAAAAAAAGCTTTTTTAGCAAAGAGTATTTTTTTGTCTCGTGTTTTGAAACAAGGGCTTATTGTCTTTCTAGTTGTCATAAAACTAATAAAAGAGATAAAGGGGATACAAGCATCTGCATACTGTTAACATCTGGAATATTATAATTCTGTTTTACAAATAACAGATGAAGGCTGAGATATGTGTTTAGATGAGAAAAATGAAAAAAATATGGTCATTCTCAAAAGCCTGCTCCACTCCTTAGCAAAGGCTTTTAAATCTCACTTATTTACTTATAACTGTTGAAGTTACATAACCTAAAATGATGACACATTTAAGTATGACGGCTGAGAGATGATGTTTTTTCAAAGGATGTGATTTGTAGCATCGGTATGCTCAGAGTGACGGTCTGGTCACTACAGTTATTTCATGTGCAAGTTCTGTATCCCCAAAAGACACCATACATTTAGGAGGATCACAAGCATGCATAGTCCACAGGTACAGCATGCATAGTCCACAGGTACAGAATTTCTGATGTGATTTTCCCAGTACAATATTTTGAGAGAAGCAATTGTCTGAGAACAAGATAAGCTGACCTCTATTCAAGTTTTAAAGCAGATATTTAGCAAGCTCCTGGGAAAAAAAAAGCTTGAGGCTAGCGGTTGAGCAGATGCATGCCAGTAATTCTTTCATGTGTGCAACACTACTTATTACAGTAACATTGACCTGTTTGCCAGCTGGCAGGAAATGTACAATTTATTCTAGTTTTTTTGAGATAAACTGTGAGACTTTACATGTTGAAGAGGAACATCTCAAAGGGATGTAATTAAGCTAATGTTTTCTCTTTCCATGCTATCTTAAAAGCTACTAAGCTATTTTTGTGAGTGACATTGAGGACCTTTTGCTTGAGAGACCTGTTTGGGTAGTGATATAGTTATTTAGAAGCAATTGCTCATTTTAGTTATCTTTTCCTACTCCCTTTTGGGATGTTCTGAAGACTATCTGCAGGTCAATTAATTTGAGGATGTCAAGTAAACTAGCAAATAGTCCAACCAAACTAGTAAGTAGCCCAACTACCTATAGCCAATGGATCCTTTACATGTGCGCATGTGTATGTGCATATGTGCACATGTGTATGTGCATATGTGCACATGTGTATGTGCATACGTGTGCATGTATTGGACAGAACACAGACACAGCTGGGTGGTGAAAAAGCATTATCCATTCATTTCATGAGGCTACTCAGTAAGGCCTTTCCTAGGATCAGTATCTCCTTGAGCACAGGAGAAGAGCTGTACAAACCAACCACCACCCACATCTCATGGCTGGAGGCAATCAGGAGACTAAGTAATGAAGATCCTGTGTGGGGACAGCCCAAAAAGACAGCGCATTCATTTGGCAGAGTGAGCTTGAATATAATACTGGATTTTCCAGCTGTTGTACATTTTCTGATTGATGTCAAGTGAAGCACAGGTAAATTGGATCATTTTTTCGTATCACTTCACTAGCTGTTACCTGGTTTCCTAATTCAGCTCCTCTCTGGTCATCAGTAGGGTTTAAAAAGACTGCTACTATTTACCACTTCCATTTCTAGCTGCAAATTACATTGCTGATACAGTGCAGCCCTTTGCTGTTCTTAATTTCTTAGCTTGAAGCGATGAAGTTTTGCCACAGTGTGGTTACTAAAAACCTGTGAGGCAAGATTATGTGGCTGTGGTTAATCATTGGTTTTGTCTCAGATCTTTAAAAAGTCTTTAAAGGATAACATTCTTAAAGGATGCAAATGCATAGAAGAAAATATTTGAGATCACCAAGGTTTACTGTGGTATGTTTCTGCTAAGTAACACTTTCTCAAGAAATAAAACACACATGGGTGTGCCTCTGGTAAGCAATAAAGCATTACTGTCTCTTTGCAGAAAAGTACCAGCTGAAATGACTTATAAAGTCCTCAAGAGATTTTAAATGGGAACTTGCTGCCTTCTTAGGATTTAGCTTTATTAACAAGGAATAAAGACTAAACCGGTGCGTCTCATTGTGTGCGGGGGGTGGTACTTCACTGAACAGGCTGGGATGGGTGTCTGAGTGTCTTCAGGGCAGAACAGCTGGCTATTGTTAACCACTACATAAAACTCCCTTCTTCTTCCTTTTCTCAGTTGATTTTTCTGCTTTAACTTTGTGTCCTGTTGTGTTGAGGACTGAATTTTTACTCATTCACTAACCATTCTGGGTTATTTGGGTTAATACTGCCATTTGGTAATGCCAAGCAACCTGAGTAGAGGCCTAGTAAAGTAGCTACCATGCACCTTGGTATTGAGACTGGGAGAAACTTAACCTTTTGAAGCCTGTTAGAGAGCTCTAGTGGGATAACAGGAAGGACAGTGATTAACAGCTGGAAGGACAAGGTTCTTGGATCTTGTTCATGATCTGCAGTACAGGAAGGCAAGCTGCTATTTTGCCTGAAAACTATGAATAAAGTATTGAAGTTGAAGATAGTTTTGTTATGCCAAGAAGGCCGGCCTTAAGACAGTGCATCTGGCGCTCAGGAACTGTCCACATGCCCTTCACATGCAGCAGAAATGAGAATCATCTGAATCCGGAAAAGTCCCTTTTCAGTAGTGTCAGCTGGAAAGGGGTTACTTTGGCATCATTCTCCTTCAACTCAGTTCAGATTTCTCTCGGATCTCTGAATACAGGGAATGATAGAAATGATTCATGTTAGAATTATTGGAAGCAAATTTCTCTAAACAAGTGATTGTTGAGCTAATAACAAACAATAGATATAGATTCTCCATTTTCTTTATTTTAAATCTCAAGAACACTGGAAATAGTTACTTGTTAGTTGATGTGGTCTTAATTTATGTTCTTAAGTTTCTTTCATACCTGGAATGAAATAAGTACAGCTAGAAAGTGCAGATCACTTAATCCTGAAGAGTATGCGAAACAGTTTAAATGAGATGGCTTTAGAGATGTCTGTTTCTTTCTGTTGATTACCAAGGGACCCTACAGAGATCAGTTGGGTTGTATACCACCCTCTGTGTTTAGGAACAGCTATGAAGCAAGAGAGAGAAACTAGTTTCTCATATTTGGTCTGCTAGTGTTTCTGAGGCACATATCCAAAGAACACTCATAAAGTCATTGTTCTAATGAAGAACGGGAACCTAGTACCCTAAGGTGAGGTGGCAAAAGCATATTTATGGTGGCCCTAGTGGCACCAGTAGGACAGCAAATGCCCTCACTCCTCTTTGAGCAGGTCTTGGGGGCTGGCAGGGGCCTGCATACGGGCTCTGATCCACAAATGGAGGAGTAGCTATGCCAGTTCCCATTTGGTTATTACTGGGCCTACGAAGCCCAGGCTGGGTATTTCCTGTACCAGTGACAGAAGCTTCTTCCAGAGATCTAAATAAGATTACCTTCAAAGCACAGATATAATTTGTCCCTTATTCTCTACCCTTCCATGGTTCTCAGCTAATTTCCTATGCTAATTATGTGATTACAGTCTTGATTTTTAAATACACCATTGATCTCATGGAGTTCAGTGTGCTGAGAGCATGGCAAGCATAAATGAATGCTGAATAGTGAGGTATTTTGCAATTGCCAGAATCTCTTTGTAGTCTTTGCAGATATGCAGAATATAACTCTGAGAACGTGTTCTCTTAAAAGAAGTCAAAAACCTTTTATAAGCTTTTTTTATGATCACATATGAGGAGGAGAGAGCAGGACAGCAAGAGGCTAACATTGTGTGCCTCGTAATGCAATAGCGATGGCTTTATAGGCAAAAGGAGCTCTGGTTAGTCAAAAGTGCATGGTGCAGGTAATTTAAATTCAGAGGCCTGTGGGTGTGAGGTCACAACTTCACACCTGTTGTAGTTCCTGGGACATTTCTTGGTGCTATTTTAAATGCCCTCTTTGATAAGAAAGCAGACCTTTGGTGTTCTTGCTTGAGAACTCATGACATCTAGGTGGAGGCAATGGTTATGAATTCAAGTAGTATTTACGATTACCTTTACACAGCTGCAGGGAAAGAATTCTTAGGACAACTTGGTGGAAGGAGAATGCAATTATTTCTTTAAGCCACCCTAAATTCTGCCGTGAAATATTGCAGTAGCTTAAGGGGCCCAGTGTTTCCAAGCTGTGCTAAATTACGTGTCTGTGTGGGTGAACACATATGACTAGAAAGCATGTCCTGAACTATATCTGGCTATTTCTGTTGCTGTATCATCTACATTAAAGATCAGGGAGTACCATGTCACCTAAGGCATTACACAAGTGAAAATCCCAGCTGAGGAAATATGAGAGATTTTCAGCTCTTCTGTGCAATGAAAGCCCTATGAAAACTGGTGGGGTTTGGTAATTACTATTTTGGGTGAAATTACTCTAAATTCCTTTCGTTGCAGAGTAGCATCCATCATCTAGGAAGCTCTTAGGTTGAAATGAGCAAGTTATATATCGGTACATAGCAAGTTGCCCCCTTTGGCAAGTTTTTGGAGTTACTCCGCTTGTTGTTTCACATGCTGCCAGTGTCCACAGCAAGATGTGATGTGAATTTGATCCCTCAGTATTTGTTGTTATATAGTTATAATAGATAAATGCCAGAATAAATGCCAATTTCACAAATGAAGAGTGTGAATTTGGCTGAAGAGGTTTTTGGAACCGATCTTCAGCCATAAATTTGTTAGGAAGTCACTGCTGATGCCGGTAGACTGATTCACACATGCTAAAGATTAAACAATCCTTTGCTTTTCTTGCCCTGAAGCATTTTGAGGAAATATTTAATCTTGTATCTAAAGAACGTAAAGCTACTAGAGTTGCAAGGATATAAAAAATGTATGTCAGAAAACATTCTTACCAGTATAGGTTTAGGCACACGTGTAATATTGTGTCTAATGTATTACTATAGATTATATTAAGTCAGCTATTGATTGTTTTGGGATTTACAGGGCATGATCTTTTCTCTTTCCTTGCCTGTTAGCTTTTGAGGCTCAGTTATTGTTTTAGATCCCAAGAAAAGGAATATGTGACGCTGTGCCAAAGACTTAATTCTGTAAGATCTTCATCTCACTGAATAACATGGAAGATTCTGCTTTTTAAAAATATATTCTGCTATTAGCATATATTTTGATCAGAGGGGGATGTTGTCTAGGCTTTATATCACTACAAGCAGCACAGCAGATGTGCTTTTGCTGTATTAATATCCTTTGAATGTTGCAAACAACTATCTCAACATCATGGAAACACTGCATGTAACTTCTAGACAAGGCAGCTAATCATTCTTCTGTCAATGAAAATGTATGAATAGGAGAAGCTATTCATTTTCTTTCATGCTGAGTATTTGTTTTTCCATATCAGGAGCTGTTGAACAGGCACTATCCTTTGAATATTTATTAATTTGCACTGCTTTGATAAAAAACAGTGGAAAAAAAGTATTTGCTTGCTTCAGGGTGAGTGCAGCTTGCTTTTTTTAGTATTACGGAAGTTTTCATTAAACATTTCTAAAGGAAAAAAAATACAAATTTTGATTTTTAGTTCATTTTACACTACTTGCCCAAATTACACTATTTACATGAATATCTCACTAGCTGCGCTGCTGGCAATTACTAGCATCGCAAGCACTAACAGACTTCAATGTCTGTGCTGCAGAAGGTAAAGCTTTGGAACAACCTGGGCTATGAAGCAATCCGTTGGCTTAATCACATTTGAAATGTTTATTGGATGTGATGTGACGCAATCACATTTACTTATTGCAAGGAAAAGTTGTTCCCAAGACAGTTTTGGTATATCCTAGAACAGGATAGAAAATGGCAAAGCAGAATAGCATTTACTCCCTCCCTGTCCCCCGTCCGTTCCCCCCATTGTCCCGTCCCATCCCCTCCCCCCCCCCGGAGAGCTAAGAGAAGAAACTGCAAGTGTTTTTTTTTATTTGCCATAGCAGATTTTATGACAAGAATGTGAATTTAAAATTTAGCTTTTATAGAGCATTTAACAGAAAAGTACTGTTACTTTGAAAATTACAGCTGTATACTATGATGATAGCCTGTTTAAGCACTCCACAGTTTATTCGGGTTGTGTGTATTGACTGTAATTCCTCTTGTTCTATAAGCCTAGGATGCATATATGTATGGACACACATGCATGCATACATGCATAACATGTAAGTATGAAATGCAATAAAATATATTTCTGTTATGCCTAAAATTTAATTTCATATTGATATAATGGCAGTTTAATAAATTTGATTTTCTAACTGAAAAAATTGGCAAGTGTTTTCTACAGAAAGACTTAATCTTCAAGTTTTTGATCTTTAATTTAGCTTGTGATCTTCTGTCCATTTATGAACATTCCTATATATGAGTTTGAAGGACCAGGGCTGAAATAGTCTTACTGTAGTAGGCATTTGGTAGTAGCCTTAACGCTGCAAGTTGCTAGAAAAAGAATTGTTAGGAAAAATAGTGTTAAAACCTGCTTGGGGGTATTTTGGCCATATTACACAACAAACTGTGATTTTCCTGAGAGATAACGTATCAAGGAATTTTGGAACATAGCACAAGTCTGGTTCTTTTGCCCAGTGTTATTTGTGTAGTATGAAGCTTAAACTTTCCAGAATGGCCTACAGCTCTGTTACCACCTTCAGTGTCACTTAACTGAAACAGCTTTTAATTCATGCAAAGAGCTTTACCTTTGCTAGAGAGGAAAGTGAAGTTTCATAGGACATAGTCTTCCACCTTTTTTCAGTCCTGGTTGACTCTCTTCTCACCTTCCCTGAAAGCTCTAGTTGCAGCTGGAATAGAAAAGGAGGCAACACATGGCATGCTAAAACATTGCTTGCTAACTTTGGGACCCCTTTTACAAGAGACAGTTCTCCATGACTTTGATGATCTTAAAGTCTTTTCCAACCTGGTTGATTCTATGAGTCTATGAAACAGGTTGAGGGATTTTTTTTTAATTTTTTTTTCATGTATTTTATGTATTCAGCCCTACTGGTACATAGTATACTGAAATATATCTAGCTCAGCTTTAGCTTTATTTTCATGTCTCTCTACTTCTGATAAGTATTGGGTGTGTTTCTGTGTGACTAAAGACATTAATGCCACCTGTGAAACATGTCAGGCTTTTAAAACAAGAAGAGCTGAGATGCTAATTCCCCTAGTGTTAGTAGAAGTCTTGCCATGAACTACATTGAGATCAGAATTTTGTTCACTGCATTGCTTACCACATAATGCATAAGTAATTGTTATATGCTGGGGAAATGTCACAAACCTAAAGTTAACGTAGATATGTTGTTGAATTTTAAATCACACTTGTCCGTTGTCAATAACTTTGATATATGTTTTTTAAACTACCTTTTGTGGCTAGAAAAGTAATACTTCTCTTTTCAATGACGTTTTGAGCAACAGTACAATTTTCTGCCAATAATTCCGTATTTTTTGCGAATATGAAAATATGTACTTGAAATTCATTCTTTCCTTTCTGTGTCTGGAGGCTGTATAGCTTTTAATTTATGAGGCATCTTGAACGTGGAATACAAGCAAGTGCATATATAGACTGTGTTTATTGAGTTTCTGCCTAATCTTCCAGTTTATTGTAGCTATGGATTCCCTACCACTACAAGAGAAAAATCCCAAAACAACTGAGTACGAAACCTTAAGGCAAGAGCCAATGAGTTTGAAAGGTTTTGTAGCTGGATCAGTAGCACACTCTGTATTTCAGGCACCAACCTAAAAGTGAAAGCAGAATTGCTAAAGTCGATTAAAGAGTAATCAGTGAATTGCCCAGAAAATGCAGCCCCTCTCCGTGCCTCTTAAAGGATTCATTATTCAGTCTCAGATGCAATGTGTTTTGATTTATTGGCAACTGCAAAAGAAAACCGAAGTATCCTTTTTTGCTTTCTAACAGTGTGCTCAGCTTTGATTACTTTGGAAGGTACGATCTTATTCTGAGATGTTTACAGTCTAAGATCAGATTTTGGCACTCTTGCTCATACTGAATAGCATTAGTCAGGGCTGAGCTGCTGCTTATTCAGGTCAGATAGATCAGAATTAGTCATCAGTTGAGATGTTGGTATTTATGAAGAGCCATGATGATGATTCAAACATCTTTCCATGAGTCACTGATGCAAATGTTTTGCCACTGCTTTTATCTGTTTATCTGTACTTTTCTTTTATATAAATACCATAAAAAAGCTTTTGGTTAAAAAAAAGTACTTTGGGAAGCAAACTGAATGAAAGAAACTGTTTGGCACATGAAGGAGCAGAAAGAATTTTGTACAGAAAGGATAGCATGGAAGAAAACCCCGTATTCCAAATACGGTCCTAAGAAACAAAAAACCAAAAGGTTGGCAGGTTTTCACAGGACTGCCAATAGATGAGCAATGAGTAGTCTGCCTTTTTAAAATGTTGTCTCCTGCCAACTCCAAATTCCCTTCTCCTATTTCTAGCGCAGCATTCAGCCTGCAGAATAAGTAGTGATGAGGTACACAGTTGTGGTGTGGAAGGGATTCAAACAATGCAAGTGAGATTTTGGTCTTCTGGGACTTCTGTGAGACAGAGAATGAAGAGGAGGAAAGACAAACTGGTCTTCATTTGCAGAAAAGGCTTTCATCTCTTTTGTGCTGTGTAGCTATGGCTGAGGAGAGAGCAGGGGAGTTGTCTTCCTGTTTATATCGAATTGCCAGGCCTTTAATTTTGACCAGATGCATCATGCAATTATGGCAGCCAATGGATAGTTATAAAGGAATTAGTCTTTGGCAAACCGAACTTTATTTCAAGTAAGATCAGTATCACAGAAGATATAGGAAAGCAAATTATGTGATGGGGTCAGTGAGTTTTTTAACTGCTCAGGTTTCTTAGTAGAATAAAAGGATGCATTAGTGCGAAGAGGCAAAGTATCCTAATTTCTAAGCATACTGCTGGAACAGATGCATTGCTGCTCTTCCCACAGAGCAAGGAGGGCTAAATACTGATGTGTACTCTGAACTTTGCCTCTATTTGTCGAACTTTTCTTTTTGCTGTGGTTTATATTGGGGTTATAGGTAGCATTCCTGTTGCTGTCACCATGCTCCCCACACTAATTGTCATGAAGTACAGAAAGTTCAAGCAGGTTTGGTTCCCAAGGCTGCTAATGAGCCCTGAGTTCTCCTCAGCCTTAATGAACCAGGGCTTGTTTGTGGGAGATTCTCGTCCATCCCTCCTTTTCCATGGTCAGGGAAGGAGGCAAGTTCACACAACCAAACAATGTCTTTACAGTGTAAAGGCGATGCAGCTGTGCCATCTGAAGTCATCTTCAGTTATGAGCAACAAAGCTTAAATAGATTGTACTGTGAAGAGGTACAGCTCTGTGAGTGTGAAGCATAGCTTTTGCTTCTGCTTCACTGACCTGTCTGCTTGCGGCAGCGATGGGCCCTTGACAGGAGCTTAGGCAGGGAGAGCTGCGTAGGGCGATTCTTTCAAAACCACTCTCTGTAACACTGAGCTCAGGAAAGGAAGCAAAATGAAGTTTCATTTGATCTCTGATGGGATTGTACTGCTGCATTCTCCAGAAGATCCCATGCTCTCCATTTAAAAGTCATTGGTTCCTAATCCACTTCAGGCGATTAGTAAAGCCACTAAAGCAAGTGGTAGTTGGTAAGTTTCAGCTGTAGAGAGTACCCACAAAAAAGTGGACGCAGACACATAAACAGACTCCTTCTAGGTAAATCACACATTTCACTACCTCACTACATTCTTCCTCTCCAAGGGTTCTTCTTGTACCAGAAGTTATTATCATCAGAAATTTGAGCTAAACTACAGTTAATCATTTGCTCCATCCACCTTCCTTTAAGGATTTCAGTTATGACACTGGTGCAGTCCTCTAGCTATTTTTATCTTACTACAAACATGTATGTTGTGTATTTTGGGGAGTATGTGTACAGATACATGTACAGAAAAGTACAGGTACATATAAATACAGTTGTCCATGTTCTTGAAATACATGGAAGGAGTATATTATTATATGCTATATATGCCCTACATATATACCAAACATCAAATAAAAAATAACAAATGCTTTCCTAGAAGCATTATTCCCTGTATATATTCGAATATACATTTATGCAAGTAAACACAGACATGTGCTTTAAATGCTGTGCTATTGCTATAATAACAAAAGAAAATTTCTGTCTGATAAAATAACTGTTAATTGGCATAACGGTTGTAAGGCTGACAGTCATAATTCACTGGACTAATCCTGGCACAGTGTTACACAAAGGTGAAGGTTTTTTTAGGAAGTTTTACTACTGGAAGAGTGAAGCCAAAAACAGCATCTGCAGATGAGATCTAATTTTGCTGTGATAGGCTGTTTGATGGTCATCATTTTGGGTTTTAATAATGCACAGAAACATCTGCTGTTTTCCTCTATCACATGAAAGAGAAGGGGAAAGAGAAAGAAATCAAGAAGGAGCTTTTTTTATTTTTTTTTTTCCCTAAATGAACAGGAAAGAAAAGGGAAAAAAAAAAAAAAGGCAGTCCAGTTTTAAATACCTTGATATGTTCATGTGCAGGTTCAAACTTTAGATTGCTCTCCCGCCTGGCGTGGTAGGCTGATAGCCCCAGGAGCAGTGGCGAAAGTTGACAACCCCCCACGGCTGACCCCTCATGTCCTCTCTCGCTTAATCGAATTTTACGTGTGTTTCCAGATAGCTGATCAGCTTCCCTGGATTTTGCTGACGCCACAGGAAAGCTTTGCCTGAAGATGGAAACACTGGAGTCAGAACTGACCTGCCCTATCTGTCTGGAGCTGTTTGAAGACCCGCTGCTGCTGCCTTGCGCTCACAGCCTCTGTTTCAACTGTGCGCACCGCATCCTGGTCTCCCACTGCGCCACCAACGAGCCGGTGGAGTCTATCACCGCCTTCCAGTGCCCAACCTGCCGCTATGTCATCACCCTCAGCCAGCGCGGTCTAGACGGGCTCAAGCGCAACGTCACCCTGCAGAACATCATTGACAGGTTTCAGAAAGCCTCAGTCAGCGGGCCCAATTCCCCCAGTGAGACCCGCCGGGAGCGGGCGTTTGATAGCAACAGCATGTCGACCTGCGAGAAGGTCCTCTGCCAGTTCTGCGATCAGGACCCTGCCCAGGAGGCAGTGAAAACCTGCGTTACCTGCGAAGTGTCCTACTGTGAGGAGTGCCTGAAAGCCACTCACCCCAACAAGAAGCCATTCACCGGTCACCGTCTCATCGAGCCCATCCCAGACTCTCACATCAGGGGATTGATGTGCTTGGAGCATGAGGACGAGAAAGTTAATATGTACTGTGTGACCGATGACCAGTTAATCTGTGCCTTGTGTAAACTGGTCGGGCGACACCGTGACCATCAGGTGGCAGCTTTAAGTGACCGCTATGACAAGCTAAAGGTTAGTGTTACCTATTGGCCTTTCTATCTAAACAGCATGCGGTTGGGAAGGAAAGTGCCCTTTGGTTGTACGCTGAATTCCTTCTTTGGCAGGGCTTGGGAAAGGTAGGAGCATGGTCTCTAATCAGACAAGGTACACATACAGATCTATATGTGCATTTGATCATCACCATTTAAAAGGTGTCAGATTTTGCTCAAGGAAAGATTTCTTAGTTGTGCATCAAGTTTTCTATCATGAGGAATATGACATATATACTACTGTTTAGGTGAATTTTCTTATGATATAGCTATAGCTTTATTCAAGGCAGCTGTCAATGTTTAGTGCTGACTGCACACACACAGGCACTGATTGAAATGTCAGGCTTTCTTTGCATACACTGCTGTTGATTATTTTTCATTTGGTTGCTTTCATTGTGAAAAACCCTTTGCATCACTGCTAACAGGAGATGCATTTATCTGTGCTGGCTTCGGGGATGCCAGCTGCTCGTCCAGCCAGGGAAACCATATGCTGGCTCTGCTCTTCTCACACTACCTCCCACCTGGGCTCACAGGCAGTGCTGTCCTGGAAACAAAACCAAAATTGTTTCTGGGCTTCTTGTGCTGTTCCCACAGTTCAGTGACCTCCTAGCATGCCTCCTTCCTGGCTCCGGCAGCCCCCTGGCCCTGTGCAGGAACCCTGGGCAGGGTGGCAGTGGGCAGCCAGGTCTCAGGGTGCTCTGGGGGATCTCCATGCTGAGAGTGGAGGCAGAGCTCCTGCTGAACTGCAAGGCCACTGCCAGTGGCCTCCCATCTGCCTAAGTGTATGTTCCTCTTATGTTGAGTTTGGTGCTGCTGCAGAGCAAAGGCAGGATCTAAGCATCCCATGCTTCCCCCCACACGCTCTCTCTGTACAGTCTATGTGTGCCTGCGTGCAGCTGGGGAGAATTTTTAAAGATGGACTGCAATTGAGAAACCACAAGTGTGAAGGGCAAAGCTTATCTGCCAGCCTTCTCACACAGGATTTCAGAGGTGTGAAAAACAACTGAGTTAATAGGTTTAACTAACTGGAAGGCTTTTCTTAAATACCTTCAGACAAAAATGTGTGGCTGCACAAGTGTAGAATAACTTTAGATGATTGCAGGCGAAATCTGCATACGCGGACGTGGGTTTTGTACCTCTTTGCATGTGCAAACATGCAGAGCATATTCTATGATTATAGTAACATAATGAAAGAACCTTCTTTACTTGGACCTGTGAACCTGATCGCTTCCTTTCCTCTCTTAAAGGCTTTTTATTTTCCAAGGAAAACTTACTAGTTTAGCTTCCTTTTTTTTTTTTTAATTATTTTTTATTTTTTTTTTTTCCCTGAACTAGTTTGTTATTTCAACAGGCAAGGATTTAGCCACAGTTAATACAGAGCATGGGCCATTAATGTGAATAGAAGATGCATGGACTTCTTGTGCTTTTGAATCATCCAGTGGGTTTATATCCTGAACAGGTGCTACTATTTAGTAAGCTAACAGTGTACTGTATATCAACTTTATATGAATAGTATGAATATGCTACTTAACAAGAAATACCTTCAATGTTAAATGCAGGATTAGTATATTTTTGGGCATGTTAAAAAATAGTAAAGATTTCTTAGTGTTATGTATGTAGGTGTGGCAAGTCTGGAAAGCAGACTTTAAAGGGCATGTCTTTTTTCTTGAGATCTTTGACTTACGCAGATAGGAAAAAAAGTGAGGCTATTTTTGCATGATCTGTGCTTTTCTGTGCAAAGATGCCTAAACAAACTCTTAAAGGGTATCTCAGACAGGCAACTAACATTCACATTTGATGTTACCCAGTTTAGAAACCTGTGAAAGTCTAATAGACTACTTTCCAGCAGTCTCCTTGAAGAGTAATTCAAGTGCCAATTTAAAGGTTAGCATAGGCCTAAGTCAAATAACTCTCCTTATAATGGCAACTCCTAACATTATTTATAGTATCTGTATGATTTTTTTGAAATATGGACTTTCTTTGTGCTCAAGCTATCTAAAAATAGTTTACAAAAACAATAGTCATGAGGATTCCTCAGTTGTGCTTTGATTTCTCTTTAGCTGTCATAAGGAGAATGCAGCATGTACTACTGTTTAGGTGAATTTTCATATCTAGCTACAGCTTTATTTGTGGTAGCTTTCAATGTTTACTGCTCACTGCACATACATAGGAGCTGATTAAAATGTCAGATTTCCTTGCATATGCTCTGCTGTTGATTATTTTTCATTTGGTTGCTAATAATTTTGTTATTACACAAAATCCAGTTCCTGTCCTCTTTGTCATGAAGCAGCCTATTTCACTTTGCTAATGCCAGCAATGACTTCAGTCATGCCAATTACACCAGCGATTATGGCATGTTTATACTCTGAGTCAAGGAACAGTAGGTTAGGTGGTTTCCATAGAGATCTAGCATCCATCCTCTGTTCATAAGAAGGTAATCTGAAAACTATGTCTTTCCCTTCCTCATTGCCTCTTCCATCTTGGAAATTTGTGTTGGTTTATGTATCAGACTCTGAGGATGAGATTTTCAGTTCCATAGATTGGCACTATCCCTAAGGAGTAAAGGAATGATACATGTTTACACCAGTGTTTGGTAGCTGACGGGCAAGAATTCAGGTCCGTTTTTACTTTCAGGCCTCCTTCTTCATAAATAGCAATACAACTTCTTGAGTCATGCAACTAATGTAAATCTTACGTACGAGCTTGCAGATTGTGTGTATTAACTTACAGATAATGTGCATCTGCCACTGGCATATTCAATGTTCAAGTGGATCAGAAATTCCCCAACTGAAAAGTGGGTTGTTGCTTGCCATATTGCATCTGCTTTTTAATATAAGTGGAGTTTGATATATAGGCTGCCCAAATCTTCAAAAAAATATCTGGGAGAAAGGGCATGTGGTAGCCAATAGTATAGTGGGTTCATTAATGAATGGGTGGTTAATTGTGTCTTTAAAAAAGAAAAGCATAACTGCTTCAAGTGACACTTTCTTTCTTGTGATTTTTCTTTTTAATTTGACACATTGGTGATGCTAACAACAGCAACTGATGTTGCTCTGGGTGTCAAGCTATGCTAATTACTTGCATTCTCTTCCAGCAGTGTTACTTGCATTTCTCTTCCAGCAGTAGTTTAAAAAATAACTCACCCTTCATTAAGCGTAGGACAAAAGATGCCATTACAATATAGCTCCTTTTTTTTTTTTTTGCAAAGATGAAACTCTTTAATTAGGAGTTCTGTATACTTGTCCAGCAGAGGCATCTACACTCAAGCATTTAATGGTCAATGTAATAGCAGTTGTGGACATCTCAAAATGAGAAAGTGTTTTCCTTTGGCAGCTACAGCTCCAACCTTGAGAGGTGCTTTTCTTTCTCAACTTGCACTGGGGCAGAGCAGGTTGAGGGCACTTGTGTTCTTCCAGGAGCAGTCCTTTCTTACTTAGCCACACAGACATGTGATATACCTTCGTGCTTATACTTGACTTAGTGTTTATAGATATGTTTTGAGTTTTATTTTGATTTTCTTTTTTTTAGTAGATCATAGACAGGTGCATGTTAAAAATGGAAAAATAACTAACCATGACCAAATGAGAGAACAGGTAATATTCTGATGAGACACTGAATTTATCATACAATGGTCAAAATTGTGGTATAAATTAGAAATAGAATCATAGAATAGTTAGGGTTGGAAAGGACCGTAAGATCATCTAGTTGCAGCCCCCTTGCCATGGGCAGGGACACCTCACACTAAGCTAAAGTACAATTTAACACACTAAAATACTATTTAGCTACATGAACAATGAGCACTTTTAAATAGAAAGTGCAAATGCTTATTCTTACCTCACCATATTATCTCAAAGAAAATATTTATGGTTAATTACTTTTGATACCGACTTTTCTTTTTTCTTGTCGTAACGAAAAAGACAAGGCAATTTAAAAGTGCATTCATTATTTTTTAGGGACAATTTCTAAAATTAGCATTGTTCAATAGATGTATTTGTACTCAAGAAAGTGGTAAGAAAATTAAAAGATAGATTTATTTTGAATGAGACAGTGTTCTTGTGAGAAAGAAGTTACAAGGTACGGCTGAAAAGATCACTCAGTATTGGCAAAGAGCCATGAAGAGGTGTAGCAAAAGAGGAAGTTAGACAGTAAGGCGTAATTTTAAATGGTGTAAAGACAGCATAACTCCACTGAAACCAGTGTTTGTACTTGCCTTCATATTTACTGGGAATCTGGCAGCTGGTGCATATGTTCTTGCCAAAAAATAAATTCGGCACAATTTTTGTATTGCTTAGTCAAGAAAGAGCTTTTGTTGAATCAAACTGCTGTAGGTTAGCTGTGGTTCTCCATGGTTTTGTTTGAATTTTATTAGTGCTGACATGTACTGGGCATGTTTATGAAGGCAGGACAGCGCTCTGAATGGCACTCAGGAATTCCAGAAACAAAAGAGAGCTGCTTGTTTGTGCAGTTTTTGCCTAGTTTTAGCGGCAGAATCCATAAACATCTATTTTGTCTAAACTGTTGATTCAGGATTCGAGGATTCTTTTTTCTACGGTGTGCCAGCACAATTGCAAGTATTTTTTTCATGGGAAGCAGTCATAAACTCATTCTTCTTAGGGAGAATTGAGTTCAACTCTTAAGCCTACTTTTACTGTGTAAAAGTAGAAGTCTTCGTTAAGTCCACGGTTTCTACAAAGCACAAAAATATGTCTGATTCACTGCTGTGTACATAATGAATTAAAAAAAATGTTATATTTAAATGTCTTTGCAGAGATTCTGGCAAAATATTTTTTGAAATTTTCCAACTATTTTTATTTGGCATTATTTAATAATTGCAGCTCAATCATTAATCTGCAATAATAATCAGTATACCATGATACTATAAGAACCCAGCACTTACAAATCTATACTCACTAAGTGGGGTTGGCAATAGGGGAACATTGTTTTCTGGACTGAAATAGAAATATATTATGCATATACATGTAAAGGTGTCTGTATACATTTTATTCATTTTACCTGCATATTTATAGTGCTTGTGTTAGTATATTGTCGTGGTTTAAGCTTCTCAGCCACGCACAGTTTTGCTCACTCACTCACTTCCCCCTCTTTCTTCCCTCCGCTCCTGGAGGGATGGGAAGGAGAATCGAAAGAATGCAACTCCCACAGGTTGAGATAAGAACAGTCCAGCAACCAAGGTGTAACACAAACCACCACTGCTACAACCAATAATAATAATAAGAGAAAAATACAAGGGAAGAGGATAGAACTGCTCACCACCCGACGACCGAGCTGTGAACTAAAACAAAAACTCTTCCAGGTTCCGGCCCCCAGGTTTTTTACATCCTGGGCATGACGTGCTGTGGCATGGAATAACCTCCTTGGTCAGTCTGGATCAGGCGCCCCGTCCCTGCCCCCCCCCGGCTCCCCCCCCTCCCTGGCAGAGCACGAGACCCAGAAGGTCCTTGGTCAGACCAAAACATTCTAAGCCATAACTATAAACATTGGTGCCATCAGCGCTGCTCCCAGACCGAAAGTCAAAAACACAGCACTGCACCAGCCACCACGAAGGAGAAAAAATTGACTGCTGCTGCTGAACCCATGACATATATAAAGGCAATACTGCATATGTTTTGTATACATGTATGTAGACTTATCTAGTGTCCTGGGTTCAGCAGCAGCAGTCATTTTTTCTCCTTCTCGGTAGCTGGTGCAGCGCTGTGTTTTTGATTTTGGGCCTGGGAACAGTGCTGATAACACCAGTGTTTTCAGTTACTGCTTGGTGATGTTTAGGCTGGCCAAGGACTTTGTGAGCCTCATGCTCTGCTTGGAAGGAGGGGAAGCCGGGAGGAAGGAGAGACAGGACGCCTGACCCAGACTAACCAAAGAAATTATTCCATACCACAGCACGTCATGTCCAGGATGTAGAAACGGAGAGCAGAGACCCGGAAGGGTGGTGAGGGTGCACTGTGGGGGGGTGCAGTGCTTGATACTGGGTGGTGAGCAATCGTATCCTTCCCTTGTATTTGCCTTGTCATTATTGTTACTGGTGGGGGTGCACTGGGTGGTCGGGCTTGATATTTGATGGTGAGCTATTGTATTCTCCTTTTCCCTTGTATCTGCCTTGTCATTATTATTATTGGTGGTAGCAGTAGTGATTTGTGTTATACCTTAGTTACTAAACTGTTCTTATCTCAACCTGTGGGAGTTGCATTCTTTCGATTCTCCTTCCCATCCCTCCAGGAGCGGAGGGAAGAAAGAGGGGGAAGTGAGTGAGAGAGCGACTGTATGGGTTTATAAGCTTAAACCACGACATCTAGCATAAAAATACATGTAATTTCTGGTAATGTCTAAGATAATATCTAGAATCTTGAATTTGAATAAATACCCATATGCCTATATTTTTAGTAAATATATACAGTTTCATATATAGGTGTGGGTCACTAAACATATATTTGATCACATATATGTATATAAACTACAGAAAATATATTTGATCTCACATACATATAAACTGTGATATTATTTTATGTGGTATCCATTTTTAATATTCTGTTGATTTTTTTTTTTTTTTTAGTAGCTCGGTATTTTCACATCTAAATATATAGTTTCCCTGTGTATCCTTTAATGTCTTCCTTAATGGAAAATATTCAATTAAAAGAAAATACAACTGATATGTAAGGATATAGTATACCTGTATCACAGTGTTACATTGCATTTAATAGTCAGAGTGTAGAAAGTTACTTTCTGTAGTGCCAGTTATACAAGTTTAACATGCAGTTAAACCACTATATCCAACCTGAAAAAATGTGAACTTGTGGACTTCCATTATTATTACCTTTTTATTAGATTAGTTGCATCTTATTATTAAATTATTATTAGATTAGATGCAGGTAGATATTATTAGATTATTGTTAGATTAGATACTGCTTGACAAATATTTTAGTGTCTCAATTTTTGTGAAATTAGAATGATGAATGGTTGCATCTATTAAAAGGGACTATTAGTTGATATTACTTCACCCAGAAACAGATGCAAAAATATAACCAGTTGTGCTTCAGTATTTGCAAAGATCAAAAAATACTAAGTTGTTGCATGGAAGAGGATCAATGTAGCAGTTAACCAGTTTACTAAAAATGTTTTCCAGCTGCGACTATTTTATTAGTAGTATCAAAATACTAATGTATTTTATTACACTAATATATAAATATTAAGGCAGACTTTACAACATTCTCTCTTTAGTCTAATGTTATCACAAGGGGCTGTGGTTCCTCCAGCTGGTATTTCTTTGGTGGAGTTTAGAAGGATAATAGAAAATGTTGGGGGCCTACAAGTATACTGGAAAGGGACCCTTCATTAGGGGCTGTAGTGATAGGACAGGGGGTAATGGGGTAAACAAAGGGATAAACTTAAAAAGGGGGTTTTCAGGTTAGATATAAGGAATTTACTGTGAGGGTGGTGAGGCACTGGAATGTGTTGCCCAGGGAAGTTGTGAATGGTCCATCCCTGGTGGTGTTCAATGCTAGGTTGGACAGAGCCTTGGGTGACATGGTTTAGTGTGAGGTGTCCCTGCCTATGGCAGGGGGGTTGGAACTGGATGATCTTAAGGTCCTTTCCAATCCTAACTATTCTATGATTCTGTGATTCTGTGTCAACACACTCACACAACATTAGTCTTTTTTTTTTTTTTTTTTGGGGGGGGAGGTGTTTCTTTGGGGTTTTGTGTAAATTTTAGGTTGTTTTAGCAAAGCATAAATTTCCTTGTGTTTATGACTGTACATAGTGAATTGACTGTGGATAATGAATATCACAATAGGTATAAGTACTATGAGATTGTTTTTATTTTATCTACCTAATATCCTTAAAATAATACAAGCCATAGATTTTTAAAACTTATTGCACAAATTTTGCAGCAAGTTTTTTAAAAAAATGTTTGCATACTATTTGTTTCCTTCAATTTTTAGTGGAAATGATGGTGTTGAAGGCATAACTTATTCAGGAAGAACAGGAGAATTAAATAAAATTGGAAATAATATAGCATTTTTATCTTTGTTCTGATGACTCTGGTTTCCAGTGAAGCCAGACTGGGCATTAAGTATAATGTATTTTCATCCTTTTCCATGGATCTGGTCCAAACCGATACTGGATTTTATGTCCATGTTCTAGCCATGAATTTGCTTATTGTAATGATCTGTTGACTGACCTTACATGTTTTTAAGATACTAGAAGGTTGTTGGTAGAATATAATGCATGACACATACTTCCTCAGAATGAGAAGTAGTGTTTAAAGAATAAATAATAAAGCAATAAAAATGGAAATTAAGTAAGTAGATGAGGTTAAGGGCAAATAATGAACTGTTCTAGAACGTTGCGCACAGGTTGACCCTTTGTTTAGGAAATATAGTGTCTGCCTACCAGAGTAACAAAGATGGGGTTGGTAACAGGAAATGTTACAAGCAAGTGGCCTTTCAAAGGCAGATCATTTATGGGGTTTAGCACAACAGCATGTTTTCTCATAACTGATAAATAGAATAAGTAAGCTAATTCTTTTAGTGCTTTACCAGGGGATGATGTAGCTAAAAATACCTGACCATGGACAGCAGGCTAAAACTCATACTCTTCGGTGGCATTGAGAGGTGTGTGGAAGGGTATGGATAGGTATGTTCTACATATCAGGTAAGTGTGTATTCTGAACAAATTCTACAGTATGCCTTATTCTAATGAAAATATTTAAAAATAATATGACAGCAAATTTTTGGAAAGAGGCAAAGGTGATTAGTAGTATGCTTTAAATAAGGATCTCCACCCTCCCCCCCACCAAAACATGAATGTAAATATCTCCCAATATCTGCAGTGCAGAATACTCTCTATTCAGTTTTCTCTCAAGCTTCAATTTGTTTAATTACTTAATGAAGAAAAATCCAAATTACTTTAACTCTACTCTGTAATGGCACAAAATAATAGGAGCATGATTAAAGCATTTTAATTCTTCATATGTTGAACAATTTTCATAACCTGTTATATTTTTTTTTATACTGTCTGTTCTTAAAACAGAAATCCAGCAATGATCCCGATACACTGCCTTTCATTTATGGCTTTGCAAGTGTACATCAGTTATAATCTAATTTGTCCCTCTTTTTTCAGCAAAACATACACTTCCTAGCAAAATAATAATACCTGTATGTATCCTTAGCACTGTGAACCTATATGTAGGGGTTCATACCAATCAGAAATGGTGTCTAATTTAGGAAGCCTGAATAGTCCGTGGAGAGAAACTTCTCTAGAAGGTCATGTACTGGAAAGCCGTATTGGGTTGCTGAAGCACACTTTGGACTCAAAGCCTGATACGGGTGATAAGACTGTGTTTCCTCTTTCTCCCACCCCAAACCCAGCCACCCAGACCCCTGTCTCCCTTGGCATCCCTTGACCCTCCATGCAAGAAGCCTTTTCTTTTGCTAGGAAGGATGTTGTTGCCCTTGAGAATGAGCAACACCAAGGATGTGGGACAAGAGGATTCCAGTCCTTCACAGCTTTCACATTTCATTTATAATAAACTCAAAATAGACAGACCTTGCTCTGTTTTCTAGTTATCTAAAATCAGTGAAAAATGAAGGATCAAAGAAAATACATAATTAGATTATCATAGTGTGACTATACTAAGTTATCCTTAGACCTTATGTAAATGCTTACTTGAGCAATTCTTATCCTTTTACAGTATAAATTCTTAATTGGAAGCTCATTGTCTTCATCAGTAAAATGCTTAGAACATGTTGGGTATTTAATAGATAAGTAATATATCATTGACTTTCTTGATATGTGCCTTGATGGTGCCAGCAGGATTGCTTTTTGTGATAGCCTTTTTTTAGTTTTTTACAAATTTCTCATTTGTGTAAGATGTTGGTCCTGTGGAATATCCCAGTTTCAGTTTACGACTGTGGAAGAGGAGCATATGCAAGGTTGTTTTAATGTCTTGGACAAAAGTGTTTGAGGGACTGGACCTGCGGGCTGCCTCTGTACCCTGCAGGTCCCCTCTGTTAGAGCTTACCTGCCAGCTTTCAGCTATCCCCAGTTGCCAGGCTGTGAGACTTTGTCCTAGCTAGAATTGCACTGCCAAATTTGAACAAATTCCATGCCTCCTGCTAGCACCTGTGTGTTTGCACATTCACCTTGTCTTCTCTGAAAGAATTCTGAGATGCTGAACGCTGAAAACTGGAAAGGGAAGAAAAAGGGACAAGTAATGAATCCACAATCAGGAGTATGGTTCTGTAAAAATATTTCTTCATCTATCTCAATTATGACACTATTGCGCTTCCAGACTATGTGGGCTATTAACTTGTTTGTGTTGAATGCATGCTCAAAGTTGTGTAAGTTTGACTTCAAAAGCAAAAGGTTTTAGTGGTTTGGAGTTTTTTTCTGTGCTTACAACATTTACATCTTTGGAGAAGCAAAAATTTCCTGCCAAAATATAATATCAGTCTTCTGCTTTGAAACCTTGCAATTTTAGCTTCCGTACAGTATGTTGACCATAATAGCATAAAGTAGCAGTATGACCCTATAATTATATTTTACAGTATGAAAGGGATCAAATGCAGCACAGATGAGAAGTGTAGCTGGAGTGCCTAGGGCTAGCTTTTTCCTTTGTGATTTATCTGTTCAATTAGTTGTGATATTGAGAATGATCTTCGAAACAACAGACCCCTCATCTCTAGCCTTTTAGTGGCCCAAAGAACATTGGCTGCAGAAACCAAATGCTTAAAATTGGAAAAAGCAAGGATATTCTGGTAGAGTAATATATAATATGCAACTTCATGTCTATATAAAAATTAAGGAAGTTTTCATTAAAAAGAATAAAAAGAAAGGGAATCTCTGCGCATTTTTGACTCTGGAACAAATGGTATTCCACTGTACGACCATCTCTGCCAACTGCATCTGTACAGGATAGAAATTATTTTACTTAATTTTAATATGTTAATTCCCAAAGGCTCAATTAAAAAAATTCCTCTAATTATAAGATCTTGTACAAGTATGGGAGGTGTAATCCTAGCTTCAAGGAATATTTATTCAACTACGCTTAAATCACAATACAAAGGCAAGCATAGCAGGTACGTAGAAATTTTATATGGCCACAGTAATATTCAAGCAAGCTATTCTCATTACATAATGGGTAAGATTAAATAACAAAAAAGTTTTAAATTATTACTGACTAGTTCCACTAGTCAGGAGAAGCACTAGTATTTGATTTCTTGTAATCATTCTGGTTTGAAATACAATAACCTCACTCCCTCTTGTCATTGGATTCTTGTGGCCTGTACATAGAAGAGGTCCCAGTGCAATTCGTAGCTCTGTATATCCTGTCTCACGTGCCAGTCTAATAACAAATTAGTCCTGATGTCCAAACTGACGTTAGTGCACCGTTATAACAGTACTCTCTATTGGCTGAAAATTTACACTCCCTAAATTTGAAAAAAAAAGAACTAAAATATGTGATGGTCCAGAATATGAGTCCTTTATCTCGTGTTTCACCTTTTATTTCTCAATGAATTTATGGCTTTGGTATCACATTATTTTTCCAACAGCTATTCTAAATAACGTGAAAACAATATTCTGACACAGTGAGAAAAGATCTTTTATGTGACAGCTTACATAAATTACAATAAGTAGTAATATAATGCATAGTCTTGTCTTAAAAAGTAAAAAATTACAAAGGGTTCTTTTTGATGCCATTGCTTCTTAGTGCCATACTGCACAAATTTCATTTCTTACACCACTACTCATTATAGGCTCAACGCTTGTGGGTGATAAATCAGTGTTAATACCAGAACAGATGAAAATTGGAGCTGTAATCTGATGATAAACTGTGTGAAGAGATAGGAAGGAGAGGGGGATGGATTTCCTGGGTCTCAGGACTAATATCAGGATGAGATTGTCAGGACACCTTTTGTTTAGGGGTATGTCTAAATCATAATCATGAGCCACTCCAGCATTTTTTTCCTGTATTTGCCCCTGTAATTCCACCTGTAATTCACACACATCTTGAAATACATACTTTCAAGGTATTAAACTTTTTTTTTTTCCTTTTTTTTTTTTCCTCAGAAGATAAAAATCAACATGTTCAGATACAAATAATCTGGAACGTCTCTAATGGCAGGTAGTACTGGAAGATTTCTTACCATGCCCGGAGTATCAGAGCTGGAGGAAGCAACAGCTAATTCAAAGCTGATGGGAAAGAAAAAAAAAAGGGGGGGCAAACAAAAAAACACCACCACCAAAAAAAACCCCCCAAAAAACCCCAAACCAAACAAATTGCTCCCCTGATGAATATTTCAGTGTTTCTCTTTTTTCTAAGAGTATCCACATGCAAAAAGCCTTAAGACTTGTCAGACTCTCCTGTAATCTCAGTATAAACTGCATGTTTACCCCGTGCAGTTTATATCAAGATTTCATCCTATCTCTGAATAACAATGTAAATCCAAGCTTGTAATGCATTTGAATGCCGGAGAAATTTTCCATTGTCTTTCATTAACTACTAGAGAAACAAAAGCATCCTGTGACAAACTAAAAAAGAAGACCCTATTTTGCTTTATTGGTTATAAATATTAATGTTCTCTCAGTAAGAACCCAGTGTTTTACTCTAAGACCAGCTGGTAGTTGCTGTAGTTCCCATGTTAACAGTAGCTCCACAGCATAACTCATCTCTGAGCTCCTTGAAACATGCTGGCTATTTTGAAATGTGAGGCTATATGCCCAAGTTTTGTTATTTGCTATGATGCAGTCAGACTTTAAAAGAGATTAAAGACAGGCAGCTGTTCACAACATATGTGTCTCATGGTAGAAGCATTAAGCAGACTTGTTAGACTATAGCTAATGACAGTGTATGCAAACTTTATTTCCACTTTAAGCCAGCAGCATATGGAGAATAGAGCTCATTCAAACTGAATTTTAGAAGTATCTATCTTAATAATAAGCTACTAATGAGAAGAAAGCATATTGATTAGTGTATGGATGACAGTTCATTTGAGTTGCTATTTAACATGTTTTAATTACAGCCCAAAGACTCCAAACACATACATGCAAGAAATCCCTTGAAATGAATAATTGAATACATTGAATGAATGAATAACAATTGAATTGCAAATAATATTTGGCTGACAGAATCAGGTTTTTTTAAAAAATCAAATTTGTCAATCAAGAAGTCATAGAAGCGTAGGATCATAGAATGGTTTGGGTTGGAAGGGACTTTAAATATCATCTAGTTCCTAACCCCCTGCCATGGGCAAGGGCACCTTCCACTAGACCAGGTTTCCCAAAGGCCCATCCAAGCTAGCCTTGAACACTGCCAGGGATGAGGGATCCGCAATTTCATCCACAACTTCTCTGGGGCACCTGTTCCAGTGCCTCACCACCCTCATAGTAAATAGATGTTTTCAATGCCTTTCCCAATATGCCTAACCTGACTATATTCTGTAAACTATAAAAGGGGAAAAATACGTGTGCAGATATGGAAGAGATTGGTAGAGGGGAGTAGTTGGAGAGAAAGCCCCTGTTTTTTTCCCATAGTCATGGATCTTGTGATCACTCTAGGGTCTTTCCTGCGATTCCCACTTCCCCTGTGTTGACAGCTGATTGGGCAGTGGGTCAGTCCAGGATGGCCCTACCAATGCTGGGGTTCTCCCATTGTACAGGATGTTCTTCAGCTCATCAGGAGTGAGCAACGTTTGCTTTTCTGTAAGTGCTTGCTGTTGGAAGGCTAGCACTGGGGGTTAAAATACATCTACATTGAAAACTGCCATGTGAGAGAAATCCTGCACTGAGGCTCTTTTTCATCATAAGAGGTGATAGATGCCCACTTAGTGAAAGGAGCCACTTGAGATGCTTGGTGAGGTTATGTAAACTTTGGGTGAATTTATATGATGATGCAGTCTTTTCTTTCATGTGCTTTAAGTACGGGCAGGTGTTGTTCTCTTCCCTGCATCTGATTACAGCCTTCAACTTAAAAAATGTGCTGCAGCTTTTGGGGGAAGGGGCATTATGTTAGACATCCAAATAATGTTTTCGCCTTCTTTTGAGCATTTCTTATGATCACTCTTGGGGAAAAACTGACCTTTCTATTCAGATCCACCAATTAGAGCAGCAACCATGAAGCTTTTTTGTGGTTTTTACATTGTCTTTCCCTTTGCTGAATTAGCTTTCTTTTCAGACTCGGTAGACATGTGCTCCAGCTTTCCTGAAATTCCAGTACACCAAAATTCTTACGCAGGCAGGATGCTATGAATTACTGTAGTTCTTTTGGGAAAAGAATATTAACAGAAGAACCTTTTTTTGCCCCTTTAATTTACTTGATTACTTCCAGCTTTGCCTGTATTTATACAAGTTGAAAACCTTTTCTGAACATATAGTGAATTACTCTTAAGTAATACCACATCTTTAGATTAATAATTTTCTTGTAATGTCTTGTTAAAAAAGGCTGTGTAAAGTGAGTGATAAGCTAATAAAATCTTTTTCCTGAACACCTGAAAAATGTTTAAATGAAGTCTGAATTTTGAACTGTTTAAAATGGTTTCTTGATCTGCCTAAATGAGTTTGCACTTCTCCCTTGAAAGCAATGTAATTTTTCTGTCAAATAAATCACTACTACTCTTTAGGAAAACTCAGACAATCTAGAAAGAAAAGCTGATTTGGAGTTCTGTTCTTAAATCTCATAATGCTTAATTTCAGCACTGTTAAAGTAAGTGAAGGCTTTAGATTTTAATGTGTAGAATATCAAAATAATTTTTAATAAATTAGGGAACTATTTTAGTCTAATCATTGCCTCTGTTGTGTGCAGAGTTGAGTGTTTGCAACATAGGAGTATAAGTAAATCTTTGGGTTACAGGTAAATGATCGTAAAGACTTACAAGTTCAGATGTGGGGCAGCTTATTTTGTAATGACACAACCTATAGTTTGCAGTGAAACTGTCACTCTAAAGATGAAGAAGACAGCAGAAAAGCAAAGGGGGAGATGACTTGGGTTTATGTTTGTTGGTTGTTGTTTTGTTTTGTTTTGTTTTTTTCTGACATATTCTGAGCATGGTAGGAACCATAGCTCACCCTAAAGTTCAGGACTGGAGTGCCTCATTGAATGACTTCTGCTTGCAGAATGGGCTCTGAATCTTCTGTCACGTGTTTTCCTTGGAGGAACTTGTTTCCTTCCTGAGGAGGTCTGCAAGGTCAGGCGAACATCCGATCTTGGAAGCTGCCTGTCTCAAGGCTCCTCTATCTGAGTCATTATTTACACAGAAAAATTCATGGGGAAAGTCTGTCAGAAACCCTGGAGTGTAGCTAAGCGCTTCAGTAATGAGAAGCTTTTTTAAACTGAGCATGCCAGACAGAAGTGTTTTGAAGCTCTGGGGGTTTGTTCTTTTACATAGTATATAGGTAATTTCATTATTCTTGTTAAAGTTAGAAGTCATGTAATATGTTTATAGTGTTGTGAAGTAGTACAGCTTGGTAGTGTGAGTAAAAGGCCTCTTGTCCAGTCTTAAAAATTTAGCCCTATTACTACTTTTGCTTTATATTATGTTTTCAGCATATACTATATTCTGTCCTGACACATGAGGGCTGCATTTTCTGTTGGCAGCAAGCAGCCCTGCAATGCTGCGGTGCAGGCATATCTGAGATGGGACCACTAACTGTTCCATTTTCTCCCTCTTTAAGACATCCAGCCATCTTCACTGCCCTCACACACTTGCGAGGTCTACTAAGCAGTCTGGGAAGACTGCTGAGCTAGATGCTGACATTAGATGCACAAGTCAGGTGCCTAAAATGCAGTTTCCAGTAGCCAAATCAATGTAATGGCTGGTTTCTGTGTGTCCACCTTTTTCTCCCTTCTAATCATAGAATCATAGAATAGTTTGGGTTAGAAGGGACCCTCAAAGACCATCTAGGACAACCCCCTCACAATGAGCAGAGACATCTTCATCTAGATCAGTTTGCCGAGAATCACATCCATTCAGGCCTTCAATGTCTCTAGGGATGGTGCATCCACCATCTCTCTGGGCAGCCTGTGCCAGTATTTTACCACCCTCATTGTAAAGAAGTTTTTCCTCACATCCAGACCGAATCTCCCCTCTTTTAGTTTAAAACCATTACCCCTCATCCTGTTGCAACCGTGCACCCTTAGATCCCCCTCAGCATCTGTGCCATGCCTGTCTGATCCCACCCTGAGCTATGCCAGCTCTCGAGGCTGATAAAAAAAACAAAATCTGCTTAGTAAGTGAATAATTTTCTGGATGTCCAGCAAGTTGAAATGACTCAGTGATAGGGCAGACTTACTCTGGCACAAAGTAAAGGTAAGGATCTTACCAAGTAGGGCGTGGAGGAAAAGTGGTTGAATGAACTTTAAATACTGTCCTAATCAAGGAGGAACAATTCACTGTGTATAAAAAGGGGATATAGCGATTTCTCTATTGTCTATTTTTAAGGGTTGTTGTCTTTATCACCACAGACTGCTGTTAAAATCTACAGGTGTGACTCTTAACATTGAGTCAATCTGTCATAATTTGAGGAAAGCTGAAAAAAACAAGTTTTCTTCTTCCTTTGAAGTGCCAAAAATATTTTTGCCAATAGAAACAACTGTATTGATAAACAAAGCAAAATAAACTACAGAGGTACAAAAGTAGTGCTATAACTATGCCTATACAAAGACTTCAGTACAAAAATTCCCTGCAGAAGTTACACCCCTCACACAATGTTAGTGTTCTGGAAAAAGCTTCTAATTTAGCTTCTAATGTGAAGCTGTGGCTTTTGTTGGGAAAAGTGGTAGGAGAACAGAGTTGACATCTGGAGATTTTTACACCCCTGCTGTGAATTTTGCCCTATGACTAGAGTAGTTTCATCCCTAGTATTTACTTAGAACTTACTGTAAATCCTCCAGACAGTTCCAAAAAATTGAGAAAATGTTTCACAAATCTGACTTAAACTTTCTGCTTGGAATCAGTCACAGAAGCAATTTGTTTTAGATTTCCTTGAGAAACTTTACTAGATTTCTACTAGGGATATAATCTTTTCTGCTTTGGGAAAAGTTCATCCATGAAAAATATGGACAAAACTGAGGCTTTGTTTATTTATATATTCATTTTGATTTACACACATGACTTTTGAAATAGTGCTGGAATATTCCTTGAAATATAGTAGAATGGATAGATCTGGTAATTCCTTTTCAACCACAAACCAGCAGGACTTCAATAGCTGAGCTGCAACAGGTGTAGATACAGCTGATTTTTAAGGACTCTTGTCAGAGCCTTCCCACTTTCTCCCAGACTGCAGGATCAAATGGATTTGGAAACTGTGCTCCCAAAAACAGGGCTATTTTAAACTAAATAAAGGGCAAATTCCAAAACACATCAGAGCTAATTTGCCATTGTTTTCACCATAAACCGTAATGAATCCTCATCAAATGAATGCAGCTGCTATGGTGCTGTATCCAAAATAATGTAATTAAATTGCTTCTTGGGGAATTTTAGCATATAAATTTGGCAGAGACTCGTTACTGGCAATTCAACAGTGAAGCATTTATGATCTTATCCAGAGAGGTGATCCTGCATTCTGTCATTCTAAGGACAGAGAGAGGAGAAACAGAACCAGGATGACAAATGGCCAGACCAGAGTCTGAAACAAGAAACCACAAGAGTTTAAGGCTAATCCAAGCCATGCTGGAAAGGCTTTTGGGAAGGCAAGGAGAGGACAGGAGGAGAAACCTTGGGTGGGTTACATTAGGAAAACTCTGCCATGCTCTGTGGTGACAGGGTCAACAAGGAGAGAGGGTCCACCAAAAGGAGCTTGCAGGAGCCATAGCTTTGCCATCACTAGGGTTGTAAGAGTCACAACCGTGGTAGATTAGAGAACTACCCTAATCAGGCAAGGGTAGTTCTGGGGCATTATGCCCAGAACTGACTCATTCTCCCTGCCTGCTCCCATACAAAAACATACACTCCCATCCATGTTGTCAGTGAGTGTGTGGATAGTTGATCATAATTTAAATGACCAGTTTCCAGGGGAAAGGAGTGATATTGGGCAGCTTGGTCTCCAGTGTGATGAATTTGCTGGAGCTGTCGGGACCCAGGCTGGCAGATGGAGATACTACATACAACTAAAATATCTGTAAAAACTTCCATGATGAGTGTGTGCTGAACACACCAGCATTGTCTTTACTTGGGATGCTCAAGATCAAACAAGCTGTCATTAAAGCATCAAGAGTTACAAAGAAGTGAATACTACAATAATTTCCTCAGTTACAAAACTGTAAAACCAAAACAAGGATCATCCTATCTCATCAGAAAGCAGGTTTTACTTCAGATTTGTGTTAAAAGTGACCTCAAAATAAACTGTAATTTAAGGAAAGAGGAATTTATATTGGGATTAAATCTCAGTCCTTAAGTGTTTATAGCTTTAATATGCCAATTCTAATTTGACATATATGAAATACTGCATCTTAGAGCATACTTTAGTTTAACAAATATTTTTCTGTTCCTTTATACTTTAAAGCAAAGCTCTTATGATTGTGTTTTCAATACAAATATTCAGTATTACAGCATCAGAATTGGATATCCATGAATATTTAACATTACATGTTCTCAAAGGAGTTATCTAACACTTAAGCTCAAGGAAGAGCTGATCAGATGAAGCTAACAGAGTCCTTCACATTACCTTCAGGTTTTTAATTTTTTGGTTTTTTTTTTTTTGTTCCTTAGTGCACAGCAGTTACGACAAAGTTGCAGAAGCAGCAGCTGACATTGGTGCAGAAAAAGGGGGGGGGGAGGGAGGGTGGAATGGATGGATAGACAGGAAAATTTCAGACTTTTGATGAAAATCAGAAAAAAAAATTGTTAATAAAAGAAAAGTGTGGAGATCAAATGTTGAGATTAGAGACTAACATGTTGAACAGTAAAACTCATGGAACCACTTTAGTATAGAAAGAACATTATAAAATGCGAAGAGCAAAGAGTTCAGAGGTAGGTAGGAACCCCTATTATAGGGATATACTTAGAGAAAAACTGTATTTTGAGCTTTGATAGTCTTTCTACCCAAAGGTTTAAAACAAGAAGACAAAATGAGCCTGCTGTATCCTTGGATTGCTCAGCATTGGCCAGTAAACACTCTTTTGGAGGGGAATAAAAAATAGTCATTAGAGCTAACATTGGCCTCAGGTAAATGTTCCAGCAACATAAATCTACTCTAATGACAGACTGATGTCTTCTGAATATGAACTGCCAGGAGGAGAAGTGGAAAGAGAAATAGGCAGGGTGGGATTTGTAGGTCAGTCATGGATTTTATGTAATTCATTTGTTTATGTAGCTTTGCAAGCCCAAAGCTGCCCGAGATTTAGAAAAATAACTATTCGTGTCTTCTCAGAGGTTTGCCAAATGGCAGAGTGCTGGCAATCTTAGCAAGAAGCTGAAACCATTTGTTGCCATGTTGTTTCAGCTCACAATAAGCTTTACAGTTATCCTGGATTTCATAAGTAATACCTTCAGCATTGCTAAAGGCAATTGGGTGCCTCTATCCCGTGACATGTACAAAAAATATTGTAGCAGTTGCTTAACAACTCCGCTGAATTTTTTAGCATTACTGGAGGATGACTTTGCGTTTGGCCTGTCTGGTCAGGTTAATTGGCCTGCAAAGTCACTGAGAAACTGTAGTTTCTTTAGAAACTTTACTGGCCTGTAAAGTTCTGCAAAGTCAATGGCATAATCTTGAGCTTATTAGAAGGATCAGACTGGCCTTATCCTGCAATTTAATCAATAGAGTTGGGTAACATTTTTAGTGACTGCAAATTCATCACAAATGGCATTTTGATCCAAAAGCTGTTTCCACGTTTGAGCAGAAATGCATAATCAGTTTGAGGTGAGGAAAAAAATAGCCTAGAGATAAATTCTAGTCATGTCACCCTCCTTTTAACCACTAACTTGGGGATTATGGAATTTGATTTTTATTTCAGCATGGGAGTCTTGGAAACCGCACCTCCTTCTGCAAATGGCCAGTGTCTCTGAGGAGAAAATTAGAAGGAATTTGGAATGGGCTGTTCTTTGTCTCTCTTTACTGCATTCTGTGTCTTTCGCTTGTGAGAGTAGAAAGTGATTCTTTCTCTGACCCTTTCCTTAGTAGCACAGTTTGTCCCTGGTGCCATGTATGGCATCTCTTGTGCCTAGCCAGCCAGAGGTGCTGGGCTCTACCATCCACATCCTGCTGTCATAGCTGTTTTGACCCCTGGGGACTCCTGCAGCACATGGCCTCAATACACTGCTGCTGAAACAGCTTTAACAGGAGAGGCATCATGGGCTGTGTTTGCCCTCCTGCTTGGTTTTCCTAGAACCTGGAGGTTTAGTCTCTTTTAGAGAAGTGGGAACTCCACATCAGGTTTGTTCTTTTCCCAGTCCAGGGCAAAGATAGGACAAAAGAAACACAGCCACTTTTTTTGCTTCCAGTATTTCAGTTTGGTTCTGACCCAGAAAATCAAATACTGTCACCACAGTCCTACATAGTACAGACTAAGGTAATACTCAGTGCGACACTGAGTATGTCTGGCCTATGTGGAGTACAAACACCTGAAGAGACTGCTTTCCATGTGCTACCTTACTTAGTCCTTTATAGTCCTTTACATTTTCCAAATCAATCCTGTTTCCTGTGCAGATTTATTTAAGGTAGAGATGCAGCACATTGAGAGAATACCGGTTTGTTGGGGTCGTTTTGGCACAGTAGTTCCACAGACTGGTCTTAGATGAAGTTCAGCTAATTTATATACTAACAATAGTGGGCTGATATTTCCTCTGATACTGAGATTTGGCAGAGAGGACCAGAAGGAAGTGTTTCAATCCAATATATAAGAGAATAGCAAAAGGGGGAAAAAAGAAACTTCCTCTTTATTATGTGAGGAGAATAATGTATTACAAATAATTTCCATCCATTAAAATGCCCTTTTGTTCTTACAGCCTGGTTTGGAATTTGTGGTCATTCCAGTTTTGACTGTTGTAATATCTTTACAACATCCCATCTTTGCTTCTTCATATCCATAGCTTGCCTTTGCACGTGTTGCATCTGATCCCAGCCGTTTACATTAAAAGATCACCAACCAGGACGCATATTACTAAAGGCTAGTGGTTTGGGCTATTCTGGCCCAGCTGCTGCAGCTGGATTTTTGTGGTCCTCAGATTCAGTCATTTCTGGATACCTTCGTTTTTAATCAACTGACCAGCTGTAATTCAGTGAGAGCACTGGTGGGCCAAGTCCTCTGAGCAGGGATATTTAAATCAGCTTTCCATAATTTTGTAAATCCTAAGGGTAAATCTTGGGTTGAGGAGCTTCCCACAGTTTGAAGAAAAAAACTTTGTGCTGGGCTATCTGCTTTTTCAGTGTTTGTATGAGTTGTCACTCTGATTATTGAATGCTGTGGTTTTGCATTACAAATTAATAATAAATGGAGGAGGAAGAAGGAAGATTTTACATTGTTATTTTTTGTATACCACCAGCAACACAGCAATGTTTCATTAATTCATGTAAGGGAGGTTTTTCTTTACTGAAGTGCATGACTTATGTTTTGCCCTGGTGGCATTAGGAAACTTTATTAGCAGCCCATCCCTGTAAACGTTATTTCAGCCTCAGAGAGCTGAAGGGCTTCTGTTGTCTGTGAAGTGCACAGTACAGAAGAGCTGAATTGTTCAGAGGCTTCTTCATCGGAGGCATGCCATGAAGCTTGATGTGCATCTGATTCAGAAACCCCAGGGCAGTGTGCAGTTAAACAGAAGGGACCAGGAGAGATGCTGCCAAGTCCTGTGGAAATGAACACCAGTCTTTCCAGTGTGGCAGAGAAGGAGAGGGAGCTCTTTGGATGCCAAGGTTTTCAAAACAATCAGGAAATAGCAGTAAGTTTTATGATGCCTTAGGAAACGGTTGATTTCCAGCCACTGATTTTTGATAGCTTTAGGATATAATCCAGTGATAAATGCCAAAAGAGTGCTTCTCACTTCTGCACTTTCATGTTGGTTGCACCTAAAATCCAGAAGCCTGGAGGTTTGATTAACAGCCTATGTAATGCAGTCCTGAGAATTACAGTCATCCAAATAATAAGCAATATGGAAAAAGTTGTGTTTCTGATTTGTTCAAATGTTTGGTTGATTTCTCTTCATTAAAACTAACTGCTATCATAATGAATCTCTCCTGAGAAGCACTGGAGTTTATTTTCTACAAGGACTCCCATCCAAAATGTTACTTCCTATTGCTTAGTTCTTATTTAAGGAGAAATATAAAACTGCAAAGTTTCAATCACAGAGAATAAATTTAGAATGGACAAGTTTTATTATATTTTTTAGTAGTTACTGTGTGCGAGCCAGAGATCCATTCCTAGTGAGGGATGTTCTGGTTTAAGTTAACACTTTTTGCAAGTTACGGGTACTGATATTCTAGTAGATAGCTGATGGCATTTATCCATATCTGCAAAATTATACGCTACTAGTTTACATGGAATTTCTTAATAATTCAGTAGCTATAGTACTAGGTTTTACCTGGCTTTTCAGCTGAGTTTAACTTGTATACTGACAATGCAGCTTTTTTGTCAAATGTGCACCAAATCAGAAGGATTTTTTTCCTTTAGCCTTGTCCATTCTGCTCAACTGGACTTCATGAGAGAGATGAGCTCAGGAAGCCTACTGTTGTTCCCTGATTCCAGCTAACAGAAGTTCAGCAGCATTCATTATTGTGATATATTTTGCACATTCTTATCACCAGCAAGTTTGTAATAAAAAGCTTCAGTACACCCAGGTTTTTTTGGGTAAGTTCCCTCTTCCAGGATTGTGTAAATTTTAAAGGCCGTAAAAGAGTGAATGGGATTTCCAGATGGTAACTCTAATCATAGAATCATAGAATAGTTAGGGTTGGAAAGGACCTTAAGATCATCTAGTTCCAACCCCCCTGCCATGGGCAGGAACACCTCCCACTAAACCATGCCACCACCCAAGGCTCTGTCCAACCCAGCCTTGAGCACCACTAGGGATGAAGCATTCACAACTTCCCTGGGCAATCCATTCCAGGGCCTCACCACCCTTACAGTAAAGAATTTCTTCCTCATATCCAATCTAAACTTCCCTTGTTTAAGTTTGAACCCATTACCCCTTGTCCTATCACTACAGTCCCTAATGAAGAGTCCCTCCCCAGCATCCCTATAGGCCCCCTTCAGGTATTAGAAGGCTGCTATGAGGTCCCCACACAGCCTTCTCTTCTCCAGGCTGAACAGCCCCAATTTTCTCATCCTATCTTCATACGGGAGGTGCTCCAGTCCCCTGATCGTCCTCGTGGCCCTCCTCTGCACTTGTTCCAACAGTTCCATGTCCTTTTTATGTTGAGGACACCAGAACTGCACACAATACCCCAAGTGAGGTCTCACAAGAGCAGAGTAGAGGGGCAGGATCACCTCCCTCGACCTGCTGGTCACACTCCTTTTGATGCAGCCCAGGATACGGTTGGCTTTCTGGGCTGCAGGCGCACACTGCCGGCTCATGTTCATTTTCTCATCGACCAACACCCCCAAGTCCTTCTCTGCAGGGCTGCTCTGAATCTCTTCTCTGCCCAACCTGTAGCTGTGCCTGGGATTGCTCCGACCCAGGTGTAGGACCTTGCACTTGGCATGGTTAAACTTCATCAGGTTGGCATCAGCCCAACTCACACATTTCTAATGTGGCTGCATTTCATTTGGAATCCTAAACATTTTTTGGATTTCCAGTTATCACCACCCAGGCATGTCCATGCTGCTTATTGTCCGGTGCACAGGATTTCTGATGCTGTCAGGACATCCCAGCCTTTCCAAACATGCACCGTATTATATATTCACTATGTTGAAAATATTTGGAAAATACATCCTGTCTTTCTGCTAATTATTCTAATTCACACAACACTATTTCAGTAGGAATTTAAATTTCTGGAATGACTTATTGTATGTACTTGTTTGATTTCTGGACACAGATTCATAAGAGACACAAAATAAGTTAGTGTCTATTTTCAAGAACAAAAGCAAAGGCTCTTGAAGACTTTTTTTCCTTCTGAGGCAGTATTCTTTCCTCCTGAATTAGGATAATGCTACTCAACTGCTTTTATTTTTAGAGTATATAATTACATTTCTTTTGAGTATCCTAATGCATTTTTTTCTTTCAAACTTCATGTGAAAAGAAGGTAATTGCTGCGTTTCTGAAATTTGTGGTCCTAATATGTTTCAAGATGTTTCCAAGGCAGAAGTTTGGTAGGCCTGTTAGTTATTTATTGATTTCTTATTCTGAAGAACATCAGGATTCATGGTCTTGTTATAGCTGTTGATCTCTTTCAGCATTTTAACTTGCTTTTTGACTGAAGCAAAGGGCTACTCATTTTGATGACATCTAAATTAATTGGTGACAGGTCTTGTTTTAATGTAATGTAATTATATACAAGTATTTCAAGTCATATGTTTTGCTCAATTTTTAAAAAATTATAAAAGAGAGAGGGAGGAGAAAGAATAAAAAAACAGTATAAAATATATGTAAGAAAAGAAAAGGTAAATAAAAGCAGTATAAAGACCCCAATCTTGTATGTGGAAATTTCACTGTTGATTTAAATGCGAGCGGGAACTTCCCCTTCAGCAAAATGACTGTTTACAAGATATGGGACTGTCATTACATGAAACGGTTTTGTGTATTTGCTATATTTTTTCACATCATGAAAAATACCCAAGAGCTAAAGACCCCTAGGCGAGCATTTAATATCTGAAACAAGTTTAGTAAACCTCTTATTTTTATTGGCAACTTGCAGTGTGTTGCAGCTCTCATTCTCCTGTAAGAAAAAAAAGGGGCTTTTAGTGAGGTAAAACCTGAGCTTTTCATATCTGGAGACTTAGAGGATGAGCACTGGAGTCTCAGTTTGGCATTTGATGTACAATAGGCAATCTCACAAAGCACCTTTGCAATTTGGCAGCCTTGTTTGCAAAAGACCTCAGGGTTAAATGAGCCTGTAGTGAATTAGTTAACATTATCCCATAGAAACCAGTAGGTCAAATGTGAAGTTAATTCACTAAAAGTACTACAGTTTCTTCTTACTGTGCTGTTCTGGACCTCGGAGTACAGTAGGAAACATCTAGCTCAACTCAGTACCTACTTCAGTCTTTAGTCATTAGTGTGAAATATGTTTACTGTTCTGAAATACACTGAAGAGCTCAGTGAATATAGATGTGTCACTCAATGGGACTTTTTTCTTTTATTTTTTTTTCCCCACCCAAAAAATGTATCCAAAATCACCAAATTAAATCTTATTGTAAATACTGTGAGTTATGTTTAGGAAATGTGAATTAATACTACCCTGGTTCTTTCTCTTCTAGTTGTAATTTCTTGCAAAGTACCATCCAGTTTTTATAATCCGTTTTTGGGGGTATGCTTCAGTTTATGTACCCTACTCTTCTGAAGTTGGTGGCTAAGCTGCAGGAGGCAGGAACATCAAGAAGGCTGAGAAAGTTAGATAGCTAGCTCCAAGTGCAATCTACAGTGAACCCACAGCGCATGGCCAAACAGCCAAAAGCACTTCCACCAGCACACACAGAAGAGTGGGGGCCAATAAGGCAGAAGAATTGAAACTTCCTCCAAAGCTTGAGGTGCCCTTGCAGAACCACTTCCCCACTCTGCAGACTGAAAAGGCCAGGTTCATTGGGACTTTGAACAGCCTGGTGTAAGTGGAAGGTGTCCCTGCCCATGGCAGGGGGTTCGGAACTAGATGGTCTTTAAGGTACTTTCCAACCCAAATGATTCTGTGATTCTATGAACATCGTTCTGTGATGGAAGGCCTGATTCAGGGCTCATTGGTGCCAACAGGAAAGATCCTAGACTGCTTTTTAGGCTGCTGCACAAATACCACAGGGAATCGATGGCCATAGCCCATTAACTGGGTTTAATTTGGATATTTTGTTTGCATCTTGAGTAGTAAAGTCTCAAGTGAGGTCCAGGGACTCAAACTGTTTATAAACCATTTCAGAGCACAGCATCAAAAAACATGTGCTTTGACTGAGTGCTTAACTGAGCAATTAGGTGCCCAAAAACCATGAGCATTTTGCTGTGAATTTGGTATCTGACTGCTATTTATTGATCAACTCTTCATCAAGCCCTAATAATATCATTGCATTATAGTATTTTTCTCATCTGTCTTTTGTCTTATTCTATGCAAAATATGTCTGAAAACCTTTAGAATACCGGGGGGGGGTGGGGGGGGGGGGTGGGGAGGTGGTGTTCTAAAATACATTTCTTTCATTTTGGAGGAAAAAAAAATTCTCTTGGCTATTTGATTTAAATTTTTACAAGTCAGAAATCATGTCTCCTCTGGTTTGCAAAGATCCATGGGTATTTTTACCATATGTAGGTGACGGAGGGTTTGAGATTAGCTCTTCATAGGAAAGGTTCTACGGGAGGCCATGAAATGTTATGTATTATTAAATCCAGGTGCCTGCAGGATCAGGGCCACATGAATTTTTTAGTTCAGGCATGTTCGATGCAGATGTTGCATCTAATTTTTAGTGCAGTTCTACTTCACTTCATTATCCTTGTAGTCTGACTGAGGTCTAAGGAGGTCAGTTGACTTTTACCGGTTCATTGGGTTCTTCTACTCAGTTCCTCAGCAGCCGTGCTGAGTGACCTCCTTATTTGATACTCATGTATTTCACAAATTATAGAAGACCTCTGCTTTAAGGCTCTTGAAAATGGATGTTTACTAGCAGTATTTGTTTGATAGGTTTGTAATTATTTCGCATACCATTTTATACTGTACTTATACAATGTGGAAACCCTTAGCATTACAGTTAATTCAAGACATCTTGAAAAAAGGGCTATGTTTTCAAATACAGTCAACTTTCCTAAATACGTGCATTGGATGAATCGTGGCATTTATCTGTTTCCTAGGCTAGGGATAATGGGAAACTGTTTATTCTACCCTTATGGGTAACTTGCCCCTTCAGTGCACTTGGGTCTCATGAGATGGGACCTCTACATGGAAGAGATCAGAGCAGTTCAATGCATAATGCTAGCAAATAAAAATTATCCTGCATTTTGTGGTACCATTTGGAACGGAACTTTTAAAGGCTGCACATGTTATCTTACAGATTTTAAGGAGAGGCATGAACAATGCAGTGTATCAGCCCCATGCAGTGGAAGTACACGGTACATAGCATTCTGACGCTGTCTCCAGTCTCCCTCACTACTTGCAAGAGTCACTCATATGATGGCTTATGTGATAGTCATAGAATCATAGAATAGTTAGGGTTGGAAAGGACCTTAAGATCATCTAGTTCCAACCTCCCTGCCATGCCCCAGTCCAGGTCTGCTTTTTCAAAGTACTAAGCAAAATTGTTAAATACTATTTTCCAATAATGCTTCCAACCAGCATTTTTTTACCACAGTACAAGAAACAACAAACTGAAACCATGCTTTTCTCTTTGACATATTTTCCACTACATGTCAAAGCTACATAGATAATGTAGCATGCTTTTAAATGTAGAAATGAATAAATCAGGACGGATTCGCCTGAAAATGAAAAATAGAAGAGTACGGGGTTATTATCCTGGAAACTTATCAGTATCCTGGGTTTAAATAATAAATTATTGATTCTTAAGCATTGTCTAGGCTGGGATCCATTTAAAACATTGCAGCTAACATTATTGTGTCTTGTAAGTTGTTATCGCAAAGCATATCGGTACAGCATCTCCCAAATGTATAAACAAACTGAAAATCAGAGATGCAGCCTATTAATACTATCTGTGAATGTGTTTATTCCTGTGAGTCACCATCTAAGTTTGCAGTAGAGATCATGGAGACAATGCAGTTTTGCTATTGTATAATGGAGGGCACCTGAAAATCAATTTTTTAAGTCTGTGGGCCAGCATTACTCTTGTAGAATTTTGGAGACTGACAGTTACCTTGGACACTATGACCAAAGCTACGATCTCTTGATTTTTGTCTGGACTTTTTAATCTAGATTATATATCTAAACTTTTGAGCTAAAGTACTAGCAGAATTTAAGCAGAATGGGAGAAAAGCTTTGTTGAAACTTCAAAGAAAACCACAGCGTGAAGTGGAAGCAACGTGACATGGCAGAACCCCACAAACCTTCTTTCATCTCTTCTATTGTCCTCTATCCTCTTGAAGTACTTCAAAAGCAAAAACAGAAAGCATTGTGTTCCTCTCACTCACAGTCATTGCCAAGCCTTGAGATAGAACCTAAGGCTTTTTTAATTCTGTCAATAGATGAGTATTGTGCTTATATTCTAACTAACAAAGAATGCTGCATCAAGTAACTGGAAAAAAATTTCTCATATCCAATCTAGGTTTCAGATTTGGATTACCTATTTTATACTGAATGTTTCAATGTTAGATTTGGGTTGTTTTGTTTTGTTTTGTTTTTTAAACAAGGAAGTTGAACAAATGTTTTATTTTTAATTGTGAGATAAAAGTATCTAAAAGTCTGACAAAGCATTATGTCCTAGTGGTACAAATAAAGCAACCTGAAACTTCACAAATAATGAATGCTGCAGTGTAACTTCCAATGGAAAATCTCAGTATAGGGCACAGGCAGATCAAATCAGGTTTATCTTTGATCAAGGGCCAAAAGTGTCAGGAAAATAATCATAGTCATTTTGTATTCTTTTCTTTTCGTAAAGAACATGAGATAAGCATTGGAAACAGTTACTCTTTATGTTAACAGGGGAATTCATTATTAAATTTCTGTATTTAAAACAAAGCTAACACTGAACAAAATAAAAATATATACTCCCATCATTACTCTTAATATTTAATAAATTATCTATTAAATTATCTTTTGTAGTCTGCTGTGTAATATTCTATTTCATTCTTCAATCTCCAAGAAAAAAATCTTTAAATATAGTCTAATACCTGGGAACAGAGCCACTTTTAATTCTGTAATTCACTTCAGCAGTTTTTGACCATTTCAAAACCAATAACTGAATCTGCTGTCATTGACACACATTCTTAGGTCAAAAGATTCAATCTCCATTCTGTGTTAAACTTGTAAATAGAGACACTTACGGGTTTTTGGTTGGTTTTTTGTTTAGTTGGGGTTTGTTTTTTTGATTGGTTGCTTTTGTTTTATTTTTGTGTTGTGCTTTTTGGTTATTTTGTTTTTTCTTAAGGTATTCCAATCTGTGTTGCAAAGAAAAGTTAGTCCAAAGGTAAACCCTAGCTATCTTTATAGAGCCAGTGTTACATAGATACCAGGATGATAGATTTCTGTAGATGCCAGAATTATAGGATTGTGTATGGGACTGGGAGCAGGGAAGATTGAGAGTCTGGGAACAAACTTTCTAGTGCTGTTTTTTGTAAACGCTGGGGTTTTTGTTGTTTGGTTTTTTTTTTTTTTTGGTGGGTTTGTTGTTTTTTTGGTTTTTTTGTTGTTTTTTTTTTTTAAGTCCAGGAATGATCCATTTTTAATAAAATTTTGGTAGAGAGAGCCAGAAATGGCTTTAGGGAAAGAGAAAAGGAGAATCATCTCAGAATAACCTTTGTATTCTTCAGTAATGATTAGGGAGAACTCCCTTTTTAGAAGTTCATAACTGTTTCTGTAAGAGAACATGTATGTAAGAGGGACCTTTGTGGAAAAGGATGATAGGAACTGCATGCTCCAGTCACAGGTAGGCTGCTAATTGACGTTTAAGGCATGTTGTTTAAAACAATAATATGGAATATCAAAGTTCAAGTACATGTTCAATGTATGTTCAATATACAATTATAGACAATCACATCAGGAAGATGTACCTCACACTAGTATATTCATACACAATGAGAAGATTGGTTTTCAATTCAGAGAAGACAGTTCCTTATACATGTAGCTATGCTGAAGAGTCATCCTGGGAAATGTAGAAGTTACTTTTCTGCTTATCTTGTGAAGTTTGAATGGTGTATGGAACTAGATGATCTTAAGGTTCTTTCCAACCCTAACTATTCTATGATTCTATAATTCAGTTAATCCTGTTATGTTTCTACCATCATTCTTTTAAAGTTCTACAGTCTTAATTTATTTTTTGCTAGAATACATTCAGACAGCTGTGGTTTTCTTCATACACGTTTCCCTCCCTGTGCTCCCACACTTTCTTTTGTTCCATAAACCATGTGGACTTCCTTTCTCCATAGCAGCAACTGTTGCCTTTTCTTCATCTGTCTACAGCTCTCTTTAAACTTTCCCTCAGAGAATATGCATCTAAGAAATTCATTTATAAGTTTTTTGACACTCTGACCTTTAATGACATTTGTGGGGTTTGACGTCTTTCTCTGAGAGTCCTATCTCAGCGTCTTATACACTCAGGCAGTACTCCACATCAGCATGCTTGAGGTTAGCTTATTGTAGTTGAGATCAGTCAGGAACAAGCTCTGAAGGTGAAGGAGCTGGGAGAAAACAAGCGCAGCTTGAAACAAAAATAAAAATCAAGCAGTCACATGGTTTGAATAACACACATTCACAGGAGCTGTTTAATTTTGTCAAGATCTTTTTGACCACTGACAAACACATGCATATATATATGCCTGTGAATATATATACACACACATGCACAGGTGTATATATACATATATGTATGTGTCTGTGTGTGTGTTCATGTATGCATTTGTCTAAAACAGTAGTTACAGACAGGCTGAAGTTTCTTATATCTTCAACTTTTCATTTTCTGATACACCTGTTCACGTGCTCATGTCCTTGCTTGTCCATATGCTGATCATGCCTCATACAGGCTCCTGCTCTTGCCTCCTCATGAATGTTGATTCCAGCCTTGCTTTACTCCTCCTCATTGTCCAAGGTACCACTATCAAAACTGTATGTCCACCTATTGATTCAGCTTATTAATTGATTGCTTTGCTGTAGATATTTCAAAACCGCTGACTAATACACTTTTACTCTTGGATCTACTAAATAACAATATAGTAAGTATTAAAAACTACAGGAAAAAAAAATTAAATATTAGTTTCCTGATTTTTTTTTTAACTTATAAACATTTGGGATTGTTCTCTAATCATAAATCACTGTTTTTAAAGCATACTCTGTAGTATTTACATGTAAAGTTGATAAGTTAGTTTAATTTTTACCAACTGTCGCTCATCAGTAATCAGTTAGTCATCTGTGGGTTATGGATGTAATTATCATTATTTAAGTTTTAGTCTAAATTCTCTAACATTTAAACAAGGCAGTATTTGAGTAAGTATCCCTGGAGGGAATGTTTCAGTGCTCAGCTCTGCCATTAATTACTACAAATTTCTTTTAACTTCACAGTTATTCACTAGTGACATTTTATTTACAGATAAATGTCTCACACTAAAAAAGGAAAGGGATTCTATCAGGCTCACAAGTCAGTGTTTTGAGCTTTCCTCTTTGTTGATAATTAGTATCCTAACTGATTCTGTGAATACATTGATATATTTTATGTACTTATTTTTTCACAATTTGAAGGTTCACATAGGTCTTTGCCTGTTATAGAAGTGGTGTAGTTGAGATGACTTCCTAGTGTGCTGGGTAACTGTATAATTACAAAGGAGCTTATGCAGCTTGATGAATCCTAGACTAAGTCCTCTGACCCATTCCAAGAGGAGAGAAAAAGGATCCCTTCCAGCTCAGCAGGTGTAGAAAGGGGGCACTATCATTGCAAGCGGCAAAGTCTACCTACTTAGATATGATGGATTAGCCGAGTGCTTGGCATTATTCAGTGGAAGGAATTAGCTAAAGAGCAGCTCTTTAGGATAAATCAGTTCTTGGGAACATTCTTAAGAAGCACTTAGGGGAAATTGCCAATAAAAGACAGGTTAGGGACACCGTGGGCCCTCTCCAGAAGCTATTGGGAGAACTGGCTACCCTGGATTTGGAGAAGGCTGAGGTTCTTAATGACTTCTTTGCCTCAGTCTTTACGGGCAAATGCTCTGACCACACCACCCAAGTCTTGGAAGGCAGCCGCGGGGACGGTGAGGGTGGGGACCCTGGGCCCACTGTGGGGGAGGATCTGGTTCGGGACCACCTTAGGAACCTGAATGTATACAAGTCCATGGGACCGGATGAAATCCATCCGCAGGTCCTGAAGGAGCTGGCAAATGAAGTTGCTAAGCCACTGTCCATCATATTTGAAAAATCATGGCAGTCAGGTGAAGTTCCCGATGACTGGAAAAAGGGAAATATAACTCCCATTTTTAAGAAGGGGAAAATGGATGAGCCAGGGAATTACAGACCAGTCAGTCTCACCTCTGTGCCTGGCAAAATCTTGGAGCGGATTCTCCTGGAAGGCATGCTGAGGCACATGAAAACCAACAAGGTGCTTGGGGACAGGCAGCATGGCTTCACTAAGGGGAACTCCTGCCTGACCAATCTGGTGGCCTTCTATGATGGGGCTACAAAACTGATGGAAAGGGGTAGAGCAGTTGATGTCATCTACCTGGACTTGTGTAAAGCCTTTGACACTGTCTCACATGACATCCTTCTCTCTAAGTTGGAGAGACATCAATTTGATAGGTGGACCACTCGGTGGATAAAGAACTGGCTGGATGGCCGCATGCAAAGAGTAGTGCTCAGTGGCTCAATGTCCAGCTGGAGACCGGTAACGAGTGGTGTCCCCCAGGGATCGGTGTTGGGACCGGTCTTGTTCAACATCTTTGTGGGTGACATGGACAGTGGGATTGAGTGTGCCCTCAGCAAGTTTGCCGATGACACCAAGCTGTGTGGTTCGGTTGATACATTGGAGGGAAGGAATGCCATCCAGAGGGACCTTGACACGCTTGTGAGGTGGGCTGATGCCAACCTGATGAAGTTTAACCATGACAAGTGCAAGGTCCTCCACCTGGGTCGGAGCAATGCCAGGCACAGCTACAGATTGGGCGGGGAGGAGATTGAGAGCAGCCCTGAGGAGAAGGACTTGGGGGTGTTGGTCGATGAGAAAATGAACATGAGCCGGCAGTGTGCGCTTGCAGCCCAGAAAGCCAACCGTATCCTGGGCTGCATCAAAAGGAGTGTGACCAGCAGGTCGAGGGAGGTGCTCCTGCCCCTGTACTCTGCTCTCGTGAGACCTCACTTGGAGTATTGTGTGCAGTTCTGGTGTCCTCAACATAAAAAGGACATGGAACTGTTGGAACAAGTGCAGAGGAGGGCCACGAGGATGATCAGGGGACTGGAGCACCTCTCGTATGAATACAGGATGAGAAAATTGGGGCTGTTCAGCCTGGAGAAGAGAAGGCTGCGTGGAGACCTCCTAGCAGCCTTCCAATACCTGAAGGGGGCCTATAGGGATGCTGGGGAGGGACCCTTCATTAGGGACTGTGGTGAGAGGACAAGGGGTAATGGGTTTAAACTTAAACAGGGGAAGTTTAGATTGGATCTGAGGAAGAAATTCTTTACTGTGAGGGTGGTGGGGCCCTGGAATGGGTTGCCCAGGGAGGTTGTGGATGCTTCATCCCTGGCGGCGTTCAAGGTGGGGTTGGACATAGCCTTGGGTGGCATGGTTTAGTGGGAGGTGTCCCTGCCCATGGCAGGGGGGTTGGAACTCGATGATCTTGAGGTCCTTTCCAACCCTTACTGTTCTATGATTCTGTTCTATGAAATGTGCCAGTCTATAGATCAACTGCATTGTTTTGATAATTCAGATCTTTCTCATGAATTTAGATACTTTTCCCACTTTTGACAGGCACACTAATATTGCAAACATGAATGTGAAACTCTGATAATGTGACAAATGTGCTAAAAATGCAATGCTGTAGTCACTGCAATACTTTACTATAATCTTTTCCAAGCTGTTGACTATGTTTGTAGTTATCCTGTTACACCTAATGATACTGCAGTAGTATATAGCGATATTACAATATAGTATACTGTATGATAATGTACAGTATATAGTGTCATATGTATTTTAGCATACTACATAATGATATATAGTGGTTCCCTGAAGTGTTGTTGGTGATATATCTGATGCTATTGTAACACTTTCCGTCCGAGGTTGATGCTATGCTTTCTGCTTTGAGAGTGGTGGATGGTCAAGAATTTAGGCAAGATTTTATTCTTTGCTTTTACTTCCCCTGTGGCCAGAGGTTAGTTCTGTTGCTGGTGTGCATAACCTAGCCCCAGTCCAGGTTGGAGACTGGAAAGGTGGAAAGTGCATTACAAAGAATGCTGTGTGGGCAACAGGACTAACAAAGCTGCAAGTATAGTGGTGTGGGCCTTAAGAACCCCTCCAGTAATCTCAGTTTCCTCCCATGGTCAGTGAGTTCAGTTTTCCTTCCTTGCAGTACTTGAAAACCCAAGGACATCCTCAGTACTTCTTCCCTTCTTTAGGCTATTGGCTGGGCAAGCTCAGGGAGTGTGTCCAGGGTAGCTGCAAGCTCCAGCAGGCCCTGTGACTTGACTCGATTCACACCAGTCTTCCTCCTCAGCATGGTCATTAACTGAGTCCTCACTCCACTTGTCAATTTTAGTGAACTTTGTAGGACTTCAGCATATCCAAGACTGTTTCCCTGAAGCTAGCCTTTCAGTTTGTTAGCTATTGCAGATTTGTACATAGCTGCGTGGAGGTATAACAGGCAGTCAGGTGAAAGTTATAGAGGAGGATGAACTTAAACGAAACCTATTGGAAACAAAACCATTTTTATCCTCAATATATTCTCTCTAGAATTATGAAAAGCTATTTTTTCACCCTTTCTTCCCCAGCACAATTCTAGTCAGTAAGCTGGACCAAAATTTGCAGGCAGTGGCTGTTGTATTTTTCTGCATTTATGAGTGACCCTCATGCTTCCAGAGGTATGTGTTCTGAAGTTACTTACCATTTTACAGCTGTAACTTGACCATACGGAACTATAATAGCCTGCAAACACAGTATTCCTGACTAGCTGAAATCTGACTGAGTTTTTGCTTGTAGAGCTTGCTCTATGCTGCTCCTTTTTGTGGCAAAGCATGTAGATGCTACAATGGGGGATGTAAATCAACTATATGAGCCTATGCAAGATAAGGGAGCCTGATTTTCCTACTGATTTTTAAAATCCATGCCTTGTAAATGTGTCCTTCAAATCCAAAGCATCTGGAAAACATATTGGTAACTTTTCTGAGTAAAAGTAGTTTAATTTTCAGAGGGGCTGTAAAACTTTCAAGAGTCATAATCCTAAAGAAAATAGTGTAGGCTCTAGAAATTCCCGAGGAAAATGTCATTTGGAGTTTTTGAGCAGTTTTCAGCTAGCCTGATTGCTCATCAGCAGGAAGGATGATTCTGCTTCACCGCTTGCTTCAAGATAACTTGTTATCCACTATTTCACTGGTGCCGGCTGTTACAATCATGCGCCTTTGGAAAGGATTTGTTTTCAGCAAGATTACTATTTTAATGCAGTTGACTATATCCTCCCATGTGCTGTAGTGTTGATGAAAGGGTGAAAGAAGGAATGCTTCTTTCAACAACATAAGATTGTTCCAGTAACTTGAAATCAAGTCACCAGCTGACAAAAAAAAAAAAAAAAAAAAAACAAAACCACAAACAAACAAAAAAACACACACCAAAAAAAAAAAAAAATAAAAAAAAGAAAGGCAATAAGGCAAATAAACCCAAGAGGTTTTGTCAGACTATCTGGTGAAATGAGCTTAAACAGTCCTTCCCCTACTTGGAGAAACAGAGAGAGCTTGTACAAGAGTCTTTTCTGGAGTTTCAGGATCAGCCTCTGAGTCACATTCCACACAGACTGTGCTATCTAATTCCTCTCTTTAAAAATGCATCTACCGTAAATAAAAGATGCAAGGATGCCATAAACTCTGTGTGTGTCAATTCATTTCTTTCTCACCAAGGAACTAACCCCACCCTGGAGTCCAGAACTTGCTGAGAATTCAGGAGCTGTTGCAGTATCACTCTGTAGTGCCATAATAGGCCAGGTAAGGAAACCTACATTCGTAATTCAGTTTCCTTAACACAAGCATATACTCATCCCATAATGAGCAAATTTTCAGTGGTCATGTGAAATAAATGGTGTCAGATAATGGAAGCAGACGAGGGCATTGTTTACTGCACGTTAAAGATGAGCAAGCCTTTTGGCCACATGCATAAATTTAAAATAGACCTTAGAAGGGAAATAAGACATTCATGGCAGCGATTGTCATGCCAGCTCAAAATAAGTAACAAGAACACCATTAAATTTTGCTTAGTGAGTAAGTAACATTAATTTACAGCTTGAGTTGACTGGCTGTTTTGCAAATTGAATGATGTTTGACCAAGGAGGCATGATCACATAGGTTATGCTTTTCTGACAACTGGCAGCGGTTATACAGTTATTCTGTTCCTTCCCCTTACAATTTATTCACCACACGTAATATCAGATGCTGACTTTAGATTTTTGTTTAGTAAATTCTTCCCTTCTTTTAATATCACAGCATCAGTGAAAAGTAGTGACCTATATAATTGTATTTTACAGTGCTTAAAGGGGCTTTGTGAGTCAGGTTTAGTTTTTGGTGAATCCACAAAGACGCTGGCTTGGGTGTGAAGACCACCTGGCAATATCTGACCCTTCAGCACCCTGCTCACCCCACTCTGTCACAGCTCATCACCTCCTCAGTTTTTATGCAACAACTGTTTGTGGAACTGCATTGCAAACTGAACCACTTATACTGGTTTAAAGTATATTTCAATTCCCTCCTCCTTTCTTTCAGAGGTTTATTTTTAACACAGACCTGGCTTACAGTGCATCTGCACAGAGCAGTGCTAGTAGGGGCAGGGCAGCAGGGAGGGCCGGCTATTTCTTAAACTGTCCTTGTCAGCGCAGCCAGTAAGTGACAATATCATGCAGAAGCCTACAGGGCTCATGTTCAGTGTTGTTATAACAGCACTGGTTGTATCTAACCAGTCCAAATCAGTTGACTGGTGCACACTGAGAATTAACTTGAACAGAGAATTAATTTGAACAGGCTGCCAGATCATTTACAGTGGCTGCTTCCACCCTACAAAAGCCAGCAACTGGCAGTGCCTGGAGAGTAGCTGTGGAAGGCCTCTGGGTACTGCCCTGAGGCCAGTTTTACACCACCTCATTAAACAGAGACAGGCCAGTATTATTTTTTTCTTTTATAGATGAAGGAACTGAAATACTCAAGTGATGTGAGGTGGTGAAGGCCAGAAAATGAACATCACTCCTTGAAATAATAGCCAAGAGAAAAAGTATGTGAAACACTTGCTCTGTAGTTATTTTCCTACCTGCCTGTGCTCAAAATAATGTAGCTTTCAAAATGATTTTTTTTTTCCTGTGCCAGGTGTTACCAGTCAGGAATGTTTTTTCCTAAAGACAAATAAGAAAGTAACATAGTCAACCTGTTACTTCAAAAAGCATGCTTAATGTGCACTACAGCTATATACCATTACCAGAATCTCCTAAAGAAATGGTAAATTTGGTTTTGCCCAAGTATTCTTCTCACAAGGGAATTGGGATTTACTGAGATAACTGTGTGGATTAAGCCAGACATAAAATTTTATATTCAAGAGCAGCTTTTCTTCCAGACAGTGACTTACTCCTTGCTCAAATGGCAATATCTGGCAGTGTAGGAGAAATGGCTAGCACTGAATGAAAGTACTGGGGGAGAACGTGTCACCTTTCCCATATGGCAGATGTTGAATGAATATTAAAATATCTCTAAACCAGGTATTAGAGTCAGGCTGTGGCTTTCCTAAGTGGTCTTAATTTGACCCTGGATGTAAGGAATACAGACAGGTTTTGTTGATGCAGTATTAGCAGCTAGCAGGTTTTTTACCATTGCATAATATTTTCACCAGATTTGGCCTCAGTGCAGGATATAAGGAAATAAGCTTTGGGTATAGAAACACAAATTAAGAGAATGAGGTTTTACCTGGTATTTTCAAAATTTCAGAATGGACCTTGTATTTAGTCCCATTGAAATTAGTAAGTGCTAGATATCAACAACTTTTTTCAGATCTGTACTCTGGATGTCTGGTTCTCCAGGCGCTTATGAATACTCCACAGAAAACATTGTTGCAATTGCAGACAATAGACCTTTGAAAAACAGGTCAACACATTTGGCCTGCTAAAACACAGGCTGCTGCTTTAACTGGTTGCAGTCCAAAGTAGGGCCTCAGAACTCAACAGACGCACAAATTATGTATCAGTGCAGTTCGGTGTTGTACACACTAATGGTCTCAATCCTATTATAGATGGGTGCAGGGGCAGCTGGACTGTAACAGCATCCTTGACTAGGTTGTAGCTGATAATAAAGATGGAATTGAAACCCTACACCACGTTTATAACTAACATGTTAGCATGCTTTCGAAGCACTTTGGGAGGCAAGACTTCTTTTCTAGTGTGAGACAACGTGTTGCCAGGTGGCTGGACACAAGTTTTGAATGCCAATGGTTGTTGGACCATATGACATACAGGGGTGCAAGGGTAGTGTGGCTCAGTCAGGGCAGTGCAGGCAATAGGACTAACCTGGCTCAGTCAGGGCAGTGCGGGCAATAGGGCTAATGTAGGGACGAGTATTTGTAATGTAGCATATGGCTTGGTGTCAGGGCAGAGCAAGATCTCTCCCACTGTGACCCAATATGCCACAGGGAGCTGCTCTCAAGAGATTGCTACAACCTGAGCCCACCTTAAACCTGTTTGATGCATATCCACTGAACAGCATGCCAAAGAATGCCTCCTGTAGTTTTCTGATCTGTTTTCCCATTCGATTGACAAAGTTATGTCACTACTTTGCTAAATCCTACACTTTAGGTTTGTCATATTTGTATCTGTATTAGTCTGAAAACAGTGCTCTTCATGTTTTTATCAGAAGGTTTTAAATGACTCATGTAGAGCCTTGGGCTTGCATGTCAGATTAAGTAGCACAGCCTCAAAAATATGATATCTGTGGGAGATTTGTCATGATAAATATAATGAGGTACCTTTTCTGTTTTTCAAAGTAAATGTCAGCAGCACAGTTAGCAGGGACACGTTCTCAGCTGACATAAATAATTTTGTCAGAGTCACAATTTATATCAAAGAAGGATCTTCCTTTTAAAAGCAGATGCTTAACATTCTAATCACTTTCAAAAGCAAAAAATAAATGTAGGCCAAAACTGTCACAGCTTTTGTGAGAAAACATATTTTGTGAAAGACTTGTAATATGGGAAATAAAACCACTTTAATTTTTTCTTTGATTGACAATGCCAAGAAAAGAAAAAGAAAAACAAAAACCTACAAACTCCACAGAGGTTTCTATTTGGATAACTTATTAATAAGAATACTATTACACTCTACCTAACAAAAGCTGATGACAAGTTGCATTGTGTTATACATTATACTTGGTAGCTGGTAGAAGGAAATATCATCATCCCCTAACACCCTGTTAACTTGCAGAGAGCAAAGAGCTGTGCATTACATTGTGTAATATCCTTAACAAAACCAGAAACCAACCATATTAGCATTGCAGCCTTTTACTGATTAAAAACTGGATTAGGAGAATGAGTGCTTTATTTCAGTTTCCTTTTCCAAGAAAGATGGGGTGAAATCCTACCTAAATCAAATCAACAGCAAAATTCATAGAAGTAGAAATCACAGGTTGGCAATTTTGAAGAGTAAAAGATCCTTTGATATTTACTTTTTTTAGTGTGTTCAAAAGAGCAGCATTTCCAGAGACAACCATTTTACTGTTTATGGTTTTTTTTTTTTTACTTCTCACTTTTTACATATCAGCAGAATTCCCAAAATTGCAAGAAAGAATTGTGAGAAAAAATTAAACAACAGAATGTTGTCTTTTGGTCTCACATATATGATTCTGTTGCAATATATGATTGCATTTCTGTTGGCAGATAGAAATGTTTTGCTACATAGGGAAGTACAGCTGATATCATAGGGATCATTTGAGAACTATAAGAATGCTCTCTGGAGCTGACTTTTTTCTCTGTTAATAAAAGCCCACACAAAGGCTTACAAAATTGTTCACCTAGAGACTTCTGCCTCTGAGGGACACTAATTTCTAATTCCCATCTTCTTTCCATATACTCAGTCTTCTTTCCTGACACCCAGTCTCAGTCTCCTTGCGTGTTCAGACCCTTTTCCAGTTTTATATGTGCCCCAAAAGTACCATTTCCCCGGCTTTGCGTCTGTTTTTATTCTGAATCTTTTCCTTTGGTTCCCAGACCACTTGGATCTCCATGGACGCTCATCTATTTTCAGTAAGCTCCTTCCTCTCACACACGACTGTTCTGCTCAGGGCTTTACCCTCCCTTGTTCTCTTGGCCCAGTGGCTTTGCCCTGCAAGACTTTATTTTCCCAGTCCCAGCTGTTCTTCCTCCCATCACCTTACCTTTCAACCATCTCTAGTCCTTTTTCATTCCTGGAAATGGTTAACATTTCCAGTACACACACTGCTGTTTTACCCTCTCACCTCCAGGCTCTTTTGTCTGGCTATACTTGCAGAGGGGCTTCCAGCTCACCTGACTCCCAGTCTGAGAATCCTTTTCCAGCATAACTCTGCTCACTCTGCTTATCCATCTGTACATCCTCATTTTTTCCCAGAATCCCCTAATTCCAACCTAGCCTCACCAAGTAACAAATTTTGTCCAGTGCTGATCTACCAGATCCTGTGTCTTTGTCAAACTAGTTTATCTGTACTTAATCAAACCACAGCACTTCAACTGAACTGCTCTGCATTAACTAGTGCATCCTCATGGGGGGAGAACTGAGGGCACAAAAGAGACAAATTCTCTGTTTTTAGAACTCCCACCTGCCTTGGGTCATCAGGTGGGAGAAGTCATTACATGGCTGTTGTAATTTGGTTTTAATAGCCCTGAGCTGTACTGTGATGGTGCATGTACCATCTGGTCATCAGGGAGTCTGGAGTTCAGCTCACTTTGACAGTCTTCAAAGCTTGTAGTTGCAAAAGTGCGATGTACAGTTTTTTTCAAATCTTGCCTGAATTTGTAAGGACTGGCAGCAAAAGGCAAAAAAAAAAAAATAAAAATAAACGCATGTACCTGGCACAGAAACCTCTTTTGCTAAATTTAAATCCAGTTTTCGAAGCGCTGAAGCAGAAGAGCAAGACTTCTTATGGGTGGCAGCATATTTCCCCTAGACTATTTTATGACATCAGCTGGTCAGTTTATCTGCTGTAGTCATACAAATAAAAATTAAATAAAATCGGGCCAAAGAAACACTGTAACTGGCAAATTTAATCTGGAATAACTAAAATTTGACATTGCTGTGTGTGAAATCAAGATCTAATAATGGGAAATGTCAAGTGTGAAGTGAAACTACTATCCCTGCTGATATGAGTAACAGCTTTAAAAAGTCTGAAATGTTCTAAATACTTGAGGATAAATTATGATCTGAGATACATCTCTGGAAATCATCTGATTCTTACATTCAACTAATGGCTGAATTTAGCCCTTTGTGTATAGCAGAACTACTTTTTAAAACTTGCTGCAGGCAGACATTATAAATTCTCAGCTTTCTAAGGCCAGATATGACCATGGTAATTACAGAATCTGACCTCATGTAAGAGACTGCAACATTTTGCATACTAATTCTTATACTTTACCTAAACATCACATTTGAACAAGAAATAGCCATTAGTGTGTCTAAATCCAGCTATCAATATGCAAGTATTCAGGGGGGACATTTCGTGGGTTATATTCAAGAGGTTGAGCCTAATGGCTGTAATGACATGGCTGTATCTTAGTGGGAACACACCACTAGCAAAACATTCCAATTAACAAGGGATGTACTGAGCTGAAATAAATGGTTTTAAGTGATGATCAGCCTGGTGTGAAATTATAAACTCCATTGTTAGTATCAAAATGACTTATTACAGCTCTGATGCAAAATAGCACTCAAATTTTTAGATCTGTGGGACTAAACTGAAAATGCTTTTAGCCTTTCACAAGACCTCCAGGGAAAAATGAGAAGTGTGCAGTTTTTAGCTTGCATTTTTATTTAATTGGTGCATTATTTCAGTACAAGGTATTGTATAGTATTTCTTTCCTCTTTCTCAAGTCTTTCTTTAAATTGAGTTTCCACAGGATGCCCTAATTAGGAGACCCATACTGTATATCCTCAAAAGAATTAAGGATTTCACTTCAGCTAAGTGGCAGTTTTTGACTGTGGAAAAAAAGCGCAATTTAATGGGACAGAGAAAGCCAGGCTATTCAGGGGGAAATGAGAAATAGGCACAAGTTTTATGTAAGGACTTGTAATTTGTTTAGGTGGTACTTTTTTCTTTATACTTTTCTAACACTGTATAGTACTAAATTCTCTTAATTTAATTTGTACTTCTATGCAAAGTTATTCAGACACATTTTAAGGCCTTTTCTTCTTTTTGCCCTACAGCTTTTATATAAAGTAAGCAAATGTTAAAAGCAGTTAAAAGCAGGCCTGAATCTGCTACCTCCATTGATGGGTTTTAAAATTAAAGCTCTTTGAAACTTTCATGCCTGCCAGTGCCGCCCTGGAGCACTAAGCCACAAGTGTGCAGTGCCGCACGCTGACAGACCAGGTCTCAAAAAAAGGGTGGCAGTTTTTCCACGCTTGCTTAGAGTGCCCAGCCAATGCTGAATGGAGGAAAGTAAACTACATTTTTCTTTTTAGTAAAGTATGTAAAATAGTAAAGGCTGAAAATGTTGGTGTTCCTGTTCTATCTATCATACCTCACAATTGCCCTGAAAGCTGAAAACATCCCTTATTTACTAAATTAGTCTCTCTTTGTGACAGATTTGAAGTGAAAAGATGCTTCTGTAATTGTACACTACCGGGAAGTATATTATTCACTGAAACTTAATATCCTGCAGAAGACAAGAATTCAAAGAATAGATTCAATTAAGTTAGTAGATCAAGCTATGTAGCCGTATTATTCACTCATTGTTTACAACGTACATTAATAGTGTAATAAAAATGTACCAAAAGAAAGTTGGCAACTATGAACTATAATGAAGGGTATATTAGGTATATCTGATGAAGCTCACAAGCTTAACAAAATCCGAAAAGCTGATTTTCCTGAGATCTGTCTCCTTGAATACTTAAACCAAAATCTTGAATTCATAGATGTTTATTAGTTCCTTGTACTTTGCGCAACCTCTTCTAGAATTTTAACACCTTCAAGGTGACAACAGCCATCTTTGCTGTGAGAGCACATGGTCAGCTTGTTCACCAGGATCCATGGGGCCTTTTCTGCAAACATCAGTGAACAGCTGCTTTACCAAGTACAGTGTTTGATTAAAGAATATCATTAACCTGTGCTATTAGATGCATTGCTTTCATGGTGATTTCCTTTCCTTTCATTCACTCTTGATTTTAGTGCTAGTTGTTCAACCCTGAGTCTCAAAAGCATTTTTGATGTGCGAATTTCTTTTGTACCTGTGACCTGTCTCAAGGTACCTGTAGAGAACTCTGAAAAATGAAACAAACCAGACTTCTATTTACTTTGAAAAGCACCCAGCAGCTAATGTCATGCAGTGGAGGTGTACTGCAGTACATGTTTACTAACGGGAATGTACAGCCTTTAATGTCTGGACAAACCCATCAGGAACTGCTGAAATATCCTTTTTTCAGACATGCAGTTTCAAAATTACATTCAGCAGCAATACAATAATGTTTCATGAAATGTTTCTGACATGCTAGTTTCAGAAGTCTGAATTGGGAATGTTTTTCCAGTAAGTTTTCAGTTTGATCACGTCTGTGATTGTGGCAATGGCAGTGCACCTCCGCTGTGCCAAACCTATGCATCTTTGAGTCATTGCTTTTGTTGCCACTGGTAATCATGTACATGTTGTTTGAGCAACGGTTTGATATCGAATACACTGATGCTACTCTGACAACAGAGTGGTGATTAATCAATATCTTGAGAGCCCAGATTACTTGTCTGTACAAGCATGAGTTACCAGCACATGGTATCTGTGACAGGAAGGGGTATCTGTGACAGGAAGGGCTTTCTTAACTTTACTGGCTTCTGATAGATCTCATTCAAAGCCCACTGACTCAGCAGAAAAACTAGTAACACCTTCAGGTTTTTTTTTTAATTAGTGACATTTGATCTTAGGAAAATTGAAAAATCCATAAAATAAGGCTTGTGAAACATGTCTGTCTTGTGAAAATAATTGAAATTCATAAAGGGAAATTACAAAGTATGCACTCTTACTGTTTTATCTCTATTAAGAAAACTGGTTTTATCAATTTTAATTCAATTACTTGAATGAGTAATTTAAGTCATTTTAAGGCCTCATGTATTTGATGTTTCAGTTTTTTTCTTTCAGTTGAAACTAGGTGGTTACTATGGAATTAAAGACATTGCACAATTTGCATTGCCATTAGCTTTGGGAACAAATACATTATTATTAAAAAAAAAATATCCTGAGATATTTAACTATAAGGTAGAATAAGTTCCTTATTAATTAATAAATCCTGAGTAAAAGCTAGTTTTATACTGCAAGTGTGTGGAATAGAAACCACTCTGGCAGAAACAAATGAAAAAAATAGTTAATGTGGCTGTCATTGCAATATTCAATAACATTATGTACAATATGCAGTTTCCCAGATGTAATTCCCATATCCTGCATGAACAGTTTCAACAAAGGGAAAGGCTTACTGATGCCAGCTTGCTTTTTCTGTCACAGTGGATTTGCAAAATGTATGCAATTGGGAAAATAGTACCGCTCTCAATGTCAGTTATGCAGGCAATATATGGCAATATATGGCATTGTCCTCCTGGCACCCCTTCAGTTATTTGCACAATTATTTGCTTGGCCATCCCGCAGATTTGCATGTTTATGCACAGGGCAAACAGGAGTGCATGAAGAAATGAGGAATCAAAGTCCCTCAGTCTGGGAGAGCCTCACATCCTGAGTTTTGACAACTGTTGCCAGGCTTTGTTTCCAGAGTCCCTCAGATATGGAAAGAGTGGACCAAGCCAGTAGGAACTGAAGAGACGCCATTTCTCTCCTGTCCGTAACTCACTTTTGATTGTTAGTGACCCTGTAATGTTAAAAATCAGGAAAGAGCTGCATAATTGAAATCTGCTCAAACTGGGCAAATCAGCTCAAAATACAGGCATGGAGCCCAGTAAGCTAGTTTTAAGAGCCCAAGCTAATCTGTAGGTTGATTTCACTGGACTGTTTGCTAAAACACCCATATGCATGCAAATGTCCATGCACGCAGAACCACACTTAAAAGACTGATTCAATTTTAGATACAGCTCTTTAATTAAGTACATAATAAATCATCAATCATAGAATACCCTAGTTTGGAACGGACCTTAAAAGACAGACTGATCAAACCCTTCATGTGAAAGAGAATCTAGATGAAGTTATCTACGCTATCTGTCCAATTGCATCTTGAAGACCTCCAGTTATGATGACTCTACCATGTCCCTGGGGAAGCTGTTAGAGTAAATGATTGTTCCCAATGTCAAAAATATCTTACATCGAGGTGAAACTTCTCCTGGTACGTCTCCTACCCATTGTCCCTTGTCTGCTCCTTGTGAAGAGAGAAAATCTTACAGGGTTGCTTTAAGTAGAGGAATACTGTGATGAGGTCCCTCTGAGCCTTCTCTTCTCCAGGGGGAAGAGATCTAATTCCTTCAGTTAAGGGAAATTAAAGAACTATATTTTCATGGGGTGTTTTAAGAACTGTTGAGTATATGAAACAAGGCTCAACCCTCAATGAGTATTCTGTGACCCCAAAATGCTATTGTTGGAAGGGGTAATGGGTTCAAACTTAAACAGGGGAAGTTTAGATTGGATATGAGGAAGAAGTTCTTTACCGTAAGAGTGGCGAGGCACTGGAATCGGCTGCCCAGGGAAGTTGTGAATGCTCCATTGCTGGCAGTGTTCATGGCCAGGTTGAACAAAGCCTTGGGTGACATGGTTTAGTGTGAAGTGTCCCTGCCCATGGCAGGGAGTTTGGAACTAGATGATCTTAAGGTCCTTTCCAGCCCTAACTGTTCCATGATTCTATGCACAGAAACACCAGAGAAGACTCTCTGTTCGCCCTCTCGACCATTCGCACATTGCGGGACTTATTTTTTCCCACGTTACAAATCACGTAAGAGTACCTATGTAAATAGATGCTTGCTTGTTTGTGCATTTTTTATATGGCTAAAGAGAACCTGTTTCCAATGAAGTTCATAGGCCTGACTCTCAGAAACAATGGATGTAGAAAATACAGACCTGAAGTAACATACTGGGTGAGTCAAGTCCATGTCTTTTCTTCAAAGAAAACTTTGTCTTAGATCAAAATCAAAATTAGTTAATTGAAGGCCCCAAATAGATATTTCTGCAGGCTTTACAGTTTCTGTATCTTCCCAAAGTGCTATGAAAAGCATACTTATATAATCAGCATTGTCTTACATTTTCAGTGGAAAAAGTTTGTCATCCTTGATAGCAGGAAAACTTCAAAGGCTCTGGTAAATCAAATGAATAATTTGTCCGGAGGAAGTCTGTATAAATTGGTCGCATTATCTAAATGGGTCAAATGAAAAGTTAAGATCTCCCTCTCTCTTTCTCCGGGAATAATTGGATTTATACATCTCTCTAAATTGCTAGCCTTTTCACCAAAATGTGAGCGCATTTATTTTTTATTACTTGAATGCCTGTCATGATAAATGGTTACAGAAAAGTGGCCAAAGTGATATGGGAAGGTTCAGACAGGCCAATTGTACACTTTCCTACTGTTAGCCTGCGTGATATGAAGATGTCCAGTAGGCCGTGTAAGACTGGCTCAGTTCTGCATCCCTAATTTATGTATGCTGACTGGATAAGATGAAAGGGTCTAAGATTTTTTGTAAATCATTCAAAAGTAAGTTAGAAGGCTTCATTAATTACGCATGAGTTCCTCTAGAGGACCATCACCTCTGCATTTAGCATCTGAAGGAAGAAGAGGTAACAGAAAAATGGCACTTTAAAAAGATTTTATTTTCCTTAAGTTTCTAATGTTTTAAAGAAGGGTTTGGTTATACCTACTTCTTGCTGTTCTTATAGAAAAGGGAATGTGGATTCAGATGTTTTATTCTCTATTATTTGTATTTTATTCTTAATTGAGCATTTATTTATAAAATTCTAAAATACATGTATGTATTTAAAAATTGCTTTGGTTTTCTGTGAATTAAATGCTCTCCTTTCTGATGCCAGATTTACCAAATAAGCTAATGCAAACGTGGATGTTTAATGTTAAGGCCAAAGACAATTGTTCTTATTTTCTTAGCAAGATATTCAAAGTCTATTCCTGTTGGAATGCGCAGTTCTCTTATTAATTGTTCCAGTTATCTTATGAAAAGAGCACGTAGATCTTTCCTTAGTATTCTACCTTTCAGCTGTCAAGAGAACAAAGAAGCTTCCAACTCAGAAACTGAAGTACAAAATGCAGTTCGAAATTGAAACAGTGGTAGATAAGCTTGTGCCTGTGCAGTGTGAGTTCAAACTCTTATAGGCGCATGTATTTGGGTTTCTATTTCCACTTTTTATTTAAAAAATGTCCTTTGATTTCACACGATGTAATCGATCGCCTTACCAAACTACAGCAGAATTGTTATTTTTAATAGTATATTTTAAATGTCTTGAGAGACCAGAGCTGTGTGATGCTACTAGAAATGTATTGTCACGATGCACTGATTCTTACCAACAGAAGTTTTACCCCAGGTATGCTTTTAAGCTGCATGTAAGCTGAAGTAAAAAATAGAACATAACACTTGGAATATAATGGTGGGACCTCAATTACTGATGAAGTTGAACTGGTTTGAGTTACATTTGATTTATTATCATAAAACATAGTAAAAATAAACCACAAAAGAATTTGCAAACATGCTTTCTTAAGCTAAAATTCATTACTTTGAAGTGTCCTCATGCAATTGTTCATAATAGAATAAACAGTTCATTAGTTCATACCAATTTATTAGTTCATATTAGTAAAATGAGACACATCTGTGATTATATGCAATGCTGAAATAAGTGAAATAATGCAAGTCTTGTGTGGCTTCCCCATCGGACATTTTCTTTAGGCTTGTTGATTTTTTTAACCATACATTGTCAAAGGCTGTTAAATAATAATCTGTCCTTGAATTATTTCCCTCTCAAATGACAGCTGGATTAACACTGACTTGATCATTGCATTTTAATCTGTGTAAATGTATATAGCAATAGGGGCTGAAAAATAGTATTTTAGCAAGGGAAGGAAAGTAATTATTTCTTCAGGTGCTCCTCTGGTTATAGCATACATCCCTCACCCCCTGAGCATTTTCTTGAGCATCCAAGTTACTTTCAGATCTTCTATCCAGAAACTCTTGGCACTGTGTATTGCCAGCAAAGCAAAAGCCAGTAACTGTGTTCAACTCAGGTGCATAAAATCTAGCAGCAGATGGGGGACGCATTGTAGTACCACCTGGGGAGATCACAGCATGACCAAAGGAAAAGAGGCAAAATACGCAAATGTTTTGGAGGTAAGAGTAGTGAGGGAAGTCAGGATATCTGGGAGTGGAGTTGAATCCACTGCGGAGGTAAGGGGATGAAAAGCTTTTAGTGTTGTATGGGAGAGGATGACACTTCTGCCTGCTGTTTCCTTGGTATGCTTTTCTTTCATTTCTCAGCTGCAAATACAACGCAAAAATGAAATGCTATCATTGTTTTGGATATTTTGTCAGTGTATCAGCATTTAAATTATACTCTGACCTGAGCCTGGTTTTCCAAACAAAATCTCCTGGAATTTTTGTTGCATTGGTTTGGGTTTTGTCTTTTTTGGTGTCAGGTTTGAGATTTTTGTTGGTTGGAGAATTTGAAATCTGGAGTTGATCTCTGGTGAAGTATTGACAATAAGGGCTAGGCAGTCAAAATAGAAACTTAACCTGAGTATGACAAAAATAAGAAAATCTGATCCTAAATCATGATCTGTACCTGGCAATTTATACTCACAATTTAGTTTAAACTCAGCTCACCACCATCATATTGTTTTAGTAAGTCTCTAAGTGTGTAATTGTGCTATAATTACTTAACATTTTTATCTGGTTCTATCCACAGCAGCTGGTAAATTCAAAGATTTAAACAAAATAACAACTCTGTAGCTGAAATCTGAGTCAAAGATTATTATTTTCCTAACTCCCAAATTCAAGATCTGGTGCTTGGTGAAAATCTTTGTACAGAAAAATAGTGATGAATTATATTACCAGGCCAGTTTGACAAGTATTTTAGATTATGTGAGTAACTCAAGTTCACTATACCAAACTTATTTCAGGGTATTACTCAATATAGTGGAGGATTTTAGTTTACTGAATAGGAAATAGAGGAGGTGAGAAGAAGGAAACACAGATTTACCCTTCTGTCTAGACCAAATTTTAATTACAGGCAGCAAAAAGGTAAATGAGCAAGTGCCAGAATGAGCACTATACTGGTCAGATGCCAACTGTTTTATGGTGAATAACCTCTTGCAGCTGGAGCCTATCGACTTCAAGGAAAAGGCAGAGCCACCAATGACTTCAGTGATGCAAAACCAGAGCACTCAAGAGTGGGAGAATATGCTTCTTGCCAAAATCCTGAGGGTTTATAAACACACACACACACACACACACACACACACACACACACACACACACACACACACACACACAAAGACACAGAAAAACAAACAAAAACAAAAAAAAAAAAGGCAACAAAACAAACAAAAAAAAAAACAACCATGAAACATAATTGTCAGTGGTGCTTTGTTGATTTACCCTAAGTCAGAGTTGGGTCTTTCTGATTGACTGGTTGGTTGACATTTGCCTCATGAATGATACTGCTGCACAGTGGGATCAGCATTTTCTGAAAGAGGCATTGTGCTCTGGCTTCACTCATGCTTGCTGATGGTGCCTATGTGGCTTCTAATATGCCATCAGAGCAACAGCTAGAGATATCCTGTATTCACAGATTCCTCTCTATAGAGGAACTGCACAGAATGTCGCTCCTATTTCTTGCATGAGAACTGTTGGTGGTCCCTTTAGCCCAACTACTAGGTGCTGCACCAGTAGCAGACAAAGCCAGTGTGTGCCATGGGTGTCCCAGCCCTTCCAGCCATGCTAGGAGATGGACTTACAGCTTCATTCTCCAGATGGCCAATTAATATCCTCAGGAGGCAATCTGTAGAGGTCCTTCAGAGTGTTGTTTGCATACTGAGAAACACAAATGCAGACGGGTCCAGCTGCCTCAAATGTCAACTTCTGTTACAGGTCAGCAGAAAGACCTGAGTGAGGTTTGTGACAGCTCCACTGGTCTGCTACCTAACACGGACCAAACCACAGTGTCAACCTTCTCTACTGCTTGCCTAACCATCCTTTCTTATCTAACCATCATTTTTAACTTGCCAGTTTTGCATAATGCTGAATTGCTTTTTATACTTACCTGGTTAGATAAGATGGAATTTTTCAACTGCAAAACACAGTAATATGTACTGACTGATTAAAACCAGATTTTTTTCATTATCCAACCTCTTAAATAAAATACAAACTTTCAGAAATATTTAGGCAGACATCTGTAGAAGCCAGGACTTTAATAACACTGCATAAATTGTGGCTCTTCAGGTGAGCTTTATGCTTTCTCTTCATATAAATGTCTGCAAAATTCAGAACTTCAGTTACGTGCAAAAGTCAGAACTTCAGGTTTTGGAAAGACTACTTCCCAGATCTTGCTTGTGCAAGATTAGATTAGGCATTTCATGAGCAGGAGCTCTTGTTGAACTCCTGGTTGTAAGTAGGTTCCATATCTTGAGAGGTTGGAAGTGGATGCAGCCAGGATGCTGGATTTCAGCTGTACAACAGTTCAAGTTCTCCTTAACCTCCTTCATTGCAATGGATTAGCCCATGGGGGAAAAGAATGAGCTTACAAACCCCTTAGCTCTCCACAAGTCTTTAATGACATGCTTTAAATGCAGTGTGTCTGGCATTTGTTGTGCTTTTTTAACACTTCAGCTTCCAGTTTGACTGCTGAAGGCAAACATATATAGAAATATATACTGGGCCCTCAAATATACCTTCAGTTCTGCATTAACTCACATATTAGTCCAAGACTGGTTTTGGTTTTTAATTTAGTCAGGTGCTTCATCTAATCTTTCTTGATCCTTGGTTCCTGATTATTATAGTGGTCCTCTTTGATTAATGACTCATTAGAAATAGGGCTGAATCAACTCCCCATATCCAAGCCAAGCCAACATTTGAATATCTTCTAATAGTTTAATTTAAATGGGAATAAAAAAAAATTGATTGCCTTATACAGTCAGTTTTGTCACTGTCTAAAACTGGGGAAAACTTCTTTTAACACATTTGAATGCCCTCAGGCACAAATTGCTGTCTCTGTTTGAAAGAAAAATTAATTTTCATTTCTTGGTATGTCCATTTCACATTATAATATTGAAAATAACTTAGCAGCATCATTTCTATTGGCTTGTGTTCTCAGTAATTATGGTCCCTGTTACAGGCAGAATAGTTTTTAAGCATATACATTCTTTCTCAAACCTAATACTGCACAACAAAGGAACACTTTCACTATAGCATACTATACATATATATGTGTGTGTATATATCATATATATTATCTTTATAAATATTTTTTTTTATTTAGATACATATTTGAGGCTTTGCAGAGAAGTAAAAGTACAATTTTAAGTTTTCCTGAGAATGCTGTCCTTTCAGTTAATAAAGATTTTATGTGGTCAAGTATCTGAAATGCTTGGATTTCCTCTAATTTCCACAATTTCCCATTTTAAAATAGACCCAATTTAGTTAACATCATTTAAGTCATAGTGGTTTCAAATGTAGCTATTTTTTATTGCACTTTTAATACAAATAGCCCTGGACAATTAATTAACAGTGCAGTATCTCATGGGTCTTTTCTTGTGATATACTGTAATCACTTGAGGTAAAAATCTTAGTCCCCAGGAGTGTATCAAGATCATAGCTGTTATTTCTTTACACATAGAATTGTGGAGTGCAGTTGTCAAGTTCTGGCCAATTGAGACTTGAGGTCAATAATTCCTATTAACCACAAATGTTACCATTCCCTGGCTGGAGAAATATAGGGTCGAGCATGTGTATCCTACAGAAGAGTAGACATCTGTTTCAGAAGAAGGACACAGAATAAAAATCAGCTTAAATTTTTCCATGTGCACCTGACATGTCCATTTAAATAAAGAACACCTAAGGAAACATTAAACTCACATATACCCAAAACCTGGCTCAAAACCATGCCTGATATTCTGGCAGTTCTTCTGGAATTGATTGACAACTTTTTTAATAGGATAGACGCAAGTCCTGGAGGCAACAGACCTAGTTCATAGGGTATGTCACCACGGCGAGGTGAAAATGTAACTGGGGCACATGCAAGCATAACTTCTTCAAGTCAAGAAGAAAAACAGTTGCAGTGACGATGTGGTTGCATGATCTTTGTTGGTCAGAGGGTGTATACTTATGGTCTCTAGCCATCCTGTGTGTACTAAAGACTGATCTGCCAAGTCAACACCACTCTGGTTACCCTGCTAGCTTGAGTAAATTAGGATTCCATCACAATTCCTCCTTGTGACGGTTTAGTCCTCATTTTATTTCATTGAAGTGTTATTGTGTGGCTCTTGGTTACATGCTTTTCCCAACCAAATCTGAAAATATATTATCCCTCTTTCATTTGTAAGGAGATGATGAGGGAGAGTGGTGGCTGTGGTTCTCATGAAAGCTATGTAATTACTAAACCTAATTTCCACTATGTGGACTCTGATAATCCCAGAAGTCTCTCCAAAGTTGTTTTCTTATTTAAACCAGGAAGTAGCCCCAAAATACACCTTATTCTGATCAGTTTTACACCAGGAGCAAAGGAAATGCAAACTGTTGTCAACATTTGCTGCCAAAAAGCTTTGATCATGATGAATTTTATGTAAATGGTAATCAAGGCTGTTGTTACAAAGTACTGTCCCACTACTGCAGCTTCAGTGGACCGGTTCTCAAAGCCTTTCAGTAAGCAGTGAGTGGAAAACACAAATGCATATTTATATTTACTAATGGCAAGAAAAATAGTGGTTTTAATGAGAAAAAGTGTCTTTACTTCAGAGGAAATCTAAAATCTCGTTGTAGCTGATAGTTATATGCTTCATTTTCTGGCCCTTTGAATAGATATTTTTTTATGGAGCAGAAAAACATCTCTGAGAAGATGATTTTGGGGATGTTGCTGTTTTCTCTGCTGTGACGTAAGGCACGAGCACACAACTCAGCATTTTTCTCCTTTAAACCACGACAAGAAGCTTATATTAATTTATTTTGACAGCATTTTCAACCCATGTAGCAGTTTAGGACTATCTGTTTGTGCTACCTTCCTATCTTAGACAAGCAATGCTTTGCGTGAGACTGTTAATTTGGCAAAGGGCATGGGTTCACATTTGGTTTTCATAGACTGATAGATTTAAAGGCCAGAGGAGACCATTATGAACAACTAGTCTGACCTCCCACTTCAATCAGGGCACAAGCCTCACGCGATCGTTACTGCAACAAGATCATGGCTTCAGTGTCAGATAGGAAGCAGCTTAAAAAGAGCATCCAGCCCTGAGTTGCCTTCCTCTAATTTTTAGCATTAATTTTTCCAGCTTCAGACTCCAGTCCCTGGATCATATCATTTTATAGGCATGCAGATTCAAAATGAAACATCATCCTCAACTGTCCGTTTCAATTACATGTCTGTGATTTCACCTACTTGGATTTATCCCAATATTATAGGAATATTTATGTTGTATAGTTGTCAGACCATGTTAAATGGACAGTAAGCATTGTTTTCACTTTATACTGGATGTAGTAAAAACAGTTGCAAAGCACGCATGGAATGTCAAGATCTTGGGCTAGGTCTGCAGTGGTAAGTCAGGAAGCATTCAACCTTGCTTTTACTTTTTGAGAGCAGTTTGCATTCACTGAGTTAACATGCGTGAAGCCCGTTCACAGAGCAAATGCGCAGCAACTATTGTCCTTTCAAAAACCAGCCCCTGCATTTCCAAAATCAGTCTTTAATAGGCAGATAACAGTGAAAATTGGCAAGTGACAAAAAAGATAAGGGAAGGCGGTGGCAAATGTTTAAGAAATTATCATATACCTTGTGCATTTAAAAATAAAATAGCAAAAACAGTTGTAATTTAGTTCACCTAAGAGAACAGCAGTAGAAGATTAGGTGGGAGGAAGGAAGATACTTTGAATAGGCTTATTCTGCCACTCATTTTCACATGTACTCATCATAATATGAGAGCAGACTTTGTCCAGACTTAAAACTTGCCTGCAATTCACTATCCCAGGAATTCTAGTCTACAGAACTGTTATCAATTTTTCAGGATGGCCAGAGCTCCAAATCTGGCATTGAAGTTTCACGCAACCTGGGAAGTTTCAGGTGTGGATGTGAAATGCATTTGTGACACTTCAGAAAGTCTTCGAGCAAATTTCTGCCTCTGAAATTTAAATGTTTTTCTGGCCCTTTCAGGCTCCCCCTACACAGTGTAAAGAAAGACGGCAGGGCTTGAACTCTGATTCTGGTACCTACTATCATGTGGTAGATAGAGGGATACCATGTTCATACAGGAATAGAATAAGGTAAAGAACTAGAAGATAGTGCCAAAAGAAAATCCAAGTAAACATATTACAAGAATTGATTGAGTTTGGTGACCTTTAAAACTTTCAAGTTAGGCCAGTTTAAAGAGCTGCTGTTCAGTACTTGCCCAGTGAAACTGGAAAGATTTACATTAATTTCAGAAAGCAGCCACCAGCTTCTTACTATCTTGTAAAACATTAATATAGACTATTTAACAAACAAACTGATGTTTAACAAAAAAAACACAGAAGTTTAACAAAATTTCCAAGCTTTCCAGTTTGAAAATGACACAGTTTGAGGAGCTAGACCATAGGAACTCATTCACAACAATTTTTGTAAAGCGACTTACTTGTTTAGTAGCTATTCTCCATTTTCACAGTTTGGAAATGTGAAGGACATCAAGAGACCTGTGTGATAATATAGTATAATAATATAAATGAGTTTATGTTTATATCGACTACACATGAATCTTATTCTAAAATTTTGTTCTTTATCCAGGATTTGAAAATATCCTTGATATAATTATATATAATTATGGATAAATAAATTCCTGTTTCAGAGAAAAGTACTTATTCTTTATGTATTAATGGCCTTTGCTGAGACACTTTCAGGATATCTAAAACCACTGCAGTATTCCATAAAACTTTAAGAATATTTTGTTTTCATAGTATGTGCAAGTCCTGTCTGTTAGCATTTATTACGTCAAATAATACATTTTAAATTAGGCAGTCTCAATCAAGAATACATGTTTTAGTAAACCTTTTAGTACAAAATATTAAAACATGTACAAAATCAGTCTATGAGCAATAAGAAGGTATATATCTTTTCAAGAGTATTTTCACATTTGGATCCCCTTAACAAACTGTTTTTTAAAGGCAAAAGTTATCTGATACTGTAACTATATATGGTATTTTGACTTTGCATGTGAGTCTCGGCTCTACAAAGGGACATATAACATCACAGCAAACATGCCTTTGCAATTAAATGACCGTTCACAGTACGGCTCATAGAAATACAAGATACAGTTCAAACTGTTTAGTAAAAAAGGCCCGTTTTTGTTACTCTGTGTTTTAATGGGCTATAAAATAAATGCAGTGTAGAAGGTATTTTTGCAGCCAGAGGTTGTGATACATGATATGCATGGTTGTGCTGGGAAGAAAATGCCAAAAATATGTACTTCAAACACCTGTCATGCTTCTCAGAAGGGTTATATATGCAAAGCCACCAAAATCCTGTGCTATCTTTAATGGAACAGGCCTGACTGCTCCTCTGGTGTTTACAGCATCAGCCCTGGTAAATGCCAAAATGTATGATTCAGCAATGAAGTACTGCCAGCTTCTTTTGTTTGTAGCTGTGTACAAGAAGGAGTAAGGAGACTGCACAGATGCAAAAAAGGGAGGGCAAGGAACTAAGTGCTTTAAACCAGCATGAAACAGCTGAAATATCAACACCAGAAAACACAAACACACACACACACATAAAATGCTTGCATGGAGTTGGTAAGTGGCGGGGGGAAGGATGAGGGAAGTCAGGTTTGTTAATGGTAGCTGAAGGAACTTAAGCAATGGAATAGATACATTATGGGGAAAAGCAGTAGTATGAAAAAAAGAAGTCAATAAAAGATGAGGAGGGATGAAATGAACAAGTGCTCTGCGGAGAAACTACAGCCCTTGTGGGGAGAGAAGCACAGGGCCCAGTTCTGGTGTTCTTTTTGAGTGCTTCTTGGATACTGGCTACTGCTCAGGGGACAAAGTGCAATTAAAAGGGAGGGACTGTCAGCCTGTCAGGAATACTAAGTAAGGGTCTAGTCTCACACACTTACATAGATGTGTAACTATGCGAAACAGCTTGTCATGCCAGTAGTCCCCAGGTTTTTCAAAATGGAATATATGCCCCTGAAGTTACTGAAATAAGTGTTTACACTCAGGAAGGACCCTTCTCAATGTCATTTTATGCAAAAAAAAAAAAAAAAAAAGACTTCTCATACCCATATGCTTCCAGAAGAATTTCCTGTAAAACAGCAGCTATCTAGGGATGTATAGTAAAAAGTGAGGAGTTGATAGCAAGTTCTATGAGGTACTGCAGGGTTCTGGTCCCAAGGCAGCCAGACCAGGGAGCAGGTCACACCCATCACTGACCTCCTCCTGTGCTTGGATTTCCTTCCTGTGGATACAGAGGGTAGAAGGGAGGCTGAAACATCTGTTGCTAGATCTCCATCTCACATGCAATTGCACAGTGGTCAGGATGTGGCCTCAGATCTGGAAGCTGGAAAGCACTCTGATCTCCCACAGTTGCAGATATTTATTGCAGCCATAATCAGTTGATAAACACAGACACAAACCACAAATTCTCTCAGAAGAACAGTTTGTGAAGGCGCAATCTGTGAGTAGGTATTTCATTCTTACACATAGGATGTTTTTCTTTAGATTTTTGTATTAAAAAAAAATTAACTCCACTGAACTGAATTGAATCAATTAGATCAATCTTTCTCAGCACTGTGAATCCCAAAAAAGAAAGTGCTGGCCTGTCTACTGGGTCCTTACAAGTACATTCCCAAAGGGCACACACTCGGAGACCTCAGATAGCAGCAGGCTTTTAAATTCATTTGTCAGACTGAGAGCAGGAAATAAAGAGTCAAAAAGTGTTCTCAGCCAAAATAAACCACTTTTTCTGGTGAAATGTTTTTAGATTTGTTGCTTTTCTTACTCCCTGTCCTCTCCCCCTTGCCCTCCCCTGCCTCCAGCTAAAACTAATTGCCTAATCTAGTTTTTAGTAGTTCCTTAGAAAATCTGTCTTCTAGAACTGGCTCTTATCTTGAAATTTTCTGCTCTCTTGTCTTGCCTTACTTGATGCATAGACAAAACATCTAATGAAGCATATCAAAACAAAGGTCTCATGTTCATACCTGTGTAATTACAAAATTCAGATCCTGAAAATACATCCATTTTTCAGCTGTTCACCTAAACACTGAATTCTTCAGAATGCTAACGCGCTCTTTTCCTTTCTTTTTGACAGCAAAATTTGGAGAGTAACCTCACCAACCTTATTAAGAGAAATACCGAACTGGAAGCTCTTTTGGCAAAACTCATTCAGACCTGTCAACATGTAGAAGTGAGTACTGACTTCCATTTGAGATTCTTGCAAATTTAATTACATTCACTTACGGCATTCATGAACAAAATTTTAAACAAAGAAAAAAAAAGCACAGAACTAAATAAAAATAGTTGTAAACTAATATGGAGCTTTTTCGCTGATGAATGGTATTCTCAGTACTGATTACCTTCTTTCCTTTCTACTCCCTGTTAATTATTATATGTTTGTATGGCTCCCACCACTGCTATATGTGAGCACATCACTCACTAACTGCAGCATGTTTATCTTTTGGAGTCCTTCGCGTGGTAGAGTAATATTTAAAGGTAGAAAAGTAAAGCAAATAAATAGTAATGCCCAGGATCACAATGATATTTAGATTTCTATGGGCCACTGATATTTTTTTTAACCAGAATTAAGTATCTAAATACATTTGTAAACTCAAAAGTCATGCATATAATATATTCACCTTCAGCAGAAGATGCCTAGAAGCCTTTGATTTACATATTCCACTTTGCATATTCACTTACATATTCCACGTTGAGTACCACAGAAAATCTCAGCAGGGAGGGATCAGAAGTGGCATTTCCCCAAAATCTGTGGATTTTTTTAGGTGGCCCCATGGGGGCTGCTACTCTACATGCTCTACATGACTAATTCAGCCATGTGAGCTGACAAAAGAAGAGATCAGAGTCCAAAATAGAAATATTTTTTTTTTTTAGCAGAACTTTTCACTTTTTCCCACCCTAGAAGACCTTTTCAGCTCCTTACAATATATTCAGGTCAACAAAGCCAAAACCACTATGAACAGACTAGGAAAGGTTCAACACTGCGAGGTGCGTGTCCTTGTTGATGGATATACTGGATTCATTGGGATACATCAAGGTCATCATCTGCAGTGCTATCTGTTTTCTTAGGTTCTAAACTCAGTTGAAGATGACATGGGAAAGTTAATGGGGTGGGAAACAGAAGAGCTAGCACAGTCAAATATTGCTGATTTAGAGTGGAACAAGTTTTAGACCTCAATCATAAAGAAAAGGTGTTTTCATCTGAACAGCTAATTACCAATCACTAATCAGATTAGTAAGGAAAACTTAACTTTACCTGTGAAAAATACTTATTTTTTTTGTTTGCATTACAGTGTTGTTTATTGGCAGGTTTCTGCATAGGACCACTTCACTTCTTAACTGCATTGTAATTCCTGCAGCAGCCTCATTTATTAAGAAAAGGCTGCACTGTATGTTCCTAGAAGACAGGCAGCATTAAATAATAATGGTGTTGTGTAGGAAAGGTATTCCACTTTCAGTATGGTTATCTATACATGTGAAAAGAAGCCAAGTTTCTTCACCAGTGTTACCTAGTGAATAGCCCTGGGGAATTTGAGAGAGAAAGGTAGCCGTAACCTTCAACGCTGATGTGATTTAAAAAAAATTAGCTGTGGCATAGACTGCCATAACAGCCACATGTCACATCTACAGAAAGGCACTTGGTTTTTAGAAAAGCCTATTTTTCTTCTTTATAAATCATAGAATCATAGAATAGTTAGGGTTGGAAAGGACCTTAAGATCATCTACTTCCAACCCCCCTGCCATGGGCAGGAACACCTCCCACCAAACCATGCCACCCAAGGCTCCATCCAACCCAGCCTTGAACACCGCCAGCGATGGAGCATTCACAGCTTCCCTGGGCAACCCATTCCAGGGCCTCACCACCCTTACAGTAAAGAATTTCTTCCTCATATCCAATCTGAACTTCCCCTGTTTAAGTTTGAACCCGTTACTCCTTGTCCTGTCACTACAGTCCCTAATGAAGAGTCCCTCCCCAGCATCCCTATAGGCCCCCTTCAGATACTGGAAGGCTGCTATGAGGTCTCCATGCAGCCTTCTCTTCTGCAGGCTGAACACCCCCAACTTTCTCAGCCTGTCTTCATACAGGAGGTGCTCCAGTCCCCTGATCGTCCTCATGGCCCTCCTCTGGACTTGTTCTAACAGTTCCATGTCCTTTTTATGTTGAGGACACCAGAACTGCACACAATACTCCAAGTGAGGTCTCACGAGAGCAGAGTAGAGGGGCAGGATCACCTCCCTCGACCTGCTGGTCACACTCCTTTTGATGCAGCCCAGGATCCGGTTGGCTTTCTGGGCTGCGAGCGCACACTGCTGGCTCATGTTCATTTTCTCATAGGCCAACACCCCCAAGTCCTTCTGCGCAGGGCTGCTCTGAATCTCTTCTCTGCCCAACCTGTAGCTGTGCCTGGGATTGCTCTGACCCAGGTGTAGGACCTTGCGCTTGTCATGGTTGAACTTCATCAGGTTGGCATCAGCCCACCTCACAAGCGTGTCAGGGTCCCTCTGGATGGCATTCCTTCCCTCCAGCATATAAACTGAACCACACAGCTTGGTGTCATTGGCAAACTTGCTGCGGGAGCCCTCAATCCCACTGTCCATGTCACCGACAAAGATGTTGAACAAGACCGGTCCCATGAGAGTTCTCCATAGGGTTCTTCTTTTCTGTCTTTTTCAGACTAAAATTCAGTGATCTAATGAAGCCCAAGAGGAACTTTTGCTTGTGAATAGATTCAAAGTTACATCTTGAATATTTGCCATCTGCTTGTTGTCTGTAGTAATGGCACATGCTGCAGAAACAAAAAAAAAATCTATCCCCCCAAAAATGCAAACCAAAAACCAAACAAAAAAAACCCAAAACAAACAGCTAAGACCGTTCTCCCCAAGAGATCATCTGTTCTTCCCAAGAGATCATGAAAGTTTATCCACAGTATCAGACAAGGTGAATTTTTTGAGTTCTTTCTTTAGGCAGCAATAACACCAGGCGGAACAACTGTAGAATCAGCTGGACCAACTATAGCAGGTAACGAGACAGAGACAAGTCATGTTTTGTTCCTCTGTATATAAAACTTGAAGCAAAACCCACAAAGCAAATGGGCTCAGGATAGCATAAGGCCTCTTCTTCATTGGTGGCCTACGTCCAAGATGGACTAGATCAGGAAAATTTAACATCACTCCTCCATCTCCTCTGCAATGCTGCAATATATTACCAACTCTGAGGTTTAGTATTACAAAAAATCCAATTTGATCAACTGGTAACAGATGCGCTACTGTCCCTGGAGTCCTGTTTTAGAAAATTTCTCTGTAGACATAAAGCAATAGCGGCAAAATTGTTAATGGATTCCTACCACATTTTATTAATCAAATTAGTCTAATTAGCATTTAAATTAGCTAAATATTAAGAAATGAGCTTTAGTCAAAACCCCGGACATAGGCCACACTGGAAATCAGGCAAGTGGGGATGTGGAGGTAAACTTTAAAGCTATTTCTGTTTCTCAGAGCTCTGTGAAAATTTCAGATATGATATGAATATCTCCAGTGTCAGAGAAGCTACAGATTTTTAAAAGTCAGTATGCTCTTTCTCTGTGCTTCTTCATGGCAGAAATTCATCCCAAACCAGGAACCCCAATGAAGCAAACAGTATATTAATTGTAACATTAATGTTACAAATTTTAAATCACAAAATATTAACAAAAGCTGAATTTCCAATGAATGTATTAGTGTTGCCGCAAGAACTTGCTCAAAAGTTGAAAGCAAACAGCTAGTTCATTTTATAGTAAATGTGGTTTTTTTTTTCGTTTTTTGATACAATATACTACAGATGATGTAAAATAGATTGTATGGAATTTGTAAACATGTAAAAACATAGGTAGTATACTTTAAAACCTGCTGTTGCATAATTTAATTTTCCTTAATTAAGTTAGATAATTTTAATCATGTTATTTTAATGTTGATTTGGATTGGGGGGGGCTTATAACCAATTAAAAACTAATAATGAAGGAAGCTTTGGGTTTCGTACATAATTTGAACTTTGAAAAACAAGGAAGGAAAATAAATTATTATTCCTTGTGTTAGAGTTACAAAGATTTTATTAAGGGGTATATAAACAAAAAAAAGTTTATGCTAATTATCATTTATTTGTAGAAATAAGCACTAACATCTCTAAAGCCTTTGTCATGTCATAAACCAAAATTTCCAATATTACATGAAAAATTAAAAAAGAATGTCTTTTTCATATGGAGCAGAAGCTGATATAAACAACAAACAGGCTGTGTGTCTTTTAAATAATGAATTCTCACCAGCCATTCTCAAATGTTGTCGTGGAGCCACTGTTTCTCATCAACGAAGTGAGCTGTTAATGGGCTTCCCACAACCAGCTTCACTGAAGATTAATTATCTACCCATACATCCTCCCTATCAGGCAACTGTAACTTCATTGATAACAAAGGCCAAATCCCAATCTCTCTGTGTTTTAAAACTAATGCTTATTGCCTTCTGAGAGTTATTTTCACTTTTCTCTCACAAGCAGGCAAGGATTGGTTGGGGACATTCGTTATCTGGAAGCTGGATGCCTTCCAACCACTGAGGAGGGGGGATCTGGGGCTGCCTTTCATCACAGCAACAGAGGCATAAATCTTGCCTATTTTTAGATGGAGTTTATCAATTTATGACAGGATCTATCCTGATGGGGAACCTGATCTTAGGAGACTTGAGAAGTCCACTTCTAGTCTTGCATTCCTGCGGGTGGATCTGGACATATCAGCAGAAAAGCTTTTATGAATGAATCAAGCTAAACTTGTCTACTGCTTTAAGTATAGCAACAATATTATTAAGCATTTTAGAATAATGATTTTAATATTTGAATGTCTGATTTCATGCTTAATATGAAAGTATAGTCTGAGCTAATAGTTTATGATAACAATTCTAGAAATCCCATCTTCTCAAAGGGAACCACACCTGAAAAGTGAATGCCTGAGGCTGTAATACACCTTTCTGACTCAAATCCTTGTGTTTTGTTAGGAGCACCCTGGCATGCTGGTTTTACCCATTCTTCAGACACAACCCTAGCATGTTTTTTGTTTTACTCTCATTTTTCCGTCTTTCCATTCTCCCTCTATAATCCAGTCTGTCATTTATTGGCTTTGCAGAAACCCCAGAGGCTATTTATCAGCAAAGTTTTGTTTTCCTTTCTTGGAGACAATGGCAGATCTGCAACTTCATTCTTTTGGCCAGGCTGCTTTCTTCAGAGCACCCCTTTGCACAGGGTAACTCTCTGGGTTGGCCCTGTGAGTCAGCTCTGCTCCTTGCTCTGTTTAGGGAAGGTGGCTGTGGTTGCATCCCCAGGGACAGCAGGCTTGGCTCCATAAAATGCTAAGCTGATTTATAGGATAAAGTATAATTCTCTCCACAAAGAAAACGGAATAAAAATGGCTACTAATCTGAAACATGTTAACTGGTAGTTCACGGCATTCATGCATCTCATAGTATCTTTTGACAACTTTATGAAAAGCATTAGGTAGTGTCTTGGAGAACTTTATCTTTAAATTCTGTGAATATTCACCCATCAAGAGAGTCCTTTAGCATGCAGCTGAATCAGCATGTGGCTTTGTGTGTGCCCATAGAAATGCTCATGTGTGTCAATGAAGCAGCTACTTAGTTCTGGAGCTATTACAAGGGGAAGATGTTTGAAAGAAAGGGAAGTAATGTAAATATTATGTTCGGCTGATCTGCTGGAGGGAAGGAATGCCATCCAGTGGGACCTTGACACACTTGTGAGGTGGGTTGATGCCAACCTAATGAACAAAGCAAAGTGCAGGGTCCTACACCTGGCTTGGGGCAATCCCAGGCTCAGTACAGGTTGTATGGAGAAGAGATTCAGAGCAGCCCTGAGGAGAAGGACTTGAGGGTGTTGGTTGATGAGAAGCTGAACATGAGCCAGCTTCAGTGTGCGCTCACAGCCCAGAAAGCTAACTGTATCCTGGGCTGCATCAAAAGGAGCATGACCAGCAGATCAAAGGAGGTGATCCTGCCCCTCTACTCTGCTCTCGTGAGACCTCACTTGGAGTATTGTGTGCAGTTCTGGTGTCCTCAACGTAAGAAGGACATGGAACTGTTGGAACAAGTCCAGAGGAGGGCCACGAGGACGATCAGGGGCCTGGAGCACCTCCCGTATGAAGATAGGCTGAGAAAGTTGGGGGTGTTCAGCCTGGAGAAGAGAAGGCTGCGTGGAGACCTCATAGCAGCCTTCCAGTATCTGAAGGGGGCCTACGAGGGTTCTGGATACTGAATCCCTTCATCAGGGATTGTAGTGATGGACAAGGGGATAAGGGGTTTAAACTTAAACTGGGGAAGTTCAGTTTAGATATAAAGAAGAAGTTCCTTACTGTGAGGGTGGTGAGGCACTGGAACAGGTAAATGCTCCATCCCTGGTGGTGTTTAAGGCCAGGTTGGACAGAGCCTTGGGCAACATGGTCTAGAGTAAAGTGTCCCTGCCCATGGCAGTGGGGTTGGAATTAGATAATTTTAAGGTCCCTTCCAACCCTAACCATACTAAGATTCTGTATTTATGCTTTGGCATAAATTAACAGCCTAGGTACAAGCCATCTACCACAGATGAGGGAGAAAAAGGTCTTGCTGGTTCCAATCCCACTGGGTCAAACACAGACGCAGTAATTCAGTCATAACAAATGTGCCATGCAAATTGCTCGTGGAATATCTGAAAATTTCGCAGTCAGCCTTGGACAAATCTTCCAAAACCACTATTGTAAAATTGTGATTGAGAGGCCTAGGATATGCCAGTATAGGTCATTTCCTGGGTGACAGCATCCTTGTGGCTATACCAACCCACTGCTAGGCCTCCATTCCTCTTGCCATGTGCTGGAGGGGCGTGAGCACCTTGAAGCACTGCCACCTTTCCCTGCATACCTGCCACCTGCAAAGCAATGGGAGCTGCATCCTGCTCTGATGGCCTGTGCATTTTCCATCTGTATGCAGCTCTGGACTTAGCCACTACTCAGATGAATCAGGGAAGGATTTAATGCTGTAAGTGCGTAGGTTCTCCCCTTGGTTTTAGTGTCACAAGTTTTCCCCTGGCTGACAAAGTGCTATGTCACAGCAAATTTGCTTCTTTGTCATAGTTCCCAAGACACGTTGCTTCTATGAAAGTGTGAGGCTTCTGCAAACATCCTTTAGATCATTACGTTTATTGGCATAAGGCACAAATTTGAGCAAGATCCTCCTTTGCCAGTTACTCTGTTTTTTTCTAAGCAATTTGAGTTTTGTTTCTGGACATTTTTCCTCATCTCCTGTAGGAAATATATGATTAAATGTCTGTTATTTAGTCAGTACCGTGAAGCTTCTCTCATCTGTTAGCCAGCAAGGTAATCTGAACTCAGCTGGAAGAAAAATTGGAGCAATTATCTAGGGGGAGGGGAAAGGAAATAGGTTTTGCTTGTAGACAGCTTTATAACATCTGTATCTCAGTCTTTCTGTTTGTTTTGTTTTCAGTTCACTAAATGTCACAGGAAGCTAATTCTGGACACTGCTGCAAAATCATTTTTTGTTGTATAAAGAAGGGAAAGCATTTTTCTCTAGCTGGAAAACCCTCAAACTGCAGCATCTTTTGCTTTGTTTATAATGGAAATATAAAGTTTCTAGCTCACTTCTAAAGATTTGCTGTTGGCTAAATCTCAGCATAAAGTTCCCAGTCAAAAATTATTTTTGTGTGTGTCGAAGGGTTTTTTTTATAGACGTGTTGTATAATCACCTCCCCCCCAAAAAAAACCCAACCCAAAACAAACAGTAGTATATTGGAAGACTCTTTATTTCACTAGCATAGATGCTGAACACACACACACACACACACACACACACACACACACACACACACATCTCAGACAGTTTAAATCAGTCTAACAACAGCAGTGCAAAAGTGATAAAGAGAAGATGGCAGTACCTGGGAAATCCTGCTGTTGCCTTTTTTGTGTGTGTGGCTCATCAAAAAGAGATTAGTCAAATGGGAAAATTATAAACAATGAAAATTCAAGTTTCTGGTAAGACTTGAGGTACAGGACAGTTTACTCAAATTTTGTAATAAAATATGTTCATCAGTTTTTCTATAAGATAAATATAGCATTTCTCTTACTTGAGAAACAGCAAAATCAAAACTAGTCTGTCAGCATGATACCCTGAGGACGCTCAAACAATAAAGAGGCTTTGTCTGTGACAATAAAAACCAGCAACTACTCTTCTTTCACTAAGTTTCATGGTACTAACTCCTTTTCTTGAGAAGTAGGACCATTTCAGTCAAAGCCCAAGTAAAGTGAGAAGTCCTCATTAGGAAAATCTGTATGTAAATCCTGGTGTCTGAATGGCAGCAAATGGTCGTCATAGTCATACAAAGGTGACCACTGATAGTCTGGAAGGAGGAATTTACTTTGCTGGGGTGCTGGAGGTTTTTTTTAGATAGTAGGAAAGGGGCAATTGGTTAAGTAAGTGTTTATCATCACTGTGAAACATGTGGGACAGATAACTTGGAAAGCAGCTCCCCAGAAAGTTGCTTTTTCATCCGCCCCAGGATCTTCCATTTTTGTGGAGATGCTTGTTCAGCAGTTAAATTTATTTGCTATATTTAAGTGCTGGAAGTAACTGACATTTTTTGATTGCTGAAATAGGAAAATATGACTTAAAGGAAATTGGGAGTTCTTGCTCTCAATAAGAGAGTAATTAGCAAACTTCATGATGTGCATATGACCCTGGAGAAGAGTTTACAGCATTTTTTTCCTAAGACAGTTTCTAATGAGAGAGGGTACAAGAGGCACTTTCTCTATTAACATTATTTACATTAAATGTATAGCATGATCTGCTTTTGGTTTCTAATTATTTTTGCTCTATATTTAATTCCATTCTCATAAAACTTGCTTTCATTCAATGAAAATCTCAAGTAAGTTTTAGTCAGTCCTAATTTTATATAGCATTAGAGAAAAGAGAAACTTCAGAAATAAAAACTGACAAAACAAGCTGCATGGCATGTGGCAATACAGAAAATTGATTCAAGGATGTCCTAAGTTGCATGCCCAGTAAGCCCCAGCTTAGTAGTCAAATATTATTTGCCTGAAGAATTATTTGACTGCGTTCACAAGTTACTAATTAAATGTATAGGTGATCCTATATATATATATATATATATCTGCAGCGGTTATGCAAACATTTTATGGCATGTACTGGAATACGTTGTTGCATCTTACAACTGTTTTGTAACTTCTGGAAGTTGCTGTTATAATTATGATAATAGGTCACACAGATTATATATAAATTAATAGCAGCACTTGCCATTGCTTCTTAAGGTGGCTGGTTCCCTTTCATAGAATCACAGAATCATAGAATAGTTAGGGTTGGAAAGGACCTTAAGATCGTCAAATTCCAATCCCCCTGCCATGGGCAGGGACACCTCCCATTAAGTGATGTCACCCAAGGCCCTGTCCAACCTGGACTTGAACACCGCCAGCAATGGAGCATTCACAACTTCCTTGGGCATCCCATTCCAGTGCCTCACCACCCTCACTGTAAAGAGCTTCCTCCTTATATCCAATCTAAGCTTCCCCTGTTTAAGTTTGAACCCGTTACCCCTTGCCCTATCACTACAGTCCCTAATGAAGAGTTCCTCCCCAGCATCCTTATAGGCCCCCTTCAGATACTGAAAGGGTGTCATGTGATCTTCACTCAGCCTTCTCTTCTCCAGGCTGAACACCCCCAACTTTCTCAGCCTATCTTCATATGGGAAGTACTGCAGCCCCTGATCATCCTCATGGCCCTCCTCCGAACTTGTTCCAACAGTTCTATATCCTTCTTATGTTGAGGACACCAGAACTGCACACAATACTCCAAGTGAGGTCCCAGAAGAGCAGAGTAGAGGGGCAGGATCACCTCCCTCAACCTGCTGGTCACACTCCTTTTGATGCAGCCCAGGATCCGGTTGGCTTTCTGGGCTGCAAGCGCACACTGCCGGCTCATGCTCATTTTCTCATCGACCAGCACTCCCAAGTCCTTCTGCGCAGGGCTGCTCTGAATCTCTTCTCTGCCCAACCTGTAGTTGTGCCTGGCATTGCTCCGACCCAGGTGTAGGACCTTGCACTTGTCATGGTTGAACTTCATCAGGTTGGCATCAGCCCACCTCACAAGCATGTCAAGGTCCCTCTGGATGGCATTCCTTCCCTCCAATGTATCAACTGAACCACACAGCTTGGTGTCATCGGCAAACTTGCTGAGGGAGCCCTCAATCCCACTGTCCATGTCACCCACAAAGATATTGAACAAGACCGGTCCCAACAGCAATCCCTGAGGGACACTACTTGTTACTGGTCTCCAACTCAACTGGACATCTCTTTCACTCCATCTCTCTATCTCACGTCCATACACATGTATGTGTTCACGTTCTTGTTAGATGAATATGCTTGCAAAGCCTTGTCCTTAGACAAGAAAATGGGGTTTAGTTCACTGTTACTTAGCTGATTAACTAAAGGAGGAGGTAATATTTTGTGCCTGCCATCAGAGAATATAACTTGTCAAAATGTTGTTACGTTTTGGAGCCCTCTGTCTTTGTGACATTTACCTTTACTGGAATAAAATATCCTGAGTTCCTCCTTTTTCTGCCCGACACAAACAGCTAAACTGCAATTAGAGCAGCAAGGAGACCAAAAGCATTGGTCTTTTAGTGAGTATGTTAAACACCAGGCTAAAGACCCCAGATCCTGAATGAGAGTTTTAAGCACTAAACTGTTGGTTTCAAAGGCACTGGCTTAATTTTCATCAAAGGATAGACAGTCTTTTGAACTTCAATGATTATTTAGTTGGTTTTGGTTTTCTACCCTAAATGAAACACACTAAGTGGAATATTTTGCTCAGTTCAAAACAAAGGCTTAGTGTCAGCAGGAAAAACAAGATAAAAACAATAAATAAGTAAATGTTGTTCAATTCAAAATATATTTTTGTTATTTAGGTTCAAAGAAAGGACTAACATAAAGGACAAACATAATGACTGAAAATAAATTATCAATATGACCTTTTTACTGCATTTTAAAAAAAAAACATCCCTCCTAGGGCTTAGTTTTACAAACAGCTTAATCTGATTTTAAGCCTCATTGCTGCCCAAAGTCGTCTTCGCCTCTGTTTCTGCCCTCCTTATTGTGTCAGACAGTTGAGCTCAGCTGTTTCTCCAGGTGGCCACACCAGCTCCTGTTGAAAACAGGGAGTACCTTTTTCTTTTTGGCAGCATGATCCCAGGGCAGTTTAACCCAGTTGTGAAACAGTGGTTTGTCTTGCAATAAATGTCTTTTCTCTGATATGCTTTCCTATCCCAAGAAATGTGAGCTCTAGTTCCAACATTATGCTGCATTTGTGTTTTATAAAAACAGTACTTCGTTCATTGGAGCAAGCCTAGTGGGTGGGCTTTACAGCTGTCAGAATAAACATCCCTGGAGTAGCTCTTTGTAAGAACTTTCCAGATCACCTGAGTTTTAGATTTTTTTTACGTTAGTGGAATTCCTATAGAAATAATTTGTTTGTTTTCCATGAAACTTCTGGTTTGGTTTGGTTTTGTGGTTAAATTACAAATGTCACTAGAGAACTGCTAGGTATCTTGCTGGTTACTTTCTCAACAATGTGCTTCAAAGCACAGTGGGACAAAAAACTTTAATGTTTTAGTAAGTAACATGAGTATTTCAACCTTCTAAAAAAGTTTACTTTTAGTCAAGACTGGGGCAGATAGTCTTATCAGCCTGACCCAAAGCAGATTATATATCCTAGCCTAATCGATTCTTTATTCACAAAAATTCCTAAGTAACTAGAGTAAGTTGCTGTATTTTAGCAGTGACCTTTGTTTAACCTGCTCCAAGACTGCCTCTAAACACAGTTCTCCTAGTTAGAGATAGATGTGGAATGGAAATAAAAACAAAGCCTCTGACACACTTGAAATGGGAGATCACTATACTTTTTTCTTTTGCATGGATTCAGAATAAAGGGGTTGTAGGTGATCCATTCAGATCGCAATCTGACTAATATCAAATATTTCCAAAGGCATTGTTTGTCATAATAGATAAGGTCAGTTTTACACTTAGACTAGGTAAGTCTGAAAAAGCTTTATTCCAAGAGTTACGTTTGCTCTACAGAAGACAAAATTTAATAACCCATAATATCAAACAGGGATATGAAGTGAAAGAAGTTTGAATCCATGGCTCTCATTCAGCCCAGTCATCCATGAAAAGAAAGGGAAGACATGTATTCATAAATGCATATCAATCATCCTTTGTATTTCATTAAATAAATTAATGAAACATGGATGATGTTAAAACATTACTTCAGTGTGTTGGACTCTATGAAGAAAAGTTATTGACTTTACAACGTGGAGTAATTAAAAAAAAATAGGCCTATCTATACTCTCTAGTTGAGTATAATCCTTTAATTCATCTAGACTCTCAGCCAAGAAAACATGACAATGAAGGAAGTTTTCCTATAGGTACTGACCATTATATGTCATCACTTTAGGTTGGTTTTTTTTTTTTGGCTTTTTTTTTTGTTTTCAGGTTTGGTATAAGAAGGAATTCAGGCTCAAAATCTAGAGTGAACTATGTGGCGATGATGTTACAATTGTTAAGTGAAATTATTGCAATTTGCTTTTCTGATAGTTTTATTTATTTGTGAGTATATAGTAATTCTATAACCATGAACTCAAACCCATAAAATAAAGCTGATATCTCTTCATTACCTGTATGGCCACAGCTGCGAAGAAATTATTTTTGAGGGATCGAGACCATTTTTAAATAGTAAAGCTGAAACTCAGATTTGTACCTCACTTTCCAAAGATCACAATCTTTATACAACCTACTTTCTTCCATTTTGCATAATCAGTGGAGGACTAATGAATAAAAATTATTCTAGTTTTGATGGAATTATGCCAGAGAGTGGAGTCTTTAAAAAGCTGCTCACCCTAATTTTGGGTATGTTATTTTGCTTGACTTTTAGAGATTCTTTGCCAAAAAGACACATGTTCATTTCCACTTGCAGACAAAATTGCCTCACCCATAAAGAATCTCAGAGGCAGAGTTTTGCTCCTGCAAGGAAAATTCACTAAAAGATCCTTTGATTCCAGTATATTATTAGAGAAGGTGTTCATGGGTATGAACCTAGCCCTCTCATGTACTCTGTTTGCCCACATAAGCTCCACTGTAACCTTGAACCTCCAGCCATGTTGTAGTTCTGTGCTTTCCCAAACATCTGCTGGGGACTTTGAAACCACCACATTCATTTTCTTATGACCTAAGCTGCAATTTAGCTCAGGTCTCTGAAGATGAAAGCCAAGGAAGTCTCTGCAGAGAGCAAGACACTTTCCAAAGCAGTTCTCAGCTTGTGGAGCTCAGAACAACTGGCCTGTCTCTCCCCTTCAGGTCAGGAGGGCTTATATCCAGCTCCCTGTCAGACATCTGAGGAACCCCCATTTTTCTTCTACACCCATTCCCTGAGGCAAGGGCCAGCAGCCCCTATCCATCTGCCTAGAAAACCTGGAGAGAGCCCTGAATAGTTTTGCTTCTTTTTTTATTTTTTTCAGTAAACTGTTTGAGATCTTCAGATATTACAGAAATAGGGATAAATTGACCACAAAAGCAGCAGGACTAGAATCAGTCCTTGCTTTCTTGTTTGTAGTACAGAAGTCATAATTTTTGCTAAATCATAACAAGGCCTCCTTGTCAGCTTTAAAACTGACTGAAGTTTATAAAAATGATACTACAAAATACAAAGCTTCAGGTTTGAAGTAGTTCTGTGTATGGATTTTAAGGAATTGGTTGATTCCAAACCTAAGTGTATTCATATCAGTAAATTTTTTTACAGGAAGATGTCTTGAAGTCTAGCATAAACTCTCAAGCAATAGACGTCTCAGATTAAAGAGTCAGCATTCATCTGGGATGGAGGACGCCCAGATGAAGTCGGCTCTCTATGATTCAGAGCTTCCCACAACCAAAGTGAGCAACACAGCCTCCAGACTTTTAATGAACTCCTTGGAAAGTGGGTTTGCTTTTAATGTGGAAAAATGTAGAAGGTAAAACCTCAAATATTTTCACCAGACAGAACTCGCATTCCCTGGCCAGCCCCAGCTGGAAGCTATTGTCAAGGTTGCTGCTCATCAAAGGACTCAAGCAGAAGGCAGAGCTTTATTCTGGCATTTCGGTAGCACCTGTACAGCAGAGCCCTGCTCCATGCCTGTGGCTCTTTGGTCTGACATATGACTCCTCAGAAACACACAAGTAAACAATATCCAATGGTAATCTCACAAATAGTCCCTTTAGGGCCACAGCTAATAGGGTGCACTTAAAGCTAGGCATGTGCTCAATTATAAAGTTATTACTGAATCAGAGGCCTTGTAGGCTGAAATTTTGATTAAGGAGTACTTCAACTTGAGAAAAGCCCCCAGATTAAAAGTGGGGGATTTCATATAAAGCTCAGACCTATCAAATAATTTTGGAATATTCTTTTCACTTTTAATAAGCTTGTGCAAGTAATAACACTGGAAATGTCTTCAAACTAAGTTCATAAAAGAGTATACTTTTTAGATTTCAGAGAAAATCTACAGTCAGTGCATAAGAAATCCAAAGGTTTTTTCCATGCATGTTTTTCTTAGAAGGTTGTATTATTTAATTAATATGCTATTATTCAAACCAATCAGAACATTAAATCAAATAATGTTGATTTAACCTTTCCGTAACTCTATGTTTCGTGACAGTTGCCCCAAAGATTAATTAGATGTGCTCAACAAACTGAATTGGTGATGTAAATGGTGACACTTTGAGTGGAAGCTACTCAAAAAACCTCTGAAGTGTTACTGTAATTAAGTGCCAAAATTGGCTCTGGTGGGAGCAGACCTCAGTATTGACACAGACGGAGTTGCACCCATGTACAGTGGATATATAATCGCTGCCCCTGACTGAGCCCATTTGGGATTCCCTGCTCCTTGGTGGAATTTAGTCTGCAAGGGGAACTGGAGTCGGGGCTAGGAAACTGGTGCACTGGACAGCATGCTGAAAACAGCTCTGCAGAGTTTCATGCCAAAACGTGGTTCATGACAAGATGGCATGATGACAAGATGAGATCCCGGAGTGGTGGGATGACAAGAAGAGGGGGAATAGGAGGGACAGTGATGACTGACTTCTACGGTCCTTGAGTGGTCGGTGGAGAGAAACAGGCACTGCCAGAGGCTTTGGGTGAGCTGCTTCATGGTTTGTCTCTCCTTATGGACCATGGTGGGAAGACAGGTAGAGCAAACAGTTAATGCAAGGAGATGAATAGGCACCTAAAACTGCATTGTGGAAGTACTTACTACGTCTTTGCTTGCTATCTGCAGATCTCCCCCAGCACTTTCAGAGCCATCTGATCTCTTCCAAAAACAAATACATTTTCTCTTTATAATCCTGATATCTTACTTAATAGTTAAGCCTGTAAAATATGCAGTCAACTTTATGAAGATTTGAGAAGGATAATCCAAAACCTAAACGAAATCAGGCTTTTGTATACAAGTTTCCTCTTTGCCCAGGGGATTTCACATAATATGGTTATTTGTAAAATTGGCCGTGGTCCAAATTCCAATAAATACACATTTGCTTAATCTTAACGAGCTCCATAACGTGCTTACAGGTAAATGCATGTTTAAACACATTGTTGGAAAAAAAGGAAAAGCCAAGTCTGAGGCTGATCAAGGGACCCTTTGGACTGAAAATTGACCAAGGGGAGAAATATAGTTACTATATAGTTACTTGCAACCTGGAACTATTCTGTGCTGTAGTTCACCACTGGCTCTTACTAGCTCAAAATAAAAGGTGACGTTGCCCTAGAAGCAATTGGTCAGGGATGCAGGGATGAAGGCTATCCACCTTCTTGCAAAGTGCAAATGGAAACAGCTCTGAAATCAGTTCTTTAAATTTCTCTTTATTCTATGATCAGAACTTTTTGCCTTTTTCTCTGACTCCTTATACATACATGTAAGATATACTTAGTACTGCTGGTGGGGAAGTACATTTTTCTTGTCATACAGAATGTTGACTTTTCACTGGGAAAAAATCAATCTTCCCAAGAAACAAAACATTTTCAACTGAGAACCAAAACTTTTCCATTTTAAGTTTTCCACAAATGTCAATATTTTCCATAGAAAGCTAATGTACTTTGTGAGTTTTTTTGCATTAAAATGTTTCACTGGCTCATATATTTATACTGTAGAAGACTACATAAGTAGTACAGCTATTATTTTCTATCTATCTAAGGCAAAGCAGTAATAATAAAGAGTCAATACACACAACTTGGTATTGTCATTTGGATCTTTGGTAATTTGAATCTTTCAGGAACCATTATATGGACAATGAAAATAAACAATATTTTCAAGTGTAAATTCAGCAAATCAAACATTAGGAACCATTAAGAAAGTAACCAAGATGAAGTAGAGAGCCTGTTGTGCCACTATATAACTCCATAGTTTGCACCTTGAATACTTAGTATAGTTCTGTTCCCCATATCAAAAAGGAGATGATAGACCTGGCAAAGTTTTCAGAGAATAAAAACAAGGATGATTTAAGGTACAGTACAACTTTCATACAAGGAAAAACTGAATCACTTAAGAGTCTTCAGTGTAAAAGGTCTTCTTTTATAGTGATCTGTAAAAACACAAGCAGCACACAGATTGTGTATAGGTATCAGTAGTTCACTGTCCTTTCCAGTAAAAGTACTTGGGATTATTACATGCAGCTAGAAGGAGACAGGTTCAAATCCCTCTAGGGGAGGCAGTTGTTCACTCGACTGCAAGTTAAGCTCTGATGCACATTGCTGTAGGATGGTGGGCATACTTCAATTTTGCAGGGGTTGAAGAAGTGACTAAAAAAATCCACAGAAGATGACTCTTCTGAGGATTAGTAATGATGTAGAAATTGTGTCTGGTTCAGGAAAACCGAGCTCCAAAAAGACAGAGGATGAGAAAATAATCACAGGAATCATCACATATGTTGGGACTTCTTCCTAAGATGCTTTACTAGCAGATGCTGGCACTTACAGTGAGAAACAGGATACTTCACTAGATGGACTGTCTGGTGCAGTACTTTTGCTCTTACATGCATTAGTATTCACTGCAGTCCTATAAACTGAAACAACTGCTATGTTAAGCAGCTCCTGAAGAGCCTTCACTTCTCACTGATGTCCGCTGTAACTGACATCACTCAGTACTCACAGGACCAGCTTTTCTAACTTGAGTTAGAAATACCTGATAAGTATCTATTTGCAAGTCTTATCTCCTACAAACAAGACATTTAGACTTGTTTCAGTGTTTCATAAAATCCAAGACAGGGAAAAGAAGAATAACATAGAGATTACGCACCTTAAAAAAAAAAAAAAAGTCAAATCGAACATTTTAGAAATAACAGTTTTTAAACTGGGAAAAGGAAAATGTCAAAGGTTTTCCTAATCATAATGGCTTGCTTTGCAGGTAAATGCATCCCGCCAAGAAACCAAGCTGATGGAAGAATGTGACCAGCTCATTGAAATAATACAGCAAAGGAGACAAATAATAGGAACCAAAATCAAGGAAGGAAAGGTAAAAGCTTTTATTCTTTAGGCCATAAGTAGGTCAATACTGCTTCCTCATACTTATGGATTTTTGACCTCAGGCACTACTAATACAAATTTGTAAAAGTCCTTATGTAGTCCTGGGTACTGCTGCTTTCATGCAAAGAGGACTGAAATATATCAAGATTGGTATGCGAGACCTCAACACTTTATTTGGCATTTATCTTACTAAATGTGATTATGATTTTTAAGGGTAAACACAGAAATTATGTCGCCATCAGTAAATTATAATAAAATGATGACTAATTAACGATTCCTTCACTCTGTTACATGGCTGAAAGTGTTTCCTTCGAAGTTCTTGTTTTCACAATGTGTCACAACAGTTGGTATCATGGCTGGCAATTATCTACATGAATATTCTAGTCTAGATACTTTATTTGTTAAAATATAACAAATTTTTTTCAGTCGTTGTCATTCTTAAGAATAGGAAGTCTAACTTCTTTACAAAAAAAAAGTTATTCAAAAATATGCAGGAATGCAATGAAGGATGCATTTCTAATCACTGAGTTACAATTATTAACGACAAATGTATTGAACAGGAAATATCTCTGATATTCACTTTTCAACACATGTTGCTAGCTACCTGTTAACTCAGAAACACATTAGAGTTGAATTAATGTCCTTATTCTCTAGGTTCATGGTGTTTACTCTTTAACTGCTAAACTAACTAAGTCAAATATAAACTCTTCTTGTGTGGGAAAAGCTCAGGAAAGGAATAAAGTCAAGAGCAGGTTAAATGGTTCATGTGGCTGTCAAGATATTCCAATTAACTTGAAATGAAAAGCCTGTAGGCAAGAACTGACTTAAACACGTTTGAAACCACAGGTACTGTATGCTGTGTGACAGAACCTGAATTTCCTCATGCTGTTAATAAAACATAATTCCCTTCAAAATGGAAAAGATAGCCTTCTGCATTATTGTTTCAACTCTCTTTCTCTCTGCAGTGAGACCAGCTGTGCTTCCAATGAAGCAGAAAGATTTCCACTAATTTGGATTTGTTCTATATACATGAGTTGCTTTTAAAAAATCTATCGCTTGCAAAGATGTATTCTAATGTCCATTAAAGCATAGAAGATTTTAATACAATTGACTCCAAATTTATTTGAATATAGCTGTTATCAGAATCTATCCCTATTCTTTGTTCTACTTTGTTCAACCAAAGGCTGCATCAGTGAAGGTCCAGTAAAGTTCTGGAATGCTTTGCTCCAAATGTTGCATATGTTGAAAGTTTTCAGGCATTCAAGAGACCCATGTAAAAAGCCACAGGAAATTCTGCCCAGTGTATCTTTTTAAAGGGGCCTGTGACTAAGAGTCTTTCTGGAAGGCAGGGCATGACAAATTTGTCTTTAGAACTATAGTTATGGATACAGAGCTGGAAATATTCAGGTATAAAGTCCTAGCTATGCCTGCAAGGCTGCAGATTCAGACACGAGTCTGACAATGTGCCACAGCTCCATCCTTAATCTCGCCTATCACCCCAAACCTATAAATTCTCACAGAACATGTAACAGGGAAAACAAATATCAAACAGATAATTTTGGTGCAGACTTTGTTCCTGCCATTGGGAGAGTGGGTGGAGAGTTGGTGAGATGAGACTCTTCCTTTTAAAGTTTATCATCACTAGACTTCTTGAAGATGATAGAAAAAAGAATCAAGCAAACAAAAAACGTTGTTTATATATAGACCCCACAAATCATGACATGCCTTCTAATTGATAAAAGCTCACAAGATAGCATTTATTTCAGTTTATTGTTTTGTTAATCAATAAGTAAGCAAAGAGATGAGCTACTTAATACTGCAATAAACTTTTCCCTTATTAGACTTGTGTAGGCCCAATAGTAATCTCTGCAAATGCAGTTTGAGAAAATATTATGGCATGAATTCATCCTAGAAGCTTATCAGGATATTAGCATTATCAAAATTTTTATGCTTTCCCAGCATTTTTCTCCCTTTATTGTTTCCATATTTAGAAGAAATACCAGTGTGACAGGACAGTAATCAGTTGGCCAGTGTTTTCTTTTAGAAAATATTCCAAAACGTTTATTTTCCTGCTGGTTTCTGTTGTTGGGTAGGTGCACTAAGATACCCTTATCTCTGGGATGCAATTACATCTGAAATTCAGCTCAGCAACTTCATAGCTAGAGCCCTAACTGCTGAGGTTGTAAATGTTACCTTGATTATAAATTCAGATATTTCTGCCAATCCACTCGGTTGTTAGTTTTCTCATTTTGCATGTAACTACATCTTAATGTCTTTCTAAACTACAGAATTATTTCATTTCCTTCCTATTTCTTACTCCTGTTCAAACTATGATCCCGATGTGCTAAATATGGCAGAAACTTACAGACCTTTCAGGAACTAGAAGTTTTGCTAGCCAGCATTGTCTTTAAATAGAGGATTGGCTGCGCCCCTCCCTAACCTTTCAGCTAATGATTACAGTCACATCTACTGCGTTTGTCTTCACTTATGTTTGCAGTAATAATAATCAGCTAGCTGTCCAAGTACTACCGTGCTTTTGTCCAGTTGAAAATATCCAACAAGATACACCCTGTTTGATTAAAACCACATAATGAAAAGGGGAGACATGTATTGCTGGTAGGATTGAAGAACCTTTTTCTGTCATATTAATTTTCAGATTGTTTTTTGTGAAACCTCAGTAACAGGAAAAAAAAAAAGTAGTTAATCTCTAAGATGCCTCTCATACAGATCTCATCGCTTCACGGAAATGGTTATCTGAATAGCCCTTAGTTATTATGTAAGCAGAAAGTACCAGGAAATGACGTTTCTTCTGTAGAAAAGTAGGCCAGCTGTGCTTGTTTTGGCTCTCCCGTGTTGTTTTCCATGTGGAAAATTTGAGGCAAAAAAGCTGTGCCTGTCCCTTTATTAAAAACGTTACATGGCTACATGGGGCTCACCATCAAGCTAGTGTGAAAGAAGCTCTTGTCAGCAAAGCCATTCATCTTAATTCCCCTTTGCGTTCCAGCTTTGCCTCAGAAGTGCAAATGCAATTATGATTTGTGACCTTAGAGATGTGATTGTTTTCTTATGTTTCCACTGAAGGTGGTGAGGTTGAGAAAACTGGCTCAGCAGATTGCGAACTGCAAACAGTGCATTGAGCGCTCGACATCCCTCATCTCTCAGGCTGAACAGTCACTGAAGGAGAATGATCATGCTCGCTTCCTGCAAACTGCTAAAAATATCACTGAAAGGTAAAGAAGATGTCCTTTCAATAAACAGTAAAACCTCAGTTTAAAGCAGACAGGTTGTCATAGTTGCTGTATTGTCTTGTCCCACCACAGATGTGGTCAAAGGCAGAAGATTAATTGACGCATTCCCTCAAAACACTACTTTGTGCTGCACCAGAGTGGGAAGGACCTTACTGTACTGTTAAATCAAAACATTTCTTTGAAAAGAGGATCAGTCAAAGAAGGTTGCGAAATGAGTCAGAACAGTAATAGCATGTACAAAGGAAGGAGGTTGCCAAGCAGATGTCTGGTGCTAAACACGCAAGAAAAAAAAACAGGTTTCTGGAGGCTGAAATCAGTCAGCAAGTACACTCCTTAGAAGAAATTCTCAATTATCTTAATGGATTCATATTCTTCACAAAATAATTAGTGGCAAGGTAATGAAATGTATAACGTTAGGAACCTGCAACATACCTCTCTGAGGTAGCCCACTCAAACACTTAGGGATTCAGCAGCCTGAGTGTCCGGAAGTTATGGCAGCTGCTGTGTTGGGTCCTTAAGTGCTTCTAGGACCCTAGCTCCTCCTCTTCAGCATGCCAGATATATCAAGGAGTGAAAAACAAGGGAGCAAGTCTTTCCAGGAATCTGTGCTCCAGAAAATTTGGTCTGGTTTTCAGTGCAGTGCTGTAAAGGCTGAAACATTACACTGAATTTCAGCAGTATTTTCTGAAGAAAAAATGGTCTGTTGGAATTTTCAGCCTCTTCAGCCACCAGACAGGGAAAAAAAAAAAAAAAAAAAAAAGATAATGTATTTGGACAATGAAGAAAAAAATATAAAAATTGTGCTCATTCATTCAGCTATTTTTCTATCTCTGGGTTCATATTGTATCTTCACATTGTCCAGCCAATTTTCAATGAATTTGAAGCATGAAATTCCCTGCTTTTATTATTTGCTCATCTAAGTCTATCACTTACTCTGGAGTGCTGTATGCATATTCTCTGAATATAGGGTTTCAAAAAGCTATTTAATAAATATATAAATAAGCCAGCAACACTGTGTTGCTCATTACAGATTCAGAAAATTGAAAATCTGTTGAGAAAAGCATAGCAAAGGAAGGGAAGGCAAGGCAAGGCAATGGATCACATGTCATCTGTCAGATTTAGATCTTGGTTTATATTCTGTCACCAAGGTACATTGTGGCATCGCAACTGAAGCTGGCAGTAAAACTACCATATGAGTATTACAAGTAAAAAGCTGAAGGTGGGGGTCTGTCCTTTTTCAGTATTCAGGGGAACAAGCAGTAGGGCAGAAACATGCGGAGACACAAAGCTTTATAACTTACTATTGGAGAATATAAAGTGAAGCTCCATTTTGAACTTGTAAACGTAAACAGTTGCATCATAAATACAATCACAGGAGAGACGCTCAGAGTGCAGACATGAGACCAGCTAACATATGTGCCCAATCAAATCTAATTATTGACTATCACAGATTTCTATCTGTAATGAGATGGCTGTGAACACCTTGAAATTCAAAGAATTATATCAAGCAGTGAATAAAACTAGAGGGGAAAAACACCAAGTGCTTGCAGACAAATTGGAAGACGAAAAAGAGACTAAGTCTGATTAAGAAGTTATTCCCCATGTGTAATTCTCTGAGTTGTCATGTAGTGAGCAATATTTTGTTTGCTTCTAGAATGCTCATGTAACAGTTTCTCCAGGGCCCTGAGCTCCAGCAGCTAAAACAGTCTCCTGAAATTATACTCATTGCATTTCTTCATCCACATATTTCAAAGTAATTGCAGTATAATATTCTCTGTTGTAAGCACAGCAGGTAACTATGTAAGCAAAAACATTGCATACACTACAATGATTTAGGTTGCACATTATTTACAGTAGGTGAAACACATTTATCCTATAAAAACCATTTCCGACCAAGTACAGTGTCAGATAGAGCAGGCAGAATTACAAGAGGAAATTCAGTCCTCTAAAGCTAACATGGTGACATGGTGCCTGAAACTGCAAGCTGTTGAGGTCACCAAAAACTGGCTTTAACAGACGTACTCGCGGTGCACCATTTGTGTAGCCCCAAACACCAGTCCAAAAGGGCCTGGTGATATGTCCTTCTTACATGTGCTCTATGGACATATACAAAGAAGCTCTTAATCTTAGCTGTGTTCATGCTGGCTTGTCATCAAGACTTTTGTTAATTTTTCAGAGGTGTGCAACACCCTGAGTTTGCCCCAAGACAGACCTACAAGAAATGCATGGTTTTTTTTTCCTTCTAGACGTAAAAATGACATAGTGTAATTGCAGAAAAACTACTGGGGGATGAGTGAGAAAAAATTGAAGACATGAAAGAGTTCAAGGATTTTTTCCCTCTAAACGCATGGGGCGAAAAAGCACTTCAATTATCCTCGCTAAAAATACCCAACCAAAATATTTTATCTGTACTAGGATCTACTTCAAACTAAGTTCTACAACCAAAGCTGCAAGAGAACAGTGCTGAAAACTGTATAACAAGAATTATTGACTAGGAAACCTCCTCAGCACAGTTTGTGAAAACTACTCTGAAGACAATGGGATGTGCAGCTCAGTTTTTTACTTTCCTATTTTCCTAAAATACTACACATGAAAGATATGAAAGCATAGCTCTTGGTAAAGCATTTGGCCTAGTAGCCAAATTTGAGCCCTGTCTACAGGGCAATACTGTAATTTGGGAAAATGTTAATTGAAGCAATCAAAATATTTTGATCTACTGTGTCATGAGTGACAGAAAACAGATATGCATTGTGTGCATGGTTGTGTGTTTACCTCCAAACTGGAGCAAAGTTCTGTGGTATAGCATGAGGTCTAATAATCTCTTTGCTTAAATGGACCAAACTTGCTGTAAACATATCCAGTATCCAGCTCTCCAGTAACATGTATTTTGAGATACCAAGCCGAAGGATCTGAAAAATTAGTCCATGCTGGTGGCTGTTTTCTTGTGGAAGCTCGTCTCTAAATTAATACAGCTGGACAGACAAAAAGTGGATGTCGCTGCTGACATTAAGTGGGCAAGGAAACTTTTCAGTTTTGGAGAAAATGTTAGTATGCACACATGCTTTTCAGGGAAAAGCCTTTCAAAATAAACTGTGCTGACATCTGCTTGTTTTATGTTTCCCCTGTGCTTTTGAAGTTAGCAGCAATGTGCTGTGCTGAACAGCTGAGGAGGTGCAGGGATCTGCACCAAGCCTTTGGGACAGGAGTGCCAAGGAATGCCTGGAGCAAAAAGCTGCTTGGGAAAATAAGGGTTGGGAGAGATTCAGAATCTCTCAAGATTGCTTAAAACAGATAAAAATGGTACTACTTTGTTTCAGTGGGTGACTGTAAGGGACAATTCAAAGTATATTGCTGCTTTATCAATATTTTGTTAAAAACTGATAGGACACTGCATGTTAGGCAAAAGCTGAGTAGTAAGAGATTTTTACTGGAGATTTTGCTTGCAAAAATAAATGGCAGGAGAAGCTCCTAACTTACACCATATAAATAAAATACATGTAAAAGTTTTTGTCAGGCTTCTTGAGAAGTAATAGTAACCATAATGGTCAGGTCCTACCTTGATGTAGAAGTTATTGTCTTGAATGCTAAAAGACATCTTCTTTTCATTATAGGGTTTCCATGGCAACTGCATCCTCCCAGGTTCTAATTCCTGAAATTAATCTCAATGACACTTTCGATACCTTCGCACTTGATTTTACCAGAGAGAAGAAATTGTTGGAATGCCTTGATTATCTTACAGGTAATTTTTTTTCTCAAGATGCTACTAACTTATGTTCCTCTCAAAATAGTAGTGATCTTCTCAGGCTTAACTTCACTTCCAGTTCTTCTACCTCCTCCCCCCAAGTAGCACATAGGGATGGGGAATGAGGGTTGCAGTCAGTTCATCACACATCATATCTAACACTCCTTCATCCTCACTGTGTTCTGCTCTGGCATGGGCTTCCTCCCACACAATGCAGTTTGTCATGAACTTCTCCAACATGGGGACTTCTGAAAGGCTGCAGTTCTCCAAAAGCTCCTTCAGCATGGGTCCTTTCCATGGGGTACAGTCCTTTAACAATGGACTTCGCCATTGTGGGTCCCCATGGGCCATGATTCCTGTCAGAAAACTTGCTCCTGCATGGACTTCAGCTCCTGCAGGCTGCAGCTTCCTTCATGGCATATCCACCTACTTGAATGTGGGTCCTCTAAAGGCTGCAGTGTGGATATCTGCTCCACCGTGGACCTCTGTAGGCTGCAAGGGGACAGCCTGCCTCAGCATGGTCTGCACCACAGGCAGAATCTCTGCTTTGGTGGCTGGAGCGCCTCCTCCCTGCCTTCTTCATGGACCTTGGTGTTTGCAGAGCTGTTTCTCTCGTATTTTCTCCTCTTTCAGCTGCTGTACAACCTCTTTCACCCTGTCTTAAATATGTTATCACATTGGCATTACCAGCATCAGTGATGGGCAGCAGTGGGTCTGCCTTAGAATTGGCTGCATCTAACACAGGGTCAGCACTGGTCATCTCATACAGAAGTCGCCTCCGCAGCCCAACCACCACCAAAATCTTGCCACATAAATGCAATACACTTTCCCTCTTAATCCTGGATTCATTACCCCCAGCAGCCCCAGAAAGTTCCTGGAAACATTGGATGCTACAGAGCACAAACGGGATGCATTTCCTACCTCCTCTCCTTGCATTCCTCCCCACTAGGGTGTGGGCAAGTGAGAGTGAGAAATGGTTAAATGCCACTGCAGCAGAATGAAATGAAGGAACAGCTGGAGCTCAGCCTGGAGCAGCCAGAGGAAGGAGAGTAGGGACCAAATCCCATTTCCCTGGGGACAGATGCTCCGCATGTTACCCTCTCCTTTGGGGCTGCCTCCTCACTGTTGCAGATTGCAGCCTGGCAGATTTCCCATAAGCAATCGGGAGCTGCTCAAACAATTAACATCAAGGGCTCAGCGCTGAAAGAGGTTTTCTGGTGCCAGTGACACTGTGTAATTCCCGCATCACAGAGCCAGAGGACCTCTTTGTGTCTGGGACTAGAGAGCGCACAGTGTGCTCTGTGCTAGGGTGTGGGGTGAGCTCTCCACAGAGCAGAGCCCCAGCTCACTTATTGGAGAGCTTTGGCCTGAAGAAGCTGGCAGGTTTAGACACTCAGTGAAGGCCTGAATAATGTGCCATCTCAGAGTATAGAATGATGCGCACAAAGATACAGATTACTGTAATTTAGGCTGTTTTGATTTCAATGCCAGAATAGAACAATTCGTTCCAGATCAGTTGAAAGCAGAAGAGAGACAGGGTAGGTTTTCATTTTGCAGGATCTTTGAGCATGTGCTGTTAACAGCGAGAATTTGCAATGAAAGTCACAAAGCACTGTTTGAAAACCACTTGAAAACATTTCCTGGACTTACTCTGTTTGCCCAGTTTGGAGGAAATATACCTGCGTTATTTCAGAAGAATATGAGAGCATGGAAACTCCCCATTGTCAGCCTCTGGATCTTTTCCATTCAGAGATCTGACTTCCGGCTTTTCTTCAGAGGAAAGGCAGAGAGAGTTTGGGTTGTGCAGCCTGCCGAAGAGAAGGCTTAAAAGAGTCCTTATTTTGGCCTTTCAATACTTAAAGGGGGCTTATAAAAAAGATGGGGTCAAACTTTTAGTAGGACCTGTTGCGATAGGACAAGGAGTAATGGTTTTAAATGAAAGAAAGATAGATTCACGTTATATATAAGGCAGATTTTTTTTACAAAGAGGGTGGGGAAACACTGGAGCAGGTTGGTTAGAGTGGTAGCAGATGCCCCATCCCTGGGAACAAAGCTAGGCTGGACGGGGCTCTGAGCAACCTGGTCTGCTTGAAAGTATCCCTGTTCATTGCAGGAGAGGGCTGGAATACATGACCTTTAAAGGTCCTTCCAACCTAAACTACTTAATGAATAAGTGAGCAGATGAATAGTGGGAAGACCAAGACTGTCTGCATGCACAGAGCAGTACCCCCTGTGCCTTAATGACCTATGGGGTTCTTGCCGTATATGAAAGAGAGATTTTATCTGCAAAAAATTTCTGTATCACTGTGTAACTGGTGAATACAGTTAGTGTTTAACACATACTCAAGTAAATAATGCATAACAATAATGTGGTGAGAGTCATTTGAACTTTTTATACAGTACCAATGAAATGTTAGGATGTCTGCCTCTCCCCAAAGTCTGCTGGAATTTTGCCACCATGCTGAGTATTCACCCCCAAAATTACAAAAAGACGAGGAAATTAAATGAATTATTAGTAAAAAGCCAGACTTATTTGCCCTAACCTAGGAATTTAGCAGTAAAATAATCAGCCTCAGGTTCCTTTATAGTCAAAGAAGAGAAATAACCACCTCATTTTGAGGCGCATGTATCAGGTCAGTTCACTCCATTCTGGAGGTGCCTGCTTCTCCCTATTGACTTCAGACAGATGCTAGAGAGACTCATTTAAACAAAGATAATTGTGCTTTAGATCTTTAAAATTACACAAGGTGAATTCTACCTAGTAGTCTATTCTCACACTCCCCAGGTCTTCTCCCCTTTGTACATCATATGGCAATACTACCAGCCTAACTGCTATACACTACAGAAAATGAAGTTTGTATCTGTGCCAAAACAAAGGGTCATCTTGCTAAAAGTAACCTTTCTGTGGTCCATCATGCTGGCTGTGTCATTTACACAACTTCTTTTCTGCCTTCTTCCTACCTCATCCATACTCTTGAAAAATTACTTAAATTGCAGTCTTAGGAAACTGGCAAATGTGTCTAGAAATTGAGCTGTTTTTTCCTAATCTACCAATTTCATCCTTGCCCTTGATACCTGGTGAAGAACAGTTTTAGTTGGCTCTTTGTGCTCTTTTCTTTATGTTAATAAATAGCATATTGCTGCAATGGCAAAAACCAAAACACTTAGCTAAATTATCTGAGCACAAAATACAGCCTATGCAGACAGTTAAAATACATTTATGTAAATATATGTATATATGTAATGTATATGTGTATATGTATAGTCCCAACACTTTAATGCTCTTCATTATTATTGTTGCTCAGAAATTCTGGAGGAAGATTTATTTTATTTTACGCCTTTTGAATTGATGCATGGAGTCTTCATAGATCTTAAACTGAAAACTTTGTGACAGAGTGATTTGGCCTTTACTTTTATCACGTTTCTCAGTTAAGTGAAATGAAGACCACCGGTCCACCGATGTTGTGAATTAAGTGCAGAAGCCTATCTCATATAGAGTCTATCATCATTACTGCTTCTGAACAAAAAAATAAAGCCTAAATTCCAGCTTTGTCCTCTCTGCTGTCACTTGTCTTTGAAGCAGCTGACCTTGGCTGTCTTCTGGAGATTTTCTTCTCCTTTGCTCTTTCCCAGTGTTCCCTTTTTCAGGTCGTCTTCATTCTCCATCTCCCCAACTCCACTTTTCAATGTGACACATTGAAATTTGCATCGTTCTTTCTTCCTATGCTATTTCCTTCCCAAATATACATTTAATTAGTTTGTGCTTATCATTTACTCAGCTGTCTGTCAAAAGCTTCTACTATCCAAATGAAAATCTCCAAATTCTTTCTGAAAGTTTCCAGACAGACATTGAAATGTCAAGCTTAGTATATTAAAACTATACCCTTAATCTTCCTCTGACTTCTATTCTCTGTATATATAGCCTTGATGTCTTTTGAAAACTTTCTTATCTTGCCAGTTGCTCAAGCTCTTCATCTGGAACTCATCTTTTCCTAAGCATATATCTAGCTACATTCAGGCAATGCTTATGATTTGCAAACTCTCTGCACAATATTACTGACATAAGGACTTCTTTTATCCATTGTGAATCAAAAATACTTGTTCCGTGTCTTAATACTTTGAAATCAATCGCAGGAACATCTATTCTTTGACCTTGAAATTTGTCCTTTTTCAGAAATCCCATCTGATACTATGGTAAATTTTCTTCAACCATTACTTTAGCTATGACTGCACAAAGAAATATGTATTGCCTAGCATATGCCAGCAGTTTTTTCACATGAAAACATCTTCATTCTGGAAATCCTTTACAGCCTGTCATTCCTCTTAACTCTTTCAGTATTAGAAGATCAAAAACTACCTCCAGCCAGTGCAGTCTCATGCTTTGGGTATAATCTCTTCTCATTCTGTTCTTCTTGAGCAGTTCTGGTCTACTCAAAGCCTATGTCCAGATGGTTGCATGCCTGAGCTCTCAAGTGCCAACTCGTGCATGACATGTTACTAATACATCAAATTTGTATACACATCTGATGTAGCTGTGCCTTTCAAATTCCTGCATGCTGGTTCAGTCCAGTGCAGAGCCAGTAATGAACAGCTGAGAGAAGTTCAGAGCAGTTTGCTCAACTCCCTCATGTTCATACCAGCAAGAAGATGGCTTAGATCTTCCTTTTTCACTCAGTTTCAAAAACTGTAATGAGCCCCTTACAAAGTCAGTCACTCCATGACAGCAGGGAGGCGGAGACTGAGCAAACAAAACAAAATTGAGGTGGTTTTAGTCAATCTTTGTGACCCTGCAATGAGAGGATGTAGATGTAGTCTCAATAGTCACCGAGGTGACCTGTGTCTCAGGTGTACAGACCATGTACATGATTTCATGCTTTAGAGCAAAAGCCATGCAGATGACACTGAAGGAAGGGTTAAATTGATCTGGTTGAAAGGGGGAGGTATGCTCACAAGGTCAGTTAATGCTGGGAGCAAATTTAAAAAACTACTTTTCAAATATTAATTGCTGCCTTTCAGGCACTTCATATATGGTTTCTGACTTTTTAAGTGTGCCTGTGAAGTTTTGAGTCAAAGCCATACAAATGAACTGAAACAGCCTTCAGCAATGATCTTCTCTCTTGTAACGGTGTTGATTCATGAATACAGGTGGATGAAAGAAAGACTAACTGAAGCATTCACCAGTCTCAGATACTTGCCCTGATCCTCTATGGAGGCTGTCACTCCATGACCAAGGAGATTTACAGATGTTAGGAAGCAATTCATTAGACCACTTTCATTGTGCCTTGCTAAGTCTGCTAGCACTGATTCCAGTTTCCCTCACCGCAGGGTGCTGTAAATTTGGGGTTTTCAAGAGCTGCTTCACTTTTTTCAGCTCTCCCAGACACTGAGTAGGAGTACGTAGACAGGAGGCTGCCAATAACAGATTATTGACAGCTTCTATTGTCAAATTTCAGTCTTGTTTAGTGCTCAGTGCTCTGTTGTCACCCTGAAATGGAGGACTGGAAAGGCTCAAGGGCAATCACTGCTTCTCCACCAGGAAACAGGACTGAATGGTAGACATGAGGCTTTCTGTATTCCATTGCTGTGCTGGAAGCATACTGGGCTTCCCCTTCCTAAGCAGTGGTGGACCACACTTGAGTCAAGGCCAAGCCGGCGAAATTGTTGGTGCAGCCTTGGCATGGCTTTGGAGGCTCTGTAGAGCTTTCCTTGTGGCACCTGAGCTCTGTAAGTCAGCACTAGTAAATTTGATAAGCAAATCACACCCTATAAAATGTAGTAATGAAGATAACCGATTAAGGTCAATCTCTTTAATTGCATTACAGTTTTACTCTCTCCAAAGGTGTATATGCTGTGGAAGGATGAATTTGTCATTCTGACTTCTATATTATTTTGAAAGTCATAATAAAATATTTGCATGTTGACTTCCTTGCCTGTCTACAGGAGAAGCAGATGTATTTTGGTTTATTCTGAGTGGTTTATGAAATGAGTGCTGCTAAAGAGCTGATTTTCATGCAGTGTAGTCTTAGGTGGGTGTGGGTTAATCACAACAAGAAGTGAAAAGACATCCTGCTTAGGTCAAATATCTTTTTCTTCTGTCATTCTCATTACATGAAGGCCTGTAAATCTCCAACCATAAGGCCAGACAGGTGTACCTATGAAGAGAGAACTTAGGCTGTCGTTTTCAAAGGAGCTGAAGACACATACGTGCTATTGAAATGCAGTTTACAGTTCATTAAACTTTCGGTAATTGTTGCTTTCCATAAACTAATACTTAATATCTGTGTTGTAGTAAAAACAAGTACATTTCTCAGGTGAAAGGTATTGCTCTGTTAGGTGCAGGAGGTGACTGAAGACTAGTTGGATACTAGCACACAAAAAAAATGCATTCACTTGTATATTAGCAATTTTTTTTCCCCTCTTTTTTCTTTTGTCTTCAAAGGGCATGCAAAATATGAAAACGAAGCCTCAGATTGGGTGAGGGTTGGGGCAGAAGCTCCAGTGATTGTTCTGCTGGGTACATTTTTGAAACATAGCAGATAGGACCAATGCAGTGCTGCATATCTCTCAGAGCAGTTTGTTGGCCTCAGTTAGAACACAGCCTCTAAGCTCCAGCACTAATCTTTCCTGAAGATTGGGCTTTTTTTTCTCCTTTTGTTTATATTCCCCTCCTGGATAACTGTTCTTATTTTAGTTCATTTCTTTCTCTCTCTCTATTAATACCCATCTGTCCCAAGGATTCCTCTGCCTCTTTAAAAAGAAAAAAGAAAAAAAAAGGCATGGGTAACTTTCTGTGCTACAGTATTTTGAGCATCACAAATCATGGCCATATCATGAAACACATTTGAACATTTCCTTATGCCCCTGGTTGAAAGAGGCTGCTTGGAAATGCATCTGCACTTTAATTCTTGGGAACATACATCAGTAAACCAGGGACGTGAGCTATAAAAATTCTTAATGGAAAGTAAAATAGATGTTTCATAAAAATATGATGTTTTGAAAGTAAAGGTAGAATTCCTTCATAGGGACTGTTTTTTGAGACAATTCTTTGTGACTCACAGAAGTTAAAGTACTGGCAGCAAAAATACAATTCAAAGTAGCCTTCCTTTTTGTTTAATACAGGCATATTTTGGTTGTTTCAGCTTGAGTGCACTCTTTTCCTCGTTTTGTGACAGCTGGGAGGAATACTATTAGGCACAAGGATTTTAATTTTTATTTTTTTTCATTATGGTGGCATGTAGGGAAGATAATTAGGAATGAAGCTCCCTCCAAAACAAGCATGCAGGAAGGCTCACCGGTCATTCAAAGAAAAACTCATTGGTTTCTTGTTTAGGTGTGTGGCTTTGTAAAGAATGCAAACAAGGAAAATTTAGACCTAAGAAGTTTGCCTCAGGTTTCACTTCTTTAAATAGGTCTTTGAAGCAAACCTACGTGTTAATATGGGAGAAGAATGTACAGCTTGCTACCTAGGGATCTTACTTCTTGATTAAAACAAAAAACAAAAAACAAAAACAACAAAATACCAGAGGGTTAACTTTTAATTAAAGTGTTTGGATTGTTTTCTAAAATTGTCTAGCTGATCAGCAATGACGTTGAAGATAAGGTTGTAGTAGTCCTACAGTCATGATGTTATGATAAGAAATCTTTACGTAAGGCTGAAAAAAATTGAATTATAAAGTCAGCAGGAATTTATGCACCTGTATCAGAAAGGATAGCTGTGAAATAATAAATAAAAATGAATTTGTAGAGAGGAGAAGTTTGAGCATGCAGGCATGAGTGTTTGGAAACTTCCCCAAAATTGTATATTCTATATACCTTTTATGCTACTCTCTGATAAGATAGGCTAGGCAAACACTGCTTTCAAGTCAACAGTGAAGAGTGTTGACTCTCCCTCTTGACATATGCATCAGTGAAACTTTGATAGTTTTGGTATCGTGGTCGGAACAATCCTAGAAAAAGTAGCATGTCAGTTGTACCCATTTGATCACAGTTTAATGTGACCACAAACATCACTTGTGCTACAGCATCTAAAACTAAAGCTACTTTAATACAAAGCATTTCCAGAATCTGGAGTTCCTAGGTGGCTATATTGATAGTAAGAATTGCTTTGCTACAATTTCTTAATAACCAGAGTTGCTACTGGAATAAGTAAAAAGGTTTTGATAATTCTGTTGGATGCCATAGCTACAAACTCATACATCAGATGCAACCACTAATCTCAAGTGAGAACATAAATGTTTTACTGATTGTGTCAGTAAGCCTCTTCTGTTGTATCTCACAGCTCCCAACCCACCCACCATTCGAGAAGAGCTCTGTACAGCTTCTTATGATACCATTACTGTCCACTGGACATCAGATGATGAGTTCAGCGTGGTCTCTTATGAACTGCAGTACACCATCTTCACTGGACAAGCTAATGTTGTTAGTAAGTATAAACATCTGTTTTCTAGTTCTGTTTCCTTTCTGTTTCTCTGTAAAACAAGTGCCTTTAAATATAAATATATGTCAAGGACAAAACTGAAAAAATATTTTCTGGGAAGATTTGATGACAAAATTTTAAATTCAAACCAATAATAATTTCAAAAGAATTTCAAATTTAGAATTAGTCCATTTAAGATTTCTTGTGTCTTTTCTAGAAGTGCTATCTGTGGGAGCTTTCAAAGACTGAAACCAGCACATATTCCCAAAAGCCCAAGTATTGTCTGTGTTAACAGGACTTGTCTCTTGTGTCCTAGGTCCCTGTTTGCAGATGTAGCAGGGACAAAGACCTCAGTTCCTTTGTCTGGGCAAGTCAGGCACTCGGGAGCCTGTGTTGAACCAGTCATTAGCCAGAACTGCAGCCCCATTGTCATTTAGATAACCTTGATGCCTGGACCTTTGTCACAAACACAGCTTAAGTCCTTCCTTCTGATTTTTACAGACTTCAAAAGCACTGGTATCAGTATACTCTAAGGTAGCAAAATTCAGTGGAACAACAATTAATATGGTAACTTTGTTCCACTTATAATTACATTAATAATCATTGCTTCATATTTGCATTGCAGCGCATTTTTTATTCAGTGCACTCCCCGTTTTGAATCTGTGACTTTCCTTAATGAACAAACTTGCTCATTATTCCTTGGATTCTTTTGTTGTTAAATAGCTATTCCTCCAAAAAAAAAAAAAAAATATTTTCTAATCTTTGGCCAGGAAGTCAGCATTTCTGGGTTCAGTGCATAGTGATCATTGATTATGAATTTGGAGAAGTCATTTAACTTCTTCTGTTCCCTGTATGTTTAATGGGAATACCACTAACTGACACATACTTGCTTTATGAAACAAGGATCCTGAAACAAACCAAATCAATCAAAAGGTGGAGTTTCTTCAGTCAATGTTCATTTAAACTGTGAATAAATAAAAACTCATTGCCACAGGAGGTTGTGGGTCTCAGTTCAAGAGATGACTAGACATCACACAAGAGAAATCCGCTGAGAACAATGCAGTGCAGAGACTTCCTCCTGGCTCAGGAAGTCCCAGAGCTGTGAGCTATTGAGGTCTGCCAGATCATGGTGAGAAACGATGGCTCTGTGCTTTTCTTGTTCCTTAACACCTTCCTACAGTCTTGCTTTGTCCACCAGCAGTACCCCAGCCACTCACTGAGCTAGACAGCCCTAGTTCTGATCCAGTGCAGAAATGTTTTTCTTCTTACAAAATTCACTTAGATACACTGAGAAAATCAGTGCTGCAGACATGTTTACATACTTTATGGAAAAATGTATGATTATGCCAATTTCAGTAATGAGCCAAGCTTTTGCACTGACACCCTTGTTGCTGAATGCACCTCATTTTGTCTCTAAACTGGAGTTATTTCTCCAAGCCATCTGCAAGGATATCTGAAGATTCATGTGCTGGCATTTTAACACCATTTTTAAGTAGCATACTGTGACTATAATATTGTATTCAGAATTGACTAAAAAATAAGGTAAACTCTTGAAAATTTGATTAGTATTTTGCCAAAACCTCCATTTAGTATTTCACTAAACAGCCTAATTTTAAACACTGCAAAAATTAGACTGCTTTAAAGATGGAGTCAGCTTCAACACATGATCCTACGTCTGAGTAAGCTGGATAACAAAAAGATCCATTAGTAATTTAGAACAAGTTGAAGCAAGGTAGATAAGGAAGGAAAAGCTTCTCTGATTAATCACTACTAAGCAGGCAGCACTTAATGACAACATAGGTCATTGCTTGTTTTCTAACCATTTTTATCTATGGCTTTATGCTAGAAGATTTTATGCAAGTCAGTTACTGGCACTATGTGTGAACACAGCAGCAGAAAGTTATGCCATTTCCACACCTCTGTGATGTCAGGTTTTACTCTTTGCTTACTAGTGAATAAATAACAAGGTATTAATTTTGAGGCTGTATTATAGGTTTCCCATGTGGAGGTGAAAGCTTTGATCTGCAAAACGTGTATCAATTAGTCTACTTTCAGAGATGCAAGATAATTTTTGGGTATAGCATGAAGTGCTCAGTGTGAAGTCTGAACTTTCATTTTACTGCTTTGTAGAAATTGTGTCATTAAAAGTTTGAAGAGAGGCCAAATTAACACTGTAAGAAACTTTGTTTACAAAATGCTCTGAAGACCTTAAGTCACAGTAGGAAGAAATGAAAGAACTGGCCCTTTTTCTTTACTCCTCTCTCTCTCTCTCTGTCTCTGTTTCTTAATGTACAGCTCTTACACAAATATCCTGGCTGTTAGTTTCAATTTAATTGAAAGGTATAATGTTAACCGAAATTCTGTACATGCTTACATAAGTATATATGGAAGTGTTTTATAAATGTTGTAAAGCATTTTTTTAATCTCATTATTTAATGTAGACTTGAACACCTCCAATTGAGATGTTCCTGCCAAATCTATTACAGATCTGCCCAGGTTTCTAACTCATGAGACTCTTCCAGTTCATTCCAACTTCCACTGGTACTGAAAATTTGCCCACTAATGTCCTGATTTTGCTCAGAGCACTGCTTGGGTATTTCTTTGCATTGCTGGATTATACTTTTTGTCCTGCAGAAGGGTCTAATATCCCAACTTTCATTAATTACAAGATTTAGCCTAGAATATTGAAGTGTACTGTAGTAGTGTGGTTGAACATGGAGAACTATTTCCACTGTAAGTAGTGTTAGCAGGCGCTGAACTGCAGCCTTCGTGGCATCGTGAACTGGTGCTAGGTGATATTTTAAATTTTTTAATCCAGTTTGGATCAGCAGATTTTTTTTTTATTTATGTCATTTGCATGCTGTTTCATGCAATTATTTTTTAAATTTATTTATTCCTCTGTCATATCCCAAAAATTTTCCATTGGTATTGTGTCTTGCCTGTAGCAGATAATGTAAACAGGTTCATAGAGTGTCTTCAGTTCTGTGTTTTTATAGCTGTGAATTAGCCACAAGGGAGTAGCTTGAGTACTGCATTAAACCAACAAGCCTTTTCCCCCTGAGACAATAGGAATTACTTTGCATATGTACCCACCTACCGTGCTAATGGAGGCTGTTATTTTGGAATCCTTTCTTAAAACCACATAGCCAGCCTGACTGCAGTTTCCACTCCTCAGTACATTTCCCCCACCAGAGGCATATATCATTCAGAGATTGCTGAGAATTCAGTAACAAAAACAAGCAATGCTATATTTTTCTAGTGTATTTTCTATCCAACATAATCAACTATATTCTTTTTTATTAACTGAAAAATTGGAGGATCAACATTTGATGGAAAAGATCCAAATAGAGTACTTCATTTTGAATCCTATTTCATACAGGAAAGATTATTTCCAAATGTGGCCAAACTTCTTGGCTGTAGTGCTTGGCAGCCCTGTTCTGTGCATAAGAGCAATACAGAACTTTAAATTAAGCAGGCTTTTACTAAAGCATTTGTTCTCTGAGTTATGCCATTCTCACATTTGCATTTCTGAGAGGCAGCTAATCACCTACAATCTGAATATTGTAAAGGCTTTTAAAATGACTTTGTCACTATCTAGCTAACATGCATTATAATTTCATTATCCCATTTCAATAGATTTTCAAGTATTCATTGAGCATGCATTTTTTTAACATCATGGGTTTGCTTTAGTGTGCTTCAGGAAGGTTAGATTTTAAACACCCAGTATTTTACAGTGGTACAAGATGTCTTCAAGAAAAACACGTCTCTTCAAGACAAAAAGCAGTAAATGATTCTTTCCTGGTAATTTAGGTTAGTTAGTTACATTGGCTAAATACTAAAAGTCACTGTATTAAGGATACAGTGCATTGTCAGAACCTTGTCAGTGTTACCTGACAAGGTTACTCTTCATGTAAGACAGGATAACATTTTGTTGAAGGAACTAAGACAATTAGGAGCCCAAGCTTCCATGAAAACCAGTTAATTTATTATTCACTAAATAATTTCTGAACATTCTATCTTTTGTGTCTGGAAGTTTTAATTTATTAAAAATTGATTCCTTATACTCTTCAAATTGCTGTTGAGGATTTTAGTGTCTTTTAATGTTACAAAAGCTAATTTGGGATAAAACTGAGAAAATGTCTTCTTCTTGAAAAGCATATAGAGTGCACTTCTTACCCAAAAAAAAAAAAAAAAAAAAGGTGATTTTTTTTTACAGGAATCCTCCATGTATTGTTTTCTTGCGTGTGGGAATGCAGAGTAGGGGTGGAGAGCTATCTGTTCTCCCAATTTCAGTTGGTAATAATTTATTTAGAAAGCATTTAAAAATAATTAAAATACTCAAAAGATTACATAACCTTCCCATGACTTTTCCCCTCCTCTTACAATTTTCAAGAAGATGTATTTTATTAAAATTACCAGTGTAAATTTTAGGAGGATTTACACCTTGGGATTTTTCCCATCTGTTTTTTAAAGCACAGTAAGAGCCAACACCAGGGAAAGGGCTTTACAAATTATTACCTCCAGAGTCTGAGAAACTTGTTTTGAAAACTCACACATCCTGTAAGGGCATCGCTGTACTCACTGCACCATTCCAGGATGTAATTTAAATTCTCTGCATTTTTGTAGGCTACAGTTTTAAAGGACATTGTTTTACCACCTGCATAACCCTGTAAAAAGCCCTGGGTTTTTGAAAGAAGAAACCTGAATTTAGCCTGGATTAGGAGTGGGTACAATAGGAGACCCTTAGCGCCTGCTGCTGTGCCAGGGAGGAGATGATGTATGCTTTTCTATTTAACCTGCAGCCACTGGCAGGGAGCTGAGGGGGCAAACGCTGTCCCCAGGTGCCCGCATTACCAGGCTGCTTGCTCATTTCCATAAACTTTCTTAATCGGCTTCTTTTGCATTCAGAAAAGAAAGGCTGTCCTGACAAGGCATAACTGAAGACAAATTCTTTTGATGCAGTGACACGCCTAAAAGCTTAACTTGTCTGCCACTAGTTACTACTTACTGTTTTAAAGGATTTTTGACTTGTAGTTTGACACATTCAAAAGTCATTCCCAAGATTTTTGAATCAAAGTTCCATCTCAAGGCTGTTATCAAATAGCTTACAGTCAGAAAGCACAGGGACATGTCACTGGTGCATAGGCAAGAGCTGAGCTTGTTGGGACAGCAAGGTTTGTCGAGCAAAGTAACCAGATCATGCACATCCAACATTCATTGTACGCTGGTAGTCTTGGCAGCAGAAGCCAATATGTAGCAATACCTAAAATTATCGTGAATCTGCCTTCCATACACAGAAATGTAAATTAACCATCAACTGGATTATTTAATAATACAATAATTTACTCTGTGTAAGTATTTACAGACTAGTGAGTATTGGGTGTGTGATTCTATGCATAAATCCACATATGCAGGAGGAGATGATAGACTGGAGAGGAGACTCATAGCAATGCAACTGTACCTTTACAGTCCTTCATATACCTATTTAGATCCAAGTTTTATACTTCATTAAGGAACGATCCACCTCTAGAGGGTATCCTAAAAAGTGTAATGCAAGCTTGGAACATGTCCCCTTTAGAGATCTGTAGTGACTAAACAAATCTAGTTTCGATATGACTTAGCAAAATCTGGGCATTCTGTGCCTGTGTAAGGGTGTGTTTATATATGGCTTATGTATACCATAGACCTTTGCTTCCGAAGTGTGATCCATCCCACTTACTGTCATATGTCTGATACCTCAACAGAGGCGTCTGAGTTAAGGAGTTCTTGGTCATACTGGACTCCCTCTAAGTTCAGTGCTTCATTTTGTTTTATTTTAACTTAACACTTATTTTACAAGGGCACCTAGCACCCAGGTAAGTGATGGTCTCAATGCAAAATCAGTCTGGTAGTTCAGCTACAGAGCAAGTGTGCCTTTACTCCAGTAACTGTCAAATTTTTATTGGAAAAAGACGAGGATTCCTCTGGTCAGTCAGTGAAATATTTTATGCCAGGGAACTGCTGCTTTCATTTCCTTTCTTTCTCTCAGGAATTCTCATCACACCAAACTACATGAAAAAGTGTATGTTTCAGTGAAACAAGACATGGACTGATGTTGATACAAGCAGTTTACTACAAGTGCTCGGCACAACTGGGGTTATCATGCAGTATAACGCTGAGTTCTTTTTTTTTTTCAAGAGGTAGACAGGTGTTTGCTCTATGAGATCTGTTTTTTGTATATTCTTGAGAAAACCAGTGCTGCAAGGTTGCTTTTCTTTGCAGCTTCTATCCATATACAGCAAACTGTTTGAATACCTTGTAGTTGATATTTAGGGAGGCTACATGTGGTCAGGACGCTTACTGGTTGGAGCATTAAGCACATAAAAGAATTCATTTTTCCCACTTTGCACCAGAAAATTGCAACAGTGAAATATTCTTATTCTGGTAAATCATGGTCCAAAGGCCACAACCCACATGTGAGTTCAGCCACAGGTTTAGACTTCCAGACTTCAAATTGGGTGGTGGTGGTGGTGTTCATCTCACCTCATTTTAAATACCTGAAGTTAGAGATCTCACCTATGCTACTCACCTGGGCTTCGTCTGTGTCCAATAAAAGAGAGGACTTGTGGTAAGATATTGGCAACTGGAGAAGTGAAAGAAGGTACTCACTGATTTCTGCTTCTCCTCAGAGTCCAGAAAAATAGGTTAGGCATTGCAGCTCTATTGGATGACAAGGTAATATGAGCCCTGCCTGAAACTATGCCTCAGTTACCCATTTGCACAGTAGGATGAATAGCTGCCTGCCTCTCAAGGATGCTCTGTATACAGAAGAGAACTTTGAGGCAAAAACTACATTATTTTTAGTTTGAAATTTGAGGGTTGAGTTCGGTTCCTAATGATCTTTTGCACATCCCAAATTAGAAAGGAACCTTTCAGCATGCTTATGAATTGTCTATGAGTCTGTAAACCTGTATCACAGGTCTTTTTCTTTGAGGTTTTTTGTTCAGTAGCCTATTCATTTTTACTTTTTGTAAGGGTTTTGTATTGCCTAACATGCAGAGCTGAAATTACTGCTGACTTCTAAAGGATTCTGTTCACAGTTCGATGGTAAAGCATGAGTTAAAAGCTTTAAGCTTTTTTTAATAATACAGTAGCTTTCCTAACATGTTCTATGCTCAGTAAATGCAGAGACCAAGAAGTCTGTCACATTCCTAATCCAGTCAAACATTTTTCTTTTGAAGTTTTCCAGCCTTACATATTCACATACATGCATACACTTCTGTCTGCATGTATCTTTTTCTATCTGCATAACTGCCTAAAAGGTTGTGAGCATATACACATTTCATTAATGTTTAATTTATTATTTATGAAAACATTTATAATAAGAGAGCTATCAGACTGGGAATCCATTAGATCAGGAGCTGTTCAAAATGTACAGCAAGTAATACGGGTGATTGACTGCCAGTGCAATTGTATCACAGTAGGAAAAATTTACAGAGGTAAGTTCATCTTATTGGAGTATTTTCGTATTTTGAAGATGATATTGCTCCTCCCTTATTTTACTTACTTCCTAAATATTATACTTCAGTGGTACTCGTCAAATGTACCCAAGAATTTTGTAACTGGAAAATTATCCAGCTCTTCCCTAGGTGACATCTAACCATGAGGATATAAATCTGAAAGTTTCATCCATTAAATTTACTGGTTTAGATTACATTCTGGCAAAGTCTGGAGCGTAAAAGCCAAAGCTTGCTCTGAAGCCCATGCTCCACCCTGCATGGCCTCCCATGATTCGCTTCAGGTCCTGAAGAATGCATACCTGGGGACTCAGCAAAGGTGCCTTCCCAGCCCTCCTAGCTTCACTGCTTGCATTAGTTTTCTGAGGCTTAAACTGAGCTCATTAATCCAAACAGTAGATTGATGGGATCTCCATAATCCTCTGCTTCTTAAGCAATAAAGAATTCCTTGTGCTAGGGTATGAAAAATCTCAGACCGTTCATGCCTCCACTGAGTCATTCCTTAAATGTGTATTTTTCATGGTTGACTTCACACAGCAAGAACTTAAAAGCTACCTTGGCTGAGTGCTGATGAAATGAGTTAGTGGCATAAAGTAGCAACTTGGTAAATGTAACAGCACTTTAAAAGGTAGAGAAGCAAAATTCATATTCATTGTTTGGTGCTTGGGAGTGCTCTAATGTTCCTCTGTTACAAAGTGCTTAGTATGTTATGACTGATGTGCTCTGTTTAAAATTGCAGGTTTATGCAACTCAGCCGACAGCTGGATGATTGTTCCCAATATCAAACAAAACCACTACACCGTGCATGGGTTACAGAGTGGCACTAAGTACATCTTCATTGTTAAGGCCATTAATCAGGCAGGCAGCAGAAGCAGTGAGCCCGGCAAGCTCAAGACAAACAGTGAGTAACGTGAGATCCAGCATGCATGTTACTTCTCCTTTCTTGCCTTCCTTTCTGTGTTTGATCTTTGGAAGACAAAGAGCACAGAGCAGTTAAACTTACTTAAAGTGCTTCCCACAACAAAAGCCACTTATTTAGCTCGATTCAAGATTGCTGGAATCTTCAGCAGTGCAGAAATTACTTTTTTTTGAGAGAGAGAGAGAAACATCTGTAGCTTGGTCACTGGAAATATCATTTAGGAACAGGGCCATCACATGTGAAATGATTGAAAATACTCTTTTGTGGTTTTGTTTTAATGTCTTCTCTATTATTTTTCCTCTGCAAAGAAAAAGGTTTTTTTTATGTTTACAGTTAAACATTATATTTTTGTATAGTGTTCATAAGATAATTGCTAGTTTAATTTTATCCTCCAAAATGTTCTCTTTCTTGGGATACTGGAAAGCTTCTTAACTCCATCCCCTTCAGTTTTTATGGAGTTCAGCAAGGTGGTAGAGTAGTCAGAGATCCCACTTCAAAAATACAATGGTTACACAAATTATTAGCAGATGTAGCATAGCAATTTTAAGACTGGTTTTCAGCCTTATTCTTCATGTGCCACAGTCAACCACTCGGTCATGAAGTCATCATGGACAGCTCTGAGCACTGCAAAGGGAACACTGGGATTTGTGCACCCTCTGAAACCAGCTTATTGTAAGGAAGGGTGCTCGAAGAGAAGTGATACTGAACGTTGCAAGAAAGAGGCTGCAGGGATGGCATATACACATTTCTGAGTTTCTCCTCACTGCTATTAACCTGGCTTGCACTTCTGTGTAAAAGCTGCTCATACAAATGCCACATCTGCTACGAAGAATCTGAGTATTGTTAAACTTGGTAACCTGCAAGCAGGTACATGACTAGAGGAGCCATCCGGAAATGGCAGTCTTTTATCCTTTTGTCAATTTGTGACCCAATGTGGCACAAAGGCAATTTCTTAGGTGCTTCAGCAACACAGAGGCTCCTAATCACATAGAGAGGCAGGCTGTAGGTATTTTATTGCTAGCAAGTGATAAGAAAAAGCAGGAAAAATGTGCCCCAGTATTTTTTAGTGAGTTTATTTTAGACTTGGTCATAATACCTAACTAAGTACATATTGCAAAAGTAGATAACTGAACAATTTCTGTCTTATTTGAAGTACATGTCAGTGCCTCACACAGGTCTCGTGAGAGCACTCATTTATACTTCTGTGCATGTCATCAAATCTTTTGCTTACATTTTTTCCCCTTGGTATGAAAGACAGTAAGAAGGGAAAAAGGGCTTTGCTGGACCACTTGTGGAGTCATAGTTTCCTAGTTGTCTCCCACTGGAGGTAAATGATCATTTTGCTTTTTGACACAATGAGCCAGCCTGTCAGAATTGTGGCAGGCTTTATATATCTACAGGGTTTGGTTTACCAAAAAGCTTCCTGTTATTGTCTACAAACCTTGTGCTACAGCCGAATATACTTGCCAAGAGCAACAGCCTCAGTAATGTTTTTACACTATATTATTTGGACCACGTTCACTTCCTTCTTTTTAATGCACAGTATCCAGCACCACATGGACATCCTTCCAAAGTGATCCTGAATTGTTGACTGTGTTTGTCATAAATAAAGCTGTGAGTCAACGAGCAGACAAGGCCTGTGCTGCTTCTTGTTTTCCAACTCATTTTGTGAGAGTTAAAATCATACTTTTTGTAGCAATGATGAAGATGTTATTATGGAGCTTTATCCCTAGAGAATTAATAGAGCACAATTTATTCTGAATCTAATGTGCTGTGGAAAAAGCAGCCCTCAGACCTTTATTAGCATGTACATTGGTTTCAATTACAGGCAAGAATTAGAGTATTCAGGTTACCTCTAGGTCAGAGATAATAGGCATGATGATTATGCAGGGCTCTTTGCAGGGATTATCAGCACAGGGAAGTTAGTGCACAATGAGATTGACAGTAAACTGACAATGCAAAGTAGGTATTGCAGGGAGCAGAATAGGTTAGTCCATCTCAAGAACGCTTCAGAGAAGGAGGAGGAGATTAAGATGGTTATGTAATCTTGTGGGCTTCTTAGAGGCTTGCTAATCCACTCTCCTTTTCAAAATCAGAGCCAAACCATTCTTTCTGCCAACTTTATCTCTGCGTCTCCAGGTCAGCCATTTAAACTGGACCCCAAATCGGCTCATAGAAAACTGAAAGTATCTCATGATAATTTGACAGTGGAACGTGATGAAACATCCTCCAAAAAGAGTCACACACCAGAGCGATTCACGAGCCAAGGAAGCTATGGAGTAGCTGGCAATGTGTTCATTGACAGCGGGCGGCATTACTGGGAAGTGGTTATAAGTGGGAGTACATGGTACGTATATAGAAAATAGATGTGAAAGTGATGTCTAGTTCACACAATGCAGGCCCTGGTGCAGTATCTCTAGTAGACAGTGATAGCAGAGGCATGAGGAGCAGTACAAGAGTAGGACAAGCATATCCTTTCACATAGTTTGCCAGAATATTTTCTCAGTCTCCAGCATTTTTGCACTCTGGGAAGAAATCTGCCAGATCTTTATGATGCCTTTATGCCTTCACTGGACTTTTACTGCACGGCTGGGGACAGCTGTTTTTTGGACCCACATAAAGTACGTTTTAAGATTTTAGTGAATTCGAGAGCTCAGAAAGTTTCATCTTGTTTAAACAACAAAGCAAACTTTGTAAGTGTGGTCATTTCTTTACCAAGTGTGAAAGATCTTAGCATCCTTCGGTAAGGAAAAAACAAATAATGTAAGGACAATTTGATGATCCAGTTTCACAGGGGTAGAGGTCAGATTTGCTTCTGTGGAGGGGATGCAGAGAAGCAGAGCTGTAGGTCTGTGCCCCAGGGTATGAAGCAAGGGGCAGGAAACGGAGGAGTGCTTTCCTCCCCTCCTGAATGATCCTCTGTGTCATACAGAGGTGGAATTCAGGGGCCTTTCAGTCAGTGGAAGAGATGTCATTCCTTGGGTTTCAAAGGCAACAATCATGATGGAGGTTAATGGAATGGAAAAATCACTAAGGTCTTCAGGTATGCCCACTGTCTCAAACAACAAAAATGTGGTTTGCCTGTGCCAATGTGAAGGAATGGAAATAGAGTAATTTATGGCACAGTAATCTCTGTTGATTGAAAGCCCAGCAAATACTGCAGTGTCTCTAGAACGTGAGGAACTTTGAAAATTTCTGTTACATATATGAGAAATCAAGTATTTGCTCTCAGGGTCCATTAATGAGAACATTTTCACGATCCTTTTGCCCTGCACATCTTGCCATAAATTATGGTTTGCAGAGCAAATGTCTTCACCTACAATTGCTTCGCTTGGCCCAAAACCAAGTCTCAAAAATGCTTGTTTGAATCTAAAAACCACACCAACATCTGGCAAAACATATTTGGGAATGGCAAAAATGGTTTTTTTAATGTGTCCTTTGATGTTTACTCTGCATTCCTTCTTCTGGGCCATATATTAAAGGAGCAAGGAGAGATCAGATTAGCTGACAGATAGCAGTGTATTTTAAAATCGATGAATTCCTCTGTATTCATCTGTTTGGAAGTGGAAATTTGAGGCCCAGTGATTTAAACCCTGAGTTTTTGAGTTGCTGAGTACTCAGCGATCTTACTTTTAGATACCAGAGGCAAGTGCTCAAAAAAATTGCCATAGCAGCTAAACTGCAAATAATACAAGGGACAGTAAAGTTTCCCTGACCTCTCAGACCTGAAAGATAGAGGGGGCAAAACATTAATAGAGCCTGTGCAGATAATATGGTGAAACGTTACTTAATTAGAACTTAACCAGCTGAAGTAAGAGGCTGCGACCAGTGAGTCCTCTGGGCTAACATTTGACTTCACAAAGAGACAAACATGGCAGGAGACATTTGTTTCCTTGAGTTGTTTTCTGTTTTTCAGGTATGCCATTGGTATTTCCTACAAGTCAGCACCAAAGCATGAGTGGATCGGGAAGAATTCTGCCTCCTGGGTGCTTTGCCGCTGCAATAACACGTGGGTGGTGCGGCACAACAGCAAAGAAATCCCTATTGAGCCTGCACCTCACCTCCGGCGAGTTGGGATTTTGCTGGACTATGACAATGGTTCCCTTGCTTTTTATGATGCTTTGAACTCCCTACACCTTTACACTTTTGACATTACGTTTGGGCAGCCAGTGTGCCCCACATTTACTGTGTGGAACAAATGTTTGACCATTATAACTGGCTTGCCTATCCCTGACCACCTAGACTCCTCTGAGCAGCTTGCATGACTGCTAAAAGCCAAAAGATAGGATAACGCATCTTCCCAGATTGGCCAGGCAGCTGCAGGAGCTTGCCTGGAGCTGGCAGACCATGATGGCCTCCCGCCGCCACTGCCAAATCAGGCCAGAACTGAAAAAGGAGGAATATCTCTTTACTGTGTGCTTTGTATGGAAGGACAAGAAGTGGATTTAATCTTAGAACTTTCTTTTGCAATTGGTTTTGTTTGTTTTGTTTTGTATTTAGTCTCTTACAGGAAGATTTATAAATTATTTATAAAAAAAAAAAAAAAAAAAGGAGAGAGATAAGGGAAAGCCTGGCTTGGACACCTGGAAAATGGCTTATTTGTTTTGCACATTGATGGTCCTATTGATTGAAGTTTCATCAGCCCTTTACTTCATTTTATCTTACAGTGGATAAAAGCAAGAAATTGGAAGGATTAAAACTGTGCAGTGGACAAGTCAGTGTGCTGCAGGTTTTACTCATGTCAATATTAGCTCTCTCATTACCGGTCTTATTGAGTGCAAGATCTAATTTCTAAGTTTCTGATTTTCACATGGCAGTGTGCAGACCAAAAAGAAGAAGAAAAAAAAAAAAAGAAAACCAGTGAGGAAGTGGAGCTAGCCAGCACAGCGAAAGAATAAAGTTTAATTTACTTCTGTTCACAGGGCAGTGCTCTCTCTGTTCATATAAAACATGTGGAATATCTCCTAGAAATGTGAGTGGATAAATCATATCGTGATTTATTTTATTGATGGCAACATTCCCATCTACCAGTGCTTCATTTTTGTCTTTGGGAAACATTGTGGAATCACTGAGGATGTGAAAGACTGATACCATCTCTGAGAATTAGCAACACCGGAGGAGAGCAGCCAATCCAAGGTCTGACTGTAGACTAATTTGATAAAGCACAGCATCATTTAAGGATTGATTGTAATAGAAGATGTCACAGTTCTGATGGTAGACGTGTGAATGCTCATTGCTGATTTTACAAGGTTCAACACAGCAAGCCCAGCCAACGACTCGGAAGTGAGACATGCACCACTTTTCCATTGATTTTAAATTAAACACAAATGTTTCATTGTCGTACACTATGTAGTCTCTATAACAAAGCAAGGAAATCTGTTTTGCATGTGCTGTATGGAGAAACACTGCAGCTGGAGTTTGCTCACAGTTACCATTGTCCTGAGTTGTTTGAGAAAGCACAGTTCTCTTTGTGAATGAGGAGTAAAAAAGAAGTTTTCAGCAGCAGTAGGAATCTGCATGGGCAGGCCCTACCTATATTCATCTCGGTGTTGGTGGAGAACTTCAATGAAGACAATAGAAGTTGTCCCTACTTTATCTCAAAGCTGAATCAGGTGCTTTTTTTTTCTCTTTTCCTTCTACAGAATAGGAGCCCTTTGTAATTACTACAATGTTTATATATAAATTATCATTTTTTGATAATTTTGGGGAGATGCTTGAGGCATATGACAACTTCAAAAGAATGGTTTTCCTACAGGATTTTGTTGTTACTATGCAAGTGGTTAAAATTCTGCCGGTGTAGGAAAAGGATAAATTGAATATCAGCTTTAAGAAAAGATTTGCTCAGTAATTTATAACCATGCTTTAGGTGTCTTTTGAAAAGGATGCCTTAATGCACTTTGTTCACTAATGAGTCCAAGATAAAATGGTCCCAAGGCCATCTTCAGATTTTTTAAATACTGATTCTCCAGGTACAAAGCTGTACTACAGATTGCTTTATAACGATATGAAAAACTTAAGAGCAATACAAAAAATACATAATGCCTCTTTGGTTTCTTTTCCTTTCTTTAATAGAAAATAAATGCCTAGCTGTGCTCCTTTATTTTCCCTTTACATGTCCTGGTAACTGTTGAATTAAATGGAGAAAAGTCTGGCATAAATTTGCTGGTACCATGGCTTTCAGCTGGGGCAGCATCCCAATGTTCACAGGTCGGAGCCACTGATATTTCCTGAGTTGACATGCACATAAGGGAATATGTGTACATATAGCAAACTGCAGCGTTTATCATAGCGTCTTTAATAAGCAAGAAACGTATATCCTCAAAATGAAAAATTAATAAATCCCCAAACATTATTTTTTATAATTGAGCACAATGTTACCAATACAATCTGATGTACATAGCCCAGATGATCTGGCCTGGGGTGTTTGGGAGGTAGCTGTAGTGGCATGAAATAATTATAATGAGTTGACAGGAGAAAACTGATACAAAGCAGTGATAAAAAGATATAGGCGGAAAGGAGTTTTAATCTAGGATTATTGCCAAATTTCTGCCTAAAAGGGAAGGGTGTATTACCAAAGTACATGTAGCAAGGCTGTATATGTTCTTTTTTTGCCAGAAATATTCAACCTAGAAGCTGATTTCAGTAGTGGACATACTGAAAACACTGATCAGTATTTGGCCATACAATGTTGGCAGAGATTGAGCTGGATGGAGGTAATACCATGAATTTGGAAAGATCCAAAATGATCTCACATATTTTCATTGTAAAGATAGACTGTGAGTCTAAAGACAGATCATGGTGTTGGCCAGAGAAAAAAGAGTGGTCTTTCATCTATAGACCTTGTATCATTTTTATTTTACCACAGAATACTCATTTGGGGCTAAGCCACATTTCTCCAGTGGAGTATTAAGTCAGTCAGTGCTCTTTGTGCATATATGTTTGTGTATATATGTACACATATGTCTGGGTGCACACACACCAGTATACGCACAAATATAGTGTGTAATTTGTGGATATGATACATACATATATACACATACAAACTGACAGTAATTAGTCAGGTGTTTCTTTTTTTGCTTGTTTCTTGAACAATTTCACTTTCTGTATGACTACAAGGAAACAAGTTTGCTATGAATGGTATTCTGGACATTTCTTAACAAACAAAACCTGTTTATTTTACAATACTTGATTCAATGCCTGATTAATAAATAAAAACATCCATTTGAAAATGTAGCTTCTGTGGTCTGTGGCATTTTGCATGGTCCATAGTAATCAATCAAAATCTGGGGTAACAATTATCCTTGTGTAAAAAATAAAACATGGTACTGTAATGTAGTGTGCAGTCTTAGATGAGGAGTTTTCCCTCATTTTTTAAAGTTTTGTGAATAGGAATGAGGTAGCATTGTGTAATGACATGTTTAACAGAGGCAGATTTTTGAGGAATAGTCTGCTGAGTTGCAAGCAATGAATGTAATAGATAAAGCCTGTGTTGGCATAATGATTGTTTTAAAGGTGTGTTTAAAACCTAATTTGGGATTCAGCAGAGTTAAAGCAAACTATAGCACAGTCTCTTTAGAAGACAGTAGTATGGGCTCAGAGTAGTCAAAGGTGAGGTAATGGAAAGGTGGGAAACTTTTTTTCTCTGAAGCCAGATAAGATTTTCCATGTGTTAGGCTCCCATGTGTTAATGCACATTTAATGGAGAAAAAACCATTCATGAATGGGCTGTATGTCATAAATCATTTAGTAGACTGTCTCCAGCCCACTGTAGTTTCCCATGGTTTTAGGAGAGCAGCAAAGTTGCTGCATTTTTTGCTATGAGTTTATTCATTACCTGGTTTGGGTATCCCATTTCTCAATTGCTCAGCAAAGAGGCCCCTACTGAGTGGGTCCCAAGGGTAGCAAGCATAAATATCCCTCAGGTATGGATACACTTTGAAAAGCTGGAAATCTGCAAGTACAGGTAAAAACACACGGATGTTCATTATATCAACAATAGTAGGTCACTAAATAGCAGGGTACATCACACACTTTAATCCTGCATCTTAATTGCAAATACTATTTTTTCCATGTTACAAAACACAACAGGACGCTATTGATGGCACAGATTAAAGTGTCAGAGCTTTAGCTATTTCATTTTGAGAAAGCCAGAGTTTATAGCACTATGAAGAGCTGTTGGCTGTGGGAAATTTCATTAAACTATTTGACATAAGTATTTCTTTCTTAATTATTCTAATAAAGCTGGTCTGATAAAGCAGATTTCTAGTAGTTCCCAGATTCTGCTTTTGGTTACAGCAGTACAAATTCCAGATAAGCCCATACACCAAAACAAAGTGAGAATTGCTAATGGCTCTTACGTATATCAGCAAAACTGAGTCTGTTTTTCTCAATTGGAAACACGATCTTCAATTCTAGTTTAGGAGTGTTGGACCCACATAGAAAGTACACTCTGGCCACCTCAGTAACTGACTAAGGCATGCCTGGCCTGCAGGTCATTTGTGGTGCAGCTTGATAAACAGTGATAAAGAAAAAACATGCACATGTTGTTTATGTAGTGGTGCACTGGAAATTTTCTTGTAACACCATCTCTAATGTCTTTTCACGTGCTGATCTTTCTAGTAGTGGAAGTGTGTATTAATATAATAGTTCAGTATTTTACTGTGTTAATGGGTTGGTTGTCCATTTAGAAATTATCACAGTGTTCTGAACTTCAGCCTTAAGTTCTGTTTTCACCACATAGAGGAAAGCCCTCGTTACTTCGAAGTGCTGATGGTGGGTGTTCTAGATTATGCTGAGCTCTTTGTTTTTATTGTGCTTTCTAAAGTGAAAAAAGCTCTCTTTACATTTTGAACTTTGATTTAGCACTTGATTTATATATTAAAAAAAGGGGGGGAGAGAGACTAAAGAGCAGTGACGTTAACAATGCTTCAGTCTAGATGAGACTCTTGATTTGGACTGTGAGGATTAAGGCATCTGTGTACATACATCTGTGCCGGCATAGACTGATTTGTTGGAGTTGGACAGTAGAGGTGCAAGCGTTTTCTTCTGAGGTAAGCTCCAGTCTTGGAGAGGAATATTTTGGTTTTGGTTTTGGTTTTTTTAATTGGTTTTGTTGTTCAAGTGGAGGCCATGTTAGTGATAATATAATCTTTCATCACATTACTTATTTTAGCAAGCTCTACTATATTACATGCCTCTGGCAAATCACTGAACACATCAGCTGCAACCACAACCTTTGTCAACTCACCTCCAAGGTCTGGACTGATGTTTAAGCCATTGACTAGGTATATAACTCTCCCAGGTGGGATTCATCTTGCTTTGAGTAAGGAACTCTAGCACAGATGGTGCTTTCAGTTGAAGGTGAGAGGCTCATATACTTCACAAAGATGATAGAGGAAAGACATAGGCTTTAATATCGTCAGCACTAAGGCAGTCCTGGTTTAGAAGCATTACCATGTGTTAGGAAGGCACAAAGTCTTTTACCACAGTGTGATCAACAGTTATTACTATTATGCAATCAGTATTACTGCTGCACAAGAGAGGGACGGAGATGGCAAAAGAGGGAGTTCAGGAGCAGTGATGAGAGAGTCATTCTGAGTGACAGGACAGTTGGAAACCTGCCGCTGCTACCTGCGCCGGCACCATGCTGCAACTCTGCAAAGCAAGTCTGCACCTATTCTTCCTTTTGTTACAGCTCAGCCCCTTTCCACATTCCGAAATGACAGGAAATAAAATATTGCAATTTTATGTTTGAAATCCCAACCTGAATAAAAGCAGCAGGGCAGGATGACAGCCCCAGGCCTTAATTCTCATTTATTCGCCCAGATTTTTACATCTGTTAACTTCAAAGGAGATAGTCCTGATATACATAGAGATAGGTACAAGCCCATGAAACTTCATTTTCTGAAGGGTCAAGTCCAAGTGAAGCAGGAGCCCCTATGCAAACAGCTCAGCATTCCTATTAAATCATGTCTTTGGAGAAAGCACATCAGCTGCTAGCAAAACTGGGGTTCCTTATGAACTGTTTCCCAAGGCCAACCCAGGTGCATCTTAAAATGTATGGTTCTTTTAAAATGTATGGTTTAATAACATTCTTCTTGGGTGAATTGTTCAGGCAATGCTTGGCTATTTCCTCCAAGTAGGGTGGGAACAACTCTCTTAGCAGTTGCTGTGCTACTTTTTCAAAAATCATGAGAATGTCAGATACATAAGTTGTGGTACAATGCTGCAACATAAGACTATTGTTCTTGGACTTCCATTTAAAAATGGACAATAACTATAGAAGTGTAAAAGTCTACTTCCTCTGTTTGCACTAATTTATATAATTATTTGAATGTACAGAAATGTTTCTTGTTTAGGAATATCTCCTTGTTTCTTTTTAATACCTATTTAATACATAGTAATTAGGAGTATTGCTGAAAATCCATGAATTCACAGAATAGCTTATATTGAAGCCTTTGAAAGAGAGCAAATGGAGGCTTTGTATTTTGCATACATTAGTCATTGAGCAGGGAAAAAAATGCTATAGCTGTTTAGATCACTGAAGCATTTAAAAAATGACAGCCAACTGCCTCACAAGAGGATGGGAAAGTTTTCATTATGATTTTTTCGTTTCTCCCTTATTTTCATTTTATATGGAAAACAAACTATTCCACTTGAAAATATTTCTGTTATCCTTCCATTTCTTCACCTTTCCTTTCTGCTTTCAGTCTCATTTTCAGATTTTAAGTATTGGAGTATCAAGAAGTGTGTGTTTTTAAAAGTTGGATTTATTTTTGTTTACTTGAAAATTACCTTTTTTCAGGGAGCTCACAGAAAAAGAAATGAGAAGTCAAAATACTACTGCAATATGGCAACTTGAAAGTCAAGAATATTTTTGACTTAGAAGTTAAAGAAGGAATGCTGATGAGCTTGTCAGTCTGCTACAATTACTCAATTATTTGGTTTCATTATTCTGGGCTTAATAGTATTGCTCTCTAATTCAATGTTATGAGACCTGGTTAAGGAGCACAAGCAAAGGAATAGTAGATTATTTTAGGATAACCCTGGATACCATTAATAACAGTATATATATTCAACCTCATTAATGTCAGTTTGCTTTGTTGTTTTGGGGTGGTTTTTTTTTTTGTTTTTTTTTTCATTTTTAAATATTGTGTGTCCTCTCTAGTAATGGTTCCCAGCCTAGAAGTATTTGTCTCTTTTGGAAAGCATAGGGTCTCATTCCTTATGGAATGTGGAGAAGTCCTCCTTATGGCAAGTATGAATGTGGTGCTAGCGCAGTAAGAACATCTCCCACTGTCAGGGGCAATTTCTCCCATCATGTCTGTGTGAGTAGTAGTGATGGCCAAACTGAGGATGAAATAGGTTCATCCAGATTTGTGGCTGTGGGAAGTGGAAGGCCTTACTGGTGAATCACAACTAGTGATTACAACCAGCGGTAGACCCAACCTAGAATCAGAAATTAGCAAATGGAGATTTTTTCCTTAATACAATCAGTAACCTCTCCTTTCAATTTCTTTAAGTGGCTGTGACCTCTTTCAATTTTTCCATTAGTTTACATCCACATGCTCATTAAACCTGTGTTAATATTGGGGGGGTTTAACTGTTAGGGGTTTGTCAAAATACTTGAAAACAAACATTCTTGGTACAATGTCAGTGGCTTATGGAAGAGGGGGAGGTGAGGAACAGCATAGGGCCTAGAGAATAAATACATTTGCAGATTGAGTTTGGAACAGCTTGATACTGCTCATAAATATAATTTCCCTCCATCCTAGCTGAAATTATTCATATAGGTGAAGAGAGAGAAACACAACTGAATTCAACCTTGACATGTGCATGAATAACATTCAGTACAAAGTAGCATAGGGCCCGAAACAATTGAAAAACAGGGCTCTCTTCTGTAAAATTAATTGTTGATATTGTTTCTCTTCTAACAGTTGGGTCATAGCATTCCTACATTGCATGTATTTAGACAAACAGGAAGTATTATTAAGAAAGAGTCCCGAGTTATGCTGTAAATTCTTACAAATGCAAGACCAATTGAGGAAATTAGGATGAATCTTTGAATGATATACAAAAAAAGTTATTTATTCACAATCGATAACAAAAGCTATACCCAAACCATCCTTTCTTATTAGAATCCAGATGCTGCTTTCCTGCTTCTCTCCATGGAGATGATGGAAAAGGAACGCTTTGTCTTTCTGTTCTTACGAAGTCAGTGCTCCATATTAGTGTTACTTGGAAATCTCTCAGGATGAATAAATTTAGTAGTAGTAAGTATAGAGCTCTTACCAGTCTTGAGCCTGAATAAGCCATTAGCCAGTTTCAAGGCTGAGTTACCATCAAGTTATGAATGCTTTCATGTATTTTTAACTGTGCCAGAAGAAACATGTAGCATTAACAAAAAAGTGACAAATTTTAACTAGGTGTGGGAATAGACATCATTCTGTCCAGTTATAAAGCTGCTATTTGGTACAGGGACAGGAAAATATTTTTATGGATTTGGTATAAAACACCTGCACTGGTGCTGGTTCTCATGCACACAGAATTGCTGTAGCCCTAGGTCCTGACAGTCTTTTATCTGTCTGTGGAATTCAAAACCTCTGCAAATCATGCTGAGGGGTGGGTTGGTGCATGTACCACTTTCTTTAAAAGTGCTTCCACTGGCCCACATTTTCCTGCTTCTCTGAAAGCAGAAGTAAAGGCAAGCCAGCTCCCAAACGTCTTCAGCTCTAATACTTCCCTGACCTTTCTCACGGCAGCAACAGCAAGGCCACAAGTGGTCCTTGACTCCACATCTTGTGTGGCAATAGAATTAGGCTGCTAATCAGGCTCCTCTAGCTAGGGGACCTGACTTCACAGAAGGAGAGGTTAACCTAGCTCCACTAGCAAGGTTCAGACATTTCTCAAGCAGCTTCATCAGCTTCTGCTATAATCAGGAAATGCAAGGGAATCTGCTGCAGGACAGGGTGTGAAGATGACACATCCTCTAAAGGCATGTCCAAAAGGCTCAGAAAGAAAATTTTAAGTGGCATTCATCCTCATGAGATGGTTTGTGTAAGAAGGCTGGGATGCATCTTTCCATGTTTCCATGAAGGCATGGAAAGCTGCCTCCTTATGCCTCAGGTTTGGTAGCATTTATGGAGAGGCAGGCCTCACAGTTAATTTTGAAGAGCGTCTTATGTTTTTCTCCCCACTCTCTTAGAAGTTTGACAAATGGGAAGAAAAAGTTGTCAGATTCCACTGCATGAAGGCTCATATCACTGGTCTTCATAGTCAAAATGAAGACAATGCAAAAAGAAGCAGCCAAACTTGTATGTGTAAAATTGTTATTTGTTACAACTGACATATCTGACATCTCTGACAGACATTATAGTAGTAACAGAAACAAAGTGGACGATTTATCATGACTGGAACTTTAATAATGAAAAATAAAACTAGAAGTTGAAGACAGAAATAAAATAATTTGGGAATGCACCTAGGAAGGCAAAACCAGAAAGGATTGCTACCATGAAGAAATGAATCTGGTAGGCGCTCATCTGGAAGACTGCAAATTCTGGTCTACCATTAAGAAAGGTAACAGTAACACAGGATCAGAAAAAGGATCATTATAAGGGAAAGCCAAGGGAGAGCCTAGGTTAGAAGGGGGATGTATATGTGGTTTAGTTAGTCTAGCAATTGATGACTGAATAGAGATACGGTTGTTGTGTCTGTAAATGTATGATTAGGGGTAGCACCAAGAAAGGAGCATACCAGTTGTAAGTAAAAGTCAGTGCTTATACAAGAATAAATGTAGTCAACCTGTTTAATCGACAGTTAGGTCTGTAGAAATAAAGACGGTTACTTTAGAGAATGGCAAGAGGACAAAAGGAACCTGCTGTTTCTGAGACAAAGCTTTGTGGGTAAGATTGATCATATTTCCATCTAAATGCCCAAATATTAGTTGACTAGGCTAAGCATATTTTCTAGGCATCTTCTATAACATATGGGAAGCAAATAGCATCTCCAAATATTTATCCCAGATACTCTAGCAACCTAATTTGTAACAGGAAGGATCCCACTCCGTGACTGATCTTTCACCATTAGCCATATGAGGAGTCACAGACAGCTGACATGTACTCAATACCTGCCTTTTAGATACCTAAAGGCAGATCAAAAGACTACCACTCTATGTATGTAGCATATGGGTTGTCAACATTTTTATAGTGGTGATTATAGAGTAAATCCATTTCTTTGGATATAATACATAAATTTATAGACAATTTCTGACTTAAAAACCTGGCTGTGCTGAAGCAAGCAGGCAATTTTTCTTTGGCCTCAGTGAAGTCTACATTGTGCTTCTTAAATATGAACAAGGCAAAATATTGTAAGTCAAAGTCATATTAAACATAGATATCTCCCATAATCAAAGACTGTTCTAGCCCCTTAGCCCTTGCTCTTATAAAGCAAGTAATTTATAATAATGCTTCAGTAATATGGTCATCCAGGCAAAATCAACAAATAAAAATGCATCTGTTTGACCACAGAACAAACCACCATGGAGGTTATATGTGCTTGTGTGCAGTCCATTGCACTAATGATGTGCACAAGTATTTTAGACTCAAAACTGAGTTGCTTATCCAATGCTGCAAAATGCTATGTAGTAATAGTTGTTGTTGTTCTAGCATTAGTCCTAAAATTTGTTTGAATAGATGTCACAATCAGATCTCCTCTGGCATTTCCTGAATTCAACATGTAACTGGAAGATTGTATCAAAGCTAGAATTGTTTGATACCTGTTGACATGGCTGCATCGTTCATTCCTCACAATAGTAAGCATGTATCAGTATGATAGACTGAATACAAGTGTTAAACTCACAGTGCCTGTGCCATACAGGTTTCTTTATGGCATCAAGAGGTCCTCAGCATAATTCTCTTCTAATGGTAAAGTAGCCAATAATTATAAGTAAAAAGGAATGTATAAGAGAGAGCTAAGAAGTGCTGGCTCTTTAACATTTAAGTCAAATGCTAAGGTCAAAAGTACTTCTTTTACTACGTAATTTATTTGCATGTTCTGCAGAGGAAATAGGGTTGATTCTCTGAAGGATAACTGAGAGTCTTTTTGATATTCGTGGCAGATTGTTTTGGATGGCTACCATCCAGAAAATCATAATGGTGAGAGAAAAATACTCTGTGGACGGATGTAAATATCCGTTTTTCCAGGGCTTTATCTTAGACCCACCTCTTTACACTGTATAGATTACTTTCAGAGGTTTCTTTTTATCTGTTTCTAAACATCATGAGTATTTATCTAGTGATTCTGTGGTGAGGTATGATTCATCCTTCAGGTTAATAGACTGCACAGATGAAAATACCCTTCACATGCAAAGTATTGTTAACTGTGCTTCATAAAAGGGAAGGAAATTACTCAGGCTGGAGAAATGTTATAGTAAAGATTATTGGTGCTCTTCAGGCTGGCAGAAAAAGAATTGCTCACATAAAAGGTGAGAGTTTCTGCAGGAAGCTCTTTCTAATGGGAAAAGGATTAGTGCTCCAGGAAGAATAACTAAGGAAAACTGACAGAAAATCACCCAAACTAGGCAAATATTTTGGAAATGACTTGGCAAAGAGGGATTTAATAGGGTTCAACTCATAGTGAAAATTAGAATATGGACAGGACTGACACAGTCTTATGTGCTTTGGAGGGACCAATCTCAGGATTTCTATTGGCAGGGAGTATGTTATAACTTGTGAAACTGCACTAACCTAACTTGCTTAAGGGTCTCAGAGCTGGAAACAGCAGCAGAAAATAAAGGAGCTGAAATGCAAGTCAAGAAAGAAGGAACTGGGAACATTTCCTTCTCTACTAATCAAAAAAAAAAAAAAAAAAGATTTGGAATATCCAACAGCAGGAAACATCACAACGTGAAAAACTTTTGTAAAACAACAGTCTTTCTTCTTGTCTTTGTGATTTGTAGCATCAATGGCTATTAAACTGGAGACAGCTTTTAAACTGTAATTTATTTTCACTGGTTATGGGAACTTGCCTCATTACTTTTGTTATTTTTCGCTGTTTGAACAAAATGTTCTTTCATTTCTGCTGCCTAAATCAGTCAGCCAGTGATAAAAAACTTATGAGCCATGGGCCTTTACAATATCATGGCAGGAACATTTTTCCAGCTGTAGTTGACCCTACCAAAGTTTTTGGTAAACGATGTAACTAAGTGGGTACTGTGTCCCTGTGAGGCCTGTAAGTTTGGGAGCTTAGTGGGTTGATCTGGCAGATGTAAGGCTGATTTATCTTTTACACAGAAGCAGGCACTGATTCAATTGTTAAAAGCAATGATGGATGATTTTCTGCAAAATTGCTGGAATGGAATGTGTCTGAAGGGTGGTGAGGACGTTTGATGCTGGGTGACGAGGAAGTTTTGCCAAGGTTGTTGAGGTCTTACTATCAAGGATGTTAATGAAATGTAACTACAGTCACTGTAATCCTAAAGGATTTTGACAAAATCTCTGGAAAGTTATTGTTTTATGAATGATGTTAAAATATGGAATTTATGTAAATATAAACGAATTGATGCTTAGTTATTGGAATAAGATACTGCAGATGTATTGTGGGATATACATAAATGGATGTGTAATCTAGATTATTTGGGTTATAAAACATGGCGCTTTAGCCATCTGTTGGTGATTTTCTTCTATCAGGCTAAGGAAACTGCGGATATGACAAGAATCAACTTATTAGTAAGTTTTGGATTGTATGAATGTGTCTTGCTTTTTTTAATAAAGAATGTTAACTCTACCTCTTAATTTCTGCTAAAGTAAACCCATCACTTTCAGTAATTATTTTAATTTGGTCAAAATCAGTCTTAAGACAAGTAAGAGTGGCAGTTAAGACTTATCTGATCTCAATTTAAGATAATGGTCAACAGACTAGTAATTTGTTTATGAATCACTGTCTCAGTAGGGAATTCCCACTGAAAGGAAATCACATGGTATATGCAGCTGGAGGCAGCTTTCCAGAAATTTATCCCAGTGATAGCCATGAGGAAAACAGAGAAGGCTCTAGTGAGGAAAAACTTCAGGTCAACACGAGTAGATTTGCCTGAGTTTTTTATGACCAAGCATAGCAGCCTTCATGGCAAGGGGAAGGGGAAGGACTCCCAGCCTCACACCCTCACATGGAATCAAGGTGGCTTCCTGAAACCAAGCCACTCTTCCCTGCTCACACAAGCTTTCTCCTCACATAATTTCACAGGAGGTGACACAGTTTTGGAGCAAAATCATATTGTTGTGTAGAGCTATTGAAGTCAAAGATAATGACAGCAAAGCTAAATTTGGAGAGGTGCACAGGTAAGGGAAAGAACAAAGAGGGGCTTTACTGGGATTAATAAACCATGGGCAAGATGAATAAAATGAAGTTCAGATTATTTTTTTCTCTCCCTCAGAATCAACATAGTTTTGGGATTATTTCTGACTCACAAATTCCAGACAGCAATATGAAAAAAAAAAAGTTTAATTTCATTTTTAGCTGAAAGACAGCTTTTCATCACATTCCTGCAGCCTTGCCTTAGGAATACCCTATCCAAACTTGCTCAGAAGTGCTTTGCGAGCTCGTGCTAGAAGAATCACACCTATTAAGTCACCTTTTATTACTGAAAATGAAAATAATATAAAGTATATGAGCCAACTACAATGCAAGATTTATAAACTCAACACTTTCTCCTGGCAGAAGCATGACATGATACGTAGTTAATCATTCCTGGAATTAGCATGTTTTATAATTGTTTTAGTCAAGGGAAACTCAGTGAATTCAGTGTGCCTGCAGCTATTGCAGTCCTATGATGGTGTCCCATAAACTCTCCCAGGCAGGGCTAGGCCATGTCCAAGTGCTGGGAATGCTGAATCTCAGTCTGAAGAACACATGTTTGTCCTTCTCAGAGTAGGTGTGGAACCCCATTACAGTGTTGTGTCATATCAATGCCGGTAAAGAGGTTTAACTGGAGCACACATGGGCCTACTGAATGAGCTTAGCTGAAGTTAATTCTGACACCAAGACCCATAAACATCCAAACACAGCAGTTAGGCAACATTTCACTCTCTGTGCTTGAGGACTGATGTCACATCCCATACAGGTTTTTTTATCTTTATTTTTAGTTTAAAAGTCCCAGTTGATTCAGTTTTTCCCCACAAATTACGTTTTTTGGAGTTTTGACATGATTTGTATTGCTTCCTTTTTGCTTCTAAAATTCCTATAATTGTGGATTATTTTCTATGGATCTTCATTGCTGCTACTACAAAAGCAGTGCCCGAAAATGCATGCAAAATTTGGTGCAAGACTTCAGCAGCTGTTCAGAGCAAAAGGATAAAAATCATCATCTTTCAAGTCTTCAAACCCCAATATAGTGCTTGCCTTTCTCATGACACCATGGCAATGTTGAATACCATACCATCACAGTCACTGCAATCCCTGTAGATTCTTCAAGAGAGCTACTTCCAGTCTGTCTTCACCTTGTCAGGACCATGTGTGTTTTTAATCCCACCTTGTCAGGATCATGTTTGTTTTCAGACCTGTGCTGCAATGAACTTACAGTCTGGCTTTGTTTCAGCTGTGAATGTAATAAATATATCCTCTGTTCCACCTCTTTGGGGTGTCTGAGACCTGACCAAAAAGTGTTCAGCCTGAGACAGACCCTCTCTTCCTCTGAGGAAGTGCCACTGTTATGACAATGAACTTAATGATAGCTACTCTCAGAGCAGAGGTTTTCTAATGACTCTTAGACCTGCTTCTGATAGTTTCAGTCGGATAACATTTCCCTTGTTTGTTTCTAAGATTGTCAAGGGGACAGTGCTAGAAGCTTCACTAAGTACTAACTCTGTGACAAGTACTGCCTCTCGTCTCTTCCCAGATCTGCTTACCCTACTGTAGAAGGAAATAAGATTTGTCAGATATATTTGTCCTTGACAAATGCATGTTAGCTGCTACTCATTTTGAAGCTATTTTCTTGGTACTTACCAATTTATTTTACATGAACAGGCACACAGAGAGCTGGCAATGATGACTGTTATCCTAAAAAAAATTGATTCTTTTTCAAAAACTGAATGTTTTCTCCAGCTTCATATACAGTATAAAACAAAGAAAAAAAAACATTTCAGAGAAGATGAAAGAGGAAACAGATATTCTATGAGAAACACGGCTCAAAATGAAGACATCTAAATGCCAACATGGAAGTGACTAGTGCCTAAGCATAGGCATCTAATGCCATTTGAGAAACCCCAGGACAAGGGAGATGGGGGCTAGCAAGATGTGCTGCAAGATCTATAGGAGACATGACTTCACCAGAGCAGCAAGCAATGTACCCTAGACACATAAAATGGCCCATAGTTAACAAGTGGGTCATTCCTTGGTTGAACTATATTAATTGACCTTAATTTTGTCATTTTAATCTCTAATGGAATCTCTGCTCATTCAGTTTGATGTTACTGCTGAACTTTGACTCCCTGGTTTTGGTAGGTTCTCTTGGGTATACATCTTGAGAGTCAGGCTAAAAGAAAAAAACAACCAACCAATAAAAGCCCCCAGAAGTTTCATTTTGTTTATGTCTTGTCCTTTTAGAATAGTTATTTTTACATACAACAGGAAGGAGGAGAAGAATCTTTTCCCTTTGCTATATCCTCCTCATAGCACACTTATCAGTAGCTCTATTTAACTGCCTTTGTGCCAGTAATTACAGTGAGTCAGAAACCACTCCCACTACTGCTGCTTGCATTTGAATTACTGATGCTCTGTCAAGTTTTGAAAAAAGGCAGAAAGGAAAGAAAGGGGATTCACATACCCATCTGAGTTTAGAAAAGTCCTTAGTGGATACAACAGATCACAAGCCTAATCTAGGAAGAAAAGAAAACATGAAAAGAAATCTCATACCATTGGGAATCTTTGATAGCACTGTGTTGCAAATGGAGAATCTTACGATAAGAAAAGAATATGCATAAGGAAAAAGAAAGTCAGCTGTAGTTATTTTTGCTTTCACAGAAGAATCTAACAGGCCCTCTTACCACACTTACAGAAGTATAAACCAGAAGGCACAAATTCCTCCATCTACGTTGTGTAATTTATTAAAGGCCAGATCTTTATTAGTGCGATGGCTGGAGGTGCACAGAGGTTTGGTACTGCCTCATGCTGCTCTCCTCCACACATGCTGCAGAGGGGTAGACTGATTTGTGTTCGCTGGGGGACCAGACGCTCCACGTGAGAAAAGCAAAATACTCTTCCTGCGCCCCTAACAGAAGCCACTTCTGTGCGCAGGATGCAGCTGCCAGATCTGGCTGGCTGGCTGTCCTGTCTGCTTACAGCCTTGGAGAGCCCTGGGGGGAGACATCTGCAGCACCACTGCCAGGGTGTCAGCCCCAGCCCGGGGCTCCTGCTGATCTCGGTGCACTCTGAGGGCTCTCACAGTTTGGGGCTTGTTTCCCACGTGCCATACACGTGTGGGGATCAAAATTAATGATGGCTGCATGTTGCCTTCAGCATTAGCAGAGAGACCATCTGTGCAGCAAGGGCCAATTACACACATAATTATGTTCTCTTTTAGGTATGTCCACTTTGGCAAATGCCCAGTTTTTAAGCTGACCATATACAAGTCAGTTGTGGTCTGGAAGATGCAGAGTTTTGTTAATGTTGGACTTGCCCAAGTTAACATATAATGTTAGGAGGCAAAGTGGAAGAAGTGAATTGCTTTGTTTCAACATAACTCCCATGCTAGCTGAGCCATGTACTTTTCCAGCTGAGGCAGGCTTATAGATGACATTCCCAGAGTGTGGGTCTTCTCTAACTGTGTGTGCATCCATGCTTCAATTAATGCCTCATCTATCGACATAAGCGAAATACAAGCTAAGTCTTCACAAAATGGATTTGAAACAAAAACATTTTTAAGTGTCCTGGCAACAAGACATGACAACTTTTTTTCCAAATATGCTTCTTTTAAAAAACCACAGATTTGTAGCTTCACATTTTTTCCAGAGTTATATCAGTGAATTGAATTCAACTTCCCATCTGTTACGGAGGTGTCTTTTTTTGTGCTTTAGCACAAAAAAAAAAAAAAAGAAAAAAAAAAAGGTTAAAGAAAAAATGCAGTCAGAAAGTTAAATTTTTTTTTTTCAGGATCAATTTTAATTTTAATTTAATATCAGAAACTGAAGAGGCGTGTGAATGCTGTAATTCCTGATCAATCAACAGCTATAACACGTCAAGCAATCTTTAATGTGCTCTACTTCCTAAGAATCTCATAATTTTCACTGTGAAGCTGTGTAAATTGCTGAAGGTTCCCCTTCTTTTTTTTCAGTGTTCACCAGCCAGATGCTGCTGGGTTAGCATTTCATACCTTGTGAAGTGCTCGGTTGTAGGATGAGTTGTGCCTGGGAGGAGAAGGTGCTTGCAGAACCTTGATGAGGGTCTTAAGCCATTTGAGGAACACTTTTATTCCAGTCTACTAGTAAATCAGGGAATAGATTCCATAAATAAATGTGTATGTATTTACACTATATATTACCTACCTCTAATAATTTACCTAAATAAATGAAAATTTCTTGCCAATAGATATCTAGCCTGCGCAAAGACTTAAGGAAGGACTATATGCAGTTTGTGAGTAGACAGCATGTATTTACTGGCTAGTAAGTACTCACATGCTCACCTCTCACTGGCAAAGCTCTGCTGGCCCTGCAGCCGTCTGTCAGGCAGTGAAGTGCCATCCCTCATTGCATGGCTGAAGCTTTAGCTTGCTCAGTTGCACCATCTGCCTCTCTGTTTGCCACATCCACCCAGTTTTACAGCCTTCTTTAGCTTTAGCTTAGGAAAGAGCTCATGGACCCCGCAGCAGCACTTCTGCAGGAGCAGCTCAGAGCCATGCTCACAGCGGAGCCTCACAGAGCTGGCTCTGGGCTTATATTACCCTTGGCATTAAAATGCACTTTAATTTGTTGATTTACACCAGAACCTTCCAGTGTAAGCATGTCTCCTAAGCGTGCACTCAGGGTGGGATTTCAGTAGATGGAGAGTTTTTATATTAAAATTGTTCTAGTCATGAATTATGATTTTTAAAAGTAAGTCTTACCATAATTCCACTTCTAATTAGTGTTAGCTTTACATGAAAGAAAAGAAAACACAATTCAAGATTTCAGCAAATCAAAAATCCCTTTTTGAGAAATAGGCATACCTGAAACAGTGGAGGTGGAAAACTTCTTAGAAGAATAATGTTTTTAGAACTTGGCTGTATACTTACGATTGCTTGGAGAGAAAAAAAAGAAGTATTTTGGAGAAAACTATATTTTCCCCCTCCTGTTTAAATCATCAGGTAATTCAATAAACAGAAGAGCACCTCTCTCTGCTTCTCATATTCTCAACTTTAATCTCAGCCATAAAAAGCTAGTCCATTGTTAAAACATCTACTGTGAAAGGGAAATCTAATAGACTTTGCTGTATATACACCAGGTGATTTTCCTTAACAAGTGCTGTTGATAGAGTGATGTTTAATCTTAGATGGTAATATCTAGGATGTACTGAATTGCAATAAAAACACTTTCCAGACACAGTATCTCTCAGGATTATAAAATCTATGGACGAACCATATGGTTCTGTACAATGGCATTAAATCATGGAATCATAGAATGGTTTGGGTTGGAAGATCATCTAGTTCCAAACTCTCTGCCATGGTCAGGGACACCTTCCACTAGGCCAGGTTGCCCAAAGCCCCATCCAACCTGGCCTTGAACACTACCAAGGATGCGGCAGCCACAGCTTTTCTGGGCAACCTGTTCCAGTGCCTCACCACCCTCATAGTAAAGAACTTTTTCCGTATATATAATTTTAATCTACCCTCTTTCAGTTTAAAGCCATTACCCCTTGTCCTATCACTACATATACCTGTAAAAAGTCCCTCTCCAGATTTCCTGTAGGCTGCCTTTATGTACTGGAAGCTGCTCTAAGGTCTCCTCAGAGCTTTCTCTTCTCCAGGCTGAACAAGCCCAACTCTCTCAGCCTGGCTGCACAGCAGAGGTACTCCAGCCCTCTGATCATCTTTGTGGCCCCCCCTCTGGACTTGCTCCAACAGGCCCGTGTCCCTCTTGTGTTGGGAGCCCCAGAGCTGAATGCAGGACTCCAGGTGTGGTCTACACAGGAGTGGAGCAGAGGAGGAGAATCACCTCCCTTGACCTACTGGTCATGCTTATTTTGATGCAGCCCAGCATACGGTTGGCTTTCTGGGCTGCACGTGCACATTGCTGGGTCACTTTTAGCTTCTGATCAACCAACACCCCCAAGACTTTCTTCTCAGGGCTGTTCTCAATCAAATACTGACTAGTAGTGCCAGGGAAATTTGGCTAATGTAAGTTTGATCTTTTATGTGGGAAAAATCCAGAGGGCTTAATAGCTTTATTTAGTAGCAAGATTTTATTCCTGCATATCAGGTCAGCAATAAATTCTTACATTGCTGCTGTGATAAAACAGTAACAGAAATCTGAAGCTGTGCGCTCTAGGAAAGGTCAGTGATTCACTTTCCTTGGTGCTGCACAATGACAGTAGGAAGCATCAGATTTACACAAAAACTTAGGAAGAATTGTGATCTAAACTAGTACTACATAGTTGCAATTTAATGTACCACTATTGAGAAAATGATTTGATTATTATTATCAAAATGGGTTCTCACTGAGAGCCAAATTTGGGGGGCAAAAAAATGTTATTGAAATACGCTGAAAATTCTCCATGAGCCAAAAATGAAGCGGAAGAATGAAAGGAAGAAAAGGCCAGAGGCAGAAGGTAGAGCGATTTGTACTCTTTCTCATGTGACATTCTTGATCAAGCATCTAACTTGTTCATAATTTTAAAAATCCTATCTCAATCTAGTATTATTTTTAATCCTTATCCCGCAAGACAGGTCATGGCCATAAATGTCTGTGGTTCAGTCTTATGCCCTGAAAGAAAGCAGGAAAATCACTACCCTTCACAACATAAATCTCTAAATAACAGAACCCCAGATTAAAAAAAAATCTAATTTGTTTTAGGGCCTTTGCTTAGGACATCTTTGTGTTTCTATAATGCCTAGCTCATTGTTACCACAGAAGAGTAAAATCCAAGTTTCAAACCGGCCATGGCCACAAACTGGAACCCAGGAGAAAGTTAAGCTAAAGGGTGACTCCAGTATGCCTCTGTGTTCCAAACCATGAAACATGCCTTATTCGCACCTCTAGGCAGTAGCAAAGTTTGTTACAGAATTCATGGGAAGGCATTAAGCATGTTGTAGCCAGGGAAGTTTTAAAATGAACTGGGGTTAATCCTGCCTACCAATTAAAAGCTAATCATTTAGCCTAAACTAACATTTAGCTTTCTGCTGTAGCCAAGGGAGAGGAGCAGACACTTCTTAAGAGTGATTATTCCACCCTGTATTGAATACCCAGGGTGGGATGAATCACCTTTCATAAACTTCTGTAAGACCACAGAATAGAGAACTAGTGTAGGTGATTAGCTAAATGCACAACTTTATTTTAGGTCAGCTTAAACTAGATGACATTAATTTCATTGCTGGTGATTAAAATAAGGCATTTTTTCACTGCTAACATAAATTGTCCAGGAAATTGTCAAATGCATCCACTTCCATCCATTTCATAACTGGAGTGTGGTATTTCAGGTAGTTCATTCTTTTCTTCCAGGTAGCATTATTTAAATCTGGCATTTATAGTCTGAGTCAGCGGCTTTTCCTCCAGATGCTGATTCCCCCTAGAGGGAAAAGCAATTTTACTATGTTTCTGGCTACACCAGAGAATCATCAGCCCTCTGTGGACTTGACATGACATAACATCCCATCACAATCCTAATTATTCTCTTTATATTTTGAAAACAAAAGAAAAAGAACATTTGAGCTAGAAAGATTATTGCCTGCCAAGAGTCACGGACTTTTGTTAAGGAAGAATAATTAAAACCAAGGTAATGCCAATTACTCCAGGTGTGACTCTTGAACTTACACTTAGCAGTTCTGGAGCTGCAGAGAGCCAAACAATAGGAGCTTTAAGATGTCAATCCTAAATTATATTATATAGCACCTTGAGGATAAGTTCAGCCCAATTATGAAGCATGATGGCAGATTCTCACATGCTTTTCATTCTCTGCCTTTCCCAGGTTGGATATAAGAAAATGGGTGATGTGGCTTTTCTAAATTCCCTATTCTTTTTGAAACTATGGCAGTTTTCTGGGAGCTTGACAAGCTGGCTTCTTTGAAGGAGGTGTTGATAATTTCCATTAGCAGCAGACAGTAGTTTTTCCGCTGGCTTTCACCAGCTAGGGAGAGTACAAGTCTGCTTTGTAGGAGACAGCTCACATAATCCTAGGGGCTTCTAGAGTTTCACTGTGTTTGATTGACTTTCATTATGCTGGGGTAGTGAGGTGGTTAATACCTACCAGACCAACTGAAAGTTTGCTGCCCCTGTGAGTTCCTGTCGCATTTAGTTTATTTCTTCTGCAAAGCAAGATGAGAGTTCTTTGCAACGGGCTGATCTCAGGTTTAATTCAAAAAACATTGTCTTTGAATGTCAGCTGTAACTGGCCTTTACTGATTACTGGTCCCACTATACTTAAGCAGAAGTGAAAACACAGATAATAGGTACAATTAGATAAAGATAGATGATAGATAGATAGATAGATAGATAGATAGATAGATAGATAGATAGATAGATAGATAGATGATAGATAGATGATAGATAGATGATAGGTAGATAGATGATAGATAGATGGATAGATGATAGATAGATAGATAGATAGATAGATAGATAGATAGATAGATAGATAGATGATAGATTGATTCACACACACAAAACCAGCTTGTACACAATGTGTTACACATGCAACTTCCTGCACTGCACAGTTCCTCTGTTCTATCGCTAGTCAACACACTATCAAAAATCAGCTTTTCTGAAGGGAGAAAAAACATTTAGCTAGCCTGTTAACTAAGCAGCTAGCCACTGCATGTGCACAAAAAGGAATCAGTGTTCCCAGCAAAAGCTATGGTCACCCAAGGAGCTGAGATCTCCCTGTTTTGTGGTGAGTTATATAGTATGGCAATACCAAGAATGGCAAGACCTCTGTTGCCCTACTTGGGGTCTTCTGTTGGTGTGTGACTATCCTTCTAGATAATTTTAGTCTACTATCATTTATCTTTATTATTGTATCAGTTGTTGCATTCTTCTAGTGAGATATGCCACAGGGCACAGAAAGTAAAAGAAATCCACCTTGTGCTCAGGACCAAGAGGCATTTCTGTCTACCGTGTATTAAATCTAAATCTAGCTGCTCTCAGCAATGGCTACACTTTGTTGTTACCCTATGGCTCTTCACAGCTTTGGTTGGGATTCTGTATAATTATGTCGTAAATCTGTCATAATTTTCCCTTCTAATTTTGAATTACTTTTCATCTGACAACATGTCTAAGAGTATATAATGCACCTTTTTTTCAGTACCAGATGAAAGGCAGATGAATTATTTTTGTTAGTCACCACTCATATCTCTCTTCCTCCTCAGAATGTGTCCTACAGGCACCTTTGCTCTCCACATTCTTTCTTCACCTTTCTGCTGTATTTGTTTTCCAAATCTCATAGAACTCCCTTTTCCGTGATCATTTGAAGTCTTGACTTCTTTTTCTTCTTCAGATGGTCTTGCAGATGGGGATATCCATCCCCACAGGAGGGAGTCTTCCACTGCTGCCACTAACTGCTCCTCCACATGCCATCATGGGGCTCAGGCTCCAATGAGGAACTGCCTTTGGTAGCTGCACATGTTCTTCATAGCTTGCTCAGGCTCCATGTAGGTCATCTGACAAATCCTTCTCCATAAAAAATCCCAAGTATTTATAGCACGCCATCACATATTTTATGCATGCTTACAGCGAAATGGACTCAAGCTAACCTGTTGAAGCATTGCTCATAGTTTCATCCTTGCTCTTCTGTCTATATATATAATATATAAAGAATGGATTAATAATGTAGTTATACTGAAAATACTTTTGCATACATAAATAAACTATTAAATGAATGAATATACACATGCACATACACACATGTATGCCTATGCACATGGGGAACCATTCAATAAGGCATTCAGCACAGGACCCATGACAATGTGAAAGGTGTTGCCACAATGCCTGAAATCCCAGAAGCCAAATTTTCCAGGCTCAGAAGCTTAAAGAGAAGAAACTGCAACTAGAGATGACTTGCTCTACCAATAAGCACACTAGGCTTTTGCAAGCGGGACTAGGCTAGAAATTTGCCAGGACTAGTAGCTGGTTGTTTCTTGCTACATGCTATAATGGTGTACAAGTAGTGTAATAGTGAGAAAGTAAGTGTTAGCAATCCAGCCACCACTGAAATATTCTTGAAAAATCTCTAGGATTTTCAGGTTTGTGAAACTTTGTGAAATCTTCTGGGGTTTTTTTTTATTGTTTTGAGACTTTTCCTGGAAGGCTCCTTACACATCTAAGAAAAATGTCTTAGAAGTGTTTTCTGAGTTGTTTTTTGGGGAAAAATTTAATTAGCAACAGAACAAAAGAAACAGATGCACAACCACATCAATGTGCTGCAAAAATCTTACCTGTGAAGTTTAACTGTGAAAACTATATACAGCAAATCAAACACAGAATTAGCAATTGTCTGTCATGTTTTCCAAAACAGGATGGGTGTTAATTACTGAATAGTATATCCAATTTTGTGCTGAGTTTTTTCTAGTTTGGGATTCTGAGATTTCCAGAGATGTCTGTATCCTCTCAGAGAGACTGGAATTTTATTTCTAAAGCAAATTTCTTACCGCACTTCTGCATCCTTAAAAGACATTGACAAAAAATAATATCTCTGAGACATACTGCTGAACTGTAGTCCAGTCCAATTAGTAATTTCCTTGTCTGTGAATGACTGTTCCCTATACACTCCTTATAAATTATGTAGCTCAGCCTAGCTTTCAAATAACCTCAGAGCCCTTAAAAAATCTTAGTGACAGAGCTGAACACTGCAGACATAGAAATGTGCCTCAGTTAAAGGAAAAGTTTATTGACCTTTTGAATACTCAGGAATGCATCGCAACAATGCATGTCTTAAATTATGTAAAACTTTACGTATAATTAAACGTACTTTAAGTCTTCTATTGGGAGTCTATATAAGAGTTCAAACCAAAACTAGTATGTCAATGTATTTATTGTCTGCCAGGAACATAACATATGCTTTTGTCAGGTTAGGGGACCAACAGCTAAGGAATTAATTGTTAGAATGGTGAAAGATTATTTATTCATGCTGTGATGGACCTAATTTAAGAGTTTGAACTGTCAGGGAAGGAAACTATGCTAAAAAGTCTCATTTTTATTATTTCAGTGAGTCATTCTGGCTTCACACCAGACTTCAGTTTTTCACATTCTAAGCCTGATATGAAGATCCCATTACAACTGTAACAAAGCATCTCTTACAGTCCATGAAAACTTGCACTTATTTTTGTGGTCTTCCCTTCAATACATCCTTTAGCATATGTTATCTCAAACTGACCATTTGTTTAGCATATAACCAAGTGGATTGGAATTTTTAGGCCACTTGTTGTGGGGAAACAAGGATCTTGAGCGACATTCTGAGTATTTTCTTCAGGTTTGCCTAGCTGAGAAGCTGCTTTGGCATCACTTCTACAGTTGTCATCCAAGAAGCTCCATGGGTTGGGATGAGATTTGGGTCTTACTCTATAACCGCCCTTTCCACGCCACATGCTGATCAAGCTTTTTTCAGTTGTATGCTCTGTGAGTGTCAGTCAGCCTTGGGGCTCTGTCCTGAGCCTTTCAGATCTTTCATTAAATTTAAATCTCCTTGAAGCATTGATTGTATCATATGGCTTTCATTATCATAAGCACGCTGATGATATTCAGATTTGTGGTTCATGTTAACCTTTCCTACTGAGGTCAGTAACAGTATCTCTGAGCATCTAACAGCTGTCTCTCTGTGGATGTCTCATAATTTTTTAACATTAGACACAGGCAGTAGAAGGCTCTGTTAATTGTGTCTGACAGTTTCTGTTCTTCTTTTGGTTTTCATTTCAAGGAATCTGCTCAGTACCTTTAGATGGGAACTTGGGTCTTATTCCTGACAGTAATTTGTCATTTACCGCTCTTATTTTTTATTTCACCAAAAAAAATATTGTTACTTAACACCTCACAGATTTGCCTGTACTTAATCATTACATCAATAAAAACATCCATCTGTACACTTGTGGTTTTGTGTTTAGAGTTTGCCTTTACTCAAAAACATATTGGTTGTGTCAACATATGCATACTCTTCAGCTTTTAGCATCTCTCCTTATCCTCTGACATCTCTCGTTATACTGGATCTGCCAAGGCCAGTGAGCTCAGTGACAATGCATATGACCTTGGACACAGTGCGCCCCTAGTGCACAGGGCACATGTCTTCTGGGCTGGAGCATGCCTGGCCAGCTTGGTGCATGGGCAAAGAAGCCCGGCAGAGACAAACATTTTAGTCATTTAAATAAATTGCCTCTGTAGGCATGAAATAAGAGCGTATGGTTTGCTCCTTGCTTCTCAATAGGGGCTTTTGCTCTTCAGCAGGGTATTAAATAAAACAGTACAGTCATTCTTCAGTGGTCCTTGAAGTGGTTAGAGGAATACTGTTTATGTCCGGCCAGCAGCTCCTCTCATGAGTGACAGCAATGGGGCGAGTAAGTTTTTGTTCAAACAGATTAGTAGACGGAATACGCATGTGGTTTTCCTGTATCAAAGGTTAAAAAAAAATAAAGAAAGAAGTATTAAGTTTTTTATTTAGTGGCTACTGAGAAGTGACAGAGATAGTTTTCGTTTTCTGTCTGTGCTCTGTTTTGAATAGGTGCCAGTTGTCCGGCCAGAGATAAAATGTTGTTCTCATCTGGGCAAAGACCAGTTTGTACTTTTTTTCATTTGAAAAGCAGGACCAACAGAAGTATTACCTTTATCCTGTAATGAAACAAAAATCAACAAATTACAAAGGCTTTGAAGTCTCGAAGGCCTAGAGATGGAGTGTATTGTTCTGTATAGTCAGGTACCTGAGAATAATGGTGAGTATCAGGAAAAAGGTATGTGAATTTTTTTGGTATCACGTGACTTGGATGTCCTTGACAATGGTGAGAACCAAGAGAGACATAGGAAGGAAATTTGCCTCATGGTAACAGACATAGTAAGTTCTTTACAGTCGATACTGTGCTGCTTTGCACCTACTCAGCTCTCTAAGGCACAACTCAACTCTTAACTCAGTGTCATCCTTCTCCAAGCAGCTTCCCAATAGGGAATGAGGGAAAATGAAGTCTGAGATGTTCTAAGAGCAGTGTGCTTACACAGGCACAAAAACTAGCCCTGAACTGAGTAGGTAGCAGAGTACTGTCTGGGGAATTACGTCAGAAAAGCATGACAAAAATCAGTGCTTGAGATATTCTCTGAAATCTTTAAGTTGTGTCAGGTTTGATAGCATCAGGACTGCCACACTCTCAGGCTCTCTGCTTCCTACTTGCACCAGTAGCATCCATAGAGGTGACTTGCTGCCTCTTCAGCTCCTGGAGAAAGGGTGGTACTCAGCAGTGCTACCCTCCAGGAGGCAGGCTATAAGTGAGAAATATCCCTGGGAACATTTGGCTGCGCAGATCTGCTTCTTCCTGCTGACCAAATGGATATCTTTGCCAGGCATGCTCACTTGAAGCTTTAGGTAGGTCATTGCTTTTCCAAATAAACTCAGAAGTAATTGCAACTCTGGGGATTCTCATCTTCACATGCATCCACTTTCAGTCGAGGAAAAAGGGTTATCTGCTTATTTGAAATTGGGATTTGAAGTTCGGTGTGTCACCAGAGTGCCCTAGCAACTATGTTATTCAGAGGGAAATATCTCCTATTACAACTAGGCATTTGTTATAAGCAGTCATTATCCCATGAAGCAATATGATAAAAGTGTCTTGCCGACCAGGCAGTGATAAGTCTTACTTGTTATGCCTTCCTTTGCTCAGTGAACATGAAATAACTCTGACATTTAGAATCAAGAAAGAGCATAAAAAAATAAGTATTCTACCTTAGCCCACAAAGAAATGTTTCACTTTTTATTTATTTATAATTATACAACTGGGAATCAAAAGAAGCTAAAACAGTATTCCCTGTTCAGTGAAATATTTTGTGTATGAGGACAGAAGAGGAAATTCGGGAAAAACCGTGATGCATATTTCTCTTCTATTGTGATATGGTCTTATTTAGTTGGAATTACGTTTGGTTTCTCCAGTTCCAGAATGGCAAATGGCGCCATGAATCTTCATCTGAAAAAGGCTGTTTCGACATGACCTGTAGCGGATGGAATGAAAGTCATTACAAGCTGAAGGAATGGAACCACACATATTTTTAACAGTATTATGCTGCAGGAAAAAAATAATCTTTAACAAGCCTAATACTTTCTGGGGAGCAGTGCAAAGATTCGGGAGAAGTGTGTGGGAAGTTTGATGGACAGTTAATTGGAGGAACAGGTAATGATAATGGGTTTATTTTCTAATTTTATAGCATTACTTAAAGCATTATTAGCAGCAAGCTGGAGAAAAATAAAAGAACAGAAAAAACTTACAACACTGAGTATGAAATTAGTAATCCCAGAAGAAACTTTCTCTGAATTTAAATGCCTCTACCTCATGCAGCTAGATCATTTGCAGACATCGGCAATGGCTGGTAGAGTTACTTTTTTTTTTCCTACATTTTGGGCAGGCTTTCCCTTGCTTCCCAGATGTCTTAAAAGAATTTATGTATGTTTGGCAAGTAGAAAGATCATATCAAGACATAATAAAAACAGTCACAGTGAATGAATCTGTGAATACAGATTCTGAAGTAAAAAAGTACAAAACTCTTCCCATTTATTTCCTCATTTTCTGCATATTTCATTGATGAAGGTGTTACTAGTACTTCAGTGCTGGACACATCTATTAGCTTGAATCCTGTGAGGACTTGCCCTGCTTAGACTCTGTTTACAAATAATTTCAAGGCAATATTCCTCTGTCAAAATATTTAAGTCCTTTTCACTAAACTGTAAATAATTTTTGCATTTCTTCCTTTCTAAGGTCATTCCCAGATGGGACTACCCAGTAAGAGCAGGAGCAAACAGTTCCTGGGGACTATCTGGAAAAAAATGTAAGTCCAAATTCTCCCTGGAACAGAGTGGTTTGAAGATGTTTGTTGAGAAAGCCCTTAAAATGCAGTTGTAAAATTTCCTAATCCCAGTCCCATTTCTCATTATGGCAAATAAAACTTTTAGGAAAAACTAGTGTACAAGTAAAAGCGTATAAATTTATAGACCAAAATAAGCTATTCCATTCTTCTGTGAAAGAGCTGTCTCTGTAAAACACGAGTTTATACAGACTTTACTTCCCATGTTAACTATGTACTGGTACCCTACCTGCTCCAAACAGTTAGCGGTTTTTGAACTACAATCTGATAGAGAAAAAACCCAAATACTCCTTTTGCCATGTCTGTATGGTGTGTTGCAATGCTCACTGCTCATAAATGGGTTCTTGAAGGATTGTAATGAGTATACCAGCACATGAGCCTTGCAATGAACTGCTGAAGACAAGGTAGTATTCTTCATTGCACTTTTACTACCTTCATTATATGGCAATGCGTCACTGGCACATGTATAACCTTGAGCATCACAATAAACTTACTTAGAAAGTAAACTGAAATGAATTCTGGTCATGGGAATATTGACGTAATCTAAAATGCCATCACCACTGTTCCTATTGCAACAAATTTTTGCTAAAAAGAACAATGTATGCCTCAGACTATAGTTCATATCTTTCCGCATTTCTTTGCTTCTGATAATATTTTCCTTAGACTTTTTTTTACTCTAGCAAAATTTTATAGAGTTATTCTTGCCACTTTACTAAGCCTAACTTCCACTTTACTAAAGCTAAATTAGAAAAAGAAATCTAAAATATATGGTCTAAAATGAGGCAAACATAAAAAATGTCAAGTTAGAAAAATAATAAGCTAACCCTGAAGAGATTTTATTTCTATAAAAATAGGCACGTAAGAACATTTAAATTCAAGTTAAACCAGAAGTAGTTAGGGCTAGTTTAGCCATTCTCATAAGACTGACAAATCTTACGTATGGGAACTATAAATTTGGTAAAGAAATGAAGGACTGAGACCCAATTTGTTTCATTTGACTTGACCATATAAACGAGAACTTTGTTTTTTCCGCCTTGACTACTATATATTTTTTTTAAAAGTTGTTACTCAAAGCTATCTTTGTTTGCTCATGTAAGCAACCTTGTATTGGATATTTTCCTTTCAGCATCTTTCATCTACGCAGGGTCAGATCACAAAAAAAACCCTGAGAATTCCAAAATAATATGATGTAAAACTGAAAAAAAAAGAAAAATGAAAAGAGAGAAAGAAAAAAGAAGAAAAAAAAACCCAAACAAACATGTTTTCTGTGCATTCCAGGATCACTCAGAAAATGATCTGTGGTATCAGAACCTCAGATGATGTAGGGCCAATGTCAGTAAAGACCTAAAGCATATAGAAGTTGTATAAGGTGTTGCAATTTTGTTGAATGTTTGGTTTTCAGACCGTGAACTGAACTGTAGAGTGAAGACCTGAAATCTCTTTTCACTGCATGAGTCAAGCGAGATACTCCAGCAGAGCTTTCCAGAGAAACCCATGCACTGAGGGAAGAGGTGCTCCAAGTTGTCATTAACGAAGCTAAATATTCTCCTCCAATCTAGAAGAAACAGGAATTTCATTTACATAACAGGTCGGTGTGAGGTGGCTCATTTTGACAAGGTGTCCATACAAGCATCATCACAGAGGGCACAGCCCCACTGAGGAGCAGAGCCTTGAAGCAGAGGACTGTCATAATGTTCCTCAGCCCACACATTCCTTCAATTGCCGCTGCAAAGCATCTAGGCAGTGGGCGTCTTCTGCACTACATGTGGATTAGATACACATATACTTAGATTGTTTGCCACGTACAGACACAAAGCCCAGGTATCCAACTAGAAAAATTCATTCTTTTTTGAACTCTGCACTGCCTTGCCTGCTTGATGTGTTTTAATGTACTAGAAAATGTTTCACTAACCCTCGCAAACACCAGTCTTTTGCTGTGCTCATATATACCTTGCAGATGCAATGTCATCTTGGCGTTGCTCAGCCTCCCCTTAAAAACACTCAATCCAATCCAAAACATAGCAACTATAAAATGTTGTCATACCTTCCTTTTTGTAGTCATACGAATTTCTGTTAACAATACCTGCTGTACCTCTATTTTCCAATTGCGTTTAACCAATGTCTTGTGATTAACAAACAGTAGGGCTTAAGGGGTTCTCTCTGTTTGTTTGTTTTTTCCTGATAATTTCCAGATGTTTCCCATGGTGATTTGTTCTGTGGTGCAGAAATTCCATCTGTTCCTTCCTATACATTGACTCTGCTTTATTTCGCATCTGTATAACATTGTGATTCAGAGGGTTTGAATTAGTACCTTTTATTTGCTGTACCACCTATTTATCATAATTTCTGCATTTGCAGATTGTCTCTTCAACTTGCCTGAATTAATTATTGCAACAAATATTAAATAATTCATGAAAATCTGTTAAGAACTTTTCTATACACTTCAGTGTACCTCTAAATTCTTATTTGAAACTCCTTACAAAAATCTAATCCTGACCTTAATAGATTTCCAAAGGTAGTGGGTGTTTGAAAGGTGATATTTATTAAAGACACTTAGGGTAACATTAATACATAGATACGACAAACATAGAGTCATATAGAATATGACATAGAATATAAACCTCCATTTGTCTATTGCAAATAAGATAAATAAATTAGTGCTGCTAAAAAGCCAGTAGAGCTCTGAAATTTGTGAGCAGCATTTGGAAGTACCAGTTCATGAGCAGGACATTTTATTTATCTTCAGTAGATAGATGTGTTTGCAGGCAAACCCTCCGCTTGGCTTTGACCCAGCAAATTCTTAAAAATATCTCAGTGCAGAAAAGAAGTTAGACTCCAATGGTCAGCCAGCAGTTGTAAGATGTGCTAAAACTGACACCTTGATAAAGTTTATTAATCATAAGAAACACCAGCTGGAAACGAGTTCCTTAGTAAGGGATCGCTCTTCATGGAGCTAAATATGTGAGAGGACTTTTGCCTTTGTGCATTTTCCTGTTTAGAAGAAAAGTATCCCCACTGGCAGCCAACAGCATTTTAGTTGACATAGCAGTAGGAAATCTTTACAGAGCTTATCAAAACCCAGAGTCAACAGGCATGTTTTTACCTATCTCTATGCAACTCTTTCAATGTATTAATTACTTTAATCCTTGCAATTATTATAGAAGTATTTATGTTACATTTTTCTCATGTTAAATATGACTTTAGGATGGCTGCCTAAACCTGAGAAAACCTCTTCTCAAAAGAGCATTTCTAAACAGATTATTAATCCGTTCTTATCATGTCCAGCATCCCCCACAAGACTGAGCAGCAGCAAGCTGAGATGCAGGGTGTCAGTTTGGTTATGCAGGGTAGCAGCCTAGAGAAAGCATTTCCAATGACTGTAGTATGTCTGGTATGCTAGGAGGGTGCCTATACCGTGGAAATTTTCTTGAAATTTTAAAGTTAGCTTTCAAATTTTGCACACAAATCCTTGGACTTCTAAAGAATGTAAAAACTTTCCTTTAAAAATTAACTTAGCTGGTTAAACTCAGTCAGAGCTACGATCAGTGAAGGATAAGCAAGTAGTGACTGAAATTGCATATGTGAGGATGTGAGGTGGGCTAAGAGACAAAGATTGCATTCAAACCTTTAGAATGCTCCCAGGTAATTATCTTTAACCAATTTTAATCCATTTACTTCATGCAATGCCTTTGTTCTCATCAGCAAGACATCAGCTTTGCTATATTGGATTTTACATACAGGCTAATAGATTTTGTAATACAAAGTGTGAATCAGTAGTACTGGCTGAAGGAAATTCTGCCTCATGCTCCAGCACAAGTCTTTGTGCAGCTGTTCTGAACTTAATAAAAAACAACACCCAAGTAAACCCTAAAGACATGCCAGAAATTGTATTAAACTGATTTGCTCCCTAATGGATTTCACAGTCTATCCATTCAAGAAGCCGCGCAGGTGAACTGAAGATCCTAATGGGAACACTTGCAGCCAGTACTGGTGTCAGCAACCTCATGTTGTGGAACCACAGGTCCTGCACGTTCCTGAGGTCAGAACTTCTAATTGACATAGCCTGGGTTGTTATGTTCCTTTTTGAAACCTTGAAGTCTTGTCCTCATACTTTCTTTGGCATTCTCACTGCTTTAGGAAATAATATTCAAGAATTAACCTCTTAGATTTTGTGTATTACCAGTTATTCAGTTCATCAAATAAGACCCACTTCTTCATTGACCTGGTATTTCTGTAAGTGTTGTTAGTGTTCCAGTACTGATATTTTAATGTATCTATCTTTGAACTGCATGGTATCAGAATGACATGAGGAATTTTACATTTATACTTTTTAAAACTTCAGGTTTTTACCATCACCCCAATGAATTTTGATCTCATGTCC